>OY776085.1:232417-5032417 GCA_963675205.1 Catocala nupta | reverse complement strand
TATGGCGAATCGAAGCAACGAATCGGGGAAGACACTAAGCGACCTAACTTTGAACAAATATAGTATAAAAATGAATTCATATAGATCAGAGGATCTCAGACATTTTTTCTCATAGACCACTTTCAAAATTTTGCTGGTTCCGGTGGACCCCCTGCAGCTAGAAATTTTAGAAATTCTCGCTTCTTCAGCGAGTTGTATTCCTTTAAATATCCGTCATTATCTGCCCACATTGATAGGTGTAGTCAAGGCAACATTTTAGTTCTTCACTATCGAAAGCAAATAATTTTTTGTGGACCCCCCTTACGAATTGTGAACCCCCATTTTTTTGTCACGCTAACGTAGACCCCCGTCGAGTCTCCCGTGGACCCCTTGTGGCCACCTGAACCACTTTGGGAACTAAGGATATAGATGAATAAAAAATTACATCATTATTTCTAAAATCTCTAAAGAATCTCCCGTACTTATCTATTAGATGAAAGAAAAAACGTCAATATATTAACCCCTTTATAACGGCCATATTTCATATTCGACGCCATATTGCTACAGCATCCGAAAATAAAAAAGCATGTCAGGCTTATGTAGTTCTGCAGAATATGCATCGGCTCACAAACGGCCAGAAACAGTTGTTCTCTATTATGTCTAGCATTACAGCAGTTACATAATACTAACGTGTTACATTCAATACATAATACTGACTTAGACATAACTAAAATAATTTATTTCAATTACTGTTATAGCATTGTGTCTTTAATTATGAATTCCTCTCTCTCAATATACAATCTTTATACTACAGAAATTGGCTAGAAGAAGCTGTTTCTCTAAAGAGAAAAGGCGAAATCTTTGCATTTTGAATGTCGAACTGTAACACATATAGGTACGTGCTAATTTTTTAAGTGTCAATGGATACATTCGAAAAAATATTCAAAAGTGTCACCGGGTATTAAAAGTGCTAGCGTGGCTTGGGATCTAACTTAACAAGCGCGTGACAATTCAATTTTGGTGCACTTATTATATCTATTATAGCGTCAAAATCACGGGACCAATCTCTTAATGTTGAAATTTCGTATTGTCAGTTATATCTACTACTGAATTGATACAATTTGATACCTTAAGTTAAAAAATTGGTACCTAGTTCGTTCAAAAGATATAAAACATAAACGTTGATGCCGCCATTTTGACATCATAATGACGGAACCACACGAAACACCAAGTCGCAGTAGATAGTGACTTATTTACATTTTTACTACCTATGTATATGCTGACTACTGAAACACTCATCTATTTGTAATTACATCAGAGGAAATCAGAGACACAGACTTGAACTGCTGGTGCCGCCATTATGACGTTTTTTTATTTGACGAAAAATGATGTGCTAGTTAATATTTTTTTATTTTTGATTGTGTACGCATTTACTACCTTTAAATATTTACTTGCTACCAATCCAAAAAGCTATCTATTGTATAGCCTATATATTTAAAGAAATATTAAGTTTTTATAAAATAAAATTGTCGTATTGTCTTGCGTTTTACAGTACACTTTGGCTCATCTTGGCATAGGCATGATGGCTGTGGCACACTGGAAATCTATTTACGTAGTAAATTAGTCGATAATTAGTCGAAATTGATCGTAAAGTAGCAGAATTGGTTGGTCCTCCGCGCCGTTTAAAAGAAACAAGGGGGTATTGGTGGCTGTGCCAAAGTTCCAGTGTGCCACAGCCGCCATGGCTGTGCCAAGATGAACCATACTGTAAAACACAAGAAGATACGATAATTTTATTTTATAGGTATGCCAGGATCTTTACAATACGTATTATTGACTCCTTTGTAAATATAACTTTTATAAGGACACACAAGTAATTTAGCATAAGTGATCGGTGATGGGCGAGTGCGATATTACCGCCCGGATTCTAAAATGCAGACCAACATAAAAATAAAGAGAATAAGTACCTACCTAATACAGATTTCTGCATAGTAGGTACATAGAGCTTAACCAACTAAAATTAAGTTTTATATGTAACTAGATTTTTTATTTACTTGGGTTAATGTATGTAGGTATATGTATAAAATAGATTTTTCAGGCGCCTATATGTTATTCTGATGTATAAACAATAATATCCATCCATTGTCACAAACACTACTTATAATATATGTATATACCTGTAATATTATTATAAATTAATAAAATGTATAACAATATTAGAAGTGTTTGTGAGGTATAAATTAATATAACTATTAATATTATTAATTTCACATTTATAATACAAATAGGTTACTACTTATAGGTACTGAAATACTCTATGAAGCCTGCCTCATACCAAACATATTATAAATAATCTGCTTCACACAGACTTAAAGGGGAACGGCTACGAGAACTGTATTGATTTTAGCTCCACGTTGAGCAATGCAGTCCTGTTCTATAAATGTATACATGCATATCTAGGGATGTTTATATTTTGTTATATGTACGTATAATGTATCTGCATTCACATCTTATCTCCAAAGATGAAGGATACATACTGTATGCTTGAGAGATAGACAGAGATGCATTGCCACAAGGTATCCCTATTTCATGGTTTTAGTGTAGTAGACTCCAATGGGCTGTAGCCTATTGCAGTCTGATAAGGACCCAAGAAAGCTGCTAAGAACAGCGATAGCCTAGTGGGAAACCGTTGGACTGCCACGCAGAGGTCTCGAGTTCGAATCCAAGGAATGCAACTGTGACTTTTTGAATTGCGTATTAAATAGTTAATTATCACCTGTTTCAACGATGAAGGAAAACATCGTGAGGAAATCTGCATGTCTGAGAGTTCTCTATAATGTTGTCGACAATATGTGAAGTCTGCCAACCTGCACTAGGCCAGCGTGGTAGACTAGAGCCTAAATTTTGTGCATGAGGTCACGGGTTGATTTCCGAGTCGGGCGAAGTACAGGGCTTCTCTCTGCTACTCACTGTGAGAAGAGGCCTGTGCCCAGCAATGGTACAGTTTAATACAGGGCTGATATTATTATAAAGACCCAATAATACTTCGCCCGACCCAGGAATCGAACCCGTGACCTGATGCACAAAAGTAGTCGCATTCTGCTTCGCTTTCGCTGCGCCACCAACGGAATCATGAGGTAATCAGCTCGCTCCTTATAACGTCAGGCTAAAAACAGCTGGTATGGGTTTGCAATAAACTTCTGCCTAACCCTTCGGAGATATAAGGACGTGAGTCTATGTATTCAGGTATGCTGATGGCTAGTTTCACTCTATTAGGCTACTGGAGACCGAAGAATGAAACATAATATACAGTCCATATAAAATAGGAATAATATATCTGTATATATATTAATAATATCAGCCCTGCATTAAGCTGTCCAAATACTGAGCACGGGCATCTTCTCAGTGTGAGAAGAGTTAGACCATAATCGACCTCACTAGTCCAGTGCGAGTTGGCAGACTTCACTTATCTTCGAGAACATTATGTAGAACTCTCGGATATGCAGATTTCCTCACGATGTTTTTTTCATCAAGCAAGCGATAATTAACTGTTTAATACGCACATAACTTCAAAAAGTCATAATTGCGCTCCTTGAGATCTTACTCGAAACCTCTGAGTGGCAGTCGATGCTGACAGTGAAGTCCTCTATATACACAAACTCACAAAATTCGCACTGTTTCTTATTAATATTACACGTATAGATCAGACATCACGTTCTTCTCGTATGATAGTCCTTAGATCATGTGGTTCAGAACACGCGTCCGTCGCCTTGACTGTCACCCGCCGGCGCTTGTGGTCTCTTTGGCTAACGTACATACTTTCACCTAAAGAAGTAGGAGGTACTACCTTGTCAACATCAGTTTCCGACATGCTATAGGATTTGTTCAATGGCCGAGAGCGACGCAGATTGGGCCATTTTCTTTTATTTTTTCTATTTCTATAATAATATATAAATTGCGTAGTTGAAAGAACGCGGAGCGAGCCTGCTATTTGTATCGCTGCCGGAACATTAATTAGATATCTAAGGTACTGAGTATCATAGTCACATGCTATTATTGATCATCATCATCTCAGCCGAACGAAGTCACATTTTAGATAAATACTTGCAACTATGGTACGGCGCCTACACAATTATAAAATCAAACAATCGCTCAACATGTATGTCTAGTATATAATTTAATTAAATACGAGTACATATTTAGTTCCATGCCGCTATCCCTGAAGAATTAAGTAGAAGTGTATTACACCCACATTATGGTAAGTATAATTTTAGATCCCGTATAATAAAGGGCGAGCCTACTGACGTCTGCCAGGTTCAATTTCAGATTCTAGGCTGATACCGAGAAATTCCTGTATAAAAATATTTCTTGAAAATCCTAAGCACACTTTTTGCTCGATTCGGGAATCTAACCCATTCAGATTGGACAGCGGGCTGTCGCCCCAATCGACCGGGTGCTTGAGCAGCAAATTGTTTAATTGATTAACTTGCTGTCAGCAATCAGTAAGTAATCCCATCTATGAATGTTAATCAAAGATCGATGAGCCACACCCAGTATTTAAGTAATTTATACATAATCTCACATCTCTATTTTATTTTACGTTTGTTTTATAGATTCAGTAACAGACAACAGATTAAGTATTACACAATATTTAATTGAATATTAAGTAATTTCTAACCTAAAGACCAATTAAAATTATAGATACACATCATTCACATGATATTTCAACTTTAGTGAGGAAAGGTAAGCAATGGTAAAAAAAGTATAAAAAAGACTCATTATTAATTCTCTCTCACTCAATTAACTCGCCCGGGGCGGAAGAAATTTTGACGACCGCTTATATACAGTAATGCTAAACAACTTTTCCGAAAGAACAGTTATCATTATTGTGTATTGTACATCTCCCCATTCCTGTCGTTCGTCATGAAATAGCGCAAATATTTACAAGATATTATTATTATTGTCGGCCTCGATGGCGTAATGGTTAGTGTAACCGACTGCCACGCCTGGGTTCGATTCCCGCACAAGTCAAACATTTGTGTTCATGAACATAGATGTTTGTCTTGGTCTGGGTGTTTTTATATATAATACGTAAGTATATGTACAAAAAAAAATTGTATGTTTATCCATTGAATAGGACCCATAGTACAAGGTCTGCTTAGTTTGGGCTAGATGGTGTTGTGTGTATGTGTTATAGAATATATGATAGAATATATTATTATTATGTTTTTCTTATCACAGATATTTTTCTATCATATTAGAAAATATCTCCGTGTAAGCCTAATATCTGGCCTAAAGGGCCAGCCTTTGGGCCAGATATTAGGCTTACACGGAGACATGGGTCCAACGTTGAAGAGACCCTCCGAGAGTTTTAATCTAAAGTGGGATGGAACACCTACGGTGGCATTAGCCGCAGCAGGCGTAGGAATATTGCTACATATGTCTCATACTCTAATACGTCTTGGCTATGGGGATGGGTCTTTGATAGACTGGTATACTGAATACTCTAATAGCATCAATCGGATGGGCAGACGGTGACTCGCCAACTCACTAGTTTTCTTTTTAGTTTTTTTTATTGCCGTTGTGGCAGACGAGCAAGTGGTCCACCTGATGGAAAGTGGTAACCGCTGGTCATGGACTTCAGCAATGTCAGAACACAGCAAAGCCGCTGCCTACCGTGAAAGAAGAACTCTCTTTAAACCTCGTTTGAAGAAGGACATATCGTAGCGCTCGGGAAACACCGAAGCAGGCAGTTCATTCCAGAGCTTGCACGTACGTGGGAGAAATGATCGCTGAAAGCGTACCGTCTTGGACTTGAACGCTTCCAGGTGATATGGACGAACCCTGCTTCGTTGTCGAGTGGTACGGTGATAGAAAGGGGCCGCTGGTACCAAACGAAACAGTTCTTCAGAGTACTCCCCGTGAAAAAGTCGGTAGAACACGCAGAGAGACACAAAGTCTCTCCGTTGCTCCAATGACTCCAATCTATCTGTGAGATTGGGATCATCGACGATTCGAACTGCCCGTCTTTGTAGGGAGTCAAGTGGGTCGAGCTGGTATTTAGGGGCCCCTGCCCAGAGATGTGAGCAGTACTCCACGTGCGGCCGGACCTGTGCTTTGTTAAGCACAAGACGTTGACCTGGTGTGAAGTACCGCCTCGCCCTGTTCAGTACACCCACGTTTTTGCTCGCTTATTTAGCTTTGTCCTCCAAGTGATTCCCAAACTGGACTTTATACGAGATTTCCACGCCGAGGATCCCAATACTTTCGGAGATACGGAGAGCAACTCCTTGGAACTTTGGGGCCATGATAAAAGGGTCCTTCTCGTCAGTAAACGCGCACACTTATGTCTTCGAGGGTTGAATCGAACTAAGTTTTGTTCGCCCCATTCAGAGGCCCGCCCAGGAGAGTCCTCGACTTCAGACACAAGTTGTGTTCGTCTTTCCTGTATCATGCTCCGCGGGACATTCTGATAGCTGGTATAACGTGCATCACCCGTGCTGTCATCCGCATAGCAATGTATGTTCTCGATTGACAACAAGTCATTGATATGCAGGATGAACAGCGTTGGGGAGAGCATCGAGCCTTGAGGAACACCAGCGTTAATGGTTTTGGTTTCGGAGCTGCAGCCATCAACAACGACTGTATTGCTCCGACCATCCAGAGAGCTGGCAATCCATTTGCGGAGTCAACCGGAGATTCCATAAGATGGTAGCTTCGATAGAAGAGTCCTATGCCAGACCCTGTCAAATACCTTAGCGATATCGAGCTAACGGACAGAGCCGCTCCCCTTCCCTCCAAAGCCTCCGCCCAGCGATGTGTGAGGTACGCTAGAAGATCACCAGCCGAACAACCATGGCGAAAGCCATACTGGCGGCCACTAATCAGCTGATGATCCTTAAGGTACCGCAGCAGAAAGCGGTTTATTAATAGCTTCATAACTTTGGAGAGCAAGGAAGTAATCCCTATCGGCCTATAATTTGAAGGATCCGACCGGTCACCCCTTTTCGGGATCGGGTGAACATGAGCGACCTTCCACGAAAATGGAACCCTGTTGGAACAGTAGGAAAGACTGTATAGGTGCATTAAAATAGGGGTCAACTCAGGGGCGCACGTCGTATCCATGATGGTCGGCGACTACAGGTGCTGGGGCGCAAAGAGGCTGTCATCTCGCAGAAGGAGGCGGTGGAGCGGGGGCGTGAGGAAGATCCTTACGCCCCGGACGTCCGCCGCCGGAGGAGGGGGCGCAGGAGACACGCTTATGTCGCTCTCCTGCCCCCCACCTAAGGGTTCTGGGTGGCAAGGCCTCAGGGGACCCTGCCACCCGTGAGTTAAGAACCCATAGAGGGCGCGCGCGGTGTTCCCGCGCGCCTTCTAACGTCGAAAGGGGAGAGCAGTGAATTGCTCTCCACCGGGGACGAGAGGTGGTCGGGTCCGTTCGACCCGGCCTACACCCACACGGGGGGACCTGCTATGGATGAATCTTTTTAGACTCCCAACTGCCCCCCCGCACTGGGCGAGAGAGGGAACACCCCAGGTTTTTTAGTGGGTATACCAGCGCTCGGCTGGTGAGTCCCACACGACCCGCCGTTGCCGTCCCCTAGCCGGCGGGTAGTGCATCAAGCATATTTCATGGGTATAAAAAAAAAAAATAGTACCACTGCAGGGATGCCGTTAGGCCCACTCGACTTATGAATGTCCAGGCGTTCGAGCTCACGCCTAACCGCACACTGCTTGATGCAAATTTCAAGCAAAGAGCTCTCACACCTTGGGATGGTAGGTGGTGTGACTCCCTCATCATCTAAAGTCAAGTTTGAGGCAAAGAGTTGTACCAAAAGATTGGCATGATGATGACCCCCTGAATAGCTACCATAGGCATACAAGCCAGCAGCAGAGGGCAACCTTCCACCCCCAAGCATATAGCTCTAGCGACCCCCCTCTGACCGGCCAACCAAGGCAAGCCAGAGTTGAGAGATCTACGGGCGCTATTGTAGTTCCACCCCAACCAGCCAGTAACGGCAAGCCGGGGACGAGGCCCTAACCGACTCTCTGAGGCATTCAGGACCGCAGTGTCACCACACACATTCAGCTCGCCACAAGCTGCCCTGCGGTTTGTGCGCTTTCATTTAGCCCGGTAGCCTGACACATTGAATTGCTTTTTTTTTATTTTTTCTTTTTATTATTAACTATGAAATTTTGCCGCCCCAAAAAGTGCCGCACGAGTCGGGCCACCCCTGCCGCCCTCATTTCGCTACGCCACTGGGGGTAAGCAGAGATATACAACATATAAAAGGCGATTTAAAAAAGTGGTTGTAAGTTTCATGCATGTGTCATCTCATAGGCTCAACCCTTTGCCTGAACCTAGCAACTAACTTAAATGTAGCTTCAGTAACGTAGTATACTCACTAACCAATATATTTTGGTGTTAATAAATGTTAATTTTTGTCCTCGGACACGCCACGATCGTGGCGGTAGGTCCCTTTTTTGAGGAGTGACTGGAGAGGCGGCATGGCGCCCTCACCTTCCGGTTGACACAGGTAATGACTGGCCACGGTTGTTTTGGCAAGTTCCTATGTCGCATAGGCCGGCAGGAGACGCCCGGACGTCATCACTGCGGCGACTGCCGCGCTGTTGTTGTGGACACGGTGCTGCACAGTGCACACTTTGGCGGATTTCGCCTGGGCTGCGCAGCGCCGTGAGTTGATCGCAGCAGTCGGACTGGTTGCCCTCTCACTCTCGGCCGTGGTTTAGTCTGTGGTCCGGAGTGAAAGATCGTGGAACGCTGTCGCCTCTTTCTGTGAGGAAGTAATTTCTATCAAGGAGTCGGCGGAGCGGGAGAGGGAGCGCTTAAACCCTGTCCCCAACCGCAGAACCGGGCGCCGGAAGGCGCGAGATGACCTCCAGCCACCCTGAGGTTTGACCTGGGGTTGGTGGGCTGCGTGGGCCTGCTCGCCACCCGATCAGCACCAGGTCCTAGTGACAGCGTGGGTGTTTCCACGTGCACCTCTGTGCCTTTCTTCCTAGGGGGACGGTGGATGAAGTATTTTTGTGTAGTGGCCTACCGTTTCACACGGCGCGCGGCGCGGCGGGGCGAAACCACGGCGGAGTCGCGATTGCATGTGAAAGCGATTCGCGCGGCCTCACCGTCTATGGTTATGTCGAGGAACACCGTGGTAGGTTTAATTGGTATTACCGTCGTCCTGCGGAGAGGTATGCGTCAAAACATACAAGTAAAAAAAAATGTCTTAAATTACTTTAAATTAATAAATCATTTTTGACTTTGACTTGTCTAGATTCATATTTCAACTACTATGATTTATAGGTTACATTACAGAAAAACCCAATAACACTTTGCACAACCCGTGAATTGAATACAAGACCTTCGGTCCGATTCACTACCGCCGCAGTTTTCAAATCTATATACTTAGTTAATATGTACACTAGTATAGTATTACATTATCTGTGCTATGTATTTTATTAAATCTGCTTTCAGCCTAGGTAATTATCTCAATATAGGTAGGTATATAATTAATACAATATAATACAATTTCGCTGAACGCAGAACAATAGCGGCGAGGTACAATGGAGACTGCCAGCGGACGAAGAGTTTGGGGGAGGAACATGGTTTAGTAGATAATTCCCATAATTTGCTTATAAAGTAACTCTATCAAAATATTTATCATAGCGATCCTTTAAACCAAATGATACGGCACCGGAATATAATAACTAACCTTTATAAGAAACTACTACCTTAAAACTACAACCGAACCAGACCCGTTAGATGAATATGTTAAAACACCGAAATTAAGAAACAGAACGAACATTTTTATGAATACATTATTTTCTAACTAATAACCCTCAACCACAATATTATAATAAGCGTGACCTATCGTACGATAGCTGAAATAAATGTCAATTATTTTAATACGTGTTTTTGCTCTTCAAAACTAGATAGCGTTACTAGTGTACGACAACTCACAACGATAAGAGATGTTCGCATCTTTGCAATTTTTTTGTGTGAAAATGGTCCCAATTGCTTGACAAAGGAGACAATTTTTTTGTTATTGAACATTGAGGTAGCAACTGGTAAAATGGTACTTATACAACACCTTTGTTTCCAAGTTGTATGATAATAACTTTCATACTTTTATCGCAAATTGCCATAGTTATTTATTCATCAATTTAATGCCATGACAACCTTAGATGACAACAAAAAAAAACATGGTAAATGTCATATTGTTATGTCAAGATTGTCAGATTGCTTTAGTGATGAGACACATTTTAGTATACATTTACAAGTCATGTTTTTAATTATAATTTAATTTAATTATTATCAACTAAATTATTGATTCATTTCTAAAGTAAATAATTTTTCTTTTATGTGTTTTGTATACAAAATACGACCACTACTTTTCAAAACTAGAACTTATATCTATTATATAATTATGTTTTTGAAATACTTCAACTAAACCTCTAATACATTTCATATCTGGTTTGAAGTTGTTCACTTTGTTGTCCAGTCTCATATAGGTTGCGGCAACTTTATAAGCTGACTCATCGTTGTGCTCATATTTAATAACTGTTTACAATAATTATGAACAATCCACTCATAATATTATGTGCAATTATTAACAAATCACTTTTGGATATGTATATTATTTGGTTCTAGACTTAATAAGTAGAAATTTTGTGTGTGGCTTCTAAGACAGTTTAACTTTTGCTAGGACTACACATGGCTAACTAACATCAACAAGTTTCAATTCAAGCTTGAATAAAAACTTGAGATAATAATATATAAATCTAGTTCGCCTAAAACGTTAGTTAATATTAAGTAACTATATGTAGCACAACCCTAGGTAATAATTAATACGCGACGTATTGTATGACTTCTCGTACGATGTAGATACGAATTTTAATAGGAGTTAATATTTGTGATAAAGTGGGTGTTAAGTGCTCGTAGAGGTGATACGTGTGTGTTAAATAATAATAAATGCGGTGAAAATATTAGTTTATAATACAGAAATGGCGCCAAACTTTAGTAAAATAACTTCACGGACTGATGTGAAAATTGCGCTAGCAGCTACTGCGGGCCTTGGTGCTTGGCTAATAAAGAATTCCCTACAGTCAAGGTGAATATTGAAAAGAAAATTCCATTAACAAAGTTCAAAGTTTTATTTACATTGAGTCTGAGGATTTTGTATTTACATAATTAGAAACATGATACGTAACGCTAATGTAACTAATAACACTTCTGCCCATAAACATTATTCCCTTTTTTATTCATGTTTAGTTATCTACTTTGATCTGTACTACAAATTAACTATTATGTCATACAAAAATACAGACCAGAAGAAGGTACCTCAGAAACATAAAAAATATTACAGAAGTGTTTCTGATTTTAATATAGTTTACATAATTATAAAACCAAACATTATATTTTAGGGATATTGGAATTCAATTTATTATGTATAACTTTTGTCATTACTTCAATAACAGTATAATTATTTCAAACCATACACAAAAGTTAGTTTCACTAAGCCCAGAAATTATTATTAAAGCCTACAATAATTATAAGACTTTTATTGTATGACAAAGGCCACCTCTTTTTACTTCCATCTTTCCCTAGCTTAGAATCTTTAATTTTATATTCAAGACTGAAACAGTTTTTATCTTCTTACAAATTATGTTGCACAATCTATTTATAAGTAAATAACAAAAGTATTGCATTCTTTTGCAGTAACCAGAAAAATGTCAAACCTGGCCGCTTATCACCGGAAGAACAGATACAGTACATGATAAAAGACAAAAACAAAAAGGGACCGAGAGCACAGGTTGATGCGAGGTTCATTGCTGAATTGAAAGCACTATGGAAGATTATGATGCCATCAGTATGGTCGAAAGAGAGTGGATTCATGGCACTTATAGCTATTTCTTTGATATCCAGGTCTATGTGCGACTTATGGCTTATCCAACATACAACACTAGTTGAAGGGTAAGTCTGATTTTACACTTTTTTATATTATTTACTTAAATGGCAGGGTCTAGGATGTCAATGATTTTATAATTATGTGTACAGATACAAAATTATAAAATAAATTTTATTACTTAATTACTCTAATGAATTATATTATTAGCCCTGATATTATTTTGGCTTTTGACTAATGCCCAGAACCTGTATTGGTTTGTGGCTGACAGTTTTACCTGCTTCCCTTCTAAATATTGTACTCTTCAACTACTTTTTGACTGGTAGTTCTAGAGATAAGCACTACCAAACAAACAATATCCTAAGCTTTACATATTGTTCCCACATGCAGATTGTGTCACTATATATTCATTCACCATTTAAAATAAAATAAGTCAACAATGATATCATGAGGATATCATTGGTCAACAGAACTAAAATATCTGTTATACAGGGGAATGATTCAGATACAAAATCTCTGACAAAGCAGACCAACAGTTGTTTCATGTTTGTAAATGGCTAAACTGCTGCACCAATTTTAATGAAATTTGCACCAGATTTCTGAAGCTCATTTCACATAATTTGTTTGACTTCTGCAAATACAGTCAGTGAATCATAGCAACTGATATTTGTTTGATTGTTTAGAAAATGTGTATTAGTATGGAGATATATTAACAGAATAGACAAATTAAAAACAATTTTAAATACAGATAGCAGCTTGTTTCTTATATTTATAATGGTGAATAAATATCAGTAGTTGTGTTGCATGCATATGTGTTGTTAAGTAGGTATGAAATCTACTTTACATTTAAATAATACTATTCATGAAAAATTTATTTGTTAAGGGCACTGGCAGTCACAGAATATTAATTATAAAACAAAAATCCAAAATGACTTAATGCTAATGGTTATACAAAAACATTTGTTGTGAATTAAATTACAAAGATGATATATAGATTTTTTTACAAATAATCATCTCATACTGATTATATAGCCAGTATATATTATATAATAAGATAGTCTTATTGCTAAAAACCAAGGCTGACAAACTAATATAGAGCCACACTTTTTCTTGAGAGTGCAAACTTCACATATCTTTTGATTCAGTACACCTCACCAGATTTTTATACTGGCAGTTATATATTTGGTTTACTTGGCAATGCTCTAAGACATACAAATAGAGTTGATAAGCTAATAGGGATTAGCTTTTATTAGATGCCACTGAATATACACTTTGTGTCTAACTCCAACTCCATGCATGATGCTACAATAAATTATGTTTATTTAACTTTATATAAAAGTGTAGGTTTCAGCCTTATTGGAATTTTAATATATTATGTATACACATTTAAGTATGTTCATTGTATGTAAAACAATTTATTCTAAATCATGCTTTGTCACTTACATTGCAATGGCACAAAGGAGTTGTTCTCATATTCAAAAAATTTACTTAAATGATAGGCAGCCATGGATAGGCAGACTTAGAAGGACGGCTGGTATACCACCACTTTAAAAAAATTAGAATAATTTCTGCATCAGATAGGACTTTATAAACATACAAACAACAGCAAGAGAACATGTAGACTCAGAACAAACATTTGTGAGTCACACAATTTTTCTATGTAGGATTCAAACCCACAACACTCAACATAGTGGCAATGGCGAGGCAACCTCTTAAACCACAATGCCATTTGTGTGGCCTAATCTCTGCTTTGAGCCGCCACGAGATGTAGCTGATAATAATATATAAATATTCAGTTTTAAAATAAACTGATTACAACAATTACAATGCTTAAACTTCTATTAATCTAATTGAAACATGTTGGAATTAATTTATTTTAAATTATTTCAAGGTTTGTTGCTGGCCACTAACTAACTATACAGCTTGTAACATGATAGTGTGGTCATATAATAGATTTATGAATGATATAATCGCCGAAAATCACTTCAAATGAAGTTTGTATTTGTTCTGAAAGAGGAACTGACGTGAATGTTCAATAACTAATAGGTAACTGACGAATTATCTGGCCTTTGCTATTTTTCATGGAATTGCTCATTACTTTACATTTTTAAATGACAACTCTTGAATTTAGCCAATTAGCCAGACATATTTTGACAAGTGAGGCTCTTATATTCAGCCGTTATTTTATAACGGATTATGTCGCTAGCTAAACTATTGTTACTTTATTTTTTATAAATAAAGTAACTTTAGTGACCGTTACATAATTAGTGAGTCGTGGGGATCATAACAAATATTCAAAAACGTACACAAAAGTATATGGAGACTGATTGCAACTATTTGTGGACCACACATTTTTTGTCCCGGGTTAAACTCACGTAATGCCAACGGCAAGGTGAACACTTTAGCCACTATGCCATTCGTGCAGACTGGTTGTAGGTGGTGACGGTATTAATGTTGGTTCATCGCAGTTCTTTGGACTTACAGAGTCGCCGTTACGTCACTTACTTAGGTCAGTTTACCAGTACGAATAATACGCTATGTTGTTACAATAAGCATATTCATTTATTATTAAAACTGCGGCTTTTTACTGCTGTTGCTGAAACTGCACAATATTAACGTAATAGATTGCTTTTCAGGCAATATTAATTAGCATGATGAAATATTTTTTGCTAAAAGAATAAAACACGCCGAGTGTGCAATAAATAGTTATAACAGATTACTTTCGAATATCATTTGATAAATAATAGTAATAAAAACTAGCATTTGTTTGCAAATTCGTATACATCGTGTGTATCACAATGTTTAGTTGCCTGTCACATTAGCATCGACGTGAAAAAGGTGGTAATGAAAAGGGACACTTATTTGCTACTATTTGTAACTTTCGTATTATATATTTTATCGACCTGTCAACCCAACAAGACTGGGAAAGACAGGAAGCTTTCAACATGTGGTGCTGGAGGCGTATGGAAAGAATCAGCTAAACATAAAAGAACAGCAACATGGAAGTACATACTGAGCCTTGTCCAAGAAGAACGCAAAATTTTGACGACAATTGAGAACAGGAGAGGAAAGATGTTTATATAAACATCATAGACGGAAAAGTGGAAGGATAGAGAGGAAAGGGATAGATCCAGAAGAGAATTCACAGACCAAATAAAAGAAAAAGCGAAGTTCATGTCTTATAAGGAGGCTAAGTTATTGGCCGAAAGTCGAGAAAGATGACGTATACTCCACCGACAAGAGCAAAGCTCTTAAATATAAAGAAGAAGACCTGGCATGGATATAGGGGATCCCTAGATAAATTTCCGAGTAATCAACGTTTCATCTATTTTTAATTTCAACGTCCTAAAGAGATCTCTCTACAAGATTAAATTTGATATTATAATGCTGATATTGAATTAAAACAATATCTAACTCAACTCGATTTATGGCTATTTTCAATATCCAAATTTTTCCATAGAATATGGGAGGTGCCTCATTAGAGTGATGCCCCATTAGTGCGTTGCGTTGCGTCGTCGCCACACCTGCGTTGCGACGACGCACGACGCCGCGACGTCACAGCGCTAGAAGGCGACGCACGTCTGCAGTCCGTAGATTAATTACCTCAGTCGTATCCACAATGGATCGGAACAAACGTGTTGTATTGTTGCTTTTATTGCGCCACCGCCTAAAGAAACGTAGAAAAATAAAAGATTGTGGATATCTCCCTTGATTGCATTAAGAAATAGTGATGGTTAGTTTTTTATGCGGAAGTATAAAGAGTTTTTCTATATTTAATTAAATATAGTTGCTTCTTTGTGTAGGTAACTAATTACTAAAGTAATCTGTTAATATAAAATACTTAATGTATTTAAATTATCAATTACAAAAGTAATTGTAATTGTTAATTTGTAATTTAATAACTTTTGCTCATCTCTGAACATTTACTTAACTCACCAATTTCATTATTTTTTGTATAGTCAAATACTTCGTAATCTGCAAATAAATGTTTACACACTACTACCCATTTGTTTGCCTACCGGAATTTATAATGATAATATTCATGACCTTTATCCCATATGATAGGCCTTTCTTGCACCAAGGAGATAATAAAATCTATATCGACATCCTCCACACTCATGCTGAGATAAAAAAAAATTCGTGTACGCACGTCGTTTGAGCTTCTAGCAGTGGAACACTGTCCGTCGTCGCACCGGAGCCCCCGCTACGTCTCTCGTCCGTCGATCCGTTGAAACGTCGCGTGCGACGACATGTGACACATGACGACACAATGTGGCATGTCACAAAAAATATATGGAAAACGACACAGAGTCGACGCTGCGACGACGCAACGCCACGCAACAATAGTGCGTTGCGTTGCGTCATCGCAACGGATCAACGCATTGTATGCCACATCTGCACTGCGATGACGCACACCGTCGCAGCGCATAAGGGCGACGCACGCACTGATTTCAGTCTTCATTCCGCAATGGATCGGTACACTGTCCGTCGTCGCACCGGAGCACTGACATCGCAGCGCAGCACCCTGCCCGCCGCTTCGTTTCTCATCCGCCGACCCGTTAAAACGTCGCGTGCGACGACGCAACGCATTAATGTGGCATATCACAAAAAATATATGGAAAACGACGCAGCGTCGATGCTGCGACGACGCAACGCAACGCAACGCACTAATGAGGCATCACCTTATATGTAAAAAATTAACGGTTCGTAGCTAGAACGACTCCTTTTATATATTGAAACTCAACTTTAATCTACACAAACGCATTGTTTATCACCCTCACATCAAAATGGCTGGTCAGTGTCATATCGCTGGGCAAAAGCCTCTCTCTCCCGTGGATTTCCAAGCCACTTATTAATTTGAACCAATGATATTTACCGATTATTTAATGGTAGGACGACTGCTATTTCATTTACGTGGATCTGCATTATACGAGTAACTGCCGTTCTACCGAACTGATTCAGATACAACTTTATCAGATATTTTTAATACCAATCTATTAAACTGTGAAGCCTGCATCAAATTCCATTTAGTTGTTTTTGCGTGATGCCGGCACAAACAGAGAGATAAAAATTGTTAAAGCTGTTGTTTCGGGTTCAAACTCCTCTTTACAGTCGATCCCAAGGACGTGTACAATTAGATTTGTAAAAATAATTTGACAGCGTCATACAAATTTATATGAGTATATATTATAAATTATAAACCTTAAAAGTTTTGCAATGGCTTCAATCTTTTAATATAAAAAATAAAACACAAAGAAAGACTACCTCGTTGTACTCGTTTCATAAGTTTACGTGTTTGTTACCGGTATCGAGATCCTGGTATCGATTCCCAATTTGGTCAATGTACAAAATAATGAAGTGACAGGAATAGAGAGTATAGACCGTACTTAAACTTTTCTTCAAAGTATTAAAATCTTCCTGAGAATTTCACCTGTGAATTATCACATAATTCTCAATGTTATTGGCCATTTTTCTTTACAGCTGTTTATAATTACTATTGATTAAACCTTACCCAAGCCTAAAATAATGTAAGACATTAATAAAAAAGTACAGTTGGCAACACTAGTTACTGCGTTAGCCCGTCTTGATCACGGGATCACTAAGTCTTAATTTACAGGTGTTTTATTAAGCGGGCCATCCATATTATCTATTTAATCTGTAGTGTCACTCACCAATTATAGACTTAATCGTACGATGCTCTGACGTCACGGCATACGACGAGTGTTTACAACAAAACCGGATTTTATTACATTTAGTTTTGTAATTAACGCGGTATTTTGTTGAACAGGTGGAAGAAATATTAACGATACCATTATTAGAAGTTGTATCACTATCGTATGTCGTGGTAAAGGTCAATAGTTATAATATGAATGTAAATGAAGCACTAATGTAAATTAAAATTAGTAACTACGTCGCTTATTGTCACAAATATAGGGATACAGAACGCGCGATAAAACAGAGGCGCTAAGTCATAGTCGGATTTCTTAGAATATTTTTTTAAATTAAAACTAGCTATACCTAACTATTATTTTGCATTATAGATATACATAGCCTCATGCCGGTATATACGAAGGGGTAACACGATATACGTATTTAACATGTACACGTACGTAAGACCTCAAAATCCGACGAAATGTTCAGCTGTTTATGGTGATACACGATAACAGGTGAGCCTATTGGTGTCAATCAGACACAATTGCAAACTCGGTGCAGCTGCTGAGAACTTTTTGACAGAGAACTACATACAGCCACTGAGCCAAGTGTTGTTCAACACGGGACAAAAAGTTGTTTGATCCAATAAAAAGTATTCCGATTCTGGGTGTTCTTTGTGTCCGTTTTTTTAATGTTTGTAAAGTCGGTCGCGACACAGGATTTATTCCTAGAGAGAATGTAGTCGCTATTCAAAAATAATATTGCACTATTTAAAATAATAGAAATGTTTATTGACTTATGGCGTTGATTGTACACGTGCGTTCAGCTATTTTGGGTCTAACGTGTCGAAAGTGTTAATTGACAATAACGAGTTAACTATCTGTATTAATATTATTTTGTTTTATGACGATTTATATACTTAGTCTTGCCATAAATATTGTTACAAAGAAAACTTTTTCTATCGCATAAAATATTTATTACTAACTACCATTAGGTTAGTTAGTTTTTACATTAATATAATAGCATTAAAATATATGAAGTTCGTTCAAAGTGATCTCCTACAGTCCTTTAAACGTTGAGGCCAGTTATCAAAAGAAACACGCACTCCATGGTAAAATTGTTCACTGCCAATCTGATGGATTGTTTTAGAGACTCCAAATTATCATGGCGCTTAGAGCATGTCATACTATCTAAAACTGACCATAAATCATAATCCATCGGATTAAGATCGGGATCTAGATGACGGGCACTCTGATGAAGTCCGAAACGTTCGTTTCCAATCACGCTTAGATAGATCGAGCTTTATTACCCGGTGCTGAGACTTGCTGAAAGGATCATTCTGGGTTATGGAAAATGTTGTTGTTTAGAGGCTTAACCACCCTCTCAAGAATCGTATCTTGATACACTTGTGCCGATGTTTTGACACCTTTTTCACAAAAATATAGCTCAGTCACTCCTTGATAGCTAACACTCCACCAAACCACCACTGAAGTCGGATAATGTCCACGTTGTACTCTGCTGACTAATTAGGAAGCTTCTATGAGCATAAACTCGGTCATTCTGTTTGTTGAAACATTGCTTAATAGTAAAAAAATTATAGTCAGTAAATTAAAAAATTCTGTGCGTATCGCTCAAGTAGTTGCTTAGATTTTACCACCCTATTCATTTTTAAATTATCAGTTAAATAATGAGCAGTGCGTCTCTTATAGGCTGCAAGTCCTAAATCATCTTTTAAAATACGCGACATAGTTCTAGGTGCTATATTCATTACCCGAGGTAGAATCTTTTGCTTTCGGACAGAATTTCTTCGAATTCTTTCCTTCACTGCTTTGATCGCCTTTTTCGTACGTATACTACGTGGACGGCCAGATCTTTTTCTTACAAACCATGTATTGTAACTATCAAAAACCCGGTACACAAACATTAATAATAACACAATACCAAGCGGATGGAGAGTTTTAAAAATTGCATTTGGCTCCATACCTACTCTGTGTAATGCTATCACAGCAATGCGGTTATCTTTATCTCCCTACTCCATTTTAATATCACAAAAATATCTAGCACCGATTGGCGCGAAAATAAGAAAAATCAAAGAATATTCATAAAGGAATGACAGATTCCAAATTCAAATGTAATATTATGTTATTTTTTAATTGTAAGAGTATTTATGGCCAGACCAAGTAAAGTTAAATAACAAAGGTGCCCATTTTATCTTTGAAAATATTTCTATCGACCTTGGCTCTAAGTCTTACAAATAGGTTCAGTTATTATTAAACCTCTTATAAGTAGGTAATATGACGACACTTTTGGCGTGAATATAATATTTATATGGCGTCATATATTGATCCTATGTATAATCTAAACTGCTGGCTTAGGTTTTCGTCACGTAGTCTATATCCTTTAGAGAACTCTCGCGCTTTTCCGAGCTATTTTCAAATATTATATATAACCAAATTAGGTATTATTTTTCAATTTTTGTTTGAAATAATAAATTTATCACCATATTTATGAATGAGTACGTGAAATCTAGAGGTGGAGGAGAGGAGTGGTCTTGGCATATGCTACGAGTGGTCACTAAGGGCGAGGCGGAGGGTTAAATTTGAAAAATATGGGTCACGTAGTATGGATACGTTCTACGCGTGCTAGTGCGTAGTTTTATGGCACTTGCATCAACCTCCATCTAGTAATTAAACAATTAGATACAATATATACAAAGTATTAGTATTAGATTTTCTGAGTAGTAGAGCCTCGCTGTTTTCAGCATGCCGGTTCGACTGGGGAAGGACTGGGTTCTCACAGAATATCGACGTGAAATAGCAATATTATTATTGTTGTGTTTCGTTCGGTGAGTGAGAGTGCCGGAGGCCTAATCGCCCTCCTTCCCCCTTCCCTTCTTCGCTTCTTCTCCATCCCACTCCCTTTCCTAAAGGGTTGGCAACGCGCAAGTGATGCCACTGGTGTTGCAGGCGTCTATAGGCTACGGTGACCACTTACCATCAGGTGAGCCGAGCCGTATGCTTGTTTGCCAGATTAGTTCAATAGCAAAATTAATAAATAAATTACGTTATTCACATAATTACGTAATTTTTATACGAGGAAAAGACAAATCTTAAACCCACGGCCTCGACAATACGTGTCATCGCTTTATCAGCTAAGCTATTCATGGTCCTACATCAGGAGTTGACATTTTGCCTCTAAAGAATCTAAAGCGGTTCGTGTAATGATGTTGGGCTCTGTTGTACTGTCATGTTCTTAGGCTTGCGTAGATAGTATAATTTTAAAATATTTAAAGCCAACTTTACTAAATTTAATTTGGTTGAAGGACAAATTTATATTTTTTACTGGTGTAACCATCTCTGATCATGTACTACCAGTGTGTCAATACTAGAAAATGCAGTGAGGGATGAATTGCTAAAAAAATATTAATAAGTACCTACTTAACAGATGGAACTGGTTAAATACTTACAAGTCATGACGCTGCTACATACATAAGTACATACTCTACTAATGATAATATTTAATATCATCTATGCAATAAGTACTTACCTACACACAATTTAAAAGTAAATGTTACCTGCTATATAATTATTTCTTAAGGTTGATTAATATAAAAAAATAATTAAATGAACGTGTTAATTATAATTAAATGTAAAATGTATGTGAGTAACTAATTATGACTGAGACTGTCTTCTGTTTTGTTGTAAAGAATCCAGTGACACAAGGAATGCTTACTGCGGGCGATACCTTGATTTGTAATAAATTTATAAATCATATGGTTACCTCTATATCCTAGTAACAAATAAGTAGCTAAGGACAATACATACAGGCTTATCTCTAGGACTGTATAGTAACTTGTTTCATTATTACAATACGAATATATTATTCTGAAAGCTTAAACTGAATGGTTATATATCAAATAAGACGACTAAGGAATAAAATTCTACAAGTATATTAAGTAACTAGTATAATACATTTATTAGGTTCTGTCCGCGGCCTCTCCGACAATAATCTTACGGGAACACACGTACGATTATAATCTGATCTTATGAGAACTCATGTAAGAAATGCATGCAATTGCTCACTGCCTGAGCAAACCATCATAAAATGTTAAGAAAACAAAATTAAGTATGAAGGTGTAGATTTTATATTTTAAGATAAAATAATGGTATTTGGCGCAGGTCAGGTCGACGACTCTACTGACTTATCCTTGAAATTTATATCCTCTACCTTTTAAACTTTATATTTAGACGTAGCATATTAAATATATAGCTTAGGCTAAATATAAACTAACTTCACGAGACTGGTGATATACTAGTATATGACCAGCCTCGCGAAGATTTGATATTTGTTTTCGTTTTTTATATGGCCAGTCAGTCTCATTAGTTATTAGGGGCAGCTGGCGTTATACCATATATATACGAACTTGGTAATATTTATTAACTTTATAGTAGAAGTTCAACAGGCCTATATATGCCTCGGGTTTCCTATGCGTGCTAGAGTATTAGCCACGAGTAATAATGCCCCCGAAAGGACATTATTACCCGAGTTGTCCGGGGTGTACCGGCGCAACGTCTGCCGTTCCCATCCACGAGAAATGTAGAACGGACCAGCAGCCGTCAGGCACACTGGGAGGTTCTTTGGCCACACACGCCAAGTGGACCGTGTCTAACCCAGCATTGTCTGGAGCCTAAACCAAAATTAGCTGTGGAATAAGACGGCACAAAAATGTGTGTGATCTAGAATTAGTTGTTCCGAGTCTAGTGTTTTTTATTTGTATTATAGACTTGTAATTAAACAAAAGAAGGCAGTGGTGTCTTCCAGTTGCAATTCTCAGTAGCAGCCCAGAGTTTCGAAGTTGGCGGTGTCACATATTTCCATGCCTCGGAAAGCACGTAAGGTCGTTTGTCCTTCGAACGAACGATCGCATCGGATAGCCGATATTCCGAATTTTCTGAGTTATGGAACAGAGAGTGTGAACACAAGTGAAAACACTTGTGCCTTATAGTATCTCCTGAGTCTACATTAATAGTCACCGAAATTCGCTCTGGAAGTCTTTACTTGCTACGAATAATACTTTATCAATTGTGTCTGGTACATGGCATTCAGTTTCAATTTAGATCTAGTAAGTAGTTTAGTTTTTAATTTATCCCTTTCTCATGGACAAAAAAATTGGTCGTTGCTTGTTTTCAAAAATTAACAGTCTTCGTTAATAGTATATTTATTAATGAAATGAATATATGCAGGATAAGATCTCAAGGCCAAACAATTTACATTTTATTTCAAAACAGCTACATATAGATAGTAATAGTTGAAATGCAATCTGCATATGAATTAGGGATTATATTCTACTAGCTTTTGCGCGCGGCTCCACCCGCGTGGTATGTACATCAATAAAAAGTAGCTTATTTTCTTCCCCAGGTTTTAAAATATATCTGTACCAAATTTCATCTTAATTGGTTGAGTGGTTTCGCCGTGAAAAGGTAACAGACAGACAAGAGTTACTTTCGAATTTATAATATTAGTAACGATTATTATATACCTAATGAAATTAAACACTTTATACGGATTTTGTCCCGAACCGTAAGACTCGACTCTGGCTTGCCTTGGTCGGCGGTCAGAGGGGGGTGGCTAGAGCTACATGCTTGGGGGTGGAAGTGTCATTTTCAAGGGCATAACTACGGGGAAACCCGCTCCGGGTCTCGTTGTCAGTAGGCCCATGATGGTGAAACCGGCGCCGCACCGCTTGACAACCCTAGCCACTCGCACCGGTTTTGCCCTCTGCTGCTGGCTTGTATGCCTATCGTGGCTATTCAGAAGGCCCATCTAGTGAGTTAGCGAGTCACCGTCTGCCCATTCGATTGATGCTATTAGAATATTCAGGGCAGACGCCGTTTTATCATCCATAGTTACCAATATACCGGTCCAACAAACACCCATACCCATAGCCCATATATTAGAATCCAAATGTAGCAATAGTCCTACGCTTGCTGCGGCTAGTGCCGCTGTAGGTGTTCCATCCCACCTTTGATTAAAACTCTCAAAGGGCCTCTTCACGTTGGACCTATGTCTCCGTGTAAGCCTCCCAAAGGGCCGGGTATTTTCCTTACGTATTAGGGAAATACCCGTGAAAGAGAAACAAATAATAATAATGTCCTCTTGACCGAATTTCTGCCGCGGCGGCCAATCTTAACGGAGACTAGCCATCTGCGCAGGAGTTATTATAGTGCACAAGTATGTGCGCAAACACAAGTGCACTCTCTGTTCCCTAACTCTCATGATCCGTTGGGACGGATAATCCTACACGACCGGAGAGAGATCAGGCGCAGGACCAACGGCTTTACGTGCTTTCCGAGGCACGGCGGTGTCTAACACAGCTTAAACAGCCAACGTCCTAACTCCGGGCTCGTATTGAGATTGCTTAACAGAAAAACCCAATAACTTTTTGTTGACCTGACGCGGGATTGAACCTGAGACCTCATGCACAGCAGTCGCATTCACTACCGCTGCGCCACGGAGGCAGACCGTAGTCTAAGTATACTAATATTATAAAGAGAAAAGATTAGTATTTTTGTATGTCACTCGTGCAGAGGTAAATTACTGTAAGGGCTTGTACTACCACCTCTAGATAGCATTTATCTATAAGATAAAAGTCTCGCCATCTCTCTTCTTTAACCTAACATTAATGAGACAGCATGCCATTTATCTTTCGGATAACTTTTACTAGTTTATTTGTAGTAGTGGCCATAAGTATAATTAATAACTACCTACCTATTTATTACTCATTGGTATTACACCTTCATTTCGCTAGCTTTGGTTTAAGTCTTATAGGTGTCGAGCTTATTAAATTGGCAATCATCTACACTATCAGATAGGGTGATCCTATTGGAAATACTACATAATTAAAAGTCTACTGCGATTGGCCACAGGTGTGCCGCTGCGAGGTTAATAGTTATTAAAAATGTAATAAAAGATATACCTACTACTTTGTTTCTGCATATATCCATTTTTATCAGACATAAATTCAACTTTTAAAGCAAAAATATAAATAAACAGAAATGCAGTTTAACACGGAAATGTAAATATACCTACGTATAGCGTTGCCAGGCGTCCGGATAAAGCCGGACACAGTCAGGCCTTTTGGTTGCGTGTGCGGGCAAATTAAACGATGCCGGATTGTCCGGCTTTTGTTAGGCTTTTTAAATTTGACCATTTCTTTTTACATTTGTCATGTGTTGGTTTCCGCACCGTCCGCCTCACCTTGTATCGCTACCGCAATGGAGCGGACTAGCACTGTCCTCCGTTAAAAAATCGTCCTAACTAAGACTAAAAAATTAAGTGTGACCGGCGTTTTTACCCAAATGTCCGGCTAAACAAATTGGTTTGTCCGGCTTTTCTGTTTTAAGACCTGCCTACCCTACCTACATACCTTTTTGTAATCTCAGTAGCAAAGTGTGTATGTCAATATACCTATAACCAGAATTGTAAAAGGCAAAATATAAAATGCTGAATATTAAAAGAGACTAAAATTTTATGATTTTTGTCTGCTGCGTTGAACGTAATAAGTTCGCTCACCCCAATGATGACGATAAGTCTAGATTACTTACGTATTTTTTTGTTTTTAATTATAAACTGACTGTTTCTCTTTAATAATAGGGGTTTAAATATGAAGTTGCCGTTTTGTATGAAAGACATCAGTATCTTTGTTATTTTTTCATATATAGTTGTTATTTGTATTTAGGCCACTAGGGTATGTACTGAATTAACAATATCATCAACCGTCGTGTAATTATGGCGAATTGAAACACCGAATACGGGCAGACACTAAACGACACTTGACTGATGACTTGATTTGTATTAAAGGTTATTGATATGTATTATTAATAATACATGCTATTACTATATATAGATTACTCTAGAAAATCAAAAAAAAAAAAAAAACTAGTATTTTGTGCAGAAACTACGAAATTACATGTAGGATATAAACGGCATTTTCATAGTTATTTACTTTTACTAAATATATTTCCTGTGCTGCGGTGACATTACAAACAATAAAAACAACGGACACAAGGAACACCAAAACTGGGCACAAATATTTATGGATCTCCAAATTTTGTCCAATGTAGGGATTGAACCCTGTTTTGTTTCGTCTAATAAACCAAAATAAATTATCTTTCCTATTTAGTTGGTATCTCGGTACTTAAAAAATATATAATACTACTGCTTTTGAGCCATTGTATAAAAAAGAATGACATAACACCTCATATTAGTCAAAGTAATCAAATTATTCTGACACACAATTGTTATAAAATTGAAATTTGAATGTTAGTAGGTGAGCTGTTGGGCCATTATACAAACCGCAAACAAAAATAATAGTTATGTAAAAACTGGTTTTGAAGCGTTCGTACTAAAGACTACGTGGTTATGTTCTAAAAATAAATATATAGTAAGACTAAAAAAGAAACTAGTAAAAAACCGTAATCATGATTTGAGCCATATCTTCGAGCGATTTGAGTCTATAAGTACCTACTAATACTCTAAATTGGAAGATATTCCTGTTTGCTTGTTACGGTTTCACGGGAAAACTTCTGAGCGCAATTTGCTTAATTATGGTATTGAGCTAGCTAGAACCTTTAGTAAATAAGATAAAAATAATTTCAGCCCTGTATGTAAACTGTCCCATTACTTGCCATGGGCCTCTTGGTGTGTAAAGGGCTGGGCTCAGGATAGAGGCTACTTAAATATCTTTTCTATTTATTGGGTCGTGCGTATACTAACTGTGGCTACATGTTTCGCCCGCGATAAACGAATTTCATAATTACTGCTCGTATAGGTCGTAGCGTGATGCTATGCTTATAAACTTCTAGAATAAATAGGCTATCTATCTACCGTAAAAAAATCTGGTAACAAGCACTCATTGTTATTAAATTGATTTATTACATTAATTATCTCGGTAACGATTTTATTTTAAACACATTTTAATTATTTTTTTTAGCTTATAATATATTGTTCTTATGAGCAGCTCTTGTAAGGTGTTCTCAAAATTCTATTGCGTAAGCTGTGGCTTGCACAAAAAAAATTTGGCACCACCAAAGATGTCTTTCGGCCACATTTTCAATGTTTTCCAATGTTTATAAGGTCACCCGCTATAATTTTGGTTATCCCCAGTACCTACGAGGCGTGATTCTCCTTTCGAATAAGCTGGTTCATTTAGCGATTCTGCCTATAGGATACTTCCCGTTGGCCTAGAGTATTGAAAGTTATGTTAACTTTCAACATTCTAGGTGAGGAACAACTTATTTGTTATAATTATGATATAAATGATTTTACACAAAAATGCTTAAAATTACGTATTTCTATTGAAATTAAACTACTATATACGGATTTTATCGCGTTGTTTATTTAGCACTGTATTACAAAATTTTGAAAATATTACACTACTACTACTATTGATTTTATTTTACTAATTTATAAGCTTATGAAATTATTTAAACTATTAAATCTATTTATTTTTGGTTTACACTTTCCCCGACGTTTCGGTTGCTTTTCAGCAGCCATGGTCACGGGGAGACTAAGATGGTAGTGGTCTCAATGTTCCAGTGTAGTTATTTCAAAGTACCCGAACATAATTTAATCATTGGTGTTTCTATTTACGCAGAATGAGCTCAAAGTATCATGAAGTCTAGCTGTGATTTGTTTCTTCTTGGGTTTGATTATTTGAAGTACTGGATCCCAAGCTGGTGGTACATTCCAACCATCTTCTCTATTGAAATCTCTATAAAACAGATTGTGACTGCGGACTCTCATACATTGGTCAAACCAAGAGAAGCATAGGCACCCGCTTAAAAAAATACATAGCTGACGTAAAACACAAACGCTCGTTGAAGTCTGCTGTGTGTGAACATGTACAACAGGGGACCAACCACTACCTGAGATTTGACAAACCACAGATTCTCGCTAAAGAACACCGATTCCTACCAAGGATGCTTCGCGAGGCTATTGAAATCAAAAAACATCCCAATTTCAATAGAGAAGATGGTTGGAATGTACCACCAGCTTCGGATCCAGTACTTCAAATAGTCAAACCCAAGAAGAAACAAACCACAGCTAGACTTCATGATACTTTGAGTTCATTCTGCGTAAATAGAAACACCAATAATTAAATTATGTTCGGGTACTCTGAAATAACTACACTGGAACATTGAGACAACTACCATCTTAGTCTCCCCGTGACCATGGCTGCTGAAAAGCAACCGAAACGTCGGGGAAAGTGTAAACCAAAAATAAATTGATTTAATAGTTTAAATAATTTTATTAGCTTATAAATTAGTAAAATAAAATCAATAGTAGTAGTAGTGTAATATTTTCAAAATTTTGTAATACAGTGCTAAATAAACATTGCGATAAAATCCGTATATAGTAGTTTAATTTCAATGAATAACATTCGCGTAAACAGAATACAATATTACGTATTTCTAATTCGGGATTCCTCCTTCCTTGATGTAGTGGCGTTAGTGCTCGCCACATACCCACAAGATCTACGAAAGAAACGGCTTTTAATGTTTTAAATGTTGTTGTTTTCCATTATGCCTGAGATTTCAGACAGACAAGAATTCAGTCATAAATTAACTTTAACGTAATCTAATTAAGACATCATGCTTAAAAATAATAGCAGCCATCTATCTCTATATAAACTGTCTTCTGCGGTTCACGAGCCTCTTCACGGTGTGAAAACGGTTTGGCCACCATATATTCAACCTATAATTTATAACTTTCATTTAATCATGTTTTATTTTGTTACAGGTCTATAATCACTATGAATCACAAGGAGTTTAGGAAGTTATTAATTCAGTTCTTCGTATCCATGCCAATTGTAAGTATATACCACAACTAGATTTTATATCAAAAGAAGATTTCACATTATTAGACTATGCTGTCATACTCGTCCGAAATAAATAAAAAACTGGTTAAAACAAGTTCTAACTTATATAACATTTAATTAAGCAATGTATTTTTAATTTAATTTATCATAGCAAATAAAAAAGGAAATTGTTCAAAAACAACAAATTGAATAACTTTGGTTGACAAGAAATAATTATATTAGGTGTGGCGTTTTCTAAAACTGTAGACAAACCTTCAGCTAAACTTATAAACCAATCACAAATGTTTAAAAGCTAAGTATTAATTAACGACTACTTAGAAAATAATTCACATTCATCTCATCATCATCATCATCATCAGTTAGATGAACAATATTAAGTAACTGTTGATCAAAAGACTTAAGGGGTGCTCGATTAAGAGGTGGCTAAGTTAATACCTACTTAGCCACCTCTTAACTATATAAATATAGTTAGCGATATTTTATAAATAAGGCTGCTGGTTGCTCATTAAGTCATCATCTTACGGTCCATAACGAATGGTTGTTCGTCATGGATCATGATCGTTATAGTTTCAAAAATAAGAACAAATAGTACGTCTTCTGCGCATTACCCTTATACCCTTTATCACCTAGCGAAAATCATATAAACGTGGTACACCCTGTCCTCTATGATATGTCATGCCCTCAACCGTACAGTATTCTTATTTAATTTACTGTAGTTAAACATTACGATACGATACGCTAAAAAAGATATGTTGAATGACAGATCAATTCAAACCTCACAAATGTGAATCAATTTTACGTCGTTGGCTTATACTATTGTAAACTTTTATTAAAGATTATCAGCTATTTGGGTTACAAATTACTAGTATTCTTGTTAACCCATCCAGCTAAGCTAGAATGCTTGTATTAAGAGTGTGTTCACGTCGGTAGTGCAATGGGTGGGAATCGAACCCGCGAGCTCTGAATCGCAAGTCCAATGCCTTATCTCCTGGGCTACCGCCGCTTTTATTACTTTAACAGTCAATAGTAGAATTTTAATATTAATCTAGATGTACAAGACAATAGAACAAAATAACACAGGTTGATGATATGCGTGTTTGATGAACATAAACATAATTTACGTTTAATTAACACATTAACAAACAGTTTCTAAAAAACAGACAAACACAATGTTCAATAAATAATAGTTTAGAAAACTAAAAACACGCTTTATTAAAAAAAAAACAATCTAAAAAGTAGAAAATAATTTTTCAATAATTTTAATGTAAAAAGCGTATCAAAATATCTTAGAAATCACCCTACGCGTTTTTACATTAAAATTATTAAATAATTCTCTTGTTTTTTATAATAAAGCTTGTATTTTAGTTTTTTAAACAATTATTTAATTTTAATTTTTTATAATTTATTGTATTGTCATCGGTCATCGATAAGTGTGCAAAGTTTCAAATCAATCCATCGGTTTAAAAGCGGTCAAAATCACGTTCAAAGATTCCGTTACATAGATACATACAAACCAAGCTAATACAAGCGTGTTAAAAAGACGGTCAATCGCATGTTAACTTTTTAGATGGGTCGATTGAACCAGCAACAGTTAAAAAAAGGAAGCAATAATAAATAAGATATACTACACCTTACTCACATACTCATTACAAATTTTTTTGTCCGCGGCTTTACTCGTAGGTAATGAAGGTTATATAAGAAGCGTGTACATCCTATGCGCAAAATGTCTATATAGCCTAGTGGGAAACAGTTGGACCGTCTAGCAGAGGTATCGAGGCGCGCATCTCTGACTTTTCGAAGTTATGTGCGTATTAAATAGTCCGCGAGGCAACCTGCATGTTTGACAGTTCTCCATAATGTTCAAGAAGATATGTGAAGTCTGTCAACCCGCACTGGTCCTTTATGTCTATGTTCTCCATTCTTTTCTGAACCCGGACAACACATATGCAAAGCTGCAGGCCAAATCTAGCATTAGGTATATATTATCCCATTGCCCGGAGGAGTACTTAGAGACTACAGATTTTCACTACTATTAAACTTTGAACTGTAATTCTGGACAATAATGTTGCTGATTTATCGTATAGCGGATTTTGTCATGTATCATGAGTAAGCAAATATTTATCTCTTCCAGATTTCGTTAGTGAACAATGTGTTGAAATGGAGTATAGGAGAGCTGAAACTAAGACTTAGGACCAACTTGACCATGCATCTGTATCAACAGTATTTGAAGTAAGTGGACCTTTTGATTGATTACTTTGTATAAGTTCGCGTTTATGTTTGCTTATCAGAGTTTTTCAGTTCAATATGCGAGTCAGACAAAGTGTTATTGGGCTTGTCTGTTAGGAAATTTTCAATAGAAGTACCCTGTACATGCACATTTTTGGGTAGCCGTCGATCTCTACGGATAGCGTAACACTTAAAGGTTGCCACTATGGCAGTGTATGTCTTGGTTGTGTGTGGCTTCCATCGCTATGCGCAACAAAAGAATGGTGAGCTTCACAAACCGTTGTTTCGATTATTGCTATTCTTTGAGTACGTTGTTTTAATGTTTGTAAAGTCCTCCACGTTACAGAAAGTATTGGGTAATATTACCTGTATGTGAATGCGTAATTTATTAAAAACAAGCAGGTCCTGTTTATGTGGAATTTAAAACACAGCTGGCTAAATATCGATGTTATACACATTTGTCTTCCCTTTCGCGAGAACATAAGCCCGATTACGTACTTATGTATAACATCAAACACAATTAAATCCTTGAATTTTATCTAATTACATTATTTTTAAAACTACATCTAGCTGACAAAAGAAGTCTCTTTTTCTCGGTCTCAAACATTGCTATTATTTATCTTCATATATTACATAAGTATTTATATCTAAGCAGTTTGGAAACAGGTTTATTTTTGTAAACATTAATGTACTATTGGGTAATTTGATATCGTCAAACTATACAAGAAAATCTGTACATAAATTAATGTTGTTGTAGAACACCACGATGTATATTATTAATACAGTCAAAACTGGATATAACGACATTGAAGAAACCATATAACTTCGGACGTAATGTCCGATAGTTCTGTTGTGATAAGCAATATACACAAGTATGTAGTCATATTAATTGTCATATGTATGTTTGGAATTTTTAAATATGTACAATAATGTAGTATGGGTATAGATTATGCTTAGGAACTTGTTTTCAAATAAAATGTCGAAAAAAGAAATGAAAATGTAATTTAAAAAATCTTATATACAATATACTAAGTGTTGTCTATAAGCTGTACTCAGGTTAAAATTTTCCTTCATAGATAGGAATAAGGAAATTTAAAAAAAAAATTTGTTCGTTTTGTTGTGGTTTGCTGGAACAAGTAAATCGGTTGATCGCTAAAGCCGAAAAATATCGATAAAGTTTCGTCGTTTTAAGCGATATGTCGCTGAATCCGATGTTGTTATAGGCGGTTTGATTACTTAATTGTTTATATTGTCGGCCGGGACCTTACCATTTGGTCGTAATAATCTATCCGTCGTTATAAACGATGTCGTTATATTCGGTTTCGACTGTACTATTAAACACAATGTGTACAAGTAATTATATAAATAAGCACATGTACTTTGGCTGCACGGATGACGTAGTGGTTTTTAAGTGGTCGCCTCGCCACTGCCACTGTGCCTGTTGTAGGTTCGAATCCCACACAGGACAAAAATTTGTGTGATCCACAAATGGTTATTCCAGGTCTGGATGTTCTTTGTGTCCGTTATTTGGATGTTTGTAAAGACCCTGGGACACAGTAACTATTCCTAGTGCGGACGGTGTCTTTTTTAACAGAAATACAAGTACTTTTTAATATTATTATTTTTCACGAGAATTTTCTTAGTATTCTAGGATAATAACTGATTCTCTGCAAGGCAGCAGTATGGAGTAAATTTACAGAGGAGTCATGGTAGTTGGGAGATACTGTTATGGACTCCAAATTTAAATCGTTGTCAAGTTCTTTATTGTTATAGTTGACGGCGAAAGACCCGTAATACCAGCAGCTTATAAAAATGATTCTATCTGTTTAAGAATACAACCAATCTCTGTCGTATAAAAATATCAATATATACGTAATATACACACATAACCTCACGCCTATACCTATCCTAGAAAACCAGAGATATTTCAGATAGACTTCGCCATTTATGGCTGTAAGTCCCACATTCTAGAGTCTTCTTCTTCTCCCTAGCCTTTATTATTCCCAAGTCACTTAGGGTCGGCTTTTCTGATCTAATCGGATTTGACTGGATATCAGTTTTTACACGGAGCGACTGCCTCCTGACCTCCGCAACCCGAAGGCTAACGATACCCTAAGGCTAGACCAGTGTCAGGATATTATAGGGCACTGACTTCCCAATAACGACTGCCATAGATGTTCATGGCAGCCGGGACCGACGGCTTAACGTGCTCTCCGAGGCACAGAGCAGGCGATAATTGTCAATCAATACGCACATAATTTCGAAAAGTCATATAACTTCCGAAAGTCAGATGTGCGCGAGTATAGCCTATTGTCATCTACCTACAGTTTCTTACTTCGACCGAATGTGTTGAGAATTTTGTGACAGAAACACATTTTGCCTCGAGCCAGAGAACATGTATTTTATAAATAATAGTTAAAAGCTAGAAATATGCAACAAAACACATATCGCATATCCCAATCAAAAACTTCTCAAATATAAAAAACATTGACTTGTTTAACACAAATAATTTAAATCAAGGATACCTAGTTTTTTTGCGAATGTCAATTGTTTTAGCAGTTATTATATCTAAGACAAGTCTTAGTAAAATTATGAACTAAAAAATTAAATAAAACAAGTGCTAGTCTTGCTAGATAGTTATTTTGGTACGGTTAACCGATCTCGAGATCCGTAACATGGTCTATCTTATATAAAACTTTGGAATACATACATACATAGATTCACGCCTGTTACTCAGAGGGGTAGGCAGAGACTACGGATTTCCATTTGCTACGATCCTGACACAATTTCCTGGTTTCATTCACTTTCATCACATTCCTCACACACGCTCGCCGGTTTAAGGTGCTCTTAACCTGGCCTTTGTCCAGAACGTCTCCGATCTGATCAAGAAACGTTCGCCTAGGTCTGCCTCTTGCGACTGTTCCATTCACTCTAGATTTATAAACTTTCTTAATCAGTCTTTTCTTGTCTATTCTTTCTATTAACTTTGTTATAAGTTATTTATATTCTATTAATATTTTAATCTAAACGTTTCGTCATCCAATATCTGAGACGCTTGAGAATTTTCAAATCACGCTATACAAATAATATAGAAGCATCTTAAATTTGATAGAAGAGGTAGTGTCAATCACTGATAGTGTAAAATGTAAATGAAAAACATATACGCTACTGTGACGTATTTGCTATTTAAATGCAGACGTGTGAGGAAAATAGCGATATCCACACTACACCCCACTTTTACCCTTACTACTAGTTTATTTAGCATTCAATTTTAATGCGTTGTGTATAAATAATAAACCCCAAGACAGCTTAACTTTTGAAACTTCGAGTGTTAAAATTCTGGTGTTTTATGGTCTACTGTTGAACCTGGCTACACAGTTGTTCATAGGATGGGCAGGATTCATATTATCAATAGTAGGTACTGATATAGTCGAGTTAACACAGACAGAAATAAACAGATACATTACGAAATCTATTACAAATAAAAATACAGATTTGACATTTCGAGTTTTAGTGACATTTAGTTGGCCTTGTATGCATTTTATGTCCGTTGAGAGGAGTGTGTTATGTATTCGACTGCACGGAGAACCTTAAAATGTCGCCTCGCTACTGCTAAGGCGTCGAGTGTCATGGGTTCGATTCCCAAACGACAATAATTTGCAAATACATGCACAGTCTGACGCTATTATCTCCGAAGAGGTTGGCAGAGATGTATTTCATCCATATTTTGCCTGTTTTGGTTTTAGGTCCAATTTAATAGACAGCGACAACAATAAGTGTTGCCTGCCGGCACAGTTTCAGACAACGAACTGCTACTGAGAATTACTTACCAGTAAAATTTCAAAGCACTTTGTTCAATCCGAGAATCGGACCCGAGACATGCTCAGCTGCCTATAGAATTTACTACTGGCACCACTGCTGCAGTGAATAATTTGTTTAATTCTCAGAAAGACAGTAAAACAATAAGTATTTTAAATTTTAAAACATCATATTTTCTAATTCTGCTAGCGATTGACATAATTAAATATTCATAAAAAGCACCAAGGCCCGTTCGGAATAATACTACAAAGATAAAACATTGCTTATAATAATATAACAGATACAAGGCCACCGAAAAATGATATTATGAGTATAATTGAATTCAGAACTAGAAAAATGTACAATTTTATAAGTTGAGATTTTTTGATAAATAAGGTGTTGCAGCCCACATATTGGTTATGGCGGCCAATTTAGAAACTGAGATAAATATTATGATGCACAAGTGTGTGCGCAACCACAAATTCATTCTCTACTCCCTAACTCTTATCATCCGATGGGACAGTAATCCGACACAACCAGAGTAAGATCAGGCGCAGAACCAACGGCTTACCACCAACTTCCTAACTCCGAGCTGCTATTGAACATTTCTTGCTCGAAAAACCCAATAACTTTTTGCTGGCCAGACCCTGGATTTGAACCAGAGAACCTACTGCACTACCGGGACATAAATACACATTACACGACAATTAATATATGTATTATTAGTGGACCCGCGCAACTTCGTCTGCCTCACATAAGAGAAATTTTCCCGTATTTGCAACACTTTTCATTGATTCTCCGCTCCTACTTTTCGTAGCGTGATGTTTAACATATAGCCTTCCTCGTAGCTTATAGCCTTTCTCGACAAATGGGGTATCCAACACGAAAAGATTTATTTTAATTCGAACCAGTAGTTCCTGAGATTACCGCGTTCAACCAAACAAACAAACTCTTCAGCTTTATAATATTAGTATAGATTTAAATCATTAGTATGATAATTGTACATTTTATTTTGATAATAAATGGCGTTTGAATACTTCTGTCGAATAAAAATTAATAATTGATATTGGATGATCATTCAAGTAGGTATTATTTGAAATTTATGTTTTTGTATAATACCTATGTCTTTGATTTTTATACAACCTTGCCAGTATTCATTGTTGTCTGCTCCAAACTTAGGTAATTTGTCTACCTATTTCATGCATTTAATTTATTCATATATAAAAAAACCAACAAACCAGCTTTTCTATCACCGTACCACTCGACAACGCAGCAGGGTTCATCCATACCACCTGGAAGCGTTCAAATCCAAGACGGTACGTTTTCAGCGATCATTTCTCCCACGTACGAACAAGCTCTGGAATGAACTGCCTGATTCGGTGTTTCCCGAGCGCTATAATATGTCCTCCTTCAAACGAGGTTCAAAGAGAGTTCTTCTTTTACGGTAGGCTGCGGCTTTGGGCAGCGGTTACCACTTTCCGTCAGATGGGCCACTTGCTAGTCAGCCAACAACGACAATAAAATAAAAATTAGATTTTTATATCTCACTAATAAATGAATGCCTGCTGTCTGGCAATAATGTTATTAGCATTTCTGCAATGAAGTTGCATGGAGTCTAAAGCTTTGCCAGGTTAACTTATTATTATAATAATAAAGCCTTAATTTCCTGTACACATATAAAACGTCTGAATACAAGTTAAATATAAAAATAAAAGTAGATATAAAAGTTTAAAATCTAAATGTAAAATCTATACTTATATTATAATAGAATATCCCTTGTTTCGGTATGCCTTACAGCAAAGGCCTCCTCCAACTCTTTCCAGTGCATTCTGTTTGCCACTCTTATCCAAAGGGATCCTAAGGTCATTTTCAAATCATCCTTATTACATGGGAACTAAAAACCATAGGTGGCGTGCAGTTGTGGCCGTAATATATCTCTGGCTACATATTTGAGTACGCAAGCGTGAGACTATTAATAAATGTACTAGATTATGCCCTCGGCTATGCTCGTGATATTCTAGTTGTCAATTAATTCCTATCCCTCAAGAATAGTACTTTTGGACGATAGATACCCGAAGGCATTTTCTGTACCCCTGACAATGTTTAAAATTTCGTGATGATCGGTCAAGTAGTTTAGGCGTGAAAGCGTTACAAACAAACTCACATGCGAATTTATAATATTAGTAAGGATTATTCGTAACGCACACAGAGTTAAACTAACGGACGATTGTGTCTCGAGTGTCATCATCATCATCATCTCAGCCGGTAGACATCCACTGCTGGACAAAGGTGCCCCAAGGTTTTCCACACAGACCGGCCTTGACCGGTGTCTAGTATATTCAGATTTATTTTATAAGCATTCCATGCTAAGGTAAATTACAGTCTCCATTGCTAGTGCCAAAAATATGTTTATAATACATTTCCCTTCCACTACAAGGATGGACAAGCCTGTGTAATAAAGTGATTAAGAGTCACACGTTACTTACATCGATAACACGTGATATACATGACTGTTCATAGTATTTCTATTATCTATCAAGTCCTATATCTATAAGTACTTATCTATACATATAATAATAGTGTAACAAGACGATGTCTAGAAGGAAAGATTAAAGCAAGACAGATCCTAACTAATATTATAAATGCGAAGTATGTTTGTTTATTTGTTACGCTTTCACGTCTTAACTGCTCGACCAGTCATCATGAAATTTCGCATACACGTTGTCTGCGGTACAGTAAAGGGCATAGGGCACTTTTCATCCAGAAATAGTACCGTTCTACCCTAACTAGGGTTACCATATCTCAGGAGTTGTCCTGAGATTTCAGGAATTCTGGATTTGGCAAATCTCATGCAATCTCAGGATTGTTAGAATGTTCAATAAAATACAGCTAGCTCCCCGTGACCATGGCTGCTGAAAAGCAACCGAAACGTCGGGGAAAGTGTAAACCAAAAATAAATAGATTTAATAGTTTAAATAATTTCATTAGCTTATAAATTAGTAAAATAAAATCAATAGTAGTAGTAGTGTAATATTTTCAAAATTTTGTAATACAGTGATAAATAAACAACGCGATAAAATCCGTATATAGTAGTTTAATTTCAATAAATTAATTTTATTTTAAGTGTGTTCTGTGATAATGGGTGCGATGGAAACTAGATTAATATTTTTTTGAGAGCAAATTCTCAAACTGTAAAAATATCTCAGGATTTTTCAATGGAAATCAGGCCTTTTCTCCGGACTTTTGATTTATTCATCTGGTAACCCTAACCTACACATACGCGACCCCAGCTGCGGACCAAATCTATTATTTCAATAAATGTTGTCTGTCTGTATTTCTGTACGCGCATCACGCAAAAACTACTGCACGAAATTGAATCCGGTTTGCTGGTGGTTTAACAGAAAATCTAGTGCATGTTTCATTAGCTTGTAGTAGATCAGCTTCTTCTTGCAAAGAAAGATAAATATAGATCATAAACGTGGATGAAACTGCGAGTGACAGCTAGGTCTATGATAATATTGCAATGATAACTTTACTATGGTCTATGCATTCAAACTTTGTTCGATATTTTATCATACGACGTCCAATCCTGATATCGATTACTCATGCGATTATCGCTTTTGTTTGAAATCTTAGGTTCTTTAACCGCGATGCGTTGTTTGAGACATACAGTATAAGAAAATACAAGTGATCTAAAGTACCAGTTTATGGAGCGGTTAGACGGCATATAATTCGCCTACGTTGCAATCGAAAAAATGTCAGATGCCACTCATTGTAGTAAGGTGACTATCTGGATTTATTTAATTTGTAACATTCAGATATGGCAGAAATTTTAAAATCATAAAGTATTTTCTGTATTAATTTGGAATATGCAAGCAGCGTGACAGTCCAACTATCACCCACTAGTAACGCTTAGTGAAAAGCGTTGGACTACCCTTGGTAAGAGATCGATCCCAAGGGTTTCTGACTTTTGGAAGTTGTGTCCGTATTAAATAGTTAGCAATGAAACAGTTTATATACCTACAGAGCTGATATTATTATTCATTAGGAATATTCATAGTGTCATAATTAGTACGCTATCTTTCGATTGTTGATTCTGTCAGAGAGGGTTATTTGACATAGCTACTGAGAATCTTCTGTCAAATTTCAACCTCTTTGCGCCCTAATAATCAAGGAGAAGCGTTATAAGTTTTGGCATTCAACATCGGAACTGCATCTCGAAGGTTGTTCTAGTATATAAATACAAAGTGATAATCCCATGATGAATCATTATAACAGTAAGATATCGAATGCTGATGTTACTTACAGACATACCTGTCTGCCTTATAAAGATAGCCTGGTACTATAACTTAGCGTGATAACGTCGTGATAAACGAATGATGATTATACACGTGATATCCGCTCATTAAACGAACATTAATATCGAATAACGATTTATTAATTCTTAATTTAACCTTATTCATATGACAGTACATATTATAAAGCAAAGTCCCCAGCCGCATCTGTCTGTCTGTTCGCGAGAAACTCAAAAACGACTGATTGGTCGGCCTCGATGGTGTAGTGGTTAGCGTAACCGACTGCCACGCCTGAGGTAGCGGGTTCGATTCCCGCACAACTCAAACATTTGTGTGCATGAACATGGAACTTGTCTAGTACCCATAGTACAAGCTCTGCTGAGTTTGGGCTAGATGGTGTTGTGTGTATGTGATAGAATATTATATTATTATTGTACTAATTATTGGATTTTCATGTGATTCTCACCAATAGACTGATTCATGAGGAAGGTTTAGGCGTATAATTTTTGAAGGTTGAGTACTTTAAATAGGTGCGGACAACAAAGGGAAGGACACAAGACCGGATTTACTTGTTTTTGAAAATCATTCATTTAATTAGGTCACACAGTAACACTTATTACGTCAAAATATATAGGTTAGTGAGTTTACAAGCTTACTATAGCTACATTGAAGTCAGTTGCTAGGTTCAGACAAAGGACAAGAAATCTGCTAGAAATTTATGGCCACTCTTTTAAATCGCCAATTAAATATAATTTAAATATTTTACAACTCATATCAATAAGGCAGCCATTATACGATATAAGTATGACTGACTATAAAAAAACAAAAATAATAACTTAATAATACTACGAAAATGAAATAATTTATACTTATATTTTTATAATTTTTATTTGTATTTATTGGGTTTAGTTACATTTTTGTTTTTAAATCTATATTAGGCAGTAGGATTGCATGATGGCACATAAACTTACACTTTGTGACAATGCAACTGCAGTCCGTGATTAAATGCGGTTGGATAATTATATTTTATATTTATTTCTCAATAATAATCGAAATGAGAAGCAAGATAATTCTGAAATAACCTTGCTTTTCTCAATTTAATGCTGTTTCCTTCAAACTTAGGTAAATTAAATTTATTTTGCCTGGATACATATGTATAGCCAATTACCAAATTTATTTAACTACTAGTTGACCCCCCAAATTCATCTGCGTCACATAAGAGAATATTCCTCGTCTGTGCAAAATTTTTCATTGATGCTTCGCTCCCATTGGTCGGAGCGTGATGTTATATAGCTGATAGCCTTCCTCGATAAATGGGTTATCCAACACTAAAATAATGTTTTAATTCGAACCAGTAGTACCTACCTGAGATTAGCGCGTTCAACCAAACAAACAAACAAAATCTTCAGCTTTATAATATTAATACAGGGTGATTTTATTATATTATTATTATTATTTTGAAATCGTGTAATTCCTTTTAACCACGCATTCTACTGGTGATATAGAATAACCCTGACCATGTATGACCAATCACCCTGTATAGATAGATGCGTTTCATCATTATTTTATTCCATAACAGAGAGTTATCCGAAGGGATGATGAGGAAGGCACAATAAAGAAGACACAATATCACACAAAAAAAAGAAAATAATGTCGGTGTACCACATTATTTTTCATTGAATGCCTTTTTTATTACAATATCGAATAGTTTTAACAATAACAAATAAAACTATAAAACTTTACTTGTAATTGAAAAGACATAAATTGTATACTGACGATATTTGTGTATAATATTTATGTATTTACCACCAAACGAGGATATAGGTATAAATGTTGTCTATTTTATGATAACGATCTTCTACAGTATAGTTTATGGAAGTATTACCCCAGCCTGGCATGTCCATATTTAAGTGAAGATCTCTGTACAACTCTTGTTATATATGTACACACACATCTTTGATATTGTAATATGCCATGTATGCTATTGTGAAGAGCGCTAGTACCTATAACAAGTTAGATCTTACATAAGGTACACAAAGCGACACATCAACCTAGACTGTTTGGACTTTGAACTATTAGAAGTTGAAGGCTGCGAATCGTGCGAGAGAGTGCGTTTTATTTTTGTTACGCTCTAACCTTATCATCACATCGACACCACTATGCACTGTCCCTTTCCAACAATTCTCTATTTTGTATGTAACGTAGTTATGCGTATATAGGGTGTCGAACTTGATGTGTAGCCGTGTGTACCAGAGTTCTACAAAAACACCTAATTTATTTGTTGTGTAGACAATATTATTGTTCACCATTATTATTTGTAAGAGGAATTGCACAACACTTTTTGGTAAATATATTATTACTAGTTTTTGCCCGCGGCTTCGCTCGTGTATATGTAGGTTAGGTTACATTAGCAACAGTATTTATTTGTAGACCAATGGTAGCCTATGTCTTTTTCTATACACCTGACAACTTGTATGCGAAATTTTATGATAATCGGTCGATTAGACAAGGCGTGGAAGCGTAACAAACAAACTCACATTCGCATATAATGTTAGGATTATTACTAACTAGATTATGACCGCGGATTCACCCGCGTAAGTCCCGTTGCCGTGGAAATATCGGGATAAAAAGTAGCCTATGTGTGAATCCAGGTCTCCAGCTATCTACATACCAAGTTTCATCGCAATCGATTCAGTAGATTTTACGTGAAAGAGTAACAAACGTCCATACATCCTTCCAAACTTTCACGTATTTTATAATATTAATATAGATTCAACTGAAAATATACTGCAGAAATTCGACACGCATAATAACACACTTGTATCACTTCAGTTAGAAAGAGGTTTATTACACCCATAACGTTTGGCGGGTCTTTTGTCGTTTACCGAGCACCGTTTCAGGCTCCGTGTTGCAACTGAGAATATTTCTAAGAGACATTTATTACTGTATTACATGGCGACCTTTATTTGTAAACATTACGAAGTTACCGTTGTCTAATTTGTCCGAATCATTTTATTTCCAATACATAAATATAATTGTATGTACAGTAATACCCCGAAATTACGCGATAGGTGGGACTGAGCGATAACCGCGTAAGTCGAATTTGCGTAAGTTGGGGTAAAATTTCGCATATAAATACATATAATATAAATTGTTTTTAATTGAGGCCAGAAGCTAAAGAAAATAATAATTCAGTCAATATTTTAATAGAATCTTAGATTATTCCTATTTATATAAATCGCCAACTAAGGTTATTTTGATGTAGAAGGCTTCATAAAATCTATCAAAGTACCTACTTTGACGTCTCAAAGATTTTTCGCCCGCAAAATTTCGTCTATATTTGTGTGACGCTCAAATAAAAGACGAATTAACGAGATTCGAAAATCGCGTAACTCCGGGTTCGCGTAAGTCAAGATATTACTGTACTTGACTGCAAGTGGCACTACAGCAGTTCCAGTATTATTTGCCAGTTGTTTCAAGTACATAACCGTACATGAAATGTTAATTGTGTGTTATATGATGAAGGACTGCGCGTTCGCTATCTATGCATCGATCCACTGATAGCTAATATTTAATGAGTTACACTACTTGATAAAGTCTTAAGCTACATAAGTCGATAAATATGTATACATATATAATATATATCTGGGATTTTGAATTGCTTTACATGCACCATAATAATAATTCCTTATGTTTTACTGCAGTAAGAGTTAAAAGATAGATTTATTAAGTAAATTTTCATTAATAAAATACTCTCATTTTGTTTAATTCTCAACTTGTTATGTCGCTGACTATACTAGAAGGCAAACCTAAAGCCTTGTATACGCTAAATCTCTTTGTGAAACAACTTATAAAACAATCAGACGCGAAGATCTTACACAAGAACAATTCTTAGAGCGGGAGATTTTACAACCTGTATTCTAATCTGTAAAAAACAGGGTTTAAGAACGACCATACTGTGCCCAACAGCCGTAATCAAAAATCATTAAACGTTGTTATTTGTAAGGTCAAACTTGATAGCATTCCTCCAATTCTATACAATAAATAACAATTATAATTAAGAAACAATTACCAGAAATAATTTTATGAAGGGTACGACTTATAACCTTCATTCAAGAAGACTTTAATTATGTATAACGTTACGTTTAACGTTAGTTAATTAATATTACGTATATTTTACATATTTTATTTATGACAAACGACAAAATGTGAGAATTCATGGATACTAAATTGAATATTCAATTTAGTATCCAGTGTCCAATATATGTTTGCAGTACATGTATAAAAGATTTTTGTAAACCCTTACTTTATTAACAGTAGAATAAAAACGTTATATTAGGAACAGCCTGAAACCCAGGTCTCTGACCTAGTTCAGGCAATACCATGTAAAAACAGAATTCATACATTAGTTTTTTGTGTCCAATGCTTAAAATGTAAATGTTTTCCTTTAGATTAAATACATATATTTTAATGTGAATTTTATACAATAAGTAGTCTGTAATGTGTTTTTGTAATTATATATTTATAATTTATTTTATTAAATAAATAATTCCGCCATAATACATCAAACATGTCTCAAAAATTAGAATTAAAAAGTAATATCACTCATGCTCGGTAAAAAATATCTAATGCTAAATAGAATCCCCTTTCAAACTTTTAGCAAGCTTGTCGAAGATCTTACCGAAAATATTTTTGTTTCTTGCGGTATTAAAAATATTTTAGAAAACGTAAAGAATAGCTGTTCATATACTATTGGTATACGACAAACTAACAAGGAGTCAGATCTGTATTTAATTGAAGGAAGTTGTGTCATTTACCCACATTTCGATAGCTATGTTTTACGTCCGGCGTTTTAATACTACCGAACATATTACCAGACTCCATGCTAATATTTATATAAACTGCTGAACCGATTAAAAATTATTTTGTTAATTTATTTCTAACTATCAATGCGATAGTATAGAAACCAAACTAAAATCTAATACTTAAATACAGTATCATAATTAAATATCTTAAATCTATTGACTAATAAATGCGAATGTTAGTTTGTTTGTTTATTTATTACGCCTTAACTACCCAACTAATCATCATGACATTTTACGCACACGTTGTCACAGTTATAGAAAAGGAAAATTACATACAGGTGCCAATTCTGTTGTCACAAAATTCTCTTATCTTAGCTAAAAATATCTAAAATTTATATTAGTAGTATTAGTTTGTATTTTGAAATCGCTAACACCGTACGTGTGTACGGTGTTAGCGATTTCAACACACACAACATGCACAGTATCTTTCATCCAGGAAAATGTACTGTCCTCGAGCAAGCGAAGATAAAATAATTTGCCATAATAACAATTTACTCGGCCTAATTTATTAAACATATGTACGCGCAATCTTATACCAAAGCAATAGTTAGAAGGATATTAACTCAGAGTACCACACTTTTTTTTTTCTACAATAAATAAAACTACCCATTTTCTTTCAGGGGCTTCACGTACTATCAAGTGTCGAACTTAGACAATCGGATATCGAACGCAGACCAACTCCTTACGACTGATATTGAGAGGTTCTGTGACACCGTAGTGGACTTATACGGGAACATCACTAAACCTATGCTAGATATTAGCATATACTTGTATAGGCTCACCGTTAACTTGGGTGCTTCTGTAAGTAACACATTATACTTTTGCATATTGCCAAGTGTCAATGTTTGACAGTCCTACCCGGTTTCTGAAAGGCAGGTCAACATAAAAGTTTGTTATCACACAGTTAAACGCATGTCAACCGCGGTAATGAGCTGTCTGGTTTTTTCAACAGACAAGCATTTGACACAGTCAATCTAAACATTTAAGTTTGATTTTGATTTTAACACATCGTTGACTTGCCTTTTAGGAGGCGGATGTTAAACTTTGACTTATGTAAATAATAATGTAATAAATTAATAAAGAGAATAATAATAATGTAATACAAGTAATTAGATTTGTCTTTTGCGTTCTGAGTTTCAACATTTTTTAATGCAAATAAATCTTTTTTTAGATAATATTAAAAAATAGAATAATAATTACATCTTGGCATTATTGTTTATACCGTCACTACTAACTATTTTATAGGCAGATAACATTTTGATAGCCATCGACATGCTATGTAAATGACTTTGTGACGAACGATTTTGAGTTTAATACTTGTCTGACTAACAGACTTAGCAGTCTTATATTAACTTATTATACTATACTATAGCCTTATATACCTTTCTATATAAATCTGTATGTTTTATGAATGTCATTCTAATTTCAGACACCTGGAATCATGATGGCATATTTACTGTTGTCTGGTGTACTATTGACGTACCTTAGAAGACCAACAGGTATGTACCCTAACCTTTATATGTTAGAAAGAACAGGTACAGTCGGTAATTGAGTAAGGGTAGCAGGTCACACTAATAAACACATAATGACATGTGTGCGTAACGCCAAAGAGTGTAATACCTAACTTTTGTAGGAGTATCTTTATCAGCAGTTTTTAGTAAATATAAACTAAACACTTTTATTACACTCGTCGTCGGTCTTACTCATACATGTTTATTTGTTAGTGTGACTTGGTACCCTAACTCAATTACCAATAATATTGTAGCTATATCATACCCTAATTGTAAAAAGTAACGATAATTTCTTTTACTACTGCTACCTTTTCCACAATTACTTTTGATTAATCTGTCAAGTCTTAACATACCAAACATAATTAAAATCTATTGTGTCTGACCACCCGTGTGCCGCTGCGAATCAATTAATATGATTCAAAGATTTATTGCATACTAAGTGTGCATCATTTGGTCTTACTATTATGCTCAAATATTCGAAGAATAAAGTTATAGTATACGCACAAACTAACTTAGATGTTAACTAATTTAAAAGGAATAAAGGACGTCTTTAAATTAAATAGTTAATAAATGCGTAATTGTTTTCATCAATTAACACATGTACGCTAAACAATAGCTTTAATTAGAAATAAGTCAAGTTTTTCTATAAGTTCATTAATTATTTATTTCAAATAACTTGAACAACAATAATGTCGACATATTCTATTTACAGCCAAGATGACAGTTCAAGAACAGAAACTTGAAGGTGAATTCAGATACGTCAATTCTAGGCTTATTACGTATTCAGAAGAAATTGCCTTCTACCAGGTAATTATGTATAGAGTCTATTTCCTCTATCCCTCAAATGTACATAATAGGCTTGTTATATTTAAATCCAGTATTGAAAATCGCGAAATACTTCCTTAAATATGTGTTTCTTGCGTTAATTGTTGCCTATAGTTATATACCTATATTTGTACCGCTACCTATATTTGTACCAATACCTATATTTGTACTAGACCTATATTTGTACCAGTACCGATATTTGCACTGTTACCTATTTTTATGATGTTATTCGCAGGGTAATCACCGTGAGCAGCTAACGTTGTTAGCAAGCTTCTACAAACTGACCAGGCACTTAAGGAACTTCCTCAACTTCAGGGTGGGCATGGGATTCATTGACAACATTATTGCTAAATGTAAGTACATTATATGGACATGTCCTTGTTGCAGCAAAAACAAATACTAAAATTGATAATAAAAACATGTAAACTCGAGAAGCTAGTTATATTTCAGGATTTCTAATTATATCTTAAAATTGTTCGTATGCGAAGTTGCCGAATTGACGACATTTTAGATTGTTATTTACCATTTTGCAGTATCCAAAAATTTTGTACTTCAAAGATGCCTAAATAAGATCACTGTCTTCGTCGACAATTCAAATATCAAATATACGAACAAAGATTTTAAAGATGCGCAATTTGTATTCGAATGTAATTATGCGCAAAACGTCACCTCATTGTAAAGATGGGTGTTAAAAGTTATAACAAATAAATAAACATGTTAAAATAAAATTATAATGACACCAAAATGATATTTTTAACATAAAGTAATTTTTTTTACATCAGTGCCAAGATACTTCATTTTAAACATTTTAATTTTATTTCTTTTATTTAAAATATTTAGACAGTCCTAAGCCTGTAAAAGTATGAAGGAAATTTCATTGATCTAACTAATTATGTCGCATGTTAAATTTATATAAGCACTTCAACAAAAACGAAAAAGAAACATGTTAAAATTCACAATTTTAACATCATGTTAGTCACAAGCTAATATGCTAACAAGACTTATAGTTAAAATGTATGTAACACATTTATTTAACTCAACAGTTAAATCAACATATTACAACTAATTAACATGTTATAAGAATTAGCACTTTAAATAACATGCTAATTTTTATTTAACATTAGCATTTCACAGTATAACAAAAAATAACATTTTAGTCCACTGCTACCTCATTGATGCGATGTGATATCTTAACACATTCGTATGCGATTATACAAACTATTTTTGCTTCACAGACGTGGCAATTACAGTGGGTTTCTACGCTGTATCGCGACCGTTCTTCGCTACACACCACAATCTTCTCACTACGGGCACTGAAAACGATCGGTTTAAGGTAAATATCCATACTAATATCATACTCCAGTTCATGTCAATCCATATAGCTTGCCAACTCTATTAATAGGTGACATAAGGTACCGATTAGAAGGTACTTTTCTTGTCCGTCTTGCCCAGCTATCCCCTGCCATAAAACAATGTGTAAATCCCGTAGCATTACTACACGTACGGGCGTATGCTGGTGAAAATGGCGGAGGGAATCGGGCGCCTCGTGCTTTCTGGTCGCGAGCTCAGCAAGCTCGCCGGCCTCACCTCGCGCGTCACGCAGCTGCGCACCGTGCTAGACGACGTTAACCGCGGGAACTACACGCGCACCATGGTCGACAGGAATTCGCAGAATGGCTCCGGTGAGTACTCTCATACAGAACATCATCTGGCTGCGAGCTCAGCAAGCTCGCCTTGTACTAAAACTGGTCCTCATGAAAATCTACGACAGTTGAATCCGGATTCAATACCCTCAAATATTTCTAATATCTTGCCACTCTCACCTTAGCATATATTGATCCTTTTGGATGGTGACAGACAGATGGGATCGTAAAATGTCGTCCAACTGATATACAATATGTCAGTTTGCTACAGATTGACAATTCCAACTGACATACAGTACGTCAGTTTGTCACAGATCGACGATTCCAACTAACAAACAGTACATCAATTTGTCACATATCGTCAATTCCAACTGACATACAGTACGTCAGTTTGTCACAGATCGACGATTCCAACTAACATACAATACATCAATTTGTCACATATCGTCAATTCCATCTGACATACAGTACGTCAGTTTGACACATATCGACAATTCCAACAGACATACAGTGTGTCAGTTTGACACATATCGACAATTCCAACAGACATACAGTACGTCAGTTTGACACATATCGACAATTCCAACAGACATACAGTACGTCAGATTGACACATATCGATAATTCCAACAGACATACAGTACGTCAGTTTGTCACATATCGACAATTCCAACAGACATATAGTAAGTTTAGTTTACCACACATTGAGTTCCTACGTTATATAATTTGCTACACTACAGCCAGATTCAGAAGATTAGGGTAAGTAATTCGTATGATACCTACTATAAATTACCTACTATTTTCTCGTATTGAGGGTATACAATACGAGAAAAATACTCGGTTAACTACTCGGTGGAGTAACTAAGTCGTAAAAGGGTAACAAACTCACATTCGCATTTATAATATTTGCAAATTTTGCCCATGGCTTCGCTCGCGGTAATCTAGATTTAATCAATAAGTTGCCATCCCTCGGGAACAATACCATTTTTATGGAACAAATTACACTATGTCCTTTTCTATACCCTACCCATACCCTGGCAACGTGTATGCGTAATTACATGATGATCGGTCAAATAGTTAAGACTGCGCCGAGCGTAAGACGCGGATGGACTGAATAATAGGCGGGCGGGCGGAGGGATTATGTCGGACTCGCCGGGGTAAAAGAAAGATGGAAATAATAGTAAAGTACCTCCCGGAATACCGACTAAACCTACCACAGTGTTCCTCGACAAAACCACTATCGACGGGGCCGCGCGAATCGCTTTCGCATGCGGTCGCGACCCCGCCGCGATTACGGCCCGCCGCACTGTGGTTCGTCTAGAACATGCTAGCTGGACAAAATTATTTATTGAGGTTTTTTAGTTCGTACGGCTTTATTATGATATTCTAATGGGGTATTAGCGCATATAACACCAAAAAACAGAAGGTAGGGTCACGTGTGCCAACATAAAAAAATATAATAGCGATTAATCTTTTATTGTCAGACAGGTAAAAAATAACAATGAAAAAAAATAACAATAGTCATAAAATATTGTGCTACTAAGGACTTGGCTTCTAATTACATAATAGGGCATTATTACTACCTACTCAATAACAATACTTTTTACTTAAAAAATATGCAGTTAAAAAACAATATGTTGACAACTAATAATAAAGTTAGATAAGGTACACAGCTTAAAAAAACATTAGTAAAATATTATTTACAACTTCTATTTATTCTGCATCACTAAATTCTTCTTCTGAAGAATCATCTACCATATAATCTGACATATTTTGATGAGAACTACAATGACTTACACTAGACCTTACATTTACAGGAGGGGGACTTTATAATTAATTCTAAAACCTCAGAAGGAAGTTTACTCGTCGGTTTTTCGGCACTTCCCTAAGGCCATTTATTACAGGATCAGATGTAATTAGCAACATATTAAGTAAATCCCTATTCGTGCAATACGTGAATATTTTCGAGTATTGTGCTCCCGGAACCTCCTATAATCCTTATTACGCGCTTCCTGAGCTTCTTCAGAAAGCTGCCCAATAGGTAAAAGAGCCGATCTCACAATTTCTACACTGTGCACAAGAATTTTGTGCACAGTAACAGGCATTTTATACCACGAATAGAGACTAAGATACAATTTTTTTGTGTCCTGTGTAAAAGAATTAAATTTAACAACATCAATATCGTAACCCGAAGCTAAAGTTCTAAGGATAGTGCCAAAGTTCTTAATTAGTGTCACATCTACACCTGTAATATCTGAAGCCTGTTCAGGATTCTCAAAAAACCGACGAGCAGTATTCCCATCATTCGTATTACCAAATCCTGGTTTTGGTTTATCTACAATTAAACCCATTTCAACCTTAAACCTTTCTTGGATACGAGCCGAACGTTGCTTCACATTTTCTTTGTCACTTTGACCTCGAAGTTGCCATTTCTTAACTTCAAGACGATAGCTTATGTGAAGCAAACATTCAAAAGACCGGATCCAAGCGTGAAGGGGAGATATACCAAAACCAAGAGTTTCCTTATTTACAACAAATTCCCTAGACTCATCATTCATAAATTTAGGAGTAGCTCCACAAATGTAACATTTAAGTGCTGACGAAGTTTCAGTCATAGCATTGCACACTTTACCATCAATCATCGTGAACAGTAATTCGTGTTTGACCGATATCTCTTTACCATCTATATTACCTATTGTTGGCACCAATTGGTTTATTTCCTCCAAAATCTTATTGGTTTCTATTACAGTAAAATCTGTTGTTTCTTTGGAGAAAATAAACTTAATTGGTCGACAATACATGGTAGAAGATGGTCGAGGATTCTGCCAAGCAACTCTACCACTATTGTCACGTAACTGAAGTGGCACGAATGAGAACATAAACAAAAACTCATCTGTGTCTTCACTGTTTGAGAATTTTTGTTTGTAAGTGCTATGACCGGAACTTCCATCACACCCCCACTTGCTAACAAGGGAGAGTTATGAGCCAGAATCTACAGATTTTAAAACTTCACACTGTGCACAAATTAGACGTTCAGCTGTTTTATTTAAAACCGCCTGAAGTTTAATTTCTGCACGCGTTTCGCTTATAAAAATCTGTTCCTCGGGAGGGTAGCATTCAATTTTTGCCTGCCTAACACTATAAAATGATGGGAATACCTGGTGTCCTGCCTTGATGCTCCATTTCCTCGTTTGTTTATAAGAGTGGCTCGTGGATTTGGCATCCACATAATATGCCAAAGCCTCCTCTTTGGACAAACATCTTGGTTGTTCGCGTACCTTTTCACCCACATATCTTTTCATTTCTTGGCACTTTTCCGGACTACTATGGCTTGCTTCTTTAATCACAGTAGCCAAATTCCGATGTCCGGATAATCGTGCCGATATTTCAGCAGCGGCTACTAGCTGGTTTACATCTCGCGTGTGTAGTAGGTCCTCCACGTCCTCCTTTTCGTTTTTTCACTTGCTTCAGGAAAATCTATTGATGGACGTCCACGAATCGAACTCTTACTTGATGATGATGGTGTTGAGAGGTGGACAGATGCTTTGAATGTAAAATCCCCAGACAACCACTCAGAATTCTTAGTCAGGAAGCGATTACGGCATTGCCCACATTTTTCCCATTTTTCTGTGTATTTGGATGACAATCTTCCAATTGTCATTTTAATTTCCCGCTCAGATGCTTCCGTGATATTAACAAGATCATGTTTCATCACTATAAACTCATACAGTCTACTGTTGCCGTTCTCTTTAGCATGTTTCTGCCATTCATCAAAAAACTCCATTTTCGAGACTGAGAATTCGTATTCTAGAAAACAGACAAAATGACAAAGTTGTACTCAAGTGTGCAGGCTAAGATGACTAAAATTTAAAAGCTAACAGATATGGCTATGCTATATATAAAATCTAGCCCGGGTACAAGAGGGTACAAGTAGTTTCTAGTCCAATGAATTCAGAAAATCATCAAAATTTGACAAACTTCTTTAAACTCGAGCTATTTAAAAAAAATGGGGAAATGTAAACCTATTTTCTTATTAGAAATAAAAAGTACATACCTTTAACTTGAAGATCCATCACTAACACTTTTGAAAAAACTTAAACTCACTGACATAGGATGTTACTTCCGTACACGCAAAAATGCAATTAATAAGTGGTTTTCTTACCCTTTCCTTATATACTAACCTCATTACCTTATCAGTAGTTGACACGTGTCCAAAACAATTCTCAGAATTGGGGCACCTGGGTATCTGGTAAAAGGCTCAGGTAATAAATTTCAGGTAATTAGACAATGACTTTTGTCCAGCTAGCATGTTCTAGACGAAACACAGTGCGCCGTATGAAACGGCAGGCCACTACACGAAAGACCTACCCAAAATAGGCACTACGTCGCATAAAACCCTACTGTCTCCCCTAGAGGGGAGACGGACTCGACACAGAGGCGCGCGTGGGAACACGCACGCCGCCTCTCGGACCTGGTGCTGAACGGATGGCGGGCAGGCCCACAAAGCCCGCCACCCCCAGGTCAAACCTCAGGGTGGCTGGAGGTCGTCTCGCGCCCTCCGGCGCCCGGCTCTGCGGTTGGGGAGTGGGTTTAAACGCTCCCTCTCCCGCTCCGCCGCCTCCTTGATGGAAATTACTTCCTCACAGAAGGAGGCGACGGCGTTCCACGACCTCTCACTCCGGACCATAGACTGAACTACGGCCGGGATGGGGGCCACCGATCCGACTGCCGCGATCAAATCACGGCGCTGCGATGCCCAGGCGGGGACTATTTATGTTTCGTTTAAGCTGTAATAAATAGGATATATTTCTACCGTTATTATCTAAAAATCACGTAACACGAGGTTACGTTTTTGCATTTTTCGTGCAAACTGACGTAATTTTTTTACATAATTTTGTAGGCGAAAATATTTATTATTTTCCGTTTTTTACACGGAGTAATTGTTATGGTAAATATATATTTTATATTTGTATTGAACAAAATGTGTTGATTTTATCAACTTAACTGTGACCGCCTGCTTTGGAACATTTCGCTCGGCGCAACAAACTCATATTCGCATTTGTAATGTTAGTTAGATCAAATTGACCATTGAAAACAATATTTAGTAACTAAACGTAAAAACGATAGGTAATTGAGTTGACGTTTTATTCTATATCGTACTACACTTATATTCTTTATTAATATTATAAAAAGGAAAGATTTGATTTCTGTTTGTTTGTAACGATTTAAATAAAAAACTACCTGACCGATTTTAAAAATTCTTTTTCCATCATAAAGCTTTATTATCACCGAGTAACATAGGCTCTATTTTATTCTTTTAAAAGTACTGTACACCTTTTTTTTTTACTTCAGGGTATGCAGTGACGCATATCCCTCCGCAGGGGCGGGCGAAGGGGTTAAGTCGGACTCACCCGGGGAAAGATAATAAGTTGCAGTTCCTACTGACTAAACCTACTTTGGTGTTCCTACACATGATCTATGACCGGACCGCCGGGATCGCTTGCGCATTCATCCTGCAGCTCCGGCAGGTTTTGGTCGCCACTGAGTCGTGGCGGCTTCGTCAAATTAACTTTCCCTCCTCTGGAGATGCGCCGTCTCAGAGCTGGTTCTGCGCGGGCGATCGCCTGCCCTCGGTCTGTCGTCCCAGGCTAGCGCTCATGGGGGACGGAGATCGTTCAGCGCCCTACTGTCTCACCTAACCTAACCGACTAAATATTTAATATTTTTGTATGTTTAACAGCAGAGTTGCCGATGCTGTTGGCGCCGGGGGCGGGTCGCATCATCTACCAGGACAAGATCATCCGCTTCGACCGCGTACCGCTCGTCACGCCCAACGGAGATGTACTTATCAAAGAACTCAGCTTCGAAGTGCGGTCAGTATACATACATACACTTTACGTAAGGTTATACAAAATATAAAGTGTTTTGTTTGAAACTTATTACAAAAATAAATATAATGTTTTACTAATGGATAGTGTAGCTTTCTTTTCACAATCATTTCATTCATTTCATTTTGACAATCAAATGTAAACAAACAAATCATTTGTGTCTTTATCTTTCATACCGCGTACATTATTTTCGCAAACTTCATAGGCGGAATAACTGATTTTCTAGAGAATTAATCCCCTGAATTTGAAACGAACTCGGATTAAGAAACATTTTATTTTCTTGACCTTAGCATTATCAGTTAAATCAGTATCAGTTATCAGTGCTGTGAAATCTCAATTGTGCTCTTTTTGTACATACAAATTATATTATATTTAAATAGCTTAATTAGAAGTAAAGCGTAACTAGTAACAGTGTTTAACAATAGTAAATTAAGTGTCATCTGAAAAATAAACAACGCAATTAAATCGGTATAGAGTTGCTTAATTTCAATTTAATTTCAAGGATAATGTAAGTTACTCTGTGTAGGATTATCAGCGACGATATACACAAAATGTAAAAGTAAAATTAAAATTAATATTTTTACCAAAACGCGGTTAAACATTCATGAATAATATTTATTACAAGTACTATTCATATACTTATGTCTATACTATCCGATATGAATAAAGATATGTATGTCCTGATATATACAAACGCAATTGAGCCCGGTATGGTTGCGCGTCCAGGTCGGGCATCAACGTGCTGGTGTGCGGGCCGAACGGCTGCGGCAAGTCGTCGATGTTCCGCCAGCTCGGCGAGCTGTGGCCGATCTTCGGCGGCACGCTCACCAAGCCGCCCAAGGGCAAGCTGTTCTACGTGCCGCAGCGACCCTACATGACGCTGGGCACGCTCAGGGACCAGGTAACTATTTACATACATATTGTCACGCCTCTAGTTCAGAACAGACATTTCAATAGGAATGGTTGTTCCCCGTGATGGAAGGTGATCCTATAGTGAACCGGGCAGTTCCAGACTGTGTTACTACTTACAATTTCTGCGACAAAAACCCGAAAATCAAACCCGAGACCTCATTGTCACCTTTATTTATAAATGCTATGTTGATCAGTAGACTGACTCTTGCAAACCATGGAACAAAATATAGGTCAATTTCTAGTACAAAAAGGCTTGGGAAAGATATTGTAATGTTTTGCCTTGCCGGTTTTATTACAATTTGTAACCTTCACGATTAGATCAAATGTCCATTTAATCACTTTACCAACATTCGGCTCTGGGAATAAAATGCAAAGCTTTTCATTTTTATCTCGACTCTGGCTTTTAAAGGATTAATCTGTCAATTGTTAGAATGCTGCCTGTGCCGCTCCTATTAATATGTCAATCACTTTTTTAAACTTAAACTTATATATAATGATCTTACCGATAATCTATCCACAAACCCTATTGTATCTGGTCGCTGGTGTGCCGTTCCTATTAATATGTCAATCACTTTTTTAAACTTAAACTTATATATAATGATCTTACCGATAATCTATCCACAAACCCTATTGTATCTGGTCGCTGGTGTGCCGTTCCTATTAATATGTCAATCACTTTTTTAAACTTAAACTTATATATAATGATCTTACCGATAATCTATCCACAAACCCTATTGTATCTGGTCGCTGGTGTGCCGTTCCTATTAATATGTCAATCACTTTTTTAAACTTAAACTTATATATAATGATCTTACCGATAATCTATCCACAAACCCTATTGTATCTGGTCGCTGGTGTGCCGTTCCTATTAATATGTCAATCACTTTTTTAAACTTAAACTTATATATAATGATCTTACCGATAATCTATCCACAAACCCTATTGTATCTGGTCGCTGGTGTGCCGTTCCTATTAATATGTCAATCACTTTTTTAAACTTAAACTTATATATAATGATCTTACCGATAATCTATCCACAAACCCTATTGTATCTGGTCGCTGGTGTGCCGTTCCTATTAATATGGCAATCACTTTTTTAAACTTAAACTTATATACAATGATCTTACTGAAAATCTACCCACAAACCCTATTGTATCTGGTCGCTGGTATACAGCTCCTATTAATATGTCAATCACTTTTTTTAAATTAAACTCATATACAATGTTCTTACTAAAAATCTACCTACAAATCTGGCCGCTGGTGTGCCGCTCCCCTCAATATACCAATTTTTCTTTTTCGCATGTTTGAACTTATATTTTAAATACTTTGTTGTTATATGTATGTATGTGCATGCTGTGGTTTCCTATAAATAAAGGAATACACTATACAAAACTTATGTTTATATGTTTGTGCAATTTTGTGTATATTCTTTGTCAAAGTAAAATTTATGAACGTCAAAGAGAGTCCCTTTGACGTTCATAAGTGTTACTTTGAGACCTAAATAAATAAATGATTTTTGACTTGACTTTGGAGATCCTTAATAAATAAATTAAATTATATACATTTTTCTTCCAGATAATCTACCCACAGACCCGCGAGGAGATGTCCCGGCGCGGGCGCAGCGACACTCAGCTGCGGCAGTTCCTCGCCATCGTACAGCTGGAGGCGCTGTGCGCGCGCGACGGGGGGCTGGACGCCGTCGAGGACTGGATGGACGTGCTCTCCGGCGGGGAGAAGCAGAGGATAGCCGTAAGTCCAATTTACTAAAACAGCCTCTAAACGGAGGTTATTTGAATCCCATACTGTCACTGGCGTAACGTGGGTGTCAGCCGTCCGGGGTGGAAGGCAATTTTGCCACCCTTATATTTAGGTATTTCAATTGTAAAGACTTTACTATATAAAAGCTTCGAATGTCTGTATGATGGCATGGCCCATTCCTCTCGTTCGTCATGAAATTTTGCCGCTCTCTAAAAGCGCCGCCTCTGCCGCCCCTACTACGCTACGCCACTGCATACTATGCAATATTTTGCGTATTGCCCGACTTTATATCTAGACAATTGTGAATAGCATGGTATCGAACACAAACGTGACTATTACTACAGACGCTTAGGTATTTTATGTTTGAAGCGAAATGTTACATGTAGGCGTACGACTGGATACCACGTCGCGCCTATCCCTATCCAGAGGAGTTCGGTATTGTCAACCTTTCTATTGTAATAGTTGGGGTGGACAATTCAAAGGGTGAGTGGCAAGTTCCTTTCTTCCCAATACTGAGATACAAAGAAGCATGGACTTTATGTCGTTAAAGTATGATGAAGTGCTTCAAAAAGTATCAGATCTGGAACATACCAACAAGAGTCATGAATCTAAAATCGCATTACTTGAAGCAAAGATTGAGCTATTGGAACGGAATTCACGTGCATCCTCTATCGAGATCAGAAATATACCCAAGCAACCATCTGAAAATAAACTTACCCTACGCACTGTGGTAAAAAAGTCGGAGAGCTGATAGATCAACCATTAACAGACTCGGACTTTCAGGACGTGTATCGTATTAAAACCCGAAATGACTCAAATAATCATATAAGGGTTAACTTCACGACCACTATACAGTGTGAGTCTTTATAAAGTGCACATATTAAAAAGGGTGAAAATATAAACAATTTTATCGACGGAAAAAATGTTAAAAAATATCTAAGGAAATTTTTAAATTTTTTATGGGCTTTTTATTTTTTTTACTCTTGTCTTGGTACCCCATGTAAACAAACTGTTACTACTTTTAAACTAAATGTGATATTAAAACAAAACAAAATTAATAATGATCTCTAATAATAGACCAAGCTAATAAAGCCATAATTTATTGAAAAATAAACCTCATAAATTAGTTATCAATGATTTTTTGAAGAAAATTTACCATTTGTCTACCAATTTTTGCAATAAATGTAAAATTTATCAAAAAAATGTCCCCTTTACCCTACTTTTTTCTTATTTTATGTTATTCTATATCGTATTAGCTAGTTTTTGGTAAAAATCCCATGGTTGTAGCTAAAACACAACATTTGCTATCAGAGACTAAAAAAGAGGCTCACCGGGTGTGTTATTAATTCGAAAGGATAAATTACTTTCTTATGAAGGCTATGTGATTCATAAAACAAAGAAGCGTAGGTTAGGTTAATCAAAATCATTTATTATTTCACATGAAACTTAAAACTAATGCATTAATTGCTCAAAATGTCCGCCACGCTGTTGTAAACACAAAAACATACATTTATTGCAAAAATTTTCTTCAAAAAATCATTAATAACTAATTTATGAGGTTTATTTTTCAAAAAATTATGGCTTTATTAGCTCGGCCTATTATTCGAGATTATTATTAATTTTGTTTTGTTTTAATATCACATTTAGTTTAAAAGTAGTAACGCTTTGTTTGCATGGGGTACCAAGACGAGAGTAAAAAAAATTAAAAGTACATAATTTTTTTTTAGATTTTTTTAAACATTTTTTCCGTCGTTAAAATTGTTTATATTTTCACCCTTTTTAATATGTGCACTTTATAAAGACTCACACTGTATGTAAAGACGATTTCATTAAGCAGTCTAGGAACTATAATAGGACGAACAAGGACAACAAACTAAACACTACGCTTTTACAGCTACTTGGGCCGCCGAATCCGATTTTTATAGATGAATCTCTTACAATGTTAGGAAGGAGACTTGCATATTTAGCTAGACAGTTCGTTAAGGATAACAAATATTATGGAACCTGGTCCTCCTACGGCAAAATATTTATTAAGAAGACGCAAGACTCACTGCCGATTCGAATAGACTCCGAACAAGACCTGAAGAACCTGAATCCTAAATGACTATCTCCCGTAATTACTCTATGTTTGTTATTATTCTTTAAGTTTATTATTTTTATTCTTACTTTCTCATACATTATTTACGTTACATTACTACACCCTCAAATACATACCACTTTCACCCACTCTACACAACATACCATAAAAAACAGACACACAATTTTTACACATACACGACCAATCTATCTTCAAGACTATGCCATATATGGCATCATCTTACTAATGCCATTATTTTACTTGTTATACTTAAAAATAGATTTCACATTTTATTCACACACTCTCACTCTAAAAATAGATTTCACATTTTATTCACACACTCACTCTCACGTTAAATAACCTACCTAACTACTGCTATACACTTACTCCACACCAATCACAATATTCGCATCGAGCACCTCTTCACCTATCAGCTATTACTACTTATGGAATAACTTCACAGTCACAGTCTGTAGCCAGTCCCACGGACCTATATATTGTATCCTACTTGAACCTACTTTTAATAATTCGATTCCCTAAATAATCTACTTGACGAGATTGATGGCGTCTCGGTAGCCGTCTCGGCGACATGTATAATAGAGGACTGTCCCCAAATAGTAAAATCACATGGCAACGTCATCTCAATTATATGTCAAAACATAAGAAGCATAAGTAAGAAATTCACCGTGCTTCTTGAAAGAAGCTGAATAAAATGGGACATTATAATTTTAACCGAGTGTTGGCTCCAAAAATCTCCACCCATACCTACAATAGAAGGCTACAACTTCACCACCTCGATCAACCATAATACGCAAAATGAAGGTGTGATTGTATACCATCATACTCAACACCAGGTTTCAGTGGCCGAGTCCACGATTCAAGAGGCTAATTGTATATCGCTGATTTTGAACAAAGATACCATAGTAATCGCCATCTACCGACCCCCTGCAAAACAAAATATACCCCCTTTCTCGACTCCTTAAACAATCTTCTGAAATCATATTCATCGTATAAAAATATTATACTTTCTGGCGATCTTAACATCGATATCTCAACAAATACCAGCGACGTTCGATCAGCTGATTATCTCACAATGGTTGCCTATCACGGTATGCTTCCAGCACATACTATACCCACAAGACATAATCTGACCTGTATCGATCATCTTATTCTAAAAACCAAAAACTTAGCGTTCTGTTATGTAGCACAAACTTCTGTCACTGACCACGACACTATCTTGTTCTTTTTATGCACACAGAAAATCAATACTAATACATGTAAATATAAAAATGTCGAAATTTTTGACCACGACAAAATAGAAACTGATCTTTTGCATACAGACTTCTCCCCAATTTATAATAGCCGCGACGTCAACGAAGCTACTAATTACTTCATTAGTAGTCTTAACTCAGTCCTGACCTCAAACAAAATCTTGAAAATAGTACCCAATAGAAAAAGACTCAAGAAGCCCCGGATGACACCAGGTATTTTTAAGTGTTTACGGAACCGGGACATCCTTCATTATAAGTTAAAAAACTCACCAGACAACTACATTTTGATAACCACATATAAAAGGTACAGGAACTACTGCACAAACCTACTACATAAAGTTAAAAAGAACTATGACACAAGCCAGCTACAATCAGCGAAAAAAGACAATAAAAAACTCTGGAAGGTCATAAAAAATATTACCAATACCACCAAAATAAAATCACAGGCTATTGAACTCCTCTCGCCCACTGACCCTATAAAATCAATAAATAATATAAACACCTACTTTGCTAATGTAGGTTGTTCCCTAGCCGAAAAAATCACAAAAACCCCCAATTCCAATACAGTCTCTGAATCGCGCAGTTTGCCAAACTCTATCGTTATGCTGGAAACGGATGAATCAGAAATCGAGCGGTTGGTACTGAACCTCAGGAGTGACAGCGCAATAGGCTCAGACAACATCTCAGGCACTTTTTTCAAACGTTTTAAAAACGTTCTGATCCCACCATTCACCCATCTTTGCAATATGGCGTTAAACCTAGGAGTTTTCCAGACGCATATAAATTAGCCATCGTACATCCAATCCATAAGAGTGGGGACAGAGACCGTTCAGACAATTATAGGCCAATAGCCATTCTACCTACACTCTCGAAAGTGCTTGAAAGGCTAATGAACAACAGACTCATTAAACACTTAGATCAATATAAACTTCTTTCGTCAAATCAGTATGGTTTCCGCTCGGGGATTTCAACAGAAAATGCTGTGTTAGATCTAACTAATAACGTTATTACCAACCTTGACAATAAAGAAAAAGTGCTAGGCATATTTTTTAGACCTCGCAAAGGCTTTTGATACGGTCTCTGTCCCACTGTTACTGGCTAAACTGGAGAAACTGGGAATAAGAGGTGCCCAACTCTCACTTTCTCTAGCTACCTTATAGACAGACGACAATGTGTGAGGATCGGAGAGTGGCTGAGTGATGAACTCCCAGTGGCTTACGGGGTGCCTCAGGGTAGTATTATCGGCCCGACGCTATTTCTTATTTATTTAGATATTATAGATGGCCTCTGTCGTCTAAAGCTACAAAATGGCTCCATCTTCACTTACGCCGATAATACTGCCTTGATATTCCACGATTCTACGTGGGAATCGGTAATTACAGGTGCACAAGCGGGTCTTAACCAGATCACAAATTGGCTTACACAAAACCTGCTTACTTTGAATCCCAGCAAAACGTTTTACCTCTATTTTTCACTCACATCCGCCAGTAAACCAGATCCCTCCCCTGGCCCCTTGTTTGCTCATTCTTGTGGTGCACGACCTCGCGCAAATTGCAAATGCTCTTCACTCCAACAAACTAACCGTATTAAATATCTAGGCATACTTATTGACGACAGACTCACCTTCCAGCTCCACGTAGAGGCACTTGCATCCAGGTTACGGAAGCTCATCTTCGTTTTTAAGAACCTGCGACATTCTGCAGACACGAATGTTCTGAAATTGGTCTATTTAGCACTGGCCCAGTCTCTCATCCAATACTGTGTTATTGCATGGGACGGCACTACAAAAACCAACCTCTTAAGACTTGAGCGAGGCCAAAGAGCTCTACTAAAAGTTGGTTGGCAGCTGCCTTATCAATTTTCCACCACCGAATTATATAAAATTTGTGATGTTCTCTCCGTCCGTAAATTGTTTATTCTCAAACTGATCCTAAATACTCACGCCCAATCCCTCCATGATCCTTCCAAATATAACTCCTCCCGCCATAGATTCAATGTCTGTCAAGTAAACTCCGTAAAAACAACCGCTGCGCAACGCTGCTTCCATTTCTTAGGTGGCTACGTATATAACAAAGTCAACAAAAAATTAAACATCAGCTATCCTTTGAACACATTTAAATGCAAAACAACAGTGACACAATGGCTGATTTCCCTAGATTATATGGAAACAGAAAATATTTTGACTATTTTAAAATAACTACTACCACATACACACACACGCACACACACACACACACACACACACAGACACACACACACGCACACACACGCACGCACACTGTGCATCTACACACACACAGACACACTGTGCATGCATATATTAAATATTTATAACCTCAAATTGCTCCAAAATGTACTAATTAGCTTTAAATACTAATCAATAAAGGAGAGAGCCTGGAGATCTGTCACACAGGTCGTAGAACCTACTATGGACTCCAGCTCTCACAAGGTTCCTAATTACCTAAGCTGTACTCATTTTGTAAAAACTTGTAACCTTTTGAGAGAAATAAATAAATCTATTATTATCTATTACAATAATTTTATTACAATGGATTGCCGCCAAGTAACGCCTAATTTCATTCAATATAAACATAAAACGTTTTTAAGATTACAGCACAACATATTGCAGCCATAATATTATAGTAAAATATTACATGTAAGTACATGTTTTATTTTAAATTTAATCTAAGTTCTCATACACATTTTCTAGCTCTCATGCTATCTTGGAACTATATAAATCTGTTTAGTGAATTAACCGTGAAACGTAACAGAATATTTGTTGTTTATAATATAAGCAGTCTAACTAAAGATTAAGAAAAGAAGATATTGCCAATTACAACAATCGAAAGATTGTTAGCAATCGTTAATATACTGTATAAATTAGAATAATTAGGTACATTAGGGTTCAGAAGAAGTACCTTTTCGTGTACAAGAGATAAAAAGGTTAAGACAACCCAACCAATTTCTAATTATAAAGACGCTTAATGGGCCAGGTGTTACTACACGGATGTCACGGCGAGGGGTAAGTCGCACCGGGCGGCGGCCATACTAGTGACCGCTGGGGTCGCACAAGTCGTTGGTCGTATCCGGCAGTTGGCCCTTAAGGTGGCCCCTCTCCAAGTCTGAAGCCGTTTGTTTTCACGGCCCTCGGCACCGGCCACCTCGAGGGGCCCACATCATGGTAGGAGGAATCCGCATCGCTGTCGAGCCAACCTTTAAGTATCTGGATCTCTTGCTCGACAGCCGATTGAACTTTGTAGCCCATTTTCGTCTAGGGGCTAGACAGCCCCCAGACTTCTGGGCGCTGCAGGTGCGCTCGCATGTCTGCTGCCCAACCTAAAGGGGCCAGGCACCTCCTGCCGCGAGTCTACGAAGGATTCATGCGGTCTATGGCCCTTTATGGGGCACCAGTTTGGGGAAATAACCTGACGGCCCGTAATATTTCGGCGCTCCGTGCGCCACAGCGTGCAATGGCCGTCAGGTTAATTAGAGGCTACCGCACGATGTCATCACGACGACGTTCGAGGCAGAGAGTCTCCTCGCCGGATCGATGCCCTGGGACCTGGAACTGGCGCTTCTGGCGTCACTCTACCATTGGCGCTAGGAAGCGCTAGCTTGGGGCGAAGGTCTTCCCGCTTCCGAGACGCCACAGCCCGAACTCCGCCAGGTCCTTGTGGAAGAATGGCGAAATCGGCTTGTGCACCCCAGTTGTGCACGCCACGATCGTGGCGGTAAGTCCCGATTTTGAGGAGTGGCTGGTAAGGCGGCATGGCGCCCTCACCTTTCGGCTGACACAGGTAATGACTGGCCACGGTTGTTTTGGCCAGTTCCTGTGTCGCATAGGCCGCGTCCAATTATCATTAATATCTAATTGTAACTCAAACATAATCTCGGTGATTAACAAATGAGTTACTTAGGTCTTGGAATGCAATTGTGTAAAATAAAAAGGTATAAAATCAATATTGTTTTTAATTACTGCCATCATGAAGGTCATTAGCAAGCTATACACTAACAATAGTATAAGTAAATCGATCGGCAACTTCATTTAACCACGTCATTGATTTGAAAAATCACATATCGAAAATTCAATATTTCAAACATTTGCTGCGCGCAAAGCGGCACCTAAAGGTGCATGAATTGTATGTCATCTTGATCGCCGTGTATGGTACAATAGCTCGTATGAGCACCAGCCCTTCAGTTCCATTCAGTTTAAAAAAACAGTACTTTAAGTGGTTTCTCCCATACAAAAAAAACACAAAGCTTTTTTTTCTCATGCGTGGAGCTACTAATACCATCCATACGTTAATATTGCCATTGCGCTGAGTCAGTGGCGTAGCGTAGTGGGGACGGCAAGGGCTGCCCGCTCCGGGCGGCACATTTAGGGGGCGGCGAAATTTCCCAATAAATAATAATAATATCTTGTAAATATTTGAGCTATGTAATACACAATATTGATGACTGTTCTTGCCGAAAAGTTCTTTAGAATTACTGAAAATTAGTCTTTTAATTTCAAACACGAAGAGGGCGGCAAAAAAATGTTCCGCCCCGGGCGGCTAACACCCCCGCTACGCCACTGCGCTGAGTGTTGTCGGTTCGATCCTCATACTAGATAGGTAAATAGTTATCACGAGACTGGATGTTCTTTTTTTCTATTTTTAAATGTTAGTAACGATACCCGCGACACAAGATGCGGAAATTATCGAGCTCGACAACAAAAGTTACCTCTCCTTAAAATCTTATATAAATTATGCTAAATTAACAAACGATGTTATGTAATATACATAAATAATGTGATTACACAGATGGCGCGCCTGTTCTACCACGAGCCGCAGTTCGCGATCCTGGACGAGTGCACCAGCGCCGTCTCGGTGGACGTCGAGGGACAAATGTACCAGTACTGCAGAGAGGTACGTACTTATACCATGTCAAACTTTATTAAAATGGCGGCCAATATTATACTAACTTGTAAGAGCACAATGGTGCTCTTGGATAATGACGCTTTCTATTTTCTGGCCATAAATTTGCTGCGGCCGTAGGAACTTCAGGATGAAAAATATATATAAAACACTCCTTTTTAGAAATTCAGCGTGGTTTCGTCGTATAATATTCGAGCTTCGTAGACACAAAAATATGGCAGCAGAATTCGTAGATGAAGATATATTTTTTTTTTTTTCATATAATATCAAGTCAAGATTAAAACATCCTGTTATGGCGTCTATAAAATAATTAATAATTATTTTATGTCATTAATTGTTTATGATGTGCAAACACAACACATTCACTAATAAGAGTTCATAAATAATACCTCAACTCTGTCATTCACTGTGATTCCCCATAACCGGTCTGTCTGTTTTGTTTTCCTTTCTTAGAAATTTGTCATAATTTGTGGGATTGAAATTTTTTAACCCGCCTATCTTGTTGGCACAACAACGGTAGTGAATGTGACTACTGTTTCGGAAGATGATCACACAAAATTATATTAGTGTTCTTGCTAAGACATTGTCAGATATTTTCAAAGGCTCATTAACATTTTCAAAGAGTTTGGCAGGCTCATCGTCTGTTACGTGAAACGTAAAACCATGTCCGGTTAACATTTTTGTTAATACAACTCTGTCTACGTATTAATGAATTAGACTTATGACTAACGATAGATTGACTGAACGGATGGTCTAGTTCTTGGGCGTCGATGTTCTTTGTATCCGTTATTAGAATGTTTGTAAAGTCCCTCGCGACACAGTAATTATCGTTTAAGCAGGAATTATTGTTAGAAGCTGTGTTTAAAAAAAAATAAGAATATAAGTCAAAGATTAGGTATATGATTGATTGATTGATTGATGTATGATTAGCTGACCCGCGCAACTTCGTCTGCTTCATATAAGAGAATTTTCCCAGTTCTTGCCACATTTTTATTGCTGCTCTGCCCCTATAGGTCGTAGCGTGATATTATATAGCCTATAGCCTTCCTCGATAAATGGGCTATCTAACATGAAAATATTTGTTTAATTTGAACCAGTAGTTTCTGAGATTAGCGCGTTCAACCAAACAAACTCTTCAGCTTTATAATATTAGTATAGATGTGTATTTCTTTCTCTACTATGAAAAACCACACACAGATCGGTTAAAACACCACGGAATGTGTTAAAATCAATGTAAAATATCTCTCCTGTCACCTTTAGGTAAGCGTATCTAACAAACAAAAATGTGTTCCAGGTCGGCATATCCCTATTCACGGTGTCACATCGCAAGTCTCTATGGAAGCACCACGACCACTACCTGCAGATGGACGGCCGCGGCAGTTACGTGTTCGAGGCGATCGACAACGAAACGCAGGAATTCGGATCGTGATCACACCACTTATAAAATAACTTCATTTGTAAAACTAAACACCAATGCAGGCTAGGGACGGGGTAATAGAAAATCGACTATTTCTAAAGTGTAAGCGTCGTTGTAACTTATTTGTTGACGGTACGAATTATTGGACTCGTCTGAGGACGTAACAGCTTCTTATAGGCAACCGGCGTTAGAATAGTAACACTTACTGCGTTTCGCTCTCTTATCGGCAACCGCGTAATAGTAGTAACTCTCTTACTGCATTTCGCCCGGTGAATAAGAATTCCAGAAACACACATACCTTTAATTTCATTCCATCATTAATTCCTTTAGCTTTTGATTGGTAACGTGTGAGTTACACTCTTAGTGTTACAAGCGATATTAGATAACTGCTTACCATCAGGCTTAAGAGGAAACACAAGGGCCGTTTTTTCCATACAAATGTAGTCCCCTGTTTCCTCCCTGGATAATGCCAGTAGAACAATAATATTTTAAAAGAACATGTATAGCCTCTATTAGCATGTCCCTATGTTCCCTTTTCCTTTTTTTCATTAATTAATTATTAAAACAGATATGAGCCTTCAAAAACCTCAAAAATTGGTCAGATTTTCCGCTGTGTTCAAACATCCAGAAAACAAATTTGAGTAGATTATATAAAAAAAGAAAAACATAGAAACACGGCCAAAGCCTTTCTTCAATTTTTAATTAAATAAGTAGTAAAATCGGTCAAGTGTTGGAGAAGAAATTAGGGGACTACGAAACGTTGATTTTGTGTACTTTTATAGGTATTTTCGGTCCAAGGTGCAGTTGTCTCTATCACGCTCTGCGGGCACTGCGCGACAGCAATAGATTTTACAAATACCTATTTTTCAATTCTCTCGCCCGTGGTGTTTCCTCTTAATAGTTACAGGATAGTAGATCCTCGCTGATTTCAGCATGAGTACTACCCTCTCACAGAATACTGGCGTGAAGTAACGGTACCCGTACTGTTGCGTTTCGTATCGGTGAGTGAGAGAGCCGGAGGCCCAGTTACCCCGATCCTTTTCCTATCCTTTCCTTTGTCCTTGCCCTCCTTCATTCCTTTTTAAACCGTTGGCAACGCACTTGTATCTCCTTTGGGGTTGCGGGTGTCCATGGGCGGCGGTAATCGCTTACCATCAGGCGATCCGTCTGCTCGTTTGCCTACCTATGCCATAAATATATATATATATATATATATATATATATATATATATATATATATATATATATATATATATATATATATATATGTATATGTATATAATAGAAATTATGATGGACTTTATCTAACGGGTTGGGAGCCTTTTGCGCTCACCCGTAGTCCGCGTAAAGTTGTCAAGGTCATTATGAGACCAACAACTACACACAAAAAAAAGAACTTTATGAACATATAATTGTACAGTTTACATCAATATAATTAAACTTGTGTAAACTTGTGTATTATTAAACTTGTGCCAATTTGCCTTTCTTCAATTTAATTACAAAAACACAGCGGTCGGCATGCCGCGACCCACGGGCCTCCTCTTTGCGGCTCGCAACTGTTCTGTTAATAAGGTTTTATCATTTGGAACTAATTTAATTTTTTTGGTGTTATTATATTTTATTAGTAATGGTTAAATAATAATATACTATAGAACATATTGACGTCAATACGGCGGGTGTACGTAAATTTAGCTGTGGTTTCCTTCTAAAGGTGGTACAATTTTTTTAACCGAAGTATTAAATTGTACAATTTGGGTAAATGTTTGTGGTATATGTTATTACTCAATTGATTAAGGTACACCCGCCATCTTGACTCTCACTAAAATGTTGCCGACCGGTGCTGTAAAACATTACTCAGATGACGCTGTACCGACCTTTTGATAATCTGACATCTTTGATAGAAAATCTTCAAAGATGTTAAAAAAAATGTGTTAAAGATTTATCTCCAGTCTGCATTGGGCTTTAACAAAGCTTAAAACGCCTTTTAATAGATAGATAGATCAATTTTAAGAAAATATTCCGTAACTACTTATATTCTATCGATAAATCAGATGAGACGCATGGGCACGTCGCATATATATGACAAATTAATATTATTGGCGTACGACGTCAGAAGATACATAATAGTGAAACTAATAGATAATATACAAGGCTCATTTACACAAAGTAAGTGTCGTGCTATCCCTGTTTTATTTGCTATGTAAGACAAATATAGCAGTACAATTAATTCTAAAACGGTTATTGTGGTAATACGCCTTAAAACAGTCTTTAAGACATCTACATTGTATTGTCACTTGTTTAATTATTTTGACTGGGTTAACATAATAATTAATTATGTAATAAAAATAATGACACTGAAAGAAAATCAATATTACATTCAACATAATGAAGATAATATTGATATAATTGTGTAATTTTATTATATTTTAAATATCCATTTAGTATGTAAATTAATAACTTAAATGTGCTCCTAATCAATAAATCTTTGAATTTATAATCTGCAAAATTAGACTGCCCAATAATAATATTTAGCGAGTCTATGGTTATTTTCTTAATAATTATAATGACATTAAATTCTTTAAAAAAAATACGAAGAAAATATTTACTATTTAAGTAAAAAATCTCACAAAGTAGTAATTCGATTGTAATATAATTAGGTGTAAACTTAATTTATCTACTATATTTCTATTTTTATACCTATCTTATAGGTATACATGCAAGAAAGTCAATCAACTGTACACTACTGTACTCATTTACTATCTTATTTATTAATAAGTATAATAAATATAATTCTACAATGGCTTTGTTATGTATATATTGATTAAGTATTGAATGGATAAATATCCGTGCATCTGTATAAACATAAAAATACATTGAAACAACCTGTTAGTACGGGCTATAATTGGTGTTGCTACAACTTCCGTATAAAGCGATCTCTAAGCACTAGTATGTACAGCCTTATCTAAGTTGACCGAACTACAAATATACTTCAGTATAAGGTGCTAACTTGCAGAGATATTTACGCTGTACTTAAGCCTATATAAATAAAAATCTACTACATAAAAAATAGCGACGAATGTTGTGTTCTACGGAGACTTACATATTTTATGATGCCTTATTTCTGTGTACTAATATGTAATAATACCTCATCCACGGGCCAATTTTTTTATGAAAGTTCGAGTCGACGAAAGTTCGAGTCATTATCCATATCTGGCCATCCAGATTAGACAAAAATTGTCGAAGGTTGTATCTGGGCGCCGGTGCCGAACTTCGAATTACATTATTTATCTTTAAGACTTATTTTGAGTTCGTTATTAAAAATCGGTCGCTATTAACGTTATCTTTTAACTCCCGTAATATTAATCATAGTTAAAATTAAGAAGAAACTTTATGTAGCTTGAGTCTGTAACACTGTACTATGAATTTTAATTTTAAACACCAGCATTCATTACTTTTGTGGCATAAGTTGCTTGCTAAACACGAGGTCCTGGGCCTTTGGCTTTTCTGTTAGTATATTCTCAGACGCCGCCTACTATTATTACGAACCTAAAATATAGATGGCAAAATATAGGTATTTATATGTGATGATGACAGATATTTAAATTCTCCCCTTTTAACATGAATAATATTACGGCCACGTTCAGTTTATTTTGTGACGATAAATAATAGTTAATAGGTTTAACTTCCTTCCTTGGCCTTCAAAATAAACTGGAGGTCTTTTAGTATAATTAAAGTTATCTTAACTATATTGTCATCTTCAACAACTAAATATTTTAATAATTATTTATAAATATATTCCCAGGCATATGATTATGTTGAAAAATAAGAATTACAAGAATCTTTTACATTCATGTGACAGGGTCCAAAAATTCATAGAATTTGTAATGTGTTAGTACATAATTATTGAATAAATTATTTGCTGTTTGTGTCTACGTAGTTACGTATAGTTGTGTCCCGTCACTTAAACAGTACAAACTAGAAACGCACTATAATGTTTATTGGAAGTTACCACTTTATGTCACAAATATAGAAGGAAAATGCAGGCGGTATATATGTATTTTCGATGTAGTTTATTTTTTTACTGAAAACATGCGAATTGTTCCATTTCAATAATCTATGAAAGATAATATAATTATCTTAACCCTAATTGATGTCCTAATTGTGTTCTTTAATAGTTTATGTTATCATTATCAACTATCTAATAATAAAATTCATGTTATTTGTAAAATATACTCGACCATGGCCTTAGGGTTACAGGTGCTTGTGTTACTGTGGCGACACTGACGTGGCCTTAGGTACTATCGAGCATTTGTCATCAAATCATTGAATAACATTAACGAGGTCGCTTTATCGTCAGTACGACGCCGTACTGTAATTGTATTCTAAGACCATGGCCTGTTCAAAGTAATTATTATTTCGTGAAATTGTCTCGATGTGACATTTGCTGTGATAGATGTTAAGTTTTGTTGTTCTTGTTGTGTTGGTGGTGCTGGGTCAATAAAGAAGGTTGAGGAACCTGTTTTTTTATTGTTTATTTATTTTCCTTGGAAATCCCGTTTCCCCAATAAATCTATCGTAATAACATTAAAAACATTATCCCATATCAAATAGAAAACGTACATGCAACAACCGTTATATTTAACAGTATCAATTATTCATCTTGATGAGGCTTACATCAAGGCTAATTAAGTATAATTTAAAGTTTACCGCTCGCATTTCATACTATCAGCAAGCGTCGCAATGACGTCATGTGACGTTTTCATTTTTGACGTTCCTCGTTGACGACAAGATTATTGCGTGTTTCGTTTATCCACCACTGATAACAATTTACTGTCGTAATTCCAACTGCCAACTCCGTGTAAATTATTCATTTAAGCTTTATTTGTCTTTAAGTGTTTATTCTGACAGTTACACATACACAGCGATATATAAAAAAATAATTTAGTTTGGATATAGACGTTGAACGAAACGCAAGTACTAAGAGCTTCGCATCAGCTGTTGTAAAAAAAAAATTAACGGGATATCGCGAATGAAAACTGGTCACACCGACGGCCACATCAAAAAACTGGGGGTCTGGCGTGACCCTGTTATTTCTATCCTGCAATAAAATAGCTGTGTAATTAAAGATAGTTCATGTGTGCTTCGAACAGTGTTATATTGAAAATTCTAGTGTAATTTATGAAGAAATTATGGAACGAGCAACAGGAACAGAGGTGTACGGGTGTGGCTCGCCCCAAACCTCGGACATAACGCTGAATATACAAACTACTACGGGTGGTAATTTCTCCGTCATTGTGAACGGTAAAAATACAGTGGAACACCTCAAGAAGATAGTTTCGAAGAAATTAAAGGTTTCTAAAGATAGAATATGCTTGCTGCATCGCGAAAGGTGAGCGCTTTGAGTCGAGACGCCAAGCTTCTATTGTCAAACATATCACGGAAATATGTCGATACGATGACGCATCAGTGTTATTTGATTCGCGTATTGAGCTTGAGTTTTGTGTTTGCAGTCAATTGAGGGATGGCACGCTAGAAGAGAACGGTTTGCTGGACGGATCGCGGGTGATACTCCTGCCGAGCGTCGAGACAGGCCTGCTGGTGAGTGCGTCACGCTGTGTCGAAACCCCCCAAGTACCTCATGATAATCACGTGTTTCACAACAATGACAAACTAATAAATACACATTTATCTATTATAACATTTCTATTACTATTGACTAATTAATTACTTCATTAATTTTATCACTTTGTTCCTTACAGAGCCACAGACCTGAGAACTCTGTGATGCAAGCATTAGAATCCTTAAATGACACACAGGTGAATGATTTTTTAAGTGGCAAATCTCCACTGAACTTGACAATGAGGTTAGGTGACCATATGATGCTGATTCAACTGCAGTTGTCCACGTTGAACTCCAATTCTTCCAGTGGTTGCAGATCATTGAGGACATCCACACCTACCAAAAGCTCAGCATCAACATCATTGCAGACTGTGACTAAATGTGATACCAGGGAATCACCCAGCCCTCAGACACCACCGCCAACCTGTTGTACACCTGTGCCTATGGACCACTCTTACATAAGTAGTGATTGCATTAAACCTGAGCCCACATCTTCAGGACTCCCACATGGCTTACAGAAACAAGACTTTGAAATGCTACAAAATTGTTTTGATTTGTACAGATCAATGGCTGAAGAAAAATATAATGAGAAAACTCACACTTGTGATGATAAAGAAGAATCAATAGATACAACTAATTGTACAATCTCAGATATGTCTGAGTCATCATTAGAAAATGAACAGTCCCCTATTAAGTCTTTGTCCAATTTGGTGTCTAGTCCTCTAGATGCTACCACTACTGACACCAGAGCAGAGCAGGCAGCTCTAGTAAACACTGTGAAAAATAATTTGATAGACATTTTGTCACAAAAACAACTAGACGATGTGATATCCAGTGCCATCTGTGACAAGCAGTGTCCACCTACTTCATCTCACACTCCTGACAGCTCAGATGACAGTGATAATTTTACAGACCAAAGTTCATTCCTCGCTGAGAGTACTATAGATGAGTATCCAATGGAAAATCTCTTCAACAGTGCAGTGGACAAAGGACTATTTGAAGACCAGGATGAGTCCATGATGGATAGGGAAATATCAAATTTGGCTACAACTAGTCATGGCAGTCAAGAAGCCAACACCGGGACATTACCTTCCTTCCAAAGTATAAATGAACCACTGAAAAATAAGCGCTTCCAATATTTACTTCATAAAACTTCCAAGTTCAAACATCCTATAGGACAAAATAAGCAGAAAGCCTTTATGCAGTCAGTTGTAAATAAACATAAAAAGAGAATGCAAAATCGACAAGACACAAATTTATCTCAGCCGTCTACCTCTAGAACAGAACCTTATATAACCAATTCAAGGAAATTAATACTGCAACCAAGCACCGGACAGACTGATGACATTGCCACCCCATCCACCTCAAAACAAGCAACATTCAAAGCACCTGACGCTCCAAAGAAACCACAACGAGCATCACCAACACCACCCGTAGACACCAAAGCTCTCATAGAAGCATCCAAGAATTTAACACAAAAATTGAAGAAGTTGTCTAAAGAAGTTCTTACCAATAAAATAGACTTGAGGGCAGCAGAGGAGTCAGTGCGTGCGAAGTATGGTCCCGGAGCTGTGATAGAATCCATGAAACACCATGGCAAAGGAATTTATTCAGGGACATTTTCGGGCACATTAAATCCCGCTCTACAAGACAGGTGAGAATTCAAACTTATATTTCAAACAAAGAATTGTCAAGGTACAATTTATATGAACAGTAAAAGCGTGTTAGATATGCGTAATCGGTTAATATTTGCACATGTGCTGACACATTTTTTATCAAAGATGGCGACAATATTCCGTGTAGAAGTAAAAACATATATATAAGAACTAAGCATAACATGTACTTTTACTCGTGTTTCTCTAAGCAAACTTGAGATTTCTCTACATGGAGATTACAAATAAACTGTGATGATAAAAACGAGTGTTGTGCAATGTGTACTTATGTGAAAATTCTCTCTTTACTACTGTCAAGTTATCTTGTGTTCTGTTACTTATTATTTTTATTTACATTACAGACATGGCCGACCAAAGAGAGATATATCCACAATAATTCATATACTGAATGATTTGTTGTGTGCTGCGCCACCCATCGCTCTGGCACAGGTAATTATTGTTTAACTTGTGCTATATTTGACATAGTTGAAATGCAAATGAATTCCTTTGAATCGCTCTAGCAGTACATTAGAGCAGTGTTACGCTTTCTATGCAATCTTATGTTAATATTTATATTTCTACCACATACACACAACACCATCTAGCCCAAACTAAGCAGACCTTGTACTATGGGTACTAGACAATGGATAAACATATCTACATAAACACTTTTTTTTGTAAATAGATACATATTATATACAGAAACACCCAGACCAAGATAAACATCCATGTTCACGCACACAAATGTTTGACTTCTGCGGGAATCGAACCCGCGACCTCAGGCGTGGCTGTCGGTTACACTAACCACTACGGCATCGAGACCGCCTGTTGATGTTTTGTTGATGTTTTGAATTTCAGAAGGAGTCTAGCCAGACATGCAAGACGTGCAACTCTTGCTTGGAGGAGGAGGAGACGCCGAAGTGCCTGGGCTGCAACCAGCCGTCGTGCTCGTACGGACAGTGCGACGGTCACCTGCCGTCCACGTCGGCGGCGGCCGCCAAGCACTGCTCGTGTGAGATCAAAGACTGTCAGTGTAACCGACTCGAGCCCAAGCTCTGCGTGTTGTGCGAGGGCAAAGGTGCCGGTGAGATTTGCAAGAAATGTGATACTGCTAAAACTGTAGCCATGGAGAACTCTAAAACTAAATGCAAACTCGAGCAGCTAAGGCTCGTGATGCAACAGAAGAAACAGAGGCGCGAGGCTCGGAAGTTAAAGACTCTGCCTTACACCAGCTCGCCGTCCAAGACGGTCACGTCGCCCGAACAGGCGCCCGTTATACAAGAAGAAATAGAAACAGTTGCTTAACAGTCTATAACAAACACGTAAATTATTAACTCGCGCTTCTAGATTCGTAACGGTACATCGCCATCTTGTCTTGCTTTTGTATGGAAATTACTAATTATTTCAGTTGTCTCATTAAAGGTATCGTGTTATTTAATTTATGCACAGGACTCATTCCCGCGTGGACATAGGCGAGTTGATAGCTAACAGTATCTTACAGTGTAACACCTCTGTTAAGTTGTACACGAGCGTGCGTGCCTAAAGCTTCTTCATTGTGTGAGTGCGGAGCGTCAAGTCTTTGAACGAATGTGTTACGCGTGCGTTTTAAATGTTAACTAATGTTTTCAAAATATACGAGGTGCGAATATATGCAAATTGTTTATTGTCTGGTGACTCTCGAAGACGTTGCGAAACCGTGTCGTCGAGCCGTTAGTGTTGAAGCTTAAACTAGTTCCGTTTTCAAGATCATAACGAAAGAAGCTGTAGGTATGTGCGAAGCCGCAAAAGCAATGGCGAGTGCGAATAATATTCTAAATTACCATTTGAACTAAGTTTGGATAGTATACCTAATAACTTTAAGTGTTATTATACGCATGTACAAATGATAAAGATTGATTAGCGAAATCACTAGTTCGTAGCAAAAGTAACCAGTTAAGTCGACGATGCAGTAGCCTGGCGCGGCTTCACATTCGATGTGTTGTTATATTTTAGATTATATTTTATTGGTTCCAACTTTTAGACACTTGTGTACCTAGTTTAATTTTATAAAATCACTATTGATCGATAAATCGACGTTCAGATTTAACAAACGCATTTCTTAATCCATCCTTTATGAGAACTTTGTTTGATAAATTGGACAAGTGATCTTTACCCACTATATTTAGTTATTAATTGGCACTGTTATTCTTATAGTTATTTTTTCGTTGTTTTTCTTTTCTCCTTCCATGGATAAGTTGTTAAAGTTAATAAAATGTTTCCTGCATTACACATGTTTCGTTTAGTTTTGTTGTATTTTTAGATAACATTTGTGGTTTACACAGACAGTTTATAATATATTATGTAAAGAATACGAATCCGAAAATGCAATATTACTGTGAACGAGTGATCACATCGTGATCAAAGTGAAGTTACGATCATAGACACACTAGAACTAGCTTTGTACATACATATTATGCAAACGTTTTAGTAGCAGTAAAGTGCTTTTTTTAATATACTTCATCGATTTAAAAAAAGTTTTATCGTTGAATTGCCTAGAAATAAATTAGGGGTTTATTGTGAAATATCTATGTGAATACTAATTAGTAGGAAATAAACTAGTGACCCACTAAACAATGGTACGGAAATTATTAGTGTATAAACAAATGATCAACATTATGCTGAAATAAAATGACAGTTTATTCGCATGAGACATGGTTATATTGCTATTTATTAAGTTAACATTCTGTTGTCCGATCCCGAGTTCGAGGATAATATAAACGATGTGAGACCACAACACAGCAAAGTATAAACTAACAACAATACAATTGTCAAATTGATCTTCACTAGTCTCACATCTCACAAAAGACACCAAGACAAAAATAATGGGCATGATTATGGGTAGATATTATATTATATACAACCAGTCTTCCACAAGAAGTCCAGAACAGTAAAGTTTTCCTCAATCCCATGATGGTAAGGGACCAAGATGTCAGGCCGTTATTTGAATGTCTTTTAAAAGTTATAAACGAAGCAATAAATGAAATCCATGTAGTAACTACTCAGAGGCAATGGGGTTATGGCTGAACAGCGAATGCCGTGCTGACTTCATGATAGTAAAATTAGCTGTTATTTATTTTTATTTTAAGGAGTTTAGCTTATCGTCGCACTGCCCGTATTATATATAGATTTCCAAGTGACACGTGCGACGGTCGCTACGTGTATTATTTATATAAAACGTTGCAATAGCAATTGATCCTCGATGAAGTGTAATTGTCAGGTTCGCTGTTCCGTCGTGACGCAATGTTTTCGTCTAACAAGTGCCTGGTACTGTAAGGGTACGTAAATGTATTTAGTGTTGTGCCATACGTGTATACTATATAAGTTCCATATTTTAAATGTTTGTGGCACTATTCCAGTTCGAATGTTCGGTTCGATCTCTTACCAATCATGTTCCTAAGATCTCAATTTTTTTTCGACAACTTTAAATTTTGGCGGCAAACTTATTCGGTCTCCTGTTTTTGTAAATACAATTTGTTACCGTATAATTTAGTCGTGATGAGTTTTTGTTAAGGTTTTGAGGAAAAATCGTAAATTGTTTTTTTTTGTCCTTGTATTTGCATGTCTAGTGAGAAGAATAAAGTTACATAACAAAATTATTTTGTTGTTTTATATAAACCTAACGGATTGAATATTACCGTGCTGTGCGCTCCGAAGTCGCGTAGGTAACCGAACTGCACGCCATAGTTTGGGCTAGATGGTGTTGTGTGTATGTGGTAGAATATTATTATTATATACTCCCTATGAGACATAGCCTCTCGTGTACCAAAACCAGTTGAGAAGTTGAGAAGACGTATTTGAATGCACCGCTGCACAGATTTCAGTATTTGGGTTACTATCTAGTGGTCCTTAAACTCGATATGAAAAAATGACTAGGTACTGATTAGACCACACTTCAAACGTTAGGTCGTAGTTATATTGAATTGTACTTATCGCAATTCGGTATTATTTTATACTCAACGCCTACATACATGACATGAATACAATTTCAATCGTTTTTTATTTTAGAAGTTGTACCGTATTAAACAACGGTAGCCTCTTCAAGCTTACTAATAAAAAAATATTAAGCCTGTGCAATGCGGGCACAAGCATAGGCAGTAAAAGATCAGTTGATGTGAAATTACCTTGGGTTTCAAATTCTGCTTACACTGAATCATCGTTAGTCAAAGTCAAAAAATCGGCTGTCGGCCTGATATTTTGTATGAGTCGGGTGGTATTGCAAAATGTATCATGAAATTACTGACGTATTTTATCATGATAAAAAAGCAGCCACCAGTTGTATGTTATCCATTTCAGGTGCAGTATAAATAAAAAATAATTTGATCCAAAACGATATAAATGAATTTATTCGATAACAGATTCCGTCGTGTCATAATGTGTAGCAATAGGAACGTGTAATACTATGGATTAACTAAATCACACCAGTTCTGATAACGTACAACAGAATTATTACGTGAATATTATATTCGCGTTCAATAGTATAACAAAATATACAAACATTTTACAAACACAATCCAACACGAACTTAATAAACAAGTTTTGTAAGTTATTCTTAACAAAGTTGGATATTAGTAAATATTACTAAATATAATTACAAATTACTGTCATTCTCTTTTATACGTAGTATATGTAGTTAACAATAGCGATGAGTGTTAGTGGCGGAGATAATGTCTTCATTTCACATACTTATTTTGTTCAGTCTTTAGTCAACTACGATTAGTGATCAATCACTTTAATTTAAAAATATATTTATTTTATTTTGCTGTCAGTAACTTAATTACATTGAAATTCTAAATCTCCACTTTGATTAGAAAATAAAACAACATGAATCCTGTCCTTAGGGTCTACAAAAACAAAGTCTGTACTTGTAAATTATTTTATTATAAAGTTCATTTATATAAATTAGCACATAACCCACACACGCGTCGTCACGCACACTACAACGCGCCGGACACGCCGGCGTCAAGTATTACGACCTTAGAAGAGCAGAGTACTCATGCCGCCCATCTCGGCCTGCTCCTTGACGAATATCTCGAAGTACTGGTAGATGATGGTGACGGCCAGCAGGATGCCCGTGCCCGAGCCGATGGCGCCGAGGAAGTCGGCCAGCACGGACAGCGCGCCGATGCACAGCCCGCCGAAGGCCGCCGCCGTGGGGATGTAGCGGTTCAGCTCGTGGATCATGGAGTTGTCGCGGTGGCCGCGCATCACCATCTGTTGTTCCTTCAGTTGCTTGGCAACCTGTTACGTACGAACATGCATGTCTTTACAATATCCACTATATTCCATTCATTTATTCAGTTATCTAGGTCAACCAATAAATCATTCAATAACGTGGATGCAACTAATGCTTTATAATTATAATCTTATCTAACAAACTACCTAAATATATAACTAATTTTCACGGTATCATTAATAACACTTTCACTAATTGGAAAGTGTTTTAGAGGGGGACATTGGACATCCACTTCAGTGGTATTGTGTCTCAGAATATCACACTCACTTATTGAATATCTATACCAGTTACACATGATGAATGTTGACATTTTGTGCTTGAATAACAATTTTAATATTTTGTTGTATCTTCTGGTAATTTTGATTTATTCTTTATTTTTGTATTTGTTAAGTATACTTACCATAGAATTTTGCAAACTATCCATAACTTTTTGATAAGAATATGATTGCAATAGACAATAAAATATTTTTAAATTATTGTATATCGATATCAACCGGTAAAAGCGGATATAGTATCAGATATTTTCCGTTTTTATAAAGGTCTATGGATCTCTATCTGGTCTATGGGTATCTGTGTAGTAGAAATGTACTCACATCCTTAGCGGAGGATCCGGACACGTCGATCCACGTCTTGGAGAAGAAGGCGCAGGAGCCCAGCATGAAGATGATGTAGAGCACGGCGTGCAGCGGGTCGTGCGCGATGTGCGCGAGCGACTCCGGCGGGCTGAAGTAGTAGCACAGCCCGCCCACGGGGTAGGCGCGCGCCGGCCCGCCGCCGCCCACGTCCGCCCACACGCCCAGCAGGTTCACCAGGAAGTTGCCGCTGAACTTGACGGCCAACATCTACGGGCACGCATACGACCACCGATATTAGTATAGCCAATACTTTTTCTAAATTCTAGTACCTACTAGTTTCTGAGCCGAATCAAATGTTACTAAGTAATTTACCCACAGTGAGAAAACATTCTTAATCGATAAGAAGGTTTGCAGATATTGAAATCACATATAAAATATGACTACTAGACTCTATCTGACATAAAAATCATTAAAAACATTCGAAATTGAATAAAGCCTACGTTAACTTGTTGAAAAAAATAACTGGTTAATAAAACAAAATACAGACCTGTGAGATGACGTAGAGATTAGAAACGAGCGCAGATTGCAAGATGATAGGTATGTTGGAGGTGTAGAAGAGTTTGATCGGGTAGGAGGAGTACTGGCCGCGGTAGCGCGCCGACTTGATCGGCAGGTCCACGCGGAAGCCCTGGGGGAACACACTTGTAAATATACATATACAAACATCGTAGACAATCTAATTGGCGACTTATGAAGATACTGTATTAATTATAAATTTCAAGCATTATATGCCTATAACACCTGATTTTATTTAAAATATATCTACTACACTTAAAACTATTTTGAATTTAGAACATGAATATCAAAATAAATGTCTGTTGCTTAACATTGATCTTTCTGAATCCCATTATTTTTTGTTCCGTATGAGTATCGAACCCGGCAGTGCTGGTGAGATGAACATTACGAAGCAATACGATATCCATGCAATTTTAGTATTGTCATCTTTCTATTGAAGAATAAATTCATAAAGTCAGCAACTATGTGTTCTATATAAAATTCATAATAAGAACTTTTTGGCACTTAACATTTCGACTAGGTTGCAGCCGTGGATTACGTCTTATATATAATTATGTATATATTTATCCAATAGGCTTGATACAGGCTTTGCCTATGGCTATTGGCTATCAATATTAATGCAAATTGGACAGCATAATAAACATTATTGTTATATTATTTAAATGTATTGTACATACCTGGAAGTATATAACTATCGCAAAGACGAGCACGGTGGCGAGCAAGTTCATCAGGTTCGGCAGATTCTGGCGGTAGAAAGCCTCGCGCAGGGCGCGAACCTTGTCCGGGCGGGTGGCCAACAGGTGGAACAGAGCTATCACGGCGCCTTCGAACTCTGTACCGCGACCTATAGCAGCAATGATAAGATGAAGAGATTGAATGCAGCTAAAGAGGTCTATATCATCGTTAGTGGAAATACATTGTCTCTGGTTACTCTTACGGCAAACAGGCGTATTGTCTATATAAATATTTCGATAGCTTCTTTCTACATGGTTAACAAATTGATTCGTAACATTTTATAGTAGGCTAGTTTCATGTAGGTACCGCGAGACTTAAATTAGTATCATTATTATCGCTCACATTAAAGGTACATAATAATAATACTAATTATTCTAATAAACTAAACTAAAAACTAAAAAAGAAATATTTCATACAAATAATTATGGCTACTAGGTAATTTCTTTGTTGCTTAATTGTTCTTTAAAAAGCAATAAAAGGAAAGTAAATTTATAATGAATAAGTCGTTAATTGCCAACTAAAGGTCATTAAGCATAGTTGTAAATACAATAGTTATTGTTGCAAAACATCTTAATGACAAATGAACTCAGGTTTTCATAGGACTATTTTCTTACAGGGTATATAAGTAGGTATGTATAATGCCTATGAAGCAAAAAGTTTATGGGTGATATTAATATTGTCATGATGACACAAAATCAAATAGTATGTGTCACGGGCACACAGACGTGACGAAAAAATTCTGTTGGTCCATGACATAAAAATGACATGAATATTTTTGTCATTTTCTTTTTTGAGCAGCAAGGTGATGTGTCAAAAACTGACCTGTATTGTTTGAGCTTACAACATTTATGTTGTTTATTTTACTGTTGTATACAAGACCAATGAAGAATTTAATCCAGAACGACAAAGATGGCTTCTACCTATTTATCGTGACTAATATTACCAAAATAATTATTTAATATAGTGTTGCAGTGTCTGTAATGTTCAAGGTATTTGTTACAAGCGACTATAGTCTGCGGTACCTACCCGCTTACTTTTAAACGTATACTCATGTCGCCTTAACGGTATAAAAGCATGTCCTTTTCTTTTTAGAGTATTTCTCAGGTAAGAGACATCGTAGTTTTGGATATGCCATTAAGATATGAATTTAACACCTTTATGAAACAAGCACATATTGTAAAAACTAAGTTTTTATTATGCCTTTACGCCGACAGGATACGCTGAAAGGAGACTTAACTAAGACGTTCCATAAATGAGTTTAATATGAGGTATGTACTTACCAGTGTTAACGGTAGCAGGGGAGAATGCCTTCCAGACGATTGTCTCGCAAATGTTCGTAGCAATGAAGAGAGAAATACCGGAGCCAAGACCGTATCCTGTAATACACACGTTCATTACGATTTGGTGACGACCTTACTATATCACACAAGTCATATAAAAAAAATTGGGTTTTATTTTTCTTTTAAATATTTGTCTTGTAGAATCAACCACGTAAAACAAGCAACAATGGGGACTGAACTTGGCTTTTTATATTTTTTCAAATTGATATCTGGTCGGCGCAGTCAAAATAATTTCGATAGAACTTGAATAATAATTTGAAATTGCACGACAATTCATAAGATTCTATAGAATGTCATAATTATGTGAATCATTTTAGTTCAGGAAAAAGCCGATATATTCAAAATCAAATCGAATGTCATGATTGATAGTAATAAATACCTAGAAAAGCTGCATACGAAGATTTTCTTAAATCATACAATTAGTTATCTGATGAATTGGGCTACAGAATACATAATGTTATGTTACCTATTATACATTGGATAAAGGAGACATAACATTAATTCTACTGGCAATATACACCACCATGTTAATTTTGTCAGGATCTAAAGTAGGTATATTCGACGCACCTTTCTGCAGCAGCTCATCTAGCAGCAGAACGATAAGACCAGCGACGAACAGCTGGATGATGATGAGCAGACAGACGCCGGCGCCGATCTCACTGGGCTCGCCATACATGCCGGTCATCACATACACAATAGCTTGACCTACTGTGATTACCATGCCGAACACTGCCAACAAGAACTACTGTTACCTTCTTGAAATACACACAAGTATACATATATAAGTATAGTCCGTTTCTGTGATAGTCTATTAGACAATGCCAGAATAAGGCTTAGCAGGAATGGTGTAGTGGCTTAATTGCCGCGTTGCCACTGCGCCGAGTTTAGTTCGATCCGGACATGGAACAAAAAATTGTGTGACCTACAAATAGCTGTTCAGTGTTTAGTGGTTAATCACCAAAAAAAAGTCATGTTGTGATGTATAACAGCCATGTTACACAAGCTATGTTTATGGTCTCATATGACAACAAGCAAGACTTGCCATCTATGGGACACATTTTCAGAATAAATGCTGCTAATGAGAATGTCCAAACTAAAAAACCTAGTACCATCTTGTTATTATATTAGTAACAAAGTTGTAAAAATAAAAACCATACTAAATATTATTTTATTTTTATTGATATCAGTTAAGATCCTACTGATCTTAACTGATATCAATATAGGTTGGACAATGCTTTGTTGGATGTTTATGTTGTAGCATAATTGCCACAGCTAACAGAATCAAGCATGCAGTAATCTGCATGATAGATGTGGGTGTGCATCTGTTTTCTTAAACTGTATTGAGTGGAGTATCTGTACCTAAGCTTGTGCCTAAATATAACTATATGAAAAACAAAAAAACTCGCAATTATTAATCTGTAATTCTGAACCACAATTAAATCAATGACTTTTAACTATTACTGTTATAAAAAACTAACTATTGTTATAATTTTGAAAGATACAGGTAATCGAAATTTTCAAGCATGTAATTACTTATGTTGCTGACTGTACTAAAAGTGTTTTAAATATTACATAACAGAAATAGTCTTCCATCGAAATCAATTAAGTTCCTTAAAAAAACAACTCTGAAATTTTAGTATAAGTTATCCATAATTATTATGATACCTATTTAAATTTGAGATAACATTAAGTATTATCAATCATTCTGATAAAAAGAATTATAAATAATAAAAATAAAACAGAATTTTTAGTTATGTTAATAAAAATTGATCAGTAATAGTGGCACATGCTTCATATTAGAAAGTTTCTTCCTATTGTTATAAATATCATTTGGCAAAGTGCCTGCACTTCAGAGTTGGAAGGTATTGGCATTCTGCCCCCATATACAAGGTTTAGAAGACTTGTAAATATAAACACTAATAAAAATTATAAAAAATATTTAACCTATTTGCATCTAGACTTTCAATTTACACATTTTATTTACATTCACTCAACTTTTTTTGATGTCCAATTGCTTCATCACACATCTTCTTTTGTACCATCTAGGCAGTATTTCAATCAAATAGAAAGTGAATCAATACTTTTTGATTCAATTTCTATTGTAAACACATATTGATCAATTAGAATGTATTTGTATGGATGCTGTATAATACACAGATTTGTAACTACAAGTGATCATAATCATTATGTTTACTTACATTTCTGTGCACCATTGAACAATGCTCTGTCTTTCGGAGTGTCACCAACTTCTATGATTTTCGCACCGGCTAACAGTTGCATTATAAGGCCTGACGTTACAATAGGAGATATGCCGAGTTCCATGAGTGTTCCTCTATTTGATGCAAGAATTACACGGATCCAATAGAAGGGATCTGCGCTGTCTGATGACATTATACCGAATAAGGGGATCTGAAATATAACAAATGACTTGGTTAGTTAGGCTTTTTAAGTGATAAACATATGTTAATATAAAAATTATTGGCTTATGTAGCACAATACAATCAAGGCCCCTTCACAATTTCCATAACCTGTTTTTTATTTTATATTGCCTAATTATATGGTTTCATAAGGCTATTATATAGTATATATCTAATGTAGCCAGTGTTGTTTATGCAATAAATGAATGAGGGTAGAAGGATAGTTATTTATAATATATCAATAAAAATTACTCAAATAAGATTCCATGTAAGTTTTATTAACTAGTAAGATCATGTTAATTCATAAATTGATTAAAAAATAAATTATAATGTCACTATCTAATGAAGCATATGGCCACATCACAAAGAAATAAATCATAATTTTGGAACTTACCTGACAGCATACTAAGAAAATAAATAATGTGATTGCAGTCCATAATACTTTCTCGCGGAATTGGATCTGAAATACAAAACGTTCAGTTAGAAATGACGCAAATATACAACTTTAAAAATGTACAACAAAAGTACAGTTAGCCATCCCACATAGGCTAACATTAGGGTTAGGTATGCACTTTCACTTACATTTTAACACGTACCAAGGGTTTATTATAGCCCAATTTGTACATATTGATGTATATAACGCGTAACATACACAAATATCAAGTAATATTTTCATAATCAGCGAAAATATAGTTAAAACTCACCTTTCTTTCTGGTTTCGCTATTTCAGGCAATATACTGCAAAACGGCTTTATAACTTCGAGGAATTTGACTGCAAGTAGAACAATTACATTAATTAATCACACTGTTAGCACACAACACACAAATTTAGAATAAATTCGTATAAAATGTGGATATACGTGTCCACTGATTTAGCACTATTTTTAATAAAAAATATTAACTATACTCACTTCCCATTTTGATTTATTGAGAATTAACTACCCTAACTAAATTATTAACTGCACAATTCGGCTAAAACCATTCAACTTTTGTTCATTAGTAACACTCCAATAGGACTTTAGCGAGAAAGAGCCTGCGCAACGCCGCCAACCAGCCGTCCGCGAATGACACGTCCACAACGTCACGTCACGTGACCTGTGATGTTGGCGTGCATAGTGTTGCCCTTACTAGTTCACAATATTTATCAACAAAGGTGATTTCAGCACATATTTTGTCATTTTTGTTTTTGTTTTCCATACAGTTAGTTCAAGTATTATAAGAACATATTCATAATTTCTAAACAGAATAAAATAATAGGCATTTTTCATATTTTAAATTAACTTTAGGCAATCATTTTTATTTATAGTAACTTTGATAAGCTTATATTCCCGTCTAGCTTGCTACATAAATTAGTCTGTGATTCCGTCAATATGATAGATTTCCAAAATCCTGCGCTGGTTGATAAGATGGGTTTCGTATTTGTAGTTTGGAATAATATAAGTACCTATTACAGTGAAGATAGTGATGCTTTGTCTGACTCTGCTGAGTCGGTCAATTATTGCAGTAACTTTGACAAGCATAGATTCCTTATTTTAATTTATTAAATATTATATTTCATATTATAATAGATTTCTAATATTCATTATTATATTATTAAACTTTCCAGGTTGCAAGTTTCCTGGTTACTTGCCTATTATTGCTTGCAATATCAGTAGTAACACTTGTGCTTTGCCGATTCTAGTCAAAATGAATTAAATATGGTACAAAAGATAAGGAATCGAAAAGGTACTAATACGAGTGCGTGGATCTGTGAAAACTTATGAGTATGAGAGAAGAATGCAATCTCCAAATCTAATGGCCAGTTTTACAAAATGAGGCAGAGTGAGATTTCAGTGATTCAAGTTAGTGCTAGGACAAAGCCATTTAAGTATATTGGCCATTAAAGCGTTCGAAAATTTAATAATGACTGTGATTTAAAAAAGGAGTGTATTGCAGTTTCAGTTCGATGTCATACACAAAATGCGAATCTACGTAAAACTACAAAATTATCTAATCCAATAGTCCGTATGTAAAGTTGTGACTCAGAGGAGTAGATTATCAGAGATGTAACAGTTTCAATTAATTGTTACTATTTGAAGAACCTGTGGTGTATGTATATACGCACAGGCAACATATAAGTTTATGAAGAACCTGGAATCGAACGGAGCATCATACGTCTAGTCGCGCCGAAACCAACTTACAAACTAAGCGACGCGCGAAGGTGATCGAACGGAGCATCATGTCTAGCTGCGACGAAACCAACAGACAAACTAAGAAGAAAGTATTGTGTGAAGTATAGTGTCTTATCTATGAACTAAGCGACGCGCGAAGTGGCCGTCTGCTTTTATACGTGGCAGTATTTATACGTCGTCGCGCCGCACGCACACACGCTCAAGAATTCCTCGTAAAATTGTATAATGTTATTTACTTGTCGCTAATTGGTGCAAATAAATATTATGCACATTAGTGCGACCTTTACTTGTAGGAACAATAAATGGGATATAAGAAGGCTTAAAAATTGTAAATATCTTTTCAGTTGAATCAGTCTACGTGTTTCAATATAACCCTAACGGATACTAGCTACGGACCTGGCTTATGCCCGCCGACTGGTAATGTGTTAAAAACCCAATGAAGAATTTTATTTGGTGCCAGTACGTCACAGAGAAATATGTATAAGCGTGATCACTCTCTCTAGTGTGGGCCCAAACATAATTTACGCTGTACATATTCATGGATTGTAGTACTTAATTCAAATCTCATTATATTTCATAACACAAGAAATTACAACTTAACTATCATTACTTAGCGGTCGCCCAGTGGTCGAAATTTGACCATAATTAAATTAAATTTTATGTTTAATCGTTATTAAGATTTTATTGTCTATAACTATACCCTTATTTTTTCATTTAGATTACGCTAGGTTATACAGGTTAATTTCCCTTTCTTTTTCAAACAAATTATTATAACTATAAATAGAAGTGGTCGTTACAAACCATAAACAGTTACTGTAATTAAGCACCAACCAAATATGGTACTTTGTTTTACAATAAGTAGCTTATTTGTTTAGATAAACTTTTAATTGCTGGCAATAAAGTGAATGGTGCTCTACGCGCTTTTATGAACAGTCAAAATGTATCCGAAAAGGCACGTTTGGCTGTTCATAGAGGACTTTTAGTGCCTACACTTGTGCATGGAAGTGAAAGTTGGGTATGGCAAAAGAAGCATGAGAGTAGAATAAATACTGTAGAAATGAGAGCGCCGAGAAATATATGTGGTGTGACTCTGAAAGATAGAATAAGGAATAGTGTGATTAGAGAGAGATGCACCATAAAAGTGGATATAGTGACGAGAATAGAAAAGAGTATGTTAAGTTGGTTTGGGCATGTAGAAAGAATGGACGAGAACAGACTGACTAAGAAAGTTTATAAGGCTAGTGTGAATGGAACAGTCGCAAGGGGAAGACCTAGGCGAACGTTTCTTGATCAGATCGGAGACGTTCTGGATAAAGGCCAGGTTAAGAGCACCTTAAACCGGCGAGCGTGTATGAGTAATGTTATGAAAGTGAATGAAGCCAGAGAAGTGTGTTAGGATCGTAGCAAATGGAAATCCGTAGTCTCTGCCTACCCCTCTGGGAAACAGGCGTGAATTTATGTATGTATGTATGTATGTATAAACTTTTAAAATTTAATTATCTATACCGCGTTATTGCAATAGGTACCCTTAAGTAACCATAGTTACGAAGAATTGTACGACATCAGCCGAACAATGCCGAATGAACGTGATTCGACTGCGTGTGTCATATGTATGGTTGCGTGCGTGTAGTGTTTTGTCATTAATTTAATGTATTTCTAATGCATATTTTATAAAAACAATAGAATTTGCCATTCCTAAATTATAACTGTGCCAAATTCGTAAAAAGGGGTACAAAGTTTTTGCTTCACGTATTAATATACAGATAGGTAACTGTTTTCACTCTTCGAGGAAGACTTAAGTGTGCTTCTATTACAGACGTATAGTAGTTGTAGTAGTAGTATATGTCTTTTGCTTGCATGATAACCATTGTGAATTGATTTTCTATTTTTAAATACTGGGTATAGTATATTAAGTTTTTGTGTGCATCATACGCGCGTCTGAAACTTGCGGATTTTTTTGCGATTTGCATGAGATTTGTCAGTAGTTCTGTCGAGAATATTGAACCAATCAACATAATTATGATTTCAGAAGGACGACGTTAGTACTAAAAGTTAAAACGTCAAATATACTGTCAATTTGTCAAATCTGTCAATATTCTTCATGCCGCACCATGTGCTTGTATTAGTAAATATTTTCAGTTTTAGGCTTACCTAAGTATTAAAAATGCAGCAAGCACATCGGCCGGGCACTTTAAAGCAGAGCAATAAAGTTCATAAGTCTCGTCATCGCTCTAAACGCGGTATATCAGCTGCTGTAAAAGGTTAGTACTTGTCTTAATCATTAGACATGTTTTCCTTGCATTATTCTCAATTTATTTGATGTTACAGGCAAAGTAAATGTTAAGGAGTTTGTGCGACGTAACCGTCATATATTAAAAAAAGATGAGCGACGTCACCAAGCAAATCAAATCCGCAAGAATAAACGTGAGGAAGTTCTGTCTAAGAAACGTGCACTAGGTGGTACTCGTAACCCGCCGTTTTTAGTTTGTGTAGTGCCATTGAATGCCCAGTTGGATGTTCAGTCCGCTTTGGTTATACTGAAGACATGTTCTGAAGGAGCAGTTATCACGCAGTCTCCCAATGGGCTATTACATGTTGGGTGAGTTAAAAGCTTTTTAACACTAGAGTATACGCGCGGGCTACATACGTAGCCCAGGGTATTATAAGTTACAGAAATCTTGGGATTCAACCTTGAGTCTCTAACTAAGCTCTCATTGGTTGTTCTTTGATGCATTCAGCTATATAATACTACTGTTGAACTTGCCAGAAGCTCTTCAAGAAGGAAATATGCCAATACAAGGCAGCGTTGCATGCTGTGCATTTTGTAGTAGAATAAGAGATCGCAGCACAAGAAAACTTGTTCTAAATGTCACAGAGGTATCTGCACTGATCAAAATTGACAAAATTAACTAACTTTGTTTGTAATATAAAGTAAAATTTAAACCCAAAGTTGATTGATCTCAAAATGTTATTTTGTAAATAACATTTTGAGATCAATCAACGTCTGAAGATTTGTTATTTTTTTAACTTTGTGTAAGAGAATGTTAAATTTTGTTTTTAACTTGATTAATTAAACTTGATTATAATAAAAAAAATGTGTTTAATTAGAATAAACGGTAAATAAAAATTAAAGAATTTTAAAGGGGCTACATGCGTAGCCCGTGCAAGCATTCATGAGAACAATAGAGGCGCATGTACCCTAGTGTTAACATACACTAGCGGACCCATCTTGTCCAACTTAGAACTCGATCACAGTGCTACTGGTTAACCGTTCAAAGACCAAGGCTTAGCCGTTTGACAATTCAGTGATATACGTATATATGTATGTAATTGCTTAGTTAAATAGGGAACAAGGCCAAGGGAACAATGAATAGAATAAAAAGTTGTGTTTTATTATGTTACTAGCTGACCTGACAGGCATTGTCCTGTCTTAGACAATGGCTGAAATTATAAAATTTCCTGTGCAATTTGACTTACTTAACCTTTCTTTCTTGAAGAACTTTCTACAAAGTATTATAAAACTTTAAAAAAACATGATGTATGAAATTGGTAAAATTATTCTAAAGTTAAAGTGTCACATAGCAAAACGGAGATTAATTTTTATTTTTATATATAGAGATTAGGAAGATGATGATCATGAATCTATTGTACACATTGTTTACATTTTCATAATACCTTATAATATACTTTACCAAAAACAAATCCATTTGTAGCCGATAAAATGAATCTGTTTTAAGCATTACAGTTTGTACAATAAGGTTTAAAGTGGCGCGCACTTGGTGGCTCGTATCCAAGCCGGTAATAAATACATGGTACAAATGTAGCAGTTCGTATGCAAGCTTCTGGCAAAGGGCAGGTTAATTTTAATATATATGATTTTATTTGTAATATTACTTTAAATTTAATAATTGATAGATACATCTTAGTCAGTTATGCCACTTTATATACTTTATATTTCTATATACTTATGTACATACATTAGCCGAGTTAGACCAGTAGATGTAATTTCTTACCAATTTACCCTGCAATTCCATTTGAGCATTAGATCCAATGTTACCAAAAGTATAGTATAGTTACAAAGTTTTGAAAGGAATAATAACATACTGTATATATTTCAGATTACCAAACTTCAAACAAAGATTTTCATTTATTTGCCCAGAGGTCTACAATGACTTTGCCCTCTTAGATGCACTCAAAATAGCTGACACTGCTCTCTTTATCAGCTCAGCTCTAGATGAGCCCGTTGATGAATGGGGTGAGAGAGTACTTGCATTAGCCATGGCGCAAGGCATGCCCACACCTATAGTTGCAGCAATGGACATTGAAGGAGTTCACCCTAAAAAACGCACAACTGAAAAACAGAATGTTCAGAAACTAATATCTAAATGGCTTCCAGAAGAAAAAGTTATGCAACTTGACAAAAGTTCTGATGGCTTAAATTTGTTACGTAGAATTGGAAATCAGAAACGTAATGTACTGCATCATAGAGAAAAGCGGCCATATATGCTAGCCGAAGAGGTTGAATATGTTGCAGATGCAGAAGGTGAAATGGGCACACTTAAAATAAGTGGCTATTTACGTGGCATGCCTTTAAATGTAAATGGTTTAGTGCATATTACTGGTCTTGGAGACTTCCAGATGTCACGGATAGATGGGTTAGAAGATCCATATCCATTAAATTTGGGTAAAGAAAACAACAAGGTAGGAGAAGCAACTATGGAAGCTGAAGTCACTAAGGTATCGGTGCTGCAAGTTGTGGATCCAGCAAAACAAGAAAGTCTTGTATCAGAAAATATTCCTGATCCCATGGATGCTGAGCAGACATGGCCTACAGAGGAGGAAATAGAACAATCAAACTTGGAGGTAAGTTAATATTTATATAAATTTATTGCCGATTGATTAAAAGTTTATTCTTATTGTATTCCAAATACAATATGTTCTATGCAATTGGAACTTGTACAGTACACATATTTAAAAACAGTAATATTATTAGTGGAATGTATTCTTATTTATGGCATTGACATTTCTTATCATAGATGAGCAGTGTCATTGTTTGATATTAAATAGAGGAAATTCGAACATTTAATATAAACTTGATAAATCTGATTTTATAAAAATTATAACTAAAGAAATCCAACAACTGAATTTTATTTCAAACGCACCTAAAACTAACAAATTACTTTTTCCTCAATTAAGAAATAGCAATTAGTAAGTGGCATAACATTTTGGAATCCAGACTGAACACGCCATCTTTTAAAGTTACTTGCCAAAATAGTGTAGTACATTTTTTTACACTACATGTGGTTAACGTTGGGTGATGTAATAATTTTAAATTCAATGTTGGGCAAAAATCTAACATTTTATTTAAAACTGAGGTAGTTTTCAACTTTTAACTATAATTTACAGAAGGGTTATTCATGGTTACGTCACAGGAAAATCTGACGAAAAGTTAATATTTGTAGTCACAGGTCTTGAAAGATCATCACTTTCTGAGATTTATTTTTGAATCCATAAAATTTAAAAAGTACATGACTAAGTTTTTTTTTTCTAATAACTGTCACTACTTGGTCTATATTGCCCGTTTTCGGCTTGACGTTGATTTCTGGGACACGTAGATCGGAAGAGTTATTATGTCCAGCATGGCAGATGCAATTAAATGTTTTTGAATTGGCATGGATTATAGTAAAACATTGTAGCTAAATATTGTAATAAAATATTGCTTGCTTTGCCCCTTTTGTTTGTTTTGCATAATCAAATATATTCCACATTATTGTGTATGACAACATACATATATGTCCCTGCATTATATTCATGTTACTATTAATTGCAGACAAAAAAGAAAAGAGTTAAGAAAGTGCCAAAAGGTTGGTCAGACTACCAAGCAGCTTGGATCGTTGAGTCTGACGCTGAGGAAGGCTCTGAAGAAGATGGAAGCGAAAGTGACGAGGACGACGATGATGGTGAATTCATGTCATGTGAAGAAGACGCCTCTGACCAGGAGCAAAATGGAGACAATGATGACTTTGAATCGGTCACCGAGTCTGAAATAGGACCTACTGATGAAAAGTACGACGCAACTATTGACGCTCAAGAAGAACACGAAATGCTGCAGAAACTTGCAAGAGCTAAAGAAGACCAACAGTTTCCAGATGAAGTGGATACTCCTCAGGATGTGCCAGCTCGTGAGAGGTTCATGAGATACAGGGGCTTGGAATCCTTCAGAACTTCTCCATGGGATGTTAAAGAGAATCTTCCGGAAGACTTTGCGAAGATATTCCAGTTTGAGAATTATGATAGAACTAGGAGGAGGGTTTTTAAGGAATTGGAAGATAGTTTGGTCAATATGGTGAGTTGTTTTCACACATATTGGTCTATTATTTATTTTTGATCTTGATTACAACTTATTAATTATTGTAAATTAACCAAAGACATCTGGATAGCCGTTAATTTGCAAAGTTTGATTTGTACAACATAGCTTCTGGTCTTAAAAGATTACGGTTCCGTAACATAAATTGGTGCTCGCATTTGCGGCCTATCGAGTCTTGGCTCGATTGGATTGATCTTAGTAAAGTTCTTACTTGACATTTCTGTGGAACCTAAAGCCATAGTTTGTGGAAAGTGGGTGTAATGCACCTCTGCATACTTATGGATAGAGTCATGAAACTATATACTTAGGCTGGCTATAAATACTAATATAATTAAAAAAAGAACATAATATTACATTTAAATTTGGAATCTGTCATTATTATATCATTCATATCATTGCTTTCTCATTTTCGCTGTTAAATATTTTTGTGATATAAATGAATTGGGGTGGGGTCATAAAGACAACCGAATTACTATGATAGCTTACACTAAGCAAGTATGGAGCCAAATTCAATTTTTAAAACTCTCCATCCGCTTGGTATTAGTCGAATGATAGTGTACCGGGCTATTGATAGGTACAATAAAACCTCCTTAGTTTGTGACAGAAAAAGATCTGGCCGTCCACGTAGTATTCGCATGTAACAGCCGATCAAAGCAGTGAAGAAAATAATTCGAAGAAATCCTGTCCGAAAGCAAAAGATTTTATCTCGAAATATGAAAATAGCACCTCAAACCATGTCGCGTATTTAAAAAGATGACTTACGAGTTGTGGCTTATAAGAGACGCACTGGTCATTATTTAACTGATAATTTAAAAATGAATAGGGTAAAATCAAAACAACTTCTTAAGCGGTACGCAAAGGATGGTCACAGAAAATTTTAATTTACTGACTAGATTTCTTTTACTATTGAGTAATGTTTTAACAAGCAGAATCACCGAGTTTATGCTCAAAGCTCTATAGAAGCTTCCCAATTAGTCAGCAGAGTACAACATGGACATTATCCGACTTCAGTGATGGTTTGGTAGAGTGTTAGCTATCAAGGAGTGACTCAGCCATATATTTATGGAAAAGGTGTCAAAACATCGGCACAAGACTAGCTATACAACGTTATTCTTACTTGGTACAAAAGCCGAAACACCCCAAACATATTATTATAAGAACAATCAATAAAACTAAAAAAGAATCAGAAATAATAAAACCTCACTAAGCTATCAGCTGATATAATTGCACCGTTGTCCTCGCGGAAATATTGTCACCCAATGCGCCAATGACCGCTCACTGGCCAGGGCGAGAGGTGCGGGGGCTGCGGGCGCGGGCGGGCCGTCCCGCAGGACGAGACCGGGGTGCGGGTAGCGGTGCAGGGTGCACACCGAAAGGGGAATTCCCAAACTATGAATGATCTAAGCTTTTAACTATGTATTGTGGCTTGTTCGATAAATACCTACCGGCCGCCGCGCCGCCGGCCGGCCGTTTCTTTCCTATTAAATAGTGTGTCCTATTTTAACAAATTTTGATAGACATTTGGGATAAAATATAACATGGTTTAAAAACTATTGTAATCGATTCTATTGCTGATTCTGAACAAACTATTTTCAGGTTTCGTACTAAGTAAGAATAACGTTGTATATATCATATACATAATGTAATAAATGTGTTAATTTTCTTACAGTATGGATTTTACATCACAATCCACGTGAAAGATGTGCGCCAAGACCTATGGAAGGCGTTCCGCAATGCGAACGAAAACGCTCCACTCTCAGTCTTTGGCTTACTGCCACATGAACAGAAGATGTCACTCATGAACGTAGTTCTGAAGAGAACTGGCGCGAGTGATGAACCTATCAAGAGTAAGGAGAGGCTGATCTTCCAAGTTGGCTATAGGAGGTTTATTGTGAACCCGATATTTAGTCAGCATACTAACGGAGCTAAACATAAGGTTAGTTTTGTTAGTTTTTATAAAGCTAATAAATGAAGTTGAATGTCTATTGGTCTTTCATTATGTATCTATCTACTAAAACTGTGTGTATTGGAATGATGGATAGCACAATATTTTAATTATTAATCTCGACTACGATCATTATTAATCGATGCACCGATTGCCCGGATGTCGTAGTGGCTTAATTGACCGCCTCGCCACTATCACCGCGCCGAGTGTTGTGGGTTCGATCCCCACATGGGACAAAAATTGGTGCGGGAGTTGTCTTTTTAAAAACAAACAATCAGTGGGTTCAATATTCAAACAAAACAAGTACAAACAGCGACACATCAATCTAGACTGTTTGGACTTTGAACTATTAGAATTGAACGCTGGGAATCGTGCGAGAGAGTGCGTTATATTGGATTATTCCACTTTGATCACCCAGGTGATATCACCTGGATGATCAAATTCCACATTTTTGTGTCCTAAAATCACCTACCAACAGATCACCTGGTTGATCAAATTCCACATGATTTTAATTTATTTATTATGTTTCCTCAAATCACTTGGGTGATCAAATTCCACATGATTTCAATTTATTTATTATTTTTCTTCAAATCACCTGGGTGATCAAATTCCACATGATTTTAATTTATTCATTATGTTTCTTCAAATCACCTGGGTGATCAAATTCCACATGATTACAATTTATTTATTATGTTTCTTCAAATCACCTGGATAATCAAATTTCACATGATTAAAATTTATTTATTATGTTTCCTTAAATCACCTGATTTATAGTATATATCTTAGACGAAAGTCGAAAACAAAAATTTTATTTAAGGTATAATGTAATGTACTATAAATCAGGTGTTTTAAGGAAACATAATAAATAAATTGAAATCATGGTCATCAGGTGATATCACCTGGGTGATCAAATTCCACCGAAGTAGAATAACCCGTTATACTTTGTTATTTTGTCTCATTCACGCTGAACGGGACGCGACGCTCTAACCTTACCATTAAATCGACACCACTATGCACTGTCCCTTTCCGACAATTCTCTATTTTGTATGTAGCGTAGTTAAACGCACTTGATGTGTAGCCGTGTGTACCTACGGTTAGTTCAATTTACTGATGTTTTTGAGTTTATTTTGTTAGAGGTAGGAATTTGACATGAGTTATATGCTTACTTTAGTTTTCTCTGGTACGACAAAAGTACTAATAGATCGGATATTGAAAATTCCCGTAAATCGTGTGATTGTATGCATGATAGTATTCGAGTCGTGATTGTTGTTTAAATGTTTAGAAATACAATAATCAAAGAGAGAGATAGATTAAATATCTGAAAATTGTATGGTTTTTGTTTGATTACAGTATGAAAGATTCTTCCAACCAGGGTCGACGTGTGTCGCTACATTCTACGCGCCCATACAGTTCAGTCCGTCTTCAGTACTTTGTTTCAAGGTAGGTGGAATAAATACTTCGTGTCTACGTACTAGGTCAGATGTACCTAAACTATATCTATTATTTACTTTTAGCTTACTGGCCATTAAAATTTGACGTTTTTAATTGGTACTTTGTGACATACATTAATGAATGATTTTGGACAGCAGCAGATAGCTCTCAGGTCACTGTTTTTGATGCTATTTAAACTTAAATAGCTGACTACACTTCCACCAATGAGTCATATATATTGACGGGGACTCCCATAATATACATTCTGGCATATATGACTTCTCTATGCCAAATCCATTGTTATCACTTTTTCATAGTTCCATTTGCTGAACACTTATTTGTTTATAGGAGAAAAGGAATACTAAACTGCAGTTGCTGGCAACAGGAGTGCTGCTGTCGTGTAACCCTGACAGACTGATCATCAAGAGAATCGTACTCTCTGGACATCCTTACAAGGTAAATACTTTGTTTAAGTACTTTAAAGGAAAAGTATTTTATCGAACTGTCAGAACATTTTTGTTATATATAGAGCTTTAATATAGGTATGTATGTATTTAATTTTAATATTACGTGTTTTGAACACTCGAGGTTTTCATATCGATCCCAAGGCGCGCATCAGACTTTTCGAAGTTATGTGCGTATTAAATAGTTAATTATCGCTCGCTTTAAAGGTGAAGGAGAACATCGTGAGACTTGCATGTCTGAGAGTTCTCTATAATGTTCTTGAAGATATGTGAAGTCTGCTTACCCGCAGTGGGCCAGCGTGGTGGCGACTATGGTCTAACCCTTCTCACACTCAGATACAGTGATAAACGATAAACGTGCGATGCCAATGTATTTCGTTTCATGAAAGTTGTCTATCGCTATATAGTACAATGTATTTTGTATATTTCAGGTTAACAAGAGGTCGGCGGTCATCAGATTCATGTTCTTCAATAGAAATGACGTTTTATATTTCAAACCTTGCAAGCTTCGGACGAAGTATGGACGTACTGGACATATTAAAGAACCTTTAGGTAAGTATGTTATATACATAATGTATATAGCCATGTTTTCGTCGTATATTGTATGATTAAAAGTGATAACATCAGATTTATTTACAAACCATGCTGTTGTTGGTTATATCATAAAATCAGAAAGAGATTGGCTTCACCCTCAGTGTACTGATACCGACATAAGTAAATGATGTAGGTACGAAACGAGCGCGCCATTGTTTTTGCCGCGTGCGAGCGACCAATCACCGCGAGTCATTATGCTCGCTCCGTTGTGATTGGTGCGGAACGTCGATGGTAGCCGAACAGTTGCCCGCGCGTTGCTACGATTGGCTAAAAATCAAGAAGGCACAATCAAGGAACACGGAAGCACGTGTTACATGTATCATTCGATGCACAGAAACAAGCTGCTCACGCTCGATACTGTAGCTCACGAGTCATGTGTGCGCTCTATGTTTATGTATGTGTTTACACTAAAATTTTTAGTAATTCATCTACATTCAATAAGATAATTTTGATTTGGCAAATCAATCGGCTCTATGGTCTTAGAGCTTAAAAAAGAAATATCTATATAACTGACATAAATAAGAGTTACGCCTGTTCCACTATGCGGTGGACATAATCTGTGTCACGGCGGACTTTCGAAATCTTGAAACAGCGGACACAATTAATAACAGAATCGTAACAAACCTTTTTTTTTCTTTTTTATAAATATTACCTACTAGCAATTTGGGTTCCAAATTAATAGTATTTTTGTTAACCCCTCCAGCAAAGCTAGAATAGGTACCTTCTTGTAATAGGAGTGGGTTCACATCAGCAGTGCAATGGATGGTATGAACCTGCGACCTCTCGATCGCAAGTCCAATGCCTTATTCATTATGCTACCGCCGCTTTATTTGTGAGCCATAAAATATTTGTCTCATGTGTGATTCGAAACCTCAGCACTCGACGCAATGGCAGTGGCGAGTTAAATTATAATAACTAATAAAATTTAATTCTTATCCATAGGTACTCACGGTCACATGAAGTGTGTATTCGATGGTCAGCTCAGATCTCAAGACACGGTGTTACTGAACCTGTACAAGCGGATGTTCCCCAAGTGGACCTTCGAAAACTGCATAGTCACTGACAAAGATAACAAGGAAGCTGATATGATGGAATAGATATGTTAAGTATAAATAAATTGTAGAAATTAACTGTGCTGTTTTTATATCCCATATTTTCTGAGGTGAAGTCTGCTGTTGCATTTTATTTGGTAATACCAGTCTGACCCGCTGAAGTATAACCCTCTAGTAAAACCAACGAAAGAGTAGTAAAAGTGCTAGGTAGCTAGAAGTATTTCATTTCTTGCCTTTCATACCAGGGTTGCTCTAAATGTTACAAAACTAAAATGTTTTTTTTGGTAAACGGCTTTCAAGGCAATTAACGAGCTCCTGCGTTCTATCCTAGCAGCGAAGCTCCCGGAGGCTGGATGTGGTGATTGCAGCGATACCAAAATACAATAAATATCAAGTTATTCAAGAGCTTATTATTATAATTATATAGCTGTATAGACTACAGTTATAACTTTTCTTAATAAACGGTATATGGCACAGTAAAAGTTAATATAAATAAATAAATATTCTACCACATACATCACCATCTAGCCCAAAATAAGCAGAGCTTGTACTATGGGTACTAGACAATGGATAAACATACATAAATACATTTTTTTTTGTAAATACTTATATATTATACATAGAAACACCCAGACCAAGTCAAACATCCATGTTCATGCACACAAATGTTTGACTTGTGACTACTAATATTGCTATAAATTGCTAACATAGTGCATCGAACAATCTGCTATTAATACGTGTCGACAAAAAGGCGTCAATGTAAATTAAATAAAAGTCATGATACGTTTCCACATCTTTATTGACACATGAAGCGCGAGGCCTACGCACAGTGAACATCAGGGTAGCAATCTCTCCGCCACTAGCCTAACATTAACCAGTAATCTCTTAAGGCAGTGAAACAATAGTGAAATACTGCGCTCGCAACATGTTATAAGTCGACACACAACACACATAATCTCAATTTTAATTTCATGAATATACTATTCAAATTTCATTCAAAATATTTCCATTTTAACAATAACTAAGAAATAAGTCTACTAGACTTATTCGGCTTGTCAGACTCAACTAGTGTAGTAATAAAAGGTCTAGCAGGCCGACATAACAGCCAACAAAGTCTGAGCCAAAAATCTTTGTGTCCATAATGTATCAACACTTCTCGGACACGTCCATACAACAGTTTAAGATGTTCCGCGCTTCGATTGGCCCGCTCCAAGCTCTTAACCAATCAGAGAGCCAAACGCGGTAAACGTTTTGTTCGCATTAACGGAAAACAACTGGTACTAGGCATCCTGATACTGATTTAGATAGGTATATTTTTATGAAATAGTTAGTAACCGGGTCCCTAAATACTTTTGGAAAACGTCATTTGATATCTAGATGTTGCTACTTTTAAATGTAACACATTAGTGTACAATAATTTGTGATGCTTTCACATACGACGCTCATCGCGAACTTTTCGTCGCTTGTTACGTGGGTTTCAGTCAGAAAGGGTTTTAAAATACCAATAATATAGAACATCGCTTGTTCTACAACTTTCTTTATTTTGCTCTATGACCGAATTGTATCCGTATTTATGCTTTACAACTTAACTTTTAAGCCTTGCATTCATCTTGCATCTCTATCTAACAGACAGGCGTATCAAGAGTTTTCAGATATCCCTAAAGCACACCACACAGACCGCGGAGGCGAAGTCGTATTTTTGTATTGTTCGAATTAATATGAAACATTACGTGCACGATCGTTCCGGATCGTGTTCGACGTGCAAGGGAAGAGGGAGGAGGGGCATAGGTATCCCTGGTGTTACAAGTGCCTGAAGACAATTATAACAGTTTACCATGAGGCGGTATTGTATGGTTGTTGCTATTTTCATTAAATAAAGGCTTTGATATAATAGTTGTAGGACAAAAATTGTTCCTATCATGGGTAGGTACCCACCGATCCAACTAACCTCCTCCAGAACGCTTCAAGACAAGTCTTTAACCATAACTTATCTATCTTAATTCCATTATCAACTTCCACGACTCGTCTTACAACATGTTACAAACGTCAAAAAACTTGCAGAGAACATGACATAAGTATTATTTAATAGGTAGTACAAAAAATGGGTGACACTTTACGAGACAAATAAAACATCAATTTATTGCATTCTCTGCGTTCGTGTTAACACGAGCAATATTAATTTAATGATAACACAATTTTATTATTTAATATTGAATGCAATCAAATTGTACTATTCGGTGTTATTTAGTGACAAGTGGAAATAATATGACTTAAATAACGAACATTAATTTTTTAAGAGTATTTTCACGCAGTTCCTGCTGCTTTTGTCAAATTGAACCTTATTACCTAAGGTCTAGAACATATAATGTAATGTAGGAAGTATTTCGTATGAAAAGTCTTGTGGAATAAAGCGTTCAGATATTGATGATAGGTTTATAATAATATTATTAAACTTTGGTCAATTGCACATATATTGTAATTATAGACAACCGATGTCAAAATTGTTGTTTAATGTAATAACACGCCTATCTTTCTAAACGGGTAGGCATAATCAAAATATCAATTCAAGTTTCTTGTGACGATTTTATTGCTGTATATCGCAAAATTACAGAATCTGTTTTTCTTGAGAGGAAATTCCAATAATATAGTTCGATTCAGTAATCGAAACACTATCATCGCACATGGCTTTAACATAATTGTTGAATTTCACAATCAATGATTACAGTTTGATTGATATAGACTCACGATCGCCATTCATGAACCTTCGGGCTTCACCGTCCTTGGAGTCACATCAGTCAACCTGTACCTAGTTATACTTCGGTCGAATATGAATGCTGTTGCCAAATTTTAAAAAAAACGAACCAGAGCCGCAAAAGTTTCGGGACCGATATATTCAAATATATCGATAAATTAAAAAAGCATATTCTATAGACATAGTTATATTGTAAGCCTCCAGCAATAAAAGGAGTTGTCTTACTGTAAAAGTTTTATTAAAACCAGTTGTCTGAAATTATAATATTTTCTGCCTATGTTCACTAAAGATTTATTTTTAAATTCACGCGTTGTTGATGATAAAACACAGTGTATGCTGTCACTCTGGCTACTGGTGAAAGTTGAAACGCAAGCATGAGTTTATGGTATGAGAAGATTGTGGCTCTTATGGTTGGTACCGGACAACTTTATATTATTTTTAATTTGTTTGGACACGTTGGTTGCGATTTTCATATGGGTAAGAGACGTATGATAGCTGTTTAGTGGCATCTGAAGTTTTTTCAGTGATACGGCGTTTTTAATAATGGAAAAGTCTTGCGTTATTTTATATTTAAAAAATATGGGTAGTATTCTATGGCAGTGTGAGTCGAGACGAATTATAAGCAAATTTTGAAGTCTCTAAATCCTGCAAGACTTCATAGTACGTAAAGCTCATTTTGCGTGAATAGTAACAGCAATTATTTAATAATGTTCGGGTACTTCAAATAACTTTAAGACAATTCTTCTGTAGTCTCTCCCTGGACATAGCTGCTGTCGCTGGCTATGCCAAATGAACGGCGGAATATGCTAGCTTTTATAGGGTTTTAAAGGCAAGTGCAACGAGTATTTTGATGTACCATGACTCTTCAATATGTGACCTAAATATGGGCAAAAACATGATTTCAAAGTCCTGGAGATTTGGTATCTTTGGATAAATTCAGGAGAAAATCTACTTTAGGGGAACATGGATTATTCAACTGCGTAGAAAGTTCAGTTACTCAACTTCAACGGAAATAGGTGACAATCGTCATCTCTAAAAGACCTATAAGTAGTCACCTTATCATACGTCTATCATCCACAGTCTTAACTAAGTCGTCAAAACAAATGTCCAATGTGAACAATATCTGAATGCGTTATATGTCAATGACGGTTTACATGTTTTAAATGTCAATTTAACTATGAAGACATGATGCTTTACTTCTAATGACTCAAGTTGCGTATGTTTCACAGTATAAATGTAAATCGGCAGTTTAAATTATTATAAGACACAATTTCTAGGAGTCTTTCCATTATAGCGAGCAATAAAAATGTTTGCAACAGTAAACCAACTTTTTTACTTTTAAATAGACTCTCGCAGTAGGAATAATTCCTTTGTCGTGGGGGACTTTACAAACAACGGACACAAAGAACACCCAGACTCGGAACAACCATTTGTGGAACACACAATTTTTTGTCTCGTGTGGGATCGGACCCACAACACGCGACGCGGCGGCAGTGACGAGGCGACCACAAAACCATGACTGTACGTCATGGTTTTTATGCGTTAGTATGAAACTTGTTGGAAACCCGTTTTGGACTTACAGTGAAGTTACTGATCGACAGTGCTTTGCCAACCTTCAGTGTCGCACTGGTCGGTAGCGAGTAGCCGACTAGTATATCCTAATATTAGTTGGCTGTGCATCGTCGACTTACAGTATTGTTCTGATCGCCAAAGAGTTTCTAACTTGCAGTGAAGCAATAGTCGGCAACACGTTGCCAACGCGTTTCTCATTTTGATTGCTCGTATAATAATTATCTAAAGTGTCTCTAATTTATGCTGCCGATTTTCATTAGACCTACAAATTCTAGATAAAATCTTAAATTCGAAATCTCTGATGTATCACAAAATAAAGCAAATTAATAATGACCGAAACTAATACAACGTTAACTAGCAAAAACTTTAAATTTCTCATCAAATTGTTAAAGTATCTAACCTAAATAGGTACAACGTCGTTTCATTACACATAGTTATTAGCTTACACAATATCAATCCTTCGAGCGCCATCTTTAATAACCACACAATATTTTCTTTTATTTAGAAATTATCTATAGAACAGTGTTTATGTTTGGTTTTATTTATAGTTTCTTTATTTTTAAAAGGCAAGTGTTTCACAGTACGGTACGGCAGGCGTGACTGCTATGTCAAAATTCGAAAGGCGTTCGATTTTTGAATTTCGCGCGAATTCACGTCCTCTATTTTGATAGCTTGGGTATATTTTTAATTGGGTTTTATACAGGGGCAGGGTGTTTATGCTTTAGGTTTTTTATTGCGTCGTTTTTTAGCGTCCGCGGGATCGGTGGGCGACTGCTTGGCGCTGGTTGTGTTGGGTGACACACCGGATTTGCTGTAGAGGTTGTTGAGGAACTCTTCGAGATTGGGATCGTGGCTGCAACATATAGATTTATTGTCAAATCCTAATTTAAAATTGAAATCATAAGCAATTTGACTTATTTTTAAAGTTTTGCCTGATCTAATTGTTTATGTTATATATTTATGCAAAAAATCGTAATATATAAAGCAAACGTTATAGCACTAACAACAATGAGCAGTGTATAAATTATATAATTGATATTGCGTAGACACTATTTAATCGATTAAACCACAGAAAAAATTATAATTTTAATAAAATGCTAATATTTGGAATTAAACTACATATAAATAATTACTTTTTAGTAAAATTTAATTGCAATATTTATTATTAACTAATGAATAATACTGTAGTAGTACTGAGATTGTCATAAAAATGTTTCTTAAAGAGTTTTGAGAAACAATTTCATGTCAATCTTTAGTATGAGTCACCGTTTGTATGTGTGGCGTGTGTCAATCTTACCCAGTGGACGGTCGCTGGTTGATGTCGGCCGCAGCGGCCGCTTTGTTCCCGAGCACGATCCGATACTGCACCACGTGACAGTCCGGCCTTAACTGTTTCAGATTCTTTTTCTGTACAAAAAATCAAATTTAATATAAATAATTATTAAAACTAGCCACTTATATAGATTCAGGCCTGCAAAATTAAGGCAGTGGTATATATGGATAAAATTTTAAGCTTTGCTTTTGAGTCTATCGGGTATTGGAAGGCAATCCTATTATAATCGTTAGGCACGTTTCTAAACTCCTTGCTGCTATTACGAATAACTTGACAAGTAAATTATGTTCGGGAACTTCTTGCACAGGCTTACAGTGCAGCCCATCCCTCGTATCAATTCTTAACAACCCTTCGATTACCTGCAGAAGTAGAAGTATTGTAGTATAGTACCTGACAGCTGGCCCACTGCGTGATCTGGTACACGGCTCCGTCCATGCACGCGTAGTACATCACGAGCAGCCCCATCATACTGGACTCTGCCCATATGTCGCCCTACAACATACACATTATTACTTCACTGTTGAATTATTATTTTCGGTACTAGTGGCAGTAATGGAAAGGTTGTGCTGGGGCGTTGCCCAGGAGTCGTAGTCCGCGAATTCGTCCTGGGACACTGCTGGGTGGGTCGCTGATGTAGTTTCATTTACAGCGCCTCAACCACTATACCAAGCAGAGAGTTGGCACACCGTGTGGTTTTGGTCCGTAGGCTCTAAAGTACGGGAGAGCCGGACATAACTCTCTCGTCTCCCCTTGTGGCGAGGTATGCATCAGGAGGCTTACCACATAAAAAAAGGCGATAAGCCGCCAGCCATAGACATAGTTGTATTAGATGTTCATATAACTAACCGCCAAAGTCTAGAAGCTACAAAGGTTAACACTCATAATATTTTATTACCTTTTCTCTAGAGTCGGCTATGGGCGAGTGATATAATCTTATGGGGGTCCGTAAGCCTGTTTGTTAAAATAAAAATGTTGTTGCCTACCACTCTTATTCCAGCCTAACGAAGGAAGGAGGAAGGTTGAAATAAAAGCGATTATGTTGACTTTTTGTCTGAAAACAAATCTGCTTGGCGCGCTCAAGGCCAGAATTATGTGAGAAATCCTGATGAATACAGGATAGTAGCCTTGTGATAAGGAAGAAAAAATGGAGTTTGGCAAGTAGCTTTTTGGTCTGAGTGATTTGAAAATGAGAATACTCATACCTAAAAAAAAATATTGTGGACAAGCCAAGTTTGGATTCAAAAGACAAGAAAGATGTACCTCTTTCGCGGAGTGTCTGATCTTGCACTGCACGCAGTACCGCGCCGCGTAACACGGGCGGTCCGTCAGCACGCGTTTGTGCCGCCGCCCGCAGTTCGTGCATCTGAGACCACACATATTACTAAAATAAAGTCAATGTCAAAAATCTTTTATCTCCTACAAATCTGCAATTAATTCTTGGAAAAGTCAATGTCAAAAATATTTTATCCCCTAAAAATCTGCAATTAATTCTTGGAAAAGCCAATTAAGTCAAATGAAAAAAGGTAATAAAAATTTTTGCTGGTTCAAGGAGTAAAGCTCTCATGACAACAAGCAGGTATGAAACTCATGGCCAATCTTTTTAATCGCCAAATGTTTACAATATGTTTCTTAATAATTCGAGTTATTCAAATAATCGGTATTTTTGAACAGAATATATCTTCATATTTAAGTGATTGTTACTGAAAAACAAATCATCAACAACGCGAATGTGTAACGTGTAACCAAAGATATTCAGATTTGGATTCTAATATTATTCGAGTGCTACGCAGTGTGAACGAATAAATCAACAATCGAATATGTAATTGTACAATTCTTGAATTATTCGCTATTTTATCGGTAACGCAGTAGACAAAAGTTCAACGTACAGTAGCGTGACTAGGGCTCTACTACTATTTTTTAAATAAATAAAGTAAAATCTACATAATTTCCCTTATTTACATTAACATTTATCATTGAAGGCATTATAGTGTTTTATAAGATATAATCTCCTATTATATTTGTAGCTTCACCACACAGACAAAGAAGTTTTGACGACAGACAATAGATGGCGCTTTCCCCAATAATAGCTTATAATCTCGCTCACTGAACAATCCTGAATCACGCAAGTGAAGTTTACACAGCGACTAAGTATATATGTACAAGTTTCTGACATCAACAGTCGAGCCACGGCCCGCTAGGTACGATCACCCAGCCTGGTCGGAGGATCCTCCCTTTGACTTAGAGGGACATGTCACCAAGTTCCTCCACTTGTTTGATAGGTGGAGTATATATAAGGCAAGCCAGGTTTCTGGGCTAGACGGCCCAATTAGTGTTAAGTAGCACTTACATGAGGCGTACTAATGAAAGAGCGGCTCGAAATATTTTCATGTGCTACTTCAAATTTTATATCTCGTTCGTCACGTATGACATGAGCGTAGAGTGAATGAGAGAGAACTTTTAGTTGCTTTGCACAAACTTGTAACATTCGAGTTGATATTAATATTACGATAATGTCTCATGTCAAACGCTTATTTTTTATGGTTAGTATTACTTCAATCGCACTTTGTAAGGTACATATAAACACAGCAACACTACAAATACTACACAATTATTCGTAACTACAAATGTACCGTTGTGCTTCAAGACGCCTTGCTTCATTTGAAGTGGGACATTGTACCGACTCAATTAAAAAAGAGATAACTCTAACAAACTCATTTCTAATTGATGTCCCACTCTGAACTAGAGCCGACGAGGCTGGCTAGTCTAGTACGTTACCTGATGGTGTTGGCGGCGAACTCCATCTTGTCGTGCAGTTGTGCGAGCAGCTGGCTGAGCTCGCTCCAGGCCGCCTCCACGTGGCGCGACTCCAGCGCGCGCCGCTCCTGCACCACACTAGTGTAGTAGTTACCTGATGGTGTTGGCGGCGAACTCCATCTTGTCGTGCAGTTGTGCGAGCAGCTGGCTGAGCTCGCTCCAGGCCGCCTCCACGTGGCGCGACTCCAGCGCGCGCCGCTCCTGCACCACACTAGTGTAGTAGTTACCTGATGGTGTTGGCGGCGAACTCCATCTTGTCGTGCAGTTGTGCGAGCAGCTGGCTGAGCTCGCTCCAGGCCGCCTCCACGTGGCGCGACTCCAGCGCGCGCCGCTCCTGCACCACACTAGTGTAGTAGTTACCTGATGGTGTTGGCGGCGAACTCCATCTTGTCGTGCAGTTGTGCGAGCAGCTGGCTGAGCTCGCTCCAGGCCGCCTCCACGTGGCGCAACTCCAGCGCGCGCCGCTCCTGCACCACACTAGTGTAGTAGTTACCTGATGGTGTTGGCGGCGAACTCCATCTTGTCGTGCAGTTGTGCGAGCAGCTGGCTGAGCTCGCTCCAGGCCGCCTCCACGTGGCGCGACTCCAGCGCGCGCCGCTCGTACGCCTCGCGCCGCTCCTGCACCACACAACGAATATAATACCTGTTTCACAATACTACCTTAGTACTTCGTTTAACAAGAACTGCTGCAACTCTTGCACCAGCATCATCCGATACTTCAAGGAGTACTTGAAGGTCTACCATGATCTATCTAAATGTAAGAGTTGCCAGACACTAAATCCTCTCGCTCGGTGATATCCTCTGCGATGTGTTTTTAGCAACTGCCAAAATTTTTAAAGACAGAGTGATTAAGCATTGTTTCACTGTTATAAAATGTCTTGCTCTTGGTTTCTTTGCTCGTCAAAATGACCACACTCTGCTTGATGGTAAGCAGTCGTGTGGTCTTAGAGCAGTGGCCTCCACATCGTCCTTATAGCAGCCGAGGCGATGTTAAGGTCTCTACTTTGACGGCCTAAGAAGATGCTTTTTCACGCCCCGCTTAAAGGACCCAGGTTTGAAGGAAGAAGAAAACACGTGCCTTGGTAGAGAATTCCATGCCTTGATCGTTCGGCAGAGGTATGAGGACCCAAACTTGTTGGTATGCACTCTAGTCGACTCCACCGTGTAAGGATGGCATCTGAGCCCAGCACGCGATGTTCTGGTTATGTTATATAAAGGGTAGGGCGGGATAAGGTGAAATGACTCTTGAGAGCACTCCCCGTGGTATATTCTGTAGAAACATGTCAATGAGACAATATCCCTACGGAGTTGCACAGGTTCCAGTGAACTCGTGACCTCTGGATCTCCGATGATACGGACAGCCCGCTGCTGTAACCTGTCAAGAGCGTCTAGCAAGTACTGCGCGGAGCCATCCCAAAGATGAGAACAGTACTCCACTCAAGGGCGCATTTGTGCCTTAAACAATAGGCAACAGCTGCCCAGGCGCGAAGAACCGCCTCACCCTGTTCAGAACTCCGATTTTTCGCGAAGCTTGCTTGATGACGCTCTCGATGTAGGTTTTGGGATTAAGGGAGCGGCAAAGATCCATACCAAGATGGAGAGGCTGTCACGTATCACCAGTGGAGTGTTCTTCATAGAAGGGAGTGGAAGGAACGAAGACTTTTTGTTGAGAACGCGCATGTCTGGGTCTTCTTGGCGTTGAACTGCACCAAGTTCTAGGCACCCCATTCAGAGATGCGGTTCAAGGTCTGGTCAAGTTTAACGACAAGATCCTGCCTTTTCCCCTCAACTTCAGCCTGTTTGGCCCCAGGACGTCCGAGATATCGCACATGCACGGTACTGTCGTTCGCATAACACATTGTTATGCGGACGACAGTTGTTGCCGAGATTCAACATATCATTGATATGCAGAAGAAAGAGCGTAGGGGATAAGACGGATCCCTGAGGCACTCCTGCATTGACCTGCATAAATTTGGAAGCGCGACCGTCGCAAAGGACCCGGGTACGACACTTCTGCAGGAAACTTCCAATCCAGGTGCACAGTTGAGAGGGCAAGCCATAGGCCGGAAGCTTAGAAAGAAGAGACCGGTGCCAGACTATCGGAAGCTTTGGCTATGTCTAGGCTGACAGCCAAAGACTCGCCGTGCTTGTCCATAGCCTCATCCCAGAGGTGCGTGACGAACGCTAAAAGATCAACCGTTGATCGTTTAGCCCGAAAGCCGTATTGGCGATCATTGATCAACGAGTGATCATCCAGGTAGCGGACAATTTGGGTGTTTATAATCCGCTCGAACAACTTGGAGAGCACCGAGGTGATAGCTATGGGTCGATAGTTGCCTGGCTCGGAACGGTCCCCCTTTTTGGGAATCGGTTGAACGTTCGTCTCCTTCCAAACCTCAGGCACAGTGCCTGCGGCATAAGACGTCCGGTATAGGTGCGTAAGTGTGGGAGACAACTCCGCTGCACATTTTTTGAGGACCACAGCTGGGATGCCCTCAGGTCCACTGGCTTTCCGAACATCGAGAGACTGCAGTATCGCACGAACGTCACGTTGCCTGATACGTATATCAGGCATGATGTAGCCGCAGTTGGCAATGTTAGGCGGCTGCGAACCGCAGTCATCGATTCGGGAGTTGGCCGCAAAGAGATTTGCAAGCGGATCTGCTATCTCTTGCAGCCGATGAGCCAGTGATCCATTCTGATATCTCAGAGGGGGCAGCGAGGTCTGGCAGAAGTTGGACTGCACGGCTTTGGCCAGGCGCCAATAGCTACGACTGCCCGTAGGATGCGCCATGAGCTCCTGGCCGAACCGTGCGACGCGCTGGGCATCCGCTCTTAAGTAAGCCCTCTTGCAGACCTTTGTGGCTTGGTTGAACGCTGCCTTCAGGTGATCCACGTTAGAGTCGTGGTGAGCGCGAGCCCTGGTCCAAGCGCGGTACGCTGTCTGTTTGTGTTCAACAGCATCAGCGCATTCACGACCGAACCGGGGCCTTTTTCTGCCGCTGCTCGTGACATCACTGTATGGAATATAATATTCCATACCCAGGATGATTTCACCAGCGACAGCAGTAGCGCTCTCTGATGGATCCCTGTTCTCAAAGCAGCGTTTAGCCCAAGGGATGGATGAGAAGTATTCCCGCATTCCATCCCAGTCTGCTGACGAGTAGTGACACAGTCGTTGTCTTGCCTCCTCGGGTCGTGGGGGCGTAACAACAACAGCTGTGGCACAAACCAGACAGTGGTCTGAGGTGCCCAGAGGAGCACTAATCGACACACTGCACCGGTTCGGGTTACTCGTCAGCAGCATCGAGCAGAGAGGGCGCCTGATCTGCAATGTCTGTTATCCGGGTGGGCTGGAGTACCAGTTGAGACAGGTCATGCGTGAGAGCGAACGCATGGGCAATTCGCCCCGCGTGGTCTGTTTTGGGAGAAACCAACCAGGTCTCATGGTGGGCATTAAAATCTCCCAAGAACACTCAGCGTTCGGAGACTGCTCCTGCGCGTCGTCTGCCGCCTGACTCAGGTAATGAAAGAGTCGAGTTGGCTCAGCATCTTTTGAATGGGATCGGTAGAGGCACATATAGATTTGGCTGAAAGAGCCATGATCTACGTGTACCCAAAGGACAGAGTAGGAAGGATCCTCTAGGCAGTGTAGACGGCGACAGCAAATATCCGCCCTAACAAACAAGCATACACCGGCTTTCGCGAGGAAACACTCCTCTAGCACGTAGCCGGGATATTGCAGGTAGGTCGTGTCTGCAGGACGGCGTATTTGTGTCTCCGTTAGAAAAAGCATTGCCAGCCGAGCCGTCTCCAGGTGGTGATGGATGGCTTTAAGATTAGCGTGGAGTCCTCTAATGTTAATAAACTCCACGACATAGGAAGAGGAAGCAGCGGTGGGGTTACGACGATTGGCTGCTGTTGAACGACAATGCTTTGTTCGTACTGCCATAGAGTGAAAGGAAGGGAAAGCGTGAAAGAAAAGAAGAGGCGGCTATTCTCGCAGCAAAGTGGGGCAAGGCGCAGAGCAAGTTTCGTCATATTACTGTGTGGTATGGCGATAGCCGATCCGACGGACGGAAGGACCCCTGTACACTCCCGAAAGTGGTCGCCGGGTCCCACCCTCCGGTCACCATCCGGCACGACGAGCCAACTCGAGATTATGCGCGGCCTGATGATTATGGCATTCTACGGCTCTCCCTGGCCACCGGGTCGACTCGCGCCACCCACACAATTACTCTACGGATACTCTGCAGGTCCCTCTTATGCTGCGAGAATCGTCACCTCATGGTAAGGCCTCCGGCACTCTCATTCACCGAACGAAACATAGCAGTGAAACACTGCTGTTTCACGTCGTATTTTCTGTGAGAGGGTAGTACTTCCCCGGTCGAGCTGGCCCATTCTAGCTGTAGCCAGGCTTGGCACTACTACTACGATAAATATTGGTTAGTATTTTGTGTCAAAACCAGATACAAATAATGTCCGTCTTGAAGAGTAGCAGCCGAGCGCTTGTTTAGCCGCTGTCGCTGCGCTAATTGTTGTGTTCGAATCCCACACGGCATATATGTGTGATCCACTAAGACCAGGTTCCTATATTGAAAAACGAGTCGTTCAACTTATAGATAGTTACTTTTTGACACATATCCTATAGAAAATATATCATAATTTAACTGTCTGTGGCTTAAACGAGTCGTTCTTGAAACTAGAAACCAGGCTTAAGTCTGGGTGTACTAGTGTCGGTTATTTACACAGAGCTAGAATCCTTGCTTCCATGCGGAAGTAGAGTTAAAAAAAGCGATATCAAATATAGAAATGTTCATCAGCACAGTTGAAAAATAACCCCAAAATGTTGCTCAATCAAGAGCAACCCAGCTGGGTAAGTAACAACAGAAGATGGCAGCGGAAGTAGTATTTCAATACTCCATAAAAAGGTGCTATGCTTTCAATATATTTCTACTGAGTCGCAGCGTCACTGGTGGCCAAACACAATTGATTTTTAATTATGTCCGGTATTCTAAGACTTAAGTGAGGATAGTTGCCAAAGCCCGCACTTCACGAAAGCGCCGTTGACTTCACACCAGTCAACCCGTGACCACGATGCAAGTCGGTCGAAACGTCGAACAATCAGTATGTATTATTTAGCTTTTTAATACTTTATCGCGAATAAGACCCGTTACCCAGCATTATATTAATTACGGGTACAAATCGCGAAAGTCTAAAGACGCTTAATATCAGGCGGGTCAAGTAATGCCTCGCCAGCTTATATTGTATAAAACTCCCTTCACAAGTCATTTGTGTTCACGAGCATGACACCGGGAGCTAATTAGCCAAGGCAATTTGAACTTACCGGCTCTCCTATAAGGTCGAAAGCGTGTTGTAGTATCTTGAAGGCTTCCTCTGCGCCGGGTTGCTGGTTCTTGTCCGGGTGCACTAAGAACGCCTGTCGTCTGTAGTAACGCTTTATTTCTTCATCTGTACACGTGACACTTACACCCAATATACTGCAATAGAAAATACAAAATAAAATTAAATTACATACGATTTATTCGAAATATATCATATTGAATAAAATGAAGACAGCACGACATTTTTTGGATTTTTCATCATGCGTGGATGTATTTTAAAATAGTGCCACGCCACGTATAGAAGGCAGAGGGAAGTTTCGCGCGTCGCCAGTTCGTAAGATGATATCGTCGCAGCTAGACGTATGATGCTCCGTTCGATCGCCTTCGCGCGTCGCTTGGTTTCTGCGCGGCTAGCTGTATGATGCTCCGTTCGATTCCAGGTTCCTCGTAAAGTTATATGTTGCCTGTGCGTATACAGGGTGATTTTGAAATCGTGTAATTCCTTTTAACCACGCATTCTACTGGTGATATAGAATAACCCTGACCATATTTTTATTTAATTAGATTTATTTTTTTTGAAAAATTATTATTCCGTTTTTTTCGTGAAATGGTGTCAGATAGTCATATGTTAACCAACCGAGGCAATTTTAATTTTTTACTAATTAAAATAAAAAATCATATTAATAATTAATGTCGTAAATAATAACGGGCGGTCTTTTTTATTGCCCCTTATTATTTACGACATCAGTTATTGTTATGTTATTATTTTTAAATTAGTAAAATATTAAGATTGTGTCAGGTGGTTAAAATATGACTATTTGAAATCATTTCATGAAAAAAATCTGTACTCTAAATCTGCCGAAACCATTATTCTAATTAAGAAAAAATATGGTCTATATCACCAATAGAATGCGTGGTTAAAAGGAATTACACGATTTCAAAATCACCCTGTATACATACGCCACAGTATCATATAGCATACACAAATGTGTATGCTGTATGATACAAATAAAGGGAAAACTTTATGATGTGCGATTTAGGCCATTTGATATACACATACATACCTCATTGAGCTTGTAGTTTCTTGTTTAAATCTGCTTCGGATTACGACATGCGATCTATCTATCCTTTGGATCATGAGAGTTAGGGAAGGGAACAGAGAGTGCACTTGTGTTTGCTCACACACTTGTGCACTATAATATGTCGTGCGCAGATTCTCTGTTAAGATTGACCTCCAGGATAGAAATTCGGTATGGAGGACATTATTATGTATTTATTTTATTTGCAATATTTTAGCAACCAATATTTACATGTATAAACGAATTCGAAATACGTATAAGTATACCATTATTAGTTAATATTAAACAGATGTGACAAATTCACACCTCTGGATGATGAGTCTTCCGCATTCGCTAACGCTTACATGAATTCTCAATATCTTTGAGTATCATCGTTGAAAGATAGTTCATCTATTAACGATTTATAATTACAGAACAATAATATGTTCAGTTACTTTTGTAGTTGACCATACCTACAAAGTGTTCAAAAGGAAAAACACTGCACCTAAAAATTTTTTTGATGAATTTTTGTTTTCCGTATTTATAATAAGATAAACTTTGAAACTACTGAACTGATTTAAATAATTATAAACTCGAAAACCACACGACCGATTTAATAACAATTTCACCATTAATCTACTTTATCGAGTTGTAACAGGGTATATAACAGCACGCTACGAGCTATGGGGGTGGAGTAAAACTCATAAACGTTGATGAAAACGTGGACTACAGCTAGTCTTCTATACAGGGTGATTTTGAAATCGTGTAATTCCTTTTAACCATGCATTCTACTGGTGATATAGAATAACCCTGATCATATTTTTTCTTAATTAGAGTAATGGTTTCGGCAAAATTAGAGTACAGATTTTTTTCATGAAATGATTTCAAATAGTCATATTTTAACCACCTGACACAATCTTAAGATTTTGCTAATTTAAAAATAATAACATAACAATAACTGATGTCGTAAATAATAGGGGGCAATAAAAAGGACCGCCCGTTATTATTTACGACATTAATTATTAATATGTTTTTTTATTATAATTAGTAAAAAATTAAAATTGCCTCGGTTGGTTAACATATGACTATCTGACACCATTTCACGAAAAAAACGGAACATAAATTTTTCAAAAAAAATAATTCTAATTAAATAAAAATATGGTCAGGATTATTCTATATCACCAGTAGAATGCGTGGTTAAAAGGAATTACACGATTTCACAATCACCCTGTATAAAGAGGAAAAATTTGATATTTTGTTTTTGTGTTACGGTAGTCTTATACAGTGTGTATAATAAACCCTGTACGATCCTTAAAGGTGTTATACAGTAGCCTATTATGAGTACGTAAGTGACATCCTTTTATAAAAATCTATCAATAAAATTACCCCAGTAAATTTAATTTATTTAAAACAATATATTAATAGATTACCCACGGCAACACCGACCACTTATTATTCATAATACCAAGGTATCACTATAAAGTTCATAAAAGTTCACTGATGCCGCGCCGCGCTACGCCGCTATCTACGCCTTAAAAAATGCCGCCAAAAGTATACCACGCTCCGCGTCCTTGTCAAGTTTAGTGGAGTGTTGCTAGAGTGAGCGAAATTTCAGTAATTTAAGGGTAAAATTGCTGATCAATACTGTACTTAAAAATATTATGAAGACGTTTTACGATGATATAGATTTTATTGTTATTTTTCTTAGCATGTTTGTTAAGAGAGAAACAAGCCCTTAATGGATCGGACAGAGTTTATTATACACACTGTATAAATGCAAAATTTAAAAAAATGGCTGACCTGTATGGATCTTTTCCTTTGCATGCCAGTAGTCTCTTCATCGCCTCCTCACCAGTCGCCGGCAAAGGTATATTCGCGTTTAATTTCGTCGAATCATTTCCATTGTCCGTTTCTACCTCTGCAACAATAAGTTATTTTGAACTAATATCCATTGAAATTCTTAAACAATTCGAACAATAATTACAGATATTAAGGACTGTACGGATGGCGTTCTGGTTTAAGAGGTCGCTTCGTCACTGTCACTGCGCCACGCATGTGCGTTCGAATAACACACACGACAATAATTTGGGTGATTCACAAGATATGGCTGTACCGAGTCTGGATGTTCTTTGTGTCCATTGTTTGAAAGTTTATAAAGCCCTTCGCTATACAGGAATTATTCGTAGTGGGAGTTGTAGAAAAATTATGAAAAGCACTATTCTATGGATTTCTATAATTTTACGGCAGATGACAATGACGTAGAACACACAGAGGCACATTTCAACCCTTGACGTAAAACCAGAATAGCTCAGTAACTTGCAGAGCGACGACGACGGTTTGACAAGTTTGTAAGTTCAAGATCTGCACCATGGATTATCTTTTCCTCTATAATAACTTACATTCTGCTTTAGCGCGGGAAAAGCTTATAAATAAATCAAAAAATTCTAATAAAATAATTGGGAAGAGATAAATCCGGCAGGCACCCTCGGATTGTTCACCCGAACCACTACAATAGAAAAAGATTATCAATACCGAACTCTTCTGGATATGAACAGTCGCGTTATGGGATCCGGGCTAACTGCAACTTGCAGTTTTTCGCTTCGAGCACAAAATATTTTGCTTCAGACGCATATCAATTACATACACTCAAAATATGCGACAGACGCATATTGTAAAAAACTTCTATTGCAATGGTTTGGTTGGGCTATCCGAGGGTGCGTCGCGTTAATCTCTTCCCAATAATTTTATTACAATGATTTTCGCCAACTAACGCTAAATTCGATTCAATTTACTTAAAATTCTAGTAATGACAGATACTGAAATAATGATACCAGATGTATTTGCTTCATGCTGGCAATGAATATATGCTTTCACTCAACGTTAGGCATGACCAAACTTGTGGCCCGATTTAGAAACTCTCAGATCCTATACTGTTCGTATCTTTTCTAGATATTTACGTCGAAGACGAATATTATTTAGTAATTTAAGTACCAATGTAACTAAACTTATAAACGTAAAAGTATAAAAGTTTGTGAATTTACTGAAGTTACTTTTATGCAAGTTAGTATGGAATCGATAATCGAGTTCGATGCGATTATTTATTAATTACATACTGAATGTATCAAGTTTACAGTCGATACAAATTCTCTCAAATCTAAATGGTTTCATATTGAATGACACTTAATTGAATCGAGTGTGTGTTTGTTTGTTGTGCTTTCATGCCTTAACTACTCGACCGATCATGATAAAATATAGTATACACGTTATCAGGGGAACAGAAAAGGACTTCGGGTACCTTTTCATCCAGAAAAGTACTGTTACTAAAGGCAAAATCTAGTAATCGTATAATTGTCAAAATTTTATATTGCGCTAAAATCAACCCACAGCAGAGGAATTGGTAGAACAACATTTACGTTCACATTCGGAACTAACATTGAACAAAATTAATTTATTACTCTCGGCCATGGTCGACAATCTCGGTTTTTGGCGGAGAACCGAGTGCAAACTGTTCTGTGGGATTTTCAGTCAAGAAACCGAGGTCTAGGTCGAATCTTAACTCAAGCCACTTTGCTTTTTGTATATCGTTATTATATATTGTTGGTTAGACTTTGCCGAAAAAAGTTACTAATATCATAAGTTTACCAAATATGGTATAAATTCATACCAAAACTAGTAGGAATAAACCGTGGTAGCGACTAAAATCCTGTCAAGGGCTATTTAAAGTAAAAGAATAAGAAGAAATTCTAACGTCACCACATTTATCAAAACCCATTTAGCTGTTTAGGCTACAGAGCGTGATAAATAAACAGTTAACAGACATACACCGAAAAAATATTACTCTCCTATTTTACAGTCCAATCAGCAATATTGGTGGCTGTACTTAAATATGTATAGTTTAATATTAGGATAATATTAGGCTAACCGTTTAAATACAGTTAATTTAACTTTCTAAGCGGTTAGTAGAAAGTATAGCAATATAAACATACCTATAAATAGTTATTTGTATGGTAATTTGGTATGAATAGTGATTAAGTAAAAGGATTTATCTAGTGCGTGACTGTTGTTCATAATAAAATATTATTAAACTTTCAAGGTTCTCAGCTCGCTTATATTTTTATTTGCCATTTCTGCTCGTGTTTTTACGTATGAGGCTAGTTGTGGACAAGTAGCGTGAGTGCAACGCTTGCGCAATTGCTGTTCGATGGCTGGGACAGGCTCACAAGCGTGCTTTATTTTAAACATTTTTTTGCATTTATTCTACAAATTATTTCATGTTCATACCGCCTGAGTCGTATTTAATGCGACATTAAGGCCTTGTTCTACCAACTCCAAATAGCATTTATCTATAAGATAAAAGTTTCGCTTTCTTCTATAACCTAACATGAGTGAGACAGCATGCGATTTATCTTTCGGATAACTTTTACTTGTTAGTTGTAGGACTGGCCATAAAACTTTGTTTGTATAATTTGATTTCTCTGCATTACATCCAAAATTATGTTATTGCAGAATATATTATACCCAGCGATTATTTATAGTATAATTAACTGCTTACATAATTAGATATCGCCAAATTTATATTTTAATGTAGATCAATTTACCAGCGATATACAACTAGGCCAGTGGTCGGCAACCTTGTAGTCCAAAAGATCCAAATATAAATAAATCTAATGCCAGTCACTTCCAAGACTCTGCGCCAATTGTTGCGGATTGGATCCTACCACGGGACAAAAATTTAGTTTTTGACATATAGTTGTTCCAAGTCTGTGTTCTATGTGTCTGTTGTTTCGAAGTTTGTAAAGTCTCTTTTAGGATTTAATACCAGTGCGGGAGACATCGGTTAAAAAAATCCCTCCACCTTAAATTGAATACTAGTGACTTGGGTCTTACGCACTTATTGATCAATCTTCTGATCATCTTCGAAATATTGGCAAAGAGGATCAAAAGACTGATGTAGACCTAGGTCATAAATACTAAATTTAAGTTGGAATATCTATGTTATTTAAATACATAGTTGTTCCGAGATTAGGTATTTTTTGTGTCCGTTGTTTGAATGTTTGTAAAGTCCTATGCAAGATTTTCACCTCGTGCAGAAGACATCTGTTTAAAAATACACCTGTTACCCAAAATTGAGTAGTTGTGACCTAGGTCTTTTTTTCTTAATCAAATCTTTGTAACATTAGCAAAGACGTTCAGAAGATTGATCAAGAAAGTGTGTAAGACGTAGATCATAAGTGTACTCAATTTAGGGTGGAGGGTGTATTTTGATTAAACTTCTCCCGCACTAGTAATAACTCCTATATCGCATGGGACTTTACAAACATTTAAACAACAGACACTTAGACTTAGACTTTGTGAATGTTGTTTAAATACAATTTAGTGAAATTACTTACCTTTTTTAAACCATTTCAACTTCCGCCAAAACCCGAGCCTCGTGTGTCCAAACTTTCTGTCGATGTACAGCAAGTACTTGTTGTCACCGATCTTGCTGAGATAGTCCTTGCTGCTGCGCCACACTGCTTGAGAGCTCACGTAAGTCTGAGTGAACACCGATGTGCACCTGGAGGGACAAGGAGACGTTCAGCAAGATCAGTATACCAGCTTTTACCAAGTCTTCGCTCAATTAGTCTTTATAATATAATAAAACATTTATTTCGGACATAATCTATATGAGTTAGTAACCATGTACTTACAAAGTATGTAAGTGAAAAGAAAAAATGATGTATACATTTTTCCCGTAATGATGCCAACCCAGTGTGACTATATGAGACAAACATTAGGGTATGCAATCATTTGCACGTATAAAATTACTAGATTTTGCTACGGCTTCACTCGCGATAATCAAGACTTTGTCAGTAACTTTCTCCCTCGGGGACAGTACTTTCTTCTGGATGATAGGTAACCTATGACCTTTTCTGGTATGCAAAATTTCGTGATGATCGGACGAGTACTTAAGGGGTGAAAGCGTAATAAAGAAACTCATTTTTGCATTTATAATATTAGTTATGATTCTAATTTCCTAATATTTTTCGCTGTTATCCTTAGTCCTATACAATACCTACGTAAGCTGTATCATATTACCCGCTCGGCTGTTATTCGTTCGGTTTACGGTACAAATTGGTCCCAAAAAGGTTTTTATTTTATAGGGTTATAATGTAGCTTATCCTCCATTACAATTTAAATTTTGATCAGCGCGTTATATATGACCAAAACATAGTTAGCAAAATGTAGGTGCAATATCTACATTTTGTCTATTGATTATTGCCATTTACAGGGCATATTGCCGGATTCTTTCTGCGAATTTTTTAACAGAAAATCTCTATGATAACATCTTCTGTCCATGGTATATGGTTAGCGCATTATGGAATGGGACTAAACGCCAGGTCTTAAAATCAAAAAACCGGCTGGACTTCCAGGGTTTGGGGTAAAAAAGGGCTTTAGTTTTTTAAGTTCTAGTATGATATTATACGAATTTATTATAGTAGTCTTAGTCTGGGTGTTTCTATCTATAATATGTATGTTTTTACAAAAAAAAAAGTAAATACATATGTATGTTTATCCATTGTCTAGTTCCCATGGTACAAGCTCTGCTTAGTTTGGGCAAAATGGTGTTGTGTTTATGTGATAGAATATTATTATTATTATGTTTCTCTTATCTTATAATTTTTCTAACAAATTAGAAAAATATCTGGCTCTTTGGGACGCTTACACGGAGACATGGGTCCAACGTAAAGAGGCCGTTCGTGAGTTTTAATCTAAAGTGGGATGGAAGTTCCAGTAGGTGTTCCATCATGGAACACCTTCTGGTGGCACTAGCCGCAGCAGGCGTAGGACTATTGCTACATATATGTACTCTAATAAGTCTGGGCTATGGGGATGGGTGTTTAATGGTAACTATGGATGGAAAACGGCGTCTGCCCCGAATACTTTAATAGCATCAATCGGATGGGCAGACGGTGACTCGCCAACTTACTAGATGGGCACCTGAATAACTACCATTATTATATATAGACCACATAAGACGTGGTTAGATGAAATAAAAGACGTAGCAGTCAGTACTTGGACTAGAACGGCCTTTGACAGAGAGTTGTGGAGACATTTGGGAGAGGCCTTTGCCTTAAATGGCACACTGATAGGAGCTGCAGAGGCAAATAATTAATTAAAAGCAAAATAATACTTTGTTAAGTTGTTGTTTGTTAAACATTAATTCTAAATGTTTTGTAAACATTCTTATCTGAGTAAAGGCTATTATTGTCATATATTGTGCAATCAATAACCATAGATTAATCTTTAAACAAAAATAATACATAAGAGTGACATTTCGAATAATTGAGTATTAATAAATCAATGAATACTTGTTCTGATAATCATCATGATATTTATCACAAATGATAATTATTGAGGTCCGAAACTTGGAGTTCAAAATCGAACTATCTACATATAATTAATTTTATTTAAATTATTTTAGCAGATCTGCCTCAAACTACATTATCAACCAATTACTTTTTACATTTATAATATTATTATGGATGTACTGCCTTAGCACAATGGTATTATATCGACTGCATGAGGTCTTGGATTTAATTTCTGGGTAGGGCAAGGTACAATATGCAATTTGGAACTGTGGCTTATTAATGGTAATGGGCCCCTATTATGTAGGACCTAAAATATAAACTGGCGAAATGTGATTGTGCTACACCACTGGTTACCTCCTCAGATATATAAGTGGAGGACTATGTATGCATGTAGGTACAATATATTGATATATTGCACAATTATGATGAGATCATAAGAAATGACTAAGAAATCTATGGTATCATTAGGTTACTAACACACTTACATACAACCGGTACATGTAATAACTCTATTTGTTGACCCTAATTATAATTTAATAATATAAATATGAATGTGAGTTTCTTTGTTACACCTTCACTTTTTAACTATTCAACCGATCATCTTGAAAGTTCTCATTGTCAGGGGTATAAAAAGGACATATGGTACTTTTCATTCATACAGAACATACTGTTCCCGGGGGAAGTTAGTTGTTAATATGTGTTTTGAAAACGATTCAATAGTTATCTTTCCTCTGCTTTGAAGCTATTCCCATATTAAAATTGGTAATGTACAGATACAATTTCCCCATTTATAGAGTTAGTATGACTCTATGACACACATTACATTATAAAAATAGATATCAGTAAATGGCCATATTGTTATATTAATTTACGCATTATCAGTCATTGTGTTAATAGTGACTCATTTAAACAAATATGAAACTTTATACATAGTTGTAAAACAGGCAGTTGAATTGTATGATATTAACTTATAATACAAGGAAGTTAACATAAAAATGAATGCTGACAAAATCATGAAATATAAGGAAATAATAAATTAACTGAATAAATATATATGAATATACATTATAGAGCTTTTTGTGTATATGAAGCAGACCTAGAAAAATGCTTTTGATACTTGCAAAGCTGCCTAGGAGTGCAATATAAATATGTAGAGTGATTACATGGTCATCTTTAAAGGCTGACGGATAATTTAAAAAGTGGCCGTTGCTCTTCTTCAGATGTCAAGTACTCTTCAAAAAAAACATTTAATCTAATTCGGTTTTGATTTAAACCTTATTATGTTTTGATATTCAGTAATTAACAAAAAAAAGGTGCATGGACCTCTGCAGCTATAGAATAGCATACATATATATATATAAATGTATGCTATTTCATCATATGAGACATAAATGAAGTTGAGGTATTATATATAATAAGCATTCTACACACCTTTATAACTATTGGTAAAGATAGAATAACATGTTAGTACATGATGATATCAACATGATTAACGTCAATCTCTCGTAAGTCTTCCAAAATAGATCCCAAATAATTATTGGACATAAAACATATACTTACAAGTCAAATGACAAATGGAAGCTCATGCGGCATATATCAGAGAGAAGATAAATAAACCACACAAAAGCTTTCCATGTTGCTCCACCCCAATGTTCCAAGTAGTTCTGAGCCAACCCGAAGTACCCAGGCTTATTCCTTCTTTGTTTACACTGACTCTTCTTTTTATCCTGTACAGGCTTCATAGCTTTTTGATTACGTCCATCTTTCTTTTTTTTAGCCTTTGCACCTTCACTCTGTCCATCCTGAATAACAAACTGTGATTGGTCATCTTCTTCGTCCAATTTAAACTCGTCCTCAATGCATGATGCACTCCTGTCTGAAGTCTTTGTTTTATTGTCACTTTTCTTGTCCTTCTTTAAAGGTTTCTCTTGATTCTCAATAAAAACAAATTGACTTTCATTGTCATGAGTGTAGCCTGCATCTTCTTCATTAGTTATATCATCCAAAGATGACCATTTACGGGAGATGTTGCTACGTTTGTTCTTTGATTTTTTGTTTGGCTTAGAACGTTTCTCGTTTTCATCTGTATTGATGTCGCCAGACTCACTACCTGAGGATATAGTGTTAGTTTGCTGTTTCTTCTCATTCTTATGTTTGTTGTCATCCTGTTTAGCGCTTGTAGGCTTCTCTAGTTTTGCATTGGCTTTATTATTTGAAGGCTTTATTTCAATATTCTGTGGTTTTACTTTACGTGTAATGTCACTTTGAGGAGTGTTTTTCGTATTCTTTGCCAACACATCTGAGTATGTTGGACGCATGGGCTTTACTTCAGCAACAATACGCTTTTTGGTGCTTGTATCAGCTAGAGGGCTATTTTCATTCCTCTTTGGTGAGTTTTCAGCTTTAATAGGCTGATTCTTTAGAGGTTCTATAACAGGATTGTTTGCCAGGATGTTCATATTTGAAGCATCTGGATGATTCAATGGATAATTCTGTCCGAAGGGTGAATATGTGCCAGTAGAATTTGGTTCCAAATTATCCAACAATTCTTTCAAAAAGTTAGAAGTTGGCAACTGGTTGTTCACATTTTCTTGATAAGTGGCCTGATTGATGTTTGCTGCTGGTGTATGGACATTGTTATTATTCATAGAGAAGTCTTGATTCAAAGTGAACAAATGTGATGGTTGAGGCATCTGTAGAGGGATGTCCCGTAAACCTTGATTATGGTTAAAAAGTTCGTACTGACCGGACATTGGGAAGATAAGTTGTTGATTGTTTTCGTCATAGAATACTCGCACTAATTGTCCATTACTCAGCTTGAGCATAGCGTTACCGTAGTTCTGGTTAGCGCGAGGAACGTTTGGCATGTTGTTGAAGGGTATCTTCTCGTCTTTGTTGGCAGCGGCATCGCCTGGTGGCACATTGTAGGCATGTTTGTTCAAATAAACATCGTTGCCGAAATTTGGATTGACGTAAATACTATTATCGTTCATGACACTCGGGTTTGATGAGATCTGCGGTTGGTTTCTCTCATTCAAAGCGCCAGGTGAACAGTTTTCTGCGGCTTCCGCATGATAGTTCCATGTATTGTGCTTCATATCATTGTATATCGGATCATCCTTAGGCGACCTTGCCATTTTTGGTTACTTTTCAATGAACACAGTCAAAGACAACACTGTTTGAGTACACTCAAAACTACGGTAAATAACTCAAGGATTTAACATTTTAATATTTTATTGATAAAATTTAAGAATAAGTTGGTAAAACGTGGATTATAATTTTATTGACGATTTGACGCTTTTCGCATTTTGAAATACAGACTATAATTTTTTATTTGACAGTTTTGACCGGCGGTCATTCTCGATATATCACAGATTGCATAAAATTTTGTAATGTTAACCGAGATGACTCACAAGGTAAACATTTTAAAAAGTTCGGTAAAACGTAATTATAATAATATACCAGAAAATAAAGAAATCATTATTCTCCCTTAAATAAAAGAATATTTCGAAAGGAAAACGTTTATATGTGTAAATAGAATATATATGTATAAATATGTGTAAATAAGTCGGTATCTGTAACTTGTGTTGCTGTGGATATTTTTACATTTTTACACAACCACGTCGCAAACAAGAAGTTAGCACTAAACTTGCTATATCATTCATACTCACACAGTTGTCGTGGACCACCACGTGAATTATGTGATGTCCACTTTTTACTACCATGTTACTCTGTTTCATAAATTACTGTTATTAAATATTACTAACAAATCTGAATTCTTTCGATAAGTATAATAAAATATTTTTTTACTGTAACTGATTTCTCAGTTTTGTTAGTCATAGTCAGTAAAATAGACATATCACTTTATATGTATGCATGTTTCGTTTCGGGGATATTGGCGTGACAAAATCAGTCAATAGGTATAGTTTTATAAGTTCCATGTACTTAGTAGTTTAGACTTATAAGTTCCACGTGGAAGGAGGCGAGCGTATTGCTGTTTCTTGGTCACAGTGCCAGACTCTGTGCTGCTACTGTCAATTTATTGACAGAAAAGTTTAAAACACTGCCGGACCCGATATAAGTTACATAATATCAAAACCATAGAGAAAACACTATATACTGAATCAAATTGTGATTTGATAGCAAATAAATTCGACTGGTTCTAACTTATATACAGATAATTATTTTCTCATAGGCCCTTTGCCTCAATCTAGCCACTTAACTAAAAATGCCTACGGTCATTATCTAATACATTAGTAACTTAGGTTCATTTGACGTTCTCAAGTTTTATTAGTGACATAAATAAATTAATGTTTTTGGTTTGATTAAATTTGTTATTCGGCCCTTGATGCATCAAAAACTATACACTTCCTACACCACGCTCTTTAAACGAAGTAAGTAGCTAGGTATACAATATTAGAAAAAATATTAATATATACCGCCAAGGCGCCAAATTTTTAATTATTTGTTGATAATAACACCATGTTGCATGAAACTTATCAGAAAATAACGCATTGCAGCATTGCCACATATGCCTAGGATTAGCCTAACAAGGGCAGGACTGCGACGGGTGATTCCCCTGTTAAGCTGCTTTAGATTTGTATTTAGTCTACAGTGCCTACATGACTATCACTATTTAGTATGCATTTAAATATGTACCCATAGGACTATAGGATTTAATTTCTTAATCAGTCGTAAACTCGTGATTGATCAACTTTTTACAATTGCCTTTTTAAAACCTTGATCTTTATGTCTATCTATATGTAATAAAAGAATTAATATACGAAAGTACAATAAGGCCGAAGTCTCAATTATGAATTTATGACCTTTGCTCACGATACTTATAATATTTTGTAAGCATTTGTAGCGCCTACACTTAAACAGCATGCAATTTGTTTTCAAACATTGATATTTCGATATTTAATTATTTGATTAATTATAATTAAATGGCAATGAGTGTCAGAACCTTTTTATTGCCGTTGGTAAAAGACAATGGTAAGCAGTAGGTACTTAACTATCGCTTATACACATGTCAAATCAAATCATTTATTGCAAAACTAAGTGTACATGGTGATGGTATACAATGGTATGTGCTTAAGACTTAGCGCCTTTTACAAGCGTAGCAATATTGAGAGCTGACTAGCAATTATGTAAGTATAACTTTTTTGTGTAATATAATAGGGAACACAATGTGCTCACCTAATTGTGATATATGTGGCGCAATAGAAGATGTTCAACACATACTTGTTGAATGTATTAAATATCAAAGAGTTAGAGAATCATTTGTGCAGAATTTTAATATTAAGAAGCATAATCAAGGAGCATTTTTATGCATATTAGCCGATCCGATTTCTGAAGCTGCAAATTTTATTATAGAAAAGATTATTTATAACCGATGATTGTTTAACCTTTAACCTTTATAACTTAATAAAAATTGTATATTATTGTAGTATGTAGTATAAGTACTGTTTAGGAAACGCTGGGGCTCATCTATCCTTGATGGACATATGCCCCTAAATAAATAAACAGAAAAAGAAATGTGTTAAAAATTATTAATTTATTTAGACTAATAAAGTCACAAACAAGTATACTTCGACATTAAAGTAACACTTATAATATCGAAGTATATTTGTTTGTGAGTTTATTTAAGAAATAGGGGCTTAAATATAATTCGTCGCTTGGTATAAAGAAAATAACGTCCATGTTCATGCCAATTAACTATACCTATCATCAATATGTTTTAAATAGCCAATTTTAAATTAAATATTTTTTAAGTATAGATAGTGGTAGATATTAAAAAATCAACACCAACCATCGTGTAATTATGGCGAATTGAAACAATGTTTATGGGCAGACTCTAAGCGATATAACTTTAAAAGTAATAAATCATGATATGTATTAATAATATCGGTCCGTCAGCTATTTATTTCGTTAATCGTTTTGAAAGAACATGCCAATATTAACTAGGAGTTGAGCTCTACGATTGCCAGATGACGTCATGAAGGTATAATAAGTTTAATACAGTAATATTTAATCTCAACCTCCGACACACACACACACAATTATCCTTTTCATGCACCTCCGCGGGGGCGGGCGGAGGGGTTATGTCGGACTCACCGGGGTAAATAAAGATGTTGAAATGAAAATTTACCTCCCTGAATACCGACTAAACCTATCACGGTGTTCCTCGACAAAACTGCTATCGACGGAGCCACGCGAATCACTTTCGCATGCGGTCGCGACCCCGCCGAGGTTTCGGCCCGCCGCACTGTGGGCTGAAAATCGACCTCCATAGACATAGAAATGAAAGTTGCTAGATGTTCGTTTTGTTGACAGCTATGGCTTCTATTAGCTATTATACACATAACAATGTCGTCTGAGCTAACTCCGCACAGAAATGAATTTATTATAAGGTTTTTTCGAAAAAAATGTATGGAGCTAGCATGAAAAATCTGAATATCTCTGAACTTGCAAGGAAAACCGTAATATCCTCAGAGATGGTTATAGGACTAATTATTTGTGATTTTTTGACATACTTCATATAACGGTACCTGCTGCAGAATTTTTTTTAAAAATCATCTAATTTTTAATTAATTTTTTTTAACATTAAACGATTTGTTTTATTGTAAAAGTAAAGAAACAACACGTTATATGCATATAATACTAAATCTTCGCCAGTTATTTGTTAAAATATCAAGAAAATTATTTTTGCCTTACATAGTATATATGTTTTAAAACAGGTAATTGGATACCATTACTAAACTTTGCATACAGGTAAACCACTGAATATTAAATTAGCCTTCTAGTGAGTTCTGAATAAGAGATTAAGTGATTTGCAATATCGCACAATGGTAACTACGGAGTACACTAATTAAATTCTTACAGGTATCTTATCTTATCTTATCTTGTGTGGGAGCCAGTCAGTACAGACCGGCGACACTTCGACCCAGTGGGATCTTTTGTGTCGACTTCCCCAATAACGACTGTCATAGATGTTCATGGTAGCCGGGACCGACGGCTTAACGTGCTTTCCGAGGCACGGAGCAGGCGATAATTGTCATTCAATACGCACATAATTTCGAAAAGTCATATAACTTCCGAAAGTCAGAGGTGCGCGACGTGGGTTTGAACCCGGGACCCTCTGCATTGCAGTCTGTTGGTCTCCCCACTGAGCTATCGCTGCTCTTTTCTTACAGGTAAGTACATAAGTAAACTAATTAGTTAATTAGACATGTTACGAGTTCTAAGAAATATTTTCGACAACTGTCTAATTATTTTATTATTATGTCTAAATGAAGGTATTTTTTTAAATCATTAAATTCTTCTAATGTCAAAGTAAAGATCAATCGATAAGTTAGTTATTTTATTAACGCTAATAATAGGCATTAAATAAAAAGAAAAATAAATTAAAAAGGTATTTTTTAATAGTTGATAAAATTTATATAAAACAAAACATAGGTACAAAAGTATGCAAAAATATAAACAGGTACAAGAATAGTAATATAAAATATTTAAAAATAAATCAATTGCACAACATAGTTACGTACCAAAGCTAAATAACGAAAGATCATGAAAAAATTACATTGAATAGAATTATAATTAAAAGCACAAAAAGTTTCTAGTTTTCCTTATCACTCTCGTCGATTTCTGAATCAGAATCTAGATTGCCTAGAAACTCAAAGTCAGTTTCTTGAAACTGAATTAAATTGAGGGTTTCAGGAAATAAATCCTCCTTTTTCTTGGCATCTAACTTGGGCCTTTGTACATTTATAAAAGGATCCGAAGAAACAACTAACATATTAAGGATATCATGATTCGAATCTTGCCTGCTCTTTTTCTGCGAATGATGTGCCCGAAACCTCCTAAAATCTTTATTGCGAGACTCGGATGCTTCTTCCGAGGGACTTCCTATGGGTACAACATCATTCTTCTCGATTATGTCTGCCCCGTGTATAAGTAATTTGTGGATGGTTGATGACATATAGTACCAGTCATATAATTCCACGTACCTCTCTGCTGTTTTGAAGGCATAATCTTTAAATTTAATTATATCTACTTTTTCCCCGGAAGTTATTGCCTGTAAAATCACAGCAAATCTTCTTATTAGTTCTTCGTCCAACCGAGTAATGGCTGCAGTTTTATGGGGAAATTTGAAAAACTTTCTTGCAGTGTTGCCGTCATTAGTAGTTCCGGAACCTTGTTTAACAATGTCAATCAATAGATATAATTCGTCTTTAAATTTGTCTTGAATAATCTTTTTTCTCTTACTTAGCATTTCTTTGTGCTCGTTACCTCTCGCAGCCCACTCTTTAAAATCTAGTCTATACGAAATATGTAGTAAACATTCCATACAATTTATACGGGCGTGTAGAGATGACAATCCAAACTCGTATATATCAGAAGATACGGTCTTTGCTGTTACTACACTCAAACGGTTCATTTCTGTCGGTTTTGCCAGACACAAATAGCATGATGAACTTGATCTGGCTTGAGACAAATACGTGCAGACTTTACCATCGATCATTGTCATCATTAGGTGATGATTCACCCTGTTTCTATTATTGCACTCTGTAGGAATGAGAGCCTTAATTTCTTCATCCATTCGTCGTTTGTGTTCGATGACTACTGCTTCGCTTTCCTTCACAAAAGTAAATTGAACTGGACGACAATACATTGCTGAGCATGGTTTTGGGTTCATCCACAAAGTATTGTCTCCATCAGTCAGTTTTAGTGGCACCAAGGAAGTCATGAAAATACTTGAATCGTCTTGATCGCTATCCATTTTCTGCTTGTATCGGCTTTGGTTTGACGCACCATCGAAACACCATTTAGATATCAATTTTAAATCCTTATTTTGCACATCATCGTTAGGAAAACTTTGGAGGATTCTTTTGACCGTAATGTCGAGTAAAGCTTGAAGGGTTATTCTTGCCGATGAATCGGTCACTAACACTGATTGCTTCGGAGGATAGCATGCCAGCTTGGTTTGTTGCACTTTATAGTAGGATGGATAAATATCCTTTCTACCTTCCCGAATAGCTGACTCTCGTAAAGTGATGTATTGCCACTTTGATAATTTTAATGAAAGGAGTAATCCAAGTGCTTTTTCTGGTGTAAATAAGATAGTTTTCACCGGTTGCTTAAGCGTTTCCTTAATTTTAGAGGCTGCTTCAGGATGTTTCAGCATATATTCGATTACAGATGCGATATCCTCACAACCTTCTTCCTTAAAACGCGCTGCTGCTGTATATGCCAATTCACTGGGATTGTCAGTTTTATGCTCATCAGATCTTCTCTTCTTCTGTTTGCTTTCCAGATCTTCGAATGGTTTTCGTGACCTCTTTGTCATTGTACCAACAGAGTATGATGTTGAGGGTTCTGGAGAGATTGATCTTGATCCCTCAGCAACAGTTGGTTCTTGAGCGACTAAATTTATACAACTTGGCCAATCGATAGTTGCTTGCAACCAAATTTCGTATTGTTTTCTAAAAGTATCAAGAATTCGGTGAGATTTTTGCCACCTTTGTGATGCAGCTCGTACAAATCTCCGACAAAATTCTTTTAGAGTCACTTGATCTTCAACGGAAAGACAAACGTCTAGGCGGGATATAACTTCACTAAACAATACCTCATGATCAAATGAAGTACTCTTACATTTTAGAAGAACGAATAGGTCTAAATTGGTATTTAAACTTTCCATTATAAAATTTCACAGTGATATGTTAGGGGTAACAAAGCTTAGAATAAACTAAATTATGATGCAAAATGTTAACCATTTTATATTTCAGTCCAACATTAGTTAACGACCTCATTAGACAGTTGTCGAAAATATTTCTTAGAACTCGTAACATATCTAATTAACTATTTAAGTTACTTATGTACTTACCTGTAAGATTTTAATTAGTGTAATCCGTAGTTACCATTGTGCGACATTGCAAATCACTTAATCTCTTATTCAGAACTCATTAGAAGGCTAATTTATTATTCAGTAGTTTACCTGTATGCAAAGTTCAGTAATGGTATCCAATTAACTGTTTTAAAACATATATACTATGTTAGGCAAAAATAATTTTCTTGATATTTTAACAAATAACTGGCGAAGATTTAGTATTATATGCATATAACGTGTTGTTTCTTTACTTATACACCAAAACAAATCGTTTAATGTTAAAAAAAATTAATTAAAAATAAGATGATTTTTTAAAAAAATTCTGCAGCAGGTACCGTTATATGAAGTATGTCAAAAAATCACAAATAATTAGTCCTATAACCATCTCTGAGGATATTACGGTTTTCCTTGCAAGTTCAGAGATATTCAGATTTTTCATGCTAGCTCCATACATTTTTTTCGAAAAAACCTTATAATAAATTCATTTCTGTGCGGAGTTAGCTCAGACGACATTGTTATGTGTATAATAGCTAATAGAAGCCATATCCGTCAACAAAACGAACATCTAGCAACTTTCATTTCTATGTCTATGGAGGTCGATTTTCAGCCCACAGTGCGCCGCCGTATGAAACGGCAGGCCACTACACAACACTACCCAAAATAGGCACTTCTTACTTAAAAGCTCTACTGTCTCCCCCCTAAAGTGGAGACGGATCCGACACAGAGGCACGCGTGGGAACATGCACGCCGCCTCTCGGACCTGGTGCTGAACGGATGGCGGGCAGGCCCACAAAGCCCACCACCCCCAGGTCAAACCTCAGGGTGGCTGGAGGTCGTCTCGCGCCCTCCGGCGCCCAGTTCTGCGGTTGGGGAGAGGGTTTAGGCGCTCACTCTCCCGCTCCGCCGCTTCCTTGATGGAAATCACTTCCTCACAGAAGGAGGCGACGGCGTTCCACGACCTCTCACTCCGGACCATAGACTGAACTACGGCTGGGAGCGAGAGGGCAACCGATCCATTTGCCGCGATCAACTCACGGCGCTGCGATGCCCAATGCCCAGGCAGGGCAAACCGCCAAAGTGTGCAGCGCCGTGTCCTCAACAACGTCGCGGCAGTCGCCGCAGTGGTGACAACCGGGCGTCTCTTGCCGGTGTATACGACACAGGAACTGGCCAAAACAACCATGGCCAAGGTGAGGGCGCCATGCCGCCTCTCCAGCGACTCCTCAAACACGGGACTTACTGCCACGATCGTGGCGTGCCCGGCACTGGGGTGCACAAGTCACTCCTTCCACTTCTCCACTAGGACCTGGCGGAGCTCGGACCTTGCCGCCTCGACAGCGGGCAGAGCAGGTCCTTCGCCCCGAGCTAGTGCCTCCTGGCGTCAACGATAGAGCGCCGCCAGGAGCGCCGCTCGCAGCCTCGAACGAGATCGTGCGGTACCCTATAATCAATCTGACGGCCATGGCGCGCTGTGGCGCACGAAGCGAAATGTTACGGGCCGTCAGGTTGTCGGCCTAAACTGGGACCCCATAGAGGGCCATGGACCGCACACACACAATTATCCTCACTCTCCACACGGGGAGGCCTTTTCACATAGTATTTTTTTTTAAATTTGTTGTTATTTTTTGATAATGCTATTCTTCTTTATCTTTTGTATTATTATTATTTTTTATCTATGATATTGTTGTCGTACTATTTTGTTCTATTGTTTCTTAAATGTATCACCTCCAGGAAGAGCGGCTGCTGTCTAAAATACAGGTATTAATTTATCTAGTTCAGTCATAGATGCTATAAAGATATTTAAGATTATGGCTAAATTTAAAATGTAAACATGTTTTAAAATGTACTTCTGCTTTTATGAAATAAATAAATTATTACATACTATTAATAATAATAAATATATCCTATTCTCGAAATACAAATGAATTTAAAATAAAACCATTGCATGTTGTACAGAAACCACTTAATTATATTATGTATGTAGTAGATGTAGGATATAAATGGCAATTTCATAATTAACGATCTAATTTAAAGAAGTTCCGAAGTTATAAGCTGTCTACAGTACCTACACGTAAGGGGGAATAGGAATGGCAATTCTGTCCTTCAGTCAGTCTTACACTCATTATTACGTTCGTTAGTTCCATAATAATGATCTAACCTTGATCAATGACGTCGGCTGCAGTAGGTCTATAAAATAGCTTTTTGTGTTAATGTCAATGGAAAGCGATGCTGATTGCCTATGACATTTTATCATTAGGCTCTGAGGAACGTCATCGTTTCTGGTAAAGGTAATGTAAATTAGTTGTACTTTTTAAGGATGAGGACTTAAAATTCACCTATATGTTGGCCAGTTGACGGTCTGTCTCTAGCCAAGCAATCCCCAAAGGTTGCTGGTGGAAGTATATAGGCAACCACATTTCACGCCAGTTATGGTTTTAGGTTCCACGTAATAGGAACAGTCTATTGGTGTACGGCACAGTTCCAGACTTAGTCTTCTGAGACTTTCGTGACATAATAGCTTTCAACCTACTAAGGAAAACGCCCATAAAACTTGGCCGATCCGGTAGTGAAACCAGGAACCTCATGTAACGCAGCCACTTTTACTACCACTGCGTGACCGGGGCAACTGTTTCAATTATTTGTATCTTTAGTGATAAATATAATGTTCAAGATGTGTCCGAGCCTATGCGAGCTTGCAAAACCAGGAATATAAAAGACACACTGTCATACCTTTATAAAATAATTGTTGTGTTGTCACCTCAAGAAAAAAGGATTACTGGCGCCACAATACTTCCTTAAAGACTCTGAGAACCCTACTCATCTGAGGAATGTGTTTCTGCAGTAAATAGGGTTCCATCTAATACAAGGTTGTTTCGCAGTATGTAGTACTATTTTCGAGAGACACGCAGTCCCATAACAGCAAGGATCCACATATCCACCACATACAACCCTAGAATTTTGACTCGAAACCAGATATCCCAGGGAGGGTACCAGGTAATTCTGAGTTGGGAGACTTGGCTCTACGCATAGGTATATACGCTAATAAGCAGCGATTTCTTCTGCAGAACTTAGACGGATACCTCTGGAGACATCGCCTTATAGCCTTAAGTTATTTCGGTATGAACGCTTAAATAGAAGTTACGTAAATTTCAACGAGGCTTTTGAACCTTAAAGGTAAACGAGCCTGAATATCGCGAGTTCAACGACCACTTAATAAACTATCTATTATTATTAAACAATCTATTAATTATTCCTCCAAGGATTGATTTCACAACACTGATTGGATATCCGATATAAGATCAAATTTAATTACTGTTTGCACTATTATCATAACATATTGTACTTCTTACATCAATAGCTATTTTAACTCAAGAATTTTATGAGAAAATGGCTTATTGCTAAACTATTTATTTCATAACTATTAGAGTGTGACGGAGGTTATTACAAGGAAATTACGTCTAGCACCTTCAATACCTCAGAGAACTGCGTTAGACGAAAGCCGTCGATCAGTCATATAACTCGCAAACGATTTGTCTGCAGATATTTAAATTTTTTATTGGATTTTAAGAAAATTGTTTATTCGTTTGGCAAGTGAATGCAGTGGATATGACGTTTGACTATTGATTTAAGCTACATTCTGTGTAACTTATAATTAAATCTAATGCTTGTTAGTTTCGCGAAGAGATTAGCGAAATAGATATTATTTCTTATAAAGTGGATACAACGGTAAGTATATCTTTTATATTAAATTTATTTTTAAACGCAGCTAGGCGCTTGTGTTATATTATATTACGCGATTAAGAATTGGTGCCCACATTTAAGAAACAAGTCGTTTTATGTAAGAAAAATATCGTCGTTTGCGAATCTGCGGTACGTGGTGGCTCAGTTCGATTCCGGGTCACGGCGTGTGTTTTTTTATTTCTCTAGTAAAATTGTCAATAGCAGTTTGTACGAGGCTTGTAGGTCACGTCTCGGATGGTACAAATATTTGTGACAATCGCTATGGGAACGGGACGTCCTTAAAATTTCCTGCTGTCTAGTCATTAAGTTTAATAAGAGGCCTGGATTGTTATTATTCAAATTATCATATTATATATTTTATTTTCTTATAATAAGTTTATGTAGTAATTGTATATTAAAAAGAAATATTTTAAGTTTTTTGGAACTATTATTTACTTTCAATTATTTTTCCATTTATTTGTTGTTTGATTGTTTGTAAAGTTTCGAGAGTACTCACGGGCAGGCGCCGTTTTGCAATTTGAATCGAAAATGTTACTAAGTATAGTACGGCAGCTGGAACAGTGTCTTGTAGATGACTCGCCATTACATGAGATCTAAAACCATAGATGGCGAAATGTAGACACCTCTACCTAGTCTCTTAGGGATATATGCGAGATATTGTACATACGTTCATTCTCACACTAATACACATATGTAATGGAAATAAACAATCTTTACCTTCCATAATAAAATTGTGTAACCATGTTTGATAACCTTTTTAACAAGGTAACTTTATTTTGCAGGTTGTTCGGCCAGATTGCATACATAAAAGCGCATTTAAAATAGATCTCCCATTCACTTTATTTCAATGCAATGTGCATAAACGAAAATTGCATTGTAGAGCAGTATAATTAATTGTATTTACCATAATAATAAAAATTAAGAATGGCTTTCAACCTCATTCGAATTTTGCTCTTTGTCATGTTGGCAATGGTGACAGCGAAACTTCAAAATGATCCGGCGGGAAACCAAATTGTTTTATTTAAGGAGAAGACACCGGTAAGTGTATTATACCTTCTATACTTAAGTTTTATAATAATAATAATATCAGCCCTATATTAAACTGTCCCACTGCTGGGCACGGGCCTCTTCTCAGTGTGAGAGAGGTTAGGCACAGCAGCGATAGCCTAGTGGAAAACCGTTGTACTGCCACGCAGAGGTCTCAAGTTCTAACCTAAGGAGCGCATCTCTGACTTTTCGAAGTTATATGCGTATTAAATAGTTAATTATCGCTTGCTTTAACGGTGAAGGAAAACATCGCGAGGAAACCTGCATGTCTGAGAGTTCTCCATAATGTTCTTGAAGATATGTGAAGTCTGCCAACCCGCACAAGGCCACCGTAGTGGACTACGGCCTAACTTATGTTTTAACAAATAAAATTATCTTAGCTTATATCTATAAAGTGGTGGATTTGTCCGGGTTCTCTACGAGTAGGATATCCACTGCATTATTAAAATGATACTCCGTTGAGTATGAACAAATGTTTATTGTTGAGTAGATACACAGCAACTTAATATCATCAGATAGACACTTATAAGTTATACAGAGCAATCAACATCTCTTATCACGGTCCGGTAGCCATCTGTCCCTTTTGCCTCTGTCACCTCTGACATGTCAGCAGCGGGTGCGTTCCAAGTTCCCACATCTTTTACCAATTGACTTGGAAAGAGGGCTATGTTTTTTAAAAGTAAGACTGTCTGTTTCTCTGTTACGTTGCATCCTAAACGCTTAGAAGAATATTAATTAATAAATAAGGTGTGACATAGGGTGAAGTACAGTAACTTTATTTATGCTGGCAAGGAATTCTCAGTAGGAGCACGGAGGATAGAACAGCTGGAACTATGCCCGTTAGAGGGCGATAACCTCACCTCCTAGTAAGTGGATACTAGTCATTTTTAAGATCTACAATTCTTTAGTACATTATTTTAATGTACCTAATAAGGTTTACGCTAATTTTTGATGGCTTGCTATAAGAATCAACTACTTTATCTACTATTTATAAATTAGACTGAAATGGAATTAAACTTATAAACCTTCCAGAAGGAATTCACTACATTACAGTTATAATCGCATCAAAAACCTCAGCGTAGTTCAAACCAACTAGCCGGACCCATAGACGGATTATCGCGCATACCGTAACCTTGTGTTATACATTTTAGTGATGTTAAGTCGCTCATTAAATAATTATTGTTTTGTTTCTTTCTGTAGTAGCCTGCGCTTTAGGTTATTACTTAGGTTTATATAAGTCAATGCCAAATAAAAAAAATATATTGCCATAAAAATATTAACACCTCAGTTAAGTTGTATATTTAAAAAAATAAGGATGTAGTCAAATAAAGGCGGCAATAAAAATAAAGCATTAAGAATTATAATAAAGAATACTTAAATACGAGTATCAACAGGAAAGGACTATGACTGTGTCTGATAGTAGATAAAATCAAAATCAAAATAAATTTATTCAAGTTAGGTTACAAGGTAACACTTATGAATGTCAAAGTTACACGTAATTTTTTTTCTGTGAATTTATATTTACTGCCCTGTTCAGCAAAGCAAGGGTGTAGGGCTCATGAGAAAAATGGGCAAGAAACTCAGAAAGATAATAGGATCTCTCGTGGTAAGTACCTAAATAAAAAGTTGTGTTTTATATTTTTGCATCAACCTTGATGGCATGGGCATGACTGCATGATGATTTTGTTATAAGGCTCACTGGTTTAAGTATTCACTTCACCAACCTTTCTACATCAATTACTGTTAGTACGATCCAAGCATGCAACAAAAACTTACATAACATACTTCTATTCTGAGTCTGAGTGTTCTTTTGTCGTTGTTTGAATGTCTTTAAAACCTCGCTACGGCAAGCAGTCTCTAGGCGTAACTGTAAAAGAATGGTCTTGAAAAGTGTCGTAAATATCAGGTCTTTAACTATGAAGTTGCCGTTTATGTCCTACATCTAATTTGACTGTACAAAATGCAATGGTTGTATAAAAAAAACATTCATTATTTGGTAATAGACTCTACATATATATTACTAATAATAAATATCTGTAATCTTTTATACAATTTGTATTTAAAGTTATATCGTTTAGTGTCTGCCTGTATTCGTTTTTCAATTTGCCATAATTATATGGTGGTTGTTGATTTTGTTAATTTAGGATAAACCATGCTGACCTAAATACAAGCTCTTGACAAAGGTCAAGACCTTGTGTTTGTGTATTTCTAAAGAGAAATAAAATACTTTAAAATAAAATATTGAAAATGTATTCGTATATCGAAATATCGATTCAACACACGCACACATAATTATTGACATTTATATAATATTTCTTCTTTTGTTGATGACTCTCTGTTGACTTTCTTATGTTTCTCCATATAACTAGAACTAGCACTAATGGATGGATTTTCGAGCGCACTGTTTGTCTATCTATAAACACTTTACCAAGGTTAATTTTATGCAAAATTTCGAAGGTGCCCTGACTTCTAAGATACAGATATACAGTGTGTTCGTTCATGGCCTAGCGATATTCTAAATACATTCCAACTATTTTTATACACAAATATATAATACTTAACACTTGGGCCCAATCCACATCCCCGCTATGTGGCAGCTATTTTGTTTCTTCGTCGATATATTTCCTATGTGGGTACAAAAAATTGATATCTCCCAAAGTTTTGGTCTTATTGAGATAAAAATATTCGAAGGCATATTCGAAGGGCAACAATACTGTCTACCGTCTACATTACAAAACAAAGTGTTTACATGTCCATAATTTTAGAAAACAATATGAAACTCAATAAAAAAGATCAGAATATTGTGTAAATCAACAAATTATTGTAAATTACATAATATTGTCTTATGTTTACGCGAATGTTATACATTGAAATTAAACACTATACGGATTTTATCGCGTTGTTTATTTTACTTTAAACACTGTTATTACATAATTTTGAAAACTCTAACACTACTATTATTGAATTTTACTACTATTTAAGCTATATATTTTTTCTAATTAAAACTATTTGTATTTAAGTTTACACTTTGCCCCGACGTTTCGGTTGCTTTACAGCAGCCATGTTCACGGGGTGTGAAAAAATAAACAACGCGATAAAATCCGTATAAAGTGTTTAATTTTATTGTAAATTACTTCAAAAACACCCTTCATAATCCTTTTGATTTTTGTACTAGATCGACAGATGTTGAGCTAAGCTAACGGGTGGCGCAAAAGTAATGAACTAATGACCCTATTTGGTTCAGCTACAACTTCGTTTCTAAATTAGAAAACTGGAATTAGTTTTTTAAATATGTATATTTGTGCCATGAAATTTAGTTGCATTATGATTTAAATATGATGTCTATTAAATGTTGACCTCCAGAGTTGAAGCACATTTGAGCCCTATTTATGACATTTTCTATAACTAGCCGTAACACTTCCTGTGATATGTTTTTTATTTCTTGGTGTATGTTTTCTTTTAAAGCTGCGAGAGTCTGTGGTTTGTTCACATACATCCGAGATTTCAAATAACCCTAAAGAAAGAATTCTGGACAGGTGAGATCGGGTGATCTAGCAGGCCAAGGCAAATTGCCAAAACGAGAGATAACACGGCCTGGAAAAGCATCCGTAATTAAGTCCATAGTATCGCGCGCTGTGTGTGCCGTGGCGCCGTCTTGTTGGAATCAGGTGTGCTCCAGCCCCATTTCATTCAAATTGGGTATCAAGAACTCACGTAACATGGTTCTGTAGCGCTTACCAGTGACAATTAACGCATTGCCAGCAGTGTCTTAAAAAAAAATAGGGGCCGATCACTCTTTCTGCACAGACGCCACACCATACAGTAACTTTTAGTGGATGTAAAAGTGTTTGTTGAATAATGTGCGGAATTTCAGTGCCCCAGAAGCGAGTATTCTGCTTATTGACATGCCCCGAGAGATGGAAATGCGCTTCGTCACTCATAATCAATTTTGAAGTAATATTATCCTCTTCAAGGTTGAGGTTTATGATGCGCTGGCTGTACTCTAGACGATCTGGGTGATCAGTAGGCAGCAGCTGATGAGTCATCTGAGTTTTATACGGAAACATCTTCAATTCTTTGACCAAAATACGCTGCAGAGTTCGCCTGGATATCCCCAATTGCGTGGCACGTCGCCTCGTTGATGTTTCTGGACAGTCTTCCACATTTTCGCGCACAGCCTCAATATTTTCGGCTGAACGGCCTGTTCTTGGTCTGCCAGACTTACGTCTATCCAATGTCGACCCAGTTGCTTCGAGGCGTGTGGCAAAGCGTCGAATAGTGCGACCAACCGGTGCCGGATCGTCGACGAAATTCACGTTGTGTTTTTATCACTGATGTATTATTCCGTAAAAACATTGCCACGATTATTCCACGTTCTTGGGGAGTAAAGCGGTCCATGATTATTTTTAGTGAATTTTACATTTGATTACTACAAAATTTTCAATATCAAAATGACAGATGTCATAAAAAAAAATATAAGGCATTTCTATAGGGTTATTACTTTTGCGCCACCCCGTACAATACAACAAATTCATTTACAACTGTGTGTCTATTAATTAAAAAGATATTGTTGTTTGAACATAGCCGGAACCCTAAACAGGAAAAATTTAAAAACACTTGACAATCATATTAGATTTTATTTAATGGTTTTACAATATAAAATTACAATAGCTACCGCAGTTACTCAAAGTGGCCACCTTCAGCTAGTAGACACGCTACAGCTCTGTTGGGTTGACACACTGTATAATCCTCCTTAGAAATCAGGATCATCTATCAATAGCTAATATAAGTAATAAAGATTTGATTTTATAACACAGTTTTATTATTTGCCAGGGTCCAGTTGCCATAATGACTACAGCATCAGGAGCACCTATCGATTACAGGTCTACAAGCACATTGAACGAAAGGCTCATGTTCAATGAGTTTTTCATGGATTCTATGACCCATCTAGTTCGTGAAAGGATCCCAGAAAGACTAGTGCACGCCAACGCTGGAGGAGCTTTTGGTTATTTCGAAGTAACTCATGACGTAACAGATATATGTAAAGCCGAATTTTTAAGTAAAGTGGGAAAGAAAACGCCAATTGCAGTCAGATTTTCACCAGTTGTCATTGAAAGAGGTGGGAGGGACACATCTAGAGATGCTAGAGGGTTTGCAATCAAGTTCTACACTGAAGAAGGAAATTTTGATTTAGTAGGCTTCAACACACCTATGTATGTTTACAAAGATCCTATCCTCTTCCCTACTTTCGTGAGAGCGCAAAAGAGAAATCCAGCTACGAATTTAATAGATTCAAATACGTTATGGGATTTCTTGACTTTGCGTCCGGAAAGTTTGCACATGTTCTTACTGGTGTTCGGTGATCGTGGTATACCTAACGGCTATCGACACATGCCCGGCTTTGGCATTCATACTTATCAAGTAGTCAACAAGCACGGAGACAAATATTTCATTAGATTCCACTTTAAGCCCGACCAAGGTATAAAAAACCTGCGTACAGAAGAAGCTAGGAAAATAGCGGGCGTTGATCCAGATTATAACACTAGAGATTTATATAGAGCTATTGGTGAAGGTAATTTCCCAAGTTGGACGGCCAGTATTCAAGTGTTAACCTTTGAAGATATAAAAGAAGCTGGGTTTGATGTTTTTGATGTTACAAAGGTGCTTCCATTAGATAAATATCCTTTAAGGCCCTTAGGGCGTTTTGTTTTGAACAAAAATCCTGTTAATTACTTTGCTGAAATTGAGCAGTTGGCTTTTAATCCTGCGAATCTTGTACCAGGTATTCTTGGAGCACCGGACAAGGTATTCGAGGCGCGTCGACTAGCTTACAGAGACGCTCAGTATTACCGCTTAGGAGCAAACTTTGTCAACATACCTGTAAACTGTCCTCTACAAAACAAAGCCTTCCTGTATAACCGCGATGGTAGAGCGCCAGTTAAAGATAACATGAAAGATATACCTAATTATTATCCAAATTCGTTTAACGGTCCAGTACCTTATAAAGAAAAAGAAAGAGTTGAACTTATAGAGATATATCAAGATGAAGCTGATAACTTTGAACAAGCTAGAGAGCTGTACATCAATGAGATGACAACAGATGAAAGAAAAAGGGTAGTTGAAAATATCTTGTACAGTTTGGGGCCGGTAACAAAGTTTATTCAAGACCGGGCTGTCAAAATGTTTGCGCTGATACACCCAGATCTCAGTGAGAGAATAACGGAAGGTTTGCAGGCGAACAGGACTTCATATGATTTTGATTATTGAATAACATAGATCGAACGTGTGGACTTCACGAGTACAACATTAAATATACCTCACATTCCTTTTTTATTATGTTTTTTGTATACAACTTTTTGTGTTAAAATAAATAAATCTTCCTCTTTTATTCTTTTATTCATGTAAAATGTACTATGTAAATGTTTAAGCTGAACATATATATTAGAAGTAAAAAATATTAATGATAAGTCACAAAATATAATTCCAGAGTTGATAAATTTATTGATGTTACTAATACATGTATTTATTGCTACCGCTGGACACATTTACATTACACGTCATATTTGTCATATTTTCGATACAAATAAGTCATAATAACTATTTATTAAGATTGAACGTTAATTTCTACTATTAAAAATAAACTTAAGTTAAAACGCATTACTTATGTTTTTGCTACGTTCGTGATGTATGTGGAAATATGTTATTTGTAGCGTAAAATAAGTTATATTTGCACAATTATTCTAGTATTATTATAGTTTCATGAGCCACTTAAATAAGTTAGATAGAGAAGATGTATTATTTATGCAAAAGCAATAATCAACGTATGAAATGCAAAATATTCCTTTTAACAATTTATTAATAAATAGTGTTACGCGCTGGGTTCAACGGGTAAGAATATAAAACAATATTACCGACTAAAACGTTTTATTCTATCACACAATTAAATTTAAAACACTACAAACACTATACTACACTTTTCCACTGTAACTGCTTTAAACTCCGTAGTATTTTCGCTTCTGTTCGCTTCGATGAACACTTGATGGCTTACGATAGTAAACTGACTCGGCGGTGCGCGTGCGTTCTACATATTTATACGCGGGTAAAGCGCTTCTGGAGTATTCCAGAAAACGTCACACACGGCACGCAACAGCGCGATGGTTCGAGAATGTGCCAGCGCTTTCTCCACTGAACTCGTACCGACAAATACGTAGTTCCGTAAGATGTCAATAGATGGTGCTGTAATAAATTATTATTAGAAACCGCCGACTCTTCCCTACAGTGCCGACAGAGGGCATTAGCCGCAACAATAGTATAGTCCAGTAAGGTAGGTCGAAAAATAGAGTTACCATTGCATAAATTCCCAGAAAGTTAAAAATTGGCATTAATGTTAAGGACAACATTGGTAAAACTAACTGTTTCAAATACCCAAAAAACACATTTTGCTAACTTTGACATTGTATTTTTTTGGATAGATTGGATCGATGAGGATTACTCACAAATTCATTACAATGGTGTCCCTAATATTCATGCTGATTTTCAGCTTTCTGGAAATTTATGCAAGGATCGATGTCCACTTTGACTGAATGAGTAGTTGATTAAGAACAATAATTTTGTGTATCAGTTTTTTTATCGGTACTACCAGCAATTTATTGGGTTATACTGTACACTTGGCTTCTTTTCCTACAAGAAGTCGCAAGATGGCATAGGTTCAGAGTTCTATAAAGACGGACGACGAAACTGAGGATGAAACTCGGAATCTGAGACAGCAAATTGCCTCTCTAAAACAGGAATTAAACACTGCGCATGAAGCAATAAATAATATTTCCTTAGAAAACACAGAGTTAAAACAAACTGTGAAAGAACTAACAGCCAAACACCTCTTACTAAAAAAAGCAGCGATAAGAATATCTAGTGATACAGCTACTCCAACCAAACACAAAAAATTGACTTTAACACCACCTAAAAATAGTAAACCAACTACCATTTGAACACCTAAAGGGACTAACGACAAAAGCTTAATTTATGTACACAAAACACTAGATATAAACAAACGGGTAACATCAAACATGTCTAAAATGACGCAAGTAAAAAAGGAAAACACTAACAAATTACCAAAACAAACAAAAAGTAAGATATACATTTTATGCGAAAATAAAACGAATAACATATTATCGATAGCTGAAAGAAACTTCAAAAACGTTGACTTGTGTCACTACCTCACGCCACATAGTGGTACCAAACAACTAATAAGCAACTTAAAATAAATGATTACTTACTGCATCATCTTAATCGGCGAAGAAGATTTCCGTAAGTCAAAAATTACTTAGATATACAGAAGGAGGCGACGGCGTTCCACGAACTCTCACTCCGGAGACCATAGACTGAACCAGGGCCGGGAGCAAGAGGGCAACCAGTCCGACTGCCGCGATCAACTGACGGCGCTGCGATGCCCAGGTGGGGCATTCTGCCTAAATGTGCAACGTCGTGTCCACAACAACATCGCAGCAGTCACCGCAGTAATGACATCCAGGCGTCTCCTGCCGGCCTATGTGACATAGGAACTGGCCAAAGGAACCGTGGCCAGTAATTACCTGTGTCAGCCGGCAGGTTAGGGCGCTATACCGCCTCTCCAGCCACTCCTCAGAAACGGGCTTTATCGCTAGGATCGTGGCTTGCCCGGCACTTGGGTGCACAAGTCGATATCATTATATGTCAACCTACGTATAAATGTCACGAACATTCGCTATGTTTTAATTGCAGAAAAGAGGCATGCAACAACTTGTTATATCTAGATCTATACAAACACTTTCAATACTTGTTGACTCGAACCTAGAACTAACATTTGATTTCTACACATTCTCAATATACTGGTTCAATGAAAGATTATGGCATGAACACTATCTTTAAATACCTCACTAGCTTAGTCACATGCCAATGCAATAACACAGATTCTATATTATCCAATAATAACGCATCAAATTATATGATTGATAACTATTCAAGAACACAAATTTTAATAACCCAGCCAGACAAATAATCAGCACCAAACCATAAAACACATTGAAAGCACAAACGGAGCAGAATTCAAAATATTATTTCAGAACTTTCAGAGCATTTGCAACAAACAACACTTACTAGAGGCATTTATTGACGATCACTGGACTTGAGGTCAAGGTCAGAATTTCTTTTGGAAGGTAAATGCCCCGAGTTCCGAATCTCAGCATTCCAGCTTATATTATGGTTAGGTTAGAAGGCGGAGGCGGGAGCTCAGATCCCGCCGTGCGCCGTAGCCTTCGTGGTTTCGTTTTGGTCGACACATTATAAGAGACGATATGTTTAATCCAATTAGTTTTTTGAGGTTAAGGTCACTGACCTTGAGGTCAAGGTCGCTAAACTTGAGGTCACTGACTTTGCGGTCGTCTTCTTTGCGTAACGATGGCAAACACTTTTAAATAATATATATTTGCCGCCCAGAAAGCAGCGTCTCCCGGCCGGCTTCACACCTTCAGCTAAGTGTCCTGATTCTTCAAGGACCACGAAGCAAGCCTTAAGACGAACTACGCCCTGATCATTCTAACTTCGTATAAAGTATTATTATCTATAACTGTATTCAAAATATATTAAAAGTGTTAAAGTTGAAAACCAGTCTAAAGGTTACAATGCCATTGCCAACCTTTAGAGTGGTTTTCAACAAGGGATCTGTTGATCCAGAAAGAACAGGCCACGTCGTAGGGGCGTGGTGACTGAAGGTAGATTTATGAGATTAATAATAGATGAGATGACAATTAACACTTTTAATATATTTTGAATACAGTTATAGATAATAAAAATTTATACGAAGTTAGAATGATCAGGGCGTGGTTCGTCTTACGGCTTGCTTCGTGGTCCTTGAAGAATAAGGACACTTAGCTGAAGGTGTGAAGCCGGCCGGGAGAAGCTAGCTGCGTTGTCAGAGGCAGCCATCAGATCCTCCTGGGTGCAAGATGTCTGGCATGCAGGGCACGATGTGAGGTGGGAAATCGTTTGTTTTGCACGCGCAAGCCAGATCGGTACCGTCTGAGAGTTTCCACCTAAACATGTTTTCTTCGCACCGACCGACCTGGGTTCGGCGTCTATTTAGCGACTTCCAGACCGACCATGGCAATTGATGTCCAGGTGGAAGGCTCTCAGTAGATGTCACGAAAGGTGTAGGTAGAGATATATTTCTCGCCACAGGTTGCATCTCGCTTTTGATGGCTCCAGAGTTAGTGCATTGACACATTTAACAAAGCTGTTATGGCTCTTCAGCCTTTGCTGCACTGGCCTGTGACCATACAAGGGGTGCCGTGCATCACCATCCATCTTTGCTCTCTCTGCTGAACTCGCCACTGCCCTGCGTTCATCCGGAGGTGCGATGCCATCCAATGGGTACAGTAGCTTTACCGGGGTCGGTTTAAGGCACCCGTGATAATCCGGCAAGTTTCATTAAGTGCTGTATCCACAGACCATGCATGCACCGATCGACTCCACACAGGGGACGCGTATTCACTGGCAGAAAATGCTAGCGCCAGGGCAGAAATTCGCAATACGTGCGGTGAGGCTCCCCATTTCGTAGTAGTGAGACGCTGGAGCAGGTTATTGCCAGTGTGCACCTTCTTCTTTAATATCTCGCAATATTTTCCGTATGTGAGAGACCTATCGAGAATGATTCCTAAATATTTGGGATGTTGATTGTGGGCTATAGGCACACCCTGCCACATAATATTGAGTTTACGACCCGCTTGGCTGTTACGCAGATGGAATGCACACGACTCTGTTTTAATTGGGTTGGGCTTAAGTGCGTTCGCCTCATAGTACGTACCCAAGGTGTTAAGAGCCGTAGTGAGGTTCACCCCTATTTTTTCAAAGTTCGTGGCTTGGGCGGTTAGAGCGAGATCGTCTATCGTCGCGTAAATGAAGCGTTCAATGAATCTTTGCGGTCAATGACACCTAACTTGAGGTCAAGTCACTTAACTTGAGGTCAAGGTCACTGCATAAAGCCAAGGTCACTGACCCTGAGATCAAGGCCAATGACGCTTAGGCCAAGGTCACCGACTCTAAGGGCAAAGTAACTGACACTGAGGTCAAGGTCATAGACCCGGAGGTCAAGGTCACTGAACTCTATCACTGACCTTGGGTGTTGCCCACCCTTCTACTTCTGCTTCTCACCGGGTCCCGAAGGCTTGATTCGGCAATATCTTTTTTTGAGAATTTTCTAATTATTTTTTTCATAGTGCCCCGTTTCGTATCCTCTGATCACTCAACCAGCTAGTATTAATTGTGACTAGACTAACGCTTTGGTTTCATACCATAATACAAACTCAATGTATCTCAGTCCTGTAGAGCCTCACGAAGTAAACACAAAAAAAACGCTTAAAAAATAAAAATAGTCACGGAGTTGAGGAACTTCCACCAACCCTAATAAGACAATGTGCAGATGAATTCACGCTATGTTTATATAATTTAATAAATCAATCTTTCGAGGAAGGCATTTTTCCTAACATAATAAAAACCGTCATCATAAAGCCAATTCATAAAAAGAACTTAAAAACAGATTCCAGTAGTTATCGTCCTATTGCTCTTTTGCCAACCGTATCTAAGATTTTTGAAGTAGTCTTCTTTTTATAAAATAACACCAAAATTGATACTGTACATTTAATCTGCTGGGTTTATTCATAGATACTTATGTAAAATGGAAAGCCCACGTACAAAAAGTTAGAAGTAATATCTCAAAATGTTCGCATGCTCTTCGCGAAGTTAAAAAATCAACAAACTTTATAACAGCACTTGCCACTTATTACACGTACGCATACTCGTGGCTTTGCTACGGTGTTACACTATGAGGAAATAGCACGGACGCATCTTCACTATATTTATTACAAAAAAAGCTTATACCTACGCATTCTACTCAACATAGAAGTAACTGACAGCTGCAAGCCACATTTTAAAGAATATGAAATCTTAACTCTTCCTTGCATATATGTACATATTGGAATGTTGTTTTGTAAGGAAACACCAAGAATTTTACACAAAAAGAGAAGATAAACAATTAAAATATTCACTACGGCACATAAAGAGACTAAACCTACCAACGTCTAAACTAAATATACACTCAACAAGTCCTTATGCCATGTCTTTAAAACTTTATAATAAACTACCGGAGGAAATTAAGAACGAAAATAAATTTAAACTATTCATAAATAAAACAAAGATATTCCTAGTCAATAAATGTTATTATACCGTAAAAGGTTTTCCTAAATGATAAAATTTCTCCATAATTAAAATAAATTAAATCAGTTCAAATCTAATATCTGGATACCTATAGAATTAATATAATTTGTAACAACAAAATAATAAATGTTATATCAAAATAATATAATAATAATGCTGACATACTGCGAATATAATATATTTATTATGTAGTAATATTAATAACACGTAATACATATTATAAAAAATATATTTTAATTTAATGACAATTTTACTAATACAATTTACACACAATTTTAATATACTTAATAGTAATAATATAAATGCCAATATTTCAATATAATCTATTTACTTTATTAAATCTCTGATTTAATTATATTTTGTTAAATAATTAAGAATCAAAATGTGCAATTCAGTGTATAACTCAGCAATCGACTAAAACAAAGCATACATTGATATTTATTATGAAATTAACATATCTAGTATAGAATATGATATTATTGTGCCTATCTGAATAGTTTATCTTTCCTCTCTCCCACGTTGCTGTGCCCGACAGGGTCCATAATGAACTGTCATATTATTTAAGTTACCTCCTAAGCCTACATTGTGGAACGCAATAAAAAATTGAGTATTGAATATTAATTGAGTATTATAATTTATAATCTATATTTTCCAATTTTATTCATAATTGGATAACGGAGTTAACGGGTAATTATAACGGCAAATCTGAAAAGATTCATTTTTTGTTTTGCTGTTCCTAAACTAAATAAGATTTTTTTAACATGCACAGATGAGACTGATCTACAATCATTTAAAGCTGTGTGCTGAAACAAAATCAACAAAATCAGCTCCTCTTAGTCGAAATATAAATCCGAAATTCACCAAAAAAAAAAAACCCGATAAGCTAAAACAGTCTATTCGTAAGAAAGAAGACACTGTCATACTCATGACATTAACAATTATCGTGCTATCGGGCTTTGAACTACAATTGCCATAATAATACATATGTATATTACAATTCTGTAGCTTTCTTCACAAAAACGATATACTGAAGGTTAAGCAATATGAGTTAGCTTGTTTCTAATTAATCAAATCACTTACTGACTTAATTTGAATAAAGACATGTCAAGATTTCGATTTTTTCGAAATCACATTGTTTGATTTAGAAATATTATAGCAATAACCTGTCAATATTTGGAATGCCAGACATAATTAAAAACATTGTGTTTGGCTGTGTGCCACTGCGACTTAGAGTTAGAGTGGATAAATTCTATCTAAATGATCGTATTCAATATGTAGAAATACCTGATTTTAGGGGGGATCATATTATAGTTTCATAGAGATCACAATATCTTTTAAAGAAGTCTAGAGTTGCCCAAGGAAGCGTTTCGGTCCCTTATTGTTTTTATATACAGCGTCGTTAAGAAGACGGTTGATCAAATTAAATAAGAATCCGGTTTAGGCTATTCCAACGCGTTCGAATCAGGCAATTTAAATTTGGCCTCACTGTTTCGGAGATATGATTTTTTTGTAATAAAATGTTGGATATTGTAACTAAAATAAAAAAAATTTAAAATGTGGCTGAAGGTGTCAAAGGAATTTTTTTTATACTCGTTTACTATTGTTACTTTCTTTTAACCAAACCAGATCCTTATTTCGTTTAAACCACCGTCTGTCTAACACCCTGTATACGTATATAAAAAACTTACCTAATAAAATGAAATGCGTAATTACATTAATAACTAAATAATAATAAATAAACTAAATAATTTTAATAACAAATATTTAAATAAAATTATGTAAATATTAGTTATTAAAATTATTTAATTAGTTACATAAAAAATGTTATTACAGTAATAAAAATACTATTTATGATCAAAGTCAAATATTTGTACACCAACAATGACAGAATATGAAACGCACTGGAATGTAAAAGCTTTACACAAAATATGCAAGCCCATATTCTAGCAAATTGATACATTAGTTATAATTTGATTTTGAATTCGTTGAATAATGAGCGCGCATATGAGAACGCTTATGCTTCAACGAATTCATGCGGCACCATGCCTTACCTACAAGGCCATTCTAACTTTATTTCTTAGTTTCGTGGTAGAGTTACGGGGTGAAACGCAGTAATAGCTTATTATAAGATACTTCTGTGGCGATGGGTTGGCATATTTATAACATCATCAAATTGCGTTAATATCTTTAGGGTTGATATAAGTCCAAGCTTAGAGCTTAATACCAGTACATATTTGGCGAGTTTGCAAACAGTGGGCAGATTTTTATTAAAATCTACTTAAAAGCTAGTAACGATCTCAAAATGCAAGGCGTAGCGGTATAAGACGAATGCAGCAAATACCAGCTTAGCCAGCGGTTAAGTCACATGTAAACTTATTTTCAAACAAATAAAGTTATCTTCTCATATCTTATACATATTCTTGTTATCATTTTTACCGATGACGTCTAAGAAAGTGTTATATTTTTCGGTTGTCTGAATTCTGTGTCTTTAACACGTTGCATCCTAAACGGTTAATTAATGAATGAGATGCTATCAGCTTAGTGTTAATTATAGTTGGATTGACATAGCCTAACTACGCTACATAAAAAATAGAGAATTGTCGGAAAGGGACAGTGCATAGTGGTGTAATAACAAAAATATAACGCACTCTCTCGCACGATTCGCAGCGTTCAACTTCTAATAGTTCAAAGTCTAAACAGTCTAGGTTGATGCGTCGCTGTGTGTACAAGCCTTTAAGGTCTTTATTTACGATTAGCTTTTGCTCGCGGCTTCGCTCGCGTAATAGTAGGTTAGGTTATGTTCGTAACGAACATTATTTTAAATAATATATAGCCTATGTTACTTGGTGATAATAAAGCTTTCTAATGGTAAAAGAATTTTTGAAATCGGTTGTCTAGTTTTATTAAAATTAAATCCTTACAAATAACAAAAAATAAAATGTTTCCTCTATATAATATTAGTATAGATGTTACTAAATTCTAAGCAGGAGCAAGGATTTACGGCAAATGGCTCGGCCACTAGGATGCGTTCCCTAAAATCACATTTGGCGAAATGTGGGTGTAATAGACTTTGTCTACTTCACCATTCATAGATAGAGGACTAAGAGTATTCATACCTATATATGTAAAATATGCTAGCCGTCGTCTCCTGTTTTCTTGGTCCAGTAAAGTATAATACCTTGCCAGTATGATTCTTTTTTATATAATACTTATAACTTGTTTAAAATTACCAGTATAAGATATATTCCTTTTATCAGGGAGAATTTTACAATTTGATATAGCGAAAACAAAACGGCACCTAGAATCGTAATAACTATTTGAAGACCAAAGAATATTAAAATGTTGCTTCATACGATGCGGACAACCCAAAACCAATCCAAAGACTACAAGCATTTATATACATATAAAATCAAATGTAAACTTAAAAAAAGTTTGTATTTATTTATTTATTTATTTATTTATTTATTTATTAAGTACTGCCACATGACACATATTAAAAATACAACAAGTAAATTATATATATAGTACATGTTCTGATATGCATCACAATAACGGCGTACATAGCATTTGCACTAACTTTATAACTGCAGTTTACATTACATTAATTTATAGTGTGTTAACATAAATTAAGCAAAATACAAAAGTTAATCAAACCAAATAGTAAAACAAAAACACAATCTTACATTATATTGGCAAAGTATACATTTATTTATTTGTATTGATTTTTACATAATTGTAAACATTATAGTATGAACCGTGTGTTCACATTTAGGGTCCAGTTGAAAACCAGCGTTAGGCCCGGTTAGCCTATCTGGCAAATCCTGAAATTAGACCGTGAGACACATAATTATAATTTATTTTAAAACGCAATTCTGACGTTACTTGGTAAATAAGTATGTTTTGTTTGTTTTAATGTTTCTGACTCAGTAACAAACGTAATTTTCTGATGTGGCGTTTGGGTTTCTATTAGGGGTTTCGTAAGAAATTTCAAAATATTAGTAAGGACGGACTCTGAACTATGTGAAGAAGTCGATAATATGTTCGCCCTATATATAACATGCCTAAATATAACTAGCATAGTGTGTTTCACTTCATCACATCTCTGGATGATGATCCCCACGATTGGTTAGTAACATCAAGTGTTGTAAGTTCGTTTTCCGCATGCGGTCAGGATGTTCTTTGTGGATGTTTTCAGGCGTCAGCATGTTTATTAAGTAATAATGATTTACTATTATTTTAGATCTTATTTTTTTCAGGGCCCAATTGCTATAATGACAACAGCGGCAGGAGCACCCATTGATTACAGGTCTACAAGCACATTAAATGAAAGGCTCATGTTCAATGAGTTTTTCATGGATTCCATGACCCATCTAGTTCGTGAAAGAATTCCGGAGAGACTCGTCCACGCCAATGCTGGGGGAGCTTTTGGTTACTTCGAAGTGACTCATGACGTAACAGATATATGTAAAGCTGAGTTCTTGAGTAAAGTTGGAAAGAAAACGCCAATTGCGGTCAGATTCTCACCCGTTGTGGCTGATAGAGGTGGAATAGACATATCTAGAGACGCTAGAGGGTTTGTAATTAAATTCTACACTGAAGAGGGAAATTTTGATATAGTAGGCTTTAATACACCTATGTATGTCTACAAAGACCCTATCCTCTTTCCTACTTTCGTGAGAGCGCAAAAAAGGAATCCAGCAACGAATTTACATGATCCAAACATGTTCTGGGATTTCTTGACTTTGCGCCCAGAAAGCTTCCACATGTTCTTACTGGTGTTTGGAGATCGTGGTATACCTGACGGCTATCGTCACATGCCCGGCTTTGGTATTCATACTTACCAAGTGGTCAATAAGCATGGAGACACTTACTTCGTTAGGTTTCACTTTAAGCCTGACCAAGGTATAAAAAATTTGCGCTCAGAAGAAGCTATGAAAATAGCGGCTGCTGATCCAGATTATAATACAAGAGATTTATATAGAGCTATTGGTGAGGGTAATTTCCCAAGTTGGACGGCCAGTATTCAAGTATTAACTTTAGATGATATAAAAGAGGCTGGGTTTGATGTTTTCGATGTTACAAAGGTGCTTCCATTGGATAAATATCCTTTGAGGCCACTGGGGCGTTTCGTTTTGAACAAAAATCCTGTTAATTATTTTGCTGAAATTGAGCAATTGGCCTTTAATCCCGCTAATCTCGTACCAGGTATTCTTGGAGCGCCGGATAAACTGTTCGAATCGCGCCGGTTAGCCTACAGAGATGCTCAATATTACCGCTTAGGAGCAAACTTTCTTAACATACCTGTTAATTGTCCTCTACAAAACAAAGCTTTTCCCTACAATCGCGATGGTAGACCGCCACTCAAGAATAACTTGAAAGATATACCTAATTATTACCCAAATTCGTTTAACGGTCCAGTACCTTATAAAGAAAAGAAAAGAGTTGAACTTATAGAGATATATCAAGATGAAGCTGATAACTTTGAACAATCTAGAGAGCTGTACATCAATGAAATGACAACAGATGAAAGAAAAAGGGTAGTTGAAAATATCTTGTACAGTTTGGGGCCGGTAACAAAGTTTATACAAGAGCGGGCTGTCAAAATTTTTATGCATATACATCCAGATCTAGGTCACAGAATATGGGAAGGTTTGCAGGCGAATAAGACATCATATGATTTCGATTACTGAATTACGTAGACAAAATCTTATGTCCTCACAAGCGTGACTTTAAATATGTGACACATTTATTTTAATATGTTTTCACTGTTTGTTCTTGGGCTAGAATAAATGCATCTTGCTTTTTATACTTTTATTCGTGTATAATGTGATAATGTGTGATTTGCAAATAGAGTAGTTGTCTAAACTGAAAAGATGTAGACAAAGCTAAAAATACATTTATTTATGTAAGTCACTTACTTGTACTTACAGACATAAAAGTTTATAAGTTATTGATTTTACTATAATTTTCAATTTCGGTTTAAGTTTGTTGGGTTGCGCTGCACTTATATAAAGCGTAAAGAGTAACCAAAATAAAGCAAATAGTTAATGTCTTTAAACAATTGATCGTATTATAAATCGTATATTTTGAAAATTATGGCTAGAAGAGATGGCAAACAAGCATAATTATGTTTGCCACCTTAGTTGTAAAAAAGAATATAGGTTTCATTCCTAGATTATCGAACCTAGGAAAAGGTAATTCAAGATGTGATACAAACGGAAAGGAAGAGGTATGTGAACCTTAAATTACCGGATGAAACGCAGTAACAATGCGTACTTTATGCTAGTTCCCTGTAAGATCATTACTACCATCACCAATCATTGCTTATAGCGAGCTCTTTCACTCGATAAAACATCAAAGTGAGTAATACCACTACATGTTTGATGTTTTTCTAACAGTATAATATTATCAAAATTTTGTAAATTTCTGACAAGCTCACTTAAATGTGTATTGTGCGAGGCTTTATGAGGCAATAGGCAGCAATATTTAGCATTACCCGTGAACATGTACAGACTGTATTTATTTTTAGTTATAGCTGTAATATTAATTTGTTATAAGATAAATGGCATTAAATTTCAAGGTAGCAACACTAAGCTATTATCACATATCAAGATCAAATTACATTGCAAATATATTGCACTCATAACAAATATGCTCCTTTGTCTTATAATCGTAGGTTCTGAATAAAACTAACCAAAAGTAGGAGGTGAACACTCTGACATTCTGATGTAGGGCCAGGTTAGCATGCTATAATAGACGAGCGTGCTTAAAAATGTTATGAGAGTGAATGAAACAAGAAAAATGAGCAAGGAGTGCTACTAGCAAGTGTAAATCTCGGGTTAAAGATTTATTTATTCTCAAAAAGAACAGGTACAGTTCACTTATATTGAGATTCTATATAATTTTAGTATGTTTTATAAAATACAGCTTGAGTTACGTTTAGGTAAGAGATGATGATGATAAATTAATAATTTTTTGTGACAAAATCTAGTAAACGTTTTTTATACAATGCTATGGTTTTAGTGTTTCTTATTTCATCTGGTAATTTGTTGTACAGTTGTGCTCCTTCGTATAATATGTTCTTTTTTCCATAGTCAGTTCTGGGTGGTGGTAGCTGTAGTTTTTGTCGTCGTCGTGTGTGGTATGTGTGTGATTTTGTACTGAATTCTAGTTGTGAGTGTATTGTTTTTGTGATGATTTTCTTTATTAGTATGCATGTTTTGTAAGTGTATAATTGTTTAATATTTAGTATTTTTGTATCTTTGTATATTTTATTGGTAGATGTTAAGTAGTCATAGTTGTATAGTACTTTAATTAGTTTATTTTGTATAACTTGTATTTCATGTAGATTTGTTTTGGCTGCACTTCCCCAAACCTCAACTAAATATTCTAAGTGAGGTTTTACAAGCGAGTTATATATAAGTGGGCGTATATTGTGTGGGATACAGTTTCTAATTCGGTGTAATGCTCCAACAAGTGGTGAAATTTTTGATTTAAGGTGTTCTATATGGGGTCTCCACGTTAGTTTGTTGTCTAGTATCAGACCCAAATATCTTTCCTGACTTGATTGTCGGATTTTCTGATTATGTATAGTAAGAGGTAGGTGGTCTTGTATTCTTTTGTTCTTTGCAGAAAAAATCACATAAGCCGTTTTCTTCGCATTTATTGTAAGGAGATTAGAGAGAAACCATTCACTTAATGTGTGTAAGTCATTCTGAGCTTGGTGTATTATATCTTCTATATGATGGCCAAAGTAAAAAAGAGAAGTGTCATCAGCATACAATGTAATGTCTCCTGAGATTTTCACGCTACTTATATTGTTAATATAAATGAGGAATAATAATGGGCCTAATATTGAACCTTGCGGTATTCCATAATTAAGGCTGGCTGGACTACTTTGGTTATTTTTGAATTTAACTATTTGTATACGATTGCTTAAATAAGATTCAAGAATTTTGTACATTGAACCTTCGATTCCTATTTCTTTAAGTTTGTTTAGCAAGATGGTGTGGCTAACTGTATCAAATGCTTTTTTCAGATCAATAAAGATACCCAAAACAATTTGCCTTTTGTCAATAGCAACCTTAATTTTAGTAATCAAATCTGTAGTAGCGGATAACGTATTTGATTTTGGTCGAAAACCATATTGCTGAATGAAAAAGAACCCTATTTTAGTTAAATAATCATTGAGTTGTGAGTAAACTACCTTTTCAAAAATTTTCGATAATACAGGTAAAACAGATATTGGCCTGTAGTTACTGGGGTCTGTTTTACTTCCACTTTTGTAAATTGGGGTAACTTTGGCAATCTTAAGACTATCGGGAAATAATCCTTGGCTGAGACAATCGTTTATGCAATTCGTGAGATTATTTATTATAATAGGCTTTATGCATTTTAATTCCTTGACACTCATTCCATCAATTCCACTACTTGTATTGTTGTTTAAATCATCAATTATTTTACTGATTTCGTTAACTGTACATGGATTAAATGTCTGTAATGTATTTTTAGGATTAAGTATTTTTGTATATGGTAGTGTGTGATATGTACACGAAATTGCATTCGCTAAGACAGAACCAACTGTGGAGAAAAAGTCATTAAAATACTGACATATTGCCTGCCTATCTGTAATAATAGTAGATTCTACTACCAGTTTCAAAGGCAAACTGCTGTCTTTTGTTTTATTAATTGCTAAGGTATTAATTAAATTCCACATCTTCTTTGGTTGCTTCTCACACCTTTTAAACGAGTTGTAATAGTAAAGTTTCTTCGTGTCATTAATGGTTTTGATAGTTTTATTTCTCATAGTCTTAAATGTTATTTCCAAATTTGCGTCTTCCGGGTTCTTTTTGTGTTCGTTCCATGCTAAATTTCTCTTTTGTATTTTATCCAGTACTTTTTTGTTGATCCAGTCTTCACGAGGCTTATTCATTATTTTAACTTTTTTTCTTTTGCTTATTGTTATGTTCTGTAGTATATGTTTTTCTAGTGTGTTATAATTCAGTTCCTCGTTTGCAATTGTACATTTTACCATTGAGTTGTATAAAAAATTATAGTCTGTTGCTAGATACTCGCGTTTTAGCTTGGTTTTGACTTTCGGCTTTTTTATTTCTAGAAACATTTGCTTATGATCTGATAGTGGTGTATCAAGTAGTGCCATATGAAAGGTATTAGATTGAATGTTTGTAGAAATATGGTCGATGATGGTACATGTATTATTTGTTACCCGTGTACCGTAGTCACTGCTTATGTTGTTTAATATTTGGTATCCTGATTCGTTGAGCATGCTAATATAGTCAGTTGTTTGTCGGATATTCTGTAGTAAATTAATGTTGAAGTCTCCAAATGTTATAGTTCTGTGTCTATTTTCAAGTTGAGAGCAGTATGTTTCTACGAATTCTTTTGTATTGGTGTTAGGAGGTTTATAAACAAGCCCGACGTTTATCGCAAACTTATTTATATGAATCCAAAGGTATTCTGTAATATCTATATACCTCTAGGGTAAACAGAACTTGATCAATATATGATGCGCAGGGATGCATAAATATAAGGTGAAAATGTATATGTAATTTCCTTTTTCTCTTTCTTGGTATACCTAAAATAACCGCGATAGTCTAGTGGGAAACCGTTGGACTGCCCCACAGATTGTTCTATTTATTTTGTCATTATTAGGTACCTATACTTAATAATTACTAAATTAAAATGGCATGCAAACCAATGTAGGGGTTAACCTATACATTGATCGGTCTGCAAGGTTAACCAAATTTAACATCATCATACTCATACCTATGAGTATGAGTATTTCTGGGTCATCTGACCCAGGAATACTCTGAAGAGCAGGTAAAATCACTGTTTCCAACTGTCAAATCAATGATATGAGGACTCCGAGAAAGAACAGAAATATGCAATGCTAGACTCTCTCTAACCATCGCTTTAACTGTATGGTTTAAAAGATATTTGATATACAGGGTGATTTTGAAATCGTGTAATTCCTTTTAACCACGCATTCTACTGGTGATATAGAATAACCCTGACCATATTTTTATTTAATTAGAATTATTTTTTTTGAAAAATTTGTGTTCCGTTTTTTTCGTGAAATGGTGTCAGATAGTCATATGTTAACCAACCGAGGCAATTTTAATTTTTTACTAATTAAAATAAAAAAACATTAATAATTAATGTCGTAAATAATAACGGGCGGTCCTTTTTATTGCCCCCTATTATTTACGACATCAGTTATTGTTATGTTATTATTTTTAAATTAGCAAAATCTTAATATTGTGTCAGGTAGTTAAAATATGACTATTTGAAATCATTTCATGAAAAAAATCTGTACTTTAATTTTACCGAAACCATTATTCTAATTAAGAAAAAATATGGTCAGGGTTATTCTATATCACCAGTAGAATGCGTGGTTAAAAGGAATTACACGATTTCAAAATCACCCTGTATATGATAACGTTTTTTGACAAAAGATAGAATCTCTTAAACTCAACTATAGAAGGCCTGATTTATACTTTTAAAAACAGTAATCGAGTACTTAGATAAAATGTTTCCAATGACATCAATTCTTTTTAGCATATTGAAAGCTTTTGACCTTGTGGCACATAATTTCTTACTAAAATGCTCAAAAAGTATGGAATAAGTACGAAGAAACGCAGTAGACATAGGACACAATCTTTTAGATCGCCACCAATGTGATGAAATGCCATGTCTTTCAGGACTTTATGAAACTCACAGCGATCAAACAACATGTTAAACGAACGCGGCGTTCCACAAGATAGTATCCAGGATGTGCTGTGTTTCTTAATCTATATTAATGAATGAATGGCACAATTCGTTTATGTACCGTCCGCGCCCGGGCAGGGCGCGGGTGTGTGGGGCTCGAGCCAGAGAAGCCGGCTCCATACCCACTAAACCCCTGACGACGTTCCTCCAGTACCTAGTGTCGGTGCCACGGGGTTCGCGCTAGCGTGGGGAAATGCTCCTGATGTATACTCTCTTGCCACAGGGGAGGCGAGAGGGTTATGTTCGGCTCTCCCATACTTCGGGCCTACGGACCAAAACCCCACGGTGTGCACGCTCGCTGCCTTGTATAGTGGATGGGCCGCTTGCAAAATTACTACCTCAGCGACCCACCCAGCAGTCTACAACTCCTCGGCGACGCCCCGGCACTACATAGGGCGTCAGACCGACTCAATGGCTGGCGGACGGAAGATCCCCGTTCTCCCGCCCGCGGCCTTCATTATGGTGGCATTAGGCGCACGTAAGCGGGCCTGCGCCGCCCGGTTCGCCGGCGACGGCTCGGATCCGCAAGGATACTTTCTTCACAGATCCGCTTCGCTGCCTCCTTCTGCGAGATGACGTCCTCGCAGAAGGGCGCGACCGCTGTCCACTTCCTCTAGCTGTCGGCCATGGCTTTGATCACGGCCGGCAGCGAGAGATCCTCACCCACAATCTCAATGAGTTCACGGCGCTGCACCGCCCAAGCAGGACATTGCTCGAGCGTGTGCTGCGCCGTGTCCTCCTCACAATCGCAGTGGTTGCAGATGGGACTCGGTTCCCTCCTAGCAACCGTGTGCAGGTATTTGCCAAAGCAACCGTGCCCTGACAACACCTGCACTAGCCGGAAGGAAAGGGTCCCATGCTGCCGCCCTGCCCATCGCTCCAATACCGGCTGGAGGGCCCCAACGATTCTGAAACCGGCCGAGGGCTCCTCCAGCCGCGCCTTCCACTTTAAAATCATGCCCTGATGGTCTCGATCGCGCGCGTACTCAATCACTGTCGAGAGGGTACGACAACCCGTCTCCCGCACCGCCTCTGCGCGCACTGGGCCCGCCCAAATTTGGCAATAGCCGCCCAAGGGCGGACGCAGTGCCGAGAAGCTTCGGGGCGAGCTGTCTGAAATGCTCGTCGAAGTGCCACCTTCCGTCCAGCACCAAGCCCAGATATTTCATGTGGGCCTGGACGGGAACGCGCGTCGAGCCCACCATTATCGAGGCGCCGCGGGGTGGACTGCGACGAGGCCCATGAAAGACCAGGGTCTCCGTCTTGTTAATAGCCACCCGTAAACCCAGCGCCTCGATACGCCCGACCACCTGGGAAACCCCCACGGTAGCCTAACGGGCCGCCTCCTCAAAGGTACCCCCACGGGCTGTGACGAGGGTGTCGTCAGCGTAACTGATGACGCTCAGCCCGAGTGGTAGGGCAGCACGTAGGACCCAGTCGTACCCCATGTCCCACAGGAGCGGACCAAGAACCGATCCCTGCGGGACACCGCACGACATGGGCCGCCGCCAAACCTCGCCTCGAATCTCGAGGAGGACACTCCTGCCTCTCAGATAGTCCGCCACCAGCCGCTCCAGGTAAAAAGGTACCCCGTGATATCGGAGCGCCCCCTGGACACAGCTGTATGGCAGACTATTAAACGCGTTGGCGATGTCTAAAGACACCGCCAACAGAACACCGCCGCCGGCGACCGCCTCCTCGGCCGCAGCCTTCAGGCGCATAATGGCCCCGACCGTCGAACGTCCTTCCCGGAATCCGAACTAAACGTCCGACAGGTCGGGACCGACCGTGCTCAGGTGCCGGACGATGCGGGTGGCGAGAATTTTCTCAAATATCTTTCCCGCCTCGTCCAGCAGCACTATGGGCCTGTACGTCGCGGCCGACTCTGGAGGCCGTCCTGGCTTGGCCAGCAGTACCAACTTCCCCTCCTTCCAGCACTCAGGGAATCGTCCCGACACCAGGCTCGCGTCGAAAAGTTCCCTGAGGCGGACATCCAGGTGATCGAGGGCCAGCGCGAGAGCTCGCGCCGGCACACCGTCAGGTCCAGGGGCGGTCGTCTTGGAGCGGATCCGCAAGACAGCCGCCCCCATCTCCGCGTCTGTAACCGGGGGAGCACTGAGGTCCGCCTCCCGATGTCGGCCTCCCGATGGGGCCATTGTCGGGGGCACGTGTTCTGGCCTCGACCACCTCGGAGAGGGAGTTGGGCTGGAGGGTCTCCGTAAGGGGGGGAGGGCCGCGCACGGAGCTTGTTTAGCGCCGCGCAATATGGGCGCCCCCAGGGGTCATGGTCTAGACCCTCCAACATCTCACTTTTCGCCCGTTCCTTGGCGCGGCAGATGGCCGACTGCAGAGACACCTTCACTTCGCCATACGCGTCATACAGTCGGCTCTCCTCTCGCTCATCGCGGTGGCGACGGCTTCGGCTGTGTGTGTATAACCTCCGGGCACGAATGCAGGCCGCACGGAGGTCCGCCAGCTCCTGGGACCACCAGTAGACCCCCTTTGGGGTCCAGTGTCGCACTCGGGGCATGGCCGCGTCGCAAACAGCTTGAATGCTGTCGCGAAAGCGGACAGCCCCGGCGTCTACCTCCCCAGACGGGGGTGCAGGAGACAGCCAAGCTTGAACTATGGCTGCCTCTTCCAGGAGGTCCCGGTTCAGCCTCTTCACAGCCCACCGCGGAAAGCGAGGTGTTCTGCCCGGGTTCGCGCTAGCCTTAGAGCAACCCTAAGTTAGTTTAAGTGGTTGCCTTGCCGCTGCCACCGCACCGAGTGTTGTGGATTCGAATCCGACAAAAATTTGTGTGATCCACAAATGGTTGTACCGAGTCTAGGTGTTCTTTGTGTCCGTTGTTTGAATGTTTGTAAAGAACCCAGCGTATTTCTGACTTTTTAAAGGGTTTTAAAAAATTAAAAAAGAACACAATTTTTTTAAAAAGTTTTGTCCAATTATGTATGTACAGCCCGTTTTAACTTATCTATCTTTATATAAGAAAAAGGCCGCTGTATCATTCAGTGCCCTAAAACACTTCTAAGGACCTAGGCAAGACAATGTATAAGACTCATATTGCGTGTTATCTGGAAAATGTATTAATTCTATTTTTAACGATTTATTGACTTTTAATCGTTTTAACTCGCTGTCATTCTTTTGATATTTTTCTACCTCGTACCAATCGATTGCAGAGGGTAAGGATATCGTTTCGATAACTCGAGATAAAGCATCGGCTACCAAATTCTTGTGGCCGCTGATGTGCTGGATATCCGTACTGAATTGTGATATATAATCCAGATATCTGATTCGTCTAGGGGTATCATCCAATGACGGCTTCTTATCGAAAGCATGCATTAGTGGTTTGTGATCCGTGTAGACCGTAAATTCTCGTCCTTCGATGAGTCTTCTGAAATGTTTTATAGCCATATAAATTCCTAGTAGCTCTTTATCGTAAGTAGAGTATTTTGTTTGGGCTTCACTTAGTGATTTGGAGAAAAAAGCTATCGGCTTCCATTTTTTGTATCTTCGCTGCTGTAGTACAGCGCCTACGCATTTGAGACTAGCATCCGTCATTAAAGCTATTTGCGCGTTGCTGTCCGGACATGCTAATGTAGTTAATTGTCGAATGTCCTGCTTGCAACATTCAAACGCGTGGTTTGCTTCGGTATTCCACTGTATAACTGTCTTATCATTTTTCTTACAATTAATTAAATATTTATTTAATGGTGCTTGATGTTTTGCTGCATGTGGAATACTGCTTCGGTAGAAGTTAATCATACCCAAAAAACGTCGTAATTCATTTATCGTTTGTGGTTTAGGGTAATTGTTTATGGCTTGAATTTTTCCATAGTTTAGTTCCAACCCTTGGCTCGTTATATGATAACCGAGGAAATCAATTTCCGACTTGGAAAATTCGCATTTGTTTGTATTTATTGTTATGCCGTGATCATGCAAGCGCTTAAACACCTCTTCTAAGTGTTCATAATGTTCCTTAATATTATTTTTCTTATCAGCGATAAATATGTCGTCTACATACACGAATACGTAGTCCAAGTCTCTGAATATGGAGTCCATAAATTTTTGGAAGGACTGTGCTGCGTTTCGTAACCCGAATGGCATTCTGATGAATTCAAAAAGTCCAAAAGGGTTTATAATCGCTGTTTTCTCTGGTTCAGCTACGGGCAGAACGTGAAAAGCTTTCTTTATGTCTATTTTGCTGAAAATTTCTTTTCCGCTTGCCACGTACGTAAAATCAAGTAGCCTTGGAAGTGGGTACCTGTCTGGTACTGTTATTTTATTTAGTGCGCGGTAATCTCCACATGCTCTCCATTCGCCATTCTTCTTCTTGACTAAATGAAGTGGCGATGCCCATTGACTGCTTGACGGTCGGCAAATTCCCATATCTATCATGTCTTGGAATTCCTGTTTTGCAATTCTGTATTTATCAGGAGGTAATGGACGCGCTCGAGTAAATACTGGGAAACCTTTTGTTATTATTTGATGCTGTACTTGGTGCTTGGTAGGTAGGTTCATCGATCTAGGCTTTGTAATGTCTTCATATTTCTCTAACAATCGCTTTATTGGTTCCTGTAGAGAAGCGTTTAACGATCGGACTGATGCAATGTTTGCTCTCACTATTTTGGCAGGCGTTTTCAAACCTGTCTTTTTATCGATCAGTTTTTTTCCGTGTATATCTACTAATAATTGATAATGATCCAGAAAATCAGCTCCCAGAATTGGCATCTTGACGTCGGCAATGGTAAATGTCCATTTAAAGCTTCGGCGAAGTCCTAGGTTAAGCATTAAAGTGCGTTCCCCGTATGTATTTATAGGGCTGCCGTTGGCGGCGAATAATTTGTATTCGCATGCTTTGCTCTCGTTATTTGTGCGATTGATAACCGAAATGTTAGCACCCGTGTCGACTAAAAATCTATAACCACTGTTTGAGTCAGTTATAGTTAGACGGTTTGCTGGGTGAATAGCACAGAGACCCGTCGTTTTCTGTGCTACTTCTAGTTTTCCGACGGCCTGATATTTTTGTTCATATTCCACGAACATGGCTTCTTGCATTTATACGAATCTTGCTTGAAACGATTATGATAATAACAAATTCCATTATGCGAGCTTCTGTGGCGCGACCTTGACCGTGAGTGTGACGTATGGCGTGAATGGAATTTGCTGCGTTGCATAGGTTGATGCTCGCGTGCACTACGTAATGCATTTATTTCTATACGCATAGCTGCAAGTTGTGACGATATGTTTGTTATTAAATTAATGTCAACCGATGTCTCTTGAGTGGTATTCTTGTTGTAGGTCAAGTTTTCATATATTTTATCGGCTAACTCGCTCAAGTTGTCTAATGATAAATTGTTTGTAACCGATATAATCGCTGTTAGCGAAGCGGGAAGTTGTCTTAGCCACAGAAGACGAATAGTGTCGTCGTTTATATTTCCACATCCCGCTTCCTTCATTTTTCTCAAGAGCTGGGAAGGCTTTTGGTCTCCGAGGTCCATTTCTTATAGTAGTCTGTGAAAACGTCGGTGTTCGCTCTCTTCGTAGCAGTTAATTAGACGTTCCTTGATGGTGGAGTACTTATTATCGCTGGGAGGATTAGTCAAAATGTCACTATTAACCTGATGGACTACCTCTTTTGGTAATTTAGATATTACCATATTGTATTTGTAGTCTTCGCCCTGTTTTTGTGGTGCCAAGATGGCTTCAAACTGAGCGAACCACAATCGTGGTGAGTCTGTCCAAAATTGCGGTAGTTTCTCCGTGACCGTGATTGCAGCAACAGTTTCGCAGCCTGAGTCGCTGTTATTGGTGGAGCCATTTTTCTTCTGACGTTATGAGGATGTGATAATATCGTAATACTATTGTTCTCTAGATTCACCGCTGAAAACCAAATTGGGTTCCGGTCGTCCCGGTATTATATCAGCACTAGAGACCAATAGATCACGTCGGGGTCACCAATTATTGCGTGTTGCTTTATGAACCAATTAAAACGACGATGTGGTGATTGAATATTGACTGGTTTATTGTTATTTAATTAAGGCTTATATACTAAGTTATTATACATACGTAGTACGGACCTATATAGGAAAGGGAAATTATGATGTTTACTTTATTTGCATAATTAACAATATTAACTATTATGTATTACGGCACGTAGTATTTTGCTTTGCTAATAACAAGTTATATATATCACGTTTGCATGTACTATACTATACTATGATATACTATGGCTTTCGCCATAACTCACATATAAAAGTACATACTATTAAATAATAAACGAGTAGTTATTGTATATATATTGTATATACATAGGCATATGTGCTAAGGCTACACTAGTGGTCGCCACAAGTTCAGGACGAAGTTTTATTTACATTTTGTATGGTAACAATGCACACATAGAGTTCGAGTGCCCGCGTCTGACCCACAAGTTGCGAAAGTGGTCGGCGGTCGCCAATTGTGGCGTCTAGTGATGCGTTGTCCGCGCACAGTAGACCTCAGTCGCCGGCTTCGTCCTTCCTTCCTCTCGAAAACTAAGTAAAAATTAAGTTACGTTCAGCCTCTAGTGTCTATGCCTGGTGGTTGTAGCCAGCCACTAATGGCTGCGTCTAGTAAACTCCCTCAAGTCTAAGTGACACTAAGAATGTATAATCACTTCATCAATTTGATTAGAACTATTGTTATTTTGTGTACCTTTTGTTTGAAGCTAGATGAATAAACTAAGTATAAATAAAAAGACACACATGAGGTATAATTTATTTTTCAGACATCAGCGCGCAGTGTTCATTGAAAAGTGTCTACAAAATATTACTTAATTTATTTGCTAAAGGTAGGATACAAAATGGTATTAAAATTGTTGTGAGTTATTTTCTAGCGGATGATGGCAGTAGTCACAGCGAAAGTGCAGAATAATCCGTCGGCGAACCAAATAGGATCATTTAAGAAAAAGACAGTGTTGAGTATTTTTCTCTGCCTAGTATTTAATAAACCAATTGAACACTGGCCTTGATCGATGACCAGTAGTATTGTTTCCACCCGTTTGTACTTAATTTTAACTATCAGAATATTACCATATAGTCAATAGTAAATTTTTTAGTTAGATCACAATAACATTGGCATAAAACATCAATGGGTCAAAATGTCAAAAATTAAGATGAGCGACGAAGATGAATATCATTAGTTAATAAAATTGGTTTATATCAAAAAGCTGAAGTAAACCGTTTTAATTATAAATCAGTGGTATTCAGGTTAGTCATTCGTTTAAGTGTTGACATTTTGAGCCGTTGATGTGCTACACCAATATTATTCTGATTCACATAATATTGTCTTATGTTTATGCGAATGTTATACATACATTGAAATTAAACCACTTTATACGGATTTTGTCTATATTTTATAAAGACCTGTGTATTATCTCAAGAGACGAAAGTAAGTAATAGATGTTATACATATATCGGGAACCACGCTAGGAATGCAAATACAATATCACACAAAAAGGCATTTATGTTATACACGGTTTGACGTTGGAAGCCGCGAAGAAGCCGGTTTGACCTCCATGCACGGCATATAAGTTTGTGTTATACAAAAATAATGAATCCTAGTCTGGACTCAGGCAAACTTTTCCTGTATGGGGATTGAACCCACAACACTCAGCGCATATCAGTACAATAGGGGCACAGTGATGAGGTTATAATTTAAGTCATTGTGTCATACCGTCCACTTAAACCGTGCTGCCGTTAAGCGTCTTGTGATAATGTATCGAGTGTCAAATACGTGTATATATATATGTAAACAAAATAAGGCCAATGAGTCGAGGGGAAGAATGAGAAAGAGGAGTAAATAAACAGTCAGCTGTTATTAACATTTTAACTTTTAAAAATATCTACAGTTTAAATCAAAATTTGTTACATTTAACAGATATTTACAAGAATGACAAAAATTTCCATAAATTTATAGACACAAACCATTTTTAAAAAACGTAACAGTAAATAAATGACATTTCAAGCTGAAATAATAATAATAATAATAATAATAATATATTCTACCACATACACACAACACCATCTAGCCCAAATGAAATGATAGTAGATTTTCTCATTTATGAGTATGACAAATTTTTCAAAATAGGTTAAAACATGAAATTAATGTTGATATCTCGTTGATTGCTCGCATGGTGGTACTTAGGATAACATGACGACGACCGCTTTTGTTACTTCTCTCCACATCATTGCGTGTGGGAGAAAAGGATAGACATAATTATCGCTTGCTGTCATAACTCATAACGTATACAGTGATGTATATTTACATAATTTCTCTGGTATTGTTGGCCTTACTATAGTTTATAATGAACTATTATATTTTATATTATTTATAACCGCGTTTTAACAAAAAGCAGATTGTTAATTCGATGTATTTGTTATGTATGTATAGAGTTTACATATATATAATATGATCGCTATATATAAGTATTGCACTTGGATAAATAAGACGACTTGTTGTCCTATTTAAGTCCTTGAATTTCTTTAATGTCTTTGTAAAGATTACAAGTAATATTTACAACAATGTGCATGTCGGATACTATCGATTTGGGTTAACCCTTAGCTCACGAGAAATATTTGGCCATAGAGATAATATAATTAATTAATGATTGATTTTTTAAATTGGATAAGTACTCTGCCTCGCAGATGGTGATCAAAACCAATACAACAACGTAATAAAAATATTAGGTCTATAATTGATTAAAGTTCTCAATGCCAAGAGTCCATGTCTTTGTTATCAATACCCGATCGATGTCTCTGCTATAGCAAGTGCCCATAAGTTACGGTAACTAATTCTTATTCAACACTTACCGCCGTGTGTTTGTTTACTTGGTTTACGCTAGGCAATGGCTTGGTTGTCTTTTCTTGGAATTATGCTTAGAAAATACAGCCTTGTCCATGAACGGTCATTCATGAAATTGCGGTCTACTACTAGCTGGAAAAATAAAACTGTTGTAAGAACCCAAATCAAGAGTCTCAAAATTTTATCTTAAAACGAAACTAATATTGTTTTCCAGGGTCCAGTTCCAATAATGTCTACAGGAGCAAGTGCGCCCATTGATTGTAAAGAGACAGTCACGTTTAATAAAAGACTCATATGTATTTAACGAGTACTTTATAGGATCGGTAACACATTTTGTTCGTCAAAACATCCCTGAACGAGTGGTACACGCCAAAGGGGCAGGCGCTTTCGGTTACTTCGAAGTAACTCACGTGATGTGACTGACATCTATAAAGCCAAATTTTTAAGTAAAGTAGGGAAGAGAACTCCGTTCGCATTAAGATTTTCACCACTAATTGTGGAAAGAGGCGGCATAGATACATCTAGAGATAATAGAGGCTTTGCAGTTAAGTTCTACACTGAAGAAGGCAACTTTGGTATAGTCGGTTTAAATACATCTATGTATGCTTACAAAGATCCTATTCTGTTTTCCGTTTCCTACTTTCGTCAAGGCACAGAAAAGAAATCCAGTGACAAATTTGATAGATCCAAATACCTTATAGGATTTCATGACGCTGCGTCCAGAAAGTTTGCACGTACAAATGTTAGTATTCAGTGACCATGGTATACCTAACAGCTACCGTTACATGGCTGGCTTTAGCATCCACACTTACCAAGCAGTAAATAATAATGAGAGAGCTACTTTGGAAGATTCCATTTCCAACCTGACCTAGGGATAAGAAATTGCGTTCAGAGGAAGCCAAGGAAATAGCGGCAGACGACCTTGACTATGCAACTACAGATCTATACAATGCTATTGCCAACAGTAAATATCCGAGTTGAACTGCGAGTATTCAAGTTTTAAGTTGAAATGACGTTCAAAATACTGCATTTGACGTTTTCGACCTTGCAAAGGTATTACCGTTATTTAATATTTATTATTATTTGTATTTATTATCCGTTAAGACCTTTTGGCCGATTGGTTTTAAATAAGAAGCCTATTCATTATTTTGCTGAAATTGAACAGTTGGCTTACAGTCCAGCAAACCTTGTGAAAGGTATACTAGGAGCACCAGATAAGATATTTGAGGCTCGTCGACTGACTTACAGAGACACTCATTATCATCTTTTAGGAGCAAACTTTTTGAAGATAGCAGTGAATTGTCCTTTTAGGACTAATGCCTTTACTTATGATCGTGATGGTCCCAGTCAAAGACAATATGAGAGACGTACCTAATTATTATCCAAATTCGTTCAATGGCCCAGTGCCTTATATAGAACAAAAGGGAGTTGAACTTATAGATATTGTTACGCGCTGGGTTCGACGGATAAGAATATAAAACAATATTACCGACTAAAACACGTTTTATTCTAGTACACAATTAACTTTAACACACAACAAACACTATATTACACTTTTCCACTTTGACTGCTTCAAACTCCGTAGTATTGTCGCGTCCGTTCGCTTCGATGAACACTTGACCGCTTACGATAGTAAACTGACTCGGCGGTGCGCGTGCGCTCTATTTATACGCGGGTAAAGCGCTTCTGGAGTTTTCCAGAAAAAGTCACACACGGCACGCAACAGCGCGATGGTTCGAGAATGTGCCAGCGCTTTCTCCACTGAACTCGTACCGACAAATACGTAGTTCCATAAGATGTCAATAGATGGTGCTGTAATAAATTATTATTAGAAACCGCCGACTCTTCCCCACAGTGCCGACAGAGGGCATTAGCCGTAACAATATTTACCAAGATCAACCGAATAACTTCGACCAAGTTCGGGCAGTGTACGTCAATGAATTATCCGAAGGAGAAAAGACAAGGCTAGTAGAAAATATTCTGCGCACTTTGTGTTTAGTTACTAAGTTTTTACAGGAGCGAGCTGTGAAATTGTATCGGATAATACATCCAGAACTTGGTGAGAGAATACGTCTAGGTCTGCAAGCAAATAGTACTAGATGTGAATATGATTAAGAGTTTGAGCGGATGTGAGCACAAGTGTGATTTTATTGAGTAGGTACATATAAAAAATATTTTCATAGAACTGTGTGTGAAATTCTATTGCATTATATTTAATTTTTTAACCAGTTCTTGTCCATTATATGGAATATGAAATTCTTATGTTGTGTATAATGTAATGTATGTATTAATTTATTATTAAAAATAAATATAAAATCAGATATGGTATTTCTTGCTATCACTTACGTAATAAAATGACGTTTGATAAAACTTTTGGTGTACTTTGGCATACTCACATAGTTTTATCCAACGATTTCAGATATTGTTCAGCATACACTTTCAATATCAAATTCTCAAGCTGTTCTAAAAGAAATATACCCTGGGATGGCTATAACCTTACTAATATTATAAATGCGAAAGTGTGTTTGCTGGTTCGTCCTTCTTTCACACAGAATAATCATAACCTTTGGCACAAAGATTTTATGAGCTGGTAAGTACTTTGCTTTAAATGCAGGCCTTTAGAACTAAGGGAACTAAGTCGCGGGTAATAGCTAATATTCTACCATTAGTTAAACGTCAACCAAATAGTATAAATAATGATAGTTTTATTATTAGGTCACGAGTACTTGATAAATTCGTGATTTCACAAGTCATTTTACTTCTATTTATTTACCAATAACTGTACATAATCCATTGTAAGTATTGTACTGTTACGTGACTTAGATTAGTTTTATGAATTAGCTATAAAATGGTTATTAAAATAATACTATTAAGACGGTAAGTAAAAAATATAAAAGTAAAGCTTACCAACCTTCTCCAGTATTTACAGATAAAAAGCAAGCAAGTTACAAGCAATTTTAAATTGCTTACATTAGTGGAAAACCGAATGGAAGTCCAGTCCATTGGCAGATTAAAGTATTGTTTTCAAAATACGATGTTTTTAATAATATTCTTTGTAACACTCTTTGATATGATGGTCGCAGTGGCATCGGCAGTACCAAACGATCCTGCTGGAAATCAAATAGTCACGTTTAAGGAAAATACACGGGTAAGTGCTACCCCTAAATCCTTTAGCAATAGTTGATTTGTTTTATTGATATGTAGCCCTAGTATTGGGTTTAAGAGTCAGCTGTAGCCATTATTTGGTGACAGAATAACTAAATGAGCCGGCTCATCAGACGAAGTACCACCCTTTTAACAACCGGTGTAAGAGTACTAAAATGTAACACTGGTTCACCAGAAAATTAAAAAATTCAGAGATGCATATAACTCTTAAATAGAAGAGCTTATTGTCGCCGATTGTTATTATTATAAAATTGCTGAGAAACCATAACCTTACTAAAGAAAATCAGCGTATGACTAGATTTCCCCGCGAATTAGACTTTCGGAGGCTCACTTACCTACCTCACCTTTTAATTCCTTTACCTTAGAGCCCCCAGTGCGAATAATACTATGTGTAGCGTTGCTTCACGTAACCTTAGGCAGAATTACTTATAGACAGAGCTGTTATACTATACGAGCGTGTAGGTCATATAACGAACTTTCTGACGAATTTGATTTTGATTTGTTTGGAACCAGTGTTACTCAACTTGAAGTGTAACAAGAAGGTTCTTTTAAGCTACCTAATGTTTATATTATTTTGTAATGTTAGAATTATAAGCGATCTTGTACTATGTTAAACAACTAATTTATATTGGTGAAAACTTGTAAATGGCCTTAAATTGCTAAGATTTGAATATTGAATGTGCTAGCTGTAAGTGTTCTAAATAAAATAAAATATAATAAAGTACCTATTGTAAGCAAACATACCCTATGGTAACCGCTTACCGTCATGCTTAGGTATGCTTATTTGCTTACTTTATTTTACATGTTTGATTCCCTTTATTACCACACAATAAGCTCTATAGTGAATTAACTGCAGAATTGTGCGAGCTACGTAGGTACTACATAATGACAAGTACAAGGTACTGTACTTAATACTTATATATTTTCAGGGTCCAATAGCTATAATGACCACGGGCTCAGGAGCACCAATCGATTATAAGCAGACCGTCACATTAAATAAAAGGCTAATATTTAATGGGTTTTTCATGGAATCCATAACTCATTTTGATCGTGAAAGGATTCCAGAAAGAGTGGTACATGCTAAGGGAGCAGGAGCTTTTGGTTACTTTGAAGTAACTCATGATGTAACTGACATTTGTAAAGCTAAACTCTTCAGTGAAATTGGGAAGAGGACACCGATTGCAGCAAGATTTTCAACAGTTTTTGGAGAGAGAGGTGCAAAAGACACATCTAGAGAACCCAGAGGTTTTGCAATTAAGTTCTATACCGAAGAAGGAAACTTTGATATAGTCGGTTTAAATACACCGATGTATGCCTACAAAGATCCTGTTCTTTTCCCTACTTTCGCGCGGGCGCAGAAAAGAAATCCTGCGACAAATTTGTTCGACAATAACATGTTATGGGATTTCTTGACGTCACATCCAGAAGTTCTCCACGTATTCTTTATCGTGTTCGGCGATCGTGGTATCCCTCGAGGCCACAGATATATGCCTGGCTTCAGCGTTCATACCTATCAACTAGTAAACGAAAATGGCGATAAATATTTCGTAAGATTCCACTTCCATCCCGACTTGGGGATAAAAAATTTACTTTCAGAAGAAGCTAAGATAATAGCAGCTGAGGACCCAGATTATGCGTCACGAGATTTGTACGACGCTATCGCTAAAGGTGATTACCCAAGTTGGTCTGCAAGTATCCAGGTATTAACTTTGGCAGACATCCAAACCGCTGGATTTGATGTGTTTGACATTACAAAAGTACTACCATTAGACAAATACCCACTAAGACCACTGGGCCGGATAGTTTTGAACAAGAATCCTGTTAATTTTTTTGCCGAAATTGAGCAATTGGCTTTAAGTCCCATGAACTTAGTGCCCGGCATTCTTGGATCACCGGATAAAGTCTTCGAAGCGCGTCGTCTATCTTATAGAGATTCGCAATACCATCGTTTAGGAGCAAACTTCTTGAATATACCTGTGAACTGTCCTCTGCATATCAAGACCTTTACATACAATCGCGATGGTGTTCCACCACTCAAAGGCAACATGAGAGACATACCTAATTATTATCCAAATTCCTTCAACGGGCCAATACCTTACGTAGAACAAGAGGGTGTGGAACTTATAGAGATTCACCAAGACCAACCGAATAACTTCGAGCAAGCACGGGATTTATATATTAATGGAATGACTGCAGAAGAGAAGCAACGACTGGTACAAAATATTCTATATAGTTTGGGACCAGTAACAAAGTTCTTACAGGAGCGGGCTGTTAAAACATACGCATTAATAGACATAGGTCTTAGTGAGAAAATACGGCAGGGTTTGGCTAACTGTACTAGATGATATGATAAATAAATGGTGTTTTAACGCGCTAGTTTTTCGACTTGTTAGCTAAGGGACTAATGGTGGTACATTATAATATTCTACCACATACACACAACATCATCTAGCCCAAACTAAGCAGAGCTTGTACTATGGGTCTAGTACCCATAGTACAAGCTCTGCTTAGTTTGGGACAATGGATAAATATACATGTATATTTTTATTTTTGTAAATACATACATATTATACTTACATTATACTGTACAGAAGCGGCGACATCTGAAGAGAAAAACATGCACATAAAGCATACTGAGCGGCCATCATTCCATTTTATATTTGATCATCTTTGCCGCAGTTAGGATAGGTATTATTGAAACTTATGATTGACGTAGCCCATGGATTAGGGCAAGGCAGGTTTAGCCATTGACAGTAGCGAGGGGAATAGGAAAGCGCTCGCATCTCGCATCCTCGAGGTGTAGGAGCGAGACCGTGATTTTTCTCTGCTTTCGCATCTTGCGGATCCAAGCCGCCGCCGGAGTCGCCTTTTGCATGACTATAAAATCAGGCATAATAATACCGCATTTGAAAATTGAATTTATCCAGCGATGTTAGTGCTGAAATAAAAATATCGTTGCAATCTCCATTGTAGTGACGTAAACAACAGGATTTGAATTACATTAGAATAATTATGTTGACAAATGACAACTCGCGGGCAGCGGTTAGATACGGGTGGCCCAAGACCGGTCTGTGGGGAGAGCCTTGAGGGAGGCTTAAGTCTAGCAGTGAACTTCTTTCGACTGAGATGATGATGATGTTGACAACTCTGTATATAACTACGTGTGCTGTCACACGCATAAACATACATATCATATCATATGTCATATTCATAGAACATTCCTTGACAATATAACATAGGGATAGCGTTGTGCACAACTGTTCGATAATCATTCGTCACCTTGACGTAACTTTTTTAGCTTGCTTGCATGTATTGAAATTAAACTACTATATACGGATTTTATCGCTTTGTTTATTTATCACTATATTACATAATTTTGAAACTGTTGCACTACTACTACTATTGAATTTTACTAATTTATAAACTAATAAAATTATTTAATTATTAAATAAACTTAAATATAATATAGTAGTTTAATTTCAATGAATAACATTCGCGTAAACAGAAGACAATAATATTGCTTGCATGTCTCATATTGGGATCGAATCCGCAGTAACAGTAACCAGGTGACCATTTAAACCGTATGTCTTCCTATTTGCCTTTCCCAATTTAGCAGACTTATCTTTCAATCATCTTCAACTATTATAAAATAGACCGGTGGTGTACCTATCTAAAAAAGGTCAAAATTCATTTCGGCATCCCTCATATACTTACACTGCCTAAAGAATGACTACCTAAGATGCTCCAAGTTCTTACATCAGTGTTGTTAAGACACAGAGGCCATATCGCCGTCATAATTTTTTTGATCTTAACAATTTAGAGCTATTTTATTGCCGTGTTTAAACTTGCGCTGATACTAAACAGTTTTTAACTGAAAAGTCGATAAAACTTTGTCCGTATCAGGAATAGAACCCCGGACCTCAAAATAGAACGCAAATAAAAACGAAACTAATACTTAGTGACTAACAAAGCAGTCAGTAACCAAATATATATGGTAATTAACTGTATATCGCACCAACTAAAGCTAATTACTGTAAAAAATATTGTTCACTGGACCAAATTTCGGTCAGCGCGCCGATCTTAACGGAGACTGGTAGTCAGCGCAGAAGATATGATAGTGCACATGTGTGTGCGCATGACCAACCGCTTTACGTGCTTTCTAAGGCACGGGTGTGTCTAACAGCGGCAACGCCTTATTTTCGAGGTGCCATTGAGACTTCTTCGCAGAAAAATCCAATCAATTTTTGTTGGCGCTACCCGGGATTCGAACCCGAGATCTCACACACAGCGTCGCTTAAATTATTGCGGCGCCAAGAAGATAGGTAATTTAGAAATAAGTGCAAACCAAACTTATAACGAAAGAAATGCAATTGAACTAATGTAGTGTAACAATTCAGACATGAGCAAACAAGACGAGGTGGCCGAGAGGTTAAGGCGTTGGACTGCTAATCCAATGTGCTCTGCACGCGTGGGTTCGAATCCCATCCTCGTCGACTTTTTTTTTGAGTTACTGCTTATATTTTTAGTTGGATTATTAAAATAATAAGCTATGAGATATTGGATTAGATTTTAGATTTATATATACATAAATTGTGCTATTACGTTTTTTAAGTTACAATATCTAATATTTATACATCATAAGTAATATTATAAATGCGAGTGTGAGTTTGTCTGTTTGTTTGTTACACTTTCACGTCTAAACTACTCGACCGACCATAATGAAATGCTGCACACACGTTGTCAAGGGTACAGAAAAGGACATAGGGTACCTTTGATCCAGAAAAAAAAAACTGTTCCCAAAAGATAGAAATTTATTTTCAAAATGTAGATTAACTTGCGAAGAAAGCCGCGGGAACAAAGTAGTATTTTTTATTGCCATTGGCGGCAGACGAGCAAGTGGCCCACCTGATGGAAAGTGGTAGCCGCTGCTCATGGACTTCAGCAATGACAGGACACAGCAAAGCCGCTGCCTACCGTGAAAGAAGAACTCTTTTAACCTCGTTTGAAGAAGGACATATCATAGCGCTAGTATCAAAAACGTACGATCCGCCTGATGGTAAGCAGTTGACGAGCTTAACCTTGCACTGACTTGATAACATAATGGTTTAAAGAGAAAGGAAATAAGTGTTGTCCGTTCGATCCAACACGGGACAAAATTTTGCGTGGCCCATGGGCTCAATATTTGTTTCAAGTTTGGGTGTTTTTGTGTCCATCATTGTTCAAATGTTTGTAAAGCCTCCCACTGGTGTTATTTCTGATGCGGGAGATGTCATTTGAGGAACCATAACATGGAACGAAAGGACATGGGTAGGTGGCTATGTGAGTCTCCAGGTCTCTGATATAACGGGCGAATCGTATTTACTGTGTCTTTTTCTCTTTCTTTCGTTGGTTTTCTGTAAGGAGATGGTTTTCGCTGGCGTGTCGGCTAATTCGTACCTTAAATAAATAAATAGCAACGGAACGGAAATTCAAACAAATAACTTATAAAGCTATGAACCCAAAGAGAAATAGAATATTCAAGGTTTCTGATGGACCACCACATTTCTGGCGGATGGTTATTACCAGATCACTATCCAATATGTTGGCTGTTTAGTAACTAGTTTTTTAAAGAAGTGGCAACGCGCGATGTCCGTAATCCGCTTTATACAAAGCAGCTACCGAAGCCAAAGTATCTTTGTCTTGCAAGTTTGCTTTCAGAGCAGGCTGTATGCAAGTATGCATTTGAATGTCTGCTTTTTGAGCAGGCTGTATGCTAGTATGCATTTGAATGTCTGCTTTTTGAGCAGGCTGTATGCAAGTATGCATTTGAATGTCTGCTTTTGAGCAGGCTGTATACAAGTATGCATTCGTAGGACTACACGAACGGCCCAGTTGTTTAAATGTCAGACATTGCCATGGTGTTGAGTTTAATAGGTTTAAAACACACACGTGACAAAAAATACCACCGACGTGAATTCACTCCTAAAGCATTTTAGGTAAGTTCAGAACATTCCAGACAAATTTTAAAACTGATTCCACGTAAAACAGTGTAGTAATTAATATGGAAGGAAACAAGACGAGGTGGCCGAGAGGTTAAGGCGTTGGACTGCTAATCCAATGTGCTCTGCACGCGTGGGTTCGAATCCCATCCTCGTCGACTGACTTTTTTTAAATATTTTATATTATTTTAATTTGAGATAAATGTCAAGGTGGAATTGTAGCAGTGTTTATGTCGCTATCAAGAATTGCACTAGTTAAAGATATATACTAAAGTTAATTTGTAGGGTTAGTTGCATACGCGTATGCGATGCAATGTTTGTCAGTGCTGTAATTGTATGTAGGTTTTATAGGGTCAAGCAGGGACTTTATTCGCTAGCCTTCATAAAACCACAGGGTATTTTACCAAAGTTACTCCGACAGCTTGTTTTTATTTTCATACATACAATTACGTACATATATAGTCTCACATCTATATCCCGGGAAGGGTAGGCAGATGTGTATGATAACCACATTTCATCAATATGCACTCTGTTAGAGAAAATCAGTATTACAGTATGTATTAATAATACAACAGCGTTTTTTTGAAAATGCTTTTGCAAAAATCTCTTTCTCCTCTCTTTCCCTCTCATTTATACCTCTCCCTTTCTGCCAGTACCCCCATTTTTTTTTTCTTTAGGGGCGATAACGACCTTTAGATATCCCTAGTACTGAAAGTGTTTAAGCTAAACATATACTTCTTTGTTACTTTTACAGCAACATATGATAAGTCAGTGTCTTGCTATAAGTTAAACAATAGGCGAATTTAAAGGTCTTTCCTTTTTACCTCTCGACGTAACTAAACATGAATAATTGTCGGCTTGTCTGTTTATGTATTACAATAAACAGAAGCTGTAATTTACATTTAGAAGTTAGGTAATTTAAACAATATGAAGGCTTTTACATGTATGATGTATGCATATACTTATGACACTATTCAGATATAGATAGATTACCTAATGTATATCTAATTGTAATTAATTAATTTAACTATAATATACATTACTGTTTTTTCCCGCGGCTTCACTCGCTCGGGAACAAAACTCTTTTCTGGACGAAAGGATACCTTTATATGTACTTCTCGGTATCCCTGACAACATGTATGCGAAACTTCATGATGATTGGTTGAGTAATTTAGGCATCAAGGCGTAACAAATAAACTCACATTCGCATTTATAATATTAATTAGGATTAGAATTGTATGCCTCTATTGTAAACTGTATGTTATCTTCTCTCGCCTGAAATACATGTTTGATGCGATATTCATAATAATAAGACATATGTAACACTTTGTATTTGTTATTTTATCGAGACAAAAGTTATTTGTTAAAAATTATGTTATAATTACACCTCTAGCGGGTACCTCTATACCTAACTGTACACATGAATGGAATTAATCATATAGGTACTTAAAATATTTCGCTACGTTCTTCTAAGTCTGTGGAATAAATATTTGAATTTGTAATTTGTCATGTGGTATGCATCCTACATGTTTTGGTATCGAGATATGGTCACCAAGCATAGGTGTAGTCTACAATTTATATCCTTGGAGTTTCTTTAAGGGATGTAGTACAAAATTATTTGCCAAAAACATGTGGTGATGACATTTAAAATAGTCAAAGTCGATAGAATTGGTTGTGGATTACAGGATTAATTGTCCTGTGAGGCAAACTAGCGCCAAGTGGTTTCAGCAGTGCCAGGTAACAACTTGATCCATTGCAATATCCAAGCTCCAATTTTCCCTATTTCCAACATTTAAAATTATGAAAACATGACCGTGGCACAGTGGTAGTGAATGCGACCGCTGTGCATGAGGTGTCGGGTTCAAATCCGGGTTGAACCAGCAAAAAATGGTTTTCTGTTATGAAACTCAAAAGGTGTTCCGTGCTTCGGAAATCACGTAAAGGTTGGTCGTTTGGTCCTGCGCCTGATCTCTCTCCGGTCGTGCCGGATTACCGCACCATCGGATCATGAGATTTAGAAAACAGAGAGTGCACTTGAATTTGCACACACACTTGTGTACTATAATATCTTCCGGGCAGTTGGTCAGTCTCCGTTAAGATTGGCTTGTGCCGAAATTCGGTCTGGAGGATATTAAATTAATTAAACTCCTCGATGTAAAGTTTTTAATACTTAATTTTTATTTCTTATTATAGTAATATAATAATTACACTTAATTAAGTTCATAGACGGGTCCAAAAAGTTTGAGTTTAAGTAATATCCTTACAGGCAAAGAATAATAAGTTCACCGTCGGTACATTGACCTTAAGTGTTTTAAACCCGAGCCACAAATTGCAGTAAAATAAATAAGTACTGGGCAATAATTCTAAACTGCGGTGCGGACCTCTAAAACCAATTTGCTTCGAGAAATTTCAAACAATTGTACTAGCTCGAATTGCTTATTGTTACTTGGGACATGTTTTGACGCACTGCGGCGTAACGACTTTTCTTAGGCCAGCTTTAGACGTCGTTCAAACGTGGTATATCCTGTACAGACTGCCAAGTACACACTACACCTTATACGGATGTAATCTTACAGGCCACTACCAAAAAGGATGTGAATGTGCGTAATAATTTTTTATTTAGACATTCTTCTTGCGCACTGTGGTTAATTCCTGTGTCGCCTTTACAAACATTGAAATAACGGCCATAAAGAACACCCTCTGGGTACCATCAAATTTTATTAAATGCTTGAGTATATTCAGTAGCAGTTCATGGAGAAATGGTTGCAGCACCTTATCTTATCTTATCTTGATCCGGGGGCCAGGCATTGTAGACCGGCGACACTTCGACCCAGTGGGATCTTTTGTGTCGGCCCCGAGGTTTATCCCTGAGCTATCTCCCTATGAATGTACTGCATCAGTCGCAGCGTACACTTCAGAGGGAGAAGCCTGAAGTCTTCAGGGTTCGGATATGCCAATCCCATCAGACCCATCCTTAGTCCGGCCAACGCGTCACATTCACACAGTAGGTGTGATATGGACTTGTCCTGTTCACCACAGGCTCTGCAGATCGAATTGTTTGACAATCTCAATCTGCACAGGAAGTCGTTGGTGCCAAAATGACCAGTAAACGCTCCTGTGAGTAGGCGTATTTGGCCCTTGTTGTACCCGCAGAACTTCCGGGTAAAGCCCGTGGCTCTGTTTGCAATGAATTTCTTGGAGTGTTCCAGACCCCTAAGGGCCATCCACTCCATCCTGTGTTTATCATTGCCATGTGCATTCAAAGCTGCCTTGACGGTACTCTCAGAGAGACCTACGAATGGCTCGGGGCCCACAAATTGTTGCTCCGAGCCCTTTTTGGCTAATACATCAGCCTCCTCATTACTCTGGACCCCTGCATGCCCCGGAACCCACACCAGCCTGACTGTGTTTTTCCTGCCAAGTTTGTTAAGGGCTTTAGCACAGTTCAGGACCAGTGCTGAGTCCACCCTACAGGAGTTCAGAGCCTTAAGAGCAGCTTGACTGTCACTGAGAATATAAAAAATCTTGTCAGTGACATTGTTGTTAATATTCTCCTGCGCACAGGCAATTATAGCATAGGTTTCCGCCTGGAAGACCGTTGCATATTTGCCCATGCTTTGGTTCACCTTGCAGTCGTTGGCATAAATACCAGCGCCTGATCCTGTTTCCATTTTGGAACCATCGGTGTACCAGATGAGACAACCCTTGTCAGGGGATCGTAGACCTCGTCTCCATTCGTCCCTTGTGGGGACCTTTATTTTAAAATTCTTTTTGAATATGTGCATTGGTTGCATTTTGTCACATCCCATGCTCATAATCTCCTTCTTTTCAATCCATTTTCTTTCCAATCCTTCGAGATCTCCAGTTTTGTGTGTCGAGTTACTGGCATGTTGACGCTCCACTAAGACTAAGATGGTAAGACTTAGTCTCCCCGTGAACATGGCTGCTGTAAAGCAACCGAAACGTCGGGGCAAAGTGTAAAGTTAAATATAAATAGTTTTAATTAGAAAATATATAGCTTAAATAGTAGTAAAATTCAATAATAGTAGTGTTAGAGTTTTCAAAATTATGTAATAACAGTGTTTAAAGTAAAATAAACAACGCTATAAAATCCGTATAAAGTGTTTAATTTCAATGTATAACATTCGCGTAAACATAAGACAATATTATGTAAATCAGGAATTTCACTCAAATTGAGGTTTGTATTGCAGCAGTCGAGAGGCAGTATATTCGTAACCCGGGAATCAAGCCCAAAGTATTACAAGCAGCCCAATGGTTAAGCACAAACTTATATCATGACCAACAAGGCATTATAAATGCGAATGTAAGTTTCTTTGTTACGCTTTTACGCCTTAACTACTCGACCGATCAGCATGAAATTTGGCATACACGTTGTCAGGGGAACGGAAAAGGACATAAAGTATCCTTCATCCAGAAAAAAGTACCATTACTAATCTAACCTAACCTACATTTACGCGAGCGAAGCCGCGGACAAAATATAGTAGGATTTATTATTGGTATGGGTACGTTTATGTAGTCATTTTTCAGGATTAGTCCCGGCCCTTTAACAGCGATAGTCTACACAAAAGTCTAGAATTTAGAGTTGAAACCTTAAATCCTAGAGTGGGCACTAGATAATTCTGGGGTAGGCTCATTTCGCCTAATATCCTTACTAATAGATATTATAAATGTGAAAGTTTGTGAGGATGTATGGAGGTATAGATGTTTGTTCCTCTTTTACGCAAAAACTACTGGACCGATTGCGATGAAACTTGGTATGTAGATAGCTGGAGACTTGGATTCACACATAAGTTACTTTTATCCCAATATTTCCACGGGAACGGGACTTACGCGGGTGAAACCACGGGGAAAACTAGTATAATGAATATAAAGATAATCAGTCCAACTTAGTATACACAAAAATCTTATGAATGACTGGCGTAGTAGTTTAAGTGTTCGCCTCGCAATTGCCACTACGCTAAGTGGTGTGGATTTGATATCCGAAAAGGGCAAAAGAAATGAGATTCACTAATAGTTGCAACGAGTCCGCGTGTTCTTGGTGTCCCTCGTTTGAATGTTTGTTAAGACCCCCGTGACACAAAAATTATGATTAGTGTGGGAGTTGTCATTACCAAAGGAAAAATACATCCGCGTTTAAAATCTTTATACATCGCCGATTATGTATCTCAATTAATTATTTGACGCTGTTAATTAATTGAGACATCGATACGAGTAAATAAAAAAATATGGTATTATATTGCAAATGAGGATGCATATGTCTGCAACATCCTTAATGACTTGACTTGAACTAGCAAGTAATTTAAATGTCACTTCTGTTACATAACTAAACACACTTATCACTATATTTTGACTTTCATAAGTGTTACATTGTGACCTAATATCATAAAACATTTTTACTTAAAAGAGGACATTAAAAGAGTGGCTATTAGTTTCATGCAGGTACCTTCTCATAGGTTTTAGCCTTCGCCTGAAACTAAAAATAACCTAAATGTAGTTTTAGTAACTTAGTTCACTCACTAACCAATAGATTTTATCGATCACAAGTGCTGCATTGTGATTTACATAAATAATTCTTTTTTGACACAAAACAGGACATTAAAAGAGTCTTCTGGGCGCTGCAGGTGCGCTCGCGCGTCTGCTGCCCAACCTACAGGGACCAGGCACCTCCTGCCGGAGGCTCTACGAAGGGGTCGTGCGGTCCATGGCCCTTTATGGGGCACCAGTTTGGGGAGAAAACTTGACGGCCCGTAATATTTCAGCGCTTCGTGCGCCTCAGCGTGCAATGGCCGTCAGGTTAATTAGAGGCTACCGCACGATCTCGTTCGAGGCAGCGAGCCTCCTCGCCGGATGGACGCCCTGGGACCTGGAAGCGGCGCTTCTGGCGTCGTTCTACCGTTGGCGCCAGGAGGCGCTGGCTCGAGGCGAAGGACCACCTCCTCCCGCTCTAGAGGCGGCACGGTCCGAGCTCCGCCAGGTCCTGGTGGAAGAATGGAGGAATCGACTTGTGCACTCCAGTGCCGGGCACGCCACAATAGTGGCGATAAGATCCGTTTTTGAGGAGTGGCTGGAGAGACGGCATGGCGCCCTCACCTTCCGGCTGACACAGGTAATGACTGGCCACGGTTGCTTTGGCCAGTTCCTGTGTCGCATAGGCCGGCAAGAGACGCCCGTTTGTCACCACTGCGGCGACTGCCGTGACCTTGTTGAGAACTCAGCGCTGCACACTTTGGCGGACTGTCCCGCCTGGGCATCGCAGCGCCGTGAATTGATCGCGGTAGTCGGATTGGTTGCCCTCTCGCTCCCGGCCGTGGTTCAGTTCATGGTCCGGAGTGAGAGGTCGTGGAACGCCGTCGTCTCCTTCTGTGAGGAAGTAATTTCCGTCAAGGAGGCGGCGGGGCGGGAGAGGGAGCGCTTAAACCCTCTTTCTTTTACCCCGGTGAGTCCGACATAGCTCCTCCGCCCGCCATTTGCCGGCACCTATCAACGAATCTAATTGAAGTTTAGTAAATTTATAGTATACAAGATTTTTTAGATGATAATAAATTATGTATCTGACATTTTATATTTATTTTTCTGTATGTGACATTCGCTATTTTCTTTTTTGTATTTATGTTATTTTTTTGTTTTTCGATTGACATTTTATATTTTGCTATTTATTGATTTATTGTGTGACATTCTTTATTCAATTGACATGTTATTTTTTGCTATTTTGTATGTTATATCTTTATATTGATAATGATTTAACTGCAATTTTGCATTTTACTATTCTTATTCGATATTTTGAATTTGACACTATCTAATTCTTAGACTAATTTGTTAAATTAATAATATAAAATATAACGAGATTAATTCTTTAAAATAATAATGCTTACTGCAATTAAGAATGTATCAAATAAATTGATATAACTGTTATCCAAAAACATTTGTACGCCCGTTAATGGCAGAAAATGGACAGAACCACCATGTATTTTTATTATCATTTGTGTACTCATATTTTGACAAATAAATTATTTATTTATATTATTTATTTAATTATACTTCAAAGTGTAAGCTATTGTTATACTGTTGCTTAAGCTGTGGTTGTTTGTACTTATATTTGTTCCCAGTAACTTGAGTTAGGTGCAAAGTGCCCTTTCAATGCATATCGTGGGAAAGTATGGTTCGTTATTATTTCAAAGTCCGAGGTGAGATGACGCTTGCGGCTGGTATGTTAAGGATCCGGATCTTGGACAAACTAATAGTAAAATAGGCTGTATAAAGAAAATATGACTAAACGCGTGGTTGACACGTGACTGCGAATGAACTAGGTTTGAACACTGGTCAAAATAAATGCGATTCGCGTTTAATGGTCCGAATCTGGGTTTTATTTGTGTTCAGTGATTGAATGTTATCAATATTGTAATGCTTGAAAAAGGCATTAAGTTATAAGCACTACTCATATCATTGTAACAACACTTTGTATGTACACTTAGGTGACAATAAATTATTAGAATTTGAATGTTTGTAAAGACCAACGTCACGATCATTGTAAAAATAACGAAAAAGAGGACCAAGAAATTTTTTGAGGTATGCTATATTGAAGGTGCAAAGCAATAAAATTGTTCTGAGGATCCCCGTGTAAGACGAAATTCGTGGCGAAAGATATTTTGCGTTTGAAGTGGAATACTGCACCATTCCCACCACTAACACCTAAATAATTTTAATACAAACTTATCACTTATCATTATATAAGAGGTCACCCGCCGTGCTTCTACTGAGAATATTCCATCTAAAAACCTTAAGTACCACTTCGCCCAACTTAATGATCAGACCAGGGATGTTATGGTCATTATGGCCGCAAATACAAGCAAAAATTACGCCACGAGACCAACGAGGCAGACTATAGTACAAGTTTACAAATAAACTGATCGAAACCGTGCTATGTTCTGTTCAATGCTATATAGCAACAATGTTCTCAAAGATATCACACTCGTCACTCAGATATCTCTCAAGAAACAGAAATAATATAGAACTCGCATAAGAACATTGTACGGTAAAAATAATTTATAGTATGAGGGAGCTCAGTTATATAACAAGCTACCTAGAAACGTAAAGAATTCATTATCAAAAATATTTCTAAAATTAGTTACAAAATGTACTTATTAAACAAAAATTATTGTTAACTTGAATTTAAATTTGACTGATCGAATATAAAATGTTTGTATGTACGTACTTGTTATGTTATAATTGTTTAAATTTTCTAATATTGTAAGTATGTAAACTATGCGACGTTCTTTTTTGAGAAATAAACTCTTTAAACCTATTACATGTTAACGAAGACATATTCACATTAATCACTTAACTTTACCCCACTGACAAATTACTTCGATCTAATACTAATTGTATATAGAGTGATTAAGTAAAGTCAAAGTTAAAGTCAAAGATCAATTATTCATTTTAGTCACAAAGTAACACTTATGAATGTCAAAATATATAGGTTAGTGAGTTTACTAAGTTACTGAAGCTACATTTAGGTTAGTTGCTAGGTTCAGGCAAAGGTTTGAGCTTATGAGAAAAAACCTGCAAGGAACTCACGGCCATTCTTTTAAATCGTCAATTAAAAATTTCAGTATTTTACAACTCAGATTAACAAGGTGTTGCAGCCATTATGCCATATACTACTGACTATAAAAACTAAAGATAATAACAATAATAACTTAATAATATTATAGAGATAAAACTTTGTGACTATGCAAAGGCAGTCCGTGACTAAATGCGGTTGTGGATTTATATTCTTCAATAATAATCAAATTAAGAAACGTTATACTTGTAATCACGAGGTAAGTACTTCTACATTACTAAATTGACTTATAAGTAATACAGATCTTTGAATCCTGTATGCAACAAGCAACTAGTTCCATGATTTTTTGTCATTTAAGTAGTCGTTGACTGAATAATAACCCTACTATATTCCTACTATATTCCAAATAAGTTGTATTTATAACAGCGCTTTTAAATTTAAGCAATGGTAAATTAATTATATTAATAGGTAGTTTATTAAAAAAACGTATACCGAGTCCCGCAAATGTATTGTGAACTTTATGTAAACGATGATATGGGCCTACTAACTTATGCTTATTTCTAGTGTTTACGTTATGGATATCACTATTCTTATTATATGAGTGAATATTATGTTTAAAAAACATAATGTTAGTAAATATATTTTGCGACGCAACAGTAAGTATGCCTATTTCTTTAAATTGATCTTTCAGGACAACTCGTGGTCCTAAATTATAAATACTAGGTACTGCACGCTTTTGAAAAATAAAAATTGTTTCGATATCAGCTGCCTTTCCCCACAATAATATAACGTAGGACATGACACTATGTAAGTAACTGAAATATACTAGTCTTGCAGTATCTACTGCTGTTTTACTTTCTGAATTGCGTATGCGGCTGAGCTAAGTTTCCCTGCAAGACACGATATTTGAGCGCCCCACTGAACTTTATGATCTAAAGTTAATCCTAAACAAACGGTAGATTGATAATTAGTAATGATTTCATTATTAAAATTTATTTTACTTTAGGACTCTTTACATTTGGCAATGTAAACTTGATACATTTAGTTATTTTTAGAGTTTAGTAGTAAATTATTCGTCGTAAACCAGTCCAGAGCGTGAGCTCTTGCGCGAGTGAATCGTTAACAGACAGCAAATAAATTTGGTGCTTCTCGGTCTAATTTAAAAATAAGGGATGTGTCATCCGCGAATAAAACAATGTCACACAAATCCTGTGCAAAGGACGGCAAATCAATTACGTACACTAAAAACAAAAAAAGGTCCCATAATTGAGCCTGTGGCACGCCCATTGTGACTGGTAAACCAGAAGATCTACTTGCGTTGATATCAACGTATTATAGTCTATCATTTAGGTAGGAATCAACTAAATCAGGTGCAGTATCTCAGATGCCATAATGCTTGTGTTTTCGTAACAGCGTGTGATGGTCAACGCAGTCAAACGCTTAAGAGAGATCACAGAATACGCCAATGATATCTTGCGAATTTTCTCAGGCTCACTGAATATATGTTTTAAAAGCGTAACACCCGCTTCTATCGTAGAACGGCCCTTCCTAAAACCATGGCTATCTAATTGCTGTACTATAATCTTCTCAAATATTTTACTAATAGCAGGTAATATTGAAATCGACTACTAAAATTACTAGGGTCACTTTTGCAATCATTTTTAAATAAAGATATTATTTTACTACATTTCATTAAGTTTGGAAAAATGCCCTCATGAATTCATCCGTTGAATATTGCGACTAGGTGTGGTGCTATATTAATAATAATACTTTCAACTAATTTTACCGAAATACCCCAGAAGTCAGCAGATTTAAATAAATTGAATTAAGCGGCTTACATAGTTTTATTATATCATACGGATGTACACGTTCAAAATTAAATAGTATCTTGCACTCTTCCACGTTGCTTCTAACTAAGTATTCTGCTCGAGCTGGGCAAGACCTAAGGGTACTAGTTGTGTTTAAAGGTATTTTTGCGAAGTAGTTATTGAATGTATTGGCTACTTCAAAATTATTTGAAATTACGTTATTATTTATATTCAGTTCAAATTCATTATCACGTACCTTGCTGCAACCTGTTTCATTGTTAATAATGTTCCATGTAGTTATAATATTATTATTAGATTTTTGAATTTTAGTTTTAAGGTAAAGGGACTTGGCATTGGCATAAGTCTTTTTAAATAAATTTGAATAACTTTTAACATATTGAATAAAACTTGGATCGAAATTCTATTGTTTCATACCATATATTTCATATAGCTTTGCTCTACTTTTATATATCCCAGATGTTGCCTAATCACAAAACTTAATCTTATTATTCTGACTAAAGATCTTACATTTAAAAATATTATTATATTCTAAAGTAATTATGTTAAAGTAAAGACTCATATAGTTCCTCTGGATTATCCAGAGAAAGGTCCATATTGACAACTTTTGCACTTATTTTATCATTAAATTCCTTTAAGCACTTAGATGTCATCGGTCTACATGTTACCTTATTCTCTTTATTAATTGTACTCACAGGAAATACTACCTTTTGCCCACAGCGGTCAGTTGTAAGTTCACTCAATATGGCCCTATTTAGAAATTGGCAGTCGCAAAATACATTATCTAAGCAGGTAGCAGAATGTGAAGTGATCCTAGTGGGGTCAGAAAATAAATGCTGTAAATTAAATGGTCTAAATAAACTAATAAGTCTTAAAGAGAAGTAAATTAACATTAAAATCACCACACACTACTATATGCCTATTACTAAAACTCAAACGTTTTAAACTATCCTCTATTACGGTTTCAAATACACTAAAGTCAATTTGCGGTGGTCGGTATACATAAACTATTACATGTTATTCTAATTCCACACAGGATAGTTCAACAGTGCGCTCGATAGAAAGATTTACTATATCTTTACGTTCTTTAGATTTTAGATTGTTACATACATATATTAGAGAGCCACCATGTATAGAATTCTTTCTTACAAATGCACTTATAATTGAATAATATTCGTTATTAATTAATATTAATTGATTAGTTCTTAACCAATGTTCCGTTATGCAACATATTTGAATATGATATTGTTTAAAAATAAATCTAATTCAACCCCTTGCCGTATAGACCCTGAATATTCTGATGAATTAGTCTAATACTGTGTGTATGCCTATCCTTTGTCTCATCTAACAGTTTTAACTACTAGAAGTGTCAATATAAGAATTTGTAGTAAAAATACTACTATGTCATAAAACCTTAATTACGCTACTAATACTTGAGTCCCTACATATATTAAAGACTAATAATTTAGCAAGCTGCTTTTTATAAAAAAAAAGATAGATACATTGTGTCTTTAGTCGATAAAAATTTACTAATAAACTTATTAGTGTCAAAGAATAAACTATAATTGTTGTAACATGTACTGTTATAAAAAAGTAAATTAAGTTTTCAATGTTCCTATTTTGTTCATTTGTTAGTACATAGGAATATGGTAATGCACAAAGGATAAAGTTACACAGTACAATTAATACATCGTATTACACAGCTAAAAACAACCACATGAATCCTAAATAGTCCATCTTTATGCATTACGCCGTGCAACATTTATTACCCCTGTGCTCGATAGATGGCGTTGTTCCTGTCTCCTGAATCGCGCTATGGTTTTGTTACCGTCGAGAGTATAAGTACCAACGGAGCTCTCGTACCGTTACTGTGGTCTGGGGAGTAACATTTGCTCTTCAGCCCACACATTAAAACGTGGAAACATAGAAAATTGGAAAGGAATCATATGCAATTTTTGAAGTCCAGCTAGCAGCTGAGACCAGTATAAACATAATTGAAATCAAACTATTCTATACGGATGTGTCGCGCGTTGTTTATTTTCTTAAACACTGTTATTACATAATTTTAAAACTTTGAATTACTATTGTTAAACATTGTTACTAGTTACCGTTGACTTCTATTTAAGCTGTATAAATTATATAAACTATTAAATAGTTTTATTATTTTATTATTATTGTAGATTCAATTTTACACTTTCCCCGACGTTCCGGTTTGCTTTTCAGCAGCCATGTTTACACGGAGTAATAATAGTGTTTAATAAATAAACAACGTGAAAATTCCGTGTAGAATAGTTGAATTTCAATGAATAATAAGGTGTTACAACACTGATAAAAGACATGCATCACATATAATACTACATTCATAGATTTTATAGTCTACAAAATGATCAAAAATATTTTTATGTATTTTTGTTAACTGAAATGTCTTTTATTATAGTTTTTGTGATACCTATCTGAATAATATATGATTATGGAATCCTCTCTCCTGATTTGTACTGATATTGATATTGTACGGACATTTTGTTACTGATACCAAGGAATTACAAACAAAGTACATTTTGCGACAAGGTCATTTTCTGAGAGCAAAATTCTGCAAAAGGGACATTTTAAAAAAGGGACTTCCTGGGAAAGTAACATTTTGCGACCTGTAGACATTTTACGAAGTGGAATTTCGGCGACTGAGCTGTATAATATTCGCGTAAACGTAAGACAATATTATATAAATATAATGAATGCGCAACGGGAGTTCTACCTGTTTCGTCTCTATCTGTGGTGGCATATTGATGTTAGACTGGCTTACTTTACTTTATAGCATCTTTGGTGTGCCTAGTTGCACTGAGTTTCGATTGCACGGGTGGCGTAGCGGTTTAAATGGTCGCCCCACTGCTACCACTGCGTCGCGGGTTGTGGGTTCGTTCCTAAATAGGGGAAAACATTTTGGTAAATGAAGATACAGCCTGTTGGTAAGAGATACAGGACAGGTGCAACATTAAAAAATACGGTCTTAAAATAATTACTGTGCTGATTATACAAAAAATAAATATCTCATTGAGAGGTAAGCTCGGTGTCTCTACAAGCTTGGGAACTACTATTACTCATTTTATCTGATCTTCTGTAGCGTTACTTTCCTTAATATTGTCTTACGTTTACGCGAATGTTATGCATTGAAATTAGACAAATTTATACGGATTTTATCGCGTTGTTTATTTTTATAATGCAATATATATACTACACACAAACATTATAACATAATTTTAAAAATTTATACTACTATTGTTAAACACTTTTACTAGTTACTGTTTACTTCTATTTAAGCTATATAAATTATAAAACTATTTAGATTTAATTTTACACTATCCCGACGTTTCGGTTGCTTTTCAGCAGTCATGTTCACGGGGAGACTAAGATGGTGGTTGTCTTAATGTTCTAAGTGTAGTTATTTTCATAGTACCCGAACATAATTTAATTTAATTGGTGTTTCTATTTACGCAGAATGAGCTCAAAGTATCATGAAGACTGACTGTGTTTTGCTTCTTCTTGGGTTTGACTGTCTGAATTAATGGATCCCAAGCTGGTGGTATATTCCAACCATATTCTCTATTGAAATTAGGATGTTTTTTTATTTCAATAGCCTCGCAAAGCATCCTTGGTAGGAATTGGTGTTCTTTTGTCAGTACCTGTGGTTTGTTAAATCGCAGATAATGGTTGGTCCCTTGTTGCACATGTTCACACACAGCAGACTTCATGTGTTCTTTTATGCGGGTGTCTATGCTTCTCTTGGTTTGACCAATGTATGAGACTCCACAGTCACAATCTATTTTATAGACCCCTGCATCTTCTAAAGGTAGTTGGCACTTGACAGATGGTAAAAATTTACTTATTGTTGGCGGCTTGAAATATGTGTTGATTGAAGCTCGCTTCAAGATGTAACCAATCTTGTCAGTGACACCCCTTACATATGGCAGTATAGCAGGCTGGCGCTCGACTGTGGCTGGCTTTTCTCGGGATCTGTGATGATGGTGGCGCGGCTGTTGGAGCTTGTTGTCTTGCAGTACTTGGTTGGCATGTTGAAGCACAGCGTCCAGGTGTTTCTTGTTACAGATGCCGTGGGCTCTCTAAAAAAAAGACGTTCCCACGGTAACTAACTGTTTAGGATAGTGGTGAGATTCACCATTTAAGTATCTATTTGTATGGGTATTTTTCCTGTACAGTGTGGCTCAAGGTATTATCAGGAATCCTGATGATAAGTACATCTAAGAAAGTTAATTAATTATTTGTCTCTAATTCCATAGTAAATTGCATGTTTTTATTAATGGAATTGAGATGTTCTAGGAATACATTTACACTATCTGTTGGTTATATTGTAAAAGTATCATCAACGTACCTAAGTAAACAGTAACTAGTAAAAAGTGTGAAGTTCTCGGTATTTCATCTAAGGTTGAACAAATACTACAAATAACGAATAATTATGAAATGAATACATATTTATTGTTTATAAGTACCTATTGTATAGTTGTAAATGTGCGGCTCGCCGTACACAAATAAGTCCTTAGAGGTGTTCGTGTACGGCTATAAATTGTGTAAGTGTATTGGTAAAAAGAAAAAAATTAAGCTTCGAACAGTATGTACAATTGTTATACATATACCATAGTTCTGTAAAAATTGCGCATGGAGGTAAAGAGCGTTTGCGCTTTGTGGCTTGTTTCGAATCGCAACGTCGCAAATGAGGTAAAAAGTGATTGTTTTGGTGAACAACAGTACCTAGTATTAAAATATGTTAAGTCTTCGAATACCAGACATAATTTATTTATTTATTTGTATAAAAGACTCCCGCACTAGGAATAATTCTTGTGTCGCAGGGTACTATACAAACATTCAAACAACGGACACGATGAACATCCAGACTCGGAAGAACCATTTGTGGATCACACAAATTTTTGTCCCGTGTGGGATTTGAACCCACAACTCTTGGCGCAGTGGCAGTGGCGAGGCAACCACTTGAACAAATATGCCATCCAAGCAGTAAAAACAATCCGTGCAATTAAAAATCAACATTTGTATTTATATGTTAATGAACATCATTGTTGAAATTAAACTACTATATACGGATTTTATGGCGTTGTTTATTTAACACTCTATTACATAATTTAGAAACTGTTTACACTACTATACTACTAATAAACTTTACTAATTTACATAATAGTTTCGGTTGCTTTTCAGCAGCCATGGTCACGGGAAGATTCCAGACCATGGCTGTTGGAAAGCAACCGAAACGTCGGGGAAAGTGTAAACTTAAATACAAATATTTTTTATAATTTAATTAGTTTATAATCGATGGCGTAGTGGTTAGTGTAACCGACTGCCACGCCTGAGGTCGCGGGTTCGATTCCCGCACAAGACAAATATTTGTGTGCATGAACATGGATGTTTGTCTTGGTCTAGGTGTTTCTATGTATAATATGTAAGTATTTACAAAAAAAAAGTATATATGTATGTTTATCCATTGTCTAGTATCCATAGTACAAGCTCTGCTTAGTTTGGGCTAGATAGTGTTGTGTGTATGTGGTAGAATGGTAGAATAATAGTTGTATAGTAGTGTAAACAGTTTCTAAATTATGTAATAGAGTGTTAAATAAACAACGCGATAAAATCCGTATATAGTAGTTTAATTTCAATGAATAACATTCGCGTAAACAGAAGACAATATTATGATCACCATTGTGATTGTTTCTTCTGCTTGTTTATTGCCTCTTAATGTGCGACACTAATAATAGTAAATTTATTTAATTTAAGACTATAAGAAAACTACTTCCTCTATTATAAAGCTCACTAATACTGTGCAAGCTGTGTCCACCTTCAAAGGTTATGCATGAAACGAGACCTAATAACTGATATTGTATATCAATAATGGTAATAACCACTGGTGGTCCTAATAAATGAATAAATAAAAATGAATTGTACCTGGCCACCGGTGTGCCGGTGCGACTCAATAGGGTATGAGTGTTAACGCCTCGTGGCCTGTTCGGAACGGCAACGTCGCGTAACTGACATATTTTGAGGATTTCAAATGGAATTAATTTGGTCTATATTTCAAAAATGTTTTAATGCATTCTATAGGTTAAGGTAAAAGTGTATCATAGATGGAATGTTTTTATATTTGTAGTCTTTTTACTGTGCACATAAGGTATCTCTAATTGCCGACCTATTATTTACATAGTAAAAGTATTAGATACCCTACAAATCTATACTTATATTAATAGTGAAGCAAGATCTTTGTACCCCTTTTTACGAAAATTGAGCGGACCGAGGAGTATGAAATTTGGCACAGTTAAAGTTTATATGCAGAAGGAGGGATGAATCCCAATATTTTTATAAAATATGCATTAGAAATACATTAATTTAATAAAAAAAACACTACACGCACACAACCATGCCTTTGACACACGCAGTCGAATCGTGTTCGTAGTATTTCGGCATTGTTCGGCTGATGTCGTAGTATTCTTCGTAACTATGATTACATATCTTAAGTACAGTGAAATGTAACTATAAGGGTATAGTTACAGGCAATAAAACCTTAATAACGATCAAACTTAAAATTTAAATCAATCATAGTCGAATTTCGACCACTTGGCGTCCGCTAGTATAATTATATTTTATCAATGATACACTTTTATCTTAATCTATAGAGTCCATAAAATATTTTAAAATATAGTTTTAATAAATAATGAATGACATATGAAACCTCAAAATATAATAATACTAGATTGTGGCCGCGGTTTCGCTCGCTAGGTTTTGTCAATACATTTTTATAACTCGTAAAGAGTATCTACTCTTTTTCTGGATCGAAGGTACCCTATTCCATATACCCCTGACAACGCGTATCCGTAGTTTCAAGATAATTGGTTAAGAAGTTAAGGCGTGAAAACATGACAAACAAACAAACCAACTCACATTGCCATTAATAATATTAAAAGAGATGGGATTTTGCGATGTTGCCACTCGGAATAAATTATGCTGATGGGGCTTTATAAACTTGTATGTTTACAAATCCCCATTAAGAAATTGATGATCAGTCAATGGGGATTTATGGACAAGAAGTTTACAGATGTAGAATAACCACAAAAAGCTCTTCAGTAACACTGATGTTCTCTACAACTAAGTATTTTTGCTTGCAACAAAAGTAAATGTGTTACAAAGGCGCAGGTTTTCGCTGAAATAACTATAGCGGCATCTCTTATACCATATTTATTTGTTAAATTAACCTAAAGATCATCGATATGTACTTACCAGTAACATTATCGCGCTTTGTACTACATTGTACAAAGCGTGATTATGTAACTACAACCTCATTAGATTAGTATATTGGCGATTAGATTTATCCGTTATGATGTCACCACCGTAAGAATGATATCTAATCCTTTTTCGTCTAATCCAAATGGAAAGCTCTACACTCTTTACATGCTATTTAACTGTAGCTGTATTAAACTGTCCCACTGGACACGGACCTCTTCTCAGTGTAAGAAGGGTACGGCCATAGTCCACCACGCTGGCCCAGAACGGGTTGGCAGAGTTAACATATCTTCTAGAACATTATGGAGAATTCTCAGACATGCAGGTTTCCTCACGATGTTTTCCTTCACCGTAAAAGTGATAATTAACTATTTAATACGCACGTAACTTCGAAAAGTTAGAGATGCGTGCCTTGGGAGCGAACTCGAGACCTTTGTATGGCAATCCAACGGTCACCCACTAACAATACAACAAAACTATCTACTAATACGTGGAATGATCTATAAATTTAATTCAAAAGAACATGCAGTAATATAAGTCGATAAGCATTTGCGTGGTTATTCTATCATACAAATAATTATAAATATCCAGTAGGTACGGTAATGCAGCAGTAAATAGTTGACATTAATCATTATTTCTATTTGAATTTTGGCTGTATGTTTGACACCAACTCAAAGTTGGTTAGATTATATTAGTAGTTTAATTAAGACTAAAAATATATTGAAATTAAACTACTATATACGGATTTTATCGCATTGTTTATTTAACACTCTATTACATCATTAGTCTCCCCGTGACCATGGCTGCTGAAAAGCAACCGAAACGTCGGGGAAAGTGTAAACTTAAAAACAAATAGATTTGATCGTTTTAATAATTTAATTAGCTTAAAATTAGTAAAGTTTAATAGTATAGTATAGTAGTGTAACAGTTTCTAAATTATGTAATAGAGTGTTAAATAAACAACGCGATAAAATCCGTATATAGTAGTTTAATTTCAATGAATAACATTCGCGTAAACAGCAGACAATATTTTCTAAAAATATATATAATTTACATTTTATTTATTTATTTTAGTGTTTTGAAGTCGGTTTATATTATTTATTAAATAGATTATAATAGTATATTTTCTAGTAACGTTTACTAAGATTAAAAGCGGGATGGGTGACCCAGTGGTATTCGTTAATTAACTAATGCTGACTGCAGAAACGAGCCTTACTTATTCATTAGTTTACTGACGATACATCAGCAAACTCTTTATAATTAATAAATAAAAAATTATATGGGTCCATCTCGAAGCTAATACCTAACCTAAGAAACAAAGAATTGAAGCTATGTCCGAACATTCATAAACATATATACGAGAGGAATTAAGAAATTCTTCTTTTTTGGTCGATTTGGTTATAAAATTTATTGGTCATTGACATTTTATTTTCTCCATATTAAAAGCAATTTTTCATGTTTCATAAATTTAAACATCGACTTGATTGTGTGTACTTAAAGCAACTGAAATATATTATCTATTTAGTAGTTTAAACATCAACTCAATCATACAAAGTTCCAATTTACATCAAACAATATTGCATCTTGCACATCAGTCACGACACTCATGACGCAAGTGACTGTCGCGAGTTGAGTGGCTACTTATGCTGGTTAATCATGTGTCAACCCGCGCAAGTGCCTCAACTTGCGCATGATACCGCGTCGTATACAAGTTATAAGCATCAGTACAAATAGTAGTAGTGTTGTTGGTCGCAGCGCGGTGACACTACAATGTGATACACAGTCGGAGGCCTATTCCTGCGTCAATCAGACCGGCTCGCCGCGATACTCGATACTGCAGATATAACATCTGATATCGACTTTCACGATTGTACATCGTCACACCTCAGCACTGACGGTCTTTTTAATTCACTGCTACACAAGTGTTCTCACGATGTTTTAGACGCTCTACTTAGTGAAGTCAATTATGTGTTTTAATTAATTGTATGGGCTCAGGTTACTTATTTAGCCACTAGTTTCGAGAAAGGTACGGCGATTTTCCCGCTTAAGTATGGAATTCTGCTTAATCTGGGCAGCTCGATTAAACTGGGGTAATTTAACTGGAGAAGTACACAACAAAAGATCGCAGCGGCATACCATATACAAATACTTGTAAAGAAACAACACTAACTCACGTAGCAGTACGACTGGTAGTACTGCAGTACCGACGTCATTCATTTGGCACAGTTCGCGCACGAACGAGAAGTACGTTGCTTTCATACAGTCGATGATCTGACCGATACGAGTCTTTGTTCGGCTTGAGGAGTTCAGCCTTATGGTGATTGATCTAGCGTTTCTGTAATGTGTCAGCGGTATGCCTGTGTATGTGTATGTTTCTGCGGTGATTATGGTTTCTAGGCACCTCAAGCGTCCTTTGTGCTGTCAGCAGTGGATTACTGCGACGTTTACTATTTAGGCTTATGAGTATTCATAATATTACAGATGCGATACCAACGAAAACAACCAAACCGCTGTATACCGTAATAAAGAAGGATACGATCAGCCTGTTGGTAAGAAGTAAGCCTAAACGAAGAGCAAGGAGGATGAGGTTCGGAAGGGGTAGGAGAAGAAAGGAGCTGACGCCTTTGGCGCTCTATCTTACTCACATTGCTACTTCACGTCAACATTCTGTGGAAGGTTATTACGTACTTCCTTGGTTGAGCCGAATAATTTATACTGAACCAGCATGGACCTACTATTAATACTTCAAAACGATCCTTGTAGCACAGGAACTCATATCTTTTTACTTACGGCGCGGCGTTTCCACACGCCACTGCGTAATTGGGTTACCTTTTCTCTGGCTCGAAGACTACAGTGGCACTTGGCATTAGGAGACCTATATATTTGTTTGTTACCTTACTAGTAAATAAATAAACAATTTTATTTTTTGACGTTCCTTGCACTATGAATATTTCCTATATCGCTATGTACTTTCAAACATTGTAATAATAGACACAAAGAATACGTGGTTGCAGGAACTTGACTACACTAAATTTGAGTGTCCTTTGGGAACTGAACCCTTATTACTTGGCGCTCTGGTGATAGCGAGGCGACCACCTTAAACGAATATACATTTATTATTATTATGTTTCCCAACTCAGATATTTTCTAACATTTACATTAGAAAATACCTAACTCTTTAGGATGTTTACACGGAGCCATAGGTCCAACGTGAAGAGGCCCTTCGAGAGTTTTAATCTAAGGTGGAACACATACAGCGATACTAGCCGCAGCAGGCTTAGGACTATTGCGACGTATGGACTTTAACATTATGTATATTGGCTATGGGAATGGGTATCTGACAGACCGGTATACTGGTAACTATGGATAAAAAACGGCGTCTGCCCTGTATACTCTAATAGCATCAAGTCGGATAGACAGGCGGTGTCTCGCCCACTCACTAGATGGGCTCCCTGAATCGCCACCATAGGCAAAAATATTATTATTATTATCGTAGCTAGAACGTGGCTTTTTTTTAATCCACTTGGAGACTCAGCTCAAGTATATGAAGGGTATATAAGCATAAGCTAGACTATTAATAGCGTGAGAAAGACAAGTTTAATATTAATTTCGTTTTCATTAAGGATGTACGGTAAATTTGTCGAGACAACGGCATGAAACGTTCGCGTCATTAGCATTAAATCATGCTCATTACCCACTGATTTTGTAAGAATATATTGCTTGTTATATGATTGCGAAGTTTGATTGTTTGTTTGTCTTATTACGATTTTAACGCTGAATAAGAATTATGTTGATGCGAATGATTGCTTTTTGAATTGCTGAGGTGCCAAAATGCCTATATACTTAAACTGTATTATCAACTACAGTGAGTAACGTAAATAGCTGAACATCAACAAATTTGTTAGGTATAGTGTTTTGTGAATTAAAAACTTTTTTTTTTTAATAGCAGAGCCTCGCTGATTTCAGCATGAATGGGCCGGCTCGACCGGGAAAGGACTACCCACAGAATGTCGACGTGAAATAGCAGTATTCCTGCTGTTGTGTTTCGTTCGATGAGTGAGAGTGCCGGAGGCCCAATCACCCTCTCTTCCCCTTCCCGCTCCTTCTCCTTCCCACTTCCTTTCCGACAGGGTCGGCAACGCGCAAGTCATGCCTTTGGTGCTGCAGGCGTCCATAGGCTAGGGTGACCACTTACCATCAGGTATGCTTGTTTGCCACCTTAGATATATAAAAAACAAAAAAAAAATATTATTACGGTTTAGAACATATGTAGATTAAGTAAAAAAAATAACAATTGCTGCTATAAACACTAACATTTGCTTTTTAAAATTAAAAGACAGAGAAAATCAGAATCTTGCAAGTGTATATCGATTATGTTATACTCGTACTTACTGTATTATACTGCCGTCACAAGGAACAAAGACGTACCTGAAATTTATTTTTCAGCTGCCAGTATATTAAATAATTTTTTTTTGGCATGTATGTCTGTTTCGTATAGCAGCAACGCTCATTGTATTACTTACACGTTGTCAACCTTCAAAAACTAACTACTTTATCAGAGTATGGAGAATCTACAGAATACAACTTTTAATGTTCTGTGGAAGAATCGATCATAGCACTAGGAATCTTCAGAGCCAGAAAACCATGCTTACTAAAAGAACACACCAGGCCTAATGCTGCGTCCCTACGATTAATGTTGGAAAGTCCTACTACAAACGCTTGTGTGTCGCGATAGCGCCATCTCGTGTCGTTAAGTGTAACTTTTACGTGTAGAGTCCGTCGGACAAACATCGTTTAGGGCTTTTGATAAACCTGTTGTTTTGTTATGTTATGTTTCATAGTGAAATTTGTCTCTAGGTGGCAGTTTTATATGTATTTGTTGACGCTGTATCATGAAGACGATACTAGGATATCGGTTACCAAGTAAGGGTCTACAGATGACACCAAAAATTGCAAACATAGCTAGTCTCAGTCCATCCAGAATATTTCAAATTGTTTTTTTTCTAGGAGTAGTAATAATATCAGGCCTGTATATGTATATACTGTTACACTGCTAGGCACGAGCTTCTACGAATTGTGAGAAAAACTAAAAATCGAGAAGCTAGATCAGTATGGAGAACTTTCTTCATTAACTTTTCCGTCACCATAAAACGAGCGATAATTAACTATTTGACACGCACATTACTTCGAGGAGGCTGCGTGGCTTAGAATCGAAAGCCAGAGTAATGAATACCTTTGTGATTATCAGGCTCCACTAAACTATTGTTGTAACAATTATATGAAAATAGGTACTAATAAATAAAAATTATCTAAATCGAAATCATCAGTGTGGCTAAGTAAATATTTATTCCACGTCACAGTAACACCAGCACAAATATGAATTTGCGTATGAAGAGTTATTGTTAGTGTCAACTGATACTGATGGCCTCGCGCTCTAAGAATGTAAGTTAAATCCTGTAGAGGGCACCAGCCAATTCTAGGGCAGGAACGGCGTATCTAGCTTCCTCTTGTATACGCAAATGCTAATGTAATTTTTAAATTTGTTGCCTAACCTAAACCTCATGATTTAGCATATTCTGTGCTAAAAGTTATTTGACATGTTATATCCAGTGCAGCAGAGATAGGTGCTCTGAGAGAGCTTGTAAGTTTCGTAAGAATTTCTTGGTGACCACAATCCTTACGTATTTGCTGCGCTTGGCAGTATGCGGTTACAGGCCCATAAGTTATTTGACAGCTAGGTCCTTCTACTAAGCATTAGATTAAAGTACCTAAATTCTAGAAACGTATTACGAGATTAACTTAAACATGATAGAGGAGTGTACTAAAAGTAAAACGATTTAATTTTCTATGTTATATTTTTTTTTTATTATGTCTAGGAAATCGATATATTTATATTTTCGCCAATGGTGCTGTTTTTGCTTTGAGAGAATAATCCAAACAAAAATATCACAAAGTAAAGCTTAGTCTGGCTGGTCTACTAACCTGGCTGGTCTGTATATTACAGCAATAACTTTTTACGCGTCGTATTTGTCCCTTTCACCTTCTTTTGCGTTGTCACTAAAGGCCAAAATAGCCGTCCCTGCCATCTCATCTTCCTACCTTAGCAGTGGCGTGGCTATTTCTGGGTATTGCTGTTTAAATAAATAAACATAAAACAGCCTTGTCCATTAGCTACGGTAACCCCTTGGTATTAGATAGGTCGCTGAATCTCCGCCACAATAGGCACTAAGAAAACCGTTTTACCTTTACATTATATTATTTTCTAACGACTATATTGCCGAGAAGGGGGACGGAGGTTAATTGTATCTGTATTTCGTCACCTATGATTTGATCCCTCATAATAGGGGTGATTTTATTGCCGTTTACCTAGCACAGACTAGGTTACTATCACAAAGAGCTGACAATTTATTCAAAGTCAAATATTATTTATTCAATTAGGTCATAAAGTAACACTTATGAAGGTTATAGTATTGGTTAGTGAGTTTATTAAGTTACTGAAGTTACATTTATGTTTTATTAGGTTAAAGAAGAAATCTGCCAGAAACTCACGGCGACTCTTTTAAATCGCTACTTTAATTGCAGTATTTTATAACTCATATCAACAAGGTGTTGCAGGCATTATATAATATATATTAAAAAGAAAATATATATTACTGTCTATAAAAAAGTAGAAATAATAACAGTAATATTATTGATAGAGAGACCCAATAACACTTTACCTACCCCGAAAATCAAAAAAGAAACTTCATGCACAGCAGTCTATATCAATACGCAGCACCATCTTAGACTATATGACATGGAAATAATTGACAGCAATATCTAGTATACTTTTGCCGGACATACAGCCTAAGCCCGCGGGCGGTACTAGTCAACTAAATAAATCGTAATCAATGTTTACGGGGAAGTGCACACGGACGAGCAAATTTGCCAAACCGCAGCTTACAAGGCGCTAGAGCCAATGAGCTGGAACAAACGACTTGTGACACGCAGGTAATGTATCGCTACCAAAACGATTGCGTCATGTTCTAATCGTATGGGAATAAAAAGTAGTAGGTACAATTATACAATTTTTAGTGACCGTATGGATGAGCTAGCGTGCTTAATGAAGTATCATCGTTTTACAGGTGAACGGTGTAAGAGTAGTCACAATGCTGCTGGGTCTTGTTTGGTAAGGAAAACGCGCCAAAGGCTCACGTATCTTTTCTCCCATTCCTTTAGTTTCATCAATATTTTTTATTTCTTAGATGTTATTCGCTCTAGTAGGATATAGCAACCGCTTATGATGTAGCGGGCAGTATGTTTGATGGCTATCTTCGTTGTGTATACAGGCAAAACAAAGGACAAAAAGTACAGTTTGCGTGCTGGAAGTCTGTGAATGTAGGTTATAGATGCTTACAACATAGGTAGTGTCACTTCCAGACAGTAAAACTTAAAAAAGGCCGATCCCTTTTAAAAAGAAAATAATGACAGCGAAAGCGAGACGATTAATTGACGACAGACGATTTGCTGACGGCAAGTCGTCTTGTTTGGTAACCTGGAAGTTCAACTTACCACAGGAACACAACACAATGTTGTTACGCAGCGATTTTCGATTTTTGTAGTGCGAAGGTACTGCTCCAGATAGGCTGCGAGCTAGTCCTAGTTCGAATGAAAGCTTAAGTGCATATAGGATTGGGTTCACCTTTGATGTTGCAACTGAGAAAGCTACTAAGGAAAGACCCATGCTTACTTAAGTTAAAGTTCATAAACAGGCAACGCCGGCACTAGCCCTTGATCAGAGTAGAGCGAGATTGTCTTTCAGCGCCCTTTGGTTGACGCTTACGTAAATTCTGCTTCGGTTTTATGTTAAATAAACAATAATCGCTCAATGTTCAATTCTGCGTCTAAATTTTTTCGAATTTGCATTGGAATTGTTTTTTGCATTTGGCTTTTTGGCATTTCTTACCATCTGGCACCTAGTGCTACCGTTCCTTTCGTTCTTCCCCAAGGTCGGTGCTGTAAACAGGTTGGATATAACTGACTAATGACCAATAAAAATAAATTAAACAGCAAATGTATCTTCCTATTGTAAGTGTGAAGTACCCCGGTAAGCAATGCCATCTATCATACCGAGCTTTAACTATCCGATCATGATATACGATGCGCACTCGATTAAACATGATTTATTACAACACGCGATATTATTGCTTTGATAACATATTGTACAGGTAGGGAACATGTCAAGCTATTGTTTGAAACTGTCGTAATAGAAGTTGTAGGAGGCTGTACTCACATTACACTCAACCCTGTAATTCTTAGCGACACAGCAGTAGCGTATGCGATTATGGATCATGTCTTGGGTTTGATTGCCGAGTCGGGTAAATTTTTATTGTGTTTTACTATCAAGAAATTTAGAGTGCTAGTCCTGTGTCTGGAACTGTTCCTGGTTGAGAGCTAAAAGCTCGTCAAGTATGTAGGACCCAAAAAATAGCTGGGGAAATGTGAATGTACCACGTATCTGCCGCGGAAAGAGATAGGCACTTAAGAAGAGGCAATTTTGCTAAAACGATTAACGCCCCACGTGATAAGATAATAAGCCTTTTGGCCTCGACAGTACAATATCACTTTATCTAAACCTGAAATTAAACCCAGGATCCACATCAAGTTCGACTGCAACTATGTGCAGAAACTTATGGACCAAAAATTCAGTCATTATTATACCTATACTAACTGGTTTGTCAGCAGACTTTATAGTAAGCACATACATCCGATTTTGATACCTAACCGAACCGATTCGATAAAGTGTCGATCTCGTATTGCAAGCATTTCATCAAGCTATTTAGAATTATCGAGCGTGCGATTTCATCTGGCTGTTGATTGATTTCATATTGATTTAGAATAAATTGACTCTTAATTAGGATATTATGTACACCTATTGTATAATATGGCATCAGGTCGGAATACGTATCGATCGATAACTAATTATTGCATTCTGCATTTATCATGGTGGATAAATTAATGTTCTTAATATAATGTTAGACAACGGGTCTTACTCGCGATAAAGAATTTAAAAGATGTAGACAAACGGTATCCATCCTCCCGGTTGAAGTTGCGATACATCTTGGAATCCAGTCATCATCAGCAAATGTAAACGTCGCCGTAGTGATTTAGGTAGCCAGTGTGTACGTCGTTAGTGTTGTGTGTCGAAATACTGATAGTTCGAATATAAATAATAGTGACCAAGTGAGGGTAGTTGCCGAAACCCGCATTTCACGAAGGCGCCTCTGAACTCACAACAGTCAACCCATGACCACGATCGATGCAAGTCGGTCGAAACGTCGGGCAATCAATAGGTATTTATTACCTTTTAAATACTTTGTCGCGAGTAAGACCCGTTGTCTAACATTATATTAAGTATGTGTACAAATCGCGATAGTCTAAAAACATTTGAATTAATATTAGTCAGAGGTGGGCTATGTCTAGCCTTGCTCCTATGGGAACTTAATATGACTGGCAAAAAATAAATGTCATAACCTACTCTGCTTACACCTTCGGTCAAACGTGATCGTATTCTATTAATAAGTATGTACTAGCACAGCTACTAGGCTTGTTTAAAATAAGAGTTACTCAACATATCGTTTGAACCGTTCTTTAAGGTAGACTTTTAAGTATTATTATTTCTGTAGAGATCTACAATAGTAAATTGAGAGGCAACTTAGTAGATATTAGCTAGTGATATTATGTATGTATTAAAGTAGGTAAATAGTCAAAATTTTCTAATATTTCCACATAGTGCTTTAAGAAACTACCATAAACAATAGATTTTCTTAAATGGCAACATATTGCATTCATACTATGTTACTTTTTATTTCAACAAGAACTGTTTTGACTGGTGTAAATTTAGTTCTACTAATATCAAGCTCTACCATTCGTATAATTTAATTTTCTTTTTCTTATTGCAGATTTCTTGTATTTATTGTGCACTGAGAGAGCAGCGATAGCTCAGTGGGGAGACCAACAGACTGCATCGCAGAGGGTCTCGGGTTCAAACCCACGTCGCGCACCTCTGAATTTCGGAAGTTATATGACTTTTCGAAATTATGTGCGTATTGATTGACAATTATCGCCTGCTCCGTGCTTAGGCGAGCACGTTAAGCCGTCGGTCCCGGCTGCCATGAACTTCTGTGGCAGTCGTTATTGGGAAGCCAGTGCCCTATAATATTCTGACACTGGTCTAGCCTTAGGGTATCGTTAACCTTCGGGTTGCGGATGTCAGGTGGCAGCCGCTCCGTATAAAAACTGATATCCAGTCAAATCTGATGAGACTAGAAAAGCCGACCCCAAGTGACTTGGGAATAATAAAGGCCAGGGAGAAGATTGTAAGTGCACTGATGGAGCTCCTGGTATTCGACACCTCTGCGACTCTCGAATTCGATGCCAGGCAGTTCTAACTTTCCATAGTATAAAAGTTTAATGGTGAAGGAAACATTTGAGGAAACCTGCATGTCTGAGAGTTCTTCATACATTTCTCAAACATGTGCGAAGTCTATCAACCCACACTAGCTCAGCGTGATGGATTATGGCCTAACCTTTCTACTACTTAGAAGAGGCCCATGCTCAGCAGTAGTACAGTTTATATAGGGTGCGTTCCACTTAGCGCTCACGACACTCACGCTCACGACCACGGTTTTTCCCGTTCCACTTGCTTCCGAGCGTTACAATTGTAAACTCAAGTGGAACGAATAATGGAGTGTTTGGAGCGTTGATGTAAATTGAGTAAATTAGAAAAAAAAATGTCGCATGCTTAAAGAGTTTTAAAAGGTTACAATTTGTACCTAAGTCTGACTAGATAAAATAATTTTCATTGTTGCCATCTTTGTTACGACTTTATATTGAAAATGGCGCCAAATTTCGCAACGCTCACGACGACCCACCTCTTAGCATGGGTTGTCGTGAGCGTTGCGTGAGCGTGAGTAATGACGTCATGAGTGACGTTTTCGCCGCGACCACAACGATCGTAGTCGTCATGTGGAACGGCTAAACGAGCATTTTAGGCGTCGTGAACGCTAAGTGGATCGCACCCATAGAGGGCTGATATTATGACTATAGACTGATCTCATTGAATACTTCTCCGACATTTTGAATGACACAACATAATTGATTTTACAGTGGCTTATTTCAACGGGCCATTATTAAAAGCGAAGTTTAGATCTAATCTGAATATGTATGCAAATAATCAATGTGTTATGTACTAGCTATGACGTTCGTATCCGCTTGTAACAGTCTCTGTGATATTTAGACTACAACACGTAACTATATGATTGAAACAACCTAGTTTTAGTTTAGGTAGGTGTATAGAGCGACTAAGGACCATGGGCAAAAATTATGAGCTCCGTCCCCACCTACCAAAACAAATGCAAGTGATATCAATGTGTCCCTAAAGTATCCACTATTTGATTAAAATCTTGTTTTTACATAAATCATATAATATTCTACCACATACACACAACACCATCTAGCCCAAACTAAGCAGAGCTTGTACTATGGGTACAAGACAATGGATAAACATACATATGTATATACTTTTTTTTCTTAATACATAATATAATATATGTATGTACATATTATACATAGAAACACTCAGACCAAGACAGACATCCATGTCCATGCACACAAATATTTGACTTGTGCGGGAATTGAACCCGCGACCTCAGGCGTGGCAGTCGGTTACGCTAACCACTACGCCATCGAGGCTGCCAAATGAAGCAGAAGAGTAGAAAACTAAAATGTTTGTTTTCTATTTCATTTGTTTAAAGGATGATGGTCGAGGTTCGACCACTGGGCGACCACTAGTAGATATTTGTAATAGTTCCAACAAAGGACCATGGTCGAAATCGTCCCCATCAACAAAAATAAAATATTATATAATAAAATATTATATAAACTTTAATTATTTTCCAATAGCACAATCCTATCTGTGCACAATATACTTTTAAATGAATACAAAGTTTTCGCTCCACGTTTTAATATATTTTGATAAAATGGCTACAGGTATGCTTTGCCTGTCGTATGTTTATTATAAACGTATACTATAGACTCATTCTGGTATATGTGTACCTACCCCTATTCAATTGCAGTTTTTGCCAAATATATTTTAACTTCTAGATTAGAGAGGGTTGTTATTGCTCAGAGTTTCCTCACAGAAAAGTGAATTTAGTATTAGCCGCAATCAAGTGCAAATTTATACCACAAAATTTTATAATATTGTCTTTTGTTTACGCGTATGTTATTCATTGAAATTAAACTTTTTTACTTACCATGTACAACAGGGGACCAACCACTACCTGAAATTTGACAAACCACAGATTCTCGCTAAAGAACACCAATTCCTACCAAGGATGCTTCGCGAGGATATTGAAATCAAAAAACATCCTAATTTTAATAGAGAAGATGGTTGGAATGAACCACCAGCTTGGGATCCAGTAATTCAAATAGCCAAACCCAAGAAGAAGCAAACCACAGCTAGACTTCATAATACTTTCTCACGAGCTCATTCTGCGTAAATAGAAACACCAATGACTAAATGATGTTCGGGTACTTTGAAATAACTACACTGGAACATTGAGACAACTACCATCTTAGTTTCCCCGTGACCATGGCTGCTGAAAAGCAACCGAAACGTCGGGGAAGTGTAAACCTAAATATATATAGTTTTAATAGTTTAAATAATTTTATTAGCTTATAAATTAGTAAAATTCAATAGTAGTAGTAGCGCAACAGTTTCAAAATTATGTAATACAGTGATAAATAAACAACGCGATAAAATCCGCATATAGTAGTTTAATTTCAACAAAATTTTATGTCACTACGTCAGTATAAGAAAATTTAATACAATTATAATAGAACTGCTGTATCTTATCTACAACAATCTCATTGTCACTTGTGCCTCGTTTGTATTGGTTATTCTCGGATCGGATAAAGCGTTATTGGCTTTTTCAGTCAAGAAATTCTTAATAGTGAAACGAAGTCGGGAACTGTGGGGTCTTAAACTACAGCTAGTGAAATGAGAATGTCTTACCTCTGCCTGACTATTAAATTACGCAGGCGTAAGATTATGTCTGTACTTTGTTAGTAATTACTAAAGACATTCGAAGTATACTAGTCATTACTTATACATATAACAGTGAAGTATGGCCCAACATTGCCGCAACCACCCATCGAATACATTATTTCAAAGCTCATTAAGATTAAGGGTTAATAAATTGTAACGATTAATACACCTTACACAATTATTACTAAATTACATAACATATATAGTTACTTACATAACAAATCGTACATTTGTATTATCAGCAATCACCTTAACACTATTGTAATAAAAGCTATTTAAAACAAACATATTGTCGGGGCATTCATGTACAAAGTTACATTTGCAGTCAACAATGGCGCTAGTATCGCATTATTTCTTAGCCAAGTACTTATTTTGCTGTAGTTCACTAGTTAGCTACCCGCATAATAAACTTGGTTTAAAGGCAAGGAAGTAGACTGCATGATGTAGTTTAGCATTATCAAAAAATAGATCTGTAATTATTCATTGTCTCGATGCTGAATCGATTTTATTACGAATGTTATTATAGTAATTTAGGTAATTAGATTAAGATATCGATTTATGGTTGCTAAATACTATTATTATTGATTTATTCGCTTATTTGTCTTTCAATGTGTCCGTATTATGCGTGATTGCGTCACAGTGACAATTATATTATTTAGGTATGTAATGAATGTAATTAGAAATATAGAATGTACAAATTAAATACGTTTGTGCGTTTATAGTAACCGGCAATCTATTATATACGAAAGCTACCTACTTAACATTTATACTTATACTCAGAGCTGTTTTTTGGATGGGTAGGCAAAGACTACGTATTTTGCACTGGTTACGATCCTTCTTTTTTTACGTGGCGGAATGCTGTGACGCGTACCTCTCCATGGGAGCGGGCGAAGGGATTATATCGGGCTCACCCTGGGAAAGATAGAAAGTCCCGGGTCCTACCGACTAAACCTACCACGGTATTCCTTCACACGGTCAATGGCTAGGGCGCAGAGATCGCTCGCGCATTCATCCTGCGGTCTTGTTACGATCCTAAAGCGGCTAGAGCGTAGTAGAGACCGTTGGGTTGCCATACAGAGGCCTCGAGTTCGATCCCAAGACGCGGCATCTTAGACGTTTTGAATTTATGTACGTAATAAATAGTTAATTATCGCTCGCTTCGACGGCGAGGGAAGTCATCAAGAGGAAACCTCCATGTCTGATAGATATCCATACTGTTCTCGAAGATATGTAAAGTCAAAGCCGCACTTGGCCAGCGTAGTGGACTATCGCCTATCCTATCAGCCTAGCCAGTAGTGGGACAGTTTAATACAGGGCTGATATTATATTATACGATCTTGTCATTTATCTCATGTTTCATTTATTCTTCATATTGTTTTATTATCGCCTGTGTCATGTACGCTCGGCCGTTTAAGAATACTCTTAACGTGGCCTTTGATTCGCAACATTTATTGTTTAAAATAAATTGTTTTGTCTAGGTTATACTAACCTCTTTTAATAGTTATTAGAATGATGTTGCGATCATTTAGTAAAGAACAGTGGTATCTTCGTTTAAGCATAGGATTTGCCTCATTCTAAAGTAGTCCGCCTGGGAGAGTACTGCTATCCTAATGAAGATCAGGCACACAATACGAGGTTGTTTACCTCGTGTTGAGTTCTAGCGGTAAGTAAGTTTACCGGGATAGTATAGTGGCCTATTGTACCTAAACGCCGTCTACCAAGCCTTTGCAGGCTCCTAAAAGAAATACAAAACAAACTATGACCCTAACAGGAAAAGCTATATTCAACCAGAACATCAAACGCAGGAGGTCACGGACATACGCATTGCTTTACCATACAGTGTCACTCAAAACAATTGATTTTAGATTTCGTTCCGGTCGCAACGTTTAAAACTTGCACAGGTCTATTCCAATGTACGCTCCGATCTAACTTTTAAGGCACGCATACGCAGATAGAGCACTAGAATCTGCTACGTCTGGCCTACATTATTAAGTTAAATAAAATAACGAATGCGGATGCTATGACTGGCAGAAGGAGTTCCATTTAAAGACAAGGTGCGCAACGAACATAATAGAGGGCACTTCAAGGTTCCATAGATAGCAGATAAAGTCTGCCGCAAGATAGGCATAGCCTAGTGCGGGAGGTTATGCTATAATTACATGTCTAAGATTTTATCACCTGTGAATAAGTGTTGTTACATCAACAATTATAAAATTACTTTATGGTAAGAGATTTATTATCATAAGCAAAAGAGTCCAAACTAAGATAGCGCGGTCATGTACTTCGGTACAGTATATCAGTTTGGACTCTTTCGAGGAGATAACCCGATTATGAAAAATCGTCTTCCACGGCTATAAAGAAGAAGGGAAGAAGAAGACCTCAAACCGCATGGATGAAGAAGGCCTAAAAGTATATGACAGTGATAGGACTTGCAGAAAATGATGCACAAGAACAAAATAAATAGTATTGTTAATTGGGAAAGCCGACCTCACTAACGGAAAAAGACGAAGCCAAAGAACAAAATCTGCTTGTTTTTTAATCAAATAAAGCTTTTGAAATAATTGGACAAGTAACGATACTCTTAGCTACAGACAATAAATTATTTTCACGTATTCTATGAAAGATATGCTATAACGACTCGTTTGTGAGTATAGGACCGGCGTTAAGACTGCACCGAGCGAAATGTGTCAAAACAGGCGGTCACAGTTAAGTTGATAAAATCAACACTTTTGGTTTAATAAAAATATAAAATATACATTTACCATAACAATGAATGTGTTTACAATTACTCCGTGTAAAAAACTTATAATAATTAATATTTTCGCCTACAAAATTACGTAACTTTGCACGAAAAATGCAAAAACGTGTTACGTGATTTTTAGATTATAACAGTAGAAATCTATCCTATTTTAAAGCTTAAACGAAACATAAATACTTATATTAAAATTCGTCCGTCCCAAATAAATAAGTTATTGGTTGACAATAAAGATACATATTTATCAAAAAAGCACTTCAAATCCTCCATACAATTTTACTATGGCGGCCATGCGCTGATTTGAATATCGAGCTCTGTCATTCAGTCTAATCGCGTTTTACGCTCGACGCAGTCTTAAGTAATATATAAAAGACACTCGTACAGATAATTTAATCCGTTTCGCGGTCTATTTGTCATTCAATACATGACCATTGACATTAGATTCTAATAGCTGTTAATTAGTAACTGTGACTGCCACTGAGCGTAATAATTAGCGTCATTACGTCACTTCATCATTTGATATTAGAATGTTCCAATATCGTTTTTTAATGTTCTTGTTTTAAGCCTCATAGCTGTGAGACTATTACTTCCGGTAAATTTTTTTAGGCTCAGGTGGCCAATTACTGTACAGCCTGTCTAGGGGTAAGCGGTTACTTAAAGCCTATGATCGTATGTTAAACTAATAAAAGACCTGTTAATACTCCTAGAAGTATTTTTCGTCCGTTTTCGACGTTAAGGTATAGAACTTGAACATGGGTTGAAACGAAAGATTTCGGAGACCTTCCAAATCTTATTACTGGGAGAAATCCAGTAACAGTATTACTACTTTTTATTACGCTAATTTCCTAAACGAGGGTTATATTATTGCGGGTTATCAACGCATTCTACTGTCACCAAGTAAGGCTTTTCTAGGCTGTATGAATCAGCATTGGCTAGACTACCCTTAAAATACTGGACGATCTCACAATAAAGAATATCTGCCGTCACTTTCACCAAAAGATAATAAAACAAATTAAATTAATATACTAAACACGTGTCTAATTGTAAGTAAATAAAACGAAATCAACACATTCAACTAACTTCCGACACCCATTGTTTTAATATTCCCATGTCGGCTTTTTGCTTTCCACATATTTGTTACGTCACAATAATCATAATATAAATAAATAGAGCCACTTATTTAGTCATATTAACTATTAGAAATGCAATTAGTAAACCAATTACAGTACTTCCGTTCAACAATTATTGTTTTAGACGTAGCAGTAAGTAGATTATACTAGATATTGACAGATTAAACATATTGATGAATGAAAACCAGTAATCGTTTCTAAACGGGTGTCTACAAGTGGATGGGAAGAAGTGCTTCCTCCATTCAAAGAGCTTGTATGATTTCCGTCTTTACGTACAAATTGTTACCTAATCAATTATGCGAAGGCTTAATGATTTAAAATTGAATTAAAATTTATTAACGGCGGATTTTATTAATACATAATCTGTCAACATTATTATAAATGTTTTTCGAATACGATTGAGTTATTAAAACAATCGAATAATCTATATATTAATACGTGAAGCAAAAACTTTGTACTTGCGCGGACGGAGGAGTATGAAATTTGGCACAGTTAGAGTTTACATGGTTTATAAAATATGCATTAGAAATACATTAAATTAATGAAAAACTACACGCACACAACCATGCATTTGACACACGCAGTCAAATCGCGTTCGTAGTATTTTGGCATTGTTCGGCCGATGTCGTACAATTCTTCGTAACTATGGTTACATACCTTAAATACCTATTCTATTTTCGCGGTATTGGCTATTAAATTTTAAAGGTTTATCGATACGAATAACCTACTTATTGTAAAACATGTTGCTTGTGTGTGTACCATATTTGGTTGGTGCTTAGCTACAGTAAACAAAAAGAAATTTGTGGAGTGTGTGTGTGTTATAATTTATGTACGATTTACGGATTTTTACGGTTATTTTAAATTAACCTTGAAATAGGCCCTAGCGAAATCTAAATGAAATGTGATTATAAGGGTAGGTATAGTTATAGATAACAAAATCTTAATAACGATCAAACTTCGAAATTCGGATTCGAAATGCGGTCGAAATTCGACTAATTGATTAAATTTTTTTAATCAATTAATCGAATTTCGACCGCTAGTGTAAATAATTAGACAATAATAATAATCTTACTACCTTGGAGGCGCAGCCGCAGTGTGTGCGACTGCTTTGCTTTTGATTCCCGGGTCGGGTCAAGTGTTATTGAATTTTCTCTCAAGAGAATGTTAGTCACAGCATGGAGTCTCGAGCTATTACGACCCTTATTATGTAGGATCTAAAACCATAGCTGAAGAAATGGGGGTTTAAAACCTCTTTGCCAGCTCATTCGGGGAAATGTAAGTATGCCTGTATGATAATAATATACTATATTGCTACGGAATAACAAACACAATTTCCACAGTGACTAGACGAAGGACAAGATGCAAACAGCCTTGCAAAATGTTGCTCCAATAAAATTAAACTAGTAGGAAAGTGCATCGTTCCAAGTCAATAATTCTAACTTTCATTGGATGCTACATTAATATCTAGGGATACTGATAATTCAATCTGCTTCTAGTGTTACACATATTGGATGCAGCTTTCTAGTGAAAACAGATCGTTTGCGGTACGTTGTGCAACGCACCGGAAGACTCTCATACAGCCAGCAGAAACGTTCTATGTACGAACGTTTTTTTTCTTTTTTGCAATATTAAGTAAGTAATGCGGTCCGATATGTTAGAGGTGTCCACTTGAACTACAATATCGATGTCTTATGGTCGAAGCATAGTAAACATCGATGTCTGTTAATTTTTTCGAATATGAAGTGTTGCCGTTTTGTAACTTATAAGAAAAACAAACAGATTTTATGAATGTTTCATCATTAATCATTTCTACTGCCAAAGAAGTAGAAAATACATAGACTTCATGTTTCTTAGAGGGATAAGCACATACTTATGATTTTCTTTTACTACTAGGTATTTTTACTAGGGAGATATTTCGGATGACATAAATGGCTCTAGTAAAAAAATATAATAGAAAGTAAATGAATATTTTGTGTCTAAAATAACAACAAAACTAACCCAGAATGCCTATCAGCATACGAGTTTAATAAAAAGCATTAATATAAATAGTTTAAAATGTAATCATTTAAATTAAACGCGATAAAATCCACAATAAATAATTTAGTTTCAATGTATAGCATTCGTGTAAGCGTGAAACAATATTATTAGAAATCAATATTTTTTAATGCAATATAATAAAATAAATTAATATATCGATTTATTTATAAGTTGTGAATCAACGATTCGTAACGATTACATGTGTTCAATACCTCGATTTAAACCGAATGAGAGGGACCTATCATAGATTAGATATCAACGCGTCAGCTTTTTATCGTTATGATTTCAAACGTGTTAGGTGTGTATTGTTTTTATCGAACGTGTTAATGAACTTCTTGGGATATTGATCTATTTTTTATTGTGTTTAGTAGCACTATTGAGAAATCTCCAAATGTTTTTTATATATGAACACTAGCTGCACCCCGCGGTTGCACCCGCGTAAGTCCCGATGCCGTAGGCGTATCAGGATAAAATACCTATGTGTTAATCCGGGTCTCCTGCTATCTACATACCAAGTTTCATCACAATCGGTCCAGTAGTTTTTGCGTGAAAGAGTAACAAACATCCATACATACAAATTTTCGCGTTTATGATATTAGTAAGAATTGCTGCACGTATATTAACAAGCACTTCAAATGTCGTATTCTTTTTTTTTCAATTTCATTAATACATAGATGATCTCACGCCTATATTCCTTAAGGGGTTGGCAGAAGAGTAAGATGCCCGCAATTTGCCAAGTTTTAGGTCCCATGTAATAGAAAAGCGAGTCTTCTGCTGCCTACCAGGCAACAAGGCGTTGTTCCGGACTTTGTGCTGCTGCAGGGAATTTATTGGTATAGGTAAACCTAATTAGCACGTTGCCCTATCTGGGCATCTAGCCCGAAATCTGCTGCATAACAGTTTCATTCATTACCGCTGGGTCACCGGAGCAGACTAGTCAGACTAATTAATTGGATACAAATTATATAGGCACTTTTATACTTACAGGTTGTTATTAAATAAGTTTATTTAAGCGCAGGAATACACCATTACGTTTTTATTCGATAGTTGCGTATTCAGATTGCTCTAGATGTGGGAGGGCATTCCGTATAGTTTTTATTTGCTACTTCCGAGTTAGTATTGAATCCTGAGTTACGAGAGATTGTCCAAATATTCGAACAATGGACTTAAACAAGACTTGGACTTGAAATAGCAATTTGTGGTATAAATGAATTTTTGTTCCGTGTAGAAATTGAACACTAGATGCAAGGCGAGTGCCGAGACGAGCAATTGCGTCATTAGCCCTGACAACGATCTCTACTATAAGTAAGTTTAGCCAATGTAGGCTTTCAGCACCCCACGATAACTAGCCCGGTGGTTCAGAAATAGCAGTAGGTGGTAACGAAGTGTCGGGATATGACGAAGCTATTGCTGGTACATCTATACTAATAGGTATTATAAAGAGGAAAGATTGATTTTTTGTTTGTTTATTTGTAAGGATTTAACTCAAAAACTAATCAATCGATTTTAAATTTTTTTTCACAATTAGAAAGCTATATTATCACCGAGTAACATGGGCTATATTTTATTTAAAAAAGTACTGTGACTAACATAACTGTTTAACATAACTTTTTCGTGGGTGAATGTTTTCGGTGCTCTCTCATCACAAGGGGAGGCAAAAGGGTCAGGCTTTCCCGAGACGGTGTGTCACCTCGCTGCGTTGAATGGTGGGTGGGTCGCTGAAACTGAAAGGTAAGGTTAGCGGTTAACCTATCCTAATCTACTTTACGCGACCGAAGCCGCAGGCAAAAGCTAGTATACATATATTTTTAAAATTCTGCATTTAAATGGCGATGCTGTCTGTACCGAGGTCCGTGATCATTGTTATAATTTGACGACAAACACGATTTATGACGAGGCATCACGCCTCTGGCCCTGTTACCTCACCACCAGTGAGATATTGCCACCATTGTTACATATACATACCGTATAATTAAAATTTAGACATAATTACCTCCATTCATGATACGACTTTTATTTGACTTTACGCCTTACGGACAAATAAAATAAAATAGATCGGTAATTTTATTTTGTATTGCATCCAATAACAGAAGAACGGCCGGCCTGATGGTAAGTGTTTCGCGGCTCATGGATTTCAGCCAATTATTGGTTGACGATGCGAAGGAGCTGGCACGATTAGAAAAGTAGATTTCGCAGGCTTGCGTAGAAGTAGTAACATTATTGCTGCATTTCCCTCTAAGAGTATATTTTCATTCCTTTTCATGCTTTCGTCAATTCATTTTCCTTAACGCCGACAATGTGGGAACGGTACCCCTGGAATTGTAAGCGATTGAAGACTATAGTTTATGCTAACTATCAGCTGGGCAGTATGCTTGTTTGCTGCTTGTGTTGTATGGGGTAGACAGAGGTCTGTTTGCGGTAATTGTAAAGGGCTGCAGTTAATTCCCAGCTTGAACAAAATATTATATGGTTTTCGTGTTAGGGAATTCTTACTATTCTCTCCTACTGCACTTCTAAAGTTTGCTTTGTAGACAAAAATAGCCACTCTATAATTTAAGTGGGACGAAAAATGCAGCTGGCCACAAGATGCACCCCTCGCATGCCGAGGATGTAAATGTGTGTAGAAAATAAAATAAAATTACGCGTTCAGAAATCCAGTCCATATGACGACTAATAGTCAATGAACAGCAATCTTTACCTCACGTATCGGTTAAGGGGCGTCGTCCGAGGCGTGGTTTGTAACGACATGCGTAAATCTTACAATGAATAGACAAAGAAAGTGCATGTATTTAGTTATAGCACTTACTCGAACATTTTATCATTACCATCGGGAAGTTAGCCGCTTGTTAAGTTTTGTCGGGCTATCAATAGGCGCTTAAGGGGCTGGGAATGAGATTGTGAGACTTTATTCGTGTATCACTCCATATCATAAAACAAAGTCGTTCGCCGCGTCTGTCTTTCGTCTGTTCGCGATAAACTCAAAAACTACTGAACGGATTTTCATGCGGTTTTAACAATAGACAGAGTGATTCATGAGGAAGGTTTAAGTGTATAATTTGTTAAGGTTTTGTACTATTCAAACGACGACGGGGCGGGTTGCTAGAAAATAAATATAAATAAATGGGTGTTCACGTTAAGTGATGATCGTGAAAATATAAATATACTTTCACTGTGGGGTAGAAAGTTATGATATATTTAATACTTTTTTACAAGGTTTCTCCTGCAATAGGTGTCATTTATGTATAGCTGGGAACTTTTGAAACAACTGACACACACAGAACCCAGACTCGTTAGTAGTTCGTAGTAACCATTTGTAAATCACACATATTTTTGTATGGGATTTGAACCCATTACAATACGTAGACGCAGTGAGGTGACAACCGCTTTAATTAGTACGCCATCCGTGCAGTGCACGAAGATGGATAACTAGCATACGGTTATGTTAGCTTAGACCACCGTTACGTCACAAAACCACCTGGCCAAATGACATAATACAGTCATTAGTGGTCATCTCTATAATAAAATTAACAAAATCATACATATTTACCCACTAAATTACTATCAGTGTAAAATGAAACTAAAAACTTGGCTCCAAAAACAATCCTACATAAACACAGAAAATCTTTTGAACTAGATATCTTAATATAATAATATTAGCTCACTTCTAACACGAAATGTCTTGATGCATCTTTCATACATAAAACCAAAAAAATAAAATAAAACGGAAATATCAAAATCTTTGAATAAGTCACGCACGCACACAAAAATCTATCACATGCATACGCTCACACACACACTCATACACACACACGCGCGCGCGCGCACACACATACATACACACACACACACACACACACATAATAAATTACACACACTCACACACCTCTTATTTGGCATTTTTATTAAAGTTTTCATTTTTTATTACTTTTTTTAATCTGGTCCCCATAGAAATAGGCACGCCTGGTTTGGGGACTCAGTAAATTAAAAATCCACTATAATATAGCACTGGTATTTTTTTTTGTCCGCTGTAAATTCTGCTGTTTAGGATTATCCTTAACATTCCTGTAACATAGTTTATAACTAGCATGGGAGTGGAAGGGGTTAGCCTTGATGGTTGTTGCAGTTAGGCCTAGACTTAACTACTTAGTGTTGATATAAGTGGATTTCTGTATTGCTTGATTGATTTTAGTCAATAAAGATATTATTATTATTATTATTATTATAGACGATATTACCTAAAAAAAATCAGCTAGCAGTCTGATATTTTTAGAGAGGTACCTTATTTCTACCACGCATAATGTCTAATAATGCAATTTCGTGAATTGCTAACATAAAACCAAATTCTATGAATGTGTAATCATTGTTCCAGCGGTGCAGCCTTTAAGACTGGTGTGTATGAGGTGAATATGATTAAGTTGAACTTCCAAGTCGCGCAAAGTGTTACTTTTTTTATATTATTGGACCGGGCTGATCATAACAATACAGGAGTACTGCATATAGCTAATTGCGAGGTAATACAGAGCTATATTTACCTCTGTTACACTATCTCGTACGTTGGAGGATGTGAAGACGAGATCAAGTGCCGATCCGCTATATACTACGTCGGCAGTAGAGCGACTGGCAAGATATGGAAAGACAACCGAATAACGAAGAATACCAAGGCTCGTCTAATGAAGTGTCTGGTATTTCCAATCTTTCTCTATGGTGCTAAGACTAGGACATTAAGGCTACAAGATCGCCGAAAAATCGATGCTCTGGAGATGTGGTGTTGGAGACGCATGTTAAATGAATCAATAATTTCATCCTTAAAGAGCTTCGCATAGAAGACAGGCTTTCGTCGATTGTGCAGTTACGAATACTGAAGTTCTTTAGGCGCATCTCTAGAAACGAGGACTCGATGGATAGACTTGTAGTGCAGGGCCGCATTGAAGGCAAGAGAGACCGCGGTCGGTCTCCAACGCGCTAGATCGACCTTATCACCAAAGCTACGCAATCAACCGCAATACAGTGTGCTTGCAATGCCAGTAGCCGCCAGGGATGGAGATAGAAAGAAGATAGAAAAGAAAATATATTTTTATTTCTAAAAAACACGAAAGCTTACATCGCTGGACGTGCGGCAAATGACGTCAGTGCGCCGCAACCCTGTCCATCAATGATAGCCTCGACCACTCTGACAAGAGTGCCCGACTAAGAAGAAGAAATGATTAAATGTATTAAAACTGTTTATATTTAAGTTTACACTTTCTCCGATGTTTCGGTTGCTTTTCAACAGCCATGGTCATGGGAGACTAAGTTGGTAGTTGTCTCAATGTTCTAGTGTAGTTATTTTAAAGTACCCGAACATAATCTAAACATTGGCGTTTCTATTTACGCAGATTGAGCTTAAAGTATCATAAAGTCTTGCTGTGGTTTGCTTCTTCTTGGGTTTGACTTAGATTAGGTTCCGTATAAGGTAATTTATTTTCAATGTGAAAACATTCTTAGTAGCAGTTCTGGGTATCTATTTGTCATCAGTAAAGGGTAACAGGCTTTCCCCAATTACGTGGGATGTATAGCCATAGTTAGTAATATGCAGGTATATTACTTCTGTCTACCAATTTAGGGATATAAGTAACTATGTAAGAGCAGCGATAGCTCAGTGGGAAGACCAACAGACTGCAATGCAGAGGGTCTCGGGTTCGAACCCACGTCGCGCACCTCTGACTTTCGGAAGTTGTATGACTTTTCGAAATTATGTGCGTATTGATTGACAATTATCGCCTGCTCCGTGCCTCGGAGAGCATGTTAAGTCGTCGGTCCCGGCTGCCATGAACATCTATCGCAGCCGTTATTGGGGAAGTCGACACAAAAGATCCCACTGGGTCGAAGTGTCGCCGGTCTGTACTGACTGGCTCCCCACCCAAGATAAGATAAGATAAGATAACTGAACTATGTAGATCTATATTAAACTGAATAATACTTTGCCCAAGCCGGGATAAAGGCGCAGGACCTTACGAAAGCGTTAAATCCAAACTATCTATATACGTGAAACAAAAACTTTGTACCCTATTTACGAAAATTGCGCGGACGGAGGAGTTTCAAATTTGGCACAGTTAAAGTTTATATGGAGAAGGAAGGGCGCATCCTAATATTTTTATAAAATATGCATGAGAAATACATTAAATTAATGGAAAGACACTACAAGCACATAACCATGCATTTGACACAGGCAGTCGAATCGCGTTCGTAGTATTTCGACATTGTTCGTCTGACGTCGTACAATTCTTTGTAACTATGGTTATCTTATTTATATGTAATAGAGTAAAACAGAAAACAAAGTAGCAAGCTTAGGAATTTTGACCACTAGGCGCCCGCTAGTTGTTATAAAAATGAATGCGACTTTGTTTGATACCTTTTTACGCCTTAACTACTCGATCGATCATCATACACGCATACATGTTCACAGGGGAACAGAAAAGGATATAGGGTACCTTTCGTCCAGAAAAAAACTACTGTTACTCACCTAACATACATTTACCCGAGCGAAGCCGCGGGCAAAATGAAGTCTATATAAATACTTATATCTGGGGATTTCAGAGTTGTTTTCACCAACATATTATTTGGCGACTCTGACGAGTTTGGTGACTCTTTATTTAGCCACTGATGAATGTTAGGTCTTAAATATTTTATAATAGATACTCAGGGGGCTTTTATAGCCAAAGTAAATTTGATGGCACTACAAAATATACCTTCAGTTAGAACTCCACACCGGATGAACATTTGTGTCACCTGCAAATAGTTGTTGTAAGTCTGGGTGTTCTGTGTGTCCATTACAGAATTATATAAAGTTTCTCGCGATACAGGAATGATTTCTTGTGCGAATTGTTAAAAACAAACCAAACCCAATCTAATTGAAACCTCAACATCTACCACCATCAGCATCAAACATCACCATCAAACATACTCCCAACCCGGTAACTGAACTTAAGTTCTCACCATCATCTCGAAACGTAACTACAAAACATACACCACAGCACAGTCGTCGTAGGCATAAATTAATTATAGCAAGCAAGCAGTTTCTACAGCGATAAACTGGGGTCAACAATTAAATGTACATAATTTGTCGTGCTAGTAAGGAAACAGCCTGAATGAGTTCGTGAGGATCGAACAGGTGCCTGGTGTTAGGTGAAAGGGCCTGCTGTTGACCCTACGGACCTATTCTGTTGCGACACTAATAAAATACGTTTAAATTAAACTACTTTATACGAATTTTTCGCGTTGTTTATTATTATTTTGTGTGTTCTACCGCTTATATAATGGATTGTGTTCTGAGGAATTGTTTGACATGATGCCCTCAGCTACTTTTTATCATCGCACCGCTCGCTGTCGGCATTTTATTATCACACCTTATAGCCTATTTGGTGCCGCACTAAGCGGTTCCAAAGGAATTTTCTTCTGCAGACGTAGGTTATGGAATGAGCTCCCTGCCTAGGTTTTCCCACAAGACTACAGTATGGGGTTTTTCAAAAAGGGTATTAAAAGGTTTTTACAGGGTCGGCAACGCAAGTGATGCCTCTGATTTTGCCGGCGTCCATAGACTACAGTGACCTCTTACCATCAAGTGGGCCGTATGCTTGTTTGCCACTTTAGTAGTATAAAAAAAGTAAAATTTAAATAACTTTTATTACATAATTTTGAACTATAAAACTACTGCTATTGAAGTTTACTACAATTTAAGCTATATTTAAATTAATTAAAACTATTTATATTTAAGTTTACACTTTTCCCCGACGTTGCGGTTGTTTTATAGCAGCCATGTTCACGGGGAAACTAAGATGGTAGCCTAGGCTATGACTTGCACGATTGTCGTTTCGACGAAATCTGCGCTGGTGTTGTTTAGATGTATTACATAGATTGTTGCTTGTATATCTTCGAGTGGCAAAGACGTTGAAATTATTACGTTAATTTATATATCTTTGACAAAGGGGTGACTATTACATCATATAATTCGGGTTGAGATTATAGTCTACCGGTAATATTGCCAGACTTATTGATAATTTCATAACAGAAAAAATATTATTACTTTCCCAAAACGAACCCGGGAACTCATTATTGTATGAAGATATAACCGAAAACTTACGTCTTTATCCAGTGCAGTTAGTTCCCTGAACCAACGAAGTTGAAGGAACTATTAAATTAATGGAATTGTCGGGCAGTTAACAAATTCGTGGTAGTTTATTTGATGGCCAGGCTGAGTACTGCTGGATTTCCTGTCATGAAACTTTTCATAACAGTACAACGCGACGTCTAGAATTGTACGCGTTAGAAGGCTCGCTTCCTATTACGTGGTACCCTAAATAGCTGATCTGGCGAAATGCCTAAAACCTTAGACTTACTTTTCGTGCGTCTTTCGTTTCTTGCATTCCGCGAGCATGGGACTATATGTACGTTATTTGAACAATATAATATACTTGCTATAACCCAGTGGGAAGGCGCCATATCGCTCCCACGACATGAACCTCTGCCTTTTGTAACTTATGGCGTAATAAATAGCTAATTATCGTTTGCTTTAACAGTGAATAAACATCGTAAGGGGGTTTACGTGTCTTAGAGTGCTATATAATTAATTCAAATGCGTTGAATTACTAAGAGATCCGCATTTCTTGGACTGTGCCAGCAATATAGAGGTAGGCTATTGGTGTGTTCCGTTTGGAATCCAAACGCAGAACAACGCCTTCTAGGTAGTGATTAATTAAACCAATAATTTCTATTACGTTAGATTTAATGTGTCGCCTACGGTACGTATAATGAATAGCACTTAAGTGATAAAGTCCGCTAATGCTAATTACTTGGTGACAGTTTGAATAAGCTGGTTCGCTTGCAAAAGTACTTATCTTATTCGAGAAAAGAAGAGTCTTGGATGCGCTCATACCGTACTCTCTAATGCCTCTCCTTTCAATCGTCTTTTCATAGGGTCGGCTCGTGTAAGTATCTCATGCGATAATAGTTTACTGTGACTACTCATCATCAAGCAAATGTATGTATGTTTGCCACCTTTAATGTAACGTTATTACATTTTGCAAACCTATCGTGCATCACATGCGCGTTGAAGCCTTCCAAAGAATAAACATTGCCTTCGCAGCCCAAGTGTAACTGTTAAAAGAACAGCGTCTCTATAAGTTCGTGTGATCGTGTAGTACCTACATCAATAAAACAAAGCCCATTTCCTTCCCCAAACTATGGATGTACCAAATTCCATCCTAATCGATTGAGCGATTTAGCCATGAAGAGGTAACAGACAAACAGACAGATAGAGTTACTTTTGAATTTATAATATTAGCGGCTAGTTTTACCACTATCGAATAAAAGTTATCCGAAAGATAAATCGCATGCTCTCTCACTCTTGTTAGGATTAAGAAGAGAGATGGCCAGACTTTTTATCTTATAGAATTATAGATAAATGCTATTTGGAGGTGGTGGAACAGGCTCTAAATATAGTAACACAAAGCGATTTAGCTGTCTGTATTTATCAAACTAATGCTACAATAGCCCTCAATGTTGTAACCGTCCATCCACATGCTTATAAAGAAGACTAAAGTAAATTCTCAACAAACTTTTCCTCTCGTTTCCCTTCATCTCAGAATAGTGGCACTCGGCATAAAAACAGTTCGTGCGTGCTTTAATGCTTTGTCGCTTGTAAGTCATTACATGGTGAATGGCGCGGCCGGGGCTGGCTCGTGTGCTCGTGTGTTCGCTATACACCGTGTTACATACTTGTACGGTAATGTGGCGTTGAATGGAGAGTGAAAATGTTTAGGTTAGTCCACTTGCGCTACTTGATTAAAGGTTAACATGTAAATTTTTCTGTATATTAGACATTAATAATGATAGTATATATAGGACTGTTAAATTGCTACACAGAGGACGAATTCGAACCTAAGACACGCTTCTTTACCTTTTCGAAGTTAAATAAATAAATAGTTAATGATCGCTCGCTTTAATAGTAAAGGAAAACATCGTGAGGCAACTTGAATATCTGAGATGTCTTTAAGTTCTCAAAGATATATAAAGCGTGCCAACCGACAGTGGGCTAGTGTGGTAGGCTATGGCCTAACTGCATGGTATGCCGAGAAGAGGTCTGTCTGAGTGAGAAGAGAAGAGAACTGATCCACTGCTGATCACTGGTCTCGACCAGCAATGGGATAGTTTATGTACACGGCTGATATTATTACATATGTACATCATATGAAGACATTGTTTGTGTATTGCCGAGAGCAGATTTATTACGGCCATTTTACAGGTGCTATGTTTTAGATATTATGTAATTCAGAGTGAACCCATTGTCGTCTATCGACCACATTTCTCCAGTCCGTGTTACTGAGAACAGGCTATTTATTGAACCTCAGTTCTTCAGTGCTTTTCGATAGCTCAGTGTGATACCAACAGACTGCAATGCAGAGGGTCTCGGGTTCGAACCCACGTCGCGCACCTCTGACTTTCGGAAGTTATATGACCTTTCGAAATTATGTGCGTATTGATTGACAATTATCGCCGGCTCCGTGCCTCGGAGAGCATGTTAAGCCGTCGGTCCCGGCTGCCGTTCATGGCAGCCGTTATTGGGAAGTCAGTGCCCGTTAATATCCTGACACTGATCTAGCCTTAGGGTATCGTTAGCCTTCGGGTTGCGGAGGTCAGATGGCAGTCGCTCCGTATAAAAACTGAATCCAGTCAAATCCGGTTAGACTAGAAAGCCGTCCCCTAGTGACTTGGGAATAATAATGGCTAGGAAGAAAAGACTTCTTCAGTGCTTTTAACAATACTAGTTGACCCTTGCAAATCTCTGAGATGGGCGGCAGAGGTGCATTTGACCCACATTTCTCAATCTATGTCACATATCCTACGTCATTACATGGGTTCTTAATATAGGACATGCCTATTACTGGACGCAGACTGATATATACACAATATTGCAAGCTCTAAGGTTGTTATCAAATCTTTATATATATAAATCTTCTGTACGTGTGTTTGTAATTAAACCCCTAAACGACTGGACCAATATTGATGAATATTTTGTGTGTGTTCAAGTGAATTCGAGAATGGTTTAGATTTGTTTTTTTTCCTGTGTATAGGACAACGTCTGTCGGGTCCGCTAGTATATAATATGTTTTATATGAATATATTTTAAGTTAAAACAAAAAGACAACTCTAACATTTGTTTAATACCTGCGTTACCGGGGACTTTACAAACATTCATACAACGGACACAAAGAACACCCAGACTCGGAACAACAATTTGTAGATCACACAAATTTTTGTCCCGTGTCAAACTTACAACAGTCGGCGTAGTAGCCATCCGCGCTTAAAAAAACAAGTGAGAAGCGGCAATGAATTGCTGTTAATCTTAGAGTTCGAAAAAATGGTTCAAGTAATAGCAGTAATAGCAAAGGTTAAGGTCAGAGGTCAAAGGTCATACTCATTTCGGGGGTATATCGACTATGCTGAGTCGAATGGCGTTGACCGCGATTCTCTAGCTCTTATGGTTCTTGAATTGAAAATTGTATAACAGACAGACGGACGGACAAAGCTGTTGTATACGAGATTTTTCGAACTCTAAAAACATAAGAAGACTCCGTTGTAATCCGATGCATCGAATCGTCAGAATAACAACTCAACAAGAGAACGATAATTCATTCAACACGAACACAAAATCACTGTTGAAAAGATCACTAATAAATTGATACAGTTAAACAAACGAACTGCGGGTCTGCATCGAAGAAAGAGCCAGACCTCGACCCGAAAAGGTCAATCCATTATTTGCGTATCAAAACATTGTGAAAGATAAAAGAACGCTTGTAACTCTTCAAGAGCCTTTATTGTTATCAAATTATTTGCCGTTTTATAAGGTCAGTGAAATAAGAACTTTATGTGGTGGTATTAACAGTTATATTGTTTTGTGTTAATTGTGAATATCTTTGGCTTTTCATCATTGCAATGGAGCAAGCCTTTGGTGCGGTGTAAGTCATATGTGGGTCGCGAATATGAAATCGCATTTTCACGTAAACCTACGTAAAGTAAAAATATGACAGATAAAACAATAAACATTCAAAATAAACACAGATAAACATTCGATATGTATCTTTATATATATAAATCTTCTGTACGTGTGTTTGTAATTAAACTCCGCCTAAACGGCTGGACCGATTTTGTTGTAATTTTTGGTGTGTGTTAAAGTGGATTCGAGAATGGTTTAGATTTGGTTTATTTTTCTCTTTATATTTTTTTCGTGTATACAGGACAACGTCTTTCGGGTCCGCTAGTTAGATATAAAAATGTACCAAAAAATAATTCCAAAATAAATAGTATTTATTATAAAATTATGTATTTGCGGCTAAATAGTCGTTACTAAATCATTTTGCTTAAAAGCACTCAATAAGTCAAATTGTTTGAAAATCTGGTAAAATTTTAGTACATCTCGACCAACCCATGCTAGGAAATACACATGTGAATGTGATGCTACATTATGTTAAGCACAACATCATTACAAAATAATTAAAATCCTTACCTCTAACGCTTTCATCTTGCACCATTCCCCAACTGACATGGTTCGACGTTCGACAGCGGTGCCCTAAGGTCAAGTTGAGGGTCCCACATTACGGACCACCAACTGCTTGTCACGGGCCATCGACGATTACTGCTACAATCAGATATTTCACGCGTTTTACTTTACGATTATCTAGTCATTCGTACTTGAAAGTTTACGAACGAATTTGGGAAAGAAGTCAATCTTTGGTTTGGTCGTGACATTGATAAGCTTTGCTTGGCGAAAATTTAATTTAAAATCATGGTTATGATGAGAAACGCCAATTTAAATATTAGACGGATGGCGTTGTTGTTTATGTAGTGGCTTTACCATAGCCACTATGCCGAGTGTTGTGAGTTCGAATCCCATACGGGACAACAACTTGTGTGATCCACAAACGGTTGTTACGAGTTTGGGTGTTTAAGTAAAGTAAGAGGGGTATTTTTTAACACATTGAACGCCATGCCGTTCATAAATGACCGCGAACAATACATTTTCTATTGTGTCTACTACATGGCAGTCAATGTGTTAAAAGAAAAAAGAAAGAAACTTATTTCAAAGAAATGATGGATGCGTTATGCCTTAAACGTACGTTCTTTTTTATACGGCTAAAGTGGTAAATAAGCATTTGATTAATCTGATAATAAATAGGTAATTGTAACCTATGCATAGCTGCAACATCACGTAATTTCTTTAAAAGTTTAAGCATTTTCTTGCCTATCCAGCCAGTAAACATCTATCAAAAAATCAAAATGATTCCTACAACGAAAAAAAAGGGCGTGGAATTGATTAAAGTAGAGTATTATGCTGGGTGAAGTAATGCTAGTTTTTTTTCTTTTTTTTATGGTATAGGCTGGCAAACGAGCAGACAGATCGCCTGATGGTAAGCGATTACCGCCGCCCATGGACACCCGCAACCCTAAAGGAGTTACAAGTGCGTTGCCAGCCCTTTAAAAAGGAATGAAGGAGGGAAAGGATAAAGGAAAGGATAGGAAAAGGATCGGGGTAACTGGGCCTCCGGCTCTCTCACTCGCCAATACGAAACGCAACGGTACAGGTACCGTTACTTCACGCCGGTATTCTGTGAGAGGGTAGTACTATCCCGGTCGAGCCGGCCCATTCATGCTGAAACCAGCGAGGACCTATTTATTCAGGTATTTGGGTCATATTAACAATGACAAAAAAATTGCTAGCGCTATTTCCTACATTCTTCAAAAGGTCGCTGTTTAGCCCTGATATTTTGCTGATGCTTAAGCGGCTCGATCGTGGACCTTCACTTTACTTACTTTCGGTGTCGGTAGTGAATGCAACTGCCATGCATGCGGATTCGGATTTGCATCCTGAGTCGGACTATTAAACATTATTTTGTGACTATATTAGACAAGAAATTCTTAATAGCAGAGGAGTGCAGCGCTCATAGCCAGTTGCATTCATTGATCGGTAAACGATTAGCGAGGTTAAGCAACGTTGGGTGCGGTCAGTCTATAGATGGGTGACCGCTTAGTGGTATTTCATCTGAGCATCCCGTGCTTCGGTGGGCACGTAAAATGTCGGTCCCAGTTGTTGCCAAATTGACAGCAGTCGTTAAGCCATGTCAAAGGCCTACGGGCAGCTTGAACAACTCTTGACAAATGGTTGGCCACTAACCACACGAAAAGAAGAAGAATAGCAGAGGAGTTAGGAAGTTGCACACCGCCGAAAGCATGTAAAGCCGTTGGTTTTACGGTATTGTCGGATTGCCATTCCATCGGACTATGAGAGTAGTAATAGCAAATAGAATAAGAGAATTAAGAGTGCACTTTCAATTCTGCACAATTTCTTGCATTATAATGTCTCTTAAGATGTGGCTTATCTCCGTTTTGATAGGCACCATGATAGGAATTCAGTCAGAAGGATCATAGTATAAGTAAAACAGAACTGAGACTGGATTATCTCAAAAATGTGCCTTATGTTTAGGGAGGCACTTTCCCAGTTGGGCTGCTGTTGTTTCAGTGAAATCCTAGGTTCAAGTGGGAGGTTTACAATACCCTCTTGAAGCATTCATTTACACTTAAGAAATAAGAAAGCCCAAGCTACCTTTGATCGAATTTCACACATATTATATTAAGCTTGTTTAACTAAACGAACCTCAAACAGTTAAAACATCATAAACAAAACAGTTTAATTAATTTAGCAACAGATAAAATATAACACTGTTGCTTGGAAAGTGCAACGAAGTATAGAAAACATACTACAATTTGTAATAAACAACTTTCCAAGCAAATAACGTTGCAATAAGCAGTAACAGTTATCGTTAAACTCTTCCCTAAATGAAGATAAACGTTTTTGTAACCGTTTGGAACCGATAACTGTTATTGAACCTGTAGCAATATTGACGGGATTGAAAAGTAGCAGTCACACTGCTAGTATGAGTAGGCACTGTGGAAGTTGTATGGCTGCCAGGATAGTATTATTAGTAGTATAGATTTAATTTAATCGTTAGGCATTCGATCTTAATTGTCATTTATCATTCGTAATGTGACAATGTTATGAGAGAGCGATCAAGTACAAATGTCTGGATTTTAAGAGGCAAAATACAATACAGACATGTAAGCCGTAAAACATATTTTGTACATTTTAATTGCTATCTAACATATTTATACAGCATAACTGTAATTGCATAGTACGTAGAAGGACAATAGGGTGCACATGTAATGTCCATCATATGGTATTTAAGTCGGGCAAGGTTTCAAAATAATGTAGCACCTCCTGCACCGCACCTCGATAATATGATTTTAGGCATAATGAAGGTAATGTAATTGTTTACTTTCACTTTTATTCATTGGACCTATAAGAATTGAAGCCATAACATTAAATTAATAGTAACTGTAGTTAATTGATAGGTGTCCGTTTTGTAGAGCGAGTACTGGTACCTGAGTTCAGAAAAGTAACTAGTTTTAGTCTGGTGAGCTCTGTTAACCAGCTATATAAACTTATTCTAGGTTTTTAGACAGAAATAAGTACAATTATTACAATCATTTTGAAAAATCGCTTTTTGCTTTCTATTAATTTTGGATGCCTTATATATCTAAAACCCAACTAGATAGCGTGATGAAAATTACACAAGGCGATCGTAAACTAATAGTTCTTCGTAAAAAATAGAGTTTTATTATTGTCTATGCGTGGCCGAAGTTGTATGGGTTTGTTGCATATCTCCTTTGAAGCGCCGGTACTCAATAGATAGGATATTTTTTATATTTCTGAACAAACATACATTTGTGTTGAGAATTCTTAAAACTAACACGACAAGAAATGGAACAAAAATATATTACAAAAAAAAAAAATTATAAGAACACAAATATAGATTTTATATCGAACTTACAAACTATGATATGCTTATTATTGTTGCCTTATATGCATAAGCCTTTATTTGCATCCTTTATATAATCATCCACGCTGTAGTAGCATTTTTTTAAAAGAAATTGTTTAAATTTACTATTAAAAACCTTATGGTTTACTATTGTTTTGAATTCGGAGGGTAATTTATTGTACAATGTGACTGCTTGTACACTAGCACAATGTTTCACCACATTTAGTTTTGCATGTATTCTTACTGGTAGATCTTTTCTACGAGTACTGAGACGTATATCGGATTAGCGACCGATAAGTCGTGGGTCGTCCCTCAATTGAACTACCAACGTGGAATTAAAACAAACATAGTAGTTTAGTAGTAGTAATCAAGAATACTAGTAACTTGTAACCAAAATTGCTAGAAATTAATATAATTTTAAATATAAAAAATGGAATATCAGCTCTTTAAATAGACTATTTTATTGCTGGGCACGGGTCTCTTCTACGATGGGTTAATGCAGTGTCCACCACGACGGCTCAGGGCAAATAAGCTAAACATAGTCAATCATAGGCTAATAAACTTACATCTTCGAGATCATTATGAAAATCTCTCAGACATAGTATGGTTTTTCGCCCACTCTGCCCAAACTAGTAGTCATATTCGGAACCTCGTGAACGTTTACAAACATAAGCGCCAACTTATGCCACGGTTCCAACACCAATCTATATATTCAGAATTCCTGTTGCCAGAAATTATTCTGGCTACAGATAGCTTAAACATTATACAAAATTATGTTCTTAATCTATTTTTTTCGAATTTTCTCGGAGCAATCCTCACTACTGAGCTTAGAAATTCTCATTTACATTCTCAAACCGAAAGCTCTCTTAGGAATAAAGCGTATCATATAGAGAAAACTATTTAAAGAAATATTATCTCTATTTCGCTTCTACGTTAACCTACATTGCTACATAAGCCGCGGTATTTTCAAACGACCCGTGACAATAGTAGCAATGAACAACGAACACCTTAAAATAAGCGTAAAGTTCGTGTAAGAGATTTCCTCGCAAAGTTTCACATATGAAAGCAACTATTGTCTAGTTAGACAAGGTTTTAGAAGCGCTTTTACTTAACACGCTGTTTTGCTGAGGTCGAACATATTTCCATAGAACATGTATGTAGCACAGACCGTATTAATATTGCATGTGTGAAAATGAGATAGAGCTATACTCTAGTATGCAGTGTGTTGAAACCCATAGGAAAATACCATGAAGTGATGTCATTTGCTTGTCTTTATACCCTCGCAGAATACAATGGCATCTTTATCTTAAATTAGGGCACTATGTCACCGAAGATCTCAGGGATCATGTGGACATTGAACGAGTACGAAGGGCGCTTGCTGCCCTAAGTAACATGTTGGCTCATAGATTTGCTGATTTGCTCGTTGTAGTAAAGAGGTTAAAATCATGCTTTTTAAATCATACTGCTTCGTTCACACGGGTGGTCTGTGGCTCAACTGTTCGCGTAGGGTTTTAGATACACTAAGGGTGCAGTATAATAATAGTTTCAGAGTGTTGTTGAGGCTGCCCCGTTACTGTAGCGCGTCTTGCATGTTCGCTGAGGCGCGAACTAATGACTTTTATGCCATAATAAGGAACAAGACCTCATCCTTGTTAAGCAGAATTAGACGTAGCAATATCAACATTCTGCAAATATTCGCATGTTTATCCTACTAATATTATAAATGCGAAAGTTTGTGAGAATGAATGTATTTATGTTTGTTACTCTTTCACGCAAAAACTACTAGACCGATTGCGATGAAACTTGGTATGTAGATAGCTGGAGACCTGGATTCAGACATAGGCTACTTTTTATCCCGATATTGCCACGGGAACGAGACTTACGTGGGTGAAACCGCGGGGATAAACTTGTATGTGTATATAGATATCCTTAATATGATAAATCAATATTAAGGAATTTTGTCGGAGTATTGATGTGTCAACCAGATGTATAATGTTAACCCTAGTTTTAAGTCTTACTAACAAGTGGATCTCTGTTATCTTTAAATAAATAAATAATAATAATAATTATTATTATTAAATCTAGAGTAATATTATCACTGCAATAATTTACATATTGAGCATAATACTACATTTAAAAATAATAATATTGCCGTTATGATTTGTATATCTGTAATTGAAAACATTATAATATATTGATACACAGTCTCACGCTTGTAACACCCACATTTCGGCAATTATGGATTAGGTAATCTAAGGAGATAAGCTATTGGTATCTTTCGGTCACAGAGGCAGACTCTGCGGTGCTAGTGAGAATTACTTAATATAAAAATAATTCTAATAATACTTTACTCGACTCGCTGAACTACCGAAGCAGGCTTAGTATTAGACGTTCATTGAATAAAAACGTTGTACAATTTGGTCAGTGGGGAGACCAACAGACTGCGATGCAGAGGGTCTCGGGTTCGAACCCACGTCGCGCACCTCTAACTTTCGGAAGTTATATGAGTTTTCGAAATTATGTGCATATTGATTGACAATTATCGACTGCTCCGTGCCTTGGAGAGCACGTTAAGCCGTCGGTCCTGGTAGTTCAGAACACAGTAGCACATTCTAACTTAGTATTATATATGCGAATGTGAGTTTCTTTGTTACGCTTTCATGCCTTAACTACTCGACAGATCAGATTTAAATTTGGCATACACGTTGTCAGGGGAATGGAAAAGGACATAGTGTATCCTTCATCCAGAAAAAGTACTATTACTAATCTAACCTGACCTACATTTACGCGAGCGAAGCCGCGAGCAAAATATAGTAGGATTTATTATTGGTATGTGTACGTGTATAAGGTTATTTTTCAAGGTTAGCCAGCCCTTTAACAGTGTACACAAAAGTCTAGAATTTAGAGTTAAAACCTTACATCCTAGAGTAGGCACTAGATAATTCTGGGGTAAGCTCATTTCGCCTAATATCCTTACTTATATTATAAATGTGTAAGTTTGTGGGGATGTATGGATGGATAGGTGTTTGTTACTCTTTCACGCAAAAACTACTGTCATTAGTAGGAAAACAAATTATCATTAGTAGGAGAGAGTGTCTTGTTGGTCATGACATACGACAGCTGCCATGAACATCTATGGCAGTCGTTATTCGACTTCCTGTCAGTGCCCTATAATATCCTGATACTGGTCTAGCCTTACGGTATCGTTAGCCTTCGGGTTGCGGAGTTCAGGTGGCAGCTGCTCCGTGTAAAAACTGATATCCAGTCAAATCTGGTTAGACCAGAAAAGCCGACCCCAAGTGACTTGGGAATAATAAAGCCTAGGCAGAAGAAGAATTTGGTACATTTTAGCACCAACATTTGGCAAAGCTTGGTTTCGACATAAAACTCATACAAAAGTTTCGCACCTAATAAAGCATTTTACAAGACTGGTTTCGAGAGTTGGGGTATAAAACAGTTAACTTTCAATGAGCAGAATAGGTCTAGTTGTTATTTTTAAGAAACTAGCACCATAGAGTATATTGTAAAGCACCGGAACTATACCATAAAAGTGGATACGATTATTTTTTATTTGCCATTAGCTTTCTCTCTCACGTTAGCACAGCATTACGTTATGATTGCATATTAACCAGTATAAGGGAAGGATAGGAAAAGCTTGGATACTTTTTAGGTGTAAAATTCCTGTTTCTCACATGACGTGTCGTCATATTTTGGCATAATAACGTGGGCTTTATAAATAAAATACGAGGGTGCGTTTTTAAGTTCGCGGAATGGAGGGTATGGAAGGTGGTAGGGGTGCTTGTTTAGTCACTAACGTGTTTAGCAACTAATAATTAGTATATATACCGAGTATTATCATAATGAGGTCATTAGTCTTTGAACTATCGTCCCTCAAGCAACTCAATCTGGAAGAAATTGTGAAGTATGGAGAAAATCGAGTTCCGCGCCGTTATAAAGTTCCTTACCAAGCAAGGAAAAAATGTTCAAACCATTTTGGAAGAGATGTCATCTGTATACGGGGACTCTTGTCCAGGAAAAACCATGGTATACAAGTGGCACAACCTCTTTAAGCAAGGCAGGGAATCAATTGAAGACGATTCCCGGCCTGGGCGGTCTGTTGAGGTCACCACTCCAGATCTTATCGAAAAAATCGAAAAATTAATATTGGAGGATGCACGTTTGAAGAAAAAACAAATCGCAGAGATGGTTGGAGTATCTGAAACGACCATTTTCAAGGTTCTCCATGATCATCTCGGCATGACAAAAGTCAGTGCAAGATGGGTGCCTAGAATGCTCACACCGCCTCAAAAACAGAAGCGCGTCGAGTGTTCGCGTGCGTTTTTGAGCCAGTGTAATGAAGACAAGGATGGTTTTTTGGAGCCAATTGTTACTGGGGATGAAACTTGGGTTCATCACTATGAACCTGAGTCTAAACAAGATTCCATGCAGTGGCATAAAAAGGGTACACCACCGCCTAAGAAATTCAAGGTGTCGCAATCGGCGGGAAAGCTCATGGCGACAGTTTTTTGGGACACAGAAGGAATTTTGTTGGTTGATTACAAAGAAAAAGGTGTTTCCATAACCGGAGAACACTACGCTTCAATTTTAGAGCAGTTAAAAGAGGCAATCAGAGAAAAAAGAAGAGGAAAATTGACCAAAGGTGTCCTGCTCTTGCACGACAATGCTCCTGATCACAAGAGTCGAGTTGCGTTGGCTGCTTTGCACAAGGTGGGCTTCGATATGGGCACGCCACGATCGTGGCGGTAAGTCCTGTTTTTGAGGAGTGGCTGGAGAGGCGGCATGGCGCCCTCACCTTCCGGCTGACACAGGTTCTAACTGGCCACGGTTGTTTTGGCCAGTTCCTGTGTCGTATACGCCGGCAAGAGACGCCCGGTTGTCACCACTGCGGCGACTGCCGCGACGTTGTTGAGGACACGGCGCTGCACACTTTGGCGGTTTGCCCCGCCTGGGCATCGCAGCGCCGTGATTTGATCGCGGCAGTCGGATCGGTTGCCCTCTCGCTCCCGGCCGTAGTTCAGTCTATGGTCCGGAGTGAGAGGTCGTGGAACGCCGTCGCCTCCTTCTGTGAGGAAGTAATTTCCATCAAGGAGGCGGCGGAGCGGGAGAGGGAGCGTTTAAACCCTCTTCCCAACCGCAGAGCCGGGCGCCGGAGGGCGCGAGACGACCTCCAGCCACCCTGAGGTTTGACCTGGGGGTGGCGGGCTTTGTGGGCCTGCCCGCCATCCGTTCAGCACCAGGTCCGAGAGGCGGCGTGCGTGTTCCCACGCGCGCCTCTGTGTCGTGTCCGTCTCCCCTCTAGGGGAGACAGTAGGGTTTTATGCGACGTAGTGCCTATTTTGGGTAGGTCTTTCGTGTAGTGGCCTGCCGTTTCATACGGCGGGCCGTAACCGCGGCGGGGTCGCGACCGCATGCGAAAGCGATTCGCGCGGCTCCGTCGATAGTGGTTTTGTCGAGGAACACCGTGGTAGGTTTAGTCGGTATTCCGGGAGGTACATTATCTTTTTAACATCTTATTTTACCCCGGCGAGTCCGACATAATCCCTCCGCCCGCCCCCGCGGAGGGATATGCGTCATAGCATTCCCCCACGTAAAAAAAAAAAAAAAAAAAAAAAAAAAAAAAAAAAAAAAAAAAAAAAAGAGGTGGGCTTCGATATCATTGATCACCCACCTTATAGCCCAGACTTGGCTCCCAGCGACTATTATCTCTTTCCAAATCTGAAAAAAGAGCTTCGAGGAAAGAAATTTTCAACCGATGAAGAAGTGAAGGATGCAGTTTCGGCGTATTTTTCAGAGAAAGACAAAACATTTTTTTATGAAGGTATTCATAAGTTAATTCATAGATCTGAGAAATGTATTAGGGTTTCAGGTGAATATATTGAAAAGGAAAAATAATTTTGTAATATTATTTCATCCCCTTCTATTCCATTCCGCGAACTTAAAAACGCACCCTCGTAAATATTATAATTCACTAGTGAACCACCCCGGCTTCGCAGGAGTAGTGAAAATTCTTAACAAATGATACACCTAAACCTTTCTCATGAATCACTCTGTCTATTGGGGAAAACTGCATGAAAATCCGTTTAGTAGTTTTTGAGTTTATCGCGTACAGACAAACAGACAGGCGTGACGGGGGACTTTATTTTATAATGTGTAGTGTTAATTGCTACAAGGCCGAATGTCACTTTCGTTACTTCCTCTATGTTACAATGACACGTATGCACGTCATGATTGATGCAGTTCACCTCTGTTACGTGATCATGTGGCACACGCACGGGCCGGTATGTGCCGCGGTCTGCAGATCGCTACAGATTAATTACGAGATACGCGCTACAATACTTGTTATATAACCAAATGACATACCGTTAGGTTTACTGTACACTGGGACTGGGTTACTGAGCTGTTTGCATGAGTTTTCTCAATCTCTGGATTTAGTGGTGAGGTCTGATTACATGTGGGTGGTTTGTTGATGAAGTCACAGTTCTAGCGATCGGGCTTCATCAACAGCAGTGAGGACACATGCCGTGGTAGTTTTAGAACGAAATTTCCACCAGCTCCCGATATAACCTCCTCCTTTCTCCATGACGAGAGCCATTTCCCCTGCCTACGCTATGATTACTTAATGTTTTTGAATAGAAGAGCCCGATCTTTTTGGTTTCAGGTTATTTAGTGATGCTTTAGAAATGACCTGAGTCCTCCGGGTAAGTAATAAACTGACACAGGAAATAAGTGGTTACATTGTTACTGCGTTTTGCACGAGATAGGAGGATTACATACCAAATTCATACATTCCTTTACTTTCATTACATGTTTTATTTTGCGTTCCCTAGGATTAGTAATGCGCGAGTGCCAGCGATGACAAGCTACTGTAACCAATTACTATTAGGTGCAGCTTTTACACTTATTAGTTAATTTAATGATTTTATAGTAGACTAGATTTTAGCCGCGGTTTCACTCGCATATTCTAGATTTTGTTAACGAATTTGTATCACTCAGTAAAAGTAAATTTTTCTGGGTGAAAAGTGTGTCCTTTTTTGTACGTTACGCTTTCATTGCTTAACTACTTGATCGACCATACTGAAATTTCGCATATACGTTGTCAGTATCTTTCATTCAGAAAAAAATACTGTTACTGGACGCGCAAAGTCGCGGGCAAAAACTAGAGTTATACAAAAGCCCTTTATTCCCTCAGTTTGACAGCAGCGACAGTAAAACCGTCGTAATTTAGGCAGGCTCCACAATGAACACTCAAAATTCATTTGTATATCACAAGAGGATAGTATTTCTAAATTAACGTCCAGAATTTAAGGCTGATTTTAAACCTTGACCGTAATAACAAACGGAATTACTAACGAAGTTCATTACGTAGGTACGAGCCGAGAGTTAGAAGACAGTTTTATAGAAATTGTGTATAATGGGTAAGGAGGAAATTATTATTGAAAAATTACACAATTCGACACTTGTATATAAAATATTATATAAGGAGATTTTATTTGTTTTTATCGGGTACATTTCTAGACGTTGTACTGTACTAAAGCTTTTTAAGAGAACTGTCGTAAAACACTAATTTTAATTGAACCCAGGACTTCACGACCAATAGCATACTTATGCCACGCGATTAACGTGGCATTCAATTTACATATTTTTTTATTCCAAAGCTATCTTACAGTTGAAGGGATCAGCATCAAAATTCTCAAACTATTTAGGGTTTTATGATCTCGATAGCTTATCCGCAGTTAATGCGACTGGTGCCCACGAAGTTTTAGTTCTGTCCTTTCGATTCCTGAATCATGCAAAGTGTTATTGAGATTTTCTCTTAAGAAATTCTCAGCAAGGACTCTTGAACAGTGCTCGGTAGATGGCAATAGACTGTCCCCCGCGGGCCTAATGCTGCTATCTGGTCTACTCTTCAGTTATTTAGTCGTGAGTTTATGTGTTGTGTTCGGGTTAGACTCTTCTTAATAATCCTTTATAAAGATTATATAGTTTATAAAGTTATCCAAAATGTCCAGACGCAGCTGTTTTAGTTTCATTACAATATAGATAAATATTAATTTACGAATGCATTCAAAAGCCATCTTGTATTCTTAGAGGTCGTTTTCCTTATCAAATCGACAGCCTTATAAAGTGTTATCGCATTTAAATTCGCACACATAGTTCAGCGTATTATTTCGCTATAAATTAATATAGGTAGCATTGGCAGATGTGTGAGATCGATTCTTAATAGACTATAATGAATATAACGCGATCAGTCAATGCGGGAGACATGATTGGATACAATTGAATGTCCTCGATATTTTCATTGTTGTTTATAGTTTGTTACTGGTTCTAATAGAATAAGTTGTAAAGTTATAAAATAGTGCCGTTTTAGTAGGTAAATAAAGCTAGTTGCATTAATACTTTTCAAAGGATATTTTGATGGTTGGCAGCCAAGCTGATGCGAATCAACTAACATTTTAGTAATTACTTAGTATTATCGCATACCATCAAGAGAGGGGACATGACTATCACATAGAGGTCAGGACTTTGATCCAATGCCACACACTTTTGACTAATAATCGCCAATTTAAATATTTTTTTGACATTATTGGAAACCGGCATTTTCCAATGGTCAAAAATGTCCGGCTTTGTCCGTTATTGTCCGCGGCTGCTTGCGGGTACGGCCACCATTACTCGCGGTTTGTTCTGTTACGCGACGTACGCCGAATTTGGGTACCAACGTATGTATATTTTGTCCTCGTTGTCATGTGCGTTATTGCATAGGATTCCATATGTACTATAATGCTGGGCAAATATTTCGGTATGATGCTGTCCATCGTCTGCGGAACGCCTTAAGCTTAATAAATTAGTACTCCATAAAAATTGCTTTGTTGAACAATACAGTCCAACAAACAAAGAAATACACTTTCGAATAACATATAAATGTATTGTAACAATAATTTGAGCCCAGTGTGTACATGCCCGACCCTCTATTGTGAAAATGACCTCACGATCTTAGACACATTCTCGCCTCACCGTCATCAATACACTTCAAAATGTATTTGCTATGCTAAACGTACGTTTTAATAACTTTATCGTTATTTGGACATGTGATACGTGGGAACGGACATGACAATTACGTGTCATAACTGATGAGAATATGGCTAATGATTGTTTCGACAAATTTATCTTTGCAGTGCATAAACAAAGAGCTAAAACTAATCGTGAATAATGTCGTAGATGGTGGCGCCCCCATGGAGTGCAGTTATAAGTTTGTGTTGCAGTAAATAAACGAACTTTTAGATAACAGTCACGTTTTACAAGACGTCTTGGAGAGTCTTCTCATTGTTTGAAATCGAAATAAAACTTTCATATTTTATGTTAAAGGATTTGCTTAATGATAGGTTTTATAAGGCTTTAAATAAGCCGGATCTTGAAATACATAATTAAGATGTGTCGCCATTTTCCATTGAGTTATAATACTACCAACTTCTATTCTCTCTACGAATTCTTAACTTCTTATGAAAAGACACAATCACTATGTCATCTCTACCTGCACCGTGGCTATAACAATCGCGAGAAAACAATTTTATAGGCAATCAGCCTATTTATATAACAAAATAAATAAAATATTACATATATAGCCTTTGACATATAATGAGTGCAAAAAAACAATAATGCTTTGGCTTAAAAACCATAATTTTAGTAGTACTGAAGAATTATTGTATATAATTACTTAATAATATTGCATACACACGCACACTCACAAATACACACACATGTTCACATACAAACATACACACACACGCGCACATACATGCACACACCCACAAACATACTTACATATACATACACTTATTTACTCAATAAATTTAGTTATATACCTAATATTATATTTATTAACAATTTGTTTAAATATTGTGAAACTTGTGCAATTATATTATGACTGTAATGTGAAGAGCGGGGTCTCCTAACACAGGTAATGTTTACTTAAAAGGAGTGCCCCAATAACTGATTATGAAATAACATATAAGAAAATAATAATAAACAATTATTAATTTTTAAAATTTAATATAACTGCCTCAATGTCAAAGACAAAAGACTACATTCCATAAAAAATATTTAACATTTCTTAGACGCGTCACTTTAAAATGTTATCCTAATCCTAACTAATATTATAAATGCAAACGTGAGTTTGTTTGTATTTTTGTTTCGCTTCCACGCCTTAACTACTCAATCGATCATCATAAAATTTCGCATTGGTATACGTTGTCAGGGGAACAGAAAATGTCATAGGGTACCTTTCATCCAGAAAAAGTACTGTTACTAACCTAACCTATATTTATGCAAGCAAAGCTGCGAGAAAAATTAGTTTATAATAAAAGTAACTAAAAATAAAATTGCATTGAAGCGATAAGAACGTTCGTGAAGTAGACCTCTCATGAGAAGACGCTCGCAAGAAACTCATAGCCACTCTTTTCAATCGCCAATTATCATTAAAATATTTCACTTAAATATTATGTACCTACTTATTATCTTAATTTAATTGTATTTAACGCACATTGTAGCGCATATTTTTTTAGTCAATTAGTCTAAGTCAGACGATGGTGACTGGAACGAAACGTTTAAGTGCAATATTAATTAAGTAGTAGCATAACAGACGTGATGGCATGTCCTAAATATTACAATTTTCTCAAACGTGTAAGTGCTCTAACGCGTGTTACAAATAATCTAGTTAAAATGCCTTCTCTAGTACGTTTTTACAATTTTGTTTACAAATTACTAGTATAGTTGTTAATATCTGCAGCTAAATAAGAGGGACTTGGTAAGATTCAAGCTAATAACATCAAAACTTTTATTTCTTTTTATTTTCTAATCTAACTGACTACGCCATGCGCGCACTCAAGTAAGCTCAACCCTACAACACTGGGCGCAACGACAGACAGTGGCAATTCAATCACTGAAATAACTACGCCATGCGCGCACTCAAGTAAGCTCAACCCTACAACACTGGGCGCAACGACAGACAGTGGCAATTCAATCACTGAAATAACTACGCCATGCGCGCACTCAAGTAAGCTCAACCCTACAACACTGGGCGCAACGACAGACAGTGGCAATTCAATCACTGAAATAACTACGCCATGCGCGCACTCAAGTAAGCTCAACCCTACAACACTGGGCGCAACGACAGACAGTGGCAATTCAATCACTGAAATAACTACGCCATGCGCGCACTCAAGTAAGCTCAACCCTACAACACTGGGCGCAACGACAGACAGTGGCAATTCAATCACTGAAATAACTAAGCCATGCGCGCACTCAAGTAAGCTCAACCCTACAACACTGGGCGCAACGACAGACAGTGGCTGTACGGTGAAACCATACACCAACTACAATACTAACGTATCAGCAGTTTTACCTAACATTGCTAATTAATATTCATTCATATTCAGTATTCTATAAGCGGTCATCGCGCGTGCTCTCTCGCTCCTTTATATCGTTTAACCTTTGGTCCAGTTATTAAATTCATTTTAACTTTAAACATAAAATCTATCATTTAGCCTAACTTAACAACTTCTACAGTGGCAATTCAATCACTGAAATAACTAAGCCATGCGCGCACTCAAGTAAGCTCAACCCTACAACACTGGGCGCAACGACAGACAGTGGCTGTACGGTGAAACCATACACCAACTACAATACTAACGTATCAGCAGTTTTACCTAACATTGCTAATTAATATTCATTCATATTCAGTATTCTATAAGCGGTCATCGCGCGTGCTCTCTCGCTCCTTTATATCGTTTAACCTTTGGTCCAGTTATTAAATTCATTTTAACTTTAAACATAAAATCTATCATTTAGCCTAACTTAACAACTTCTACAGTGGCAATTCAATCACTGAAATAACTACGCCATCCGCGCACTCAAGTTAGCTCAACCCTACAACACTGGGCGCAACGACAGACAGTGGCAATTCAATCACTGAAATTACTACGCCATCCGCGCACTCAAGTTAGCTCAACTCTACAACACTGGGCGCAGCGACAGACAGTGGCAATTCAATCACTGAAATAACTACGCCATCCGCGCACTCAAGTTAGCTCAACTCTACAACACTGGGCGCAACGACAGACAGTGGCAATTCAATCACTGAAATAACTACGCCATGCGCGCACTCAAGTAAGCTCAACCCTACAACACTGGGCGCAATGACAGACAGTGGCAATTCAATCACTTAAAAACTACGCCATGCGCGCACTCAAGTTCTCAATCTAATGCATAGACATAAAGTACCTATGCGATAACGCTGATTAAGTCCGTCTATCCCAATAGTTATTATGTGTGTGACCGTATCTTAACAAATTATATAGATCACCTGCCTTTCAAAAACCATATGTAGTTCTAATCAGGCTAATAGTCTTAACAAGTGCTACTCAATAGCTAGCAGCTTTCTAAAATATTGCAGTGTAAGCTGGTCTACAACTTTGTAGCCGTAATTAAGATTGAATAACTAGTTTAAAGTTTATTGTCAGCCCCTAAAGCTTTAAGAGCTATCTTTACAGAGTTTTTTCTAAAGACAGCTCTCTCGATACTGGCGATTCCTGTATCGGTGACTTTACAGGCATTCAAACAACGGGCACAAATGAATTTGGAACAAATCTTTGTGCGTCACACAAATTTTTGTCCAGTTTTTGTGGCAGGCGATCACTTACATAAAGGTAATTTTTTTTTAATCGGACCTATTGATAAACAATAAAAAAAAAATTGTTTGTTGCCATAATAATAATTTATTATCAAAAACCAAATACAGTTTGTCCACCTCAATCACATATAAAAGTGCCATTATGTACAACGCTATGTATTTTTAGAGATAGAGCGAATGTCAGTGCCTGTGCTAGTATAAACTGTGTTACAAGACACTGGCGCCATAGAATCATATATTTATATATTGAATCGAAGTAGGCATTACTTAGCGGAAGTCCACTTCAAGAAAATTATTGGGATGAGTGGAATCCGCCACGCATTCAATACTCAATTGTATATTGCGTTACTCTCGATTTGCCAACCTCAACTATTGCAATATAAAAAGGTTGACAATACCAAACTCCTCTGAATAGGGACAGGCGTGACGTGGGACCCGGGCGTACTCCAACTTGCAGTATTCCGTGCGTACAGTTTATTTCTTGTGTACTAGGAATAAATGTTGTGATGGAGGGGCTTTACATACAATCAAACGACGGACACAAAGAATATCCAGACTTGGGACAACCATTAATGAATCACACAATTTGTTTCGTCTGTGACATATATCCGTGCAGTAAATTCATGGCGGGCTGTTACCAGAAGAGCAGAATTTTTACATACATACATAGTCTTATCCGCAAAGGGAGTAAGCAGAAGTGTACTACGCACACATTTCGCTAACTATAGTTTTAGGTACATAGCCAAGCTCTCAAACTAGCTCATTCTACATTATGTCGCCGCGCGTCGGTTAAAAGTCCAGGCAATAAATAGATATTTTACTACAGCCTTTAACATAAACTCTAAATAGTTTTTCGAAACCAAAAGACAAACTCAATCTCATAATTATTATCATAAATTTTCTTGGACACATCAATGGACATTTTAAATAATCATTTTATTGTAATACCACGAAATAGGTAATATTTCTATATTGATAAACAATTTGTTCGAGTAGCAGAGTTCTTAGAGAAGAATGAGGGAAGCAATCACCATTATTTTCAATTGCCAATTGTTTACAACTTGTATCTTACTCATATAATTTGTTTAATTATTTATCCGTCTTTTTAGATCAAAGGTAACCTAAATGTTAAGCTAGATCATTGTCTTATTACCAACCTCTATAATAGTACCATTTAAACATAATTACAAAGTTTCAAATTTATAGTATTTGTAAGATATTTTATTTTGGTACTCCGATTTACGGGTGGCAGACCGTACAGGATACATTTCGCGAGATTACCAATATCACGACCATTTTGGTCATAGACCATTAAAACAAACTTCGTAATCAGACTAGCAATCAATATATAGGTACTTACAAAATCAGTGGGCAATGAGCTTGATTTAATGCTAATGACGCGAACGTTTCATGCTGTTGTCTCGACAGATTTATCGTATATCCTTAATGAAAACGATTATACTTGTCTAATTAATATTATACTTGTCTTTCTCACGCTATTAATAATCTTACTTACATATTATATACATATACTTTCGTTTGTGTTGAAGGGAGTAAATTATTATCTAAGTTAATGCTACGTGTAGTAAATTTCTTTTCTTTGTAAACAAATAAACTCGATAGCCTAGTGGGAATCCGTTGAACTGCCACGCAGAGCTCACGAGTTTGAGCCCAAGGCGCATTTTTGACTTTTTGAAGTTGTGTGCGTATAAAATAGTTAATTATCGCTTGCTTTAACGGTGAAGGAAAACATCATGAGGAAACCTGCATGTCTAAGAGTTCTCATTAATGTTCTCGAAGATATGTGAAGTCTGCTAACCCGCACTGGGCCAGCGTGATGGACTATGGTCTAACCCTTCTCACACTGAGAATGCTGCCCACTGCCCAGCAGTGGTACTGTTTAATACAGGGTTGATATTATTATTTAAGGGTTAAATGTCACAAATTTTTTTTGCTGGCACATTGTCAATCCTTAGGAAGCCTAGAAACTATAATCACAGCAGACACTACACGAGCATAGCCCTGACATTTCATTATGGAAGCAACCGGATAATCGTAGGGCTGAGCGAAACAAGGAGGCATACGTAAGCAATTGTAAGTACTTCTTGTTCGCGCGCAAGTGGAGACAACCAAATCGCCGGCACTGCAGTACTGCCAGTCGTACTGCTACGTGAGTGAAGGCTGTTTGTTTGCAATGATCTCCTGTACTGTCTCGGCTTCTTTCTTACTTCTCCAATTAAGCTGCTCAGTTTAAACAGAATCCCATGCTTAAGCGGGATGCTATACTTTTAACAAAACTAGTTGCTTAAGTTTGGTTTAAACAAGTAACCTGAATCCATACGATTAATTAAAACGCATAATCGACTTCACTAAGTAGAGCGTCTAAAACATCGTGAGAATACTTGTGTAGCAGTGAATTAAAAAGTCCGTCAGTGCTGAGGTGTGACGATGTACAATCGTGAAAGTCGATATCAGATGTTATATCTGCAGTATTGAGTATCGCGTCGAGCCGGTCTGATTGACGCAGGAATAGACCTCCGACTTTGTATCACATTGTAGTGTCGGCCGCGCCGCGACCAACAACACTAGTCTATTATTTGTATCGATGCTAATAACTCTTGTACACGACATGGGTCGCATGCGCAAGTTGAGGCACTTGCGCGGGTGCTTTGCATCATGTAGCTACTACTAGCTATTAACGCGCAAGTAGCTGATGCGAGTAGCTTGCGCAAGTAGCCCAAGCCAGCCACTTGTATCATGATTCATGTATAAGCTCCATGATGTTGTTTGATTTTTATGAGAAGGTTGTTAAAGTTTTGATAACAAAACGGACTTCAACTTCTGAACTATCTCTTAACAGCGTAATATTACTAATTTTAATCCGAATCTCAATTTAAAAATAGGACAAAGGGACACTTAGCATGTAATTAGTCGATATTATAATTAATAAAATTTTGTTCACAGGAAGACTAAGATGGTAGTCGTTTCATTGTCTGGAAGTATAATTGTTTGACAGTACCTTAACATAATTTAATCTACTTTTTTCTATTTACGCAGAGTGAGATCGAAATATCAAGAAGTACTGCTGTTTTCGTTATAAAATCCGTATAAAGTAATTTTTCAAATTATTATTAAGAACATGTATGCTAATTTTGTTTGAAAATCGAGCATAGCATACGAGAAGGTTAGATCTTTTATAATAGCTTTGAAGAAAATGCAGTTAGAGATCATTCTTACGGTGGCGAAACCATAACGGGTTAATCTATTCACCAATATACTAATCTAATGAGTTGTAGTGACATTATCGCGCTTTGTACTACATTGTACAAAGCGCGATAATGTTACTGGTACATACTGGTGGTCTTATGGCTAATTTAACAAATAAATATAGTATTGGAGATCCCGCTAATAGTGTTTATAGTTCCTTTAGTAAAAACCGTAGTCTTTGTAATATGTTCATGTTTCAAACAAACAGGCATATATTTATATTTCTTGGCAAATCAATTTTCTTTCAAATATTTGTTACTCTAAGATTCCGAAGGGCGTTTTTAATTATACCGTCCTCACCTTTTTCATTCAGAGCAACAGCTGGACTCAAGAATACAAGCCAATACAAAGTGAACTAATATTCAATTAACTGTACGTGCAAAATAGTTCGGCACCTCCTAACTCTACCTGTATTATAAATTAATATTAAATAATACTACTAAACTCAAATTATTTAATCTCCATGATATTTAAGTAATCATTGTTATTATTTTTAAATTTTTATAGTCAATAGTATATGTTATAATGGTATAGCAAATTGTTGATATGAGTTGTAAAATACTGAAATTATATTGTCTTCTGTTTACGCGAATGTTATTCATTGAAATTAAACTACTATATACGGATTTTATCGCGTTGTTTATTTATCACTGTATTACAAAATTTTGAAAATATTACACTACTACTACTATTGATTTTATTTTACTAATTTATAAGCTAATAAAATTATTTAAACTACTAAATCTATTAATTTTTGATTTACTCTTTCCCCGACGTTTATAGTATATAGTAGTTTAATTTCAATACTGAAATTATTTAGAGATTTTAAAGAGTGGTAGCGATTTTCGTGCATATGTCACCTTATAGCCTCCCTTTGCCTGAACCTAACAATGAATCTAAATTTAGCTTTACTAAATTAGTTAACTCACTTACCAATAGTTTTTGACGTTAGACAATTTCATTCTGTGACGTAAATGAATAAATGATTTTTGACTTTGACATTACCATTTAATAGACATTTTTTTGTATGTGCTGGGAGGCAAACCAGCTTATCGCCTGATGGTAAGCGATTACCGTCGCATAGGCGACGGTAATCGCGGGTATCTATAGAGACACCCGCAACACCATAGGCGTGGCAAGTGCGTTGCCGGCGTTTTAAAAAGGAGTACGCTCTTTTCTTGAAGGTTTGTAGGTAGTATTGGTCCGGAAATACCGCGACGACAGTTCATTCCACAGTTTAGTTGTGCGAGACAGATAATTTCTGGTAAAACGCACATTTGTGGACTGTCATCTAAATGATGGGGATGGAAATTCTGTCACGTAGGACGATGGCGAAAGAGGCGGCAGGGATCAGTTCGAACAATTCCTCGGAGCACTCCCCATAGTAAAAGCGATAGAAGATGCATAGCGAGGCCATATCTCTACGCAGGGCTAAGGGGCTAGACCCCTTGAAACAACCTGGTAGCCGACGATTCGAGTCGCTCTCCGTTGAATGCGAAATTATAGAACAAATTAATCTAGTTGCAAATGCACTAAGTTTTTTCCTCTTTCAATCCTCGTATCTTTCAGAGGAGAGTAAAAATGATTTAGTATGTCAGTCAGTTTTCTATACAACTTACCTAATGTTTGTTCAACAATGTTTCCACTAAAGACGTTGTTTAATATGTATACAATTATCGACGTTCAACATTCTAACTAATATTAACACGAATGAGAGTTTCTTGTGGACCTTTAACGCCTTGAGTACTTGATCTATCATCATGCAATATGTTTACACGTTGTCAGGGATATGCGAAAGGACTTAGGGTTCCTTTCAACTACGGAATAGTATTGTTTACGAGGGATAGAACTCTACAATAACGCCAGCGAAGCCACAAGGGTTAAATCTAGTAATTCATATTTATAGCAACGAATGGTGTTCATAAGTTTCAGAATAAAGATAAATAAAGAATGCCGACGGCTAATTAAGTAATATATTCATCTCGTTCTAATTTAATCTCATTTACATTTCGTGGATATAATATGGAGAGTAACAAGTATGATATGTTACCTTTTTTTATAAGTGTGGGAATGCTTTGACGCATACCTCGCCGCAGGGCGACGGAGAGGTTATGTCGGGCTCACCAGAGAAAATATACCCCGGTAATACCGATTAAACCTACTACGGTGTTCCCCGACATAACCATAGACGGCGAGGCCGCGCGAATCGCTTTCACATGCAATCGCGACCTCGTCGTGGTTACAGCCCGCCGCCGTGTGAAACGGCAGGCCACTACACATAAATTCTTCCTCCACCGTCCCCCTGGGAGGGAAAACATTGAGCATTTGGCAGTCGGATTTGATCTTCCGGCGCCGGCGACGTAAGATTATAACTACCGCATGCTCGATTAATGCGCCACGGAGAGAATTATAATATGTTACCATTTTATTGTTTTCTTTATTTTTTCGTGGGGGAATTCATTGACGCATTCCCCTCCGCGGGGGCGGGCGGAGGGGTTATGTTGGACTTACCGGGGTAAAAGAAAAAGATGTTGAAATGATGATAATGGACGTCCCGGAATACCGACTAAACCTACCACGGTGTTCCTTGACATAACCGCAATCGGCGGGGTTGCGTGAATCGCTTTCACATGCAATCGCGACCCCGCCGAGGTTTCGGCCTGCCGTATGAAACGGCAGACCCCTACACAAATAGACCTGCCAAAGGTGCCCAAAGGGGCACCACTAATTTTATCCCTACTGTCCGGACGGACGGACACAAGATACAGAGGCGCGCGTGGGAACACGCACGCCGCCTCTCGGACTTGGTACTGATCGGATGGCGGGCAGGCCCACGAAGCCCACCGCCCTCAGGTCAAACCTCCGGGTGGCTGGAGGTCATCTCGCGCCCTCCGGCGCCCGGCTCTGTGGTTAGGGAGAAGGTTTAATCACTTCCTCACAGAAGGAGGCGACGGCGTTCCACGACCCCTCACTCCGGACCATAGACTGAACTACGGTCGGGAGTGAGAGGGCAACCAATCCGACTGCCGCGATCAATTCACGGCGCTGCGATGCTCAGGCGGGGCAATCCGCCAAAGTGTGCAGCGCTGTGTCCTCAACAGGCAGCAAGGCAATAGGCAACGGCAGTCGCCGCAGTAGTGACAACCGGGCGTCTCTTGCTGGCCTATAAGATACAACCATGGCCAGTGATTACCTGTGTCCTGAGTGAGGACGCCATGCCGCCTCTCCAGCCACTCCTCAAAAATGGGTCTTACCACCACGATTATGGCGTGCCCTATAATATGTTACCTTAGTTTAAGTCAAGTCAACCAAGATAAATGATATCGCAGGCAATTATTTATATATAGTGAAGTCACAATTATTATAATATATATAATATCAGCCCTGTATATAAACTGTCTCACTGCTAGGCATGGGCCTCTTCTCGGTGTAAGATCGGTTGGGCGACAGTTGGCAGTATGTACATATATATTATTTAAGAACATTATGGAGATCTCTCAGACATACAGGTTTCCTCACGATATTTTCCTTTATTCGTAACAGCGAAAGCAGTCCAGAGATAGTGAAGACGAGGAGAAGATAGATGTCTTCTAGCCGTCGTCAGTGTCTAGCCGGTCTGAGCAGATGCTTCTGTGTGGCAATCGAACGGTCTCTTTAAGCTAACGTTGCTTTTTCACAAAAAATACTTACATAAAATAAATGTTTTTAATAACTATAGAAATCATTATATTTCTTTATATAACTAATGCTCAAGCATTAATTGTATATGTTTTGTTAATATAAGTCTAAAATAAATAACTACAGCTGATAGCCACACTAAGAATGTTTAAAAAAATAAGTAGCGTTAAGGAAAAATATAAGTTAGTATAGCCCGTGTTACGTAAATATACCGCCACTAAAGCAAACGGTGCAACAGGAGAAACGCCCGTTGCCTAGAGGTGGTCGTTAAATCAATTAACTGTTTTTATTAACGGCTTTTTCGAACCAACTGTTTTTCTTCAATGAAAAAGCCTGTTGAAAATATTAACCTAATAAATTCTATCAACGTCTTCGGAACGCAAGTCGCAAATCGCAATATATATATATATATAAATAGTTTTCATCTCTTATCTTGTGTGGGGGCCCAGTCAGTACAGACCGGCGACACTTCGACCCAGTGGGATCTTTTAGTTTTCATCTCAAAAAACAACTAATAAAATAACGAAAGCAGTTTTGTTCTAATACAATTAGTAGCTACAAAACGGTTTTCGAAGTTGCGACCGAAAACGTTGACATAATATGCAATAATTTAACTTTATACGAAGCTAATGAATAATCAGTTCATTGAAAGACCCGGTTAATGATTTTACAGTTTTTTTAACCTGTTGACCATTGACGGAAAGCAGTTACATTAAATTAATAAAAAAATCGTCAATGACACATCTACTGTTGCCCATTAATTCTGTTTATACTGGTCACAGCAGTTAGCTGGACTTCAAAAATTCAACTATCGTAAGTCAGTATAAGAAGTACGGTACGGCTTCATCAGCAGCATAATAATACAAGAGCGCCGACGGTATTTATACCCCCGACGGTAACGAAACCATAGCGCGATTCAGGAGACAGGAACAACGCCATCTATCGAGCACAGGGGTAATAAATGTTGCACGGCGTATTACATTAAGATGTGCTATTTAGAATTTGTTTGGTTGTTTTTAGCTGTAATAATATATGCAATTAGTATATAATAGATCGAAATAATCTGTCAGTCAGATAAATTTAAGTCTTTAACGTGAATATGACTTCGTTAACAGGTAATATTTTCTTTGAGAACATGGATGCTGCATAGCATTGAATAGTACGTAACTTTGTTGCGATCAATTTATTTGTAAACTTGTTCTACGGTCTACCTCATTGGTCCCGTAGCCTAATTTAAGCTTGTATTTGCGTGCTATCGTGAGGTTTCGGGTTTCATTATCGGGTTGGGCGAAGTGTTAGGTACTTGATTTTTCTAAAGGAAAACTCTCAGTAGCAAAACCTGAAAACCTAAAACATAGTTGACAAAATTTTAATATAATTATGTGTGATACAGCTTTGTCTACCGCTTTGGTATATAAGGACGTGAATATCAGACACTTTTACATATATTTTTCGAAAATTACTTTGGAGTTAAGGCTTTTCTTATAGACAAATTTTTACTTTCCTATTTAACGTGTTAAAATACAGGATGTCCGCCGGGAAGGTATACTACTTTGTTTGTTTATAATTTTTGATTAAATGAAAGAGAATGGGTCTTATATTGATAAATGTTTTATTTAATGTCGGCAATTATGTATGGAATACAATATCAGATAAATGTCCGCCTCTGTTAGCCTCACAAATGTGAGCCCTGTTGAGCACATTTTTCATTACATTCTCACACATTTCATGCGGTATTTCATTAATTTCATCACGAATATTTTGTTTGAGTTGCTCAAGCGTTTCTGGTTTGTTTGCATAAACCTTGTTTTTCAGATATCCCCACAAAAAGAAGTCCGGAGCAGTCAAATCAGGCGACCGCAGAGGCCAATCAACATCACCATTTCTTGAAATAACTTGTTGTGGAAAGAGGTCTCGCAGTAATTCCATTGTAATTCTGGCTGTATGCGATGTGGCACCGTCTTGTTGATACCACATGTTAATCAAGCCCAAAGCATGCAGTTGTGGCGTTAAAAAGTTTTCAATCATATCACGATATCGCTCCCCATTCACAGTTACCGTTACGCCGTTTTCATCTTCAAAGAAGTAAGGTCCAATGATTCCTGCTGACCAAATTGCACACCAGACTGTCACTTTTAATGGATGCAAAGGTGACTGATGAATAATTTCAGGGTTTTCCATTGCCCAGAACCGACTATTCTGTTTATTTACATATCCATTCAAATGAAAATGTGCCTCGTCACTCATTATGATTTTTTCATGAAAATCGGGGTTGTCATGGGCAAGCTGTAACATCCTATTGACATATGTACGGCGGCGTAAATGGTCTTGTGGAAGAAGCTCTTGTGTCAACTGAATCTTGTGAATGGAAACAAATGCAAATCCTTGTGCAAAATTGTGGCCAAAGTTGTTCTTTGAAGACCAAGCTTCTGAGCACGGCGTCAAATTGAGGTTGATGGATCGTTTTGAACACTTTCTTGAGCAGCAGTAATGTTTTCAGCCGATCTTGCAGTACGTTGTGGTCCATGCTTGGGCCTATCACCTACAGACCCTCTTTCTTCAGAATCATTCACTACACGATGAATAGTGCGTTTTGTTGGCACGTTGTTTCTCCCAAAAATTTCACGTAACTTTCTCATTGTCACAGTAATTGATGATTGATTTGATAAAATGTTTTAACGATTAAAACACGTTGGTTTATCGAATATTTTTCCATAATAAATTTGCCACGTGTCTACTTCACGACTGCCAAATATGAACTATCAAGACTAATGTTTACCAAAATGGCGGCAAAACAAAGTAGTATACCTTCCCGGCGGACTTCCTGTACATAGAAATTTATTTAAAAATGGCTTTTGCCCGCGACTTCAAACGTTTGGTATTGGAAATTCTTTGCTTGTAAGAAGAAGCTGATCTAGATAAACAAAATTATTGATAGATATATTCATTGATAATACTGTGTCAAAATTCCTTATAGTTAATATTTGAGTTCTAGGTGGCGCAGTGACGTATCAAAATAAAACATGCAAACGATTTTAAGCTAGACCGCCCGCAATATAACTGTGCAACTCGCTTTTTCTTTTAGTTTTTCCGCGATGTGCCTACATATAATATCAGCCCTGTATTAAAGTGTCCCACTGCTGGGCACGGGCCTCTTCTCAGTGTGAGAAGGGCTAGGCCATAGTCCACCACGCTGCCCTAGTGCGGGTTGGGAGACTTCACTTATCTTCGAGAACAATATGGAGAACTCTCAGACATCCAGGTTTCCTCACGATGTTTTCCTTCACGGTTAAAGCAAGCGATAGTTATCTTGTTAATACGTACATAACTTCGAAAAGTTTGAGATGCGCGCCTTGGGATAGAACTCGAGACATCTGCGTGGCAGTCTAACGGTCTCCCACTAGGCTATCGCTCCTTTCTATTATTAGTGGTAAGATATTTTTGAAGTAAAAACTTCTTTAGGCGCGTTGAGCAATTTTTGAGTGAACAAAAATCATGGAACTCGCGTCATCGTCACCGAACGCATTACATGAGCTGTATGTATACTGTGTAAATATGTATGTGTACTTTTTGGGTGAACAAAAAGCGTGAAACTCGCGTCATCGTCACCGCACGCTAGTTACTTAGTTTTTACTTCTATCGGCAGTCCCCAAAGACTGCTATGCAAATTTTTTTTGGTGAGTATGCGTATTCCTACTGCCCTGGTGCAGCTGTAATGTGCGTAGAAGATTCGAGACCGGGCACCCAACCCATTAGGATTCGATACCGGGTACCCAACCCGTATTATAATATGTAGATCAATATGTAGATCCGACAATTATTTCGAAAATAATTTTGTCGGGTGCGGGATTTTTAGGAATAAAAATGCTAAACACATCATAAAACGAAAACTTGAAATTGACGAATGAGCAACAAAAGGATGATTCAGTCAATCAAATTAGGGATTTGCTTACATTACAATTTTAGTCGAAAATTATCGTGATTTTGTGAAATCATGTCTGATTTGTTTTAATGAGTGTAATAAGGTTTGTGACTACATAAACGAGTTTATCATATATTTTGAGTTTTACTGAATATCTCAAATCCCGGTACTCTGAGTCTAACCCGGGATCTCGAGATTATCTGTGGTCAATCCCGAAATCTTGATTGGAAATAAGGGCTGGGATTGAATGAGGTCAATGTACAAGTGTTTGATTCCGAAGCCAGGTAGTTGATAGAGTTTTTTATCAAAAAAATTTGAATAGTAGCCTAGGACTGGATCCAGTTATTTTTTATAGCCGCGGTACTAATTACGTGTGACCTAAAATTATTGTTAGCGAATGTTGCTTTAATAGAGCTCTGTTTACCCCTGCGAGGGTCATGTATGTACCAAAGCGGCTAAAAGGCGATAGGATAGGCTGACTTTTATTCTCATATCGCCAGCTAGGTTTTAAAGGCCTACATAATAATATCTATTGTTGTTAAGACAGTAGATCATAGCCAGTTGCACTCATTGATCAGTGAACGATTAGCGAGGTTAAGCAACGTTGGGTGCGGTCAGTCTATAGATGGGTGACCGCGTAGTGGTATTTCATCTGAGCGTCTCCGTGCTTCGGAGGGCACGTAAAAAGTTGGTACCGGTTGTTGCCAAATTGACAGCAGTCGTTAAGCCATGTCAGAGGTCTACGGGCGGCTAATACAACTATTGACAACAGGTTGGCCACTAACCACACGAAAAGAAAAGAAGAAAGAAAGTAGACTTCTTTGCAGGATGTTTAAATCAATCTAACTATGTAGTAAGCAAATTCATTGCCAATGGGACCATTTTCAACACTCCGTCTTACTTTATTTTTACGTTATAATTTTACGTTATTTTTCTAACAGAAGTAAATATTAGTTTAACAATTGCCCGACCTGTGAATCGAATCCGTGACCTCACGATTGCCTCATAGCGTATGCTCGAGCATGCGTATGAGTCTTACAAAAAGCTTGCGCATGTACTTCACGATTAGCTTGCGCATGTATCCCACGTAACTAGTGCATGCTCTATTACTATATTACTAATACGGATTTCTAAAGACTAATCATAATAACATAATCGTGTTACCTGCCCGGCCTCACCAAACATCATGACATAATCCCTCGTTATCAAAGTCGTGTGTAGATCGTATCTCGGCTCAATTCGTATTAAATTTCATTCACACTTCCTCCCAATTATGTAATAGTGTTCCCACCTTGATTGTTTTAAAAAAACCGTTACATGTTTAAGTTTTCACTTTTAGAACAAATGAATAATAGGTGTGATAAGTAGCTGTGTTTATCTTTTGTGATTGTTTGACGTTTTATAAGATCGAAATTGTTTAGTTCACCTGATTTATTAAATAGAATTTTCTTAAGTTAAGTAATGTTGATGGAGTTAAAGACGCACGATTTGTGTATATAGACTCACGCACGGTATAATCTGAGTGGCATAGGCAGAGGTCTATTATAAGTAACACATATCACTACCTATATCCTAAGTCAAATGGAAATGGGACGAGTCTACTGCGTCTACCGGACTTACATATGTCCTGATTCCGAGCGCCGACTAAGAATTTCTTAAATGAGCAAAAGAAACACCAAAACCAAAACAATTCAGAACAAAAAAACAGGTAATTTAAAAAACATATATTTAAATTTTTATTTCAGTGACTTCACGTTTATCTTGAATAAAAGCTGCGATCGGCGGAGTGGTGATATAAAAAACTAGTCACTCTATTTTTAATTCTCATCATCTAATTCTAATTTCAATCTGAAATATATTAAAGTATTATGATCAAATCGTCGTGGCCATTTGTCAATAAGATGCCTAAAATATATATAACACTGTGCTATTGTTCGAGAATGAAAACCGAGACCTCACTCTCATACATGAACATAAAGGGAAACTTGTGTCCCGGGATCAATGAGGTTCTCGAAATTATTTTACTCCGCATCATGTCAAGCAGTGAGTTATATATACCACCGTACCAATCAACGGCAGAATTGTACCACAAAAACTATTTATTAGCAATGCGGCTTCCGTACGTAACAATCCCTAAGTTTTTATGAGTTAATTTGGCATCAGGTTCTTCGATTAATATGCCTATAATTGTCCATTTCACTATACGTAAGTATCATTCATCAATCATTCGGCAGGAGTTACATATAGGCGCATGTTATACCGTTGGCATCTTATTGACAAATGGCCACGACGATTTGATCATGAATCTTCGACCGCATACACAGAAAGCTATATATTGCTTGAGTGATTGAAAGTGACTTAAAAATGAAATTATTAGTTTTATATCATCTGCAAATGATTACATACATAGATTATGCTTGTAATTTCAGAAAGTAGGCAGATGGTTACTACTGTAACTTAAATGGCTGCTATTCATTAAATAATGTGGCCATGAGTTTCTTGCCCGTTCGTCTCATGAGCCCTGCACCCTTGCTTTGCTGAACGTGGCAGTAAATGTAAATTCACAGGAAACATTTAGTGTAACTTTGACATTCATAAGTGTTACCTTGTAACCTAACTTGAATAAATTTATTTTTGATTTGATTTGATTTGATACTGCACACAAATTGGGATCAAAACTAACCATCTGATTAAATAAATATATATAAGAAAGACTAATGTTTAATATTCATCAATGTACATAATACACTTAAGGTAAATGTAATAAAAACGATGTTTAATAAAGGAAAAAGAGATTCCCCCCACGTTAGGGGAATGTGCGCAAAAACCTGTAATGGCGGGTGCCTAAAAAAACTTAAATGGCAGACACACTATTGAAGTGCAAGCGAGAATTACTTGATCCGAAAAGACAATAACACTTTTCCCGAGACCTCACAGCATAGGATAGCATACGCCTGCTGCGACACCAAGGCAGTCGGAATAGTTACATATAAGACAGATAACATAAATTGCCAATGAAAAATAAGATGTTACTGCTATTTAAGCGTGTTAGAGAGACATCTCCACATCGTCCTTACTTTTTTGCACACCATTTAAAATATTAACTGCTAATTGCAGTTGTTTATAAAATAATAACTACCTAGCAACTATGCATTTTTACACACGTTAAATGAAAATGTGGCAACTCTAATATAACAGTAATAATATCAGCCCTGTTACTAACCTGCACTGGATTGGACACTGGCCTCTGCACATTCTAAGAAGGCTGGACCATAGTCTACTACATTAGCCCCGTAACAAGTTGACAGAAATATCATATGAGAACAATATTCTTTGACAATAATAATTTTTAAACTTTAGCGTTGCATTATACCTATATATACTTATATATATATATATATATATATATATATATTATACGGGTATTAACGCATCGACATCGCAGCACCAGTCAGCTTGTGACCACGGCCGGTGTAACCTGGTCGAAATGTCAAGCATAAAAAAGGTAAACATTATATATGTATGATCGCGTTAATACCCGTTACATATTATATAATATTCTTTGACCTTTCTGATTATATTATTTGTAAAACGTAGTGAATATGTCGCTGGTGTGTCAAATAAATAAAATGATTATCGTGGATTCTCAGATATGTAAGTAATCCTACGATGCTTTCCTTTCCTTCCTTTATGAAAAGCCATCCTTAGGATCAAACTTTAAACCTTTGGCAATCCAACGATCCTTCACTAGTCTATTGCTATTTTCTAAGCTAATACTATTTTCTAAGCTGACTTTATGCTATGAAACAGCCGTGTAAACAAGACAGTTAATCTGTAGATGCTGCAACGTATAACGGTTAGGTAAGCTTTTAATAATCTGTATTCCAATTAACATGTTAATCAAAATATAATTAAATGGCTTGCCAATACTCGTTGCTTGTAATCGTATAATTTTCGATGTAATGATAACAAATACCAGTTATTACATTTAATATGATTTGCACTTTATAACTGTCTTTAGACCTTTCTGCGTCGATGGTTTTAGCAGTGATTAGCTAGAAATGTTACTTATATAATTTTACTAGAGATTTTGCTTAGAGCTATAGTGTAATGTAGTACTATTCAAGTTTCTGCCCGTGGCAATCTCCGGCGAAGCATACCAGAATAAAAAGACAAATATAGTTGGCGAAATACCTTCGGCGATATTTATTTATTTAGGCATATTTACAGGGTAAACACAGACGTTTATATATAATTTACAACTATCAAAGGGTGGTGATGATGATGATGATTAAAGTGCAAAGTTAATTATCGCTTGCTTTAATGGTGAAGGAAAACATCGTGAGGAATCCTGCATATCTAAGAGTTCTCAATAATGTTCACAAAGATATGTGAAGTCTGCCAACCTGCACTGGGCCAGCAGTTTGGTGGACTATGGTCTATGGCCTAACCCTTCTCACACTGAGAAAAGGCCCGTGCCCAGCAGTGGGACAGTTTAATACAGGCCTGATATTATTACTATAAAGTGCATGTGCTACCCGAATTACAAATATGCACAGCACGAACAGGTAGACAACATGCAAAAACTAAAACTAACATGTGATATGAGTATCAACAATCCAAATATCTAAACATACATACGAAATATTTTCGTATAAATTTTCATTTATAATATGAAATAGGATAATAAGACTTTCCCGGTGACTATATTCCCAAAGGGATAGTTAAATGTGTGTTACTCTCACATTTTGTTAGCTATGGTTCTAAGTCCTACATAATAGGAGGCAAGTCTATCGGACACAGTTCCAGACTCGGTGCTGATACTAAGAATTTACTAACAGAAAAATCCAATACTACTTTTTCAATCTAGAAATTTAATTTGAGACCTTATACTTTATTGGAATGTGATAATGTGATATGGATGTGTATACAGATGCGCATCTGTCTTATAAATCGGTCAATCAATGTTAAAATGCTCGGATGGCGAAATGGTTTTAATGATAGTCTTGCCACGGCCACTGCGCCTAGTGTAGAGGGTAGAGATCAAAGCCATATCACTACTCGAGACAAAAAAATGTGTAATCCCTAAGTAGTTATTACAAGTCTGGGTATTATGTGTCCATTTTTTTTTTGTTTGTTTAATCCTCCTACGATACAATGATTATCTTACATTAGGTAAAATAATGTCCTCCAGATTGAATTTCGGTCAGGGTGGCCATTCTTAACGGCGACTGGCCATCTGCGCAGGAGATATTATAGTGCAGTAGTGTATACGAAAAACAAAAGTGGACTCTCTGTTCCCTAATTCTTATGATCCGATGAGCCAATATTTCGACACGACCGGAGAGAGATCAGGCGCAGGACCAACAGCTTTACATGCTGTCTGAGGCAACAGGGGTTACTAAGACCGCCAACTTTCTAACTATGGGCTGCTATTGAGGTATCTTTTCAGACAAAACCAATAGCTTTTTGTTGGTTGGACTCGTGATTTGATCCCGAGTTTTAACGATTTCATACACGTCAGCGCAATCGCAATCGCTTTCAATACCGCTACGCCGGGCCTAACGGTAGGTTTAAACTAATAGTTTAGAAAGAGGGATAGACTTTTGCCTTACGGATCATAGCATAAGTTAGCTAACATGACAATATGTTTTTCAACAAATGAAGAAAAGAAATATCTCCTGTACCTTTGCGGTTTTAACGCCTACGTAAATTTACAAGTAAAACAACTTCACGGCCGCAATAATTAGTTATGAAACAACAGATCTTCCTCCATTATGTCATATCTGTAACGTGTGAATTAGTAAAATCAACAAGCAACAAGTAACCTGTATGTAATAGCCTTGAAGTCCGTTTATTTGAGAGGTTTACTTACCGATATCAATTATTTCTTGCGTAATATCATCTCCATGTTAAGCTTTCGAAGTATAGCAATATTTGTTCACCTAATTAGGATTTTAATACTGTGTTCTTGATATGTGTTGTGAATGTGTTGTTGCCTAAGTTGCGATATGAGTAAGTACCTACCTTTTATTAGTTACAAATCTTTATTTAAACAATAATACATCCAAATATGGGATGGAAATATTTTTTGTCTTGTGTGGGAATGGAACCTACAATACACGGCAGAGGCTACGGCAGTACTGTAGCAAATCTCTATTAGTAGCGAAATAACCTCTTAAACCATTACACTTCTTCTTCTCCCTAGCCTTTATTATTTCTAAGTCACTTGGGATCGGCTTTTCTAGTCTAACCGGATTTGACTGGATATCAGCTTTTACGCGGAGCGGCTGCCACCTGACCTCCGCAACTGGCTAACGATACCCGGCTAGACCAGTGTCAGGATATTATAGGGCACTGACTTCCCAATAATGACTACCATAGATATTCATGGCACCCGAGACCGATGGTTTAACGAGCTCTCCGAGGCATAGAGCAGGCGATAATTGTCAATCAATACGCACTTCATTTCGAAAAGTCATATAACTTCCGAAAGTCAGAGGTGCGCGACGTGGGTTTGAACCCGAGACCATTTGCATTGCAGTCTGTTGGTCTCCCCACTGAGCTATCGCTGCTCTTGAACTATTACACTATTGGAGTAAAAAATCCATTAATGGCGTGAAAATAATATTCTTTGTGCCCATGGCATGGTAGTGCCACACTTAAACGGCCATGATGGTATGGTCATCATTTCGATGCTCGTGAGCTTAGAGATATTTTCTCTAAACGAGCATCAAAACGATGACCCGTTATTCAAATTATCTGCAAGGAAATTTAGAATAGCGGCATGTCTGTTTAGAATTGTGCCTGATATGGAACCAGATTGAGTCTCTCATGAAATGGAGTGTAACCATAGCGAGCTAAAAGTGAGCAAAATAAACCTATGTATGTCTTTTGTTTAGAGTATTATAAAGGGTCGTAGCGTTATTATTATAAAAACCCTAACAGGCTGGCCTTTTGGTTTATGCGTGGCAATAACTGCGAATAAAGATCTTGAAGCAAATTTAAGTAAAAGACTAGGTTATTACATAATTTTGAAAACTCTAACACTACTATTATTTAATTTTACTACTATTTAAGCTATATATTTTTTCTAATTAAATCTATTTGTATTTAAGTTTACACTTTGCCCCGACGTTTCGGTTGCTTTACAGCAGCCATGTTCACGGGGAGACTAAGATGGTGGCACCATCTTAGTCTCCTGTAATAACAGTGTTTAAAGTAAAATAAACAACGCGATAAAATCCGTATAAAGTGTTTAATTTCAATGTATAACATTCGCGTAAACATAAGACAATATTAAAAGACTAGGTTTTGGCCGAGACTTCGTATGCGTGAAATTAAAAAGTAGATGCCTATCTGTATTTCTTCTCTGCCAAGGCACGTGTTTCCTTCTTCCTTCAATCCTGGGTCTTTTAAGCGGGACGTGAAAAATCACCTTCTTAGGCCGTCAAGGTAGGGACTTCAAAATGCCTGAGCGACTATGAGGATGGTGTGGGGGGCACTGCTCTTAAACCACATGATCGCTTACCATCAGGCGAAGTGTGGTAATTTTGACGAGCAAAATAAAAAACAAAAAAGTCTACACACATAAAACCTATAAATAGATTTAGATTTATATTAATAGAAATGTTTGATACGGTGTCATAAATAAATACTCATTGATATTAACGAAATACAACCGTATCAAAAATGTCTTATAATTTATACTCGATTTCTAAGCGGGGTATCAAGATGAAACATGAACTAGATTTTAAGTTAAATCTACAGAAATACAACTGTGGAAACCGCATTCAACTTTGTGAAGTAATTTTTGCGTGATACGAGTACAAGCATATAGACAGATAAAAATTCTATAAATAATCGTATTGGCTTCTAAAGACCTCTAACATATACACCCAACTCAACCAGTTACCATTTTATTTTATGTATAGATTTAAGGTCGAAGTTGAATTACTTTTTTATATTAATCGTAAAATGATTCAGATTATCTACACGAAATAATAAAGAAATATTGCATTTTTATGTCTATTCGGCCTTTAAAACACGTGTATTTCCAAGTTATTTGGCACACTGACTAATCGTAAAACTTTATAGTTGATCTTCTTCTGGCGTAGTAAAGCGAATTAATACTAATATTATAAATTCGAAAGAAACTCTGTCTGTCTGTCTTAGCGTTATCTCTTCACGGCTAAAGCACTCAACTGATTGAGATGAAATTTGGTACAGAGACAGTGGTGAGAGAGAAGGTGCACCGACGACCTAGTAAGGGTTGCGGGAAGCGTTTGGATGCGGGCGGCGCAAGACCGGTCTGTGTGGAAAACCTCAAGGGAGGCCTATGTCCGGCAGTGGACGTCTTTCGGCTGAGATGAGATATCACGAGGGCGAAGTCGCGCGCAAAAGCTAGTGCTTAATAAAAATACATACTTTACATAGACTTATGCCTGTATATTAAAAAATATTGTAAACGGTTAGGCAGAAGTATATTATACATTCATATATGTATCGCCAATTATGACTTCCCACGTAATAATTATTGTAAATAACGGTGAAGTATTTGTTTAGTTGCCGTCAACTGCGCGTATTTTCAGATTCCATAGTCCATGAATCTGTTTCACGGTTCAAGTTTGTCGCATATCATGTGGTCTCGGTTTAATCAGGTCAGGACAATTGTTATTTATTTCTGAATTCCGGTAGGGATTTACGAAAACAGTCTGGAGTCTAAAAATGTACCCGATAGGCACTATGACCTAAAAGTTATAAACTATAATATCAGACCTATTTATAAACCATTTATCCAGTGTTTTACCGTGGGAGAGCCACGCTTCGGCACGAATGGACCGGCTCGACCGAAGTGATACCACGGCCTCACAGAAAACCGTTGTGAAATAGCGCTTGCGTTGTGTTTCGTCGAGTGAGTGAGGGTACCGGTGGTGCAACCGCCCCTTCCCCCGTTCTGGTGGGGCAAATTTAAAAGGAACGCATCGCACTTGTGACTCCTCTGGTGTTGCAGGTTTCCATGGGCGGCGGTAATCGCTTACCATCAGGCGATCCGTATGCTTGTTTGAGCCCAATACTAGCGAGCGAAGCTGCGGGTAAGAATTAGAATGCACATAAATTGGAAAGGTCAAAGGTATGTGCCATAGCACGAGAAAACCTTTGCTGGTAAAATTTGGGTGACAAATGCCGCTACTTGAGAGATAAACATATGCATGTACGTATATGCAATGATATACATAGATATACACACAGTCTACAGATATCTATGATAATCAGTCTATATACCTATACATATAATTATAACTTCTGAAGTGAAGAGAGCTCGTTTTCTAACGCCAATGATGGTGTGATTGATTTGTATGCATAAGCCTACTTACGTAGGCGTTAAACAAATATCGGGCGTGCCGATCTCATCAGATGGCTGTGGCTTTCACACATTGTCAAGTGTGAAGTGATCACAAAAGAAAGTTAACAATCAAACCAGCTGCTATGTATCTTGTTTGTTATTCTAATGGCGGTCTTGTTCAGGTTTTGGGTTTACAATAGGATGATATTTGTTAAACATAAGCGGACGGCGATGTGATTTAAGTGGTTGGCGATATTGATGTTACGTGTGTTGTAGTTCGATATCTACATATAAGGGACATAAGTGTTGTGTATAATTAAGTTTTCTGGGTGTTCCTTGTACCTGTTGTTTTAGTGATTGTAAAGTTCATTGCCTTACAAAGATTATTATTAGGCTTGGGGTTATAAAAAAGATCCTTCAGACTGCGCAGGCGAAATTGTAGTGCCAAGTGCATTTACCGATTTACGTGCTTTTCGAGGCACGGGAATGTGTAACACCGCCAACTTCCTAACTCCGGGCTACTACTGATTAATCTTTGGTTGAAAACCAAATAACTTTTTGTTGACCCGACTCGACACTCAAATGTGAACGTTCGTTGTATTCAATATGTCGTATTCAATATGTTGTGCATGCAGTCCGAGATTACCAAGACCACTACGTTGGTACATGGATTCTTAGTCTTAACCTAGTTAGAGAGAGGCTTATAAAAATTAAGGATGCAGACTTACAACTATGTCCGTCTGTTTATTTAATTTACTCGTCTTTAACTCTAAATCTGATTATCGTTTATATCCGGGATTAAACAAACTACCTTCGTAACCATCAGTTTTAATCATAAGCCAGGAAACAAGCTATCACGGAAATAGAGAGTCTTATCTAAATATTACACACGTGTTATGCAGTCTTACATTCGAAACAATTAAGAAGGAATGTATACTTCCGATTGCAATACGCAAATTAATCGAATGAAAATATTTCGTAATCGATTTAAAAGAACGTTTTTTAATCGATAAAACACTGGAATTGATTTGAAGAACGTAAATTTTCAAACGATATTAACTAAAAATATTTTAACTGCTGGTTTTGATTGTAAGATTAATAAAAAAAGTAAAAGTGAGAGCATTGCTTATGCATCAGAATGATTGGTTACAGTTATTTAATCTATTATTCAATGTATAATTTATGATGATCTCTTCGATCTCTGGTATAAGTATGTTTGTTTATAACCGATTGTGGGTCAAAAAAATGTTATTCGATTTTTTGTTAAACTGAGTTTGGCAATGTATTCGGTAAACAGCAATATACCTATATGCCAAAGTCAAACTTCAAATATCTTTATGTAAATTCCATATGTTTTTGGTTTCAATTTTAATGCTTTATTGCTCTTCATGTGCATCACATGTAGAGTAAAAGACCAAATATGGACCCTATTGGGCACGGCAAAATAGATAAAAGAGAGAAAAAAGAAGGAAGCCATCTGTAATTTGTAAATTTTTTATAATATTGCAAATATGATTAATTATACGTAAATAAGCAATCAATAATTCTGAAGTACCTAGATTCTACTTTTCAACTTTTTATTTATATTTTTGTACTAATAATATTAATTTATTTGAAAGCTAGGTTTTATATTATTACAGGTATATTAAATTAGTTTGTGGTTATAATTTGTCATTTAGGTATTCATTTATATTATAATAGCTATTGTTAAGGAGAAAGAAGGTTTTGTGATGAAATATAATTATTGTAGTCGCTTTCAGAGAGTGCAGACATTTTAAGAGCCAGAGAATTCACATTTGATGTATCATTGTGAATCCCAAGGTGGCGTGGGATTTCTCGTCAACAAAGCCCTTCGTGACAACGTGGTGGAGATCTGCAGCGTCTCGACCCGGGTTGCGTACCTTGTACTGAAACTGACCGAGAGATACTCTCTCAAGGTCATACAGGTATATGCGCCGACGTCGAGCAGCTCAGACGAAGAGGTGGAGGCCGTTTACGACGATGTGTCAAAGGCCATGCATCGTACCACCAAAACCCATTATACAGTTGTCATGGGGGACTTCAACGCCAAAGTGGGAAAAGAATGCGGTGAATCTTGTTTGGGACAGCATAGCTATGGGCGCAGAAACCATAGGGGCCAAATGCTGGTCAACTTCCTTAGCATGCAGGGGCTGTTCTGTATGAACACATTTTATCAGAAAAAGCCCCAACGGAAGTGGACCTGGAAGAGCCCCGACGGTGTGACGAAGAACGAGATTGACTTCATCATAGCCGACAAGAAGCACATTTTTAGGGATGTCTCGGTGATCAGCAGGTTTAATACCGGTAGCGATCACCGGCTTGTACGAGGCACCCTAAATATCAATTTTAAGCTCGAACGTAGTCGCATGGTGAGGTCTGTTCTTCGTCCAAGTGTGCCCCAAGCTGGACATGATGCGTTCCAACGAGAATTGCAAAATAGATTCGCCGCACTGGAGACCCCGGCCAATGTTGACGAGGACCTGGACGGCGTAATTGGGGTGATACGCGAAGTGGGAACGAGGCACTTTCGGAAAAGGCGATCAGATAGGAAGTCCAAACTTTCTAGCGAGACCCTGGATCTGATGCGATTTAGACGTGAGACACCAGAGGAATCTTTGTCAGATCCCCAGTCACTCCACAAGAAAATCAGGAACTTGGTAAGACGCGACCTTCGCAGCTGGAACACTCGCCTAGTACACGAGGCGATCGAGCGAAATCGGGGGTCGAAGGTCTTCACCAAGATACTGGGGAGGAGTCATCTGACAAAGTTAGCTACCTCGAATGGTGAAACCGTCACGTCAGTCCCGGGGATACTCGCTGAAATTGAGGACTTCTACGAAACTCTGTATGCTTCGCACGCACCGAAGCCTCCACCAGACGCGAGAGACCCTAGAGCCCCACTTACCCGCCACTTCACTGACGATCTCCCAGACGTAGATGTCGACGAAATCGAGGCGGCTCTCAAACAGCTTAGTAATGGGAAGGCTCCCGGTGAAGATGGAGTAGCCTCTGAGCTCCTCAAGGCTGGGGGTAAACCTGTTCTTGGGGAGTTGAGGAGGCTCTTCAACTCTGTAATAACCAATGGGGCTACCCCGAAGGCGTGGAACAGAGGTGTAGTGGCATTGTTTTTCAAGAAAGGAGACAAAACGCTCCTTAAAAACTATAGGCCGATCACGCTGCTGAGCCACGTCTATAAGCTGTTCTCGAGAGTCGTCACGAATCGTCTGGCATCAAGATTTGACGCCTTTCAGCCACCGGAACAGGCTGGGTTTCGTAAAGGCTATAGCACCGTAGATCACATCCATACTGTTCGGCAGGTTATACAGAAGTCCGAAGAGTATAACCAACCACTGTGTCTGGCGTTTGTGGACTACGAGAAGGCCTTCGACTCCATCGAAACCTGGGCTGTTCTGGAGTCTTTGCAGCGATGCCAAGTCGACTGGCGGTACGTGGAGGTGCTGAGAAATCTCCACCAAATGGCGACGATGTCCGTCCAAGTGCAGAACCACCAAACAAGACCCATCCAGTTGCTCAGAGGTGTAAGACAGGGTGACGTTATTTCCCCGAAACTCTTCACCAATGCTCTGGAGGATGTCTTCAAGACCCTGCGGTGGAATGGAATGAGCATCAATGTCAATGGTGAATATCTCACACACCTCCGCTTTGCTGACGACATAGTTGTAATGGCAGAATCGCAGCAAGACCTGCAGACAATGCTGTCCGGTCTTAATGCTGCCTCGAGACGCGTTGGGCTCGGGATGAACTTGGACAAGACTAAGGTCATGTTCAACGAGCACATCGTCCCTGAGCCCGTTTTCGTCGAAGGTGTAGCCCTTGAAGTTGTCCAGGGGTACGTCTACCTAGGACAAAAGTTACAGCTGGGTAGAGACAACTTTGAGGGTGAAATCACCAGAAGAGTGCAGCTTGGCTGGGCAGCGTTTGGAAAGTTGCGTCACATCTTCGAGTCACCCTTGCCACAATGCCTGAAGACCAAGGTATTCAATCAATGCGTCCTGCCGGTCATGACATACGGAGCCGAGACGTGGAACCTAACAGTGAAACTAGCCCACCGATTGCATGTCACTCAGCGAGCTATGGAAAGGTGTATGCTCGGAATCTCGTTAAGGGACAAAGTCCGGAACGAGATTATCCGACAAAAAACCAAAGCTCCTGACGTAGTTCAGAAGTGTAGCAGGCTGAAGTGGCAGTGGGCCGGTCACATCTGTCGCAGAACCGATGAGCGTTGGAGCAGACGGGTTCTCGAGTGGAGACCACGACTCGGCAAGCGTAGTGTAGGACGCCCTCCGGCCAGATGGACCGACGACCTGAAAAAAGTGGCTGGTGGTGACTGGATGGCGAAAACGGGAGATCGGGCCTTGTGGCGCACCCTGGGGGAGGCTTATGTCCAGCAGTGGACTGCAATAGGCTGAAATGATGAAAATGATGATGTATTTTTTTATTATCATTGCTGGAGATATTTCGGTGTTTCATTTGAAGGCCCATGCCCCTCAAAGAATAGAAGTAAAAGATATACCATAGAAAAAAAAGATGTGTATAACCGAAGGGTGTTTATGTGTAATATGTATATTGTATATGTTATGTATATGTAAATGATAATATAATTCAGTTTAAAAATATTGTTATCGGTATCGGTTATCGGTATTATTGTTACAAAGCTTGGGTAGTGACGTAAGCACAAGTGCAACCAATGACTTGATTAGTTAATGTGCAACCAAGGACCGTATTCGTCGTCTGGCAGAGAAGCGGCAGGAAATTCTCAGTATTGGCAAGTAATCTTCAGCTGCGCCCACTCAATGGCAAATCAAATAATTAGATTGTGTAAATGTTAATGTGTGAATATGGCACATTCTGTTTATTCGCCGAAACGCACCCACACATAGCAAAGTAGGCTAATTATTTTTAGTTTAGGTTAAGTTTGTTTAGCTTTATATGGCTTGTGAGTTTTAGTCTTCATTCTTCTATAGTAATATACCTAACTATCTGAAAAATTCTTTGTTCGAAAATTAAGTAGACAAGTAAGGAGGCGTGGCATATGGTATATAATAATTAGAGACAACGCTGACCCTAGGAATATTTCCAGTATGGCGGCAGACTTTACAAACATTCAAACTGGGAATAAAAAGAACACTCAGATTCAGAACAACATTTGTGGATCATACATTTTTTGTTTCTTGTTGGATTCGAACACACAACAATCATGTCCATGGCAGTGGCGAGGTGACTACTTAAAACACTACGCTAATCTATACTTATATTATAAAGATGAAGAGTTTAAGAGTTTGTTTGTTTGATTGAACGCGCTTATCTCAGGAACTACTGGTTCGAATTGAAAACATACTAAATTTCTTTATGCACATTCATCGGTTTACGGCACACTTAATCTAGCTTTTTCGAAAATGATTTGACTTTTCGATTGCTCCATTCATATCTTTCTCGTATTGTTTCTTAATGATTATTTTATTGTCATGTCTTCTTATATATCCATGCTTTTTTAGTAACCTTTCTTGATTTTATTATTATTTAATGTCACACTGTTCTTTTATGACACTTCTTCTTTTACTATGGGCACGCATACCGAGATAAAAAGCATTCAAGGAATGTTCTACCCGTGTGTCAATTCTGATCCAAACCCATTTTAAGGTTTTAAACAACCAAACATACCTGTTGACAAACTGTCATGTTTGTGATATTAGTAGGATTACTAAGATTCTTCACTCTGGTCTTTAAAGATACAGAAAATACCTCTCAATAGCTTCATTTCCACTGCATTTATCCCACTTAGCACTGAATATCACAGGAAATTAATGATTAGTAGAAGTGAGTAATTATTTTAGTTCGTGTAGCCTGTGAACTGCATAATATATAATTTTAGCCGGTATAAATGATAGATTGTGCGGATGCGATGCGCAGTTAGATAATTGTAATACTTGTGCGAGAGCAAAGTGAAATGTGACTACTGCCACTCCCTCTATGTGCGTTCTGACGAAATATGGATGATACAAATAAATTTAAAGATCAGCCTTTTTTATTCTTGTGCTTATTAGCGTATTTTAAAAAAGACAACTACCTTACTTATAGTCATGTGTCGTTGGGGTCTTAACATTTAATCAACGGACACAGCTCAGACTCGGCACGGGACAAAATTTTGCATGATCCATAATTTTGTGTTTGCTGAGTCAGAATGTTCTTTGTTTTGTTGTACTATATGGGGATCGAACCCACAGCATTTGTCGCATTGGTAATGGCGAGGCGACCGATTAAATCACTCCACCCTGTGCAGATTACTGCATTGGAGAGTTGAAAGGCGCGGCAAAGTGCGAGTGATAATCCCAACACTACTAGCCAGTAGTAGAGCCTCGCTGATTTCAGCATGAAGCTCGACCGGGGAAGGACTACCCTCTCACAGAATATTGACGTGAAATAGCAGTACTCTTACTGTTGTGTTTCGTTCGGTGAGTGAGAGTGCCGGAGGCCCAATCACCCTCTTGCCCCCTTCTAGCTCCTTCTCCTTCCCACTTCCTTTCCTAATAGGTTGGCAACGCGCAAGTGATGTCTCTGGTGTTGCAGGCGTCTATAGGCTACGGTGACTACTTACCATCAGGTGGGCCTATGCTTGTTTGCCACCTTAGAAGAATAAAAAAAATAAAAGTAAAAGATTTTGTCCCCAAATTGCTATTATATAACATAGGCGACCCAAGTGGAGTGACCTATCAAAAGATCATAGCCAGAGAAGTTCTTATTTTTCAATGGTTGCGATGGTTTCCAAGTTCTTTTCTTTCGTGAATCGCGCAGCGTAATTCTTTTATACATTTGACTATATCTGATTATTTAATTTAATGACAGACACATAAAACGCTGTATACATAGAGTAGTTGAAGTTTGAATTTTATATATAAATATTATATATTATTAATATTGCCTCTTTGGTCTAGAGGTAGTATATACGATAGCGGATCGTGAGGTCCCGGGTTCAATTCCCGGGTCGGGTAAAGTGTTATTGGGTTTTTCTGTTAGGAAATTCTCAGTAGCACCACGGAGTCTGGAAATCCCGGTAGATGGTAATAAGCTCGTCCCCTATTACGTGGGACCATAAACATAGTTGGTGAAATGTGGGTGCGTCATACACCTCTGCCTTGTATGTATGTATGTAAATATTAGCGATAGCCTCGTGGGAAACCGTTGGACTACCACGCAGAGGTCTCGATACCGATCCTAAGGCGCGCAACTTTGACTTTTCGAAGTTATGGTCGTATTAAATAGTTAGTTATCGTTTGCTGTAATGGTGAAGGAAAAGATCGTGAGGAAAACTGCATGTCTAAGAGTTCTCCATAATGTTCTCGAAGATATGTGAAGACTACCAACCCGCACTGTGCTAGCGTGGTGGACTATGGCCTGATCACACAGATTAGGGGGCCGTAACCAGCAGTGGGACAGTTTAATACAGGGCTGATATTATTATATATTATGAACATATTTTTCAGCTGACAGACCGATCCATAAGCCCTCTATCCGCTTCAATAAAAAAACAAAATAAAGTGAATTGATCCCACTTCCCAACTAGCATTCATACATTGTTAAACTACATATGATACAAATCATGCAAAATATCAGCTATGCTTTGCTAAAATGACGTAGGTCTGGCGGCTATGAGATACTTTACTTATTATATATAGTGATGTTAACGAATGTGTTGAAAACGAATGCTATTGTGCATATCATTAATCTTCTTTATATACTATCCTTTTAAATACAATCTTCTGTCCTACAAAAGATAAGATGATTACAATCACAAACAACAACATAACACCTATTTAAAACATCTAATCCTAATCTGAAAATCACTTATTAATATCGGGTGCTAAGAATTTAATATAGGCTTTAAACGAAAGCGCTTAATCGAATATGTTATCGATATCACATAACATATTCCATTCGTGTAAGCAACTTAAATACTTACTTACTTATGACATCTTTTGACACCTTGTAATCCCATTGTCTAAATAAATTGAGCTACCCCACCCCTCCCTTGAAGCCTTAAAGCCGAAGGAAATGAGGCTGTTATACGGGTAAGCATAGGTCAATATAAATTGGATGGTATGTCCAAGCTGTATGACATTTGACAAATGGTTGCGTAGCTTCCTTTCGCTATACCATTGTTGTATTGACCGGGTTACAAAGAGTTAATAGGATATCTATGGATATAAACAAGATAGGTTTCGTAAGTGCAGCGATTGCTTGATACGATATATTGTCTTATCGATAAAAGGGTTTTATGATGGAGGAGTTGGAAAAGGATTTAATATCGAAGTGAGCTCAAATAAAAAAATAGTTTCATCTGTCTAGTCATATAACATAAGACATAATTAAAAATCTATTGTATTTGGCCACCGGTGTGTAATTCAATTAGCTTAAAATTGAAGTAACGTTTAATAGTAGTAGTAGTGCGATATTTTACAAAAATGTAAATGTAGTGTTTTTCAAATAAACAACACGTTAAAACCCAAAAAATAAAAATTAAGTAGTTTAATTTAAATTTATAATATTGACGTAAACGTATGACAATTTAACTTTTTATAAATACCCAGAAGGGTGAGGCGCTCATAGACTTAAAACTGTCTTGTTGATCCTATAGCATAAGTTTGCGGACGGTCGTGAGATCTCGGACTCGAGCCCTGGGTCGGTCATAGCATTACACTGCACTACAGAATGTCTGATGATTGGGTTATGTTACACATGATATTAGTCCGACTTTTAAGTTAGTCTAGTTAACAAAATATGACACATGGGTCTTTTCATAATAAAACACAGTATATTTAAAGATTATCTCATTTTATTAACTTCTTAAGTTGAAAAATCTTTCTTTTATTTGACTTCCTTGCTGAAGCTGAAAGTAGAGAGCTGAACTTATTATTATTATTAATATTCTCTCTGCAAATGGAACAAAAATGATTCGGATTATTCACACAAACACGTCTTGACGATGCCTATGATTCTAGTTATCAGCAAATTTAGTGGAAGTTATAACTCGTGAACAGGAGCTGTTACAAAAAAAATGAGGATATATTTAGAATCAGCGACGTCAAGTTAGTAAACATCATGTGATAAAAGTCATTCATCAGACAAAAGTTGCAATTTTGTTGTGCAGTGATTGGGATTCTGGCAGGTAATTTTCAGTAGGAGCATGGAGCCTGGAGATGTCCTTGGTATTCGGTAACAGAGTCGTCTCTTATTATGTGAGCCATTAAACATATATGGCGACATGTGGGTGAATAACACATCTGCCTATCCATTTAAAGTTAAAAATATTTTTTTCATTTAGGTCACAAAGTAACACTTATGAACGTCAAAATATAGGTAGTGAGTTTACTATGTTACTGAAGCTACATTCAAAGATATATAGGCATGTCTCTAGATAGATAGTTTAATTGTTATAATATACCTACAGATTTTCGTTGGTTTGTGTCAAAAGTTACATAAAGTAAGACACAAGCTCGCAAGCCTATTTAACCCAAACGTTAACAAGAAAACGATAGCTGCTATTTATAAATCGCTAGAAATTATTTAAGACTGCTATGTTAATTTCATAGATTTCGGATCGGACATAATTATTTTAATTTTCTTTAACAATAAGTGACGTGCTTAACTTTAAAACTTGGGAAAGTAAAACTGTACAACTTAAAGTTGGATATAATAATATTAATTTATATCAGGTACATAATGCAAGGTTTCTAAGTATAGTACTTGATGAGCATCTTACTTGGAAAAACCACGTTGAAATGATTTGTAAGAAAATAAACCAATTTATATTTGCTATACGAAAGGTTAAAGATGTCAGGACTAGGCATAACTCTTTGATGGTATACCGTGCCTACATCTGCTCGATAATTCGGTACGGCATAGTTGTATGTAAAAACTCTACCGAAATTGAGAAAATCTTTATTGCTCAAAAAAGGTGTATCCGCACAATGTTCAATACGGAGTGGTCCGACTCGTGTAGGCCTGTATTCAAATCGCATAAACTTTTGACAGTACCTTCCTTGTATATTTACGATGTAGCTATGTTTTTGAGATCTTATCCTCTACTTTTTAAACCGAAAGATAATACATATAAGAGAATACGAAATTAAAACTACATACATATTCTTACATGTAATATACATGTGAGAATATATATGTAGGTTGTACATCTCTTCTGTCTGTTAACTTGATGTTTAATTGTTACAATGTATGCACATGTGTTGAGTTGCAATCTAGATCTAAACATAAGCTTTCATTGTTTTTTATTTTTAATAAGATTGTAATTTGTTTTGGGCAATAAATAAATAAAAAAGAAAAAAAAAGGGACTCATTTGGACTTTGAAATACCTATACCATAATTAGAACTATTTCGGAAGAGTTGTGTTTATAATGAATATAATGCTCTGCCGAAATCAATTACTGAGGGGTGCTTCAAAAAATTTTGCTATCTTTTAAAAATGTGGCTGATGCAGGAATGTTTCTATTCTCTTCATGAGTATTTTGTGAAATATCCATGTAAATTTTATACGCATGATCTTGCATTAAAGTACAGACATACATAATAACAACATGTGCAATAACATTTGTAATTTATTGTTTATTTTATTTCACTATAGTAATAGTAGATAGTATTTAATAAATTATTTTCATACATTAAGATTGGTGCTGAATGTTAATTATTTATTGTACCTGCCTGTTATAATCGTGTTTATTTAATGTCAAATTTAATTTAGAATTTAATATGCTATTTCGTTTTTATCTATTAATTAATGTATAATGATAATTTTAATAAATATATAATATAATACATTTGCATGCCGCTGTGTCGGTGAAACATGATGGAATAAAATTATATGTAACATATTTGTACCGTGCTTCTAGCAAATAAATAAATAAATAAACCCCAGAGACATCTATATCTACTTTGAATCTGAATCTAGCGGAATAAGTTTAAGTATATTTTTTTTGTTAAGAATATTACTAAACTAATGAATAAAGCACAAAATGTATTAAATTGAACGTTCATTATTAAAAAAAACTTACAATCACATAAACTTCAAACTGTAAAATCAAATAACTGGCAGAGAGTCACAATAAAGAATTTACAAGCATATATCTTATATGGAATATACTCAGCGGGGAGACCAACAGACTGCAATGCAGAGGGAATCGGGTTCGAAACCACGTCGAGCACCTCTGACTTTCGGAAGTTATATGACTTTTCAAAATTATGTGCGTATGATTGACAATTATCGCCTGTTTCCGCCGCGTGCCTCGGAGAGCACGTTAAGCCGTCGGTCCCGGCTGCCATGAACATCTATGGCAGGCGTTATTGGGAATTCAGTGCCCTATAATATACTGACACTGGTCTAGCCTTAGGGTATCGTTAGCCTTTGGGTTGCGGAGTTCAGGTGGCAGCCGCTCCGTGTAAAAAACTGATATCCAGTCAAATCCGGTTAGACTAGAAAAGCCGACCCCAAGTGACTTGGGAATAATAAAGGCTAGGGAGCAGATAATAATTGACATATTTGGCTTTATAAAAATAATAACAATTAGTTCTTAATTAATTGATTAATATAGCTATTTGAGCGATATAATTCGTTATTTAAAGCGGTACAATTATGACACATCAAATTCAATTTAGGTGTTGATGTTGTACCTACTACATAAAGATGGTTGAAGGTTTATTTCGGCATCTTCCACATCCGCTTCACTTTGAACTTCTTCTGAAGTTCGCTGATATGATGTTCGTAGTAACAACTAGAAAGAACATTTTCATCGTTTTAGACGAAGATTCACGATCTTCCAATAAGGAAGCCACAATAACATCATTCTGCAGGTTGTTAGACATATTTACTATTTGTATCTATAAAAAAAACAAAACGTATAAAATACTTTCATTGTTAACATAAATAACAAACAAAAACATACATATTATACATACATACATAGATTCACGCATGTTTCCCAGAGGGGTAGGCAGACTACGGATTTTTATTTGCTACGATCCTGACACACTTCTTTGGCTTCATTAACTTTCATAACATTCTTCATACACGCTCGCCGGTTTAAGATGCTCTTAACCTGGCCTTTATCCAGAACGTCACCGATCTGATCGAGAAACGTTCGCCTAGGTCTTCCCTTTGCGACTGTTCCATTCACACTAGCCTTATAAATTTTCTTAGTCAGTCTTTTCGTCCATTCTTTCTACGTGCCCAAACCAGCTTAACATATTCCTTTCTCATACTTTTAACATACCCTCTTTCTTTTAAAGTGGATATAGTGACGAGAAGTCACTATATCCACTTTCATGCCGCATCTCTTTCTAATCACACTATTCCTTATTCTATCTTTCACCACATATGTTGCTCAGCGCTCTCATTTCTATTTATGCATTTATTCTGCTCTCATGCTTCTTTTGCCATACCTAACTTTCACTTCCATGCATAAGTGTAGGCACTAATAGTCCTCTATGAACAGCCAAACGTGCCTTTTCGGATACATTTCGACTGTTCATAAAAGCGCGTAGTGTGCCATTCACTTTATTGCCAGCAATCGTTCTCCTTTCAATATCTCCCTCATGTCTACCATCCCTTGTTAACAAAGTATCCAAATATACAAACTCTTTCACTTGCTCCACTTGTTCTCCATCAATCATAATATTACACATCGTCATGCACTCCTCCTTTTCAAATACCATTACTTTCGTCTTGCTTACATGCATTTTCATTCCTTTACTCTCAAAAGCACCAAGCATAATAGTTACAATCGCCTGCAAAAAAAAAAACACTAGAGTAGATACATACTTATTTTACGACGTCCCATACAACGTGGGGTTAAAAACGTCTGGAGACCACTTTATGCGCTTGCACACACGACCTTGGCGCGCACAGCACTGTCTGACAACTGGCAATATTTAAACTTCAGCTACTGTGACAAACAACTTATTTAGTTGCGTTTTAGTATAAATTCAATACATTTTAAGAAGGTTGGGTTTAAATCAAGGTATTTACCGGTTAAAGTATTCTTTTATACAAATTTTGTAATAGTTATTTTCAAATTTAAATACATTTGTATAACGAACGAAAAATTTAGTGTTTAAATGGTCCAGAGACGGCAGCCTTAGTGACTGTGAGTTTTCAGTTTTAATATGAAAATGGGCAGAGTATAATATCGGTTTTCTGCGTGAAATACTTTAGCGTAATACTATCAGAGCATTTAAATTAAACTACTATATACGGATTTTATCATGATGTTTATTTAACACTTTATTACGTAATTTAAAAACTGTTACACTACTATACTACTATTAAACTTTACTAATTCATCATCATCATTTCAGCCTATTGCAGTCCACTGCTGGACATAAGCCTCCCCCAGGGTGCGCCACAAGGCCCGATCTCCCGTTTTCGCCATCCAGTCACCACCAGCCACTTTTTTCAGGTCGTCGGTCCATCTGGCCGGAGGGCGTCCTACACTACGCTTGCCGAGTCGCTCCAACGCTCATCGGTTCTGCGACAGATGTGACCGGCCCACTGCCACTTCAGCCTGCTACACTTCTGAACTACGTCAGGAGCTTTGGTTTTTTGTCGGATAATCTCGTTCCGGACTTTGTCCCTTAACGAGATTCCGAGCATACACCTTTCCATAGCTCGCTGAGTGACATGCAATCGGTGGGCTAGTTTCACTGTTAGGTTCCACGTCTCGGCTCCGTATGTCATGACCGGCAGGACGCATTGATTGAATACCTTGGTCTTCAGGCATTGTGGCAAGGGTGACTCGAAGATGTGACGCAACTTTCCAAACGCTGCCCAGCCAAGCTGCACTCTTCTGGTGATTTCACCCTCAAAGTTGTCTCTACCCAGCTGTAACTTTTGTCCTAGGTAGACGTACCCCTGGACAACTTCAAGGGCTACACCTTCGACGAAAACGGGCTCAGGGACGATGTGCTCGTTGAACATGACCTTAGTCTTGTCCAAGTTCATCCCGAGCCCAACGCGTCTCGAGGCAGCATTAAGACCGGACAGCATTGTCTGCAGGTCTTGCTGCGATTCTGCCATTACAACTATGTCGTCAGCAAAGCGGAGGTGTGTGAGATATTCACCATTGACATTGATGCTCATTCCATTCCACCGCAGGGTCTTGAAGACATCCTCCAGAGCATTGGTGAAGAGTTTCGGGGAAATAACGTCACCCTGTCTTACACCTCTGAGCAACTGGATGGGTCTTGTTTGGTGGTTCTGCACTTGGACGGACATCGTCGCCATTTGGTGGAGATTTCTCAGCACCTCCACGTACCGCCAGTCGACTTGGCATCGCTGCAAAGACTCCAGAACAGCCCAGGTTTCGATGGAGTCGAAGGCCTTCTCGTAGTCCACAAACGCCAGACACAGTGGTTGGTTATACTCTTCGGACTTCTGTATAACCTGCCGAACAGTATGGATGTGATCTACGGTGCTATAGCCTTTACGAAACCCAGCCTGTTCCGGTGGCTGAAAGGCGTCAAATCTTGATGCCAGACGATTCGTGACGACTCTCGAGAACAGCTTATAGACGTGGCTCAGCAGCGTGATCGGCCTATAGTTTTTAAGGAGCGTTTTGTCTCCTTTCTTGAAAAACAATGCCACTACACCTCTGTTCCACGCCTTCGGGGTAGCCCCATTGGTTATTACAGAGTTGAAGAGCCTCCTCAACTCCCCAAGAACAGGTTTACCCCCAGCCTTGAGGAGCTCAGAGGCTACTCCATCTTCACCGGGAGCCTTCCCATTACTAAGCTGTTTGAGAGCCGCCTCGATTTCGTCGACATCTACGTCTGGGAGATCGTCAGTGAAGTGGCGGGTAAGTGGGGCTCTAGGGTCTCTCGCGTCTGGTGGAGGCTTCGGTGCGTGCGAAGCATACAGAGTTTCGTAGAAGTCCTCAATTTCAGCGAGTATCCCCGGGACTGACGTGACGGTTTCACCATTCGAGGTAGCTAACTTTGTCAGATGACTCCTCCCCAGTATCTTGGTGAAGACCTTCGACCCCCGATTTCGCTCGATCGCCTCGTGTACTAGGCGAGTGTTCCAGCTGCGAAGGTCGCGTCTTACCAAGTTCCTGATTTTCTTGTGGAGTGACTGGGGATCTGACAAAGATTCCTCTGGTGTCTCACGTCTAAATCGCATCAGATCCAGGGTCTCGCTAGAAAGTTTGGACTTCCTATCTGATCGCCTTTTCCGAAAGTGCCTCGTTCCCACTTCGCGTATCACCCCAATTACGCCGTCCAGGTCCTCGTCAACATTGGCCGGGGTCTCCAGTGCGGCGAATCTATTTTGCAATTCTCGTTGGAACGCATCATGTCCAGCTTGGGGCACACTTGGACGAAGAACAGACCTCACCATGCGACTACGTTCGAGCTTAAAATTGATATTTAGGGTGCCTCGTACAAGCCGGTGATCGCTACCGGTATTAAACCTGCTGATCACCGAGACATCCCTAAAAATGTGCTTCTTGTCGGCTATGATGAAGTCAATCTCGTTCTTCGTCACACCGTCGGGGCTCTTCCAGGTCCACTTCCGTTGGGGCTTTTTCTGATAAAATGTGTTCATACAGAACAGCCCCTGCATGCTAAGGAAGTTGACCAGCATTTGGCCCCTATGGTTTCTGCGCCCATAGCTATGCTGTCCCAAACAAGATTCACCGCATTCTTTTCCCACTTTGGCGTTGAAGTCCCCCATGACAACTGTATAATGGGTTTTGGTGGTACGATGCATGGCCTTTGACACATCGTCGTAAACGGCCTCCACCTCTTCGTCTGAGCTGCTCGACGTCGGCGCATATACCTGTATGACCTTGAGAGAGTATCTCTCGGTCAGTTTCAGTACAAGGTACGCAACCCGGGTCGAGACGCTGCAGATCTCCACCACGTTGTCACGAAGGGCTTTGTTGACGAGAAATCCCACGCCACCTTGGGATTTTTGGCTCCCTTCCCTGAAGTAGAATAGATGGCCTGACTCAAGGGTTACCGTGTCCTCTCCCTCTCTACGAACTTCCGATAGCCCGAGAACATGCCATCGTATCTTCTCTAATTCTTCTTCAAGGATCTGGAGGCTTTCGTCCAGCCGTAGACTGCGTCCATTAAATGTAGCCAGGGTCAATTGTTGGCAGTCGTCCGTAGCCCGGGGATTCCTAGCACCCCCTACCCTACCGTAACCAAGGCCGCTGCCGTGACCTGGAATAGTAGGGCGGCCGGGAACTGGGGGCCGTTTCTTTTTTGGACTCATCATGGGGGGTTTTGCCCGTAGTCACCACGCTGGGCAGGCGGGTTGGTGACCGCAGTGTATTGGTATGGACTGTGTTGTCTACGCAAGAAGCGCTGCTGCCCACCTCTCGGATGGTCCCTTAATCGTCTTCTACGATACCCACGGGAAGAAATGGGGTGGTGCTATTCTACTCTGCCGGCACCACACGGCGATTAAATTATTAAAACTATTTATATTTAAGTTTACACTTTCCCCGACGTTTCGGTTGCTTTTTAGTAGCCATGGTCACGGGGAGACTATCTATATCTATATCAGAGCAGTATCCAATAACAAATGAGCTTCAAACATTACTTTACATGATACATTAATAAATATAAGTTCTAGTGAAACGTGATTATATTAAATGAATACCTAAACTTTCACGAATTAACATATCTGACGCTTAATAAATAACAAGTGAGAACAGTGTGAAAAAACAGACAATAGGCTTCTGGCCATCCAATAACTCACTCACAAACTATAGGGTGGTCTCAAACCTATTACAATATGTAAATCAACGTAATGAATTGCGTACACGATTTTTACGCAACGTACCGTATTTAATATTATGCAAACAAGTATAATCAATCAAACATATAATCTTATCCGTGCTATGACAAATATGTCGACGTAACGAACTGTTCGAATGAGTATTGAAAGCATTTTCTATTAATGACAAGTGCTCGATATCTAACCATTACTATTTATCTGCATATTGGATACATATGTGATTGATTGTGGTAGGTTTTAAGGCGAAGATTGTTTAAATTAGCCTTGGTTGTCTACGTTTGCATTTTATTATAGTGAAGTGAAGTTCCTTGTGATGTGTTCTTGTTGATGTCTTTACTAAGTCTCTAATAAGGAGGCTATTTAAAATAATATTAATGTAAGAAGGATGTTCTTCCATACTTAAATGAACCCCTGTCGTTTCCAGTCCGTACTGATTTACATAATATTGTTTCCCCGTGAACATGGCTGCTGTAAAGCAACCGAAACGTCGGGGCAAAGTGTAAACTTAAATACAAATAGTTTTAATTAGAGAAAAAATATATAGCTTAAATAGTAGTAAAATTCAATAATAGTAGTGTTAGAGTTTTCAAAATTATGTAATAACAGTGTTTAAAGTAAAATAAACAACGCGATAAAATCCGTATAAAGTGTTTAATTTCAATGAACCCCTGTCGCATAAATTACTACATTCTATCAGGAAATATCAACGCCAATTATTATATACTAGATTAGATACCCGACAGACGTTGTACCAAACCATTCTCGAATCCACTTGAACACACACAAAAAAAATCATCAAAATCGATCCAGCCATTTAGGAGGAGTTTAATTACAAACACACGCACAGAAGATTTATATATATAAAGAGAGTAGGTTAGGCTAGTAACAGTACTTATTTTCTGGATAAAGGGTATTCTACGTCCTATTCTGTACCCCTGACAACGTGTATGCGAAATTTTATGATGATCGGTCGAGTAGTTAAGGCGTGAAAGTATAACAAACAAACAAACTCTTTTATAATACTAGATTTTGCCTGCGGCTTCGCTCACATTAATGTAGATTTATGTTAAGATAGATTGATATATATATGTTATTCTTATATAGCATATCTATATGCTATATGTTATTCTGATGCATAAATAAACAATATATAATATAATTTCATCAAAATCCGTTCAGTTTCGTTCATTTTTGCGTGAAATATTAACAAACATCCATCCATTCTCACAAACATTGACATTTATAATATTAGTAGGATTAGTTACGATGAGGATAAACAATGGCCTTTTTCTCTCTCGACAAACACTCATGTGCTGAGGTTGAGTAGAAATTGAAGAGACATCGACTAAAGGATTAACACTAGAGAAGCGTGACTAACTAACGGGTAAAGCTACTGGACATTCCTGAAACAATCAAGAAAATATTGAAACGCATGGGCCTCTTAGTCTTTCTGTACAGAGCTTGGGTAGTGGACATAAGTAGCCACCCTAACGTCGCTGCGTACGTACCACTCATTTACGTAGGTGGTGCATGGTCCAATAGCGCGAATAATTGCGGAACCAAACGCCCAACTAAATTTTAAATAAAAAGGGATTATTTCTTAGACAATGTCTTTACAATACTGTAAGTTCTATGATAAATGTTATATGTTTTTAGATTAACCAATTGATTTTACTGTTTAAAGTTCTTGAATTGCGGAGGTCTTTACAAACATTCAAACAACGAACATAAAGAACATCGAACTATTTGCAGATCACGGATATTTTTGTCTTGTCTGGGATTTAAACCTAAAACCCTCAGCGTTGTGGCAGAGGTTGGGTCACCACTTGAAGCACTACGCCATCCGAGCAGTCAAAAATCTAAGGTGTAAGCAGTTTAAGGATTTTTAAGCGTAAGGATATATGTATTTCAAATTTAGACCTACCCAAAGGATATCTTATAATTTAAAAATCCTGATAGGTCATCCACTTAGATACACAAACAATTAGCAAAATCTGTTCAGCAATTTAGGAAGAGTTCAGTGACATATGTCACTGACTGAGTGTCCGTGTATATACACTTACGCTCTCTTGCTCCCGGCCGTGTTTCAATCTATGGTCCGGAGCGAGATGTCGTGGAACGCTGTCGCCTCCTTCTGTGAGGAAGTCATGTCCATCAAGAAGGTGGCGGAGCGGGAGAGGGAGCGCTTAAATTCTCTCCCTAACCGCAGAACTAAGCGCCGGAGGGGGCGAGATGACCTCCAGTCACCCTGAGGATTGACCTGGGGGTGGTGGATTGCGTAGGTCTGCTCGCCACCCGATTAGCACCAGGTCCGAGAGGCGGCATGCGTGTTTCCACGCGCGCCTTTGAGTTGTGTTTTCCCCCACGAGGGGACAGTAGAAGAAGTGTGTTATGTAGTGGCCTGCCGTTTCACACGGCGGGCCGAAACCTCGGCGGGGTCGCGATTGCATGTGAAAGCGATTCGCGCGGCCCCGCCGTCTATGGTTATGTCGAAGAACACCGTTATAGGTTTAGTCGGTATTATCGGGGTATCTTTCCTCCGGTGAGCCCGACATAACCTCTCCGTCGCCTCGCAGAGAGGAATGCGTCAAAGCATTTGCCCACGAAAACAAAAAAACATAAATAAAATACATACACACGTACAAAAGTTTTACATAATATATAAAGAGGATAATATCCTATTAAATGACAACGGGCGACGTTTCTATCCCTGGAAATACAGTTTAACATTTCACGTTGCTATTAAGAGAATATAGACGTGAAAACCAGCTTCCTAACGCCGACTGTCCTCATTGTCGCCAATTTCACATACTTCCACACTTATGCCACAACAGTAGCAAACTATAACTTAATATTGCAGCACTTCATATTACTTCTTGTCACAAAACAGATAACGTTATTACGATAAGATTAATAATAAAATCAGTACGTGGGTGGTTGTTTCTCATAATGACAAAACTTCGAACACTAGTGTGTGCGAAAACTTTCCCTTTTCTTTGTTTGTTTACATCATAATTTTCTCATTATATATACTCCATTTGGTTATCTTGATGTGACTTTTTACATAAACACATATTAAACAAATAAACTACTGCTTAAACTAACGGTTCAATTGATTTAGTAATCGTTTTTGTTGTATTTACATTGATCTTTAGCAACATTTTATTTTTAAACTGAGTTTTTAGATAAAAGTAAATACTAGTTTGAAAAACTAAAAAACACGCTTTATTAAAAAACAAACTAAAAAGCTGATTTTTCTTTTTATAAACCTTTTTTTTTAATTAAATTATTTCTACTTTTTAGTTTGGTTCGTAATAAAGCGTGCTTTTTAGTTTTATAATATTTTTTATATTATTTATTGTATTGTCATCCGTTCTCGATAAGTGAGCAAAGTTTCAAATCAATCCGTCGGTTTGAAAGGGATGAAAATCACGTTCAAAGTTTCCGTTACATACATACTAACAAACGTATGAAGCTAATAAAAGCGTGTTAAAAAGACACATCAAGATTGCTTACCTTTAGTTAAGTACCTAACCAAATGTATAGTATAGTTACTGTGTGGTCGCTCGTAATAATAGACCACCCTATCGCATATATATAGCCCAGTATTTTGGCAATAGGAGCTTCCAATATTATTTAACGTTAATCTCAGACTCCTTTAATGTCATAGGTCTTGCGTAGTATTAAGGCAATGTCACTCGCAGTTCACGCTCTGTCGCAAAAAAGGAGATAAGTGCAAATCTATATTTAATACTAGAAGACCCGGTTAACTTTCTACCAACCAAATAAAGTTTTCTGTGTAAATCAATGTTAAAGTCAAACATTTTTATTTCCATAAAAATGTATAAACAATTCTTGGAGAAACTCATTGCCACTCTTTTCAATTGCAAAATGTTTGTTAACAATACAATTCAATTGTATATTATTTTCTTATACGAGCTGCTATGTAATTGGTACTATAGTTGAAATGTAAATGATAATTATTACGTATTAGTACGTAGGTATATTTGGTTTCAAAACTGTTTCTCATCAAAATTTATCCTAATGGAAGACGGATTTCATGAATATTATTATATAATCTCACGCCTATATCTCTGAAAGGCTGGAAAAAGGTATATTGCACCCACATTTTGCCAAAAATTTTGGTCCCACGTAATAAGGGTCAACCTATTCACATCTGTCAGGCACAGATCCAGACGCGCTGCTATTAAGAATTTTTTGACAGAAAACCTAATAACATTTTGTCTGATTCGGAAATCGAACTCGAAAATGTGTATAAGGCAAATCAGTCGCATTCACAACCACTGTGCCATCTGATCGTAGTCTCATGTGCCATCATCGGAGGCAAATACATAACGTTGTTTTAACCGCAGTTCAAAGAGACCTGTTGAAATCTACATATATACAATGTAATCGGATTTTCTGATATACTCGTAAATGGCGGCACTATAGTAATAACATTGGAATACTAATAGAACTTTTGACATTTCTAGAAGGACCCTTTAACCTGACATAAACTTGATGGTAATCAGCTTTAAGTTCGTTTGATTTTACTTAAAATGTCAAATTAAATCATTTCATTACATGTATTTCTGACATTTATATGTCAAGAATGTGATTGAACACAATTCAGTAATCGTCTGGATGTAGATAGGAAGCTATTGAATATAAAATTGGCAGCAAAAAGTGCTCAGATGTTTGATTAGACACTTTGCAATTACTAAGCTCAGAGTATTGTAGATTTGATTCGTGTACTATACTTATTTGAATGCATGAATGGTGTAGTGGTTCAGATGGTCGCCTCGCCACTGCATCTATGCCGAGTATTGTGGGTACGAAACCTACACGAAACAAAAATATATTTGATGTACAAATTATTGTTCTAGATGTGCTTTCTGTCCGTTGTTAGAATGTTTGTAAATTCCCCTGTGACACAAGAATAATTGCTAGCCGGTGTGTACAAGTAATACACAAAAGTATGTTGAAAGGGAGAGTAAATGTATAATACACTCATTTCCCTAAGCTTTGTTTAAGGTCTCGCATATTAACGCACTAGCATTTTGCGGATAGTTTACACGGCAGTTACCATTTATCGCTGAGTCGACCGAAAGTTCGATTGCTACCAGCAGCAAGAAAATTCATTCATCTATACAAATAAATAAAATTGAAGTGACTGTTTGTAATGTCTAAATAACAACTTTTTACTAAAAGCATATGAAAGGATATAGGTTATACCCAAAAATCAATGTCTAAAAGTTTTGTCTGTCTGTTTGTTCCGGCTAATCTCTGAAACGGCTGGATCGATTTTGACGGAACTTTCACTGGCAGATAGCTGATGTTATAAAAAGTAACTTTTATTTAAGAAGATTTTGGTTAAATTCTACGCGAACGCAGTCGCGAGCTAGTCTAGACATAAATTAAGTGCTTTATGTCTTAAGGCGAGAGTTATATAGATGTATTATGTACATACAGCACACAGCAAAATGTTTGTCTTCATAGCATCCGCCTTACGCCAGCCTCAATCAATTTATATACAAGTTCACAACCATTACATAATACGTTCGCTTGGCAGGTAGGCCGGCCGTCTACTTAGTAATACATAGAAGGGGCGTGGGTTCGAATTTGTAGACTCATTGCTAAAACGATAATTTTGCGACATATGGGGTAATATACTATCGTAACTTTAATTTGTGTGGGGCGTGTGTTCAATGTATCGCTCGTCAAACAATTTAATTAATTTCAATTAGGTTAACTGTTTAATATATGGTTAGTTTTGGTTGTGTTGCTTTATTTGCCTACGTTGTATAATGTGCCTCGTTGGTAGCGTAATTGTGCGGTTACGCGTGCTATCGCGTAATCATGAGCTTGATTTTTAGTTCTAGCTCAGCTAGATGAAAATTATCAATTGCTGCGCTTGGTTTAAAGATGTGGCCGGTGGATCATTCTTCATGTTCAAATAAAACTTCTGTGGTGTTTGGTCCGCATGATGAATAGCGCTTATATAATAAATTACGCGAATGATATACATTGAAATTAAACTACTGTATACGGATTTTGTCGCGTTGTTTATTTTAAAACACACTTTTATAACATAATTTTGAATTTTAACACTACTTTTATTAAACTTTACTACAATTTAAGCTATTTAAATTAATATCAACTATTTATATTTAAGTTTACACTTTTCTCCGACGTTTCGGTTCACGGGGAGACGAAGATGGTAGTTGTCTCAATGTTCTGAAGTGCATTATTTCAAAGTAGCGCTTATAGCAGGATTGCAATCCCAAAGGTAAGATACAAAAGGAAAGGACAGATTGACTCTTTTGATGACAGCTCTCCTAGGAGTCTAAAAATCCACACACCGAAGGAGCTCATTACAAGTTTGCTAGTTACGGTCTTCTGTGAGACAAGGGTCACTCAGTCAGACTTCTCTAGCTTAAATGTAATACACGACTGAACCTCATGAGTCACAGCGATACACCGGCGGGCAGGCACAAGAGGTTTTTAATTATATTTGGCATTCCAACAATTGACTGGTTATTCTGAGATTTCAATTGCGGTATACGCTGCCTGTCGTATTCCACCATATCCAACCTTTCATAATTTTATTAGTAGCCACGGAAGAAAACAAACTAACTTTGAACTCAAATTATAACTGTCTCATTCCAAACTCGAATTATAACTGCGCACCAATAAAAAAAGGAACTTAACTTTTTTTAAGACAGCACAATCTATTGCCGAGGTTAGACAACATATCCTGGTAGTTATTAAATCATCATGTTACTTCTAACCCTCTTTCACAGCGGAAATCCGTTATCGAACATTCTTACTGTCATATCATCTTATTTCAGCACCTAACAAATACACTAATACATTCGAATCGGTTTAGATTATGTAACAGAGGTTAACGTAATAAGTGCAACATAATTTACATTACAATACAGTATTTAATTACCAAGTAATAAATAAAATTGTATTAATTCTTATATAACACTTGCAGTTACCCGCGATTTCAGCCGCGTTGAATTTTGTGTTTTAAATTTTAAAATTTCTATTTAATTTATAAAAAAGTGGCCTAACATCAGCTATCTGTTGGTAAAAGTTCCGTCAAAATCAGTCCAGCCGTTTCAGAGATTAGCTGGAACAATCAGACAAACAATATAAAAATTATTTTTTTGATATAAGTACCGTATACGGTATATACTTTCATGTGCATTTAGTAAAAAGCTGTTATTTTGACAATACAAACAGACACTTCAATTTTATTTATTTGTATAGATTGTTTGTTACATATGCAATTGTTAATAAGAAATGTTATTATGTTCAAGTTTTGATGTTATAGGAAATTAGAATGTGTTAGCTTAGTTCGTTTACTAGCGCTTTACATTTTTTGATTTTATTAATTATTGAACCGTTTTGAATGTCTGTTGTATGATATTAGAATGTGTCAGACATTTTTATTCAGTTTGTATTTGGAACAGGCATATATTATTTTTTTTAAACTATATTTTGAACTGTTTATAGTTATGTTGCAACTTACTCCATCCTCTGGAGTAGAGAGAGACGCAACGTTTTTATTAATTTGTATTCGTAATTATGTTATTCCACCATAATTAACGTATACAAATTAATAAAAAGGTTAAAAGGGATAAAATATATTGTAAAATCTGTTAGGTTCTATAAAACAAGACAGTAATGAGCTGGTGATAATAATCATGGAATAGTGACTATCCAGTAAATAAGATTAGAAAAAAGACAGAGGATGTCTTTTTTTATAACCTGTCTGCAATTTTGCAATATTTCTAAGTTTTAATTGGCTATCTGGCTCATATACCAGCAACTTCTGTGAGTATGTCGTCCTCTCTCACTCATCATAGAGTTCATAGCTGCCACAATCTACATGTCTCTGACATGGTCTGTTATACAATTTCAAATAGTGTTGATTAGCCATGTGCAGTCGCTTGTAAATACTAGATTAAAACATGGGTCAATTTTAGCTGCCAGCGTTGGCCACGCTGTATGTGCGTGAAAGCGAGAGATCCGAAAAACGAGATAGAATTAGAAAGAGAGATTATAACCTTTGAATCCAGATTAATACGTGCGCTAACTTTTCCCTGCGGCGTTGTTTGTATAAAGCGATTGTTTGATGCTCTTTGTGTTAGTATCTAGTATATCAGAGCCCGTTCTGTTTGACAAATATTGCTTAATTGGTTTTTATTTAAGGGCTTTGGTGGCCGCAGCGTTAGTGAATGCAACTGCTGTATTAAAAGTCTCGGATTCGAGTCCTGAGCACACAGTTTTCTTAGGTTTGCTTCCTTGACAGCAAACCAAAATATCTGCGCCATCCAGAACACAAACCTGATATTTTTAGTTTTAGAAGCAGCATGGAGTTTGATTCTTTGTCCAGTAATAAGTTAAATTGTATTTTTATTTAGTGAGCCGTGGTAATGTGAACTCTAGAAGCCTGGCTGCTGTCTAAGTTACCCACGCTTATGAGACTACCAAAACAAATATGCTTTCCATGTAAACATTTTGAAGACTTTAAGGCTTAAATTACCATAACTAATTTCCCTATTTAGTTACTGATTAAGACAATTTAAATCAGATAAGCGTTTTTTTTAAAGGGCTTTACCCGCATTTTGTTCGATTTCTGTATCGAAGGAGATCTTACCAGAACACACAAAGAAAGACACAAAGAAGCCGACTCTAAAAAACTATACTTTGTGGATCCCACAAATTTTTGCCCAGTGTGGGAATCGAATCCACTAGAGTCAGCGCGTTATAGGGTGACCATTTAAACCAGCTACATTGCATTTACATCTTAGAATCCGTGCTAGTCTGAAATATTGACATGACAGAAAGACCAATCAGGCAATTGATAACCAAGAGATCACCTTCAACTTTTCATGCAGATATTTAAGTTGATGATAGCATGAAGCCCTTTATATTGTGGCAGACAACCTTCAACCCGGATTCCTAAAGGGAAAACGGTGTTAAATATTAGTGTAGATAATCCGAAACGAATTCGAAATATGGGTAGGGCACTAGCGCGGTTTGTCACGTAGGTCGAGCCGTCGGAACCCTTTCGTTATCACAGACACATTTTTCAGATAATAGCTATGCAAAATTATGGAAGGTGAAACCGCAGCTAATACGAATGAATTTTTCATAGTTTGACATGACCGTGGGTTACTTGCTTCTCTCAAGGTCTTTGTTGATTTACTGTTTTTTTGTCTTGTTGTTACCGAAGATAAGAATGTTAATGTAGAAGCACTAGCTAAAAAATAAACTCTGATGCTCGGAGAGCATTTTTGTTGTTGTCAAAATATCGTGGGACAGTTAATCTGATTTAATCTTTTATTTAATAATAATAATTCACAGCCACATTTTGGTTGTTATGATTTTAAGCCTTACGTATTTAGATGAATTGCCAGTTATCCAAGTCCAGACATCGTGCAACTGAACATTTCTTTACTATTTTTTCAGTTAGGAAATCTTATTTATTTTTATCAAACATACAGCTAAAGTAAGTAGTTCATAACCACTTATAAACTACTTACTTTGTCTGTATTTTTGATACTTTTATTAACACCAGCTAAATAGAGTGTTTCTTTTAGGAATAGTTAAATTGCATTAGTGTTTTAGAAGGCAATCGAATCCCTGAGATCTGGATCACAACTCCAATGCCACGTTTGATGATATATGAACTTAACCTTAGAGCTACTACCATTATTAGAAAAGAAAAAATTAGGATATAAACTGAACAGTACCAGAAACATGACATTTAGTCACGAAGATTTCTGTTTACATTTATTAGTAATTTCGATATTTATTTCCCAAACTGCCTGTACGAAAGAAATCAAAACAAAACACCGTGACAAGACAGACATTCACCCACATTTTAGCGTGTTCGTAATCGTGCAACGATTTAAATTCCTCAGCCAAAAACTTCTATACAAACAGGTAGTACTAGAAACCGAAAGTGTTGCCACCTTACAACTAAACTCCATGGTTTATGCCTTTAGGCTGTACAAGAGATTTCTGCTGCCAATATAGATAATAATATAGCGAATCAATGGTCTCGTCGTATTAATAATAGTATACGAGCTTCCTTAATAAGTTTAAGTTGTAATAGGTTAAGAGAAGTGAATAGCTCACTTATGAGATCGATGACTTAGTGAAACAGGGCAGTTGTTTTATTGTAATGCTGAAAGCAACTAAAACACATCTGTCTTAGTTAATATTTGGCTTCAGTATGTTTGTATGACTAGGTGTCCCCCGCAATTTCACACACGGTTATGATTATTGAATCACTTCCGTGGTATCTAGCGTTACGGGTTGTAAGCCTTCTGCGCTCACTCATAGTCCACGTAAAGTTCTCAAGGCCATTTAAGGCAAACAACTAACACTCAAAATGCTCGTAGAGTAATGATATATAGCCAATATAACCTCTGGATGAAATAGCCTTCTAATAGGGTAACAATTATTAAAATCATTCCAATTATCCAAAAATATTAATTTTTTCTCTTTATATAATATTAGGAAAAAAGTCGATATTCATACACGTTCCACGTACGGTCATCCATAACATTCTTATAACTTATGAAAGAACAAGATAGCGTGTTACATAGTGTATAGCTTTCTCTCATTCTTGCGTACGCAATTATAGTACTTCACAGTGAATTTCGGTCATCAGCGCAGGAGATTATAGAGCACAAGTGCGCGAACACAAGTGCACTCTCTTTTGCCTTTTATAATCCGATGACATGATCGGAAAGGAATCTGGTGCAGTACCGACGATATTATATGCTGAGGTATGAGATATAACGCCGCACTACGAATAACTTATGTAACACGGGGATATTACAAACAATAGACTCAAAGAAAACCCAGGCTCGGTACAACCACTTCCTATCACATATATTTTTGTCCCGTGTGGGATTCAAACAACACTCGACGTAGTGCCAGTGTTGAAGTGACCTAAACCACTATGCCATCCGAGACTTATAAAACCAGCACTGTATGAAACTTTTCCACTGCTGGGCATAGGCCTCTTCTCAGTGTAACAAGGGTAAGGCCATAGTCCACCACGCTGACCTAGTCCGGGTTGCCAGACTTCACATCTCTTCGAGAATATGATGGAGATCTCTTAGAAGCATATCTAAGATTTATCCTTCATGTTCTCAGGAGAACATCGTGAGGAAATAGGACAGGTTTCCTTACAATGTTTTCCTTCTAACTTCTAACTATTTAATACGTATATAACTTCGAAAAGTCAGAAATGCGCGCCTTGGGATCGAACTCGAGACTTCTGCTTGGCATTCTAAGGGTCTCCCACTAGGCTATCACCGAGACTTACTTCTGGAAAATAACCCCATTTAAACAGCCTTAATGCTATTAGGTGTACCACAAGGCAGCGTACTAGGCCCGCTTTTATTTATCATTTATATAAATGATCTGCCTAAATTTACCACCCACCCAATGTCCTTATTTGCAGACGATAGTACTGTATCTGTACAATGTAGGACAAAAAAACTCTATCAAGAAGATATAAATAATTTCTTGGATTCAATTATTAACTGGTTAGATAATAACAATCTTAAAATAAATTTATCTAAGACTCAAGTCATGCACTTCAGCCAGAGAGCTCAGCCTCATAATCTTAATGTAAATTACGACATATAAGATATACACGAGGTAGAATGAGCGCAATTCTTAGGACTAACCATCGATGGGCAACAGAATTGGAAGGCGCATATATCAAAATTATGAAAGAGAGTCAGCAGTTCTGCATATGCTCTGTACAGATTGGCTGCAATAGTAAACATCGATGCTTCACTCACGGCCTACCACGGTCTTGTTGCCTCTATCTTACGGTATGGGATAATCTTTTGGGGAAACTCAACAGATAATGCGATGGTATTTAAGGCCCAAAAGCGTTGTATACGAGCCATGTTTCGCTTGGACTCCCTGACTCTTGTAAACCGTTCTTTATATCACATACAATTTTAACACTTCCTTCACTTAGAGATAGCACTGTTTGTCCATAAAAACCCTCATCTCTTTGAACAATTATCTGATGTGGTAAAAAGGAACAGGCGCAAACTTAATAGTAATAGACTGTGTCTACATAGGGCAAAAACAACTCTGGCAGGAAAAAGCGTGTTATGTATGGCGCCAAAAATATATAATAAAATCCCTAATTATATTAAACATTGTAATGTAAAAGTATTAAAAAATAAATTGAAAATAAATCTGGCCTATAAATGTTATTATAGTATTCATGAATTCCTCAATAAAAATAATTTCAATATTTAATTGTTTTTAATGTATAATTATAATGATTAGTTGTTTTTTTCTTTAATTTGATTTTAATGTCTAATTGATTTGAGATTTACTTTACTTTTATTTCTATAATAATAATTTGATTATAAGGTATAATGTTTAATTCATATTAACTTATCTAATTTATCTCATTTAATATTATTGTGCGCGCCGTCTGCCATGGCAAAACATGTTGTTACACATATTTTTCTGAACATCTTGTTACTTACCATGTTTTATGCAAGTAGATGATTTGATTTGATTTAATTTGATTAGCGTAACTCTTGTCGCGCTCACATTCCCACGAGGCGCCCCACTTAAACTCTCCATAACGTCTTGAATTCCACATAAGGAAAAAGTTTATGCAACAAGACCAAAAGCCAAAACAATCAACTCCAGGAAACGCTTCAGCTATTATCGATTCAATATTAGATTATATAGAAAAACTAATTATTATGTACGTTATACAGGGTGCCGTAATTGATACGGTACACTTGCGGTATTCAAAGAGACGAATCACACCGATATCAGAAAAAACGTGCGTCAAAATATCCATTAACCTTTTAAGTTTTAGAAAACCAGACAAAGTTTAAAACCTTTTTTGTTCGCCGGTTTGCCGCTGCTCAATAAGTTACAATTCTAAGAAGTAAATAATCTTGAAATTTAGCAGTCAACCACCGCGTACTACCTTTATTACCAAAAGCTCCTCATTTTTATCTACATATACATTAATAATAATCTTCTAATACACAATCAATCCCGATAATGAACACTGGCTCGCATGTGGTCAAGGGGGAAAGGTATCATGTATCGGAACGATATACATATTATTATGTTTAATCAGATACGCATCTTGTCTGAGTCCATTTGGGATGAACTCTAATTAGATTATCTCGTGATTTTAGCGATACAATTACGAAAATATTTTATATATATTATTTAAGTCCGTATCCGTACACCACAACTGAGACATAACAATTGATTAAACGGGCACCCTGTACAAGAAATCTAATTATTTTGTTCCAAACAAAAACAAGGCACTTCCTTCCTAACATCATAAATCAACGCAACTAGAGTGATTAAAATGTTAACTCAGTATCATAAATGCGAAAGTTCGGATGGACGTGTATGTATGTTTATTACTCAATCACTCCGTAACTACTGGACGGATTTTGATGACATTAATTTCATACGCGGACTTAATTGCAATATGCCATAAAGTTCTTACACAATGATTATGTTAGGTAGAAATTAGTGTGTAATATATGTTGGCCGGCCCCTTCTAGGATATGCAGTACGTAACTTAAGCTGTGTAGGCAAAGTGTAATACGTATTCTTGAAAGTTAAAAACAGGTTTATCACACCACACACATCATATTCCTAGTAATTTTATTTTTTAGAGAAATCTCCCGCAATTGAAACTAGGCCCTATGTCGGGGACAATACAATTAAGGAACACGAAACACACTCAGACGTTCTGTTTTTAAAAGACAACCGTTTCGTGGGCGACTTAGCATTCAAACAACGGGTACCCTGACTCGAAACAACTATACGTGGATCATATATTTTTTTGTCCCGTGTGGAGATCCAACATGGAACACTCAGCACAGTGACATTGGCGAGGCGACCTTTTAAACCACTAACAACACAACACCATATTCAGACGGCCTCTATGGCGTAGTGGTTAGTGTAACTGACTGTCACGCCTGAGGTCGCGGGTTCGATTCCCGCACAAGTCAAACATTTGTGTGCATGAACATGGATGCTTGTCTTGGTCTGGGTGTTTCTATGTATAATATGTATGTATATACAAAAAAAAAGTGTATATGTATGTTTATCCATTGTCTTAGGTACCCATAGTACAAGCTCTGCTTAGTTTGGGCTAGATGGTGTTGTGTGTATGTGATAGAATATTATATTATATATATTTTATTTATATATATGTTTGCAGCGTACCCTTTTATATGTGGATCACACAAACAATCAATTATTTCGGGAGGCAATCGTACCCATAATACTAGGCGTGGCGGTAGCGGCAAGGTGACCACTTGGCCGCGATGCCCACCATGCTGTCGTGCTTAGGTCAAGTAATGGAGAGCTCTCCTTTATTTACCTTATTATCATTAACATTACTACAGGGATTTTCTGACGGGAAAGCACAAAACTCGACTGGTTTGCAGTTCATTGTCTTAACTTTCGATCGTCAGGTCGTTTATACTGCCGGGCTGGGCGTAGTGTCGTTGGATTTATCTGCCTAAACACTCTGAGTAACAGCACGGCGTTTGACATTGAGTCTGTCAAACGACAATAATTGCCTCTCTACCACCTCGTGTCACAAGACTTAGCTGGCGAAACGTTGATCAACGTAGTTCTATGGAGAAACCCAAAAGCATGTATTATGATGAGTAAGATAGTCTTTTCTTCTGGATTTAGTCGAATCCACATCATAACTTCTTACTCTTAGTCAGAGAGACTTACGCTTCCTGAGAGTCAGTAAGTCAGAGTAAGTAAGAAAATTACAATATGTTATCTAATCCAGGAATCGAACATGAAGCATCACATAAGCAGTAACAAGCGCGCAGTCACAAAAACCGCAGAATTATTTTATTAAAACAAAATAAACTTTTACTATTTTTCTATAAGTATGTGAGCAGTGTGTACTGGCGGTACTCGCTGCGCACTTTCGCTGCAATAAATTCGACAAACAATCGTCATCAGTCTTCATTACAAGAAATCAATTCGCATCTCGTCAACAACCTTGACACAAAGATTATGAAACAGTATGGACATTACAACACTTTAATTATACCTACGTTAATGACGTCACACGTCATTTCGTAGAACTATTAACTGCTATTGTTGTGCTATTTAGTTATTGAATAAACAATACATTGTTACCTAGTATTATTACAAATACAACATATTTCGTGTATAAATTGTTCCTTGAAAATAACGTAGTCACGTACGAATAAAATTGCAACCGAAATTTTAATGGCGCTATTTTATCGCTTGTGCCAAAATATTGGCACCTTAAATTAAAAATAGACTAAATTTACTAAAGATACGTGATCAAATGCAGATAGTTACAGCAATAACATAGTCGTGTTGTACATATTTGTTTAGTTCTAAAATTGCTTTTTATAATTAGGATACAGACCTACGCCTAATAGGTACTGTTTTATTCTTGTTAAGTAGAGCCACAATTACAATACCATATCACAATATACAGAGTGTAATAGTGTGGATAATAATTATTGATTATTTATGACCTGGTGACCTGAAATACAGGCCAAAATCCTAGCTTAGGCACCACTCTCCCACAGTATAAATTCCATTGGTATATTGTTTTATTCATTGTAATTGCTGTAATATTGTGGTGAGAAAATAAATATTATTATTATTTCACATTTATTTACTTTTAACCAATAAAAATTAAATTTTTAAATATATAATTATAAAAAAACACATTTAAAAATATAAAAGTTATGGATGCCCACCGACATCGAGACAAGGTCCAAGCTGCCGGTGGTTAGGGGTCCAGAGAGAGGAACTTCCTCACTATGCGTGCCGTATCGAGGAGGACTGCCTTCTGCATCTAACGCGAGCCTCTTAAGATGTTGGTCGAGGCTCTTGGCTATTAGACTGTATTTATTATTATTATTATTATTGGTAAATATATTAAACAACATTTTTGTCCTTTAGAGCAAAGAAACACACAAGTTTAAGTAAAGTAAAATAGGAGAGGGTCAGTAATATTTTGATTTTATTTGATTTCGAGATAGAGAGTGTCTTTTTGATTATTTCTTCTTTTTCGAAGGACGATTCTTGCTTTAGGTATCATTCCTGTGACACCGGAGACTCTACAAACATTGTAACAAAAAACACGGAGAATACATAGAATCAAAACCAATGGATGTGGATTACACAAATATTTGATTTGTGTAGCGTTCAAACCCATGATACTTTTTTATTTATTTATTTATTTGGACAACCAATAGTTGTTACATTAGTGCTTATACATTAAAAATTTACACAGTAATAAGAATAAATGCACAACATTTTAAGGTGTCACACCATGCACCATATTATAGCGTTAATAAGATAATTATTGAAATACCAAAAAAACACCAAACATTAAAACATCAATTCAAAACAAAAGAAGGCCACAATATGAATAATCAAGTAAACAAAAAATATACACAAGAAGAAAAATATATAGATATAGATACTTGACGTAATAGCAGTGGCGAGACGACTGTTTCATCCAATTCACCATCCGTGTCGTCAATATTATTCTTTGTCCTCTCTAAATCAAACTTAGGAACCTATCGGCAATTACAATCAACGCAGCTACAAATAGTAATTATTTTATAAAGAATATACCTACTGTTTTTATCTTTCTCCTTAGTCTATGTCGGCAACTTTTTCTGACCGCTATTACATAGAAGAACATAATTCGATAATGGCCCAGTAATTGGTAGAAATTGGCCGACCACTGGCGGCTAGTTAGTTTTTGGTCTTTATGAACGTACATTGAGTTTGTACTTCGAGATAAGCTCGCGGAACTTACTAACATTGTATCAGCTCGGTCGCTATTAATACTATTTTGTGCCTCATAACCACAGAATAATTATGTACAGAAGCGATTAATGTCTTGGGATTCGGCATTAATACGATTTTGAAATCCTAACTAATATTATAAATGCGAATGTGAGTTTCTTTGATTGTTACGCTTTCACGCCTAAACTACTCGACCAATCATCATGAAATTTTGCTTACGCATTGTCAGGGGTACAGAAAAGGCCATAGGGTACCTTTCATTCAGAAAAAGGACTGATTTCAAGGGCTTAAAGATGTATATTACCTTACCTTAACATAACATTTATGCGAGCCAAGCTGCGGCCAAAATCTAGTTATACAGAATGTCCTGTAATTAATGGATAACCTTGAAGTGTCTTCTAGTAGAAATGATGGCCGTTTAGAAAAAAATATGAAAAGAAATCTATCCTAACTACTACCTGAGATGATTTTTTTTTAATTACCATATTTAACTTTCTTGTACACTACGACCATAAATGTATGAATTCCGTCGGTTTCTTATGTTTTATATTTGTTTTTTTTGTTTTATATTTTTATATTTTTTTCTGAACGGCTATCAGTTCTATTATAAGACATTTCAAGGTTATCCATTAATTACAGGACACCCTGCATATAAAAATATACATTGTTATGTGTTAGTGTAAAGTCGCGTCCGCAATTCGCCGCGTACAAGTGTTTGACAAGACCTGAGGGTTGCGTGCAAGCGTCTGACAAAGATGGCACTTGTATTTTGACATAGTGTGTTGAAGTATGTCTCTGTTTCTGTTAAAAAATTAACATACAATGTCATAAGCTTTATGACCATCATAATACGCAAAACTTCTTACTAATATTATAAATGCGAATGTGAGTTTGTTAGTATGTTACGCTTTCACGCCTTAATTACTTGACCGATCATCATGAAATTTCGCATACACGTTGTCAGGGAAACAGAAAAGTACAAAGGGTTCCTTCCATCTAGTAAAGTTACTTACCTAAACTACATTTACGCGAGCGGAGCCGTGAGCAATATCTAGTTGATTATATCAAAATAACGTTGTAGTTCAGTATGTTTATTAAAAAGGAGATGTTATTTTATACCAGACTAGTTACGCCCCGCGGTTTCACCCGCGTAAGTCCCGATGCCGTGGGAATATCGGGATGAAAACTAGCCTATGTGTTAATCCAGGTCTCCAACAATCTACATTTTTATTTTTAATTACATTTAATTACAAATTTCCATCGCAATCGGTTCAGTAATTTTTGCGTGAAAGAGTTACAAACACTCATACATCCATTTTCACAAACTTTCACATTTATAATATTAGTAGGATAAACGATGGATACAAAATTAATTTACGATCTTTTCTTTTAATAGAGTCTTCCATCCTCGAGCCTTTATTAGTTATCCTAGCTAGTGCCGCATAGACCTGATAAGAGTTTTAAAAGATCTTACAGAACAGTGTCTCACTCTTATGTTCGTGCAATTCTGAACTTTGCAATCGTTGTGGGCTGGTTTTCTTGCAATTACGGCTCGCTTTAACTCAGTGGAATGCACACATGCTCTTTTGGATTTAAGCCTGAGCTGCGTGCAGGCTAAGTCACGTTCCAAATCCTAACCCAAACCAAATATTATTGTTACGCGTCGTGCGGTCAAGCGTTGTTCTGCATTAGGATGAAATTATGGATATGCCATCTCAAACCATATCCGATCCATTTTAAAAAGTAACATAATCTACTATGCAATATTTAGCATATCACTCCTTACATCAACAATACTCTTTTTCGTTATTCAGCATCATACAAACATCAGTAAGTAATAACGATTTGCCCATTGCTGTTCAGTCCAATTAAGGCTTGTCTGTTGTCAACTTTAGACCTTTAAACTATTTCTACTGAAAGTGGGGGTAAGGAAACGAAAACAATTCTCCTTCAGCCTTTTTGTAATGGTACGGCATGTGGTATGGTCCATAGAGTAATCGTAAGTGCATGAACACTCACGGGTATAGAGACACGAGACTTCATTTTGCTCTTGTTTTGTTAACTGACGTTAAAAACGATAATCTGTCATCTTGAGAAGTAGTTTCTGGTGTTCCGTCGGTGTATCGTCTTTTTGTTTGGGAAACCCATTTTCATAAACTATAGAATGACTAGCAATCAATCGTTGTTTCAAGCCCTGCTGCAACAATGACACAATTTGTGAGACCTTCTTGTTGGATGTCCATAAAACCTTAAATATACATACATATATATAAATTTGTTGGATCACTAATGCAAGCCTGTTGTTCCAATTGGCAATGTCAGTTCAAATAAAATGTAGGTTATTTTAGTAGATTTTAAACATTATTATCATGTAAAATCTCAAACCTTGCGTGTTTTTTCTTTTTGAGGTTATCAGTCATTTGTTTCATGACCATTCCATTTTTAACTTTATTTGTTTTTAAATTAAGAACCAGTCTTTGCTATTCGATGTAACCAAATGCAAAGAGTTTGTTTATTCGATTATAAAATAGATTTGAAAGTTATCCTACTCTTTTATGCAATTTATGTGTCTGTCAGTATATTATTATTTTCATTTAGTTAATTTATGTTTACGGGCAAAGAAAGTACCGGATAACTGTTTAAATAGCTGCCTACTATGGGGGTGTAACATGTCAATGATCGTAAGTAGTCGATGACAGACTGCACCGTAGGCTCAGCAATATAAATGGGTACCTCGCCGCTGCCAGTGCGATGACCGCTTGGGTTTGTTTCCGGACAAAAAATTGTGTGATCCACGAATAGTTGTTCGAACTTTTGTTCTTCGTGTCCGTAGATTTTTTTTCTTTTATTTTGCTCCTCAAAATGACCACACTTCTTCTGATGGTAAGCAGTCATATGGTCTAAGAGCAGTGGCCTCCACATCGTCCTCATAGCAGCCGAGGCGATGTTGAGGTCTTTACTTTGACGGCCTGAGAAGGATACAGGGATTTTTCTAGTGTAGGAGATCTTTCTCTATAGAAAACTAGAGTATAGATTAGTATAAGCTCGAACGTGCCAAAATATTTGACTAAAATTTATCTCCGTGTCCCTATAATAAAACATTAATCAGTCAAATAAAAAGATGCAACTTTTCAATCAAATTATGTAAATCATGAGATCGTTTTACTTCAAACGATATTTAATATGGCTACTACATCATAAATCGTGTTCAGTGAATCAAAGGGCGGGTATCAATCATTACGATATACACGTATCATCACTCCATTCGATACTCATATTAATTACGTTTTTGGTGATTACAAGCCCAATGAAAGTGAACGCAACGATTTACACATTTATTATATGTGTTTTAGAAGGTTTTACAATTTATATTTCCATGAAAGTTGACGTGAGAAAAAGCGTCGATAATTGGTGAACTGTATTTATATTGAACGAGAATGTTTCAAGCGGTATAACTTTTAAATTAATATTTGAAGTTGGATTGGTTTGAAAGTAATTGTAGATATATGACTTAGATTGGTGGTGTAGTAAATGAGATTGCTGTACACGAATTCTCGGTTTTGATTCTCAGGTCGAGCAAAGCGTTATATCAATAGCATATATCAATTGCTGGATTGCCTGACATATCTCATAGAAAAACAATTGTGTAGAAATGCTGGCAAGCCATTGCAGCTCAAGACTTTAAGAAATACAATGTAGCAGCACAGAATCTAGAACTCGCCTTCGGTTACGTGGAACCTTAAGCCATAGCTGCCGGAACATCGCTCGATATAATATACCTCTGCATACCCCTTTAGGATTGAAGTCGTAAGTCTATTTATGTATATTTCAAGCGTTATATCTGGTATTCAAACAGCGCCATGTCAAATTTAAACTCATGTCAAGTGATTGTTAGTTATTTATTCATCCAGTCAATCACAACGTTTAACTGTCTATTATGTAGGTTTTGTGTTGCACTGCCTTTCATAACTGGGAGTTTATCTTAAATGTATGTTCTAAGGTGAATTGATTTGAACGAATTAAATAAGAAGCACTGTTCCTAATTACTTGGTGACGGTACAAATGAAAAATATTCTCTTCACTTAAAGGAAATCGATACAAGATTGGACACACTGTGACTGCGGTTTGCTCAGTGAATAGGAGTTCTCAAGTTTTATACACCTATCTCACCTATCTCTTTCCTTTCATCCCATCCTTATTCCTTTATCCGATTCTGTTTATTAAGTGTGTGAATGATCCCTAGCTACTGTAACTGCTTACCAACCAGCAGACTGTGTACTTGCTTGCCAACTTAGTAGTTTAAAAAAAGAATAGTGCTATAAGAATAACGTTTTTCCCATGACCCAAATATTAGCCTATTAACGAAATTGTATCAACTTAGTAAAATTATAAATACGATAGTTACTCTATTTGTATGGTTTCATGATAAAACCCTCGAACAAATTTTGAGGAAATTTGATATGGTACTTAATAGTTTAATCCTCGAGTAAGGGCATAGGCTACTTTTAAAATACATATCTACATGAAATGACCTCTATATTCTCAAAGGGGTAGACATATGTATATTACATAATAATTAGATATATACATGTCACTAATTATTATGGTTTTTGATCCCACGTTATATGTTAAATGTATTGTGATATGCAGGTGAATGTGTATGCTAGTTTACATATGTACATACGTGCTAGGAGCGGTAGTGGGAAACGTTAAACTGCGACGTAAAGCTCTCAAGTTCGATTCCAAAACAAACATCTATGATTTTTGGAAGTTATGTGCGTATTAAATATGTAGTTAATCAACACTCGCTTTAACGGTGAAGGAAAACATCATAAGGAAACCTGCACGTGTAAGAGGTCTCCATTACACTCTCGACGATATGTGAAGTCTGCCAACCCGCACTGGGCCAGCGTGGTGGACTATGGCCTGATCTTTCTCACACTGAGAAGAAGTCCGTGCCTTGCAGTGGGACAGTTTAATACAGGGTTGATATTATTATTTATATTGTGATATGTCGGTATAGGTAATAGGAATCAATGTGACTACTTTGTATAAGGTCTGGCGTTTTTCTTACAAAATACACACAGAAGCAGCGTGTAGTCTGGAACTGTACTTGGTAGAAATCAAAGGGCTGACCCCTACTACGTTTGACTAAAATCCATTGCTAGCGAAATATGGGTTTAATACCTCTAGGTACACGTTCGAAAATAGAGGCGTGGAACTATTTACCTTTAGTTTTATTTATCTTTAGTTTTTTTACCGTAGTTTGGTATTGTAGGTAAAATATCTCCGCCTATCGAGCTGCTGATATACAGGCACATATGTGTATATTTTTATTGTCTTTAATGTCCTCCAGACCGAATTTCGGTCACGGCGATCAATCATAACGGAGACTGGCCATCTGCGCAGGAGATATTATAGTGCACAAGTATGTGCGCAAACACAAGTGCACTCTCTGTTCCCTAATCCTCATGATCCGATGGGACGGATATTCCGACACGACTGGAGAGAGATCAGGCGCAGGACCAACGGCTTTATGTGCTTTCCAAGGCCCCGTGCCTTATCTAACACCGCCAACATTTTAACTCCAGCCTCGTATTGAGGTTTCTTAACAGAAACAACCCAATACATTTTTGTTGGCTGACCCGGGATTCGAATCCGAGACCTCATGCACAGCAGTCGCATTCACTACCGCTGCGCCACGGAGAACGAATAAGAAAACGTCACGAGATATATCTAAATCAAAAGAAACCTGCATGTATATTCTGCCAATGCACTGGGCCAGTATGGCGGGCTATGATGGACTACATTGTTCTCACAATGAGAATAGGTCCGTGTCTAGCAGTGAAACTTTTTGTATGCAGAGCCAATATGAGACGTAATTGCGAGCTAAATTATAGTGTAGAATATTTTCATTATTTTATATAACCCTAGAATTCATCAGTTAGTTGGCGTTTTACCAAATCAATCACTTGGCTGAGCTGCTGAATCAGCTCGGGGATTTAGGAAATGACGTTATGTAAATTTTAAATAGCTTGCGGTAGAAAAACCACTATAAATGTTCGGGTAGACTGCATGAGAGATAGATATGGGTTATTATATCCATATCATGCACTCCTTTGAATGCTAGACATCTGATTGTCTGAAAGCAGTACAAGCTATGAAGGATAAATCTTAGCTCGTAAAGAAGCGACACTCGCGTAGCAGTACGACTGGCAGTACTGCAATGCCGGTGTCGTTCGGTTGTCACTGCTTCCGCTAGGTAAGGTTAACGATAGGTACTTATACGTTGCTTTTATAGCATCCATGTCCCACTCGTTGCGCTCAGCCTTACGATGATTAGGTGGTACTACCCTATTAGTAGTAGGTCCTTCTGTAATGAAGTTTCAGATGTTACAAGGTTGTTTAGCTGTAACCATGTAGTAAGTAGAAGAATGAGACCCGACTGAGTGCACAGAAAAACTATTTGAAACAGTTTTGTTATTATAATACTAAGGTAAGAATATTTTCTTGTTTGTAATCTATATATTAATACGTAAAGCAAAATCTTTGTACCCTTTTTACGAAAATTGCGCGGACGGCGGAGTATAAAATTTTGAACAGTTAAAGTTTATATGGAGGAGGAGGGGCGAATCCTAATATTTTTATAAAATATGCTTTAGAAATACATTAAATTAATTAAAAAACACTACACGCACACAACCATGCATTTGACACATGCAGTCGAAGCGCGTAACTATGGTTACATATATCAATATATAATGACATATATCAGCAATATCTTACAGGCAAACTTAGGTCGAATTTCGAGCACTAGGCGACCGCTAGTATAAAATAAATATGTTAAAATATAATCTGTAGGGTAGAGCTATTCAGCCTGGCTGCTTCAGTTTACCCCTAACCCCGCTGTGTCTAACGTCTCTTAAATAACAGGAACATGAATGTAGTGGCTAAGTGGTCGTCTCGCTACTGCCATAATGTAGGTTTGCATCCCACATGGGACACATCAGTGCGACGCATAAATGGTTGTTCCGAATCTGAATGTTCTTTAAATCTATATATTAATACGTGTAGCAAAAACTTTGTACCCCTTTTTACGAAAATTGCGCGGACGGAGGAGTATGAAATTTTGCACAGTTAAAGTTTATATCGAGAAGGAGGGGCGAATTCTAATATTTTTATAAAATATGTATTAGAAATACATTAAATTAATTAAAAAACACTACACGCATTTGATATATGCAGCCGTACTATTCTACGTAACTATGGTTACATATATCAATATAATAATTTGTTTGACAATTATTGTTGAATTTCAACCACTATCCGACCGCTAGTATTTGTAAACCCGCCATACAGAAATTATTATTAGCACGGGTATTGCTTTTTTAAGTAATAAGTAATTAAGTAACTCCGTCGTGACAGCCATATGTAAGGATGTATAATGAGGTTGCGATCGTAATCCCATACTGTGGCGTGTATGTGCCTACATCCGCAAACGAGCCATTTAAACGTAGCTAATCAATCATCCTAATACATGAACTTCAAACTCCTAATTCCAGTTATCTAACACACATCTTTCTTTAAATGGTGATAGCTATTATATAATCCTCATAGTTTACGAGGTTAAATATCTATTAAGTACTGCTACGGTAATGTGCTGGAAGTAAAATGGCCGAGTTGATTGATGAGTTCTGTGTGATAGTGTATTTGTTTAATTAAATTTATCTTTGGCCTGTTTGTACTGGCTATTATACTGTGTGAGATTGTAGGTTAATATCCGATAGTCGTGTAGGTAATGGGTATGGTTTAGTGATGTAACTTGGTGTAATGTTACGCTTATGTTCTTGGGATAGGCCGAGGTATAATATTATACTTCTGTTAAGCAAGCAGCAACGGTAACTGCTTATCATATTACTAGCGACCCGCCCCGGCTTCGTATGGGTAGTACAAAACCTTAACAAATTATACACCTAAACCTTCCTCATCACTCGGTCTATTGGTGAAGATCGCATGAAAATCCGTTCAGTATTTTTTGAATTTATCGCGAATAGACAGACAGACAGACGCGGCGGGAGAATTTGTTTTATAATATGTAGTGATATTATACCTCTGTCAAGCAAGCAGCAACGGTCACCGATTATCTATAATAATATTTTGAAGAGGCAAGGTTTGATTTTTAGTTTGTTGGTTTGTAAGGAATAAGCTCAAAAACTATTAAACCGATTTAAAAATTCTTTAACCATCAGCAAGCTATATTATCACTGAGTAACATAGGCCATAAGTTATTTAAATAAAAGTACTGTTATTAACATAACCTAAGCTACTTTTACGCGATCGAAGCCGCGGGCTAAAGCTAGTCATATTATAAGTACGATATACATAAGAATTATATACATCAAAGGTACACCCACATTTCACCAAGCATGGCCTTAGATCCCAAGAACAAGAGGCGACCCTATTAGCCGTCTACCGGGAACAGTCCCAGACTCCTTATTGCTAAAAAAGGAATTTTCGCAAAACCCAAAAATATTCCGATCCAGGTGAATCCGAAACCTCATGCATAGCATTCGCATTCATTACAGCTGCGCCCCCAACCCAGTATAATTAGCTGTGCCAATAAAAAAATGCAGGCAAAGAAGATGTATTGCAAAACATAGTCCTTTGGACAATACGCCCGTAGAAAATTTGATGGCCTTTTATTTACACTCCCGCGATTTGCCTAGTTGGCAAACGGACGACAAAAACCAGCTTTGTTTCTTTTCTAGTGAGTTTGGCCGTAGTTTAAATCCTTTATATTACAATTAAATGTATAAGAAATCAGGCAAATTATGGCAATATTCTGGGTTTTATGTGTATGTAAAGCGGCCCACGATTTCGTCGAGATGTTTAAATAATCTTCTATTATTACGTTGTTTTGTTAATACTTTTCTAAATATATATTAGACTACGTGGTACCTACATTAATAAAAGTATGCCTATGTCTTTCCCCAGGTTTTAAAGTATTTCTGTACCAAATTTTATCCATATCGGTTGAGTGGTTTAGTCGTGAAAACGTAAAAGACCGACAGACAGAGTTATTTTCGATTTAATAATAATATTACTAGTAAGGATAGTAAGGATTAATTATTGTAAATAATAATGTATATATATTGTTAATATCATAATAATAATAAAGTTAAAAGGGATTACGGCAGATGACTTGGTTAACTGTTTATTTTTGTAGATATTGTATATGTATGTATTGTCATATTGTCACACAAATATTGAGGTAGGTTTTTGGGTTCGATACATAAGAGTGTTTTATTGTGGTCTGTTTAAATATGTAAATGTAAGAAGTCGTGGTGTAACCGACATCCATTTAAACTGTTACATACTTTATTGCTGTTTAATTAATAATTAATTACTAAAGGAAATACTGAATAAAGGCTATAATAATAATATAAGGCCAGTTTTATATTAATCAATCCCACTACCCAGAACCGGGACAGTAGTCCTAACTATAATATTATAAATGCGAATGTTTACTCTGCACTCACGCCTTAATTATTCAATCGATCATCATAAGATTTCAACTTGCTTTGATACTAAAGGTTTACCATTTCTTTTCACGACCGGTCATAAATTAAAATAAATGAAAAATGAAAGAAAAATTTAAACATAATATGTTGCAAATTTTATGCTCTACAATTTTATAATAAATGTTAATATCACTGGAGCTATAGAAAATCGCGAAAAACTGATTTTTGTTATCTTTGACCTTGAAAAACTTACGGCGCAGACACGAGATTTTATGAGACATTTGAGACAACTATTAGAACACTAAAATGAAGGTGTATATGAGTTTATAGCTTATTATCTCTCATTGTGAGGTGAAACTCTAATATGACTGGACTAAAATATGTTACTTTTAAAAGACACCGCCCGCGCTAGATATAATGCCTGCATCGCGGGGAACATCCAGAGTAGGAATAAATTTTTGTGAATCACACAATTTTATATCCAGTGTGCGATCCGAACCCACGTAACTCGGCGCAGTGTCGAGTCGATTACCTTAACCACAACGGTAGCGTAGCACTGAACTGATGGCAGTGCAGTCTAGTATAGTTCATATGTTTCCGCTAGAAGAAGAGCTTTTAGCAAATACATGAAAAGACGTTATACCGACGATCAAACATATCGAGTTACGTCTACCTAGTAGTATACCTCTTTTGACTTGTTTATTTCTAAAGCATTCGTCATTTTTCGATTGATTTATGATAAAAGCTGGTGGCTACTTGTATACACACTCAATCTCATACTATGTAAATACTATGTTATGAAACTTATGCTTAGAAGACCACACACGTTAAGTGATGTTCAGATACGCAAATGAAAATAAATGATACTCTTAAACATGTTAAGAAAAAAGGTGTGTACACGTTTATCATTTTGTAACATCCATTGCACGCAAGCTGAAGTTGTTTATTTAAATATTGAGACATAATGTCAGGTGGCACGGCAATGCCATCCAAAGATCTTTTTGCCGGTGAGCATAGTGTCACAGACAGTGGTTGTATAAATAATATAACGTCAAAATCTCAATAAAAGTATGATATACCGAATTTTTTTTTGGTATAATAATAATAATGGATCCATGTCTCCGTGTAAGCCTCCCAAAGCGCCAGGTATTTTTTTAATATAATAATTATGTTAGAAAATATCTGTGATAAGAGAAACATAATAATAAGACATTATTTAAAATTTGCTTAGCTTACAAATTCATAATAATTCATCATAAAACATAATCAAAATATATATAAAACTAATAAAGCAATAAATATTATAAAATATTGTATACATATTCCCGTGTGGTTTAACCACTATTGTGAAGGGTTTTCAAAAAGGGCAGTGTTGTGTACTGCAATTCTTACGAAACATTTACAATGGTATTTAACATATAATAAAATAACGTTAGTAGTTCTAAAATGCATACTTTACTTTCGTAGCAAATGCGTATCAAGCCGGCCCAGAAGAATTCTGCCCAGGTTGTAGGTCAAAATCGGAATTATATAATCAGCAGTTGCAAACTCATTCACTCTAAGTTACTGGGCCAATAAGATAATGGACCTCTGAAATCTATAAGTTTAGTGTTAATATCCTGATAACGTTTGACTAAAACTGTAGTAGCGTAGCTCACGGTATATTATTTTCAAAGCTGTTAGACTTTGGCTAAAGCGCTTACAAAATATCTTTGGAGAAATAAATCAGTCTGCAAATCCACAAGTGGTAATAAAAATAAACATTTATGATTCTGAAGTGCGTGTACTTGTGGATATAATTTTTTTAATTTTATTATAAGCACTTTCATAAACATGCAAATATATGACGCAAAATAAATGATATTATTTATTGATTTTGCGTAACTGCAGGGCGCGGTGTGGTTGGGAAAGTATAATAAAAATTGCTGGGTTTTATGTGCATGCAAAGCGGTTCATTCCGTCCTTAATCGTTAGCCCAGTAACACAATTTAGTAACAATAATGAAAGTTTTTGGAGTTTCTTTGAATGCACTGAAAATTTATTGGAAATACAAAGCCAGACAATTTTTTACTTTAAATCCCTGTTGACGTCATCATCGCATATTTTTACTGCAATGTATTAAAAATATGTTTTATGTTAATTATGTTTTATTATCAAGTACCTATCGGTATGACTTTGTTTAATTTTGACATTTAATGTACGCAATATAATGCTGAAATTAGTCGGTTCTGAAACGTAGCGCATTTAGAGATTTTTCACAAACTAATACAACAAAAATCATGCATTGAATAGTGTTTCGTTAGGTTCATAAATGCCACTAACCGCTAAAGTTTGAAGTAATTCTCTGCAAACTAAGTGACCCCGCAAACTGCAGACTTTTGATCGGCCGATAGTTTGGTCGAGTTTGGCTGTTAAGCGCGCACACTGGCCCGACTAAATAGTCGGGTCTGTGATGAGTGCGCATACTAGACAACAATCGGCCGACAGCTCTCAGACGATTTGCTATTTAGTTTAAAATCGACTTTTGACAGGAGTGGTCGCATGATGAAAGTTACACAATTCTCCAGAATGGTTATTATTGCTTTGCTTGCTGGACAGGATGAGGACGATCAAAAAGAGGAATCGAGAGAATTGGGTGCATCCTATCTACAGTGACAGATTATTGCAAGGATAATTATACTCAATGCATTCTAATTATTCGAAAAATTACTATATCTACTATGTATACTCTACTATATTATCCGAAACAAAATAGCGCCATCATGAAAAATAGACATGACCGTCTGATGCCAAAGCTCGGAACAAACTGAACTATCGGGCGAATCTGGCCGACTAAACAATCGGTGATATGCGCACGTTAAAATTGTTTGTTTCATGCGGCGTCGTACCTACAACACTCGGCGCAATAGAGAGGCGAGCGACGACTTCAACCATTAAGCCATCTGTGCAGCTGATTTGATTTAAATCAAAAGTGGCCAGCCTGTAGTTACTATCAAGGTAAGATTTGAGTACCTACAAGAAATCTATTTTTACAGTTAAGCTTATCAACGAATATCAAAATATCACTTCTAAACAAAAATACTTATATGTTCGTTAGATGAATGTTTTGTTTATACTTTATATACTTATGATAAGCGGTGGCAACCCAATAGTTCAGGTACTGGACTTGCGATAGAGAAGTATTGAGTTCGAACCATGCTACTACTGGAAGGTGGGATAGATATAGCCTTTACCATATTCAGTCTTTCTTTTTGTAATTGATATTATTAATTAAACGGCAATAATGTATGTAACATTTAAACGGATGTTGATTGCACCATATTTTGTTACATATTATTTAAAAGCTCACAGTACACACTTTTATGTATTAAAATCCCCTACTTTAATACGTGTATGACAAGTTGCGAAAAAAAAAAATTGGTATATTGTTTTTATTTTCGCAATCTATCATAGGGCAGATATCCCTTTGTAGATCATGAAAACTAACTCCGCCTCCTACAGAAAAATCCAATAGATATCATTAATTAAGCAGTGTCATGTCATATTTCCTGGTATATACCTAAGTGCTGGTTAGCCTATAATTGGTAAATGTATTAGAAACTCATATTGCGTCATGTATACAGTGTATTACATATTTATTGCTAGCAAACCAAATAAAAAAAAATATATATTCAAACAACGAACTTAAAGAGAATTCACTTCATACTTGTGGAGGACAAGAGACACAAAATATTGTGTGTAGGTACCACAAATAGTTGTTTCGATTCTGAATGCTCTTTAAGTTCGTTGTTTGAATATATTTTTATATATATTTTTTACATTATACATTTTATCCCTTTTGGGGGACTGACATAAGAACATAGCCCACACGGGACACAAAGAACCCATATTACTCGACATACAGTCAGTGGCATGGAGATCGCTTAAACCACTGCAGCATCAATGCATTCCAATAATTATACGTAATTCCTGCTGCTAATTATTCTGGGTAACACCTACAAGTAAACTAAAATGTTTGTGTTTTTAGGTTTACGTCAACCATATGTTGACATAAACCTAAAAACACAAATGTTTTGCCAGCCCGCCGCTGTAACTTGTCGAGAGCATCCAGCAAGTACTGCACGGAGCCATCCCAAAGATAAGAACAGTACTCCACGCAAGGGCGCAGTTACGCCTTATACAGTATGCACAGCTGCACAGACGCGAAGAACCTAGAACTGGGATTTCTGAATAAGGTAAGGCACCTTGTTCAGAACTCCCAGTTTTCGCGAAGCTTGCTTGATGACGCTCTCGATGTAGATCATCGGATTAAGGGTGCGGCCAAGATATATAAAAGAAAACGAAACAAAATATTTTAAAAATCTAGTGACTCACATCGGCTTCGCATGGATAGTACAAAACCTTAACAAATTATACACCTAAACCTTCCTCATGAATCACTCTGTCTATTGGTGAAAACCGCATGAAAATCCGTTCAGTAGTTTTTGAGTTTATCGCGAACAGACAGGCAGACGCAGCGGGGGGCTTTGTTTTATAATATGTAGTAACAATAATCTTCGTAAAGTCTCTCGCGATAAGCAAGATGCTTAGAGAGGGAGATAAAAAATATAGGTATATTCAACTCAACGTTTAATAGAAAATGTTAGTTAGTCTTCTAACCCGTATATAAGTTAAAGACACCGTTTTCTATCCAAGCATAAATATAGAAAACGTCAAAGGCCGTGAGTTTATAATGAGACGTGTCATTAACAGGACGTAAGATCTAATTATTTATTGCAGTACGCATGCGTTAATTAGTGCCTGCGAGATTTTCCCGAGCAATTACTTTGCCTTTTGAATAGTACCTATATAGATTCACGCCGGTACCTCGAAGGGGTGAACAGAGACTACGCGAAGATCTTTTTTACTCACTAAAGAACACTTTCTTGGTTTATTCGCATAAGGTTTACGACCGATCGTGTGGTCCTGTGTTCGATACCCAATTAGGGCAAATGTGGTTAGGTTTTCTTGTTAGGAAGTTATTGTCTGTAGTATTGTTCAGCGAGGCAATGTGTTCGGTATATAACAAGAGTCTCTCTTCCTATAATATTAATGGTCTAAACTGTTGCTGGGAAATGAGGATAACAACAAAATACATATAACGTAAACATTAAACATTTATTTTATTATATACTAGATTTTGTCTGCGGCTTTGTTCGCGTAAATGTAAGTTCGGTTAGGTTAGTAACAATACTTTTTTCAGAATAAAGGGTACCCTATGTCGTATTCTGTAACCCTGACAACGTTTATGCAAAATTTCATGAAGATCGATTCAGTAGTTAAGGCGTGAAAGCGTAACAAACAAATAAACAAACAAACTCAGATTCGCAAATATAAATAATTTTTGTTTTTTAAAAGACTACTCACGCTCTAGAAATTATTCTTGTATCGCGTTGGACTGTACAAACATTTAAACAACGGACACAATGAACAGCCAGATTTGGTACAACCATTTGAAGATCACAGAATGTTTTGTCCCGTGTGGGATTCGAACTCACAACACTCGAGTGGCGAGGCAATCACGTACATCACTACACCATCTGTGCAATCAAGTCAGTTAGGATTAGAATACATTAATCTCACGTCTATATTCGCGATGGGGTAGGCAGAGTATTTCTTAATTTACACACCCTCATTTCACCAAATATGTTTTTGGCTCAACAAAATATGGAGAAGGCCTATAGTCGTTTATTGGGCACATTGCCAGACACCGTGTTTTCTACTGAGAATTTCTTGACTGGAAAATCTAATAACATTTTCCTCGACACGGGTATTTAATTTGAAAATGTCTTGCAAAAGTGGCATTAGCTACCGCTGCGCCTTATGATAGTACCTACATCTTTTGCTTCTTTCCCTGTGACGATATAGGCTCGAGTCTGTTTGTTTTAATTTATTCCAAAAAAGGTTGACATAACAATTACATTTAATATACATTAACATATATTTAATGTGCAAGACTAGCTATCGTTCCTCAGTTGCGACATTATATATGTTAACACCATGCATTGGTTGTCATAATATAGAAGCAGACATAAAAACAAGCTTTAAACACTTATCTCTCCATTATTAAAAATGCAGAGCTAAAGTTATTCTTCACTACATAGTAATGAAGATTAAAACTGTAGCTCAAATTTAAAAACCAAGAAAAGAAAAGAAAGACCACTTTATTTAATTAGTTCCACTACTCTCTAAGAGATGGCGCTACATGATACATTGAGACCCGGTTGCAATCGCCGCTCCTTTTAAGAGATATTTCAACCAATTTGCCGAACAACATTATAACGTGTGTCCACCCGCCAATTTGCCTCCATGTTATGTGGTATAATAACACGTCGGTAAGACGGTTCTTATCCGGCTGATGAAAAATGTCCCGCGATTAAACTTTTAATTTTTACGCTTAAGGCACTTTAGTACGTAGTAATTTTACTTTCTTCTGATTGTATGTAATTTTGATTAAATTTATTGGATTAATTTTCGTGTGTTTGAACATTACATGCTTTGTTGATGCATTAGCATAATATCGCTGACTCTTACTACTTACTGACTTGACGTCTTGGGTTTGTTGCCTAACTCGGATAAATTTATTGGGATTTTCTGTTAGAAAGTTCTACAGGAAAATTTGTTCTATGGAGTACAGGGACTGGAAATATACAACAATTACTAAAATATATTTTACTAGCTTTTGCAAGCGGCTCCGCCCGCGTGGTACCTTCATCAATAAAAAGTAAGTCCTACCCCAAGTTTTAAAGTATCTCTGTACCAAATTTCATCCATATCGGTTGAGTGGTTTAGCCGCGAAAAGCTAACAGACAGACATACAGACTGACAGACAGAGATACTTTCATATTTATAATATTAGTAAGGATTTATGACGTTTGCACTTAAGTTTGCGTACAATCGTGACGGTCCATGTTCAAATCCCAGGTCGTACAAAATGAAGATGATGCAGATAAAAATACCGTAAGATGCATGGGCTCGTCCCTTATTATGTGGAACCTAAACACAACAAAACTGAATATATACTATCTGTAGATAGATAAACATTTAGACTAGGCATCTAGGCATTAAGCATAGAACATTTAGGGTAGGCAGATATGTAGCTCTGACTATCCTATAAAATATACAAGCGTGAACCTGAGAATATTTAATATACTAAAATCCAACAACAATTAAAACATTAATAACATTTAGCCGCAAACACAAAGTAAAGCCGCCTTTCTCTATCATTTAATAAAAAATATATCATCGTAAATAAGACAAGCGTTCACACGACTAAGAATCGCAACGACTTAACGCATCACTCAACCGCATAATCGGCCACGTAACAGACATTAGCGTACAAAGCGATTTGTCTTGTACTTAAAAATATTTGCCACAAACGTCACAACCAATGACATAACGCCAAATGACCGCCATTATAATGATGAATGACACTCAATACTTGCGCACGCGCAGCGCTAATATATTTTATTATATCCATCTCTCACCAACTTACGTTTGCGGTCCGAAAAAAATATTTTATTGTTAATATAAAAGAATTTATTTGCTACCCAGTTGGTTAAATAATTTTGTTTTCGGTGCTAGAGTTGCGCAAGAGACCCGTAGGGGTGTGAAACATGCCTTTAATCAAAATCTTAAAGAGGTGAAACGTATTTAAAACACGAAATGATGTTAAGTGGACAGTATTAATTTATTTTATTGAACTTAGATGTAACTAGTGTCATTATTAACCATTAAGATAATACAGCGACTGTATTTATATGCAATTACACAGTTGATTTATTTGTATCGAACGGTTTATTTGATAGGAAGACTAATCGATGGTGCTGGTCTTTGGTAACTAATATAGAGTGGTTATTCGGTATAAAGTGATGGCTGGTAATTTAATATGAATTGGAGAGTCCGGTCGAACGCCGTAGTGGTTTAAGTAAGCATCGTATTATCAATGCGTCTAATATAGCGGGTTCGGCAGAAACCTCATTCTATTCGCACGCCAATTTTCCTTAAATCATAGACAGACGTGGACTATTACTAAATTTCGCTAGCCATTATTATTATTTTTATTATATTATTATTTGCTAGGTTTTAAGTTAACGTAATATACAGCACGCATATAGGCATCTACCATTCGCAGTATCGGAATCCTCGTAAGGTTATCGAGTTTATTGGTAAGAAAAAAAATTGGTTAGTTAAGCATACTGCGAATTGCTTGACAAAAAACTCAAATTCTGGACATCATGCACAGCAGTCATATAAACCCTCGCTACGGTAATGGCGCTACCGAGACAGACATTATTTATGTATACAAATTTTCTCTATGTTCTGTTACTGACACTACTAACAGACCGAGCGAGGCTGAAGGCTGATGACGTAAGCAAGATATGAGTTTTGATAATCGGTCACCCATCTTTTTTATTCACAGCAAAGGAGGCAAACAAACATGCCTGACGGAAAGCCACTACTCCGGCACTGTTCGGGATGAAACACAGTAATAGTGCTACCATTCTTACAAATGATTTTTCATTGCCAAACTATCCTGAGGATGCCTCGTGCTATGGTTGTGTATGTTTTGCTAAGACTTATTTTGCGAAGCAGAATTCACAACGCGGCTGTCTCTTATCAGAGGGGTTCGGTATTGTTAACCTTTTTCTATTGCAATAGTTGTGGCGTGCAATTCGTATGTGCATGGCGGATTCCTCTTTACCTAATTATTTTATTACTACTATACCAGTTTTGTGTAAGAGTGTGGTAGTTCTAAGGATGGATCAGCGTGGTATTTGTGTGTCCGCTGTTAAAACTGAGAGACTTCTTATGGTCATATTCTTCACTCATCTATAGGTGTAACTGAGCTAGCCTTGTGTTTCTATATAGACTAAAGCAGCTATTACTGCACGAGATTCTCAATTATTATGTTTTTAAAAACTTTTACAGTAATAGCTAAGCTAATTATATTAAAATAAACTCACATTTTATTATTCGGGTTAGACCGACTAGTTTCAATCTTAATCATGCAAGCCCGGACGTCGCTTACAAAAGCTTCTAGAATAAAGTTTCTAGCTATTGATAAATTAAGACTTAAACTTGCCATTGCTCAATGCTTCTATTTAACAGCTAAATGATGCTGGGCACAGGATATTAGGCTGTCAACGATCGAGGATAATTAGAAACTTGTAACAGCTTTGCGAAAACCTGCTGGAATGCCATGTTAGTGGTTCAAGTTCTCTAGTTTATGTAAAAATTTTAATCATTGATTTTAAAGGTTGCACGCCTTTTAAAATAAAATATGGTTTAAGCTATTAATTATTAAATTAAAATCCCGCACGAAAAATTATATTGTGATTCACAAATGGTTATTTTCAACCCGAGTCCGTTGTTCAAAGGTTTGAAAGGTTATCCGTGATAAAGTGCGCGAGTTGTTTTTGAAAATAAGTAGGTAAATAAAAACTAGCGGACCCGACAGACGTTGTCCCGTACAAAAGAAAAATAATTAAGAATAGAAACCAAATCTAAACCATTCTCGTATCTACTTGAACACACAAAAAAAATTTCATCAAAATCGGTCCTGCCGTTTAGGAGGAGTTTAATTACAAACACACGCACAGAAAATGTATATACATATATAAAGATAAGAAATTTTCTATGAAGCGCATATGAACGTTACACAGCTTATATACCTATCTGTTTAATGCAGCCATTGCTGTTGATTTCTGGCAGCTAAAAAACATTTAGAATCTGTCTTGAAATTACATTGATTCAATGAAACTTATACGGCCGCAATAAGTGTGTCATCGCCCAGATTGTCCATTCGTAACAAAATCCAGTAACTCTTATTATGTTCGTTGTAAGCTTTTTTTAATGTAACTCCTGCTTTTGTTATAATTTCTGTGTCGCGAGGAACTTCAGAAACATTTAAACAACGGACACAGAGAACATCCAGATTCGGAACAACCATTTGTGGGTCACACAAATTTTTGTTCCGTATGGGATTCGAACCCACACCACTCGGAGCAGTGCAGTGGCGAGGCGATCACTTAAACCACAAGGCCAACCGTGCATTTTGGTATGATCTTCTTTGCAGTGAGTCCACTGGTCATTATGTAAATCATTATCGACTTCATTTTGATCGCGGTTTTGGTCACGTTAATATAGTTTTGTCAATTATTGTCTATCACTCGGGCACAGTCCTTTTTTTCTAGATGTAAGCTCTATGTCCTCTTCTGTTCCCCCTCTTCTACTTTTTTCTTTTCGTGTGGTTAGTGGCCAATCTGTTGTCAAGAGTTGTTCAAGCCACCCGTAGATCTCTGGCTTAATGACTGCTGTCAATTTGGCAACAACCGGGATCGACTTTTTAGGTGCCCTCCGAAGCACGGAGACGCTCAGATGAAATACCACTAAGCGGTTACCCACCTATAGACTGACCGCATCCAACGTTGCTTAACCTCGCTAATCGTTTACCGATCAGTGAGTGCAACTGGCTATGAGCGCCTCTGTCCCCCTGATAACGTGTATGCAAAATTAAAAGATGATCGGTTGCGTAGATACAGCATGAAAGCGTAACAAAAAATCTCACATTCGCATTTATAATATTATATTATTAATAGTTAGGATTAGAATATACATTTCCCTAGGTACTAAAGACGAATGTTTCTTTTGCAATTGAGTAACGATCAGTAATTCGGATACATTCCATTCATTTCAACATTTGATAAATGCTAGAGATATCCAAATATCGCTCCTAATTCAAATAGTTGAATGTCGTTGGAATTATGTAAATTAAGAAATGATAAGACTAACTTTGAATAATTCGATCGTTAACCAATAAATATTCGCACTTTGATACTGGCAGTAATATATAGCTAGACATCCAAATTAAAAAGGAATATAAATAATGTAGAAGAACAATTCTTATAATAAAATATGTTCAAAATAGCGTTCCGATGTAGTCTAAGAAGCGACAAATGTTTAAATAAAATGCAATCAATACAGACATCGACCAGTTACAAATTTATGATATGTAGTCATGAATTTGAAACTGATTGATGTCTTTACATAGGAGATATTTAAGAAAACATAATGTGAGGTGCCCCTAAAAGAGCTATAGAAGCGAAAGCCTGTATGTTTATATACGAATTATGTAAAAACTACTGCACAAATTGAATGCGGATATGTCGCTTAGAAAATGAATATAATGTTTCTAGATCAACTTCTTCTTACGTGCAAAGAAATAAAATATGGATAAGTCCTAGACAGAAGAAGTAGAATAGTATTATTCTGAATGATTTATAACACAAAGGCTAGATCGGTATTCTATTTTGAACAGTTGCTATTACGAGAATCAGTCCTCAAATTGAAGACTAAATAAACAATATCGTCTCCAAAACTGTTTGTTTCTCACCATTTTTAGGCAATTAAGCCAGAGTATATTTTATCTTATCTTGTGTGGGGGCCAGTCAGTACAGACCGGCGACACTTCGACCCAGTGGGATCTTTTGTGTCGACTTCCCCAATAACGACTGCCATAGATGTTCATGGCAGTCGGGACCGACGGCTTAACGTGCTCTCCGAGGCACGGAGCAGGCGATAATTGTCAATCAATACGCACATAATTTCGAAAAGTCATATAACTTCCGAAAGTCAGAGGTGCGCGACGTGGGTTCGAACCCGAGACCATCTGCATTGCAGTCTGTTGGTCTCCCCACTGAGCTATCGCTACTCATAAGAGTATATTTACTAATGATACAAATATTATATTGACCCATTAAGGAACAGCGTGTAAGTCAACATGTTTCGTACATAATGGTACAACTCATTAATTATAGGTAAGTAATACGATATTGTCCGTTAAACTCGTAGAAAAACGCGAACCGGTTAGTATTGTGTACTACGGGTATAAACCCGTTAATATTCGTTGAATATTAATTCAACGGACATTTGTGAATGACGGAGTGCTTTGTGTTTGTTTAAAAGGCATGTTAAAAAAGTATTGTTTACGTAGTTACTATCGATTGCGTTGTAAAAGATTCTTCCTTTTATCTAGTAGAGTAGCACAGTCTTAATGTATTGAATACTACGGGTTATCTTGACATATGTATGTATAACGTGCGCAATGTTTCTTTTGTTAAAGTTCTTTACTAGTTGACATATTTCAACACATAATATAACCTATGAGTAAAAATTGATGGTGTTAGATAGTTTAGGATTATTGGCTTTGTTAAAGGGTTTTTTGATACGGAATGTAGCAATAGACGAACGAACTTTTTGTGAGGTTTATAAATGTAAATTTGATTGCACGTATGGCAAGTGACCGCCTCACTGCTGCGACCGCACAGTATTCTGGGTTGCCCACACGAGATAATGATTTGTATGATATACATATAATCGCTCTTGAGTTTGGATTTAAATCTTACAACGAACAGCTTAGTCGTCGCCTTTAAATGCAGCAGTCCGGACGGAAAGTATCCTACCGTAGATCGCAGCCAAGCCTTGTATTTTGTATCTGCGGTGAATAAGGTTTTTAGGCTCATAGACTTAGCAACACAGTAATATATTTTGAAGGCTCGTCTATTTACAAGTAGTGTCCTCGGTAATACAACCGCCTATAGGATACGGTAATCACTTAGTGTCTTGTACTTGTTTGCCACATATTAAGTTCTATAAACTAACAATGGGATAACATAAGCCTAAAATCGCATACACACTCCTAGAGGGGCTATACAATTTTACAGGTTATGATAATATCTTTACATTGTACGTCTATTTTCTCATTTTCTCTTCTTCGAGTGGTAAAAATAATACTTTGCTATTACCAACAGACGCAGTAAAGTAACAACTAACCGAGATTCTCACCAAACTTTGTTCCACTCAAATTTGCATTTCACATAGTATATTATATTCTTAAGTAGCGAGATCTAGCGAGATGGTCTTTTATCGCATAATATATACGAAAAGAATTGCTACACTGACCCATTTCACGCACAAAACAAACAACAAAAACTCGTAAAGATTTTCCTACAACTTGAATATCCACACAAGCTTGAAATTCAAGAAAAAACGACCAGAAGAGGAATGACGCTATGATTCTAATCAACAAAACAGGCTTTAAACCAAGTTATTTCGAATTCAAAGAAAGCCTATCGCTTATCATAGCTTCCATTTATGAAGATTTATTTTTAAATGGTTTTCTAAGAGGCATCGAAAGTATTGGGTGAGTTAATAAGCAGTTGACAAGACACACATAAGGGCAGTGTGTTTGCGAGCTTGGCACGACCCACTAAACCTGTCAGGCTGCATGTGAGCTGTATGGTGACTATAATTGTTTGATTATGTATTTATATAAATGATAATAATAAAAATATTAAGCGGCGGTACCCCAATGGGTAAGCATTGACTAGCGATTGGGAGTTTGCGGTTTCTAATACCAACCATAGCACTTCCGACGTGAACCTACTCCTTATACAAGTACTCTATAGGTGTATCCTAGCTTAGCTGACGGGTTTACCAAGAATGCTAGTAATAAGTTAACCTAATTTGTAGTTATTTTTTAATAAAAAACGAAGAAAGAATAAAAGTTTTGTTCCCCGTTTGAAGCAAATTGCGACCACGGCGAAGTATGTGGTTTGATATAAATCAGTAGATAGGCTCTTAAAATTCTTGAATTACGGTTTAATTTCGAAAACTAGGCGCTCACTTGTATATATTAATATAATAATAATATCAGCCCTGTATTAAACTGTTCCACTGCTGGGCACGGGCTCCTTCTCAGTGTGAGAAGGGTTAGGCCGTAGTCCACCACGCCGGCCTAGTGCGGGTTGGCAGACTTCACATATATTCGAGAACATTATGGAGAACTCTCAGACATGCAGGTTTCCTCACGATGTTTTCCTCCACCGTTAAAGCAAGCGATAATTAACTATTTAATACGCATATAACTTCGAAAAGTCAGAGCTACGCGCCTTGGGTTCGAACTCGACACTCGTCGTATTTATGTAATATCTAATATAATAATAATAATAATATTCTACCACATACACACAACACCATTTAGCTCAAACTAAGCAGAGCTTGTACTATGGGTACAAGACAATGGATAAACATACATATATACATTTTTTTTGTTAATACTTACATATTATATATAGATACACCCAGACCAAGACAAACATCCATGTTCATGTACACAAATGTTTGACTTATGCGGGAATCGAACCCGCGACCTCAGGCGTGGCAGTCGGTTACACTAACCACTACGTCATCGAGGCCGACGTACGCCGTATGTTTTGTCTTAATGAGTAGAATAATTACGTTGCAGGGTTCGCCTCCGTGGCGTAGAGGTAGTGAATGCGACTTTTGTGCATGGTATTTGATAATGGTGTAGATTTGAGGGTTTAATTCTTGAGCCGGGCAAGTGTTATTGGATTTTTCTGTTTAGAACTTCTTAGTAGCAAAATAGAGTAAAGCAATAGGTCCGGTAGTCGGCAATAGTGCGTACGTTAAGTGGGATCTAAAAACCCATTGAACAAGTCTACAATCCGTGATGTTATTGACGAAACACGACCTTGTGGAAAACAACACGAGAATAATATTGTATTATATCATATATATAAAGTCCAACTGACGAGAATATACGGTATTTTTCATCACCTAATATTTTTTGTTGGAATCGATAACTTTTTTATTTGCTTAATTAAAGCTCAAATGTTTGAAAATTGCCGCTCGCGTCGGTGTTTAAGTCTATTGCTGAGATTAATAAAATTATTAAGTTTATAATTGAAGGATTTTATAATGTCTATTTGTTTTTATGCAATTATTATAGAGTTATATTGATGTTATCGTTGTTTTTTAGATATAATTGAAGCAAAAGTGAGTCTCGGTGGTTTTACCGTTCAAAGAGAAAACAGTAAAGCGCCCGAAATATTTGCTATATAAGTATTAACCTGTCAAGTTTAGGAATACCAGAGATAATTGAAAACCTATTGCATCTGGCTGCCGGTGTACCGCTGCCACTCAATATGTTAACGCAATCTTTATGCATTATACTTGCATAATAAACATAGAAAAGAAGCATGGTTGTTTACGTGTTGTCATCTTGTGACAATAAAAAAAATTACTTTTGTTATTTCATTAAAAACGTAGGTGCTTTAGCTCAGCTGCGATTCTATAAAGTCTAGGACCATTGATGTTGATAATTACTTTTTTTACTACCAATATAATAAATAACCATACGGCCAAGAGCCATTCCAGACACTACCCTTGCTTCTAGAATTGTCAAAGAGCAATACCCAAAAATCTTTGCCCAGTAATCGATTGACACGCAACTAATCACAGTAGAGCAATCATGATATTTCCATCAGAAGTCATGCTCACCCTACTATGAAACAAGTGCAGGCGGTTCGCCTTGCCCGGACGTTTCACTGCGCGTACGCCACACACACACACATACAATCACACGCACACCACTCACATGCCCACGTAAACACGTGTTCTGTATACATTTGCAACTTATCGAACGATATTGATTTCTCTCCATATTAAAATAGTAATATCGTATATATTTCTCTTAATGATAACTTGCAATATTAACATAAACGATTATTAGTTTTTTTAAAGATTGTTATATCTGTCTAGCCAGAAGCTTTCATGAATACTTCAATCAATTAGAGGAAAAATCATAATTAAGTCAAGTTATTGGTCTAGTCTTAAGTGACTAAGGGCGCTTGCGCAATTTCCAAGTGTTAGGTATCAAGTTCAGTGGCCGAGTTGAGTTTTTCTGTCAGAAAATTCTCAATAAAAAGGTATACTAATCATATGTAGGCATCTAGTAACCTGAAATAATTTGATCCTCAGTTAGTTTGATAAGTCAGAGACCAACAGGCGGATTGAAAAATCTGACACTACGTTACCAAAAGAGCATACGAAAAAGAAAGTTATTTTTAAGCGTTTTGCATTTTGTTACGTTGTTTAAATGAGATCTTAATAATAAATGGTAGTAATCAAATAGATTTTTCAGAGTAAGTGTTTTTAAGCGTGCACGAAATAAGATTTTCGATATTTATTAATGAATGAACTAATAAATATGTGAGTTTAGAACGATGGCTATAAAAAAGAAAACTTTTATTGATTCACTAGCTCTTTTAATACTGAGAATTAATATTACTACTGTTTTTATTTCGGGTTTTGGTGAAATTATTATATTACTTTTTATCGGATGTTGGTAGATACAGTATGTAATTAAAAGTGCAGTGTTAGACGCCAGTAGATACAATCTAGGGTGTTAGGGTTTTGGTTGATGTCAAAATAAAATAAAATAATATTATAATATTAGCTCTATATAGAAACTGCTGGGCACCGCCCTTCTTTCAATATCAAAAGGTTTAGGCCATAGCAGACCGCGCTGGCCCAGTGCGGTGTTGATTAATTAAACATCCTCACATTATAAAGATCTCTCAGACGTAAGGAAATTACGAACTTTTTTTCTTCAATATTTCAAAATAAAGTTGAGCTATATATTTTTAACTGATATACGTGATTCTTCCTGATCATTTGATTTTGGTCAAATTGGAATAGTCCAGCTGAGAAAATTCGGTTCTCTATGCGACAGAAGATGGCAGTAAAACAACCTTGTGAATTTTGTTATATTTTCTAGTGGTGCTGTTCTTTACGGAGCTCTACTCGCTACTAAGCGAGGGACCAGTAATCTTTGCCTATTCAAGGGCAGCACTGAAATTCCAATTTTAAAGAAGTTGCGAGAATCTAGGCCGCCGTAAATAGTTATCATCGGTCAAGGCTATAAAAAAAAATGTGAACTTTACGATTTTCATTTGGATTAAATAAAATATTGAAAGTGAGAAATAATGTATTAATTTAGGTCACAAAGTAACAAATATGAACGTCAAAGTTTATGAGCTATTAAGTTTAATGAAGTCACTTAATTCACATTTAGGTTAGTTGCTGAGTTCAGGCATAGAATTGAGCCTATGAGGAAACACCTTTAGGAATCTTACGGCCACTCTTTTAAATCGCCATTCAATTATAATATCAGCATTTTAGAACTTACATGTACGAGGCGTTACAATCATTGTTCTTCATTTACACGAATCTTTGATTCTATCATACAAGTACAAGGTCTGCTTAGTTTGGGCTAGATGGTGTTGTGTGTATGTGATAGAATATTATATTATTATTAATATATTATATAATTTATTCCGGATACACGCTGTATTTGATATAGTTTTAAATTTCACCATAACTTTTGCATCATAATCGGCTTATTATAAGCAATAAAACTGTACTGTGTAATAAATCAAACTATTTAGAATGTCTCACTGCATATCATTCACTCATTTAAAATGGATGAGTCGAGTGTTAGTCAAATGCAAAACATCACTGTATCGCGGGTCTAGCGACGGCCACGCGAGCTTATATTGATTTCTGGAATTCAGTTCCCTTGTCTGATAGGCAGGATTTTATATACATAATATCATATTTTAATTTTCAATTCATCTTGGAATATGTATTCTAAATATAGGAGTTAGGTTCCCAGGAAAACGTTACCATCATACAGATACGTATATTTATATCTTTCATTCGCCAGTTCCTATGTAATAGCAATGACGTGATGATTATCTCTAGTTTACCCTTTTTAATTTCTCGTTAAAGATTATTTCTATATCATGGATAAATTTACAAATATTGAGGCTAGGAGTCCGAAACCCAAAACGCCAGTCTCCAGAATAGCTACTAAATTAGACCAATTACTATCTATTATATTAATAGTTAATTTTCATAATAAGCGCTTTCTGTAATGATATTCATAGTGTGCAGAGTTGTAAGCCAATCCATAATCTTAACTAATGTTATAAATGCGAATGGGAGTTTGTTACTTTGTTACGTTTTCACGTCTTAAGTTCTCGACCGATCGTCAGGAAATATCGCATACAGAGGTACAGAAAAGGACATATGGTACCTTTCATCAGAGAAAAAGTACTGTTTCCGAGGGATAGAGAATTGATATAACCTACATTTATAAGAGCGCGGCCGCGAACAAAATGTAGTAGTGTAATAACGACTAATATAAGTCTCTGTTAAGTTTCCACGAAACGTTTTAGCTGAAATTGAAATGTATGAAATATGGTCAAAGCTTTCTGTTAAACTTGTTGTTATAAGCAAATAGTCTTGCTGCACATTATATAGAACTTAAAACAAAGCTGACAATGTGGGTATTATAAATGTCCACTTATTTCTTTGGGGTATACAATCATGAGCCAATGTACCCATGTAGTTTACAAATAAGATAAACCAAGGACAAATCCATAACACAACTAACATTAGAACACAGATTAAATCACCGTAGTTACCCATATTGGTATTTAATTGTCAGTGCAAATATAGCTAAAAACAATAACAATAAGTTTCGCGCCATCGGACAGCGGCCATAGACAACGAGCACAGACTATTGTACAAATATTGTGCAATAGGGCGCGCGAAGAGAGGTCGTATAGCTGGTAAAATGTAAAGTAGACCTATGTTGTACAGCCAGTTATAATTTGAACAAAGATTATGAATATTTATGAGGTGAGTGTGAAAATTAAATAATGTGAATTAAATTCCAATTTTCTTTTTAGGTGTCAAAGTTATCTGTCAGGGGTCACGCAAGTTTACGTTTCTGTGTTTTTTATAAAGTATGGCGAGGACAAAGAAAGGTAGTGGCTGCACGTGAACTTGCCACTGCCTTTGACTTCAAGTGTTATTGCGTGGTATTGTAAATATGTTTTTTGTAAAGAAAAAGTGTGCTATAGTTCATTTAACTAGAAGTTTTGAAGCTTAGTATTTTTCAGCCTAGAGATCGTATTTTGGAGCTATCTTTGGCAACGCGAACATTGGAGTAACTCACAGCAATTTTTTTAATCAGGTATGTGGTGTGGATGGTGCATTAAGTCCGCTGATGAATTGTTCTGTGCATGAAGCTTAAAAAAAGAATGATTTTCTTTTCAGATGCCAAAGTTATCATTCCGTGGTCACGCAAGCCTATGTAAGTGTGTGTATTTATAAAGATTGTCTTCAATATAGAGCTATCTTTGCAAACAGTTATTAAGAATAGTCTAGCGACTGAAAACTAAATAGGTAAGTACCAGCAATCGAATTAATAACAATTAGCTGCCAATTTAAAAACGTGTTTCTTATTGTACTAGACTTTGTTTGCGGCTACGCTCAGGTAAATGTAGGTTAGGTTAGAAATAGTTAAAGTTACAATATATCCTTTTCTGTACCCCTGACAATGTATATGCAAAATTTCCTGATTATCTGTCAAGTAGTTAAGGCGTGAAAGCGTAACAAATCAAAAAACAAACTAACAAATAAATTCACATTCGCATTTATACTCGTAATATTAATTAGAATGGTGTAAAGAGCTCTTGTACATACAATATGGCTGATAGCATCTAGTTAACACGTGACTCTTCGTTTAGTAATAATTACAATAAAATTGCCGACATTAAATCAATCAAACGAAAACTTATACCTTAGTTACATTGACTTGAAATAACAGAAATCAAGTTACCCGAGAAGGGCGCCTTAAAAGGAGTAAACTCGGTCGTTGACTCACTCGTCACATTCACGAATGAATCACAAAAACTTCACTCCAACACCCAAGACCTGACTCATTAAATACTCCAAGAATACTGAAATGTATTTTGAATTTAGAATGAATGAACTGTCGGCAGGAATGCATGACATATTCGGTCATTTTCAAGAATAATTCTGGAATAAACAACGTTCCATATTTTTGAAATATTTTAAGTGTTACGAGGAATCGAAATACAAATTGCAAATGTCGTTATTTTTATAAAAATAGGTCGCGATGCAATACCGCCTTTGCGGCGCCACGCACTGAGTGATCTTATTTATCTTTGTAGGTATTGATTAAGCAAAATGTGTTTTATAAGACTGAAAGTTGGGGACTACTAACTTTAAGGGAATAAGATAAAAATCACTGGTGATTTTTTATCTATTTCTACATACATAGTCTCAGGCGTGTATTCCTAAGGGATGAGCAATTTGCCGTTTCCTAGACACACATCATGACTCCGTATTGTTATTGAGAAATCCTTAAATGAAAAACACTTTTACCAATCCGGGAACCTAATCCGTGATTCTACTGTCCATGATGATTGTGTAAACGCATTCATTATGCATAGTAACATTTTTGGTTAAGCTAGGTAGGCTGCCGAAATAAGAAAGTGCTGTGCTGCCAACAGTGTTCCTATGGGATTGATTGAGACCGAGTGAAGCAGCGGTCAATAACTAGTATAATATTATAATTTATTTAACATACAAACAGTGGTATATTAAGAGTATTGAGCACTTAATACTAAACTTACACAGATAATATTACACAGATTACTTTTTAATTTTTTTATTGGTGGCAGACGAGCTAGTCGCCCACCTAATGGAAAGTGATAACCGATGCTCATGGACTTCAGAGCAATGTCAGGCCACAGCAAAGCCGCTGCCTACTGTGAAAGAAAAACTCTCCTTAAACCAGAAATTTATACGCCTTTCACTTTTTCTTCACTTTCAAAACTTAAATTTTAATCTGTAAAATTTTCTTATTATTATAAATGTAAAAGTTTGTAAAAATGTGTTGATATTTGTTACTCAATCACATGTAAACTGTTGGCTAGACTTAACTTGAAATACTATATCATATCCCTGATTAACACATGATATGTTTTATCCCGGTAGGCATTCCTATACGGTCACGCGCACGAAGCCTCAGACAACGGACAAAGTAGAGGTCTCAAATCTGATCCCGAGGCATATTAAATAGATAATTATCGCTCGCTTTAACGGCGAAGAAAAACATCGCGAAGAAACCTGCATGTCTGCATAATGTTCTCGAAGATATGTGAAGTCTGCCAATCCACACCGGGCCAGCGTGGTGGCCTACCCTTTCGTAAACTGAGAAGAGGTCCGTGCCTACAGGGCTGATATAATTACTATTATTATAATAAAACTAAATTGTGGTAACATAGTCGTTATATGACGTCACCTTTAACCTTTTATCAGGCTAAATGATAATGCGTCGTACGGGATAACTAGTCTAGTCTGCGGCTTGTTCTATGCTCAGTTGACAAAGGTCGGTGCGGCACGGTCACGACTTGAACCCGCGGCCGACAGCTCCATGGGAACAGGACCTCGCCGACCATACCATTGGACTACAAATTATTTATACTAATACTAGCTTTGCACCAGGATTCGCTCGTCGGAAATAGTACTTTTTTCTGGATGAAAGTTACTCAGTGTCGTTTTCTGTACCTCTGATGACGTGTATGCGAAATTTGATGATAGGTTGAGAAGAAGCAGACTCACATTCGCATTTTAAATATTAGTTAGCATTATAAAGAGGATAGGTTTGATTTTTGGAATGGATAAACTTAAAATTAATTTACCGCAATTACTTTATTGAGATTAACATAGGCATATATATATAAAATCAGGATATGCGACCACAGGAGCCGAGTATCAATCATAAACTTGACTGAATCCGCAGAGGATAGCTAATTATTTTTATCTTTTTGGTAGCTTACCTTATCTAATATTGTACTATTTTATTTATCAGAAGAGGTAGACAGAGCTTTTATAGTTTAAACTGTATTTAAGCAGCTGTTTAAGTCTAACATTGTAGTGAGAAAATAGCTTAAACAAAAACATCGAATTATTGGGCAGCGTGTGATAATTTGGTAATTTTGAAATAGGTTATAACTTATCTGCACTACTGTCTACGAACTCAATAGAACTTGGTCAGGCTTTCAGTTTGAGTAACGATCACCACATTGGCCTTGTTTGGTGTGACATACTTCACATATCTTCGAGAATATAGTGGGAAACTCTCAAACTCGTGTTATTACGATCTTTTTCTTTATCGTCGAAATATGAACCAGCTATTAAAAAGCACATGACATCGAAAAAGTCAAAGATATGTGTCAGTGTCTGTGTTGTAATCAAACCACTTTCGAGCTGAATTATTATTTCGCGGGAAGTGGCAATGCTGCCAGTCTTTTTAGGCATAATACCAGTCGAATTTGATATGGAGAAATTCTATGACGCCTATTAGGGGATATTATTTTTAGGTGTTTACTCCTACTTTTTTGGTATATTATTTCTGTTATTATTAGTTTGGGTGTATGTTATTTCTATTGCCTTTGAACTTTATTTAATACTAAAATAATTTGTTTCACATAACCTATAAAAACACAAATGAGAAAAAGAACATGGCCATAGCTATACCTATATTATCTGACTAAGTGAGATGACTAATATATAGTTAAATCCCCAGGATGACTCTTAATTTATTCTAATACCAAACCGTGTGGCTTGTTCGTGTATTAAACCAACGTTTCTAGTACACTGGAAAGGCGTAGCTTCAGTAATAAACATGTAATAAATGATGATACAATTAGGTGCATGCTAACAGATTAAGTTTCCAATTTAGAAGGAGGACTTGCTATTTTATTGCTATACATAAGCTAATTAAATTTAATAAGGCAGTAGATTTTGCTTGAAATATATTGCGAGTTATTTGCAATAGAGCTAAAGTAAAAGAAATTTAAATGGTCTACGCACTAGGATTATATCCTATGTCAAGAAGATTTCACACAAACATTCAAACAACCAACACAAAATCCACCCAGACTTGGAAGAGCAATTTTGGATCGTACAGAATGTATGTTTGTCCCGCGTAAGGATCAAACTATAATACTCGTTGCAGTGGCAATAGGGAGGAGATTATTTTTTTTTTTATATTTGGACGACCAATAGCACATACAACTTTCGTAATAAACATTATAAGACACAAAAGGCCAATTACAGGTCTTCACGAATAAGTAATAAAATACATAATCAGACATTATTTTAACCATATGTTATATGCTACACGTATTTTGGTATGAAGCCTTCATTTTTAAAGCCATCGATATATCACGTTCTCCCATTAGCGGTAAGAGAATCCTGCATCAGCATATCTCCTTTACCTATGGTCCTACATTATTTGGAATTCCTTCTTTAACGCTAGCAAGCAACCTAAGTAACGTTTACCTCTAAAATTGTAATACAAGAGCAATTGTAGAAGAACTGCAATTATCAAAAATGAATTTATATATTACTGACAGTCTGAGACCTCGTGACTCTTCTGCCAGTTGAGAGGTTAAGGCAACAGCCGTTTTCTATCTTCTTTCGGTAAGCATCTGCTTATTGTTGTTATGTTTTCTCGGCATTGCAGAAGCAAAGCCAAACAATAGTTATGCCTCTGAGAACATTGTATTCGACAAGTTCAGGATTCTACCGTTTAACCATTGTCACATATTATTAGATTGCTGCTGCGAAAATTAAATCCCTCTAATCTCAGAAATAAAAAGATTTTGAGGTTGTTTGTATGTAAAAAACAACATATAGGTTATTTTTATCCCGATATGCATACCGTTAGTTACACACCAGTGAAATACGGGCAGAAGCTAAAATAATAATATATGTCACGGAAAATTCAAATGAAAGAGCTACATGATTAGTGTTCTCGTCAAAAAAACTCAAATAGTCGCCAAAAAGTGTTTCTATGCGATACTTATATTATAAAGGCGCCATTTTTGTACTTTTCAAAAATCTTTTGGCGTGATGCCAGACATAAAATCCTTAAAAAACCTGCTGAGGAATTTCAGGACTTAGTTTCCAGAGATCGCACGGGAGCTTGCATAAATAAACCAGTCAACCAATAAATGTATCACCTAGTTAGACCAGGTGCCCTTGTTACTCGTTCCACACACATTAATATTGTTTATCTTATCACGAGTTTTCAGTAAAACCGAGCTGAACCGATGGTAGGGTACGCAAGGCGCGGCGCCCGCCACTCACGATAGCCGCTTACTAATGCACCCAGATTGTAACATTGAATTATGACGTCTAACAACAATATTGTTCTATAAATATTTGAGCGAAAGTTTGTATCTGTGATGTGTTTATTTGTAAGCCCAGCGTGGCCAAACGTGATAAATCTCAAGAGTAATTGTCAAAGTTTGAGAAATATTTCGTCAATATTCGACGTCAAATGTAAATTTGAAATTTGTCGTAAGCTCTGTTACAAACTACATTTAAACAGATGGCCGGCGATAGTATCTGGAACTCGGATCTGTGCGCACTCATAAATGTTTTTGAATTGCATTGTTTATATATTTCTATATAATTTGTGTCTTTACTTAGTTTACTTATTTTAGTACATCGGCTGTTCTATACTTATGTGTTTTGTCATAATGATCTCAGCCATAATTCGAATATGCCAATGGACATGGTCATAATCTATGAATAAAGTGATATCTAACTGTATCGTGTCTACAACTGCAGAAGATGCTAAATGCGTTTTTTGAATTTGTTGACATATGCTATATAAGCATTTTAGTCATAACCCTATATTTTATCGTCTCCTTACATTCCGCTAGCTAAGTTTTTGGGCGATGGCATATAATAGCAGGCTGACAGTCAGACAGATAACAGACCTTAAAACTTTTTGCTTGACCCTGCAATCGAACCCAAGACTTCATTGACAGCAGTCGCTTTCTCTACAGCTACCAAAGCAGTCAGAGCAACTTACATATTTACAATATCGTTTACCGTTTTTACAATCCAATCCAAATCTATCTCCAATCAAAGCAGTCATTGTCATCAAATTTGACAGTTGATCGTGACATATTTATCTCATATAAGATTGAGCCGTGCTAAACCAGTTTTACTGTCATACCTTCAGAGTTTATAACAAAGACCACCCGACGTTTGGACGTAAACGTGACTATGTGTGTGAGCTTCTAAGTGTATGTAATGATGTTATGTTACCATGTAGGTATGATATCAAGGAAAATAGCGGTTTTAACGTCAGTGATCGTTATACTTGGTTATACTAACATATTAATTCTGTTTCTTAGAAATATGTACAACATTCTTAATTACCCTCTTCTGTAAGAATGACAAACTATTTTTGTATTGGGGTAAGTACCTTCAAAAACTCTATACTAACGCGACCACGAATATTTTTACGATTTTACAGTCATAAGCAACGTTCAGAACTCAAAATACTGCAAACTGTGGATCATTATTGTCACATATACATGTCATGTCATACATGATTATAGGCCCGAAGAATACTTTGACTGCACTGATAAGTAACACATTCAAAGTTCACTTCTACAAAACTAAACTCCATTTGATTTTATTGGCTTTCATTTAAATTTAACAACACATCTCAATACCTAATTAAGATATTTGAAATTGCAAAACCCATTTGTTATTTTTATGAGATTGGAGGCAACCGAGCAGACGGATCACCTGATGGTAAGTGATTACCGCCACCCTAGGACACCCGCAACACCAGAGGAGTTACAAATGCGTGGACGGCCTTTTAAAAAGGAGAACGCTCTTTTTTTGAAGGTTTGTAGGTCGTATTGGTCCGGAAATACCGCAAGCAACTGCAGTTCATTCCACAGTTTAGTTGTGCGAGGCAGAAAATTTCTGGGAAACGCGCAGTTGTGGACTGCTAACCATCTAAATGATCGGGATGGAAATTCCGTCGCGTAGGACGATGGCGAAAAGAGGCGGCAGGGATCACTCCGAAGAAATCCTTGGAGCACTCCCTATAGTAAGTGATAGAATAATAGTTGATTAAATAACTACTGGCACAATGCATCAAATATGCAGTCAAAATGATTATATTCAAGAAAGAAGTAGTTTGAAGGTAAATCTCCACTTAAAATTTGTGTTTAAAGCTGAATCTTCATTTAAAATGAGTGCTTCGTTCAAATCGGAGCATGCTTAATAGAGAAGCATTCTCCAAAGCTTCTTAAAGTAACGGTAAGCTAGTAGGCAAGAACTAGTGCTATCTCTACGTTTGACGCTGATAGAACAGCAAATGCTTCTTAAAGGATCGGCAGGTGAATGATTCTTCTGGTATTGCAAAGGTTCATAGGCTATGCTAGCCTCTTACTGTTATGCGCATATGCCGCATGTTTCTTGCACGGTTTCAGGTGCAGAGAAAATATGTAAGAAAATTTTCTCGAGACGTTTCTCAACAATTCATACCAACTGTGCGTGTTAATTTACACCACTATCACACGCGGTAAAAACAATCTATGATATAAATATTATCGGAAGTAAAAACAAAAATATCTTTAGAAAACAAGATTTTTAAGACAAAACATGCTGTGTGTGAATGATTTTGTTCCAAATATTCAAGTGCGTGAGCGCAGCAATCGGCCTCTTTAGTTTCGGTCGAGTGCGCCATTAGCGCCTCGGCTACCGACGAAGTTGACCGATTTTCGAGTTGAGCAATAATTTTGTTATAGCTGATTCATCTTCTTAAATAGGAATAACTGTTAAGAGCAACACTTAACAGAAAGCTAGATCCGGTCTAGTTTACAGGAGTATACCTCTCTTGAATATGTTCCTTAGATCACGAAAGACTTAATAGAAATATAGATTAAATAAATAACCATCAATGGTTGAGGAAATTAATAAGTCTGTGTTAGAGAAGGTGAATATTATCTGGCTTGGAAAGTCATAGGTTCCTAATTTCTTAAATAATTACTTTTGATTTATTTCAGTCACCTAGCAGATTTGGATTTCATTACGATTCAAACAGCATAACAGACAGACACAATTTTCAGACATAATTTTTGACATCAAAGGGGATCAAGTTTATCGAGCTGATAATGGTCACCACCTGCATCCTGCTCTCACACGAGTAATATGTATTTGATTGGTTGTTACCCGTTGTTTGTACTGTCCGTGGACTATAGTAACCACTTCTCTTAGATGGATGGATCTTTGTTAATCAATCGCACATAAACTTGAATAGGAAGCAACTTAGCATTAAACTTAGACCATCGTCTATGTATGAGCTTAGTTTCGTCGAAAAGACGATATTAACAATACTACTAATATAATTGTTTTGGCTTCTATAGCTGTTATAAACACGCACATAACTTTTTTTAATATCTCCTATAAGTATATGTACATTATCAGAACATCGACCAGTTATAATTTATTTATATGTATGTATAGATAAAGCCGACGACATAGATGAGTGTATTTTATTACAAAGTACTGTTCAAAGTATTCTCACGTTACTTTTTATATTTTTACTTGAGGCACAGGAAGTACAGGATGTAAAATAGCGCAGTTCCTTCGACAGTACGTGTTGGGAAAATATCGACGTGATAAAAGAAACAGATAGGCCGTGCGTAGAATATTGTTCAGCACATGATTCATAGCAGATGGTTAAAATTGGGCTTCCCGTTTTGTCATTTTATTGGAATAAAGTAAAATAGCCTTACCGCCATTGTATTATATTATATCTATGATATTTTTTTTTCTAAGGATAGCATGGTATACGAAAGAATAACATTGTATAAATTAAAAATCATTAAATCTATGCACACCGGTCTCCTGAACGGAGATAAAACATTGCCTACTTTCTTATTTCAAGTGTCAGTGAGAACTTTTATTGGTCCGATTCTGGATTCGAACCTAGAACCTCGCATCCGCAGTAAAGCCAATAAATCAACACATTCGACGTCGCGAGTTACTGCCACATATGTTTGAAAATATACGTTAGCAGAAGTATAGATTAGATTTCCTAGTGTGATTCCAATATACAGTACCTCTCTCCACAGAATTTTGATGAAGGAATATGACTTATCTGTATAGAGACGAAGCTGTGAACGCAAGAATTGCCTTCGCAGTTATATCGATATTGCAATATTAGTGGTATTTGATCGTGAGGTCCAGGTTAATCGGTTTTTCTGTTGGGAAATTCTCTATAGCAGTGCGGAGTGTGGAAATGTGGCCAGTAGACGATAATAGGCTTGGCTTCTATGGTGGTGTGTTCTAGAAACACTGCTGGCAACATTTGTGTAATACACCCTCTTCCTAGCCCTTTGGAGGTTTAAGGGGGTATGTTTATAGTCACTCTCTGAAGAAACTCTCGCTTCACTATGGGGAGAAGTGGATATTTTTCCAACGCCTCCTTTTAACTTGTATTTAAATCCGTTGTGGGTTCTTAAACTGTTTAACTGTTCCCGGAATGATATGAGTATCAAAATTCAGTGCTTTCTATGGCTACTACTGCTGGACCTGGCTACAGAGTGTCACAGCATTGGGAGTGCGGGTAGGAGTACTGCCTTTCATATCACGGATAACGGGTATTAATACGATCATGCTTAGTATTTACATACCTATTTCAAAGGCTTCACGTTTTGACCAGGTTGCATTGACAAGTTACAAGCAAATTCATCAGACTATTCCCTCCCCGAAGATATAATCTTATCTTCCTAATAGGATAATAGATTAATCTAGGATTAAAATTATTAATCTGAATCGTAATAAGATATTTGTTAACGCAAGAATTACTGCCGTAATATTTATATCGATGTCGCAATATTATTTAAAGCTATCTAATCGTGCATCAAAAGATCATAATCGTGCGGATCCCATGCAGTGTTTTCCTTTTACTCTCGTTTACACAATAAGGAACTACGGATAATTGCTCTACGGGACCTCGGGCAATTAGTTCGTTCTAACACTCTGTGACATACTGGCCGATATTTGTTATAGCTTCATTAAAAAAAAACATTTCTAATTACGAATTTAGAATGTCAAAAATTTAAAATGTGTATGGCCGTTGGCTATTCGTGACGGTACATGCAAAAAGTCGTGCAATCTAGTACTCAAGTGTATTACGTCAACGATAGATAGTAGTGTTTTTTTTAATATGATTGATCGTACTGTTTTGGGCATATGGTTTGCAGTATAGCACTGGGATATCATACAGCCTAGGATTAAAATATGTTGTAAATCTTATTACGTATTTTCTTTATATTATTTTTATGACATAGTTCCCTGACTTTTGGAAGTCATCATAACTTTATAGACGAAAGGCAAGACAGTGGTGTAGGTATTTATCATATTTTTTGCTACGATTTTGACGATTAGCACGCGTGGGACCGCCGGAGACCCGCAGCGCCGGAGCCGTGACAAAAGCCAAGCTTTGTAGTACAAATTAGATTTAAGAACATTATTAGGATAAATAAACATTAATTAATTTGAATTTAGGACTAGGTTTTAAGTCTTTTGTATATTATTGATTGTAATATTCATGATAAACAAATTTACGGGTTGTTCCGTATTCATCCTATGACGTCTCATCCTATTTCTTTACTCGTCCCAAACTAGAATTCCTAACTCGTCCGATTACAATATTTTAATAAAGTTTCCTTATTCAACCGAAATGTATTACTTACTCTACCTGTGGCAAACATTACTAAAAATACTATGAATAGCAAAACAATCTTTAATATTTTATTGGAATATTGTATAACAAATAGTTATTTTATAAATAAAATGTTTGCTTCACATGTACACTCACTCACTTGTAACAGTCATAAAACGTGGAAGTGGTACAGCGAGAATTTCGTTCTCTCTTCCACTTATGGACCTTACGAGAGTAGGCTCAGTGGTGTGCATTGTTGTTTTTTGTAATACATGCACACGAGTGAAAGAGATAGCAATATAAAAATTTTCTGCTTCTATCATTCTAACTTATCTACACCCTCAAACCGGTTTTAATTGTTTTAACGATGTTGCAATATGGTCAAATATCTAAATATGACACTTATACATATATTTATAGTTTACCTCTAACTGACGCGATAAGTGCATCTCGTGTTATTCAAAATGCATCACGACCATGATAGTGACTTACTTTGTGTGCAATCGCAACGAGGTCGGCAAATGTTGTTATAAAAGAGTTTTAAATTTCACAAAAAAAAATTAGGATGTTAGCAATGTGGCGTTGCGTAAAAGCACCGGATTGCTTTGGCAACGTCAGAGTGCCAAATAATGTCGTTTTAAAAGAAAAACCTCATAGATTTGTTCTGATAAATTGTTCCTACTGTTGTGTTTCGTTCAGTGAGTGAGTGTGCCGGAGGCCCAATCATGCTCTTTCCCCCTTCCCGCTCCATCTCCTTCCCACTTCCTTTCCTTTCCTAAAGGATTGGCAACGCGCAAGTGATTCCTCTGGTGTTGCAGGTGTCAATAGGCTACGGTGACCACTTGCCATCATCATGCAAGCTTGCCACCTCAGTAGTATAAAAAGAAAAAAATGTGTTTTTTATATAAGTACCGTATGTACATTCATATGCATTTAGTAAAAAGCTGTTATTTTGACATTACAAACAGACACTTCAATTTTATTTATTTGTATGTATAGATTACGAAAGTAGTATTTAAAACTTAAAACTTTTAGGTAATTTCGTAATCGGTTGAGCTAGAATACTTATAGGATGAATCAAGAATTAAAAATTGACATAATTGCTGTCGGTTGAGTAAGGAACATAAATAGGTTCGCCGGCAAGAGACGCCCGGTTGTCATCACTGCGGCGATTGCCGCGACGTTGTAGAGGACACGGCGCTGCACACGTTGGCGGTTTGCCCCGCCTGGGCATCGTAGCGCCGTTTGTTGATCGCGGCAGTCGGATCGGTTGCCCTCTCGCTCCCGGCCGTAGTTCAGTCTATGGTCCGGAGTGAGAGGTCGTGGAACGCCGTCGCCTCCTTTTGCGAGGAAGTGATTTCCATCAAGGAGGCGGCGGAGCGGGAGAGCGAGCGTTTAAACACTCTCCCCAACCGCAGAGCCGGGCGCCGGAAGGCGGGCGATGACCTCCAGCCACCCTGAGGTTTGACCTGGGGGTGGCGGGCTTTGTGGGCCTGCCCGCCATCCGTTCAGCACCAGGTCCGAGAGGCGGCGTGCGTGTTCCCACGCGCGCCTCTGTGTCGAGTCCGTCTCCCCTCTAGGGGGGAGAGTAGGGTTTTTTATAATGTTAGAAGTGCCTATTTTGGGTAGGTCTTTTGTGTAGTGGCCTGCCGTTTCATACGGCGGGCCGTAACCTTGGCGGGGTCGCGACCGCATGCGAAAGCGATTCGCGCGGCCGCGTCGGTAGTGGTTGTGTCGAGGAACACCGTGGTAGGTTTAGTCGGTATTCCGGGAGGTACTTCACTATTATTCCATCTTTCTTTTACCCCGGCGAGTCCGACATAATCCCTCCGCCCGCCCCCGCGGAGGGATATGCGTCATTGCATTCCAGCATGTAAAAAAAAACAAAAAAAAAGGAAGATATATAGGTTGAGTTAGGAAAAAGAAGAGCGTAGGATGAAACGTCATAGGATGAATACGGAACAACCCAAATTTAGGGCTTTAAATTTTATGTCAGGTGATAATATGTGACATATAGTTTTGACAAGTTATCATTCACACAAATGATGATTAGGACAAAAAAATTATGGCACTTTAGCTTATGGATAAAAAAGTTAGGTAACACAATGAAGAACTGGTTTTTGCACTTTGCGATTAGTACTTTGTGAACTAAATAAATTAATGACGTTTGATGTGATTTGATAAGTGCCCCATTTGAAACGACAAGCCTATTGTCATTAATTGGCCGCATATTTCAACTAAAATCTCAATAACTTTTTAGCCAACCCGTAAATCGACCCCGTGTTCCAGGAGTGACGATAACTATTTATTACTTCTTATAAAATAATTCTTTATTGTCATATTTATAAATATATCAGGAAACAGTACAAATGTAATCATTCAAAAGAGGCATTTTGTATTTATGTCATGGGACCAACCTTTTTGTTAGACATGACGCTTAAATGTAAAAACTTATCCTCAAAAATACGACCATATTTTTATTACCTTTCGTACTTATTGTTCTTACCATGTTCCTTGGGCTATATAACAGTATGTAACGGATAATGCTTTCAACAATTAACATGTCGACGATTCTATGGGAACGGACGAACAATTGTATGCCAACTCCACGGATGCGACGTTTTTGTAGTGCGTGTGTTTCACAACGCTCGACGCTCTACGCTCCCGTGTGTCGCAATAGCAACTTAGCGGAACGCAAATTATGACCTAAGTTTTGTTTATAGTGAGATTGAAGATTTAATTATTTATTTAATAAGGTCATAAAGTTACATTTATGAATATCATAAAGTAAGAAAGGTGTGATAGAGTATGCGATTGATGAGCATGAGGCTATGGTTTAAGGTCTACAACTGTAACTAGCGAAATGTGGGCACCAAGTAATATCTATCTGATTTTCTTTAAAAGTACTTGCGCATTAGGAATGCATCCTGAGTCGCGAGGATCAAACCCACAACACTACACTCGGCGCAGAGGCAATGGCGAAGCAACGACTTAAATCATTACGCCATCCGTGCAGTCAAAGGTGTGATACTAATATTGTTTACGGTTACTTCTAAGGATTGCTGCCGATATTCATTAGCAGACGTGGACCAAACTATTGTCTTTATTCTAAAATGTTAAGTTTCAAGTCAATTCATTTTAGAGTTCGAAAAAACTCTTACACAACAGCTTTGTCCGTCTGTCTGTTATACAACTTTCAACTTAAGAACCGTAAGGGCTAGAGACTCGCGGTCAACGCCATTCGACTCAGCATAGTCGATATACCCCCGAAATTACTATGACCTTTGACAATGACCTCTGACCTCTGACTTTGGTCACGTGATACAATTTTTTCGAACTCTAAGTTTTACGGCAATTCATTGCTGTTTCTCACTTGTTATTATAAGAAATCTGTATGGAAAATATAGGGAACCCTTTGTCTCGACAATTTTTTTTGTCCTAATTTAATTTGGCATGACTAGTTGGACATAATTTTTGTCATAATATCGAATACTTTGACATAATTGTTTTTTGGCGTACTATTTCAGTAGGCATAAATATCATTTAGGCAAATCATTATGCCCTAATTTTGATTGGCATAAAGTTATAACTTATAAGGCATATAAATCTTGGGTACCATAGTGTAACAATAAGCCGCCAACATGTTTATTTTATATACGAAAAGTATTTATTAAATGCAAATACAAAATTTACAAAACTTCAAATTTATACTAGGGTTTGATTTTGTGTTTGTTATGTGTTTTTTGTGTATAATATGTATGTATGTATTTACAAAATAAAAAGTATATATGTATGTTTATCCATTGTCTAGTACCCATAGTACAAGCTATGCTTAGTTTGGGTTAGATGGTGTTGTGTGTATGTAAAGAATATTATTATGCTTAAAAAAATTGTGCCTTAACAGCTATGTCAGATGAATATTGTGCGTAACTATTATTAGGATAAGTAAAAGTATACCATGTTAAATTATGTCATATAATTTTATGCGAATAAATAGGGAACCGAAAATATGTCTGAAAACTTTTACTATTTAAAGAGATATAAAATTTTACATCTGTCACTGCGAAAGACTCTATACATTTAGAAACAAAAGAGATTTTACTGTGGATTCGGAAATGAATTTGATTTCGGGACGAACTAATAATAATAATATCAGCTCTGTATTAATCTGTCCCACTGCTGGGACCGTGGGTCCGGGCCCCTTCCCAGTGTGAGAAGGGTTAGACCATAGTCCACCACACGGGCTCAGTGCGTGGTGGCAAACATCACTTATCTTCGAGAACATTATGGAGTACTCTCAAACATGCAGGTTTCCTCACGATGTTTTCCTTTACTGTTAAAGCGAGCGATAATTAACTATGTAATACGCACATCATTTCGAAAAGTCAGAGAAGCGCGCCTTGGAATCGAACTTGAGATCTCTGTGTGGTTGTCCAACGGTATACTTAGCCTATTGGGAGACCACTAGGCTTAGTATAGCGGTTATCGATCTAGTCTTAATGTAGATGTACTTATGTAGGCTCACTGCAGTATCTACCGCAGTAGGCTCTAAAAAATATTGACACGACCTAGATAAAGTTTAATTTATTTTATGTAACACGAAGGAAATGCAGTGTACTGCAGTCATTTTAAAATATTATTCGTTTCTTGTTAAAAGATATTGCGTGACATAATTTACAAAAGTATTTTAGCAAAGACTTGTTTTTATATTAGCGCTTCGGAGGTATGAAGTTCTTTGACTTAAAACAAAAAAGAACTATAATACATACATACTCTCCCGAAGAGGTAGGCTTTCAGAGGTATGAAGTAAGCTCTATGTCATTAAACGCAAAGCAGTGATAATACAGACATACTCCTGAAGGGATAGGCAGAGGTGCAATACACCCTCATTTCGCCAACTATGATTTTAAGTCCCATATTATCTAGGGCCAGCCTATTGCAGTCTGCTCAACATAGTTCCAGATTCAGTACTGCTACTGTTTCTTGACAAAATTACTTAATAACATTTTGCCGACAATCAAATCAGAGACGTATAACAGTCAGATTCAGTACACTGCCACTGAACGAGTCAATTTAATATCTTGATTAAAATTAGCAAAATGGGAATGTGAGTTTATTTGTTTATCACTCTTTCATGTCTTAACTACTCGACCGATCATTATGAAAATTCACAAACACGTTGTCAGGGCTACAGAAAAGAGCATGGGTACCTTTCATACGGAAAATTGTTACCGAGCGAGTAAAACTGCGGGCGAAAGCTAGAAGAAATATTTACTTATTTTTCATAGATTTCTATCTTACAATTTACCAGTATTCTAGTTAAATCTATCATCTAAGCTACGTGTTAGGAGTAAGTTTACGAACAGTATAAATTACCAGATTTAAGCCTCAACCTCTCGATTGCAATTCGGGTGCATTTACCATTGGGTTATCATCACGTCACAAATAAAACCCAACCAAAAGTATTCGCACGTAAACAATGCTAATCCAGTTGGTTGATGGAAAGCAGTTGTTAGGCAAGTGGGCCGCGACCGCAACAAGGTTATTGTGGGACCACCTACTTCGGAGCCGGCACACATAAAGGTTTAACTGCGTTTCGCAGGTACCCGCGTACAAAGAGACATCGAGACGCTTACATGTTGATGAGATGTCGATGGTGTGAGTTGATTACTTGGCGGTTGTTCATACCGTTTTAATTTCAATTTTAGAATATAGAGTTCTGAGCTATTCTAAAAAGTTTAAAAGTTAAAAGTTCTAACGTATAATTATTTTTTATTAAATCGACGAGACGCGCAATTTTTTCAACCTCAAAATGGTCGAAGATAAAAAAGAATAAACACATTTTGGGACACTGTCTTGCAATTTTTTAACAAACACACGTACTTGCCTAATAACACTTCGCATAACCCAAAAGGCAATGATTGCAAACTTATTTTATTTAACATAACCTGAAAGCAAACTCTTTGATGGGCTACAAACATTGTCTAATACTTATTATTTTAACAGTATTATGTCCCATATCGTTATTGTCTCTCATACATAATATATCTGTACTATTCGATTAACATTAAATTCAACAAATTTGTGTCTGTACATTGAAGTTAATATAAGCGATATAAATTATTGATAAGCGATCCTTGCCGCACTTTGATATGGCCATCTTAGGTATAGATCTTTGCCGCTACCTTAATCGCAAAACCTACATCGAGAGCGTCATTAAGCAAGCTTCGCGAAAACTCGGAGTTCTGAACAGGGTGAGGCGGTTCTTCGCGCCTGGGCAGTTGTGCCTATTGTATAAGGCACAAGTGCGCCCTTACGTGGAGTACTGTTCTCATCTTTAGGATGGCTCCGCGCAGTACTTGCTAGACGCTCTTGACAGGTTACAGCGGCGGGCTGTCCGTATCATCGGAGATCCAGAGGTCACGAGTTCACTGGAACCTCTGCAACTCCGTAGGGATATTGCCTCATTGGCATGTTTCTACAGAATATACCACGGGGAGTGCTCTGAAGAGTTATTCCAGCTTATCCCGCCCTCCCCTTTCCTATCCAGAACAACGCGTGCTGGGCTCAGATGCCATCCTTACAAGGTAGAGTCAACTAGAGTGCGTACCAACAAGTTTGGGTCCTCATACTTCTGCCGATCGATCAAGGCATGGAATTATTTGCCAAGGCACGTGTTTCCTTCTTCCTTCAATCCTGGGTCCTTTAAGCGGGGCGTGAAAAAGCACTTTCTCAGGCCATCAAAGTAGAGACCTCAACATCGTCTCGGCTGCTATGAGGACGGTATGGAGGCCACTGCTCTTAGACCACACGACTGCTTACCATCAGGCGAAAAGTGACCATATTAACGAGCAAAAAAAAAAACATGTCCTAGATTTATTCATAGTACGGATACTGTGTAGTAGTTGAAGTAGCCGCCTTGCCACTGCTACTGCGCCGAGTGTTGTAGGTTCGAATCCCACACGGGACAAAACTTTATGTGATCCACAAACGGTTGTTCCGAGCGGGTGTGTTCTTTGTGTCCGTTGTTTGAATGTTTGTAAAGTCCTCCGCGACACAGGAATTATTACTAGTGCAGGAGTTGTCTTTTTAAGACAAAAGAGATCAGAAGAAGTAGGTATACTTTTGTCCGAGTATGCGGTCCCATGAATTCCTGCGAGGGAATCCACAGGGTGTTAACTAGTTTAGTTATATCGCTTATAAGACACTTCCAGTCTTCTTTGTTGTCTTGCAATACAATGAAGAAACAAACCAGCCAGATTAATCTTCTTCATTTGTTTATTGTTGGCTCATCAAAAGCCTTGTAAATCTTTGCCGTAGAATCATCGTGAATGACGTCTAGTACATCGAATCTTGCGTGTATACGTATATTGTTTTGTACAGTAAGTAGTACTCCTAATTGTGCGAACAAGAGAAGGGAGCGTGCGAATGGTGTGTTTCGTCACGGTGGCTCCATCGAGGCTTCATAGCGAATGAGGCGATGTCCAAGTGAAGGGGCCATGTGCTTCGTTTTTTTATTCTTGCCAGTTTATGGACTTCTAACGACTATGATGAAGTGTTTATGGATAATGGTAAATCGTGTTGTCAATTGTTCTGCCATTGTTATGTGCTTATTTGTTTGTAGTAATGAGAGATTTCAAAAGTAGGTGTATGGTGTAACTGCTTGAGTGGCGAAGTGGTTTATGTAGTCGCCACAACTCTCCCACTACACCGGTTCAGTCCCCATACACGCCCAGTTGTATCAAGTCTAGGTAGGCTTTGTATCCGATGTATGAAAAATTCGCCGCAGCACAGTAATTTCGTTTAAAGCAGGTGTTTTAAAAAAAATAAGTATTCATAGTCAAAAGGAATTTATGAATTTAGGACACAAAGTAACACGTGAACTTCAAACGAGCTTCGGGATTGTGATTGAACGATTATAGTCACAAGTATTGCCTAATTGTTCGCTCTCATGTAGGTCACATCTCCCTAACTATATCACGTAGAATGTACCGGTCCTTTTTTTATATTATGTAGCAATACGTATAAAAATTAGTCCAGCGATTAAGCATACCGTACGTCAAAAGCTGTCGAACATGACGCGGATAATATGTGCAAGTTGAGGCTTTTGGCAGGTTTGTTGTAAACGATTGACGCAAGTCACCTGGGCAAGTAGCTTGTAAGATTTTCTCATGCATGCAGCTTGTATGCGTAGCTCGCATCAGCTATTTGCTTCGCTAGCACCTTTACACTCAACAAAGTAAGTGCTTTCTGAAAACAAAAGCTATATTTTTTGGCAACCATGACCGGATTTAAATCGAAATCTAGACAAAGTATGTTTTCGATCAAGTTTTGCAGACAGATTGTCTAGTGTCTACAAACTTTTGTTTGTCAGAAATCCGTATTTATTTTGTGAAACATAAAATGATTCTAGGTTTTGCCGGCGGCTTCGTTCGCGTTTATGTAATAAATTAATAAAATAGTTATCTCTCGGGAACAATACTTTTTTCTGGATGAAAGTTTTTCTGTACCCCTGACAACGTGTATGCGAAACTTCATGATGATCGGTCGAGTAGTTAAGGCGTGAAAGCGTAACAAATAAACTGACATTTACGTTTATAATATTAGTTAGGATGCAGTGTATAGTGCTGCTGATACGTGAACGTAAACGTGATATGCTGAGGGAGCTAAAGCGTCACCAAAATTCATTAAATAAAAATAAATTCAAAATGTACTCGAAACGTCTGAAACACATTATTAAAACGACACAAATGGTGCAAAATAGTAATTTCATTAACAATGCGTCAAATAAGGTTAAAGATACCTGGAGAATTATTAACTCATCAAAATTTAACCAACCAAAGAATGACTCTATAAAATTACTTGTAGATGAAAAATTTGTAACAAATACGAATACTGTAGTAGAATTATTTAATAATTATTTTGTTGACCATGTCCAATCTGTAAATAGTACTAATCATGTCATTGATCGCAATTTATCATTGATTAAGTCTAATTCTAATTTAATATTTCTATTCCCTTCAATACCAAATAACATATATAATACCTAGAAAGAAAGAAAGAAAATAGAAAGAAAATTCATTTATTTTGACAGAAAACACACAACACATACTTCAGACAGCATAAACGTAGTATACAGTTAGACAGGCAAAGACAATGGGACACTAGGACAAAAGTAAATGACAATTTAAAATACAATAATATTATAAAATGGCATCATTAATTAAACTAAATATTACAATAATAAACAATAATAAAAACAAAAAAAAATAGACGCAAATAGGAAATAAAAAACAAAAATACACAAATTAACAAATAAAAGAAATATTTATTATTAAATTATGTGTAGAAAACGGCCAATTTCCTGGGGTGATAACGCTGTCTGGTGTAAAGCCTCTATTTAAAAGAATGATCCATAAAACTTAAAAATTACAGGCACATCGCATTTGTTTTAATATTTTCGAAAATTATTGAAAAATATATCTTTTTTTTTTTTTTTTTTTACGTGGGGGAATGCTGTGACGCATATCCCTCCGCGGGGGCGGGCGGAGGGATTATGTCGGACTCGCCGGGGTAAAAGAAAGATTTTGAAAAGATAATGTACCTCCCGGGATACCGACTAAACCTACCACGGTGTTCCTCGACAAAACCACTATCGACGGGGCCGCGCGAATCACTTGCGCATACGGTCGCGACCCCGCCGAGGTTTCGGCCCGCCGTATGAAACGGCAGGCCCCTACGCAATAAGACCTACCCAAGATAGGTTCTACAAAATAAAAGCCCTACTGTCTCCCCCTAAAGGGGGGGAGACGGACACGACACAGAGGCGCGCGTGGGAACACGCACGCCGCCTCTCGGACCTGGTGCTGAACGGATGATCACAACCTTTACTCTTTTCTGGAAAATACAATATATTATCAAAAGAACAATATGGATTTAGAAAGTGTAAAAATATAAATATGGCCATTTATGGATTAATTAATGATATCGTTACGAATATGGATAAAAAATACCTGTGACGGTTTTATTCATGGATATGTCTAAGGCTTTTGACTTTGTTGACCATAAAATCTTACTGAAAAATTATATAAGTATGGTATCAGAGATAACGCCTTGAAAATTATGTCATTACAATAAAACTGAAATAGCATACCAATCGAAACAAAAAAATATATATGCCGGTGTACCCTAAGGTAGCGTCCTTGGCCAGTTATTATTCTTGTGCTACATAAATGATCTCCCTAGAACCATAAAACATCCCAGTACTCTTTTTGCTGATGACTGCACTTCTATCTTTATTGGGAAACACTTGAACCCCTATGAGTCAGAAATAAATGATAGTTTACGTAAGATTATATTGTGGCTAAATGAAAACAATTTAAAATTAATTTCGAGAAAACCCACATAATGACATATAGGCAAAAAAGCAATGATACTAATATGAATATAAATTATGATAACAACACCATTAGTAAAATTGCCCATACTAAGATTTTGGGAATTTGGTTAGATCAAAGCATGATATGGAAAATACATATAGACAATATGATAAAAACACTTAACCAGTATTGCTATGCTCTATATAATTTAAGTAAAGTTGCAGACCGAGATACTGTTCTTGCTGCATACCACGCATATGTCTCTTCTACACTCAGATACGGTATAATATTTTGGGGTAATTCGGCTGAAGCAGATAAAGCATTTAAGGCCCAAAAAAAAGTGCCTCCAAGCAGTATGTATGTTAAAATGTACGAAAAGTTGCAAAAAAAAAAAAATATTAACTCTTCCGGGTCTGTACATAATATATGAGGTAGCCTTATTTGTTAAAGGTAATTTGAGTCAATTTGAAAACCTTACTAACAGACGTTATAAAGACAAAATACGGATACAGCAACATCAATTTGCACATTTTCTAAAAGTTTTCTTGGCATGGCTCCTAAAATATTTAATAAAATCCCTAAAGACGTAAGATCTTTGAATTTCAACAAATTTATTAATTTAAGAAATCCCATCTCCTGTTTTCGCTTGGAAACCATATTATTCGATTAATGAGTTTTTTGTTGACAAGTCAAATTTAAATGTCTAAGAATCCGATATGTTTGTAATCCCAATATCATATTAGTACCTCATATATTTATGATTAGTCTAATGCCATGATTTAATTGTAATGAAAATAACCATTAAAATTATTGAAATATGTAAGCTATGAATAAAAATTTTAAAATTTTAAATACAACAATCGGCGCTATTTGCCGCGTTTCAAACGAAACACTTCGCTACTGGCTGTGAGGTGCTCAGTGAGGAGGTGGCGGAGGCTTTAAGCTTTGACGGGACGCGACGCCGGCACCTTGGCGACGCCCCGTCGCCATGCAGACGGCAGCCGTAGACGTCGACAAACAAAGCAACAGTCATAGTGACAAACGTCATACAAATTTTTAATAAGTTTATTTTATTATTTCATATAAAATCATTGTAAATATTTAGCGTAAGTTAAAACTTTGTTTGGTTATGTTGCAAAACTTAGGCAACAAAAGTGATGTGGAAGTGAGTGCCGGTCAACCTGCCACATCCCTAACAAATCTGGTACGTTGCCCTAATTGTTCGCAGGCTCGTTTTTTTAAAGGTGAGCGGGGCTTGAGAGTGCATTTTGGTAAAGTTCATAAAAACCAAAATGTACCCTCTAGTCCCAGCACAATACTACTAAGTAATCCCTTACCTTTAACACCCCAAATTCCCTTTTGGCAATATTTAGGACGCATGAAAAATTCCATTCCGATTTTAAAAAGAGTTCCTCGAGGTGTGAGACCTTCAGTGGCTCAAAAATTGGCTCACTGCATAGGTCTTGTCGTTCGAGAGAACTCTAAAACAGCTTGGGAACAATTACTTACCTTTCCTTATAGGATTCTACATGTTAAAAAAGTTGAGAATACACAAAAATCATTAACAGCACAAATTAAAGATAATTGCAGTTTTAGTTATAACTATTTAGAACCAAAAGACACCACCTCCTACAATAGCAAATCATTGTACCAATATGTAGAATCCAAATTAAGGGAAGGTGACATTAGAGGTGCATCTAGGTTATTGTTCAGTAGCGATGTGGTGGCGCCTTACTCTGCAGAAACACTTGCGGGTCTGCAGAGCAAGCATCCAGCGCCCACTGATGGTCTCTCCTTCCCAGACGCACCTGATGCTGACATGGATTGTCTCAAGGTGACAGCCAAGGACGTATTTACAGCCGTTTGCTCCTTTCGAAGTGGATCTGCTGGTGGCCTCGACGGCTTGGCACCGCAACATTTAAAAGATCTTTTGTGTTACAGCGCCGGGGAAGCTGGTGATGCACTTTTGAAGGAGCTGACGGCTTTAATCAACTTAATGCTCTCCGGCGGTGTGGTGGATGACATCATCGATATTTTGTACGGGGCAAATTTATGCGCCCTACGTAAGAAAGATGGTGGCATTCGTCCCATTGCCGTGGGGTGTACCTATCGTCGTTTGGCAGCCAAGCTATGTTGCAAATACTACAGTGCCCCCCTCGCAGAGAAATTTCAACCAGTCCAGCTTGGTTTTGGGGCTGTGAGGCTGCCATCCACGCTCTCTCCACGTACCTTGGCTGTGGCGAAGGTGAGGTCATCTTAAAGGTTGACTTGAAGAACGCCTTCAATTCTGTGAATAGGGACACCTTGCTGACGCAAGCTAAATTAGAAACACCCAAAATTTTCAATTTTTTGTGGCAGTGTTATAGACACCCATCTAAATTAATTTATAAAGACAACCATTTAGAATCTGCAGTTGGGTGTCAACAAGGTGACCCTCTTGGACCAGTCATTTTTAGTTTAGCCATTCACCCAATTATTGAAAAATTAAATTCTAAATTTAACATCTGGTACCTGGATGATGGGACCCTAGGAGGCGACATGGAAACGGTTTTACAAGACTTGAAACTTTTAAAAAATAAATTTAATTCAATTGGTTTAGAACTAAATTCCAATAAATGTGAAATTTTTATTAACGATAAAGTTGATAAATCTTTGGCTTTATCAAAATTCAATTCTTTGGCTTCAAACATAAAAATTATTGAAAAAGTTTCTTTTCGCCTTCTCGGGTCTCCCGTATTGGAGGAGGGATTCGAGTCTTTCATAGATGAGAAGATCCAAAATTTTTGTGAAATTTCAGACCGACTACTCAAAATTAATATTCATTCGGCTTATACAATCATTCGTTATTGCCTCTTCGTTCCTAAATTCACACATGCCCTCCGATCCTCTCAATTTTGGAAGCATTTAATACTTTTGGATAAAATTGACAATACTATTCGGCATACACTTAGCAAAATTTTAAATTTGGCCATGAACGACTGAGTGTGGCTCCAGGCAACCCTACTAGTTCGCTTGGGTGGCCTCGGCGTTCGCAAAATTAGTGATGTCAGTTTACCGGCATTCCTGTCTTCGGTCCACTGCACTGAAGAATTGACCAGGAAAATTTTAGCTCCCACACTGGTTAATTCGGAAGTGTCGTGCAAGTCCGATGCAGTGAACGCTTGGAAAATGATCTGTCCAAGCTCTGATTTGCCATCCGATCTATTCTCTCAGAGTCGGTGGGACGGGCCGCTCTGCAACATGGTGAGAGAACATCTCATGCACACATCTCCTAATGTTGCTGAGCGTGCCCGTTTATTGGCTGTGGGGGAATGGGAATCGGGTCTTTGGCTTCAAGCACTCCCATCGTCCAACATAGGCACTATGTTGGATGACACAACGTTCCGCATCGCTTCTTGCCTTCGTTTAGGTGCTCCATGTGTTTCTCCGCATCGATGTCACTGTGGTGAAGCCGTCGATGGCCTTGGCCACCATGGCCTATCATGTAGCAGGAGTGCCGGTCGTTTTTCGCGGCACGCCAACCTTAATGACATTATCCGTCGTGCTCTTGTCACCGCCGGCGTGCCAGCTCATCTTGAACCTAATGGTTTGGCGCGTGACGATGGAAAGAGACCGGACGGTATGTCATTGATGCCTTGGAAGATGGGTAGGCCCTTGGTGTGGGACGCAACGTGTGTAGACACCCTTGCGCCATCACATCTTCCCAGTACGGCGGGTTGTGCTGGTGCTGCTGCTGCATCCGCGGAGACTCTCAAGCGGCGCAAATACAAAAATCTGGCAGGGGATTATGTTTTTGAGCCGTTTGGGGTCGAAACGCTAGGGTCATGGGGTCCCAGTGCTCGTGCTCTTTATAGAGACATAGCGAAAAGGTTAATCGACGCTTCCCGTGACCAGAGGGCTGGCCTTTATTTCGCGGAAAGGATAAGCATTGCCATTCAACGTGGCAATGCTGCCAGTCTTCTGGGCACACTACCAGTTGACTGTGATGCGGAGGAATTCTATGACGCCTATTAGAGGGTTTTAGTTTTCTTTTTTATTTCTCTGTTTCATAATATTTTAGGTATAAGTTAGTTTTAAAGAATTGTTTATATTATGTATATAATTAATAATTTATTTTTTTATAGTAAAAATAAATAATGATATCATAAAGATAATATTAATGATTATTATTTATATAGCCAATATAATGTTGTTTAGTATAAATGTGATATTGATAATTAATTTGATAATTTTATTATGATATGGTAATTTAAAATTCAATAAATATTTATGTATAGTTAATAATTTATATATAATTAGTTTGTACGCCCACAGGGCGAAACATAGTGATACTTTTTTTAATATCTTATAACTTGTAACCACCTGTGATTCACAAATAAAACAATTTGAATTTGAATTTGATACCTGGTCAAAAGTGTTGCGATCCGTATTTATATATCTTTATATATATATATATATATAAATCTTCTGTGCGTGTATTTGTAATTAAACTCCTCCTAAACGGCTGGACCGATTTTGATGAAATTTTGTGTGTGTGTTCAGGTGAATTCGAGAATGGTTCAGATTTGGATATTTTTAATTTTTTTCCTTTGTCCAGGACAATGTTTGTTGGGACAGCTAGTTATTTGTATATAATCTATAGTTCAATAGGCTGGTTTTATATCCGAGATTAACTTAACGTAGCTACTCGCCTAGTATATTCTTGACAGTTTATGCAGAGGTTATTACACCAGATATGTATTTAGATTCCACGTAATAGGAACGAACCTATTCCTGTCAACCATGCACATTTTTAGACTCAGCCTGGCTAGTATTGCCTATAATAATTTTCAGTTCTAGCGGCTTAGTGCTACTATTAAGAATGTCTTAATCAAAAGACTGAATAAGATTGCCGATCGAATGCAGATAAAGGACCGACTGTTTTTATATATAATATATTTAACCTTTAAAAACTCCTACAAGAATATGTTTTAAAAACGATCAAAATATTTGTATTCTTTGGTAGTTGTACGGGGGACTCCTGGGCCATTTTTATTTGTCTACTTACAAACTTTACAAACGGTATAAGTTCAAAACGACGTTTCCAAGTTAGAACACCGAAACACCATTTCCGAAGCAACATAAACTATTACTTACAAGTTACTTTAAACTTTAGCTGGAGGCCTAAAGGGATTGTCCAAGCATAAAACACGGTAAATGCTTAAATAAATCAGCACCGACCCGGCCGGCCCACAATAATATCAAATTCCTGTTTATTTTATTATTCATAGATCTTACTAATTTGGAGCGTGGGATACTAAGAACATTTTGTAAGTCAACAGATGTTTTGCATATATAGTCACGCCCTCTGTCGCCAGTTAAGGGGAACTATTATATTTTCCTTGTGCGAATTTTGTTGTTACGCAAATTTAACTAGGAAAGTGAGTCTAGAATGTAGGTGTGTACGTGTGGAAGCCCAGCCTTACATTGCGACATTTTTGCTTTGAACCGTTGGACGAATTTGTCAGAAAATGTTGACATGGTATCTATATGATTTATTTGGACATAACGTTTCCACATACACAATGTATTTTTGGTGTATACTTATATAGACAACGGCTTTATGTGTAATTTCACATATATCAATTAATTATATAAATAATGTATTTAAGCTTAGCAGGCTGACGGCCCTTGGCTTTCCTTGTATGCCACCCTACGATGCATAAAAAAAGTAAACACTTGAAACTGTTACCTATATTTTGATAACAACGTTCCTTATATACTAATATTCACATTCAATAGCTATCATCTCTTTGCCCAGATGTTTGTTTAGCATGCCTCTATTTTGAATCTATCATTAAGTTCTCTCCTGACTTCTTCATAAGTCTTAATTATTCTTGCTTTGTCTACCACTTCTTGCACTAAATTTCTACTACTACTAATTGGCTATACCGTTCCTGATTTAGTAGATTTAGTTTTTTGAGTTAGTTACGCATTGTATGTTATATATTGAAATCAGTCTTATTTATAGAAATTAAACTATGTTAAAACAAACAAAACGATAAAAGTAGTTTAATTTCAATATCCCATTCCTTATAATAGTCTTTTGAAATTTTGTTCCATTCAGGTCTAATCAGGTAATTTTTATATTTACTTAACATTTAATAGTTTTACTAATAAGTTGCACAGATGGATTCACACTTCATTAACAGTTAAGATTACCACGTAATAGGGGACCAGCCCAATGGGTTATTAATTATAATATTAATATTCCAAGACCTGAGGTATACCGTCTATTATAAAATTGTTCTAGGTTAAGAAAATTGCAAAATAAGCGTTGCAGCTCTTTACTCTATATTACGGAAGGAAAACGATGCTCTTTACACCACATCTATATTAATATTACAAATCTGAGTTTATTTGTTTGGCTGAACGCGCTAATCTCAGAAACTACTGGTTCGAATTGAAAATCTATATTAGTGTTGGATAGCTCATTTATTGAGGAAGGCTATAAGCTATATCATCATACATCATCATGCTATGACCAATAGGAGCGGGACATCGATGAAAATATTGCAAAAACGGGGGAAATTCTCTTATGTGAAGCAGACGAAGTTACGCGGGTCAGTTAGTTTATTATAAAGTCATAAGTCTGTAATTAATGATCTACGTATAATATAAGAGCTAACGAGCCTCACTTGGCAAGACATGGGTAAAATTACATTTATTTTGTTACAATATGGAAATTTCTTTCTCTCGAATAGTATTCGAATGTAGTCGTGCTCGGCGCGATACCTGGCTTGAAAGGTGCTTGTATTTGAAAAGGTAAGCGCATATACGACTTATGTATAGTATTAAATTTTTCCCTTAGCCTTTTGTTATGTCACACTGCTGGGCAAAAGCATCCTCCCTTGGAGTTTCAAACCACTCTATCCGAAGACATTCCCTGCCAGTCACTTTTATTCCAGGTGACGGGGCAGACCTAAATGTAGGTGGAGAGATGACTTGGACGTCTTCAAATACATTCAAATATAATTTTCATGTTATTGTGCATATTGCGAGGTACTATTTCTATTTCTCACTGACTCGGATAAAGACAGCACGCCACTTGTTAAGGGTAAATAGGCCTTAAACGCAAGCCCTGCCCAGCCATCCTGGTCAGTCCATTTGAGTTTGAGATATGGTATCTTTGTGCTCTACAAGCTTTAAGCACAATCATTTTTTAAATCAACGATGCTGGTTACAAATTTATCTATTTGTATAATTTAATTTCCTACTCTATGTTATAATAACACCAATGTTATAAAGGTGAAATCACGCATAAGCCATTGAAACGACTCAGACGTAATATGGCATACCGACAAACCATGTCCTGGGAAGACATTGCATACTTCTTATCCTGATAGCTATTCCATAAGATTTGCGCGTGCGAATCTTCAGGCAGAAGATAATTGTTATATAAAGTAAGAAGAAAATGACTCTTATACTTTTACTGATTTTGTGTGTCCATTAATCTGTCGAATGCATCTTTCTCGACTCGAATCGCTCTATACAGACAATATGTTTCCATTCTAAAGAGACTGCGAATGTTCTAGTAACATAAGACCTAATTATAAGTAATCCTCATAGTCTCACTCATCTGTACATTCAATCATTACTGTACAAACATATTCGTCTAGTAGAGATAATACTTTCTTTCCCCTCGTGTCAGTCTGAAAAGTGCTTAAGTGGAAAAATGGAAATGTTATTTTTACGATAGTTTAACTTAATAATCGCTTGTTTATCTTATTGATATAATTATGGACTTTAATATCTCTCTCTTATCAATGTACCTAATAATTATTTACTATGTAATATGTTTTTAATAACTTGAGTTAATTAAATTACTATTATCACAATAAATACTATACATTTTATGAATGTTTATTTACGATATAATTAATATAATATCGCTAGGCTATTATTTATTTAGAATGTAAATAGAGATAAGAAAATATTAATAGCTGGTAAGCTAATAATTCTTTAGGCCTTTAAAGAATTAAAACGACAACATTCCACTCAATAATAATGACATATCCACATACATTTAATGCGTTGTTACATTAAATAATTATAGGTAATTACATTTTACTCAAACAAATCGAATATCGAAACACATTGAAATTAAAATATGCTAATGGAATTACAATCAAGGTTCAGCGTCCTGCGTGGCTAATGCGTCTTTACACTCCCCTGGGACCTGCGACCAGACGGTACGAACAAAAAGCCAATTTCATAAAACTATGCACCCGACTGCGGCCCATAACAATAAATGAGCAAACCTCCAGAACCTGATACCTCGCCCGGATATACTTTTCACATGTCCTCTGTCAACACACACGGAAAATTTTATTTCCATTGCAAACTTTTTACTTACGCAATTCTGCGTAAGTTTGCCAAACGCGTAATGAATTTTCATCGCGATTGTAGCACGCATCGCTGTGATACAGTGGTACAGGAATCTGCAAGTCTGCCACACACATACGCAGTGACGTCGCGACGCGGAGGCTTCGAGTGCACACAGCTGTATTTTCACATCGCTCGCCAGTCTGCCCCGTGCTGCTGCTCGCGACGTTTGTGTCGTGCGGCGCCGCGACGCCGACCCTCCGACATCGCGAAAAAAGTTTTCGTCCGACATACGAAACTTTCCTTGGACTTTCCTTTCAACCCGCACATTGTTGAATTGGAACAGTCTGTTTTGAACCCGGCGAACGCGAAAAGTGACCTTCTAAAACCGGAATTCGGTATCCTCCGGAACGGGTTTAGGCTCGGACCCCGCCGAGCCAGGACTTTCGTGAAGTGCTAACTTGATTTTCATAGTGGTGTGTTCAGTGTGAGTGACTGGATACTACGCTCAACGGAAGGCCGGGCAGTGTCCCACAGTTATAAGGTCGGCAAACAAGTAAAAGTGCTGTTAAACATTTCCGTAAGTATTGTTTTTAGTTGTAGTTCAAAGACCTCATAACTTGGCAGAAATATGCAACATCGTGCAGAATCATCAAGAAATCTACACTACAACAAGTCAGTAATTTAATATACCTAGTCTGAGTGTCGTAATAGTCCTTGCCCTTGTCAAAACAAAAAGTCTAATATTTTTTATCAAACGACTTAATTCGGTGCATGACGGCAAAAAATAAGTCGGTCAGAGTAAACAATGTCTTTTATCTATTGGGAGTAATCGGTAATATATTATCATTGATAGTCGACATAGCTTAATCTTGGCTTAACAATAACGGAAATCACGAAAGTCAATATAAACTACAATTAATTTTAATACTCAGGGTATTGTTAATCACTGCGGGTGTGAATTTGGCATTCGGAAATAAATAAAATATTTAAATTGAATGAAAAGCAGTTTCGAGTCAGTGCACCTTTACCGGATCTGTGATACGTTCAATTTGTGAAGCTTTTTTGTTTCATGTTTGCATACGGACGGACGGGTCGTCCGACCTCACTAATGTTTTGCATCAATCGAAAGTGTCATGCGTCTGTGAGTCTATTTCGAACCGAACAGATGTGCAAAAACTCGACGAAAAACAACTATTGAGTGCTTTGTGCAAGTAAAAAAAGAACAGTGCAACGTTAACTTTATTATTTTTTACTTCGAAGCCAAATTCGCTCTCAGCACAGCCTTAGTGATGTGTTCTTATTCTATTTTTGATCACAGAGAAATTACTTCTGACATCTTGAGTTACCTGTGGCTTCTTGAACTTCGAATGAACTTTAAGACTTTTGACTCCTAATACATTTGCGATTACAATTAAGATTGCTAATATTTTTTAGATATATTAATTCCTTTAGTAAGTTTCACCGGCAAGTTTGTCACAGGTCATAAAGCCAAGGTTGTTTCTAACTTAGTTAATAAATGCCATTGTATTATTACGATAAGCCCAACCGATATTTAATTGAAATTTTGAAACTGTAGCCAATTCATCTGAGCTTTGTTATATCAATATTAAATTAATGTTTAAATTTTTGGCAGATTTGCATCTGCCATTTCACTTATATCTTTATTTATATTTACTTTCAGAATTTCTTCTAAACTCAGATTAATAAAATAATTAAATTAATAAAGAAAGAACTAAACTTTTTTAACGTACTACGTATAAACGCGTAATTGAACTAGATATAACGTTTGCTCAACTGACAACGATTGATCTATATGTCCGCTCAGCTCATAAATACAGCTAGAATTTTAGCAAATAAACCATTTAGTTAGCTTAAATTGATTTTTTAACAAAACAATCCTTACTCAGACATTACGTAGTGCCGATGAAAAAATTGTAACAGGCCGAGTCGTTCGTGCGTTTCCTTTACTCAGGTGAACGAATTACAGACAACATAAAACAAATATACCTATTGCCTTATTTACACAAACTGTATTCAGACTATGGGAATATTAAACTTTTTCTTATATAACGTTATGCTCACTGTCACAAAATTAGAAATAAAGAATTCGCATTAATACTTACTCATTTAAAACTTAAATCGTAGATGTTTGAGTAAAGTCAAATTATGTTTGTATTTCACCAAAGTCGCTTGTCACTATAACATTTATCACACGTATTTCTATCAACGTTTTTATTTGATTTTTTGTTTATAGAACTAATAAGTAATTTAAAACTGGTAAGAAAACTTAGATTTATATGATTACTTTATTTACTAGTTTGCCTTGGAGTTATATTGACGACGATACTTATCGCTGTGGTCAAGTAGATACTTGTCTTTTCAAACTACATCCCAAGTGGCGTATTCAGTGTTGCTAAAGGCACGTGCAACACTGAGTTCGGTACAGCCATTGCATTTATCAATTGTAGCTCAAATACCGAGTGCTTTGAATGAACACTGAACATACACCTAAAGAATAAGCAATCAAACCTTTTTTCGTGATGTATATTGATTGAATATTGACCTCAAATGTTTAAACTCTTCGAAACACTTTCACAACGCGTCTAGAGAGTGACCATTTGTATAAGTTCATTAACAATCTAAGGAATTGTGGTTTTGTCATATATTACAATCTCCTACTTTAGTACTTTCTATCAATGGTGATTTGTATAAAAAGTAAAATAGATCAGCTTTGATATTTAAGATTATAGCTGAGCCACTTATTCCGTTATACTTAACAAAAACTGATAGAAAAGATTACAATATTTAAGGCAATCTATTCAGACACCTCTATAGATATAAAAAAATATATTCATTGAAAAGCAACTACTCGACAATAATGACTAATACCTAACTGCAATATTTTATTATAAATGTTCAAGATTTCTTCGAGAGTTAGTTAATTTGTTAAGATTACTATTATTGGATATACTTACTTTAAAGACTGTAAACCTGTCTAGGTATACATGATTCACACTTTAAAAAGGCATAATTTGATATTATTTTAGCTACTAATTCCAAGCTTACATTTAAACTCCTAGAATTATATTTTCAAATCTAGTACTTCTTTATGTTAATCAGAAAATCACAGTAAAAGAATCTTGCTTTGTGTGCAATATTATTTTAAGTTTCTAGACCTTAAGAAAGCTCTGTGCGATTAACAGGAGCATATCTTGGTACCTATACCTATATCCCTTTAGCAAAAGTTGCGTACCAAATTATTTTTGGAAGATTGGCAATATTATGAGGTGCCCTATTTCTGAAGCGTCTAAAGATCATCGTCATAAGCACAAATCTATGCTTCTTTGCCACCACATACGACCTATAAAATACCTTGGAAAACCAGCTTGTACACGTGTACAAGCTGGCTTTTTAGATACGTATGGTATTTTTAGATACGTATCTAACAACCAAAATATGTATATTTTTCTGTCATCACAGTTCGTCGTGTAAATTATCGAAACCAATATGATGTGCCCAAACTTCCTCGTTTATGGTTTGCTTATGTAAATATATGTTTACATTAATATTTACATTCATTAGTAAGTCCAATTGAAGGCCGTTAGCAGCACACGAGTATTGTCGGCTTGTTTCACGAAACGTGATTCGACTCTGTAACCAAATAGTCAAGTGATATTTTTTTTATCTATTTCTACAAATGACGCATAAAGTTGTGTGTTTAAAGGACATCAATATTTAGACCGTTTGTAAGTTTATTATTGACTAGATTTTGCTCACGACTTCCCTCGCAGGTATAAATGTAGGGTAGGTTAGTAATAGTGCTTTTTCTGGATGAAAGGTACCCTATGTCCTTTTCTGTTGCCTTGTCCGGGCAACAGAACAGTACATAGGGTGCCTTTCGTGTATGCGAAATTTCATGATGATTGATCGAGCAGTTAAGGCGTGAAAGCGTAACAAGCAAACAAACTGACATTCGCATTTATAATATTAGTTAGGATATGGTTTATACAGTTGGCCCCGCCGTCTATGGTTACGTCGAGGAACACTGTGGTAGGTTTAGTCGGTATAAGATACCCCATCTTTCCCCCGGTGAGCCCGACATAACCTCTCCGTCGCCCCGAGGAGAGGTATGCGTCAAAGCATTCCTCCAAGTAAAAACAAAACATGGTGTTTACAGTTAATTTAAATTTTATATTAATTTTATTAAAGTACAATTTTATTTATAAATATTTAGGATATCATCTTTGTATTCTTTTTTTTTTTTTTTTTTTTACGTGGGGGAATGCTATGACGCATATCCCTCCGCGGGGGCGGGCGGAGGGATTATGTTGGACTCGCCGGGGTAAAAGAAAGATGTTAAAAGACAATGTACCTCCCGGAATACCGACTAAACCTACCACGGTGTTCCTCGACAAAACCACTATCGACGGGGCCGCGCGAATCGCTTTCGCATGCGGTCGCGACCCCGCCGAGGTTACGGCCCGCCGTATGAAACGGCAGGCCACTACACGAAAGACCTACCCAAAATAGGCACTTCGTCAGATAAAACCCTACTGTCTCCCTAGAGGGGAGACGGACTCGACACAGAGGCGCGCGTGGGAACACGCACGCCGCCTCTCGGACCTGGTGCTGAACGGATGGCGGGCAGGCCCACAAAGCCCGCCACCCCCAGGTCAAACCTCAGGGTGGCTGGAGGTCATCGCGCGCCCTCCGGCGCCCGGCTCTGCGGTTGGGGAGAGGGTTTAAACGCTCCCTCTCCCGCTCCGCCGCCTCCTTGATGGAAATTACTTCCTCACAGAAGGAGGCGACGGCGTTCCATGACCTCTCACTCCGGACCATAGACTGAACTACGGCCGGGAGCGAGAGGGCAACCGATCCGACTGCCGCGATCAAATCACGGCGCTGCGATGCCCAGGCGGGGCAAACCGCCAAAGTGTGCAGCGCCGTGTCCTCAACAACGTCGCGGCAGTCGCCGCAGTGGTGACAACCGGGCGTCTCTTGCCGGCGTATACGACACAGGAACCGGCCAAAACAACCGTGGCCAGTTAGAACCTGTGTCAGCCGGAAGGTGAGGGCGCCATGCCGCCTCTCCAGCCACTCCTCAAAAACGGGACTTACCGCCACGATCGTGGCGTGCCCGATCTTTGTATTCTTAGTTTTACTGCAATATATTGTTGGCTATGAACATTAAATTTAAACTACTTTTGCATGGGCAATCCATCTAAAGTATGTTTTTCTACTTTATTTACAATATTTTATTTACAAGTTCCCTAACTGTCTCAGTAGCCATTATCACGAGTAGATCAAGGTAGTATTCGTCTCGATATCTTCAAGTGCTTATAAATATTTATATCTCTCTTGTTCATTTTAATACGGACTAATTTTATTTTTAGTTTTATTTTTAGTAAAAAATATTGTTATTTATGGTTACTGCAAAGAAAAACTAATTTACATGTACTTGATATCGTTATTCACGGTGATTCCAATAATATCAGAAATAAAGTGTAGTGAATCTCTGTTGTGATTTAAATTGATTTTAGTTCAGGTCACGTGCGCTAACGTTTTCGTCAATATGTTCTCATTGCAGATATAGAAGGCTAGAATATATATTTTAATATGTTTTTTAAATATAGTGCTGTAGATGCAGCGATGAAATATATAGTTGACGTAGATACTAATCATGTAGGTAGGTTTAATGAAGCGAATATTTTGCATCTTGCATAACAATGTTATAAAAACAATCATAAAATTATGTTTCTGATTATAAAATATTGTTATTTTATTTATGCTCCAAGATTAAGTAATTATCATTGTATTAATAGTACGACCATCTAACAGGTCACTAGCCTTAACACAATCGTCGATAATGCACAGTAATGTAACAAAAACTGATCACGAATTTGAACTCAGTAATTATTCGTAAAACCTATGTTTATGAGGCTCTCTGGTGGCGAGGTGGTCACGTCATTGTAATGACATTATAGTCGAACATTATGCATAGACAACGGTATATTGTGCTGAATTGGTTACAAGTGGTAAGATTGGTATCGATTGGGGTTCTGTGTTGTATGATTCTGTGATGGCTATTGTATTAAAATGTCTTTAGAATTAATAATTTATTCTTAATATTTGTAGCTATTAAAACTTTATTATGTGTCTTATCCCACAATAAATATTTGTTTCATGAACTCATGTCGTCTTTAACGAAAACGTACCTACAAATAATAATCTTAAAAAATGTTCTAATTTTCAAAGAACCTATGAAAGATTTATTGCAGTTAAATATACCTACTTACATATTTTTTTATTATCAGCTTTAGAACAACCACACATAAACATAAATATACACATACATCAATCATTTCTATAGAATATTAAGTACGTTTGCACCACACATACATATGTCAAATTCATTTAACCCTGCAAACACTTTCTTCTATCTAATTCCGTCAACATTTTTATTCCTTTTACGTTTAGATTTGATAAGTATCGTCTTATATGTCACTCTGACAGGTTTATCTCATGATGCAATGATATCTAAACAGGTGTCGAGATCAACCGATAAGTCTATAGTTGGTACATGAATGTGAAATTTCGCAGTATGCCTTGAATGTTTTTATATCAATGAGAAGTTACTTACAATTTAATACTTTACGAAATTTGTCACACAAATGATTTAGACGTAAAGATTTGCTATAGTAGAAAGTAAACAGTGTTATTGTAATTGCAAAACGTAGCATATTGTAGATTATAGTAGGAGTTGTAGGTTATGATATCAACCTACTCAACGCTACTATTACTTGTTAATCTACAAACTGACCTGTGGCTAGCTGAGCAAACACCTCTCACCGTTCTACAAGCGATATCAATCCTTCAACTTTATGATATTACACACGAATGCTTATATTTCTAATGTTTGCATTACTGTTACGTATACGTAAATTACACCCATGCACCACGGGTCACGGACATGGGAACAGCCAACAATGCTTCTGTCAGTACAGTTACCGATGAAACTATTTTCGGTAAAGCACCAGCTTTTAAACGTTGCAAAATCAATGTCGCAACTAAACTGTTTGTCTAATAAACGATTATTAAGACGGGATCAAATAAACGGCCTTGTTTGTATACTTGTCTGCGTTGTGAAACGTTGTCAATTTTATTACAGCTTATTACTGCACCTCAGACATCATATGTTGTCAAAATTATTGTTCACGGCACCTTGACACATAGCAAGCCTTCGTACTTGCGTTTGTTACTCATGATGTTTAAAATAATTAATAACTGACAAGCGAGTTGTAATTTCAGATTCATTCCTGCCTCAAAATAATATCGTCCGTTTATTAACAACTTGATCGCCGTCAAACATACACTTGCTAGTTATTACAAATTTGAATGCAAGTAATAAATCATTAACGTTATCAAAATCATGTTCAGGTTTAAATGGATTCGCTCAATGCAAGGTCTCGGATTAATGGTTGTTTTATATTAGGCGTGCAGAAAGTTTGATGTTAAGATTGTATTCAGCATGTGTGGCCTTCACCGCATCGTTTGTGGCCCCTGCTTGAATAGCTAGTAAATATTGACCCGCAGACATCTGTTTACGGACTATTGAAGTGGATTGTGTATTATTACGATTTTGAAGAATTATGTCGAGGTCTCCATTGTGCAATATGATCGATGGTCCTGTTTGCGTCAGTAGCAAGATTGTGCGTTTCTGTTATTTTCTATCTAATCGGTGAAAGTGTTAGATTGATTTATTTACTGCTATTATTACTTGTGTGTACTACGTATAACGCACTTACTTGTTCTTATAGAAAGTGTTTCAAGATTGGCCCTTGTTTGTTTTACTTTTAGTTTGAAAAAGTTTATTAAACTTGAGTTTGTGGTTATTTTTGAGGCTACAATACAATATTTCTTTCTTAATAATGACATGATGAATATTTGATTGGTATAATCAAACGTGGTTGTATAAAAAAATTAAATTGTATTTAATTTACACAAACATTTAATTGAATGCTTGTACTTGAAATTATCAAATTACTTGATATTTGTTCTCGCGTTCGGTCAATTAGTTCCTATTCAAATTGTGCTTTGCATTTATGTCAATGGTATCAAACAATTACTTGTTGACCTACCACTTAATCGATAGAATCTCACACCTTTTCATTCAATTAAGATCACGGTAATGATAATGATTTACAGGCCTTAATTAAAGGCTGCAGTTGCTAATTGTGAATGCACTTCTGTGCCATTGTTCCAATTGTGTGTGGCGGTACAATTATTCAGTTTTCCGTTCGTAACTCGTTTAGCACCTCCCTGACCGAGATTCAAGAAGAAGGTCGCTTAAGGGCCGTCTTAATTCAAAAGGTATACATTTGGTCATTTTTGTACTTCTAAGGAATTTAATATGGATGTGCTAGGTTAAAATGAATATGAATGTCTTACTTTTGAAGGCAAGTAAAGTTCTAAGTGGTGTGTGAATTTATGTTGTTATAACGATGTATGTCTGCGTGATGTTGTAGACTATAGCTGACCGTAATATAATCTACTCATCTTGTGAAAGTGTAAAGAATCGATAAAAAATAACAAGCCAATAGTTCAATGTGAACTTGGTGGGCGATCACTTGACACTAATTGTACGCAATAAATTCTATCATTAAAATTAACATATTGTTCATGTATCTTGTGGTTTTAACTTTTCAAGTTCAAGGAAACTAAAAAAGCTTCGTTTAAAAATGGACGCTAATGATGGTCATAGAGGAAATATATTTGGTCAACTGTAATTACGGTGATGGCGATTTACCAAATTAGTAATATCTAGGTAAGTGGAGCAAAAGAAGTTCTTTGTGTAGACGTATATAGAGGTTTTTATGTTCATCTAATGTTTTATGAAAAAGGACAATTCTTGGAATGAGTCAGATTTGTTTCTAAAAGCGTATAATTATACATGTTTAGAGAATAATTTAAATATTTAATGGACGATAAATATTATATTAAAAGGCGTGACTTAGTCAGTAATGCATTGAGCAGCAATAAAAATGGTGTTAATCTGTTGATAGATATAGATTACGCGTTGCATCAACATGAAATAAAAATGATGGAGACGGAAGTATTGATGCATCTGACAGACCGTGAAGAGTGAACTAATAAACTTTAGTCTTAAAGATAGTAGTGTGCCAGTTCTCTACAAATGTCATATGTTAACTGCAGATGTATAATATGGCTTCACAAAGAAGAAAACTTCAGATAGAAATGCAAATTTAAAACAACTAGTACTTCTGTATAATGCTTTTTATTGACCTAATACTAATAGCAGTCAAGTCAATGAGCTAACAAGGTCACATGAATGAAAGCCCAGTTACTACAATGCTTATTGTTTTCACTCAGTTTGCAGGTACTCCTAACAATAGCAATCTCGGCACTACACGATAGCCTATCATTGAATTAATATGATTTTGATTCATTACTCGACACTATCGCTAATCTTAATACTGGTATCGTGACTTTTAATGTGACCAACATTGTACTCGGCAAGTAAGCACAATGTTACTTTTATTCAAGATTTTGTGAAAAGTTAGAATTGTTTCTCTGATTTTGTGTTACACAATGTGAACCAAAATAGAAGATTAAGAAATCTTAGCCACAGACATCTTGTTTAAAAAATATTCTGCAACGAATGATAGCTTATTAATAAATTACAAACATATAAAACAATATTTATTTAAACAATCTCCTATAATGTTGTTTGTATATTTAACAAATTAATGTTATTAAAGCTCAAAGTAGTTTACTTTCATTTCTTTGTTGATGTATCAAGACTGCACCGGCTATTTATAATACGCCACTTGGAGGAAGCTTTTTCAATACACAACGTACGTATTTAGTAGCTGCACTTACTATTTTTAGGTTACCCAAACACACTTAGTTTCAAACGAAGCTGTTTACAACTGCCACTTAAGATTTGAATCAACCAGGTCTGTTTTAATTGGATGATTCGATTGCTTAAACCGGTACTGCTATACAAAGAATAAATACGATAACGATATACAATTGAATCCACACCTTTGCTCACAATTACAAAATTCCACTAATATAATAGCTATGAGCTATCGAATCTTTCGTAATACTAGTCTGATACAAAAATCTATGAAGTAGAAAATCGTTTTATTTTAGTCGAGACTCGATTACTTTGAAGTAAAATGCTGCAGTTTGAATTAGATGGTATTAGTTAAGTCATCAGACACGTAACCGTTAAAAGAGAAAACAAATCTGTTTCACTTTCATTTTTGGCTTGTCGTTTCAATATCAAGGTCGTCGGAGTTAGCATTGACGTTTATATCGGTTGCAGTTGTTGCGTGTGTATTGTTTGATTTAATATTTGCTTCTTCGTTGTCATGTGCATGTGAATTTGCATGTCATGCTTTCAAGTTTTGTTTGTTTACTTTTAGCGGTATTCATATTCAAAAAATTACATATGTACACGGTTTCTGTTTTGTCTTTCACCTGAGCAATTTGTTCATACTTCATACTTTGTGATTCAAATTTTATATGAATCGTTGAACTGATCGCTAGCATTTATTGTAATTATTACGAGTTGCAATCGTAGCGTGACCCTTCTTTAATTGGTCATTATCTCTGTCTATTAAAGAGCTGTTAAATCACTATTTGTAATACTCATATTGCCCGTAACATTGATTTACCTTTAATTACTAAGTGAGAAAATTAGATTAAATAAGTTAACCCATTGTGACATTAGACAAGATCTTACAAAATTAAAGTTTAATTTACGTAAGCAAGTAAGTTAATAAATATGTATTTAGCTCATCAAGCTTTACATAACCAAGTAATTAGGTAATTTAATATATATTTAAAACAAATAAACATATTGCCGAAGTAGAAACTTAAACTTTTGTTCCTGTTGTTCTAAAACAATATCTTTGCCGGTATCAAAAACATATAGCTGTCTCAATAAGTTATGTTCTGATTAAATCTCTTAGAGCAATAACGACGCATTGTATCGAAATATCACTATTAGTTCCGCTCGGATTTGCTCCGAGCGACATTACCAATGCCCTTTCCCTTTCTCTGTTACTTAGCACTTGTGTTTCATCCATTGCATATTTTACGCAGTCATATTTATTTACATCTACTTCGAAGGTGCAATGTACATTATATATGTCGATAGCTGCAACAGTTTCAGATGTAAAGCCTATTGAGTGCGCCTGCGAACGTCATTATGACCTGTTATTAGAGGGCAGAGCAGTGTGTATTAGTAATTGAATGTTGCGGAGCAGTAATGGAAAAGTATGCGCTTTCGATTGTCAAGTGGTACTGTTTTTGCATTTGAGAACCAGTCGTGAATGAGCGGTTGTTATTTCTATCTATTGTTTTATCACGATGTTTATGTGATGGTTGTGATTTTGTATCACTGAGAAATTTTGATTATGACTTGATAGTAGATCGTCGTGTTCCTTTGAAGCGGAAATCTTGCTGGAAATATATCAAGTGATATAAATTGTCAGTATATTTGTTCCACACGATACAATCTTATTGAGGTTAGGTGGTTTATTATCTAATTCTAAATCAAGTACATGTATGAGCAGGATGTGAATGGAAATATATGTTTTAATATTATGCACAAGAGCAATAAGTGTTAGCTTGTTTGATATTCATATAGATTGTAAAATATTCAGTGTTTGTAGTTACATTTATTTGTGATAATAAAATACATATAGTAATATAATCAGTGGATATAAATAAATAAAATATCTATCAGATTAAGTACACACAGCGACTCATCAACCTAGACTGTTTGGACTTTGAACTATTAGAAGTTGAACGCTGCGAATCGTGCGAGAGAGGGCGTTATATTTTTGTTACGCTCTATCCCTACCATTACATCGACACCATTATGCACTGTCCCTTTCCGACAATTCTCTATTTCGTATGTAGCGTAGTTGTGCGTATATAGGGTGTCTAACTTGATGTGTAGCCGTGTGTACAAGGTGAAAACGAAGTACGATTGATTATTTGGATAAGATTAAAAAATAGTATTCAATGATGCAAAAGACATTTCAGGAGAGCCAAAAACTACGCTCAATTTAAAAAGCTTTGTCTGAGTAATTATTTTTCGTTCCTTTGTCTTTACTTTTTTTAATTACTCTTTACACTGTGGGGTTGAACATTTCAATTTGCATACAGAGGGTGGAAATATTAAAGTCGTTGCATTTTGTATGAGAAGTTATGTCTTCTTTATGAGCTCCGGATTAGTTTTATTATGTTTTCAGTGTAAATTAAAGTTTATTTTATGTTCCTTTACGCCTTTGTTCTGTTTGCTTTTACTGTCTGGAGTATTAGGCGTAGGTTTATCATTACAGTTATTCTGCTGAAACAACATTAAAATATAGGTAATAGCTTATATTATATTATATATTATATTATTGAATGTGATAACAATGTCTCAATGATTTTGTGTGAATATGATGACTGTTCTAGTGAAAGAAACACCTATAACCATGACTGCATGTGAACCAAGAACTTAGTCAATTATGTTATACAGGGTGATTTTGAAATCGTGTAATTCCTTTTAACCACGCATTCTACTGGTGATATAGAATAACCCTGACCATATTTTTTCTTAATTAGAATAATGGTTTCGGCAAAATTAGAGTATAGATTTTTTTCATGAAATGATTTCATATAGTCATATTTTAGCCACCTGACACAATCTTAATATTTTACTAATTTAAAAATAATAACATAACAATAACTGATGTCGTAAATAATAAGGGGCAATAAAAAGGACCGCCCGTTATTATTTACGACATTAATTATTAATATGATTTTTTATTTTAATTAGTAAAAAATTAAAATTGCCTCGGTTGGTTAACATATGACTATCTGACACCATTTCACGAAAAAAACGGAATAATAATTTTTCAAAAAAAATAAATCTAATTAAATAAAAATATGGTCAGGGTTATTCTATATCACCAGTAGAATGCGTGGTTAAAAGGAATTACACGATTTCAAAATCACCCTGTATATATATGATTATCCCCGAAAAAATAAATAATAATTCAAAGATTCTTTAATTTGGATATCGATTTATATATTGTTTATATTTTATTATTACAGATTATTTTTTAGATATTTTTGATATAATTCGAATTAACGAATCACGATTTGATGACCTGTTTTTTACGTCTAAAACTAGTCGTGATTAGAGGTCGATATTGGAATTAACCGTAGTTTACATATTTCTATTACATCACTAATTGATAAATAATTTATACGAGTAAGAATTCGTATACTGTGAGGTACTAATACGATTAGCTGCCAATTACATTCAATTAATACGCATACTTAATAGATAATTATATTACTAATATTATACAAGCCTGCTTATGCAATCAGGCAACTTTGAGACTCTAAGCTGCTTGAATATTATCTTACATCAGACTTAGTAATAATTTACCTGAAGCTGCAAGATTCTGTAGAGCTTATTAGCGCTACACTGATACGGTAGTTACAAATTTGCACTGTATTTAGCAGAGATATATACATTTACTAAGATCAATACCTAAATGCTTGTGCTTAACTAAATGTAAATAATCTTGATGTGACTTTGTATACAAACACATATTAAACAAATAAACTACTGCTTAAACTAACGAGCTTTTGTCGGCCTCGATGGCGTAGTGGTTAGTGTAACCGACTGCCACGCCTGAGGTCGCGGGTTCGATTCCCGCACAAGACAAATATTTGTGTGCATGAACATGGATGTTTGTCTTGGTCTGGGTGTTTCTATGTATAATATGTATGTATTTACGAAAAAAAAAAAAAGTATATATGTATGTTTATCCATTGTCTAGTACCCATAGTACAAGCTCTGCTTAGTTTGGGCTAGATAGTGTTGTGTGTATGTGGTAGAATATTATTATATTATTATTATAATTAATTTAGGAATCGTTATTGTTGTATTTACATTGATCTTTAGCAGCATTTTTATTTAAACTGAGTTTAAGATAAAAATATAAAAAAGACACATCAATATTGTTTACCTTTAGTTAAATATCTAATCAAATGGAGTATAGTAGTTTGTGGTAAATTTCTAAGCAATGATGATCAAAACTAGTGAGTGTATAGCCATAGCTTTGACTATGGCCCGTTTTCGGCTCGTTTCTTGACAATAATAATAATAATTTATTGACACCAGAAAATTGTAACAATAATTCATATAAATATACGATAACCAATTTAATTTACAATTTAGTACATAAACGTCTGTGTCTGAGCTAGATGAAAAACATCTGTATTTTAGGCATCAGCGCTCTGCCCTAGGATTTTTACATCATAAAATATAAGCTGATTTATTTTTAATCAATATAAAGATATATCAAGAAACAAGTCGTTTAACCTACAGACAGATAATATTTGATACATATTTTATCAAATATATGTCAAAATTTAACTGTCTGTAGCTAAAACATGTATCACTTTGAGATATTTTCTATGAAATATGTATAAAAAATGAACAGTCCGTAGGTCGAAAAACGACTCGTTTCTTGATCGAGCCTATATTATTCAGGTCTCGTAAAACCGTATGATGCTAAATTAAGTAGCTATATGTGGCCAATTTTATTTGACTCTGGCTTGTCACCATTCTCATAAAGAATCCCATGTGCCTAATAAGGGTTGCCTATCATATTGTGTGGCAAAATATAAGGGTCATAATGCTAGGTCTATATTGTAACGCACGCATGTGTCGTAATGATGTATTTTATTAGTTGATTATATTCATAGCCATGTTGCTTTAGTGTCATAAGCCTGCATTGCCATATCATGAGGGAAGGTGTTATAAAGTTTAATTATAAGAAAACACTACCAGTTACGTCATTGATGATAGTGAGGTTCAAATTCTGGACAAGGCAAATGGTTATCAGTTTGACTGTATGGAAATTTTCAGAAGCAATATATCGTCTGTCTTTGTGGCGACTGCTAGTTTTATACGACAGCTAGCTGTATACGGACGAGTCCTCTCGTAGGAAAGGTCCCACGAGAGAGCTCGAGAGGATTTTTGAAAAACATAGGTAAATGAAGACCTTAAGAAAGTCTTAATTCAGGATATACATACTTGAGTCTAAGTAAGTAAGCATGTATGTATCTACACCAATATTATTAAACTGAAGAGACTGTTTATTAGAAAGCACTAATCTCTGGAACTACCAGCCAGATATGAAAATTATTTTTGTATTAGTTACTGTTTATCGCAGAAGGTTAAGTAAGCCTAGTTACAAGTCACGGGAGTGGAATAGGCATCATAAAAGTGGTTAAACTGCTGGAAATAGCTAGCCTATATAAAAATGAATATCGGTTAAAGCAAACAAAAACGGGAACACTGCAACGCGTACCGGACCATAGCCAGTTATACCTACTAATATTCGAGATGAAAAGAAACGGTTTTGCGCATTCTGTGCCATATTAGAAAACGTCAGCTGTTTCGTCATCGAGGAACAAACAAACAAGACACACTTTAGATCTTACAGTGCTAGTTCGTACGGAGCAAACGGCTGGGCGCCTTCCGGAGTACTCCAACGTACCGTCCGTGTCGTTAGCGCTGAGATTGTTTTTAAAGCGACGTGAATTGCACTTCGCTTCCCTCTTAGTGATTTAAATTAAGTTGTTTTTGCAAAACTAACTATACAACTATAATTTGTTGAGGTATATAGCTAAAAGAAGGCTATATATGCGAATGCGTAAGCAAGATTTATTATACCAACCTTACGTTATTCATATTTTTTTAGAAGTCGGCTCCTGCTCTTGATGTAATTCCCGTGTCGCAGGGACTTTACAAGTCTTTAAACACCGCATCCAAAAGAAACTCAAACTCGAGATAACTATTTTTGGATTACATAATTTTTTATCTCGTGTATGTCTCCAACCAATATTCGGCATGATGGCAGCGGCGGACTTAACAGAGACTGAGTTCATTGCGACAAAAATGTCGTCAAGATAAACCTAATTATGATTTACCGATCTTCTTTCATTTCATCTCACGGTCGGCAGCTAACACTATCGCTGACTGAACCGTGGTTATCATATAGGCAGGCAGTTGAATAACATAATTTTATTGGATCAATTTACTACATACTGGACTAAACGGTAATTATTTTCTGCAATATGTAATTACAATAAAGTGGAAGCCAACGTCGCCGCATCGCACGGCAATATATTGCGTATAGCTCGGCCATAAGTTATTTAAAGGGTGGCTGACAGTTAAAAATATGAGTAAACATATTATGTGTTAAGAAAACCCTTATGTTACTCAAAGTTTATAATTTTATTTAGACCCAGACCAAATTAATACATATTTATTTCTAAATTATTAAAAGTGACGTGCCTTCTATAATCGTTGAAAATTGTTTAGCTACGTTTAAGCAAAATCTTTGAATGGGTATATAAATAAAAGTGATGAAAATCCAGTTAAAGCCAATTAGAGTTACCGCTTGAGAACTGTCCGTCAATAGTTTAATTTCTGACACATACCAAGACGAATGCTCGTTACAGACGGACTCGGAACACTTTCATTTTATTTCAATGAGTGGAAGCTGTTACAAACTGGCTGAAATAGTACGTTCGGTGTGTTGCTAGTGAAGTACCAAGGGTAGTTCGATAGATCTGTCATCGATATTAATATTATAAAGAATGAGCGAATTTTGAAACACTGAACCTATTTGAAAATACTTTCGCTTTAAAAATATGGAAAAAGAAATGCAGGCGGCAGCTGGTATTATAAAAAAATAATGAGTTGTGTAATTAACAGACATCATCCATAATAATATTAAAAAGCTATAACAATTATCTTTAAATGCGCCCCTCTCAGGAACTACTAGTAGTAAGTTACTTTTTTGCTTTAGATAGAGCTATCTGATGAAAAAAAAAGTTATAAAATATTACGTTGCAAATGCTAGTATTCCACCGAAATAAAGTATTTGATACTCCTTTGTGCCTTTGTTATGATGTATCTGGCGGATTTATAATATTATTGTTAAATATTCCAAATAAGTAAGAATTTAAACATGGAATAGAAAAGAAAGAATTCGCTCTTATATAAGTACGGATGAAAGCTAGCCGTTATAAAATCGCACAGATTATGTAAAAAATAGTAGGTACCTCTTTTTCTGCCCTGAAAAATATTTTATAATTAAAGATTGCCTATAAAATTACCGACACAAGCGTACACGTGTTGGTGATTTCATTAATAATCTTTAATTATAAAAATGATATAATTTTTAACAGCAAATTAATTATCGATATCACTGCGCAATAAGAAATTATAAAAATAATACAGTCGGTCAAGACCACTACAACGATATAAAAGACTAGTACATCGATACTTAGAACTACTCTAGATAACGATTTATCGAGAAGTCGATATAAGACCTAAATACGACTTAGTAGGCTACGATCATATCGTATTACCTGATATAAATGTTGTTTATAAGGCATAATTTATTTACTTGTGTGGTCTAAAGTGCTATCGATGCGTGTGAGACTGTGAGTTTATTTTATCGATAAAGGTCTCTAATTTCATTTATTTATGTTTATGCATGCAATGTTGCTGACTGACCGTCTCGTGTGCTCCATGGCATAAGCTTGCGGTTATGTCTGATTAAGATTACGGTTCAATTTATGAGTTGTGCAGGGTCAGATACTGTTTTTAAAACAGCATCGGTGTCTTAGAGGTTGAATGCGACGTTCAACTCTCAGGTCAGTCAGGGTTATATCCAATTTTTGTTAGTTAACAGCACTGAGTCTAGAACAGTATGACGTCAGACGTCAAAAGCTTAACCCTTAATATATGGGAGCTATAACTATAACTAATCCAATATGGGCTTAATACATCTCTGCCTACGCCTTTGGTGATACAGGCGTATGTCTGCTGGCTGTTTCTGGTTATTTAATAATACAAGACTTTAATAAGGATCCATTATTTGTAGAGTACCATAGTTAGTCATAGCATTGTATTTAGTCTGAGCTCATAGAAAGAAACCCAAGAGTGAAGAAGCAAATATTGTGCTAAAAGATTGTTTTAGTGAGAGTATAGACAAACCTATTTGTCTTTGTTGACTTTTAACGCTTAAGAGATAGATGGTGCCATCTGTTTTATTGACAAACGATGTTTGTAGTATCAAGACTGCGACTGTTTGTAATTAAGATTTGCTTTTAATGAATAGGAGACAGACAGGCATAAGTTTGCGGTCTATTGTAGGTAGTAGTATCTAGAGTTATTTTCCAGGCAAGTCACGGCATCTAAAGAGTGACGGCCTGCATATAATCCTAGAATTTGAAGTTAAAACCTAATAACCTGAGCATCAGAAAATTGTGGGTTGGATACGACGCACTTGTTTGCCTTATGTATAAGGCGTATGCCAATGATCGTGAGGACCCAAGTTGGATTTGCGGATCATGCATAGCAGTAGAAGCAAGGAGTCAGGTAGGTAATGTTATCTAGACAGCAATATGCTATATGGAATCTAAATAATAGGTTAGACGTAAGAGTAATTAATTTTTGTCTAACTTTTGTGTGGCTCTGCAGTACTGCTAGTCGTACTGCTGCGTGAATGAATGTCCCTTCATTACATAGTGAGTTCTTAAGAGAGACATCGAGAAAGATAAAATTGCTCGAAACGCTATATTGCATTCAGGTAATAATCAGGACATCACTCCGATTATAAATAACACTTTTTATCGTCCAAAGAATAAAACCGTATGGCAAGCAGTCTAACACCAACGGACCAATGAAACAGCCAGTATTATTCAGCAGCTTCATATATCAATCTTCATCATTCAAATAGACACCGACGTCTAGTCGTGCTCTTCTATAAACGAATGGGATATACAGGTGGTCGATTGAATCGCCTGCAATATAGAAAGAGTTGAATTAAAACAGTATATATACTACCGATATCAGCAAACAAGTACTTTAATTACTACATATAATAGAACAAAGACCCCGCCGCGTCTGTACGCGTCAAACTTAAAAACTACATTACGGATTTGCATGCGGTTTTCATCAATAGATAGAGTGATTCATGAGGAAGGTTGTAGTTGTTGTGTTTGTATAATTTGTTAAGGTTTTTTAGTACCATTGCGAAGCCGGGGCGGGTCGCTAGTTTTCTATAAAAATGTCAGTTATTATTCTATTACGCAACCAATTCTGATAATGTGCAGGCGACGAATCGCGCTGATTATACAGTCAAGGTGCGATGCATCTGGCCAATGTACAGTTAAGTACTCGTCTTATCTGCATCCGTTTAGAATAAATGCCAAATACAGTATCTCATATTTTTCTCGATACAATAATTGAACAATATTATAAATAAAATTTTCTGGATAAAAGGTGAACAAATAAAACTGGTAAACAAATTTTACGACTTACTTATAAATTAACTAGCTTTTGCCCGCGGCTACGCTTGCTTAGGCACAGTACTTTTTCTAGCTAAAAGTTATCCTATGTCTTTTTATGTATCCCTAACAATTTGTATGCGAAATTTCATGATGATTGGTCGAGTAGTTAAGGCGTGAAAGCGTAACAAACTCACATTCACATTTATAATATTACTAGATTTTACCCGCAGCTTCGCTCGCGTAAATGTAAGTTATAATAAAATCAGCCCTGTATTAAACAGTCCCACTGCTGAACACGGGCCTCTTCTCAGTGTGAGAAGGGTTAAGCCATAGTCCACAACGCTGGCCCAGTGCGAGTTGGCAGACTTCACATATCTTCGAGAACATTATGGAGAACTCTGAGACATGTAGGTTTCCTCACGATGTTTTCCTTTGCCGTTAAAACAAGCGATAATTAACTATTTAATACGCATATAACTTCGAAAAGTTAGAGATGCGCGCCTTGGGTTCGAAGTCGAGAACTCTGCGTGGCAGTACAACGGTTTCCCACTAGGCTATCACTGCTGTAAATGTTAGTTAATTTAGGTTATATAAGCTACAATACTTTTTTTGATGAAACGAACTCCACGGCCTTTTCTGTACCCTTGATAACGTGTATGCGAAATTTCATGAAGAGCGGTCGAATAATTAAGGTGTGAAATCGTGACAAACAAACTCACATTCGCATTTATAATATTAGTTAGAACAGCATACTGAAGCTAGTGATTAAATCGGCACCCTATAGATACTGGCGACTACGCATCAAATATATATTTTCTAAGCGCTCTACATCGTCCGCTAGCGACGGCGCCAGCTTTCGCTCCTTGTAAGCGTTTATCCGCTCAAACCGAGCGATTTGTTTCCCGATCATAGATACGATAGTATCTAATTAAGTATTTACTCCTTTGGAGGCAGATAACTGATATTAGGGCAATATTATAAGTAACGTTATCAAGATAAGCTATCGCTTGGTCCTTGTGATTATTTCTGGTGGACCCCAATTACTTTTATCTTTAATATTATAAGGTTATTTCGGAATTTAGGACTCTTTTTTGAAAAGATAGCTCCTCACAGAAAAGACTTGTAAATATACAATACAGTAAACTTGGCGATTGAAAAGAGTAGCCGTGATTATCTTGCCAGTTCTTCGTATTGGTACTACGCCCTTTCTTTGCTGAACATAAATGTAAATTCACATTAATAAGTGTAACTTTGACGTTCATAAGTGTTATATTGTGACCTACATGAATAAACATGTTTTTGATTCTGAGATACAATACACATATGCAAATTTCTATAGCCTATGTGTAATAGGCGAATTTCAAAGAATAGCTCATCTCAGTTCATAGAGCGACAACATGATTTGTCGAGGTCGCAAGTTTAAGTCCTGGTTTATAGATTATCTTATTTCTCTGTTATAATTTATTTCCACCTTAGCATGGGAACTGCTCATAAAATGTATCTTAATAAACAAGTTATCTAGCTTTGACTATTTATTTATTATGCGTCTACAACCAAAACAATTGTTTTATTTTTACTGAACGGTTGGGGCAGTGGTCGACTCGCCACTTGCCGAGTGTTGTGGGTTCCAATCCCACACGACACACACACACACACACACACACACACACAAAGGTTGTGTGTATGTACACACACACACAACCTTTGTGTGATCCGCAAATGACTGTTCCGAGTCTCGAGAGTCGACACAGGAATAGTTGAAAGCTAGGGAGCTGCCATTAAAAAAAGACGTTTCACTGCCTATTTTTGTTTGTTGAAATATTTTGAAGTTTATTTAAAATTTTCATAATTTCATAGCAAAAGTTCAATTTAAAATCTAAACCACGTTTTATATAGGTACTTAATTACGTTGATTTGAAATAGAGATATGCATAATATGATCAACGCAATTGAAATTGCAAGTGAACCGTAGTTCACGCGAATGTGATCACGGGAAAATAAAAGTAAATGCGGGCAAATTCACATAAATATTTTGACGCATTAACGAAGATTTTAAAAATATATTTCTATCTTTCGGGAACTGTACTTTTTCCAGTACCCTAGAAAGGTACCCTGTGTCCTCTTTTGTACCCCGACAACGTGAACGCGAAAATTTATAATGATCGGGTATGTAGTTAAGGCGTGAATGCGTATCAAAGAAATTCACATTCGAATTAATAATATAAGTAAGGATTAGTTTTATCCATTATTCGAAAAGGTATTGACATTGCATTACTTTTTTTTTGGAAAAGTATCCTTGAAGATAGTGATGCCCTTTTTAAAAGCACCTGTGTGCAACAGTGGATTGCCACAAGCTAGCAATAATAACAAGTGAGAAACGCCAAAGAATTGCCGTAAATCTTAGAATTCGAAAAAATGGTTCAAATTATATGCAAAGGTCACGTGACCTTGAGGTCAGAGGTCAAAGGTCATTAGTAAGTATAAGCGTCTTTCGAACTCTAAATAGTCGACTTCTTTACTACTTTGAATAACGGCATCAGTCTATGCATGTACTTTATCACGTCAATCCAAGAGAAACATAACCTTAATGCTTCCATTCAATTCACATTCGTTACTCCATAGTTTTACAAGCACGGAGTTGACAATAATTGAGCAAGTTGTTTGGGGCTTGACCAGCCGCCGTCAAAGATTTCTCAATGACAAGAAATTACACATTGCGAACATAGCTGTGCTAAGAGACCAAGTGTCAACTACGAAACGGCTGCGCAAATAACTAAAGGACTTTTGAAAATACCAAGTGTAGTAAATCTTGTGTACTACATAACAAATGTGTTTGCATAATATGTTGCTGCAATGTTGTAATAATTTTATCAGTTTTTATTGATAAGTTAGTGATAAATGTTTATCTGTTTACGTTTAATTTAAAATGGTTTGGTTGCCAGAGATTAAATGAAAATGTTTGTCGTTTGGTTATCGAAATTTGTGATGAAATGGTTGTTGTTATCAAAGACTGCTTGTATTGGTTTTAGATTTGGACGGTTAAGGTACAAGTCCTATGTGCTGGTACAACGGCCATAAAGAAAAACGAAACTAGGCAAGAACTTTTTGCGGTAAATACATTATCAACAAAGACAGTCCTGTCTTCCACTGAGTATAATCAATAATAGTCAGAACACTGAAGTGGCTGGTGACTTCTTACACTACGCTATTCGTATATAATGCTTTTAGTTACTCAGTGATTTTACGAAGTTGACTCAATTATTCTGTAAAGTTCTAGCTATAGAGGATAATTAGATGAACTGTCGACAGTCCTGTCTAAGTCTTGTCGTATAAGAGGCAAATGCATAGAAACTGAAATACACAGATTGCCGAGGTATCCTGAGCGTATTATATATGCATTTAATATTCAGCTGCTACAACAAAATCGCCAGAAATTGAACTAGTATTAATAGAAAGTTTTGGATCGAATATTGTTATTATTTAGACAAAATATTTAAGTGTGGAGACAGTGTGTCGTCTACGTCTTCTTCTGCATATTTCTTCAGGTGTATTTCGTTAGCTAAGTTTCAGTTACCATATACTAGGGTGTGATCCTACTGCTATTCAACAGGCGCATTGCTAGATTCCTTTGCAACTGAGAGTTTCCTAACAGGCAAATAACCATCAGCTGCAAATTCGTCAAAATCCCAGGGAAACCGTTCGGGCAACCGTTCGGGAAACCGAGACAATGAATTATACTAACATTATAAGTTAAAGTACCAATATATGACAGTTCTCTACTAAAATAAAGAGCTTAACATAAACAGTTAAAATAAAGGTAGATTCGAACGACGTGAATCTTACTAAGTAAGGTGAGGCATCGATTAATTCATCGTCAAGTTGGAATTGTAATCGATTATTCATAACGTGCGATGATTATGCAGTACCCAAAGATTACTTATTACGATTCATATTTATTCATATAATCGGCCTTCGTCTGCCAGTTAGGTTGTATCGATTATCGGATTGGTACCGAGATGTCATATGAATGATTAAATGTAATATCATATTTATATTCGACAATACTAACTGGTTACTACAGCTAATATTCTATTGTCTCATTCTATTGGTAAACATATATAATAAAATGTAGAGAACTGGTTCTTTGCAAAATATATAATTTTATTCTGATGTTTCTAAATGTGTATGTAATTTATAGGTGCTGTAGCAAATAGCGAATACTTCGATTATAAATCTAGCTATTCGAGTTAGTCGTTTGCGAATTGATAATATGAATATGAATAAACAGCAAGAATGTACATTTTAATAGGCGATGCACACTACGTCTTTATCTTTTTATCACAGCATTACACAAAGCACATTTAAACTCAAAATTACTATTTGTGATTTACCGAATTCTTGTAATGTATAAAGATCAAAACGTAAGGATAAATATTTGAGAGATACTAAAAGCAGTAACCATTAATCCAAAAACAAAATATGTCATTAAATAGACCTGCACAAACGATTTTCAAGTTAAGCTTTCAGAATGTTCGTACGCAATAGCCTTTATGATGATTATTTTATTCCGCCAATCTATATCCGTCTATAAAATAAATGTCAATTAGAATTTCCACTTACAATTAAAACACGAACTGAAAACACCTTGACATTTGGTTGGACCAAAACAGCAGGTGGCTGAAAGCCGTTGTTTCATGAACAATATTTAATAATTAATTATTAATTTAATATTTGCTGAAATTAAACTACTATATACGGATTTTATCGCGTTGTTTATTTATCACTGTATTACAAAATTTTGAAAATATTACTCTACTACTACTATTGATTTTATTTGACTAATTTATAAGCTAATAAAATTATTTAAACTATTAAATCTATTTATTTTTGGTTTACACTTTCCCCGACGTTTCGGGTGCTTTTCAGCAGCCATGGTCACGGGGAGACTAAGATGGTAGTTGTCTCAATGTTAATTTAATATTTGCAATATGTAAAAGATCAATCTATAGTCACGTTTTAAGTAACCTTTTTATAGAGATAACCAGTGACCTGTGGTGTCAGTCGTGTAGTCCCTTGTAGTTTTTATACGTCGTGAAAGACACCGACTTTTATTTGCCAGTAAAGAAAATCTTGATTTTGCTAGCTGATGAGTTCTCTGTTGATTTAGTTGCGCAGTTACAAGCGCTTGTAATTTCTTTTAATCGAGCAAAGTGCTATTGGATTTTGCTATCAGGGATCTGTCTCGGCGTCAGTGCTGGAGAAAATATGAACTTATAGGATATAGCTGTCATAACCTATAAGTTCTATAAGTACCTCAAATTATTAAAATAATCTTTAAAATTAAATTAAGTTTGTTATCCCTAAGAATACTGACAACTGGTAAACAGTTTTTTTTTAATTGTCAGATAATTGTTTTGACAGCAAATTTAAGTTTTTCAAAAGCGACAACTGGATTTAGAAGCATCTACTATCCAAAAAAGGTAAAACATAGGTACCGATAAGATATTTGAAATGCTTCAACAATTTTGCATATTTCCCACATAAATCTAACTAATAAGGTCTGTGTAGTGAAAAATGATCTTATTTACAATTCCACTCACATACACAATATCTTAACAAGAATGGGGATCGTGGCTTTCCTTCAGTACGCAGTCTTTCTAAGGGAAACGATGCTTTAAATGTACCGGTCTAAGGGATAAGAGGCAAACAGAATGGTATTATCAAGAGTAGATGGAAAAAAGTACCCAAAGTAACCAATCCGAAGAATCAATATCAGGGATTCTCAGGGTTCTAATCAGAATGCAAAAGATTAACGTAATTAATGTTTGTTTTTCTTCTAAGTCGAATAGGCTTTCAATAATGTTAGCGTGTTTGCTCAGCCCAACATACACTGCCGAAAGTCAGCCATTTTTTGAAATGGTATGTTTATATTTTATAATATTTTCAAGAAATATTGTCATAGGAAATATGTGTAATTTTAATACTACTAAATATGGCTTAAAGGTACATCAAAATTCAATGTTTTTAGTAGCGCAAGTATGCTATTAACAGTTTGCAAGATAGACAACGAAATAGAAGAAACAAAATCACTAAATAGAAATGTATGCACATTATGTTAATTCTCGTTTAAATAATGATAGTAAGAACGTGATTATTAATATACTGTGCTAAGATGATTTCATACGATACGTAATAATATAAGTTTAATAAGAAAGTTCAAGTGAATGAATTATTTTATTTTTGTTTACGCGATGAAATATTACGCTTGAGAATGTAATGTGAGGAATGATTACATTTCTTACTTTGTTTATAAATTGTAAGTATATTTATATACTCGCAAGCATAACCTGCCTACACATGCCTAAACATTGCATTTCAAAATTTCATATTTCTTTTTCCACCTTTTTTATTTGTTACGTAGTGCTTAGCAGGCTGACTACAATTGTATGGCTAGCCGCTTATTACAACTCTTTCTCTTTGTCTGTCAATTATTGGATGCGTGTCACACATAATTGAAATCCTATTATGTCAGGTCACCGGCGGGCTACTGCTGCTTAATGGTTTATATAATTTTATTTATAACTATCGACCCGTCCCAGCATTGCTTGAATAGCACTAAAACCTTAACAAATTATACACCTAAATTTTTCTCAAGGATCACTCTGTCTATTGGTGAAAACCGCATGAAAATCTGTTCAGTAGTTTTTGAGTTAATTGCATACAGACGCAACGGGGGACTTTGTTTTATAATACACTAGCTGATCCGCGCAACTTCGTCTGCTTCATAAAAGATAAGAGAATTTTCCCCGTCTTTGCAACATTTTTCATTGCTGCTACGCTCCTATTCGTCGTCCTAGTCGTAGCGTGATGTTATATAGCCTATAGCCTTCCTCGATAAATAGGCTATCCAACACTAAAATAATTTTACAATTCGAACCAATAGTTCCTGAGATTAGCGCGTTCAACCAAACAAAGAAACTCTTCAGCTTTATAACATTAGTATAGATATGTAGTGATTTGTTTGCTGTAAAGAATTCTTTCTGGTATTATCCATATATTAAATAAAGTACCACACTTCCGTATCCTGGTCCGTGTGCCTCGTTTCACTTATACCACGCGCTAAGCCCTAGGCAGAGTTGATGTGCTGTCCTCTTACTTTCACCGCAATATTGGTCGGTATCACTCAAATCTGTAATCTCATTAGAATAACCCTCCGAGGGACAGCAACATGGTGTTTTAATATGCTCAGATACTATCCAATGGTTTATTCTACAAATATTTGCTTTAAATGGTGAAACCAATATTACCGCTACTTACTTTCCCGCTTGGTTAATGATAATGGGCAATGTTGAACGTTCAAGCCTATAGCTAACAAAGTCCTCGGCGCTCTTGTGTTGGTCAAAATTATTCTATGGGCTTAAGTCCGCTAACGTAGAAAACACAATTATATGTGAGTTAAGCAGGAAATATGAAACTAAAAGATTTTGTGTAGAATATATTAAAATAATTTACGGATAATCAAGTTCATATTTTTATTTTGTGATCAGCTTTGAATCGATTTACATAATTCTTCACCCTTTTTTCTTAAAACCAGAATAGTATTTAATTGATATTTTATTAATTATTATGTATTTTTTGTTTTTAATTTGTACTACACTAAATTAACTTAAATATTTATTCTTTACTTTAATACTGGCGCAAAAAATGTTGCCTCGGCCATCCCACGTATGATGCCTTAACAAGCGACTATAGACGAAAGTTTTCATTAATGTTGCGGAAGTATATATTTGGGCATAATTGCACGACGAACTGAGACATGTTACGGTATGAACTTGTGCACTTTTGGACTGTTCCTCTCAAATATCATTGTTACGTAAACATAGGTCACGCGATTTTTTATTCTAGTGATTCGTCGTCTAAGAACGCAGCGGTTGACTTTTATGCTTTTTGACAATATCCACACCGTCTAATTATAGGCAATTAGTGTAATCACCTACTGTTGATAATAAAAAAAGTTGTAAGGAATCCCTTAATTGTTTATCTGTTCAAGAAAGGTACTAACTTCACAGCAAGGAGGGGGTATTATTAACTCCAATAAGTAGTCTGCTGCATATTGGTAGCTTAATGATCTCTCGGTATTCACAGCTGTAGCTCTTACTTCGCCTTAGATTGGCACTAAAAATAGTGATTATCCTCAACAATGTGAGCAGTGAAAGCCTATGAGGATACCGTTATACGGCCAAGTCATTGTGTATAACTCACGGCACGTGCTTCTGAGTTTCAAAGAAATGTGCGTTTAATTTGACTGAGATTGAAAACATAGTAAGTAATGTATCTTAGAAATTATGATTTCTTCAAAATGGTTACCAAGTTGCGTGACACCTAACGTGTTGCTAAGGGATGCTCAAGTCAAGACATTGATATATAAATATATCAATGACTACTAGACATGAGCATATATTTTTATACATCAATGCAAGTAGTGGGTAATAATGACATATTACAGCAATAATAATGACATATAATAATTAAGTTTCTTCATAGCTATGTAATTTATAGTATAGCGTATATTTGTAGGTATTAAATTTATAATAATATGCTCAGAATATCTTAATAGTTTCGAAATTTATACGATTTTATTTCATCTAGTTCAGATTTTATAACCTTTGTTAAGTTTGACGAAATAATATTCCATAATATTGTCTTCTGTTTACGCGAATGTTATTCATTGAAATTAAACTACTATATACGGATTTTATCGCGTTGTTTATTTAGCACTGTATTACAAAATTTTGAAAATATTACACTACTACTGATTTTATTTTACTAATTTATAAGCTAATAAAATTATTTAAACTATTAAATCTATTTATTTTTGGTTTACACTTTCCCCGACGTTTCGGTTGCTTTTCAGCAGCCATGGTCACGGAGTAACATTTTCAAAATTTTGTAATACAGTGCTAAATAAACAACGCGATAAAATCGGTATATAGTAGTTTAATTTCAATAATATTCCATTTTCAAATCAAAAAGACACTCAAATTTTAATGTATATAGGCTATATAGGCTATACTTCATTCGAAAATGGAATGGAACATATTTTGAAATAAAAACATTTTTGTTTATTATAAACATGGAGTACGTAGCAGAATTAGAGAAACATTTATTTTGTTTCTTATAATATTAAAGCTATTTTCTGCTAACGTTATTTTCGCCTCACGAATAAAATTTAACAGAAAATAGCAACAACAACTTGCATCCTTCTGATTCTTTCATCCAACAAGCCCAACAAGCATATATACAAGAGTATGACGGCCGAAACAATTATGGCGCCATCGTTTTGGTAAACGTTAATTCAAAAGACGTCACCTGGCATTAGAACAAGGGCCTCGTTGACAGCACTAGACCTTGAGGAGTGGTCTTTATTTAAAATAACGTTGTAAATAAACAGTGTGTCGTAAAAATATGGCAACTAAGTATAAGGTTTATGTTCATGTATTGTTCAAGTCGAAGTTAAAGGACGGTTTTTGAATTGTCATGTTAACTTGAAATCTTTTTGGATATATAGTGTCGATATTGTTACTTAGTTCTAAATGTAGTCTGACACATGTGTGAAGTAAGACGCATCTTGGGAAATCCTAACTATAATATTATAAATGCGAATGTGCGTTTGTTTGTTACGCTTTCACGCCTTAACTACTCTACCGATCATCATTATATTTCGCATACACGTTGTCAGGCGAACAGAAATGGGCATAGGGTTCTTTGATCCAAAAAAAATACTGTTACTAACCTAATCTAATCTACATTTACGCGAGCGAAACCGCAAGTAAAATATAGTAATAAAATAAATAAATAAAAGAACATATACATATTCACGCCGGTTTTTTGGGAAATCGGCAGTTACTATGATTGTTCACTTGCTACAATCCTGGCATACTATTTTGGCTTCATTCACTCACAATACTTTTTTTAGGAACACTTGTCGGGTAAATGCTTAAAACTGTTATTAAAAGTCTTTTTAATGGGTATTTGTTATGCACCCGTTGCTTCAACTAGTCTAACTAATAGATGTTTTCTATATAAGACGTGCTTCTTGCATATTTTAACGAATTATATTTCAATTTCTAAATATGCAATATACAAGTGAAATATTGATTTAGATCACAGGATGACACTTAGGAACACGAAAGTTTTAATGTACTATGATTACGGTTGCCAAGCTGGCAAAGGAAAACGACAAAGAGCCTTTATGAGAAGAATGCTGGTGTGTAACTCACTTCCATTATGTTTGAATGGGCATTTCAATTCTGACGAATTTATCAAATATTAAAAATCAATTTAATCTCTGCGTTCTATTAAGTCACTTTTAAAAGTAATAAATTCGCTTGGCTGGCAATGTATTAGACTCGTGTTTGGTTTATTAACCTGGCAAGTTACCGCGTCAGCGACATACCGCGCACGTTACCGCGTCAGCGCATTACAATACTTATACATTTATTTGTTTGAATTATTTACTTTACAATAAGTCATTAGCAAGATAAACTCGTGTATCAAGAAAATAAATATATTCCAAATCATCAAGGATTTTTCATATAGCAAGATATATCAAGTGTGTCGTTCGGCTGCATCAAGGCAACCGCATGACCGTTCGTTCTTTTTTTAAGCTGCCAGTGTGCTCCAAAGTTTAGAAAACTATTTTTAAAATATTGTTCATGTCAATTCAATTGTGTAGAGATAAGGTAACAAATAGGTAAATTGACTGAATTACTTACTGATTTACAATATTAGTAGGACATACACATATTACTTTACGACCGCAAAAATTAAAATGATAAATAGGTAAAGAAACTGATACTAGCAAAAATTAATTTTAATCTATTTACATTAAAATAATTACATCGTTAAATTAATTATAGTTCACTTAGAAAAACTTACGCTCAATTAGTAGTTAGTAAAATAATTAAACCATTTACGAAGGCCGTTTAATAAAAAACTTGACATTCAAAAGAACATAATTGCTATCTGTCAACAGTTTATTTAGTTAATAATATCCATTTGAATAGAAATATTTATATAACTTATTATTTATCTAAAAGTTCAGCCTAGATGGGTTTGTTCCGCATTTGCCCCTACATTACGTCCCACATTCCAAAATGTTCCTCATTCGCCCCTCTTTTTTAATTATTCCTTTTTCATCCTACATTTTTGAGCATATGGTTAGCAAAACAAAACATGGTTAAAAATTATATTGAATCTCTTCAATGTCGGGCTCGTGACGTCATGCAATCATAAGCCCAAAGTTTCGCCGAGAAATCAAGAAGGTATTTAAAAATATTTTTCGGCTGACGTACATCAAAATCTGCTATACAAAAAAAAGGGTCAGAAAAGAAACATAATTTGGGACGAAATTTCGGGGCATATAAGGAACAATTTTTGGGGCAAATGCGTATTATTACATTCGGGGTGAAACATGAGTGTCGAATGCGGAATAAGCCCTTAAATGATTAGGCACACAGATAATACATTCTAATTATCCAATAAAACAATTACATTTTTCAATTTTGTAGTGGTTGGTATGGCAGGAAGAGTTTGACAAGGCCGTGACATTGTCACGTGTGATAGACATAAAATTATTGTGAACAGTTGACATTAAATTTTTATGAGGCTAATCATAGTCTAGAGATGCCTTTCAGTTACTTAAAATTTTACCACCACCAACACCAAATTTTCTATTAACCAATATATTTTCTTAGTATCAATATTTTGATAGATCTTCCGATCATGTTAACTAAATGTATACCGAGTTAAAGTAAATCAACTATGATAAAATTCGACCTAGTGATAGCTGAGACCCTGGGAAATGTTATACAGGTTTCTTTTTATGAAAACGCGGGTACAGCCTAGTAGACAATATATCAATGTATTTATTTAGGTACCTAAAATTCACTTCTTAACTTTATTCATTTGCCAAAAAATTATTGCAGCAGAAAAATACAAAATGTGCGTCGGCCGACAAACCCTCCGCGCGTAATAAAACAATACACGCACACATGCTTAAAGTGCCGCCATTTTAAACACGTGTGTGTGTGTTTGCAATACAACAGACATCATTTCGCATTAGCCGTTTGTATACTGCTATACTGGCCATACGATATGTTTGACGTTTTGATAAATATACACGCTACTCTATAATTACTTTAGGCTGTTAAACGAATAAACTTGACATTTAAAAACATAATTATTATCTATCTTCGAGTTATTTAGTAATTAATGACCCAGTATTTATCTACAGGCTAAGCCTACGCTATAAGTTTTTAACTCGATAGATATTAATTATATATTTATTCTGTCTAAGCTGTTTTTTTAATCTGTGCTAGTTAGCCGACATCGTGAAGGGTTGGCAAGGCCACGTCAATGTCACGCGTCACTGACACAACGTCATGTCACCATAGACAATTTTCAAGTTGTTTATGATTATGTCATTCTCTTATAACCTCGGTTTAAAATTTATTGATGTTTTTCTAACGGTAAATTAATCGAATAAGTAATGTTTAATGTATGCTAAGAATAGCTCTCAAGGATGTTTATTTATTATAAGTTTATTGGTTTTATATTTATTGAAGGTCTTATAATTATTACATAAGATTACGTCACGCGTGTATTCTGGAAGGTTAAGTAGAGCTGTGAATTGCTTGTATAAGGCTAGGTATTTTTGCAGTTCAGCGCAATACTATAGAGTAATTGCTGGCAGAAGATCACTTTAATCTACTCGGCAATCTAGCTAGAGCCCTCATGGCAATACACAGCAAAAGCTTGTGCCAATTAATAAAAATGTCACAGTTAAGTAAATTTATTATATACATCGTAACTATTGTAAAGCTATTATTAAATGGTCATCTATCTTATTCGATTATAAAAGCAAATATACGTGTCCGAATTTAAGCAGTATGCAACTCAAGGCAATTTTAGAACGAATGTTAAATTATTGTCAATAAATAAAAGAACACTAAAATGTCCATAAAAATATATTAAAATGCAAAAAGTTATCGGTTGTCAAGGACAACAATTACTTATGTTAAATCTTGTCAGAAATGATTACAACACATTTTGTACGATTAAAAAGCACTTGATATAATCCGTGTCAATTAATTTACAGTTAAGTATTTCTTAACATCGCCGAGTAATCCGAGATTACATGTAGTAAAATCGAAATCCACCTTAGAATAATGTTCGTAGAATAAATTGCTTCCATAAAATGTAAGCGAAACAAGTGATTACGGGGCTATAATATTGTTCCATAAAAGGTGGTTTTTACTACACGTTAGAACCCCGACCTTGAAACGAGACTCCCTCGTCGGTATGTCGACAACCCCATGGTACGCGTCTCGTAGGATCACTGCAGCGTAAACATTGTTTACATTATACGATTTTGACACGATTCCAGATGATTTGATTAGTTTACTTAAGTAATTTTAATGTAAACAAATCAGGGGTATTTATCTATTTTTAAGATGAATTTAATAATGTTGTATGTTGCACATTTAACTCGTGCCAGGTACTTGCGGTCTATTCAAGAGCCATAAATGTATATCGCTATATAATTTAAAATTGATTTTGCCAGTTTCACGGTTATCTATTTCTTTATGCGGAATTTAATAATGTTGTAGGTTGCACATTTAACTCGTCTCTACTTGCGTTTTATATAAGTATATGCATATATAATATATATGTATATTTATACACTATAATTCACTCGAAGAGTGAGTGATACACGTAACTATTGCAAAGCTCTAATTTGAGTGTTTCTGAAAGTAACAATGTTGCTAGATTAAAAGGAAATGACAATTAAGCATAAAGAGGATATAATATAATGTGATATTAGCGCTTTTATTATTATTAGCGACAGTAATTAATTTCTAACACTTTTATTATACAACAGAGATATCATCAACTGACATATATTTACTTATTTAACGTATGGATTGCTTAAAATACAAACAATGTATTATTGTTAATGTCGTATAACATTTACAGTGGTCTTAAATAAATGTACCACCAATGAATAAGCAAACACCGCATGCATTATACATGCATTGAATAACCTAGCGCTCAAAATAGCTTAAAATAATATTAATTAATTACATATTAATTAGTGGTTATACATTTTACAGCTTTTCGGGGACAAGAAGTGGTGTCATTGAAAATATCTATTAAGTCGGAATATTCATTGGCTAGTTTCGTGATATGAGGTATAGTAACCTATTATATGTATGTTTGTCATGTAGGCAGTTACTATAACCGACTGTAACACCAGTCTGTAATAGCTCGTTGCAATCCCTTTAAAACAGTTTAGTAATATTTAGCCCTGTACATACGTGATCTGAGTCACGTAGGGTATATACATAGAATTCGCCATTTCGATTTTACTCAAAATATTGATTCATTCTTTAGTGATAAACATGTTAATGTCCTCTTTATATTATCTCAAGCATCACTCTAAAGTATTAATACTTACAACATCAATCATAACTACTTAGAGTGCTCTAAAGGAAAAGTACCGGATGATAAGTTGCTAGAAATAGAAATAAAATACGCATTAACCGGTGATATCATATGACCTTTATGTATATGTATATGAAGCATACATATCTGATTTTCGTCTCACGGATATCAGGCTGTACGTACTTAGTAAATAAAAATAAACTTGAATATGTCGTGACATTGGCATTTACGACACAAAATAGTTTTAGAATTAGGTAATAGAGGACAGGTCAGACTTGCCACATCACGTTCAAGCCTGCGTGACTGCAGCTTCTAGGTATATAATGTTATTAAGATTTTCCAGGTTAGAATTATTTCTGGTCAATTCATTTGGCGGGCTTTGTGATGCATCCAAAGGCCTATTGCTTATAGTGTATCATAGAGTCGGTCAAATGGATTCAAGAAAAAACATTGTGGTCGTATGTGTGGAGTCCTACAACCAACTGTTCCAAATTTTCCATTTCCAACCAACCAATCACCAATTGTTCCTTGAATTGGATAGTAACCAGCACGAAATTTTAGGTCGCCCAAAGAAAACTGAACAGAAGATCTGTGGGCTGATATAAGAATCAGAGGAGCCACACCCGAGGGTGTAAAGGGACGAGTAAAAAGGAGGAGACTTCTTCGGAATGCAGATCGTGGTGTATTAACACCAGGAAGATCATATCAGTTATTTCGGTTAAGAGTTCAAATATGATTGGTGAATCCTAATTTCGGTTAAAAGCGGTCACAGATGTTCGATATCTTTAGAATTATGGTGTACGTTTTATGACTAGGCATTTCATACCTAATGTAATTTTAAATCAAAAGCTAAATTGACCCAAATTTGTTTGAATATCAGTGTAACCGGTAGAGAGCTATCTTACAATACTTTTTCTTTTAGTGCCATAACGACACCATGGTTTCATTCACAAGCAAAAAATTTAGGGACAAAAATCTTGCAAGAAGGCCGACAAAAAATCTATAAATACGTATTGATTGACAGGCGGTTGGCACAGTGTAAAAAGTTAAATGTTTGACAGGACCGGTTATTGACGAGAATGTAACACTTACTATCTACTAAGTATGTGTAGCTACTTTTTGTGGACTATATTTAATATCTACAACAACTTTTTCGACTCGGCAGTTCGGCTCTGTGGATCATAATATTAAACTCACTTCTGAATTTGCGGTGAAAACTTTATTATTGCTTTATAACCTACTATTACATTACATACATTAAACATTTTTAGCATTATTGTACATCTATATTAAATAATCACTATAATATTATTTATAAAAATAATTAAATATATTATTACAAAATAGGGCGACGACATTTCTCTTACATAATTTAACGCCATTTCTTCACTTCATTCTTCACCATTCCAAGTAAATAACAGCAAAGCAAATGCTACGACATTCATTACTCAATCGAGCCAATAATCGTAATCGTAATACCAAACAACAATCCCGGCAATTTATTCATAGCATTTCTCTGAGACAAATTGGATTTAACACCAAGTAAAATCTGTTGAAATGAAATGCCAATTTCCTTATCGCCGTCAGCTGATGTTGGCTCATCGGTAGGTGTAAAACTTTACTACGAAGGACGGGTGTGTGTCGTAGTGTGAGTGTAGACGAGCGGGTGGTGTCGGGATGCGATCGATACTCCCGTCTGCAGCCCCGCACTGCGGGTTGACCTTGCACTCGCGTTTACACCGCGTAAACTGCACTTACAACTTCAAAGAGACGCTGTTTGGAACTACCTTTGTAGGAAGTAGCTTTTGAACTATAGGTATAGTGTATATATGCTGATAAGGACAGAAGTATACGAAACTGAAATATTGGCAACATTTATAAAATTAGTTTAAATGAGCTTGACGGAGATTTAAGATAAAGGATTTTTGTTAAAGTCGTAGAAAATGGAAATTTGAAGTGTTTGCTTATCGGATAGAAAAGAGTAGAGTGTGCATATAAAAATCATAGATTATTTTATATAATCTTTGATGCAGATTGTGCATAGCGGAAGTTGCTGTAGAAAAGTCATTTCTGGTGCAAAATGTAACACGTCCCATATAAGAGCAGACAGTTTGCCGAAGGAAGGAACCAAATTTAGCTTCCTGTTTCATTAGGTTCAGCTGAAAGTGTGCTTTTTCCGGAGTAACTACCATTTCACTTTTGCAGCTCGAAAGGATAACAATATTCAAATTTGGAATCGACAATCACAGCTTTTCGTAACGATCGAAACCGAAGCTTTGAGGTAAGAGGCTAGTAAAACTGGTTGACATTTCGTACGGAAGTAGATATTCAATATTCATCATGTCTGTAGATCTTGTTTTCTGCACTCACATTAAGCTAGCTATGCTTAGGTCCAACCTAACAAGATACGAACTTATTGTTTTACTCATCATGAGTAAAACAATAAGTTCGTATCTTGTTAGGTCTGCCTACTGCTATTAAGAACTACCTCAAATGATACTTAGACCTGAAGACAAACAAGGTTAGGAATAAAGGATTATAATTTATATTAATATAACGTGAAAGCTTGTGAAGATGTTTGGTTGATTGTTACTCAATCACGCATAAATTACTTTTACGGATTTAGATAAAACTTGGCATACAAGTAGACCATGTCCTAGATTAACTCACACACTTTTTATCCCAGTATGCAATTCAAACAACAGTGAGAAGCTGGTATAACAGACGCCTTCCTATAGTTTAACCGCTACCATGGTTGAGACAAGAGTTGAGAACAATCATCTTGCGTACACTTTCAACCACGACACACTTAGTATTCCATCTTGGTACGATCGCGGACGTTACCATGGTGAATCTCACTAATTACCTACATACGACTGTGTCGAAAGTACATATTTATCGCTACTTTATATTATGGAGAGACAACGCGATTTTCGATAGTATAGTACAATGAAACATTAAATATATCCGCATTTTGAAATGATTATTTAATGTATGCAAATTGTTTTGCGTTCGTCGATTTGGAGTTACGCTGCTCACTACGTCAATACACAGGTTTTTGCTGGTTTGATCCTAAGAAGTAAAATACCTAGATCTATTTTTGCTAAGGTTACATATTTACAGGTTCGTTTCTGTTACTTAGGACATCATAAGACCGATCCCAGTGCAGTCTATCGGGCATATTATGCATAAACTCTTTGCCTTGAGAATTTCTTAACAGACAATTTTAATAACACTACTAGATCTGTAAATTATATATCATAATCGGCCGCAAATATAAATGCAGACTTATACCACGCAAATGTAATCGCATTTTACAATATATACTTTACATTTCATTCTAATATTATAAGGAGGAAAGATTCGATATTATTTTTCGTTTGTAATGATGTAACTCAAAAACTAATCAACCGATTTTAAAAATTCTTTCACCATTAATAAGCTATATTATCACTGAGTCACATAGGCTATATATATTTTATATAAAAAATGTACTGTTATACCTAACCTAACCTTTACGCGAGCGAAGCCGTAAGCAAAAGCTATATAGTATACTATACAGGGTGATTTTGAAATCGTGTAATTCCTTTTAACCACACATTATACTGGTGATATAGAATAATCCTGACAATATTTTTTCTTAATTAGAATAATGGTTACGGCAAAATTAGAGTACAGATTTTTTTCATGAAATTATTTCAAATAGTCATATTTTAACCACCTGACACAATCTTAATATTTTACTAATTTAAAAATAATAACATAACAATAACTGATGTTGTAAATAATAAGGGGCAATAAAAAGGACCCCCCGTTATTATTTACGACATTAATTATTAATATGTTTTTTTATTTTAATTAGTAAAAAATTAAAATTGCCTCGGTTGGTTAACATATGACTATCTGACACCATTTCACGAAAAAAACGGAACAATAATTTTTCAAAAAATATAATTCTAATTAAATAAAAATATGGTCAGGGTTATTCTATATCACCAGTAGAATGCGTGGTTAAAAGGAATTACACGATTTCAAAATCACCCTGTATAATATATTCAAGCTCATAATGTAACTAATACTGCGTAGCGTTATGTACAAGTATATTGCAATACAACTCTATTGTTGGATAGCAGCTTAATATATGCTGGCATAATGCCTGATTAATGCAGGGTGGATAACCCTATTATCCGCAGTGTTGCCACCCGAATTTACGATCACAGGCAGGGCCAGCTTATATTGTGCACGATATAACTCTCACAAAGTTTATCAGTATGTATTAATGTATATTAAAATATTGTCTAAAGTGAAGTGATAAAATAATGGGTTATTGTATCGCGTATTTGTTGCCTGATAATTCATATAAACTGTTCCATTAGTAGCATGGGCCTTTTCTCATTGTCAATAGGGGTAGGCCATAGTTCACCCCATCTGGCCTAGTGCGTTTTTGGCAGACTTTACATACCTTCGTGAACATTGTGGAGAACTCTCAGATATGCAGGTTTCCTCAAGATGCTTTCTATTGCCTTTTATGTTTTTTAAATCTAATCAAATCAAAAATAACATATTTATTTAGGTTAATAAGTAACATTTATAACCTTCAAAGTTTAATTAGTGTGATTACTGAAGTTACATTTATATTCATTGCTAGCTTCAGGCAAAGGGTTGATACCTTAGAAAAAAAAGCCTGCCATGAAATCTAAGAAAATGATTGGAAATGTAAAGATCATGCATGCATAAATTCAGTTGCCTATTTGAAGATATCAATGAAAAATGTAAGGAAATTATTGCAAATGTTAGGATTATGAATGTATTCGAGGGGTTAGACTATAATAATAATAATAATAGTTTTTATTGTTCTCTCACACAGTTACATAGATTAGAGATACATATTTGGATAAAAGAGAAGAACATATTATTGACTGAGACTGAGAGACTGAGACTGAGAGAGCTATGTACATAATATGTATGTATATCGCGCCCACATTTACCCAATGAGCTTTAAAAACTCTTCATATACATATATGACCCTTTCTGTGCACCTTGACAAATACATTAGATAATCTAACTTTATGTAGCATATCTTATTTCTTTGAAATCAGTTTAGCTGATAGATTTGGACAACATTGTATAATCGATATACTGCACTCATGCACAATATTTCTATCTCGCATCGCTCCATATGGTTACAATATGGCACTTTATACAAATGCTGCACGCTGCGCCACGGGGGGCTTACAAACATTGACACAACTGATACACAAACTACAACTATCTATGAAATGCACTACATTTTTTGTCTCGTTCAAAGACCGAACTTTACTGTAAGAGTGAGCGAGCAACTAAACCTCACACCTCGATGACAGTACAGCTCCGGCCTTGCCTACAGGTAGTGTAAGGGGCACTGAATAGAAAAATGGTGTAAAAAGAGCGTTTGTCCTGTTAAAACAATAGTCGGTCACGCGCTGCAGCAGTTGCGATTATACGACCTTGACAATCGACGTTTACGTCGCGTGACTCATGTCGTGCGATTTTTTTGTCGCATGTATTATTATACCGTTTATTGCTGCTTGTTTTTATTTAATGTTATTGTGTTTTGCATTAAAGAAAATTGGCAATAAATGTACTTATTTGTATTGTTCGTTTTATTTTTAGACTTACCTATTGAATGTAGGTACCAAATAGAGAATGTCATGCAAAATATGTTTATAGGAATTTTAGTATTAAAAACTAGGTAGCATTTATCTGCAGTTTTACGCCCACTATTGTAAAGACCTATCCCACATATGGTTCTCAGAAATAAAAACAAAAATAAACAATTGCATTAAATATAAAGTATTCTACGGAACTACCTACTAAGTCGCAGTGTACCTATAGCGAGTTCGATTCCCACGCGGGACTTTAAACTAAAATCTAGATTATAAATTATGCAACAGTAGCTTTTCCAACAGAGAGAACCATCTGTTATTCTAATACAAGGAAATAAATAAACCCACTTAAACACTCGCAGACTCATTTCTAATTTCAAATGATTGAATGTAAATTCAATTATAGAACGAGGACTGGCCGGTTGCAATCAAAAGAGGTTCATTACGAGACAAAAGGCTCTATGCTTAAAAGAAAAAATATGTTTTCATATATAGAACATAGGCAAACTCTTTTGTATTTTACGTCTTAAAAGATTACAGTAGCAGAAGTATTTACATTTTTGTCTTAAGGCTTTATATAAAGAACAAAATCTTATATAATATGCGAAACATTGAAATTATACTTTCAAACATGCCCAAATCCTGGCACGTTGGCAATGACAACGTTGCCACTTAAACCACTGCATTACTTATGATATATTGACGCTATCTGGCACGGTGTCAAATTCACTAAATATTGCCAATTAATTTGAGCTGCAGTATTTCAATGGTTAAGGCATCGGATTTGCGATCAAATCGGTGGCTAGTCTAATCACCGTACCTTGATCGTATCCAGTGCATTTAACGACTGCTTCCAAAATAAACAGGTCTAAATCATGCATGTATTGATACATGAAATTCTATACTACTTGAATATTACGAGGGTAGTTCAGTTTTTTCTTACATGCAAAGGAAGAAAAATATAGATAACTACCTACTTCCAAATTATAATTCACTACCTAATAATCAGTAAGCAGACTCATCCATTCATTTCTTTTTATGCCATAACTGCCCATCAATACAACCTTCAAATATGACCACATAATTCTGTTACATCCTATACAAAAAGTCAATTCAGGCCATCACAAAGGCTTCACTTTAATTCACTTTAAAGCCTACTTATGAATCCATTGTGTATACGCAAATTCTATTGCCGATTAGCTTTCGTAAGAGCTTAGCCTAATACCAACACAATTGTGCAAATGGTTATAAAAACAAACATTACTTTAGCAAATATTTTAACGTTTTAATATTGCTTACAAGCGGGTTTTATTGTCCTTTCGCGGGTTTATTGTCCTACTTATGTGGTTTATAACTAATGTTACTTAATATTTTACTGTCAATTCAAATCTAAATAAATCAGTAAGAATATTGTAAGCAGTTGTGTATACTGACTCACACCTATATAATCCCGAAGGGGTAGGAAGAGGTGTCTTATCATAATTATAAACACAGACAGTCAAACAATAATACGAACTTAGTTTACAACAGCGGAACAACTCACTAAGCTTATTTTTAAGCTCATTCCAATTTTAAAAGCAAGCAATATTTGTGTATTATAAAAGTTACTGGCAGTTAATTTAAAAACTACCATTAAACTTTGAAAAATAAATAGAGGAGCCCTATTCCCGCCAAGAGTAAGGCGACGTTTATTTAATCCATCAAGTTGGATGCCAAACAGCCAAGGATTGTTTCAAGACAAGCTTTATATCAACCCATAAACTTGGTCCTTTTATTAAGTTACAATGCCATGAAATGTCGGCGGCTGCCAAGTTAAATTGCAGCCATGTCAGTTTGAAACTTTATTATATTTTCTTTTTATTTTTGCAGACGATAGTTACGTCTGAACGAGATAGAATGATAGATTGTAGGAGTTTAGATAGGACCTCTTTTAAAATAACCTTTTTAAATTCAACGAAGCTGAAATCATAGGTTATGTTGTCGTAGTACTTATGTCTCAATATAAAGTTAGCATTAGTCGATTTAAGAGGTGTATGCTTGTTTTAAATGTATATTATGCTAAAAGTTGAAATACCTGAAGATATATGTTTGTACCAGGTGTAGTGTAAGACTTTACAAACATTGTAAGAAAGAACACCTACACTCGGAATGCAGAGACATACTATTTGGTACATACATTCTATAAAACTATTAGGCAAAGTAAACTCAATACAGCATAATGTTATGAATATATAAATAGAAATAACTAAAAAGGACCTTTACTTTTCTTAGTTTTCCTTTTACAGAAATTGCAAGACAAATCAGATCAATGATATCAGTTTTCCCCTCTGTTATTTAGGTAAGAAAGACATTCATACATAACACCACTCACAACTAACAATAAACGTACAGTCCCTCAGGAAGTGAATGAACTCTCAAATTCACTCATAAACGGGCAACATCGGCACATTCGTAAAGTAAAACTTCCGTGGGTAGTTGTACGGCGGTTTTATTAAATTCCTGTCAGTTCTATTCAGAAATACTCTCTGTAGTAATAAATATATGAATTGTTCACATTCTTAAGAAGGTCTTTTTTAATATTATATTGTTTTACGATATCATACTTGCGAGTCGAAATGAAGAAATAAAACGCACATTCCTTGATATAAATTTTCTATCCTTTTTCATTTGTAGTGATGGTACATTTACCGTTGCACAATTATTTATACTGACTTTTTTGGATAAAAGGCACTTTATGTCCTATTCTGTATCCCTGACAACGTATATGCGCAATTTCATGACGATCAGTTGAGTAGTTTAGGCGTGAAAGCGTAACAAATAAATAAACAGATTCTAAATCTAAAATATTTAGGATGCCTTCCAATTTTAATGTTTAACAACCAAATTTTGTTCATTGTCGTCTGTCTACCATGTCCCCGTTTCGGATAACATTTTACTTCTGCGAATTTCCTCATAGATCCGATACGGCTTCATTTGTATAGTATTAAGCCTAACCTATAAAAAAAGTTCTGTAAAAGTAAAAAAGGAAAAACATAAAAGAAACAATTTGTTTTCGATCTGTTTGTTTATAATGACTTCAAATTGGTACACATCTTAACGGAACATTTTATATGGTTTTCTTCTTGATTCGTATCTCATTGAGAGAGTTTGTTTGTTAGAACAACTTTGATTTACATATAATATATACACATTTATCAGTTTGTAAAGTAGTTCAAGCCCAGTTTATCAACTGTCCCACTGCTGGGCACGGGCCTCTTCTCAATGTTAGAAGGTTTAGGCCATAGTCCACCACGCTGGCCTAGTGCGGGTTGGCAGACTACACACATCTTCGAGAACATTATGTACAACTCTCAGATATGCAGGTTTCTTCCCGATGTTTTTCCTTCACTGTTTGCAAGTGATAATTAGCAATTTAATACGCACATACGACTTCGGAAAGTCGAGAAGTGCGTGCCTCGGGATCGAACTTGAACCCTCTGTGTAGCAGTCCGTCGGTCTCCCAACTAGGCTACCACTGCATTTTTAGATTCCTTTTTTATATATTATTCAATATACATAAAAGTATTACTAGCCTCACGCTCCATCACTGAAGATATAGCGAGCCTCTTGCCGTTTACGGGGCATACCAACTTCGTGTCTACTAATGAATGTCTTACCATTACTCAATCTTTCAGCTTAAAAGCATAAAATATAATTAAAGAAATATGTCGCACTATTAATAAAATTGCGTCTTAACTCGAAATTTGGAATTTGAACTCTAATTGTGTGACTATAAATTCTAATATTATGTATGTATTAAGTAAATGCAACAGAGTTAAAATTTGTTTAATTCAATACTCAGATAGGTCTCTGTTTTGCTAAGAGCGTGGTGTGTATGTGATACACTTACACGCTAACCTATCGGGAATAAACAGCCTACATTCTATAATATGTATGTAAAGATTTGTCAAGAAAATATAAAAATATATTATCAACACAAATCGCACCTGCAATATCTTTAGTTTAACTGTCACCATAATTGATGATATGATAACTAATGATAAGTTTACAGATATTATTTAGTTTATATAGAATCGCTGGTAAGTGCGTATATTCACTCATAATAATATTAAATCAATAGTCTTATTATTCGTAACAGTACGTGTGTTTATGTGATATATGGCAGCCTGGCTACGCCTGTGCGTGTCGCAAAACACATTTTTGTAATCTATAAAAAAAATACTTATTCGATTTGAATAATATTTAGTTAAGTATTTCAATTGTCTCTTTGTATTATTTCTAGCCGGTAAGCCATACTTGTTTACTTAATAAAGGAAGTAAGGATAATGGACTATACCTATAGTTAACATATCTATTAATAAATGATGAATGAAGATAGTGAAATTGGCAGGACGTAAGACTGGCACGGAGATTGCTTACCCGCTTAACTATTAATTGCCACTTTTACGAACACTTATAACGGGTATAATATCCCAATTGAATATTTATGTGTGCATACTGCACCACAAATTATATTAACTCAGATAGCCAATGCGTGAAAATTAACACACGAAGTCGTAAACTTGTGCGTACAGCCATTGTTGTTATAGTCAATCAAATTTTGGTTAGGGCGTCTAACCTTAACTTAGGCTGGCCATCTGCAAAGAAGATATTACAGTGCACAAGTGTCAAATTCCAATGGGACGGCAATCTGATCCAACCGGAGAGAGATCGTGCGCATAGCCATTAGCATATATAAGAGAGGACCCAGTTAAGCCGAGTCACACCGTAATTGTCTGGTCTTTAATTCAAAATTATAGATCTGTTTAGGAGCTGGGGAATCCTGGAAAATAATCCTAGAAACGCCAATGCGCAGGACAAACGGTTTAACATGCTTTGCGGGGCACGAGAGTGTGGAACAACGTGGTAAGCATTTAAATTTTTAAAGAATTTAGGAAAGTCTAGGAATCTTTTTGTTGTGCCGACCCGTGACGTCAAACCCATGATGTTCTTATCAGCAAACGACGTCGGATTAAGAGCTGGTCATCTATATCTACCTAATCTACATCCTTAATATGCAAATAAACTAGATCAAACTTTTTCTTGCATGTAATGTAATTACCGGCTCCACGCGAGCCATGTCAGTAGTAAATCAAGTCCTTGTATTGGCATTGACATTCAGAGTGACGCGGTCGGATGTAGCGGTGTTGTATCCGGTTGCACACATGCAAACACGCACACACCTACAAATACATGAATATGTACACTTTCATACATTCACTACTCCAGCTTCATGTATATTTGCGTACAAACACATGACTCACGCTTTTGAAGGGTAGGCAGAGGTTTATTATACAGCATCACTTTAGGTTCCATATAATTGGGGTGGCGTATTGGTAGTGGAAGCAGCGATAGCATAATGGGATAGCGTTGGACTGCCACGCAGAGGTCTTGAGTTCGAACCCAAGGCGCGCATCTCTGACTTTTCGAAGTTATATACGTATTAAGTAGTTAATTATCGCTTCTTTTAACGGCGAAGGAAAACATCGTGAGGAAACCAGCATGTCTGTGAGTTCTCCATAATATTCTCGACGATATGTGAAGTCTGCCAATTCGCACTAGGCCAGCGTGGTGGCCTATGGCCTAATCCTTCTCGAACTGAAAAGAGGCCCGTGCCCAGCAGTGTGACAATTGAATACAGGGCTGATATTACGGTCTTGGATTCAATTCCTGGCAAAGTATTATTATTGGGTATTTCTGACTGGAAATTCTCAGTATCTGCACGGAGTCTGAAACTGTGTTCAGTAAAAAATACTGTGTTAATAGGCTCGACTGCTATTAGGTGGGACCTAAACACATAGTTGGCGAAAATGGTAATGGCATACCTCTGCCAACTTCTTCGAGGACATGTCAATGACACAGTATGTAAAGTGCCTTTTACCAAGCGCGTTTCACAATCCAAAAAACACAGAAATCTCAGAAAAGACAGGCCCACCTCTCTCTACGATTAGTCCAGTTTATGATATAGCGTTCCCCTACACCAAACATCTGGTTATAATAGTGGGAGCCGCTGTACCTTACAGTGCCCGAGAGCACCTTCCAGGACCAGTTATAGACAGGTCTTGTCCCCAAATCTCGATTTCTCTCTCTTTTCGTAAGCGAGTAACCTCATGCCCACGTGGCACTACCTATTCTCCAGATAGACGCCGGACAGCCGGACAGAAATGACAGGCCCGAGAAAAGAACTCCATCATTATGAGCCATGAATTTGTTGTCAGCCTTATGTATGTGTGCATTGTAATAATTACTATATTTAACCGCAGCTTTGCTCCCTAAAGGTTAGATTAGGTTAGTAACAGTACTTTGTTCTGGATGAAAGGTACCCTACGTCCTTATCTGTATTCCTGACAACGTGTATGCGAAATTTTATGATGATGGGTCGAGTAGTTTAGGCGTAAAAGCGTAACAAACAAACTCATATCACGTTTCTAATTTAAGTAAGGATTCTACGGTGCATATGTGTGTGTGTACATCCAAATCGGTAGTGCGTTCATTGCATTAGGATATTATGATGGTGTAACGGTGGTTTAAATAGGTATTTGTATGCTAAGCTTAAGTTAGTGCTTATTTAGTTACGGTTTATTACAAATACGTATGGCTGGCTAATCAAGGCTAGCATTGTTAAATAGAACTGCTTAAGGAAGTCGTAAATTTTATTAACTTATTTCGTATTGATTGAGTACGAAAGACGGATAGTGAGTGCTGTGATGCAATTTGGATGAAGAATAAGCTTAAGAATGGCTTAAGACTAGACGCAGAGGTCTTAAGTTCGTTCCTACAGCCCGCAGCATTGAGTTTTCGCAGTTTCATCCATATGATTTTCTTAAGATTTTTTGATAATTTTACTAGTTACCTTGTAACCCCTGGAGCTAAGTTAAATGCTTATGTTATCAGTGTTTTCAGGTTGGTAGTGTAATACTTGGTAATTGAATCCAGGACATGTTGATCCTAAATCCATTATTTTATCTATTGGGCTACCGCTGAATCGCTAAAGCTGAGTAGCAACGGCACACGCGCAGCCAGACTCAATAGGTTTAGGTTAGGCATTCCACGAATTCCCAGGTTAATTGTCACTTTTCAGTTAAAGAAGAGATAACAAAGAGAGCGTTTTAAGAAAATTTGCATCTCCAATATGTTTATAATCTTTTCAAGGATGCGTGGTGTTTGTCAAGTCACAAAGGGCTAGTGTGAGAGACTTATCTTTCACATACTGGGAATAGGCCCTTCTACACCAGTGCAGAGTGGAACAGTTTAAATACATTATATTTAAACATTGCCGACGTGTTGCTTTACAGCAGCCAGGATTGGGGAAGAAAGGCTTGAGAGATGTGTACATTGTTATATGCAAACTTTGTTATTTTAGAAAATCGTGACAAAGTCCGTAAAAGGTATTTAATTTCAACGTTCGTTATATTTGTAATAAAAGCGATCTGTCTACTAAGAGACTTAAACACTAATCGTTCTCCTATACACCCCTATTCACGCTCAAACGCAGACAGTAACAAGTCTTATGACAGTTATGACTCTTATGCGGTCCGATTAACTGTCAAGTCAACCAAGCTGACCTTTGTTGGGAGTCGTAATGACATTGAAATTGTCAGGGTGGCCAACCAATCAAAATTGGCGAACAAAATTGTATTGGCAACACCCTCTGTTTGTGGTTAATTAAACTGATATTTATAATATAATATAATATTCTAATCACATACACACAACACTATCTAGTCCAAACTAAGCAGAGCTTGTACTATGGGTACTAGACAATGGATAAACATACATATATACTTTTTTTTTGTAAATACATACATATTATACATAGAAACACCCAGACCAAGACAAACATCCATGTTCATGCACACAAATATTTGTCTTGTGCGGGAATCGAACCCGCGACCTCAGGTGTGGCAGTCGGTTACACTAACCACTACGACTATCACTCTAGTTAAGGCAATCATTGGCGGGTTAAAAACATATTGTTTAATCAGGCAGCCAGCTATTTTCCTTGTTTTTTATTATTTTAGTGCAATCATAAGCAAACTGTATAGCTTAAATTAAGCTGTAGTAAGGATCATGTATATTTTGCTTCAAACTTTTAATTCGCTCTAAAGTTGTTAAAGTTTGCGTAATACCAACCTTCCCGCCGCGTTCGCCCCCATACGCCTGTTTTTTGTCATTGTGACGCTCCTCGAAGCAACCTTACAGGTGGTCCTAATCTCTAACTTTTTTGACGTAAACTTCTATTTTCAAATGCTCAGTACAATATTCATGATTCGAATCGAAGCATTTTTGTTTAACTTTTGTTTGTGAATATGAGTACCAGCCAGATGAATCTTATGACAAAACAAAGCTAGAATAGTTTGAGGGCTACTTTGGCCCGTTATATCGCGCAAAACCATTGTTTTTTTACAATAGTGTATCTTGTCATAGAGTCGTACTTAATAGAATTGATTGCGAATGTGAATACGGTTACAACGTTATTGTTTATGAATGAATGAGTGAATGAATACACCCACGCAGTTCATTCACGTATTCCGATGGACTTGTAGGCTATTAAAGCACATGCACATTAATATGTACGATACGATTATACACTTTCACTTGTTTTTTTAGTTTTAATTTACATATAAATAGACATTTATTACTTACTGTATTTTCATAATATCAAATGATTAATATATAGATATGGCCAAAGTAATTATCTTTAAATTGTAAATCGATTTCGCTTCATCGGTCCTATTGGCTTAGGTTAATGTTTAAGTTTAAGATCAATTCAATAAGTTCATTCCCGGGTTGGACAACTAGATATTGGGTTTTCTGTTGGTGCAAATACAAACGTTATTATACGTTAGCATGATATTATCTCTACAATAAAAATTAGAACCAATTTCTAAATTTCGGCATTACTTCTAACTTTTAATTCGTTGGAATTTATTCTTGTTAGTACAGACTAGTAATCGGTAACGTATTACTAAATATCGTCGCAAATCACAGTCGCGACTTGTTGAGCCTAGAGAAAAAGGAATTAAACATAGTACGAAACGGGACGGGCGAAATATACTTACACATATTAGATTTTTTTAATAGTCAGTATAATGGAACCGCTCGCTACTGGTACTTAACAAATAGAGCGATATTTGTCGCCCACTCTGATTTACCGCTGACGTGCTCTAGTTGTGAGCACTTCGAGTTTCAACCGGTCCACCGTTCCACAATCTCCTCGCAGATATATAATATCTCTTAGCGGAATCCCTGTATCATTTACATCTTGGAAAACTAGAAACGTGATGCGATGAACTACTTATTTACTACTGTTTTATTTCTGTGGGAAATCTGTGAGATAAGCTACTGGTTTTATTGAGCTACAGGTCGGTTAGTTTGTTTGGATCTTAAATATTTTGGATTTATTACTGATCGTACTGATTGTGGAATGAGGACAGTAGATACAAGATATAAAGAATATGATTAGACTGGCTGGGTGTTGCATCAGAAGTGCATGCGACTGCTGTGTACGAGGTCTTAGGCTTTCCAGGTTCCGAAAGATGTTTGAGAAATTTCTCATTAAATTATTAGAAGCAGCAAGAGGTCTGGAACTGTGACCGAAAGACGCCAATATACTAGCCCTTTATTACGTAGGTCATAAAATCAAAGTTGGCAAAATAATGTGTCATACACAGAGGCAGGCAGAGGCCTAGACTTTCTGTTAAATAGACGTGAGATTATGTATTATAGATTTTTTTCTTTTCTGTCCCTTTCGAGTGGAAGAACTCGTGACGTCGTTGCCAGCAAGTATTTGGTGAGGGTTAAGGGTTAGAATTCTAGTGACTTACAGGCAAGCAGCATCTAGGTTGCGAACGAAAACAAAAACATTTTAGTTGTACGCTAGCGCGCAAACACAGTTATTCGCGAATTGATAATTGCCAAATAATCTATTCGTCGATGTGGGTGAACATTATTTATATATTCAAATAATAGTTACATGTGTGGGCAGGTCAACGACCTCACTATAAAACTTACGGGTATAGTTAGTTAAAAACAATCATAGACAAAAAATAATATTGACATTGAAATACGACTCTGATACTTTAGTAGTATAGAAATTAAGTTCAATGTACCATTTAAGGTTTATTTAAGTTGATTGTGTGGTTCTTACGGTGTTGTATGTTGCTTGCTTTTATTTATAGCCCTAAGGAGTTTTCTTGCTTCTGCTAATGAGTTGCGTGCTAAGGTTTGAGACAAATATGCTTAAGTCTATGTAAATAGATTTAAGCCAGGCAGTGATGTATTGCAACGATTTCGGTTAGTTTGTTCGTATAGGGAGCATCACATCGAACGTATTTTTGCAGCCTAGAATTCCTTCACGGGAAGGCCCAAAATGTTTTGCTCAACTCAACAATCACACTTAAAAGTTTGGAACCAACGCATGACTGTAAATATAAGCGTGAGACGAACGAGGCTTATAATAATTAACATGCGTGATGCTCATACTAAAAAAAGATATTAAAAGAGAGAAAAGGGGACAAGTTATATATGAGCCTCTAGAATCCTTTATTAAACGTTGGGCGAACGCAGTAACACATTAAGTCGATATTTTGTACTTTAGTAGTACCTAGTAGAGTAGTACCTGGGCGAACTGACTTATCTTCACCAAATGTTACCAAACAATCTTTCTTTCACTCTACTACGAGAGAACTGAACTCCACAGTGGCGAAAAATGCATAAATAGATGACATGTAATCCATTACTTGCTAAAAGCTCAAAGAGGATAATTGGCTCCATAAGCAAACGTCCATTTGCAATATTTGCCAAAGATAAAAAGTAGCTAAAATTACCAGTTATGCTACGTTCCTAATAAAAAATACTTTCATTACACTTTTTTGTCCCGAAGAAAGGCCTCACAAACACGCTATCGCATTTATAACATCTATTAATTAAAATTGATTCTCGTTTTCGTTCGAACGTGATCCAAAGTTGGCGAGCCATTTCGAACCATGTGGCTTGTTTGTTTGTCTTCGACTGTGCGGTATTCAATTCCAAAACATTCATTGATTGAATATGGAGATGAAAGTGCATAGAGCATTATATTTTATGGTGTATATGTAATATCATTGTAAATATATTCATAGTGAAAGTTATCTTAACGAAAGCTTGAAGATTTATTACTTCATGACTATATTTGTAAGTGTACTGTGACGGTTTGTCAGGATCATGGCTCAAACTTTGGATGTTAACCTACTTATGTCATTAGAGAGCATTTGTACATTATTGTACCTTTACGGAAGTAACATACAGTTCAGATTCCGTTCTCCATTATCTCTAAATCATCTTGGGATGTAAATATTTTATACATATAAGTATGTATATACCTTGTGCTTATTTTATTGGTGTTTGTTTTGCTGGTATTGGCTGGAGTATATAGAGAGATGCAACTGAGGCACAACAGGCAAAGAAGGATTAGAACATTATTGCAATATGAAATCCAGGTACGCCATAAATACAATTTGTAACTATTTGGTATAAAATACGCGATTCATAAATTTTGACCACTTTATTATTTATATTTTATTAGTCAGATCGTTTCAAAGATTCCGACTAATATTTTTTACGGCATAATATTATAATTTTACTAGTGGAAGTTGAGTACACAGTTGCATTAATAATCTTTTGTTTGTGACATACTTATTTGTGTCTTGCTAAAACCTGAGCGACTTTGCAGTATAGCTGCAACTTTATTTTAGTCTTGCATATATTAATACTTAAAACCAGTCACCACCTAAAGCAACAAATCTAGTCTCCAAATAAAGACATTACCACTTCAACTAGACTCCAAATAGACCGAAGACGACTCTATGACGTAAAGACAGACGGAGTTACATTGGTGAGTTCGTAACGCAAGTGCGTTACACAAGAGCGAAATTGGCGCTGATGCCGTTATAATAGACGGTGGTGTGGCATGGCCTTAATATTGCAAATGGAGTGCTACACGCGATGTGAAGGAAGTGAGGCTTTATTTGTGTTATGTATTGGCTAGATTTGGATTTATTGATGAATATTTTGGGTCAAATCCGTTGAGCCTCTTTATTTAGGACTAGAATTCGCCACTCTTCCGTTGCTTTTGGTGCCAGTCTGATTCTTTACTGTTCTTGCTAGTAACTTCTAAGCATTAGGCGTTTGAATGACGTTTTCCATATACATGGAACTACTTATTTATTACTTCAAATCTACAAGCTTCTTTAATAGGCGGCCATAGGGTTACGTATTTATATAAGTCAATCGAGTCGTCACTCCGCAAGAAAACTCCGTATCTATTCCGCATGCCTGTCAAGATTTTTCTTCGTTGGGCATATTTAGCAATGCGTACAAATGCAGCCAAATGGATCGACAACACTATACATTAATACGAATGCTGCATCTTTGACATGAGAATTCCCTTAAAACATTCCCGCCACAAAGAAAAATGTCTGCGTCGTAGCACATTTTACCTTAGGCCTCTGGATAGACAGCGATATGACATGGCAAACGCACATTAATTCAATTTGCAATAAATTAAATCAGTATTCATATGCACTCTATAAGTTAGCAAAAGTAGTTGACCAATCAGTAGTACTAACTGCATATCATGCTTACATATCTTCATCATTGAAGTATGGCATTATATACTGGGGCGATGCTAGTAACAAAGAACTAGTATTTAAAGCTCAGAAAAAATTTATACGTGCTTTAGTAAATATATTTGCACCTGAGTCTTGCAAACCATAGGTATTTTAAGAAATTTAAAATGTTCACACTTGCTTCAATTTATATATATGAATTTGTCGTTTATGTAAAAACAAATAAATCTTTATTTGACGAGCTCAAGTCAAAGAGAAAGATTCAAAAGATTTCTACTGTGCCTCATAAAACTGCTCTATTTGATAAAATTTGCTTCGGTATGGCATCAAATATATATAATAAAGTACCACCTCAGATAAAGAACATGCCAGAACAAAAATATTTAAAAACAATTTACATAACTGGTTGATTGAAAAAGTATATTACCTACACGATCCAAGATTTCCTTAACGACAACACTAATTAGGTACTGACCTTGTTAGTTATATAAAATAAGCATGATTTTCGACATTTCTTTGTTTAAATTTATAAATGTTGTATGCTTAACCGCAGGACATACTGGAACCTATGTTTTTATATGTACACCTATTTCTTTATTTATGTGCCAATAAATGAATTTGATTTGATTTACAAATATTGTAACTAGTTGCAGCAGATAGTAGAAGATATAAAGAACCTTTGTCTTAAAGGGTAATGGGAACCTTGGTCCATTACTAGTGATCGCGATAACCACTACGCCATTCGAGATGTCAAAATCTTACAAGACTATCCTATATAATTTGCCAAGGTCTTCCTTTTTTAATATTTACTATATTTATATTTACTATAATTTGCGTAATACACTTGCGTTTTATGCATTCCAGCTGTATGACCAATAAATAGTTGCATCTTGAGTAAGTGCCATTACAAGAGACCCATTAAAATTGACAATGCCGATCAATCTAAAACATTGCAATTCCCATTATCTTAAGATTTAAACCTAACCCATATTCATGTTTAATAGCACGAGTTTTCAGCCATTTGCGTACACATTTAGCTGTTGCTACAAATCACTAGAATTTTAATCTCTTCCCGACGTGCTAAATCATTTACATAAGATGGTGTAAACCGTATTGTAGTAGACTCGGAATTCATACACTTAATTTTAAACGAGACAATATTTAATCCAGCTGGTTCAAGCGAATTTAGACTTTAAGTGTTTTGTTTAAAGTCTAATCTACCTGTAAATAGAGCCTGTATCGGACAAGTCAACTGGACGATTATGGAAATGCTTTCGCTAAAAGCTTTCTGTTCTCAAGTTTGAATTATATCACCTTATGTAATTACTTTGGTTAGTTGAATGACAATCTGAAGTGTAACAATAAACCTACATAGACTCAATTTCGAACCAACATTGAGACTAGAACTGATTACTAAAGTGCCTCGACTAAATCTTGTAGTCTACATATTTCAAACTACTTTAACGAAACACTTAGTAATGTAATTGAATGTAAGTAAGTCTTAAGCAACAGTAATGTTAACAATGTTGTATTTGTACTTACGTTGTAAACGGACCTTAAATTAAATATATAAATCATTGGATTTAATCTACTAAGTAGTTAAAATACAACAGTAACTGGTATTAAATTTAATCAGTAATGTGTAAACGCTGCTAAAATAATTGGCAACACTAAAAAGGTAGTAAAACTTAAATTTTATTGGTGTTGGTACACGAATGCGTTTGTCATAAAATAGGCAAAGACACAAAGGCAAATATTACCTAAATCCCATTCTATTGCACGATCTGTACGCATTTAAGTTAACAGATTTACAATAGACCTTCGCACCGTAGGCGCAAAACTCAACCAGAGTACTGAAACATTTTTTATTTTATTTAATAAGTATTTTTTTATTTGTAATGGCTTATGTGTTATGGGACATAGTATAAATATAAAATCAAACAATGGACACAAACAACACGCAGACTCAAAACTACTATTATCATCATACTATATTTTAGGCCGATGGGACTAAAATTTGGTAGTAGCGAAATAACAATTTAAAAATGCGCAGTTCTTGCAATTGCGAATCGCAAGGCTAGTATACCCTAACGAAATGTTATTCGCGAGGAAAAGAGAAGACATACCATTCGATGTAAACCTTTTCTGGCATGGGCATAGGCAAAGGTTACGAGAGCGGAGCATGTTATATCATAAAACGATTTTAAAATGCATACTTTGTGCTTTAGCACGCAAGACCTCCTCTTATATCAAGGTACTAAGCTAGTCATAAAATATATTTTTCTATAGAAATGAAATCTGATGTGGTCATTATTTTATTCAGAGTTATTAATGTGTTGTATGTGCAACTAACATATTATCCTAATTTTAAGAGAACCTTTTGCAAATCCTTTGTGACGTTGAAGAATTTCGCAATATTTTCTATCATAGTAGATATATTTAACTTTTTAATAATCGCATAAGATATACCTACATATAATAACTATGAAGTATGAACTGTGACCTATGACTATGCGATCCAATCATTCATGTTGCTTCTACATAAACTCACGCCTGTTGCCGAAGTGAAGTCAGAGTTTATTAATTGCCGCTTCCTACGATACTGTCTTGATCTTCCTCGCTTCACATTCTTCAGACACGCTCATCAGTTTTTTCTCCAGAACATCTTTGACCTGATCAGTAAACGCACCCCTACTTCTTTCTTTTAAATTATTGTATCCAATTTCATCAATATATTGCGTGTCCACTACTAGTATAACATTAACCCTACCTTCCCCATTCCTTAATCTACTTCAACAAATTGATAAGTTACTGATTCGTTCCACCTTCAACATTTTTGTTCTAGCCAAATCATTATCGAAGCCTTTATACTGAAGAAGTGAAAGTGTATGGAGTGTGTAGCAGTTTTTGCTAACAATGGCCACATTAGCACACGGTCAGGTCGGTGGAAAAGGTCATCGAGGTACATCGTTGAACTATGATCTGTGCTAACAAGCGTTCAGGTGATTCAGAAGTTTATAGGAACAATAATGGATGTTAGATAATTTTGTTGCAATACTAGATTATATCGTAATGGAGATATTGGTAGTTATAAAAGAGGAGTTGTTTATGAGCTAAGAAACTTACTCAGATTTTTATGATATTGCGATAAGTGTTGCTTTTGAAGCTTGCAATACCAGAAGAATGCGTTTGGATGTAGTGTGTGATAACTCCCGCCTCGTCTACCTAAGATCAGGCGGGAGTTATCACACACTGCAATGTTTTAAGCGTTTGCCATCGACTTGCGAATCTCAAAGCTAGTGAATATTAAATTCATAGCACAGCGTCTTCTTAGTCGTGTCTGAAATCTTTATTGGCAGGTAGTTCACACAACGATATTGGTCTGCAATATTTTTTAAAGTGAACGTACTAATACTGCCTGAGTCAGTGTGGTTCTGATGCAAGTTGTAGTGACACATGACAATTTTTTTAAAGAATATTCTTTACTAGGTATTATTCAGTCCCCAATATACAATTATGCTGTACCTATTTTACTTGTATTAATATCTTTATATATATAATTCTTCTGTATGTGTGTTGACAGTGAACTCCTAAACGGCTGGATTCGTATGAATGATTTTTTTTGTGTGTGTTCAAGTAGATTCGAGGATGGTTTAGATTTGTTTTTTTTTTGTCTGTACAGGACAACCGTCTGTCGGGATAGCTAGTATAAGAATAAATTACTTAAATTGTCTATAGGAGTATTTGCAGTAACCATATCATTCTAATATTAATACATTTCTATTTTTATCCTCTAATAGGAACATTTAGAACCGATACGCTATTACGTATCCGGTGCAATGACAACCGCAAACGCTATGCAAAGGACATTGTAAACAATATCTAATGTCACCTTGTTCTCAAAATGTCATGTCAAGGGTTCGTTCTGTTGTTGCTAGTATTCTTCTACGGCAACGTTTAGTTACAGTTATGCGGTAAATTCATTAATCAGCTTTAGAGGACAGCTATTGTCTTTGATTTTTGTGTATTGCTTTGGTTTTTGAACGTAGATGGGTTGAAGTTTGTTGTGTTGTTTAGAATTCGTTAAAGTTAGCTGTGTTTTATGACAGCTAGTATGTACATTGTTGCAAGTATACCTAATTAAATCTCAGACTGCTTTGTACAGTAATTATGGTAAGTTTGTGATGTTTACAGCCAATTGTGGCGTAGTGGTTAGTGTAACCGACTGCCACGCCTGAGGTCGCGGGTTCGATTCCCGCAGAAGCCAAACATTTGTGTGCATGAACATGGATGTTTGTCTTGGTCTGGGTATTTCTATGTATAATATGTATGTATTTACAAAAAAAAAGTATATATGTATGTTTATCCATTGTCTAGTTCCACTAGTACAAGCTCTGCTTAGTTGGGGCTAGATAGAGTTGTGTGTATGTGATAGAATATTATATTATATATTATATTATTATTATATTATTATTATTCATAAATGTTTATTTTCGGACTGTGCTATTTATTTTAGGTAGACGTATGTTATGGGGATAACACAAGTATTTTACCTTGTTAATATAAATAAAATAAGATTATGTCGTTGGCTGGTGGTGTAAGCGTGTTAACACCAGCATGATTGCTGATTGTACTTGGGTTTCACTCATTTTAGTCTGCACATTCTTCAGCATGAAGTTTGTTACTGTGACCGGTACCTATACTTAGTATAGATAGGTAGTAGCTTCTATTTAGTAGGTATATATGCTCTTCCAAAGCTAACAACAAAATCTTATTTTTACTAACGTAATTATAAAATATATAGTATGACAACAAACGGCATATATGAGTCATGAAAAATCCAAACTTATAAAAAGAATTGATTTTGGAATGTATCCTAAAAATAAACATTACAAAATAGGACATAAAGCTGCGGTCCGACTGATAGCGGAAACGCGCGTAAGCTCAGTTACGCTATATCTAATTAATTCCGCGTAATAAACCATTAATTTCTCGTTTATAGGCATTTATAACAGTTGGCTAGTTAGATAAATTAAGTTATTGGTAATATATTGGTTGTTGTAAAGCTATTTGAAGCGGAAAATTGCGTCAGAATTTCTATGCATTATGTTGTGCCATGCTATTGTATGACTTGCTATTTGACGGATAATACATACATAATATTTATAATGAATTGAATAAGACGTTACTGGACATAGAAGAGTTGCAAAAATGTTTAAAAATGGTATTTTAGAAATCGCTTATGTGTTGGCCAATATTTAAAATATACAATACATTTATTACGTTATGTGCTTCGTAGGTTCCATAATTAAAGCAAACGCTTGTCTTTTCAACTGATGATGATGGCCAGGCTCGATTTCCGTATCAGGCAGTTTTTTATGTAAGGAATTTTTTTGTAACTGTACGAACTGAACTTTAAACTGCACGGAATATGACAGCAGTCGGGAAGACGAGAGACCTTATTGTCTATTGCTAAAATATAGGAATCGTTCGAAATGTGCGTGTATCCTTTTGTCTACCTCATTAGGTTTATACATTACATGGTTGATTTCTTGATTGCTAATGATACTAGTAAAATTTTAAATTTTTATAGTTCTTCGTTGTTAGTATTCTCTAATGGATTGGCCGTATCTTTTTCTTTGAACGAACGATAATGTAAATACGTTAGATAAATGTCTTGACAGAATTACGGCACGAGTAACAATTTACTATTATGTACTATATTTTCTTCAAATATATCGTGACTATGAACATAAGTAAACTTTTTTGGTACAATGAGTACAACTAACAATGTTTGTATGTTTTGTTTGCAGAGCATGCCGCCGCCCGCGTAAGGCATGAGCGGCCGCGGAGCGGGGGGGCAGCGCTGCCAGCTTATATTGCAGCGTTGCCTCGCGATACAACTCACTAAGCCCGGCAATGCGCCAGATGACTTTTGGATGTACGAGTCTGGATATCTGCTGTTTCAGGTATGTTTCACCTTTCAACTAGACTTTTAATTACTGTACTGAATAGGTCTATTAAGATACGCCTGCATTTTGGACCATTGGGTTTTTGCTATGTCTGTCAGTGGATTCTTATGCAACAAAATATCAGTAAATAATAAAATACTTACAACTAATAAAAAATTCGTTATTTAATGTAACTATAGCCTGTAATTATTTAATGCTGTTTTTGACATAATATGCAATAAATATAAGTTTTGAGTTTTAAATTATTATGATCGGTTTCACTATTCATTTCAGAAATATTTGAATCACAATTTGATGATTTATAATAAATTGCGACAGCAGTAATTTAAAAAAAATTCGATTCCCAATCATTTATTAGGCTACATATTGCTGATAAATAAAAAAAAAAACAAAAATAAAATTTTTTAGAATACAATATCATTCGAATCACATGAACACTAAAACATTCGAATGATTGATAGATAATCATACTTCACTAGGCGAAACCATAACTATATTGTATAAAAAACACAACTCGCTATAATCTCCACTTGCAGTACTACCAAAGCCGTATATCATCCTAGCACCAGGACGTGTGTACCGCTATCTCTATGTACCAAACAGCGCTAGTGTTTACGTTACGCGCAGCTGATGCGATGCGGGCGGTCATAACTCACGTGAATGGCGCACAAATGGTATCGATACTGATATCGATTAGCCGTCTATGTGTATTCGATTAAACGATGCCATGCTGTATCATTTGAGCTAAACAGCAGCTCTAGTACGTATTGTTTAGACTTTGTGTACGTTGAACGTTGATTCAACTTATTATTATGCTTATTAGAACAGCGCTTCTTGTAGAAACTTAGATAGAGCAACTAATATTTCTAACAAATATAATGTATTTGTTACAAATATTAGTTGCTTTGACAGTGAACAATTAAGCATGTCATGCTGTAATTGTTCATTGTATTCGAAAAATATATAACGTTACGTTTACAATACAAAATCGCCGCAAGAATTTTGATGAAATATCTCTCGGAGATAGGTTAGACGAAGCACATAGATTCCTAAAATCATCTTATAGAAACCAAATTGAAGTCGTGCCTAACAGCTATTAGTCGTTAAAATAAATAATGTTTAAACATCCCTACTACACAAGCGACGCATAAAAAGCCCAGGAGCTAAAAAAGAAACATCCCATTATTTATATCCGCGTCCTTTTACGTTTCACATCAAACACCACAAAATATTCAACATAAAACTTTTACATCTATATACAAGAAAGCCGCAAAATTTACGGCTTTAAATGTAATAAGTATTAAAAATCAAATAAAACCAAATAAGGCATAAACTACCATCAGGCAGGTTTAAGGTCCAATAAACAACCGTTAATTGCGCAGTGGTCACTTCCTTGTGTGGATCAAAGGACGGACTAAAATATCTAAGCCGTATATGGCAAGACGGGCTTGTAGACATTAATTTAGTTCGAGCGGACTAAATAACTAATTCAGTTGGTGCACTCTACTTTGATGTTATTGGTTAAGTTATGAGAGGTTTACGAGTTAGTTGGTTTATTTGTTAGTTCAAAAGTTTGTAGTACGAAAGTAATGTAAAATTGTCGCCAAAATATCTGTTACAACTTTTAGAGTTCATATCTGAATGTGATAATAAAATCAGAAGGTTGAAGAAGAACCGCGACAGTCACTCGCATTCTTTAAAACGAACGCGAATGAAGTATAATTATGACGTTTTTCTTCAGAGGCCTGAAGCTGTCACTGTGGTAAATCTGATCAAAATCGGAGTAATCATCACACTGATTTTGATAAAATTTTGCATAGTGTAGTAGTCACAAAAATTATATAAACATATGTTTCGTATTTATTTCAGTGGAAGGTTCGATTTGTGTTAAGTGACTGCGTAAATACTTAGCTAATGTTCTTTATTACAATATTCAATAAATAGATACATTTTATATACCGGCATAATGTGTTAGTGTATAGAAATAACACATTAACTAACGATCTGATGACTAATTAATGGCCATACGCTTTAATTGTAATACCAACAGCGACAGCTAAATATCGTTCGATTCTAATTTCAAAGGATATGTTGAGCAAAAGTCTTATTGAGTTATTTATCAACTATTAAATTTTGCCTAAATGTGTGCCTAAAAGTATTTTTCTAACCTAACCTGGTTAGAAAATACTTTTTCTGGATGATTCCCTTTTTCCCTTTCTGTTCTCCTTTGGACAATGTGTATGTCGTGTAGTGAAGGCGTAAAAGCGTAACAAACAAACATAAAAATTCACATTCGCATTTATTTATTAGTTCGGATTATTTGCTCTGTGCGTGTAGTAACATCGAGACTGGCAGGCGAGAATTTTTACTTTTAATGTCGATTTGTGTAAAACAGTGCGACATCGACTCAGAGGTTTTATATTTTTTGTACATAATTCTACACTGATTGCTTCAGTGGTACAATAGTAATGAATGCATCCGATGTGCATGCGGGTATCACGAGTCAAACACAAAGTGTTATTGGATTATATTGTGAAGAAATTATCAAATAGCTCGGACAATCGCTATCTTTAAAACTATATCCGGTAGTTGGCAATATGGGACCTGAAATCATAGTTCATGAAATGTGAGTGTAATATATCTCTTTTTGCCTCTTTGGGGATATAAGAGTTAGTTTATGTATGATTACATTGGAACCTTCATTCATATTTTTATTTTTGTTCTCACTTATCGCTTGGCGCCTATAACTTCTTGGTATGTAATGTAATGCCGCGTAACGCGATGCTGACCGGTCAGCCGAGACAAAGTTCACACAGTCACAGTTATCATTGCCTATTCAAATAAATTTACACCTTATTTCCTTATAAATTAAATGCAATTTTCTCTGTAACTACATTTTCAGTCTGTGATATCAAGTGATAGGATTACAGCTAGCCTACATTCTGTGATAGTTTACTGAACCCTGTCTTGCAAACAAAACTACCTCTTGATATTTTTTACATAAATATACAATTTAAATATTTATTTAAAACTGGTATTCAAATTTTTCTTATGTAGGTAAAACTTTTTATAATGAATATCAAATAATTGAAATTGTTATTTTTATTTTAATAAAAAAAGTTTTCAGTGTTGTTTCATTTTTAACGTGAACATGCTCACGATTTAAATTTCGAATATAAATCACTTTGAAAAAGCAACCACATCCAAAATATATTTGTTCTTATTTTAAAGATCACTAGCAATTTGGATTTTAACTTTGAGAATGCCTAAAATATCTATACAATGAGTAGATATTTACTTTTAGAAATCATAATCGTCGATTTGCTATAATAATTTCATAACCAAGAAATCTATTTAAAATCTTAGAAAGTTTATAAGAAAAGTTCAAGAAATTTTCTTGCGTAGGACGCAAATATAAAATTATTTTACATATATTATTACATAAACACGTATGCCCACGAACAGGTCCTACATAAACACATAAATAAATATTGATGAGAATCATAGAGAATTTTACGCGGCAGCTCATAGTTTTAATTTGACTCATAAATTATGGCAAATGCAAGTGACCTCACGTCGGCGCTACTTGGCATCATAGAAAGTTCTGTGTGGGGTCATGAGGCGCATGCGCGGTGCCTTTGAATCATAATCCACGTAAGAGGTGAAGAGAGCTTTGTTTTGAGATTGTAAACATTTAACGGTAGTTCGTTATTCAATTTTATAAAGTGAATGTATGTATGTAGAATAGGTTAGTTTGCGTACACTATACGACTACATTTGAGGTGTGTAACTTTGTCAACTTATGTAGCATAGACAAAGGTCGTGATATTAACGTGCTAACCGTTAAGTGACTACCCAAGACTGTATTTAGGTAGTCAGTAGTTGAAGTAGGCCTTGAGTTGTAGTAACAAACAATAATCAGGTAATTAATATCTTTAGCAAATCGCACGAACGTTGAAGCTATTAATGATATTTTCCGGTTCATATCATTTTGATTAGCCAGCAATAACCCAATCTCTATGATCCTTAATCAGCGAGACATCTGATGCTGTGGCAACCTATACAAATAAATAAAATTGAGGTGTCTGTTTGTAATGTCAAAATAACAGTTATAGATTAAAAATACAATTTTTATATTGTTGTTTGTCTCTTTGTTCCGGCTAATCTCTGTAACGGCTGAACCGATTTTGACGGGACTTTCACTGGCAGGTAGCTGATGTTATAAGGATTTACTTAGGTTTAGGTTTTTATTTAAGAAACAAAATTAGAGTTCCGCGTAAAAAAAATCCACGCTGTCTCTGGTAACAGGTAGTATTTTATATAAGTTGACATAAACTTGGACATGAGGAAATCAGAGTTGTAAATCAAGATAAACATCACCATAAAGTCAGATATTACATAGTTTGACTTCGTCTTTAACGACAAAGTATTTAATGTCGCAAGTAAATGATGCTCAAGCTTATATTTTTTTACTAGTTTTTCCCCGCGATTTCACCCACGTAAGTCCCGTTCCCGTGGGAATATCGCGATAAAAAGTAAGCTATGTCTGAATCCAGGTCTTCAGCTATCTACATACCAAGTTTCATCGTAATCAGTCCAGTAGTTTTTGCGTGAAAGAGTAACAAACATCCATATATCCATACAAACTTTCGCGTTCATCATATTAGTAAGGATATCCATGCTAATTTTAGCTTGAATGTGCTAATCTAAAGAACTTACTAACTAAAGTCCAATATTAGATATCTTTTTAGGTAGGCCGTACGGATGGTATAGTGTCATAAGCAGTCATAACTCCGCCCCACACTGGCCAAAAAATAGTGTGATCTACAGATAGTTGCTCCGGGTGTATTTGTATCCGTTGTTCGAATGTTTGTAGATCCCACGCGACACAGGCATTATACCTTTCTTAATTTTTTTATAAAAATTGAAACTGTTTTTAGAAAATATTGATTACATTAATATTTGTCATTGGTCGCTATATTTAATAGCTATGTAGTTTAACCTTTCTTTTATGGTTCAAACTATCATTGACATCAAGAAACTAAGAAAACTCAATATAAAAAAACATGAAGTTCCCATTTCTTTAACAGCGTATAAAATTATCATCAAGAATACTGACCGCTATAGAATTAACGTATGCGATGCAACAATAGAAATGAATCTGACAGGAATCCTTTGTCTCTGGTTTGTTGTCTGTGGACATCGCCGGCGGCCGGTAATTTCCGCCGCAGACACTCAGCCCGCGCAAATAAAATAGGGATGTTACTTGATAAGCTGGCTGAAGAACCTATTAATGTGAATTTTATATAATGAAGGATGATATAAGTATATCATCCTTAGTAATGCATTGCTTTTATCTCTTTTATAACCGTATTTCTCAACGAAGCGGTAGGTCTGTCATGAAACATAAATTGATAAAATAATTAAAACGTATCAGACCTATTAAAATGTTTGTTTATTTTGCTTTTTAAAAAGACAACTCTCGCACTAGGTGTAATTCCTGTATCCCGGGGGACTTTACAAACATTCAAATAACGGACACAAAGAACACTCAGACTTGGAACAAACATTCCTGGATCACACAAATTTTGTCCTGTGTGGGATTCGAACCCATAACACTCGGCGCAGTAGCAGAGGCGAGGCGACCACTTAAACAACTAGTAATCCGTGCAGTATTATAATGATTGGTATTATTACTGTCATGAAGTAATGTTTTGATCATACTAAAACCTACAGTGAAAGGAGACAATGGTGCCATGTTACTTTGAAAGAAAGAAATCCAATGAAACATTGCAGTAGGTATATTTTTAATACTTCTTTCATCTTAAGTTTTGGATAGACATTTTCGTAGTAAGTACAAGATAAATAGGTTGCATAACAGATACATAATGTTACTGGCATTGTCTATGATGGTTAACATATTAAGATAAAATGATAAAAGCATTGTCTGTTGATGCCGGCATAGGTATGCCGATGGACAAATTAATGATTTGCGATTATGTATCATACACACAAACCAAGCAAGTAATAAAATGAAAATAACCAGTCAAGCCATAATATACATCTAAATTTAAACAACAACATCTTTGTAATTCAATCGACTATTTATACAATACAGTAATTGATCCCGCAACCACAAACATGAAAGTCGAGGAGGTCTGTTAATTATTGTCGAAATTAGAAAGTCATCTAAAATTAATAAAGTCTAATTACATATTAGCTATGTCATAAAACTGATGCCTTTGTTGCTATTCGTCACTTTCAAGAACTTTTTCATTTAAACGTTACAAGAATCAATTTATATTACAATACAAGGACACTGCAATCGTCTTGTAAAAATCTATTAAATAATTTTACGTTAACGAGAACATTTTTACGCTTCAAACTTAAATTATTACGAAAAAAATGGCGAAATATTCTGACAATGACATTGATGAAACTAAGAGAAAATTGTAACTTAATTTGGTCATAATTAATTAATTAAAATAATGCTATGAAGGTGACTTATTTGTAATTAGGTATTATTAACCTTTTCATTTATAATCGTCACGTAATATTGGCAAAGTTGTCAAAATAATGCCTCTATTATGACGGAAGTGTAGCAATTATTGAGGCCGTTTTTTGTTTAGAAATGTGGCAATTTAACACGTAAAATTATTAGGATAATAAAAAAGGGTACTTGCTTTAAACGTCTGACGTAATCATCATAGAGTGTAATAATTATTGCAATCTATGGAAAAGTCATGCCAGTATTGTAAATTAATCTGAATGTAACTATGTTTGTTATTATGGCACATCTTCTGGATTGATTTCTTGAAATTCGGTATGGATGCTTGTAAAAACTTTGGTTAGCATAAAGACTTTTTTTAATGCAATGTAAACGATATATGGAGCAATAGCTTGTGTTGAATATTCGAGCAATACAGGCAGTCCGATACTTAGGTATAACGAATGCCAACATGGCGTTTCATGTTTTAATCATAAAAAGAAAAGAAATCAGCATTGCAGTCTAAATAACGCTAACACCTGACATTTTAAAAATGTCGCTCTTTATGTATTCTTTACTTTTACGGTCAATTGCACGTTCCTCTCACGAGAAACAGCGGCACCGCAGATAAATAAACCCGCCATTTTTGTTTTCTTTTGAATTTCGATCGTTATGCATTTCGGTAGATTGTCTCTTCCTGTCTATTGTTCCAGTCTCTTTCAAACTATCAGTTTTACTAATAAATTAGATTACAATCTGATCCAAAGGTTAAAGTTTCATTGCAATTGTTAATGTAAGCCATGATTTGTCATAGTTTCAGTTAAATTAACCGTGGTTAATGCCGTATTGTGAACGTGTACGATAAACCGTAGGTAAAGACTTTCCAATGTTTTATGCGTGAGAAATGTTGCATATTTCTTTACAAAAATCTGTTGGTTAACGTGTTTAGAGATTCGTTTAATTTATATTGATAGTGTTGGAATAAAAATTGTGAACATATACAATTTTCGATAGCGTGAATTCCCAATAAAAAGTGTCTTCATGTTCTTTAAGGATTAAACTGAGCATTACTTCCATATAAATAGGGTGTTTATGTATTCATAGAATTACTAATAGGACACGTATAAATATATATTCGATACTGCATGAAAATTGCTGCGGTCAGGATAATAGCAGTAGAGTGGAAAATATAGCAACGGATTAAGTACAGAGAATAGCAACAGCGTGACTTAACCATTTACTATAACTACTATAATTTTAGTGTGCGCATATGTTCTTAGGTTGGATATTATATTGGTATTGAGTTTTAACCAGCCTAAAGATGTTAGTTTTGACAAATATGAACGAATTATCGTATATTTCTATCTTCGGTTTAATCAGAAAAATATACTTCGTTCGTAAAATATGACCTTAAAACCTTGCCAAATTTGGTTATGCTTGGTATTCTTTTTTCAATCCTCATAAATACTTTTTACATTAAAATATTTTTAAATTTTGTTTATCTTTTATCTGTGACTCTCAATGGCAGGTTGAATGCAAAGATAAACTTCATAAATTTTTCTCATCGCATAACTTTATGGTCGGTCACACTATAATCGATTAAACGTTTCGCAGTTCCATTCGCGGTCTTACTTTCATTATACATTTTACTTTCAATAAAGTATTTAAATTCACATATTAACGAGATGGGTGTATAAGCCCAGGATTCAACCTCTTCGTCTTTAATGTAAAAGTAATGAAAAGAAATGATCCCTATATCTCGACGTCTCTTACTTATTAGAGGTCTTTTGACCCACAGGGCCCATATTCAAACTCGACCGAGGTATGACCCCAAGGTGTCTGCACACCAAGTTACAAGTAAATATATTTTCATTTAAAATATGTGAACCCTATATCTCGGGGTCTTTTGACCCACAGGACCCATACTCAAACTCGACCGAGGTATGACCCCAAGGTGTCTGCACACCAAGTTACAAGTCAATCGGTCCAGTGGTTTCGGAGTTATGACTGTCACTAACAAACTGTCACTAACAGACAGACACACAGACCCACATAGTGTTTTTATTAACCTGTACGAAGAAGACTCAGAGGTTAATAAAAGAAAATATTGTAGTACTTTACGTTTCGGATAATAAATAATCGAATCGCTTAGAATCGATTAACATTCGCCTCGAGCCCTCAGAATAGGGTTGGAAAGGGTAAATTTGATTACTAGTTATAAAACATTATCGATTTTTTTATTACTTACTCTCGTCTTGAGGCGATTTTCACTGGTGTACAAACTTTCTTTGACTATGTACAAGTTCGTTCAAAATTAGACCTTATGTTTTTGTAATAAGAACGAACACGTTAGTATACCTTGAATATGCTAACAAAAAACCGCCAAAACAACTCATCGCAATCAATTTGTTCTCAATTACGCATTGACTAAATTCGTGTGTTGTACAATAGAAATAATCGCTTACATAACGAGCCCTTTCTATAGAAAACAAACTTGTTCTTTTCAATTCGGTGGTTAATTCTTAATTTGAAAATTGTAGCAGCTTTCGACTTTCGTTGCAGTAGATTTTATATGTAACGTTGCAATTAAATGGTGAAGCTACCGGCCGCTTGCTTTCCTTCCTTTTCGAGTAAATTAAAGAAAATAAATACGACTTTTCTCGCCCGTTCGTCTGTTAATTGGTCGAAACTGGTTTTTGTCATAGAAAGCAGGAAAGAAAAACGTGTGGGTAAGTGAATTGCGCTACAGATAACGCAAAAAATCTATGGTGTCTTTTACTTATTAGCACATTGTTAGTGTCTCGCAACAGTGGTATGAATTTCAATGAGGCAATAGTTATGTATGGACATATCGGTGCATATTATGATACTTTTACTAGGTGCTAGTCATGTACACCTCCATGACGACATGTAGGCATCTAGGAGAATGCCTACATGTAGCCTAACGGCCCTAATAGGTCACAATGTTAGGAATTCCATGCGTTGTAGCTGTGAGTGTTAAGTATTATAATTACATTATACAGTTACTATAATTATTGTTCTTTAAGTCACTTTAGCTTAAATATAATTACTAAACAACATTATTTAAATGCGGAGAACCTGACACGAAAATTTCTGCAAAGCAAAACTTAGTTCAAGTCGTTTAAGTAATTATGTCAAATAGTTATAATAACGATAACGATTATACTGCTAATTGCTAATAGTTTAGTTTTAACTGTGATATTATATGATTCGTAATTTTTTGCATTTGGCATCTACTAAAAGGATTGGGATATTGGAATTGACGTGTACATTTAAGTATGAAACGATAATCACAATTGTTAGCTACATTAAAAAAGCATGTGCTAAGCGAGGTTGTTATTTTATCGTAAGTACACTGAATATTCTGGGCCTCTACAGAAAACAAAAACATTGTTTTTGGATCAGAAATTTGACGTTAATTCTCTTGTCGGAAAAGTTTGTGAAGTTTATGAGGACAACATAAAGTCTTCTCCCTCGCCTTTGTTATTCCCAAGTCACTTGGGGTCGGCTTTTCTGGTCTAACCGGATTTGACTGGATATCAGTTTTTACACGGAGCAGCTGCCACCTGACCTCCGCAACCCGAAGGCTAACGATACCCTAAGGCTAGACCAGTGTCAGGATGTTATAGGGCACTGACATCCCAATAACGACTGCCATAGATGTTCATGGCAGTCGGGACCGACGGCTTAACGTGCTCTCCGAGGCACGGAGCAGGCAATTATTGTCAATCAATACGCACATAATTTCGAAAAGTCATATAACTTCCGAAAGTCAGAGGTGCGCGACGTGGGTTCGACCCGAGACCCTCTGAATTGCAGTCTGTTGGTCTCCCCCTGAGCTATCGCTGCTCTTATGCTCTTATGAGGACCACATAAAGTGCGAAATTATAATTGGAAAAATACTACGATGACATTTATACAGTTACAATCACGTGTGACTATCAAAACGTATATCACTAAAATTATTTTTCACATGTTACTAGTGTAACATTCAACTGCTACAACGAGCTTTGTCTTCACACATATCTCTACTGTTATTTTAGGAGAGTCACGGCAAGAGCCTTAATTCGACCTGTGATTTCACGCATACTGGGGTAGCCTAGAACGAAGTTAGTGTTACACATCTGCGTTGGGTAGCAGGCTCTTCAAGCGGTATGCTGTGAGTTAAGTACCAGTAATCTTTGTCACACGCTGGCAACGCAATGATTTCTTTTTTAATTACCTGCAATGATTAAAACTCCTGGTGATATGTTTCTATATCTATACTAATATTATAAAGCTGAGGAGTTTGTTTGTTTGTTTATTTGGTTGAACGCGCTAATCTCAGGAACTACTAGTTCGAATTGAAAAATTATTTTAGTTTTGGATAGCCTAGTTATCGAGAAAGATAATAGGCTATATAACATCACGCTACGACCCACTGGGGCGGTGGAGTAACTATAAACGCGGGTGAAACTGCAGGCGCATCTAGTAATATTTTAAAGCTGAAGAGTTTGTTTGTTTATTTGTTTGTTTGTTTGGTTGAACGCGCTAATCTCAGGAACTACTAGTTCCAATTGAAAAATTATTTTAGTTTTGGATAGCCTAGTTATCGAGAAAGATAATAGGCTATATAACATCACGCTACGACCCACTGGGGTGGCGCAGTAACTATAAACGCGGGTGAAACCGCGGGCACAGCTAGTGTATGTATATATGTAGTTTATGGTCAATGCTTAACATCAATCGGCCGTATGCTTGTTGACCACCAAGATGGTATAAAAAAGCTCTCTCTTTCGATAGCAGCTTCTCAAATCCGTAAGTTAATGGTGGGCGGGTCCAAATATCGTTCCTAGGTACAAGTTTGACAGGAAGTAATCATTTAAAAAACATTGTAATACAAATTATAACCTATTACAAAACAATTGGTAAACTAACTAATGAGCGATTATGATATTAAAAAATGAACAGATAATATCTATGGGTTGTACTGTGAAATTAAAATGAGCGTTAACAACCGGAAGCATAGTCATCAGTTTAATTACTTATTAGGGTTGTCTGTTGAAAGTTATTTGGCTTTAATAGGTTAGTTAGTGTTGCTAGAAAAAAAACTAACGCAGGTATACTTATTAAGCACGTAGTAATTTGTACTGCGCATGCTCTCGTAAAATGAACAATTTACAAAAAATATTTTACTTCTTTTTCTTACTCGTACACACGCATGCTCGCACGCACGTACGCACCTAGCACGTAGGCATAGAAACAATAATAAAAATATATTCAAGTAACATATTGCATAGAAATAATTGAAACATTCCTGAGTAAAATTGCTTACCTATTTTAAATATATAAATTAAATGTAATGCAGGTTATTTTCTAAATATTGAAGTAGAATATTATCAATTAATGTTAAAATTTATTTTCTCACGAATTGCAAGGACGGGTCTATAGTTTGAGTGATTTAAAAACTTTGTTCTAAATATGGGTGTTCTTTGTGTTTATTACTTGTATACATCTAAAGTCTCCACGTTATCCCTAGATTGACCGTAAAACTAGCTGTTGCACTGACAGAAATCTTCTTCGATCCAGTAGCAACCCTGAAATCTTCTTAGAAACAATTACGAACACTTACCTACGGTTACTATTAAGAATATTGAATAACTAAAGCACAACTGATCTGTAGTAACGCTAGTACATTTAATAATATGTAATGGTAAAACGTTCAATTAGACCGGGACTGGATAGAAAGCCCCCGATGGTCACGACTCGGCCATATTAACTGATTTAATGATTATCCAGTGTATAACCGATTATTTGATTTTATCTTTTATTGTTTGAGATTAATTATAAGTTTGTATGTTGGTTGAATATAGTAATTAATGCTCAATCAGACTTCTAGTATCATGTTTACGTAATAAAATGTCCCATTGCGGCATATGACTCTGTTCTCCAGAATGAGAAGACAGACAGATTCTTCACCATACTGACTAAAATGCAGGGTAGCGAATTAATATAATATAATAATAATATAATATAATATTCTACCACATACACACAACACCATCTAGCCCAAACTAAGCAGAGCTTGTACTATGAGTACTAGACAATGGATAAACATACATATATACTTTTTTTTTTGTAAATACATACATATTACACGTAGAAACACCCAGACCAAGACAAACATCCATGTTCATGCACACGAATGTTTGACTTGTGCGGGAATCGAACCCGCGACCTCAGGCGTGGCAGTCGGTTACACTAACCACTACGCCATCGAGGCCGACGAACTTCTTTAGGAACATTCTAGAAGCTCTTAGAATGGCAGGTATCGTTGTGATTTTTCCAGTGCAATTGCTAATTGGTGTCTTCAATATGCATATTACTTTAAAAGCATGTATGCTGTGTCTCATATATTAGTACTCATCTATTAAAACATGCAAACGATGTACACAGAGAACAGACAAAGTCAGCACGAAAATCCTGGCTTTGTATATAGATCGCACTCACACTACTATGTGCACTGGCAAAACGAAGTGACCTCTTAATCCTCAGCACTACACATGCAACTAAAATCTCTAATGACCACTTTACTGGTAAAGTACACTTTCATATTAGAATCATATTTATTAAATTCAAACATGCGTTATGTATAAATCATCCAATTATAAAAAGATTTGTCTAATTTGCCAAGCGTTGACATCGAAACGGCTAATCCGTTTCACATAAAACCTTCACTACCGGATAGCACGAGTAATGTCATAGTAACCAATGGTCTACAATTTGATTCCCAGCATTGGAATTATGTAACATACAGATAATTGGAATCGGCTACATCTGACATTTGAATTGGTTGGAAAACGTCATCTACCCAATTACGAGGGTACATTGATTATGATACGGTAGGTATACGTAGATTGTATTAAGATATTGTCTTGTGAAGAAATTACGCAGTATTCGGTAATGTACGTGAGGTAGAAGTTTGAGCTTCCGGGCGAAACGTTATGTCTTGTCGCCAAAAGTAGAAGCTGTTACTAGATTGTTATCATGTTCAAAGGAGATGCGAAGGAATGTTTAACACGGTTTTTAGAGTTCTTAATACATAATATTGGCCCTACGTTTACGCGAATGATGTGGATTTAATTTAAACTACTTTTTAATTCCTTTTATTTCTTTCTGTGGCACAAACATCTAAGGTCTTTAGCGACCTCTGTAAATTTACAATATTAGTTAAAATTATGTGATTAATTAGTTACATTACTTTATATGGATATTAAACGGATTATTTAAAAAATCTATTAAGACTACGACTTTAACAGCCATATTGGACAGATTACAATGATGTGGTCGTCTGATGTTCATGAAGTTTAGTTATTTCAGAGTATACGAATAGAAGCACCTATCCCTACATTTATTCGGAGGTGTTTCTATTTGCGTAGAATTAGCTCATATTATCATTAAGTCTTCGTATATTTTACTGTTTCTTAGATTTCAGTAAATACTCTTAAATTATTGGATTCCTAGCCGGTGGTACATTTCAACCTTCTTTTCTATTAATATGAGGATGTTTAAATGTATTGTAAACATCTAGGTTTAGAACGTGAAATGTTAAAATTTTTATAGGTTAAGGTAACCGTCTACTATCAGGCAAGCTGTTTGTCATCTTAGCGATTTAAAAATACTAGCAACTACCATCTGTAATGATGACGCTCCAATGTCGCACACAATTAAATTTCTTGCAACATTTCTATCATCAGCGTTTTAAATAATAAGCACTACACAAATTGCAATTACTTATGCCTAATATGATTACAGTTTATTCTAATTGAAGGAACATACAGGAGATATTGCAGGGTGTTCTTTAAAATTGGTTAATTTGTTACCACTTTGGTTAATGTTACCATATTATTATGTTTTTCGTGCGGCGATTATTAATCCTTGCCTTGCACACCAAATGTTATATATAAAATTGGTTAATTTGTTACCACTTTGGTTAATGTTACCATATTATTATGTTTTTCGTGCGGCGATTATTAATCCTTGCCTTCCACACCAAATGTTATATAAATCCTTTATATAATCTCTGTAGTTGGTTCGGCTTATAAATTCCATATGATTTTTATATATGAATATACTTGTCTTTTATTCTGACTACAAAAGAAAACACATATAACGTATAACCTTTTCTATTAAGTATTTAAAGTATTAAACAAACCAATCTAAAAAAGAACCAAGAATTGAAATGTTTGACCTATGACCGCATAATAATTGAAAAACTCAAAAATAATTACAAACAAACAGCATGATTGCATAATACCTTTCGCTAGGAAAGTGATGGCAGTCCCAGAATGATGATGATTAATCGCTCAAGAGCTTTTATTGCAGACGCTCGTGCCAATCAATGGGTTAGGTGAACTATGAATGGAGAAGATGGATGATAATTTGAGTAATTTATGATTTGGTTTGATTCACATTGCCTCTGTAGTAGACAATCCTGACTCCTAGTAGTATCAGCAACACGTTGTTTAGAATTGTGAACGGTAGACGACAATTTTTTTGTTTAAAATCATCTCCCTCATCCTCATTATCATCTCAGCCGAAAGACGTCCACTGCAGGACATAGGCCTCCATTAAAGTTTTTCAAACACTCCACACAACTCCCTCACTAGGAATTAATCTTGTGCCGCGGGTGACAATAGATTTTTTGAAACATTCAAACAACGAACACGAAAGACTTCCAGACTCGGAACAACCAATTGTGGATTACACAAATTTATGTCCCGTGTGGGATTCGAACCACAACACTCGGTACAGTGGCGGTGTTGAGGCAACCAGTTAAACCACAACGCCATCCGAGCAGTCAAACAAAAACATAGCATAATATAATTTTGTAAATATATAATATCGTATATAAATCTTCTGTGCGTGTATTTGTAATTAGACTAGGAGGCTAAACGGCTGGACCGATTTTGATGAAGTTTTTTGTGGTGTTCAAGTGGATTCGAGAATGGTTAAGATTTGGTTTTCTTTATTTATTTTTTTCATCTGTACAGGACAACCTCTGTCGGGTCCGCTAGTATATTATATTTCCCTGCAGTTTTGCAACCGATTTGCTGTACCAGTTTTTATTAAGATGCTGTTTGTGATTGCTTTACACCTTGAAAACTGAAATAGTCAGCAATCCTATTATACAAATTAAGTAGCTCTGTCTTATTCTCTCGTATAGTATTATCACAATAAGACTGCTGTACTATTATAATTGTTACTACTACTAGCATATACCACTTTTCTACTAAGTAACTGTACTTCCAACAGATATCACAAACATTTTGTCGTGTTTGCTCCGATGTGCAATATTAAACATGTGTTTCGATTATGCCAGTGTCGCGCATTGCGTATATAGTTATTATTCAAAACGCCATTGCGGTAGCATCGCTATGCCGGTAACTAGTTAGCGATATGTACTGTTAGATTTATTATACATACATACACACACGCTGGATCATTCCCGAAGGTAAACACGGGTGTGTTTATTACAGTCAGTTTACGGTAGACTTGATTTTTTAATTTCATGTGTCCCTCACACAATTGCCCATAGCTTTTCACAAACATAATGCTTTCAGCTTTTGTTAAAAACATATGACAGAGAAGGCAAATAAAAAATCGCGTGATTCTGAAATCGAGCCTAGATCCAAATGTAACATCAATTTTATTCTAACTTTCGCCTGTGCCTTTTCTGCATGGATTTTATAATTTGATGGTATATTTAGCTTATATTGACGTGGTTATACACGACGTTAGTAACTTGCATGACCTACATGCGTAAACTGCTCGCACTGCATGGAAGAATTAATCATATGGATTATTTGTATTGATATATGGATGCTCGGGTCACATACGTAAAAATACATACACTTAATCCGTGGCCTATACAAGAAGCATTTGAGTAAGAATATTTCTCCTTACATACGAGTGATCTCTACTTAAAAAAGAACACAAACTTTACATCTGTATAATATTAGCATAGATAATTTAGTGTAACATTAAACGTTAAAAATAACATGTCTTTAATACAAATTAAAGACATGTTATTTTTAACGTTTTACGTTAACTTTTGATTAATATTTCGAATAATTGTCATATAGACAGCTATATGACAATTATTAGAAATATTAATTAAAAGTTTCAAAATTTTTTCGTTAATTACAAAATAATTTCAATTACGAATAGCTCGAAGCTCAAACTTATTTCTCACGTAAAGTGAATGACATTCCATTGATAACTGCCATCTTGTGTGTGAAAGGGAAAGTTAGATTTTTCTATTATATTATATACAATACATCCTAGCCTAGGGGCGAAAGAGACTTCTTCAATTCTAAGGATATGAAAGTAGATTTCGTAATACTTTAAATGTTTGTATAGGTGATGATATATTTGGCTATGTAGGTAATCAAAATATTATGTGATTATATTTGACGGATGAATTTCATAACATAGTCTGTTTTTTGTCAAAAGGTTGGTGACATGAACATGGATGTTTGTCTTGGTCTGGGTGTTTCTTTGTATAATATGTATGTATTTACAAAAGAAAAGTATATGTGTATGTTTATCCATTATCTAGTACCCATAGAACAAGCTATGTCTAGTTTGGGCTAGATGGTGTTGTGTGTATGTGGTAGAATATTATTATTAAAAACTATAAATTATCTAGTAGTGCAGTCTAGAAGTCTTTTTGTAAGCAATAATAAAATACTTGTTGGTACTATTGATAGGATTGTGAGGATTTTTGGGAATTTGCTTCCCGGATTGACAAATTAGAATATTCTTAATAGCATGTCCTTATAACAATTTGCCAGACGTAAGAATCTGTCCTTATGCACAGCAATCGCACACTCTACGATCTAGGCAGAAATTGTAATCTGAGTTTAAAAATATATGTTTAATACTATTGTCAAATAAAGTAATGGCTGTATCTCTGTAGAAGCTATTACTCTCGCTAATGTAAGACGAAATATAAGTGTAATCTATCAATCAAACACACCTACATCTTCGAGTATAAACGTCAGTTTAAAAACATCCAAATACTACTTTTACATCGCCGAAATCTCTAAATAATCTTCTTTTTCCACTAGTTCCCACTGATTACTGTATAGCCAAGAAAGTTTTCCTAACTTTGAAATTGGATATTGTGCCCACGGAAGTAAACTTGGATACAGTGAGGTTAAGTTTTGGCCTGCAACTAGTAATCTAAGTTTGTCCCTGGGCGATAGTCTCGGGATTGTCTACGTTAGTTTTGGACAAAGTTGTTTACGCAAGTGTTTTACGGAATCTAATTGTAATTCTGCTGACCTTCAAGGCCTTAGCTTTCACAACAATAACCGACCTATCTATGTATGTATTTTATTTTTATAGAACGGTACTCTTTGATCAATATAATATATATATATTCTATCACTTACACACAGCACCATCTAGCCCAAACTAAGCAGAGCTTGTACTATGGGTACTAGATAATGGATAAACATACATATATACTTTTCTTTTGTAAATACATACATATTATACAAAGAAACACCCAGACCAAGACAAACATCCATGTTACAATCTACAATCTATCTCAACGGCCCATCGCTGTTACTTAACTAATATTCAACTAACGCTCAATTTTGAGTAATGTTTATAGGAGACTTTACCTGATTAATCGCTAGTCAATACTTAGCTACCTTTTAAATATTAAAGATTGATTTATAAATAAGGTGTGATCCAACAAATATTTTATAAATTTTCCTTTACGTGCTTTCCGCCACACATTACGTATAAAATACATGAATAAGTAAACATATTAATATAGATTATTATCGCGACCCGTAACCCTAACTAACCCACCCCGTGACCCAATTACAAAGTTTCACATGCAGATTATGTAAGATTAAAAAATAAAAATTATTTCCGTCATAATTACTGCCGGAAATAATACCGATAGCCTATAGGGGAGACTGATCGACTGCCACGCAGAGGGCTCGAGTTCACCCTTATGCTATGTATAGCATAAGGTTGTCTTATTAAAGTCAGTGTACTGACTTTAATAAGATTTTTGGTTACTTAAAGTGCACCTATATTCTGTAAAGTACTGATATGATCAGGCATTTTTGCTTATATCCTATTTGAATTGATACATTAAGATTAAATCTACATTTAATCTTAATGTATCAATAATTTATAATAATTTCGCCTTAGTGGCGAAGTGATAGTGAATATGACTGTTATGCATTAGGTTAGGTATGGGATCGATTCTCGGATCAGGCAAACTGTTACAGGGCTTTTCTGTAATTAAATTTTCAGGAAATAAATCTGGAATTGTGCACGGTTGAGGTCAATAGGCTCAGTTTCTATTATAGGGTTCCTTAAATCTTACTAGCGAGATGTGGATCTAATAACTTTCTGCCTAGACCTTCGAGGACAAAGACGTTAGACTATGTATATATTTTTTTATTGCCTTTGGTGGCAGACAAGCAAGTATCCCACCTGATGGAAAGTGGTAATGGACTTCAGTAATGTCAAGACACAGCAAAGTCGCTACCTACCGTGACAGAAGAACTCTCTTTAAACCTCGTTTGAAGAACACCGAAGCAGGCAGTTCATTCCAGAGCTTGCACGTACGTGGGAGAAATGATCGCTGAAAGCGTACCGTCTATGATATGCTGCATCTTGAAGTACCGGACCGATTCCTAGATCGACAAAATCAATACAGAGCCTAGAGTGTGCTCGATGGATTATTATACTCATCATCTCAGCCGAAAGACGTCCACTGCTGGACATAGCCCTCCCCCAAGGTTTTCCACACAGACCGATCTTGAGCCACCCGCATCCATTCGCTTCCCGCGACTCTTACCAGGTCGACGGTCCACCTTGTGGGGGCCTACCCTTACTGCGTCTACCGGTGCATGGCCGACACTCCAGAATTAGATTATTATAATACACTCGCCCCATTTACAAAATCATACCTGGCGAAATGTATGGCTGTAATACTCCACTACTTACCCCCTCGGTGATATATGAGCATCAGTGTATTATATAAGTACTAGATGCGTGTAGCAACAACCTTCAACCCGATACGGTCAGATATGACTCATCAGTTTAAAATTCAATTCTCCGATCCGTTAGTCGGCGCCGGACTTTGGCCATTACCCGACCTCTAAAGAATGCTGCTAATCTAGTGCGAAGTATCCTTGCACTTTATTTAATTTACATACATAAGTAGGTACATATTCTTATGGTTATATACCCGAAGACATGCATAATACATATTAGGCCTGTATATAAGCTGTCCTACTGTTCGGTGCAGGATCCTTCTCAGTCTGAGAAGGGTTAGGACATAGTGCATTACGCTAGCTCTGTGCGGCTTGGCAAACGTCCAATATCTTCGAGAACTCAGACGCGCAGGTTTCTTTACAACGTTTTCATTTGCCGTTAAAGCGAGCAATAGATAATTATTTAATGCGAGCAATAGATAATTACTTCGAAAAGTCAGAAGTGCGCGCGATGAAATAAAACTGAGAACTCTGCGTGACCTGCATGAATTGTCTGCCTCTAGGCCATCACGATTTTAGGACCTTTGTCGAGCCTATTATCATTCAACAGATACATTGCCTGCTTTTAAGAATCTTTTAAAGACAGAATTACCAATAACATCTCATGCATAACAGCTTAGTACCGCTACGTCACCAATGCAGTATTTTATTTAATTTGTTTAGAATACTTAATGCCATCCTTTCGAAATACCTGTTTGACCTTCAATATCCTTTAGGGGATATACAGAACAAGCAGATCAATGTAAAAACTCGTCAATCTTGTATCTGTGTATAGACTAACAATTATGAATAAGGTACAGTCGCCTATAATAATTCTAAAATCCTGTAAATACTCGAATTAGAATGAATATAAATGAACTAGATGGCGTTGTTTTATAAATTACGGCTATATTAGTTTTACTCTCAGGTTTAAATTTATGTAAAAATGTGTTCTTTTTTAAAATAAGCTTTTGTGAATGGACATTCAAAAATTGTTTAAAGTAAATTAAAAAAAATGGGTTATTAAGAAATCTTCTTTTTTATTTTATAGTAGTGCACTGCCATCTATTAACATATTACTAAACAACTTAACAGTTCTTATATCGATTTAAGTTAGACGGCGTCAATTTTTGGCTTATACCATTTTAGTTGTGACATGGGTATGCATTTTTGCAACTCACTATACGTGGTATTTTGTGTCGTCTCACCATCTCCAAAATGAATACGACAAATATTTATACATAGGTACCTACTAGGGAATCCTAGTGGTCAAAATTCACCAGTAACACATATCTCTTTTATATAGTTTTTAATATTCTACAACTTTTATCCATATAAACGTTTTTCTTTATTTATTAGCTTTGCCGAAGCCAACACACTTCTATTCTTCCCGTAAAAAAATAATATAGATATTCATTAAGTGGTTTTAAAAACAAAACATTCGCGCAGAATTTAGGCACAATACCATTCTTCTCAGACTATTAATGGCAATCTAAATTGGTTGAGATTAGAACTTAACCAGTAGGTATTGTATTTTAGCTACTTATGTTTTATTCATTATTCTTTCTTAAACACCAGTACAACACTGTTTACCAGTTTAAAGAATGTACTAGAAATGGCAGTATTATCGCTTAAAATTTCGTGATTCGATTCGCACCAAACAAATTTTTAATGAAGGTATTTATTACAAGCAAGAAATCGTAATAATTTTATTACTTACATTAGAGCATACTAGACAATCAATTCAAAATGAACCCATCACACACACACATATATAATCAGTTACTTCAATTATGACATAACAGCGAGATCGATATAACAATGGCTGCCAGTTCCTTCCGCTCTCCTTCAAAATGGCGGAGAGGCGGTGCGGCGTCGCTGCGCGGGCGCAGGGAAGTTCGTTGAAGAATAGACACATTAGCACAAGTATTAATCAGTCTGCTACTGAGGTCAGATCATTGCTGATTCATGCTGAGCTTAGACTAATATAAATTATACAGTAGAAGGCTTTATGTAATAAGAGTTTTGTTTTATTTTGTTTTTATTTTCAATGTTCTAGAGATTAAAGTGGCTTTTAGATGTTAGTTAGTAAATAAAAAACATAATTATGTACATAATATAATTATATTCGTTTCTTTTTTCGCTCATAGATCTTGTGGCATAAGTTTAAGAGCGTGAGATCCTGAATTCGAAAACCTAGTCGGGTAAAACGTTATTGAGCGCTTCTAATAGAAAATTCTCTGTAACTGCATCAGTTCTAGAAATTTATTTTAGAAGACGCTTCACGTTTTAGGAATACTTTCTAGTTGCTTTACAAACATTCAAACAACGGACACAAAGAACACCCAGACTCGGAACAAGTATTTGGCGATCACACAATTTTTTATTTCGTGTGGGGATCGAAGCCTGTGGGCCATCCCGCCGAGAGTTGTGACTCTCGGCGGGGTGGCAGTGGCGATGCTACCATTAAACTGCTTCACACCTTATTACGTAAGACTTAAAACTTAGATGGTGTAAAGTGGGTGTAATACACTGCCGTTTATCTCTTAAAGATCAACTGCCGTGAATTTGCATACTACGTGATAAATAACATCGTTAGTTTCATTTACAGATATTATAATTCATGCGAGACGTGACTTCCCCTAAATTGTTACTATCCTCAGATAAAACATCCTTCATTCACATTTACGATCAAAGTAACGACTTAGGTGCACTTATCAATTAGGTATTTAGCACGGAATAATTCCTTAGCGATATTATCTTAATTGCCAATGTCAATTGCGAGAAATAACGTGTTTAAACAAGAATCAGTTTGAATATTATCATATGCCGTAACGGCTGTTGATATGACATTGGCCGATTGCATTTGTACTTTTGCAGAAATATTTGCGAAAATGTAATCGATGGTGGATTGATCTTGGTTTGTCTATTCTTAGCAGTAGCTAAAGCCTTTAAATATACCTGGTCGGAAATAAGCTTGCTCCCTATTATATAATTTCAACCCTGTATTAAACTGTCGTACTGCTGGGCACGGGTACTTTGCTCAATGCGAGAAGAATGAGGTAATAGTTCACCACGCTGGCCCAGTGCGGGTTGGCAGGCTTACATAGCCTTGGCAATACTATAGAGAACTCTGAGATAGCGAGAGAGGTTTTCTCACGATGATGATTAAATACGTACATAACTTCGAAAACTCAGAGATGTGTGCCTAATCCTTCTCACACTGAGAAGAGGTCCGTGCCCAACAGTGAGGTTGTTAATATATAGGGCTGATATTATTATGTATGTATGTTTGTATTCTTGAATATCGGTTGAGTTGACTCATACCGTGAGACCAATATAAAGGAAACGATTGCCTTTAATCTTTTTTGTTACACATTAAACAAATTACCATACAATCAACTTTACAATAATAATGCAATTGAATTCGGTATCGAATTTATAATAATATTGCGCGTATTATGTCGTAATACAGAGTAATGTGCGTGCGAATAAACGAGTAAATTGTTTATAAAATATTTATGCATTAAAAATATTTGTAAAAAGCATGAAATCGTGTGAAAACTGAACTACGGTGGGGTGACGTAATTTTTTTTATTGTTGTTCCGTTTTGGTGCATTTCTGCGTTGGTTTTGTCCGTGGGTATTTTGTTTGTATTTGTTTTCTAATTATTATAGTGAAGTAGTGATTAAGACTTGACGATTAAAGCTTGCGAATTAAAATTGCGGATAAATAGGTTCTTCGTAATTCTTTTCAACAACATATACTTACACAAAGACCATGACGTAATTATTTCGACATTTTATATTTTTTATACTGTCCGGATGGCAAAAGAGATTATGGTCTGATGGCAAGCGGCTTGTTATCGCTTGTAACACATACATAAAGTATCATCATTCGTGCGTTGCCGAGCTTAAGGAAAAGGAATATAGGATGGAATGAAAGGAAAGGAATGATGCAGGTTGATATGTGAAACACCTCTTCCTACTACTGCCATACTCTCTTATATAATAAAAGGGAAGTACTTCCCTGGGCAACTATTATGATAACATTCTTAACAGTTAGTATTACTACGCAATGTTCAAAATATAAGAATGCTCGTAATTTTTACTTAAATTTCGACGGATATTTCTATCTTAGTAAATATTAACTTGAAGTACCTATTAAGAATTATCTACCGTTATCATTATTAATTACTACGTTAAAGCTTAAACTACTGTAGCACATTGATGCGTCTAACATATACGGGACCAGTTAAATACGACAATACACTTTATAGCATGAGAAACAGAATCGCATATCTCAGCTCGAATCTTACGTAAGAGACTGAGAATCGCGAAAAATATCACCTTTCTAGGCCGTTACCTTCACACTGGATTACTGAAACGATGCGAATTTGTGAAGTCACGTTTTACTTGTAAATAGGTATTGGCGCTAAAGGTCCTTCTTGCAGTGATTGCTACAGAGAAATCCAACAGTTCACCTACACTGCTCTGTCTGCCAGCAGTCTTAGCCGATGTGACGTCATGAGTCATTTCTTTGGCTGCTTTCATGGTTTTTGCAACGTTCAGTAATTCTCAGATTTCTATAACAATATACCCATCACATAACTAAAATATATGAGATAATGGTTCCATTGCGTAAAACTACTCATTAGCTTTGTTACATTATGTGTTATAAACATAAAGAAAGTAATAATTATTAAATTAACTATGCTCATGTCAAAGTATAGTTGATTTCGAAACTTATCTTGCAATAAGGCAATTTTTTTTATTAGGAGCAAATATTAAAATGCTCTCCTTTTCGCACTTAAGTGTATCCTTTATCGGAAACAGCAAGTATTTATTGAACTGCTCATCAGCTGCGATATAATCTTTTAAAGATAGTGTAGAACAAAATAATTTATCAAACCTTATGTAACTATAATAATAATAGAAATACACTAAGTTGTTTATAAAATTGCGTTTTATACAATTGTTATAACAATTATACAAGTTTATAGATACAAAAGTAAAAATAACGGGGCGTACACGTAATTTAGTTAGCAGAAAATATTGCGAGAACCGGCTTCAATGTTCAGGCACCGTTAAGTTTGAGTCAACAATTCGTATGTTTAAGTAAAGGTGCGTAATACTTGTGGAATATCGACGTACGTCGAATACGTACCAAGATAAAGTAAAGACTACCTACAAATATTGTTTTGTATTGACGAACGCGTTTTACAGTATAAATGGTAGATAAAAATAAAATATGGTGCAATATATATGAAATAATATAAGTTTTTCAGAACTTAATAAAGCTGTTGACAATGTGTAACAACATTTAAATAGTATTAGTAAGCTACTTTTAAGTTATTAAATAAGTGATATAAGTCATATGTACACTTACAAAATACCTTTATGGTACACACAGCGACGCATCAACCTAGACTGTTTGGACTTTGAACTATTAGTAGAAGTTACATCGACATCACTGTGCACTGTCCCTTTCCGACAATTCTCTATTTTGTATGTAGCCGTGTGAACTAAGATGCTAAACTTTAAAGTATTATCATAATAGAAAATAACAAGTAAATAAAAATAACATAGCTCACATTATTTGTGAGGCCATAAATTTTCGGCAAAAGATTTTATATAATAAAATAACAACAGTAATTATAATATTAATTTAAAGGCCTTAAATTTTCTGGATTCTATCTATCACACTCATATTGATTACAAACATATGACGTCATTGCTCAGTAGTGTCTAATTCTATATATTAAAACAGTTACCTATAATATAAATAATTGAATATACTTTCTGCAGTAGTTTTCACTGGGTCATAATTATTATTATCATTGACGAATCGTGATCATTAATTTCACATAAATACCGAGGTTTAAGTTAGATTGAGTTAAAGATAATAGAACGAGAGTCCTTCTGGTTTATATAATAAATTTTGCAATGTCTTATACTTGATTAGTTGAAGAAAACGTTTTCTCCTTTATTACGGCCGGTCTATGAATACAAATGAGTGCAATAGTGGGCGTTTTGCACCTATATTATACATTATGCTTCAAGTTTTGTACAGTTATTATAGTTTAATTAATATTTAGCTGGTTGGACAACGCTAACTGTTATACCTGTTCGTTTACTCAATTCAATGATCGGAGTGAGATCGCAACTAGGTATTATTTTAACTTCTCAGCTGCGATTGATTATTTTGAAGATGATGTTAGCCACAATAATTTATGTAATATGAATGAAACTGTTTAAAAAATGCAATTGTTGTAACAATTCAGCATGTTTTTATACATATAGTACTGAAATTAAACTCATTTATACGGATTTTATCGCGTTGTTTATAAAATCCGTATAAATGAGTTTAATTTAAATGAATATCATTCGCGTAAACAGAAGACAATATTATACATATACTACATTAAGACAAGTGATGGATAAATGTAGGTACATTTATTTACTTTTTGTAATATGATTAAAATGACATAAATATAATAAAAATAAACTATTTTGTCAAATGACCAAACATTACCTTTCACGCATATCAATCAGGCGGCTGCGCGTACGCATCAAGATCCTTATGAAACCACCTTAATATGTTGACTTTGAGATAATTACGATAATTCACATGTTACCGACGTTACGTGTACATTACGACATAATTGTGCCTTTCCATACTGATGGCCTATACATCCATTGTTATTCCTAAAGGTCAACGCTTAATTACGGCCAGAGAGGCTAATGACTTCATTTAGACAAATTTATGGGCCTTATTGACTCCAGTGGCGTGTTACGTATGATGTTACATATTTCATAGATAATGGGTACTAATAATGTTGTTATGTTGGGCGTGTGTGAACACAAAATTAAGAACTCAATCTTAGATAGAGTTTGACTGGCGTTGTTCGAAAGGCAGTAAAAATGCGTTGGTCTCGGCTGTCTTGAATCTCCATAGTGTCATATTAATAACCTATTTTTGTTATTTTAGCTGGTTAACTATGCGATTCTGGTGACCACACTGCCAATCTCACATCCTAATCAGTTTTTATTTGAGTTTTCAACAATTGGTTACTTTGGTTCCTGGCTAGGTGAGAATCGAGTTCGGAATGAGTATTAGCAGAATAGCACGCTGAAGATAGATTTGATACAACTACTACAAAGTTGAAAGTACGATCTTAAATCTGTTATTGATTTTTGAGTGTAATAGAAATAACGGCATATACTGAAATAGTGATGGGATTTAAATAATCACCGCGCCACTCGGACTGCGAGTTTAATCACCACAAATTACAAAAATACTGTGTAATCTACTAATCGATGCGACTTTTATATCTAGATACAGTTTCTATGTATGTTAATATTGTCTTATGTTTACGCGAATGTTATACATTAAAATTTATTATATAAAAATTTATCGCGTTGTTTATTTTACTTTAAACACTGGTATTACATAATTTTGAAAACTCTAACACTACTATTATTGAAATTTTAATACTATTTAAGCTATATATTTTGTAATTAAAACAATTTATATTTGAGTTGACCCTTTGCCCCGACGTTTTGGTTGCTTTACAGCAGCCATGTTCACGGGGAGACTAAGATGTTAGTTGTCCCAACGTTCTCAAGTATAGCTAGTTATTTCAAAGTACCCGAACATAATTTAATCTTTGGTGTTCCTATTTATGCAGAATGAGCTCAAAGTATCATGAAGTGTAGCTGTGTTTTGCTTCTTCTTGGGTTTGACTATTTGAATGACTGAATCATAAGCTGATGGTACATTCCAACCATCCTCTCTATTGAAATTAGGATGTTTTTTCAATAGCCTCGCGAAGCATCCTTGGTAGGAATCGGTGTTCTTGTGCGAGTATATGTGGTTTGTCAAATCGTAGGTAGTGGTTGGTCCCCTGTTGCACATGTCGACACACAGCAGACTTCAACGAGCGTTGGTGTTTAACATCAGCTATATGTTCTTTTAAGCGGGTGCCTATGCTTCTCTTGGTTTGCCCAATATATGAGAGTCCACAGTCACAATCTATTTTATATACCCCTGCATCTTGTAAAGGTAATTGGCACTTGACAGATGGTAAAAATTGACTTATCTTCGTTGGCGGCTTGAAGTATGTGTTGATTGAAGCTCGCTTCAAGATGTAGCCAATCTTGTCAGTGACACCCCTTACATATGGTAGTATGGCAGGCTGGCGCTTGACTGTGGCTGGCTTTTCTCGGGATCTGTGACGGCGGCGCGGCTGTTGGAGCTTGTTGTCTTGCAGTACTTGCTTGACATATTGAAGCTTGGCGTCCAGGTGTTTCTTGTCACAGATCCCGTGGGCTCTTTGAAACAAAGACATTCCCACGGTAGCTAACTGTTTAGGATGGTGGTGAGATTCACCGTTTAAGTACCTGTTTGTATGGGTCTTTTCCCTATACACAGTATGGCACAAAGTATGATCAGGATTCCTGATGACAAGTACATCTAAGAAAGCTAATGAATTATTTGCCTCTAATTCCATAGTAAATTGGATGTTATTATTAATGGAATTAAAATGTTTTAGGAATGCATTTACACTATCTGTTGGTAATATTGTGAAATTACCGTCTACATACCTCTTATAAATCCTGGGTGTGATGGTGGTAGTCTGCAAAGCTCGAGCCTCGAAGTCCTCCATATATATGTCGGCAAAAACAGGCGATACTGGGGAGCCCATTGCCACATGCCCATTATGTAATACCAGTGTTTAAAGTAAAATAAACAACGCGATAAAATCCGTGTTTAATTTCAATATGTATGTTAAGTCAAAGTCAGTTAAGATATTAAAAATATTACTAGTGCTTTCTTGGGCCTTCGAGGCAAAAGGCTTATTCTTTAAGTACCAATGCTCATATTAAAATTAAAGTTTTATATCAAGAATATGTCCACTCACACAACATTGTATGTTTCATGCCTTATATTTCAATTGCTTGAAAGTGTAAGAATAAGTCATCAGATAAATTGACATAACCTTACCATAACATAACATTAACGCAAGTGTAACCGCAGGCAAAATCTAGTATCAAATATATTTTTCTAAATTCGCTATTTCCTAAAGTACTTCTACCTATGCATGTCACAATACAATGCATTGTTTATACTAAAAGATAAAACTTCATTAACGGTTAAGACGTATAAATAATTCGGGTGAGCGAACTGCAAACGGCAACTAAATTCTTAGTACCAAGATGGCGTCGGAGATAAGGTGCCGTGTGATTATACAATTTAGCTGTAAACTGTATAACTGCACATAAAAGTATATTTGTAACATTTTAAGCCGAGTGTAACGTAACATTCACGTTATGATAACTGACTTCTCTTATGTCACGTGTGACCTACAGACGACTCACCACCGCAGCGGTAAAATGGTTAGGTTAGGGTGGTGTTAAACGGGTTCTGTTCTGCCAATGGGGGCTGGTGATAGGTCACACAGGGGTCTTCCTAGTACGGACTCCAGTCTCTCACAAAGGATCTTTATTACCACCTATTATTGTATTATCTATTGTAAGATGCACATGTACGTGAACATTTGTGATGATAGGATTAAGTTTATTATTATTATTATCAATGGTCAGTACGGACAGCGATCCCAGTAGTGGGATAGTCTATAAGCGTATATAGTCTCACAACAGAGGTCTATTATGCCCTCATAATCAGCTATGGTATTAGGTCCACGTAACAGGAACGAGCTTTTTGCCTTTTACTGGACACAGTTCCAGACTCTGTGTTGCTACTGTAAATGTCTCAACCGAAAAATCAAATACCATTTTGCTTCACTCGGGAATTGAATCCAGGATACACACAGCAGTCGCATAGACTAACCGCTGCGCCACCAACGCAGTCTATAAACAGGGTTGATATTATGAGATTTAACACAAGGACTGGCTCGTTGGTGCCGTGGCATAAGTTGGTGCTTATGATCGTAAGGTGTTGAGTTCAGGCACGGTTCGGGTAGTGTTACCGGGAGGATAATTTCAGTAGCAGTTCACTACTAATAGCGCCTTTTTCAAGGAGCCTGTCATCCAACTAACAACAGAAAAGCAACACAATGTTGTTTAGCTACGATCTTCTGTAATATGGAAACAATTCTCCAGCTGGGTTGCTGCAGCTAGCAAAGATGTCACTGTTTCCTATTTCTGTTATTTCGATTACTTTTGCATGCAATTCATTGACCAGCAATTTTGAATCATATCAGGTTAATACAAAATTGTCAATCAGCTAATTTGAACCAATTTTCTAAGATCTTGACGAAAAATTCCAATGACACTTGCCTGGCTCGAAAATCGAACCCAAGATGCACAGAATATTGGGTATCAAGGGCGTCACTTAAGCCTAACTTAATATTATAAATACAAATGTGAGATTGCTTGTTTGTTTGTTATGCTTTCACGCCTTAACTACTTGACCGATCATCATGAAATTTTGCATACACGTTGTCAGGGGAACAGAAAAGGACATACGGTACGATTCATCCAGAAAAAAAACTGTTACTGACCTAACTTAACTTACATTCACTCGAGCCAAGCCGTGGACAAAATTTAGTAAATTTATGATTTAATATTATTGCACAATAGTCTTCACCAGTTCAACGTAGCTTACCACACTATTACAATAAAATGGTGAGTATTTCCTTGTAAGAAAACTGTCACAATATTTTAATAGGATCTTATTATATTATGCCATCTGTACTCTAGATCTACTCTGCATTATTACGCTCTAGGTCCTCAACTAATTGCCATATTATACAATTTATTATCCCGTTACTATCGTGATATTGCAAGCCTTGGTATTAAATTGTGCTGTCAGTTTGTTCGCGATGGAAAATACGTGTCATGTTTATTTTCGATCTAAGAACTCGGTGACTAATCTGTTTGTGTTTTGCTTCTATGTAGAAAATACCTGTATCTCTGCAAAACGTTGAACTGTATGAAAAGCGCAATATTTTAAATGGCAGCCATAACAATGCCGAGTGTTGTAGGTTTGATCGCCTCATAATATAGTAATTTTCTCTTTGAAATTTTATTCATTTCTGCTGCGCCATCGATGCATATATGAATATCTATATTATTAGTAAATACATTAATATTGAGCCTATAAATTTCTGCCATCAACCTGTGTCAAAAAACGGTGTCTAAACATTTGCGAGATTTTGAAAAGATTTGAACCTAGTAAGACGCAAACCACGGTTCACGTATATAATATTTTATTACAAATAAGAAAGGGCTAGCGAAATACCCGCGCCACACCAACGCAAGTCGCCATTTCTGTGTAGCTTGCGTCTAAAAAATATTATTTATCATTTGAAAAAACACTAATAGGTCAAGACCTTTTTATTTAAGGCATATTCATAACTGCAGACATTTAACAATGTTCACTTACGTACTTCTTATTTAAATCGATTCATAAGAGTGTAATAATGTCACCCCTGTATTAAACTGTCCACTATCCACTGAGGGTTGGAGGAGGGATCCAGGAGGGTTATGCCATAGACCAGCCCGCTTGCCCAAGGTGGGTTGGCAGACTTCACATATCTTCAAGAACATTATGGAGAACTATTTATACATCCTGGTTTCATCACAATATTTTACTTTACTGTTAAGGCAAGCGATAATTAACTATTTAATACGTGCACATCTTCGGAAAGTCAGAGATGCGCGTCTTTTTTTTTTTTTTTTTTTTTTTTTTACGTGGGGGAATGCTATGACGCATATCCCTCCGCGGGGGCGGGCGGAGGGATTATGTCGGACTCGCCGGGGTAAAAGAAAGATGTTAAAAGACAATGTACCTCCCGGAATACCGACTAAACCTACCACGGTGTTCCTCGACAAAACCACTATCGACGGGGCCGCGCGAATCGCTTTCGCATGCGGTCGCGACCCCGCCGAGGTTACGGCCCGCCGTATGAAACGGCAGGCCACTACGCAACAAGACCTACCCAAGATAGGCACTACACAATATAAAAGCCCTACTGTCTCCCCCAAAGGGGAGACGGACACGACACAGAGGCGCGCGTGGGAACACGCACGCCGCCTCTCGGACCTGGTGCTGAACGGATGGCGGGCAGGCCCACAAAGCCCGCCACCCCCAGGTCAAACCTCAGGGTGGCTGGAGGTCATCGCGCGCCCTCCGGCGCCCGGCTCTGCGGTTGGGGAGAGGGTTCAAACGCTCCCTCTCCCGCTCCGCCGCCTCCTTGGTGGAGATTACTTCCTCGCAGAAGGAGGCGACGGCGTTCCACGACCTCTCACTCCGGACCATAGACTGAACTACGGCCGGGAGCGAGAGGGCAACCGATCCGACTGCCGCGATCAAATCACGGCGCTGCGATGCCCAGGCGGGGCAAACCGCCAAAGTGTGCAGCGCCGTGTCCTCAACAACGTCGCGGCAGTCGCCGCAGTGGTGACAACCGGGCGTCTCTTGCCGGCGTATACGACACAGGAACTGGCCAAAACACCCGTGGCCAGTTAGAACCTGTGTCAGCCGGAAGGTGAGAGCGCCATGCCGCCTCTCCAGCCACTCCTCAAAAACGGGACTTACCGCCACGATCGTGGCGTGCCCGAGAGATGCGCGTCTTGGGATCGAAGTCGAGACATCTTGCGTAGCAGTCCAACAGTCTTCCACTAGGCTATCGCTGCATTTATAAGAGTATATTTATCATAGGAGTATATCGATTTATATTAAATTAATTCGATTTATATAGAAGTACTCTAGTTGCTTCATATAGTGTACGTAACAAAAAAAATTTGCTCGTCTTATTATTACAGATAAGGAAGCGAAAATAAAAGCGTTGCATGCTATATTATACAATTTTATAAAGCTATATTCGAGGGTTTCCATGCTTATATTCTTATATAATATAACCTGTTGAACTCTATCGAACTATTAACAATATGGCTGCAATTTGCTCAATCTTCAGTACTTTAAAACTGGGTTACATTCATTTTATTGCGTAATAATTAAGGACCATTATGTGTTTTGGTGTAACTAAGAAGATAGCATGTCTGATATTTTATTAATGTTAAAAAGTCTAGTCCATCTTCAGGAATAAAATAAATTCTGTGTCGCGGGGACCTTGCAAACATTGAAACGCAACCCATGTACAAACTGCAAAAAATCAGTAGTAATTACCAGACTATAGATACTAGTAACACTGGTGACGCTATCAACTAAATGGGGAAAGACTCTACCCCTTATTAACAGAACAGTGCCTCTTTAAATCCCAACTACAAAGCAAATTTGTTAAAGCGAATATCATTCTATCCTCTTTATCTATGGCCTTTTTTGCCGAGTAAAACAAAGGTAGTTACATCCTTGCTTGAAAAACTTGGCTCGTATAAATGAGCCATTAGTAGATCCGGAAGCTTTACTTACCACAGGAAACAGATATGTGACAAAACATGAACCGCTTGGTGGAAACTTAACTGGGAAAATATGTTTAACCTATAGATTATCAGTATTTGACTGCGGTCTACTAGGCTTCGAGTCCATGGAGTTGTATCTCTAAAATATAAGCAAAGTTGTTCGAATTTTATATGAGACAATTATTTGTGTAATCCTCAATTAATAATTGATTTGCTTCTGGTTGTACCAGGGGTGTAATTTACATGAGTGTAAAGACACCTGTGACATGGAGTTCAAACTCTAATGCTTCTCGCATTAGCTCTATGTCTTACACTGTTTTAAATATTTAGCTCTCTGAATTTTTGTTCATTCCATGGCAATGGCCATATGACGTAGGTCTTAAAACATAACTAGTGTAATGTGGATTAAATTATCCGCCATATCTGTCCACATATCTATCAAATCGTGATCTAAAATTTTAAAGAGGTAGTACTACTCGCGGAAAACGCGTTTTATTATATAACGAAACAATGTCCAGTATTTCCTTACAAATATTACAAAAGCGTCGTTTTTTCTCACATCGCATGAGAAACAATCAACAACCATTTTATACACATTTTACAAGATTACAGATATCCAGTATTATTACTTGTAAGATCATTTGTTCGTGTAAATGTGGTTAAAATAATGACGATGTTATATTATTTTATCGATTATAATATTATGTAGAGCGTTGCGTAATTCGGATTATTAAATCGGAATTTGTGTGGGAAGTGGGTTATTCGAAGTTCGATTGAATAAATGTGAGTAAATTCATGTGAATTTTTTTATGTGAATTTGAAACGGATTTTTCAATATTGCGCATTGAATGTGTGAGTATAAGGGAAGTGTCGTAAAGATATATGAAAAAAGAGAAGAGTAGATCCAGTATATCATATTCAAGGATTGTGGCTTCGTCACTGCCAGTTCACCGAGTGTTGTGAGTGTTGTGAGTGTGGATCCCAAACAAGATAATTATTGTGTAATCTACCAACGGAGTACGGAGTTTGAGTGACCTAGGCTTCCGTAGTTAAAATGTTTATTAAGTTACTGCGATGTAGGAATTATTTCATTTTTAATCAGAGAAAATATGATAAAAATTGTATGTATGTTATATTCAAATTTATTTATTTTGTTACAGGTAAATACTCCATTCATCGTAGTACTAAAACTCCAAACTCAAGGTACTTGTACATGACGCAAGAAGTTTGTGTTACATGCTACTCGCGCGGACTACATGCGCAAGTTAATAAAGTTACATGCGCGGATAACTTGCGTCGCTTGTTTACAAGATGACTAAAATTCGTGCAAATAGCTCACTTAGCTTTAATTTCTGGCGTCGCATCGTATAAAAGAGCCGTTAAAATAACTTGTAAGTATAACATATTAGTTATGACAACTTACAAACAAACATGAATAACTTATCTGCAATCCCTAGAAAATAAAAAGGAAAATGTTTTCACAAAACCTAAACGATGTACGACTGTTATTTCATATATTCACCAAAACAACAGTAAGTCACGTGCGTGTCATACTACCAATGCATAAAAAACCTTAACGACATCAAGATTAAGCTCAAAATATTTTATCATTGGCGTAAGCTTATAGCTTTTCATAACTCGAAAGCCTTTAGCGACAGTTTTCGGCGTAAAAGCACAATGCCATCTCAACTTTTCAAAACTGTAAACTTTATTGTTATCCGCATTGAGTTCAAAATAGGCTGCATTGAGGTGAATTATAAGATGTTTTGAAGTTTAAACGCTTTACCGACCCGATTGTAGCGAGTAATGTTTGCACGCAAATTCAGAAAGTCTGATTGATGATACCCAGTGCTGGTGGCAGATTGCTGTATTACGTGAAGTAAATAGCCATGTGGGCGGGTATGGTCTTTTTTAAAACAACGATTAAACTTTTACTTTAAAGTAAAAACTTTGATAGATTCGAGAAAGTTTTGTCTCCATTTCAGGATTGCCGGATCTATGGAACATCAGCTAGTGAAATTAAAAGTATAATTTGCGTCACGATTTTACTGGTGTGAAACCTTCTTCTTTGCAACATTAAGCTTAATAGATAGGACAGGTTTACTCTGAGCGAATTAGTGAATCGTTGATGTACACAACACAGCATTCTCACTAATATTATAAATGCGAATGTGAGTGAGTTAGTTTGTTACGCCTTGACGCCTTAACTACACGGCCGATCTTCATGAAACTTCTCATACATAAGGACATAGGGTACCTTTCTTCCAGTAAAGAGTACTGTTCCCGTAGTATATTAATATTGACATAACCTACTTTTCCGCGAGCAAAGCCGTGGGCATAATCTAGTAAGATCATAGTTAAGAAGTACTGCTTGTCTCTTTAGAATTACACTACTATCATATTCGCCTTGCCTTAGAAAGCACGTACTCTGGTAATGGTCAATTTATTTGGTCACTCTGGCATTATTCAGTTTCTTTGATCACCAGATTTTGATTGTTGACTCCATCAGCTGGGATCAATAACTATTACTGATAATTTCTTGATACATATAAGTCCATCCAAGAATAAAACATGCGGCCTCACGATACTACAATCTTACAACAGCTGACCAACGAGATTTTCAAACGCTATTTTATAACTAAGAATAAGATACTATTTGGTGACAATTTTCTATCTAGACATAACGTAATATTATTATTTGGCTGCCTTGACGGCGCATGGTGCTATGCATGAGGTCCCGTTTCCCCTGTTAAGCAATGTTTTTATGTCTTTCGTTCAAGATATTGTTAGGAGCATCACAGAGTCCTGAAATGGGTCCGGTAAATGACAGTAGGCTTACCACCTATCACCTATCACGTGTGACTTGAACCATAGCTATAAAAGACATAACAAACAGGGTCGGTTACTAGGTGTTACTCTTCTGCTTACCCATCTGAGGATATAGACGTAAGACTATAATATATGTATGTACAAAACTCATTCGTTAGCAACCAAAGGCACCAAATTCTCAGGCACTCAATGGTGAACCGTTAACCACATTAGATTACAAAGCTCCACCATATAAGTGTGACGCAATCGGAACTGCACCAAAGTCCTGTTAGACACACAATGGTTCCCACGAGGTTAGGCCGACTGCATACGAATAATAAGACAATATTCCCATCGTAAGTTCGCAGCGAACAATGAAATTGTTTTTTGCAAGTCTGCGGAGATCCTTATCGGTGTGTAGTTTCCGTATTCTTGTTAATTTATTTGTTAATTGCTGGTTGTATGAGACAAAGGTGACGATTACAAGTTGCGATCAAATAGGTTATAGAATTAGGGGTCTTCTTTCTAGATTTTGAGAGGTATATTTTGAATTTTATTTTTAGGGTACTATTGTTTCGACGTCTTCTAACTATATTTTAACACTTCAGCCAATTCATGCATGCATTTCTAACCTATTTTGGCCTGATCCAGAATTAAATTGGAAAGTTGCCGTTCGGCCATATTCTTAACACAAACTAATAAATGGAAGCAAGGTAGCAATCAGAGGCATAATAGTAGTTAAAAATATATTATGTAAAATAGAAATCTAATTAAAGTATCTATCTTTAAACAATACATATGTTTTAAACTGTGCTGCACATGTGTCTGTACTATCCACCGGATTGAACTAATTAGCAAACTTCACACACCTTAGAGAACTTTATGAGAAACTTTCAGACATGCAGATTCTTACACTATTATTTGCCTTTGCTGACTTAAATTGACACACAATGTCAAATTATCAGACATGCATGCAGAAGAATCAAACTCGGGACCTCTGCTAAGTGCAACGAATTCCCTACTGGTTGATCACTAATCTACTTTAAAGATATATATACTTTATCTCTAAGAAACAAAACCATATTTGCATGCCTCTTAATAGCTGTTTCAACTTTTGCAATCATGTTGGCTGTTCTATAAAAAGACAATTTAGAAAATCCCCTCTAGGCTCCACGCATTATGAAAATTTATACAATACATGGCGAGTCTTGATTGTTCATTTTGATTTATTTTATTATCAACGCTATTAGTGAAACTGTAGTGCATTCAGGTCACCTCATTGACCTATTAGGCCTACTTAAAGTAGTTACAAAACAAATTACCGAATTGTTGCAACTGTTCTTTTTGATACAGCAATTTAGTTTGTTACGTAAGAGTTTTCTAAATTAACAATTAGTGTCTGTAAGTAATTAAATGATCTATTGATTGATTTAGATTTTAGTTTAGATATATTTTTTGATTTATATATCTAAATGAGTATTTTCTGATGATTTGCCTATTGCTGTGTAATTTGTATCTTAGTCAAGACGTCTAGTCTTACAAATTTAAACAATTTCTTTTAATTTATCTTATTCGAATAGAAAATTTATTTTTCGTAATGAATAATTAAAAAAGATCTAACCGTCTATACTTCCATACTTTATGTTATAAAATGATAGTGCGAAATTTGTCAGTTTGTTTATATGTGGAGGTTAATCAGCGGTACGAATGCACCTTTATGAAAATTTTATTAACTATTTGAAAGGCAAATCATTCTAGATGAATATGAGCTATAATATATTTCGTACTTAAGATGGATATTTTTTTTGTTCTACTCTGGTGAAATCAGGACAGGCTACTAGTATATTGCAAACACATATTATGTTACTATTATTTATTTGCGCAAATATAGTGCTAATTTCACTTAAAACAATGAGTGATTTATGAATTCAAAACAATGTATTCAGATAATATAGAAAAATGTTTGCTTCAAACAAGGAAATATCATTTTGAAGCTTGTGATACGTTTATTGGTAGAGGTCGATTTACAAAGAAATATAAACAAACATATCAGAATCTCATCCCAAAATGCCAAATTATTTTTAAACACGCAAGCAAATAATTTCCAAAAATCATTAATTAATCTTTCGTTCTACACATTTGCTAATTGAAGTAAAACTTAAGAACTAATGATTTGTGCGCTACGATTAATCAAACCCGTCAGCTTTCTACATCCTGTTGGACCAATTGATATAATGTAGTTATATTAATTAAGAGTATTCTCACCGCAAAACGCTATTTATCATCTGCAACTAGGATTTCACGGTTAATTCTATCTGCCTAAGTGACGTACGGACGATTAATATTTAAGTAAAACCCGTCATTTCTACATCGTATATTATTCAGAAATAACAGGCAATATTTTGCTATCACATGTCACCAAGAGAGTATTTTAAAGACCGTCTATTTAAAAGAAAATGGCCTTTTCTTTTAATATATTCAAAAGGTATAAAACGATTTATCTTTCTGAAGAATGTACTTAACTCATGTACTCGGAAACAGAAATATCAGTATCATGTATCTCTGTAGGCTTAAATTGATATTATATATACATCAGTATATCCTCGAATAAGAAGGTAAATGTTATCATACCCACATTTTGCTAGCTTTAATTATGTTTTGACGAGCCATTTACATTTCCAGACTTCCTGTTGTCACAAATTTATTTCACGCACTACCAAAAGTGTAGCCAAGCTAAAACATTGTAGAAAGAAAAACATCACAATCACAAATACAACGCTGTTTATTACATAAGTTTTACGTGATATACAGGCTGCGTTCTCGCTCGCATATTTGCCACGCACATTTTTTAATGTTTCCACAAATTGTTTACTTTTAATGACAGAAGACATTTACCTATATAAAATAGATTTAAAAAATGCTGCCATTTAAAATTGGAATTGTAAAGCATTGACTAAAACTGTCATACCCAGAAAATTATTTTATTTATTAATACGTAAACTGGAAACTTGGTGAAACCTCTGCTTAAGCGTATTACTCGCACGGACGAGAGTGAGATTACGAATAGTTAAAGTTTATATTGCGAAGGAGTGGGAAAAACTATTTATTATATTTAAAACTTTTTATTTAATGAGTCATGTGCGAATTTTGTCCACTGGGATCACTGTAAGAATGATTAAGTAATATCATAAAACCTATTCAGAATAAGATTTTTAATGCTTCAATAGCCGGAATTCAGACACAATGCAAACAGCATTAAGACTGGACTCCGAGGCTCGAGCGTTATATAACGTCACTAGGTAATCAAGCCCCATTGCCTACTTGATATGCATAGCCTTTTAATCATCTTTAATGGCTACTGGAAGTGTTAATCTGATTAAATATTCAAGTGTTTTATTTGTACGTGCTTTGTTTGACTGTATTCGTTCGCATATGTATATATAGTTTAAACTATAAAGAGAGGCTAGATTGTTGTAGTAATCGTTTTAGTTCTTCGCTTCTGTTATCCTGTATATAACAATTTTGACAGTTTTATTCCTATTATGCATAGAATAAAGCTACAACAGTCGATTTTGTATGTAAAAAAAACTTGAGTGGTGTCAAGGGACACCCGGATGGAACGAAGATCCTTTCGATTAATTAGTGAAGCAATTGTAATATTTTTTTTTTAATTAATTAATTTATAAATTTCCGAAAATCTAAAAAAATCCATAAAAGATACACACCCTACATGGCGCGTGCATAATAATAAGAAGTCTGTTAGCTCGCAGCTGGCCACAAGGTCACGCGTTTTTTCCATAATGAAGTAATCTGCTGGCGCATGAATGAACAGTGCGAGCGAGATAGCGTAACTACTTACGCACGCCGCACAGCTTACAATAGCTTACTATAGCAAAAAGTGTCGTGACAACTTTTCGTAAGAATTTTTTCCGTCTAGCCCCCTTTCACAACGCGCGATAAGGAACTTCGTTCCAATAATCTTTAGTATATTTGAGTCCTCTCTTAGTTGTTTTTATGTATAATGTTTTGTTGGTAGCTTATTATGTGTATGAGCGTGATCGTAGTAACAAAGGTTATGTTACGCTATAAATTATAAATGGATAAGAATATTTGTCATTTCTTACAGTTATTGATGCCCTTGGGCTATAGTAAAAACCTTTTAGTCAGAGTTACTTTCATAAGAGTAACTGTCTTTTAAGACTAATAAAAAAACCCAGCGTCTAAAATACGATGAATCATTAAGGAAAAAAGGAGTTGTTATATTATTAATAAACAACTAGTATCTCATATTGTTCGTATTTAATTTAGCTACAGCAGCACTAATCCAAAATGCTGCATAAGTCCCGTGATTAAAAGATATACAATATCTACTATTTCTTACAACCAAACTCCTTTTAATTACCAAACGTCGCAACATTGTGTCAAAGTATATTTTGTGTTCAAGCGGAATACTGCGAGTTGTAATACGCAGGTATCCTACCACGCTGCTGTCCACCAACAGAGGAGTTCGTTATTGTTAAACTTTGAATATTGCAATAATTGGAGTGTGCCATCTGAGAAAACGTTTTGCAAAAGATTTTCTTCAACTAACGTCTAACTTGATTGAATGCACGTATTAAGGAAACTAGGCACTGCGAATTAGGCCGGTGTCGCGGTGAATCTTACAAACATTTAAAACAACGGACGCAAAGAACATCCGTATTAGCAATATTTGTGGATCACACATATTATTCTTCCGTGTGTCCCTAATAAAATGAGTGTACAAAAGTTTGTCGAACTCTAAACACTCGGCGTAATGGCAATGGCGCATACTAAAATCAATACGCCGTCCGTGCTTCTCCCAATCACTCCCACAATATAATCAGAAAAAACTATCACTGTTCTTTCCCTCTTTAGAATTTCATTTGACATTTTGAAAATCATAATTTCCGTGCCGTCTATAAAGGCGTATCACAATAAAGTAATATCAGAACGGAAACGCCACCGATAAATCAAACACCGGGTACGGGTGATTGTTTTTGTAGCGAATCATTTTGCAAAACCAATATTCTGCTTGTCGATTCGTGATTTCTTACAGAACCTTCGTGTCTTTAAAGAGTTATAGAAAATGATGGGTTATTTATTCGTCAAACAATTTTACAATATTGAAGAATCGTCACTTAAACATGGCTTAGGCAAGGCCCTTCCTGAAGAAGTGCGTAAAATTATGAAGTACTAGATTTTCCCGGCGGTTTCATCCAGGTAAGTCCCATTCCCGAGGGAATATCGGGATAAAAATTAGCTTATGTATGAATCTAGGTCTTCAGCTATCTACATACCAAGTTTCATTGCAATAGGTCCAGTAATTTTTGCGTGAAAGTGTAATAAACATCTATACATCCATACATCCATACAAACTTTCGCGTTTATAATATTAGTAAGGATAATATGATCTTACATAAGATCACAGCTAAATAATTCGTTCTCAGGTAGTATTCTTTACAAATAATAATATCAATGTCTACATAGTATTAATGAAACAAACACAAAATGTTAGCTCTCAAGACATTACTAAAAGCAAAAATACTATTGTTGAGATTCGTGTGCACAAACACTCAGACAAACAGTGTTAAAAAAATACTTCTACGTTTATTATAAACTAATAACTTTATAGCACTAGACTTATAACTATTTACCGCTGTTCTATCGAACACAGGAAATGCTAATTATTGACAGATACAATTACAGAACAATTTATAGAGCCCTTATCCAAACAATCGGAACCTTTAATTGAGCCATTCGACGTAATGAGCTAGCACCTTACAAAATGGCCCATTATAATTGCATTTCATCTGTCAATCACTCGAATAGGGCTGTGCTATTACGATATCTATATCGGTATATTTTATCGCGCACTGTTTCACCAATGATTTGATCTGATATTGTTAAAGAAACTTGCCTAAAACGAGTTGATCATAATTTTTATGAATATTAAGCAATAAATTCTCATATCCAGTTCTTGGCGCATTTGCATGTGAAATGAAGAATATAGTGTCCCGGCTGAGTAAAACGTAGATGTTCGATTTATTTGAGCTGGGGATTTCTGTTGAGCAAATATAATTTTCATAGATATATTTTGATTTTCTCACCGATCATAACTTACATAGCAATACGGTTTTGTCTCATATTTATTTTTGTCTTATATTTACGCATCTTAATAGAATGAATTTTATTTCGTATTACCACAAGTTATTTTGTATATTAAGTACATCTGATATATAAAATATCTCTTGTCATTAAGATATACATATATTTTCATCTGATTTAACATTAAATATTTTTAATTATTCGAATCATGGCGCTGCCGAATAATTGGTTACCCGAGTATTAGTCGATAAATATTAGACATCACTAGAATTTACTCATTACAACTCATTAGAAGCTGTCATTTGTTAAGTATTTTATTAACAATTTATTAGTAATTATGTGTATTACGTATGTTTGTATATAATAGAGTGTTTAAGACATACAAAAAACTGTTTGTTATTGTGTTATTGCTAAACAAACGAGTGAGCTATTAACCATACTTATTTGTTATATAATGTAAGTAGTGATAGTTTATTACACTGATTTGAAGAGTTTTAATGTTTAGTAATACTTTGGCGAATGGACAAAAACTAACAGTAATAATGATCTGATTATGTAATATTTCTGTCGATTTTTATGTGTGTCTTTTTCATGTGTAGGTACCGTTTTTAGATTTATTATATTACTAGCTTTTTCCCACGGCTTCGCTCGCGTAAAAGTAGGTTCAATACTATTTTTTTAAATAAAATATCGCTTAGGTTACTCGGTGACAATAAAGCTTTCTTATTGTTGAAGAATTTTTTAAATCAATTATCTAGTTTTTGTGTTAAATCCTTTAAAACAAACAAACCAAATTTCTAAAAATACTTTATTAGGTATATTAATAAAGATTAATCGAGAAAGGTTATAACGTCAGATAGACTCTATTAATTTCAATCTAAATACAGTTTTTACAACACCTTAAAATCATCTTAAAAGTGTCCAGTCAACATTATTCGTACCTATTCCGAAAACCTATTTAATCGATAAGAATTGTGATTGTGAAGAATACTTTTCTTTAAACACTATCGCTGTGCGAAATTGAGAATAATATTATAATTTTCAACAAAAAAGTACAATTTAAAATCTCGCACATACTATTTAACTTATTTATGTATTTGATTATACCGTATCTAACCGGAATCACACTCTGTAGATAGATAATACTGGGTTTAGCGGCGTTTATTACTATTTTTTACTTTTTAGGCGACGAATTTAACATAATAAAGCAATAAGAGAATGAACATTTTTGGATTGTTTGACTTTTTATTTGGAATACAAACTTACGTAATATTATTAAGTTAGTGAAGTTATTTAGAAATATTTTACGAAGAATATTTTAGTATAAAGCTGCTTTCTTTGGATTCTATTTTGCAAATCAAAGCACCTGTAGGCAATACATTGACAATTAGAAGATAAATACATAAGCGTTTGTGATGTTTAAAAGTCACTTCGCAATCAAGAAATATTGACATGTATTTGTCGACTCAACATACCAAACTGCCTTTAAAACACCGAGGGCGGAACAACGTAATATTTTAATACCTCGGGCTTAAACAATGTATGTAGATACAAACTTGTACAAAAATGCGAGTATAACCTGAACTGCTTCAGCATTCCGAACGCCACATATTTATTTTAAGCTTTCTTTTAATTCATTTTACATATTATACCACGACTCTGACTTATCGAATTTATGTACATATATGTGTGTAGTAAATGGTTGAACTGCACGCCACTGCCACATTGCGGGTTCAAATCCCACACGGGACTAAAATTTGAGTGATCCACAAATGGTTGTTCTGTCTGGGTATTATTTTTGCCCGTTGTTTGAATGTTTGTGAAGTCGCCCGCGAGGCAGAAATAGATGCTATTAAGAAAATATCTTTATAAAAAATATCGCTCCCTTTAACCGTAAAGGAAATCATCATAAGGAAGCCTGCGTGTCTGAGAGTTCATCTTAATTTTCTTGAATATATGTGACGTCTGTCTGCAATGAATCAGCGTGGTAGAGTATGTCCTAACCCTCACACTAGGAAGAGGCCTATGCCCAGCAGTTGGACAGTTTTATACACGGCTGTTATTGTATATAAGTATGTATATCCCAAGTATTCTTTAATCGCTGAACTTCTGCGAAATTTTGCATCGAGAATACCGCAATACGGGTTTAAAGGTGGTTGTACACTTTACCGTAACGATCGAACGGCAGGATCGACGGTCGTCCTTGAGTGTGCGCGGGCGAGGTGAACGACCGTACGTGCTGACCCAAAATGGCGAACTTTATAAATTTTGATCTTGGAATTTCTAGGTTAAGCGCAGGTGTAGTAAGAGCAATCCTTATTCTATAGAATAGTGCTGTGTGGAATTATTCCACACAGTTGAGACTAATTTTGTCTTGAAGTGAAAGTATTGTAACACGCAATTAATTTGATTTAACTTTATGCAAATTTTGTCATTCAGTGCAACTAAAACTTTTAAATACGTTCTTTGTTTGATACAATTATACATACATAGTTTTTACTTTACTTATGTAAAAAGTGGCAAACTTTAGTCCTCTACCTGGCTTAATTCCAGTTCTACGTATCAATAGACACGCACTCGGAACAACTGACGGTGGATCGCAAAAATGTTTGTCACGTGTGGGGATCGAACCCACAACATTAGGCGCAGTGGCAATGACGAGGCGACCACTTAAAAAATCCTATACCTATTATTGCCGAAAATTTAGACGTAATAAATCTTGGTTTTTTTCAAGATTCAAGATGTAACAAATGTCTATCAATCTGCGTATGCCACTGACCGTATTACCATAATATATTAAGTATTCTCTTCATATACGCCATATATAACCTCTTACTGCTATCCTAGGTTAGTGCCTGAATATTGATTTAATTGAGACCGTTATACCGACCAAAGAAGCAGTACAGACCATTAAAATTGTCAACTTAATTTATGATAGCAGGGCCAAACCAAAAACAAACCAAAATGGCGGATGAGCGGGTAGGCGGACATTTTATTGACCACTTTAAGAACCTTATACTCCATAATAAAAAAATGTTCAAGTAGATGAACCAGCGGATATCTTATTTCGTTTAAAGTTATTTCAGTAAAGCTTTATCAAATCACTGTCACAACAGTCAGGAGTTTGTTAGATTGGCTGCTTACTGGACACCGAAGTATTACCGTGTACTACCCGGCTTAAAAGTTTGTGTGTTTGTCGCTCCATGCAAATACTCAGTAGGTCTCGTATTATAAATGTGAACGTGGGTTTGTTTGTTTGTTACGCTTGCATGCCATAAAGTTGTAGTATGAAATACTTTAATTCCGAATTGCAGCACGCAACCTTTTGATGGTCGTCAACTCTTCCATGAGGGATCTAAACAATGTACTAATGTCACTTTCAAAACAAGAACTCCGGGGTAACTTCATTGTAAGGTTATTTCATTAACTATGTCTATTGGTTTGTTTGGTTTTTATAACGACGTTGACAATGTTGATCTTTTTAACGGAAAAGTCCGGCTCAAAAGCAAATTCTTTTGATTATTTTGCTATTACTCTTATCTTATCTTATCTTGTGTGGGGGCCAGTCAGTACAGACCGGCGACACTTCGACCCAGTGGGATCTTTTGTGTCGACTTCCCCAATAACGACTGCCATAGAATATGTTCATGGTAGCTGGGACCGACGGCTTAACGTGCTCTCCGAAGCACGGAGCAAGCGATAATTGTTAATCAATACGCACATAATTTCGAAAAGTCATATAACTTTAGAAAGTCAGAGGTCGCGACGTGGGTTCGAACCCGAGACCCTCTGAATCAGTCTGTTGGTCTCCACACTGAGCTATCGCTGCTCTTGTTGCTTGTACCTCTTATTGCTGTTATATAATAATATTGTAAATTTTGTAACTCATATAAATAATAAGTACGCCTGATATTAAGGCATATTACCTAGATTACAAATTAAATACCGACAGTGTCTAAGGCCAGTACACTAAATACTATCAATATCATCATAATAACTCAAATTACGTTTAACAAATTAAACTTTTCCTGCATTTTCCCAGGAAAGACCCACCATATCAATTAACCAGAAAACTAATTTAAGACTATAGTATTAAGTGAAACATGCTGACACAATTTTTGACGTAACACAATTGTGAACAAAATTACTTCCACGATGTACTTACTAAAGTTTAAACCATAATAACCTCTATGATAGAAAGCTGAGGGCAAGTCACGACGGGCGGAAAATCGCACAAAGTAAATTGTACATTGTGCATTTGTGCGTAATTCCACACAATAGGGGCACAGTACATTAATTGACAGAAGGCTGTGACATCATTCATGGAGGTTTTAGTATGGCTTCTGGATGTGAAATTGTTTTTTACTGGTGCGAAGCAGTGTTTTGTTTTATTTTTAACGATAGAGAACTAAATAAGACTCTTTCTGTGAAGTAGTTTACGAATTGAAATAATATATTGAATTGCCTCCCTTTGTGTGTTCTACCGCTTATATAATGGATTGTGTTCTGACGAGTTGTTTAAGATGATGCCCTCAGCTACTTTTTATCATCGCACCGCTCGCCATCGGCTTGAATGTCATTCTCACACCTTACAACCTAATTGTTGACGCACCAAACGGTTCCAAAGAAATTTTCTCCCGCGGACTCTCAGGTTGTGGAATGAACTTCCTGCCCAGGTTTTCGCACAAGACTACAGTATGGAACCCCATACTGTAGTCTTGTGGGAAAACTAGAGGCAATGAAGAACCCTTCAAAAAGGTCGTTAAAAGGTGTTTACAAGGTCGGCAACGCGCAAGTGATGCCTCTGGTATTGCAGGCGTCGATAGGCTACGGTAACCATTTACCATCAGGTGGGCCGTATGCTTGTTTACCACTTCGAAAGGATAAAAAAAAAACTTATATTTAAACCGGCTTCTTAGAACAACGTCTGGAAATAAATACTTGTCCATACGGTGATGGAGCCCCATCATGCTACACTCAACACATAAGTATTGGTGAACTATCCACTTCTAAGCACAATGTAACGTTTATGTCCATTATTTCTTTTTTAGTATAAATTGTACCTGCACAATGTGGGGTTTAATCACTTTTGCTTTTATATAATCTGGACCTGTTTAAATTTATGTTTCATTAGTTGATTAATAAATAATAATAATAAATAAAGTCAGTCTTATTTTGAAACGGTATTCCGATATGCGACCTCTTTGCAGGCTTTCGCCTTGAACCACGCTAAACGGGACAGATTGTATATTTGGACATAAAAACGAAAATTGTTTCTTTGTAACAGTTATGTTGGTATAATTTATATCATTCGCGGTACGGTGAATAATACTTTTGCATATAAATGATAATCATCTTTGGCGTTAAAATATAATAACTTGTATGCAAGAAACAGCATCTGTATTCCATTAAATATCATACATCAAAGTTCATATTTTATTTTAAATTCCGAATTAATGAAACTACTTTTTTAAACTGTCATAAATTTAAACGTTCAATGGAGTACGTGCATATCGTTGCATTTTTAAATTTCGATCATTATGAATATCAATGGTTGCGTGCAAAGACAACGAAACTTTTTTTATTTGCTGCTTGTATTAATGTTGTTGTCATTGTAAATATAGAAGGAACTCATTTGCAACGACCTTAGTGGAGGAAGATAATTATTTTAGTAAGGAAGTTGGGTAAATGACCGGAAAATAGTAGGTCTGTGTACTATAAAAGGTATATTAAATAACTACGTATACTGGCGCGTAATTATGCGTAAAAGTATATGTTTATTAATGCCTAAGTGACTTGCTTAATAAGTAACTCATAGTTGCTAATATTAGAAAAATTAATAAACTACCGGAATTAAGTAATAACAAAGAACTTACAACAATGAATACAAAGGTGATCGAGTATTTCAATAGCCATAATAACATTAAAAAAGCAATAGATAAGGCACGTTTTTGGGTTCGAGTATATACATTTGTAAATATTTCTGACAAATCTAATTAAAATGTATTATATTTTACTGTAACACATATTACTAGGTGCCAAAATTAGAAAAGAGAAAGAATTTATGTAAAAGCAAAATATTTTTTTCATAGGTGCCGACGTATTATTATATCCTAAATCTTGAAATGTCTTAAACGTCTAAGATTAAAATAACTTTATTATTTACCGTACTTGCATCGCACGTAAAAATAACCGCACATGATAGAGAAATATTTTCAATAAGAGTATCCGTTGTAATACTATATTTATAATCAGATATGTTGGCATTGGATGTCGGATATTGAAACGTAGTAGGGCACATCTATGATTTAAATTATCGCTGTAAATTTTAAAATCGTAGTGTCGTACGTGTCACTCTGCTTATTCAAAACAACAGTTTACAAATAGTATTATAATTTTATTTCTCAAGGCCGTTAGCTATCATTAGCCTCCTACCTACCACTAATGGCACGCATAATAGCGAACCTAGTCCAGTTCTGGGTTACGAGGTCGCCGGGGGTATAACGACCCATTTACGTTTGATATCCAACTTGTAAATAAAATACACGAGGCAGGTGCCGGCACGTCATTAGAATACTATTGTTTGGTTGTATTTTAGTTTTGTTTTGTAAGGAATAACGTTGATTTAAGACATTTATATGACAGTACATAGGTCTCAAACTCATATGTTTGTGTGTTTGAGACCCATCTACTGTCCATTCATGTACAACTAGATTTTGCCCGCGGCTCCGCTCGCATACGTACATGTAGGTTATGCCAATTTTCTGTCCCTAAGGAACAGTACTTTTTCTGGATGAAAGGTACTCTGTATCCTTTTCTGTACCCTTGACAATGAGTATGCGAAATTTTATGATGATCGGTCAAGTAGTTAAGGCTGGAAAGCGTAACAAACACACTAACGATTTATTTTATTTCTAATAGAAGCATACTAAAATTATACAATACAAAAGCAAGGAAAAGATACAGAAATAACAGAAATTCAAAAGAAAATACACCTTGTGTAGCTCGAGATTTACTTTTACCTAACTTTGATTTCGGGGTCTTTCACGGGCCGCTAAGTGCCACAAATAACTTTTTGAAGTATCTAGATAAATATAGTACTTCTAGAAGTACATCTCCATAGTCAAAGTTATTTCAATACAAATTTTCATCAAAAACGGTTCACCAGTTTAGTCGTGAAAATCTAGCTCAAATAAAAGTGTCGTGAAACAATGTTACTTTTTATTTATATTGTTACTTATCAGTAGCAGTAAATATCGGTGGTTCACAATTGGATTGGATGAGAATATTGTAACGTATCTTCCCGTATTCATTACATTGTAGTAATCTCGCTGAGATCTATATGTCATCAATCACCTCGCAATTTATTACCTGATGTCTTCCTATGGGGAAGCGCTGAGATATGATGGAATACAACACTTCTGCACGAAGATTGTTGTACCGATAGCCTTTTTAATAAACATATTTTAAGTTATCGTGTTCCAAGGGTCATTATATTATCCATTACGTTTTTTAAAGCTTGTCTGGAATTCTGTAAATATGACCTATCAGTCGATAACCTGAAGCACCATAGTAGTTATGTCACAAAACTGTCTCTGTTAGACTATCGAATCAAAATATAGGCTACTAGATTTTAAATTGTTAATTATCGCTCGCTTTAACGGTAAAGCAATACATCGTGCGGTATCTGTACGTCTGAGAGTTCTCCATGATGTTCTCTCGAAGATATGTGAAGTCTGCCAGCACTGGGCCAGCGTGGTGGACTATGGCCTAACACTTTTCATACTGATGACAGTTTAATACAGGGCTGATATTATTATAGATCTTGCCCGCGGCTTTAGTAACAGTAGTTTTTCTGGATGAAAGATAGCCTGTGTCTGTTTCTGTTCCCGTTACAACGTGTATGCGAAATTTCATGATGATCGGTCTTAGTTAAATGATCGATCGTGTAGTTAAGGCGTGAAAGCGTAATAAAAAACAAACTCACATTCACATTTATAATATTATATTGTCTTCTGTTTACGCGAATGTTATTCATTGAAATTAAACTACTATATACGGATTTTATCGCGTTGTGGTTGCTTTTCAGCAGCCATGGTCACGGACCATGAAAAGCAACCGAAACGTCGGGGAAAGTGTAAACCAAAAATAAATAGATTTAATAGTTTAAATAATTTTATTAGCTTATAAATTAGTAAAATAAAATCAATAGTAGTAGTAGTGTAATATTTTCAAAATTTTGTAATACAGTGATAAATAAACAACGCGATAAAATCCGTATATAGTAGTTTAATTTCAATTTATAATATTAGTTAGAATTAATATGATATTTTAATCTTATATAGCTTGGTGCATTGATACATTCAGGATTGCCCAACACAAGCTATTCGTACAACAGATATTCTACCAAGCAGACAGTCTTCTTTTACGTTGCCTATTGGGCAAGGTATAAGAACATTTCTCCAAAAAGACTGTATTTTCTAAGCACGTAACTCTTAATTTATACAGATCTAATTTTCTTACACAATTATTGTCTCATTTCCTCCACTTACATCAACAACTTTGTACGCAAAGACGTATGTTTTCGCGAAACGAGGACAATACATGTAACCTATTACAAGACAAACTAAGATCACATATTAATTACCCATCTGTGATGTCCACCATTTTAATTCCATTTCTGTTTTACCGCACAATACGTGTATAATTTAAATTAATACAAATAAGAGAATTGTTGCAAATTATGTATTGCAGTCGTAATGTATATGCTAAATGAATAAAGCTATTATCTTATGTAAGTGTGTATGTAATTGTTGCGTAAATTTTAATGATTTGTATGTCAAAATGTAGGTGACATACTGCTAAGGGACTGTCTTTGAAGTGAATGTTGAGTTATGTATTTCATCTCTTATAGTAAAAACAATGAGTCAACGGCACCCAGAGTTTGTATGTATACGTATAAATTAAACGTTTATTTATTTTAAACGTTAAGGATAGTCATGTTTATCTGTTGGCTTAATACTACTGATTATGTTAGATGATGCTATCGGTCAACCGTAGGATGATTAAATGTTGTTAATTTAAAGAGTAGGACACAGATGAACATGCGCTTTAGACTTAAGCTGCCTGACTTAGTTAGTGTCTTTGAACCTGCATAATATTGGAGCCTGACTAAGAAAGTTCATGAGGCTAGTGTGAATGAAACAGTCGCAAGAGGAACACCTAGGCGAAGGTTTCTCGATCAGATCGGAGACGTTCTAGACACAGGCCAGCTTAAGAGCACCTTAAACCAGCGAGCGTGTATGAGGAATGTGATGAAAGTGAATCAAGCCAGAGAAGTGTGTCAGGATCGTAGCAAATGGAAATCCGTAGTCTCTCCCTACCCCTCTAGGAAACAGGCGTGAATCTATGTATTAATGTAATATTGGAGCCAAGTAACCTTCTTAGGTGTTACTATGTTACTTATTGTTGTCAAGTTAAAATTGTAAATATAACAATCAATGTAGTCATAAATACAAAATATAATAACTAATAAAATATAACATAATATAATAATGGATAATGATTTAATTTGATTATCATACTGAAAAGAGGCCCGTGCCCAGCAGAGGAACAGTTTATAAAAAAGGCTGATATTATATTTATTACGGCCAGTTGCACCAATATCAAGTAAAAGATTTTCGAAAGATAATTCCCATGCTATCTAACTTTTGTTAGGTTAAGAAGAGAAGACGATAGAAGAGAGATGGCGAGACTTTTATCATATAGATAAATGCTATTTGAAGGTGGTGGGAAAGGCCCTTACTCTACTATATAATAAGCAAACAAGTCACAAAAATCTAATCTATTTATTAAGACTTCACACATAAATAGCAGCTTTCTTAATTACCTTTTAAAAATATAGCTTGTTAATTTGCACGAAATGTGCGTTAATCGGTAGATGCTTGATAAACTAGTCCTTAATGACTGAGTGCTGGTTCGCACGCGATGCACGGCCACTATAAGTCGCCATGCCGTGAAAATTACAACTTTAAAACTGTTTTCCTAACCACCACTTAATAATTGTAGACGTTAGTTTTAAATTTATTGCTCTTATTAGGCTCGTAATTGATTTGCTTACTGATTGGATGTTTGGCGTAATACGGGTTTTGCTTTTAAGAGGCAGTAAATTACTGAAGAGGTGCTTCGTCACGGTTTGGTTCAGTATTAGTTGGTTTATAGGCGTAAATGCATATCGTAGAGAATATGTTTAAGTGAGTATGAGAATGCATAATAATATTATCTACTGGATTATCTCATGACATGCCCGTTTGAGCTGTAGTTTTCTCGCAAGGTCGTTCATGCGGATTTTTCTTTTTTTCGTTATCCGTCAAAGTGATTTTAACGGGCCTAATGGAAAGCCCAATTACAGTCCAGAGACAGTGACGACGAGGAAAAAATAGATGTCTTTTAGTCGTCGTCAGTGTCAAGCCGGTCTGATCAGATGCTTCTTCACACTACGTTTGAAGGACCCAATGTCATAGAAGGGAGGGAGCACATAAGCCGGAAGACTGTTCCAAAATTCCAAAATATGGTATGGCATAAAAAGGAATTGCTGAACCTTTGGTGCGATACGGGATTGTGTTAACCGTCAATCGGTGATTACGAAGACCGGCACGTGTGGTTCTCAAAAGGAAGGGAGAAGGTGGGTTACCATTGCGCCGGGTGTTGTAAGTTCTATCTTTACACGTGACAACACTATTTAGATGTTTACCATTACTTAATTACTATTTACGAGTTTAAAACTATTTACATGTAAGGGGCTACACCAAGGGATCCTCCAGATTAAAGAAAATAAACAAAAGAAAGAAACGGTTTCACTTTTCAACGAGCATTATGTATAGATTGTTTACTTACGTTACATATTTACCTACTATAACATTTCAGCTTTGATAAAATGACGTAGTGCCGGGTTCTGGCATCTTTATATAGATTAAGATTATGTACAGAAAGAATGTCCCAAATAAATATAGTCAAATGGAAATCTCGACCTATGATAGATTTTCGTATTACCGTAAAACTTGTAATTTAAACCAGTAATTTCTTGTAATTTAAAAATCGCCATATAATATCCGAAATATTCATAACTGGCAAATTATAAAAAAATCATATAACGTACTTAGAGATGTTTCGATAATTCTTACAGGTGCTCCTACCTTTAAAATGCCACATGACACTTCTAAATAAAACATTATGTATAGTTGAAGAGTAAAATAAATAATAATATCCTCCAGACCGAATTTCGACCACGGTGGCTAGTCTTAACGGAGACTGGCCAACCACACAGGAGATATTATAGTGCACATGTGTGTGCGCAAATACAAGTGCACTCTCTGTTCCCTAACTTTCGTTATCCTATGGTACGGTAATCCGACTCGACCGGAGAGAGATCAGGCGCAGGACCAACGACTTCACGTGCTTTCCGAAGTACTGGGGGTCTTACACCACCAACTTCCTAACTCCGGGCTGCTATTGAGATTTCTTAGCTGAAACCCAAAAACGTTTTGTTGGCCCGACCCGGGGTGCGAACCCGAGACCTCATGCATAGCATTCGCATTCACTACCGCTGCGCTACGGAGGCAGCAAAATAAAATCGTTAGTTACCCGATGTTTCCTTTACAACACAGACTTAGTGCCTTCCGTAATATACCCATTATAAGAAGTCCTGCCATAGTTTAAACTTAATGTTTATGAACACGAACGCGGTGGGCGGGACATTACAATGTATTGCAACCATAAAGTAGTATGATAGCTCCATTCTGTTTTATATCAGCAATCGCGATGCACCCAACACTGCATTCGCTTTATTTTGCAATGGTAATGATGGAAATTTCCCTGAAAATGGGGAATTTGTTGAAGGGTAATTACGTCATCCAGTGTTATTTTTTGCACTATGCGACTTCTCTTGGTTCCGTGACGTATGTTTGCGGCGAAACGTGAGATCGTTGGTTTGATTTCCGGAACAAAGTGTTATTCATTTTTACTGTTAGGCAATTATTATTTGCACCACGAGGTTTGAAAATATGCTCTTGACTGAAATGTGAGTGTAAGAGACCAATGCCTGCCATTTCGGAAATATTGAGGCGTGATTCTATGTATACATTAAAGATTCTATGTATGTATATGCCCGATAGTAAAAAGTCCTAATTAAAATACAAGTGATTTTTTTAATTATTACTGCTCACCTTGTGTCCTAGATATATTTACAGATATTAAAACAAATTTTCGTCCCGGATCGAACCCACACCAAAACGCACTGGAAGTAGCGAGTACCACTTATATCACTGCACTATCCATACAGCCATTGATACAATACTAACAACTCTATATACATATATACGTAGATATAATTTGGCCACAACGTGGTAGGGTTTCCCTCAAGTATGGAGTACTTCACAAGATTTTGGACAGATAGAAGAACCACTTCAGACTTTCCCTGAGTATCGTACAAGCCTACTTAGATACTTCTTCGAGTATTTTAACCCCTAATCTGGCTTACGTTGGCATCCCTTTTTGGTAAACAGCATATATATCTATACACATAGAATAAAAATGTTTGCTATACGTGTAGCGATTACATACACGTTTCACCAGCAACTCTACCATAATGACTAAACCGACACCATGAGAATTTCTACCATACTTCACTTCAAAAAAGGCCCATAACTTACACCTTCACAGCCAATCTAACGCTCACTAATAGCCCTCATTAGAAAACAATGGTTTAAATCACAAACAGTACAATTCATCATGAAAACTCCACTGTTATTATCAACACACATGAGACAACGGAACCACTTTCATCATTAACCTTTCTGCTAGCCCCGGGGCTAACGTAATATTCCTCACGCAATCTGAAGAAATTAGACGTTACTTTATCTAAAAAGTAACGGTAATGTACCGACATACGAATTACATAAGGATTGTTATAGATGACTGAGGAAGTTTACGGATGTTAAGGTAGGTGGGTTCCAATTGTTCCGCAACGTTGAAAGTGTTATCTGTCAAATGTGACATCTGTCAATTTGACAGATAGGCGAAATGTGTTAGAGAAACAATGTCATAATTAGGCCTTGACTTTCTGTAATTAATAATGATTCTGGCAAAATCTCTAGGCAATCTGTCAACTTTAGGCGGATACGTGAGATAATTAAAAAACTTGTCTTTTGTCACTGATACCGACTAAACTTTCTGAAATCAAATATAGGAAAGTATCCTGCTTGCTAGTTAAACCGTAATTAAATTTGGTTATAATCGATTTTGCAATTATTTTTCTTTTTGTTACTGGGCTTTCGTTTAAACTCATGGAAAAGTAGGATTAAAATGCAACCTTACATCAAAAGCTTAACGCAGGTGTAGCTTGGAATTTAAATTGATACTTCATTAAGTATGAATAAGTTGAAGGCTTACAAACTTAAACAATTTTAAGTAAATAATGACAATAAACTTACTGGCAGTTTAAAACGGTGCAAAAAAGAAAAAAGCTTGCAGATGTAGTTTTCTGATTGCGATACTAGCGCTGACAGAAGTGTGCACTATTTGTTGCTTTTTTTTTAATAAATCGCTAATGCTAATCCGAGACGACACATTTATTAAATTAAGAATAAACAATCTATCGTCCTCGATGTAAAGTGGAACGGTCGTGACAATGTACGACATTCACGCGGCGATAAGTAATTAACGACGTCACTCAAGTGTCTGTCAAATTAACGCCCTTTTGTAGTGCGGTACAAGTGACGAATTGAAGGCGATGGTGAGGTAAATTAAAAAAGTACAGTAAGTCACAAAAAGAGTCGTGATGTTTAAAATATAAAGTATAGTCCATGATTCATTTAAATATAGACTTGACTTTAAAAATAAATAATATCCGGTGGTAGATAAGACTATTTTTCTAACCTTCGTAAAAAGATACTAATTATTTTTAGTTTTCAAATCTTAACGTGTTCCGAGATATGTACTCTGAAAACTTTGGAAAGAATATAAAGAGTCGGTACTTGTATATTTTGTATTGGTATTACTTTACAGTGTCATTAAAACATGGTCCATATAACGATAAATCTAATAGCAAGAATAAAGCTTATAACTTTTCCCACAATAAAAACCGGGGGCCCTTTCCCTTAAATGCATAATGCCTGGCTGACTTGTCAAATTTTATAATAATTGCTCTTATAAGGGTAATGCCCTACGTCGTTACCGCTCACGGTGGGATGGCTGCTGCCTCTAAGGGCTGGTCGAGACAGATTTATTGAGGACCACTCTTTTGGAAAACGCGACAAAATAGCCCTGTTTATTGCCATTTGTGGGTAAAAAAGGCATTTAATACTTTTAACCGCTTTGGGTCAAACGAATTTGTGAAATAAGTTTCGAATGATACAGTGCTTCTAATGTTCGATTTGTTCAACGGTTTCTACCTTCATATAATAGTAAGACTCAATATTAATTTGAAAAATATTGAGATTGAAAGAAGACTTGAAAAGAAGAAAACCACTATGTATAGTAGTTATTTATTTGGATCGTCTTCTTTTAATCTTCAAAAATGTTAAACATGATGTATATAGATAGTTACGCAATGAGTACAAGAATTATATTCGAATAAGAAGCAAAAAAAAATACATTCTGCAAAGACTACATGACCAAAAATCGCACTTGTAATGGTTATGTTAACCTCTGAGGCACGATTTGTTCTATAATCTCTTGATGCTAGTTTATCACTACCGTTAGACTACAACTGTAAACACTACCAACCGTAAATCTAATCTAAAAAAATAAACCATAGAGCAAATCCATAAACAACAGCATACACTAATTTATGTCATATTACACCGTTAGAATAAAATGCAATACATTTTTAAACGAAAAAGACGTTAACTGCATGATTTTTCATTTAAAAAGGAACGTTTATTTTTCTCCAGCATTGTCATTGGCTGTAAACATGACCATTTCTCTTGTGCTCACAAAAATGCGTTTGAACTGTTGCCAACTCGGCTTTGGGAAAGAAAAAGTCAATAGTAAGGCAAAACCTCTATGAAACCCGCTAGTTCTATGCGAAATAAAAATGATATACTGACGTAATAAAAACCACACTTGTTGGTTTAACAGTATTATTTTCATAGTTTTTTTATTTGTTCAAAATTTTCATGCATGCATTTAAAAGAGGCAGGAATAAATTAGGTTTTGTTTTAAATATGTACATGATATTTCTAGCTTGATTTTATAGTGAGGAGTATACGACATACATATAACATACGAGACAAAAATATTCGTGCTCCCAAAAATTAAAATATGTTTTTTTTATATATGACCCCGCGAAACAGAAAGTATCCTTTAAGAAAAAGGAATTACAAAAGAATGTGGATCAGATACATGTGTCTCTTATTCTTCGGTAGTAAACATGTATGTATAAGATCTATCACATCAGTAAGTGACGTTTTACAAATCGTGCAGAACTTGTAGCGTGTATTTGCCGCTCTCGCCTGCATCCGATCCACAGTCTTAACTTAACATTTACAAAGCAAGTTTGTTTGAAGTTTCAAAGTGTTATTGCGTTTTTATTTCTCGCCTTTTGTGTCGTTAAATAATAAAGTTATAACTGTAGTTTGGCTAATTAAACAGGCAGTCGTAAAAAAGCTTTAAATTAATTTGTAATCTATAGAAATATATGTTTTTCCGTTGACATTAACGTGCATTGTGGCTTTGTTATTTTTACCGCATTACGTCATAGCCAACAACAAATTGATATAATATATGTAGGCATGTATTACAGTTTGCTACGCTATCTATAAAACTATGTACCTACTATAATTAAAATATATCAAGGTAAATATATTATTACGACGTGAGGCTCAGTGTCAAAAAAATGGTAACAAAACTCTATCACGTTGCTATCTTACCTGTATAAGGCTCAATATATTGAACTGTAATAGGTATCCGAAATTGACACAGAATATCTGCTTTTGAAAAGACTAAATGTAAGTGGATATCTATACAATAAAGATAACAGTTTTTAGATCTGTCCTTATGTAAAACAATAAATAATAGTTACAAACAATTGAAATGATTATTATCGTGGAGGTTTACAAATATAACATAAAGAAGGACACAGGTTACTAGCACACTACGGTCTTCTTTCTGCAAACAGCTAACTGTTCCAGCTCTGAATGTCACTCACGTACTTAACCTTTGGTATTTAGACCAGGTATTATAATGGTGGCGAGCCTAAGGTAACAGAATAATTATATGCTATGCTAGAAATGCTAATTTTAAAGCACAAAAAATAATATTGTATTTCGTTTACGCGAATGTTACAAATAGGAATTAAACTATTCAAATTATTATTTTGAAATATACTCTGTCGGAGAGAATCTCCTCATGACCCACATGCACATACATGTTATTAATAGCAATGGGCTCAGAATGCTACCCTGCGGTACACCCTTACACAACGCACACGGTAGCAACTTACCGCAATTTTTACTCTCATCGCTGCCGTCATCGCAGTCCTTCACGAGATCACAGACCTGCTGCAGCTTTACGCACGAATCCCTCTGCAAAGACAAACTTGCTTTGTAACACATATTATTAATTACTACTACCATGCTGTACAGATAATAATAACAAGTATTTTGGGCAGAATATTTAATTGAGATTGACATATTAAAAGCTTAACATTTACAATACTATTAAAGTAATGCACATGCATAACAGTAAGAAGTACCGTTGGACTGCCACGCAGTGGTCTCGAGATCGATTCATGGCCCTATGACATTTCGAAGTTATATACTACTAAAAACCTTCGAAGCGTCGGGATATAAGTAAATAATAAAAAATTTGTAATAAGTTAAATAAACCGCTGTAAAATCCGTTATAAATAGTTCATTTAAACAATCGATATAATAAAATACACAATTAAATGATCGCCTTTAATTTCAATTGCTTATCATGTATGAGCTTACCGAAGCAGGCTGGTAAAGATACTTTAATTATGCTTTGAATATTATAAATTCTTCTAGCATAACAAGCTAGTCTTGGATTGAATATAATATAACCTTTAGCAAAACAAGCCAAGCTTGTGGTACCACCGCTGCTTTGAATGCTGTGTACACCAGTCTTACATCTTATTATTCAGTATTAATCACATTTATAATAGTCCAAGTCTTATCTACGACTACAACACGTCAGAGAAAAATATGAGCTAGCCTTATTATCATATCGTTTATCTATGGACTTGTTTAATCGCCTTCTAACTACAGAGGTGTGAACACACCCAACACACACTGCAATAACTAACTACACAAAGAAAGTAAAACTCGCTACATTTACATAAACCTACACCTTAAGTAGCTGACATTGTACTTAATATTGTACACTTACTGCCAATAAAAGTGTACAAAATAAGGACATTTTATTTATTGAGTTTAATGTCGTTATTTTATCGTGTATCGTTGAAAAAGACCAAATAGAGCAAAGAAGCAGATCGCTGAATAAGACGTTAAAACGCCAAGTACGTCGTGTTAGATACGTCGTGTTTAAGAAATCTGGATGGACACTCAGCATACACTGAGTTGAGCATAACCCACCCCAGTACTGATTTTCAGTTCCAACCACGAGTGTCGTGTCACTTGACGTCGTCGGCGACGTCCACAAATATAAAATATAACAAATGAGAAAAGAAATTAAAAAAGACAACAAAATAGTACAAACTCAATGAAATATGACTTACTAAAGTTATCGAAGAACTATTCAAAGTTAGAGATTAGACAGCTCTGTCTTTGCGAAGGTTGTATATCCCTACTGATAACAAATGTGCAAGTAACTCTGTTCGTTTGTAACATCCTTTCATGACTAAAACCCTAAACGGATTGTAATGAAAAATTTAGCAAGGAGATAGATTGCATATTGCAGCGATAGCCTAGTGGTAAACTGTTAGACTGCCACGCAGTGGTCTCGAGTTCGAACGCAAGGCGCACATCTCTAACTATTCGAAGTTATATGCGTATTAAATAGTTAATTATCGCTTGCTTTAACGGTGAAGGAAAACATCGTGAGGAAACCTGCATGTATGAGAGTTCTCCATAATGTTCTCGAAGATATGTGAAGTCTGCCAACACGCACTAGGCCAGCGTGGTGGTTTTAGCCTAACCCTTCTCACACTGAGAAGAGACCCGTGCCCAGCAGTGGGACAATTTAATACAGGGCTGATATCATTATATGAGGAAGAACATAGGCTACCTATAATCCCTGTATATTTTCTCGTTGGTCTCACGCAAAACCGCGAGCTGAAACATAACATAGGATAACGTTAATCTGATAATGGTTGAATATATAAATAATCTTGAAGGTTTACAATACTACGAGAGATTTTAACTTTTCATTTTGAGAAAATGCCTGTGATCAGATGCTTCGTAGAAAACAAACAGGGCTGATATTGTTATGATAAGAATTATTATCGTTCATATTTATATATTCCGTTTCCTACTACCTTACATGCCATTCGTAGGCTTTATAGGGCAACCAGGTAATCACAAACAGATATCTAGTTTCAAATGAACAGATTTACATAAATATTTGATCTAAAAGTATTATTAGCTTGTAAATTGTTATAAATATGGCATATATTATAAACGTGAGTACAAATATGGAACTATAATTATCGTAACTACAAATAAACTTCCATATTTGATTTAAATATTTCGAAATAATGAATTATTTTAATTACAAGCCATTGCTTGCCATTTCTTACTTTATTAATGCTAATTGGTATGTATATATTCGTTTTGTTTGGGTACTTAAATATATCTCCTTGTTTTCATAGAAAATTTTGCGCTTTTGTCTGTGCTGTTACCAGGTTAAGCAAAGCAGTATCGGCCCTTTTTGTTAATGAAAATGAATGCATGGTAACAGCATGTTGTCTGGGAACGCACCCTCTTGACAGCAATAGCTTCATCCTTATTACGTAAAACTTACAGCTGTCAAAATATAGGTATTATACGTCTCTACCCAGAGACATTATTGGTTAATTATTACTTCATTTTATAATAATAAACCCTATTATAATAAAATGAAGTATTTATTACAGTTATGATGTGAAAACTAATTTAACAACATTTAAAAATAATTATCATGATTGAACAACGGAAGCAACGGTTTTGACTTGGATCGGTCTTAAATTACATAATCTATAATTGCTGCTAAAAGTTTTAATATCTAATAGATTTACATATTAAAACTTACAAAGAAGATATTTACATTACAAAGACAGATTTTTTGTATGTTGTTTGTTTGTAATGATTAATTCAAAACTACCAAACCGATTTTAAAAATTCTTTTACCGTTAGTAAGCTATATTATCACCAAATAACATAGGTTATATTTATTTAAAATAAGTACTATTACACCTAACTTAACCTAACCTCCTTTTACGTGAGCGAAACTGCGTGTATATGTATTTCAGAAATCTTATAAAACAAACAACGTCGTGAAAAACTGTATTTACTAAATTCAGCAACACATACAGTTTAAACACTCAAAGAGTTTATACACAAACATAATTAGTAGCTGTTCTACAACCCGACATGTTAAATTACAGTCTAAACCGGAGCCGAAAACTTTGCTCCTCAAGTGTAACCCCACATTCGTTCCTGACATCTTTTGACTTGCTCTGACACGGCCTCACGCTGCCAATGACAGCCACCGACGGGTTTCACTAAACTTACTTTTACAATCTTACCTTTACCGTCCATTATACAATTGAAAATTCAATTGGACACCTTATTCCTTTAAAAATAAAGCCTTTTAAAACTACTGTTTGAGTTTCTGAAATTAAAATGATGTGTATTTAAATGGATTTGGTGCGCAAAAATTAATTACAGTGCTATGTTTATACTTATTTGTGAAAGGCAGTGTACGGCTGTACGTTAAAAGCGATTTTAATAGTTGTCAGTCAAGTCTGTTATTTGATTGTTATTTTATCAAATTTACACTTCGTGCGGTTTTAAATAATGCATTCTATCTATAGTGCCACTTTAGTCATAATAATAATAAATGGTCTGCCTCCTTGGTATGTTTGCAGCTAACTTTAAGTTTCCGTATTAAATTCCTTAGTCGAAGAAAATGTTGATGACTTTTTCAAGTCTTGGTAACAATACAGTAGAAATATTTCTGGACATTTTTCTACTGTATTGAACCAATAACTACAATAGATACTTTATTATGTGTGACTTAAAAGATAGCTGACTAGATTATAGGTATAATATACTTATAGGATAGGCATTCGTGAGTTTGCTTATATCAGACGGAGTTCCGTAAATTAAAACTAATACAATTTTTTATTGCGTCGGTTGCCTAATCGCTACACTTACGGTTGGTTTATTTGTTTTGAAGTCAGTCACTGGATTTAATATTATATCCGTTTACGGTTAGGCGAACGCGCTAAAGGCCTATTATTTAAATAATAAGTTCATTTCTTAGAATTAAAATATGATATTTGGTTGCGTGCAGTCTGGTTTTTGTTGCTATCAAGTTCTTTAGCGGCGTACAAATATAAATAGAGTTTGGTTAGCATGAAACTATGTCAATAGAAAATAATAGTTTGATTTAAATCAATGATAGTCAATTAAATAGTATAAATACGGATATGTAGTTGTTGGTAGTGTATGATGGCTTGTATTTTTAAATACATCTCCCGCTCTACTAATGATTCCTGTGTCACTCAAGACTTAACAAACGTGCAAACAATAGACACAAAGAACTCCTAGATACAGAACAACTATATAATTTGGTGAATCATGGTTAATTTTTGAACCGTGTAGGGATCGAAACCACACTGTCACTAGTATACCTAACTCGTATACTATGTTTTAATTATATATTATCTCATGTCTATACATAAGTAGTGAACAAAGGCACGTAACACCTACATTGGTCTTTGTCTGTATGTTAAAGTATTATTTGATACAAGAACTACATCCTTAATCTGTAAAGTCTCTTGTTAGTAAGTAGTATTTTAGGGAATGTTTCACAATATAAAATACTTATAATATAAAATTCTTAGCCTACTCTATATTTCCTTTCATTTAGACTAATTTAAAGCCGTAGAACATTTTCTCTCAAATCTGTCTTCAGCTCCCTCCCGATCAATACGAATCTCTCACAAATACTCGAGACAAAAACCGGACAAAATCGAGGGTTCAGTATATTAGTCACTTAAAGCTTCTGTGTTTGACAGATAGGGTGCAACCCTGCATCACGTATCCAAGAATTTAAGACCCCTAACTTTTTATAAACATCCTCTTGTTCGTACTGTTTTGTTCCAAACCAAGGGGGTATGGTAGGTCTAGTAATGCTGGTTGTGGATGTACATGCTTCAGTCGAGAGGTGACGTTAGAAATATTTGATGAGGCGTTTATTTTACATCTGTGGTCGATAATTGCCGTGAATATGAAATCAGATTGGTTCTGATTTTGAAGTATGTATAAATAATTGATAGTAGAAATTAATAGCATTTTATTTTTAGATTACTCGGAAGCTTTACAAGGATATAACATTTTTGGGTCAGAAAACAAGTTTGTTTTGTCTTCATTTAATTAGAAGTTGTGATTTATTATTTAGAGATAATATGAATTATATAGTCAAAGTCAACAAATAACAAATTGCGCAGTCAGAAGGTACATAGACCTAGAGCGGCAGTGGTCTTTAATAAAACGGTATCAGCTGTAAGATGAGCGTCACTTGCCGCATTGCAGACGCGACAACTACTAAAACAATTTATTGCCTTTTATTTTTACGAACTTTATAACAATGGACACAAAGAACACCCAGTTACAAAACAACAATTTGTGGACAATAGAAATGTATGCCACCATGTCCGAATTCACAACATTTACTGCCATGTCGAAGAGACTACTGAAACTACTAAGCCATTAATAATTAATAAGCTCACACACACACACACACACACACACACACACACACACACACACACACATACACGCACACACACACGTACGCACACATACAATAAACACAAAACCTTACTAATCAAAGACACCACTTGTAATAGACTAAACATCATACCTGGCTCATAGTACAAACTACGCTGAATTGTTTATACAAGCAAATTTTTTAAACCGTGGTGGAGGCCTGGTGGCCAGAAATATAGGGTCGCGCCTAGTTTAGGCACCAGTCTCCCACAATTAAAATTAAAGACCGTGAATGACAGCTAAGCTAAGTAGCTTAGCTGTCATTCACGGTCTTAGTTGTTCCTCTTTGCGTCTACTCAACAGTTAGTCTGCCTGTCTATTGAAGCGGAGCGAAGAAACGTAGAAATATTAAACAATAAAATTGTATAAAATCTCCGCTCCGCTCCAGTATGCAATCCTAGGTTATTTCTCCGTTTCTTCGCTCCGCAGTCTCGCTCTGCTTCACTGGACAGGCGGCCTTAGTGACTGTTGATCGCGAACATGACAGCTATGACACGTTGAATACCTGTCACTTGGCTTATTGTGTCGTTTGGTAGAACGTGCTCGAAATGACAGCCATGTAATTTTCAAAAGTGTTTGGGTTTGCAACTGATTTACCGGATTTTATTTTGTTATAATATTTATTTTAAGTTTATCCTTTATAATATAGTTAAAGTTTTTTTTTAGTAATACATTAAATGTGGTATGCATTATCATGATATTTTTTATAGTCCATGCTGGAATTAGATTTAGATAGAATTAGAAAATTACCTAAATAGAAAAAAATGGAATCCGATGCGACTTTGTTTGATCGTCTGTATGTTATGCCTGCTTATCACAGCATCCGTTTTTTCCAAATTTTAATCTTATTGAAATTTTGAGTATGGATTGGATTGAACATATCGTCCCAATTGACAGCTGACCGGCTGTTTTCGAGCGAAAAGGAAGTTACTAAAAAAGTAAAATAATATCTATTATATAATGCTTTTTAAGAAAAACGTTATTGTAGAAGGTATAAAATAAACCTATCTGAACTGTGAAATATTTTGCAAAAGCTGTCAAAGTTAAAGACGTATCCACACTACTCCTATCGGCAGCGTCTTACCATGAGTAGGGTAGAGTAATAACATTAGATGCGCCGCGGACAGCACTGACTTATGTTATTAGCCTGCTTGATACAATCAGTACCCTACACAGTTACCGTGGAGCTACTACGGTACTTAGCCTACTATATATAGAAAACATAATTTCAGAAGAAATATGTATACATACAAGAATGACCACTACTAAAGTAAAGTAAAGGCGAACTTTATACTTCGCCAACGACGATATTTATATGGATCGTATTAAGATGCAAATTTATATCTCCAGTTTTGATTTAGGAATTACATAAAATATGCTTTCGAATTGAAGCTAGCAAACTGTTGAACCTCTTAACCAACGCTATGACGCCGGCATACGAGCTTAATCAGACTATTTAAAAATTTTGTTATGAGAGTCTTCTTTTGTTTGAATAGCTTCTTTGTATTTTCGTATTTTTGATAACTGGGTTGGTTGAGAGGTAAAACAGCAAAATACTTTAGTAATGATAAGCAAACAAAGATACGAGCAAGTATTCCAAAAACCATAGTATTCTGGTTGAGATCTTTCAAAATTTTCTATATCTAACATGTGGAGATAGTTTTTAAAGCTTATACAACTGGATCGACCATGGTGGTGTCTACAAATGAACCTTTCTATCTCATTCCGTCGATGTCGGTAGAGGTGGTTTATAGATTAATTACGCCAAGACGATGGATCCATCTATCTTTGGGTTACACCTTACTGCAATATCTCATGTTAGGGGGATCTAATGATCTGTGCAAAACTGTGCTTTAAGATTAACGGGCATATCCACAATTATAGGGACATTTTGTTGGCTTGTATATAAAAAGTAACCTAATCGTAAAGAAATTACTAAACCTATTGTAATCTTCGTTTTATAGTTACAACATTTGTAAGTAATATATTTATGTTCTGTTTTAATAATATACGCAAGCGCTAATAGAAACTATTGTCTTTTAATACACATATATGACATGCTAGTTTTCACTCGCAGTTTCGCTCATGAAATTGTATTATAGAATATTTTAAATAATCTTAGAAATTGTGTGCCATTCATATGCGAAATGTCCGCGAGCCAAATTAATTCTGAATGTAAATTCAACAAAAAGATTAGGCAGATATATTTTTTTACATGATAATAAAAGTCAGGGTCACATCTAATTATCATTCTATATTTATCCATTGACGGTTAACGATGTCTATAAAGTACCGGCAAAGCCAGTTATAAAATCCTTTGTTTGACCGTTTTGTCATAGGAAAGTTTTATTTCTTCAACGCAAATAATACCCACTAGTCTTGCCAGTGGTAAAAGAGAAATTAATATAATCTCACCAAAAGCATTATAATTGTAACTAAGCTATATAAAGCATTATTATATAGGTGTGGGTTCACGTCGATCGTGGATTGTTCCATTGCACTACAGACGGTAACCTACTCCTAACACAAGATTTACAGCCAAGCTAAGCTGTGCAATGCTAAGCTATAGGGGTTAACAACACTACTAGTACTTTACTTAGCTACGGGCCTCTTCTCAATGTGAGAAGGGCTAGGCCGTAGTCCACTACGCTAGCCCAAAGCGGGTTAGCAAACTTCACATATCTTCAAGAATATTATGGAGAACTCTCAGACATGCATTTTCGCACGCTGTTTTCCTTCAACGTTAAAGATTAGGATACTTAAATATTTTAATTGCTAGTATCTGTTAAAATCATTTTACTGAAGACCTCCAGATATGCCAGCTTTAAGAAAACTTAGTTATAAACATCTAAACTATACAATAAGGTATAGCTGCAAGCAATTTTAAATTCTAACAATCATAACTGGTGATTTATTTGTCTCAGACAATGCCTTGCTATGGAAATTTAATGCAATTTCGCTCATAAATCAAGATTTAATTTACCTAATATTGCATCAAATATTCATCTGGAAAAATCATGCAATTTTCTTTATTTATCTGCTCCTTTCTTTTTGCTTTACATTTATGGAAATGAATTATATAATGAAATAAAAATAACAATTATCATTTAGGATTTAAAATGTTCAAATCCGACTTGATGTTGGTTTACACTTTAATTAGTTTTCAATCAAAATTTCTAATCCTAACTAATATTATAAATGCGAATGTGAGTTAATTTGTTTGTTACGCTTTCACGCCGTAACTACTCGACTGATCATCGTGAAATTTCGCATACACGTTGTCAGGAATACAGAAAATAACATAGGGATGAAAAGATGAAAGATATTTTATCTAGAAAAATGTATTTTCCCTAATGAGCAAAGACGCGGACAAAAGCTAATTCATACATATTTTATTAAGTTATAAAATTACAATATCACATTTTTAAATGTGCTCCATTAAATACCGGTTATTTAATTCTTTATATTAGGCTAGCCAAAGTCGGCCTAACTTCGATGTGACTCAGACTGATATTTAAAATGTTCTGTTCCTGTCGGAAATTTGGAATAAAAAGTATATAAATAACCCTCTTATATAGAAATGCACGTCAGTTAATCGACAACTATTTTATATTCGTCACCAACATACGCAAGCAAAATTTGTAGGTATAAAGATTTATAAATAGAATATTAGCTTCTTGCATCAGACATCTAACTCAGCATAACCATCAGTACTAGTAATGTAGCCACATTTAGTTTCAACTCCAGGAAAGCTTCACAAAGGGCTGGCCTGAAATTGTTAAGCAGGGAACCAAATAAGATTCGCCCAGACGACGCAAATGTATCTAACCTTCCATATGTATGTAAGTGCCTCCCATCGATTTGTATGCACCACGGCACCGTCTGAGGAGTACAGGTATACAGCCATAAAAGTTAACTACGTCTGCAGGAACTAACGATGCTAAGCAACGTTTCGTTTCGACCAAACTACACCCGAACTTTGCATTTAGTACCTACTTAATACTATGACACGATAAATAAAAAGGAATTCGAATTTTAAATGTTTAAAAAAGATTTCTACGAGCTGGCCACATGGCGTTAAACAAATTTGGTTTCCTGATGGAAAAAAAAACATATCTCTCACAATTAGTAATTGTGACAGTTGAGAATTGAAGAAGATGTTTACCGTTTGTTGATGGGATGTGTTCAGTACAGGGAAACTTTAATTTCTGAGTTAAATATTCACTTTTTGAGTTTGGTATTTTTCAATCTACCCTGTCGAGACCCTTACAGCAATAAGGCTATTAAAATTTATATTTTGTTTATAATTTGAACAGAACTTAATTCTGAAGTAATACCCCTTTTTCTTTGCCGCTTGTATTTTAGGCAATGATGGGGCTAGCGTAATCTTTGTTTAGATTTTAAGACTTTAGATTTAATTTCTTTTTTATCTTTGACTGTTGGGTCAGAAACTTATTTAATTTTCGAAGAGCAATTTTGTGTAATGGCCAAGTCTTTGTCTAACGGCAAACCGATGTTTTGATAACCGCAGACTCGCGTACATATGTACATACAATGTAGAACTAGCTCTATCGCTATAGTCAGGCACAGTTCCAGAGAATATTTGAATCATAAATTGTACTGTTGTAGTTGGCTCCGCGTAGTCTGCGTTGATTACAATCGTTCTTCTCTACTGTTAGACATTCGTACTAAAAGAGCACCTTTCTTTGACTTTATTTACTTGATTTAAAATTACAAAAACAAAAATTCATGTTAAGGTCTATTTTTACATCATCTGATAAAAATAATCATTACAAAAAGTACAGCATAACTAATTTAAATATAACAGTTGGCTGAATTAAATTGTTCAGTTGTTTTACTTTTATATTCAATCAGGTTATAATTTAGTTGATGAATAAATGCTGATTAAAATACCAGAACTTAGGCACATAAACAAAATCATTGTTTTATTTATATCTTATAGCTGACATATAACTCTTTTCTTAGCAACAAAACACAAAATTATATATAATTTGAGATGTTTTGTAGTAGAATTTACGCAATTCCTTTAATATTAGACTAGGACATTAATTGCGTTGATTACCTCGACACAATACCAGTTTAAAGAAAAGCAAATTTATTTAAGGTTTCGACTGCCGGTATATTAATATATGTTTACTACATAGCTATTTACTTTATTATCAGCGATCATCTCGATATAACAATGGCCCCATGATACATATTGAAGCTCAAATATTCCGTTATAAAAGCCCGGACTGTCATCTAAGCGTATTCGCGTACCAATAACATGTTATCGAAGCAATCGCCTGTTCGTTCCGGCTGATTGGACGACTGCTACTAGTGTAACTCGCAGATTGTGACTGAAGGAATATACCGAATAGTGCAATACTGCTATCGAATTTGTTCTGACTTCAGTTCCGTAGTATTGTAGTAAAAACTGTTTTTACGCACACACACATACACTAATCATACGTATGCGAAGAGATGCAGTAAAGAATACAAAACACTATTGGTAAACATGCTGATTTATTACACACATTTTGCTAACAATATTTCAGATTCCATTTAATAGAGACTGAGCTACTTGCATTGCACTGGGTATACTATATCCAATCATATCAACGCAATAATCTAACCCAGTACCTCAAGATCGTTAGCTAATCATGATTGTTGCACAAAAGTTAGAATCTTACATCTTTGTTTAGTGCGATGACCGTTTACGCTCGAAGTTGTAACAGTGCAGGTTCCAGTTAAAACATTATTAATTTAGGTACTACCGCTTATTTATACGCTCTCAAGAAATATTATTGTGTATTAGTATTCATTATGTTCTCATGTTAAGTGAATTCTATTATAATTCTTAATAAGAATAAATATCTAAACCCAAACCCAAGTTTGCTTGCGATCGTAATGATTTAATCAAATTGTATAATCGTATCATAAGCCGCGATGATTTTATATTCCTTTTAAAGTATTTTAATTAATCTTAGACACGTGTATTTGTGTCTATTTGAGCCGCTATTTGTAGTCCAGTCAAAGCATTAAGAGTTTTATTTATACTGGTTTTCATTTTTCAGGTAAACAAATTAGCTGTCACCAGGTAACGCATGTGAATCGGCTACCCGGTAGTAAGTAAAAATGGATAGCACCAACCTCAGAAAATTTTTATTCGCATGTCCACCAATAGCTTTAAATACTAGAATAAAAGACTGACAAATTGTCACACAGCCAGAAGTTCAACAACATCCAGAAATTGTCGTTTTCTACAACATTTACTAAATTAAACCGCCTTGTTTACTGTCCTTAGCCAAGATTTGGTCGTAATGGCATATTCTCACGTATATCACTCCTTACTCCAATTGCCAAAGTCGGTGAGTTCGATTCACTGTAGTAATTTATCGGCCATAGACGAACCAATTGGCTTTTTCGCCCACCAATAGTGCTGTGCAATTGGCAAATTTATTGGCAGAACTATCCGCGATCTCGATGTTGGGACGTTATCAATTTGGACAAAGTTTTAGCCTGATAAAGAGTAATTTGTGATAGTTCGGTGTCCGTTTTTGTTTTCTAATTGGTGAATGTTAGGGTAGCCAAAACTGTATAATTTATTAAAGGGGCGAATTCGTTTGTTAAAAATAGTAAGTAGACTACTAATATTACAAAATAAGAACTTGTATAGATGTTAGGTTAGCTGTTACTCAATCTCGCGTAGACTTAAAAATTTACACACAAATATGCGTATTAATTTTTTACGCGATCATGTCCTGTAAGACAGTAGGACATTCCTATGGGATTCCGTGGCAGAACCTAGTATGTTATGACTTTTTCCTGGATAGTATTTAATTGATTGAGTTTTCTACGTCGAAAGAGACAATATAAAAGATTATAGGCAAGATAAACCTGGATTTTATAAACATTACAACAACAAGCACGAAGAACATATCCAGAAAAAGTATTTGAGGGTAATAGAAATATTTTTGTGCAGCGCTCTACTTTTCTGCACAGTCAAAATTCTAATCGCACAGATGGCTCATTAAGACATTATTTTACTCATATATTTTACATCTAAATCTTGCGACAAATGTGGAAGGCATTTCAATCCATATACTGTTGTGCCAAGCTTGCGCGTTCTCTTGACTCGTCGTGAATTTTAATAAACAAAGCGCCATGTAATTGGATTTCAGACCAGAATGAAAATTTATTGCTGTGTCTGGGTGTTCTTATTATCCGCTATTTATAAAGACTTAGATAAGCCCGTCTTATCTATACCTAAAGCAGTAGTCCATGTTAAAAAAAAATATAATCGGTAACGTACGTTCCGAGACAGTTTAAGGACTATTGTGCCACCGTCCCTAGTGGCAGAAGATTAATGATAGCAGCAAGACGTTGGAACTAAAGCAGAGGGCAGCGATGTTCCATCTTTCACTGGAACGACGGGATGGATGACAGGGTAACGCGGAGTATAATTTTGTGCATCCATATTTTGATATATATGAACTGTATATAATTATGATAATATTCACAGTATCTTGATGCAGACGTTTTTATCAGTGCGTATTAACTGCACGATTGGCATAATAATTTGATATGGATGACCAGTGTGCTAAGTGCTGGGAGTTCGATCCCCACACCAGACAAAATTTGGGTGTTCCACAAACAGTCCTTGTCTAGATGATCTTTGTGTCTGTTGCGCCAATGTTAACGTGGTCCTTGGCAACCTAAGTATTATTCATAGCGAGAGATGTTTCTACAAAACAAATGCATTGCGTCCAGTAATGCGGGTTCAATACTCGAACCAATGGATTGTTCCAAGTGTATTTTAATATTTTTAAAGCCTTTACGAAGAAGATTAACAAAGAATTTAATATTACAAATTTTGAAACGGTTCTTCGATTAAATAAATATATTCTTGATTTCTTAAACTCGGGTAAGTTAAAAAGAGTCTTTCCGTTAGTGATTATGTAAGTACCATGCAAGCTCAACCCAGCACGTGTTATTTTTAATAGAAAAAGTAAGTGGATCTTTGGCAAACCTGTTCACAACACAATATTATAAGGACAAATTTTCAATTGTCTATAACTTTTATCTTAAAAATAATTATGTTTGACGTTTTGACAGCTGTCGTATAGAAAATATGTAAAACCGCCATATTGATTTCTCAGATAGAACTTATCTAAGAATTAAAACATCAGACCTAAGAAAAACAAAAGTCGATGTAGACCATTCTTATAGGGACACACTTATAGTGTAGAATACAAGCACTCAGGAAGGGCTAATAGACCTAATCACTTATAACAATGACCTGAATTCTGCTCAAGTCAAAACTAAGATGAGCATCATCCGGATGTACGCTCTGGCAGCCCTGTCCATTTAAATCGCCATTATAGATGATACAATAGATTGTAACTCTGTGTAACCACTTATTGCGTCCGATGTCCCACTTCGTGGAATTAAGTCCTATTGAACACCTAAGTGTTTACTGCTCCCATTATTCTCATTGTTCGCGAATGAAACACTGGCCATCAATAGATTATAAACACAAAAAGTAAAGCGATTATGAAATAATCAACGATATTCAATTTCTTTTCCTGTGTTCCAAAAATGAATTTGACTGATTGGTTTTGATTCTGTTTAATGTTTTTAGAACACACTTTAAATAAGATTTTGATTATGGAACGCGTTTGTTTTCTTTGCTTTTTTCTTTCAGTGTTGTCTATTAAATCTTGTGATTTCATTTCATTTGTATAAATACAAATTTATATATTACATTTTACCGTGTCTGTATACCTTATTGTAATAGTGTATTTTGTTCATTAATATAGTATAACAAGTTGTTATTTATTTTGTGGGCTAGTGAAATAACGACTATTGTTATAGTAATTGATTTGACTGATTTATGATAAAAACCTAAATTGTCTGATTGCTGATAACAAAATATAATAAGTATCTTTGCAATCTTTACTATTTAAATGCTGTGAAGACATAATACAAAAAATCGTTGAAAATGCAACTCACTACCATTATCTAGGTAGGGTTGATTTTTCTGTCCAGTACCAGTTCACCAAATATCAAACATAGGGGCTAAGTATTGCGACTGGCGCATGCGCACTTTCGTCACTGGACTACAACAGACCTATAACATTTAAATATGAAGTACGTAATAACAGCAAACAATTTATTCCGTTGTCGATAATAGTTATAACCTTTAAAGCAACTTAAACAGGGAAACTATTAATAATTCCTATTAATATTACAAATTGTTTGTTAGTTTGTCTATCTTTTACACAACAAAGACGTGATGTTTTGCTTGAAGATACTTTATGGGCATGCGAATAATAAATGTTACGTGCCACCAATTATTCGAAAAAAAATTGATTTCCTTCTTTTAGGTGGATTAGGTCTCCCGAACTAATGAAAGCGAAGCAAACAAGAGCTTGTAGCTTATAAACGCGAACGTATGTTTGTTGGTTTGATTTAAAAAACCGGTGTGTTTCACACCAATACCATTAAGGTCCGTTAAAGTTTGCCTATGGCAGCTATTCAAGAAGCTAATCTTGTTAGCCTTTTATTGGGACTAAACTCTATAAAAGTATTTCAACTTAGCGGCAGAATTACAGATCAATGAGATTTTTTGTACAGATATAATTTATGGTGGCTGTACGCTTATATTCATATAAGCTTGCTTGTACCAAAACCCTGCTTAGAACCAAAGGAGCGCAGCCGCGGGTCAAAGCTATTCATTTAAAAACTTGTGTAACAACTATTAAAGATTATCGCAACACGGCAACGTATAAAACTGATCGTTATTGCGATATAATATAAATTGAGTTATTAAAATCGCAGTGGATCAACCTTTAACACTTACATTTAACGTATAAAATTGTATTATTCGATTGCGATACATTTCTCACATGAAAATCGGTTGTCGAACGTCTATCTTTGGTATGTAGCGACTGATATTCTTCAGTGTATTTATTTTAATTCTGTCAGGAGACTATGTAGCAGTTTCAAGTTTCGAACAAACCTTTTTATATAACAGCCAATCAAAATTAAAAGCCGCATGATAGTAAATAATTTCTTTAGACTAAAATAATACAGGGGTCATTTTAATTGCTTATATACATGGTAGTTCAAGCGTCACCTCGTCACTGCAAGTCTGCATATTATAGGATATATCCCCAAAATTTGTGTGATACAGAATCATTTGCTCCGAGTGAGAATTATTTTTAGATCGATTTTAAGGCTGCAGCCTGTCTTTCTGGTATTTGTGTGTACAGCATAACTTTAACACGTTCCCTGTCCCAGAACAAAAGTTAAAAATAAATTCGTAAGACCACCTACAATTTCGTCCGAACTTGACAATAAAATATAAAATTGAAAAGCTAATAGGGATTGGAAAAATTAAAATTTTCGGTTGCCTTGTTATCTAACCATACATCGATGAGAATCTTTTTGCTCTTATTCATACGTCCAGTAAAATGCAAAGCATCAAATTTGCTTTTGGATTATGACTCCAACCAGAGTTCTGGACATATTTGAGTTTGTTACAAACTTTTGGTACTTTGGAGTCATTGGACAGGGAACGTGTTAAAAGGTATGGAGGGTAGAGCTCAACGTAGTAACATAACAAAGGTTATTATGCTACGATCTCCTACAGCGTAGGGATTCTTTCTTAATATAGTACTAGTTGTTAGGCCCGACTTCACCCGTGTGGAATTTAACAAAAAAGCTATACTACAACTTGCACAAGTTACTCCGCATAGATGCTATGCGGAGTAACTTGTGCAAGCTATCTGCCAGTGAAGTCACGTCAAAATCGGTTCACCCGTTTCAGAGATTAGCCGGAACAAACAGACACACAAAAATTTTTAATTGATTTTTCCTTTAGGTACCTACCGTATATACTTTCAAATGCATTTAGTAAAAAGCTGTTATTTGGACATTACAAACAGACATTTTAATTTTATTTATTTGTATAAAAACCGCTATGTCGGATCTCTCTTTAAATACTGGTGCAATGATAGTTTCAATAGTCACTAATAGGCTAAGTGCTAGACAGTTGATACAAATTATGGGTGTTACTGGTACCTGTTATTTGAATAGGGTATTGCAAGAGCTGTCTTTATACAGACAAAAAAGGAGACACTGTTACGTAGAACCTTAGCACACCTAGCGCAATGTGTGCTAAGCCTTCGGGGAAATGCCGAGACATTATGTATTTAGTCATCATCATTTATCTAACTTGATCTTGATTTGATTGATCGTCAGCTTTCAGATAGTCATCAATTATATAACACTAAAGGTATGTAGCCTAGTATATGAATTCCAGGTCAGCCAATTATGACACTATGAGTTCTAAACATATGCTCATTAGTTATACTCACTGACAATAAGTAAGTTTAACAAATCTTTTGTCCCAAATTCAACATGATCTAAAACCAATCCATCATACTTAATCAAATATATACCAACTTTCAATATATACGTAACGTTTCAGTGGAGCAAAAAATTAGAACGTCATCTATATATCACTTGCGCAAGTTTGTCGTTCAAACAAACTGTGTGTATTATATATTTAACATACCTACAGTTCTTTAAAAACATCTGTTTGTAAGTCTGCTAGGATCTTGGGAGGTACGAATAGGATAATGAGTAGGCTTTTGTAGGAAGTAAAGTTTAATAAATTAGGCGAAAACCCCTAAGTATATCGACATTAAATTAAATGTTCTAGGAATGAAGAACATGAATTGTAATTTATCACATGGGCTTAATTAGTTGTGGAAATTTGATCGCAAGAAACTTTGTGATTTGGATGCTAGAAATACATGACATTGTTGTATTCCAGAGCCAAGAAATAGTGCAAAACAATAAATGTTGAATATTAGCTTCCTTTTATGTTATTGTCGCAATGAAGCTTTCGCCCTTATGATAGTTTATTGTAAAGACAACTCCTGCACTAGGGAAAAACCAACCGTGTTTTGTTTTGTTACCCATATGTACAAAAATGTAGGGCGAAAAAGGAATAATTTAAAAAGAGGGGCGAATGAGGAACATTTTGAAATGTGGGACGTAATGGGCGAATGCGGAACAAACCTAACAGAAGGATTGCTCATGTGTTTCAAGACAAATAGTCACTAGTACGTCTATTTAATGTAGAAAGCCTCTTTAAGAAACGTAGTACAAACTTATTTAGCTGATATCTCTTGTAGAGATTGCCTCAGTCAGGTTGCGGAAGGTTAAGCTTTTAACTCTTTGGTTTCTTCCTATCGATTAATAAATGAATCGATTTATAAATGAACAAAACTATTAATACCGGCGTCACTATCGCATTACATCAATTAGTTATGTAAGGTGACATTTGACCCCCACGGTTAGACCTCAGGGCGGTATCAATTAAGTTATAGTGACTTCACTGTCTACTTTCAATACGTGATCTCAATACGTCAATGTTAGGTCAATGGTGATCAGAACTGGATTGTTTTTCTGGCCTTTGACATTGTTGTATAATGTCACGATCGTGATGTAACAATTTAGAATATTCTATTTTTATTCAGCAAACAATATATTATAGAGACGGTTCGTAATTAACTTAAATAAGTAACGTGGAGATTTGGTACTTTATTAGCACATACATTATTTTCAATATTACCTTTTATTATATCTTCCTCTTCATCTTATTTGGGGTTCACCAGCATCACTCTGCCCATCGTCAATGACGAGGTTTCCACTTACTGATGTTACTTAAGTTAATAAAATCATTATGAACTTAAATGTTAGAATTTAAATTAAACTAATTTATTTACGTAAACGTAAGATAATATAAAATGTTAGCTACCTAATTTTAATGCTATGTTTGAATAAGTAAGACGATGGATGTTTTTAAGTATTATACGATTGAACTTACAAACTTTAACAACATGCATAACCTCTTCCAAGTTAGATCTCAATTTATCCCAGGGGAGCCGATACGGTATCCTTTGTTAGACAGATTCACAAGTTTACAGACGATTCCATTAATTCTTTGAACTTCCAATATGTTTTCGGCCCATTCGGAAAGTTTACCCATTTTACCTTTTGAGATGATTTAACATGGTATACACCATTTGATTTAACATGGTATACACCATGTTATTCCTCGTCAATTTTGTAACTTCTGTGTTTTATATCATCATTGGCGAGCTTGCATGTACTTTTGGTTAACTTATTTTGCGTATAATAAATATTTAAAAGTATAAAGTTTAAATTCTTTAATAGTTTATAATAGTCTTAAGGTTTATAAAATTAATTCAGGAATTAAAGCTATTCCAGATTAAAGCCTTTAAGACACTTCACACTAGTATTTCTTATAGTGACTGCGTCGTTCGTCCTGTGCTTACGTCCACGGTTGACTGTGAGATCCCAGATTCGATTTCAAGATTGGACCAGACGAATTAATCTCGTCTTTTTGCTACCTAAGATTTTTTTACCGAACAGTCTACGGAGTGTAGTAATAAATAAATTCTCAGTCTTTCCTTTTTCTTTAAAAAAGACATAGAAAAATATGGTGCTCACGAATTTATATCTAGCATCTTGATAAAAAAAACTCATTTTCTAATTATATTAATCTAAGATCGTTGTATATTCTCATAGCCTTGAACGTAAAGCAAATTAACAGCTTTACAAAACAGCTTTTAATAACTTTGCAATTTCAATATTAAATCATTTCGAAAGTGTTGCCATCGACCCTGAAGGCAATATATTAAAGGCAAAAATGATAAAATCAGAGCATTTCTAGTTACACGCAAAGTGTAATAATATTGAATCAAAACAATCACTTTCAAGGTTGATTTAGAAATGTACTTCCATGTAGATCGAAGCGATCTCTATACTATTGCAGATAAAGGAATTCTTTTGTAACAGACATAAACTTATCATAAATCTAGCGTTCAAAACTAATATCTTAACTGACAGTTGTAACAATTGCGATAAAATTTCACATAATATGCAAATAACTAATTAAATTTTTATTTATATACCCTAGTCCAATCGCCCAATAGTCGAAATCCGACCATAATCATTAATGAAAATTTGAGGTATATGAATACCTATATGAATTTATATTTTTCAACATTTGAACTAATACTATTGACAGTTTTGTCTTTACTTGTCTATATGAAAGTAAAAACTGTTGCCGATGTTTGTTAGTTAGCAATAGCAATTAATCAATAAGAAAATAAAATTGATTGAAAATTTGCTACTAGACTATTTTATTTTTACCTATTTATATGTAATTATTAATTATGATTAACTACACTATTATTCGGCTTAAATATGTAAACATATAGTTTACGAAGTAAATAATAATTATAAAAGAGGGAATATTTACATAACTGGTTTAGGCGTTGTAAATTTTGTCAGTATCGCTGTCGACATATAAATTGGTAACAACATTTCCATCGAAATTTAGGATTAAGAGAGAGAAGTCACAATAGCCAATAAAACGATGTTTGGCCTATTCAAAAGACGGTATTTTGTAGTATTTGACAAAGTGTAAAAATATTGATATGCGACACTTGGTGTATTACCAAATGGCAAACAACCATCAACACATAACGATTGCCTTAATCATTAATTTACTACCTCTTAATCAGCACAGATAAATTACAGGCAGTCATGCAGTAATTCTATGTTTGCATTTAAATAGGTCCACAATCTCGACCATATGATGTCAATTATTGAAAATAGGCCATATTTAGCAGTGGACGTCATACAGTTGAACCAATTACCAGCGATTCGAGCAATAGCGAATGCAGCCTTTAATTATTGATAGGGTGGTCTCATCACACTAATATTATAAGTTTGTAAATACGTTTAGAGATTTGAATGTTTGTTTCTTAATTTATTTATCTATTAGTTTTAAGGATCACCAACATAGGCTGTACACATCATATTCACAAAATAAAATATATACTAAGAACTTTTTTGGTCTGTGTACTCCTTGAATTAGAGAATACCACACCATGCGTTACATGCAACGTCTAAACATGAAAGTGCTACAAAAACATATTATAACGTATACTTAATTTTAAAAATAATTAGAGAAACATACAAGTATAATAATAATATCAGCCCTGTATTAAACTGTCTCACTGCTGGGCACGGGCCCCTTCTCAGTGTGAGAGGGGTTAGGCCATAGTCCACCACGCTGGCCCAGTGCGGGTTGGCAAACTTCACATACCTTTGAGAACTTTCAGACATGCAGGTTTCCTCACGATATTTTCCTTCACCGTTAAAGCGAGTGATAATTAACTATTTAATGCGCACATAACTTCGAAATGTTAGTGATGCGCGCTTTGGGATTGAACTCGAGACTCTCTGCTCTGCGTGGCAGTCCAACGGTTTCCTACTAGGCTATCGCTTCTGTTGAACATACAAGTGCATGCATTAAAATAATCAAGCGTAAACGGTAAAACAGATATAACATGTCCTGGAATAACACATATTATATTTTTGAATTCCGATATGCCTTCATGTAGAATTTACTACCGTAATACCGCGCGCACATTTACCGACCTTTTTTGTTTTTATGTAGTAAGTTTTTTTTGTTTATGCTCTGTATGTACATTAGTTTTATGTGTTCTTTACCGTGTTTTCTATCCAATTGCACTCATTAATACGGCAATGCTGTCTATAAAATTGCACAGCCTTTATTCATTAAACCTAATACTTATAATAAAATGAACATTTCGTTATCATTAAAACAAACGCAATTACTATAGCGAAAGTCCACCAAGAACCCGGAACACGACTAACAGATAGGCAATCCAGTTAGTTTTCAAGTAGACCACTTGACCTGCCCATATAAGTGGGGAAAACAATATTTCCTTTGAACTGAGACTAGCATTTCTTAGGAATGCGGCCCTTGAAATACTTATGGTAGGCCTCGTCCAGTTTCTGCCTTCATTCATATCTTGATATATTTCATTGATTAATCTACTTTCACTCCATTGATAAGTTAAACGATCAATTGATATGAGTGTTTCACTGGTTGCTCAGTGGTTTATGTGGTAACCTACCTTTTTCTTGTATTGGGGGTTCGAGTTTTCTCTGTCATTTCAATACCAAAAAACAAGAGGTCGTCATTAAAATTTTTGAGCATTTGCGACTGCAAGTGCCCAAAATTTTTAATAACGATCACTTTTCATAATGATCGTCGTGAGTCGTTGATGCACTAAAACGATTATTATCTTTTCAAAATGATAATTTTAATACATCAAAGACTTTTTATGCACTAAAACGCTTAACAATTAACCTTTTATTAAATTCATATCATGAGGGGATAGAAGTATATTACACGACCATTTCGCCAACTATGTTTTAGGTCCTACGTACTTTGTGCTGCTATTAGCTATCCTGTCAGAGAAACCTTATAACACTGTCCAACTCGGAAATCAAATTACAATTTGCCCAGGAATAAGAGACGTCAAGCATAACTGTCACATTTACAACCACCAGCACTGTGTATTTACGGCTTCGCAATTACTCTTTTGTGAATAACTCATACAATCCCACCGACAAAGGTGTGTACAACTTCAACATTCCGCCACTTATTTTAGGTTACATATAATAGGAGTCTATTGTCGGGCCAAGTCTAAACCTATTGCTGCAACGCATGCACTTCACTAGTCTCACCAACATCTATCAGATTATTTATTTCATTCAGTTCAATTAATCACTTCTCAATTATAATCCACTTTTAATACAAGAGCTTGACCTCTTCTGATACCATTAAACAGTAGTACTCAACTTGTTAAACCCACAATGTACCAAATTATCCAGTTGCGTAACTAAATCTAATAATAAAATAATAAATCATACAATCAAGGGTCATGTTTGACATAACTGTGGAGTAAAGCTTATTTCGAGGCAATTAGGGCGTGCTCTCGTCAGTCAAACGATTTGTCGCAAAGTATTTGCCACTTTTAGACCCACAACTGATTATTCTGACAGTTATGTTAGTATTGCATTATAAAAGTATTTTTTGTTAAAATAGTTTCTTAAATACTTTTGTGACATTTTAAGGCACTATGTTAAGTATTTTTTATAAAATAATAATATATAATCATGTCTCCACATATAAGAAGGATAATAAGAAAACCGATCATTACTTTGTTTAGATCCCAAATACCTAATAGACAAAAATGTATTGCTATCTTTTGGGCACTTGCAAACTCTATAACTGAATTTCTTCTATCAGCAATCCCAATAACACTTTAGCCTATCCCAGATATCGCATCAGGATATTCAAGATTAACTTTAATAGCAAACACAAACTTGACAACGTGTATCTACCTACATACATACCTAAAAACCTTACGACAACCATCGCACGCGCATATGCTTACGCCTCAGTATAAACAAAGAGATATTAATACATGTCCATTCAAGTACTGCAAACTAAACAAAACATTAAATCGCTTACACAACACTCGACGCGTACAGTTAGCCGCTGAGCATTCATGTAACTTTCAGTCATGTACAAACTGTTCGCACGACGTGAAACAGAACTAAAGTTTATTTGGAGGCAAATTTAATGGTGGACAGTGTCGTAATATGATACGAAATGCTCGTAAATCTTAATCAGAAGTATTGTGAGTTGCTCCGTTGCACTTTATTGTCGATTTAACTAGTACGTGATGTAAGTACATGTTTATTTGAACGCCGGTTCAATTGGACTGTTATCTAATAAAAATACTAGGCATTCTAGATGCGTAGACAATGAGATGGGCAATTCTCACGTATTGTTTTGTAAGTTGACCTATTTTTTTTTGATAATGGCTTAATATTACTGTAGTGAGATCGATCTTGAATGCCTAAATTACTGTCTTCTGGTAGCTGTTTAGTTGGTAAGATGATGAAATGCTTTAAATGGTCATGATGCATCTGGTGTAAGGCGATAAAAATATGTAGTTAACTGATGCCTGTTCTGAATTTGGGTGTTATGTCAATTCTTGCTATACAACGTTGTGTCTTTTAACCGTTTGTAAAGATAGTGTTGTTCTTTATGCAATTTGAAACTGCTGTCTGTAGAAGTATATACATATATTAACAGAAGATGGCTGCTTCTCTTCATTTTTTACGTTATCTTCTGTGCTAAGTTTACAGAGATAATTCGGGAGCTAAAGATGTCAATGCCTTTCCACAACCGGCTCTGATAAGCGGATTAATTTTATTTTACTTGTCCCTATCCAGCTCTTGTGGGTAAAATACACAAGTTGAGGTACTAGCGCGGGTTGTATACTTCTTGTAAAATACCGATGCGAAACGCAAGCGCCAGTTATATTCGTGCATATAGCATGTGCGAACAGCTTGCCCATATACCCCAGACACTTACACGCGTAGTATCAAGAATCATATATTTGAAGTAGGAACCCAAATCAGCTGTGCCTCGTAACTCTATTGTGTATGTCACACATCAAACTAACAGTTAATATATATAAAGACGTTTAGTGCTTCCTCCACAAAGTGCAACTGCCCACTAAATAATGTTTATTTACATAAACATTCGATACGAATTGTGTTTGAATTTATGAAACACTCGTGAATATAAACACTGCGCATTTGAATAACAGAACTTTGATTTTGTTGACAATTCCAGTGGCTTTTATGGTATTTATGACCTATCATGTCTACTTCAATTTCATGTATTGAATACAGAATATAATATGGTTATGAGTCCTACACAAGGTAAGTGTGATAAACAATAGCGGTACTGCTTTATAAAACGACCGACTGATGGACACAAACTTTCTTTAAAAGAAATTACGTGTATGAAAAATTAAATAATGGAAAACAGGGAAAGAAATAAGGATGCAGGTTGCCTAAAATGTCTTTAGCAGTGTTATATTCAAAGCGAATTTTAAACTGAATTGTTAAATACATATAAAAGCGTTGTATACAATTGCATTATATATTATATTATATTTGAATGATTTATCGACACTAAGACACTAACCCTACACTCGCTGTGTAGAGTTATGTGTCATTCTTTTTAAAACCAATTACAAGATGCATTATTTTAATCTACCGCAAATGGTACCCTATTTTAACTCTACATTGTAAATATAATCAAATATTAATACTACAAATACTTGAAATATCTTTAAACTTATAAAAGTAAAAGAAGCAGGTTAATAGAATAAAGCGTTAATAATAGCAACGCGGAAAACTACATAAGCGGAATAAAAACTAAAATTCTTCAATTCCTTTCGCGGGTTTCCTGTTTTTGAGATTCCTACGCACCAAAGAAACACATCGTAAATCCAAATACGAGTGCTATTAAAGTTCAACGCGCGAAGTGATTAAAAAAAATAAAAGTTAAAAATAGTTCGGATAGCTACAAGAGATTGCTCTTTAGCGGCGCGTGTGGCAAGAATAGTTTTTAGTAGCGGCTGTTTGGGTGAGTTCCTTTGCCAATTATACGCTTAAAAGGTTAATGCGGTTTTTATGAATTGGTGAAGGGGGAAAATAAATAAAACAAGTAATGTCACTCAACTGTCGACACTTATTTATGAATCGAAAATAATTTTATTTTGGTACAATTTTGGTTGCAATAATATACAAAACGTATCTCAACTTTGTTCAAATTCAAATCTATATTAAATGTAACATATAATATTATACTTGTTCTTTAAATTTTAATCCATTCTGATATTATTACAAATAGGAAAGTAGCATTGTCTCTTTTCTTCACGGCTAACTGATTTTCGTGAGATGTGGTATGTATCGCGTATCTGTTAGTGTGTAGGCAGATTCAACCATGGCGAAGAACATACACAACTTTAGAAAATAACAACTACTATAATAATAATAATACTTTATTGATAATAATAATTCATCATTACAAAGCTTAAACAGTTACAATGAATGAACAATAAGTGGAATAGTGAAACTTTGTGAACAGCTTGGGAACATCTGCAACCGAACTAGGTGGTAACCTGTATCTCGGTATACAGCTCATCCCCTTGCAAAAATTGTACAAATTTACAAGCCAGTTTCTAAACGTTATGGTATCTACTTATAACAAACTAATAGGTGGCCGAAGCATAGGTATGATGTATATATAATATGTGTGTATATCTGTATGTGTGTGTGTGTGAGTGTGTGTGTGTATGTGTTTGTGTGTGTGCGCGTGTGTATGTGTGTGTGTGTGTATGTGTGCGTGTGTGTGTGCGTGCATGTGGATCATGTATGTCCTGTTCAACAACTATAATAATTAAATTACTCTGGAATACTGATAATAGCCTCAGTTTCATCATATGAGAGGCCCATTAGATAGTCCTGTATTCTCTTAAGGTAACCAGGTCTATATCCCTTTATCTCAGTGGGGAGACCAACAGACTGCAATGCAGACGGTCTCGGGTTTGAACCCACGTCGCGCACCTCCGACTTTTGGAAGTTATATGAGTTTTCGAAATTATGTGCGTATTTATTGACAATTATCGCCTGTGCTGTGCCTCGGAGAGCACGTAAAGCCGTCGGTCCGGGCTGCCATGAACATCTATAGCAGTCGTTATTGGGAAGTCAGTGCCCTATAATATCCTGACACTGGTCTAGCCTTAGGGTATCATTAGCCTTCGGGTTGCGGAGGTCAGGTGACACGAACAGCGTGTAAAAACTGATATCCAGTCAATTCCGATTAGACCAGAAAAGCCGACCCAAGTGACTTGGGAATAATAAAGGCTAGGGAGAAGAAGTAATTACTAGTTAATTTTATTCTGATAGTATTATAACATAAAATTTGTAACTCAAGTTTTTAACTACGCTACGGTTTATGTACTTCTTTAGTATTAAAAAACAAGTGTTTATGTACCTAAAGCGATCACAGACAAACCATGGCAGTCATTGTAAATTTAATAAAACTTATTTTTAAATGAACTTCCATTCTTTTTTTAAATAGCAAATCATTTTTATAACTTCTCATGCTATGATAACTAAGTTTTTACGGAAGAAATTGTACATAAATATGTAATGGAGTCTAGCCAGCCCTCACACGGGAATAGTCGGCAGACCGTAACACAATGTGTATTATCTGACGATCCAAGATGGCGATAGTGCTTGCAATCTCAAGTTTCTCACACAGCTAAAGCCAATGACCAACGTTTGCAATAGAAAAACTTTTGAAAGAAAGTGAGTTAATTATATTCATTTTAATAAATGCTTTTATTAATATTTATTTACCACATAAGATATTCTCAAACATTATATCGGGTTTCTTTTGTATAAATCTCAGTTTGCGATTGCAATGTTATAACCACGTTGATGTTTTTAAGTACTTTATCACTCAGACACAGAAACATTCAACTTTATAACAAACATACATAGATTTACACCTGTATATTCTTGGGCTAGTCAGAGAAAGGCTACGAGGCTGTATTTAGACGTCGGTTTGGTTTATTGGAAAACGTAGAGAAAATGTAGGTACACCAAGAATTGATTAAGACATATATTAATCTACATTTATAAATTCTTATTCTAATTACGATTTTCTATTGACAAGTTTTGTTAATCAGTGTCTGTAACACAATTAAAACTAGCATAGGCACTGACTTTTACTCTATCTCGGAAAATATATAGTTTCGTACATAATGGTACTTTTATATTTGACTAGATTTTGCCCGCGGCTTGGCTCGTGTAAATGTAGGTTAGGTTAGTAATAGTACTTTTTTCTGATTAAAGGTACCGTATGTCCTTTTATGTTCCCCTGACAACGTGTATGCGAAATTTCATCATAACCGGTCGAGTAGTTAAGGCGTGAAAGCGTCACAAACAAACAAACTCGCATTCGCATTTATAACATTAGTTGGGATTAAAGTGGAAATTTGTATTTGGCTTTTTGATAATACATTTAATTATTATTAATGGGCTATGCGATATTGAATGAGACTACTGTGTATTATGTGACTGGAACGATACCCGGATACACCAGTAGGTATTATTGGGTTTGTCTGTTAAGACATTCTCAGTTGGAGCACAAAGTCTAGAACTATGACTGGGAAATGGCAATAGTCTCTCCACCTATTACGTGGGACCTAAACCATTAAACAAAACATAGTTGGCGAAATATGGATATACATATACAGGTGTCCGATAATTAATGGATAACCTTGAAATGTCTTGTAGTAAAACTGAATTAAAAAACATCTATCCTAACTACTACGTCAGTTATGATTTATTTAATTGCCATATTTAATTCTTGTACACTACGACCATAAATGAATGAATTCTATCGGTTTTTTGTTGTTTTATTATTAAACACAAATTATGCTAATAAATAGACAGTCAAAAGTATGACTAACAATTGCACATTTTTAATTATTTTTTCATATTTTTCTGAACGGCCGTCAGTTCTACTATAAGACATTTCAAGGTTATCCATTAATTACCGGACACCCTGTATATCCCAGTCTACCGCTTCGGAATACAGACATGGTACTAAGTTAGAATCTCTATATTATAATAGGCATCGGTTATACTGTATGGATGGCAAAGTTGGTTGGTTCAAGTGGTCGCCTCGTCACAGTCGCCGCGCCGAGTGTGTTGTGGGTTTGATCCCCACACGAGACAAATATTTGTGTGATCTACAAATAGTTGTTCCGAGTCTAGGTGCAATTTTTGTCGGTTGTTTGTAAAGTCCCCCGCAACACAGAAATTTTTCCCTACAGTGGCATTCGTCTCTTTTATAAAAAAATAAAATAAAAAGATCTATTCCGTGCACAGCATATCCAAATTTTTTATAGTTTAATGTTCTTTATTTAGCAATTCTCACAGTAAAGTCTCATATAGTTTAGCTATGATGTCATAGTGAGGTCAACATACTTACCTACAGCAACGGCTAGCGCTGGTTTTACTAGCTTGACTTCATTACTTGATTGATCAGTCAATCGAAAGCGTAAGCAAATGTTTGTTATTTGTGGTTTTCAGCCATTTTGTTTTAGTCAGATTGGAAAATTTTGAAGATTCTTTTTTCTGGTTAAGATTTTATATTAATATCGGAATATATGTATTTCGTAATGGGAATTATGACTGCACGTATTGTGTGAGTATGGGGCGTGTATGGCGCCGCGTGTTTTAGATTCGATGCCCTCATAGGACGAGAACCTGACGTGTATGGGAGATTTCATGATGATCAGTCGAATAGCTAAGATGTAAAAGCGTAACAAAGAAACAAATACATCACATTTGCATTTATAATATTAGTGAGGATATCAACGCAAAGTTTGAAAGCCTTATTACTCTTTCTTATAAGACTAGATCATATCAAAATATTATTATCCTAAAGGATTCTGCCTACTACCCCGTCTCATACCACGACCGTGCTAGAAACGTGTCAGGCAAAAAAATATTCTTTGTAAGGAAATGTATAAGACTATGCCCACTAGACCGTTCCGTCACCGACCAGCAGTTCCTATAGTAGGGCGTATCGTGTTGCTTTTCGTATCTGATACGTTCCTAGCACGGTCATGGTATAAGACGGTGTAGGGGGCAGACTCCTTTATTCTTACCTTAGAATCGAAACTGACCGTAATATGGTATATTTAATTATTTTAGTTTGATTTTATTATATATTTTATATGTTTATATTAAAGTTGAAGCTTTTTAATTTTAATCGTGTAACAAAGATCGATAATTTAAAAAATAAAGTATTTTTTAGATCGTTGTGACTATGAAGTAGGTATATGTGTCACGATCCTTTAATAATATGGCCACACCTCTCAGCTACATGTTCATTACATTCTTTCGTCGGTCATTTAGCTAGAAATGTCGAGAAATTACTGTCGAAGCTTTAAACCTAACTCGTAAATAATTTATTTTCAGTTAATTGTCAACGTGTATTTTATTCATGAAATACGCTGTACGTTCTTTAAATACAACTTTCTATATTATACATAGCAATTGAATTCTTACGGCTTTCATTGCTGTTTATTTTAAAATATAGAGAAAGAAATAAATATTAATTGCTACAAACATTTTGTTTAAAGATAATATTAAAATAATTACATAATAATTGTTAACAATACCTCATAAATAAACTGCGATGAACCTACAATTATACCTTGATGACACAGCGGTATTAGGTAGCATCCTCATGCACAGCAGCCAACACATTACCGCTGTGTATATTGAATCGAAGAAGGCGGTACTTGGCGGAAGTCCATTGTTATAAAATTATTGAAAGGAACCCGTCATGCACCCTCGGATTGCCCACCTCAACTATTGCAATAGAAAAAGGTTGCCAATACTGAAATTCCTCTGAATAGGGACAGGCACGACGTGGGAACCGGGCGTACTCCAACTTACAGTATTCCGCTTCGAGCATAAAATATGCGTATGCGACGCAATATGGTGGTGGGTAATCCGAGGGTGCATGGCAGCTTCCTCTTTGCCCACTAATTTTATTACCGTTGTGTCAAAACCGAGACCTGTCTCTGGTTCAATTCCTAGGTCGGTTGTTCTAAGGTATATCTATCACGAAATTTTAAGTAGCAGCATGGAGTCCGAAACTGCGTCTGCTAGATAAGCTTGCCCTATATTATGAGGAACATAAAAACATAGCTTACGAAATGTAGTAACGTGCACGAATGGCGTAGTGGTCTAAGTGGTTGCCTCGCCATTGCTTCTGCGCCGAGGGTTGTGGGTTCGAATCCCACGCGGGACAAAAATTTGTGTGCACCACAAATGGTTATTCCAAATCTGGATGTTCTTTGTGTCCGTTGTTTGAATGTTTGTAAAGTCTTCCGCGACACATAAATTATTCTTAGAGTGGCAGTTGTCTTATTAAAAAGCAAAAATATATATTAATGCCATAATAATATTTTTATTGGAATATCAAACATATAAGTCAATATAAGACAGAAAATACTATATGATACAATATACTGCTACTTTTTTAAAGTTCAGTTACACAAAGCGTATAAACTTTAAAATACACGGTGGAAAAATGCCAGCCTTATTACACTTAGCACTCCTCAGAGAGACATTAAGGAATGACAGGGATTAATAGCAGGTTTAATGCAACTAACCAGTATATCCAGGCACCATCTTTAAACTATTAAGTGCCACGATCTTGTATAGAAGACAAACGGTTCCGTGCCCTCCACGCCACGACTTTATTAGAAGACAATGTCTAATCGTAACATTTATTAATAAAAATATATAGCAAAAAAATTGTTTGTTATATTTTGTGCCTAATTCGACTATTGCCTTAAACCCTAATCTTACATTTTTATTTCAATAGGGACCTTCGTTTATTTTAAAAATAGCAAATTTATAGTAGCCAGAATTTTTTAACTGTTATAGATTTATAGCTTGGCGCTGGAGGATACATCGCGTTGGGCATAGATTGGCGCTCAAAAGAGTAATAGAGTGTTTCTAGTAGTTAGTGAATTATTTGTAAAGTAAGGCCAGCAAGACGAAAGAAAGAATGTAAACATACGTCCCTTTATTAAGTTACTATATTTTACCTGCGGCTACGTTCGCATAAATGTAGGTTAGGTTAGTAATTTTTCTGGACGAGAGGCACCCTATGTACTTTTTTGTTACGTTGACAACGTGTATCCGAAATGTGATAATTATTGGTCGCGTAGTTAAGGCGTGGATGCATAACCAACAAATAAAGTTATATTCCCATTTATAACATTGGTTAGGATGTTACGATTGCGACCAATAACTATGTCTATCCTTTTCTCTCACATACAAAAACGTAAGAGAAGTAACAGTGACAAAGTAACATGAACGTCATTAAACTAATGGTGTATAAACTATTGCTTTGAAGATTTCAGGGATATTATTTACATCTTTATTTCACCAGTTATATTTTCTAAATCTCATAGAATGGGAAGCAAACATTTTGCCGCAATACTATTTCTAAATACTTATTGTTTAATATTGTCTTATGTTTACGCGAATGTTATACATTGAAATTAAACACTTTATACGGATAGTGTCGCGTTGTTTATTTTACTGTTACTGAAAATGCTCGACACGGGGATTAAACCTAATACCGCAAATTGATGACACGGTACCAGCAAAGTAAGTTGAATGCTTAAAAGCTCTCAACAATCAAATTAAATAGTAAATATTATTCAGAAATGAAACTTAATAGATTCTCATTTGTGAACGATAAAGTTTTATGAGACAATTTAATAAGAAATAATAATAGCCTTCTGGACTCTGTCTCGGAGTCTGGTAGACAAGTCCGTTCGTCTACTTTCACACTAGGTACTATACTCATCTCACTCACACCTATAACATTGTAATCTACATAAAATAGCCTGGGTATATATTGATAAAATTGTACGAAGACATCAAAAAAAGTTATTGGCGTTCTCCCGTCACGTTTTCATGGGTTTCAATTTACTTATCTTTATGATACGTGATGCAAGTAACATATGAACATTAAGGCATTTGGCAGGCATGGTTTTAATCTATGTATGTACTCAAGTAACCCGTATGACTAACCTGCGCATGTAGCCTGCGCAAAGAGAGAAGGAGAGTCGAATTTTAATATACGCATAGTTTCACGTCTTTGACTCCAAGAGCCTATCCCTTAGACGTTAGACATTATAATTTATAGACGTAGTTTATATTTGTATATAAAAGACTCTAGTCAGCTTTTCTAAGCAATACCAGTGAGCACTAACTATAAAGTAATATGATTAAGAGGCAGCAATTTACTCTTTAAACTTCAAACAAGTTTTCTCTTTTCACACCATCAGTGAAAATAGGTAGTAATAGGGCGTTTAATACTGCCCATCAAAATGTGTCAGCGATTATCATTTCTATTGTCCAAGAAATAAGGCTGAATTTACATTCTACAATTTGCGTACACGCTAGAATGTATTTGGTTATTTAATCATACGCTTTCAACTTGAAATGTAACAACCCCCATAATTTTGATGTCTCCAATTTCTATTTCGTGTTTGTGTTTTTAATGTTTGTTTCCATATTATTATTTATTTGTAAAAGTTATTTCAACATCTCTTTGTAATAATAATTTGTTGGAATGTTTTTAGCAAGCTCTGGTACTGAGTCATAATTTCTATTAAGTTATATTAATTGGTTAAAGACTCTGCAGTATTCAATTACAAATATAAATAGTCTTATGTATTTTCCCCGATAGGCAGATGCAGTGTAGTATATCCAAGCATCAAAGCAACATTTTACAAGCTATGGTTTCCGTATCCGTGGACTTTAAACTTATTTGTTATTTGTATATATCTGTATCTCAAATCTAAAATTTAAAGCTTAATAAAGATACAAGTCATATTATAATGGCTGGATCACTAATTCTCTAGCACTAATATAATACAACATTTTTACCTATGACTTAGGTACCTATTTAAAGAATTCCAGAATGAATTTGAATCTGACATCATAGGCGCCAACTTTTAAAATAATATCAATAAGCTCTTTCATACCCAACAAATGGCTACATTTTATAATTGCCACATAAAAAATATATGAGGCATGGGCGGTATCAAACAGCCTCCTTATTTCGCAAGCGGCCTATGTGGTTCAGGACTAAAGAGCATCGTTGTGAAACACCGAAATGCCAGAAGGCGGTAAGTGCCGGTCAAGGACTACGGATGTCGGAATTTTGTATCGAGAGTAATGCTAAGTACACGGGCCACATTTTGTTGCTAAGCGATTGTATAGATATTAAAGCGATTCGATATTTGATGTCTAGTTATATTACGCTTCCTTTTTTGGAAGCGTGGTGTTGTTAGCATGGCGGATTAAGAATTAAATGTACATATTTAGTAGCGAAAAACCAGTTTTTACATCACTAAAATTAAAACTTAAGAACATTTTATGCATATTAGCATAAAATATTTTTTATCGTTTAAAGAATGGATACATACATACATACATAGATTCACGTCTGTTTCCCGGAGGGGTAGGCAGAGACTACAGATTTCCATTTGCTACGATCCTGACACACATCTCTGGCTTCATTCACTTTCATCACATTCCTCATACACGTCCGTCGGTTCAAGGTGCTCTTAACCTGAAAAAATAATGGATATGTGTAATGATTTCGATATTCAAATATCTAAATCATTACATTATTAATTATTAGGTACCTACAGATAAATTGCTTAACTGGATGAGTTGAAAATATTATTTTTCGTGCCTATCTATGTACATAGTTATATCTACGTCCGTTGCCTGCCTAATTTGACATCTCACTACATATCTTGTAATTATTTTATTGATATTATTAATTCCGGGTGTCTCTAATGTTCTTCTTTGTGCCTAAGATTTTATTGATTGCCAAAGGATAAATGCTTTCACATTGAGATCTACGTTCTATGTGAGATTAACTTGACAAAGATTTGCAACTAACTGTTCTAAATAAGTTAACAGCTAAGTCGCGCATTAAAAAGTTGCTCGTCTAACTGTACGGACAATTCTAAGGATCTATGTTTCACGATATTGTACCTGATTGAATCACTTTCAAATTTCGTCTAGTCGATTGAATTATTAATAGATATTTTAGTAGATTACAGTTAAAGTATGACGCTACAAAAGCTATTAATTTTGTTAATATATATAATATTGTCTTCTGTTTACGCGAATGTTATTCATTGAAATTAAACTACTATATACGGATTTTATCGCGTTGTTAATATATGTTCATAGTTTAAGCCTTAGTATTATTAGTATCAAATTAAAGCATATTGAACTTAATAAATGGGTAATTACAGATTTAGATAATAACAGCAGTCTAGTTACGAGATAATTATTTACTTGGCTGCTTATTAACAAGCCGACTCTTAGTTTTAATTAGAGTATTTCTCAGACAGAACTGATCACGAATATTGATTATTAATTATGAGCTGTTCTTGCACGCTCATTTAGTGTATAGGCATGGTCTTGTTCAGTTAACAGCGTTTCAAAGTGACTTTCATGAATTTCGGTAAAATGACTACATACATGACTGTTTCAATTGTCATGCTCGTGAACTATTGCCATTTATGCAGGCCAATCGATGTAGGCATGCAATTGCCCTTTATTCCAATCTTAACGGACACTGGCCATCTGCGCAGAAGATATTATAGTGCACAAGCGTGTGCGCAAACACAAATGCACTCTCTGTTCCCTAACTTTCATGATCCGATGGGACGGTAATCCGACACGACCGGAGAGAGATCAGGCGTAGGACCAACGGCTTTACGTGCTTTTCGAGGCACGGGGGTGTCTAACACCGCCAACTTCCTAACTCCGGGCTGCTATCGAGATTTCTCAACAGAAAAACCCAATAACTTTTTGTTGGCCTGACCCGGGATTTGAAACCTTTACCCCGATTGGTGTATTATAGTAATGTGCGATTAAAATTCGAATCATTCGAATATTAAGGTGATTTTAATGTTTTGGAATATTTTTAATTACTCAAATAAACCAATTGCTTAATTTCATTGATTATTGAATTACATAATAACACGCAAACACGAACGGGGTATAATTTTCCACAAGCGACTAAATTCTTGAAGTTTATATTTATTGTGTTATTTATTTATAGAATACTACCATTTTTCCTACATATCGCATGTCCTTAAATGCAGCTATTCGTAGTATATCTTATAGCATCTTACTTGTAGATAGAAAGCATAACAATATCATGATATTCAATCTACAAACGAAACATTAGGTCATCTAACTTGATACGGCAGCGGTAATCTTCAGTATGAATTGCGCAATCCAAATATTAGTATTGTTATCACGTGAATATATATTATAGTAAAAAAGCAAGTCTGAACTTAAGAAATACGTAGCTAATTTTTCTTTTCTTTCCACAGAGCTTTCTATCGGCAAACGCAAAATGTTGGTGGGCTGGGGCCCTGGCGGCGGCGACGGCGGAGTTGCGGTACGCTGGCTACGTGTCACCCGGAGTACTGCTGGTGGCTGGCGCGCCCAGAGCGCTGGAGACGGTCAGGGGGGCGTTTGCACGATCCGTGCTGAAACCACCCCCCACCTACCTTATTTGTGGACTTGGTAAGTACATTTATATCACTATCACAATATCTATATCTTTATATATATAATTCTTTTGTACGTGTGAACACAGTGAACTCCTCCTAAACGGCTGGGATTCGAGGATGGTTTAGATCTGTTTTTTTTTTCGCCTGTACGTGGCAACATCTGTCAGGACAGCTATTATCTTTATATATATGATTCTTCTGTACGTGTGTTGACAGTGAACTCCTCCTAAACGGCTGGACCGATTTGAATGAATTGTTTTGTGTGTGTTCAAGAGGATTCGAGGATGGTTTAGATTTGTTTTTTTTTGTTTATACAGGACAACCGTCTGTCGGGACAGCTATTAGTTATATATAAATCTCGTGTCACGGTGTTTGTGGTCGCACTCCTCCGTAACGGCTTGACCGATTTTTATGAAGTTTGTACGTATATTTGGTAGGTATGAGAATAGGTCGTAAAGTATATTTCATACCACTAGGTGATTAGGTCCCTATCGAATAAATTTATATGGCAGAACCACGTTTGCCGGGTCAGCTAGTATTATATAACAAAGGCCCCCGCCACGACTATCTGTTTATTCGCGGTAAACTTAAAAACTACTAAACAGATTTTCATCCGGTTTTCACCAATAGACAGGGTGATTCATGAGAAAGGTTTAAGTGTATAATTTGTTAAGGTTTTGTACTACCCGTGCGAAGCCGGGGCGAGTCACTAGTAATGTATATTTTGCCATTTCTTGCCAGTTCGAAAAAGTAACAATAACTTCGCCATTACTATATCTTTCGGTGATATTTAGCAGGTATTTATTGCTGACATGGCTGTAGGCGAACTTTATCTGTTAACATAGTCATTCATGGAGATCATAGGTACGTGGTTTTGCGATTATAGGGTTATTCAAACAATATGTTAAAATCAAGAATATTGTAGGCATAACTTAAGTATAAACTCCTTAGTTTAAAGAATGGTATAGTATCAATGTTTCATCTCATTTTGGGGTAAAACTTTTACCCTATATTTGATTAGGTTAAAAGCCACAATAATTGACATACAAATAAATATATTAAGACTTTAGTACCTAGTTTAGTAGTTTATTATACAATAAATTGCAGTGCAGTTTATTGCTACACCTAAAAATAAATAAGAAAAGAATTGAGCTGTCAAATTAGTATAAAAAGTAAAATAACAAATCATGCCTTCGCTCGAAAATATATGTTCACACAGTTTCTAAAAATAGGTACAGTTTTTACATCAAAAATATTTTTTAATTATTATAAAAACATAATTAAGTATTCTACTAAACACCTGTGCTCGAAAATTCTTTCTTGTCATCGTTTTTAATCAATTAACTAAAAAGATACCTACTTAGTTAATTCTTGGGCTCTTATTGCTGACATTATGTGATATGTGTGAATCTAGATGACCTCTAAAATACCCAACAAAGGCTTTTTCGAGGACATTATTTATATGCCATCATCTGTACTCGTAATAACTATTTCTTAGAAAACAATGAAGTCATCTCGATGATGTCACTTGTCAAGTCAAGTTTTAACAAAGTTACCTCCAGGCGATACTAATGTGCCGTGTTGAATACAAATTTAATAAATTTTTTGGAGATTGTGGTTTATATTTAAGCGTGAGTCATCGTTAGAAATAGGACAAGTTGCATCTAAAATACGACTTGGAATAACCAATCGTTCTAGCATTGGTGAAATACAGATCAGCAATAATTGCTAGGCAGAAGTAAGTCCTTGCATTTATTACATATTAGTTTCTGATTGCGTCTTTGCATGTATCAAACGGCAATGCATGCCGGAATAAAAAGTATTCTACATATGTTAATCCAGAAAACCTGTTCAGTAGTTTAAGCAGCGCTGAGTAAGAAAGATCCAAATATTTACACACAATTTTATAATTTTATAGCTGGATTAATTGGACTACTAAAATGGCGAATATGCATACCACCTTTCTGATAGTAAGTTATTACCGTTTACGTTATAAGGCTTGCAATAGAAAACTGTTTCTTTAATTTGTTTGTAATTCTTTTTAACCCTTTTTACCTAGGGGAATGCCTTTACGCATACCCCTCCCGCGGGAAAAGGGGAGAGGTTATATCGGGCTCAACCGGGGAATGATGGAACGTCCCGAGTACTTCTGAAACAACTTACCACAGTGAGCCAACACGCTGCCTTGAATGGTGGGTGGGTTTTTTTTGTTACGTGGGGAAATGCTCCTGATGCATACCCTCTCGCCACAAGGGGAAGCGAGAGGGCTATGTCCGGCTCTCCCGTACTTCAGGCCTACGGACCAAAATCCCACGGTGTGCCTACTCGCTGCCTTGTACGGTGGATGGGCCGCTGGAAAAGAGACTACCTCAGCGACCCACCCAGCAGACTACAACTCCTGGGCGACGTCCCGGCACTACAGAGGGCGTCGGACCGACTCGATGGCTGGCGGTAGGGAGATTCCCGTTCTCCCGCCTGCTGCCTTCATTATGGCGCTGGAACTGAACCTTCATCACCATACACTTGGGCTAAGTCGGTACGTTTACGTTAGTGGTGAGATCAAAACCTTACGATCGCAAGTCCAAACCTCGCAATAAAGTAACGATTGGCAATTTGTCTTTATTACAATAATACTTTATAATTAAATTAAATATCTTATACAATCAATATGACAGCATAACCATGAGTGGTATAAAGGTACTTTCTCACTAAAAGGAAGGAACTCAGTCAAGGATTTGTCAAAACAAAACTTATCGAAACATTTATCTTTATTCCCACACAACATTGCTATGACTCAGAACATTAAACTTGAATCTAGACTTCCTACTTCAGAGAAACATACAATTATACATATAGATAAATACATAATGTCATACCTATATAGTATATACCTGAACGTAGGTGTATGATACCCATAATTCGCCAGGTATATTGAGTTAGGTCCCAACTAATAGAGAATATTGAGAATATCTTGACAGAAAATCTCAATAAAAATTTGCCCGAACCATGTATTGAACTCTAGACCTTATGAACAACAGTCGCATTCACAACGCGTACGCTATTGAGGCGATTATAATCACATGAGTGGCAATAATTCGATTTCCTCGTTAGACTAGTGTCTATTCATACAATTTGCAATTAGATTGGAAGCTAGCTGCAGAATTGCAGTTTATATGCAGTTGTTACAACTGCATCGAAATTGTCAACCGACTGCGCCGTCTTCATGACAAATTATAATAGCACACATTTCATTACCTAAAATCAAAAGAAAATAAATGTAATATTAAGTAATAACTAACAAATATTCTTTTTACCTAAATTATCTCAATAAACAATCCCTTGCGAAGAGAGCTTTTTTATGAAAGGTATCCAATGTCCTACCGTGTGTATTCTGTACCGTGGCAACGTGTATACGAAATTTCGTGATGATCGGTCGAGTAGTTAACGCATGAAAGCGTAACAAACAAGCAAACTCACATTCGCATTTATAATATTAGTTATGATTGGATTTCTTACGGAGTTGTTCCCTGTATTTATCTATAACGAAGGCGCCAGTCTGCAACAAAGTTAATACTAACATAGACATTGACGTTCACTGCGTTGTACATAATGGTACTTTTATATTTGATAGATAGAGAAACTGTATTTGGCTTTCTGATAATAAAAAAATTAAATAATATTAAAATAACTTAATCTAATCACCTACACTTACACTTTTGTTCTTGTATTCACACATATCACATTACATGATCATAATCATTTCCTAATTAATATAAAATAGAGCTATTATGTACTACCATCAATCATAAGCATGTAACATCACTGCAATGTTTTCCCACGAGGCGCGTAACAAAAGCGCTATAATTACGTGCATCGCACCGATCGGCGCAGGCGCAGGCGCTTACCGCCCGCGCGCAGCCCACAGCCTTGCAAGGACGTTCGTGTATTATGTAACCATTATAACTGGCTACCGTTAGTTTAGTGCTGTGGGCTTATGAGAGCTGCAAAAATGCATACCCATTTCAAAACTAAAATGGTATATGCTGGTAATTGACGCCATCTAACGGAAATCGATACAAAAGCTGTTAAGTAGTTTATTTATATCGTAATTGATGGTGATACTGCACATTTATAAAATAAAAATTGTTTTTAATACCTCAATTTTGATAAATTTACTTCAAACAATTTTACAATCTTAATTCACAATGATTTATTTAAAAAAATAACATATTTCAGAGTAAAACAAAAAGCAAAGAATTACAAATGAATTTACAAATTTATAGTGGGTAGTTTATTTTATAAATACTTTCGATGACCTGCTATTCTGTTCGTACGCAAACATTATTCTGTCCCTGTGTTGGAGTGCCTTTTCGGTTGAGATTATAATTTCTTATAAATTTTACTTATTTGCTAAAATGAGTACGCGTTAGAATATTTTATAAAACAACGCCATCTTGTTCATTCATATTCATTCTAATTATAGAGCTCATAGGATTTTGGACCTTAAGGTACCGATGCACTATTACAGGTGCCCGTACATACAACGTTGTATATCGTGGGCTCGCTTGCCTGACTAGTATAAAACTCAGAATATATAAAAAATATGTTAGGAGTACGGTGAAAGGTTTTGCCTCAGATGTCATGTAAAGCCGGTGATCACAAAATATGGTAATACACCCACGTTACGCAAGCATTGGTTTTAAGGCCCGCTTAAGAGAAAATGACCCTATTGCCATCTACCAGACACTGTTTCAGAGTACGTGCTTACTGAAAATTTCTTGACTGAAAACACCAATAACATTTGCTCAACCCGGCAAAAGAACCCGAAACGTCATGCACAGCATTTGCATTCACTACCGCTGCTACCAAAGCAATTATATTCTATTATACACTCAACATAAAAATTGCAGTATTACTTAACTAATATTATAAATGCGAATGTGTGTTTGTTTGTTTGTTACGCTTTCACGCCTCAACTACTACGTCGATCATCATGCTATTTCGCATTCACGATGTCAGGGGGAAAAAAAGGGATAGATAAATAGGATACCTTTCATCCGGAAAAAAGAACTATTAATAACTTAACCTACATTTCCGCGAACTAAACCGCTAAAACTAATAAATAATATACTTTTACTAATTGTGATATACAACACGCAAACTCGGATACAATAAAGAACGTGATAGTAATTTGAGTTGGCGTTGTTCATTGTCGGTATCGACTAATAATCCACTGCACACTGCCTCACTATAATCCTTTCTCCACGACGCAACAGAGGCATTTATAACCGCGGCGCTTGTTGCCCCCGCGCAGCCAACGGCCTTGCAAGGACGTTCATCCATTACGTAACGAAGCTTCAGCAAATGTCATACTAAATCTGTTATATCATCCTTGTACACGTTAGAAGTCTAGTTTGACTGCATTGATGGCAGATAGTAGTTTAAGCGCTGAGTGCTGTGGTTTCCCCACACGGGACAAAAATTTGTGTGATTCACAAATGGTTGTCCCGAGTCTTCCCACAAAGTTTACCCACAGGACTATAGTATGGGGTTCTTCAAAAAGGAGGTTTTTACAAGGTTGGCAACGCGCAAGTGATGCCTCTGGTGTTGCAGGCATCCAGAGACTATGATGGCCACTTCCCATCACGTGAGCCGTAAGCATGTTTGCCACTTTAGATGCATAAAAAAAGTCTGGGTGTTCGTTGTTTGAATTTTGTCCTCGCGTCACAGAAATTACATATAGTGCAGCAGTTGCCGTTATAAAATAAAAAAAAGCAAGAAATGCTTATAGTTGTTTTTAATTTACCCAGTTACTGTTGCAAGTAGTTTATGCAGATTCGTACGTGGAAGCTTAGTTTCGTAACGTAATTGAGCTTACAAATGATGTTTATTCAAATTAGGTCGCCAATTTGGTCTGAACGAGATTATTTCGTTACTTAAATATCACGTAATAGGTTTCTTAAAATTATCTATGTACTGTCGTAGAATATAGATGAAAAACTTTTATTGTACTTACTAATACTTACTATATGATAAAAACGGAAATGTGAGTAAACGAATTTTAAAGAAAAGCACAGATAGATATTTAGTAAACAAGAAATGTGTTTTTTAAAATTGCTCGCGTTTTGTGTTATAAATTACTAGTGTTTGTTATTACGGTCCCCGTGACCATGGCTGCTGAAAAGCAAAACGTCGAAACGTCGGGGAAAGTGTAAACTTAAATATAAATAGTTTAATAGTTTTAATAATTTAATTTGCTTAAAAAATAGTAACGTTTGGTAGTAGTATAATAGTGTAACAGTTTCTAAATTATGTAATAAAGTATTAAATAAACAACGCGATAAAATCCGTATATAGTTTAATTTCAATGAATAACATTCGCGTAAACAGAAGACAATATAGTGATCTTAATGTTTGTGTGAGTGGGTTGACGTCACTAGTCTAAACAGGGAGATTCAACCTCTTGATCGCATTTCCAGCGCCTTACTCTATGGACTACCGCTGTTTATGTTAGTATAACAACATTTAGAATATCATAAGTGTTGGCATAAGTTTAATATATATCTTAATCGCAACGCACATTGATGTTCACATTTTATTAAAATGTTTCTGGTAGTAACATAGATGAATTAATCAAAATGAAAGAAGAGCAAATCATTAAATAAGTTGAGATATAACCACAAAACCTCCTCCACCTCAAGATAAGTTAAGGTAAAATCTATAAATATTTAACCTTGCCATGTGTACGTGTGTATCCGCTATAATAAATTATCAGTGTGTGTGTCAACGAAAGTTACTAAGTGACGCTTTTACACGTCTATGTAGCTGTAAATATGTGAATAGCTTTTTATTTCTCTCTTAAGACAAAATTCTTTACAGATTCATTCTGAGCAACAATCGTATTTGCAACAAGATAACTTACAAATTTGTGACATTATATTTACCAGATGATCCTTAACGGAGGAATAAAAGTGGCATTTTGACAGATTTTGTATAGAAAACCTGCCAAAATGATTCCCCAAGTAAGATACTTGACAATATAAAATATGCCTGAAGTATAAACAAAGAGCGACTCAAATTTTTTTAAATTGAAAACTTCTTTAGGCGCGTTGAGCACTTTTTGGATGAACAAAAATCATGGACCTCGCGTCATCATCACCAACGCTTTCCTTGAGCTATATGTATACTGTGTATATATGTGTACTTTTTGGGTGTACAAAAAGCGTGAAACTCGCGTCATCGTCACCGCACGCTAGTTACTTAGTCTTCAGTTCCGGCAGTCCCCAAAGACTGCCGCGCATGTTTTTTTTTTATTCATACAACTGCCATTTTAATTTGTATTTTATCCAATGGGTAAATTTTATCTGATGATTCAAACAGTCAGGCATTAGTTAACCATTCCGAGTTAGTTTATCTTTCCAATTAGTTTTACAGACCTTAAAGCTTGTATGTATACACTGTACAGTCAACATGGCTTTAACCCGACGTAGGTTATAGGTCTCGCGTAAATCCAGAGTAATCGTCCCTTTGTGGCCGCCTCTAATTGCTTCATAAAAAGGGATCAGGTTTATTGCCCAAACAGTTTATTTTTAGCCTAGCGTTCCTCTAAAAGTAGTAAGTAAAAATTACTTAAACTAGTCTGAAGTTTGTTCTTGAGAATATCATCATCTTTATTATGTTCAGTGGAAAATTTTGGAATTAGGCAAACCCAATAAGAGGGAGAATAAATACTATAAACATATGTTTATGGTATTTATCCTCTCTTTATTCTTCAATTTCACTCTGAGGCTATGCTTGTGCCAGATAGAATGTAAAAAATATTATTTTACAAGGCTACCAAGGCTTTTGAAGTTACATGAGGGTCTAGTACTCTTGGCTGTTTAATCTCACTAATTTATTTTATGTTTACATAATGTGGCATATGATATTAAGATGTATTTGACCATTATATTACATCGGATTTAAAACAGAAAAAACCGAATCAAAATTAATTCCTCCGTTTAAGAGCTACGATGCTCAAACATAACAAGCTACAAGCTTATAACACCTATTAACCTGATAGTAATTAAAAATAAGAAACAAAGACCATATCATAACAGAAAAAATATCTTTAAATCTTTATTACAGCAAATTGGCTACTAAAGGAATTATTTCAAAGAATAAATGAACGTGCGAGCATGACAAACCATGTTTATTAAATGCAAAGATTAACCTCAACATGTACAAAGATAAAAATGACTCAATATGTATTTACAAGGCCATAAGATTCTCTAACGATCTAAGTAATTAAGTCCAAGATCAGGGATCCTTTGATTATATTTTCAACTACCGACAAAGTTTACCAGTACATTAGATGATAACATCAAAATGGCCAAAGTTATACGGAAAAATAGTCGAATTAATATCCTTCTTAGACTTACTAGACAGTGAATTGTGGTATGTCCTAGTCGCACAAATATTTTTTTGTTTCTAGAGATCTTAAAGCCCCATCCAGATGGACAAAGTGGTGTTAGAGAAATAGACGAAATAATATAATTTTTAAACTCTCTGAATTTGGTTCTGTCCCAGTCGCGTAAATATTAGCTTGTGTTTCTTCAGATCGTAAGACTTTAAGTCGGGTTAAAGTGTAGACATATCTTAGTAAAAATACGGAGCCTGGTACAATGTCGGGTCAATGACTGTAGACTAGTCATCGCAGACGGGATCTAAGGATAACTCACATTGACTAAATGTGAGTGTGATTCGCGTCTGTTAGGCAGTATTTTGATGATGTCCATGTGTATTAATATACGACGATAACAAGATACATCTTGTCATGGCATTCAGAGATTTTTAACGATATAATGAGAAAATTACTGATAGTACGAAGTTTGTAATGCTTAAATCTCTCATAAGCGTTTTCCAATAGCAGTATTTTCATATAAGACCGGTATGCGTTGTTTTAATAAATTATTGTATTTAACCAATCACGAGTATGCCTTTATGCCCTTTGAACATTTAAGAATAAAGAATGCGACTGATGAGCATGAAGCCTCAGTTTCAACACCCAAAGGGTCTTTACACAAACCGGGAACTTAATTTTCGGCCTAGATAATTTTAGTAGCAGCATGGAACTTGGCTCTGTGACCAGTAGACGGCGATACACTCCTCCTTTATTACATTGCAGCTAAGACATAGCAAGCGAAATGTAGGTATAATATAATATGCCTTTACTTACTACTTCGACCTCTTTGTGACACTATGTATGCATTGATAAGAAGCATATATCAGGTTTGCTATAGTCGAAACCCGAAGCATACTACTTCAGTTAATTAGGTACCTTAAGAGCAGCGATATCTCAGTGGGGAGACCAACAGACTGCAATGCAGAGGGTCTTAGGTGCAAACCCACGTCGCGCACCTCTGACTTTCGGAAGTTATATGACTTTTCGAAATTATGTGCGTATTGATTGACAATTATCGCCTGCTCTGTGCCTCGGAGAGTACGTTTAGCCGTCGATCCCAGCTGCCATGAACATCTATGGCAGTTGTTATGGGTAAAGTCGACACAAAAGATCCCACTGGGTCGAAGTGTCACCACTCTGTACTGACTGGCCCCCAGACAAGATAAGATAAATAATTAGGTATCTTTATTTATCTTGTGAATTAGAAGCAGATACAATATAATTATTTCACTTTATTATTTACCAGCAAGCAAAATGGAGTCATTTGAACACGCAATTTTTTTATTATAACAGGTTTTCTCCATGTCTTTTAATAGCATATAAAATAATCAAGTACTCTGTGAATGAGATCACTTAACCGAAATGAATGAATGAATAAAACAATGGCAGCCGCTTTGTGAATGAACAATTCCTTATTAACTTATCTTGATTTAGTTATCACACAAGGAAAACACGCCGGTGTTTGTGTCATATCTAGATTGTAACTACCTATCCAAATATTGTCTTCACAGATGTTGAATTGATTCTCCTTGCCAATTTAGACTTCTTGGCCTATCTTATGCGGAATGGATTCTGTGTACAATATATTTAGAGTGATAAACCTATAACAACCAATTTTCGTAAACAGTTTCGCTCGCATGATGTCATAAACAATAACTCAGGTATAGTTAATATATCTTCCTTATTTTAATTAAATAAAGTTTACTAGTAAATGCAGTTTTGAAAATTACTGATATTTTTGGTAAACCCTCGAGCTTAGCTTCATAAATGCTTATGTGAAGAGTGGGTGCCCGTTAGTAGAGCACTGAATTAAGATTGAAATCCTCTCGATGGCAAGTCCAATGTTTTTTATTAGTAAATTTTTTTTTAACGACACAGTATTGCCAGAACTAACCTATACTTTAACACACAATTAATATTATCTCATTATGATATTACGTAGTGAACATTGTCTATAATAAAATTAACTGATGATAATGTTATAATATATGCATTAAATTACAATATAGAATATTTTGGAAGTAAAACACTAATAGTAACTACTCATCGAAGTCATCGAGTTGTCTTTGTCCAAGTTTAAAGAATCGATTCCCGTTGCCTAAATGGATATCAGAGCATGTCTTACGCGGTAGTGGCGCCATCTACTTAAACAAAATAGGTCCTATACTAGGCGACGAAATTTTAATAATAGCGACTAGGAAGTTACGGCGCCAAGTCTACTGTGCTCCCTAATATAATTTGGTCACCCATCTTGATTATGATACGAACAAACAAGCCGATAAACAATAATAATATTGTCTCGGTACATAAGATGTTACTATGAAGGTTAACAATTAAATTTTATGCAAAGCATGTAACCACTTGTGTCATAAATGTATGTATGTTAACAGGCTTCGATGGCTTGTATTGTTATGTGTACGTGACCGAGATAATTGTTCTAAGTGCCAATGATGTTTGGCTACTCTACCGTACCTACTAATATTGTGTATGTGTGTTCGAGTAATTAATATAGTTCGTATAGAGATGTAAGAAGTTCTTGTTAAGTGTTTTTGGCCTTTTCTTAACAACTTAACAAAACAACTTGCAAAAAAGTATTATGTTGGTACATAATTATGTCTTTACAGACGTGTCAGTATATCTATCGTAAAGACGTCAAAATAATGGAAGCCCAATATATCGCCTTCTTAGCTATAGATGAAATTCATATTGTTCCCTTTTATTTTTCCATTGAATTAAAAAATCCTCATTGAAAGCATATTGCCACCGCTGGTTGTCTAAAAAATATTAATACCACAAATTACTTTATTATTATAAAACAAACGCTTTCTGCATTAATTTACTATTCAATATTAATGACCCTAAATAAAGATACATCACACTGTTTTTTTATATTGAAAGCTAACTTTGACGTTAACATTGAGGAGACTATTATAATAAAAAGGTTAAATTATTTCTTTACATATCACGAACGCATTCTTCACTTGATAAGTTGTTGGCACGTCGAAAGAGAAGCCAAGCCTTACTTTCAGGTTTCAACGTGTTTATTTAAATTAAGGAAACTGATAATAAAATATTTGAATGTCTCTTGTTATTTTGATAGGAGACGCGATACAAGCAGTTATAATGATAATTGGTTTAAATGAAATATGAAGTCATGCAAGGCTGTGCGTCAGAGTTCGAAAATAAATGGAAAACGCTTCAACTATTTTCAAACAAATAATGCCTTTTCCAGTTTCCTTGCCATTGAATTAGTTCTTTCGCAGGCACTATATTCTACGCTGTTACTAAGTAAACCAAGTTAACTAGGTAGAATTTCATACAAAATATATAACATTATATTTAACAAAAATAGCTACTATTACTTTTGCTTGCTGTCCGACGCAGGTGCGCACGCGCTGAATTCTCAACCGGACCTTTAAATTAACTAAAGCTTAAATCAGACCGGATAATACTACTTTTACTTTCTTCAATAAATGTGATGAAATATTACATACGATAATGTGATCCAGTGATATTTAATTAATTACCTAAATGGAACATTTACTCAGTAATTTTGAAGTATCGCATTCAAAGGTTATGTGCACTCTCGTTTATGTATTTTTAACTTGACGAATTGCTATCGATACTAAAGTGTTTTCAAAATCGATTTAAAAACTGTATTTATTATAATTGAAGTTAATTATACCATAATTATGTGATATGTCGCGATGTAATCGATTAAATTTAATTTTTTTTTTGTTTGTGTTCGTATTTTGGGGTTGGTTAAATGTCATTTGCCTTATTTGGAAACCAGTTGCTAATAAAGCTGGAGCGAATAAAATGATTACATAGGCTTATAAAATAGTATCACAAAAAATTTAGTGAGCTTTTAAATTTATTCAAAATACGTATACAACAAAGACATATAATAAAAGCGACTAGTCTTCGATATTTCTTAACTCATGCTATTATATTCGTACCTAAAAATTGCTCGAAGCGAACTGCCTTACTAAATAATAAATGATTATGAATGCAGAAGTCGTCGCATTAAACAGTATTTGGATTATCAACACCCATTTGTATTTTTGATTACTTAGTTATGATGTTTTTTGAAAAACTATTCTCTTCTAAAAGTATTTATATATTGCCATATAACTAAATAAATCAGGGTGAAGGTGACGGACGCATATAAGTGGAGATCAAATCTGCCATCTGTGTTGGTTTAAAATAAAATAACGATCTGCAAAATAAGGTATTCATTCTTCACATCAAAGCGAAAGTAAACTGATACGTGAAGATGAAACAGTTCCTACACGACAACCATTCAATGCTACAATCGAATTAAAATTCGATGCCGTAGCTGTCAATTGAAGAATCAAATGTAATAGAATCCCAAGTCTAATCGTATCGAAAGTTGACCGGAAAAATCGACTCGACACTGCAAAACTAATTGAAATTGAACGAATAATTGGTTTCTAGCGTTGATGTGTGCGAATGTCGGACCCAATTCGCGTTTAAAAGTCTATTCTGTTTTTAATTGGTGTACAATAATATTAAATTTAATTGTTGGTTTGTAACATGAACTTGACATTATTCGAGATTACTAAGTATTCCTAATACAAATAGTGTCCTTCATTTCGTGAAGCTGAACAAGTGCATTGAGAGCTATTATTCTAAACTAGGTAATGATTAAGTTTGTAAGAGTTATAAACTTCTTTGAAACTACCACTGTTGAACAATATTTTGGTAGATAACACGAACTTTATTTTATTGGTCTGGGAATTAGAACCGCAGCTAGATCGGTACTTACGTCGTGTGCAAGCACGCTGCTGCATATGCATATAGCTTGCAGCTGGCGCAGGCTATTTTCGCAAGCCAATCATAAAGGCTACCTAGAATATTAAAGGCTACCTATGTAAGTAACTCGCATCGTTAGGAGTATACGAAGCCTGGATATGTGTACGGTAGATGACATAATTGACATCTACTATACACATTTTCAGATTTCAGATAACTCGCTTCTTACATGTGATTAAGAATATAGCTCTTAAACTGTTAGTATGATGTACTTCTGCCTACATTTTTACCATGTGATCGTATTCCAGACATGAATACCGAATTATAACTTTTATACATTTTAAAAAAGTTTGTAATTCTTACTTGATTAATAATTAATTTAAATAACATACGCTATAACAATAAACGATCAACCAATGCGAATACCACACATATATTTTTATTTAAAAACGTAACCTAACTTACATAACGAAACAATAAGATAAATGTTAAACTTTCTAGTTTCTAGATAGTTATGACAACTAACAATTGATTGTACGATTATCGTAGTAATGATTTTAATCAATAAACTGATGATATTGACATGACGTATCGAATATTGATCATGTTTGGCTATTGTTTAAGCAGAATGGCCGAAGGCAGCATTTAAATTACATGTGTGTTTACCAGGAATCTTTTTCGATATCATCGCCACAATGGTTAGGTTTTATTTGTACTTCACCTGTTATTTCTAGAAGGCTGTACATTATTAATTCTAAAACGCAGAGTACAATATTATCTGAAACATAGAATCCGATTAGGTGATCTTATAAAACATAACTGCGGAACTAGGAATAAATCCTGTGACGCGGCAGACTTAGCAAACATTTAAACAATGGATGCAAAGAACACACTCGTAACAACCATTTGTGGATCACACAATTTTTTGTCCCTTGTTGGATTCGAACCCACAACAATCGGCGCAATGGCAGTGGGAGGCAACCATTTAAACCACTTTGCAGTCTTCTTGATTTTTAGATCAAGTAGTTTTTAAGATTTATTTATTTTGTTTAAACATTATTCCATTGTTACTACTACTTATTAAAGTTTAGAAAGATCAAAATATCAATATCACGTGAATTAATGTTTTTCATCGCACAAATAGTAAGAAAAGTCACCCACAAACTTCGGCATCTATGTTTCATGGTAGGCCTATTGTTTAGTTGCCGCTCACTAGCTAATCGCGTGGACTTTACGAGGCCTGGCGCGGAATTCTCATGGAATTACTTCAGCCAGTGTAAACGAAGGCGATGATAATAACGTGATTAAAAATATTGTACGTCGAAACTTTTACAAAGCAAAGCCTAGGAACTGGTTGCATCTAACCTTGGCAGTTTGCACAAGCCCGTACAAAGATGTCTTGTATATGGTCCACGCTTTTATTCGCCACCCAAGCAGTGATCAAACGCCATGTCATTTGCAATAATTGTTATAATTATTATATTACCATGCAAATTACAATAGCTGTTTAACTGTGAGAACAAATAAGCGAAGTTATTCTACCCACGCTTGTAATTAGAAGCATTTATTTTATTGCTTTATTGACTACTCCGCGTTCACGATGGTTCGCTATTATCTTACGGGAGGAACCTCAATAGTTGACGATTATTTATAATTAGTACTTATTTTTACTGTTTAATTGAGTGCCGCGTTGGTCGAGTGACATATATTTATGCGCAATCATGGGGAAGCTGCTTTAATTCTCCGGTCGGATATAATGATATTGGGAATTTGGTAAAGTAACCAGTAGTTGGCGATAGTCTCGCATAGGAAATTGGGTAAAGTGGCTCGTATGTAATAGACCCACTCTTTTCTAGGTAGAACGTTTAAACATATGTACCTGACAAGACGTTAGCTGTAATACCTGCACCTCTGCCTCTCTTTTTTACCTTTTTTTTTTTTGATACCCAGGTAAAATGCTTGATGCACTACCTGCCGGCTAGGGGACGGCACCGGCGGGGCGTGTGGGACTCACTAGCCGAGTGCTGGTATACCCACTAAAAAACCTGGGGTGTTCCCTCTCTCACCCAATGGGGGGGGCCAGTTGGGAGTCTGAAAAGATTCATCCATAGCAGGCCCCCCCGTGTGGGTGCCGGCCGCCCGCTATGGGTTCTTAGCTCACGGGTGGCAGGGTCCCCTGAGGCCTTGCCACCCAGAACCCTTCGGTGGGGGACAGGAGAGCGACATAAGCGCGTCTCCTGCGCCCCCTCCTCCGGCGGCGGACGTCCGGGGCGTAAGGATCTTCCTAACGCCCCCGCTCCGCCGCCTCCTTCTGCGAGATAACAGCTTGGCAGAAGGACCTCATTGCGCCCCAGCACCTGTCGTCGCTGACCATCATGGCGAGCATGGCCAATCACGGCGACGCCTCTCTTTTTTACCTACCCTAACTAATGTATCAATAGTAATAATAATAATAATAGGCAGTCCTATTAGATACAGCACGCATTGTGAGGAGGTTCCTATCTCTGGAATCCTAACCACCGGCAGCTTGGACCCTGTTCTCGATGCCGGTGGGGTACCATATATTTTATATATTTAAATGTATTTTTATAGGTATATGTATATTTAAAAATGAAAAGTATATTGTAAATATTTGAATAAAGAGTATAATAATAATAATAATGTCCTCCAGACCGATTTTCGGTCACGGCGGCCAATCTTAACGGAGACTGGCCATCTGCGCAGGAGATATTATAGTGCACAAGTATGTGCGCAAACACAAGTGTATATATATATAGTAGTATATAGTACGTATATAGTAGTTTAATTTCAATGAATAACATTCGCGTAAACAGAAGACAATATTATGCACTCTCTGTTTCCTTACCCTCATGATCCGATGGGTCGGATAATCCGACACGACCGGAAGAGAGATCAGGCGCAGGACCAACGGCTTTACGTGCTTTCCGAGGCACGGGGGTGTCTAACACCGCCAACTTCCTAACTCCGGGCTCGTATTGAGATTTCTTAACAGAAAAACCCAATACCTTTATGTTGGCCCGACCCGGGATTCGAACCCGAGACCACATGCACAGCAGTCGCATTCACTACCGCTGCGCCACAGAGGTATCAATAGTATCTAGGCAGCGACAGTGAATGCGACTGTCATACATGAGGTCTTGAATTGATTCCCAGTTCGAGCAAAGTTTCAGTTCTTCTAACAAGAAATTTTAAATAGTAGTAATTAGTTTGAAATTCTGCCAGGTAAAAAGCCCTTCTTACTACGTAGAACCTATAGAATATCTGACGATACGTAGTCTTCTTCTGCCTAGCTTAATTCTGCCTATCCCTGCATGGCATAAGTCTATATATGAAGCTAAGGTATATATAGTAATATATAATAAATAGTATTGGTTTATAATAAATTATTATTTAGTAGGCCTGCGAGAATACCAGCGCTGTAGACTATACTGTAACAATAGCTGACGCCTTCTGTTAAATTGTATTTATTATTGTTTTTCTTTTAAATTATGTGTGTATGGAGATTCAAATAAAACATTTTTCTTTCTTTCTTCTTTCTTTCTATATAGGCACTAAAACTTAACTATATTTACCTGGTAGCTAAGCAGATACTAAAGCATTGATATCTAATGAAATACATAACATTACATACACAGTAATGAATTCCGAACACCAATATCCTTATTACACACACAGTGACCATTTACCAGCAAACATTTGTCAGTAAGTCGATACTTACATGAATTACATGTCGGCAAACGGATGCTGTGTGTTTTACACTTCCCAGCTGACCATTTCCCACAAGATTACGTGAGCGCAATTATATGATATGATCCTTATGTAAAACCTTCGTAAGAACACCGGCATTTCTTTGTTACATATTGACAAGTATGACTGATGTTTTAGCCTGTTATATGGCGGAATTTATATTAGGCAATTTGTTAGGTAAGGTATCTATCTACATAAGGGTGGCCTTAATAATGAATAACTTTGTTGAAATATTCTGGTATTTCTGTCTGTATATAATGTTTTAGAGGAGTATTTTTTTGGTTTGTATTTACAGAATTTCCTAACACAAAAACTCAATAACACTTTTCCTGGCCCAGAAATTGAACATAAAACCTCACACGATCGCAAACGTAAGCGCACATATGCCACGAAACTAACAAGACAGATTGTCATTAGCGCCAAACATAACTATGTAACAGTTTTAACAATACAATATTAACTCAAATGTTTACGAGTAAATGTGTTGTAAATAATTATATTTACTTAACATAATATATGTTACAGCCATCATAAGCTTCGACAGATAGATTTTCTCTCGTTACGTGGTACAGAATAGTGCGTTGGTGTAAGTGGCGGAATATTTAAATTGAACAAGCAACAAGCTTAGAAAATTGTATTTTATTGATTGTTAGCTTTTACGAATACTATTTGCATTAATCTTTACTAATATTATAAAGCTGAAGAGTTTGTTTGTTCAATTGAACGCGCTAATCTCAGGAACTACAAGTTCGAATTGAAAAATTATTTTAGTGTTGGATAGCTCATTTATCAAGGAAGACTATAGGCTTATAACATCACGCTACGACTAATAGGAGCAGAGCATAAATGAACAATGTTGCAAAAACGGGAAAAATTATCTTATGTGAAGCAGACGAAGTTGTGCATATGAGTAATAATTTGTATGTTTTGAATTGTTTAAGCATCTAAATTTGATCTTTGCGATGGTGGGGCTTGGGGCTTTTGTTTGTGACTACACGTCTGATTGTGACGTAGAGGTTTTCATCCCACTCATGGTGTTCGAAATCTTCAGCAAACCCATGCTGCCATTGCCAATTCTATAGCGTCTTACATACCTAAAATCGACATTCTAATTGGACATAAAATCGTTGATATAGGTCATTACTATAAAATACCATCTTGGCAGTCTCTTATAGTAGAAACCTTAAGCTAAGCTGCTCAAGTCAAGTTTAATATCGAATCTTTCTAAACAATCAAGTGTCAAATTTACAATCATATCTAAACGTATCGCATAATATAAAACAATACAAATGTAGCTAAAGGAAATTATTGCTTATTGTTTACCTCTACCAAGTCTTACAATGGTAATTAGTACACACGGCTACACATCAAGTTAGACACCCCGTAAACGCATAACTACGCTACATACAAAATAGAGAATTGTCGGCAAGAGACAGTGCATAGTGGTGTGACCCATCACGATGCACTAGCGCGTGCAGCGACACCCACAGCCCGTTCGGCGTGAATAAGACAAAATAACAAAAATATAACGTACTCTCTCGCACGATTCGCAGCGTTCAACTTCTAATAGTTCAAAGTCCAAACAGTCTAGATTGATGTGTCGCTGTGTGTACATATACATAAACATTATTTATGTCATAAAATATGTTATTATATATTAACTTCCTAACTAATATTAAAATGCGAATGTGAGTTTGTTTGTTTTTTAGGTACTATTTCACGCTTTAACTTCTCGACCGATCATCATGAAATTCCCCATACACGTTTTTAGGAGAACGGAAAAAGACATAGTTACCCTCTGTCAGTATGTTCAGCCATAAAAAGTACTGTTACCCGAGCTATGGACAAATTCTAGTTGATTTATGATTTGCCCGCTGCTAGTTCTTAAAGATTCTTCATTTTAAATACATATATATATATAAGTGTTGTATTACGCAGCAAGCATGACTCATACTAACTAAAGAGTACATTTACCGAGCTGCTGTTAATTCCACGTACCTTCCGACCTTCAGCTCTTCACACGCACCGTACAATGAGTTGACATCTCTTCACGAATAATAACAGCTCCACGTAATATTATGTAATTGTCGGACTCTTGCGAAAATTGGTGTGTCTTGTTATTAGGCGTTTGTCGGACAGTTTGTATTCGTCAGACACAAATGTTTTTTTATACTTGATGTGTAATTGGATGTTGTGTGAGAATGAGAGTTTAATGTTCAAAATTGTAACTTTGAACTTTAAGATATTTAAAATGATTTTATGTTAAAAAACTGTTACTTATTATATTTGGTATGCATTAGAGAAATCGATATGTTAGTTTGTATTTGGGTGTGCGTAACGTTTTTTTTATTTAAAAGTATATGAAGTAATTTTTCTGTTTTCTTTCCAAATAAATATAAAAAATAATAATTGCAAACTAGCATAGACAAACTTATATGTATACAACCAGACATGTAACCTAATATAACATCACATATGAAATCTAAAGAAGACTTAAGTCAGATGTATATAACGAAAGAAATTTAAGTAGCATACGTATGATAGTCTTCATTGATCTTATTGCTATCTTCTAAAACATAACCAGACCTTGCAAAACTACTAAGAAATTTCTAACAATATACCCAACAACATTGCTCGAAATGACTATAAACTGATGCAACGGGAATAATATTCAGTAAGAAAAATATAACTTTTCTCAACACCCAATTACTTTAATGCCCCAGCTATTACAAAAGCAGAACCTACGTACGATGCAGCACTTTTTACGTTCACCCTCAAGAATTGAATGTACGACGTCTACAAAGGAAATCGTGAAACGCCGAGAATTGCACCAGACTGATAGACGGGTGGTGCCTTTATTGTCAATATCTGAGAAAGCGTCGTTTTGAATACCAGCGTCACATGTGACCGAGTGTTATTGAAGTGCAATAGTTCAAGTCCACAATATCTGTCACTACACAGAACTTATTCGTAATGGACACAAATTGACGTTCACATCTATAAGGGTTACGCGGATTTAAATTGTGTTAGCGCAATAATGAACTTTCCATTACTTTATATGTATCTTCTATTTTATCTGAACCAATAGTTTGGTTGTGGCGCCCAAATTCGGGCATATCTATAAATAGAGCTGTCTGCTTAAACGCGCTTTGTAGTTTCAAATGTTTAAATAGGTGGTAGTATGCTCCTATTAGAGGATGTGATATATACTGTGAAAACCCTGGCAGTACTCAACTTCGTTAAAGAGATTGTACAGACAAAGTCAAGAATACTAGCAGAAAATGCTAGCAAAGTTTTTAAAAGAATTAAAGTTAAATCGTTTTAGTAACTGGACATCCAGTTATCGTTTAGTCTAACTAAACTAAAATTTAACTAATCATCGAGCATTAGTAAGGTCGGCCCTGGACATAAACTTTGTGTATGCAATAAGATCCAATTGACATTTACAACATAGAGGAAATGTCAAACGAAACCGATCCGGATTACGTTAAAGTTACATGATTACATTACAAGTCGATATCTATTGCTATAAACGGAGCAGCGGTAAATAAATACGCAAAACGGCGGTCATAATATAGTGGCTTTTGAGCGCGGTGTTGTGGGTTCGATTTCTGCAGGAAACTGTTAATATTTAACCATTAACCTAAGAACTATTAATTTTATTTCATTAGATTACTCTTGTGTTATTTACACATGAGTAACCTAATGAAGTTTATCTTAAACGCTGAAAGTAATGTTTGTGTACCATTACAGTTATTTAAATTTATTATGCATGTTTTATTTAATAATAGCCAATTATCTGATCAATAAGTGTATGTAATGTTTTGAAATTTACTGTGTTTTAAAGTATCATAATAGAATGATATCTAGGATGCTACTTTGCATAAACGCAGTTGACATGACCTCTCTACAAAGATTCTAAATCATTAGGTAAAACTGAATAAATCGATTACGTTTTCTACATATTTTCGTCGAAGCTTAAAGCAAATGATTATTTTTAATACGCTTGTCATAAACCCATGTCAAAATAATGTAGGCAGTAATTTATATCAGCAACCGGTATCTACTTCTTCCAGTTTCTAGCATAAACTAGAAGATATTGCATCTACAGTACTAAGAGACATTTCCCACGTTAACAAACATTTTCCTGTCAAAGTTGGCTATAAATTGTTTACATTTGAATAGTCCCACACAAGCTATCACTGCATTTCATATTGTTGTTTAGAAATCAAGCCTACAGTTCTTAGAACTAACAAATGAAGACACATCAGCTCCAGCGGTCGTTAATAGCTAGAAAGTTCAGCCTAATGCGTCCCCATTACCGTTTTTATTTGCATATCGTTATGTCAAAATGATATTGTTCACACGGGCTGCAGACGGATGCACATTGTAATTTATATTGGCTGAACTTTCATCATCATGGTGACTGACGGGTTCCATCTTGAAGCTATTAGCTTTGACTTTGTCTGATGTTCTAGCTTGTCTACTTTCTGTATAATTTTTAAGGACTTGTTAGTTTAGATTTACTAGGAGTATAAGGACTATAAGGGCTGCAACATTTACAAGTCCTATTTTTTTAAATCTATAATAAATCCAACCTTTATACTCCTTTATATATTACAATTTATACCTGTGACCGTGATCACATACTAGGAAAAAAATAAATTTCCGTGCAGGTGATATTAAACTAATGGCACCTAATTTAGAATCTTTATTAATTTTTCTTCTCAGAACGTAGGATTTACCGCCACAATTGCAATTTGCATATCAAAATAGCTAAGGTAGGTATCATTTTATTGAATTTGAAACCATACATTATCATTTTTAATATATGCCATCACATTCTGTTCGTGACCATAAAAATCGCGATCTCTGAATTCTGAGAAGGTTGAAGGGCGTTCTACGTCCTTTTGATTGAGCGTCGGTATTTTGCGTGAAAAGACATGCGGCAACGGCCTTGCGATCTGATTGGTTCAACAAAACCGGTCCCATTTCTGTTACTTTCTTATTCCTACGACTGTAGTGCTGTGTCTGTAATGCACTGAATGCATTTTTGCGATTGATCTTGTACCAGGTATTTAGCATAGTAATTTCCTTTGCCTGTAGATGAAATAGATTTGAATGACTTTGAACTCATGATCGTTTACTTTGTGTTTTTTTCGTATTAACTATATATATTTGTAAGATTTCACACATCTGTTATTCCAATTAATCAAAATATTTAAAATCATTAAGTTAATCTTCACTAGCCATATCTGTAATACTTTGTTTGACAACACAGTTGAACTTTAACACTTTCTTAAAAGTACTTCACAACAATACATGACGATAAGCTTACATGATTACAACCATAGAAAAAGTTAGCTTGACAGTTCCATATAAGAGACAGATCGGCTGTACACAAAAGGAGAGTAAAACAATATATACTCCTTTCACTATAACCCATATAAGGGCCGGGGCTGAGCGTGAACGAACATGGGGAAATGGTTTAAAAAGTGAAAGCATTCCTATGGCTAATGGCATTCCGATCTTTGATGTTAAGGTCAGGAACATTCATCAGGATAATTGTACATTAAAATAATAATACAATCTTAAATTAAGTAGACTAATTAAGGAGAAAATAGATTTTAGAGATTATCGTCTGCTACAGAGGACGAAAATAAAAACACGATTTAGAACCTAAAACCAAAGCAAAAATAAACGTTGTACATATATTAAGTAAATTCTAATTAACAGAAAATTATATATTCATAAGAAAAATGGTGGCAATGTATATATTTTCTTTTCAAATTTAGCAAATTTGAAATATTTTAAAATGTCAAAGCTCTCAGTGGTAATAGTAACAGCTAAGTGCAGAATACTATCTGTGTAACAAAGTGACGTCATCTATTCAACTGCAATAAATCCTGAAGCACCCATTACACGCGGGAAGTAATTGAATATGTTTATTTGCAAACTTTCTCACAACATTAAATCAAAAACATCTAAACAACAGAAAATAATTCAGACGATGGCGTTTCAGACACCGACGAATAGCTAAGATGTGTCTTCATAAAATTTACATCCACATAATAGTACACGATTCAAACGTGTATCTTCATATATCAGAAAATGTCAAATCAATAAAATAGTAGCACATAAAACAACAATTTGAAAACGCTGTGATGAAATTTATTGCGATGACTATATGTTATGCATGTGACGTTTTATTTATTAAGTCAAACGACTGTGGCTATTTACGATATTTGATTATGATTTAGAGCACGATAGCGATTTGTAATGGTCAATTTGGAGTGCACGTTGCGGTTATGTCAAGTGTGATTAGTCATAAATTATAACGATTTCAATTTGATGATATAATCTAAATAAGTATGTCTTTAATCCTCTAATTGGTTCTGAAGTGATGCTAACGATATCAGAAACTGCTGCATAACTGTAATTTAAAGGCTTTTTAACGTTATCATTTGAATAACTAATGATGTATTTCATGACGACTTATTTAAGTGTAATTACAAATAATTGGTTCAGAATTGTTGCAATTTCGATGTATGATTTGGCAAGTGTTAACATGTCTTCTAATTGAGCCTTCCTAACATTTAAAGTCCATTAATCATAATCATCTTTATTCCTAACAATCATCATAGTGTTGTTGATTATATTGCAATTTCCGGGTGCATCTGAATCTGATAGACGTCAATTGTCAATCATATAATTATAAAGTACAAAATCGCATGGCAAATGCATATCAGAAAGCACAGCTGTATCCCACTTGTCTTCATTTGTATTGCAAACTCATCCATCAACATCGACACTTACATATAGTGAAACAAAATTACTTTTGCATATGTGAAATACAATATTGATCTCTAAAATCAAATTATATAGAATTAATGACCTCTTTGGTAAGTTTAATAAGCCTTTGGTGTATTGCGATGCAGTAGATGATCTGGCATCAAATCTTACTTGGAGATAGCATCGTGTCGTGACTTCTGTGCGATCAGCTTTGATCTGAGGCCGATCGTTTATTTTATATTGCCATGACGCGGTTATTAATAAAAAAAATTGTAATTTTGTTCCTCGCGTTGTAAGTTTATTGACCTTCACTTTAGAAGTTTTATGTCTTTGTTTTGATATCTAAAGTGTAAGTTATTCCAACCGTATCTTTATATAACAAGCAATAAACTAAATAGATTTTATTCACGTTTACTATCTTTAATTGTTGTACTTATTAGTATTATAGACTATCAAGTAATTTACCTTTCGTTTCTAAACTTACACAGAGAAGCCGATTATCCCATTAGTTCGTTATTAAACCATAATATGTATTAAGGAAAATCGCTTATTTCCTTTGTATCTTGCATTCGCATTTACTATCAATCTGAGTAGAATTGAAAATCAATATTAGATTTGGAGTTTCGAAATACATATTAATTTGCGGACAGGAAATTACGGTTGAATGAATTCACTTCGTGTGAATTTGTTTCCCAATCGGAGTTAGATCCGAGATAGGTGGCGGTAATGATAAAAGAACAAGTATATCACGTCACGAGAACGAAAGTATACTTAATGAGTTGCACCTCAGGCTATCCACGGCATACAGCCTCTAACATCAAATTGACTCTCATTTGACACACTCTTCCGACTTAAAGAAGCTCGATACCAACGACAAAGAAAAATAAAACTTATCATAACCAATCACGGTACATGTTTGATTGCTACTGACTTATTAGCCTGTTTTAATGAAGAAGACACTCTGATTGAAAATCAAGGCAAGTGAGATCTTAAAGAGATAACAGAAGGTCTGATTTCCCCTGGTGTGCCGGAAGCTTATTGTACGCGCGAGCGACGATAGATCAATGTTGATTATTTTGTACTGACAAACAAATTAGCCGATGCCTTTGTCTCGTTTAGACGTATTAGCCGTGATAGGTGATTGAAAGAGTCCAGATAAGGGGACCAGACGTGGTGTTCAATTAAACAGTTCATTTGATATTGAATGAAAGGAATTGCATAGACGATATGACCAGACTGTTACCCAATATGAGTTAACTAGTGAAACTTTCTTTAATCGAGCGTGCATTGTTATATACAAAGCTTTAGTTTACGGTTACTTTCACAACCGTAAGGTACAAAACAAATAAAGGTCACACGCAACTAATTATTACCACTTATAATTAAATCACTTCCTCTGCTTATAACCTAGACTTTCAAATGATAACATGCTGGAACCGTTTACGATCTATAATATGTTATAGAAAGTTTGTAATCATGTTTGTTTCTATTTCTCTTTCTAATTTTATGGGAGTATTGTGCTTTATATTACGCTATTAATTTTATTTTTACACATCCTCTTACTTTAATTTCGTGAACTATTAAATCAATTAGTGTATGTATTTTTAACAACTCACTTCTCGTCTGAGAATATTTCTATAACAATAAGTTACGCGGCCTACTTTTCAAATTAAACTCTCGGTTTAATGGTTAAAAGCCGGTAAAGCATTGTGTATACATTTAGCCTGGATTCCGGCAACAGCAGTAAACAATAACCCACTCTTAGGCCCATAAATGTACGAGACCGTCACGACATGATCACATATGACCCTGGCTTTTACCCGAGCTCCATTGAAAGCGATCCCTGTACACTAGAAAGTTACAGTAATTGTGTGGAATTCACTTACACCTATATTAAGATGCGAACTGATAATTGTGTGAAAATGTCAACAGTGCAAACTTTAAATAGTGTCTTTTGTTTTAGACTCTATATTAAGAGTTTACATATAATTAGTTTTATGAACAGCGAACCGGAAACTTTAATTTTCGACTGGCTCATATCAAAAGTTGCCGAACAAGTGTATTGGTTGAATTCAATGTATGTACCTTTATAGAACGCTTTCCCTCGATCTCATAGGCTTTTCCTGTCTTGTGGCTTCTAGGTATTTAAATGTTGTGGATGCAAATCGAGAAAACATGTTCTGATAGATTTTCACCAGTCAACGATTGTCACGACAGTTAGACAGTGTTGTGATACAACGGACATAACCAGACACGTGTGACACAACACAAACATTACATTTACAAATACAAATGAAAACATTAATGAATAGGAACCTTATTACAATATACATTGGTACATAACTTTCGATTCTAACGGCAGACCCATGGTGTGGTTAGGTAGTTGACGAGCGTTTAAGTGATCTCGATGGTTATCAAGACGTGTAGTAAGTTGTGATCGATATTGACGAAAGTGAATGTGAAATTTGAGAAGCATACCAAAAGAAAGCAAAAGTGAACAATCAAGGTGATTAACATGCCCATCTGATATTAGTGTCTTGACAAACGCAATTTCTTTCCTCTATCTAGTCACATTATGTCCGACCGTCAATAAAAAGTTGTCAATCTCTGTCTCTGTTTCGGCGTCGCGATTCTCGTTTGACATTATCTTAACTATTTATATTGTCACCGATGTCAAAGTGTCAGTAGCTATCGTAAGTTCTAGGAATAGTTTGAGTGCAATAAACAGTAACATATTATCCGAGTTTGTCATCGGAGCGTATTTTATGTTTGTCGCAGTGGTTTGCTTGGCTGGAACGGGTTTCTCGTGGTTGACATCCGTGCACCGTTAGCCTAGCTGAATCGTTGACCAGTGCCTTTCTTTGTGTTACATACGTGGAGTTCAATCAGTTATGATGTTTCGTATGCATGCAGTCTGTTACAAGTTTTGTTATTTTATTTCCCAGTACAGTCATGTCATCAATTAATGCCTGTCTCTTTGCCGCAATAATTAAATAGTATCGTTTTGGTAGACGTAAAATGAAATTACTGGTCTTATATCTGGATGATGGTGATGGATTAACAGTTATTGTAGGTTACGTCGACAAATTGGTGGTAGTTTAGCTATCTAGATAAGCAGTTAGTGGATAGGAATTAGACTGATGTGTTTCGTAACTAATGTGTTTTGTCTCGGTGGTGTCCGTGTGTCTTTAAAATTAAATACCGGGAATTAATATTGGCTTTTAAATTACACGATGATGCGGATGTATGTACTTTTTACCTACTAATTTATGTGTATCAAACACGTTATGTATACTTATTTAGACGTAATAACTTACTCCTCTTTGATTATAGAGTAATTATTCAATGAAGAAAAAAGTTGATTCTGCAAACGAGCTTGGCGCTTAGTAGAATTATCTCACCTTGTTCTCGTGACAAGAGATTTTACTACTAAAGAAATTTACCACGATGTGTAACATCCCGACATACCCTGAGAATATGTTTCAAAACTGCTGTTATTATCACACGCAAGCGTTTCCATTTCCTCATAATACTTGACTACAGATCATAGACCCATCATTCCTTTGTTGCAAATCACAATAGATTTCTAGCTTTTTACAGAGAGTATCTACTGGACGTATTGTGATATCAAAACCTTGGCAATGAATACATTTGCCATACATACCTAGTTCTCAAGCAATTTTGTCAGTACATTTAATTGAGCATAACCGTTGTAATCTCCTTTCTTAGTATGTTACTCTTTAATTAGTGCTTTCGGATGTTTGTCAGTCTCACAAACTTCATCAGACTTGTTGCTTGTTGCAAATTACTTAATTATGAAAACTGCAGGTGGTCTAGATAAAGGCGAAATCAAATTGTTATCAGTCTCTGCAATCAAATTTAGTGCTGGGTACATATGAAATTGATTTTGATATCTTGTTAAAGACTAGTATTGCTTTCACGCTATATTTAAATTAATGTATTTTTAAAATATGGTTATCGGTTTATTAAATTGACCAGCCTGCTTGTTATACTAAATTCAATTTAAGTTTTTTTGTTATAGGCAACATTGTAACATACTTTATAATATCAATCTAGCAAAACTGTGCAAAAAACGAAATTGCAAATAACAAAAAAGATTTGTCCCACATAAGAATAGATTTGTGGTCTATAACAATCGCGAACGAATGAATTACTCAAATAAACCAAATTACTAGTCTTCAATAGTCTAATACTTTTATTTCTATTTATCGATCTCGACCTGAAATAGTATACTATTATTGAATTCGTTCTCATCGACTCGTTGATATTGCCCCGTAGAAAGTAAGAGGAGTGTGGAAAAAAGTAGGAAGTTTCTATTAAGCTGAAAGAAGTGATAACAAACCTCTCAGTATTGACAATAGCGAACAGCATCTTGCTCCAGTTCCCAGTGACAGTGATAGTTTCTAATCCTAAACCATAATGAGCGAGCCATATTCACACGTATCATATTTACTCAACGGAAAGAACCTCACGTTTCCTATTCCACGGCTCTTGAAACTAATTTTATACGCGACTGATTCTAATTTCGGTGTTTTCTTTTGTTCTGAACACAACGGTTCGGCTGACCTTGTTGATGAAAGTAAACCAATTGTCCCACTACAGGTCAAAGATCTGTCCATATTCTAAGGCCTCCCAAAGGGAAGGTTCGTCACGAAATGGCATCACGATACAATTTCACGATGTTAACGTCACGTCGCGATTTTCGCTATAGATATTGTCGCCAGAAGTCGCATTCAAATCCATTTGAATTATTAAATACGGCTTGGCACCGTTGGAGTGAACAATGTAAAGGTTATCAAGATCCAAGGATCTACTATATAGAGGATGTGCAATAGTTTCGCGGAAGCATGCACTTACATAATATGAATTTCACTTTCGGAAACGGGCGCTGGCACCTTAATAATTAAGTGCATCAAAGGTCAGGGGGTTAGCATAATGGATTAAACGCGTAGCTAACGAGACTAATATGAAGCAATTTCTATCCTAAGGCGTATGTCGCGTCGATACGTTATTGTTTAATCGTTATCGACACTTTCTAACACTTGCGCACGAACATCTATCGCTGCAGGCTACATGCTCGCATTGTTATTAAACAATTTTATTTTTCCTTTCCCTTTTAAGTATTTTTTAAAGTGTATAATGTAACAGCGATTACGATATGGGTGTCAATTTATTGCTCTACCTTGGTCGTTAGTTTTAACGACTTATACTCTTCTTCTTCTTATATATAAAAGAGTTTCTATATACATACGAATGTATATAGAAAATCTTTCTCAGTCTCACGCTTATATCGTCAAAGGGTTAGTCTACCCCAGCTGTGTAACACCAACCCACTCACCAGCTACGATCTCAGGCTCCACGTTCTAAGAGCCAGGCTATTACTATCATCCGGCCACAATTTCAGACTCCAGTAGTACTGAGAATCTCTTGACAGAAGAACCCAATTGCACTTTGCCCGACCTGCATAGTCGCTTCGCCACTGCCACCACGCCGAGTGTTGTGGGTTCGAAACCTACACGGAACAAATCTTATCTTATCTTATCTTGTGTCAGTACAGACCGGTGACATTTCGACCCAGTGGGATCTTTTGTGTCGACTTCCCCAATAACAACTGCCATAGATGTTCATGGCAGCCGGGACCGACGGCTTGACGTGCTCTCCGAGACACGGAGCAGGCGATAATTGTTATGTTAATCAATACGCACATAATTTCGAAAAGTCATATAACTTCCGAAAGTCAGAGGTGCGCGACGTGGGTTCGAACCCGAGACCCTCTGCATTGCAGTCTGTTGGTCTCCCCACAGAGCTATCGCTGCTCAAACGGTACATTTCTTTTTATGATTCCCAAAACATTATTCCTAGTCACGATGCTCTTTATATCTGAACTTTGAATGTTTGTAGAGTCTGTGATACTGTTATGTTATTGTAAACAATAATGATACCTAGAATAAAAATGTCACTACCGTTTCGTCATTGAGACAATTATATAGAGATATTGCCACTTACTTTACTGTTGTAGTATTATATAGTATGTGTATTATAAAGACCGAACAACACAAGAAATAATCGACAACCGATCTAAGTTATGACTACACCGAGCATTGCTAAACATCGCTGAACATTTGAACTAGTGTTGCAACCATATTCCTCTCACTTAAGAATCTCCAAGTGTCAAGCAAGCATTGTCACCTTTGCCCCGCATATTACGTTTTATAAACAATACAATGAGTCCCATTGTAAAGTCTTAACAACCATGATTCTATGGGTACTGTTAACAAGCCTTCTAGTACAGGATGAAGGCAATTCAGAATGATTGCGTGTTTAATAGCGATGATTGTTACTTGTATTATATTTCTCTTAGAACCCTCTAAAGGAAATAAGGTTCATGTATTCTGATGTTTGTTTTATTCAATTATACTTTAAGGCTTTGTAACTATGCTTCAAGTTAATTCTTTTGAATAGTGGTGAATTAAAATACTTGCTTTGTATTTATTTTAAATTGAATGCATTGTTCGTCTGTGGGATAATAATAATAATTTAAGTTCCACTTTGATGCAGAGTAATATTTTTGTATGTTGCCGAATAGCAGATCAGTGGAATTTATAGGTTATGAATGAGCGATGTTTTGTGGTTAATTCTTTGCAACTATCAATAGGTATATGATACAGAATTAAGTTGTGCGGACATGTCTAAGAATAAAATGTGTGAATCTTAGGATTATGTTTTAAGAACCATATCATAGATATCATTGCAATGTACATTTAAATATCAATAATAACATAGAACATGTCACCAATGCAAACGGATCGAGCTAATGATTTTTAAAGTCTAAAGATTTAATGTTTACCACGTCTGGAAATCATATATTCTGCCACATTTATATTCCCCTCACAAATAAAGTGTTGAGAAAATACATCACAAGACAGGTACTATTTTATGCTGAACTACCAGCTTTGAAACCCCCCATCAGTCGCCAACATAAACAGCCTGCGGCAATCGACGTAATTTGCCAACATGTAGTTTTTCACAGTAACTACAGAGGTACACGATCACTGTATTTTCCTAGCTTCTTACTATGAGATATCGTACGAATACTGCTTATAGCTTACATGTAGTCTGGACACAATGAATGTTTTTTTTTTAAATAAGTACCATACCATAAAAAGGTTATCATTCATGAATTGCTAATCTTACAAAAAAGGAATATAATAATGTGTTATGTACATAAGTAAATAAAGTATCTGTAAGACAAATCATTATTTATATATTACTTTTTTAAACTCAAATAATTTTCCAGTCAACAAGTTAATTGTTGAAATGCCAGACACAAGTAAAACCTATTGCGTCTAGCCACTGATATGTCGCTGCGACTTAATGTGTTAAATTAATCTCTATGTTGTGGAGAACTTTGCAAACATTTAAACAACGCTGTGTGCGTTGAAGAATCTAACCAACTATTTCAAACATATTTTGTTTTGTGTGGGGTACGAACCCACAACACTCGGCGCATAGCCAATGGTGATGCGACCACTAATACCGCAGTTATCTGCGCAGTCAATGTACCATGCAGTTTCTAATGCATTATGGAATAATGTTGAAGTACCAGAACATCAGCATTCCATGTCAAAGGTTCGACGTCCGCTTCATATGAGTAGTAATATTACTAGTTTAGTCAACGACTCAAAGTATTTGTTTATTAATTTGTGTATGTAACGGAATGCACCGTTCGTCTTTATGTTCATGTTTACCTTATATCACTTGTAAAATACTTACACCTGTACTTGAAAATACTGCTGTGTTAGAATATGAAAGAATGCACTTAAATTAACTGCCTAAATTATGAATTACCACTACACCAATATTAAGCTTATAAATATTTACATATTTATGAAAAACTAGCTGACCCGATAGACGTTGTCCTGTCAATCTACACAAAACACATTCCACATAATTAAATTCAATATTAAAACGTCAATCAATTTATTTTCATATAAAATACCATTAAAATTTTGCGCTACTGATAATACATACCTTGACAGATTAACCTAACACTATAAAGGTTTTGCCTGATTTGGCAAACGAACCCTGAACGACTCGACGCGACACGACGAGACGAATGAATACCTCTTCATCGCTTCATTTGAAAAATATCCGCTTACTTGTACCTTACATGTAGGTACCCACGTGTGGGTGAATTATATGGCGTTGTGTCATAACGTTACGCTATGCAATCTTTTATTTTCCTCCTATGACATTATAGTAGAAAGCTCGGTGACGCATTCATACAATTAAACTAACAACTTGGATGTATTTCCTCACATATGATGTTCAAGTGGTCGCCTCGCCGCTATACGTCACTATTGGACACAGTTTCCACACAGTTGTTACAAAGGATTTTTATCAGAAAAATTTCGTATCACTTTGGGTAATTTGAGAATTAAACCCGTGAACTCACGCACAGCAGTCGCGTACACTACGTTACGCCACCAAAGCATTCGTTTTAAAAATATGCATCAGTTATTATATCACCCATAACAATATATCCCTCCAGTTACCACGACCATGTAATACCTTATATAACGTTATGTATTGTTTAATAAATACTGTTAGCCCTACATTTATAACAATGTCATAAAACAGTTTCTATAATTATTATTTAACATGCAAGTCAAATTACGGTAGTCAGATCTAGATCGATGGCGGCCCATGAATATCAATGATAACAACCTACATAATAACTGCACATTCCTTCGCGTAAATACATCTTTTTGTGTAAAAACTTGACAATGAAATATACAATGATGTAGCCGTTATGTCCCTAAACTGTTTGCCATAAATATTTTTAGTCTATAGCCATGCTATAGCACCGGTTACGGTCAGTTTATAACCGGTTTTAATTGTTTCAATTTTCTTTCCTCGATAGCAAGAAACACAAAAATATCTAATTCTGTTGTTATAGTCATACTTTTAAGTTTATATATATGACTTAAACATGTGGAATGTTAAAACACTACATTTTCATAATTGAGAACAAATCATATTAATAGACTTTACATGATGACGATGTCCGATGTCCTTTCGTATAGCATCGTCCTTTACGGGATTTGTTGAAAACTGCACATTCTGTTCGTGGTATAACATTTTTATTGAGCTTGTTACACTGTTCTTTGTAACTGTTTTAACTGGTATAGAGGAACTATAAGCTTAATATTTTAATATTAATAAAATTGGTAATTACTGGCTTTATATAACATAATAATGATAGCACCTAATAATAAGTAGCGTAGCTAAATAAATTATTGTCGTGGTACCGGATTGACCGCTACTATAGTGTGAATGGAGCTTAATGGAAACTTAAAAATCTCATTGAATAGAATTATCCACGGCTCTGCGGGGTGAAAACTCTTAGTGGAAAAGACTTAGTTTACGTGACCATACAAAGTTATAATCATTTTATAAAACGCCATGGAATTTATTATAATGACCCAGTTTTCAATCGATGTCGTTGTAAAGATTTGTTGATGGTAACAGCTCAACGTCTTATTCTTCATCTTATTTAAACCACTTTACTTTCGTATAATGCAAATATTTCCATGGCAATTATTTTTCTCCAAAATTATGCTCAGAATATTACTTAAGGTCAGTTTTACAATAATCAAGTAAAAGTTATCAAAATATAAATAGCATGATGTCTTTGTCTAATACGTGTGATATCTCAAATTTGATCTTATAGATAAATGCTAATTGGAGATTGTGAAACAAGATGCTAATTATTACAAGTTATTGTTGAAGTTAGTTACTTTTGTTTTTAGTTTAGTCTTCATCATTGTGTAGTATGCACCAGGTATACATCTTTTAAAAAGACAGTTAGGAATTCGGTTTTCGTATCGATATGATTGATTTGTTATGTGATCGGTAGATTTATTAATATTTGTAGAGCCTTTTGCGCTATGATTTATACTAATAGAGTTAGGTAGTACATGATAAACATTTACTTTTAATTAACAAACAACAAATCAATCAAATTTCGAAAGATTATTCTGCATTTTTATTTTCGTACCTATTGTGGTTAAATTTAATAGTACACTATTGTAAATATTTATGTTGCTATTAACACTAAATAAAGATTACAACACGATAATTAATTACATTAAGCGTTTGTCTTACATTTGCTGTAGGCGCAAATAGTCATTTCATGTCTATCATTTACTTTACATTTCCATGTTCAATCCTTTCTCGTTGGTACAAAGTTTCTGAATCGAAAGAAACTCAGCACTTTGCTAAGTGAACTCTCGATTGAACGAGACCAGAGATTCCATTTGTAACGGAAAACTAGCTGTTCAAGTGTTCTCTAGTACCTGACTACTGTTTGCTGACGACGATTTGGTTTACTTTCAACTTGTTTCAAGTGTCTAATGCGTGTGCCTTAGCTCTTCCTGGCCTTTTTGAGTTTGCTTTCAGTCTGTTCAAGTTTACGCCCGCTTTGGATAGTTGTGTTCTTTAGTGCTTTTCTGGGATGAAAATTATCTGTATTTTATACTTAACCCTTAACCTAGTCGCAGCGGCACACCAGCAGCCAGACGCAATTTGTTTTTGACAGGTTAAACTTGAAATACACATTGAGCTTTGTCATCCATATTTGGTATATGATCAGCTTGTTTAAGACATCTTTTTAACCTTAAACTTTGATAAACAGAGTGAAAATATTTGTTTATAATTAAACAACAAAATCTTAAATATAACTTTCACAGTTTTAAAACGTTTGTAGCTTGATAGCTAAGTTTACATTAATTTTATAATAGAAACGTTCAAAATCAAAATCAAAATAAATTTATTCAAGTTAGGTTACAAGGTAACACTTATGAATGTCAAAGTTACACGTCATTTTTTTCTGTGAATTTACTTTTACTGCCACGTTCTGCAAAGCAAGGGTGTAGGGCTCATGAGAAGAACAGCAAGAAACTCATAGCCACTCTTTTTAAGCACCAAGTGTACAATAATATTTCGTTTACAAATCAGAACTGTAAGGTGTTGCAACCATTTCTCCATGAATGTTGATATGCTTCTATTGTTAAATTGATGTAAACTTAATTTGTACAAAGTAAGCGTTATTATTATTTACTAAGAAAAACATTGTCACACAGGTGAACTTCGAACGATACATAATTCAAAATATCATATACTTGCTGCTTTTACGCTTTTGCCTGCGGATTTTCTCGGGAACAGATAATTTTTGCTGGATAAAAGGTAACGTATGTATGTCCTATTCTCTGCCTCTGACAACAAGTATGCGAAATTGCATGATGTTCGGTCTAATAGGTAAGGCGTAACAAAGAAACTCACATTTGCATTTATAGATAATATAAGTTAGGATTAATAATAATTTGATTACACTTAAATCTATAAAATATTACTCAGAAATATGAATGTTGAATAAACAAATATTTCACGCGTACATATTAAATAACGTAATAACGATATCGATACTCGTATTTATCCAACGTGAACACTGAACCTGGTAAGTAATGATGTTGATACAGCTGCTCGGAAAATACTTGCATAGGACCCTTATGTAATATACTAACGAAGGTACATAGAAATATTATATTACTTTAATTATAATGGACTTTAAATATTTCTGTGAAACATATATGTAGTTATTTATTTATTATTCTATTTGCAAATAATTTCCAATTTCAAATTAAGTATTATGTGTAATTGCATGCCGCGACGACAGTGCTGCCAACAATCTATATACATAAGTATTTAACATCCCATGTCAGGTACATGGGACGTTAAGAACGATTATTGGCAACACTGTCGTCACGGCAAGCAATTTCACATAATATTTAAAACTACATAATCCAAGTACAAAACTGTAGTCTATTAAATTATCTATATTAACTAACTAAAGTTTATGACATAAATAGTTATATTAGTCTTTGGAAAAGGAGCATAAAAGAAGCATAATAAATCCTAACCAATATTATTCTTACTATTCATATAATATTGCAAATGCGAATGTGAGTTTGTTTTTTTGTTACTCTTTTACGCCTTAAGACTGCGCCGAGCGTAAGACACGGTTGAACTGAATGACAGAGTTCGCTATTCAAATTGGCGCGCGGCCGCCATTCTAAATTTGTATGAAGGATTTGAGGTGTTTTTTGATAAATATGTATATTTATTGTTAACCAATAACTTAAATATTTGGGACGGACAAATTGTAATATAACTATTTACCTATGTTTCGTTTAAGCTGTAAAATAGGATATAATTCTACTGTTATGATCTAAAAATCACGTAACACGAGCTTACGTTTTTGCATTATTCGTGAAAATTTACGTAATTTAAGTTTTCTACACGGAATAATTAATTGTAAACACATTCATTGTTACGGTAAATGTATATTTTATATTTTTATTAAACAAAAAGTGTTGATTTTATTAACTTAACTGTGACCGCCTGTTTTGGCACATTTCGCTCGGCGCAGTCTTAACTACTCGACCCATCATTATGAAATTTCACATACACGTTATTAGGGGCTCAGAAAAAGGATATAATGTCCCTTTAATCCAGAAAAAAGGACTGTTCTCGAGGGAATTAAATTAATTGACTAAATCTACATTACCGTGAACGAACCCGCGTGGAAAATCAAGTACATTAAAGTAATCTAAGAGTGATTTTTAATCAAAGCAGAAAACAGTAAAACGCTTTATTGTCCGACATTGAATAGCGCGCTGTTAACAACATCGTTGTCGAATAACTAATAGCATGTTGTAACAACTAAGCTGTATTACTAACAATAGCATATCGGAATAACTTTACTAAACAACTTACAACAGTATGCTGTTACAACTTCTGCAGCTATTTAATTAACTACAGCATATATCATAGAAGTAACTGTTTCTGTGGAGCAGCGATACTGAATGCGACTGCTGTGTATTAGGTCTTGGGTTCAAAGCCTGGGTTAGGCTAACAAATGTTATAGGGTTTTCTGTTAAGCATTCACAATAGAAGCCCGGAGTAAGGAAGTCGGTGGTGTTAGACAACCCCGTGCTTCGAAAAGCACGTAAAGCCGTTGGTCCAGATCTCTCTCCGGTCGTGTCGGATTAGCATCCCATCGGATCATGAGATTTAGGAAACAGAGAGTGCAATTGTGTTTGCGCACACGCTTGTGCACTATTACATCTCCTGCGCAAATGGCTAGTCTCCGTTAAGATTGGCTGCCATGGCCGAAATTCGGTCTGGAGGACATTATTATCATGTAGTAGGCTAACTAAATGTAAAAGATATGCTATAGTTAGCTGCATTACAATGATTTTTATCTAGCAAGCTCAGCTTGTTGTTACTCGTTCAACAACCAATAACATATCGTAACAACTATATTGTTGAACATATAGTAACATGTCGTAACAACTTCAAACAAGTTGCCATTAGCTGATCATAAAAATGTAATCCAAAAGCGACAACATTGTGTATTCATTTAATTATTTAACGTATAATATATTCTTAATTTTGTTTATGTCTTAAAATTATATATTATATGCAGTTGGCTTGACGTCCGTACGTAACAATGATCTCCATTGAAAATCAGCGTTGCGGTAATATGTCAGTATTATTGCAACATCAAAGCTGAATGGAGATCATTTGTTGTCACAATGTTATAATATCTACTTGTTTACAAAGTCTTTATTTCGTTGTCTTTCCAATTGTTTTCTGGCAATAAAGAATGTTTTCATTCTTTCTTTCAACACAAGCTTTATTTTTACATCCATTATTTAGTTATCAAGTACAATACATATTGAGTCTCAAGCCACTATCCCAAAATGGGTATGCAGAGATATCATTACACTCACATTTCGCCGACGATGAGGGTCCAGGTTAAGGTCACATGTAACAGGGAACGAGCTTATCGACGTTTACCGTGCACAATACCAGATTTCATACTGCTATTGAGAATTGACCTGGAAATCAAAGCCAAGAACGTAGTCGCATTCGTTGCCGCTACGTCAACGAAACAGTCAAAGTAAATGCAAAAAATACTTAATACTACGCTAAGAAACTATACTACAATTATTTGGCGTTGATGTAATTCGGGGCAACAAACCCCGCACACTAAATTAAAAAGGACAAAACATTATATTAAAATGGAAAGGAACACCAAAAGACAACCAAACTCTTTGTTTATTAGATTCTTCGTTACACAAACACAAGTTTAAAAAACGAATAACTCAATTTTTATAATTAACTCTACATTTTGTTTCGAGTCTAGACTAATAAAACATCTGAATGTATTTTATTGTGCAACGTCACGCGATGCTACTGAATACCTTCAAACTTGTACTCAAGAGGGTAATTAGCTAATTTATTGTCACGTCAGAACCAACACGCTTCTGACTAACAAGCTTGTATCATCTGACTATGTAATGTGTCTACACGGAGTAAGTAAATGATATATAGCAAGCAAGTCATGTATGTGCAGGTCACAATTATTAATAAAAATAAATTGTTTCAAACATTTTTTACCAATGAAAATGCAATTGTAAATGAACACAATAAACATAAAATGATGATAAAAAGACAGTTTGATTTCCGTCGAACTAAAATATAACTTTTGCAATATACTTTTCGCAATTCTGAATATTTGTACATTGATGTATTTCTGAAAATTTCCTTTGTCGCAGGGATCTTTACAACCATTCAAACAAAGTACACAAAGAACAACCAGAATCGGAACAAATATACAATATATATAGATCACACAAACTTTTGTCGTATGGGGATCGAACTCACAACACTTGGCGTTATGGCAATGGCAACGCGACCGCTTAAACCACTACATTTACATAAATCACTAGTTTATTAGTTAATACTCTTAAGAAATATCAATATTAGTATACACAGATATCAATAAAGCGACGCCTACATATATGCCGTAAGGGCGAGGCGAGGCGTAAGCGTTTTTTACCATTCAGTAATCGTGTTAGGTCAGGGACTGACAATATGATCTTTGTCTTTATCAACGTGTACAATAATCTTAGCTGCTTTATATCATAGGCACTATTCATGACATTATTTTAAATGCAAAGTGATTTTGTTTAACACATTACTAGACATTTCCCGCGGCTTCGGTTGCGTAAATGTAGGTTAGGTAAGTAACAGTTCTTTTTTCTAGATTAACAGAACCCTGTCCGATGTATCACATATGGATATAACAATAGATTTTTTATTGTATTTTGGAACAGGGAAAGGAGTAAAGGTATTCTCTGTCTTTTACTGTACCCCTGACATCGTGTATACGAAATTTTATGATGATCGATATAGTATTTAAGATGTGAAAGCGTAACAAACAATCAAACTCACGTTCGCAATTATAATATAATATATTCGTAATTATAATATTAGAATGTATCACCGACCTGTTTTCGATTAGCGTGATGCTTAAAGTTCTAGCTCCTTGAGTATATGTATATGATCTGTCAAATTTCTAGTTTTCGTGTATTTTTGTAAAGAGTTTAGTCGCCAATTTAGTTACAAAGGTTAACCTTGATATTATATTATACACTTATTAAATAGTGTAAAATATTAAATATTGTTAGATAGAATAAAGTTTGTTGATGAGGTTTTCCTCCTTATATATCATGAGTTTATTAAACTGCCTCCGTGGCGTAGCGGTAGTGAATGCGACTGCTATGCATGAGGTCTCGGGTTTGAATCCCGGGTCGGGCCAACAAAAAGTTATTGGGTTTTCCTGTTAAGAAATCTCAATACGAGCCCGGAGTTAGGAAGTTGGCGGTGTTAGACACCCCCGTGCCTCGGAAAGTACGTAAAGCCGTTGGTCCTGCGCCTGATCTCTCTCCGGTCGTGTCGGATTATTCGTCCCATCGGGTCATTAGAGTTAGGGAACAGAGAGTGCACTTATGTTTGCGCACACACTTGTGCACTATACTATCTCCTGCGCCGATGGCCATTTTCCTTTAAGATTGGCCGCCGTGACCGAAATTCGATCAGGAGGACATTATTATTATTAAACTGTACCCTATCTATGGCGGTAAGCTAGCTCCATATTTTGTCGAATCTAAAATGATAACGAGCGAAGTGTGGATATTGTAGGTTGGTATATCTTTTCCATTCTCGGGTGGGAATAAAGTACAAAGTATAACACATTGGAGATACCAACGCGATTGTTTAGAAATAGCGCGGCGTTTAGGTTTTGCTAAGCTATTAAACTAGCCGTTCTGTATATGACACCTACCTAATAAAAAGGAGGTGATACATTTCTGCCGCACTGTTTATAGATTACAGGTTAAGTACATAGTAGAGGTAATTTTTAATAATTGAAATATAACATTTTATTTATATTCTTGCGAAGCTGGCGTCTCTCTGATTCAATTTAGTTAGATTCATAATAATTATTTATTGAATAGCTGTGGCGGTCTATAATTGTTCAATCAATAATAATTATTGAGCTGATTAACTATTGCCGAAATAATTACAATCACATCGTGTAATAGAAGTACTAACTGAGCTACTTTCACATTTACAATAATTATTATAAATTATTGATGAAACGTATAAGATGTAGTAACAGATTTGATAGTAACATTTCGTAACAAGATGTTCTAATTATTTAAATATCAGATCTTAAAGCTTTTAGTTGCTAATGAATCTGGAAGTATTCGCCTATAGAAAACATTTTTTGCCAACCAACGTCGAATTTGCTTCAATTGATTCTTACAAACAGTTTCATAACGGTACAAAAGCTTACGAAAATTTCACATCGCAGATGCTTCTTTTTTAAATTAAGATCAGTTAGTATATTCACGGTGGTGTTTTGTTTATAATGTCGTAATAATTATGTAGGTAGTATCCATCCGGGTTTATAATTAGTCTTATTCATATAACCTATATATACATATATGTGTATCAATCAATACATGTATGAGAGTAATCGTCTATATACAATCTGTAAGCTGGTGGATTGCAAAAGTATTGGCTCAACTATAATCAACAATACTGAAGCAAGACTCTGGAAACAAATGTAAAATGCAGAGAATGAGATAATTGTTTCGACTCAAAACCAAATAATAATTTGGGTTGTAAGGTCTCTCATTAGCTACATAGAATATGTTAACTTGTGAAATACATCAATACTATAAATAGTTTTCATTCACCCCTATCAACGATACATTTACTTTAACCTGCACGTTGTTAACTTCAAGCAAGGTTACCATTAAAACTTAACTTTTGTATGTCTAAGTCAAATCAGTTTTTTAAGCCGAATGTCTTTTTAAATAAAGACTGTAAAGATCGGTAAAGAGGTTATCATAGCCTTTTGGTTATATCCCATAAAGGCAGTCGTCCTTTTACTACTAACGGAAGTGGAAACGTACACAAATCATCGCAGAAACACAACACAAGTTTTATCTGTTTATTTAGCTACAATATTTTTGATCATAGTGGTATGTACATTCCAAGTTACTCTCAAGCTGCTTCTACATTAGTAAATTCCCAGTTTCAAGCGGTGACTCTGTACTCTCTCAAACTCGTGAACAATAAATCATTTTACCAGGTCCAAAATGCTCGAAACAGCCGCGTTAAAGAAAAGATTCTCCACAGCTCTGAAAAGGACATGCTAATGGTGTCAACCGCCACATGAAACATGCCGAAACTAAACGACGATTATAATTTAATGAAGTGCGAACGCATAAAGCTATGTTAAGTGCCTGTAAACTGCAAGGATACGATTAACATGCGGTTATGGCGAGCCACACGTGGGTGTGGGACCTAATGTTTTGTGTAAATGTATGCTTATTGACAGGTGGATTGTAATGATTGTGTACGTAAATCAAGTGAAGATGACAAGGCCTAAGCGGCAATTAACAGAAATGTTGTTTTAGAGTTGGAGAGCTTTACAAAATCTATATAACATACTAGGTGCCGTGGGAATATTGGGATGAAAATTCTATGTGTTTATCCAGGTCTCCAGCTCTACATACTGAGTTTCATCGTAATCGGTTCCGTAGTTTTTGCGTGAAAGAGTAACAAATATCCATCCATCCATCCTCACAAAATTTCACAGTTATAATATTAGTAGGATAACCGACTGTTTTGTGAAGGGCTAGACAGACGCTACAGATTCTACTTTTTTATACATCTAAGGTGGCAAACAAGCATACCTAAATGGTCACCGTAGCCTACGGACGCCTGCAACACCACTTGCTACAATTTCGATATTTCTGTCTTGATTTTTTAATTCTTATTACATTCTTCATGCACGCTCGTTGGTTTATGGAAATCAGTTAAGCTAAGCTGAAGCAAGACTTTAGAAGGTCTTTAATATGATTACTTACGTATATGATAAATGACATTTCAGAATATCGAATTAGTCAATAAACTCCAATTAATTCCACTTTAGTATTATGAAAATACAAAAGAAAATATTTATCAGTATAAAATCTTTGCTTATAATATGAAAGTATGTTTATTAATGTACAACTAATGTTTTATTTCACGCCGCAAGAAAGCAAAGGGTCGACATAGTTTTATTGCATAAAGAGTTTGTGGCTGAAATGTGACATAATATATGTTACTTTATATTTATCTTCAGAGAAAAGGAAAGACAATAAAATACATTACATAGTGAAAGCAAATAATTCCGTATTAATCTTCAGTACACAACATATTCATCATACGACTTTTACAAACCTACTAATAAATATATACTCACACAATAACACATAATTATAACTACAATATAAACGCATCAATAAAAGCACTATACCGTAAATAATAAAGCCCAACGAAGCCAGCAAAGTTCATTAAGACGTTTCGAACAAATCCGGTACCAACTTTATAAATATGAGAATGCCACCAACGAACTTTACAACTCATAACTTACGACAAGCACGCCATGTAATAAAGTTAGAACTTATTAATATGAAATTGCATTTTACTGACGGCGACGTCTGTTAGTTAACTTTAGTAAAATTATAATTCCTGCCATGCAAATGCCGCAATGAAGTTGTATGCGTAATTTATATGTACTGAATGCTAACTAATATTATAAATACAAAAATTTTAAAGTGTGTTTAATTTTTTCATAAATACGATCCTCTTTAGAAATACGACAGACAGGTGGCGTTGACATTGTAATAGTGCCTTACTGACTTAGTGCAATGGTTTAAATACAAACCCCAAAACAATAACAATGATGATATCAATTAATTACATTCCCGTAAACGGAAGTTTATAATTCAAATTCAAATAGTAATAGCCATATTTAAAAAACGATATCACATATACGACATATATTCAGACGCGTCAGTACATAATTATGTACCTAACCGCGAATGACGTATGCGCACAGCGAGCCAGGATCAACCCAGTTTACAGCAGTGGACATTTGCTTAACTTTGGCCGAAATTTTTCTATTAACCACTTACTTAGTATAGTTCAGTATCATATTAACATCGAATTTTTCATTGTCTGGCACATCAGAGATCTATATTTGACACTAGCTTCTGCCCGCGGTTTCACTTGCGTAAAAGCAGGTTAGGTTAGTAATAGATGTTATTTTTAAATAAAATATGCCTTGCTTATGTTACTCGGTGACAATATATGTAGTTTTCTAATGGGGAAATAATTTATAAAATCGTTTTTTTAGTTTTTGATTTAAATCTTTAAAAACAAACAAAAACAATTGTTCTTCCTCTTTACAATACCTATTAGTATAGATAACAACACTTGGTGAAATTTTAATCTGTAGCAGACCAAGCAATCAATAAAACGGTTGTAATATTTTGGCCTTTTTATCGGTGTATGCGTTACCTTTTGCGCTAAGCTTTTTAAGCTAAGCTAATTTGACCATCTGTATTTAATTAATCATAGACGGTGACTTAGTCGGAGCCTCTGTTTATTTTCTTCACTTAAAGTTGATGATCACAAAACTATTCAAATAATATCCTTGATACATGAATGAATCACTGTATCATTAATTTTGTACAAAGCTCGCCTTGGCCCAGCTGGGGCATTTCTTTATTTCGTGTAATGACATACATTACGAATGGTGCTGACAAAAATAATTATTAATGACTGGCAAATTGTGCCCTTGTCAATCGTAACGTGACCATAAGATGATTTGACGATTTACTTCGATCGAGAAGTAATTATCGATTGTGTTTTTGACATGAATGAGTCCGAACCATATGGCTCGATTCATAATATGCGATTGATCGAAAATCGATATAGCTTGATTAATATTGAAACGGTCAAAGGTTAGCAATATTTCAAAATAAGAGTCGATTTAATTGTATCATTGGTATCAGTACACTTAAGGCTTGATTAAGAATACCCTAAAATTGTTTTCTACTAAGCTAACATAATTAATATTTTAGTTGATCTTTCAACTAAAATATTAATTATCAGTCATTTGTGATCCTTTTTTTCTTTGAGCTTAACTCGTGTATGAATTGAAACAGATCTTTCGCTTTTTGAATACACAAAACAATAAACTTTGGAATGTTAATTCCAAACTATGAAAATTTTAAAGGGTTACTTTTTGTTATTATATCTATTTTCCAATTTACAACACTAAAATATTGTTTCTATTGCCTTCATAAACCCATTTCAAATTAGGAACGTTTATAGTAACCTATCGCAATACGCACTAAAATCCTGGCCACTATAAAATTACAATGGCGGCCGCAGAAAGAGGCACAATAACATTGCTTTTTATTTTTTCGCAACGAGGCCGGTGATAAAGTGTGGTATTTACGAGGCACCGAGACTACCCACGTGGCGGGAACTGGTTAAGTGCAACACAAAGTAAGAATTCCGTACATTCTTTGAAGATGCTATTAAGGTACATTGTGTTATAGATTAAACGTTGAAGAAGTTTATATATAAATATTTAGATAGTAATATTTTTGGCGTATAATGCACATTAGCGCAATATTAACCTGATAATTAAATTCAGGTGTTTTTACATAAACAATGTTATAATTCTTCTGCCGCTTTTATGAAGAGTAAAATAAATCACATGGTAAGTTGCGTCTTGTTTAAGACGTGGTAGAACCAGGTGCGACGAGTCGATTTGCAGTCTAACCATATTCTCAATTGAATCCAAGTTATACTGATATTATCCTATCAGTTATTTTGTAGTGGTGCATTGATGTATTACAGTTTTTGACTGCAAGTATTTTAAAAGGTTTGATTCATACACAAAGGTGTTCTACAGATAATTGTTCCAAATCTGGATATTCTTTGTCCCCGGTGTACAAATACTCATGAAGTTGCCCATGACATTAGATTTATACCTAATGCTAGTGCTCTTAGAAACAAATAATAGAAAGAAAATCCGTGAAAATGATAGGTTAGCAATCCATCAACCCATCTTTAGAAATATTTAATACCACATGCCAAAATTAGATATTTGATATGTCTATAATGTATTCTAGATTCATTTCTAAGTCGACGTTCGAGCTAGTGTTCAGAGACAAGACATTTAAAATACAATTTCGTAAGGGAATCCCAAAACCAATATCAACGTAAAATAATACCTCATCAGTTAGGCAACGAATACGAATAACAGCTACTTTCTGTCTTCTTAAATCTCACTTTGTACTTACTTGTTACTTATAACGTCTTGTTGTGGCAGGTTTTGACCAGTGTTCGGTTATATACAAAAACGGTAAACATTAAGATGACTCATAGCCATCATTTTACCGTTGAGAATACAATAAATACGTGACCGCAATAAAATTTAAATTAATACCTTCTGAACACTTCTGTAAATTCGCTTTATGTATTTATTTAGACGTTTACAATCAAATAATAATAAAAATAAGAATATCGCAATGATTCGTTTGACTTTACTAATATTTAAATAGCAAACACAAAAAAGCACCCGATCGTAGTAAAATAATTGTCAACATTTTTTTTTCTGGATCTTTAAACGTTTCGAAACTAATTCGCCATCGCTACTCACATCACTAACGCAGTTTACCTCTTGCTCAACATACGTCGACATTCCCATTACTTATCTTTTGCCATTAATCTGTCATATCTTCGTCTCTATAACCTTGACCTGCCCCAAACCCACAATGAGTCAAACCCTTATTCCTTTGCGTTGTACCTTGGCCTCATCCCACGATAGTAACGAACACGTAGCTAATAGCATTCGACATAACACACCTACTTAGTCGTCTTTATCGATGCATTTGCAAATTGTTAACTGTTCATTTATTTTTTAATCGTAAGTGTAAACTTTGTGGGATTTCAACGCTATATTTATGGAATTATACATCCATGACTTGCATGAATTTGAGACAATTAAATAAATGCATGATATGTTTTGTATTTACATTGATATTTTATTTGTATTTTTTTTTATTTAAGTATTGTTTTATTATAATACTAAACATATTTGCTGCTTATTTTCTATTTTACTTAATATCATATTATTATCTAGACCAATTCATAAAAATAAAACGAATATAAGGCTTGCATTTGAAAGAAAGACAATGGGTAATCATAATCAAAATATTTATTGTAGATGGAAACTTGTGAAACAAAATCAATTTGTGTCACTTAACAGTAAGTTTGAAAGGTTACTTTTGATCACCTTCACATAAAGTGCGGACACAAGCGCCACCGCGGGCAATAGCAGAACTAACAATACATAAATCCAAATATCGAAGACACTTCTTTCCGTTACAATATCTAGAGCATAATTGAAATGTTCAATTTAAAAAATTTAAGTCATCGGCATCACTATTTAATTTGAATATAGAACATGTTAACCAAACACAAATCAAATAAAATATTTGCACAGTTATTGTGGTTACAAATTTGTAGTTGTTAAAATATATAAACAGTTTGGCGAATTCGCTGTTTGTATGGTATACAAATCTGGTAAATACTGGCACAAATGTTTTATTTTTGTGCAGTAAATTTCAACAACATTTTATTTTGTGTACATAGCAGTGTGTTCTGTCGCCGAAATTTATAATTATTAGGCATATTATCACGAGGGCGTAACAAATAATAAAACAACAGAATTGAAGCGATTCAATATTATGGAAAATTACCATTCAAAATTCTGCCATCCAATCTGCAATACGTCATAGTAATGTCGAAAAATCAAAGCATTTGCGCTGCGAGTTTAGCTGTCTTTTAGCATATATTACCTCAATACAGTCGCATAAATTTGCCCTTATGTTTGCGTGTCTCGTGAGGCCTTGGATACGATTCTAGGGTCAAGCAGACCGTTAATGAATTTTCCAGTCAAGAACTTTGAGCGACGGCACGGAGTCTGGCAGTATGCTCGATAGATCGCTCTGTATTACGTCGGTCCTATAATCATAGCTGGTGAAACGTAAACGTAACACACCTTTGGCTCCATCTTCGAGGATATATCAACATGAACCTATGTATGTACGTACTTTCCACATCACATACGCAACATTAACAGTGGCCAACCACTTGACATAATTCCGGACGCTCGTGTCCTCGTAACAACTGGATTTAGGTTACCTTAGAGCTCTAGAGGCTTTTGTTTTATCGTGTTATGTGCAAACTGACGGCGAGAACATAACTGCCCCTCATATGTGGGGAGAGAAAATGCTGCGGGAGATGAAAATAGCCTTTGAAACCTCTGCGTTATATGAACCGGCCGCTACCGCCCTACGTTTTAATGGACTTCTAGCAAAATGTCACCGTATTTTCGGTGTAATTTTATGTAGAACTTTTCTCCAAGTATAATGTAGCCTATATTACAAACTGTTGCTTTAGAAACATTTAAAAATCTATGTGACTAAAGGGTATAAATGTATGATGTTATTATCTCATCCTATCATCGATTTCTAATATCTTACTCAATGCTGGCCCCAAGACCATCGTCATTTCGCATCTATGTATTTTAGTCGCCAACAAATAAATGAAAGAGACATTCTATCATTTAACTGTCTTCGTTTAAAATATGAAATTCGAAAGATAACACAAACAAAGAAACATGTAATAATAATATAAAATATACGTAGTAAACGATCTAGTAGGCGGCAGTTACAGATATCGAATACATTAAAAATTAAATTTATTGAATTCTAAATCCAAAATGGGCGGCCATTTTGAAAACAACGTTTACAAATTAAACTTCTTCTTTAGAGTGAATAGTGGGTGGAATTTTATTTGTCTACCTTACATGCCTGTTAACGAGAAACACACCACCAATCGACCGAAACAGTCTGAAAAGTTAGTCGTTGTTAACAGCCCGTCACAATAAGGCTATGTCCGCTTTGAATGTTGCGATACCCTTTGTGTTAGCTCATTGAAAGCTATACTCAAATCGTTTTATATTGGAGTTGTGACTCAGGTAGATAAACTCTCCAGACGCTAATAATCGGTAGTTCAAAATAATTTATGCTTCATCTTAGTATTGAATTGTGAGTATGATTGCTGCAATCATACCGAAAAGGTGTGATAGTATAGTTCATCCATTGTGCAGAAAATCCTAGTCACTTTGTAGAATATGTAGTGTTCCTGCGGTATGGCGGGATTCCCCGTTTCCCAAAGAAATGCTCTTCTGATTACACTTCCAGTAGAACGGAATCGTCAACGCACCAGTTTGAACGTTTGATGTTGCAAATTGCTGCATATTACGACGCCATTCCGTGAGCCGTTTGTAGTATGAAACATATTTTGTGCCACTGGCATCTTTGCTTTGCGCTTAATATCATAGATTTTCATCAGCCACCAATCAGCACTAATTTTCCTAGTTTCCACGATATTATGAATACACAAGAAAACTAGTCAATTGGCTAACGACGCGTTGAACTAAAGTTACGTAAGCAAGATGATATACAAAAGCGACGGAACATTAACTCTAAGAGGGAAACGCGTCCGCTTCCTAGTAGGCAGCAGGCATAAGGCGACTACGTTTACAAACAATCCATTAACATTCCATAGCAATAAACAAACAATTGCTTGAAACTAACCAAATATAAGTTTTAGTCCTCTGCAAAAGAGTTACATATACATATATTCATACACATAAGTTGGACTTACGTCTTTATCTCTGAAGGGGTAAGCAGAGATTATGCAGCTGCATTTCAGCAGCTACGATTTACATTTTTATATAGATTTTTGTTTTATAAGAATTGATAACGAAAAGCGCTTAGAAAATTTTTGATGAAGGAAAAAAATGAACTGCCTTGGCCTTATAACTATTTTTATATGGGATTAAATATAATGACCATCAAAAATACTAATTGCACAACAAAATATGCTTACTAAAATATATCGTAACCAGCACCTATACGCCTCAAATCACTGCATTCCGTCTCGGAAGGGTTAGGTTACGTTAGGTTCCTTCTTTAACCCACCCAAAAATAGGAGCCCTGCGAAACGAGGCTCCGTCGACTTAGTTTAATCTCTTTAAATATATTTTGTTGTGCAATTAGTATTTTTGGTAAGCATGTTTTGCAGTGCAATTATTTTTTTTTGCTGTGCAATTAAATACTAGCCTTATTATATAAGTGAGAAGAACTTCTATTATCGTAGTGACGTAGATGTAAAGATGTATGTTTAAACAATACATGTGTGTGTGTATAGTTTAGGTCTTAGGGTTCTTATAATAGTGACTATCAAATCGCAATAGGTTGTCATTTAACAATCATTATTATTACGACCCTAAGTTATCTATTAACTAGATTCAGCACACTTGAAGCGAGTATTTTAAGTCACAAAGCCCTTTTTGTACTTTTATATTATTAAGTTTACATTAAACATCATATTCGAGATATTGGTAATAAATAAACAAATTGTGGAGTGCGGCACGAGTGTCTCTATTGTTTTAAACTACGTGGCGAGGCTGCCTGCGAATGCAGATAGCCTTCCAATTTCACTGAACACCTGAATTTGCGACAGCTTGAAATTATATTCAAATATCAATCGATGTGGGACATTTATTTATTTTAGATTGTAGAGTAATAATTCATTCTGACGGGCATAACCAAACGTTTTCAATAGCTAAACCTTGGAAATTAACTAATGATTCAGGTGAAAAATGCATATTAGGTATATGCATTTTTTATCTTTAGTGACTAGTGATCAACGGTTATAATAATTATAATCTGTAATAAAAGTTTGATGACTATTGCGGGGCGGGTTATTCAGTTGTTGCTGAAGAATATCTTCTTGCATAACTCCTTATGTCCCTCATAGTAATAATAGTTTAATGACGGAAAACCTTTAAAATACGTCAATATTAACATACTCTTTTGTGTGGTTCTAACTTGCAGAACAAATATAGCATACCAATACACCTAATCTAATAAATGACACTTTAAAATATATATAAATCTACGTAATTTATTCAGCATTGAGCAACGATTATCAAACTTATAATTATGTGAAGAATGCAAACGGCAATCCATAACCTACTATATCGTTATCGTTAAAAAAAAGACAACTGCCGCATTAGGACTAAATCCTGTGTCGCGGGGGACTATATTATATTTATTGTATTTAAACTTAAATCCGTTGAGAAGTACAGCACAAAATAGTATAAACATAAACCGGTTTAGGTTTTCACCATTCCCTCCTCGACAGTATAACAAAACCCGGCTAACTTTAGTTAATTAAAACAATTCCTGACTTTGTATTAAAGCAGTTTTGTATGCCTTATGGTTTAATTTGACTCTGTATTTTAGCTCGAAAATGCGGCGTTAAAACTAAAATATCCAGCGTAATTAAAGTGAAATATTTCGGACAAAAGGGATAACACACGACATGTGTAATAATTCGTTTACTTCAGAGGCATGTGTCACCATAACTTGATACAATGTACAGCGTGCTTCAGCTAACGTGGCGGGTTAAGCTTTATCGAGGATACAGCGCTATGCTAGAATATAAATGTACTACAACTATGCGTTGCGTACTGCAGATATTTTTACCGAGGGTATCCGCGTTTATCCGCATTTTGGACGGCACAAGTTAGAAGATTAAGATACACTTACTATATTTATTTAAAGCATTAGATTGAAAATTATAGTGACTACTTAAAGAGTTTATGTAATGCTGATCGAACTTATGTCATGAATTTAGTTACATGTAAGAAGTTCAATAGGACGGCTGATGGATGGGTGCTAATGATTTTAGAACTAAATATTCCGGGTATTTCTTCAGACACATAGTCAATTTCTTGTTACACCATATATTTGTTACACAACGTCAAAGAATCGATGATCGCGTTCAACACCATGGTTAGAGAAGAGGAATTAAAACAGGGTGAAAGGAAATTAATAAAAGTTAGATAAATAAGCTTTTTACAGAAATCTTTTCTCAGCCTCAAGTGTGTGTCAAGGTGCCTTAGGCTTACCTAGCTCCTCGAGGCTATCGTTCCGTTACCAGACAATAAATAGCAACGGCGAGCTTTGCCACACAAACAGAGATCAAATTACAAAAAATATGTTCAAATCCTGAATTTGCTGGCAATATTCCATAAACCTAGTTATACTTGAGACCATACTTTTTTCGACTTCGACTTCTGAATTACTTGACAAAGGCTGGTTATTTATTTAGGGTGTTGATTTGTAATTATTTAACATTGTAGTTGCTTAATTCAGTATTTGGTACTTGAATCATTACTTATATTTGCTCTACTCAATCATAATGTACGAAGAGTCATACAAAACATGACCTGTGCCTAACAAAAACACATTCAACAAAAGCCCGCTTTTCCCTCACATACCACATCCTAACATTTGGCACAGCTCCAACAAACCTGCCCGAGGGACATCCAGTATTGTGTGGACGCGATTTATGGCGCCACCATCACGGGGTACTTGATACCCCCTAGCTTTAATTGAGCGGACGACATTGGAATGGTACTATCCAGCTATTTAACACTCTTCAATTTGGGGGAATTGGAGAGCTCGTCTGGGCTATCACACTGGCAGTTAGTACCCCTTTGCCCTTTGTGTAGAGGATACCGTAAATTGGATTGTATTAAACAGCTTCGGTACCGAATTTCTATTTTATTTATACCTATATTATGTTGAGCCAGTGGTTTTATTACGACAATGATTATGTTTTTTCTCGTTAAGTACGATTTTCTTAGAACTAGGTCGCACTGACAATATATTACTCACTATTTAGAAGAAGCTACGTAGTCTAATAGCCTCATATTAACAACATCATACGTCATCAATATAATAAATAAATAATAAATAAATAAATATTCTACCACATACACACAACACCATCTAGCCCAAACTAAGCAGAGCTTGTACTATGGGTACTAGACAATGGATAAACATACATATATACATTTTGTTTTTGTAAATACATACATATTATATATAGAAACACCCAGACCAAGACAAACATCCATGTTCATGCACACAAATGTTTGACTTGTGCGGGAATCGAACCCGCGACCTCAGGCGTAGCAGTCGGTTACACTAACTAGACACAAAGTCTACTTCACGTACATTTTTAGGTACGTTTTCCTCTTTTTACCGATTTTAGTTTTGGGTATTAACGATAGCCGGCGATGATTACGAACTTTCGACGGCACAGAAACGCTGTCCTCCAATTTTGAAGTCTTGGTGTCGTTTCTTTGTGTTATCTGTATAAAAAATCTAGCGTATTTATACAACTGAATTAAAAAAAAAAGTATTTTAAAGAGTATCATCATAATAATATTAATTTATGTAATTGTATTTATTATCATTTAAGTGATCGACACATCGATAATCTAAATATAAAGATGCTAAAAATGCTACTGATCAGATATTATTCATGAAATTATAATTTCAGGGTGACAGTAATTACTGCCATATTGGATCTGCGCCATGGGTTTGCTTTTATCTTGACAGCACATTGTGAGATCCCAGTTTAGATACCAAAGTGTTATTGAGGTCCTCTGCTAGGGAATTCTCAGCAGCTGTTTAAAGGTCTGGTAATTTCTAGACTTGCTACCTTTTAGATAGATCCTACATCATAGCTGCCAAAATATGATCCTACTCCTTTGCCTCCGTAAGCATACAGGCGTGTATACTTATATATGTACTGTCACATACAGTAATCAATAACATGTGTATGTATTGTTGCAGGTGACATCGAAGACTGCATAGTGACGCCCGCGTACCAAGGACAGTTTACACCACTGCCGGAGGCGTTGTGTGACTGCATCATGGACCTAACGTCGCAGGTGAGAAGTATCTAACTCGCTTCGTCTCTCTAACTGATAATCTTCGAGAGACTTAGACAAACTTAAAAAAAAAGAAAGTGTATGATCATGTTATAAATTTGACATTTTGACAGCACGGTTAGTGCAATATCTATGCCTAGTGTCATACGGAAACTTTTATCATACGTTTGTGTTTTCCAAAAGTATTTGTTCCAAGACTAAGTGTTCTTTGTGTCGGTTGTTTCAATGTTGTAAATATAACCAAGGCATGGGATTGTATCAATTGCTATTAGGTCTCCTTTTAAATAAAATATATTGAAGATTGCCACGGTCTAACCTAAAATAATCGGGACCAATTCAAGTTACAATAATGAAACTAAGTAAATATTAATTAATATTTTATTCAAAATAGAAATATATACAACTTTAAGCAAAAACCATTGAGACAGGAGATAAATTCATGATATAAAGCGAGTTAATTCAATAAAAGCGGTAACACCTGCATTATACACATGTGACTTGGCAGCGCTGTCTAGACGCCATCTTTGTTTACGTTTTAAAACAGTTCCTTGAAATTTCAATTTAATATTTATATTTTATTTTTAAATCTATTAATTGTGAATGCATTTTTGCTGATAAGCTTAGCTACTGCGTCACGGTTTTAAAACTTTTGTAACTCATCCCATATTTGTTTAAATATTAAGTTGTTCGGGATCCAAATAAAAAATATTACTAACTAGTCCCGCGCTTTCGATAATGTAGCATTTATTATTCTTAGCATAGTCATTCACCTGTATGTGAGTTATTTACGATTTTAGATTAACGTTATCTTCAAGAAAATGTTTACTAAGTATAAACAGTGATGGCTATGGCAGAATATCTAATTTATAAGTACTATACAGGTGCACATAGACAGTAAAAAGTATATATTTACTTGTTTAATACTATACCGCTTATAACATAGATAAACATATTATTATATTGCAATCTAGGAATCTTATAATAATAAATCTTGTAGTAATAGCCAATGGGGTTCATTTTGATTTATGACATGTTAAACATTTAATAATGATAACATTAAATATAAAAAATTGCGATCATTTAAGTGCAAAATAATTGTTCATTCAAATAAAATATCGTTAATATGGTTCACATTAGTAATATGATCATACATTAGATAGCACTGCATCTTTCAAAACATGTGTTTTCTTTCAATTACGCGTGTGAAACTGCAAACGGCAGCTCAACTATTAAAATGAGAAGATATTTCAAAAAAATAAACAATGGTGAACGGTATACTCCATATTCATACATTGAAATGACACGCCTAATTTAGGACACAGCAGGCAAATCAGGAAAATCTTTGAATAAGTAAACTTAGAATTTCACTCAAATTAGAGCAAATCTCCCGGGACAGTACTTCCAGCCGCCTCCTCGACAGCATTTAACAGCGAATACTAATCATTCCTGTGGTGAGTAGTGCAACATCGATGGCGAAATAATTCCAAACTAAGTAAAGAGGCTGCCAAAAGCCTCTTCAAATTGTTTAATTAATCTTTGCCTCTTGCACTGGCTCCATAGCGATCCCTATTTAGAAGATGTTAAAGAGTTGGCAACGTATGAGTTCTTATCCTAGTCGTGCCATTACGCGGATCGTATGCCTGACTGCTACCTAAGTAGTATAAAAAGACTGCCTCGTTGGCTACGTGTCTGGTTTATACGGCTGCAGATCATGAAGTCTTGGATTTAAATCCCTGGTAAAGTATTGTGCTTTTGTTGGCTCTTCAGGCTTGTCGATTGTTCTCCCATTGGACGATAAGGGTGAGGGAATCGAGAGTGCACTTGCGTTTATGCACACACTTGTGTAATGTAAAATATCTAGCATAGAATTTTAGTAACTGTTAAAATAGGCCGATATTATAAGAATTAAAATAAAATGTGTGTTACTGTGCCGAGTATGCTTCTAAAGTTCTAACTTCTTAACTTATGTTATGTAGGTATATATTTATGGAATTCGTAAAGGCTCCGGCGGGATCGCGATTCGCATGTGAGAACGATTCGCGCGACCTCGCCTTCTCTGATAACGTCGAGGAAAGGAACAGCGTTGTAGATTTAGTCGGTAGGACCGGGACGTCGTCATTTTTCCGCGCTGAGACCGACATAACCTCTCTGCCATCCCGCGGAGAGATATGCAACAATGCACTCTGTCACATAAAAAATAAAACAACATCACAACTATGTTAGGCATAAAACGCTTGTCATAAGGATACTTAAATACCTAGCTTGATGACGTTCATTCAAGTTTCGTCTTAAATATATCATCCTAAGTTACTGTAAGTGATGCAATAATTAAATCAACATAATTAGTTTGTTGTACATAACGCACTGCAACATTGTAGTCGAAGTCATAAAATTTGGTACTGAGCGGACTGCAAGCATAAATTTGGCGCTGGACTTTTATGTTACTTACATATATGATTACATCTCATTAGGTTGGTGCTCTTAACGAGATAATTAACCTCGGTCCGTGCAACAGTAAGCTCTCCTTTTGGTAATTCACCGAAATATTGTAATCGTTGAGAAATTGGGGACAAATAATTTAAAAAGTGTTTTTTTTGTCATACCTCTCAGGTGGCTAATAAACATACCTACAATCTGGTTGATGATAAGTGGTTACCATTGTCTGAGGAAAAAATATAACCACGCATAGAAAAAAAAAACAATCATATAATGCAGAACCTGTGCTGGATGAAACGCTGGGTATTATCGCAGACGGCACCTAAAATAACCAATATTACTTATAGCTACCTACAATGATCTTTTCTGTAGACTAATAGTACAGTTACCGTACAGCCTCATTAAACTGTCCATTGAATTTTGCTGACAACGCGACCTGACGAGCAAGCGTCATTTACTTAATTAACATTAATTGTATTATTATAAAAGAAACTCAGTTCTAACTATACTGTCGCGACGTACAGACATTAGAGAGACTAATTGACAAAGCCTAACTTGTATTATCGTAACTTGATTATTCGTAACTATTTAGTGCAGCTTGTGTCTTTTCTCTTCTCTCCACATTCACTCAACCACAACAACAATCAAATGTATGAAACCGTACAGTTACTAAAATTATTATTGTTTACCGAAAGAACAATAAATTATATCTTTACTGTTTATGTTATCCAATTTTGTATTTTTAAGACTTATGTACATCCTAAAAGTTATAATCTCTTCTGTAGACGATTTTTCTACAGAACTATAACTGCATTAAAGTTCTGTAGAAAAACAATCTAATATATCTTTGGAACTATTATGAGTCGTTGGAAATGGGTGACTACAATTAACATTAAAAGACCTGGGATACTTCAAATTACTTTTATAATTACCCAATTGTAAAGAGCCCACTTGCCATGATATCTGCATATTTGTATTAATTAAACACAGGTCCATCTTGAAACAAAGCCCCATGTGAATCAGGCCGAGATCACAATTGATTTCGTATGCGTTTGATTACGAGTCAAATTCTCAGACTACTTTCACTATAATATTCTTTTGTAGAACAAAACTTACTGTAAATTGATATAGATATGCTTCAGAATGGGGTTTATGGTGATTGTACTGTATTTGATTCAAGAGTATAAGTAGCTATTCTAATCAAAATCACGACAGAATAATTTTAGAGAGGAATAAGCGACGTTGCCGATCGGAACATAAAACAGACTGATTATTTTATTTTATTTATTTGGATAACAAACAATTGTACATAAAACGTTAAAAAAACAAAATAACGACTTAGATCTATACAAAATCGCAACAAATTACAAAAAAAAAGGAAAATTTAGTACCTACGTTTTTTTTAGCGTCATAGTTGTATTAATAAACATACCAGTATTATTTATTTTGCTCGAACCTTTACATAAAAAGATATAGATCAGGCAGACTCTGAACAGCTAATTAGCTTTTACAGTCCGAGAGCTCTTTACGTGGACAGAAGTGCATATCACAAATGTTAGTCGGACGATGAGTGTAACCGACATACTGGAACGACACATTGGTAGCCTTAAACTGAACATAATAACTACACCCTATCCATGTAGCATGTACATTTAACGAATATGTAAAATTTATTCTGTATCTTTTAATTATGATTATATTAAAAAGTCTTTTACTACAAAGGGTTCAAAAACCCCGGCCTTGCTCAGTGTGACATTTGACACTTGCACATTTGTTGGTACGCCCTTCTTGCCCGAGCACTTGCACAATATCAGACCTTTGTGCGGCCAGTCCGAACGCAATTAGAGTAGCCGAATATTATGCAAATAATATATAGTTCAAACTAGAACCATTGACACGAAAAAGAATAAGACTGCCACAAAACTAACATTTTAAAATCTAGAGGCAATAATCGAATCGGATCTCGGAGATTTATAACAACGCATGTCGCTGACTGTACCAACGTTCTTACTAACCGATAATTTATGTACCTGTCAACCTGTCAAATTGTCACATAAAACACCAACGGGATGATATAAATAAAGTTATTAAGATGATTCTCAATAACTTTATTTATATCATCCTCTACTAGTATTGAACACAACACACATAAGTGATCTTGATTATTTTGTTATTACGGATCCGGATGCACACTCGCTGCAGTTTAAATAGGGTAGAACTATCAATCTATCTGTAGTTGCCGTTCGGCAAAATAGCTACATATCTCCATAAAAATACATATATATAAGCTCAATACTATTTTCCGGTAAAAGGTCAGACAAACATACTTCAAAATCCTTTCCATTTTCTCCAAGCACCATATACAGTTACAAAAATCTGGTAAATATTCTAAAATTATTGAAATTTATTTCACCTCAGTAATTTGCATGCGAAATAGTCAATATCCGTCGGCAAATTAGATGCCACATGACCGTGAAATGTTCGACATATATACATACCATGTGTGGTTTAGAAGTAAAACCTGTTTCTTTATATTTGTTTTTATTGTGTGCCTCAAGTTGTTTAGCATGATAAAGAATTTCTAATTTGTTAGAAATGTTAGGTTAAAATTATTTAAGGGGTTTCAAAATTTTTATAGTGTCTTTAAAAGATAAAATGCTTTGGAAATACTTGAACATTATAAGATTATACATATATAATTTCAACTATAATTTTTCCGACTGCTCCAGTCAACGCGTGATTCTTTTGCTCCCTATTGAATTTTTAAAGATATCCCTAGCATAGCAACCCTTACGTCTTTATGCCTAATTTTCCTACAGAAATGTTGAACAGGTAATTACCCCAGTAAAAATAAATAGATGTATATTCAAATTATTTTGAGCGTGATGGGTGTCGTGATATCCCGTGCACTTGTAGATGAACCGATAACTTGTTTGATATGCTTTTGCATATCAAACAAGTTATCTTTATATTATCGTTTATCTCAATTTGTAACAGTTAATTAAGTCTATAATCCCTTACACACATACTGATTACACTTGATCAAACATTCCGCAAAATACATTTTAAAATAAGTACTTAAACATCGAATAACATTTGCCAACACAAGAATTAAATGAGTCTCACAGAAAATTTAATTTAAAACAGCGGCATCGGCAAAAGCTGACTTAAATCGATTGGATCAACAATTAAACCCGCTTGCACTTTAAACTTGCACCGAAACCAGCCATCAGTGGTAGTGGAATTTTGCCATCATGGTCTTTTTGCCGATACACTGCTAAAAATAGCAACACCATGAGCTCATTGCAGCGCAATCGCCATATTGAATCACCGGCAATTTGAATTTTTTGAAGTAATTATCCAATTTATTGATAAATTAAATTAAGTGGTGAATTAATTAAGGTTTCTTTTTGAATGAGTGTTTAAGTTTAATGAAATTTAGTGTGTAATAGACGAAAAGCAATCAATAAAGATGGTGTTAATGAGACAGCTCAAATCTAAGCTGACACTTGCTAAAAGTAATAAATATTTACAATTAAATTCACATTCATAGCATCATATATTAAAATTATATGAATGTAAAAATAAGTGTACTTATCTGTTTGTTACAATTTCATGTTGAAACCGTTTTATTATGTAATTTGACTTAAGTATCGAGTTAATACTCTTTAAAACAGTCAGATAATAATAAAAGATAAATAACAAATAATGTTGTACGTTGCTATATATAAACAGAAAAATAAAGGCTTTGAAAAGCAAATAATAAATCTTTAAAAATAAATAATTAAAGCTTCTATGTCGCTAAACATAAATTGTAACAAAATCAGATAAATCTAAGAGCAAGATTTATTGCGTTCACATCAAATATATCTTACTAGATCATAAAATATGCCGCAGGTAAGCAAAGCTCAATTAATTTGTCAACTTACGCAACGAATGGCCCAATTCCGTAACTTATTCGACAAGGAATGTCGCACCAGACAGGTCTGGTTCAGACAATGGCACTCGGAATTTTAATCAGAAATATATTAACATTGCAGTATTGTGATTAGGATTAGTAGAGTTAATATACATTTTGAATATTATCAGGATTTTTGCTAAGAAAGAATTATGAAGAGATCGATAATAGGAAATAACAGCACGCAATAGAACAATCGGGTAATGTGAATGAGACTTGGTTAAAGAAGTCTAACAGTATATTACCCGTTAACTCAAATCCTCTTTTTGGGTCTAATTCCACCCACACTCCAGTGCGGCCAGGTACAGCAGTGGTAACCATAGAAACACTTTTAACTGATACCTTCATTATATAGAGCCTGATCTGAGATCAGAGATGATAATGAATATTGATGGTTAATAATATACCCAGTTTTTTAAGTTTAGTGTTATATAGGACAACTAATACACAAAACCAGTAAATGAGATAAAATACAGGTCAATTTAACAACTATATTTCATAGAACTGAACGAGATAACAAAATCACAGTGGTTTACATGTAACGTAAACATACAGTTCTAACATCTTAAATACAGCACATTACATATCCGTTGGAGCGTTTTTTGACTGTCACGACTTTGTTGTATCCTGTTCTTAATTGTTAGATTGCTTTGTTTTCTAACTCCAAAAACGAGTTTCTTGTTTACTTTCCTTGATTTAGGTTGAAAGGTTAGAATATTAATTGGCAAAACAAATACTAATTTCACCGCAATATTCACGGTTTTTAACAAATCATAGTATTTTAAAATTACTTGTTACAATCATATTAAATCATAAGTGTTACGTCAACAACATAACTCAAGAGCACAAGCTCTGATAACTAGACCAAACAAAACCAATCGATCAAGTAATATCAGACAGACCATCTATCTGTTAAAATTCTTAGTCACTTCTTATACTACGTAATTGATATAACAACCTATTTAATAATACACCTTTAGACATAACTTGAAAGTTATAGACGTTACAGCATGTGTTATAAAATACAACCCATTCAAAGGTTGAATAGTATTAACCCCTAACAAAAACAGACCAAACTAAAATCTATTCATCATAGTCTCATTTATATGAATCATTGCAACACCGGGACAGATGACATCGCAATGCTCATTCAGATCGTTTTAACCACGCCCGTGCCAAATGGTATAATATAAAGGTCTTATTCGTAACGCATTAATAGCTTAAACAGGTTCTCATATATCACAACTGGTCTTGTGGCCCAATTATTCAAACTAACAGACTCATTAAACTGCTATGTGTCAATTGCTACGATTATAATTGTTGTTGGAGAAACGGTAAACGTGAGATATGGAGTTTAAATGGGAATGGCTTCATTAAAAGCAACGGTTTTCATTCCTGAAACGTCAGGATTTTACTAATGAATGCCTTGGTTACCATAATTACTCAGTGAACTGGTTGTACTGACATGCCTGTCATTACAATTACATTACATTTGGCGAGATTCAATTACTGAATTTCGTGCTTGTTTCGCAGTGAATATCTAATAAATAATTGGACCGATCTGAAATAATGTGTAATAGAAGTCAGAGGTTGCCTAATAACATAGTTTATGTGTTGAAACCCAAAACCGTTGCCAGCTTACAATCAAAATACATTTGGCGTCTCTTAAATTAACCGCAATATCAATTACACCTTGCGCATTTACAACATCGTTAATCTCCATCACTGCTACCAATAGACGATTGTTCAAATCAGCATACACATAATCGACAACAACTAAACTTAGTGCAATATTTTATGCACAAATTTACAAACATTGCACAATAGATTCTCATTAATATCTGCCACATTCCTTGTCTCGGAGGTTGGCTTACCCAACAATGTTTAGATTGGCCGTTGATAATATAATTGAACAAGATCAAATTTGCTTTGATTGAATTTGATTTATTATAATAGAAAATTACAAGGTTGCTAGCAAGTGGCTTCTCTCAATGATGAGATTGCATAATTACGGTAATAATACTTCTGCATATTATTGCTCTTAAAGTAAAATAGATGACAACGTAGATACAAGACCTAATGCACACGTGATCAAGATTGACAATGTACTAGGCACGATAGTATATTCACGTGATCGCCATAAATATACATAAGACTGAGTCAGGTATATAGAATTGAATTGTTGGGTTCAAAGACCGCCATAATGCAGCGGCAGTGATAAGTTGCTTATCGCTTGCGTGCACAACAACAGTCGGTGCTTTTCAGTAAACTTTAAAATGTTCACGAAACGATAGGTATGTCGTACGTCTGCAGTATTTTTACCAAACAAATTCGTTCCATTTCAAATTTCAAGATGACAATATAGACAACATAACAAATTCATTCTATTTTTTAAATTTCAATGTGCCAATGTTGGTAATAATTTATAAGTACAAGTAAGTCAAGTAAGTATAAGTAAGTCTAATATATACAAGGTAAATTCAAAATAAGAAAATATTATTCGAATGAATAACATATTGCAGCGTATATAATTTCTATTGGTTTTATTATAAAAATATATTTATAGATATAAAGGGCTATTGCTTTGACTAATTCACAAGAGAAGAATCCTTTCGAACAAACCAGGTCAAGTCCATTACTAAAAGTGAATCTGTTCATAAGAGCAATGACAACAAATAGCAGGCTTGTATTAGATTCTATTGTGTATATATTCTTATCTTGACCAAATATGAGATTCAATGCCAAATGTCCAAATGTATTGAAGGTTAGATTTGATGAAGACATCTTGTTTATTCAAGTAGATCTAGATAGTAATTGATTGATTTCCAAAGTTGTTTAACGCTTGAGTAAAGCTGACGACGAGTTTTGATTAATCGATCACATCGGCGTTTACTTTCTGTTCTCTTAGAATTGTGTTGGTTAGTTGTGATTTGTACAGTAGTGGGAAAATAACAGCGATGCAATCAGTTTACGATAACCACCTACAGCCACGCTAATGACTTTCTGGATAGCATATAAGCCAACAAATATAACATATGATATTAGTATATTGCAATTACGAGTATCTTCAAACTAAACAGACCGCATTTAGTTCTAATACTAACATTATCACAGATTACTTCGTCTGCAGAACATTAAAGAACAGAACGCATATCTAACTATAGTAATTATTTCGCAGGGGCAATCAGCAACGCTGGAAAGTATAAGGACGTCTCTATCGGCAAAGTTTCCTTCGATGCAGACGCCGTCGCAGGAAGTGGTCTATGATACACTTGCGCAACTAATGCAAGAAAGGAAAATATACCAAACATCGAGGGGCTTCTTCATAGTCACACCTGAGTAAGTTTCGTAAGAATATATAACTAGCTTGTATACAAAGATGACAATTCGATCTAGAATTTACTACGAAATATAAGAATTCATTGCCGTTTTTGTTAGTATCATCTCTAACTTTTGATGTTGAAATAAGGCAACGAACTTTACACATTCACAGAAAACAATTTAACAATATATTTAAGGATTTTTATACGCCTTGTAATGCATTAACTGTTGACTAATATTATAAACAAGCTCAAAGGTTAGGATAAATTAGACGATTTCTTTAAATAATAGAATCGTGATAGTTAACATAATACATGACGATCAAGAAGTTTATATAACTTAATATAACGATAATATATATTTTAAAACTTAACGATTTATTAACCTTTTCACCTGTTCTGGTAGGCTTTCATCAAATAAAGTTAAACTTAATTTTGCACTGGCCATTATCACATCTTTTTAACTCCGACGATTAAGACACGATGAATGCAAATGACTCGTTGACGTCGAAACAAAGTTACCATTCAACAAGTCGTAACATAAGTCCAAAAGAAAGCACACTGTGCGCTTAATATTTATTAAATCTCAAATAACATGAGTCACATCACCATTTTAGTATGTTGTCGTCGATCCCAAGCGTACATGTTGAACAAAATTGAACGCGTTCTGCGTTCACAGTGCCAATTTTGGATGCAAACTTGACACCACGCGCATTTCAAATGTAAAGGCCGGTCAATTTAGGAGCGCAGTACATGTTGCTAATTTGATATGCATACATCCTAAATGTATCGTAATACCTGATCGTATTTTGATGGTATTGTTTTCAAGCGTTCAAATGGTTTGTATGAATCTATTGGTCATGCTCCTTAACTTGATGATTTTTGTTATGTTCATAAAATGTTTCAACAGAGGCCGTGTAACAAATTCACAATAGACTACCATAAAATAACTTTAAACCTAGTTAAGTTTTGTGTTTTATGTCTCTAATTTATATAAATGTGTAGGTGGTATTTTATTGTGGTCACCGTGTACATTTTTGAATGGCTGAAGAACGTAGGCTACAAGTCGTCCATTATGATCTTGCATTTTTAAATCGTAGGTGTACTTTATATGTACACTTGACCTGACATCATTACGTACATACGTTTGTCCTTCCAAAGCTGCAAAAAGCAATAATTCTTCCATTCGCTTGTTAAGACGTGTAACGTAGGTGTCATTTCATAATGTGTGAGGTCGATACATAATTATATCTTGAAGGTGATTGCTTATTATCATTCTATTTTATCCTTTACCTGCACCAGGTGAATTTTGAACAGAAACAAGGCTGAGAAGATTTGGATCAGGTTTTTTATAGGCAATGTAAGATATGACCTTTGCCTAATATTGTTGTATTGCAATACTGCTAATGGCTTTATTGTAACTTATTGATCCGTAATTCATTGCCACCGCTTCATTCATTATACTTATCAAATACTCATACATCTATTTCATATATTATTAATGTTTATGTTCTTATTTAAGAACAGTACTATCAATCTTATTCCATACCTGTTATTTCAATAGCATTCAAATCTAGATTTTATCTTTTGTTGTGCAAAAAACGTAAACTATTGGTCAATAAATTATAATGCAATAGTAAAATGACTATTACTTTAATATTATTTAACAACGCCCACGATTTGAAAGAATCTTGTTATTATATTTTGAAGTTGGTCATCGTCGCGATAACAATTTTATTATAAATGGCATGTTGTCATCAGATGTTGTAATAAACTGGCTGTGTAATATTTACGTTAGCTGTCAATCTGATAATACAAAGACACCATGTTTTAATGAAGACTAAAACCATCATCATTTAATTGTTGGCCGGTTAGATCCGGGTACGATGATCATAAGCACAAAAACATTTAAATACCGACTTTAAATTATTGTCAGAAAGTTTTAAATCGAATGACAATAAAAGCGTCAATTGTAGCGAATCAAATCTAAAGTTGTTTACAGAAATAGTTTGGTGACGTAAATTATAGCCAACCGGTTATTATGCATCGCATGTCTTATTAGTAGATTTAAATAATGTAATATGAAAGAACTAGTTATGTTGGACTTAATAAGAACGATTACAAGAATTGCATAAATGCACACCTACCTGACAATAAGATAGAAAGACTCGAAACACTAATAATCTACTTTAATGACCGACATTGCTCTAAAAATTATGCCCAGTTTAGCAAAAACCAGTGACGAAGATTTAAATGTCAGTTGGTTGAATAAAATATACTACATTCTAAACAACCGATACTCAATCTATAACAAGTTGCAAATGCGATAGGCTTTAACTAGTTCTTGTTATCAAAATGAGGCCAAACATGCACATATCTTGAGCAAAACCAGATCCTGACTTAGATTCCAGTCCTTCATATCAGCTAATACTAGAAAACTAGCATGTATAAATTTACCCACTCTCTTGGAGTTACGAAAATATACTGCTAGAGAAATCTTACGTAAAATAATTAGTGTAAGAACCTTTTATTTATTCTAAATACCATCAATGATAATAGAAAACGTCGTCTTTATTACTTAAAATAATTGTACGTTTGACCACACTAGGAGCAAGTCACGAATATATAATTACTTCTATTACTTATGCACTTGCAATGCCATCTGAATGCACATTGATTTGACTTTGGGACCGGTCTTGATAACGGGCCAGTAGCCGCATTAGCCAGATAATTTATTGAACTTTAAGTAATGTAATGGCAGATTATGTCTGTTTTTATAGTTAAACCAGTCAGTCCATGAGGAACAGTATATGACTTTGAATGTGTCAAATTATCCTAACATCCTTATTCCATTAAGTTGCACAGGTATAATTACAGTTTGAAAACTATATATCTCTGTGTTGACTGGTATATAAGCTGAATTTTCTTAAGATATAAATTAACTCTTACAGACGCCGTCGATCGCGATCCCGTTCATCATCCCGACACCACAGCAACGGCATCGAAGATGAGTGTCCGTCTCCCCGTACTATTCTTATGTCAGATCAAGAAGCGTTGCACCAGCTGTACGGAGAGATCACGACCCTGAGAGACGGTGCCGTGACGCATCAGTGCGTGCAGACCAACTTGGCTGATGTTATTTGCGGTGGTAAGTATTGTATCGTAGTATATTCTACAGAATCATTCAAATTTTAGATAATATAATCCTCTTCTGCTGGTTGTAATTTTTGATGATCCTGAAAAATAATACGATGCATTTTGTTCATTCATCATTCATTCATTCGATAGTGTCAATGACATATAGTTATGAAGCTTATAATCCAAAATTTAAAAGTACACAACATTTAACTCATTTTTATAACCACCATCCTGTTTAAATATCAACGTTTTATGTTTCTAGCTGAATATTTACGGCGGACCATTTTGCCTTTAGTAATGCCAGTCTAATTCAACACTTTAATTTTAAGCGACTATTTCGTGAAGAGAACGACACCATAATAATTTGTACCAGAACACGACTTAATTAATTACCCCACGAAATAGGTTATTTCGTTCCCAGAAAATTTCAAGTAACACATTATATTTTATTTCCATGAAATCTTTATATGTACTCTGTAAAGTTTAGTTCAATAAACTCATATAGGTTAGTAAGGTCAAACGAATAAGTTTCCAAGAAGTTAAAAGCCTTGGCAAATCCACAAACTGTTCAGTTTACACAATATTTTTTTCAATTCCCCAAGCTTATGTGGACTTAAAGACTAAATTCGCGTAATGAAGGCTGAATAACAAAGTATAATGGAATGTGGGGCAGGCCTGCATTGCCCTGATTCCACACTGCATTGCTCGACCTGGTACTATGAAATTTCGTGTTGATTTTACATTCCCTTCGATATTCCAAGTATTCGAAATTGCAGCACCCACTTTGAACGTCATTGTCCGATGCAAATTTGGTTATTTCCATACAAAATTCTATTTGCCAGAATCATTTATGCAGGAATATTTTCATGCAAGTTTATGCAGGATATTTGGCCAACATTCAAGTACTTTAAAGATTACAATCTTATTTAATACTTCGTACAAACAATGGTTTGACTCGCAATTGTGGAGGCTCAATTAAAAAGCCGTTATGTCAACCTATATTCTTGATTCGGTGTCAGAAATTACAAGATTCATGACTAAAAAGTGAGATTTCTTCAGATATCAAAATAAAGAAATGACTTGTAATTACTGATGCTCTCGAATAAAGTACAAGTTGTTTAGAATATTATTTACAAATACTATAGTTTATTAAATTGATTTTTCGGAAACCAATGGTTAGGCTCTCGTCGAGGCGGATATGCTTTCAACTTGTAGCCTCTGTGGAGAGGTTTATTATGGCTAGTTTCAAAGCAAGGCTGATAGCATAAAGCGTAGCTTAAAGTAGACTGTATAGTGGCATTTGGTGACTTTGTTCAAAATTATCGCTGAATACCAGCAACCTCAAAGCTGGATTCCAAATTTCGATTTTGTAATATCATTTGATACGAAACTACAACGAATTACCGCTATAGTCTGTTTTACCTATTATTATTTGAATTTGTTTTTTAAACAGTACCAAAACAACGCTGGAGCACTCTTATTATGAATATTTACTGCACTGTTTTAAAACTTTTTGGTTATAAAGCAAGTTTAATATGAATTGAAAAAAAGTTTAAAATGAAAAAGTTAATATGATCTTAAAAGATGAAATTTACTATTACAGAAACCACAGCTAAAGAGTGCTTTATGCAATAGTTAGTTTATTTATAGAAGCTATTCAGTTCATAAACGTTTTACTCGATCTATTTGCATTATTGATTGTGTACGTTACAAAATTCAAGTTTTACAGAAAATTCGTGAACTATTTTCACATGCAGTGAGGTTTTCTAAGGTCACAACAGTCACACGATAGTTCGTGACTTTGCCAATTTGTTTTAGGAAATACTAAGTGTAAAATATGAATACGTCCGATCATCAGATTCGGTCCAAATTTTATTACAGTAACATTGCAATTGTTTGGACTACGGTTCTCAGAAAAATGCTGACCGATTGGTCATGATGGATTTATCGTAATCGATTACGATATTACTCGATGATAAATCAAATCAGTGTTAATACAAGATTTTTTTTGGGATTCACACGTTTTTTGTTGAGTTTTCGCAAAAAACGTTTGGACTGAATTTCAATACATAAACGATTTGAAGGTAGATTACAAAGTTGCACTTGAATCATTTTTTGCATAGTTCATTGTTACGAGAACCGTTTGGTAAGATGGAATTATATAGGTTCGATTTATTCAGTTATGAAAAACGGTTTTCAAGATCAGATGCCAACATTCAGTTAATCTGCTATTGATTGATATTATGTTTAGATAGAACTGGTTTGTAAATTGTGTGGACAGAATCTCCGTGTGTTTTTAGCCTGATAATATTTGTAAAAGTAATAACAGAAACATACAATGACTTAGGTGTGTAATTATAGCCCTGAACGATTACGGCTTTTCTTATGCATATTCAAGTAAAAGAATTGTCATTGAGCACTTTGCGCAGCGCTTTCAGTAGCTTTATGTCACTATAACGCAACGATACAATTATTATTAATATATTACGTATTAGGTGAACTACATTTCATCTCTGTAATCTAGAATATTTTATAGCCTTACAAAGGGCTTCTGAATGAACGTGAAACAAAACGTTTCTAATATATTCTCTATATACATTGTGTCCGCCGACGTATTTTTGACTTAACTACTATGTCCAGTATGTGATCATGTGCCTACTATGTAAGCTAGACTTAACGCCATCTCCGTCCCGTCACCTTCATTCAAAACATAACCTTACTTCGTTAACATAGGGTTGATATTTAGTATTCTGTAGCTCGTCTCTCAATATGGTCAGTCCGCTATGCGAATACTTTTTCTGGCCATTCATTAGAATGAATCTAGTGTATCATGATGTTCAGGAAGTAGGAGAAAAAGCGGAATGGCCACGTTTATTTTTTCTTGGCAAGGTTGTGCGAATTGAATCGATAAAACAAACTATTCACCGATGCCCTCTAATGGAAAACGGATTTCTATAAAGGATCTTTAGGCTCAATTCGTTCCATGCGGAACCAACTAATATATGTAATTAGATTAGACTATTTGTCGCGCTAAATGTCACTTGGTATACGCCCATGTCTCTCATGACTGCCTCGGGTCGAACACTATGTCGGGCCAACAAAGCGGTATTGGGTTTTCTGCCAACAAGTTTTTCGATAGTACCCTGGAATTAGTCGTAGAAAGCACGTAAAGTGGAAGCCTTGCACTTGATCTCCATCAGGTCGTTTCGGATCTGCTGTTCCATAGAATTATGACAGTGAAGGAATAGAGTGTATTTGTGTTTACGCACTCACTTGTGTACTATAATATACTTAAGATTAGCATCTTAACCGAAATTCTTCGATACCAAAAAAGCATACCTGGGCTCACAGCCTTGCACTGCAGAAAAAGTATTTATAAACAAAAGCGGCAAATACAACACTATATATTAATTTGAAAATACTATTGTACAATATTTCACGGTTTTTTCATACATACATACATAAATTCACGCCTGTTTCCCAGAGGGGTAGGCAGAGACTACGGATTTCCATTTGCTACGAACCTGACACACTTCTCTGGCTTCATTCACTTTCATAACATTCCTCATACGCTTTATTACTCATACGGTTTATTCATATTCACGGCTATTTGGATCCAAAGATTATATGCCATTAGAGGGTCATTCTAAATATGCTATAGAAGTCATGATCGTTAGATGCTAAACTAAAGTGATATATGGAAACCAATAAATATTAGTTATGAGATTAAAGGTTTAACGAACGGGTATGATATATCGCGGCTTAAAACTACCGTTTGACTTAAATATCTACTAGTATACTTAAAGTCCGTCTGACAGCAAGTCACCGACTAAATGGACGTCTAAACAGTCACCATAAAACAACTAAGATCAACACCATTGTGCATATAAAATATAAACTGTAAATGCCTGCAGTTAAAACATGTAATATATTTCTAGCGTAAAGCTGATCTCTGGCCTTGCAGAGACAGCGATATGTATTGCCTACATTCCTGGCCAGATATCCGCATTGCGAATCTTTAGAAGAATATATTGAGATATCCATTTTTACAGGGAGATCAAAACATATGAATACAGAGAGACTATGAATGTAACAAACATAGCAGGGATTTAGAAAAGATCAAGGAAAGCTTTAGTATCGAGCCTCCACAAAAAAATCTCGCTCAGGCAATTTCACTGAAATTATTTCAAGAAATAAATTATTTTTCTATCTGGTAAAAAAAATATCTAATGCTGAACGTTACCGAGCCTTTAGATGTGGCTCTGACAAACACATAAACATGGTGAATATCGATTTCAAGTGAACAAAATGCAGTAACTCAAACTCTGATTTTATCCGAATTCGCTTTATATTCTAATTGATAGAACCATCGTGACTTTCTGAACTATCTCCGTGGTTCTATGGTGTATATTTGCATGCGATGGCTTGAGCAAAGTGTTAGTTAGTTAGTAGTTAGCAAAGTGTTATTGGACTTTTCTGTTAGGGATTCTGCATTAGCAGCACGGAGTCTGGCAATTTGCCAAGAATAGGATTGCTCTCGATGGAGTAGGAGCTTATTCTCAGCACGTAATAACGAGGATCTTAATAATATAGCTGATGAATTGATAGTGTAACACCTCTGCCTAACTCTTTGTCAAAAATCAGGCATTAGTCTACGTGTGTATGTAAAATTAAAATAAAACTCTTCGCCACTATTCATACTATTACTATCACTGCCCGACCTCATTAGAAAAGATTCAATCAATGTCCAGAGGAAAGCGATATCGTATTCACAACTGCTAATGATATGTCATTACTGTCAAATTAATGGTGACATTATGGAAAGTGTCATCGGAGACGTTTTTCTCGCAGAATGAACACTTTCCACCATTTTCCACGCGTTGACAGGAAAATCTTTACTTTATAGGCCAGGAGCTCGACGCAATCTAATAAAGTGCGTAATAATTACATAGTTTAGAATTAGTTAGAAAGGCACAAGCCGTTATTACATTACGTATCGGGTGTAAGTAAGTCTTAGTCATATTTATGTTCATTTAATGCAGCATTAGTTTAATAAATAGGCATATAAAATCTTTTTATAAATTATATTATAGAAGTGAAACCTTGCAGATGCTATGGATATATTTTAGGAGAGGTCAACTGTTATTATTATTAGAGTTTAAAACGTTGCATTAATCGAAGTGCGTATATATTATAGGTTATTTTTTCAGTTTACATATATTTATTTATTTATATTTATCGAATAGTATACATAATATATCACCGTAGTCAATTAAGGGAAAAATCTAATTCTGCACAAGTATTATTTGACCTGAATGCAGATCTACTTAATAAATATGACCGACTTCTAAATAACTGCATTTGATTTATTTATAATCTTCGTAAATATGACCATATTTCATCTTATAGATCCACTTTAAAATTGTTACCCATTCGTCAACGCCGTAATTTGCGTGCCCTTACAACATTATTTTCTATTCTAACCTCACCAAATGCCCCAACTTATTTAACCTGCCTTTTCCAATACCTGTGTTCCAATAATGGTAGAAATATTCGGTCTACAAATAACCACCTCTTACTTTGTCCCTCCCATACATGTGGTTTTCTGCATTCTTCCTTCCTCGTCCAGTCCGTTATAATATGGAATGCGCTTCCTTACGAAGTCAGGATGTCCAAAAACCGTTACACTTTCAAGGATAAGTCCGTGCTCTTCTCCTTGACAGTTTACCGGATCCATCTCATCAGTAATATGATACGTATGTACATATGTATGTATGTATGTATGCATGTATCTTTATATACATATATATATATATATATATATATATATATATATTTACATGTATGTTTCGCGTTACTGTGTGCATCTACTTCTTTTTATCTCTGCTGGTAGATAATGCCCTTGGCCCGCCGTTGTACTATTTTGTGCGTAAAGTGTTTAAATAAATAAATATATGTAATAAACATGGAGTGAATACTGGAACGTCCAATTTCGTCAGCAAATCACCGGATTATTCTGGTACTAAAATCTCTATTGAATCAGAGACCAAAAACGTGCCCGGTCGTCAACGGCAGTTATAGAACTCTGTCTACCATACAATCTACAATAGTCCCTATCGGTATATGCTTGGCCATTGTGATCAGAAGTGTTATGCCTATTTAAGCAACCTCTAGCAAATCTAATTAAGCGGTAGCGATCTCGTGAAGCAAAAGGCTGTATTTGTTTTATTTGAACTAAAATTAATATGTTTTTTAAATATCAAGGTCGACTTGTTATTTCTTTATGGCGCCAAAACTAAAGAAAGGTCAGCCGTGACTGACAATATTAGGTTAGAACGGATGTCAGATGGATATTAAGATGAGATTAATTTATATTTTACTGTTCATCGCGTATTACATGATACCTTTATTTAAAATTCTCTTTAGTATCATATAGTCTTACGCCGAGGAGAAAATATAGGCAGTGATGTATTACCACATTTAGCCAGTTGTGGTTTTACATCACACGTATAAGCTGGAGACTATTCCCTTTTACCCGACATAGCATTAGATTCTATGTTCAGAATTCTTTGATAGCAAAATCCCAAGAACACTGGCAATACATCAGATGCATTCGCTGCCGCTGCGCTTCGAGATATCTATACTAATATTATAAAGCTGAAGAGTTTGTTTGTTTGTTTGAACGCGATAATCTCAGGCACTACTGGTCCGAATTGAAAAATTATTTTAGTGTTGGCTAGCCTATTTACCGAACAAGGTTATAGGCTATATACCATCACGCTATATCACGGGAGCGGCGCAGTAATCATAAACGCGAGTGAAACCGCGGGCACATCTAGTTTAATATAAAAGAACAGTCAGGTTACTGTAAGCTTTGACTGGTAACCTAATCAATTCCAAAGATCCAATTGTTGTTGTATTGTGACACAGTAATTGCCGAATCTGGGTATCTTATAGTCTCTTGTTTCTCAAGACATAATTATAGGAACTACCTCTTTTTCAAAGAGAAATAGTTGTCAACCCGGATGTCGGCATAGATATTAAAACTTGTCAATAAAACAAGATACTTAACGAACTACAAGTCGTAGATAATTTGAATAAAGGTCACCATAAATTAAAATATTCTATACACCTGTCAAGGTCAAAACATCAAGTTTTCAACTTAAGATAAAGGAGACTAAGGTATATTTAATAGATACAGATATTATCGGAGCCAAAGTTTATTAATGTACCTTGACACATAAGGTCAATATACATTCAACATATTACCGTAATAATTAAACAGGATATAATAATTTCATATCCTTTTCTTTTCTATTGAATAAGTATCCTTGAAGATGTGTCATGATGGCACAAGGTCAGTTTGAAAGAGTCATCCAAATTTTATATGAAGTAGGTTTTTAATAAATAAAGCTGATATTATTATATACTTTGTGCGCGTCTCCGCCCGCGTGGTATCTACATCAATAATAAAAAGTAGCTTATGTTCTTTCCCAGGTTTTAAACTACCACTGTATCAAATTGCATCCAAATCGGTTAAGTGGCTTAACCGTGAATAGGTAAGAGACAGACAGACACTCCGACAGAAAGACAGAGTTACTTTCGAATTTATAATATTAATAAGGATAATAAAAGCCGTAACTAGTTTTGTTAAGTTATTGTAATCATCCCAGCTGTCTACTGATACTATACGCTACAATACACAAGGAATATTATTACATCAACATCAATCCACACAAAGCAAAGTACGCCATTCATGGCTCAATTTAACTACGTATAATTTGCACACGTTATGTCAATTATAGTTTAATTCAAACGAACGCAATTCCAGCTTTAAAATTATTCTAAATGCAGCATATTATGTCAATTTATTCTAAAAGTAATTAGATGGGTGATTTCTAACACGTGCATCTCCTAGACTAACGATGCGACGACGACCGGTTGTGTGTTAGTAGAACATTGGTGTATGCGTTGATATATAAATACTGTTTCTTTTTATGTTTAATATTCGATAACTTATTTACTTACTTTTATCTATATTGCATATAGATTTTGCCTGCGGCTTCCCTTACATAAATGTAAATTTGGTCAATAATTTTCATTCCGTCGAGAGCTGTACTTTTTCCAGGATGAAAGGTACCTATGCCCTTTTACCTCTGACGACGTGTATGCAAAATTGTATGATGATCGGCCGAGTAATTATGGCGTAAAGGCGTAACAAACAAACAGACTCACATTCGCATTTGTAATATTAATAAGGATAACACGAGAATAGTCTCAATGGGGTAGGGTGTACATATATGATGCACCGCATTCGCCAGTAGTAATAATGGTACCACATATACATAGTTTTACAAGCATTTTTTACAAAATCTGACTCTACCAGATAGAGAACAGGCGTATAACCAACGACGTCACGGGCTTTCCAAAGCATTTTTAAATTTAACACCATCAACTACCCAATCCTAGGCTGCTATTAAGTACATAACTTTTGTTTGCATGACCTGGTAGTCAAGCTCGGGGCATCATGCACATCAGTCGCTTTAACCACCGCTGCGTTACCGAGGAAATATCGTGGCATAAATAACACCATCTTATGTAGATTCAGATCTCATCTCATGACGGCGATTGCTAATGACAGGTTGCCCTAGACCCTGCCCAGATAAACGCCTGTGATTTTCTATCATAATTATTCGTAATCTATGCAGTTATTTATCTGTATAAATAAAACTAGAATATGAAATTACCAAGTAATTTGTGATACGCATTTATTTGAAAGTGTTTATGTAATGGAAATTGGTTTGACGGTGTACTGAATTTATCCTTATTCTAATGGTGTTTCCGCTAGTGTAGATCCTAGTTACGAGTTTAATATCCGGGTTGGACAGTGTAATTAAATATATCTTCAGGAATTATTTTGTTCTATCTTAATAGCGTATCTTTGTTCATCATAATAGCGCTTACCCTTAGTAAACTATTTTTTTCGATTCGCACCTGAAATTCTGTGCGCATTTGTATTTGTATTATAGGGCACTGACTTCCCAATAACGACTGCCATAGATGTTCATGGCAGCCGGGACCGACGGCTTGACGTGCTCTCCGAGGCACGGAGCAGGCGATTATTGTCAATCAATACGCACATAATTTCGAAAAGTCATATAACTTCCGAAAGTCAGAGGTGCGCGACGTGGGTTCGAACCCGAGACCCTCTGCATTGCAGTCCGTTGGTCTCCCCACTGAGCTATCGTCATCGCCCATTTGGTCACTACCTCAACAAAAAATATTGTCTAGGTTAGTATTGGAAGCTCTCAAACATGTAGATTTACTTACGAGAATTTCCATAGCTGGTACCTTATACTATAAAACTAATATCTCTACTAATAGTTGCGTATAACTTCGAAAAATTTAGAGGTTTCTTATAATATTTTAATATTATTACATACATACCACAAGACGTTGTATAAACAAAGTTAAATCAAATTAATAAACTTAACAATAGGAAGTTTATTTCGGGCGATTAATCGATATGATTATATCGATTTGCGGTTGTTGAATCGATTTGGCGTTATTACAGGTACGGAGAGCCAGCTTCTTAATTGGATGTGGTGAACCGCAGCCCTCGTAGTAGTATGCTTTGTTTCCGTAACAACAGTTTACTCATTCGGATAGCTAATGTTTACTTACGTTATTTGTTTGTATGCACTAAAACATGATCTTTTCACCTGTTGCCACACTTTCTATATGCTTTCTGTGTTTAATAAATCGCTTTTAGAAATGATTTGATTTTGTATTGATTTTAAAAATTCTTCGAAAAATCACATAACATACACACACGCATAGTCCTATACTAATGACACACATAACACCAATATTTAGTTTAGTTTTTAGTTAGTGTAACCGACTGCCTCGTCTGAGGTCGCGGATTCGAATCCCGCACAAGTCAAACATTTGTATGCATGAACATGGATGTTTGTCTTGGTCTGTGTGTTTCTATGTATAATATGTATGTATTTACAAAAAGAGTATATATGTGTGTTTATCCATTGTCTAGTACCCTTAGCACAAGCTCTGCTTAGTTTGGGCTAGATGGTGTTGTGTGTATGTGGTAGAATATTATAATATTATTATATTTTACCAACTACGGTGTTAGGTCCCACGTATTAGAGGCGAATATATTTCTATCTACAAGGCATATTGTTGAACGCCAGGTTGTAGCATAGGATTTCTATACTGAAATTTGTATTACACTTTGCCGGAATATCTAACATGGAATAATCGGCTGCAAATATGAGTGTCAAACTTAAGCTAAGCGATCGACGTGACAGTAATTTTATTCTTTATATAAACTAGCATTAACTAAATCTTCATAACTTTCAAAATGCATAATATGGTATACATAACGCAAAACATAGGCTTAAGTTACCAACAGCCCTATCAGACTCATTCACTTTTCTGCAGACCAAATGAAACAAGCTAAAAAAACTTTCTCATCAATCAATCTACAGCTTTTTTCTTTTTTCGTGCCAACCTACTTTTACCATTCATGCATCTCTCTGTGGAGCGCAAATGGGGCCTCGGGGAGCAATAGGGACATCGGAGCATCGATCTCTTTCACAAATTCAAAGTGTACATAGGTGGTGGTTTGACATAATTACACAAAGCTTAATCAATCGGTTTGTATCGAGTTACAGATGACTATACTAATATTATAAAGAGATGTTTGCTTGTACATACATACCTAATTAGACTAAAGCCTATACAGACATGAGATTGTTTAGGATATATAATAATATAATATATTCTATCACATACACGCAACACCATTTAGCCCAAACTAAGCAGAGCTTGTACTATGGGTACTAGACAGAGATAGCAGCGATAGCTCAGTGGGGAGACCAACAGATTGCAATGCAGAGGGTCTCGGGTTCGAACCCACGTCGCGCACCTCTGACTTTCGGAAGTTATATGACTTTTCGAAATTATGTGCGTATTGATTGACAATTATCGCCTGCTCCGTGCCTCGGAGAGCACGTTAAGCCGTCGGTCCCGGCTGCCATGAACATCTAAGGCAGGCGTTATTGGGGAAGTCGACACAAAAGATCGCACTGGGTCGAAGTGTCGCCGGTCTATATTGACTGGCCCCCACACAAGATAAGATGGGTACTAGACAATGGATAAACATACATATATACTTTTTTTGTAAACACATACATATTATATATAGAAACACCCAGACCAAGACAAACATCCATGTTCATGTACACAAATGTTTGACTTGTGCAGAAATCAACTCGCGACCTCAGGCGTGGCAGTCAGTTACACTAACTAGACACAAAGTCTACTTCACGTACATTTTTAGGTACGTTTTTAGGTCTGACGTAATTGGGAGAGAACCTAATTGTTGGCTAACGTGTACATTTCAAGACAACGTGCTGCTACTGAAAAACTCTTGTCAGAAAATCCCATATTATTTTGTGCGATCACATGCAAACAAGCGCAATCATACTCCACGGGACCAATTCTAACACAACGTATGAATATAACCCTGAAAATAAACGAATACTTCGCCCAGTATTCCCCTATAATCAGCACTTCGATACGCCCTACGAAATAGTTCTGCTCGCTCGTAATAAGTTTACAGTGTCGGCATCTAGGCTAATCATATTCAGGTTTTGGCGCATAGATTACGTCACGTTGTCGTCGCGTGATCGCCTCCATTCCACACGAATATACTACTAGCCCACTTACGGAGATTTTGTACGCTATGTAAATTGGATTCTTGATGATGTTATAAAATTTGTTGGGTGTTTTTTTTGGTCTGTCTATTTTTTGACTCATGTTCAATTTCGGTTAACTGTTCTTTTCCTGACTGATAGGCTTAGTGTGTACTTTAGTATTTCATCAAAATAATGTATATTAATTTTAATCAATTTTCATCTAATGTTGTATTAAAAAGATCTTTATTTTTATTGAGATTAGGGTAACAAAAAATCACATATTCACGTTAATTTCTTAAAAAGTTTCACTGTATTCTTTATTCCAATAAAGCTTTAAAAATGGACAAGCAGGCTCTAAAATTTTAATATTATCACGACTATAAATCGGATAAGACTTAGGCAGACTTACCAATGACATACATATATTGCTAACCATTATAAATTTTGATTTCGTAAACCTAATAGGGAATGAGCATAAAGATGTGTTTCGGACACAGTGCCAGACTCGTTGAATATTCTCAGTAGAATACTGAGACTTTTCTGACAGGAAGACCCGACAATATTGCCCGACTAATGTAAACAACCTTTACAATTGATTGTCGTATAGTCAGCAACATAAGTAGCTGTTTTGTTTTTATTGTACTATAGGTATTTTGGGACTAATATGAAATTAATTAATTTTTAATTACTACTATATAAAACTACTACTTTTAAAAGGAAAATTAAATTTTCACACTTGTGTACCTAATGACTTATATTCCTGACAGCTGAAGAAGGTAAATACTTGTACACGTGTGTAATGTCTTCGGCTTTATTTGTCAAGTTTGCTATAAAATACAGGGTGATTTTGAAATCGTGTAATTCCTTTTAACCACGCATTCTACTGGTGATATAGAATAACCCTGACCATATTTTTATTTAATTAGATTTATTTTGTTTGATAAATTATTATTCCGTTTTTTTCGTGAAATGGTGTCAGATAGTCATATGTTAACCAACCGAGGCAATTTTAATTTTTTACTAAATAAAATAAAAAAACATTAATAATTAATGTCGTAAATAATAACGGGCGGTCCTTTTTATTGCCCCTTATTATTTACGACATCAGTTATTGTTATGTTATTATTTTCAAATTAGTAAAATATTAAGATTGTGTCAGGTGGTTAAAATATGACTATTTGAAATCATTTCATGAAAAAAATCTGTACTCTAATTTTGCCGAAACCATTATTCTAATTAAGAAAAAATATGGTCAGGGTTATTCTATATCACCAGTAGAATGCGTGGTTAAAAGGAATTACACGATTTCAAAATCACCCTGTATAATAAATACAATTAGTTACATACAAAAGACCTGAATATTCATAATCAACAACACATTAAACAAAACAATTCGACTAAAACACATTATCCCTATTAATTCCACATAATTTGTAAAGACTAGTGCTCGTAAATTAACTGGGGTAGAGGACTGGCGCTTCCGATAAAACCTAAACCACACGAGAACTGTCCGACCACTGGACGTTGACATTTACACGACCTACATCGCAGTGAAGCCTAGTTTTTGTAACCACGAGACGAGTCATCGATTAAAAGACAGCCATGTGTAACAATGTTTAATTATTTTGAAACACAACTCGCTAACAACATATGCGTGTGTATAATTTATGGCGAAGTACACTTATTAGTGTACACTTCTGAATTTTCGATGTTATGTGCGTATCAAATACATAAATATCGCTTGCTATAACGGTGAAAAAAACATTGTGAGGAAACCTTTTAATACATACATACATACATAAATTCACGCCTGTTTCCCAGAGGGGTAAGCAGAGACTACGGATTTCCATTTGCTACGATCCTGACACACTTCTCTGGCTTCATTCACTTTCATAACATTCCTCATACACGCTCGCCGGTTTAAGGTGCTCTTAACCTGGCCTTTATCCAGAACTTCTCCGATCTGATCAGGAAACGTTCGCCTAGGTCTTCCCCTTGCAACTGTTCCATTCACACTAGCCTTATAAACTTTCTTAGTCAGTCTGTTTTCGTCCATTCTTTCTACATGCCCAAACCAACTTAACATACCTTTTAATGGTTCTACATAATGTTCTCAAAGAGATTTAAGGTCTGCCAATCTGCACTGGGCCAGCGTGGTGGACTAAGGCCTACCCCTTCTCACACTGAGATGAGGCCCGTGCCCAGCAGTGTAACAGTTTATATACAGGGTTGTTTTTATTTTTCATATTATTATCGCCTGTGGTATATATTGCCATAGCCTATGGTATCACAGAGCACGGAAACCGCTTACCATCAGATGGCCTATATGCTTGTTTGCCATCCTTGACGTATCCATAGTAATATTTATTTTTTATATTATAAATGCGAATGTAACTCTGTCTATCTGTAACGCTTTCATGTCTAAACTACGACACCGATTTTTATAAAATTTGGCAAGGATTCATACGGGCGAACCCATAATAAATGTTCCGGTGTGTTATTTGAATCTTTATAAATGCTGTCATTATTCATTTAAAAATAGAAATACTAAAATAAGACCAGTTATTTAAATAAGAAACCAACATTTTACGATTTATTACTAACATAATTTACACATATTACACAAATGATTATCATCACTCCATATTTGTCAAAACTTAATTGCGAAATAACCATTAAAATGCAGTTTGATTCTAACAAAATATTCTTATATAAAATATAAAACCTTTTTTGTTAACCTAAGTCGTCCATTTAAATGCAAATTCTTGTAGAAATCAACAATCTCACCTAATTTTGTGTTGCAGTTTGTCATAGTTATCTTTAAAAAAATCGTCTAAATTACGACCAACTTTTTCTAAAATAATATATAAAAGAATTAAAAAGCATCCGGTATTTGTGCAGACGAACAAATGTGATCCAAAATAGGAAAGCGAAAAGAAATCGAAAACAACGTTATTATTTTATAATTTGTTACAATGACTTGTTACTTTTCGAATGTGCGCTACCAATTTGAGTAAATAAGTGTCCAAATGAAAATAATTCTTGATGTAGTGAGACAGAGTATCAAATCGTCTGATGCTTATAGATTGATATGTCACAATTTATTGGAGTGTGTCTCATTGGTATGAGTAGTTAATCTAGCGTACGAAATGTGGATGGTAGTATTCAACAAGTTGACAGTTTAATAATTTGAAGAAAAAGAAAAGTATCGGTTTCTTATAGTAAAATAAAAACATTGGATAAAATGATTATATAACAGTTACTGATTTTATCTATTCGTTTAATAAACACATGTTGTTTAGGACCGATGAAAATTTTGGTACAATAACCTAAAAGCGAACATTGCAATTATCAACAGAATATAAAAACTTGAATTACATCACAAAGCTAAAAACACGTACACTTTTTGTAACACCTTTATGTCCGTCTTCAGCATCCATTGCCGCGTAATTCGGCAGCTTCAACACGAGATGCTGTAATGATGGAGCCAAGGACATCTCTCAATTTCACACATGACCGCACTAATCTTCTGCTGGCAACTCAAATTGTGCAGTTACAACGTTGATTGACGGTTTTTTGTATCAAAACAATCATTTATTTGATGAATCACTACGACGATACTTATTTAAGAACCACAAATAGAATTTGCGACAATACTAGCTGTCGTAATTTTGGTTCCTTGTTCGACATGACGCAAGATATTTTTTGTGTGAAATATGGTCTTGGATTGATAGGGCGTGGGTTGTAACGGAAATTGATGATTGAGGGATAAATTCGTGTAATTTGATGTTTGTATTTCCTTATCGTAAGCTTGTGATTGTAGGTTTTGTAATGGCAATACGTCATCGTTGTGCTTCCTGATATCAACTAAAATGCTTTAGAGACACTAGAAAACAATAAAATAAAAACGAGCAATTTTTGAGAAAAAGATAACTAAAATCTTTTAAAAGATAATTTACAAAAAGCAATGGACCATATTCATACTAATAGCCATAACAAATTAAAGTCCCCTAAAATAAAAAGGGCACTAAGTCATGTATTATAAAAAATATATCAATGAAATTTAAGATCGATGCCTATTATAGAATGGCATAAGATACTAGAATAAGTATTCCAAGTAGACCGTTGTTGATCGACTGCTGAACACTATCCGCCATTTCTTTTTAATCCTTCTTTGGTTAGGGGAGGTTGGCAATCAACTGCATCATTCTCTCATCTCTCGCGAGGTGTAATAATTATGCATCTCTAGCTCGACTGCACTGAGGGCGTATTGTTTAAAGTAGTTGCCTCGTTGTAGCTTTGAATCCTGCACGAAACAAAATTTGTGTGATTTGCGTATAGTTGTTCCGAGTCTGGGCGTATTTTGTGACCCCCACAACACAGAAATTACACCTAGTGTAGCAGCAGTCTTTTTAAAAAGAAAATTAAGAGAAAAGAACAATCTTCCGTCCCCAAATATCAATAACGAGCTGTTTGCACCACTGCATATTAAAATCTATAATCGGTTCAAATTTTAGTTCCCTGCACTCCACTGACTTTAATTAATTTGCTGCTCGACCTCACGTTCTACTTCGTTTACCTTCAATTTTCTTTACCATAATATTTTGGACACCAACCTTACGCTGATATCAGTAATGCGAAATATCCACGTAATCAAGGACGTAAAGGAATATTTTCGAAGAAACCACAAGAGGTTATCAAAATAAGGAAGTTTTAGAGAACAGACAAAATAAGACGATTTCGTAGACGTTAATCTCGGGTCGTGATATAAAACTGGAATGCCTTGTTTGCATACATTTTATAGCTCAACATACGTCTGGGTCGTTCATTGTCTGCTTCTATTTTTAGGCCAAATCAGCAACTGCAGTCTAGGTTTATTTTTATTTCATATTAAATAACATGTGAAGTGGAAGACGTGTTAAGTAAGCTGTGCCAATCAATTATAAGCAAACTTGGTTTATTGAGACAATTCCAGTTCTTGGAATATTGCTTATGGCTTTACAAACATTGATACATGGGACACAGCGATCACCCATTATCGGCACAAGTCTTAGTGAATCATACTTGTCCTGAGCAGGTGTTGAAACCACCAAACTCGGCAGTGTATAGTGCAGCACATCTATGCTCATTTAGCCTTTATTTAAATACTTAGAAAAGCCAGGACAAAGGACACACTTGGCAAAACTATTTACCCAATCAATCACAATTCTTTGTTTTGGGTGGGGATACTACCACATATTTTATTTGTACCTCAATGCATATACCACTGTGCCATCCGTCAATTATAAGATGTAATATCGTATTATGAGAGTCTTATTCAAACATGCGTCAGCAAATTTATGATTCTGCCATAACCAGTTACTAAAGATCACTTAACATTCTTGAAAGCATCTAAAATGATCACCTACTTATAATTTCATTTTAATTTTTGTCGCATCATTGCGGTTATTATTAATAAGTGGTGGACTACCATAAAAGTTTGCTGTGACGTAATATGGGATGGGTTTTGTCTAGTCTCTTCTTAATTGTCTCTTTCTAGTCACGCCTACATAGTCTAAAGGTCAAAACATCAAAGATAATGAATTACAAGCTGTAAATTCTTAAAATGGTAGGAAAATGCAAGCAAATTTATAAAAAAGAACAATTACAGACAAGACATTAAAAAGTAAACCACAGATTAAATAGATTGTTGTTAATAAAAAAGGCGTCAAATTTGATACAATGTCATCAAGAAAGCTATATAGATACTTTATTGCTACGCTTATAAGGAACTAGGCTAGATCCCTACGACTAAAGATTTTTTTAAATTAAATATGTATCTATCATAGAAGTAAAGTATCTAAAAATGGGTAAATGACGGCAGACACACTCGACTTTACATAGTTAACGAGATGTGTGTAAATCATCTCTGCTACACTCTTCAGGACTGACCGGTATGATGATATAGCCATAACAATCACCAAAGTATTACCAATCAGAAATAGAAACAATATATCGAGATCAAAGCTCAGGAAGACTTTAATCCGATTTCCTTAACCCATAATGTTCACATCCCATTATTATACTTAAAGTGAATACAACGCATAATACACACTTCATAAAATGAGATACAACCCTTATCTCTTTCAGGTAAGGTTCATTTTACTATTGAATTCGTGCAAATAACGTTTGTTTATCTGACACTAATTGATACCAACATTTGTTATAAAATAGTTTCGTAAATCAGGAAACTACATTTCTTGCTCCCTGATTAACTTAGATATTTCCGTTTATATGATTATTTATTTTAACGCACATCTCAACATTCTTAAAAACATTTTTTATTATTTATTTCACCACCCAAAAGGAAAACAAGAACCAAGAGGAAACCCAGACACGATTAAAATACTTTGTAATTATTATACAGATGTAATGTAATTTGAAATGCACCGCATTTCATGAAAATGAACGGATGATATTATTCGAATATGTTGAATGTCGATTCAGAAAATAAATAAAATAGAACTACAAATTTAACACTAACGTTCGATGTGTCAAATATAATCGACATCACAAAAAACAGGAGACAAATGACACGGAACGGATAAAAAATATTTCAACATTTAAAATTAGAACTGTACTAATTACCGTTCCTGTGAAAGAAATATGGCGCCGAAAAAATGCGCTTCAGTTATAAATTGGGTCTCTCCTTAATGCGTTTCGTCGCTAGCTTACATCCTGCATTCCATATTATACCTCTCATTTTCTGATACAAGAAATCCCACTGACCCGAGAATAAAATAAATAATGTATCGTCCCACCTTGTTGTAAATTACTAGAAAAAGTAGCACTATAGTCGTAGGCGAAAAACGATAACTACTTATTCTAATTCCGCCATCTTTGAATTAAGATTGTATTTTCTATGAGGTGTCATTTAAAACTCTGTTACCAATTAATAGGTGTGGTCAAATTCTTTTGTTATATATTTTTATTTTGTGCCAGTTATAGGTGTGGCGAATGTATTTGTATAATTTAATGCTAAATGACTAAATCCAACGTCGAACATCGAACATCGAACCTTGCATTCTTGGCGCATGACGTGTTCTCCTGAAGTCGTATGCATTTCGTCTTGATACGCTTGTGTGGAATTTTGAACAGTTCATTCAACTTTTTAGTACTGAGCAGATTTGCTGTAGTTATCTTCAAAGAGCACTTATCTAGAGATTGTTATTTTATTTGAATTAGCTTGCCTGAAATTGGATTGTATAAGTGGGTAAATATAATCTAAATAAATTAAGAAACATGGGTGTGTAACTGTTTTAATATGGTAACCTGATCAAATAATATATGGTAATATTCTCCGGGAAAGCAGGCTATTTAAATGTATAAAGATGCACTTGACACGTGAGATGATGATCACATTATCATATATTGACATTTTTAGCTATACAAGAACTGCCTCGTTAGTCTACAAATAGTTGTTTCGATTCTGGGTATTCTTAATGTTTGTTGTATGAATGTTTGTAAAGCCGGTCAGAACGCAGGATTAATCCTGCTAAAACCTATTAGGTAATGGAATAGTCTTAGTTTTACTTCGACGGTCCTGTAACATATTTTTGTACCTACCTATTGTGCCCGTTGACCATTCCGTGGGTGGGGGGAGTATTATAGCTTCTTAAGTTAAAATGTTATCGCTAGCAGCATTGAATCTGGAAATGTGTCCAGTTTACCGAAAGGAGCTCTCCTTCTCATTCGTGGGACCTAAAAACATAGCAGGCTAAATGTTGATGTATTATACCGATAACTGTTTGAGGGATAGGCATAAAAAGAGTATAATATTGTCTTCTGTTTACGCGAATGTTATTCATTGAAATTAAACTACTATATACGGATTTTATCGAGTTGTTTATTTAGCACTGTATTACAAACTTTTGAAAATATTACACTATATAATACAGTGCTAAATAAACAACGCGATAAAATCCGTATATAGTAGTTTAATTTCAATAAAAAGAGTATTTATAAGAATATAAAAAAGGTTTTGTTATATACAAACAAGTACTGGCATAAATAAAAACCAATAACGGAATGTTGAAAAACAGGTATATAAAATAAAAATTCTGTTATTAAAAATGTAATACGGACTCCTCTCAGAATTTCAAGCAAATAAAGTAAACTGTTATTCTTAACCCGGCTATAATTATTATTGTAACCCGTTAGCACAGATGGCGCTACCGTGTAACTGGGTTTACATTTCATTAATAACCAATAACGTTAACGGTATCCACCTTATAAATGCGTGTTATCCTTAGCCGTTGATGTTAACTTCTTAAAAATCTTTTAGCATTTATTTCACCGATTCTGGATGTTCTTTGTGTCCGTTGTTTAAATATTTGTAAAGTTCTCTGCGACACAGGAATAATTATTAGGGCGAAAGTTGTCTTATAAATAAATAAAAGAAAATGTATTTTCAATTGTGTCTGGCATTCCAGAAATTGATACACTAATAAATTACACTTCCTTAAATATATTCCTACAATACACGTAGTTATTAAAAAGTTATATTATATAAATTCACATTAGACGGGTACACACATTAGGAGGTACATATATGGTATTTTCATCCATTTAAATCTTAGAGTGTTAAAAATATCATCTATTTAATTAAGCCGTAGGTCTTACAACTTAATAACGCTTATAATTTTTCCGTCAAAGTAGGTATATTTTGCAACAAAGGAAAAATTTACAATCACCTTCAATTTTGCTTTTTAATAACCGTAGTAGGTTGATAGTACGTGATCACTTAGTTTTAGGAAATTCTTCAGCAGCGGATTTCCTAATACTTTTTTGGCGCTACAAAAAGTCCCATTAGCAAAATTAATCTGTCCTTAGCAATTGCAAAACCGTTTCGGCCGCAAACAATGGGAGCAATTTTCTGTCATCAAAACGCGTCAAATCATGTTTTAAATAAATCTTCCACTGATGCAAGTTGCAATCTATAAACAGGTTTCTTCTTGACTTGTTTTAATAATGTGAAACATTAAAGAGAACTGTATTTTCTGTAAATAAGTGTGTTTTGGCACAAGCGTTTCGTTGTTAACTTTGTTGCAAATAGGTACTTACCAAAGGAACATACCCATTTATGAGCCCACGTATTACAGCCAAATTTTTTACTGCAGAAGCAAAATCGTCATTTTATCACTACACAAAATCATAAAAAACAAATTGAATTTGCAATGGTTAATAGGAAAAAAAAAAAATTATGTTAATTAATTACGACTTAATTTGTAGTTAAAGTCATGTGTTACAATCAATATGTTTACTGTAAAATGTTTGTTAGTTTATCAATACACAAAATCACAAAAAACAATATTCAATTTACGATGGTAAAATAATATTTTATGTTAATTAATTACACTGCATTAATTATATCCAGCTAAAAAGACATGGAGTCAGGTTTTTAAACTTCAGACTTCGAGTGACAATGACGTTTAACGTCAGAAAATCAAAAGTACATTATTTTGGTTGTGCTTGCGCCGGCGATGTGTTCTGTTATGTTATTCGCATTGTCGTATTAAGCATCGGTGCTATTTGGTTCCTGTTTAATTTCTCATTACAAATCAGCTGAAAGAATAATTATTTTTATTTTTAATGTACCGCGACTTGTAAACTTATCCATTAACTAACCTTACCTAGTTACACATTCGAATAAATACATCTCATCATTGCAAATGCCAATTTTAATTAAATAAAGCAGAAGTATAATTATTGTTTTTCTCTAACACATGCCACCAAATCTATGAGTGTAACAAGTAGGCCCAAAGATGTAGGAAAAATGAAGGATCTCCTTTACAACATCATTTCGAGATAACCGTTGTTGACGTATTTCTATATTGTAGGCTATATATAATTATAATACCTACAAGTCTATGTAAACAAGAGGGGTAGGTTATGCTGGGTAGGTTAGGAAGGTAAGTTAGAAGTGCATTTAAGAAGATATTGGCGACTAGCAGACACGGCTTCAGACTGCGTATTACTGCTGATATCTTGCTGGAAAACCCCAATAACACTTCATTCAACCCTTAAATCGAACCTAAAGCCTGTAGCACAGCAGTCGCATTCACTACAGCAGCATCAGCGAGGTCGGTTAGAAAATCTTCAATATCTACAAAAGTACCTGACCTAGCTGTATGAAATAAAGACTAAATTAAAGAATATTTAATGCCACATAAAAAAATATATAAAGCCATTTTATTTATTTTTAATAGTATTTTTGATATTCAGTGTAGTACAAAAAATATATTCTGCTATTAAATAAATATGTTGTACTGATGAGGTATTTTCTACCTCCAAAACACTTTTTATTTGACTGATCAGTATTGCATTTCACATTTTTAATAATATAATAATTAACTAATAATAGCACACGTGTAAATGAATCCGACGTGCAGACGGCACGAGCGCCGATCCATTCATAATTAATGAATATTTTAATGAACGGTTTATTTTTAATAGTACGGATGTGACTAGGCTGAATGTGGGTCACGCCTTGGCATGCAGATGAGTGCAACGCTGCAATCGCGAGATTTATTGACATAACTAGTTTCGTTCATAAATTTAATTGCACGTTTTTATCCTCTTGAAGATTATTTTGATCACTCGAGTGGTTTTAAAGTATATTTAGGGTTCTAATATTTAATGTACCTAATAGGAAATGATTTGCTTTATATTTAGGCAACAAATAATTGTGCATTTTATATGTACCTATCTGCACGTGTTTACTAAATGACGCCGATAAATTATTATATTTTATTTTATTGGTTTACAAACAATTTTTATATCAATGCATAAGTTAAATAAAGCACATAACATAGACTAGATGTAAAGTATTAAGCGGGAAACACTACATGCTTATTATTTTCATTATTATGCATTTATTTGTACAAGAAATAGTTATCTATTTTGAACATACAAGTTCATAAATTATTATTTAAATTTGTTACTATTAATATTTTTTGCTTACATTCAAACACATACCATTTGTTATACATGTTTAATGACTAAAAGGAAAATTAAAAATCTAAAACGTCGCCATTTAATTTAGCGCCCCACATCTCGATAATTTCCCATTGGAAATAATAATATCTGCACTAATACAATCTTTTCTTCTGCACACTATATACTTATCAATTTCAAGTATCCAATTTCACAAGAAAAACGTCGGGTCAGGAGAATGATTTTGTAAAAACAATTTTTAATTTCGCCTTCGATTATAATGGTTAACTGTGTCTCAATATTACATAAAAACTGGCGCAACATAACAATAAATCAACAGTCAACATACAATTCGACATAACATAAAAACAACGTCCCGCGGGATCAAACTGTTGAATCTAAATCATGCGCACGGGCATTCCTATCGCATTATCGTCGCCGTTAACAAGTCGCACGTGTTATAGAGATCAAGCTGGATGCTATAAAGTACAGCTATGAAACGCTACCAAAATAGTACTGGTACTACACTTCAGTCCAATTTTATTGTATACAGCTTACGGCAATACCTATTTATGTCTGGGGTTGTGGTTCTAATAAATCCCGATAAATCAGTACGTGAATAGGCAATAGTGCATACAATAAGTAAATCTATAGAGACTGACCATGTTGGATCGTGTAGGTATAACATTATCAAAATGCCTTCTTCCTTGTTGTGACCAGATCTTTCATATGCTATCCAAATATGTATTTATCCACACAAAACCCAAAATTTAAGACATTCTGTCCAACAATATTATTAGAAAATAGTGACCGTTTGGCGATAAGCATTCTCCACGGAAGTGGGTATAAGGATGAATAGCTTTCAACTAACTACTTTCATACGTCTAAACCACGACTTCCCTTTATAAAATTCTTGATCTTGAAGTTAACATTCTCAGTGTGCTTTGGTGAGGCTCATTTTCTTTGAATATACATATATATAATATATGAATATCGCTTGCAATACTTATATTGCAAGCGATATTCAAAGAATAAAGAGGAATACTATTATTTTTCTTTTATGTTTAATGATATAAACCTTGTTTTACTTATTTTGAAAACAAAAGCACGCTACTGTGTGTAACCTATTGCAGTTGGTTTAATTTTAGCCAAATATGTGTAATTAATGACTACTTGTGCACTGCGGTTCCGACTCCAATTAGTATTTGCCATTCCTAGTTAGCTCTTTTATATCGTTACGTGACGTTATTTACTTTTACTCTCCTTAATAAAGGGTTATCTAAAACAAAAGTATATTGTCATATCTGACTTGTAGATTCCAAGATCAGGAACTCATTCAAACAAATACACTTTTTAGCTTTTCAGATACCTACTACATAAAATAAATTACCTATTCAAAGAAAAGTTTAAGGAAGAAAGCTCTTATAGAGTTAGAAATCGTTGAGGATTCCTGTAGTCTATTACTGGTAAATCGAATGTATTTGAATACGATTAGCAACAATTTAGTCAGCTTGAGTATGAGGATGACCGTGTGTGGGATTTCCTTGGTTACGTAGGAAATAAACTTTATTACCTAATCTAAGGTTTACGAATAGGCATATAGCCTATTCGTAAACCTTAGATTAGGTAATATAGGCACTAATATTTTGTAGGAAGTGTACTAATTGTTGGACTTAAAGCGCAGGTGACGAAATTTTGAATTTATATCATATACATTTATATATATTTAGGGTTAAACAGTACATATGAGCAAAATATATGTATTCAAGCTTTAGAAAATATTTAAGTTTGAGCTATATTAAGAAACGTTACAGCACCTGCTTGCTATCTGATTCAGTTTCTACAAAACCAGATAGGTATCGAACACCACAAAGTTACAAAAATGAAAGCCGACACCAATTACATCGAAACACGAAGCAGATAGCAATTATATCTACTATAATATAATATTTTGTAGTATAAAGTGAAAACATTATCGCAATCTGGATCCAGAGTTGAATAACAACAACGTGAGCTTTAAGGAATTTGCTCACATATAGCTATCATTAAATTAAATCTAGCCACGATATCTTGCCATCAAAACAACCCTTAATACCCCAGTAATAAGATTCAAAAAACCACTAAAATACTGCAGCAATAATTTTGCAGAACAAACCACTTCTACCAGCAGTTAGGTAGTATGTAAGATACACTTGTTGGCATGCAAATGTGGCTACATGCCTCTCAACATGCGCATGCGGTGGCTCGTGGTTGCCTTTCTTTGGCAGGACGTGTACTTCAGTTAAGATAAGAATGCACTTAGGAATATACGTTGGACGTCCCGAGTTATTATTGGACGGCAGATGAATATTGCAGGACGTTAGGATACATCATAATAGTTAATTGCGTTCACGCAAGCAACTTTGTCGGTTTACATTTCTGAATGACGTTATGAAATGCGTTTATGATTCCGTAGCTATTTCGATCTTAAATTAGCAAGTTTATTATTAAGATCGTTTACAAGGATGTAGGTAATTAATACTGTTAAATAATTGAAGTTCGGGGTTTATTGAATGATAAATTTGAAACATTATTGCTATAATCTCTTGCTCAAATTATGTTAATGTTGTCTTATAAGGCAAAGATTTCGTTTGACAAGGATTCCGTATGTATAATAAATTTTAGCAATTGCAGCAAATAAGTTCTTAGATAAAATATTTCACATTTATAGAGCTCTTAACTCTGTTTTCTAAAATAAATACTGAGCCTCCTGGGATGAGTTTGCTTTTCGCAATGATTTATGATTGTTACTTTTATCCAAGGTATGGTTAAAAGTTATAAAAGTTAATGGCTAAGTAGATATATATTACATAGTATCGAAACTAGGTATCTATTTATAGCTTAAGTGAAGAGCAATAAAAATATCCTACTTAGAAAATACAGTGCTCAGTTGATATGAGCAATCAGAACCTTGAAATATCTTACAAATACCGATTACTGATAAATAACTATCAGTACAGAATTGTGGAATGCAAATCGTAGTCGGTCGACATCTAGGATTAGCAAATTAGTATATATTTATATTCCTTTATGTTTAATAAAATATTCACATACGTAGTTATAACGCTGATAAGACATCAAATACCCAATGTATACCACATCTTGATGTTGTAAAGCAGAGTGCATATTACAGATCCATTAAAATATTTAATAAATTGACATTAGATGTAAAAAAAATATTTCGTAAATAAGATTTTTTAAGCGAACTTAAGCGGTTCCTGTTAAAAAATGCTATTACTCAATTGATAACATGTGAATTACATAGCAAACTTTTTATCTCATATACCTAACATTTTATTTGTTAAATTTATTAGTTTGACATTTTATTTTTAATTCTTTTGTTTTGTTGGCATTTGACATTATATGGTTTTTGTGGTTATTTTTCATGGTATTGGATTATCTTTCTTACATTTGATTGTTTTATTTTAATTTTTTACTTATTAATAATTAATTGACATCTTATCCTATCTCTTTCATGTTTTTAATTGTGGTATCATCAATGTTTATTATACTTAAATAATTACATTTATATTGCTGAAACTGTTACTTACATTATGATTCTCTTATCACAGGTACTTTCTAACATATTATATTAGAAAATACCTGGCCCTTTGGGAGGCTTATACGGAGACATGGGTCTAACGTGAAGAGGCCCTTCGAGAGTTTTAATCAAAGGTGGGATGGAACACCTACAGCGGCACTAGCCGCAGCAGGCGTAGGACTATTGCTACGTATGGATTCTAATATATGGGCTATAGGTATGGGTGTTTGGTGGACCGGTATATTGCTAACTATGGATGAAAAACGGCGTCTGCCCTGAATACTCTAATAGCATCAATGCAATGGGCAGACGGTGACTCGCCAACTCACTAGATGGGCCCCCTGATATGCCACTATAGGCATACAAGCCAGCAGCAGAGGGCAACACCGGTGCGAGTGGCTAGGGGTGTCGAGCGGTGCGGCGCCGGTTTCACCATCACGGGTCTCGTGACAACGGAGACCCGGAGCGGGTTTCCCCGTAGTTATACCCTTGAAAATGACACTTCCACCCCCAAGCATATAGCTCTAGCGGCCCTCCTCTGACCGGCCAACCAAGGCAAGCCAGAGTTGAGAGTCCTACGGGCGCTCTTGAAGTTCCACCCGAGCCAACCAGTAACGGCAAGCCGGGGACAAGGCCCTAACCAACTCTCTGAGGCATTCAGGACCGCAGTGTCGCCACTCACATTCAGCCCGCCACAAGCTGCCCTGCGGTTGTGCGCTTTAATTTAACCTGGTGATACATTTTTTGTTTATATCACAAGGCGAAGGTGATAGTTTTAAAGCTAGTGTACTGTGCCCTCCGATATCGCGTTAGTCTCATGATGAGATAATGACTGTCCCAGAGGGGTAAATTATGATTATTATTATTCTTTGTAATTATTTATATTTTGTAAAAACATTCGCATAAAATGTAAAATTGTTTTCTGAATTAAATAAATGAATCAGAAAGAAAATAAATAAATGAATCAGAAATTACGCGAAATAGTCGATGATTCTGCATTATTTTCTAAAATATGAAAAACAGATCAATATCCTTTTGTGCATATTAATTTATTATTACGTACACAACTACTTAAATACACACACACGAATGTTTTATTTCGCACATGATTACAATGATAATAAAATCGTGTCTTAACAACACACAGAACGGCGTAAGCACGATTTCCACCTGCCGTTTTACTTTATATCTTAAAGAAATATCGCCATTTGTGTGTAAATCGTCATGATTGTGGCAACATTAGCGTGTCTATTTACACCTGACCACAGTGTTGCCATGATAAGATCAACATTTAGCGCCACTTTGCACTCAACTATTTTTATATCTATATTTGGTTCGGTCGTTTTAGTCGTTAGTTGGTTCTTACCAACCATTAAGGACACAGATATATGATTGTACTTTTACTATGTATAGAGAGTATACGCGCTAATAGTAGACACAGTTAATACAATTAAACTATATTGGAATATATTACTAATGTGTAAAATCGAATTCGAATGACTGCATGGTGAAGGACGTAGTGCTTTGTGTTGTCGATAAATTCGAATATACATACTTAATTTAAATACAATTATGTATGGAAATTGCTAATTTAAAAATGTCGTTTATTTTACTTACACTTACATATACCTACTTTGTCATTAACTTTTATAACTTTTAACCATACCTTGGTTAAAAAACAAAAATATATATTATTATAAATCAGAGTTAAGAGCTCTATAAATAAAGAATATTTTATCACAGTTGTTGCAGCAGTTCATCATGATAGTGTATGTTGCACTTTCCTTTACGTAATTTAACCAATACTGAGGATGGGATGGCAATCAGTCTCAAAGCTCACAACATTTTTACTACTTTGCTGATTCAATGAACAAGAAGATTCGATATACGAAAATTCGAATAAATCTAGATTCTGACTTCAGATCCAGATATAACTGTTTCGACTAAATATCACTACGTGAAACAATTTCTAAGGAGTCCAGTCATAAAGGTGTGCTAAAATTATGCGGACGACATACCAGTTTATTTATGTTATGTAGTACTGGACGAAGCATCTTAATGGGCACGCGTGCCGATCTTAGATTACGTTAGGATGAGATGACTTCTTTAGGCGTCTAACTATTATAAAGATGGAGCGGCGGATGAAAAATATTTGCCTTTTAATTCTTTAAGCTTGATAGTTTTGGAATATATACAGGGTGTCCGGTAATTAATGGATAACCTTGAAATGTCTTATAATAGAACCGAAGGCCGTTCAGAAAAATGAAAAAAAAAAAAATGAAGATACATTATATATATTAAAAAGTGCAAGCTATTATAGCATAGCATACTTTTGACTGTCTATCTATTAGCATAATTAGTGTTTAATAATAAAACAACCGGCCAGGCGGACCGATGACCTGAAGAAGGTAGCTGGGTCAGACTGGATGCGGAAGGCAGAAGACCGGATGTTGTGGCGTAAAATGGGAGAGGCCTATGTCCAGCAGTGGACTGCGGTGGGCTGATTGATTGATTGATTGAATAAAACAACAAAACACCGATGGATTTCATTCATTTATGGTCGTAGTATACAAGAAAGTTATACATGGTAATTAAAAAAAGCATATATCTCAAGTAGTAGTTAGGATAGATTATTTTTCATATTTTTTTCTGAACGGCCATCAGTTCCACTATAAGACATTTCCAGGTGATCCATTAATTACCGGACACTCTGTATAATATTAGTCCTGTAATAAACTGGCTCTCTGCTGGCCACGGGCCTATTCTCAGTAGGAAATGGTCATTGTCCACCACGCTGGCCCAGTGCGGGTTGGCAAACTTAACATGTTTTGGAAAACATAAACATTTTGGAATATTATTAAGACAAAACCAAATGGAATGCTCCATTTGGTTTCCTTTTGGTTTTGTCTTATATATTTCGAATTTTCCAAATACACTTTAATACTGAACCATTTAAAAATGATATATAGTTTTGATTCAAGCATAATGTGTCCTTAGCGCTCCGCTCCTACTGTTTTCGCTTGCATTCGAGTTTTAAATTAAGCCCTCGACGTTTAGAAAAAGCTTATGTTCAGGCGGAGTAATTTTTATCGACTGTGACTTATTGTTAATATTTATTACTACAGCAACAAAGGAAAGAAATCTAAAATTAACTTTATACAATATAACATCTATCTATTCTTTAGGCTTTTCAAAAATGTGTAGGCTTCAACCAATATTATGAATTAAATATCTTAGAATGACTAGCAATACAATAATCGAATCCCTTAAACCACTGCTAAACATATGGTTTTCCTTTGTATTCCAGGCAATGCGAAAGAACTTCCTAGCTAGCGAATTCCAGTTTGGTCGGGAATGCAAGGAATTACCTGCGAGAGATGTCGTAATTGAAATATTAATAAACAAGTAATAAAGTACTAAAATAACTCTCTATCTTAAGCACTGAACAAATATAAACCTAATGGAGTAAAATTATTAATTATCAAGAATGTAATACCTCGCTTATAACCTACACGATCCGAGTCAAGAATTATATTGTCGCGGATCTAAAGAGAAATGAGGAAAATCGTTGCATGTTGCATTTCAATGTATTTTCAGTATTGGAAAGCAATATAAACTATGTCGCTAGGGTGTTATTATTTTGTAAGTAGCTGTCCCATCCCATTTTAAAAATCGTGATCTGATTGATAACTAATATTTGGTGGTCTGGTTAAATAGGCCTGTGTGTCGGAGAATGATAAAATATAGGTACTTACCTAAAATTTCTTAAACAATAATTAAAATATGCGTAGGATGCTATTCAAATTGTTGCTGCGCTCTTATAAGTTAAAACAAGTGTCAGAATGGCATAAGTACCTGGTTCGGACGTATAGGTACAAGAAAATAAATGTGAGATTTCCTGGCAAGAGAAAGTTTTACGTCATTAAACGACCGACCATCTATCACCATTTACTATACATGGGCTCCTAAAATGGTTTATTATCATAGGCATATTCGAACAATCCTACATACCGAATACGGCTTAACCGTTGCCCATACTACAAATATTCGATGTTTACAATGAGATCAACACATACGTAGATTGCGCTCGCGCCTGTCAAGTTCACGCTTGATTTATGCGCGCAACTGTTGTGCGCTCTTTGTGCGTCACATGCGCACACGCATGTGTTTGAAATACACGCTTTTTGAGTTTTTAACGAGATTTCTGTGTCGTGTCAAATATTTGACAGCTTACAAGCAAATATGAGAGAATAATGGCAGTCGCAATGTGAAACATTTTCACTGTTATATTTTGGGAAAATGATTTGCTTTACCATATGAATATTACTTACAAGATCTAATGATCAAGATGTAATCCATAATTAATATTACAAATGCAGACATCATACATCATATAAAGTAACAAATGTAATGCAGTAACATCTGTTACTTTTTGTAGCTAAACCACCAAACCAAACCAACCACTATTATCGATTACTTACCTACTTTTAAAATCGCCATCACATTTGTGTCTTGCATAACTCTAGAGAACACTAAGCCGTATTTTTCCAGAACTATCTAGATACCACTTTTAATACTTACTCTATCTAACCTAGCCCCGACAAATATCAGCTACAATATTCTTTGTTTTGTACAAATTCCTCAATAGAAATCTTGCACGTTAATGCAAAAATGCAAAAATTCTATTGAGGAAATCACAAAGCACGCAATCATAAAAGTAGTTCATAATTCATACGTCATTTCGTTAATTAGTTAGGTATAGTGCGTTTTATCGAAAATAAATTTAAAGGACTTTCGATAGGTAATTACTTATGAACACATCACTTTTGCAAAGAAGTTTGTAGATAAATTCCTTTGGTGAGACGATTGGTGCTCTTATGTTTTTAATTTTCTTTCGATTTATCTTTAGTGTGTGTTATTCTAGCATATTGTAACTTAACACAAGAATCCATTTTATTTTAAGAATAAACAAAAATCTACTAACTTTGTAGTCGAAACATTATTATTTCAATAAGCGTGTACTTAGTTGTTGTTTTATTGCGATTGTGTAGTAAATGCAACAGCCAACTTAACAGCACCACCAAGAATTTATAACGTCCACAAATCAATCCTTTACCAGCATTAATGTTCGCGAGGTTGAGCTAAAGCAAACAAATACCTCTGAATTTATTTCCATACAAAATGAACAGAAAGGAATATTTACAAGAGCGGACAATACTAAATAATGTAGTAAATTGTAGCGATTAAATGTAGGTACAAAGGCATTTTGTCGCATATCTTAGATAACTTAATGAAGCAGATACAGCGCTTGGTTTGGTCATTTTATGGGCAGCTAGTTAACTAAATGCAAAAATAGACCGAATACCTACGGATATATTTGTTTAGTTCTTGAAATATTAGGTAAGGGTTATGACTGCTTACATTTAACTAGATTGAGTCCTATGAATCAGCTTCCGTTTGTTGATCAATTCGTTGTTATTGACAAATATTCGAACTATAATGAAATGTCAACGTTGGAAGCAACATTGGATAATGATCCTACTGAATATCTTTCACGTACCTGGCAGCCGCCTTTGAAACCGTCCATTTTATCTTTCTAGCGCCCTTGTTTCATAATTCGAGACAGACTGTTAAAAGTTAAGTATGTTAAAGTTAGCTAAAACACTTTAAGACAGAAATGAGTGCTTTTTTTAAATCAACATCTGCATTTTAACTCGGGTCTTGTGTCACAGAAGACTTTAGAAACATACAATAACGGACACAAAGTCCACCAACATCTCATACGTATTTATTTTCCATTTTTCCAGGTAACCCCAACGACAAGATCTTATATGGTCGTCCAAACAAACGTCGGAGCGCGTCGTTTCCCGCCCCGCGATCACTGGATCGACGCAACTCGCTGAGGATCTTCGGATCATCCAGCAAATACCTCCAGCGGTGCGCTTCGACGAGGAGCCTGCATCACAAGAACGCTAACACCACCGACAGTTCGTCGTCCACCGATTACCCGCCGAGTGTCGAATCTGCGTCGCCTAGTGAGTTGACCTTTCATTACTTACAGTATCTTGTAGGTGCAACAGTCCTCGTGATTACAGGAATAATAAGGAGTTTTGCTGATATCCTAATAGTTGCATTTTACTGAAAGATTTTACTTGACAATGACGTTAAATCGCTTAGACTTGACCTAGACTAGACCGATGGATATATTTATGTCTGGCAATCCAAGACTTGACTTAAAGATTCAGTTACCCATAATAGGGGATATCCCAAACGTTTGTAATAATTTCAGTCGAAATAATTCTAAGCACGAAACTCAATTTAAAACTTGTGTTTCAGAAAAAGTGTCCCTGCTCTCCCGCTTATTCAGACGAAGCGGCCGCAGCAAGCAGACGCGCGCGATGAGCACCTTCTCTGCGCAGTTCCCGCCCACCGAGTGGTTCAACTCCAAGGCGGTGCACCTACACTGCGTCGCAACGCAGACCAACTCCAAGGTAAACTTCATGCTTGACGTACCAAAATGCAATGGATATAAAATACTTAATTATCATTATCTTATTAATATAACAGCAAATGAACAGTTAAGTAACGGTTGCCTTATTTTATGCTTTTCAGGAGTCACTGCAGAGTCAAACGTCATTCGTCTCATCGTATTACGACGGTTCAGAGATCAGTAATCGTTCTTCGACGCTGCCACGTCGGCACAAACGGCACCTATCCACCGAGTCAGGGCTGGCGGGCTCCGTCACCGGCAACTACGACCACTCGCCTGTCAGACACTCCAGTCCTAGCTCCGGCAGCTTACCGAGATCAACATTAAGCCGGAGTTCCACAAATAAAACTATCCTGGACCATTTCGGATCACCACAAAGAAACAGCGATCCTAAACTACGAGACAGCCCAAGTGGCAGTCTAAGAAGGGTAGACTATTCAAACTCAGACCACATTATGTCAACTAGTGGCCCTTCAAGTCTAGAAAGCACGACACCGCACCGTACTCCTCGTAAGGATGCCAAAAACGGTCAGTCAGACCAAAACTCACCAATGAAAAGGAGCTATCACACTAGCGGCAGTAGCGGTCACTCGAGTCTAGAGTCACACATATCCGACCGCACGTTAAAACCTTCGCCTAGTCATAGCAACACGCACGGAGCGCCCGGCCTTAGCAGAGCACAATCACTGGTTAAAGTACAGAGCTTACAAAGCTCCCCAAAAAGCCTTCACAAGTACAGAACGAAACCACCTATTGTCGGTGGCGAAACGGTAAAAAACGGTAACACGTCACCCAAAAGTTCGCCAAAAAACTGTCCAAGCACACCCAAAAAAACCGCAACCCCACTGCATAAAACCTTAGGGTCGAAAGTAGAAAACCCGTCAACGACGATGTTGGCCAGTTCCAATTCTAACAACTCAATCACACTAAAAGTTACCACGAATACTATCTCTCAGAACGGTGGTGGTACTAACACCAAAGTATATGTACAAAATTCGCCAGTAAGATCCGTTATCACTTTCGAGAATGGTAAAGTCACCGAGACTACAAACGGAAGTAATATTTACATAATCAACGATGACAGACAAGTCGTATCTGTGTCTCAAAATGGGGTTCAAAAACAAACAGCAAAAAATCCCACTGAAACATCATTCGATGTTTGTGTCGAAAAGAAAAAGCAGATGTATCAAGAGTCAGAACCAATCAAAGTACAAGAGAATAAATTCAATAAAAATTCTATGAATGACACGGGTATGAACAATAATCGTAAGCTTTCTTTACAAATAGGTGGTGCAACTAATAACAACAGTTTTGTGTACAAAAATCAATTAAACAATACGAACGAAGTTGCATCGAATCCCGCCTCTCCGGCTATTCACAATAATATAAATAATTTGGAAACTACTGCAAACAGTATTCCTTCGACGCCCACTAAAAGTTATGATAACATTATAGGATCGTTGGGAAGTTTGAGATACCAGAAGAATTCACTGTCGTCGGCCAACAGCGGTATACAAACGAATATCAATTCGAATAGTGAACTGAAAAGCGTCGATTTATTGAAAAAGGCAGCTGCGCTTCAAATGCTGAACGGCCTACCGAATGTAAATAACCGAGTCAGTTCGGATTCTATAGCGAATCTGTTAACGAAAGCTATCGACCAGAAACCAACAGTTCTGGGGTCCGAGCCGAATTTAGCGTTGAAAAACCAGGAGCCAGTAAAAGATATAAATACGTCGGCGGAGAAGATAAACTGCTTGGAGAACAAGCAAAAAAGGTACAGCCTAAGTCAAGAAAGTAAGAAGGAGAACCAAGATTTTTACAATTTTCCGAGCTTAAGCGATTTAAGCTTTAATTTTACGAGTTTAGCTGCGCAGAAGATACTGAAGGGCGTCAGTATAAATAGTGTGGACACGCTGGTCGAGCTAAACATGGCCGCCAACAATTCGGAGAAGCAGAACAATCGCGATGTCGCTGCAGTGTGCACGGACTTTGGCCTTGTATAGCAATTAAAGTATAATATTTTTTGTTGTAAAATGTACTATAGTAGACATAACACAGTATGATGTAAGGTAGTTGTATAACTTATTCGTTACTACTTTATAACACGCTTTAGATATGCAATACCTACATATATTTAGTTCGAAACTTTTACTCGTTTAAGAATTTTGTACTCCTACTTACGGAATTTATCTCTTAAACGCATTGTATCCCCTATTATTAAAATTTTGTTTGTCTTTACTAACTTATTATCATCGAAAGTATCAATGTAGAAATTATTTAACACAGTATTCATATATGTAATCGTAAAATTTAATCGGAAATTCTTAGTTTGTAGCTCACTTGAAAAGTATAGACAATAAAATCTGAACACCTGTGAGAACAAAAAGTGGCCTAAAATGAACCTTGTTACATGGAAATTTAGTGCCTAATTCGATCGTAATAGAAAGGTAAATCAATTGTAGTCATAACGTAGTCTTTCACTATCCCTTAGTAAATATACGGCTATCACGCTACGAGTAGATACTGTACTTAAAATTATCCCCTCCACAGCACTTCTGTCGTGCCATCACAATATTTCCAGTGAAAAGTCGAGTACAAACTAGAATACCTAACTCCAAACAGATTCCATCCAACAATGGGAATTTATAGGAATGATTTGTAAAATGTATGTCATGTATTAAGTGCCATAAAACCATAGTATTACATAACGTGGGCGAAATATGGAATGGGAAGCGGTATTTGAAATCATTTCATGTTTATGAACTTGCTGAATTTGTGTATGAAAGCAATGGGTATTTATTCATTAGGGAACATAATCAGAAGTCATATCGCAATTAGTATAAATCAGTAATAACGCCATTTGTAAAAATATTAACAATATAAGATGATGCTTTACAATTTCGTTTTATTTACCAACCCTACAGTTTGTCACTAGTATTTAAGATAAACCTGCAATTTAAAGACACAACTGTATCCCGATCACCAGGACACATAATGTGTCCTTGTGGCACGCCAGCTTTAAGCTCGGCTAGAGATATATCATCATTAACGAGAGGTATCGACAGACTACGATTGAAAGCAGTATGCTATGACAAAAGGAACGTATGGGCTAAGTTAACAACTATTTTAATTTAAAATGAAACTTTTTATACTTGACTCCATAATCAACTGATCTACGACTCCTGTTCCAAAGACTGGACCCAAGCCTGTTATTGCCTCAAGGTGTGGGCTGAAGTATATCACAGTCACATTTCATCAATCCCATGTAATAGGGGATGAGCTTGTTACCTAATATTTTATTGCCAGGCTCCATATTGATATCAAGGTTATTTTTTACCTAAATACATATCTAATAATATTGTCCAGCTCAACCTGATGTCCCAGATTTATAGTCGGACCTGGGCCATCAAATAGAGCCCAAGCCTAATGGCAAACTTAAACCTTTACAAGGCATTCTAGATAGTTGAAAGGGAATGTCGTTTTGGAATAGTATATTTATAAGAATCATTATTGACACAATCACAGGGGGAAAACCTCTATATGACTACTGCTTTCCAAAAACAATCCATCAAAAAAATCTTTAGATACTTGCTTATGAAAACAGTTAACAATAGATTTTGTGTTAAATGAGGTTAAAATCTAAAAGCTCTATTATATTATTATACAAAAATTTGGCTCACTAATCATTTCAAGAGTAAGAAAAGCTTAGAACCTATTAGTGTGTGATCTCACCAGCTATATGTAAAATGGATTTCAGTAAGATTAATAATAGGAGGGTAAAAACTTACTAATTTACAAAAACAATAAAAGCAAAGTATAGGCATGTCCACAAGTCCACTACTTAACATTGTCCTTTTTTTATTTGGTAGAATAAAATCATATTGCAGGCTTCCAGCCAGAGTTCCAGATTTAAAGCTGCTAATTTTCTATTGATATCAACCATGTATATAAACTGGTCCACTGGTGGACATGGGCCTCATCTCAGTGAGATGAGGTAGGCCATAGTAGTCTACCATTTTAGCCTAGTGTGGGTTGTCCAACTACACACATCTTCATTAGAATATTATGGAAAACTTTCAGACAGATGGTGGGCTCGACGCGCGTTCCCGTACAGGCCCACATGAAGTATCTGGGCTTGATCCTGGATGGAAGGTGGCACTTCGACGAGCATTTCAGACAGCTCGCCCCGAAGCTTCTCGGCACTGCGTCCGCCCTTGGACGGCTGTTGCCAAATTTGGGCGGGCCCAGTGCTGGTTGCCGGCGACTCTACACGGATTATCCGGTCAATGGCGCTTTACAGCGTATCGGTATGGGCGGACTCCCTGACCGCTCAGTGCAGGACTCACTTGCGGAGACCGCAGAGATTCATAGCGGTCAGGGTCATACGAGGTTACGTCAGCAGACACTGTGCGTCAGCTGACGCAGCTTACGTGTTGGCCAGGACACCCCCATGGGATTTAGAGACTGAAGTGCTCGCCGAAGTGTTCACCGTGAGTGAGGTGGTGCGGGAGAAGATGGGTTGTCGTCCCCTCCCAGCACTGATTAAAAACACGCGCGATCGAGCCCACCAGGGCATGATTGGTAAGTGGAAGGCGCGGCTGGAGGCGACCCTAGCCGGTTTTAGGACCGTTGGGGCCCTCCAGCCGGTATTGGAGCGGTGGGCAGGGTGGCAGCTTGGGACCCTTTCCTTCCGGCTAGTAAAGGTGCTGTCAGGGAACGGTTGCTTTGGCAAATACCTGCACACGGTCGCACGGGTGGAACCGAGTCCCGTCTGCCACCACTGCGAGTGTGAAGAGGACACGGCGCAGCACACGCTCGAGCAATATCCTGCTTGGGCGGTGCAGCGCAATGAAGTCATTGAGGTTATGGGAGAAGATCTCTCGCTGCCGGCCGTGATCAAAGCCATGGTCGACAGCGAGAGGAAGTGGGCAGCGGTCGCATCCTTCTGCGAGGACATCATCTTGCAGAAGGAGGCGTCGGAGCGGATCCGTGAGGAAAGTATCCTTGCGGATCCGAGCCGTCGCCGGCGAACCGGGCGGCGCAAACGCGCATTCGCGCGCCTCATACCGCCATAATGAAAGCCGCGGGCGGGAAAACGGGGATCTCCCGTCCGCCAGCTATTGAGTAGGTCCGACGCCCTCTGAAGTGCCGGGGCATCGCCCAGGAGTCGTAGTCTGCTGGGTGGGTCGCTGAGGTTAGTCTCTTTTCCAGTGGCCCGTGCACTATACAAGGCAGCGAGTAGGCACCGTGGAGTTGAACCCCTTGTGGTGAGAGGATATACATCAGGCGCATATCCACACGTAAAAAATATAAAAAATAAAGAAGTATTGAACCCGGGAGTGCAACTTCAGTTGCAAACATGTGCATAAAATACATTATTACATAAGTGCAAAGTAAATATTAATACCTAAATATTAGGTCCTACTGATGTATTTGTTAACCCTCTGAAGAAAATCCAACCTTATCTATTATATTTATATTGATATCAATTACATAATTGATTGAAATAATTAACTACTATATAGTTCCTAGCATGTTAAGCAATTGTACTCTTTAATTAAAACAGTAGCATTGCATGTTCCCTAATTCTTTCAATGCACTTTCTCTATAAATTTGCAATTAAATTGATATAGAAGTAGATTATGTACCACTAGCAGTTACTTTCATACATATATAATATATACAATAAATGTGTCTCGTACTGTAAGAGACTAAATCCCACGACACAGAAAATCCTAATGTGGGTCTAGGGCATCAAATTGTCATACTTAAAAGATTTTTTTGAACAATAAATAGTTATTATTATATTACATACATAATTATCATGCCTATGTTCCTGAAGGGGTAGGCAGGAGTGTATGACAGCCACATTTAGTCAACTATAGTTTTAAGTCCCACCTAATAAGAGCAAACCTTTTATTGTTTTCTAGGCTCATTACCAGTCACTGCGCCACTACTGATAGTTGCATTTACATAAAAGATAGCCTGTATTTGTTAGTATTTCAAGCTACATTGCATTAAAATCAATTCAGAAGTTTGCGAGTGACTGCAACAAACATCTAAACATGTCACAATGTTCATAGTATTAAAAAACAAAGCTTTATACAAAATATAAAACTTTATTATATCTAAATGGTAAAATGTAAATTCATATCAACACTACATCTATGGTTAGCTATAAACAAGCTATGGTGCTATGTTCCATTACATCGGTCACTTGCGAGGGCTCAGTTTCAGTCTGACTTTTAATAGATTTCAACCAATCATCTGTCGGGTCAATCTTTTTCATATCCACGTCAGAACTGTCACTCTTATCATCCTCCGTACTCTCTCTACTATCGACGCATTCTGCCACGTCATTATCTAAACTACTTGGACAATTTTCACATACATTCACTGGTGACAGATTCGTTTCTACATCTCTAAACTGCTTCGCCACTTCCTCTGGCTTAATATTTACATAACACACACAATTATCAGTGGCAGTAATCTGTTTTAACGCAGCCTCTTCTATAGCATCTAATTCATCGTTGCCAACATCTTTAGTCAGGTCCTCTATCGTTTTATACGAATACATATGATCGTCCTCGGGGCTGACATAATCTTCCAGTGTAAAAGTATTGCTATCAAAATTAAGCTTCTCAAAACCAATAGCTCCATAGTTACTTACGTTATCTAATAATGTGGATTCGTTATCGAAGCATATTCGAATATTTTGAACACAATTCCTCTTCAAGTCTTTGTCGTCTTGGCATTGTTTACGTATAGCATCGAGTTGACGCAAAGTTTTTAATTCCCTCGCTTTTAAACTCGCATACACTCGCGCGAAGGATTGTTTAACGCTACTTTTCAGCTGAAAACAAAGGAGCACACATTAAAATTACTGGCAACTTAAAACGTAATCGTTCTTAATTTTAAAAAATTAAAATAATTACATTTTCAATGTTTTTGTCAAATTCGTCTGATTCGCTCGCCATGTTTACGTTAAGAAAGTTTGACATTTCTCTAGAAAGTTGCCGAAATAAAATTTCCCAAACCTACTTTTACCTAACATGCTTGCCAACTTGTTGGACAGACAGAACAAGTGTCAGAGTTATATGAATATAGGTACCACTACACGAGATACATATAAGACAAGATGCATAGGTACTTTGAAGAAGAAGAATGAGAACTTCACTTCGTCTTTCAATCAGTCATGACAATGACTGACGGAAATATCTTTCATTTTGCTTTTTTTCACATCTATTAAATAATTTCAAAGAAGTGAACTTTCATATAAGCTGATTATCACCTAACGTCTACTATTCAAAAAGATAATTATATCCAGAAGCTATGAGTGTTGTCAGGGCTCTTGAGGATATTGAGGTGAGGTAGAACCTATCGTATGTTTATGTTATAATACCCGAAAACTACCATTCGTATCCGATAAACAATCAGTTTTAAGCATTAAGATTAGTAAAATAAGGTTTAAAGTGGCTTGCACTTGGTGGCTCATATCCGAGCCGCCGCGCTGGTAAATAAAAGTACACAACAGCGGCTCGTATGCGAGGCACTGTCAAAGGACAGGGAGTGGGTCGTGATGTTTCGTCAATACACAAGCTGCTGGCAAGATGCAAGATATGGCTAAGTTTAGTGCAGTTATAATTTTTCTTGAGCACAAAGCTGCCTTTTTTTGTTACCGGGTATTTCTCGATAATAATTAAGTATAACCAAAGGCTATCATACATTATTATGTTATAGACAGTTAAGATCTTATACCTTTACCTATTTTTTGATTCAGTGCTGTGTGACTAAACACTTGGTAATAACTACGCGTTTTCGGAAATCTACACTTATTTAGTAAATAATGCTCCATTGATCAATCATTACTTATTTGGAATCTATTACTACCATATCAGGCGGTGATGAATCAGTTCTTCCAGTTTACTAAAATGTAGTTTTTTTTTGGCAATGTAAGTAGAAGTTTTAATTTTGACTCTACTAATTTAATTCGTTATTTACTGATAGTACGCCTGTCTTTTATTGTATTTAGCTAATCCGAGAATAACGAACAAACGATCAGTTTCAGTGCTTAATATATTTAACAAAATATTTTCTATAATTAAGGTAATTAAAAGTGAGATAGCAGTGTCAGCTGTTAATATTGAGACTGTTAAAAATGAAATGATAAGTCTAGGGAACACAAATATTTTACTCTTGATATACTTTTTTTAACTTTATTTTACATTTTTTAATTTATTTAACAAAATATTTTCTATGAAGAATAGATATTGATAAGATTGTCATATTTGTCACATATTAAAAAAGTATATCAAGGGTAAAATAATTATGTTCCTTAGACTTATCTTTTCATTTTTAACAGTCTCAATATTAACAGCTGACATTGCTATCTTACTTTTAGTTACCTTAAATCTACCATTCAATACAATTATTAAGCTGGCAAACTGAAATTAAAAAAAAGACTTTATTGATTTTTCGTTTGACAACTCGCTGGAAAACATTCCTCTATTCTTTATTTTCCTCTTCTAAATGGATTAAAATAAACGCGTCAGTGAAGTGTTTTCGTGTTAAATCTGTTGTTATTAGTGAAATTATTCTTGAGAAATAAATAAAAATCATGAGTGAGTTACGACATCGGCGCGGTGAAGGCGATGGCAATGACAAACTGGAAAACGCAGCCGAATCTGATCATGTACGTAGTTATTTTATTGTTATTTCTCACATAAAACTAATGTTAATTATTTTAACTGCGTATTTCTAATGTTATGTGTAATTGGTAGGTCGATTCGGAAGAAGAAAAGGTGTTAGAAGAAAAGTATGTGGATGAGATGGCGAAGTCTTTGCCTCAGGGTACGGATAAGACGCCGGAAATCCTTGACTCTGCGCTTTCTGGATTATCATCAAGGTAATAAAGCTGGTTCTTTACTAATCTTTTAAAAAAGGTATTTTTAAAATAGTTACAGATGTGAGGTTTTATTTATTCATAGCTGTTGTAGGTACTTTAAAGACAAAATAACTTTAAATTGAGATTGCAAGTAATCTACACTTATAAAATTACAAACTATTTAATAATTTGTATGTAACATGACAAATGTGATGTCTAAAAAATGTATAAAATAAATATAAATATTTTTGTTTTTGTCCCAAACTATCATATGATTTTACATCATTAAATTACATATTGCTTAAAATTTATTCATTATATTCAGTTTTGTTTTAGAATGGAACAGTATTACCACAGCCAGAGCTTTTTAAAAATAAAATATAGAAACCATAAAACATAATTTAAAAACACAATATTATGCTTATAAACAGGTTTTATTACACAACATTCAACTACCTATCATGTTAAGGTCAATTTGAATATGTTCATGGCTATCTGACATAACTGGTTACAATCTATTCCATAATCTTGTTAGTGGCAAGCATTTAAAAAATAATGAGATTGGCTTGTGAAATATCCATGATTAAAAAATCTTTTAAGTCACAGTAGCACACTGGCAACCAGATACAATAGGTTTAAAATTATGTCTGGCATTTCAAGATTTGATAGATTAAATGTAACACAGCAACAGACACTTGGCAAACTGATTAAAAATTTATTATTAAATATTTGTTACCTGTATTATCATAGACTGAAGAAAGAATTTAAGTTTTTGATTCATGTAGACTACTTTAGGTCATGCAATGATGAGCCAAGCACTCTTGCTCGCTACACCAACATTGTAATTTATATATACAAGATCCATACTAAAACCGTGCTAGTCTACACAGTTTAAGGAATTCTTTTTTACATTGTCAAGAGTAGATACATAAAGAGATTCTAAGACAATCTTAGAATCTCTTTATTAGAGAAATTCACAATATTTTATACTTAAAAGAAAATTAAAGATATTTTTTGGCTTTCACTTAAATACTGTATGGATGGTATAGTGGTTTAAGTGATCGCCTCGCCACTGACATCGCGCCGTGTGTTGTGGATTTGATCCCCACTGCAACAAAAATTTGTGATGTCCACATACCTATAGTTGTTCCGAGTCTGGGTGTTCTTTGTGTCTTTTGATTAAATGTTTCTAAAGTCTCCCGCGATACATGAATTATACATAGCGAGCGGAAGCAGGCCTTGAGTTGAAATAAAGAAGAAAATCAACCAGTATCCTGTTATATTAATATACTCGAATTTTTGAAAATTTTCGAGTGTTTATATAATAACATATGAAATAGAGTTTTATCAGTCTGTCAGTGCATTTATATATGCCAATCTTAAATGTGGTATTCAGTGACAAGTTTCTACCTACAGTTAGTGCTTGTTTTGTATAATTGACATAATTATATGGCAAGTGAACATATAATTATGTCAATTATAAAGTTTGTCTAAGCATACTGAAACATACTATGACAGCAATTACTGGCCAGCAGAATGATAAAAATACTCCTAATTGAGTAGAATGGTGACAATTTTAAGTCTATGTGTAGAGTAATAATTTATATTTTACGATAATGCACTCTTGATATGTATGACCAAGTCGTGACTTGTTCTAAACTATTGCTTTACAATAAATATAACTATCTTGATAAATCAATTAATTATAATTTTCAGTCAACATTAACACTTAAATTTTTACTTACCATTCACATAACAATAAATTATATTAAAATAAAGATTAAAGCTCTTGAAGGGCCTCTTCATGTTGGACCAATGTCTCAGTGTAAGCCTTCTGAAGGGCCAGGTATTGTTGTAATTATATAATAATAAATCCAAAATTATTATATTGATACTACAAAGAATTTAATCTATTTTAATATTAATTAAATTTGGTATTGTGTATACCTATTGCAAATAGGAATATATTAATAGCATTTCTTTTGGTACCTACTACATTTAATTATCAATTTCCTGTTGGAAATTAGGCACTTGTGTCAGACTATTGTAACACTTACAATAGTTAGTTAGCTCAGCTTAGTTACACAAGTGCCTAAATTGCAAAAGGTTATTATCATTATTTACACATAGACACATTTGTTAATCACCACATTTCACCTACTTTAAAGTCCATCATAATAGGAAGTCTGCTGCCAAATCCATAACAAAGTGACTGCTAATACTTTGGCTGACCCATTAATCAAGCATGCAGTTGTTAACCGATATTTAATAATATTCGCCCTGTATTAAACTGTCCTACTGCTGGGCATGGGCTTCTTTTCAGTGTGAGAAAGGTTAGGCCATAGACCTCCATGCTGGCCCAGTGTGGGGTGGGAGAGACATTGCTTTGAGAACATTATGGAGAACTCTCAGACATGCAGGTTCCCTCACCATGTTTTCCTGCACCGTTAAAGCGAGCGATAATTAATTATTTAATACGCACCTAACTTTGACATGTCAGAGAGCTGCGCCATGGGATCGAACTCGTAACCTCTGCGTAGCAGTCAAACGGCCTCCCACTAGGATTGTTTAGTGTAGTGATAGCGCACTAGGTCAACTGATAAATTATTTTTAATATTTATTTTTACTTTTTTTATTATTATTTAGATGGAGGAACTGGGTGATTCGCGGTATCTTCACCTGGTTGATGATCGCAGCATTCTGCTTACTCATCTACGGCGGACCACTGGCTCTCATGATCACGGTATGTTAGCAAACTAAAAGATATATTTTACAGTTCATTTTGAGTTTCATACATTTTAATTTCGTTGTAGGTCGAGACTATGAGCCAATGAAACTATTTGAATATTTTTGTTAAAAGATCCCTATCTATGATTTAAGTAATTCGTCAATTTATTTGCTTACTAAGTATATACTATACGTAAGATAATATAAATAGATTTAACAATTTTTTATACAGCGGAGAACTCCTAATGGCCAATGTTTAAATACTTTAGAAATTGAGTGATAATCGTAATCGTCATTACAATTATACTTATATTTGTTGTTCGAGATTGCTTAACTGGCTCCAAATCCTAGTGCAAGGGAATCATTATCAATTTGCATCAGTTGAATCAGGACAATGATGGTGGCGCAATAGATGGGACTCGGAACTCGCAACTTCGATCGAAAGTTCAATGTCTTATTATCCATTGGGCTTAATTCTTTAATTAATTGAGAACTGTTCAATTAATTAAATAATTAATATAGCAGTATTCGAATTTCTTAATAAAAACACAATGTAATCGTTTTATCCGTTGCCGACGTGCTTTTGATTTAAACCATGATAGGGTTTAGAAACTGTCTCGGCTAACCCGAATAACATATAATATGATACAGATAATTAATTTTATTTTATTTAGTTCCGATGACTCACTCAATCTTGATTAAGCCAAAAATGTAACCAAAATATAACTGATGTATGTACATGTTTCTTGGAAATAAACATTTATTATTATTATAATATGATACTAACATTTTTAGATTACATTTCAATAGTAATTTATGAATTTCAACTATCATTATTTGCATAATATGTTTTTTTGATATTTATTCGTATTGGAAAAAGTCCATGTCGAAAAATAAAGTACCTACTCGTTATTTTTCGACATGTATCTGTAATCAATCTTGACTTATTTACACAATAGGTAGATACCTATATTAATATTACAATGCTAGTAATATTTTACATAGGTTAGTAATAGGTATTGTATTCGCCTTGATCTTCTTAAACTGTTCACCTTTTAACCGCGGTCGGCAGTGTTTAACATAGTATATTGAAACATTGTGTTATGGTAATATCTACTGCCAGCTTACCTAGTCCTCTTTACCTAACTAGTTCTGACACTTTTGGGCAGGAGTAGAGCTTGAATCTTATGACTCGATACAAAAGCCAGGATCTGGATAGTCATAAATAACAGTCTGTATTTGAACTCTTAAATTTAAGGAGAGATTTTGCGTTCTCATTGGTAAAATCTCGCCTAAGATTCAATCTATCGCTTGTGGTAGCTATTTGTATTATATCGCTTGTATTCAGGGATATTCTATGAGATTCCTAGGTCTGCTTTTTATTATCGTATCGTTGTCTTCTTATGAGTAATTCTCCCCTACAGCTTAGAACCTACAAAAGCATATTATAAAGGGTTTTGCAGTGTCAGCAACGCGCAAGTCAAAACAACTCTTAATTTCTGACTAAACTATGTTTACAATCATGTAGATCTTTATGCCTGATATCTATAATTTATTTACTTATCGAGTCATAATAATATGAAGATAGAGAGTGTTATGGCGTAATTAACGATAATAGCACAATAACAATCTGATTGACTAGTTAAGTAGCTAAGCGGGTAAAACCTATGTAATTCATTCAGATTTTTCGACGATAATAATAGTAATGTCCTCCAGACCGAATTTCGGTCACGGCGGCCAATCTTAATGGACTAACCATCTGCGTAGGAGTCATTATAATGCACAAGTGTGTGTGCAAACACAAGTGCACTATCTGTTCTTTAACTCAGCATAAGCCGATGGGACTACCCGACACGACCGGAGAGAGATCAGGCGCAGGACTTACGGCTTTACGTGCCTCGGAAAGTACGTAAAGCCGTTGATCCTGCGCTAGCTACCCCTTCGTGGGTAGAACAAGAATTTTCTCACTAAATATATTCAAGACGTGTAGCAGTTTCCCGGACGGTTATCTAATAGATACACTGTTTGCAAGTCGATCTTTCCGTCTTACTATGTTTGGTTTTGATGCCAGGTCATACGTTTAACTGCCGGCTGCCTTTTTCCTCATTCCTGAGCGTCATATTTTTCTGCCAAATATTTTTTACAGTACTTTATTCCTATCCAGGATTTTTGCTTAACAGTAGACAATATTAGTCTGTGACCACTCATGACAAATGACAGGTTATCTACCAACTGATCCCAAACATTCGTCTAATGCCGACAGTAAAACGTAATGGTTTAGTTTAGCAAGATCTATGTTGTTTTTATATCTGTTACCTTATTTATGGCCGATTTATCGTCCATATAAATTTGCATCGATCTTATTAAAAGGAACAATATTTTTTGGAGGTAGTTAAGGTGTATTACCTCGATAGGCTGTTTTGGAACTGATTGAAGGTAGTCGTCTACATAACGCGTTACTTGTAAGCATATATTGTATGCACTTACAATATGCTGATAGTTACCGAAGCCTACGGACACTTGTAACACAAGGGATACTAATTGCCTGTCATTAACTTTATAAACGAGTTCTATTCTGCCTCTTCCTTCTTTTAGTGGATATGTCCTGCCGAGAGCGTGTCTGCTTGAAGAACTTTAAAACCCTATTTATTGCAAAAACACATGATTGTTTAGCTGTGATCTACTGTAAGTTTGAAGTATTTCTTCTAAATAGAGTTCCACATTTTACATAATATTGTCTTATGTTTACGCAAATGTTATACATTGATATTAAACACTTTATACGGATTTTGTCGCGTTGTTTATTCAACTTTAAACACTGTTATTATATTATTTTGAAAACTCTAACACTACTATTTATTGAACTTTACTACTATTTAAGCTATATATTTTCTAATTAAAACTATTTATATTTAAGTTTACTTTGCCCCGACGTTTCGGTTGCTTTACAGCAGCAATGTTCACGGGGAGACTAAGATGGTAGTTGTCTCAACGTTCTGAAGTGTAGCTAGTTATTTCATAGTACCCGAACATCATTTGGTGTTCCTATTTATGCAGAATGAGCTCAAAGTATCATGAAGTCTAGCTGTGTTTCCTTCTTCTTGGGTTTGACTATTTGAATGACTGGATCCCAAGCTGGTGGTACATTCCAACCATCCTCTCTATTGAAATTAGGATGTTTTTTAATTTCAATAGCCTCGCGAAGCATCCTTGGTAGGAATCGGTGTTCTTTTGCGAGTATATGTGGTTTGTCAAATCGTAGGTAGTGGTTGGTCCCCTGTTGCACATGTTCACATACAGCAGACTTCAACGAGCGTTGGTGTTTAACATCAGCTATATGTTCTTTTATGCCAAGAGAAGCATAGGCACCCTATGCTTCTCTTGGTTTGCCCAATATATGATAGTCCACAGTCACAATCTATTTTATAGACCCTGCATCTTGTAAAGGTAATTGGCACTTGACGGATGGTAAAAATTGACTTATTTTCGTTGGCGGCTTGAAGTATGTGTTGATTGAAGCTCGCTTTAAGATGTAGCCAATCTTGTCAGTAAGCAACGCGACAAAATCCGTATAAAGTGTTTAATTTCAATTTACACATTTTAAATGAAGGCTGGTCTTTATTTGGTTGAACCTGTATAAGAGATCACCAGACTTACCCTCAGATGACCTATCTCCTAAGAATATCACTTCTCTTTAAAGATACACAATAAATCTTTCATCATCTCAGCCAAAAGACGTCCACTGCTGGACATTTTCCTACTCCAAAGTTTTCCACACCGGTCTTGGGCGTCCTGCATTCAACCGCTTTCCGCGACCCTTACCAGGTCGTCGGTCCATCTTGTGGAAATTTTTGAGCAACTATAAAATATTCATATATATGCAATTTACCTACTATACGCTTAGTTGGTACAAATTAAAATTGTTGGACCGTAACGCCTATTCGCGTATGCCGCAACATACATATATCCGGTACTGTATGCGACCTCCAACGTACACGTTTCGGTTTGGCAATGGGATTAAATATGTATGTAATGCATAAAGGAAATATATTATATTGTGCCTTTTAATAAAGATTAACGGGATAGTCGTTTATATAACTAATTACTGCCTCGGTGGGTCAGCGGTAGTGAATGCGATTGCTGTGCATGAGGTTCCGGAAATGATTCTTGGGCCGGGCAGAGTTATTGGGTTTTTCTGTTAAGGAAGTCTCAGTAGATGCGTGGGGTCTAGAACTGTGTCTGGCAGATGACAATAGGCCTAACCTCATACCTACCTTACGAAATGTAGTGTGTGTACGAAACGAGTGTAGTAAGCCTTTGCTTTCCTTCTGGGGTTAAAAGCGTAAGACTATGTTCTTAGATCTTCTTAACGGAGCATTGTGCTGTCAGCAAACTGACTAGTGGAATCTATTTTACTAAATAATACGCTGGCAACTCTGTGAAATCTTTCTTGCATTGTAGTCAATGCTCGAGTAACTTGATGTAATCGCTTACCATTAATACATATGAAATAGAAACAGGTAGCCGCTTCAATACACGTATCAAATCGACACATACACAAAGACGTGCTTAGAACGATTTCAGAATAAGTCGAATATAACCTTACTGAATCCTAATGTTGTATGCAGAGTAGCTAGCTTATAGTAATATCTCGCGGCCTAATGCATCGAGCGTGAGCAGTTTGGTGCACCAAAACAAATGTATTTTCTGTTTATTATGCTGCCAAAACTCGATTATGATACTCTATACTGCTAGTTTTAATCTCTGACTCTTACACAATAACGCAAATTAATAAATTCTGTGGCTATATAGTTTTTACAATATTTCTAGCGCTAAGCTACTCATTGTTCCTACATGAATACGCGGCTTTGTATACTCCAAGGTTTACGTACTTATATTCCTTTTTTTATTTACCTAAAATTACGTTTCTCGCTTCTGAAAATTAAGAGACTCTTTCGAAGTACGAATGTAGGTTTCGTGATGCGTTCGGCTGCGTTGTGTAATGCTCTTGGTGTTGCCTCCCGTAGTATCGCTCGTCGCTCGCATAAATGTAGGTTAGGTTAGTTACAATTCTTTTTTCTGGATGAAAGGTACCCTATGTCCTTTTCTGTTCCCCTGACAGCGTGTATGCGAAATTTCATATTAATCGATCGAGTAGTTAAGGTTTGAAAGCGTAACAAGCAAGCAAAATTACATTCGCATTTATAAGTTAGGATACTCTGACTATACCAGTGCGTCCGTTTTGGCACATTGTACATAGGTTAAAGTGACAGATGTTCATATCGATTTAATTTGTGCCAACAGATAACCATAATGATATACCTGTTTGTCACCTTACTCGTAAAACAAACAACACATGCACGTAACAGTGCGTGTAGAGCTCTCGATCTTGTTTATATTAATGTTTTGCTATGATTTATCAATGAACGAAAGTGAAACGCATAAATAAACATGTGATCGGTTCTCGTAGTTTCTTTACCTAATGTTGTCTTACGTTTACCTAAATGTTATACATTGGATTTCGACTATTTTGTACGGACTATATCAATCAATCAATCAATTTGGATTTCGACTATGTTATCCGGATTTTGTCAATCAAATGCCGAAACCTTGAGGAAGTGTATGCGAAATTTCATGATTATCAGTCGAGCAGTTAAGGCGTGAAAGCGTAAAAACTAAACAAACGAACTCACATTCGCATTTATTGTATTAGTAAGGATTTACAGCTGCTGGAGAGCAACCGAAACGTCAGTTTTTGTCGTACTGTCTTACGTCAAAATTTGTATGTAATATTTTTATTTTAATATATCATATTTTTTGCTAGTAATTACTGAAGAAATACGACATAATTTAGAGAAAATATTCCTTTGGTTGGAGGTTACTTTCGCAGTCGACATATTATAGTTCTGAGGTCACAATTCTCAATGATTTCTCTTACCTTTCATAATTTCATTAGCTATCCTAGTATCAGAGCTCATAAGGCTTTGCTCAAACATTATGATCAGTTTTCAAGATGTTTTCCGGAATACTAGTATATTGAATATTGTAAGGATGGAACTATACGAATGTCAATATTACTGGTATGTATGTATCTGTCTGTCGACAGTTCCGTATCAAACTATGAGTGTGCTTCAGACGTATCTTGAAGGGAACACCCAAAGATAAGATAATAATAATCTTTATAGTACATCAATTGAGTTTAGTTTACTCAAGTGCTACAGAACTGGAATGCGCACTATAATAATACTACTACTTTGTTTATAAACTGACGCACTGCCGACGTTTCCTCGTAGCTTAGATATAGTTAAGCCAGAACTCTACAGTATGCTCGAAGGGTCACAAAGAGGGTTCGTCTGGCCACGGTCAGCCAAAAGCCACTCGATTTCAGCTGACCGCGGCCTAACCACCATGTTTTTAAGCATTGTCATTATATATATGTGCGAGAACGAGACATAGCTGTACACTTTGTAACGCGTTATCTCATTCTCAAATAGGCAGGTAGTGTATGTACCCTATATGCGACCCAAAGATCTGTCATATCCAGACTGTGGTCGGCTGATAATATATCGAAAGAAATGTAGTAGCAGGATGTCAATTTGGAACAAAGTTGCCAGGCGTATGGCTGCTAGACCGCATTGCAGGTCCCATGACAGAATAATTGTCGTGGGGCGTCCAATGCTGTCATTGCTTTAGTTATCTCGTGATTACTTTTAGCGATCTGAGGATTGGAGTAGTAGAAGTCTCATAACTCAATTGCCAATTCCAAGAATATATTATTTGGGTAGAAATGTACATTAGTTACCCTTCTGAAGATGTTTCTGCATACAATATAATACTTTTCTTTATTATAATCTCATGCTTATTTCCTAAACGGGTAAAATGCATCACACCCACATTTCGCCAGCTATCCCACGTAATGGAAGGCCCTAAACCTATTGCCTGGTCTTATGGGCAAACTTTTATATTACGTACAGCTGCTAAAAAAATCTTGGTACGAAAATCCTCTGACTCAGGACACCGGAGCGCCATGCTCATTGTTCAACAGTCGCAGTCCAGATTTTTCATTATATAAAGAAAAACGTCAAGTAAATAACAGTTACCTTTTATTTCCCATCCAGGTTCTATGCGTCCAAGTGAAATGCTTCGAGGAGATCATCAACATTGGTTACGCGGTGTATCGGGTGCACGGCCTGCCCTGGTTCCGTTCCCTCTCGTGGTACTTTCTGCTGACATCCAACTACTTCTTCTATGGGGAAAACCTGATTGATTACTTCGGTGTCGTCATCAATCGGACGGTGAGTGAAGTTTTTATATATTTGTTTTCATTTTCTGATCAATGATCGTCAACTTGTGGTATGTGTGTGTGGAAGTATCGGTTCCTATCGCTTTCTACTATTCAATTTGCCTTATATTTTTCTTTTAATTCGTCCACTGGCATACCATATTTTATTACCATATTTCTGATTTGCTCTATCTCAAAGTGTATAGTTTAATAAATGAACGTCACAGCTATTTATGGATAATAAAAATGATATGAAAATAAAATTAACATTTAAAAAAAGAAACGTAACATAATACCGTTACAAAATATAGATAACCTTTACGAAATATATTATATTTCTGTTTAAACACTTTTATTTTGTATGCCACATGATACAATTATTAACCATTATAATATTAGAAACAGCACTATTTGTTACTGCTGATATTATAAACGTCAAAGTTTGTGAAGATTTTATCATGTTTGGATGCTTTCGCGGATCTACGAAATCTACGAACGGATTTGTATAAAAGGTCAAATATGATATGTTTTACTAGGGAATTCGAGAATGCGTTCCCGTGGATATCCCAGCAGGTAGAGCAGAAACTAGTATTTTAATCAATTGATTAAATATATGATAATAAATTAATTATTTACTTATCATATATCAATGTAATTATATTGATATATGATAAGTAAATAATTAATTTACACGTATAAATATTATGCGTACATGAAATCAAATCACATTGTCGGGATCCCTCCTTTTCGCATAATGTTTTTTGTCCTAATATACTTCGGCATAACGATTTTGGCACAATTTGTTTTGGCATAATAATACTTTGGCATACTTTTTTTAGGCATACATTTTATGTTGGCATAATCATGTTAAAGACTAATTTGTTTTGGCATAAATTTGATTCCCATAACGTTAGTAGGCCTAATGACTATTAGCATAACGTTAGTAGGCCTAAAGACTTTTAGCATAATAGAAGTTAACTCAGATAGAAGTTAACTGATTGAAATAGTAGTCCTTAATTATTTATTTTAGGTGTATATTTTTAGCAATTGCTTGTAAATATTCTAGTTGGTGGTGGTGAACTTGTAGTGCCCCATACATAATTCTGAGCAAACCAATTAGCTATAGTATCTGTAACAATCAAATAATATTGTTGGTTAAAAAATTAATATGCTGTGCAACAAAAGTTAGTCACAGAACCGAATTGCTGCAAAACCGACTTCACGTAGTCTTGTTTGTCCTACCCCTAGAGTGTTATTTAAAATCGCGTAGGCGTGTAGGGGCGAGGCGGCCCGCGGGCTGAGGAGCAGGCGGCTGAGGCTGGCCGGCGAAGCCGGCCAACAAGCCGAAGCTGCGGTGGTGAGCGAAAGCCGTCTGCGACGATTAGCACGCGTGGGGCCGCCGGAGGCCCGCAGCGCCGGAGCCGTGACAGAAACTCATTCAACACATCATCAATTTATGCTTTAGGATATTATGCTTAAAAAAGTTATGGTTTAGAACTTTATGCTTAATAAATTTATGCTTTACAATATTATGCTTAATCATTATTATGGTTAGAGAAATTATGCTTAAAAAATTATGCGTAAGCTGTTATGCGTAATTATATTATGCGAAAATATAATTATGCCAAACAACATTATGCTAAGTTATATTAGGTCTTAAAATTTTATGCTAATGGATAGGGAACCCACATTGTCATATATTTTATAAGTAGGTACTATACAATATAATCATATTTGAGTGAAGACAAAACAATTTTCTTTTCTGAAACATCATACAATTTTAGCTAGTAATACAATTTTCCTTCGTTATGAAATCATAATATTAGGGGATGTAATTTCATTTGCCCTATTTCCCGTCAAAGCGACAAGGGAGTGCTGATTTAAACGGTTGAAGTACTTACAAAATATTGAAGTGAATATCGATTTTAATATAAGTATATATTATTAACTGTTATATGTCTGAAAAGTATATTTAATGAAATTCTAACGGGACTCTTTCTGTGGAGAACTAATTATTTTAGAAAATCGAATGGATATCGACTATTTGGGAGTGGAATCACCTTGTTCTTAACACATAGTGGTCAGGACACAAGTGTCACCAAGTGTTCGTGGTGATAGCAGGTGGACACTGGCTGTGACCGAATAGTACCCAAGGAGAGGAGGATAAAATATCGATCGCCTAGCACCGAGACAGTGGGAGACCATGTCGCTTCCGTGGGCTGAACATAGTTGAGATCGGCACAGGATCGTGGAGATCAGTATAGATGGATTCTGTTGCGGTTTTTAAAGTTTAATTTGCTTTTAATTAAGTTTTCGGATGGAACGAACGCCGTTTACTGACGATTCTTCGAGAATGACTTGGGTTTATCGATCATCACGGGTACAAAACAAACAAGTACAGGCATAAATTGTCGGTTCCAACTTCATTCATTATATATTTTGAAGATTAAGCCGGCAAGGGACGAGTAATGTTTATTTTTATTGTCTTATAATAAGGCAGACTAAACCATGGTTAGTTCTAAAGCGGTGTCAACTCACAAGTAAAAAAAAAGAACTTCATACACCATCTTAACCGTGTATATACGATTCAGTATTAGGTACTTAAAGCTCGTTAGTCTGGCATAATCGTTGTCGGTATCGGTCTGGCATAAGTGTTATATGTAGTTTCGATTAGGTCTTAAAAATTTTAACAGCAGCCTAAACACGGACTGTAATGCTGCCGTCATAAGGAAAAAAGACGAATCTACGACGTGATACCTTTCTAGTGCACTGCTGCCTATCCTTTCTAGAATAGGCATGAGCCTATATGCATGTATGCTAAAGATTTGCATAACGATCGCCCTTGTAACACATGCATTCAACTCCTCCCAGCCATTTAGATTAGATTGTCGGTCCTCTTGCGTAGGACATCCCACGCCATGTTTTCCTGTCGATAATAGCTCTTAGCAAGTCCGACAATCAGCGTAATTAAACTCTGGTGGGATAGGCGTCCATAGACAACGGTAAAAATCTATCATTAACTCTTCGAATAACAAAGAAATTTTCATACATGATAATTTTTTTATTTATATAAACACAACGCCCGCTTTAGTATTCTGTGTCGCGCGCGGGGCACTTTTACAAACATTCAAACATCGAACACAAATTACATCCAGACTCGGATCAACCATCATCATCATGGGTCATACAAATTTTTGACCTGTGTTGGGATTGAACACGCTACACCCAGTATAATGGGAATGGCGAGGCGACAACTTCAACCAACGCCATCTGTGCAGTGAATGACTGTTCCTAATAGAGCTCGATATTATTTTCTATAAACAAAGGTAAGTATTTTAGTAATTTAGGCTCGTGTCGAGGAAGTACCAGTCTCAGAAAGTAAACAGGTTTAACATAGCAACACTCCAACACTGTTACTGCGTTAGGCCCGGCGAGTTTGTTGCGTAAATAATACAACATGATTTAATGTACAGTTTTTATGACACTATTAACCGTGTACCAGTGTCTGAATCAATTTATTCGTAAACATTTCTTGAAACGCTAATCACGTTTGATTACTAATAAAACACAGTCATCAATCGTACGATATACTGATACGAAGAACATCATACGATAATTTACATAGTTTTATGTTATAATCGATAACTGATTGTGCCGGGCGAAATAGAAAAACACATTTTATATGCTTATACGAAGTAGCTCATAAGCGGTATCTTATAATAATAATAATGTCCTCCAGACCTTAACGGAGATTGACCATCTGTGCAGGTGATATTATAGGGCACAAGTGTGTGCGCAAACACAAGTGCACTCTCTGTTCTCTAACTCTCATGATCCGGCGGGATGGCAATCCTACACGCCCGGAGAGAGATCAGGCGCAGGAGCTACGGCTTTACGTGCTTGCCAAGGCACGGGATCGGTATCTATAATATACACAAACTAGATAAATGCGGATGGCCGGCTGAATACAACGCGCTAGAATGAATATACTCACACATAGAACGAAAGAACGCAGAACGATTTTGAACTCACGTGCAACGTTCAGCCGAATATAAGCCGACTGGAACCGAGATCGCAATGTAACGTGTCTATATGTGCGTCTGTTCTGCCACATTGTAGCGACCGACTGATAATGTCGAATACTAGATTATGCGACTTCGCTCGCGTAAGTGTGTGTGTAACTGTAACTTTCCTTTTTCTGGATGAAAGGTACCCTATGTCCTTTACTGTAACTCTGACAATGTGTATGCGAAATTTCATGATGATCTGTCGAGTAGTTAAGGCGTGAAAGCGTACCATACGAACAAACTTATATTTGGATTTATAATATTAGTTAGGATGTGCCTTTAAACTTAAGTTAGATAGATATAGATGACGAGTATAACGCGAAATGCAGGCATATTGATACTTTGAACCGAATGGGGCTAATGCATGCATGGCATTCAGCCAACTTAATCCGGATCGCAGTACTTTTTAAGGCTTTGTTATACTACCGAGTTAGCTTGCAATGTCAGGTAGATATTACTAGCGCATTACTGACCCAGGCAAAAAGTAATTTGGGAATTAAACACGGCATAAATAAAATTAATATGAGACTTAGGCATGTTATTCTTCAGAATTCTTCTCGTTTTTGCTTCGGCGAGTTTTATGTCCCCAGCGCCAGGGCCAGTGGAGCACAGATACAGTTGCTCAGGGAAGCCATGATCGAGCGTATGAACTTATCCTTGAAGGCAGTCTCCGATTGGGGTGATGCCAACATGGTTAAGTTCAATGACTTAAAGACCCAGGCGTATCTGTTCTCCGCAAAAAAGAGCCCATTCCAACTGGCTCCAACTTTCCGAGATGTATCCGTGTTGATAACTGATTGTCTTGAGCTTCTGGGTGTCATTGACTCCAACTCTTAACTTTGGCTCCTATATTGAGACAAAAGCCCAACTAGCCGCCAAAAAGCTGGGCATCCTCAGTAAGGTGAGGCAGTATTTTAAGCCTGAACACTTGCTTAATTTGTATCAAGCGTTCGATCCTGCATGGAGTACTGTTCTCACCTATGGGATGGGTCCGCAAAATATCAGCTGGAAGCTTAAGCGTCAATTGACTGTAAGGCCAGGAGACTTATCGGCGATGACCAACTGGTCAATACACGACTCCAAAGCTTGGAGCATCGTCGTAAGGTTGCCAGTCTTTCGGTTTTCTATCAGATACATTTCGGAGAGTGTGCAGAGGAACTGCATATTTCGATTCCTCATTCCCCTTTTTACCATCGGACGACCAGAAAAACAGACCAGCGGCACAGGTGCATGGTGGATATACTACATTTACGCACAAAGCGCTTTGCTTCCACTTTTATAATGCATACCGCAAAGGAGTGGAACTCATTACCGAAGTCTGTGTTTCCCGATGAGTACAATCTGGGTGTCTTCAAGTCACGATTGAATAGGTATCTTCTAGGCAAGCGTGCTCCGTCGTCGACTGCATCTTCACTGAAGATCAGGTGAGATCGCGGTCCAACGCAAGCTTATTACAGTATAAAAAAATTATTATAATCTTATCTGGGGGATCATACATATCCCTCGCATTTATCTCACTTACACAATCCGACGAATGTGAGTTTGATTGTTTATTTTTACGCATTCAGGCCTTAATTACTCAACGATCATCATGTAATATCGCATAATATACGTTGTCAGGGTTACAGAAAAGGACATAGGGTACCATTCATCTAGAAAAAGGTTTGTTCTCTAGCGAATCCGCGGCCAAAAGGTAGTTGACCATAAATATACCATTTCTATCTTCATAAAAAGGCCTTCTTAAACTTTTACACTTTACGTCTGCAGACAATAAAATCCGTATCTTTATGGTGAATCGTGTGAGTGATATAGATGGCTGTATCATTTAACTGGAATGGGTCTTTTGTGAACATAATTACTTAATGCTTGTTATAAACGTTGCGGTTTGTATGCTACGAAGTTAATCTAAAACTAAATAGATGTTTACATAAAGGGGGTTTCTGAACGGACATTATCTTTACTGCAATATGTGGTTGCAATAAACTGGCCGACAATAATTGTCATAGAATACACGTCAATATATTGCATATAATTATCCAACTATGTTTGGAATGGCCGATACATTCGAATGTGTTTAAACTGGCGAGGCTATAGTTAACATATTACCATTTTAATCGCATATTAATATAATATACCTATATCTATGCTTATTTACTAAAATGTATTACGGTGATTTAAATAAGTTTAGTAATCTATTTTAAAAGGCTTCGAGGAATATTACTTACGGATATTCTTTATGTCTGTTGCTTTTAAAACTAATTTACGGCACAGTTACGTTTTAGTCCGTATTATCAATTAGTCTACCTAAAGCAAAGCCATACAGTCTACTACAATCGCATTATGATAAACCTACGAGACTAGACAAACGAGGAAAATACTGGCTTACCGCTTGATAAGCATTAGAAATAAACCGGTGGCACAAAGGTATTTAAAGCGACTGCTGTGCATAAGGTCTCGGATTTAATGCCCGGGTTATTCAAAATTACAGAGCAGATTTTCAGAGGCAACAAAGTTTGGAACTTTGCCAGGCAGACGCAATATTCGTAATACAGTTGCACCCTATTACGTAAGATCTAAACTTTAACCGGTAGAATGAGGTAGCAGTACACCTCTGGTCACCCCGTCAAAAAATAGTATGTAAATAAATATATTTTATATACAGCGTGTAACAAAAAGGTGTGGTCATATTTTATAACCGTGATGTTAAATAACCTATGTGCCCTATTTCCAGAACAAAACAACAATTTTAAATTTCATTACATTTTCCATCATCGAAACAAACGCATTATATTACTATCTAAATAGAGCCTGGTCATTTTCGAAATTTTTCATTGCCGATACAAAGAAAATGCTGTATCTTAGTGAAAATAATGTATATGGATTTGTTTGTCGCGGTTTTTCATTATACTGGGGCTATATTATGTGAAACTTAATATGACCACACCTTTCTGTTACACGCTGTATATCTAGCAACGATAGCCTAGTGGATGACCGTTGGACTGCCTCGCACAGGTCTCGAGTACAATCCTAAGGTACGCATCTCTGACTTTTCGAAGTTATATGCGTATTAATTAGTTAATTATAGCTCGCCTTAACGGTGAAGTAAAACATAACGAGGAAAACCTGCATGTCTTAAGAGTTAGTCATAATGTTCTCAAAGATATGTGTAGTCTGCCAATCCGCATTGCACTATCGTGGTAGACTAACCTTTCTCCTAAGGAGGAGAGTGTCCGTGCCCAGTAGTGAGGCAGTTTATATACCTACAGAGCTGGTTTTATTATATATTATATAAATGTACATAATAGACAAGCTATCGAATGCTATTATCTTGTTATTTTTCAAGTACCCTTAAGTTGTAATAATGCGTCTATTTCGTTTTATCTCTTCCAACCAGTCTACCTCGGTACATTGATAAGAATGACTCGAAAATTGAGTATGTTAGTTTAATCAAATCAGGGTGCCACTGCATCTAGTGTTGTGGGTTCGATTCCCACACGGGACAACAATTAGTGTGATCCAAAAATAGGTGTTTCGAGTCTGGGTGTTATTTATGACCTTTGTTTGAATGTTTGTAAAATTCAGTAGTTCATACGATAAACGAAAATAAAAAAGAATTATGGCATAGGATTTAAGGCTTCGTCTATCGAAAAGAAACCTTAAGTCCAGTTTTCATAATGTTTGTGCTATCTTTTTTATGGCTTCACTGGCGTGACACCTAATAGAGATTAAACTTGCTATAAAACATGAAGGTGAACTTTTATATCTAATTATTAGTATTAGCAGACCTTTTTGACGTACCGTTTAGGGTACACTTAACTTAATCTGCCTTGATAGACAAGATTAACAGATCCCTTAACCGCCGAGCGTGCTTAAAGAATGTAATAAAAGTGATTGCCACTTGGAAATCTATAGTGACTGCCTTTTTTAATGACGGGAATGCATTTACATGCCTCTCCACGGAAAACACGCGGCAATCAAGCATGAGACACCTGCCTCTCCACAGAAAACACGCGGCAATCAAGCAAGAGATACATATGCCTCACCACAGAAAACACGCGGCAAGCAAGCATTAGACACATGCCTCTCTACAGAAAACACGCGGCAATCAAGCATGAGACACATGCCTCTCCACAGAAAACACGCGGCAATCAAACATAAGCTTCATAGATCGACACACGTAGACTTATGCCACGTACAGCCGGCCAAAATGTGGTCTATCCTACGGTTGAGGTTAATTTGAACGTCATAAAATAACAAGGTCAATTTTCCCGTGCAACAATATTGTGACATTAACCATTACTCTCTTGATTATTTATTATATTTACATCATGCCATGTGTCAAGTTAGAAAAGTCAATCTTAGCGATAATTAGATCTCAAAAAAACTTGTCAAAACTGGTAGACCTCTTACTTGGCCGACTGTTTATACTCTATGGTCTATCTTAATATATAAAAAAGCAACTTCCATATGTTTGACCCCAAACTCAAAAAGCAGTTGTATACTTTTTATAAGGAAATTCGCACGGGAACGGGCAATTTAAACTATGGTACTAAGTTACAGCAAAGCGTGGCCATGTTCACCTAGTAATATTATATTAAAACTAGACAGGGGCATCGGTATAATATATTTTATATAAATACGATACCAAGTATAGAATATTACATGTAGGTACCTACCAAAAAATGTTGACGAATTTTTTATTATACATCAAAGTTGGCAATAATATGGCTTGCGTGATGGTAAGTTATCGCCTACCATCTCGCGTAGTCTATAATCGCTTGCAATACCACGGGTACTACTCATGTTGCCGACTCTAAGGAAAACAAATTACATAGAATGGATGAAAGGCAATACTAAGAGCGTAAGTATTTGAGCCGCCGAAACTGTTACTTATAAGACAAATCACAGTTACAGTGTTCTTACGCCGGTTTCCTCTAAGTCAGTGGTATTTCCTCAGGCGGTTCGGCTTTATTCCGTCACCAAATAATTGGCAACGATGGACTCTTACACTAATAAATCGCGGAAAACGGACTTTGCTACTTCTCCCACTGACGAAGCGTGACTAAATAAGAATATATATCTTTTAGATTACGTGAAGAATAAGAGAAAACGTGGACACCGTTTAGTCTATAAAACCTATTCCCCAGTTTTCCCCCTTATTATCAGCACCAAGTTAAAAATAGACCATTAAATTTACGTCTACTACTGCCAAGATCCTATGTTTCCTTTTTTAATAATAATATTATGTGTATGCATGTGCATTCCCGCACAGCAGCCTTAGTAAGACACCTGCGGTCAATTTTCGAAGTCTTTTTTCTTTTACTGCCTCCTTTAAATTACGTAGGGTGTTTGCGTAAGATGCGGCAGTAATACTCTAACCCTTTTTTGTATACTCAATCAGTAAGATACCCTTAGAATCTCAAAACACATTGACCATGAGTTCAATACTCCTCTACCCCGTCTAAATTCACTAAATCACTTTTGAATAGTAGATAATCAAGGAGCAGAATCTTGGTAAACAGCCACCATTTCTTTGTGAATAACTTTTTGAGTCTTTCCTTGTTTTGTAAGGAATTTTATCACAGCGCGATGCTCGATTTTTTTCAACATTGTCGCATCTTTCATCGTAGTTGCCTTTTCGTATTAATATCTTGAATACTAATGGTGACAATAAAATAAAATTTTATACTTATACCCTCAAAGAGTGTCTTTAATTAATGAGATAATTTAATTACCCTCATCATTAGTATATCACCCCGACGCGATACCGAGAATACATTGAACGCCCCTCGTACAAAAGCAAAGTTTCAAATTTTCAAATAATAGTATGAAAAATATATTACAATCAAAATGTAAATCTGGACGTTTGAATACTACTAATTATGCCGACGGCGCTGTTATTAGCTTCAGATAAGATAGGATATTTATCTTGCCATAATACTTAATACTGATTATTAGTTGCAATCAAGCAATTTAATTGGTAGAGATTTTTTATTGTAAACAATGCGCGTGTATACATAGGTTCAAGGCTGTGTATCTCTGAAGGAGCGACTAGAGGTGTATTATACCTCATATTTCGCAAATTGTTTTCAAATCCCACGCAATACCTTCGTGTAAACCCAAAATACCTATAAGCCAATAAAATTACGAAATTTTAAACTTGTCGTTTTTCTTAAAAGATAGCTCTCGCTCTAGGATAAAACTCTGTGTCTCAGGGGACTTTACACTGAAAACGAGCACAAAGTATACGCCGACTCGAAACAACCATTTGTGGATCACACCAATATTTGTCGTCACGTGTAGGTACCCACGACACACAACACAGTGGCAGTAGCGAAGCGACCACTTGAACAGATTATAATGAAAATAAGTCTCTACTAAAGCCTGATAATAACAGTTCGTTTTGAACCGTACTGATGGCAATGTTGAATGTAGGTAAGTACTTTTTGGAAGAAATTGAGCTTGATTGAAGCTATTGCCCCTAGGCACACCACTGGTTCCACGTAATACGGGACGAGCCTATAGCCGATTACCGGGCATATTGCCAATGTTTGTTTGGATCGAAGTATTGATTCACGGGCAATGCATAAAATACAATTGTATACGCTAAAAAGAGGAATGTTACGACTGACGCATGACCTTATATGATGAGTTGACTGCACGGATAGCGTAGTGTTGTGGGTTCGAATCCCAAACTTTGTGTGATCCACAAATGGTTGTTCCGAGTCTAAGTGTTCTTTGTGTCCGTCGTTTGAATGTTTGTAAAGTCCCCGCGACACATGAATTATTCCTCTTTTTAAAGATAGTGATGCAATAGATAGTGCATTAGTGTTTGCACACACACTTATGCACTTATAGTATTACCGTGCAGATGGCCAGTCTACGATAACACTAGCCGTCGTGACAGAAATTCGGTCTGGAGTATACCAGATGCCAGGGGATTTGAAGGATGTGCGAATGACAGTATTGAATATGTGGCTGCAAAAAAGAAAGTTCATAGTCTCACGACGATATTCCCAAAGGAGTAGGTGTATCACACATGTTTCACCAGCTAGCTGTGGTTTTGTGTATGTAATAGAGAATGAGCATATTGTCATCTAACGGCCACAATTCCAGGCTACGAGTTGCTGCAAAAATATTCTTAACATTAAAGCACAATAACACTGCCTGACCTGATTAGCGTAAATGTATGCCCCGGGACAAATTAGGTGTAATTATAAAAATATCTAATTTGTCCCGGGGCAAAGGTACATTTACACAGGAGATATTAAAGTGCATAAGTGTGTGCGCAAACACAAGTGCACTCTCTGTTACCTAACTCTCATCATCCGATGGGACGGTAATCCGACACGACCGAAGAGAGATCAGGTGCAGGACCAACGGCATTACGTGCTTTCCGAGACACAGGGGTGTCTAAAACCGCCAACTTCCTAACTCCGGGCTGCTATTGAGATTTCTTAACTAAAAAACCCAATAACTTTTTGTTTGCCCGACCCGGGATTCGAACCCGAGACCTCATGCACAGTAGTCGCATTCACTACCGCTGCGCCACAGCGGCAGTAAGTTAATATATAATAATATTATAATAATTAGATAATATTACTATATAATAATACTATAAAACTGAAGAGTTTGTTTGTTTGGTTGAACGCGCTATTCTCAGGAACTACTAGTAGTAGGGAATAAGTCTGTGTCCGAACTGTGATCCAATATCCGATGACGAGCCTACCTATAATATTATATATGCGAATTTAAAATATTTTGTTTGTTTATTACGTTTGCACGCCTTAACTACTCAGCCAAGCGTCATGAAATGTCGCATACACGTTGTCAGGGGAACAGAAATAGACATAAGGTACCTTTCATCCAGAAAAAGTACTGTTTATAAATAACTTAACTTAACTTTCATTTATGCGAGCGAAACCGCGTGCATAATCTAGTATATTATATTATTATAAATAGCTTTACATTCAATACTCATACTAAGAAATTCAGTAATAAATAATAAGTAATTGATGACCTATTCTATAACCAGCAGTGACTAATCACTCTAAGACATGACCTACTCTCATCGAGACGAAATAATATTAATCATTGCACTACAAATAAACAAGCATCAAGATGGTGACCCCAACGCATGTAATAGTGGGCTTTATCAATGAATCACAATCACGCATGATTACTACGACGCGACGTGATAAACGCTTGATTGCGCCCCCGTGATTGTCTGACGCTTACATACTCACTGTTTATATGATAACAGAACTGGGACGAATCGTTTAGTCGTGGGGTGACTGACTATCAGTAGCTTAACGTCTTATTTATCGATTATACTTTCTTATTCAACAAAACAGTGCGTCAACAAAAGCAATGTTTTGGTTTAAATTTGAATTACGTTTAAAGCGTTTAACGTCAATTTGTAGCCTATAATTAATTTGTGTTTCAGTAGCATGAAACAAATACATGTTGCCACAACAATGCATAAATAATACTGCGGTTAATAAGTTATTACTTGCATAATGTTGTACGTTTTATTAGGTGAATATTACACATTGAAATTACTATTATTATTAAAATAAAACTACTCTATTCGCGGAGGTTAGATAGTAGTCGTCTTAATTTCTTAAGACTACGCCGAGCGAAATATGCCAAAACAGGCTGTCACAGTTAAGTTGATAAAATCAACACTTTTTGTTTAATACAAATATAAAATATACATTTACCATAACAATAAATGTGTTTACAATTACTCCGTGTAAAAACTTAAAATAAACAATATTTTCGCCTACAAAATTACGTAAATTTGCATGAAAAATGCAAAAACGTAAGCTCGTGTTACGTGATTTTTAGATTATAACAGTAGAAATCTATCCTATTTTACAGCTTAAACGAAACATAAATAGTTATATTACAATTTGTCCATCCCAAATATTTAATTTATTGGTTGACAATAAAGATACATATTTATCAAAAAAGCACTTCAAATCGTCCATACAATTTAACTATGGCGGCCGCGCGCCTATTTGAATATCGAGCTCTGTCATTCAGTCCAACCGCGTCTTACTACCAGGCCACTATCTATACTCAACTTTATTTATCATTTCCTTTTTGTCTATGTTAAAAATGATAATTGTGCACTGTTTGTTTAAATCAGTCTATTTTTTAATAAAATTACTAGGGAAGAACGCTAATGTCTAAAATACAGATATTTCATTATCTTTTTCAGACACAGATGTCCTTATATATTATGTTTTAAGAATCTATAATATGTCTTAAGTGTACAATTTTCTTTAGAAATAAAAGCATTGTACCCCTTTTTACGAAAATTGCGTGGACGGAGGAGTATGTAATTTGGCACAGTTAATGTTTATATGGAGAAGGATGGGCGAATCCTAATATTTTTATAAAATATGCATTAAATTAATGAAAACACACTACACGCACTCAACGTAGTATTTCGGCATTGTTCGTCTGACGTCGCCGTCGTACAATAATTCTTTGTAAATACCTACTAGTATACCTACCTTATTTATACGTAATAAAGAAAAAAGAAAACAAAGTAGCAAGCTTAAGAATTTTGGTCGAATTTTGACCACTAGGCTCCCGCTAGTTATTATTCATATTAAAGTGTCCAGGAGGTACGTTAATAATAAGCCGAATATTCAGTTAATGCTTGATAAGTCATTTATTACATAGATACTAAATATAAAATCAATATTCTTCTGAATGGAACGCATTATATGTAATTATGCTGTTAATCAGTAAGTATAGATAGAGATTTAAGTTTATCGCAGCCTGAATACATGTATACCAAAAAGAAGTATTTTGTAATAAGGATGAGGACAATTATATGTATGTATATAAGGCACCTTATACTCCTGACTAATGAGAAGCGTCAAATGCAGGGAACTAGCAAAGACTAGGGTGCAGTTCCATCAGCGAGCATATTCTATTGCCTACAGTGCAACACATAAGAAGGTATTTTACAGTGACGATAGATGGACTTGCTTGTGTATGATCGGCAATGCATGAGTGAAGCGTGTAGTGTTTAGGAGCATCTTTAGGCTACCACTAAATTAAACTACACCGTATGTCCAAATCTTTAAATTTAATTCGAACATTTGAATATGCTTGACTCTTCTATGGAATAATCCTTTAAAATTGATTATTTTAATTAAATTTTCAGCGCATTTTCAATACAGTTTTAAATGCCATAATGTTTTCTCCTAGATTAAATATAATTAAAATAAAACTAGAACATTTACATAGCAGAGTACATTTATTACACCCACATTTTGGGGACCAGAAGTAGAGTTACTGCCCTCAAGCTGCAACTGAGAATTTCTTCACAAGAAAACACAAACACTGCTGGATGTTCTTTATGTCTTACAAGTGATCGAGACATGGTCTTAATTTAACGTCTGTTTACCTAAATAACTAATAAAAAGGCAGTAACACGATATGCGCATAATATAATCGATTCCAGTATATAGTAACCTAGTTGCATTATCGGATTAAGCAAGCAATCAACTAATTGGTCGACCTCTTTACGAGCATGCACAGCCGATCGTAAAACCGTACCAATCACATCGCACCTTTAAGCAACAATTAATTAAAAAACTTACTACCGAACTGTGAAAATCGGTCTTTTAGATCGAATTTCGATCACGGTGGCCAATTTTTACGGAGACACAAGAGACAATAGTGCACAAGTGTGTGCGCAAATACTAGTGCATTCTCTGTTGCTTTACTCTTATAATCCTATGGGATGGTAATCCGACGCGACAGGATAGAGATTGGGGGAGGCACGGCGTGTGTAACACCGGCAATGTCTCTGGGCTGCCATTTATTATTACTTTTCTTTTTTGAAGTGAAAACTTCTTTAGGCGCTTTGAGCACTTTTTGGGTGAACAAAAATCATGGAACTCGCGTCATCGTCACCGAAAGCTTTCCATGAGCTATCTGTATACTGTGTATATATATGTACTTTTTGGGAGAATAAAAAGCGTGGAACTCGCGTCATCGTCACCGCACGCTAGTTACTTAGTTTTCACTTCTATCGGCAGTCCCCAAAGACTGCACTGCATGTTCTTTTTTCTGTTGAGAAATCCTTGACAATCAAACCTAAACACTTTTTGTTGGATCGATCCGGGATTCAAACTAGAGAGCATAATGCTCAGCATTCGCATTCATTACCACAGCGTCACCGAGGCTGTCATGTAACAGGAAGTTATGGTCATGTACTCGAATATGTAGATGGTTTGGGTTTTGATTCGACGCCGGTCATTCATGTAAGAGCTCGTTGGGGAACGCTCCCTCTCGGTGCCCGTCGTTTAAAATACTACTATACCTTGCCTATGCGGCAGAGCGAATTAATGGTCATTCTTGTTTAGTATTAATATGAGTGGCGCTGTGAGCGAATACACGCGATTGCTAGGTACGATGTCTAGGGTCCGAATTCCAGGTCGGGTTAGCAAAAGGTTATTAAGATTTTATATCAAGAAATTTCACAATAGCCTATCGGCCCCGAGTTAGTAAGTCGGTGGTGCTGCATACTCCTGTGCCTAGGAAAGCACATTGAGCTGTTGGTTTTGCGACTGATCTAACTACGGTCGTATCGGGTTGACGTCCCATCGGACTAAAAGAGTAAGGGAATAAGAGTATATTGATATTAGCGCTGATGGCTCGTATCTGTTTAGATTGTTAGAATGTATTGAGGCTTATTGAAAACTATCTAAAAGACCGTAAACAATACACAAAAATTACTAAAATAAATTTTAAGACTAAATCTGAAGAAACATATGAATCTGACAAACATATAGTTACATGTGGTGTCCCACAAGGGAGTGTATTGGGCCCTTTACGAAGAGTAAAGGGCCCATAATGTACATAAATGATTTGCCTACAATAACTAATTATCCAATGTCTCTTTTTGCTGATGATAGCACGGTCGTCATACACACAAATAATAATAATAATGATAAATATGAAAATGATATCAATAACACACTTGAATCAATAATTAAATGGCTAAATAATAACAATTTAAAAATTAATCTGGTAAAAACAAAAATAATGTTTTTTAGTCAACGCGTAACTCCACCAGTGGTGCACGTTAACTATCAAGGAACATCTATTATCCATGTAGATAAAGCAAAATTTTTAGGTTTAACATTAGACAAGAATCTAAGTTGGAAGGCACATATAGGGGAACTAAACAAACGAATAAGTTCCTCTGCTTATGCACTTTTCAAACTCGCGCCTGTTCTAAAGATTGAAGCACTTCTAACTGCCTATCATGGTGTCGTGGGTTCCATTCTGAGATTTGGTCTCATATTTTGGGGAAACTCAACAGATAAAGAAATCATTTTCAAAGCACAGAAAAGGTGCATAAGAGCTATGTTTGGTTTGAAAACAACCGATAGCTGCAAACCTTACTTTATTCAGCATAAAATCCTAAGCTTGCCATCTTTATTTGTTTATGAAGTAGCTTGTTTCGTAAAGAGCAACCCCAAATACTTTAAGAAACTATCAGATGTTGCAACACGTAGTCGCCGTGATAATGACAGGTTGTGCATCGTAAAATCTACAACCGCGTTAAAACACAAGAGCATTTTTTGTTTGGCACCCATTATTTATAATAGAATACCAAAAATAATCAAACAATGCCCTGTTTCCCAATTTAAAATACATTTAAAAAAATATCTTATATTGAAGTGTTATTACAGCTTAACAGAATTTTTGAATGATATTGTTTAAGTAATAATATATTACTTCTTATTATTATGACATAATAGAATTAATAGAAACTGTTTCTTATTATTTATATTTGACATGATAAAGTACTAATTATTATTTTGTTTTGACATAATTTCCAGTTATTATTTTGCTTTTTTGACATACTTATATTTTTTAAATTCATATGTTTTTTTGATATTAATTATTATTCCTTTTTTTGATATTATTGTTGGGTTATTTTTCAATTTATTATTTGATTCTGATAGTAATCTATATTCTACCAGTGTTATTTTGTACGCCGTACTTGGCAAAACATGCATGAACATTCCTTTAGCAAACCACCATGTACATAATATGTCATACCTACTCATGTTTTTACAAAAATAAATGTCTTTGTCTTTGTCTTTGTCTATGATTGCACGACATCAAAACCCTGACATTGAAAAGACTTAAAATAAAAAAAAATAAAAATTGGCCGCCATGACCGAAATTCGACCTAAATATTGCCCGTATATTATTTTATGAATTACTAGCTTTTGCCCGCGGCATCGCTCGCGTAAAAGTAGGTTAGGTTATGTTAGAGACAGCACATTTCTTTAAAAAAAATATAACCTATGTTACTCGTTAATAACATAGCTTTTTAATGGCGTAAGAATATTTAAAATCGGTAGAGTGCTTTTTGAGTTAGATCCTTACAGATAAACAAACAAACAAAAAATCAAATCTTTCCTCTTTATAATATTAGTATAAATTGTAAGTTAGTAAGGTATTATAACAATATTTCTAATCTTACCTTTAAACCTTTAAAACGAAAACTAAATACTTATGTAAAGCTAGTGTAAATGAGGCAATTAAAAATGAAAACCGGGGTTAACGCCACCTGGCTATGTTAGAAGCGTTCTTAGGAAAGACCAATTAATATTCAATCTATCATAAAAATGATAGATGGAATATTCATTTGAACGAAAGCGTCAACGTTGCGTGATACCTGTCGCGTGCATAGTCCTTTAATCTCGTCGGATATGTGGAATACGTTGTTTATAGCATTTTTATTTGCCTACAACACATTAGTGTTGGAATATTTTATTAGTAACTAAACGGCTGCTTTTCCTTCGCTATAAATCTTTAAGATTACGTATGAGTTGAAACTTTTGTAATGGTTAAGTTTAGTAAAAGTGCTCTTTGTTTTTTAAAATGTATAATCACGCACTAGCCTGTAGCGTAGTGTGGGTGTTAGTCGCCTGGGGCGGATTTTTTTTCCCGCCCTCTTATTAACGCTTTTTCAGTCATTCTAAAGAACTTTTCGGTAAGAACAGTTATCAATACTATGTGTTGTACGGTTAAAATATTTACAAGATTTTGTTATTATTTATTGTGAAATTTTGCCGCCCCCTAAAAGTGCCGCCCGGGGCGGGCCGCCTCTACTACGCTACGCCACTGACACAAAGAACACCCAGACTCGTAACAACCATTTGTTGATCACACAAAGTTTTGTACTGTGTGGGAATTGAACTTACAACACTGTGCACTAGCACTGCCACTTAAGCCACCATGTTATCCGTGCTGTCAACTTGATTTTGATTTCGTCTTAAGTAGTATTTGGTCCTTCTGTTCGTAAAATCTCAGTAACAGCGCTTAATCTAGTAATGTGCCTGATCGATGGCAATAGGCTTGATTCTTTTTACATAGATCTTAAAAGAATGGTCTAAGAAGGCTACATGTAACACCCTTCGAGGAAAAACTGGTGTTAGTCTATAAATGCAGAACCTTCTTTGTGATTACAAATGCCTAACTAATATTATAAATGCGAATATGAGTTTGTTTGTTACGCTTCCACGCCTTAACTACTCGAATGATTATCATGAAATTTTGTATACACTTTGTCAGAGGAACAGAAAAGGACATAGGATACCTTTCATTTAGAAAAGGTACTGTTACTAATCTAAACCAATATTCAATTATGCGAGCAAGAGCGCGCAAATTCTAGTCTAAAATATAGATGCAGTTAATGCACTTAATCCATAATTTATCATGCAGAAAATAAAATGCATTTTAGACTGGCTAACGTTCTTCATTACGTCCTTATTAAACACAATAATAAAATATAATAAATATTAAATATTTTTAGACGAGAAACAAGAGACTAGCCATTTTGTTATAAATGTTTCGTCTAGCTAATGTGGATCGGCAGATGGATTATGATCGATGTGGTTAGACAGCTTAAGGGTGAAACAAAGTTCTTAGCGATAGTTAACTGGGGTTACAACGACCATTAATGGCGGTTCGTAATTGATGACATTTTTATGTTTATCTATTTATCGCTGACAAGAATATATTCATAAACTATTTATGATAGGGTTTGAAATATGAAGTCGCCGCTTTGTATAAAGGAAATCGCTAACGTTTTGGTTTTCATACAATTTAAGTAATATTTTAAAAATAACCACTGTTTTTTGAAAAGAAGCCATGTAATATAAACCTATTCATAGTAAATTATTGTTGTCAAAGCAAAACGTGTTGTGTTGCTTTAAAAAAGTTTTACCTCATACAAATCGATTTGCATGTGCAAAAACATAGAAAAAGAATACTAAGAATACACTTGGAACAACTATTTGTAAATTACATGTAATCTTTGATCTTGTATGGTGAACAAACCCATAACACACAGCGCACCATCCATTTTTGATGACGAATTTCATTGTAAATTGTAATCGTAACGGCACCCACCGAACCAGGCTTGTCTAGGGTTAACTAATAATACATTGTAACACTTTTCTTCGAGTAGTTAATGATGTTTATACATTGTTGACAGGACTATCTCAAGTTTCTCGTGACGTACCACCGGTTCATCTCGTTCAGTCTGTACTGCGTTGGCTTCGTGTGGTTCGTGCTGTCCCTCGTCAAGAAGTACTACATGAGGCAGTTCAGCCTGTTCGCCTGGACCCACGTGGCGCTACTCATTGTCGTCACGCAGAGCTACTTGATCATCCAGAACATATTTGAAGGTAAGTTATATTTACCTTTTGTAGGAAATGAGCCGGCAGTTCATCTTTAGTAAATGGTTACCGCTGGACTTCGTCAGGAGTACTTACATACCAAGCCGCTACCTACCATGGCAGTCATCTTTATATCGTTTGAATAAAGCCACGATATATTTAGAAACAACCGCGGAACGGTAGTTCATATCAGAAACGTATTGTACCTAATCGTATTCGAATTATAACATCCTTCTCTCTGCGTCCTTGTCCATGCAAAGGATTATATTCGAATATCATTCGAAAGCAGTTATGCGTATTACTGTACTGCACCTACGTAAAAGGAATGATCACTGAAAACGTGCTATTAGACATCGCCAGGTGGAAATGATGAACCCTAAGGCGGTATCCATGATCTGGTAAGTTCGGCGTGGTGTAAACGTAAATTCGATTTGGAGAACATTACTATATCTGAATTAAAATTTATTAACTTTTCAAGTAGAGTTATAGTCACTTTACCTATAACCCTCTTCGAAAATCCCTACGGGCACTTCGACTAACTAAAAATACTCTAGCAAATCGATTTGTCTGGTAAACGGGGCGAAGTAAAAAGGGTTACTTCACCGTCCGACTGTCCTTCCCCTCTGGACGTGACCGCATTTTATTTAGGTTACACCTAATAATACACTACAAAAGAACATTGCTTAATGTCCATGGCAATTATTTTGACGCTTTTTTTACCGTTAGATATAAATTAGGTCGCTGTTAGAAATTCTTACTGGTGTATATGGTAACTTCTGTTAAAGCAGCTGCTTGAAAACGACTGGTTAAGTCAATTAAACGGTTTAACATAAGCGTCTTCTACGCCTTATAATAATTGTGAAGGAATTTTATAAAAATAAAACTTCAAGAATATAGTCTTGAAGTTTGAACAATACATATACAAACCTAAACTAAAGAGTAGAAAATACAATTTATTTACTGAAGGTAACCACAAAAAACAATAAAAATCTTTTTCAATGCAATATTGTTTCCCTATTGTAGTTTTTTTTAAAGCGCTTAATCCTTTTGCAGTAACATTGTTGGGAATTGAATTATACATATGGAACTATCTTTGAAGTGTGACCTACCAAACAAAAAAAAGCATTAAGATCAATTCATAACTGGCGGAGCAATTTCGTAACAAACATACAAAAAGAAACATACAGCCGAATTGAGAAATTCCTCCTTTTTCGAAATCAAGCTAAAATGCATTTGTCAGCGTAAAGATTTTAGAATATACATATAATATATGTATATACAGCCTGCCTGGTGGTGAACGATCTCCTTAGCCTATGCCGTACCAAATCAATAAAAGATGATACAATTACTTAAGAATAGATTTTAGTCATTCTTTTTAATTTTTCGCCTTTGAACATTACACCGGCGTATTATTAAATTGCAATGAATACGCAAACATCAACACAATGGTTACCTTATCTCTCTACTAGTCAGGAGACACAATAGTCCGTGTAGAAACAATGTGTTGTCATAGCATTTACGACGACTCGGTGTCGATCTGCAGAATTCTATAGTTCTAGTATCATTTTTATAGATACTATGGCATACTGGGATGTTAGCTATTTGATGGTAAGTGGTAGATCGCACGTAAAAGTGTTTAAACTAAAAAGAGCGAGTTCACTCATTTTGTAGCGAATATGAGTGGGCATGATAATACGATATGTATAATTTTAATGACACGTCGGCATTATTTGTTAATTGACATCATCATTTTTAGACGTAGTACGGCGCATCAATGTTAATTTTAATCTTAGATGCCAATCCATGCTTGCCTGTATGGTGGAGTCTTATTGCTTATTGCTCCCATACTAAAAGTACCTATCTTCTCGTCTAGGAGTTGAATAGTTCATAAACAAGTGCATTAATATTGCTGGCTTAAAACGCTGTCTTTGTAACGTTGTATGGACTGACTATGATATGGACTACTGATATGGACCTGGGATATTGCGGATGCAGATTTTTTGATATCCGCGGATGCGTATACGGATTTCTGAAGGCACATCCGCGGATGCGGATACGGATGTGGATGTCCAAATCGATGCGGCAAGCTCCGCAATTGCGGATGCGGATGTTGATTAAAATTGTTCATCTTATTTAATAAAATAATAAATAGTATCAAATGTCACAGCATTCGCAGGTTCAAGCCTGTTTAGCAAAGGTTCATAAATTAAACACGTAGGTACTACTGAACAACTGATTTCTTTCTTATTGTAAACCACGCTATATGTGGATCCGCATTAACATCCGCGTTGATTATTGCGGTTGCGGATGTACAAATCGATGCGGAAGCTCCGCAATTGCCGATGCGGATGCGAATATTTGCAACATCCCTGATATGGACGTTGTATGCTGACTTTGTAAATGACGCTTGCTGCGTTAAAAGTATCATTTGTGCACCGACGATATAAAAAGGTATGCTATTCCAGCATTACGGAGAATGACCACTGGCCCTACTGATACTTAAAACACCTGCTTAAGGAGTTCAACCACAACTTCTTAAATAATCTCAACCTTTATATACACCTTTACATAATAAGAGGGTCGAGCCGCTTTTGAACACGTTGTAAACATTTAGCAGATTGGCGTTATGATTACCGCCTGACAGGATATCGAAAGGTCCAATCCATTATCTGGATTTTAAATATGTCCTATTCTATTTTGCTCTTTAATTTTGAAGTGACGAAAATTTAATGTGCATACGAAACATTAAATTTTGTTTTATGGAAATACATTAAGTTTAAATTTATTTGCCTTTTTATTGGCCATATATTATATAGAGTGAATGTTCACTTATATTGGACTGAGGGGTGCTCTAAGGTTGAGCGTTAAGTAATCTCGAATAGTGAAACTGCGATTCACTTCGTACTAATCTTTTGCACACGTCGAGAACAGTTTATATATGTGATTGTGTCACAAACAATGGTACAATTATACGTACCATATGATGCTAGCCTTCACATTCACATAACGCATGATGTGATTTTATGACCGTTTCTCTTTTAACTTGGTCATGTTAGTGGCGCGTTATTTATCGTTTGGCAGACATATGGTGGTTTTGTTCATAGTAGGTTTCTCATTGTCTAATGATCGACTTAAGACTAGAAGGCGACAGCTAGAGTGCTATTATAAAGATCTTAGGCCGAATCCATGGGACGTAATCTCTGATTCGCAACATTTTGAAGTTATGTGTGTATTGGAAAGTAAATGATTACCCTACCAAGTACTAGGAGGGTAGAAACAGTACACAGTACAGTTTTTCTGGATGGAAAGTATCTACCCTATGTCCTTTTCTGTTCCTCTCACAATGTGTATGTGAAATTTCATGATGATAGGGCAAGTAATTAACGCGTGTAAGCGTAACAAACAAACAAACTGACATTCGCATTTATAATTTTAGTTAGGATTAACCAGCGCAGGCAAGTATCATGCAACAATGTCTATGATAGCTCGCATCTCCACGACATAACTCTATGCCTTCATTCTTATATACCGATGAAGTGACACTGGCGTAGGATGCGTTAATCGTTTACGTGGTTGCCGAGGTAGGGAACATGCGATGCCGCCATCTTCCCTTCTCTGGACTGCTATAGCTTAAAAGATATCTTTCAAATACAACGAAAAATACATTAGTACAGCCTTGGCCAAAAGTATGGAGCACCCTTATAAAAATTGCATTTTGTAAAAAAATTGTATATAATGAAATGAAACAACTTGTGTATATTTTAATTGATCTTTACTTTGATATAAAATCAATATTTCGTCGACCACCCTTAGCCGCTATCACAGTAGCTATTCATCTTGGCATAGAGCCTACAAGATTTTTACACTGTTCTTCAGTTATGGTATTCTATTCTTGACGGAGGCGTATTTTAAGGTTTTCTTTTGTTGTTATTGTGTGGCGCCGGACCTTACGCTTTAGGATTCCCCAAAAATGTTCTATAGGATTAAGGTCCGGCGACTGTGAAGGCCATTCCAGGAGTTCAATGTAATTTTCACGAAACCATGACATTCTGCGGACTGATTTATGGCATGGTACATTATCTTCTGGAATTTAACTCCATCCATATTTATGTAATGAAAAAGTGTAGAAAACGAAGGTAATAAAGCTGATTCCAAACACATTCGTGTATTTTGTAGAGTCCCTTCGGTCCTCACACACAAACATTTCGCCGATTCCTGTATCAGACATGCTGGGGCTGCATGTGGTCATTCCGGTACTTTCACCGTATTTTACAGTCGGGACCACACACTCTGGCTTAAATTCTTCTCCCCCACGGCGACGCACGAAGGTAGCACCAGGGGTTCCAAAGACCAAACAAAAACAAAAGAAATTGAGATATATAAATTTCAACAATACTTATTTATCCATTTGGACATTCATATTATCTAACTTACCTCAAAGTTTGATTCGTCTGACCACACAATATTTGACCAGTCTTTTTCGGTGTAATGTTGGTACTTTAGGGCCCATGCATAGCAAGCCTTTTTATTATTGTCTGAGATCAATGGCTTCTTCCTGGTTTTACACCCTTTGAGGCCAGCTTTCTGAAGTATTCAACGAGTCGTTTTGGCAGAAATTGTGTTGTTACTCGCCACTGAGAACTCAGCAGCGAGCTCAGAAGACATTTTTCTCCTGTTTTTCATAGACTATATATTTATTTTTCGATCTTCACGGTCACTGGTAATACGTTTACGTCCAGTTCTGGGCATATCGCTGTGTGTACTGGTAGCGGCGAATCGCTCAATGGTAAATTGCACCGCTCGGCGCGACCACTTAACAGTTCTGGATATCTCAACTTGGGATTACCCTTGTTCATGAAAAAGTTGTATTTTCACACGTATTTCAAGAGACAGTTCGGATGTTTTAGGTATTATGTATCGAAATTAATATAACTGAATACAAAATAATACAAGAAGTGCGCTAGATGATGGTATGTGTACACAACGATGCAAAATAGTAAACTGAAATAAAGATTGGAAATTACTGCTTTGCATCGGATGTTTTATTGGCCCTAACTAGGTACACTTTTGTTTTAAATATATTTTTAGATGCCACCTAATCCATATTTAAACAAAATGTATTGTAATATTGTCTTCTGTTTACGCGAATGTTATTCATTGAAATTAAACTACTATATACGGATTTTATCGCGTTGTTTATTTATCACTGTATTACAAAAGTTTGAAAATATTACACTACTACTACTATTGATTTTATTTTACTAATTTATAAGCTAATAAAATTATTTAAACTATTTAATCTATTTATTTTTGGTTTACACTTTCCCCGACGTTTCGGTTGCTTTTCAGCAGTTTTTTTGTGTGTGAACATGTACAACAGGGGACCAACCACTACCTGACATTTGACAAACCACAGATTCTCGCTAAAGAACACCGATTCCTACCAAGGATGCTTCGCGAGGCTATTGAAATCAAAAAACATCCCAATTTCAATAGAGAAGATGGTTGGAATGTACCACCAGCTTGGGATCCAGTACTTCAAATAGTCAAACCCAAGAAGAAACAAACTACAGCTAGACTTCATGATACTTTGAGCTCATTCTGCGTAAATAGAAACACCCATGATTAAATTATGTTCGGGTACTTTGAAATAACTACACTGGAACATTGAGACAACTACCATCTTAGTCTCCCCGTGACCATGGCTGCTGAAAAGCAACCGAAACGTCGGGGAAAGTGTAAACCAAAAATAAATAGATTTAATAGTTTAAATAATTTTATTAGCTTATAAATTAGTAAAATAAAATCAATAGTAGTAGTAGTGTAATATTTTCAAAATTTTGTAATACAGTGATAAATAAACAACGCGATAAAATCCGTATATAGTAGTTTAACTTCAAAAAAAAAAAAATGTATTGTTTCCTACTGCAAATGTTACGCACGTGAAAAATACATGGGGTGCTCCATACTTTTGGCCAAGGCTGTATCTGTATGACATATTGTATCCAATTCGGTTCAAGCGTTTCCACTTTTACTATAATATAATTAGGATAGGCCTTAAAGTCATCTAGTTATAATAATAAGTATTTTAATATCATAGCAATGATAGCCTTGTGCGAAACCGGTGGACTGCCACGCCCTTTGCTTGACAGTCGCTCGAGTTCGATCTCAAGGCGCGCATCTCTGACTTTTCTAAGTTATGTGTGTATTAAATAGTTAATTATCACTCGCATTAACGGTGAAAGAAAACTTAATGAGGATATCTGCATGTATGAGAGTTCTCCATAATGCTCTCGAAAATATGTAAAGTCTGCCAACCAGCACTGGGCCAACGTGATGGACTATGGCCTAAACCTTCTATATACAGGGCTGATGTTATTATATATATAAATATCCAAAAACTTATTTAAAATTGCATCCAGTATATTATATAAATTTAATTGAACCGAATTTCACATGCGTTTAAATCGTATGTAAACGAAAGATACGTGAAATACTAGAGGCGATTTAGTGTTGTGTTATCGGCCAGTGAACTTGAACCCTGATAACAACTTTAAGAAAAATACACTTTGAATTGAATTTCACACGCAATGCATTTGGAGAAATGATTACTTGTTTTATTATATTTTCGGTCACAGCGTCCAATCTTAACGGAGACTGGCTATGCTGGCTGGCTACGCAAGTGTGTGCGTAAACACAATTGCACTCTTTATTCTCTCACTCTCACAGTCCGGTGGGCCGACACGACTGGAGAGAGATCAGGTGTGCCATCAACGGTTTTACGTGCTTTTCGGAGCACAGGAGTACACAATATAAACCACTTCTAAATCTGAGCTGTTATTTTTTTTCTCCTTGACGGAAAATTCCAATTACTTTTTATTGGCCCAACCTGCGAATTTAATCCGAGACCTCATACACAGCAGTTGCATTCATTACCGCTCCACCACAGATGCAGTAAATTAATCGCATATGCAGTTGTATATGTACTTATTTACCTTGGACTTGGATGGACTTAAAACCTCATTACTTATAGTGACCTCAATATTACACGCGTTATTGTATTGTCTTGATGTGTTGCCGTTGCTTGTCTGTGCACAATAGAATAATTACATTGTGTTGCCACAAAAACTCGTAAAACTTATTATTTCTTGAGACCTGCATACTGTTTTGATGAGGTTTTTTAATTGTCCATCACACCAACTTATTAAGAACTAGCTTTTGCCCACGGCGTCGCTCGCGTCAAAGTAGTTAAGGTAAGATGTTAGTAAGAGTACATTGTAAAAAATAAAATATAGTCTATATTTCTCAGTGATTAAAAAGTGAATTAGGTTCTATTTAAGACAAGTACATAGTTAAACGCAGCTCACTGGATTTTGAATTGGGCTTGCGATCAAGTGGTCGTGTGTTCAGACCTCATCCGTTGCGCTACCGACGTGAATCCACTTCTTTTAATACAAGTATTCAGTTTAGCTAGAGGGATTATCTCGAATACATAGCAAATTTGCGGCCCGAATTGTAAGTATTTTTTTTTTATTAAGAAGTCATGGTATACTCTTGGGACGGATTTGTTATAGGATTGCATTCTGGTAGAGCCTGAAATTAAGTGTTCTAAAGTAAAATTATCAACCACTGTGTACTCTTATCTGTATTTATTTATGTAATTAAGATTTTGTCAGGTGCCCAACCCAGAACGTTTAATTTCAACTCAGTATTCTAGGATGATATGAACCGGAATGATAGGAATCGGGTACCATTTGGAGAAATAACCCTATATACGTTATGTGTAGGTGACGGGCACAGCTATTGTCTCATACATTATTCCTACACACACGTTTATTTATTAGATTGACCTATGACGTGTAAGTTCATTAGCAGTATAATCCAATTTTATGGATGGTATCCGTGCATTAACGATAGAAATCAATGATAGAAAGAGGGAAAGCAAGAAATGGCATAGGCAGACAATAATCTGTGACAGTAGTCCATAGACTACCATCCCGATTCATAGACTACGGGAATTATTTGCATGTTACATACCTTTCAATAATTTTTTTTGACAAAATATATAAACTGACTTGAAATAAAATGACTTCTTCAGTTTTAACTCTCAAATGAATTTAACCAATGTGGAGTCGGTGCCAAATAATTAAAGTATATTTGACGGCTGTTTTTTTAGGCTTGGTGCGCTATTGCCTATTACTTAAATCCATTCATATAAAAAAATAATCGTCTAAAACGTTTGAGACAAAATATTGCTTCATTCTCACTCGGTGCATTGGCTATCGCGAGGTGGATACTAAAACACAGCGCTATCCATACAAATAATCTGGAAAACAGTGATAATGTCTAGTTAACTAAAAGCGTTAGTATTCCTTGTAGCACCCGTGAAAGTATCCAATAATGATTTGTTTACAAAATGTGCTAGTATTGACAAAGTCGATTACTGTAAATTGTAGATTAAAGCACTAAAAGTCAATGAAACCAGTGACTTATGAATAATATAACGGTCGACGGCTCGATATCAGTATCAAAGGGTCAATCAATCAACCTGACGCGACTCGGCTGCATCGATTAACACATGTGTTTGAACTGCCTAAATATTTATTAAACTGCTTTTTATATCTTTATTGAGAAATCAGTACGAGTGTATACAGGGTGTCCGGTAATTAATGGATAACCTTAAAATGTCTTATAGTAGAACTATAAGACATTTCCAGGTTATCCATTAATTACCGGACAACCTGTATATTATCAGACTTGAGAATACATTGTACTATATGTTTATATGTCGCGTTCTAACTTATCCGCGTTTACTGCACGGATGACGTAGTGCTGCCGCGTCGAGTGTTGTCGATTCAGTCCCCACGCGGGACAAATATTTGTGTGTCCCACAAATGGTTGTTCGGAGTCTGGGTGTTCTTTGTGTCCGTTTTTTTAATGTTTGTATAGTCCCTGCGTCACAGTAAATAATGCTAGTGTGATTAAAAAAAACCACTTAGATAAAAAATCCAGCGTTACTTCCAGGAGGTGGACTGCCTGTACACCAAGTTTTATCAAAATTTGAAAGGTTTACTCGTAATTTAGTAAAAGAGCTTCTGAACGGGCATTTTTTTACTGCTATATAGTGGCTGGCAATAGTCATTGTGCCTTTGTTTCGTTAGTAATTTAACAAGCAGTAGTTGTATTTCGAATGCATCGAGTGTTTGTGGTTCGATCCTCACAAAGGACAGTAACTTATGTGATCCACAAATATTTATTCCAAGTCTGGGTGGTTCATTGTATTCGTTGTATTAATGTCTGTAAAACCGAACACACGAAACATCAAATACTAGTTGCTTTGTGCGATCTCGTCCACGATATCCAGAAGGATAAAGTACCTTCCTAACGGTAAAAGAATTACTTACCAATAAAGAAAAAAAGGCCAATAGTTTTAAGTTCATTTTTATAAACAAAAATACAAATAATTCATTTTTATTATATTAGTATAGGTACCTATAGATAATACGGGCGTTGTCAATTATCAACAAAAGATTAACAACATATATACATAGATTCACGCCTTTTTCCCAGAGGGGTATGCAGAGACTACGGATTTCCGTTTGCTACGATCCTGACACACTTTTCTGGCTTCATTCACTTTCATCACATTCCTCATATACGCTCGCCGGTTTAACGGCTCTTTGTCCAGAACGTCTCCGATCTGATCCAGAAACGTTCGCCTAGGTCTTTCCATTGCGACTGTTCCATCATTCTAGCCTTATAAACTTTTCTTAACTCATGTTTTAATTTTAGCATTTTGTCCAACTAAATATCAGTAACTATTCACACATTATTATAATACCTAAACTTAATATAAACATGAAGACATAAAGTTGCTATTAACGCTATAAACGCCGTGTATAGGACAATAACATTGTACCCACATCGGTGTCAAGTCAACATTGTCATGGACAGGGAAGCCTTTCAAACGTCACTGTAACTAGGCCAAATATATATAAAGATGCGGACTTAGGGGTGGAGCAGAGCGGGTAGCGGGGTAACTACTTATTAAGTAACACATATTATAAATATGTTTATTATTACGATTAAATAAAATACTACATTAATATTATAGAAACTTTTGCGAGTGATGATAATGTAATCTATATCGGTTAAACTCAATTTTTTTTATTTGGATTTTACCGATTAGTTTTGAACCTAATCGGGTTCTTATTCATGGGCGCTAGGACTTTAGAGCCCGACACCTGAACTTAGTCGGGCAAACCCGAATAACAAAATGTGAGTTTAACCGTTTTACAGATACTAAAATGTTTCGGAATTAAAAGACTGTTTTTATTTATCTCTACCTCACTTACACATATGAGAAAAACGGTTGGCAGAGGTGTATTAAAACACCTATACTTTGTAAGCTATGCTATTTTACACTCACGTAATAGACTTTTATACCAATTACCGTTAATTGTCTTTTATCAGGCATATTTAGAATACGTGTTACTGCTGCAAATTTTCTAACAAAATAAGACATTACCTACTGCTACATCCGTGAATTGCATTCGTGACTTCTTCATCTGAAAGCAAAAGTAATAGTATACCATAAGTAATAAAATACCACGGGACCAAGGCGACAGAGGATAATTTTGTAAAATCCATCAGTCTTAGGTTTCTCCTAATTTAAGCCATAACACACGGTAAAACGCATTTATACTCAAGAACGAAAAAAATTAAGCATTCTAAATTTATTCTTATGTATTTTAAAATGACATCTAATTATTAAATAGCATTTCATTATCACAGTCAAGATAACATGCATCACCCTCATTAAAATCACGTCATTATTAAATACAAAAGATAATTTATCAAGATGATAGTGAAAACAATATTAGTTCGATGTATTATACGAGTATCAATACATTAAAGTCGCCCGATGTGATAACACGCGATTATATTATGATTTAAATCACTACTTTCATCTATAATGCTAATTATAGTTTAACTTATTAATTAGTCAAAAACCAGACACAATAAAATAAGCATTGTGTCTGGGACCCAGGCACGGCGCCATGACTAAGAGATTAAACCGAAGTATAAACTACTATAGTGTAAAAAATATTTTAGCAAATTCAAATGACTTCTTCCTTTAAAAAACTACTTTTGCACTAGGAGTAATTTCTGTGTCATAGGCACTTAACAAGACAAACATTGGACACAAAAAAGTGTTTAGTTCGATATAGGCCCGGTTCTTATATTCAAGACATAAAGTCGTTTCAACTACTGGTAGTTAAATTTTGACATAATTTTCATAGAATAGGTATGTGTAAAATATTCATTAGCCGTAGGTAATCGACGCCTCGTTTCTTCAATAAAGAAATCAGGCCTAAGAATGCTGAGAATAGGACATACTGAGCGTCGCTTTTCATGCTTTACTAGAGACTATTTAGGCCAGGTTTCCATATTCAAGTAACAACTCGATTTACCTACGGGCAGTTAATTTTAGGCATAAAATATGAAAAATATGTAAAAATTTAAATATCCTTAGTTAAAACGACTCGTTTGTTGAATTTGGAAACGAGCCTTAAAAATTGGCTCTATCTTACAGTCCAATAGTTAAATCGCGAACGCCTATCCAATACAACCGCAGCCTAATGCCGTCTATAAGACTAGTTACGCGGGGAAGTCGCTAAAATAGATTACGTTGGTTTGTGTCAGCATAAACTGACAATACAAACGCCAATATTGTATCTTATGTACTCAATTATAAGATTCATTTTCGTTCACAGCTAATTGATCGGTTCTCTTGAATTCAGTCGCTACTTATTTTAGCTCGCCATAGTAACAGGTGATCGATATATATCGCCCAGAATTAAGTTGTTTAGCTATATCGATTTGTTTATCGATACATGAGTGAGCGTTAAATTTTGTTCGATACGGTTATGATTGTTAACATGTTTTGTACTTCTATTACACGGTATTTAATGAGTTAGGTTTAATACATCGGATATATTCATGGTTTAAATATAATGAAATGTAGGGTTGTGTTTGTGCTGATCATCGCCAGTGGCAGTTGTACAGTTAGTCTGCATGGATGGAATAGTGATGGCTTTACTACTGACTCTACGCAAAGTGTTGTGGGTTCGATCCCCAGACGGGGCAAAAATTTGTGTGATTCACAAATAGTCCCTCCCGACACAGCATTCATTCTTAGTGCGGAAGTTGTTTTTTAACACGCTTTTATTAGCTTCATACGTATGTTAGTACGTACGTACCGGAAACTTTGAACATGATTTTGACCCCCTTCAAAGCGACGGATTAACTCGAAATTTACATACTTAATGGAAAAAATGACAATACAAACATTTAGAAAAAAATATTGTTTAAAATAACTAAAAAACACGCTTTATTAAAAAAAAACAAACTAAAAAAGTACAAAATAATTTAATAATTTTAATGTAAAAAAGCGTGGGGTGCTTTTAAAGATATTTTGATAACCCCCACCCCACGCTTATTTACATTAAAATTATTAAATTATTTACAACTTTTTTAGTTTGTTTTTTTTTTTAATAAAGCGTATTTTTTATTTTTTTAACCTATTATTTTATAAAAAACATACATATAACAAAATCCGAAATAGAAATAGATCCGTAACGCGATCCGAAGTTATGTTTGCACTGACCATCGCCAGTGATAGTTGCATGTTTATACAACGTGGATGGCTTAGAGGTTTAAGTAGTCGCCTTGCCGCTGCCACTAAACCAAGTGTTATGGGTTGCATGCTCACACGGGACAAAAAAATGTATGATGCTTAAATAGTTGTTCCAAGTCTAAGTAAAGCCTATTTGTAAAGTCGCCCGTGATACTGTAATGGAATTATTATTGGCACAGAAGAATTACTTTATAGAAAGTAATAGAGATTATTCAATGCCGTTCCTAAAGGAGACGTAATTCTGAAGACTATGGGGTTGTGTCAGGGTGGGTAGATGTTTAGTTCTATTGGGATTCGAGACGCCTGAAAATGTCTAAAGATTAGTTAGTTATGTGTATTATACACCACACTCCGCCGGCAACGGTTTTAGGTATGGGGTCATTCAAGCAATACGTAAATACCAATAGATATATTATGCTTATGATGATTATGCTTGGAAGTCAGGGTGAAAGGTTAAAATGGACTAAAATCTTGCTTATGTAACACTTGAACATATCACATAATTGGTGATAAAACTCTTACTTATTACAAAGCTCAATTTAAGACTACCTTACTGATTTACTTCGCTGGCTCAGCTGGCTCACATTCTTTCAGGTCTTTAGCTATTTCATCTAAGACTATGTTGCTACTAAGAATTTTAAGAAGTATTATAACGCTTTACGTGACCCGCGAACCGGATCGAGACACAAAGATTGATCGCAAATAATCGCAAATCGGGACTAACAGGGCAGTCATAACACTATTTACCGTTTAATAATATAATGTGCTAGACAGAGGATTAGAAGTCTTATAACTGTTAAGAGACAGACATATACTTAGTCATATGCTATTAATAATGTCCTAAAATATGAATATATACGTAGTCTTACAGCTATATCCCTGAGAGGGTAGGCAGGGGTGTACTACATCCACATTTCGGCAGAAAAAGCGGCGACTCAAAACCATAGGTTTTAGGTAATCAGGGGCGAGCCTATTGTGGTTTGGTGCTCCGTGCTGCTACTAAGAATTTCTTGTCAGAAAGTTTCAATAAGATTGCCCGACCGGGGAATCGAACCCGAGATCTTAATGTACAGCCATCGCATACGCCGCTGCGCCACTGAAGCAAATATAAAAACATTCTAATGGTTTCCAATATCACGCAGCTTGCGCTTTTCAGAAAAATGCCAAGAACTTTAGTGATCTTGTATTGTATATCTTCACTTCTTCAGTTAGGTTACCAGGTTTAGATCTGTGCGGCGATGCTGTGTTGTTAGCATAAGGGCAATACTCTTTGACACTACGATATTAATTCTATTGTACATTATTCAAAGTACAAATAAATAAGGGAATACAATTAGACGACGTTGCCTAAACCAACAATTTTATAACGCTTTTGTCTTTTTTTTATTTACGTTCCTATATTTTGTGCCATTTTATTTTGTTTTACTTATAAGTAGTTAGGTTTGTTAAGTTGTAAATTATGAGTGTGCTTTTGTTTGTAAAAATAACAAATAAAATGGATTAATTCGGTATAGTCGCCCACTTCAATTATTGCTTAAACCATTATAAATAGCTATTCGTAATAAACACTGAATCAACACAAGTATCATGGGATTCCTCCCATTGCATTTCACCTAATAAACACTTCATGCAGATTATTTCGTGAAGCGTATTCCCGTGGCGTGTGTGTACAGACGTTATCGTACGCGTTAGTGAGTGAGCAATGAATAAACACTGGCGTATTTTAATAATAGACGGTTTGATCTTCAACCTCGACATTGTTTCCGCGGCTGGAGCGTAGCAACATCGCTGTACTGTGTATGTAAATATACACGTCAATATGCTACGTTGATACATTTGTAAACGTCACGTATGTAGTTGTACGTTTTTTTTGAGAAGATTGGTAGACTTACTAAGGCTTAGTGCAACACATATGGGTGATGTATGAGTATGTGTATATATATACAGGGTGTCCGGTAATTAATGGATAACCTTGAAATGTCTTATAGTAAAAGTGAAGACCGTTCAGAAAAATAAAAAAATAAAATAAAAAAAAATATATTAAAAGTGCAAGCTATTATAGTATAGCATACTTTTGACTGTCTATCTATTAGCATAATTAGTGTTTAATAATAAAACAACAAAAAACCGATGGGTTTCATTCATTTATTGTCGTAGTATACAAGAAAGTTATACATGGTAATTAAAAATCAAAAATCTCAGGTAGTAGTCAGGATAGATTTTTTTTCATATTTATTCTGAACGGCCATCAGTTTCACTATAAGACATTTCCAGGTTATCCGTTAATTACCGGTCACCCTGTATATATATATGTATATATATACATATTTAAAAGATTACTAGCAATTTTGTGTTTCAAATTACTAGTATTCTTGTTAACCCCTCCAGCTAAGCTAGAATGCTTGTATTAGGAGTGGGTTCACGTTAGTTGTGCTATGAGTGGGATTCAAACTTGCGACCTCTCGATCGCAAGTAAAATACTTTATTCATTGGGTTACCGCCGCTTATGCTTATGCTTATTATATGCAGGTTTAGTGGTATAAAAATCAAATGATTTATCACTATGCCACAATTCCATTTAATGTTTTGATGTACAATCAAGCTTTAACTCTTTTTTTATCATTAATGCACAAATTGCATACTTCAATCAAATGACTGTCGCTTTCGAAGAAAGTGATTTAATATTTTTAAAGACCTACTAAGGTAAAAATTGAGTCATCGCCATGCTGGCCAATGTACTTATCTAGTCAAAGGGAGACTACCTATTCAGCCTAATAGCTATCTATTAGGCTGAATAGATAGCGACTTGAAGCTACTATTAGCTCATTGCTTTCACATGTTTAATTTTATATCATTTAGAAAAGTAACGTTTCATTTAAAAATAGACTTGCGCGTTGATATCCATCTTCTGTACTCAACATTAAACTACCTTACACTTAGCACTAATATTATGGAGACGGCCAGTCTCTTTCGCTACTCTCGTTGCTTACTTAATCAGTTGTCACAATCCATTTATCTAAACTTGCCCTCTTAGTAAATATTTGTTAATCATACTTAAAATAACGAGGAAAATCTGTTCAATACTCATATGTAAACTATGTTCGTATAATCAAATTATTCATTATGAATGCAAGATAACGATAAGAGACAAGTGCCTCGTAATGCAGTCTGGTCTTTAATGACTCTCCAAACAAGACAAGTGCAATCGTGGATTCAATTTTATGTAGAACTAGATGTGATTTTATGTAAACGTACTCATCGTTCTATACTTCATGCCATCAGTGCTTTTAAACACACAATGTCTTTACCTTCATAATGAGAGATTAACATTGGATTAAGCGTTCACATGTTTCATATTGCTAACAGGGCAAAGATGTATACGGCCTACGGTCAGCGATCATCGTAATTTAGGAAAATACATGCATTTCCACGAAAATTATTGGCGCGTTGCCAGTTCTGCAAAAAAAGCTAGTATCTACTAAAAGCAGTGCACCTGTTTAGTGAGCTCTAGAAACTTTGGCCTATTCGTCGCAGGATTACAACATAATATACAATTAGATCTTTTATATGTAGATATATGTATAAGTACTGCTTTGACCGAGCTTTTCGACGTTCTACCTGAGACTCCGGTCCAACAATAAATGTATTTCTCTTATCAATTAAGTTCTCAAGAAAATAACCTCTGGCCTTATTATCGAAAGTAATAGATATAATCCTTAGTAAAATTTCATCGTTTACAACATGTACTTTCGTTTGTTTCTATTGTTTCTATAATGGGTAAGCAATGAATATATCGAAATAAAGATTCCTTGACTGCCAAGAAAATGCGTATAATTTAATAAGTAAATTTTTTGATTTTGTGATTCGATACGCGAATGGTATTCGAATTTGAGTAATCACGTAAATAAATTATGTTTATTCATAATCTACTAATTCGAATAGACAAATTTACTCATTTTATATTACAATACATGGAATGCTAGACATAAGTGAAAACCTATTGTGTCAGGCCGCCAGTGTGCCGCTACGTCTCATTAGGTAAATGTACTTTTATAGTTCGATATATTCCAAGTTGTAATATCGGCAAATTTCTTAACAAACAATGCACGTCCTAAAAACTTAGTTGCTGAAACGACGAATTCAGAACTCGACGAAGTTTCGTAATCAATTAAATAACTTTGTGTGCACTTTCTTCAAGAATCAATTCGACTAACGTGCTCTTTATATGATTTTCCTTTTGACCTACTGTTATTTTGACATTTTCGTATTAGAACTATCCGAAAATTCGAGATAAACGTAGTCGAAATAAACGGTGCTAAAATAACATTTCTCATAATAGCCATTTAGATAAAAGTATGCCAACAATCGTGCATGCCGAATGTTATGAGAAGAATGTAGCAAGGCAAATATGTCACGGTCCTAACAAGTAAAAATCTATTACCCTTGCCTACCCCTTAGGGAAATAGGTGTAAGTGTATGAGCATACACTTAAAGTTAAAATTGTGGGTTGAAATTTCCTTTCCAATAGCAACGTAGACGAACGATTCCGATGAACGTCTGTTCAATGTACGGGCGTTAAGTACGATTGACGTATCTAGGGTATCGCACTCCGGTCAAAGCCGTAGTGTATTATATACTAGATTTTGGCCATGGCTTCACTCGCGTACATGTAGGTTAGTTTAGTAACAGTGCTGTTTTTTTTAAGGAAAATAACCCTTTGTCCTTTTTTGTTCCACTGACAACGTGTAAATTTCATGATGATCAGTTGAGTAGTTACGCCGTGAAAGCGTAACAAATAAACTCACATTCGCATTTATAATAATAGTTAGGATGATGTTTAGAAAAATAACACTTTTTTTTTTTACTTTTTAAACTTAATATGGTATGATGATCCCTAGAATTCTAGTAAATAAGGTCGGAATTTTCGGATCTTTTACGCATATTGTCGGGCTTGTAAGCCTGTAAACATGACCACATCAAAATGTTATATAGTGTAAGGTCGCTGATTCTCTGTTAACTACCCGAGACTTTAATAAGTCTCGTACGTACGCGTTACTCCTTGGAATTACTAATCTAACTCTGGCGATATAGGAATTTTCCGATTCGTTCCTAGGAACTCACGTGCGGAACTCGTGTTATGTTTGTCGCCATTAAACCGCAGGTAGGAAGTAATTAGTGTTGCGTCAGGTCACCTGGGTAAACAGAGGAATGCTTTTATAGTTAATTTATTTTGTATGCCAAGCCTGTTGTGTTACAGACTACTGTGTCGGTGAATGAAATCTTCTTCGAATAAATGTCATTTTTTTCATATTTAGATGCATTTGGTATTTTTACAGATGGTTGTAGATTGTGATATATTTTTTAACATTTTAGCCTTCTGCACTATCTTTTTGTATAAACGTTAGCTTTGCCAAATATCACAATCCCTGCATGCAATATGCTTGAAGCCCTTTTCATATGAAGAGAAAATTTTCTTCATGTATTAATATATAGATTAGGTTGTACCTATGATGACTGCGTCTACTTGGAATGCATACACGATCATTGGTGGAACACTATACATCATATCTTTGCTTCTTCAAAATGAAGTTGGATAAGACTTCCATTTTTAAGTTAAACCTTATGCTCAAAATGGTTAAAATTACATCAGTAACTTTTGATACGGTTTTCTAGTTCAATCGTTTGTTGAGTGTATAAATATCTAAAACCGTTGTTGTTTTAGAAGCTTCTAAATATAAGGAGTAATTTTACAAACCCAATATTTTTCTAGAATGTTATCTTCTGGTTTCCTACGGCAACGTATTACTGAAATAAAAGCACCATCTGTTAATCCAGGATAATTTATATCTGGGTGTCAAGTTATACCCGAATCCGTTCAGCGGTATACGCGCTATAGAGTAACAAACATGCAAATAAAAAAAATAAAAAAATTGATTGTTGTAATATCGTAATACAATCCAAAAAAGGAAATAAGGCAGTCATACACAATATATAAATCCTATTTCATTCAACAATATGTTTATAAACCGAAAATAGCCAACAATAGGTTGTAGGCGTTTAACAAATCTATTAATTTACACCCAAGTGTTACGCATCGCGTCGAATTGGTGTCGTAACATTGTAAGTGGCGCCTAGACTTGTTAGTCTCCAATGTGTGACGAAATATTTTTGCGTCAGGCAACATATAATTTAGAGACAGGCATTTCCAAATTGGACGTAAAGTTCGGCGCCATTTTAAATAGATTGATGTCCCAAATAGTTGGATCGTACTGTCTGTTTGCCCGTCTGCAGCTGCTAAATCATAGATTTAGCATGTATAAGTTTCTTCTTTATTTATTTCTTTAGCTATTTTACAATAATTTTAGTGACTGATCTTTCATATCCTTCTGAATCATTTCGACGATAATCTATTCGTCTTCAATACAGAATATGATAACGACAGAAAATATTACTAACAAGATTTATCCAAGGATTTTTCGCTTGCAAATGTAGGTTATATCAATTTTCTATTTCTTGGGAACAGTATTTTTTCTGGATGAAAGGTACCCCTTTTTGTACCCCTGACAACGTGAATACGGAATTGATCGGTGATGATCGGTGCAGTAGTTATGGTGTGAAGCGTAACAAACAAACTCACATTTGCATTTCTAATGTTAGTTTGGATACTCTGCTGGCAGCACAAACCGCCTTAAGCCTAAAAGCCCATCTCATTACAGGAATACAACACAAGATCTGTGTGCTTGCGAATGATTGCAATCTTCTGTAGGATAGATCAATATGCCATTCAGCCTCCTCCTTTTAGAGTGAAATCGGACAATTGTCCTAGCGTATATGCTTCCTACATAATATGCTTCCTACATAAAGATGTAGGAAGCATATACGCTAGGATAATTGTAAGTATCGTGCGTTTGGCAGCTAGATATTCGAAGAAAATTGCCTCACGTTCGACTCACCAAAATGTCTTTAACGGCGAAGGAAAACATCGTAGGGAAACCTGCATGTCTGAAAGTTTTCCATAACGTTCTTGAAGATATGCGTAGTCTGTCAACCTGCATAATACTAGCTACGGGCCTTACCGTTCTCACACTGAGGAGGGGCCTGTGCCCAGCAGTGGGACAATTTGTATACAGGGCTGATACTACATTCATATCAATTAAATATTATTTTACTGACAATTTATCTCTTCAAAAATGAATGTTATATAATCCTTAAGTCTAATAGTCAAAGTAAAATTAAATAGGTCACAAGTTAACACATAAAAACATCAAAGTTTTGTTCCATAAACTAACACAAGTAAACAAAAACTAATCAACTAAGTAAAAATATTAAAGTGCATTGCTCCAAACTAGCGACAACTTCCCACACCCACGGCCACGCTAACCGAACTAAGATAGGTCTGTGGTGTGAACCGGCCGTTACGCGGAGCTGGCAATGATGATTTATCGCGTTTTGAGCGACAAATACAAACCACATACCGGATACGTTATGTTATATCTACATTTTAGGGTTCCCATCTACGAATTGACTCGTAACTTGACAATTTAAAACATCTACTGATATTAGAAATGTATAGTCTTTATATTATTATCCGTCTTATTTTGTTGTGCCCAACAGAGTTCGCAGGCAAAATAGGTTAGGTCACAAAGTAACACTTATGAACGTCAAAGCTACACTTAACTATAATATAATTATACCTACATACATTTACATAGTTATTAGTATAAACTCGGCCATCTAAGAAAACATTGTGAAACGCAATGAAGTATTGAGTTTTGAGCGAAATTTAGTAAAAATGTTGTGTAGTTGATTGTATATCACACGTAAACCGTTAAACTGATTTGTATGAAATTTAGAACACTAATAAACCATGTCTTCGGTAAAAAGACAGAACCTTCACTTTTCAGAATAACTGTCTATGTAGATTGCAACTATGATCACCAAATCCAGAAGTTGCTGCTCGAACTGAACCAGAGACAGCCCTAAAGAAATGTTTTTATTGCTTTCGTATGTGTGTTATAATTATAGGGTAAAGTTGTTTTGATATATGGATTCAAGACAATCTGATGCTAGTAAATGATGCATCCTTATTAATATTATAAATGTGATTTTGTTGTTTGTTACGCTTTCACGCCTTAACTATTCGACCTATCATCATAATATTTCGCATACACGTTGTCAGAGGCACAGAAAAGGATAGGCTAACTTTCATCTAGAAAAAGTACTATTCCCGAATATCATAAATCATTTAATTAAACGCATAATTCTTATTGTGGTTTTGCCCAGCTTCAAATTGTCTGTGCTCTCTTATGGATGAGAGAGCGAGTATCCCGGCTCCCAAAAGTTTGACCGTTAAACAACCATGGTTTCCCCTGGATAATAACCCTAGATATGACAATGCCAGTGATCCTTTTTATGCAACACGCAATCGTTTATAATTAATCGCTACTACGCGAAACGTGCTCTTATTAAATAATGTAAATTTCTATGTTTTTTTATTTTCAGGTTTGATCTGGTTCATAGTGCCAGTGTCGATGATAATCTGCAACGATGTCATGGCTTACGTGTTTGGGTTCTTCTTCGGCAAGACGCCACTCATCAAGCTCAGCCCTAAGAAGACCTGGGAAGGGTTCATTGGAGGCGGTTTTTCAACTGTGGTCTTTGGATTAGTGGTAAGTTATCACTGCATTCTGTATTGTACGCAGCAATAGTGGATGCGCCTGCTGAGAATAACTCCCGGGCTCGTTTTCTGGGCCAAGCAAAGAGCGAAGTGCAATACAATCTTCTATCAAGCAAAATTAAGTAGCAGCGCGGATTCTGGAAATGTGCCCCGGCAACTACAATAGGCTCGTCTCTCATTAAGTTGGATCTGAAATCTTAGCTGAGGAAATGTGGGTGTCACTGTCTACCCCTTCGAATAAATGTAATATGCGGAAAACTGTCTTTAACGTCACATGTTCGGAATGCAGCATAAGTCCTAATAACGCAGTTATAACCACCGAGTTCAGTGAGCAGTGTAAATTTGTCCGGATTAAGTCGCGAAGCATCCTATGCGTCGTTATATGCGTCCCAGTAGTGAATGGGGTCGCTAGGCTTCTTAAGGAGGTCCTAGGCTGCCAGTAGGAATGCTCATCAATACCTGATCTAGCAAGAGTCCATAGGATGTTCTTTAACGGGAAATTGCAACCTAACGTGTATAATAAAGAAAATTACAAATACAGATAAACCAAAATATATATGTAATAATAATAATAATAATATTCTACCACATACACACAACACCATCTAGCTCAAACTAAGCAGAGCTTGTATTATGGATACTAGACAATGGATAAACATACATATATACTTTTTTTTTTGTAAATACATACATATTACACATAGAAACACCCAGACCAAGACAAACAGCCATGTTCATGCACACAAATGTTTGACTTGTGCGGGAATTGAACCCGCGACCTCAGGCGTGGCAATCGGTTACACTTACCACTACGCCATCGAGGCCGAATGTGAACCACCACTTAACAATGTGTTCCAAGTTACCAAGCAACTTAAATTATATCTTTTGATATTTTGTGTTACAGCTCTCCTATTGGATGTCTCAATACCCATACCTGGTCTGCCCCATCGAGTACTCCGAGTCCTTAGGCCGTATGACCATGGACTGCGAACCATCTGGACTGTTCCGTCTACACGAATTTACGCCTCCCCAGTTTGTGCAACCGCTCATGAAAATTGTAAGTACATTTAGCATAGAACCAGTTTTAGTGCAGAATGCGCAGAGTCATTAATACTTGGAGCAATCCAACACAGGAGAGAAGAACCCTCGAGAAGATCAAAACTTCGTCACTTAAGGTACTAGAGTTAAGATGGAGCTGTGCTATGAGCAGTAAGGCTTGTTCTATTTGTGTCTTAGGAACACAGTGTTTCTACTATTGCAGGATTGTTTCAAAATATATGACAGAGTTAAAATGCACTTGATTTTTACTGAGGCTGTTTTATAACCCTACAAGCTCATGCCTGTGATGTCAAATCCCACAATCCTAGAAGATGTCATACTGATAAAAAGTACCCTATGTGTCCAGGATTTGCTAAAGGCTAATCAACGTGTTAAATCGAAATGTTTGTCAAGTGTTTTGATCGGTTGTCGCTTATTCGGCTAGCCAATAATAGCAGTTGAATGCGTTTGACTGTCGATCAACACATTTTTCTATAGACCTTAAATCCGGGTAGGGTATGAACCAATCCCACAGTTTACAAGGCTTTGCCCATCAAACGTCTGTTAATTATTTTTTGTGTTGATCCCTTTAGAAATCGGGTGTTAATCTAACGAACTAAAACATTTTGTAATACATTACTAGATCGGCATGGAGAAGTTCAACATGTATCCGTTCATGATCCATTCGCTGTTCCTGAGCACCTTCAGCTCTGTCATCGGACCATTCGGAGGATTCTTTGCTTCGGGATTCAAGCGCGCTTTCAAGATAAAGGTAACAGTACACCAGGGGAGAATTTTATGCTTATTAGTCCAGTGGTCAGGGACTAACTTTGTTAAGAAACTGAAAAATACCTTTAAATTAGAGAAATAGCGTTTAGTAATTAGATTTACGTCCATATCCCCGAAAGAGTAAGCATAGATGCGATATTGCCATCTCCTCCTCCTCACAGTTCCATACTCCATGTTGTTACTGAGAATGTTATGACAAAAATCTAATCACCAATTAAGGCCGACACCTTATTAACAGCAGTTATTTTTCAACTTCTATATATATTTTTTATATATATTAATAATATCCTCCAGACCAAATTTCGGTCACGGCGGCCAATCTTAACGGTAATTGGCCATCTGCGCAGTCGATTTATAGTGTACATACGTATGTGCGCAAACACAAGTGCACTTCCTGTTCCCTACTTCTCATGATCCGATGGGATGGCAATCCGCCACGACTAGAGAGAGATCAGGCCCAGGAACAACAGGCTTACCTTGCTTTGGAGGCACGGAGGTGACTAACAGCATCGGTTATTCCCAGGACTTCGGCGACGTGATTCCCGGCCACGGCGGCATTATGGATCGCTTCGACTGCCAGTTCCTGATGGCGACGTTCGTCAACGTGTACATCACTAGCTTCATACGCACTGCTACTCCACAGAAACTGCTGCAACAGGCAAGTTACACACTACTCATTCTTTAAAACACGAAAAATATAAATTAATTTATACAAGGTGCCGAGTTATTCACCTGCAACACTGAAGACCTTAATCAGACTATAGATATGCTATTGACATAGACAAAAGAATATCTTTATCTTCTAGCTTTTGTCCGCGAATAACCTCGCGTAAAAGTAAGTTAAGTAATGTTGGCCTGCTCGCCACCCGATCAGCACCAGGTCCGAGAGGTGGCGTGCGTGTTCACGTGCGCCTCTGTGTCGAGTCTTTGTCCCCCAGGGGGACGGTGGAGGAAGTATTTTTGTGCAGTGGCCTGCCGTTTCACACGGTGGGCCGAAACCACGGCGGGGTCGCGATTGCATGTGAAAGCGATTCGCGCGGCCCCGCCGTCTATGGTTATGTCGAGGGACACTGGTAGGTTTTCGGTATTACCGAGGTATCTTTTCCCCGATGAGCCCGACATAATCTCTCCGTCGCCCCGCGGAGAGATATGGGTCAAAGAATTGCCCCACGTAAAAAAAAAGGTTATGTTAGTAATAGTACTGTTTTTAAAATAAAATATAGCCTGTGTTACTCGGTGATAACATAGCTTTGTAATGGTCAAAGAATTTTAAAATCAGTTGATTATTTTGTGAGTTAAATGCTTAGAAACAAACAAATAATCAAATCTCTCCTCTTTATAATATTAGTATAGATTATTTATCTTTATAATACACTAGTTGCGTAGTGGTGTAAGCGGTCGCCTCGCCGCTGCCACTGCGCTGAGTGTTGTGGGTTCGAATCCCACACGAGACAAAACATTTTGTAATACACATACAGTTATTCTGATAATTTTATTTGAAAATAGATTCATTTTGTCAAAAGCATAACAACAAACATTCTATATTTATATGCATATAATAAATAACGTTTTTAAAGTCCTCCGCAGAATAGGAATTAAACCACTAGGCCGAGATGTCTTTTTAAAAAAGAGAGGCACAAAAAGAAAGCCCTAGTATCCGATCATATGGTAGCTAGAGTACGATCCTTCGGGTTAATGTACAATTGCACACTGCGCAACCTATTGGCATCTGTTTAGGATAAACACTTATTATATTATCTTGTGTTTTACTAATTATTTTATCGCGATACAATTATTAAAATAGGTTTATATATATTATTATTTCAACCGATACAGTTGATTGCAGTTGATTACATCGGCACCCTGTAATAAGAACCCGGTTTCTGAAAGACCGATCAATCCAAATAATTGTTATCATATGGTTAAACACATAATAAAAATTAATATCAGTCAAATCATTTGTCATGAGTTTGATTTCAATTCAACGTTGAATGACCTCTCAGAAACTGGGAGTTATTCATAATATACAGCGTGTAACATAAAGGTGTGACCGTGTTTTAAGGTCATACAGTATTGATGATAAACAGCATCGTGACGTGAGCTAAATTAAAAAATACTTTTTAGATGGCAACCAGAATGTAAACTTTTCCTACCTATAGTTGTAGTAGGTGTAAATTTTTTAAGTACTCATTCGAATTTTCAAAATATTTTGTCTATTACACATATATTTTGTTATACGTTTTTTTTAGTGTTGCGTTAGTCACAATGTTGTCTATATGATCTTAAAATACGACCACACCTTATTGTTACGCTGTAGAATCTTTGTAAACAAAGAACTGTCCAACGGAAAACATTCGCAATTTTTGTTAACGGTTGAGTCATTGCATATCCAATAATTTGAAATGTTGTATTGTATGTGTAAGTAAATGTTGTATATGTATGGCAATTAATGAGATTATAATAGGCATAAATTAACATTTGTGAATGCTTTTTAATAATATACGAACGCATTAGACGTTGTGCTGCCTGTATGCAGTGATCACAGCGCCATCTCCCGCCCAGTTGTGAACCTAAACACGTAAGCGCTACTCAAGCGCACCACCTTGTATCAGTATTGCCAGCCGTTTAAGCTCCTCCTTACGGTTGGACCGACTGATGACATTTTTATGTGACTTTTTTGTCATTTTTAGTAAGATTAGAGATGACAGTTATTTGTTTACAATGAATTTGACTCAAGTATAGCTTATTATAATCTTGTATTGACAACATTGTTTTATAGCCATTCAGTTATACAAAAGGTATGGGGTACAGGCGTTTTATAAATTTGGATGTATTCAATTTCTTTTTTTCTATACCAGTTGGCGTATAAGGTGAGAGTTTACGAGCATGCCTCCTGCCTGATGTTAAGCGGTTACCGTAGCCTTTGGACGCCTTGGATAGCACTCGCGCGATGCCGGCCTTGAAAACTGGATACTGCGTTACAAGCGCTAAGGACTGATACTACTGGTTCCTGGACTGATAACACAGGCTTCTTAGGAGCTTTGGAAACCCTACCATCGTAAGAACACAACACAAAGATGCTTGCGGTGTTAAGATATCAATATTATCTTCACCCTGGTGTAGTAGCGGAGGTAGTTTCCCAAGGGGTAGTTTCCCGAGGGCCACTTCTCCTCGTTTGAGCTGGGACCCCGCTATTCTCTATTTTTCAAATCAATCAGCAAATGTGTATGTACGATATATTTTGGTAAAATAATTGTAATTTTATATTTCATTGTCTTCAGAATGTGCCACATACTTTTATTATAATAACTATCAGCTCTTTATATTTCACTGCATACCCGCTTTACTATTTGCGTCTGAAGAACCTGGCTTACGCTTTATACATCCAGTGTATTCCAGCGCCATCTTTAGGTCATAAATCCTCTTGGCCGGAGGCCTTACTTTATGATCTTTAAGTCAATACTTGAATGACCAAACTTTATATCCGTTTTTAAGCATGTTCCATGCAAGGAAGAGTTTGTTTTTGCATATTTTTAAGTTTATATGGTGGAAATGAGAAAATCTAAAATTTATTAAATTAATATAGTAATCCTTTTTATTAATTTAGTGTATTTCGGCCGAATATCGAACGCTTCGCGTTTACTAGCGTAAATAAATCAAAATTGTAGAAAACCACAGACAGACAGACTTTATATACGAGTAAAAGCTGTAGACCTATTGATGCTGCTTATAAAACACATAGATCTAAAAAAATATCTCCTATTTCAGTGCAGTACACGGTGATCTTTGGCTTATTGATTGATCACCTAAACCTTATAGTCCCTCTATACTCATTAAGCTGACATGCAGGTAAGTCTATAGAATGAAAGGTAGCTTACAACGGGATCTCTTCTCTAACCGAAGCAGTCTGGAGAATGAAGTATTTCTTTAGCTACCCTGCAGAAGATCGCTACATAAGCTTGTGTTGTGTTCCTGCGTGAACGGTGCTTCCAGAGTTTTTGACCAGATGTTTTATTGTCAGGCCGAGGACCGTATACGTCCCTTGCTCAGAGAAAGCCGCCACTTATCTTTGAAGATCGCAAGTGTCCATGGGCTACTGTAAACGTTTATTAATGGGCGAGTAATATGCCTGTGTCACAAATTATATAGACGTAGATGGCTGGCTTTAATCAATGAGCGAAAAATATCTTTGAAGAATTACTGATGTCGCAGATGTTCATAAGCTTACAGTAAACGTTTATTAATAAGCTTGTGCCTCAAATTACATACATATAGATGGCCCATTTTTATCTTTATACAAAACCAGTAGCACACGCATGCGTCCCTTGCGACTCACATACTAGAGTTTAATGTAGCATATTGAGCGCCGCGCCAGTACTAGATACAAAAGTAAGAATAATAATTGTGTCGAGTGATGAACCATGCCAAGCGCAGTTCGTGTCGTCAGTTCGACAATATAAGCATAATATTTGTATGTGTCAAGTTGCCACTGATATGCTTAAGTTTTATTGAATGTGATAAAGTGGAGCTTGTCTAGTCCGAAGCTTGTATGTTCCGTGCTCTGCGCGACGCACTGTGTGAGTGCGTCTGTTGCCACCGGCCGTCTGTATCTATGTGTTTTGTGATACCCTGAAATTTATCATCTTCTCATTTGCGGTGTACTTTTTACTTAAAATACAGGCCATGAGTCCTCTCGTGACCTTTTTGTATATAAGATTAGTCTTTCTGTCCACAGGTATACAACTTGAAGCCGGAACAACAACTCCAACTGTTCTACGCTCTGAAAGAATCGCTAGAACACAGGAATATACTAAACTTGGTACCTTAAACAAGATAGTTCAATACAGGTAGGTCGGTTAATAGTGATATAAGGCACTTTTCACATTGCACCGACAAACGCTGCGATTTGGAATATTAGTATAAGTTTGAAAAAAAACTTGTGTTAAAATTAGCATTCTGTAAGAATATATTTAGATAGGAAATTTACGGTCTTATATGATGTTATTAAATAATAAAATGCGTCGCTGTATCGCTTATGTAGCTATACTATAAATTAATAAAAGCGTATTCTTATTTCTTGGTTAACCGCGTTTGAAGACACGAATCCTGTCATATTATGGTATTTTTTGTTTTATAAAAAAATCGACAGGACCAGTCAGCATAAAAAAACTCGTCGAAAGATCAGCAGTATAATATTCAGTAATTACAGAAATCCAGAAGTAAAGGTCAGTGTCCCGATTTATAAAAGTCAAACTCAAAGAATCCTCTGTTGAAGTAAAGAAAAATTACTATACAATACTGTATTCATTACTTATGTATAATATCAAAACGCAGCGTTACTCCCGTGCAGTGTGGAAGTTCCTTTAGGTGGAACATATCCCGCGTACCTTGAATGGAAATAACATTTTGTTCTAGTCTTACATTGCGTTTGTTATTTACTTTGAAATCAGTAACTAAACATACATTCTGTTAAACATATATAATCATATTATATGGTAAAACCCCTTGACAATTATAGCCAGATGTACAGGGTTATATATAGATAAATAAATGCTTCCGAGGTACACATAGATCACAAATAAATATCATATATGAATATGCAATAGTATTTTTTTGTAAAACTCTCTCTCGCTGCTGTGGGTCCCAGGCTGCTTTTAAGCGATGTGGTCCTAACAGGGTACCAATAATCTTTGTACATTGACAGGGACCCATTTAATTACTCGATCATGTTAATGTGCGAATTATAGCCTAGATGTTGCAAACGCAACGTCCAGTATCATCCAGCAACCTGTACGTTTTCTAGCCATCGTAGCTACAAAACGCGGAAATAAGTATATTTAAAGAATTGTTATATTTCTTGCAAAATATAATGCACGCCATATAAATATTGACAGAATCATATTGGGTTTATATTATTTTTGCTTCAAATGCAATACAATTTGAGCTCTACGTAGTCCAAAACAAGGTCTAAAATGATGTCTAGTAACGTAAAGTGTATCGTTATCGTCTATAACACACTCAAGTACCTTATAACATGTGATATTTTTATTCCTTTCCAAAAATAACACTAAACAAACTACCAAAGAATGTCAATGTAAATAATAAACGCAATCCATGTGTTATGGTAATTTAGTGATAATTAATAATTTATCTCCTGCATACATTACTACAGTACTCATTGGGAGCTAAATAATATTAAATTTAAAACTTAGTTTTAAAATAGGCTACAATAGAAAATCAATAAAAAATACCCTACACACGAAGCGACATAAAGTCGCACGATTTTTTGTGGGGACACTAATCGACTAATAATTGTTTAATTTACAATACCGCATGATTCAAAATAGTTAACGTTTCTCCAAAGAAAGACCTAAGTATATTATTTATTTCCATCGGTATTTCTATGCGAAATTGAAATAATCAAGATCACACTTTGTGTCGTTGTCGATTAGTCGATAACATAGTATTTATCGACTCTTTTTGAGTTACGCAGTATTGAAAATTAAAATATGTTTTAAAGAAAAATATGTCTTAAAAGTATAATTATATTATTATAATTACATGTGGTTCTCATAAACAAGGACATAGATATCTTCGTATTATTATTAAAACTAAAATGAAAAATATTCTTTATGTCCTAAACCACTCGAATTGGGCTACGGTTAAATTACTATAAGTATTTGTACTATATATTTCTTCCTCGAATTTTATCGCGTATTGGATGCCTCATACATTTTGTATTGAATCTATAGTTTGTGTATAATTTATTGTAGTAACATTATAGCAAATGTTTCATGTTTTTGTATTAGGTATACAAATATTATGCTTTAGTTTGACCTCTGTGGTCCTTGGCGCTTAGATGACAGTAGAGCTCTTTTTTTAGAGATATAATGTAGATATGGCTAAACTTGGCACACTTTGGAAACCATTTATTTTTAAATTTTCCTCCAAACTAAATGCTGTTTGGAATGCGTTCATGTTATATTTAATTCTATCACATTCTGACTATGAACCAATTACACTATTGTCAGTATTTAATGTTGTGGTGAAACATCAAGTTGCAGAAGGTAATTTGAAAAATAGCAAGTACCTTTAATCGATTATTTATTCAATTGAAGTTATCCACCTTCCAACAAGATTAGTAGACTAAACCAATAATTAGAATTTTTCTTCCTTGGAAATAATATGCCTACAATCTTCTACTGTTCACACGACGATCACTGTTGAACGAAGACATCTCTAACACTTATTCTTAGGGATCATAGCTTAATATAGAATAGCATACCCACCTATAACTTCCATATTATAATTCGTAGGCATATCTAGCCAAGTTTAGCGGTAGATACTATTATAGTTTATTTTTGGATTAGACAGGGAATATTGCATTTGTATTTATGCTTTAGACTGAATAACGAACGACTGTTCCATGTGCTAAAGACTTTTTGAGAGTTTACTTTTGGTAAGAAAACGAATTGTGAAATATATATTCAATAACAGGCCCTTTACACGCCACACTATCTACTTTTATTTGGTCGTATATCGATTTTTATAAATTAATGACAGTATGTTTAGTATCGTGTGTATTAAGCCTTCGGAACCATTGTAAAAATATTTATCGTATAAAATAATTTCTTTAAAATTCGTAATTAAAAAGGAGGATAGTAAATGTGGTAAATATTTGACCAATAGGCGTAACGGGAGAAGGTCACGTAAAAAAAGTACGATGAGTAAAATATTATATAAAAACTGCAATATTAGTAATCGCGCGCTAACTCGGCATTGTAGATCACAGTCTGCAAAGGTACAGACTACTATCGAGAATATTTGGTATCTACTTGTTTTTTAAAACGATTATGTTTTCATATATTTCTTTATAATTAACAATATGACAAATAATATTTTTCATATAATTATAATAAAAATTATCAGCGTTACAGTTATGGGACTTGTTAAGTTTAGTGATGTTTTTTTATTGTGATTTTACGTTACGTTGGTATTCTCATGTTGATTTATTGCTTTATGTTTTAGTTTGATGCTCGTTCGCTAGCTTTTAGTGTTGTTTTAGCATTTGTTAGGTTAGATTTTAATTTTTTTTTTTTGACATCGAGTGATAGATTTACACTCTGTCGTTCTTATAAATGAGTTCAACATAACTCAGCAATGTCATTTATTCATTAAATTAATCTTTATAAATGATTTATGAAAACTTATAAAGTTAAATTCATTCGTTAATTGGTAATTAATTATAATTGATAGTAACAGTTAAGTTTATGTAGACGTTTTCTCATAATTGGAAAAGTATTTAAATAATAGTGCTTCTTGCTCGTGTATAAAAATAACCTTAAGTAATTATATTTGTCTCCAAATGTCTACCAAATTATAATAAATATTGTATCATACGTCAAATCATTTGTTTATATTTTGTTGTGTCCTTTAATTTAAATATTCGTAATTTAAATAATTAAGTGAGTACGACATACCGCCCCAAGAATACATAGATATAATATAAATATATAAACACAGTTTGTTTCAGAGTCCTGTGTTTACTATGCACTTATACGTAAATGATTACTTACCAAAATGTTCGTGTATGTTGAAGGACCAATAAAATCGATGTATATGTTGTTAACTATTGCTATTACATTTATTTGCCATAGGACAAACTACGATCGTTTTATGATAGTTTATGTATTTCGTATGTAATTTATTTGCCGTTAACTATTCCCGGAGTATTTAAATATTATGTTATTTGTGTGTGGGTAAAATGTATTTAAAATGCTTCCTTTTATATTTAAAGTTAATTAATTCAACGTGCAGAATTATGCAGACTTCGAAAATTATATTATGACATTTTATTTTTCTTACCTCTTTCTTTCAATACTCATATATTATAAATATATTAAAAACCATTGTGATTGTAAATTATACCCACACTGCATAGAAACACGTTGCTATATTGTAATAGTATTAAAAGTATTGATGTTATAATTAAGATAGCTATGTATAATGCATTGTGCTAAATGTTTAGCGTATGTGATAATATAAGGAGCTAACTATATAACCAATTATACTTGTATCTTTCACATTTTCATTTTATTTTGTTGCTTGATCGCAGCTTAATGCAATTTAGTATCCAGCTTAATGCTACAGAGAGTCTGCAAGGGTTATTAAGAAGTCAAGGTTAGTCAGAGACAAGGATGCTAAGCTAAAAAGTAATTAGAATAAACATAAGGTATTACAAGCGTCAATGAAGGTTCATCGTCAGCCCAACCGCTCGTTTGTTTGCCAACCTATTGATATATAATATATTGACCATTTATATTTGAAAATATTTTTATTTTTTTGAAATAGTTTTAATACTGTGTTTATGGTTAAGTATAAAAGTATTTTGATTTCCTTTTGACTTAGTACCTCTAGCTTGACTAATCTTGTATTTTGACCAACATACACAGGTTGATAAACCTTAACGCTCGTCATCAAGCTAAAAGAACACTGTTATACAATATTTCAGTTGACATCTCCTAAAATGTTATCGAAGTGATTGTGAAAGTAGCAAACTGTTTAATAGTTATATCGTTAGCTCTGAAATACCTACCAAATGATTACCTGCACTGCGCCATTAGAACTGTTCAATTCGTCACAAAAAAGATCTTGATTCAATTGTAAATTAATTTTTAACATGTTATAAACACCATCTTACTTTGGATTGCCAGTGAAACGAACACACTGGAAAGAAGTGAATAAACTTTTTATTATATTGAATTAGCTTCCCCATCAAGCCCGAAAAATACTTGCGTAAAGAATTGCGGCATTGTAATCTTTGAGAAGATGACCCAGCATGCTATGCTTTTCAACACCAACGATTCTTATGAGAAGATCCACTTAATTATTATTGAACTTTTAAACTTAAAGTATGTGCCCGCGATGACCAATGTTGCTATGCTTGAAAAGTCCTGTATTGCCTGCAGGGAGTAGTGTGTGTCTCTTTGAGCTGGCAACACAGACTCCGTATAGTTATAAAGTTCATAACTATGGTATGCTTATTGACCATTTAGTAATATAAAAGAAGGTTGTAAGTATGTAATATGTTATACAGTTTTCATATACACGTCACGTATTCAGAAAAATTGGCAATGATTCAAACAATCTTTGTTCGTTGGGTACGCGAGCGTTGCTTATGTGATAAGTTCATCTTTTCCAGAATTATATATTTAATTTCTTTTAATCCCATTGTTGAAGCAACGTACCCAATTGAAGAGATGTTGACTTATACCATATTGACTACAGATGGTATCTATCAAAACGCAATTTTTTTTTATTGGTGTTGCAATATTAAAATGAATTAAGTAAGGAGGTGTTTATAACATACAATAATGTGTACCTAACGACTAATTATAGTGTCTGTATTGTAGACTTAGATGTGTTTTATGATATAAATTATTTATTGGATATGTGAAGGTAAAATAAATGGAATCCTAAAGGTATCGCTGTACTTATTTATTTCCTTCCTCGTTTTACAAATAACAGAGATACGAATGCGAAAACTGATCCAATCGCGTATTCATAGACGTTTGCTTACAAATGGAGTGAAATGATCCAATGCAGTCAAAATTGATGTACCCACGCGTCCTGTGTTAAGTATTTCTGTTATCGCGCAACATATTAACCAGTCGTATGTATATATTTAATGTGTGGTTAACGAGAGCATACGCATCGGCGAGCGAAGAGTCTCTTTCAGGAAAATGTAATATGATGACTATATATCCTAACTAACATTAGATAAAAATGCGAATGTTAGTTTGTTTGTTACGCTTTCACGCCTTAACTACTCAACCGATCATCATGAAATTTAGCATAAAGCTTCACTCCCTTGTGCTCTTACACAAGGGAGTGAAGCTAGAAAGCTGCTGAGAAGTAGGGGACAAATGTGACCTTCGGCCCTTGCGCCGGCAAAACAATGATTTTGTTTTTTTATGCGACTATGTTGGCAAACAAGCTTACGGCACCGGATGGTAAGTGGTCACCGTAGCCTATGGACGCCTGCATCACCAGATGCATCACTTGCGCGTTGCCAACCCTTTAGGAAAGGGGAATTGGGAAGGAGAAGGAGCGGGCAGGGTGCAAGGGTGATTGGGCTTCCGGCACTCTCACTCACCGAATGAAACACAACAGTAGGAATACTGCTATTTCACGTCGATATTCTGTGAGAGGATAGTCCTTCCCCGGTCGAGCCGGCCCATTCATGCTGAAATCAGCGTGGCTCTACTACTCGTTTTACGTTACGTTTTATTGCACATGAATTCCAAGTTTAAGCGAATAGGTACCTTTTTTAAAACTGATCACGAATTTTGGAAGTCCTATTCCTGTAGTCACACGGTAAAAATCTAATCCGTCATGGGTCAAAGTATACTGACTAAACAATGTGTAGAAGCCATTATATTGGATGTCGTATCATTGTCCATTGTCGACACAGGATGTGTCGTGCCTTCAGTCGAGGAAAGCGGATGTCCAATGAAACCAATTGTCCTTTATTTACAATTTAGAATGGTCGCGCTGGTGTAATTACGTTACAGTTCCTTTACAAATATTCACACTAATGATTGATTGGAAGTTCCGTCGAGTTGGCTTTGACGCTAAGTGTTGTGGAAGAGATACAGCATACAATTTTGTATAACGCACATTTATTCGCTGTTTTGACGCTTTAATCAGTATTTATTTTGACAAATAGGTATTACAATGGGATGACAATATGTCCTTGTTGGATTAAAACTTTGAATTAATAAATATATAAAGCTATTGTGGCTGATTTTTTTGTGTCCGTTACATACATCTAACGTATCATTAGGGCGTAAAATATAGGTACGAATAACGAAGTAAGAACAATTATCTAAACATGCTGTAGGTACCTACCTACTTACATTCGCATACTAAAATGTAACCTTGACTAGCTAGATCTAAATCTACCTATTGGCATACTGAAAAATTAGGTTCAACCAAAGAGGTTCTTAATGGTTTTTAAATGCCTATCTATGTGAGCTGAGCCAGTGTGTCGAAATGGACAGACTGATCCTGGAAACTGCCTACGCCTTAATTCCCACGCAAGGCCAGACCAAAATTACAACATCTAAGGTAATAGTGTAAGAGACAATACGGAAGCATGTTCCGTGCCGAGTTTTTGCATACAGAAGAGACTAGGAACGTGCGCGGTTCCCACGCGGCGCTTGCGCAATCGGATCTCGTTTCATATTGTGTGTGAAGAGTGCGTGCACATTATACTGTGGTTCGGTACAGGTACTGTGCTTTTGGAGAATTCGGACGCAAACAATAGGTTGGTATAATAAAGGCTTTGTTGAATTTGGGCTGATGTCTGGCAGGCCTTATTCCCATGGTGCCAGCTCATAGCCGTTGCGATGTACTATTATTGACGTGGGTTATGCCATCCACCACGCTGGCCCAGTGCGAATTGGCAGAATTCATTAAAATTAAACCACTATATACGGATTTTATCGCGTTGTTTATTTATCACTGTATTACATAATTTTGAAACTATAACACTACTACTATTATTGAATTTTACTAATTTCTAAGCTAATAAAATTATTTAAACTTTTAAAACTGTTTATATTTAGGTTTACACTTTCCCCGGCGTTTCGGTTGCTTTTCAGCAGCCATGGTCACGGGGAGACTAAGATGGTAATTGTCTCAATATTCCAGTGTAGTTATTTCAAAGTACCCGAACATAATTTAGTCATTGGTGTTTCTATTTACGCAGAATGAGCTCAAAATATCATGAAGTCTAGCTGTGGTTTGTTTCTTCTTGGGTTTGACTATTTGAAGTACTGGATCCTCACGCACACAACTTCATAAAGTCAGAGGTAGGTACGTACCTTAGAATCGGGCTCGAGATCTCTGCGTGGTAGTCCAACGGTTTCCTACTAGGCTATCGCTACGGTCTGCGTGGTTGGGATCCTAGCCAACATGACAAGGCAGTATCTTCTTTACTGCAAACGACTTCCTTCCTATGATGATATGCACTGAAAAGCGCAAGGCAATCCGTAAAATAACACTCCGTAAAAGCCACTTTCAGTTCAGCCAGTTTTTAAGGCACTTTAGAATAAGTTCCATTAATGTTCAAGTATTTAATACGAAGACGGGAGGTATGTAAGTGCTGCGTATTATTCTTTCTCTTCATACAACCAAAGTTGCAAAGACCTACCTACAAATCGTCCATAAATGGTTACAATACCTTGTTGACACTTGCATCGTCAGGGATATTACCTACTCTATTTTTGCTGACCCTTGTGAAAGGAATCACGGCGTTGTTAGTGTAGGACGTAAACATAACTTACGACTTGGACCACAGTACCTACCTACTGGCAAAATACCACTAAATTTAGTAGTTCGGGAAACTCTTAATCGCAGGAACGAAACACAACTTGGATCGATCTTTGTAGGACATACATATGTCCTGCCTTAGTTAGACTCTTTCAGCTTTATGATGTGATACTCCTACTTGTTCTTTCGTTAATTTCTTCAAATAAAAATAATACACCTAGTTATTTACTCTAAACAAATCGTATCTTACCGAACATGGAAACAAATACAAACAAGAGTATTACAAAGATAACATTTATAATTCTAAGCGTGTATTAACATGGGCGATCTGAATAAAAAGGGAAATCACTTAATGTCGTTTAAACTAAACTTTTATTAGCAGAAGAAATCACCGGCGACGTTTGACGTTAAATAGAACAAACATGGCCTTCTGAATACTGATTATGAAGAGTCGGATTGATCCTGTGACTCATGCCGCACTTTCACAATGTTTTGAAGTAACAACTCGTATGTTTGGTAACTTTTTTATTAGAATACGTTTCTGAGGTGCTTAATATGTTCTACATTTTATAATTATGTTAGAATACAACTTTTCTCACTAATTACATACATTAATTGTCCTACTTTTTATAATTAATATAGAGTAATAGTTTAAGATTATATCTTGTCAAATCCCACGTAACAGTATCAGTTTTATTTTTCAATGAAGTAATCAGTGCTTATTAGCGTAATTACAAGTTATAAATCTACATTCTTTTCTCTATCATTTTATACTAAAAATTCAAAATACAAGAAATAACAGTGTTCATTATTTATTCTAAATGGGCCATAATCATTATTATTATTTAATTACCAACTTATTTTGAAAATACACTTCTGGAACTCCTATTTATATTCTATAACTTTTATATACCCGATTTATAAGAATTGGTATAGATTTGCTGTTGTAAACTGGCACATAACTAATTTTTATACGATCTATGACGAGACAAACATAGCAATAAACACAGGGTGTGTTTATTGCTAGTGTAGGATAATCCTAGGATTACACAATATTAACTTAGGTATATATATAAAAATATAATTATTACCTAATAGTAATTTAGATTATATTTTTCTATTGTGTTGTTATGTGAGTTTACGTTGGTATAGGTGATGATTGAACCTCCTTCTGCGAGGAAGTAATTTCCATCAAGCAGGCGGCGGAGCGGGAGAGGGAGCGTTTAAACCCTCTCCCCAACCGCAGAGCCGGGCGCCGGAGGGCGCGCGATGACCTCCAGCCACCCTGAGGTTTGACCTGGGGGTGACGGGCTTTGTGGACCTGCCCGCCATCCGTTCAGCACCAGGTCCGAGAGGCGGCGTGCGTGTTCCCACGCGCGCCTCTGTGTCGAGTCCGTCTCCCCCATAGGGGGGAGACAGTAGGGAATTTTTTGAGGGAGTCCTTTGGGTAGGTCTCTTTGGGTAGTGGCCTGCCGTTTCATACGGCGGGCCGAAACCTCGGCGGGGTCGCGACCGCATGCGAAAGCGATTCGCGCGGCCCCGCCGATAGTGGTTTTGATGAGGAACACCGTGGTAGGTTTAGTCGGTATTCCGGGAGGTACATTATTTCTTTTCCATCTTCTTTTACCCCGGCGAGTCCGACATAATCCCTCCGCCCGCCCCCGCGGAGGGATATGCGTCATAGCATTCCCCAAAGTAAAAAAAAAAAAAAAAAAATGATTGAACCTACTATCTCTTTGATTGCAAATCCGATGCCTAAACAATTGAACTATTGTCGTTTCCACCTTGGCCACTGATCCTATAGAATAGAATAATAATATTAATAATATTCTACCACATCTACAGACAATGTACGAAAATATTATTTGTATCTAAAAAAAGACAATGGCCATTGACCATAAAATTATGTAAATTTATTACATAAAACTATTTTAAGTTTGTATTGTCATGGTTATTTGTAATAATAAACTGAAGTTAGTGTATATTACTTGGCCCAATGATGACCAAAGACAATAATTAAATGACGTCATTAATAGTTTTTTTTTATTATATCTAATATATATAATAAAAAAAAAAATAATATTATAAATTCGAATGTGAGTTTGTTTGTTACCCTTACACGCCTCGATCGATAATCATGCAATTTCACATATTACGTTGTCAGGGGTACAGGAAAGGACATAGGGACCAATCATCCAAAAAAAAGTATTATTTCCGAGGGATAGAAAATTGTCATAATCTATTACACTTATACTTACTTCGCTAGCTATAGTTGTGTCGTAGTGTAAGACGCGGTTGGACTGAATGACAGAGCTCGATATTCAAATCGGCGCGCGGCCGCCATAGTTAAATTATATGGAGGATTTGAAGTGCTTTTTTGATAAATATGTATCTTTATTGTCAACCAATAACTTAAATATTTGGGACGGACAAATTGTAATATAACTATTTATGTTTCGTTTAAGCTGTTAAATAGGATAGATTTCTGTTATAATATAAAAATCACGAATTGCAAATTTTCTTAATTTTGTAGGCAAAAATATTAATTATTTTCATTGTTATGTTATGGTAAATAAATGTATATTTTATATTTCTATTAAACAAAAAGTATTGATTTTATCAACTTTACTGTGACCGCCTGTTTTGCACATTTTGCTCGGCGCAGTCTTAACGACGCAAGTACATGCGCAAGCTACTTGCGCGGGCTACATGCGCGAGTAAATTATAGGTATGTGTTACTTAAGGTGACCGCGTCGACCGTTTACACGATGCGCGCGACTCGCACAAGTACCTCCACTCGCGACGTGTACAATAGCAATACTTCTATTGCTATGTAAAGTACATGCCGAGTATAAATGCACATAATGGAATGTAATAACATGCAAAAGGAAACTTTTTAAGCAAGTAGGTACAGCGATAGCCTAGTAGGAGATTATTTTGAGGTTCGCAACGCGAGCAACGCTTATAATAAAATACTGTTGCTTATGCGTAACAGATACCGCCTACTATCAGGCCCAGTTTGACATTGACTACTTGGAAAATTCAACGAAAATTTTCAACTTCTGTCACAATCTCGTATGATGTTGCTTATTTTCTTTTTTGCGTGGGTTATTGCATTTATGCATCACTCTCCGCGGGAAAAGAGAAGAGGGTATATCGGACATGGAAAGTCCCGGATTCTACCGTCTAAACCTACCACTGTCTGCCTATTCCTGCCTTGAATGGTGGGTGGGTCACCCGATTGAAACTACTTCAGCGATCCACCCACAGTGCCCCATGCATGCCCTTGCACCTGCGAGCGACAACTCCTAGAAGGCGCCCCGGCACACGACTAACGGGCACATCTCTAGGTTTTGTGCTGCTACTAAGAGATAACCTTTTTTTTTGTACCTTTAGAAATGCACCATACACATACCGTCATGGAAAGACAAGGAGGTTATATTGGACTCTCCTGGCTGATGCTTCACCTGCTAACTAAAACTTATTCACAATGTGCCTACTTTTACTTTTATAATAAGGTAGATTGTGTATATTATTTTACACACAAGAGCAAAAAGGAATCGAAAGAAATCTTTACGCGCAAACAGTATCCAAAATTAAATGCAAATTATGGGAGTAATTAATATTTTAAATTTGGATATAAGAAAAAGTGGATACGTAGTGGGGACATCTTGATATCTCCCTCTGACAGTTGCATTTAAATAGCGGCTACGTCATTGTTTGTATCGTGCATCCTTTTTCTGTCATCCGACAAGATTCTCCACTACCAGATAACGCTTACATCTTATTGAGTAGATTTCAGAAATCTTTGTGTATACGAGTTTGGATAATATAAATATTAGACTAATATATAATAAAAAATGTGAGGCAACTACCGTATTGACCGACCCAACGATCTAACCAACAAGGCTCAACGTGGGGCATATTTTATCTAGGCAAATATTTTAGTCTCTGTCCCTTGTATGTAAGAATTAACCTAATAGAAAAACACAACTACAGTCGGGTAATGTTGTTCTTGCCCTATTAGGCTACTCACACGCGAATCAAACACGAAACCGCACAGTCGCACACGCAAATATTTCAACAAGGAACTTAGAGTCATAATAATATTATTATATAATATTATATATTTTATAGTCCCTAAATCATATTCGCAATAACTCGCTTACCTAGCAACATTGTAAACTTTGATAATATGAATACAAACATCACAAAACTCCTTCCTAATGCCACACGTGGCCGTGGGTGGCTCAAAAGGGCACTTTCTCCTTAACGTAACATAATGTCACATAAATTATAAGTAATAGAACACTAAATAATAATAAATTGTTATTTTGTATAAGGTAACGCTATGTGTTATGGGTTCGATTCCTAAACGGGACAATAAATAGATTTTTGTTTGTTTGTTTGTAAGGATTTAAATCAAAAACTACTCAACCGATTTTAAATATTCTTTCTCCTTTATATGTATATTATTTAAAACGAGATGGGTGTAAAAACCCAGGATTCAACCTCTTCGTCTTCATGTGGCCTTGTTTATATTTCTTTTTCATCAGCTTTTTGTAATATCCCACTGCTGGGCAAAAGCCACTCCCTTGGACTTCCAAATCACTCTGTTGGTGGATATCCCCTGACCTTATGTCATTCTGACCCCTATATCTCGTGGGTCTTTTGAACCACAGGGCCCATATTCAAATTCAACTGAGGGATGACCCCAAGGTGTCTGCACACCAAGTTACAAGTCAATCGGTCCAGTGGTTCCGGAGCTATGCCTGTCACTAACAAACTGTCACTAACAGACAGACACACAGAGTGTTTTCATTACCCTCTTCGAAGAAGACTCAGAGGTTAATAAAGGTAGTTATTACTAACATAACCTAACCTTCTACGCGAGCGAAGCCGCGGGAAAAAGCTAATCTTAAATATAACGCTTAATTGATTTTAAATGTGTGTTATTGTGGAGTAGAACGAGCTCTACGCTTAGATGAGCCGCCATTTTTGTATCATAACCACTTATTTAGATCTTTGTTCGTATGTAGTAATGTCACATATTAAGTATATGAGTTTAATAAGCGGGAAATGACAGAGTATATTTTAAATAATAAGATGTAATGTATGTGTCGTGAGGGACTTTACAAGCATTGAAAATATGGACAATAAGATCATTTGGACTCGGAACGAAATATTTGTACTGCGCTACTGTCTCCCAGATTTATGACTCCTGCTCCGCTCGCGTGGCTCATAGCGTGATGTTATATAGCTTAAGTTACTTCTGAGTAAGTAGCCTACAAACTATGAAAGAATTTTTATGACGTTCTTGAGTTATTCATGAAAAACAAAACAAAAAAACTTTATAATCCTAATCCTGACTAATATTATAAGTGCGAATATGAGTTTGTTTGTTTATTACACTTTCACGCCGACTATTCGACCGACCATCACTGAAATTTAGCATACACGTTACCAGGGGTACACAAAAGGACATAGGGTACTTTATTTTTTTATTTTGTTCCTCAAAATGACCACACTCCGCCTAATGGTAAGCAGTCGTGTGGTCTAAGAGCAGTGGCCTTCAAACCGTCCTCATAGCAGCCGAGGCGATGTTGAGGTCTCTAGTTTGACGGCCGGCGAAAGTTCTTCTAATCTTGAAATCTTGTGTGGTGGCCAGTCAGTACAGACCAGCGACACTTTGACCCAGTGGGATCTTTTGTGTTGACTTCCCCAATAACGACTGCCATAGATGTTTATGGCAGCCGGGACCGACGGCTTAACGTACTCTCCGAGGCACGGAACAGGCGATAATTGTCAATCAATATGCACAACATTTTCGAAAAGTCATATAACTTCCGAAAGTCAGAGGTGCGCAACGTGGGTTCGAACCCGAGACCCTGCATTCTCATAACCCTGCATTGCACTGTGTTGGTCTCCCCACTGAGCTGACGCTTTCACGCCCCGCTTAAAGGATCCAGGAACGAAGGAAACACGTGCCTTGGCCGAGAATTCTATGCCTCGATCGTTCGGCAGAGGTATGAGGACCCGAACTTATTGGTACGCACTCTAGTGGACTCTACCGTGTAAGGATTGCCCAGCCCAGCATGCGTGTTCTGGATAGGAAAGGGGAGGGCGGGATAAGGTGGAATAATACTTCATAGGACTTTCACCTTTTATCTAGAAAGGATAAGTACTGTTTCAAATCTAACCTAATCTACATTTTTGCGAGCGAAGACGTTGGCAAAATATAATATTAGTGTAAATACATACACACATAGTATCAATATATCCCCTTAGATGTATACAAAGGTGTTTTAAGCCCATATTCCAGCAAGCTATAGTTTAGGTCTAATTGAGCTGGTTTACTTCCTTTTTCTCTTCTTCCTTTCATAAAGGGTCGGCAACGCGCAAGTGATGCCTCTGGTGTTGCAGGCGTCCATAGGCAACGGTAACCACTTACCATCAGGTGAGGCCGTATGCTTGCTTGCCTCGTTAGTTGCATAAAAAGAAAGATTATATAATATCTTAACATTAAGTAATTTGTATTAACATTTATATGTACTTACCGTATTTAACTTATAACATTTTGGTTGTTAAAGTTCTGCTCGCATGCAATTCAGTTCAAAACAAAAATATTGTAGGTACTAACATGTGGATAACAATGTAAGTTACATACCTACCACCATCATTTGTGTAAATAATTTATTTTAAGAAAAGTAGGTATATTTTAATTTACCCAAAATAAATAAAAATATTACATTTATCCTGAGCTACTTAGAATTACGTGACAAATAAACTGAAACAACATTTTGTCTGACCCAGGAATCGAATTCGAAATTACTCAGCAGTCGCATACTCTACCCTTGCGTCACTGAGGCAATACTACTAATAACGTGACATGAAACTACATGGCCCGTCTCCTGGTAAGCGGTGACAATAGACCAAACAGGCTGTAAAACAATGTCACTGTAAAAAGCTTAAAAGAGTTTTAAACGTGGATTATTTATATTGCAATGTGTGGCTTCTCTCTGTTCTGTGGTGTGGCTGCCATACTAGCCGGGAATAACAGCCATATTTTAGGATGCGAGATAATATTTGGCATTGTGGCTACCTAAAGAATTATGTTGGAATGGCCGATGCATTCAAATGTTTTTGAGCTCTCCAAGCTATAATTGAGATCATTGCAGCCACATGTTGCAATAAAAGTATTGCCCGTTTAATAGGATACTATTTAGTCCCTTTAGTTCTATGTTGATAGTAAAGGTCCTTTTTTAGGAAGTATAGTAACTAGAAATACCTCTTCCTCGGTTCGTTCCTCGGTCGTTCCTTCTTCTTTACGCTGTGGTAGTAAATACGGTTGTGCATGAGATATCGGATTCAAACCAGGTCCAACCAAAAGTTATTGAATTTTTTTATCAAGAAATTCTCAATAGCAGCTCGTAGTTAAGAAATTGGCGTAGTTACACACCCTCTTGCATCGCAAAGTACATTCTAAACGCATGAATCGCATTCGTTACCATTGCGCAACGTAGGCTGCCATCTTTTGTAGAGTAGCGGTATCTTTTCAGTCAGGTTGGTTCATTTAAAGGGAATTCCTTGTTTCAAGTTAGGATCCTATTGTAATTTATTTTTACCACCTTTTGTCACTACGTCATAATCATTTTTATGACGCAGTGTTATAATTGTTAGTAATGATTGACAATTATCGCCTGCTCCGTGCCTCGTAGAGTACGTTAAGCCGTCGGTCCCGGCTGCCATGAACATCTATGGCAGTCGTTATTGGGAAGTCAGTGCCCTATAATATCCTGACACTGGTCTAGCCTTAGGGTATCGTTAGCCTTAGGGTTGCGGAGGTCAGATGGCAGCCGCACCGTGTAAAAACTGATATCCAGTCAAATCCGGTTAGACCAGAAAAGCCGACCCCAAGTGACTTGGTAATAATAAAGGCTAGGGAGAAGAAGTGTTATAAATGTTAGTGAATAAAATACTTGTACACTAACCACCACTATCCGTAAGGATCCCGATTTGTGGCCCAGGTTGGACAGTGTAACGAAATATGTCTGTAGCGATATATTAATAAAATATGTGTTTGTCTGTTTATTCACATAGGTTAGCAGAGCTGTAAAACACTTACATTATGATAGCTATGTCTTATGTCTATACTTATATTATAAAGAGGAAAATTTTTGATTGTTTGTTCCTTTGTAAGGGTTTAACTCAAAAACTACATAACCGATTTGAAAAATGCTTTCACATTAAGTAAGCTTTTTTATGAGCTAGTAACATAGGATTCATATTTTTATTTAAAAACATACATACGAGCAAAAGCTGGTGTTATATAAAGCGGGAGATTATTATCGTTAAGCGAGCACTGGTACGGATACCGTGCTATAATTGTTATATTAATTTAGCTAACCTGGGCATCAAACTTACGCCATAGCATTAAAGAGATAGATCGGTATATGTTTAAACATGCTATGTTTGGGATAAGCATGACTATATTATGCGGATTGAACCTGCTACACGCAGCATAAATGCAAAATACCCACGGCGCCATTCGCGCAAATAGTATTCTATCGCAACATAACTGGTTAAATATAAACTTCTATTCAATTGATATTGGAACAGTTATATTTGCATAAAAATATTTTTCTTTATAATGTCAACTTCAAAATCACAAATCATTATATGAATACATTCCTTACATTATATTACGAAACTTAAAGCTCATAACTTCTTATCATTCTGTAATTATATTTGAACCTTATTAACTTCAAAATAGAGTTCAAATTTAATTGTATAAATTCAAGATACGTGGTCAACCTGATCAAACAAAATTCGATCATCGCACGATTTATTGGGCGATTATCGAAACCTGTCCACTTTTCTCCTAACTGTACTTCTGTCTTGCTCGTGTATGCGTCGTGTGTGTTTGGTAGACAAGGATGGAGGAGTATAAGCTAAGTGGAGGACAACAATAATGTCAGCGGACTATTGCTTTCTTTGCCTTGTAAGTAGGTTGCTTTGGTTATGTCAGGTGTGAACTTGCATTGAGTGGCTTGAGTGTGACTTCTGACGTTTTGGTGTGATAATATTTAACTTGTTGAGTCGGCAGTTCACCGGCGGCCAGGCACAAGAGATTTTAATTATATCTGGCATTCTAATACTTAATGGACTAAGTAAAAAAAAAAACACTTGCCTCCATTATCGAGTAGTTACTTTAACAGGTTCCCTGTCTGATGTATCACATATGAGCATAACAATAGATTTTCTATTGCGTCTATTACGGGACAGCGAAAGGGTTAAGAAGCTACTGAATATATTACTACAATACTAGTGACTGTCTGGCTAGTAATACTATAGTCAAAGATGAAACCAACTATGTATTGCTAAACCACTAAAACGATTACAAATAGATGAAACAGTCTGCATTGTGAAATAACATTCTTATACGATATTATTTTAAGAAGCAGAAAAGTATAGTTGCACTTGTGGTTATAAGACATTGACGTGACACCGCGGATGACATAGTTACGCAAGTAGTCCTTGTTAATATTACTGCGCTCCATACAGCGGGTTCGATTACTACATTAGGCAATACTTTTTTGTTTTACCGGTTGTAGTTTGGAATATGCGTTTTTTCTGAACAATACAGGTGATGATATTATTATAATGATTGTATTAGCAATTTATATTTTATTCGTAGGTTTACATTAGTAAAACAAGAAGTCGAAGTTCAATATTTTAATTATTGACCGAGTTCAGTTTCTAATAAGCTTTGTACATCCATTCTAAATATTCTAGTGGCTACTTTAGAACTTAAGATGCGTTATGCCTTAATACTTAAGTTACTTTGTATACATAAGCTGTATAATAACAAAGGTTTACCTTGTTAATAAACATACAAAAATATTTTTGTTTTAATAATTATGCTATTACTTAATTCGTACAACAATAATAAAAAAGTAGATCGTGCCAAATAAATCAACAAATAATTAAAAATTTCACTCATCTTAAAGTTTCAAACGCATTGAATATACTTACTATAGGAATTTCAGTAACTAACATGTTTATTCATATGAGCATTTAAACAAAATTATATTTTGCTGAATCAAAGTATTTTAACCAACGAAAGAATGTCTATATCTGAACATGGTAGACAAATGGCCATCAAAGACCAAAACAGCCTTTGTCTTGACCCCAAAACAGCCTTTGTCTTGACCATGGCACCACGCCAAACAATAACTGAATTCTAAAAGTGACACTATCACCTCTCTACACTTCCTCTCACTTGATTATGCGATGTGTCTACGATTAGCACACTGCCGGCCGGCCAGCTGACTTTAGTAAGCGAAGCGACACAGCACGCAACGCACGCGTTTATACCGCACGCGTTCGTACCGCACGCGTTCCAAAACGCACGCGATTGTAATGCCGTGATGTGCGTACACAAATACTGCGCGAAGTATTCGATGTGATAGTGGTTGACAATACTGTGTTTTGATGTATTACAAGTGTGTTTAAAAAGTATTTGGTAGGTATTTTTTACGTTGTTTATATTTGTGAACTGTTTCATACAAACGGCAATAATATTGCCGCTACATGTGTGAAAATTACGAAAAATCAGATGTAATTGTATATTTATATTTCTTCGGGGTAAAACTGGCATGATCCTTTACCTATCCATTAAGCTGGATATTCTAAATTTAGTTTTTATGAAGATAGAGCCTGCTATTCGCGATTGTCCACAAGTAAACTATGTTATCTTTAGTTTTAATGTTACTTTCATTAAAAATTTTCATCATTATGTGTTTAGTAGATTAAGAGTAAAAATCTCCATTCATAAAATTACCCTTAACCACCTGACTACCTACTCTGACTTTCTTAATATTGAGGTAGGTTGAGTTGAGTACAGCTTCATTTAAATCTGTTAAGTATTTAAATCTGTAAATAAAATGATTGTACCAACTTGCTGTTGGCCATGATATTTTGCTAATATAACTAAAGTATAAATAGAAATATCACAATAAATAATAATCATTTAAATGTTATTACAGACTAAAGTCAAATAAATATATTTCAATAGAGTCCCATAAAACGGAATAATTAAACATATTTTAGTAGAATTAGCTCAGTAAGTTTGAACATTATTTCATATTAATTTAAGTTATTAATTATTTACACTGTGTTCATTTATTTTCATTGCAATATAATTATAATGTAGAAGTTTGAGAGGAGAGCGCAGAAACGGCGTCAAATCATATCGAAGCCACAGACTATATACTGAAATATTTGTTTCACAAGACTTAATATTACTAAATATACTAATAATTAATTAATCATTCAATAATATGTAACCCAGAAAAACACAAAATATTTCGGCAAATCAATAAATTATGTATATTAAAACAGTTTACCAAAATATCTAACTCTACTAAAATAACAAATGAATGATGCGTTGCTCTATGAGTCATAGTAGAGACAATAGTTCGTCTAGTCGCAATGTAGAGACGGAAGACATGCGAGAAATCTAATAAATGTATGCGACATGTGGCCTTAACCTATATTTCGATGCGTTAAACACAAGCCTTGTCATTTCTTGTTAGTGTTAGTAATACTTTTGAGGAAAGTACGACACAAAACGATTTTAATAAAAGTGTATAATGTGCGATTGAGATTATGTGACTTTTTAATTAGGTTAATTAATATTAGTCTCTCAACCTGCACTGAGCCAGCGTGGTGGACTATAGACTAATCTTTCTCAAACTGAGCAAAAGCACAGGCCCAGCAGTGAAACAGTTTATAAATAAGACTGATATTATGAAATTATAAATACGTGTGATCATGTTATCGTTTTTTTAGAGTTCGAGCAATCTCCACATCAAATTGCATCAAGACTTCGGTGTGTTAGCCGTAAAAACTTCACAAACTTCTAGAATTACTTTAGCAATTACAATTTTAGTTTGAATGCGTTAACTCAATAAATATGTTTTATTTAGATTCAAACCTCAAACCGTTTATTTATATGGCTCACTTAGGACTTTGAAATAACTACACTTATATATTTTGAATTTAGAAAAAGTTACATTCATAGCTTAAGCAAAGCAAGACATGGAGCCCTTAAGAGACAAATAGATAACTCTATAAATAAATGTTCTGTCTTTGTCCTTATAATTGTTATCAGTATAATAAGGATGTATAAACTCTATTATATAACTCTACATGTAAAATTCCCAAAGGCGACAAAACAAAATCAAATATTAAATAATGAGCTATTTTCATTTAAACTTACTTAAAACTATCGTTTCCCACGCCAATTACGTAGTCTCTCATTCGCATGTATAATTAATTAATTATACAGATTGACTAAAATATAATTTTATACGTAAATATTTTGCAAGCGCATTGTTTGCTACATGCTAGTTAAATAAAAGAAAAGGATTTGAGAATTGCAATAATTATATAACAAGCGAAAATCAGGTTAACGTTGGAAGTCTATTTTTTTAAGAATACCGTATTCGTACGTTATTCTTAAAAAAAAGAGATTTCTCTAGCTTACAAGCTGTCTCCATATATATATATACTCTCATCTACGTCGGTTTAGTAATTTACCTGTGAAAACGTAACAAACGAATAGATGTAGGTAACATTAATTGTTATATTATAACTCCCGCACTAGGAGTTATGCCTGGCTCGCGGAGGACTCTACAAACATTCAAACAACGGACACAAAAAAAACCCTGACACAGAACAACTATTTATGGTTCACACAATTTTTTGTCTCATGTAGGATTCGAACCCACAAAACTCGCAGTGGCAGTGTCGAGGTGACAACGTAAACCAGTACGCCATCCATGTTCTTGGAGTAGGTTATTAACGATATCTACATAGTAAGACTTGGCTGTGAGAAATCGAGCACAGCACCTGCTTAACTTCTTAAAGCCTAACAACGGAAGTATCAAACAGTCTTGTATTGTATTTCTGTCGTGAGCAGGGGACAGTGGCGCTGTCGTATTATCTCTATGACTCCCAACTGAAAGTGAGTCTTAAATCTCCAACTCAGAAATACTGGTGTACTTCGTCAGTTCCGTTCCGTCAGTTCAAAATAATCTGAATTCTAGAGAATATCTAAAGTACAGTTATAGTTAGTAGTAATTGCTTTAGATATTCTATAAATAAATATGTTATTTATTTGAATTCCCTTTAATATGTACGACTGTCGATAGTGCTAGGCTTACTCAAAATACAAAATATCACTACTACTACGACTATATCTAAAGCATCAAGAGGTACGAAAGCAGCGTCAGATACCCGTACCGATCAATTAATCTTCTACTGATTATTTTTACTAATATAAATAATTATACATACATACACATAGATCCACGCTTGTATTGCAGTATACTACACCTAAATATCGCCAGCTATGTATTAAATCCCACGGAATACAAAGGCATATTGCCACCTATCGTGCACAGTTCGAGATGCTGTGCTGCAACTAATTTCCTGTAAGCAAAACTCCTTACCATCTTGCACGACCTCTGACCTCCCAATCGCTTACCAACATAAGCGAAATCTTACACGGCGCCATAAACACTTAATAATGTCGTTATAATCACAATACATGTTAAATCGCGGTAATATTGCACACCCATATAAAAGACATCAACGCGCTCGCACCTCTACTGACAAAACCAATTAAAACTAAACTCACATTCTAAGTATCAATTAAAACAATTATCTATCACGCATGTGGTTTTTATTAGATAACAACGATAAAATTATATCTAAACGATGAATTTATTCATTGGATACCATAACACTAATAGTTACGGAGAAATAAATATGTAAGCATTTTTCGAAGAAAATATAGTTAGCGTTCTTATGCATGTGGGAGAACGATGATGTTTTATTAAAAGACAGTTTTTGCTACTGGCTTTACAAACATGCAAACAACGTATACTAAAAATTACCAGACTAACAACTGTAAGTGAATCACCCTAAATTTTATCTCTACCATTAATGCACTCAATAATATAAAATTGTATTAGATCTGACAAATTGCACCGACAGTTTGTAAAATAACTTTAATCAATCAATCAATCAGCCCACCGCAGTCCACTGCTGGACATAGGCCTCTCCCATTTTACGCCACAACATCCGGTCTTCCGCCTTCCGCATCCAGTCTGACCCAGCTACCTTTTTCAGGTTATCGGTCCACCTGGCCGGAGGGCGTCTTACCTTACGTTTACCAAGTCGCGGTCTTCACTCTAGGACTCGCTTGCTCCAATGGCCATCGGTCCTTCTACAGATATGGCTAGCCCATTGCCACATCAGCTTGCTTATTCTGCAAGCTATGTCGGTAATATTGGTTCTTTGACGGATAACCTCATTTCTAAGTTTATCCCTCAAAGTAACTCTTAGCATAGCTCGCTCTATAGCCCGCTGGGTGACTTTAAATTTCTGGGCTAGCCCTACCGTGAGTGTCCATGTTTCGGCACCGTAGTTCATAACAGGTAGGACGCACTGGTCAAAGACTTTGGTCTTCAGGCATTGCGGTAAAGGCGATGAGAAAACCTGACGAAGCTTACGAAACGCTACCCACCCCAACTGGATTCTCCTGTCGATTTCTTTCTCGAAGTTGTTCCTACCAAGTCGAATCACTTGCCCAAGGTAGACATACTCTTGAACAACTTCGAGCATCGACCCATCGACGTAAATCGGCCTCGGCATAACGTGTCTATTAAACATGATCTTTGGTTTTATCCAAGTTCATGCCGAGACCAACCCGTCGTGAGGCTCCATTTAGGCTGTGCAGCATCCCGCTAAGCTATTCCAGCGTCTCTGCTATAATGACGATGTCATCGGCAAACCGTAGCTGTGAGATGTACTCACCATTCAGATTGATTCCCCTAATAAAATAACTTATTGTCAGCTATAAGACTGTCATTCGGTGATATATTGGGGTCAACAAACGGTAAATTGTAAGCACTTAACTTACTAGGGACACAGATAGAATACTTAAATTATAAACATACTCAGAAACCAGGTTATGCGACAATAAAGTTATCGACATAGCTCGCAGAATATAATATGCAAGCCCAATATCTGCCAAAAGTCTGGTGGCCGTTGCAGCAAATGAGCCTTAGAGTAGAGATTCAAAATAGTAAACGTTTTGGTGGTAGAACGACCCTCATCGGGTAGAGTAATGACTTGAAAACTTGGACTGGACCCGGAACGCATAGAATTGAAAAGGCTTAAGTTTTGAAATGGTCAGTGATAGGCCGGTGGATTGATACATAGACTTCCAACTATATATCCCTGATGAGAACACCAGACCTTTATTTACTATATCGATGTTTCACCTTCTGTCTTCGAGATTAATACGTGAAACCCGCTACATATTAGGCAATGAGAGTAAATCTATTCTTGTTTACCGAGGAAATTACGTCGTAGGTACTTGAACTTGTGACCTCGACAAAAAACACAGAGGCTAATTTCATTCCCTTTCGTAGGAACATGAATAGCTAAGTTGGCAACGACACGGTTTGGTTTATCTTTTCCTCTGTTATAATGTACATATTTATAGTTATATATAATAGGGGGTAGCTATAACCATGTTCTGGCTACTCTTCCACTCCAGACTCCTGGCTGCAGTAAAAAATATACTAAGTAAGTTTAGAGCAGCAGCTATTTAAAAAAAAGAAAAGCTCAAGATGGATTTCAGAGATCACGAAGTACGACTAAAGGTGTGCTCTACATAGATTTGATCACCAGCTAAACGGTTACTGCAAACAAATCTATTTATTAGAACAATAGACTTTTAAAAGTATAAGGAAATGCCACGAGTTCGCTCGGGTCACCACGATTCTCGATCGAACAGTGAAAGGCGCCGATCGTGCCTCGTTAGTTTAATGTCACTGATCAATTGAAAAACGACGTGGGTTTGTTAAATATATGTAAGAATTGCGATAAAATTCTACATAAGTATCATGGAACCTCCTTATAGAGCCAGGCATTTATAATCAAAGCAGAAACACAATACGGATACGAATATGGTGGAGATACTCATGATAGATATTGAGTTTTAAATATTAAATGTTACTTAACTACGCGAAAGTTAAGTTGAAAGACCATAAGACGCGACGATGCCTAGATCTCGAGTTTTATCCCATGACACGTCTACTGATTTTAGAAGCTACGAGCGTATTATATAATTAATATTATTGCTCCTTTTAACAGTAAAGGCAAACATCATGAGCCATATCTTTGAGTTATCCATAATGTTTCTCAAGATGGATGAAGTCTACTAATATGCAGTGTGCTAGCGTGGTGAACTATGTGCCTGCCTTATTTTATGTGTAGAAAACCTGTTAAATAGCTAGCTTGTTCTACAGCTAGAAATCTATATTATATATTATTATATAATGCTATACTGCTTATTATAAAGAAAATACCAGTGGTAAGAGTAATAAAAGAAAGAAAGAAAGAAAAGAAAGGAAAATAATTTATTCAGCAAGCATGTATATAATACAACGAAGCAATTATCTTAACACAGGTTTAGTTTTTAAATATATTGCGTCAATAAATGCTTACTACAGAGTTTTACTTTATATTAATTTGTTAAGTCTACCTAGGTACTGGACGTTAAAAGCTTATCAAGGGTGACGCGAATGGTGTTTAATGAACTGCCATATTATGTTATTACAATAAAGACTTCATTCAAACTTGAGATAATATAAATCATAACTTAATCTACTTTCTGTTCTTAACATTGAAGCAATGACATAATTGTTAAAACCGACATAAAGCACAGTTAATGTTATTTATAGATCAACAAATTACACCAGGCGTAAAAACAACAAGCCTTATAAGGAATCCGTTTCGAAAATGACGCTTCGAATTGCTGACTGCAGTGAAAGGAATACAAAAAATATAAAAACTGGAGTGAAATATTAAACACAGTATCACCGGTTGAGACATACGTCAAAAGCTTTAATTGAGGCCTATAAAACCTTTGGAATTCTTTGCCCGGGGCTTATGAGCTTGGGTTATGACTTCACACTTTCGACTCCGACCGATGCTGATGAGATAATATCAGTTCTGTTTATAAATTGCCCTACTGTTGGGCACAAGTCTCTTCTTAGATGAGAAGGTCTAGGCTATCGTTCCTTATGAATGTGGCATTGCAGTCTAAAGAATATAGAACCCTTTACCGTTAAATAAATTAACTATTTACTATGTCCCAGCATACACCCATGCGATGTTCTATGTGCGTTGGTATAGCTCGCTTCATGCTGTTCCTTTAGGTTGGTATTACCATTATAGAATCCCTTTCTCTACGTAAGGCAGCGCCTTGACTTTGTAAGGGAAGAAATACAATATTCATGAGCGACGCTTAATGCTTGATGGTAAGCAGTAGCCAACTTGTTCGTATGAAAAATATGTACCTAATAATCGAAACACTATATATATAAATTGTCCCACTACTAGGAACGGGTCTCTTCTTATCTCTATTTCAGAACTATTAAGTGTGGTGGAAATGCTGCACGCTGGTCCAGTGTGGGTTGGTTGGCTTCACACATTTTCGAGAACATTATGTAGAACTCTGAGATATGCAAGTTACCTCACGACGTTTTCCCTCACCATTAGAATGAGCGATGTGTAACTTTTTAATACACACATAATAAGCTAGAAAAATTAGAGCTGCGTCCCTTGGTATCAAACTCGAGACTTCTGCATGGCAGTCTGAAGGCTCCACTAGGCTATCGCTAAACAATATATCTAACATTAATTAGGTCAGTCTAACTGCTACTAAATTGCTTTTTATGTATCAAAAAGGCATGTTATATGGCATAAAGCAATCCTCATTTTATTAGGAAAAAGAAACAATAGGTTAGTAACAATGATATCATACGAAACGCCCGGTTGCTTCTCATTAGCAGAAACCTTACGAATGGCGGTACAATGGTGCATTTCTCACAGCGATCGAGTAACACCTCTCGTTTATTGTTGTTGCTACATACTTCAATATATATGGTAATTTAAGCCGATTTGAACATTATAGGCGCTTATTAATTGAGCTTTTTATGCTCTTTAAACTGGAGAATGTTCATGGAAATTGGATTGGTACTTTAGAGAAATAAAACCCAAATTGCTAGTAACTATTAAAAAAAAGGAAGAAAACAGAGATAAATATTAGCGGCTTTTCCTGAAGGCACTAATCCTTGGAACATGACTGTAGCCAGATTCAGCAATGGTAACTACAGAAAATAGTCGGTCCTTATATCGATAAGGTTTCAGAGAAAATAAAGCCGGCACTGCTGAAACCGCATGGAATTTAAAGTAAATTGGAGAAGTTTCAGATAATTAGTCGGGCTATTGTTGATTTTGTTCGGCAATTCATAGTAGTAGCAGAGAGTTACGAATGAAGGGATTTTCATCATATCTGGCGAAAAGTCCTGCTTGTTTGCTCACAGTTATAACACTTGTGTAGTCAAGCAGTGATGACTATGGCAAAATACCAGTTATAACACTGGTAACGTCTCAGAGAAGATGGAGATGTCTTAAAATCCACAAGGAATTTAATCACGGGTATATTAGAGGAGTTTGAATTTTCTGGTCTTATTACACTTCTGCTGATTTGCTTATGTTTGGCAATTCAGATTGAGGGGCTTTGCAACATATCTGGCGATAAGTCGGTATAATACTCTAGAAATTCTTTCGATGATACACTAATGAGATAGATATCGTATATATACATAATTATACGCATAAATATATGTTGGAGGAGAATTATTATTTAAATATTTATCAATGAGCGATAATTAGTCAAATTAATGTACTGTACATTCTGGTGTATACTTAAGTATATTAATTAGTATAATAAATAAGTAATTGAGCTAATTATAATGTGAAAACACTATTTAGTAATGGAAAACAATACAAGATTAAAAATAAAATCATTTGGTCTTCTATTTAGTCCTGAAAGAGAAGTTCTTGTGTTTGCTGCCAATTGTGATGTTGGTCAGGTCAATAGGTCCAGAGTTAGATAAAGAAGAATTTTATTTGAGGTTTCTCCTTGGTAGGCACCTTATGACGCAGGACTTAAAACATAGCCAGCAAAATATGGATGTAATACACCTGCTACGGTGCCAGTCAATGAATAATTAATTATGGTGTCGAATCTTAACCTTTCATGGTCAACAGCGTCCATGAACTGATAGGATACAGACATTAATGGACAACATCCATCCACAAACAATCCACCATTCAATAAAATATTTACGGAAGTCTCATTAACATTGTTCAAGAATTCGGAAATGCACATTATAGTATTTATTGTTTACTTGACATACTGTTAGCCTTACACGGTAGTTAAGCTTCACGCGACAAACCTAATTACACAGCGGACAAAAAAGGAACTACAGGAAATCGTGAACATTGGCGAGTTAATTGCGAAGACAGTGGCGCACCCATCGACTAATTATTAAGTTGGTCGTGTATAAAAGGAGTAATTATTGATACAATGTCATTGCTGGACTGAAATGTGGCCTTAACCCTTAGTACGCTTATAGTTCAGTCAGTTTTGTGGCAATACTCGTGTTGAGCAGACACTTAATAAAAACTTTTTTGGTAAGTAATTTATTTATTTGGTAGGCTTTTTTATACTTGACAGGGACCACGCTGATCACATACAATCTTCTATACTAAAATTGTCTGTGTTTGTTATCCTAACTATATACATGTTATGTTTACTTGTAATATAATCACTGGCATATCTAGAGGTATTTTCCATGTGGATCCCAGATCCAAAATGGCATTAGTCCGTATAAGGCCCTAGAACTGTAAGTTTAAACCTTACTTCCTGAGGTAAGCACAACCTGCACTTAGTAGCGACCCAATTTATATACGCCAGTGAATATAATAAATGTCAGTCTTCTGCGTTAACCTTTAATGTTTTCTTTTGGCAAAGATTACTATCGGTATAACTTCCATGTTGCGGGGGTACAAATATTTAAACAACGGACACAAATAAAACCGAGATTCACAACAACCATTTGTGGATTACACAATTATTTTCCCGTATAAAAAAATTTAACTCACAGTGGCGGGGCGAGTGGTTAAGCCAGATTGAAAGTTAATTGAAGAAAAGGGAGAAATTTTCACTTAATTTACATTTAAAATTAATATACTGGATTGGATAATTTGGACTGTATTAGTTACGCTCATAATCACTATTGAGGTGTTGCTGAAAATCAGCGCTGTATCGCAAGCGGTGCGGCATTATGCTGTGCAACTTTTTTTTTAACTGTGACGCACTTTGAACAGCAAGGACTCAATGTATAAATGTGTATTCTATATTATATATAATAATGTGTGTAATTATGTATATACATAATTATATATAATGTATATAAGTTTTATTTTTATTATTATCAATTTATAAATTCATTTATTACTGTTACGCACTAATTTTGTATTATAATAGTTTTGATAGTGTGTTGCAATGCGTCATTAAAATAAAATATTTCTTCTTCTTCTTGGATTGTCTTTTTCTGACTCATGACATTCACACATAAATAGATGTTAGAATCATAATATTGTCTTACGTTTACGAAGAATCGAGAAGCTTAGAATCATTTCAATTATTCTTTATATTTTGTTTCGTTCATGTCTGTTGTTAATGATTTCTATTAAATGATATTAATTATGTACAAAATATCATGTCACATGAGTATATTTAAGTGTTGGTTTACTCTATTTTGGTGAATATATCAGAAATTTCAATTTAATGTCTTGCATATTATTTCAGCGTATTAGGTATATATTTACTGTTAGTAAATCAAAAAAAACTTGGCATGCTACCCAAGTACCTATTGAACTAAGAAAGTAGTCAATATTAGATAAATACTGAAATTTTAACTTTGACAACCCTATTAATTGTGCCTGGTTCACTCAAAAACAAACCTATCTTGTATAATCTGAACTTAAACTTAAACGACGTAACTTAGCCCTGAGGTTCTTTGGTTGTGACTTAACATGTTACCTAGAACGTCTTTTATTTATTATTAAGTGAGATTGTATAGTCTATGCGACAGGTTTGACTGCCTTAATGGTGCAGCGGTAGTATATACAATCGCTGTGCATGGAATCTCGGGTTCAATTCCCAGGTCAGTTTTTTATGAACAGTTTTTTATGTCAGTTTATTTTTGTCAAAAAATGTTCAGAGCAGCCAGAAATCAGCTTTTCAAAAATGATATTTTGTGTTTGCGTTAGGACCATAGAATCCCCCATAATATCCCTGAAGAATACACGAAGTATTTTGCCAGCTGTGGTTTTGGATGCCCCTCAATGAGAGGCAAGCCATATTATTGTTTACCGAGCACAGTTACATTTCGATCTGTTGTTGACAATTTGCAACAAAATGTCGACCCCGTAATCGATTTCAAGATCGCTGCTTTAATGAGACAGTCAGCATCGGCAGTAATCCAATTTTAACCAAAACCATAGTGCCCATGAGAACGCAATTTGTTTCAATCCCGGTGTCATTACATCGTGATACGTGCTCCTCATAAACCATGACTGTTACCAAACAGCTTGCCCTTACAAGGATATTATTCGTTTTGTAACGTGACCGTGGGATTCACTTTATGACATTATCCTTGAATCTGAGGTTGATAGAAGACTACTATTATAATATACACAATACTTAACCTTAAAATAAAATGTACCCGAAATTATTTACAATGAGTTTTGCCCGCGGCTTTAGTCGCGTAGAAGTAGGTTACGTTAGTAACAGTACTTTTTTTCTGGATGAAAGTTACCCTATGTCCTTTTTTGTTCCCCTGACAAAGTGTATGCGAAATTTCATGATGATCGGTCGAGTAGTTAAGGCATGAAAGCGTAACAAACAAACTCATACTCACATTTATAATATTAGTTAGGATCATACACTTAATTTCGAATAGTATTGGCAAATTTACAAAAAAATTGTAGTTAAAATATTAAAACGTAGGTTTTATTTGATACTTATTTAAAAAAACATGCGGGGCAGTCTTTGGGGACAGCCGACAGAAGTGAAAACTAAGTTACTAGCGTGCGGTGACGATGACGCGAGTTCCACGCTTTTTGTTCACCTAATAAGTACACATATTATACACAGTATATATATAGCTCATGGAATGCGTTCGGTGACGATGACGTGAGTTCCATGATTTTTGTTAACCCAAAATATGCTCAACGCGCCTAAAGAAGTTATCACTTCAAAAATATAGCAAAATTATTAGGTTAGGTTATGTTGGCAACAGTTCTTTGTTTGTTAATAATGTATAGCCTATGTTACTTGGTAATAAAATCAGTTGAGTAGTTTTTTAATTTAAATCCTTACAAACAAAAAAAAAACTCAAATCTTTCCTCTTTATAATATTATTATAATTAAATGAGTCTTGCTTATGTACTACCCAACTGGGCACGGGCCTCCCTACTCTCAATGAAGAGATAATATGTGATAAAACACTACGCCGGTCCAACGTGGCTTTAGCGCACTTACAGTTACCATAACTCTTCGAGAACGTTACAGAGAACTCCCAGACGTGGTTTGCTCACGATGTTTTCCTTAAATGTTAAAGCGAGAGATGACGATCAAATATGCGCATATCTTCAAACTGAGGTGGGTGTCTTGAGATTGATCTCAAGACTTCTTGTCATTTTGAAGTGTAATGCAGAGTTCTTGAGTTCAAACTCGAGACCTCAGCATATCACTCTATCGATGTACTCGCTAGGCTGTCGCTGCTTTCTTGTATAAATGACAAAAATATTTATAATTTTATCTAATCTTCCATTACATGCTATTATTCATATATTTTTTTATCTAAAGTTGGTAGAACCAGCTAAAATGGGTTATACTTAAAACGACAACTCTGACAACTTTAAGCTGCTTCCAAGCTGCTAATAAACAAGAACAAGCAGACGTTTTATAAAATAGTTAATAGGTACTACTAAAAATACAAGCAGACTAAGAAGCTGTTATGAATACTTCGTTTTATGTTTCAGGATTAAACAACATCATGTCAACAAAAATGAGACGACTGTATTTACATGCGAGAACCCTTGTTCTGGTGAGTCATTTTATTATACATGAATTTTATTGAAGTCACTATATGTCCAATAAATAGATATACTTACTGTATAAGTACATACATATATATTTTACTTATAAATAAACCCTCTGAGTGTTATATGACGCTGTTAATATGCGCAAGTTTTGATCTTGATAGGTATATGTATCGTGTAAGCGATCAATGCGAGCAATTCAATTGAACAGATTACTAGTGCAATTGACCGCGTAATTAGCTTGCGCATGTAACTTGCATCAGCTTGCGTCACATACAAGCAACATTAGTGTAACTGTAATATCCAACCGGCATTTCTTTTTGTTTTTTTTTACGTGGGGGAATGCAGTGACGCATATCCCTCCGCGGGGGCGGGCGGAGGGTTTATGTCGGACTCGCCGGGGTAAAAGAAAGATGGAATAATAGTAAAGTACCCCCCGGAATACCGACTAAACCTACCACGGTGTTCCTCGACAAAACCACTATCGACGGGGCCGCGCGAATCGCTTTCGCATGCGGTCGCGACCCCGCCGAGGTTACGGCCCGCCGTATGAAACGGCAGGCCACTACACAAAGAGACCTACCCAAAGGCACTCACTTCTAAAATATCCAACCGGCATGGCATGTACCTACATACACGCATTGTCAATACTTATCAGATATATCTGTCACTATTGATGTTCACAACTCACATGATTTATTCACTGGCAATGGCTTCCTAGTTCTTGATTTGCTCCTTGCTCGGTGAAGTATTTAAACAGCCATTCAAGACTTCGCCGAGGAAGGAAGTGCGATAAAATTATTATTATATAGAGAATAAGTTGAATGACATGTTACTTATCTGTGATGTTTTATGTTGTCAAATAGCGAGTACGTGAAATACCATTTTAATGGTATTTTATGTTTGAATTGAAGATAATTTGGTATATATTTATAATTAACGGGTTACTGGAACTTTTACTTACAGGTTTATTCATGACCACAACCAATGCAAGTCAGTCAAAAAGTTGGGTACTCAATCGGTATTTATTACCTTTAAATACTTAATCTCGATTAAGACTAGTTGTCTTATATTATATAAGATACTAGCGGGCTCGATAGACGTCGACCTGAATACAAAAAAAAAACCAAATCTAAACCATCCTCGAATCCACTTAAACACACACAAAAAAATCATTCAAATCGGTCCAGCCGTTTAGGAGGAGTTCACTGTCAACACACGTACAGAAGAATTATATATATGTATGTATAAAGATGTGTACACATCGCGAAAGTCTCTTCTTTATATTCATAGTCTTTCCAACCGTGCTATTTCATCATGTATGGATGTAATTCTAGACTGAAATGTTCACAGAACATACTATATTGCTACTACTACAGTGTTACTTATTAAAGATGATAATAATAATAATATTTGTCCTGAGTAACAGCGCCGAGCGCAGCCAATACCGTGAGTTTGGCAATATATTGATTATATTGGTGTCGCCTCTGTTACTACTAAGCGCAGTACCTCTAGAATGAAGCTTACGTGTTCCGTGCGTAGAGGAAAGAAACACATTAGTGTATAATAGTTACTTTACTAAAACTTAGTGTTGCTGTTTGAGAAGTGAGTTTGATAGTGTCATCTTACTAAGTAGCACTACACAGCCGCTGAGTGCGTAAAAAAACTAAACGAATCGTGAATGTCGATAAACTTATGACAAACAAAATTAATCATTGACCTTATACAGTTTTTTACACGAACATAAATCCAGTTTCATTACAAAAAGTGTTACACTATAGCTGAGTTATTACGCTATATTTTCCTAGTAAAATAGTAAAGTAAGATCCTTGGAGCACAGCGGGAGTGTGGAACAAATTATACAAATGTTCTGTGACGAGAACCATAGGCGTATCGATTTAATGCTCGACCGATGTTTATCTATACGCGGTAGTTCCATGAAATCTTACCGACGGTATTAGTTAGTTATATATACATTCCTAGGGTTGTGTAGACAGGTAAAGCGGTGTAGTACCTACGCCAAAACATTACAAACATTAATAAATTTCAATACTTTTTAATCATTGTGGTGATTACAGAGCGGCCTTATTAAATATTGTCATTTATGCGCTCAATATTGGATTATCATATTAGATAAACCGACTATTGCTTAGAAAATATTTGAATAAAAGGAACCCTTAAATGGTTTATTGAAGTTAAAATTCTATGCAATAAAATATGTCATACAAACTAACATCGAAACTATTATGGTTCTTGTACACGAGTAGCAGACACAAATAAAGCAATTGCGCGAGTTACATGCATCATGTAAATGATCGATGCAAGTCACCCGCAAATTGCGCTTATATACCGCTTATTAACATCGTGTACATGCACATTTTTCCATTCTAACGCGAGTTATTTAACTTATTAAGGGCCGGTTTTTCAATCGTCAGATAACTTTTATCTGAAGAGTAAATATGGCGGGGCGATATGACATATTTTCTATACAAAAGCTGTCAAAACGTCAAACATAATCCCCAGATAAAAGTTATCTGACGATTGAAAAATCGACCCTAAAACAAATTATATTCGGTAGTTACACTATATTTGCACGAATAAAGTCGAAGAAATATTATAAGACTCTATTTTGCGCGGCATCGCTCGCGTAAATATAGGTTACGTTAGATTAGGAACAGTATTTTTTTTCCGGATGAAACGTGTTCTATGTCTTTTTCTGTTCTTCTGACAACGTATATGCGAAATTTCATGATGTTTTGTCGAGTAGTTAAGTTATGCAAGCGTAACAAATAAACTCACATTTGCATTTGGATTTGTAAAAACGTATTTACGTTGCTCTATGCATGGTGCTAACAATTATCCTTCTTTTTAAATACTTCCTATGGATATTCATATCTAACAGATTCTTAATAAATAATTATCACATACATCAATAATTTATAAATACTTCGCTTTTAATTTCACATTAAGTAATTAAGTTGTTTACGATTAGATTAAATGGAATTGTGTATCAATTACATATCAATTTCATTATTCCCACAAGTAATTAGTACGACATGTTCCTAAGCCTGGAATAATTATTATCTCAGAGAGATTATGGTATATGACAATAGGCTCCCTATTACCTACGTAGGACCTAAAAACATATAATATAATAATATTACACACATCACCGTCTAGCCCAAACTAAGCAGAGCTTGTACTAGGTATGGGTACTAGACAATGGATAAACATACATATATATTGAAATTAAACTACTATATACGGATTTTATCGCGTTGTTTATTTAGCATTGTATTACAAAATTTTGAAAATATTACACTACTACTGATTTTATTTTACTAATTTATCAGCTAATAAAATTATTAAAATTATTTACATATATACTTTTTTTTTGTAAATACATACGTATTATACATAGAAACACTCAGACCAAGACAAACATCCATGTTCATACACACAAATGTTTGACTAGTGCGGGAATCGAACCCGCAACCTCTGGCGTGGCAGTCGGCTACACTAACCACTACGCCATTGAGGCCGACATATAGAGGCCGATATAGCTGACGATATGTGAGTGAAATGCACTACTATGTTTAGCTTTAGGAATATACAAGCATTAGCGTACGTAGCTAACTTTCTATATCCTATAATAATAATAATATATAATAATAATAAATTTTATTGCCCAGAAAAAGTACAAAGTTTCATAACTGCAAAGTTAACACAATATTAGGTGAAGACAATAATTGTTCGAACACTCGTACACAAAGTAAGATTTAACTTGCGTCATGGGTACTCTCTCAATTTGTTTAATAAACATATGATCTTTTTTTAAATTGTTGCAATATACAAAATATAAATAGAAGATGATTAGGATGTATGTGTATATGTTTGATGGTGGGTGTATGTATGTGTGTGCGTGTGTGTATGTATGTATGCTTTGTGATGTTTGTGCGTGCCTGCCAGTATGATTACAGAGTGGTTATTTTAATTAGATTTTCGGTCTCTTCATAGTTTTCCCTTATCCTAATAATATTATAAATGTGAAAGTTTGTGAGGATGGATGGATATTTATTACTCTTTCACGCAAAAACTACTGAACGGATTTTGATGAAACTTTACAGTATTATTGTTTATACATCAGAATAACATATATACTACTAAAATCTATCTTGTCATTGATTAAATTTAATAAACTTTGTTACAGTTGGTAAGATGATCGAATATCCATTCAGCCTATCTTAACATAAATCTACATTAATTCGAGGGAAGTCGCGGGTAAAATCTAGTAAGACATGACATAATTACATATTATAAAACGCAGTTCGCCGCCGCGTCTGTCTGTATGTTCGCGATATACTCAAAAACTACAAAGCGGATTTTCATGCGGTTTTCACCAATAGACAGAGTGATTTATGAGGAAGGTTTAAGTCTACAATTTGTTCAGGTTTTGTACTACACGCGCGAAGCCGGGGCGGGTCGCTAGTTTTTTATATAAACTAGACTCTAGCACTAGTACAGTACAATGTATTACTGGCGCCAGTGTGTTTCATAGAGAACCCTTTTATACGGCATGGGTACCATGCACAAATTTATGTACTTGCGGATTGTATGCATTGAATAAACGATGTGCGCATGTAACTCGTTCAATTAGATTAATCCATAATTCTGTAAAATTGTGATTAGAAAATGAATTATTTATTTATTACTTATTATTATTATAATTAACTTGCGCATGTAGTTTGGGTTAGTAGCTCGCGCATGAATCCCGGGCCAGCTACTTGCGTTGTGTACCTTAAATATCAATTCTGTCTTAACCTACCAGAATGTTTAATCACTGCATTACGTAGACACATCCAATGAAACCTATAATTTGATTAAAATAATACACGAACGGTATTCACACAATACATTACACAATAGCATATTATTTGTAAATTTTCCGAGCGCATATCAAGCGGTGTATCTAAGAGGAAAACCTACACTAGTAAAACAGTAGACGCGTGCTCTTTCACCAGCGCACGCGACGATTGCGTCACACACACACGCGCATGCGCACTTGACACGTTTGACACACATGTTGACACATATTATTGTGTCCATACGTCACTCGGCCAGCAGTTTAGTACTTATACTATTGGACAACACATTATAAGTGGTCAGATAATCTTAAGTAATATTATAAATGCGAATGGGAGTTTGTTTGCTGGTTATGCTTTCACGTCTCGGTGGCGCAGCGGTAGTGAATGCGACTGCTATGCATGAGGTCTCGGGTTCGAATCCCGGGTCGGGCCAACAAAAAGTTATTGGGCTTTTCAGTTAAGAAATCTCAATAGCAGCCCGGAGTTAGGAAGTTGGTGGTGTCAGACACCCCCGTGCCTCGGAAAGCACGTTCAGCCGTTGGTCCTGCGCCTGATCTCTCTCCGGTCGTGTCGGATTACCGTCCCATCGGATCATGAGAGTTAGGGAACAGAGAGTGCACTTGTGTTTGCGCACACACTTGTGCACTATAATATCTCCTGCGTAGTTGGCCAGTCTCCGTTAAGACTGGCCGCCGTGGTCGAAATCGGTCTGGAGGATATTATGATTATTATTTCACGGCTTAACATGATCATCATGAAATTTCGCATACTCGTTGTCAGGGGAACAGAAAAGACATAGGTTGCCTTTTAACCAGAAAAAATTACTATTGCTAACATAAACTAACCTACTCTTATACGAGCGAAACCGCGGGTAAATTTTAGTTTTATATAAGTTGTAGATGGATTACAAATATTGTTTACTGAAAAAAAGGTTTTTTATGGTAGTAGTAGATTTAGAGTAGTAGTAGGATTGTATAAGTTCTAAAAGAAAGGTTTAGGTTAAGAAAACCCTAAACTGACGAACGTGTGCGTAGACTATGATGAGGATGAATAACGCAAGAGATATGAACCAGACTGTAACAAATGGATTACCTAGTTTCTGCTTACCCCGCTGGGAAACAGGTAGCTTGCGTGATTATAGACGGATGGCATCTAGCTTATAACCTGTATAGAGTTGTGTAGAGATTAATTTTAACGTAAACTAATCGATTGACAAAGTGGTTCTATTATCGCTTGAAATTATTAACATTGTAGTATGGGTGTGATAAGTGATCTATGATCTGATGATATAATCCCTGAGATACTTCCGGGTTCCTAAGGACTTAAGTTAAGATTATAGATTTTAAAACAAAGGATTGTCGTTATAATTAGTTTTTAAACAATTAATGGTCAAGTCAATAAAATTTAGAAATATATAATTGGTTGAAATTTCTTTGACCCGTTGCAAACAAACTTAAGATTTGAAAGATTCGATAGCATCGTATAAAACTTGTCACTTTTACAACGATCGTTTATCTCAGACAATGGAATGTTTGTCTAACTGACCTATCATGTGGACCCCAATACAGTTCAATGACCTTAGATCTAAATTCGATTTTAATAAAATCACATTGCATTTTGGTAAAAACGACATCTATAATGTCACTTGCAACACATTTTGAATTATATTATTATACATTGTTGCTTTTGTACCATTATCAAGTTCATGTGTTCGTATTTCCGGGGCAATGTATGGCGCAGTTGTAAAGTTCCGTGTGAACGTAGGTGGTGTTGCGTAACAGTCGCACGCGCAGCCGATTTAGAATCGAATGAGAAAGGACCTAAACGATGCTGTTCGGAATAATAATGAATCGTTAACGTGTCAATGGAGGAAGTTAGATAAGTGTCATTAGAGAGTAAGTAGATATACTGTTTTGTACAATATAGGCGGGAATCAAGTTTACGGTCTTAATGATATTAAGTAATCATCATTGCTCGACTGCACAAATGACGTAGTGTTGTGGGTTCGAATCCCACACGGGACAAAACTTTGTGTGATCCACAAATGGTTGTTCCGAGCCTGGGTGTTCTTTGTGTCCGTTGTTTGAATGTTTGTAAAGTCCCCCGCGACACAGAATTTATTCCTAGTGCGTGAGTTGTCCTTTTTAAAATCAAATCAAAATCTCTACTAATATTATAAAGCTGAAGAGTTTGTTTGTTTGTTTGAACGCGCTAATCTCAGGCACTACTAATTCGAATTGAAAAATTCTTTTAGTGATGGATAGCCTATTTCTCGAGGAAGGTTATAGGTAGGCTATATAACATCACGCTACGACCCACGGGGGCGGGACAGTAGTTATAAACGCAGGTGAAACCGCGGGCACATCTAGTCACTTAATATCAGTCAAGCCGTAAACTTCTTACCGTAGAGTGTGATCAATGGTAATACCAGCGATGCTACCCGCGCGTTATAAGGGAAAACAATTAATTCTATTCACTGCATTTATTTTGTAAAACATAAGTACGTACACCCTTTTCACACTGAGATGAGGCCCGTGCCCAGCAGTGGGACAGATATAATATAGGTGCATACTGATCTTAATTGACTGCATTGATGGCGTAATGGTTAAAGTGGTCACCTCGCCGCTGACAAGGCGCGCAATGTAACGGGATCGATCACCACACGGGACAAATATTGTATATTCCACAAATAATTTCGTCGAGTCTGGGTGTGTATTATGTCCGTTGGTTCAATGTGTATAAAGGCCCCCCAAAATAGGAATTATAATAAGAGAGGGAGTTACCTTATTAAAAAAAATGCAATAAGTAGATACGCTGTATTTATTTATTTGGACATCCAGTAGTTGTTACATTATTTTTACGTAACTAAATAACACTACTAGAAATGGCTAAATGCACAACATTTTAAGGCGTCTCAAATGCATTATTATGATGTAACATTAGTATCACAATATACAAAAGAAGAGGAAAAAACACTGATATTATTATTTGTGAGAAAAATTGAGAAATTACAATAAGTAAAATATTTACAACCTTAAAAAAAAATAATAGTATAGTAATGAAAAAATTAAGCATAATAAAAAGAACAATATTTTAGGGATCTTATCTGTCTAATCTTAACGACCATAGAACAATTTTTTAAATGTGTTTAGTTTTTCCACAAACACATCCACTTTACCGCAAAAAGCATTATATGCTTTGGACAATCGGGATATGGGAGAAAATCGTTTTAAATTTGTTTTAGTTAATGGCTGTATGTATGTAAATATAAAGCATATAAATTCGGATAAAAAGAGTTCAGAAGTATGGGTATCTAAATCAGCCTTAAGAATGTGGTAGTTTCAATCGTATTTGATTATATAAGGTTCGGTAGAAATACTATTATATACTCAGCAATTTTCTTGAAATTGACAAAGTACGTAAGAGTTTTATGTAGCAAAAAGCTAGCTTAACAACACTTCAACTCGATTCACTAACAAATAACAAAAAAGACTTATTCAGTACACTTTGGACGTGAAAAAGCACCTTCTCAGGCCGTCAAAGTAGAGACCACAACATCGCCTCGGCTGCTATGAGGACGATGTGGAGGCCACTGCTCTTAGACCACACGACTGCTTACCATCAGGTGGATTGTGGTCATTTTGACGAGCAAAATAAAAAAAAGAAGTTCTTGCACCTTTGCTATCATACTTCTCATTCTAGCAGCGCAACGTGGTACCGTAGATGTTGTAAGTAGAATATGGAGGATATATTTAAAATGGACTGCACTTTGCTGATTGGTTTGATATTTGGTTTTTATTGTGCTTTTTTCATAATATAACAACCGCAACCGATATACGTAAAAAGTTAAATAATATATACTTTAAAACTAATAATGGTAGCGATTAGCGGCACCCAAACTTCTTAGTATTCTGTGTGTCTATGTATATATATGTAAACTTTCTTTTGTTTATTTTTTCTGTTTTTATATATTTATGTATTAAATTATCCAATTAGATAGCTAATTGTGGAGGTTTGTCATTAGCAACATTGTTACATATATAATTTATGAATATTTAAAATGTTATTAGTCTGTAAGCCTTCTTCCAAAATCAATAAATAAATACATTTTAAATAATAAGGTAGATGTAAAATATGTACTATATAATATATATATAAACTGAAATCTTCTTGTTCGTAATAAATTGAAAGTTTCTCGCCCGTTAAACAAGACAGTCTTAGATTAGTCAAAGGTTTTGAATAATATCAATATATATATTCGGATACCAGCTCATTACACTATTGAGTCGCAGCGGCACACCGGCGCGGCGGCTAGATAATAGATTATTAATTATTTATGTGTACATCATTTTAATATTACCTATATAACTAAACAAAATATTAAAAACAAAATGTCCCATCTCTTACATATAACACCTGGTACCAATTAGGCTTTATTTAAACTGCCTCCTATACCGTAATACTGCTCTTATTTATTCAGCTGACAGTATTATAACGGATTCATTGCCTAAGTCAAGCAGAAAAGATTAATGAGTTTCTGTTATAAAATTCTTGGTATTTGAAAAGTGTTCGGTAGGCGCCAGTGTCTTCGCCCCCTATTGTGTTAGCTCGCAAAATATGTATGCTGCAATTCTGCCTAACCTTTATACATAACAAATGACGTTGACTTTTACGCCCACATCATTCTATGATCTCGAGAAATCAAGAAAGCACTACCGGTATCATCGAGTGCCAAAATTATGTAGCTATGCCAATTATGTTCTCTTACATAATATTTATTAAAATCAACTTGCCTTATCAAACAAGTTCCAAGATGCTATACATATTTACACTAATATTATAAAGCTGAAGAGTTTCATTGTTTGTTTGAACGCACTAATCTCAGGAGCTGCTGGTCCGAATTGTAAAATATTTTTGTTTTGGATAGCCCATTTATAGAGGAAGGCTATAAGTTATATAACATCACGCTACGACCATGAAGCGATCATGGAGCGGAGCATGAATGAAAAATATGGCAAAAACAGGGCAATTCTTTTATGTGGCGCAGACGAAGTTGCGCCGGTCAGCTAGTGAGATATAATTTTATTGTTTATTAGTCATTTAATAGTTATTTGTAACTTAATATTTGGTAATAAATGATCATTAACTGGTAAGACACCTGGGAATTGAAGTATCATATGTCTTGGACGCCACATGCTTAAAGATATCCACAATAATAATAAATACATGTTTTAATTATTCTAGTCCGACTTTAAAATAGATTATATTTCATAATAATAATATTAGAAGCCATTCCGACTGAATATCATAAAAGTATTTGCAGACGAAATATTTTATACATTCATTTTATTATATCGGTCTATCTATTTCTGTAGTAATAGCATTAGTGACTGCCTCGGTGACGGAAACGTAGTGTATGCGATTGCAGTGCATGAGGTCTCTAATTTGAATCCCGAGTCGGGCCTACAAAGAGTTATTGGGATTTTCTGACAAGAAACCCTCAGTAGCAGCCCGGATCTAGAAGTTGGCGGTGTTACTCGGAAAGCACGTAAGCCCTGTGCCTAATCTCATTCTGGTTGCGTCTAATTGCCGTCGCAATGGATTATGAGAGTTAGGGAACATAGAGTGCACGTGTGTTTGCACACACACTTTTGCACTATATGTATCAGGCATAGGCTGATGGCCAGGTTTCAATAAGATTGGCTGCCATGACCGAAATTTGGTCTGGAGGACTTTAACAGCATTAGTACTACATTTGCAGTGGCCAGTACCTATAAAAAGATAAAAATAGGCGATCCTGTGGAACAGAAACATGTATCAAGAACGGCAGCGATAGCCAAGGGGAGAACGGTTTCAACTTAAATATAAATACAGTTTATTTCAGCTATCGAAAGTTATGTGCCTATTAAATAGTTCATTTACGTTCGCATTTAATGCGAAGAAAAACGTTAAGTGAACTTTGCAAACCCGCGTAAGATCAGCGGTGCGAATGTTAGCTCTAAAATATGCTGCAATTTCTAAAGCATTGAAGAGGCCACATTTAAGCAAAGTAACAAATTTGGCCGCTGTTTCATTTAAGTATCGAGATAAAATTATTGGGAAGAGAGGAACCCGCCACGCATCCTCGGATTGCCCACCCAACTAATGCATTAGAAAAAGGTTAACAATACCGAATTCCTCTGAATAAGGACAGCCACGACGAGGGACCCGAGCGTAATCCAACTTGCAGTATACCGCTTAGACCACAAAAAAGCGTCGACAGGTGTTTCGTACCGTTTTGAATGATATTTAACTCAGCCTTCTCTTAAATAAGTATAACTCAGCGATGCGTAACATGATATCGACTAGATTCTTAGCTCATAACATCTGTGATATAAATATGTTAATTCTGTCAGTATCAAACCGCAATGTTATTATAATATAATATGACATTTTTCAACCTTGAAGATGATATTTGGATTGATATGGGACAATTGATTGGCATATTTAAAACATACAACTTTTTAAAATCAATGTATGTCAATGGCGTTATGTAAAGCTGACCGCAAGATGGCGCTGCGGTAAGTGGGCTTCTAGTTGACTGAAATAATAATAATATTAGCCCTGTATTATACTGTTCCACTACTGGGCACGGGCCTCTTCTCAGTGTGAGAAGGGTTAGGCCATAGTCCACCACACTGGCCCAGTGCGGGTTAGCAGACTTTAAATATCTTCGAAAACATTATGGCGAACTCACAGACATGCAGGTTTCTCCACGATATTTTCCTTTACCTTTAAAGCAAGCGATAATTAACTAGCTATTACGCACATAACTTCGAAAAGTAAGAGATGCGTGCCTTAGGATCGAACCCGAGACTTCTGCGTGGCAGCCCCACGGTCTCCCACTACGTTATCGCTTCTTCTAGTTGACTACGTACCTATTAACTTTACAAACAGAATAAAAAACATATAACCGCAAATCATTGTTCCAAGTCTGCGCATTCTGTTATTTACAAGAGACTGAGGCTACAGCTTTTCCGATCATAGGTTATGTCTCCGAACTGCTATTGAAAATTAGCTTCATAGATTTAAGATTTATTTGAATTTTTTTGTTGGGCTCTCTTAGGGACCAACTCGTGCTGTAAGTTTGCGCTTATATGTGATAGAATCTTCTCAGGTTCTTGCTATGTTTCCAGTAAGAAACTTCTCTATAGCAGCATTGAGTCATGAATAGTGCCTGTAGTTGACGAAATGAGTGTATAATACATATGCTTATCCCTTTCTGGATATGCATGGTTAATATATTAATTAATATATTACGTAATAGGGATGGATACACATATTTAAAAGTACGCATATCCGTTTATTTGTTACGCTTTAAGGTCTTAACTACTCGACCGAGAAACATGAAATATCGTATACACATTGTGAGGGATACAGAAAAGGTCATAACCTACATTTAAACGAGCCAAGCCGCAGAATAAATCTAGTTATTAATAAAATCTATTTCAGTCCGCAAGTCGTCTTACACACATATAAGGCATATTACAAGCTCTTCAATTTATTATACAAACACCATCTTTCATAAGTCAAAATTTTAATTTAACTTGCCCAATTACTGTCTTGTAATGTCGAAACATGTCTCTCAATGCACTCTAATCACTCTTAAATAAACAAACCAATATATTAAAACGTTTAATCAATTATAATATACTCTATTAAATGGTAATTTAGCAGCTTTAGGCGTTCGTGAAAGCCTTGAATAATATGAAAGGATATTTGCTTAGGTCATGACTATGACGCTAAAAAATAGGGTTGTCTACCGTAGATTGTACGGATAGTGCCAAGTTAAAGTAAGTGCGAAGTTAAGTTAAGCTAGTCACTTCACTACTACGCTATATGAGGGTCGTGCATTCGATCCTCCCCACACAGGACCAAAAATGTGTGATCTAAGAATAGTTGTTGATATGCCAGTATTATTTGTGTCTGTTGTTTAAATGTTGCAGAAAATATTCCATCCAAATTTTAAAAAGATCTGATTATCATAATTTTCTAACTAATGTTTTAAATACATCGCTGTACAGCCCTTTTTATTACAAAAAAGATACAATGCATAGACGTGATTACATACCTATATTATACTTCTACGCCAGTGAGTGGTGTAGCTGCATACGATTTCTGGAACGGTCCCCGGTGCACAATAATAGGCTTGCCACGTATCTATTTATTTATTTGGACATCCAGTAGCTGTTATATTATTTCTATGTATGTATGTATGTATTTTTTAAGAATTGTCTTTTCAAAATAATATTAATACGTAAAATAAGAGTTTAAAATCGTTGGCAACCCTACTTATGACTTACTTCAAACGTCATAGCGAATTTAAAATTACTGTACCCACAAATAAACGCCGTGCTAATGTTTAAGCAAGTTAAGTAAATATACAATTTTACTGCTTTGTTTTGCTTAGGCGTGAAGTATAAACGATTTTCTACTAAATACGACGATCTTTTCAATCATATATGTGAACGGGACGTCAAGTTATTACTCTTAGGCATAAAGTATGTAGGCGCGGTTATTGCTACATACAAAGTAATAAAAATTTTAATTCAACTATAAGTAAGATAATAAAGTACTAAGTAAAAACTAGAACTCACATTCGCATTTATAATATTAGTTAGGATATGAATGTGAGCTTGGTTGTTTGTTACGCTTTCTAAGAACATAGGGTATCTTTCACGCAGAAAAAAGTTCGCTTCCAAAGAAAATTGACATAACCTACATTTATGCGAGGGAAGGCGCGGGCAAAATAGAGTGTTGATTGTAAAGTATCGACGACTTACTCGCGACGATCCTAATAGAAACCCAACATTATTTATAGCCAGTAAGAGTGCCATAATCTGCCTACCCCATAAAAAGTGTAATTACTAAAATGTCGAAAATATTTACCTATTGTAATTAGACGATTTTTGGACAGATCTTGTAATTGGGATAATCTTTGTGTCGTTGAGGACTTTACGAATCAAATTACAGACATAAAAACAAAACAATCAGACATAGTTTGTCCCGCGTGGGAGCGTACAATTTATTTAATTTTCGATTGAGAACAGAAGATGAAAGATGTTTGGTCACTTTATAAGACACGACGATTCATAAAAAACATCATAGAAGGAAAAGAGGAAGGGGCAGCCCCAGAAGCTCTTCTGTGAAAGCTCATTCACTGACCAAATAATGGTAAAGGCAAAAGTCAAATCTTATAAGGAGATTAAGGTTTTGGGCGCAAATCGGGGAACCTGGTGTATACTTCACCAACAAGAGCAGAGCTCTTAAGTATAAAGAAGAAAGAAGAAGAAGCGTAATCGTACCCACATCACCCAGCGATGCCAATGGCGATGCAACTAATTAAACAACAACTCTGTTGGCTTAATATTTACGTCGCTTACCCAAATATTATACCGAAAGATCTAATCAACTGCCGTGTCCATACCCCATCAATAATTCATAAAGAACTTTTAATCAGGCCATGTTTTAGACTCATAAAATTGCATAAAACATAATTATATTATAACGAAATATATTCGCTAATAAATTAGTCAAAATATATCAACATTTAGCGCATCCATTACTCGGTCAGACTGATTGATTAAATTCTACATGCATAATGTGTACTGGCGCCAAATCTTTGGCAAACACCGCCCATACGTACCATCATAAATCTACACAAATTGTTATATAAAAGTTATTGTAAAATGTGTTCGTCTATGGCCTATCGGCATGCTAAACGAATGAACCGAAAATGCAAGACTGAATATAATTTTTGTCATATTAATTTATGAGGCGCTCTATATCTCTCACCCGTGATTTTCAACCTTTTATTTTGGTTATATATTTAATGCTTTTTATATATTTTATATATACATTAAACAGGAGTTATAGCTTAGTCTCGAGTACAATGCCAAGGCGCGCAACATCAGCCCTGTTTATAAACTGTCCCACTGCTGGGCGCGGGCCTCTTCTCAGTGTATGATAAGTTAGACCATAGACCCCCACGCTGGTCCAGTGCGGGTCGGCAGACTTCACGTATCTTTGAAAACACTATGTACAACTTTCAGACATGTAGATTTCCCCACGATGTTTTCTTTCACACTTAAAGAGAGCGATACTTAACTATTTAATACGCACATAACTTCGAAAAGTCAGAGGTGCCTTGGGATCGATCTCGAGACCTCAGCATGGCAATCCAACGATTTCCCACTAGACTATCACCAATTAGCTTTACTTCTAATAATGCAGTGAATAAATGAATCAAATCATATATACGCTAGTCGACAACTTTTCCACAAAATGTAATAAAATCAGTTTGTGTAACTGTTTGGCCATGTTTCGTCACCTCGGATACTAAACGGCGCTGCGGATGCATTTTTGCGAGGACGTGATTTGTCATCTTGCAAAACGCGTCTCGATGACATTACATTATAGAATCATTTTTTATAATAAATTCTAGACTATCATTTGTCTTAATAATCATTTGCCTTGTTGGTCGTATTTATTCACGGCATTATTTATGGCGTAAGCTTGAATGCGTTTGATGTGATGATTTAATTCCTGAGTTGAATATTCTCGACTTAAAAATTTTATTCGCTTGGGTGTGTATCTTCCTATAGGTTTACTTGAGGGACCTAAAAATAACAGACAAAAAGTAGATCGATGCTACTGTCTATGGAAATACGGGTTGCATAATAAAATGTCGAAGATTGCCATATTTATATTATGTTTTTTTCGGAAACCTTTCTGTTTATCACATAATATTTTGAATTTTGTCAATAAAGCATATATCCGTTCATAAAATATATTTGCTATTATTTTGGAGAATACGTTGATGAGCGCGCTGTATTTGATGCCCGGGTCGAGCATCAGGCATTCCCTTTTTCTGCCAAATATTTCTTAGACTAGCACCAGTGTGGTAATGTGCGCTGTAGGTGGTAATACTTTTATGCTTTAAAATAAATAAAAACAGAATTAATTCTGTTTATAAACTACCCCATGGCTGGTAATTGGCAGACCTACATATCTTCGTGAACATTGTGGAGAATTCTTACACGTGGTGTTTTCACCATGTTCAACGTGTAACAAACACATTACTCGAAAATTGTGAGGAAGCCTCCAAGAAGTAAGAAAAAGAAGAAAGGTTGAACCTCTACGAGGTAATCCAACATTATTTCGAGTAGGCTTTTGCCGGTTTAAGTCGTGAAACTGGTTTAGCTGCCGATAAGTGAATAAAACAATTCTGCCTTACCGTTCGAGAATATCCATCTGTATTGCTATGATATGTAACGTTAATAAAAAATGACGTCATCAATATTTATGAACTGTTACAAATGGTTACAGTATATTTAACAAATTGTCATAATTTTGAGTCTTGTATCACGCCGATGTGATCACGTATAACTTGTTAACCAGAATTCGTGCTATAGTTTTTAGCAGAACAACAATTTAGGAACCCAATTGCGAAAAAGTGAACTATAATAACCTTAACCGTTTACTAATTGAAGAACATTTTTTGTATATTTAAGTTGACAAAGAAGTAGCTCGTCTTATATATTATATATATTATGTCTATCTAATATATCCATACTAATATTAAATCAAATCTTTCCTTTTTATAATATTATAAAGAGGAAAGATTTAATTTTTTGTTAGTTTGTTTGTATGTTTGTTTTGTTTGTAAGGATTTAACTCAAAAACTGCTGAACTGATTTTAAAATTATTTCACACTTAAAAAGCTATGTTATCACTGAGTAACATAGTCTATATTTAATATTCAAAAATGTACAAACATAACCTAACCTACTTTTATGCGAGCGAAGGCGCGGGCCAAAGCTAGGCTATATATTTGTAAAATACAGATATTAATAAAGTATTATTAATGTATGCGCTCCGTATTCTTATATAAGAAACACGCCAACTAATAAACAATACAGGCGTACGACCCGGCTGATTTTAAGCTGTAATTGTAGGCTGTCGCTTGCAATACCAAGTATATCATTTTTACCTTTCCTAGGGAAAGGAATTAATGATGAAAGGAAGACAAACAAAGAGGTACTCTTACTTAGCGTGCGAAAGGATATAACAGAGTTGTGACTCTTACATAAAATTTTCTTGAACGATAGACAACGAAAAGACACAATCAAATATTGCAACTGGTACAGCCAGAAGTAGTAAATCCGCTATACCAAAGATCTTCGCTTCAAGAAGATCTTTCACTTACGAATAATCTTTAATAATATGTTATTTCTTGTAGAAAGAAATAACATAATCAAACATTTTATAACATACATTTAGGTCCCAAAATAATAATTCTTCTGAACGTGAAAGTTGATTAGTGAGTGTACTGTGGTTAGATCGAGTCTATAAAAAACACGTGAAGTACCTACGTCCCGCTAAAAACACAACTAGGCTTTTAGAAATATGAATGTAGATGATGATGATGATTTAGTGGCGCAACAAACGCGGCTGCTGTGCCCGACTCCTCGAATTAGATTCCTTGGTAGGGTCACTAGGTATTTGGTTTTCCTATCGGGCAATTCTTAGTATTAGAATTACCTTGGAAAAAATGTGAGTGTAATACATTTCTGCCTACGATGATACTTTGCTTTACCGCTAACGTCACAACGATTCCTGTTATATGTTGCAATCGTCGACTACAACCGTTAGACGTAAACTATTCAGTCACATAAGTAATAAGAAGTGAAGGTCACGTGCCATTATCAGCGAAAAAAAATGTTTGCATAACTATCAAAGACTGACTTTTAACCGTAAAAGGCGAGAATCAATACAAACAAAATCAGACACCAATTTGGACATGTGACGCCGAGTGAGACGTTGCATAAGAGTGTATTTGTCAAGTATGTTGGGAGTGTAACCTGACTTGTAGAAAGAAAGCGAGTCGAGTCACGCAAGGTCACGGTCGGCCGTTGGAAATTCCATACTATATATTGGAATACTATGTATGGAGAGATTACTTGTATCCGTGGTTTTAGGAAGGTACTGTTTCATTGAACTTTTCGTGTTTGAACTTTTATTTGTATAGGTCGGCTACGACCCGTGCAACGTCGTCTGCTTCACATAAGAGAATTTTACCCGTTTTCGCAACATTTTTCATTTATTCCACTCCTATCGGTCGTAACGTGATGTTATATAACCTTCCTCAAAAATTGGATTATCCAACACTAAAAGAATTTTTCAATTCGAACCGTTCAACCAAACAGTCAAACTCTTTAGCTTTATAATATTAGTATAGAAAAAGCTGTTGGACTGCTTCGCAATAGTCTCGAGCGCGATTCCAAGGCACTCACCTCTGACTTTGTTCTACATAATTTCGAAAAGGAACCGTGCACGGCGGATATGGCAAGCCCCCTTTTACGTGGGTCAAATAGCTGGCTTTTGCATGTAATGGGGTAATAAGCCCTGTAAAGCTATTGCGAATACAGCAGTACTAACATAATCGTTTTATATAAATATTCTAAGCTCTGTATACTGTGCTTGATAAATAGAAATAAGTTCGCCTCCGTGGGACCCAAAAACCTAAGCTAAAGCAAAATGAGAATGTAATACGCCTATGCCTACCCTTTCGGGTAAATAGGCGTGAAACAATATATGTATATATGTAAATAGTTAAAGTTAACGGAGTTTCGAACTATTCCTAGTAACCAATAGACTCTCTCCCTAATACGTGAGATCTGTTATTGGGACTTTCTATGAAGACCTTCTTAGTAGCAGCACGGATTCTGGAACTGTACCCCATAGACGTACTTGGCTATTATTTTACTAGAACCAATTTTTTATTTTTTATTTATGTATTTGGAAATAAGGTTCATTTTGCGAAAGGGATATTCTGAAAAAGGGACATTTTACGAAAATTATATTATGAGAAAGAGATATTTTGCGAAAGGGATAGTATGAGAAGGGGACATTTTACGAAAGGGACATTCTGAGAAGGGACATTTTAGAAAAGGGACATTATGAGAAAGGGACTTTTTGCGAAAGGGACATTTTGCAAAAGAGACATTTCATGAAAGGGACATTTTGCGAAAGAGACATTTCATGAAAGGGACATTTTGTGAAGTGGACATTCTGCGACTGAGCCAGCTTGCCCACTTTTAAGCGAGACCGAAATCCAGAACTGATAAAAATTGTATGTAATTAAGTTCGGCCTACGTTTTGGGAAGTATGCGTGAGACTATGTAGAATATAATTAGTAGTTGTCACCGATTTCTTACATGATTAGTTATTATTATTACAAGTTAATACTGATTAATGCTCGGCAAGTTTACAACAGCATTCCTTGATGTCACAGTACTGTTAAATCGCCTAGTCACATCGATCATATTAACACTTAAGTCGTCGCATTTCGAACCGTCCCACACAGCGAGATGAACTTTCTTCTTTAAGTAGTACATGGCTATTGATATGAATATTTAATAATGGACTGGAAAATGTAATTAAAATGTAACTATCAAGTTCCTTGGATTTCACACAGTGTAATACCACTTTTATTACAAAATTATCTTTATCTAGCGACCCGCCCCGGCTTTGCACGAGCAGTATAAAACCTTAACAAATTATACATCTAAACCTTCCACATGAATCACTCTGTCTATTGGTGAAAATTGAATGAAAATCCGTTCAGTAGTTTTTGAGTTTATCGCGAACAGACAAACAGACGCTGCAGGGGTCTTGTTTATAATACGTAGTGATGACTTTCTCAGAAGCAACACGGAGTCTGGACATGCACCCGGTAAACTATTTAATACGCAGATAACTTCAGAACCTCAGAGATGCGTGCGATGGCATCGATCTCTGCGTTGCAATACAACAAATTCCCAGTACCTAATTATAATAATATCAGCTCTGTATTAAACTGTCCAAGTTCTGGGTACTGGCTTCTTCTCAGTGTGAAAAGGGTTATGACGTAGCCAGTGTGGTACTGGCCCAATGCGGGTTGGCAGATTTCACATATGTATCTTCGGGAGCGTTATGGAAAACTCTCGAACACGCAGATTTCCTCACGATTTTATACTTCGCCGTTAAAGCGAGCGATAATTAACAGTTTAACACGCACAATATGCGCGCCTTGGGATCGAACTCGAGACGTCCCTTGGAAGTAAACTTGAGATCTCTGCGTTGCGATCCAACGAATTCCCCGTAGTTTGACTATCGCTGCATTTTTATTGTAAAATGTGATAAGAGCATGCTGCTTTTCTACTCTATTGTATAAATACAGTGACAGCCAGCATTATATAATCTTCTTGTTTGTATAAGATTGATTAGGTGTTGTCTCTTATGGCCTATTACCATTTCCAGGTACAGTTGCAACAATACGAATAATAAATTAACGAGAAATATAAATTACAAATGAACTCTTGTAACAGCTTACGTAAATGAACAAACAAACAACAATGTTGCATGTGTTGAGGTAATAAACTCTAAAATAATAAATATAAATATAATATAATAAAAATATCAGCTCCGTATTAAATTGTTCCACCGCTGGGCATGCCTGTTCTCAATGTGAAAAGGGTTAGGCTATAGTCCACCACGCTGGCCCGATGTGGGTTGGCAGACTTCACATCTCTTAAAGAACATTATGTAGAATTCTTAGACAAGCAGGTTTGATGTTTTCCTTCACCGTTAAAGCGGTAATTATTATCTATATATTAATACGTGAAGCAAAAATATTGCCCCTTTTTATGAAAATTGCGCGGACGGAGGAGTATGAAATCTGGCACAGTTAAAGTTTATATGGAGAAGGAGGGGCGAATCCTAATATTTTTATAAAATATGCATTAGAAATACATTAAATTAATGAAAAATACTACACGCACACATGCATGCATTTGACACACGTAGTCGAATCGCGTTCGTAGTATTTCGGCAATGTTTGTCTGACATCGTACAATTCTTTGTAACTATGGTTACCTATATCTTATTTATATGTAAAAAAGAAAACAAAGTAGCAAGCTTAGGAATTTTGGTCGAATTTTGACCACTAGGCGACCGCTAGTTAAGGTAATTACGCACATAATTTCGAAAAGTCAGAGATGCGCGACCTGGGATCGAACTCGAGACCTTTGCGTAGCGGTCCAACGGTCTCTCACTGGGCTATCGCTGCTGAAAAGCCATTAAAATCATTAAAATTTGTGGGCCTCGATGGTGTGGTGGTTAGTATATATATATATATATATATAATATATATATATATATATATATATATATATATATATATATATATATATATATGTATAATTTGTACGTATTTACAAAAAATAAAGTATATATGTATGTTTGTTCATTGTCTAGTACCCATAGTACAAGCTCTGCTTAGTTTGGGCTAGATGGTGTTGTGTGTATGTGGTAGAATATATATATTATATTATAAATTTAATAAGTTCATAAACGCTTGGCACCTCACTACTCTGACCGTCCCGACTGACTCCCCGCTCGCACTATTTCCCGCAGAATACACAGACCGCGCCGACAGTAGCTAGGGGATTTTCTTCGATAGGGGATTCTCGAGAACGCGCGATGATTCTTCGGAAGTCGCGCGACCTTTTGACTTGTATTTAGTTTGTTCTTTATACAATTGACATAAAGTTCATTACACTATGCACAATTTCGTAAAAATTGAGCTTTAATATGTGTATACTGTATCTGATAAAAAACAATAGGCACGCGTCTATAGAACCTACCTTAGCTGACGAAATAAGGATATAAAACATGTCCGCCTACCTTTTTAGTGATATAGACGTAAACTGTGTATGTTTTTATTAAAAGTTGGACTTAGTAGCCGTTAAAAGATCAACTCATCCAAAAGCTTGTATCATTTTATAAAATGTCGACCTCGGTTACCGTTTACCTGGAAGCGGTAACCGCAATGTCACCGTGTACCGGTAAACAGTAACCGACACTTATAGACGTACATACATACATAGATTCATGCCTGTTTCCCAGAGGGGTAGGCAGAGACTACGGATTTCCATTTGCTAAGATCCTGACACACTTCTCTGGCTTCATTCATTTTCATCACATTCCTCATTCTCGCTCGCCGGTTTAAGGTGCTCTTAGCCTGGCCATTGTCCAGTACTTCTCCGATCTGATCAAGAAACGTTCGCCTAGGTCTGTCTCTTGTGACTGTTACATTCACACTAGCCTTATAAACTTTTTAGTCAGTCTTTTATCATCTATTCCTTCTACATGCCCAAACCAGCTTAACATATCGTTACGTGACGTAGGTACTGTGACGTTTAAAAAATGAAAGACTTGATGAATGAATGCTATCCCCGGTATTGCAAACGTCCTGACTTCGTGCTGCTATATAGCATTTTTGATAGAATAACAGTTTGTCCGACCCACGATTCGAACCCGAGACCTTATGGAGCAGCCGCATTTACACGTTATACCACCGACGCAGTCATCATTTAGTGTATAACAAAAACACCCAACTTAAATAAAAACGTAATCCCTAAATGCCACCAATCCTAAACAAACAATCCACTGGCGATCACACAATAGCTTTTTAATTATGTCTGCTATTCCAATACTTGAGAGGCTTACGCATGCTAAAATTGCTGAACCTTTATCGATCAGTTTTTATGATCTAATTAACGAGCCTGTCTGTTACAATTCAAGGTGACGTATCATTTACGATTTGAATTGCATAAATAAGTACATAACAATTTGTCATTTATTACGCCGCATATTAAATAATAATCGTATCTAATATAATGAATATAGGAATCTGTTTGTTTGTCCTATCCTTACTTTGAAAAGAGACAATGAAACGTGGTTACAATTTATACAGTCTGCCAACTTGCACTGAACCAGCGTATTGGATTATGGCCTAAACCTTTTGATAGTGAGAAAAGACCTGTGCCTTGCAGTGGCACAGGTTACACACAACCTACACAGGGCATATTATATAAATTTATTTTGAGTCCCTTACTGTTTTTGTTTGGTAGGAAAGGAGAGAAAAAAAAGGATGAAACCTCAGTCAAAAATCTTTTAGCTGTGTTCTTGCGGTCAGTAGGATATTTTGAAGGAGTTTGTGCTCTTGCAAAAAGAATGGTGGTGTTTCTTGAGTTGCCAGTATTACAGCAAAGTAAGCAGCGATAAATGAGTTCCTCGGAATTGCGCTCTAATAACTGCTTTTTTGCAGTAGTTTGGCACCTTAATTGTATAACATCTAGTCAAGTCTGTATGTCCTAGAAACGATGTGTGTCTTAGGAACCTGGTGATAACCACAAAGCAAATTTTAAAGAACTCATGCTGCTTCTGAAAATTTTCTAACAGAAAATCCTATTCAGGAAATAGAACCCGGCATCTCACAATGGGTCGTAAATATTATTATTATGTACAGACGTAAATTCTAATAATATCGTATGCGAAGCCGTGTGCTATACCTTGTATATATAGTTCGTATTAAAATACTCATGGGCGTGGTATTTATAGTTACAAATTAATTATAAATTACATCACTATTATATTTATGTCCACTTTGATTGTCAGTTTGTTAACCTATATAATATTCGCTAACCAATATAATACTTTAAAACAGAATACTAAAATTAAAATCAAGAAAGCATGATAATTGATTTTAAGAAAGATAGGCCACAATATGGAGTCATTTTAAATCTAGAATTTTAGTCTCTTCAAGTTACAAGTGATATTGACTTCAAAATTAGCAAAACGTGGTTAAATTCCCGACGATACTAAGATAACTGCAAGACAAGCGTTCAGAAAATTTTAATGTCTTAATATGATAATGGTCAGCTTACACAAACGCAGTCGAAGGCAAACACAAGTTTAATAATAAACAATAACACAGGATATCTACATATTGTCCCCGATTGTATAGTCACGATCAGTACAGTCGTGGTCAGGGCGCGGTCGCTGCTCAAATATTCGCTTCCTATTTCGTTCTTTGTAATTAACAAACAAAAAAGGTGGTGACAGACAATATCTGGTCAGTTTTTTTGAGGTCACGGACTGACATGATACAAAAAAAACAAAACTGATAATTCTAAATAACATTTTTTGAGCTGGACCAATGTCTAATAATAATAATAATAAAAATGCCCGGGTCTAGATTGATAGTATACCAATGAAGCTGACGTCTAATATACAATAATATATGCTTATTAAAAACTAGATGTGTCCGCGGTTTCACCCGCGTTTATGATTACTCCGCCGTCCCTGTGGGTCGTCGCGTGATTTTATTGGCTATAGCCTATAGCCTTCCTCAAAAAATGGGCTATCCAACACTAAAAGAATTTTTCAATTCGGATCAGTAGTTCCTGAGATTAGCGCGTTCAAACAAAAAAACTCTTCTGCTTTATAATATTAGTATAGATATATTATGTTTTTTAGCTGTAAAGTCATTCTAGAATCATACAGTTACTACATTCAGATTATATTTGATCTTTAATAAATAGACATTACAGAAAAAAACAACACATAAGGTCCATGTATTATCTTTACCTACCAGTACGCCATATTTGTTTTCTAAATAAAAGAAGAAAAAATGCTATCCTAACTAATATTTTATAAATGCGAATGTGGGTTTGCTTGTTCGTTTGTTAACCTTTTCCGCTTTAACTTTTCGACCAATAATCATTAAATTTCGCATAGACGTTGTCAAGGGAACAGACAAGTACATAGTGTAACTTTTCTAACCTAACCGACATTATAAGCAGATTAAAAACGAAATAAGCCGTAGTAAAATCAGTTTAAAATTAGTTTGATTCCAATGTGTAACATTTGCGTTAACGTTAGACAACACAGAAACATAAATTAAGAAGAAATAAGATTCATCGATTTATAATTGGACATTATATCAGTAAATTGGAGAGTTTCGTATAAATTGTGAGCTGTCAATTAATAAAGCTATTAATCATTTAGTGAAAGTTACATAAAATCGTCACGAGCGCTAGATGTCGGGCAATAAACGAAAGTGCGGTATTGATCGAAACTTTGAGTTAATCTATTCGAAGCTTCGTGCGTTTTAGAAGCAAAGCATTGCTTCTTTCATCATGTATAATTGCACCAATGGTGCAGTGGTCAATGAGGTCACCATGCCATGGCAAGTACGGTGAGCGTAGTGGGTTTGATAACCACACAGGACAAAATTGCTGTTCGGCCGAGTCTAGGTGTCCTATATTATTTTTCAAAAATCTTTTCTTACGACTAAAATTTAGCATTGTTATTACTATTATCTTTTCTATAAGGAATAAAGAAGAAAAATAATTCACATTGAAGAATTCTAATAACATTTTGGCCGTCTCGGCAATCTAACTTGGTACCTCATTAATTCATTATACATAGTTAGGTTGTTTACTTATCCTACGGAATCTAAAAGGTATACAGTTTCGGTTCTCAGTGTATTGTCACTATCATAAACTTGATAAAAAACTAATCATATAAATCTTCGAAAGTAAATAAAAATTACTCCACCTATAGCGCAATGGTTAAGTTATCATCTCTGTAGTATATCGAGTGTTCTATGGTCGATTCTACACAAAAAATAGATCCACACATAATAGTACGGCCAGTGTGATATTTTCTTGAAAACCTACCGATTAGCCTAAAACACAACTTAACTTTAAGATAAGATCGGAAATTTAAAATAAAAATCTGAAGAAAGATGTTATCATATCACTTATATAATAATTATAATAGTATCACGTCGGCTAATAATTATTTTTTAATTTTGCGTTTGGCTAACCGGATTTCCCCGTGACCAGTTGAATAACTCGTAACTCACAAACAGACAATCTGATAATGTTTAAATATCATAGATTACATGAATGACATATCGAGATCGAAACGGTTTCTATTGGCATGACTGGAATTAATTACATTAGTTTGATGGTAGCATTGACATCTATGTTTATGCGTTGTTATGTCTACAAAAGGGTTGGCAGAGTTATGTACCAACTGCCGTAATAGTCCAGAGTGCTTGGTAGAATGTATTGGTGCAGCTGTAGCGTATGCAATAGGTCGCGTGTTCGACTGCAAGATCGGGCAAAATGTTATTGGGATTACTTAGTCTTTTTTATGTCCCACTGCTGGGCAAAAGCCACTCCCCTGGACTTCCAAGCCGCTCACTTCGAAAACATTCCCTGCCATTCCCTTTCAAAGATGTCCAATTCATCTATATTGGATTTCAATCAATAATTTTCAGGAATAGTACAGCGTCTGGACAATGCCTGGAAGACAGTAAAAGACATTTAACTATGTAGACTATTTGAAACAGGGCTTACATAATTGTTATATTAAAATGTGGTCATATACACTTTTGTCTGTCCCATCGCGAACAAAGGCATGAGTCTATGTATGTATATATAAGTTGACGCAGCGGTGGTAAATACAATGACTAATAAGGTCATAATAAGGTCCCGTGTGAAATTTCCTGACCGGGTCTGTAAAATATTGTGGTTTTCTTGTCGATAAATACATAGAAGCAGCTCGAAGTTGGGTAGAGCACCTTAAAAGCGCGGAGAACAGTACTTGGTCCCTTTACTCGTGTCGGATTGCCGGTTCTTGTATGTGCACAAAATTGAACGCTATAATATCTCCTTTACGAATGGCTAGTTAGAAGTAATGGAAGCATTAAGATCTGCCGCCGTGACCAAAATTTAGCCCTGGAAGGATATTAAGAATATGTGAGTATATTCTACAAGTTGCTTTGTAACACCAAGTACCAATGTGCTTGGTTTGCTCAGGGTATCGCTGTAAGAATAGTAACACTGTTACTGTCCAGATGGCGCAGGGGTTTATGTGGTCGCCCTGCTACCTGTCAATGCGCCGAGCGTTGTGGGTTCGATCCCCTCACGGGACAATAATTTGTGTGATGCACAACTGGTTGGTCAGAGTCTGGATGTCCTTTGTTTGAATATTTGTAACACATTTAACATGGTATTTATTACTAATGAACAAGCTGTCAAAAATTAGCGATTTATGGCGGTTAGTAAGAGATCCAGAGGCTCACAAATATAACTCTGTAATGCCTTCCTTTCAATCTTATATTTAACGTCTTTTACAAAGGATCACCTTTTATCACTGAAATACGTTTCAGAATAAGTTATTTTGCTCCAGAGAGAGTGTTATATAAAAGTATACAAATTTAGCATGTTTATACTTTTATATAAGTATATTTTATGTTAATTTGATCGCTACTTAATCGACATTCTCACAAAACCTGTTTAGTTGCTAAGCCCTTAAAATATTTTTATGTACATGTTATGGGTATTTGAGTTCACAACTATCTACACTGTCTCCGTCCTTACTTTGCTGAACGTGGCAACAGGTAAATGTAAATTCATATTATTGTTTAGGTAGTGTAACCTTGACGTTCATAAGTGTTACTTTTTGACCTAGATGAATAAAGATAATAATATTCTATCACATACACACAACACCATGTAGCCCAAACTAAAAAACCCAAACAAAGCTTGTACTATGGGAACTAGACAATAGATAAACATACATAAGTATATACTTATTTTGTAAATACGTACATTATACACAGAAACATCCAGACCAAGACAAACATCCATGTTCATGCACACAAATGTTTAACTTGTGCGGGAATCGAACCCGATATAATAGATATTTTGATATTGTTTTTTTCTTTTTCACTAACACAACGCGACCATTTTAATGAGACTTCTTTGCTATCTCTTTTAATTACTAAATTGTTTCTATGCAATAAAAACTTATGAGGTCAGGAATGATTTTAGGAAAAATCTGAATAATTTTCTAAACGATTTACTATGACTTAATGCATGTTACTTAACCTTTATGTTTGATGTGCATGTTAACCTTGTGGGTGACTATTGGACTACAATGTCCATCCATCCAAAACTTAAGTGCTTTGCACTTGTCGGTGTAGCAATCTCCATCTTTCTCTTTCCAATGCCATCTCTTTTAGTTCCTTATAAGTTTCAACTTTCACAACTTCTTTCAGTTGATCGGTGTACCTTTTTCTTGGTCTTCCCCTCTTCCTTCTTGCTTCTATCTTCCCTTCCATTATATTTGTGATAAAATTATCATGTCGAATTAGGTGTCCTATCATTTTACTCCTTCTGTTCGCTACGTGTTTCAAATTTTTGGACTACAATGTAGAGGTCTCAATTTCGATCTCAAGACCACTTCTGACTTTTTGGAGTTATGTGCATATTAAACAGATAATTATCGCTCGCTTTACCGGTAAAGATAAATATCGTTAGGAAACCTGCATGCCAAAGAGTTCTCTATATGTTTTCGAAGATATGTTCAGTCTGCCAACCTGCACTGACCAGTGTGGTAGACTCTGGCATAACCCTTCTCCTCAGAGAAGAGGCCCTTGCCTAGCATTCGTTAAGCTTAAATTCATGGCTGATATTGTCATAAAAGACCAGTCTTACACTAACAACCTCTGTTGTATCGCAGCAGCTATAAAACCTTTCAAACAACAGACACAAAAGAACACCAAGACTCAATTTTGTTTTGTATATTATACAAATTTTTGTCACGTATGGGGATCGAACTCGCGCTTTGGCAGAGGCCGGCTGACCATTTAAACCACTATGCCTTTGCAGTCATGTTACCTGGTAACCTAATTTAATAAGTTAATGAATGGAAGTATATTAAATACCATCTTAATGAATGCAACTAAAACATGATCGCGTGAGACGAATCTTAAGTATGCCTGTGAACAGTTTAGATAATCTTAAAACGATTAGTTGGTAACAGGTACTAAAGGTCCGGGTGAACGACCTCTGTAATAACTGTCAACGAGACCTTTCACACGTTCATTTAATACGCATTGTTATTGTAATTTGTTCTAAACATTATGCTTCTTTATCGCAATGTCATAACTACTAAGGGCATGGCAGAATTTAAACGCATACTTGATGTAGCATAGTGGAGGAATATCTCTAATTTACAGAAGACTACAGCCAAGTGAGAAGGGTTTTAAAAAAGAGAGATTATACTGATAGTACAGCGGGCAAGCACTCATATCGCCGCTGTCGTTGCGATAAATGTTGCGGGTTGAAATCCGACATAGACCAGTTATTGGTGTTATCCAAAAACTATTATTCTGACCCTGTATATTTGTAAAGTCCCTGGTGTAGTCCTTCCTATATATACGCTAAGTACTGCTTCCGAAGTGGATCGATAGTGACTGGTCCTGCGCCTGATCTCTCGCCGGTCGTGTCGGATTACCGTTCCATCTGATCACAAGAATTAGGGAACAGAGAGCGCACTTGTAATTGCGAGCAGCCTTGTGCACTATTATATTTCCTGCACGAGCGGTCTGAATGAAGGAAATTATTATTATAATATATCTACATTTTTTACTATACTATATAATTTGTCAATGTCAGCCAGGCCTTAAATTCAAGCCTTAAATGCATTCTTTGACAAACCGTAGTCAAAGTGTCAAAGTGAATTGCTACGAAAGTAACGAAGAGAACCTCACATTTGGGGTGCCACAAGGTAGCGTCTTGGGCCCTACCCTTTTTCTCATTTATGTTAATACTCTCTGTCAACTTTCAATTCCTAATTGTAAGATATTTGCCTATGCTGACGACACGGCTCTTATTGTAAGTGGTCCGTCTTGGAGTAGTGCAATTCATTCTGCTGAGAATGCGCTTAAAATTGTGATGAAATGGCTAAGTACTAATTTGCTCACACTCAATTTATCTAAAACTCGATTCGTTAGTTTTACAGCAAATTCAGCAACTCAACCAAAAACAATAAATCTGAAAGCTCACAGTTGCTCAATAACATCATCCAACACCTGTCTGTGTCCACTGATACAACGAGCATCAGATGTTAGATATCTGGGTGTACAGATAGATTGTACACTTAGCTGGAGCAAACACATAGACCAAACTACAGCTCGTGTTCGTAAACTTATGTTTCCTATAAAAAAACTAAGGCATGTTGTTGATATGCCTCTCTTAAAAACAATATACTTCGCTTTAGTTCAGTCCCTGATAACATACTGCATTGTAGTATGGGGAGGCACATATCGAACCTCCATGATCCGTCTGGAGAGAGCACAGCGAGCTATATTGAAAGTTTTTACGAACAAACCTTACCGCTATCCCACATCTCAATTATACAAAGATGTCTCAATACTAACTGTTAGGCAGCTCTGCATTCTCCATATCACACTATGTAAACACTCCTTACTTGCATATACTCCACCAGCGAACAAACGTCGTAACTATTACGTATGCCCAACAAATAAAATCAAGACTTCCTTAGCGGGTCGACACTTTCAAAGTCTTAGCTGTCGCCTTTATAATAGAATTAATAAAAAACATTCTATATTCCCCTTGACAATGCATGAATGTAAAAAAGTGCTCACAGAACGGCTTCAAGCACTATCTTATGATGAAACAGAAAAACTTCTAGTCAGTGAACTATAGGCTCGTTCCCGCATGTACACATAGCATACATATGTCATATTTCCACCCACACATGAGCGCACCACACACAGACACACACACCCACCCACATACACACACGCCCACACACACACACGCACACACACACACACACACACACACACACACACACACACACACACACACACACACACACACACACACACACACACTAGAACTATTGCATGTTTTAATTTGTCTAATTAAATTTAAGTTTATTTTTCTTTTCTTATTAATTCAATTTAAATTTAACAATCTTTTATGTAAGTACATCACAAAATAGTTATGTAATCATTTGTACAACAATATAAAATTTTGAACTGATGAGTGTAGTAGGAGAGGGCGCTGGTGTCTGTAACACAGTTCTCACTAGCTCAGACACCATCGTTTAACTCTATCTTTATAAGTATCTTAATCTAATATTATGAAAGGTCTTGCTACATTAAGATAGAATAGCTGTAACACATTTTAGAAAATAAAGATTTATTATTATTATTATTATTCTCAGTAACACCATTTTATTTATACTTATATATGAACAATCATTAATAGTAAATATGAATTATATTCATTGTTATCATTGACATACTTAGATAATAAATTTGCACCGGTTTCCTTGTAGCCAAGGATTTTATTGACAACTGAAAGTTCCGGCACCTATAGCAACTATTAAATTAATGGTCTATTTGCTAGTTCTTAGAATGTAGTTATAATTTAGTAAGTGACCCAAAAGTGAAAAATACTAATCTTTCCTATTTATGATATCCTAACTAATATTATAAATGAGAATGTGAGTTTTTTTGTTTGTTACGCTTTCACTCCTTAACTACTCAACCGATCATCATGAAGTTCCGCATACACGTTATCAGGAATACAGAAAAGGACATAGGGTACCTTTCATCCAGGATAAAGTACTGTAACTAATATTACTTAACCTTGATTTATGCGAGCAAAGCCGCGGGCATCTAGTCAGTCTATAATTAAAGTCTACTGCGCTTTTTAAGTCTATTCAATTTGTTAAGGTCTAAACCAGAACGTGCATAATGAACAAAAAAACTTCGAGTAATAACATACAGCATGTTTCTTATAACGACATTACATTGTGTCAACGTTATCAATCTATCAATCAAAAAATTGTAATCCGATTGATTGGGCGGAACTGGTGATTGACAAAAAAATAAACAAGTGCGACAAGTTAAATAAAACAAATTGTTTAGTTCTTGTTTGATTGCTTTTCTTTAATGTTCATGTCCGTGATCTTGAATCAGATTACTTTATATTGTCTTGTCATACAAATGGGTATAGACATATATATATATATATTTGTATATACACGAGATTTTGCCTGCGGAGCCGCTCGCGTAAATGTAGGGTAGGTTAGCAAAAGTACTTTTGTTCTGAATAAAAAGTACCCTGCGTCCTTTCTGTTCCCTTAAAAAAGTGTACGCGAAATTTCATGACGATCGGTCGCGTAGTTAAGGTTTGAAAGCATATAACATTTTTGTATATACACGAGATTTTGTCTGCGGCTCCGCTCGCGTAAATGTAGGGTAGGTTAGTAAAAGTACTTTACTTCTGGATGAAAAGTACCATATGTCCTTTAAAAAAGTGTACGCGAAATTTCATGATGATTGGTCGAGTAGTTAAGGTTTGAAAGAGTAACAAACAAACTCACATTCGTATTTATTTATGATGATGTAATTAGTTAGGATACGTAGTGAAATTAGTATATACTTACATAGTCTCACCAATTTCAGCCTATATAAACCTGACGGGATAAAGATTGGTGCATTTTACACACGCATTGTTTTTTATACAATCAAAGTGGCAAACTATCTTACCTGATGGTAAGTGGTCACCGTAGCCTATGCACGCCTGCAACACCAGAGGCATCATTGCGTGTTGCCGACCTTTTAGGAAAGGAAGAAGAAAAAAGGAAGTGGGAAGGAGAAGGAGCGGGAAAGGAGAAAGATGGTGATTGGTCTCCGGCACTCTCATGCATCGAACGAAACACAATAGTAGGAATACTGCTATTTCAAGTCGATATTCTGTGAGACGGTAGTCTTTGCTTAATTATGTTAATGCTTATATAATTACATCTTAACACTAGCTTTTGCTCGCGGCTTCGCTTGCATAAAAGTAGGTTAGGTTGTGTCAGTAACAGTACTTTTTCTTAAATAACATATATCCTATGTTACTCGCTGTATAACTTTCTAATAGTGAATGAATTTTTTAAATTGGTTATGTAGTTTTTGAGTTAAACCCTTGCAAACAAACAACCAAAAAATCGATTCTTTCCTCTTTATAATATAAATATAATTATGTAGATGGTTAAGCTGACAAGGTATAGAGTAATTTGGCTGCAGTCTTATATAGGATGTAAGTACTATTTCAATCAGATTGCTACATTTTCGAGCGGTTAATCTAATATATTTGTCTTATTTTATCAACAGCAAGTGTAGACCTTTTCCAAGTAGTATTGCGTCAGAGCACCCAGCGTTACACCTTCCGCGTACAACACACCGGCGACCCTATAAATTCTGACAACGGGTCAAAGGTTCTCTTAGCAGTTAGACTACTCAGGGTTACCGAGGTTATGAGGCAAGTGCCCCAGGTTTACTAGTAAGTTCTATTGCAGCAATCACCTTTAATGTATTTATTGAGTATTTTAATGCTTCAATTTCCTTTTATATGATACTAGATTTGATATTAATCTAGTTAGTAGATAAGTTGTCCGTTTACCCAAAAAAGGGTTTTGTAGCCGAAAAACAATCAGTTATAACCGTTAAAGTTACCAAAATAAGGTTTAAAGTGGCGTGGCACTCGGTGGCACGTATCCGAGCCGCTGGTAAACAGAGGTAAATACCTACACAATGTAGCGGCTCGTATATGAGCAGCTGGCAAACGACAGGAAACCTAGATTTTGTCAATAATTTTCCCCTCGGAAACCGTATTTTTCTGGATGAAAGGTTCTCTATGTCCTATTTTGTGCCCCTGACAACGTGTATGCGAAATTTCATGATGATCAGGTTATGTCCTACGGACCGAATTTAGGTCAATACGACCAATCTTAACGGAGACTGGCCATCTTCGCAGGTGATATTCTAGTCAGTGGAGTAGCGTAGTGGGGGCGGCAGGGGCGACCCGCCCCGGGCGGCGCTTTTAGGGGGCGGCAAATGTCACAATAAATAATACTTAATAATATCTTATAAATATTTGAACTGTACAATACAGAATATTGATGACTGTCCTTGCCGAAAAATTCTTTAGAACGATTGTTTTTTTAATTATAGTCTTTTAAATTGAAATTCCTAATTAAAACATGACCCGACATCAATGCTACGCCACCGATCCTAGTGCACAAGTGTGTGCGCTACACAAGTGCACGTAAAAACGTAACAAACAAACAAACTGATACTCGCATTTATAATATTAGTTAGGATTTTGTCTCAGGACTTAATTAAGTTTGCAACCACGCATAATTTTTCGGTTTGATTTACAGTTCAAGCAGTCAGTACTAGCCTTTTTCAGTCAAGATATTCTCAGTAGTCGCGCGGAGTCTGGAAATGTGCTGGAAGCCGTCAATAAGCTCTCTATTACATCACTTAAAATCAGAGGTAGCGATATATAATGCAGCGAAATCGACATCTTCTTTTTGTCTAAAAATAGATTTAAAATAGCATTATTCAGGACCTGATAGTAAATTCCTGTTACTGATAACTGTTCTTTTGATAAGTTTTTTTTTTCCTACCTCATACTAGATTATCGTGGAACTCTGTAAGTGGCTTAGAGTTAGTCTTACTAAAATCTGTAATGTATCTCTGTAAAAATATAATAATATTATAATATAATATTCTACCACATACTCACAACACCATCTAGCCCAAACTAAGCAGAGCTTGTACTATGGGTACTAGACAATGGATAAACATACATATATACTTTTTTTTTAATACATACATTTTATACATAGAAACACTCAGACCAAGACAAACATCCATGTTTATGCACACAAATGTTTGACTTGTGCGGAAATCGAACCCGCGATCTCAGGCGTGGCAATCGGTTACACTAACTACTACGCCATCGAGGCCGACAAAAAGCTATAGTTTCCTTAAAATAAATAAATTATGATTATTATTGCGGTGATTGGTGAGAAATATATAACAAAATAAGGGTATAACACGCCTTTGCCTTCTTTTTTAGGGATCGAGGCGTAATACTATGACATTTGTGTCAATAGAATACAGGTTTCATGACTGCACGAATGGCGTAGTTTATAAGGTGGTCGCCTTGCCACTGCCATTGCGCCGAGTGTTGTGGGTTCGAATCCCAAACGGGACAAAACTTTGTGTGATCCACAAATGGTTGTTCCAAGTCTGGTTGTTCTTTGTGTCCGTTATTTGAATGTTTGTAAAGTCCCCCGTGACACAGGAATTATTCCTAGTGCAGGCGTTGTCTTTTATATAAAGGAAATATATAAAAATAAAATGTATGTATTTGCATCTATTATTGACTCTTATAGTAGTCTTATTGGGATAGAAATCTAGTTTTATGACCGTTGCGTGAATATTAGTGGTCTTTGAAATGAAAGTTCGCTGACCTTTATTAGTTTAAAGGATAACGACATTCTAAAATATAGTTCAATACACAGGAGCTGGAAGTAAATGTAACATTGTAACTACAATCACATCGTGGTAGTACCAGATAGCAACTTACTTGAGCAATGGCTGCAAGTAGTAAAGACAGGATCTCTCAAAAAGGCCAAGGGAATTTAAATGCAGACTGTTTTACCAGTTACAGGCAAAGCCGTTAGCCAATTGACAGGGTAGTAGATCTTTTATAGAAGACAGCGATACATTAGCCCACTATTACATATATATTATATTAAATATAACAATATGCTACCACCGCTTTAAAAATACATATTTGTAAAGCGGTGGTAGCGTACTGGATAAGACATTGAATTTGCGAACTAGAGGTGGTGGGTTCGAATGGGCCAACGGTAGAGTAACCACCATTGCAATACCGACTAGCGTTAATTTACTCCTTACATAAGCGTTCCTTTATTTATATAGTTACATGCGTCCACGAGGTGACCCTTCATCACAAGGGGAGATGAGGATGCCATGTCGGAATCTCCCGAGATTTGAACTTACAGACTAAAATCACAGCGATGTGCCAACTGGCCGCTTTTGCTGGTTGGTAGATCGCTATAACTATGAATTCATCCCCCCTCTAGGGATACAATGGGACAGAGATGAGAGCCTCGTTGGGTGGCAAGATTCTGGTAAACACCCAACGGTGGTGGTATCTGGTGATTCTAGGTATTTTTGTTCCTGTTTTGGTTCCTTTGTTTAAGCTCAGGTTAAATTTAACACGAGTATTCAAGCATAACTGCAGAGGTTTACAAGAAGAAGACTGGTGAAGTTTTGACCTAAATTACTGAATAACTTGGAAAAAGTAATATTGATATGATATTAGATTAAAGCAAAACCAAACTGCAAAATCACTTGAAGGAATAAAACAGCAGAAAGGAATACTGCTGACAGTAGTCATACTTATTCTGGAAATAATATATTATAACCTATATGGATTCATCTAACGACACTATTATTATATCCATCAAGCCTTCTAGATTAGATAGCATTCAAAGACTTACATAAAACCAAGATCCGAAAAATGTTACCTGCTACAGACAGAGAAACATAATAAACTAATAGTAACAGTGATTAAAACTCTTACTAAATACATATGTACAATGTCTGTCCGTTATAAAGGACGGCTCTGTTGAATTACGGTATGTCATAATTACTAACAAGCGACAGTGGAATCTTTTAACTTCTATAATTACTTTATGTTGACGCTCCTGTGTGTTATGTGGATAATGTATATGGACGATAAAGTAAAATATCATCAAACAATCTTGGAATACCACTCTTACATTGACTTTGAGTGCATTATTACAATGATATGGATTTTTTACAGAATGTAACATTTACTTAATACACTTTCTTGGCTAGCTAAAACCCATTCTGAGAAATTAGGCAATTAATTAAAATGCAATGGGATTTAGTTGGTATTGAGAAATTATTACAATCTCGACCGATCATCATGAAATCATCTTAAAATGCAAATATAAATCTGGGACATCGCGATTCTTGCTAAATTGATTATACGGGAACAGTAAACCAATACAAAATACCAACATCCTTTAAAGTACAATAACTACATCTAAAATATATTCCTAATGAAAATAAATAAAACATAACATAATTTAACACCGAATTACGAACCCAAACACCATTTAAAGAACAATAGATCGGGTCCCCGTGTTCAAAACATGTGTTGTAACACTGTCCAACAATTTCACTTTTATGAAATCGGTTAAAGACACTCGTGTAAGCAAGTCTGTCCGTCTGTCTGTCCGTAGGCTGTGTAAACAATCATATGGAGGCTCTATTGTCGCTAATTGTATGCATCTAGAGCGAGGTTAGGTACTCGTGCACAAAAGTGTTAGCCAATGTTTCTTCCTATCGCATTTTTTTCCGTTACAACATATTTTGTTTTGTTCAAATATGCATAATTTATTATGAGAATTTATACTGTTATAAATGTGTAACGAGGTTTTGTCTGTACATTGGATATGCTGAAGAAATAAATGAGATAGACTATTGAAAATTCTCTGAAACTAATTATAATTTTTGTCCGCTTGTTCGTTGCAGCATTAAAGATAAACTACTGAACAGATTTTGATGCAGTTCTCAGAGTTTGGTACTTTGTAGGTCTACATAAAGTTTGAGCTACTTTCGGTATAATATGATTGACGTAATTTAATCGCAGGCTAAATTCAGCTTACACGGTAGAACAAGTAAGAAAATTTAAATTTCGAAAATGGCGAGATTTTTATTACTTATGCTTTATTTTTTATTTTATGTTTTTGATAGAAGTTAATATTTATTAAGCCAAATTATATTTAAATTCAGCATATATCTTACGCCAGTATATCGCCAAAGTTGAATACTTCATGCGATATATCGATTACGTTCGTACTCATTTATTTCGAAAATATCGATGGAATTAACAATATTATAGAATCCTTTTGGTCCCGTGGCATAAGTATGCGCTTGGGCTTGCAAACGCTTCTGAAGACACGAGTGTTAATCTTGAACCGAAAGATATACTTACTATTTTTAGGATAGGTATTCCGGTTAGAAATTCTTAATAACAACTCTTTCTAAGTAGGGTAAGAATTTTGGTTTTACTGATAACTAAATATTAGCAGTAGAACACAGCTCGAAATGTAATAGACGGCCCAAGACTTGCCTTCTATTATGTGACAACTAAAATATATCTGCTGAAATATGTCTGCAATTAAAATAGTTCAAAGTTAGTTTAAAAAGACGACTCCCGTACTAGGAATAATTACTGTGTCGTGGGGGACTTTACAAACACACAAACAACGGACACAAAGAACACATCCAGAATCGGCACAACTATTTGCGGCCCACACGAATTTTTTGTCTCGTTTGGGATTTGAACCCACAATGCCGCGCGGTAACAGTTGCCACTACACCACTGTGAACACTATGCCATCAACACAGTCAAATAAATATAGTATATATCTCGTCAAACGCTTCTAAATGATACGAAAAAATTCTTCTAAATTAATACGATGGTTGTACGATAAGGCTGTCGTTAGGATATTTACATAACATTCTAAAGAGTGATCTAATAAATTAAAGACATTTACATATATCTGATACAGTCGCAATAACTTTCGTTTTGCGTAATTTCGCCATATTATACAACTAGCTGCCCCGCGGAAATTCGTCTGCTTCACATAAGAGAATTTACCCCGTTTTTGCAACATTTTTCTTTGATGCTCCGCTCTTATTAATCGTAGCGTGATGTTATATAGCTTATAGCCTTCTTCGATAAATGGGCTATTCAACACTAAAATAATTTTTCAATTCAAACCAGTAGTACCTGAGATTAGCGCGTTCCAAACAAACAAACTCTTTAACTTTATTATATTAATATAGATACAGATATTTTAAATAAACGTTTCTAAAATACTGTTAGGCACCTATTGACTCGTTTCCTATTCATCATCATCACCATCATCAGGCTATAATAGTCCACTGCTGGACATAGCCCTCCTCCAAAGAGCGCTTCCTATTACGTGGGACTAAATAACTATACTAACAATAGCAATAGCCTAGTGGGAAACCGCTGGACTGCCAGGCAGAGGTCTCGAGTTCGATCCCAAGGCGCGCATCTCTGACTTTTCGAAGGTATCTGCGTATCAAATAGTTAATTATCGCTTGCTTTAACAGTGAAGGAAAACATCCTGAGTTCTCAATAATGTTCTCAAAGATATGTGAAGTCTGCCAACCCACACAAAGCCAGCATCGTGGACTTTGGTGGACTATATCACAGTGAGAAGAGGCCCGTGCCCAACAGTGGAACAGTTTAATATGGCAAGGCTTTGTGTATCAAGTCTCTTGCCTATAAATTTCCTAAAGTGTATCGCCTATACTTTGCTTATATTATAGGTAAGCCTTTTGCCATAAATCTTTGCACAAATGACCAGACTTCGTGCCAGTTCAAGACACATAGCCATTTGATTTTAGATTGCACGAATGACGTAATGGTTTAAGTGTTAACCTTGCCATTGCTACTACGTTGATTTGTGGGCTCGATCCCAACACTGGACAAAAATTTGTATAGTCCACAAATAGTTGCTCCAAGTGCAGGATATTTATGGATCACACAAAGAACACCCAGGTGTCCTTTGTGTCTATTGTTTGAATATTTGTAAAGTTCATCACCAACCACGCACCAACGTGTCCATACTCTAGGAACTTGGCATCACACAGAGTTTGTCGGCCGTAGTACAGTCGCGCATACTGCAGTACCTTGGACATGTCTCTAGGTGGGATAACGACTCCATAGAGCGGCTGGTTGTACAAGGAAAAGTGGAGAGAACTAGATTGCGCGGCAGGTCACCTATGCGCTGGGCTGAACAAGTGAAGTCCGCAGTAGGAAACCGCATATCAGACTGCGCTAAACAGTCTGTCAACAGGGAGAGCTGGCGGAAGATCGTGCAAAGAGCTGTGTCATCCTCTACCACCGACGTAACCACGACCGCTCTGCCAAGAGCGAAACGACAGAGAAGAAGAAGAAAGTTCTTTACGAGATTAAATTATTCCTAGTGTGATTCATTTTTTAATTCTTTTAAAAAAACCACATTGTCATGCCCGGAAATAGGCAACGCCTTTTTGTCGATCGCGTTTACGTAAAACAAACTCGCATTAGGCACTCAAGCTTTCCGATACTTGACAGAACACTAAACAACTGTAGTTATCGACTGTACTTCTCAGAACAAAACTAGACTAGCACAAACACGTCGGAAGTGTCGCACGATCGTGATTATCCTTGATACGACACTCTCCTATCAGACCCCACGCATATTAATACACGATTAATTGGCTGTCACGATATGTTTCATGTACTGTTCTTAATATTTCTCGTGTTTCTGTGTAGTATTGGCTTTGTAAATAACTTGTTAAAGAGACATGCTTTCGGGTTTTATATAATAATAATAAAAACAATTATTTCGGACATAATCCATATGAGTTAGTAACAATTTTCTTACAAATTATGTTAGTAAAAAGAAATAAATTAGGTATACATTACAGTTTTCCTGTAACAATGCCCACCCAGTGTGTCACCTGTATGGGACAATCATTACGGGAGGCAAACATTTGCAGAACGCTTTTGGTGCTACTACGAAATCTTTGAAAAAGTGACGCCACTTTTCCCCGCATTATAGCGTGAAAGCCGTCAACGCGCGCACCTGCAAACATCTGCGACGTACTGCAATGACACGGTAGCCCTAACAACATTTAAGGTTAAAGTTTTAGTTGAAGATATCAGATTTGCGATTGAGAGGAATCGTAGGTTCTAATACAAGCATTTAGTCCACTAAATGTTTGTATTAGGAGCCAAGATGGAGAGGTTAACAATAATATTAGTCATTTATGGTCGGCCTTGCTGCTGAAGTGGTAGAGAATGCAATTGCTATGTGGTCTCGAGTTCCATTCTCTGATTGGTAAAACGGTATTGGGTTTTAACCCAGCAACAGTTTATTTACAGTTATAAGTTTCCTTGCCGAAAATCATTAAAGTATAATATGGAAAACTCAATAACACTCTGACCGACCTAGGAATGCAACCTGAAACCTTATGCGAAGTAGTCGTATTCCCTACTGCTGTGCCATAGAGGCAGTTGGTATGCTAGTTTATTTATAATTTAGTTTGTTATTGAATTGTAATTAATCTACATGAAGTCAGTAATTGCGATAATAGACCATTAGTAATCGTAGGTACTATACAAACTAATGAAAACTAGCGCTCGCCCTAGCGTCCGCTGCAAATACTGAACTAGATACCATTTGCAGCAATAAGTTGTCGCATAACTTTATTAACCTCTAAGTCTTCTTCGAAGAGGTTAATAAAAACACTTGTGGGGCTGTGTGTCTGTCTGTTAGTGACAGTTTGTTAGTGATAGGCATAACTCCGGAACCACTGGACCGATTGACTTGTAATTTGTGCAGATACTTTGGGGTCATACCTCGGTCGAGTTTGAATATGGGCCCTGTGAGTCAAAAGATCCCTGAATTATAGGGGTCATATCTTTTCATTACTTTTACATTTAAGACGAAGAGGTTGAATCCTGGGTTTTACACGCATCTCGTTTCTATTTCATTTATTTTTATTAAAAAAAGGACAACACCCGAACTAAGAATAAATCCTGTGTCGCGGGGCTCATAGCCAGTTGCACTCACTGATCGGTAAACGATTAGCGAAGTTAAGCAACGTTGGGTGCGGTTGTTCTATAGATGGGTGACCGCTTAGTAGTATTTCATCTGAGCGTCTCCGTGCTTCGGAGGGCACATAAAAAGTCGGTCCTGGTTGTTGTCAAATTGATAGCAGTCGTTAAGCCATGTCAGAGGCCTACGGGTAGGTTAAACATCTCTTGACAACAGGTTGGCCATCACATGAAAAGAAAGAAAGAACGGGGCACTTTACAAACATTTAAACAACGGACATAAAGGACGTTCAGACTTGGAGCAACTTTTTGTAGATCACACAAAGTTTTGCGTACCACGTACCACGTAAATCACTATTTCATTCGTGCAGTCAAATTATCAATGTCAATTTAGATTTTATTAATTTATTTATTTTAATTTTGTCAATGAGCCACTCGTTTCATAATATTTGTTTTGTTTGTTCTATCGTGTCTCACTGTCTTACCAATAAATATTTCTCTCTTCCTTTCTCATGGACTAAACTATACACACTATCCAGAACTTTGATGGATGTTGTACGGAGAAACCATACACTATTGTCAAATAAGCATATTACTTTAGTTTATAATTTTACATTCACTAACCCATTCAGTACGCGATTAGCGGCCATCGCGCGTGCTCCCTCGCTCCTTTGTATTTTACCTTCAGTCCGGTTAATAATATCGTTATTTTAATTTTAAAACAGACTTATTATTAGCTATCCTCGAACCTTCTACTTCAATGGATTTTCGTAGGTTACCATCAGGCAATAATATCACTATCACAGACAAGTAAAAAAACCATAAAGAAAAATCTAACCACAGCTTTATGAGCTTAGGGTCAATTAATCTTTGACCTGCCTTTATAGTTTTGCCGCGGTCAGGAGAAAACCAGCTGGTCTTATGTCAACCTGTGCGACGTTGGGACATATGTTGACACATTCAATATAATGTGACAAGTGACGAAGTTTTCCGGAAAAGTGACGCCTTGTTAGAAAGTGAACTTAAATGTGCACCTTACTTGGAAACATACGGGGAAGGAATTGATATAGAACTGTTCGAATACTACCAGTATGAAAAACATACCTATATATACCTAGTCTTGCCATAAATATTGTTACAAGGAAAATCTTTCGTTTTCTATTGCATAAAACGTTTATTACTGTAATGTGTGTTAGTTTATACATTATTATAATAACATTAAATATATATGAAGCTCATTCAAAGTCATCTTCATTGGCTTTAAAACAGTCTTTTAAACGTCGAGGCCAGTTCACCATCAATACAAACACGCACTCTCTCCATGGAGAAATTCTTCATTGCCAATCTTATGGATTGTTTTAAGGACTCCAAATTATCATGGCGTTCAGAGATTGCCTGAATCTCCAAAACTGTCCTCGAAAATTATCCATATATCCAGCGAACGTCTCTTTTCCCGAAGGTATATGCCGAGGTGTTACACTCGTTTGTTGTGTGCACCTGTCTATCACCAATTACAATTTTAGGACCTCACAGGAGCCAGTCTATACATAGGGGTACCGGGCACAGTTACGTACTCCGTGCTGCTACAAATAATTTATTAGCAAAAAGCTCATTATTAAAACTGTTCAACCCTAGAAATTTAGTACCAATTAGTACGTACTTCAAGATTCTAGAAAGGCTAAGCTACAATCTGCAGTGATAGGCGACGGCTTAAGGTGATTTAAATCAGAAAAAATTAAGTTCGTCTACACTCGCCCTTGCTATGTAAGACCTAAAAATATAGCTAGCGAAATGTGGTTCCAATGCAGCGAAATCCCAAAAAAAAGATACAGGCGTGAATCTATGTATGACTCCCAAAAAGATGAATCGTGAATCTATGTATGTATGTTTTATGTCTAAATAATTTTGGTTGCGTGCACGCGCACAGTTTCCTTCTGTATGTCTCGGCGCACGTGTAGCAAGGACACTTGGTATTCAAACCTGCTATAGATGTTATCTCGTAGATTTCACTCACATCTCCGTTTATTGCACATATTTATTTCATTTTAGTTTCTTTTTATCCACTTTCTAAAAGTTCCTGTTTTTAGATGACGCTTTTAAATTAGAACTGAAGCTCCATTAAAGAAATATATTGCATGCGTGAGAACAGGATAACGCTACAGTGTGTATAGCTTTGTCTCGTTTGTACAAATTCGTGTTACTTAATTTCGCGGAAACTGTTGAACGGATTTAGATGAAACTTGACCCACAGATAGATGGCTTTCTGGATTAACACGTAGTATAACTTTTATCGCAGTTTGTGTTCTCGTAGGATTCATGCGAAAACGCGATCAAAACTAGTCCGGATTACGGGTTAAAATTAAATCCCACTTATAAACGGCAAAGTTACACAGCACCAACTAAGTCGAAGTTATAAACGTTAACGCCAGTTTCGTAAGTTTCCCCTCACTTAGTGGCCAACTTCTGACATTCAAAAGTGTAACTTTGTGACTTAAATGAATAAATGATTTGAATCTTAAAAACCGGGCCATTATCAAACGTCATAGCTCTCTGTTACCGAATTAAATTGGAGCAAAACATCGTGGCGGTGAGCCTTCGTGATGTAATGACGGATGCTCAGTCCGCCTTGCCCTTGGAACACATTTTGTTTAAGGTTCGTCTACAATGCCGCACACACTGCGCTCTGCGCTACAATTAGTTGCGTTTTGTAATTGTGTAAGTTATATAGGTTTACCGTCCAGTGGTAAGAAATAATATATAGCTTGAAGATTTTTCATTTATGGATATCGAATGTCTTCAAGCTGTATAACTATACTGCCATTAATACGGATTAATTGCAGTATAGTAATGTAATATGCAAGCGAGCAGATCATTCAAGGAATAGATATGCAATATGGAAGTATGAATAAGTCCTGAACCTTTTTTTCGTAACGCGAATATTACTTTTTGACTGAATCGCGCAGTCGCTTAATGACAAAAAATCGTATTAATAAGACACATAAGCTCGGTACAGCTACTAAATATTTGTCTTTAGTTTTTATAATTTAAATAGCTTAAATATAAATAAGCAGTTATTAGTATAAGTTTTTGATAATAGCAATTTAAAGTTTCAAAATTATGTAATAATAGAGTTTTACAAAATAAAGAGATAAAATCCGTATAAAGTAGATTAATGTTAATGTATTTTAAATTCGCGTAAATGTAAGAGAACATAACAATCTGAATTATGAATCATGGGGCCAATTAAAACATTTGCATTTCTATGTAAGAGTATAATAATATTCAATAATATACCTAATATTCTACCACATACACACAACACCATCTAGCCCAAACTAAGCAGAGCTTGTACTATGGTTACTAGACAATGGATAAACATACATATATACTTTTTTTTTTAGGTAAATACATACTTATTATACATAGAGACAGCCAGACCAAGACAAACATCCATGTTCATGCACACAAATATTTGTCTTGTGCGGGAATCGAACCCGCGACCTCAGGCGTGGCAGTCGGTTACACTAACCACTACGCCATCGAGGCCGACAATTTGTTTGAGTGTTTAGTTATATACTTTTTTATCTCGAAGTTCTTACAGGAACGGGAATCAGACTGAGCCACAGCAAAATGTGACTGAGTTTAGCTAATCTTATTTTGAGGCAGCCTGTTCATAGACTTCTTAATTTCGTGAGTCCATTACGTAACTTAGTGGCTTATCATGGCTATGTTAGACGGTTCTTTTATGCCAAAATTAGTGTAATCAGGTCTATATATAGTTATTTTGATAAACTCATCGATCCTCACTCACAATAGCTTCAATATCGCATGGGATGCAGTGTGCAGCATACCTAACCCGTAATTGAGTGGTATTCTAACCAGATTTATTAATTAAAAGTTATAGAAATATTAATTAGCTACGAATACGGTGATTTATGCGCTACTATCATAAAAAGGTCTACCACAGAAAAGAGCCTTATATCAGGATTTTACGGCTTCATTCTTTAATGTGCCTAGGAGTCCCAGATACTAAACCTCCGCTGTCTGTCCGTCTTTATAATCTTTAAAACTCTTTTGAAAATTTAGTTTTAATTTAAGTAGCCAGCCAAAAAACCGAAATTGATTTCCGGAGCCAATTACTGAGCGAAATTTTCCCAAAATATGTGTTTGGCAGTTATTTTAACAAATAATAAGACAAGTAAATTTTTAGATGTTTCATTTTTCTTACAATAAATATGATTTTAAAAGATTATTATTGACTTTATTGTAAAAATGGCAATACATACGCTTCAACTAGGAGTAATTGCTAACCGGCCAAGTGTGAGTGGAGTTTTCGCTAATAGTACAAAATTTGCGACGTCTAACGAATTATTGCCTGGATTATTAAACATTTATAAAATTTAGCGGCAATGTTTCAAGGGGCCTACAGACTTTCAACATAGCTTGTCGACCTGCATCACAACATAATACATGCATTATTCGGTCTGACCGAGAGAACGGAGTCGAGCGCTGGTACTCGTACTAGGTACTGACAATATTTGTATCACCTGTGTAGCTGTTACTAACGCACTTGTGTTGGATCCCAGGAATGTGTTAAGCGGTCTGGTATGAAGCCAATATCTTTACTGACTTACAAGGTTTCAGAAAATCATCAAACCGCTATCATCTGAGCATTTATTTAAGTATATGATAACCAAATACCTACTTATATTACAGTTTAAGGAAACTTGCTAAAGAACCAAAAAAATGTAAAAGTAATACTTAAGAAGAGTTTACGTCGTGCTCATCATGTAATTCTCAATCGACAGCACGGATGGGGTAACCATTCGTTTAAGTACTCGCCTCACCACTGCTACCGCGCCAAATGTTGTAAATTCGATCCCCACACGGGACAGAAACCGGGTTTAAGACACGAAGCTTGGTTACTCAATCTTCTATACTTGTAACTCCTACTGTTAAATTCCAGACAAAAGAATCTATCTTTTTGCATAATAAGCTAATATAACGCCTCAGGCGTCTTTTGACCTATAAAAATTGTCAATTGCACACGCACTCACATTTATGCGACTGGTTCTGTGAAGTATCTGGTTGTAAATACGGACTACTTTGTTTTACTAACTATTCATGATGAGTGGATGTCAAGTGGTTTGTGGCATCACCACACTCAACTAATGTATGTCGTCTTGTAGAAATCGACACTTGATTTTTATACAGCTTTGGTAGCAAGCTGTTGGCGCATCTGATGGTTAAGAGCTTAATCACAAAACACACTGGCTTTCTACTAGAGATGTCGTTTTTATATATTATAGAAGAGACTACACAACCGGTATAAATATGAAACTTATATAATAATATAATAATAATATTCTATCACATACACACAACACTATCTAGCCCAAACTAAGCAGAGCTTGTACTATGGATACTGCGGCTTGGCTCGTTTAAATGTAGGATATGACCTTTTCTTTACCTCTGACAACGTGTATACGATATTTCATGTTTCTCAGTCGAATAATTAAGGCGTAGAAGCGTAACAAACAAACACATAAGCGTATCTATCCCTATTACGCAATATATTAATTAATATATTAACCCTGCAAATCCAGAAAGGGATAAGCATATGTATTATACACTCATTTCGTCAACTACAGGCACTATTCATGACTCAATGCTGCTATAGAGAAGTTTCTTACTGGAAACATAGCAAGAACCTGAGAAGATTCTATCACATATAAGCGCAAACTTACAGCACGAGTTGGTCCCTAAGAGAGCCCAACAAAAAAATTCAAATAAATCTTAAATCTATGAAGCTAATTTTCAATAGCAGTTCGGAGACATAACCTATGATCGGAAAAGCTGTAGCCTCAGTCTCTTGTAAATAACAGAATGCGCAGACTTGGAACAATAATAATAATAATATTCTACCACATACACACAACACCATCTAGCCCAAACTAAGCAGAGCTTGTACTATGGGTACTAGACAATGGATAAACATACATATATACTTTTTTTTTTTAGGTAAATACATACTTATTATACATAGAGACAGCCAGACCAAGACAAACATCCATGTTCATGCATACAAATGTTTGACCTATGCGGAAATCGAACCCGCGACCCCAGGCGTGGCAGTCCGTTACACTAACCACTACGCCATCGAAGCCGCCATACTATAACTGGTAGTACTGCCTCCGCTCATCGCTGAACGTCATTTGGTACATTTTTTTTCTTTTTACAACAATACAACCGGACTAGAAATATATCCTGTATCGCGGCTACAACTATTTGTGGAACACACAATTTTTTGTCCCATGTCGGGATCGAACCCACAACACTCGGCTTGCGGCAGTGGCAAGACGGCCACTTAAACCACTAGACCATCTGTGCAGTCAAATATCAATACTATATACATTAATACGAAAGATAAAACTTTTGAGCTAATTGCCCGCATGCTGTGTTTGATTTAGCAAAGTATAAACTTATTATGTAAAAGGAATGCATAAAGCTACAATGTATAAAATAAATAATAATAAATAATATACTTTTATTATTTCTTTCGTTGAGTTAAGAACTATGGTCGAATTTTGACCACTCGACAACCACTAGTTATTATTAATCTAAATTGTAGAAGATGCGCCCAGTATTTACCACACTGCACACTCTCTTAGGAATTAGGATACCTACTGTAACTAAAATTTTTGCCTCATTAGCAATAATTCTGACTTACGCGACCCACATAACACAAGTAATTTTACAAAATCACATTGACCTGTGTTACTTTTACTCAACCAAATGCAATTAGGTATTTCCCAAACGTATTCAAAAACGTTCACTACACTTTAACCTGTGTTTAACACACAATCACTAGTTACATGTGTTCTAAACCATATAATTATGACTCTGTAATTTGTTATTCAACGGCATATTACGTAAATAGCTGCCACACCCTTCCAATTTAAAAAGTAAATACGTATCATCAAATTTCTTCGACATGACATGACTTTTCAAATTGGACGGGTTGTCAAACAATTAATAAAGATGATGGTATCCAGCTAAATTAAGATGTAGGTGTAAGCCATTACCATTGTTTCAAAAAGGTGTGCGTTTCAACTTGGTAATATTGTAGGAAGTTACGCACTAGAAATTACGATTGTGTTGATAATATTAGATGTAAAAAATCGGAAGAATGATATAGCTTTGTTACGTTACAGTTACGAGAGTTCATCTCGCTATTGCATTACTAGTACTTCTTAATTGTGGAATATATCTTCTGTGATTGCTTGAGGAAACAGTGTTGACAGCTTTTAATTACATATGGGAAGCAAATGGTAAGAACTACGTATAAAAAAAATGGATGCAGTGATGACACGAACGGGCTTTTCTATTATGACACCTTTTCTTTAAAATACTCGCATGCTATAGAATAGGACTACTAATATTACTACGTATCTCACTAAATGCCATAATAGATGCGCTGGAGACCTGCATGCATTGTGTGTGCGTAAAGATAAGTGCAGAGTGCACATTTATTATTATTCCATCATTCTCATAGTCTGATAGGACTGCTATCTGACAAAACCGGAGATAGATCGGGACCAGAACCAACGGCTTTACGTGCTTTGCAAGGCACGAAGATTTGCAACACCGCCAGATTTCTATCTCCGGGCTGCTACTAAGGATTTCATACATACATACATAGGCCCTCGTCTATACCTCCGAAGATGAAGACAAAGTTGCAGACTCCGTGCTGTTATTGAGAATTTCATGACAGAAATAACTTTACCGATTTTGGCCTGACGCCGAATTTGGACCGTTGCTGCAGCTGTATACCCTAGCTACTAGACCAACAAGACGATCAAAGTACTAGTTACTATCTACAGAGTTGTATAAAAGTTGTACTCGTAGACAGACATAGATCCAAAATATTCACTACAGGAAAGAGGATAACGCAAGTATTCAGGCACCAATCTGTCTGTGATATCTCCATGATCATCAAACATACAAGCCATTAAACAGTTTATCAAATTTATGACCTATGTGGTTTTTTGGAGCTTCATCAAGATCAAGCGCCAGAAAACCATTTGAAGAACCGCTAGAAGCATGGGATATGCTTCCAGCGAATAGGGAATTTGAGATTTGGGCTTTCCAAAGAGTCGTTATGGTATCTGCTGGAGAACCAGTAATCTTACAGTTTATTGCGCTGCCAGTTGACTCCTTTTTAATTTTATGGTTACCGAAATGTATGATATCATGAGTTTTGGTAACCGTTAACCATCAGGCAGACCGAAGGCTTTTATTGTACGAATTAATATTTTAAATCGTTTATTGAGGTAATAATTCCTTTGCCTTATAAAGTTGTAACCAGCGGTATTGTGCAAAAAATGAATAAAATTGCTTCTTTTTCACATGAAGGAACAACAATTAAAAAGTGTCGAATTAACTATATTAATGTGGATGACAGTCGTTGATGTCCCTACTTACCCCAATTCACACTCTCACACGCGATGACGCAACATATTATAGCTCATTTGTCTCCATGACGAGGTCAGAAGATAACAATAGGACTCAATGTGAATTGTCACAATCCTAATGTCATATTGACGATTGTCATAATGATGTGTCATTTGACACGTTGCGAAATATCGGGTAATGAGACCTTCAGGAAATCGATCAAATATGGAACACAACTGGAGGTGATGTATTGTCGTTGTAACGGTAAAGGTTGTGGGATAATTGAGGGTAATTAAATGTAAGTCCAGTGAGGCAAGCGAGAGATTAGTGTGAGAGCAAATTCAGAAGGTTTACCAAGAGTTCACATAGCTGTCAACTGACCTTCACACTTTCTTGGTTGGTGTTTTCATACTTCAGTATACTTATAGCCTGTCGATCACGACGTTTCCAGGAGTGCTTTTAGAAAACTGGATATCTTTTAGATAAATGGTAAGATAATATGTTCACAATCATACGTATGGACGTTAAAGCTATTAAAACTTATTGTACAACCTAAAAAGCAGGCAAAAAGGACTTATATTTTATCATAAATAAGTGTTCAGTATAACGAAGCCTTCCGTAATAGGAATGATTCTAGTGTAGAGCGGACTGTATTAATTTTATATAACAGACACATGGGTACTAAGACTTGGAATAATTAAGAATTTGCAACCCACGCAACCTTATATTTCACTTAGGGGTCGATCTCACCAATCTGGTGCAATACTAAAGCCACCTAGACAATTATGAGATTAAAACCTTAGTTCTCAAAGTGATACAGGACCACCAGGGGTCCATGGGAGACTCGATGAGGGTCTATGTCGGCGTGACAATTTAACTTTTTGGTCCGAATATACTGATTTAGCTGCAGAGGTCCACCGGAACCAGCTAAATTTGAAAGTGGTGTATGACAAAAAAAGTCTGGGCACCTCTGGATTAAACTATGTCTAATTAAATTCTTCTGGTAGATTTATATCTACCAGAAGAATTTAAATAGAGATATTTTAATCCAGAGGTGCCCAGACTTTTTGTATATAAATTTTATAATATTTGCTTGACTCAGGAGTCCTGTTAGTATATGTCTACGATGCTGGTCAAATGCATATTGGCCGGTAACACACACTTTAAATAACATTGTAGATGACAAAAGATTCCTCACGATGCTTTTTAAACGCAACATATTTGAGATAGTTAAAAATAAATGCCGTATGCAGTTTTATGTATAGCTGTTTTTTGATTGATTGGTTCCAATAACGGGACAGATAAACAAAAAAATATTTAAAAAATAAGTCTCGAAATTCTGGTTGTAGTCTAACAGCCCGACTTTAAAAAGTTGACGGTACATCTCTGTGCCCCGGAAAGCACGTAAAGCTGTTGGTCCTGCACCTGATTTTACTGCGGTCGGATTACCAGCTTATCGGACTATGAGAGGTAATATGATTCAATATTCGAATAGAGAGTGTACTAATGCTTACGCACACACCTGCACACTCTAATATCTCCTGCGTTATGCTCTATCTCTGCTCGAAGTGACTATGGAATAAAATGAATTGGCGCCTAAAACATAAATTAAAGACAATGGTGGACACATTTAAAATCGTCGCAGTATACAAATGCTACTTGATTATTCATCGCTGAACAATCTTCCAGTTTATCATTAAGTCAAATCATAAGTTTCGACATAAAACATGAAGACCTAAATCACACGTCTGAGGATAACATGCGTTTATTATTACTAACGTATTTTCTTAACTTTCATGATGCCACTGCGATAGTGACTGCGACTGCTGTGTATGGAGTTTAGGGTTTGACTAGCGAGTTAGGCTAAATGTTATTTATTGGGTTTACTGTCAAAAAATCACAGCACGGAGCCTTGAACCGTGTGCGGAAAACGGTAATGTGCTTGCCCCCCATCTATATTCATATTTAGGTATTTAAAAATAGCTAGCAATATATTGGCACTATACGTCTCTGCCTACCTGTTCGTGTATCCTATACATGTGTATCATGCAGGCAAATAACCATATAGTCTGTCTAAAAGCAAGCGGTTACCGTAACCGATGACGAAGGATATTATTCCGGTATTTGCGCGTTGCCAATCGTAGAGAAAATGAATTAAAGATAAGATGAAAGAAAAGGAATGAGAGAGGTAAGGACATATACATGTGTTCAGAACTCTTATTCACCGAGCGAAACGTAGTAGTATGTACTCTTTTTAAGATGTTGATACTAACTTGCGCATGCGTCGGAATCAGCTATTATTATTTCGAACTTTATCCATTCAAAATTGATATGCGCTCTGTGTAGCAATTTCCATCTTTCTTGATCGATTGCCAAATCCTTCAATTCTGTATAAGTATATACATTTTTAATTAACTCATTTGAATAACTCACGTATGTTAGTCACTTAGTAAGACTTGCCTTTAATACTTCGACATGACGTCTTAAGTCTTTTGAACAAGCCGAAGTCACCATAACAAATCAAATTAAGATTTCAACTCACGAAGTCCATCCTACGCCCGTCTGGCTAATATTAATCAACGTTAGGTAAACTGTGGGAAAACCCATGATATTTATATCCCATCACTTGATATACAGTGAAGGTGGTAAGACATCACTTTCAATGGGAAACCGATGCGTTATTCAAGAAGTGAGTCAGATTAACACGACGCTTTCGATTGCGTGATCAGAATACAGAGATCGTGACAAGATTAGTACAGTAACGGTAATGTATATTGATGTGAGTTAATAGGTTGACAATTCTATTATACTCGATTGCAAGCTATGTGTTGTGTTATTGTGGATTTTATATGCATGAAAATGAACATTGTTCAGAATGGGCCACGTTAAACTTTAAAAATATAAAACCAAATGGATAACGCAAATCAAATTCACCGAGGGTTATAAATATTAAAAGGCAAAGTACTTTTAAGTTAAATTGATCGCCTTACAACAGTAAGACTTAAGATTAATGCTACATTGTTTTGTTAATACAATCGAGGTGTCATAATTGTTTCTATAGACACTTGCACAAACAAAGTTCCTTTAGATAGCACTTAGTTTATACTTTCTAAGCTCTAAAACTGTATTACACCGAAGGAACATATGCTTCTTGCATGTTACTTGCATATTTCGCTTAGAACTTCTGTAGGGTCCCGTACATGTTCAATAGAAATATTCCGACTTTGAGAAAGGATTCTCCATCACAGTAGCCGCAAAAAAGCAATCTTTATCTAGTCACCATAATTTAACGTATGGATGACGTAGTGGATTAAGTTGTTCGTTGTTCTGAGTCTGGATATCCATTATTTTTTGCCCCAATATTCAGAAAGATCCAGAAAATATAAGCAAATTTTACAGCCTTTTAAAATTAAGAGTACTTCCCGCACATATGGCTTGTCGGCTGATTCGATTCCCGCACAAGTCAAACATTTGTGTGCATGAACATAGATATTTGTCTTGGTCTGGGTGTTTCTATGTATAATATGTATGTATTTACAAAAAGCAAAGTATATATGTATGTTTATACATTGTCTAGTACCCATGGTAGTTTGGGCTAGACGGTGTTGTGTGTATGTGGTAGAATATTATTATTATATGTTTTTTTTTAGTTACGTTTCGACTGCTTTTTAGATACAATAGCCACAAGGAGTCTCCGAACACAGTATTTCCTGTGTAAATATTGATATTTTTAAATAATATTAATATAGTTGCAATTTTAATCAACTTCGATAAACTCCACAAAAGCTAGTTTTATTCTACTGTAACAGTCGCGTCAACGTAATACAATAATATGTAGGTAATCTGTTAACATGTAAGCTTAGACATTTCGAGGGCTTTTAAAAAGGGAAGAGACGGAGTTATTAAATTTAATTCGGTGTTTCTACAACTGACTCACTTTGGCTACATAATAATGATGTAATTGCGTTCATGTCCCGAACATGCGCCGACGTCAACTGAACGAGAAACGCCCACTGAAAACAAATGTCAATGTCGATGTTAGTCATTCATATTAAAGCTATTATTCAATAAGCTTTCGGTAAGTCAATAATCTGCTTCAACGTCGAACGGCAGTTTGCGGTTAAGTCTATACCGATTGTGTGCGATTCAGGACTAAATATTTTTGTATATTGTCTTAAGCACATATACTTAAGGGGGTTGGTAAAAGTGTATGACAGTAGCTCTTTCTTTCGGGTACTTACGTACAGATGGTGTAACCAAATTTTGATATCTGAGAGGCACAATTCGCAACTTTAGTACCTATCAAAAAAATCCATTCTTAATCCTTACTTATATTATAAACACGAAAGTTTGTATGGATGTTTTTTACTCTTTCACGCAAAAACTACTTAACCGATTGCGATGAAACTTAGTATGTAGATAGCTGGAGACCTAGATTCACACATTTTCATCCCGATATTCCCACAGGAACGGGACTTACGCGGGTGAAACCGCGGGGAAAACTAGTTTATAATATTATAAATATGAAAATGTATTTGTTGGTTTGTTACGCTTTCATACCTTAACTACTCGACCGATCATCATGAAATTTTGCATACACGTTGTCACAGATACAGGAAAGGACATAGGGTACCTTTTTTCCAGAACAGCAGCAGAAAACCCCCATAACACTTTGCCCGACATGGAAATCGAACCCGTAAACTTATTCAAAGCAACTTCACTACTAGCTGACCCGCGCAACTTCGTCTGCTGCATGTAAGAGAATTTTGAAAGATTTTTCATTGCTGCTCCGGTCCTATTGGTCGTAGCGTGATTTTATATAGCCTTCCTCGATAAATGGGTTATCCAACACTAAAATAATTTTTCAATTCGAATCTGTAGTTCCTGAGATTAAGGCGTTCAACCAAACAAAGAAACTCTTCAGCTTTATAATATTAGTATAGATGAGAAAATATGCGGTGTCCTAATTTGTGATACAAACAGATATATTCTATTGCAAATAAGAAAACATTGACATTCTTCTTCCTTTTTTTTTTAATGACTTCACCCGCTCTATTTTAATTCTTGTATCACGGGGGACTTTACAAACATTCAAACAACGGACACAAAGAACATCCAGACACGGTACAACCATTTGCGGATCACACAAAGTTTTGTACCGAGTGGGATTCGAACCCACAACTGGGATCAGTGGCAGTGGCGAGGTGACCACTTACACCTTTACACCATCCGTGCAGGCAAGATCTATTTTATTGCAAATAAGGAAACATTGACGCTATTGACAGCATACAAGTTGCTTTTAAACACAATTACTGAATCCAAGTTGCGTTAGGATGTCCCATTGGAAAGTCTAATAACTTCTCACACTGCAAGTGGGTTTATTGATGAAATGGAGATATAATTATATTAAATGTCGTTGTATATATAATATACACTAACTTAAAATTATAAAAGCGCGATTGCGTTGCGCGTAGTAAATGTAACTATGCATGAGGCTTCGAGATCGAATACCGAATCGGGCAAAATTAAAGTAAGTTTTTTTGTAAAAAATCTTTGTGGCAGCATGGGGTCTGGTAAAGTAACCGATAGACACCACTCGCATTCTATCACTTTATACTACATACAATAGCTGCTAAAATGTTGGTTTAATACAAGTCTGCAAACCCCTGCGGTGAGCCGCCATATATTTTCGTGTTTTGAGTATCACTGCAAAAGGTTATTCTTACTAATACTAACTTATGTTATACTCGCTCTTGCTCGCGGCTTCGTTTACCTAAAAGTAGATTAGATTATGTTAGTCACAGTATATAACAAGTTCTTAGACAAATGTTTATAGTTCCTATTTTCTATATTTTGCCTTATTTTCTATTTTTATTTAGAATGTATTTTTGTAAAATTTCTAGGATATTATAATTTTAACTGTATTTTGTTGAATTTGTATCTGTATTCGTGTTAATTTACAAAACTGTTTAAATTCTTATAAAAAATATTTTTTGTAAATTTTTTGAAATGATGGTTTTCTCACGACTTGTTCTCCTGTAATTGAAGGAGCACAAATTATCGAACAAATTTTTGTAATTATTGCATGTACTATGTATCCTTTGTTGGAGTTCCTGAGAATAAATAAATAAATAAATATAAAAAATATATAGCCTATGTTACTCGGTGATAATACAGTGCATAAACGTAAATTGTAATCGTCACGTTACCCACAAGACAGGCTTGCCTAGTGTGGGATCAAAGGGTAAGACCATACATTGTAACATTTTCTGGTAATCATTTCTTTTTAGTTTATTTTCTAGTTTTCTTATGGTGAAAGAATGTTTAAGTCGGTTAAGTAGTTTCTAAGTGACACCCTTATAAACAAACAAATAAACAAAAAATTTAATCTTTCCTCTATATAATACTAGCGACCCGCCTCTGCTTCGCACGGGTAGTACAAAACCTTACAAATTATATTCCTAAACCTTTCAGATGAATCACTCTGTCTATTGATGGAAACCGCATGAAAATCCGTTCAGTATTTTTCGAGTTCATCGCGAACAGACAGTGAGACAGACGCGGCGGAGGACTTTGTTTTATAATATGTAGTGATTAGTATAGAAATGCGAATGTGAGTTTGTTTGTTTATTACGCTTTCACGCCTTAACTACATGACCGGTCATCATACAATTTCGCATACACGTTGTCAGTGTTACTGAATAATACATAGTGTACGTCTTATCCAGAAAACAGTACTTTTACCGAGAAATAACTAGTAATACTGTGGCGACTCCGCACAGACGAAGAAGTTCAGCCTACCTTTAACAGATGGCGATACAATCGCACTTCACATGACGTCATACTATTCTGCATCGCACAAGTGAAGTTTACACAGCGACTGAGTATATATACAAGCTCCCGACATCAACCGTCGGGCCGCGGCCCGCCAGGCACGATCAACCAACCTGGTCGGAGAATCCTCCCTTTGTGTTGGAGGGACTTCACACCCTGTTCCTCCACATTGGTGACCCCGACGTGATCATCCAGCACCCGACTTGATTGGAAGCAACCTTCACGGAGCAGATCAGCAGCAACTACCATCGCCATCGTCTTCACTTCTCTCACACAGCACTTCTCCAGATGAGCAGTAATCAAGTCGCAGCCAGCCAGCCTCTTCGGCCTCAACAGGGACCACCACACGCCTGCAGCGAACGCGCAGCCTGGTCTTCCCTACGGCCTCACTAGCGTCCACTGCACACACGGTCCACGCAAGCAGGGTACTTCACTCGCCGTCAACGCAGCAGCCAGCCACGACGCAGCCGCTCACCGCACCTCGACTCCGACTCACTGGGGCACACGCACCGCTCCCCGCACTTCGACTCCGACTCACTGGGGCACACGCACAGCTCCCCGCACTTCGACCCCGACTCACTGGGGCACACGCACCGCTCATCGCACTCAGACCCGACTCACTGAGGTCTAGCGACACACAGTTCCGACTCACTGGAACTAGCGGCATACAGTTCCGACTCACTGGAACTAGCGGCATACAGTTCCGACTCACTGGAACTAGCGGCATACAGTTCCGACTCACTGGAACTAGCGGCATCCTACACTGGCACTGGCAACGCTCTTCAGCAGCATCGACAGCTTCTCATCAACTTGATCGACCTTCGGTCTTGGGGGGGAATACTGTGGCGACTCCGCACAGACGAAGAAGTTCAGCCTACCTTTAACAGATGGCGATACAATCGCACTTCACATGACGTCATACTATTCTGCATCGCACAAGTGAAGTTTACACAGCGACTGAGTATATATACAAGCTCCCGACATCAACCGTCGGGCCGCGGCCCGCCAGGCACGATCAACCAGCCAGGTCGGAGGATCCTCCCTTTGTGTTGGAGGGACTTCACACCCTGTTCCTCCACAATATTATGTTCGAATGTTTGTTCCTCAGTTACGTAATCCTTTAAACAGATTTAAATTAAACTTGGCACAAAAATAAACTAGGTTCTATATAAACTCATAGGATATATTTTTATTGCGATATTCAAGCGAGCAAAGCCGTGGGCAAAAGACTGACAAAACTGATTTTAATAATTATTTTTCTATTAGAAAGCTTCTTTATTCAAAAGTATCATCTATACTAATATTATAGATACAAGACTTGAGCTTAGTGTCGATACCACTGATAACCAAACTTATTGCAATTTTTATGCAGAGATAAATTATTCTTATTCTTATTCTTAATTATAAGGCTGAAGAGTTTGTTTGTTTGGTTGATCGCACTAATCTCAGGAACCACTGGTTCTAATTGGAAAAATATTTTAATGTTGAATAGCCCATTTATCGAGGACGGCTACATAACATCATGCTACGACCAGTACGAGCGGAGCATCAATGGAAAAATTGCAAAAACGGGGAAAATTCTCATATGTAAAGCAGACGTAGCGCGGTTCAACTAGTAACCTATAAAGGCTCCGCGCCCGTGGCCTGTAGCCTGAGTCATCTTTATGCTACAAGCCTCGGGAGCGGAGCAGTAATCATAATATATATAATTTATAGGACTGACATTTTACATGTTATTTTTATATTTCGAATTCATTATTGTAATTTATTAATTTATTGTTATTATTATTTATAATCTATGGCGTTTCGCTATTTTATAAATATGTATATGTGACGAGCACGTTTAGTTATACTTTTAATTTAATTTTTGAACGAGTTATCTTGTAAGCGCTTTGGGTGTTACATCTGTTAGCTTGTAAGATCGAATGAATAAATAAATTAAAAAAATAAACGTGGGTGAAATCGCAGGGATAGTTAGTCGATAATGCCAATACATTTAGGCCGAAAGGTTATCTACTATCGAAGATGATAATCACAATAATTTGATATTGCATAACACACCAAAGTTGGTCTACAATTCTATTCAATATTGCAAATGTTCAGTCATTTTATAGAAAGGAAGCGTGCAATTATGGTTGGACTTTCACAGATTGAATGGACGCCATCAATCCTAATATTAAAGACACATTATTATTTAACCTCCTTTCAAATAGCGTTTAGATAAAAATGTTTTCGGCCGGTATGATTTTATAGATTGATTTTGTGGTTCATCGTATGTTACGGTGCCAAGTTGAGGATTTTAAATATATATTCTTAATAGCGTTACAAAACATAGAGTTGTGAGTCAATTGCGAGTTTTCTATCGTAAAGAAAATTTCGATCGATAAATTACGTTAACGAATTAAACGTTAACCATACATTTACATTTACTACTGCCACGCCTGAGGTCGCGGGTTCGATTCCCGCACAAGTCAAACATTTGTGTTCATGGACATGGATGTTTGTCTCGGTCTGGGTGTTTCTATGTATAATATGTATGTACTTACAAAAATAAAGTATATGTGAATGTTTATCCATTGTCTAGTACCCATAGTACAAGCTCTGCTTAGTTTGGGCTAGATAGTGTTGTGTGTATGTGATAGAATATGATTTATTTATTATTTTTCTTTCTTATGGAATATATTTCGTTAGAGAGAATTCGATATTAGTACGCGCGCTAGTATATCTGTATACAAATTGACACTGACATAACCATAAACAACTCAATAGCGGGGTTATTGTGTCTAGTGCAGGGCAATCGATCGACATATTTTATATCGATATTTGTCTATGGTCCCCGTGAACATGGCTGCTGTAAAGCAACCGAAACGTCGGGGCAAAGTGTAAACCTAAATATAAATAGTTTTAATCAGAAAATATATAGCTTAAATAGTAGTAAAGTTCAATAGAATAATATAATGTTAGAGTTTTCAAAATTATGTAATAACAGTGTTTAAAGTAAAATAAACAACGCGACAAAATCCGTATAAAGTGTTTAATTTCAATATACCTTTGGTGCTATATTTATGTATGCAGATATGTTTAGAGTAGTAGAGCCTCGCTGATTTCAGCATGAATGGGCCGGCTCGACCGGGGAAGGACTACCCTCTCACAGAATATCGGCGTGAAGTACCAGTATTCCTACTGTTGTTTTTCGTTCGGTCAGGGAGAGTGCCGGAGGCCCAATCACCCTCTTTCCCCCATCCCGCTCCTTCTCCTTCCCACTTTCTTTTTCTCTTCTTCCTTTAAGGGTCAGCAACGCGCAAGTGATGCGTCTGATATTGCAGGCGTCTATAGGTTATGGTGACCACTTACCATCAGGTGGGCCGTATGCTTTTTTGCCACGTAAGGCGTATAATTTTTTTTTAAATATATTTATCCTTTCAGGAGTATCCCAGAAAGGGCAATTCAGAGTTTATACCCACATTTTTCCAGCGATGGTTTAAGATTCCATATAATGGAAGGCGTGCGTGTTGCAGTACCGGGTACAGTGTTGAAGTCTGTCCTATTACTAAGAATTTCACTATTGCAGTACTATAAGACTTATAGTATTGCAGTAGTAAAATACCACTTAGTGGTATTGTGATAGGTATGTGTAGTAGAAGAAGCCGGTGGGGCTGAGGTAGGCCCAACCGGTGGTTACATACAGAATGTAGATTTTTCCGAATTTTAATAAGAATCAGTTAAAAAAAGTCAATTTTCTCATAAAAACACAAAATAAATTAGAACTCTGCAGGGGTTGACCTTAAGGACCTCCCGTAGAACAACTTTTTGCAGCTGATGACCCCATCTAATCCCTAGTTACGTTTGATCCACGACTTTTTGGCCAACCTGTATAACATTAATATATATATGTATAAATTATCTTTGTTTAGTCAAAGAAAATAACAACTGGATTTGAATAGAAAATGTATCTATTGATTTTATACGTACTTATTGTCAAATTAAAAAGCAAAATAAAAAGAAAAAAAGGGTCGGCACTCACACGGGGGGCCTGCTATGGATTAATCTTTTAAGCTCCCAACTGGCCCCCCTATTGGGTGTGAGAGGGAACACCCCATGTTTTTTAGTGGGTATACCAGCACGTCTTGCTGGGAGTCCCACACACCCCGCCGGTGCCGTCCCCTAGCCGGCGGATAGTGCATCAAACATTCTTCTAGGGAACCAAAAAAAAAAATGTCCCACACGGGACAAAAATTTGTGTGATCCACAAATGGTTGTTTCGAGTCTGGGTGTCCTTTGTGTCCGTTGTTTAAATGTTTGTAAAGTCCCCTGCGACACAGGAATTACAGAGAGGCCTTTAAAAAAAATGCTGTCGTTTGAGTGAAGTTTAATAAGTTATCTCTATTGTTTACAGTTGCTGTTTATGCTGTCACCGGGCGATGGCTACAACTGTCCATACGGCCAGAATTGTGCACTAGAACCAGCTCCTCCTGGCCGAACGCCGGGCTGCGCTCGACCCGGCCTCACATACTGCGTTCATCCAGACCCGTACCCAGAGTAAGTACTATAACACTGTACTTTAATACATAGATTTATTTTATGCGAAATTTGTTGTTGCCCGCTGTCTTACCCACATTTGTGGTTCCTGCTCCGCTCCCGTCGCTCATAGGTTGATGTTAATTAACGCATAACCTGCCTGCAAAAAGGGCTCTCAAATGCAGAAAGAATTTTTAAATCCAACTAGTAGTTCCAAAGATAAGCGCGTTCAAAAAAACAGATAGAAAAAAAAGGAAACTAGAATCCGTCCCGAGGGTTAGAAATTTATTGAATACTAGCCGACCCGCGCAATTTCGTCTGCTTTACATAAGAGAATTTTTCCCGTTTTTGCAACATTTTTCATTGCTGCTCTAAACCTATTGGGTGTAGCGTGATGTTATATAGCATACAGCCTTCTATCCAACACTAAAATAATTTTCAATTCGAACCAGTAGTTCTTGATATTAGTGCGTTCAACCAAACAAACAAACAAACTCTTCAGCTTTATAATATTATAGTATAGATGTATAATATAATATATATTTATGCGAGCGAAGCGGCAGGCAAAATGTAGTAATTTATATAATAATATCAGCACTATATTAAACTGTGCAACTACCTAGGCATGGGCCTCTTCTCAGTTGTAGAAGTGCGGGTTAGCACACTGTACATATCTTCGAGAATATTATGGAGAACTCTTGCAAGCTTCCTCAAGATTTTTGCCTACACCGTTAAAGCGAGCGATAATTTATCTATTTAATACACGCATAACTTCGAAAAGTCAAGCCAGCCTTCAAATTTAACTCGAGACCTCTAAACCATAATTTGGAGAGCACCTGAGTAAGCCGGTAGGTGAGCGGTCCGCGCCGTCTGTCCGTCCATTGCCTTAGCACCGGACGGACAGCCTCGACTGTCCTCACCCCGTAGCGCCAGGCTGGGCCAGTCGCTCCTCCCACTTGGCCTCGAGGACCAGTCGAGCCTGGGACCTTCGCGTCTCCACCGCCCCGTGAGTGGGTTCCTCACCATGGAGCCGGAGGTCCACGCGCCAGTGATACACCGACGCTTGGACCTCCGCCTCCAAATCCCAGGGCGGCGATGCCGCCAGGATGCACGCCGCCTCAAAGGAGACGGTGCGGTACGCCCGCGACACCCTGATCGCCATCGCCCTCTGAGGTTTCCTCAGGAGGGCGATGTTTCGGCGATCGAGGGCGCCGGCCCAAATGGGCGACCCGTAGAGGGCCATCGACCGCACCACCCCCAGATAGAGGCGGCGGCAGACGACACTCGGCCCCCCGATATTCGGCAGCAGAGAGCTAAGCGCTCCCGCCGCCGACATCAACCGGGGGGCCAGGCGGCTAAAATGGACGCGAAAGTTCCAGCGGCCGTCGAGGTGGAGCCCCAAGTATTTCATACTCGGCTCCACCCTGATGCGGACCCCTCCAAGGTACCCCCAGGCCTAAGTCAGCGCCATTGCTACCATCATAGAACTAATGGAATTAATGGTCCGGCGAAATAATTAAGCATAGAGCAATTGTATGTATATTTTTTTTAAGACTACTCTTTTTTTCAAATAATACAATAAAAAAATAAAAAATTATTCATGTTAGGTTACAAGGTAACACTTATGAATGTCAAAGTTACACAAAAATTTTCTGTGAATTTACATTTACTGCCACATTCAGCAGAACAACGGTGTAGGGCTCATGAGAAGAACGGACAAGAATCTCATGGTCACTCTTTTTAATCGATTGCAACGCAATCAATTATATCATTTATAATAAAAAGTCTAGAATTTCATAAATCCTACTTGATATTATAAATGCGAATGTGAGTTTGTTTGTTACGCTTTCACGCCTTAACTACTCGATCGACCATCATAAAATTTTGCACACACTTTATCATGGGAACAGAAAAGGACGCAGTACTTTCAACTTCTTTTTTTTAAATGTCAACTACCTCATTATGAACGAAATGAGTGTAAAAACCTCCAGAGATTCAAACTCTTCGTCTTAAATGTAAAAGTAATAAAAAGAATGACCCCTATATCCCAGGGGTCTTTTGACCCAAAGGGCCCATATTCAAATTCGACAGAGGTATGACCCCAAGGTATCTGTACACCAAGTTACAAGTCAATCGGTCCAGTGGTTCCGGAGTTATGCCAGTCACTAACAGACAGACACTCATAGCGTTTTCATTAACCTCTTCGAATAAGACTCAGAGGTTAATCATTCCTGTGTTGCGGGGGACTTTACAAACATTCAAACAACGGACACAAGGAACGCCCAGACTTAGAACAACTAATTGTAGATCACACAAATAAACCCACAACTCTCAGTTCGGCGGCTGTAGCGAGGCCTCTTAACCAGTACACCATTCGTGCAGTCAACGAAAGCTTCTATGTTATTGATACCTTTGACACGATATCTAGTTGTTTATTACTGCAATGTTAATTATTAGAACGGGTAGCCTTGTTTGTTGTCAATGTAAAGGTAATTTGTCAGTTTATGATTTACGTATCAGTATTATCTTACAAGTTCAGTTCGTTCTAGAGCACGTCGCAATGAGAGGCCAAGATTGCGAATTATAATTCCAACTTCATATATAGGATAGAACAGCAAAGCGTGGTTACATTTTAGAGTCGTGATTATTGTTGATAAATAGTATCGTGACGTAACAAAAATATTTCGGGATAGCTTACCCCTTACGAACAGTACTTTGTTCTGAATGAAAGGTATCATCCTTTTGTGTACCCCTGAGAACGTGATGCGATATTTCATGATGATCGGTCGCGTAGTTAAGGCGTAAAATCGAAACAAACAAATAAACAAACTCTATACGGGTTTTATCGCTTTGTTTATTTTAAAACCCTTTTTACTACATCATTTTGAAACTAATAAGCTCCTTTTATTAAACTTTACTAATATTTAAATTATTAAGTCTATTTAGATTTAAGTTTACACTTTCCCCAACGTTTTGATTGCTTTTTAGCAGTCATGTTCATAATAAACAACGCGATAAAATCCGTATAAAATAGTTTAATTTCAATGTATAACATTCGTATATGCGTAAACATACGACAGTATTAAATAAATACAAACAAAGAAACTCACACTCGTATCTATTTATAATACGAAGTTATGATTTTCAAACAAAACCTTTTTGTTGATAGAAATATCGCATTAGGGATAACCGTTTTATTAACAAACACTGAAACTGTGAATACAAGAAAAGTAAGTAAAAATGTATTTTCTGTCTCTTAATTTTAATCTCATGTGAACATTGAACCCGCAGCACTCGGCCGGTATAATCCGTGCAGTCAAATACAAATATTTTAATCGAATGTAACTTAAACATAATCCTAATGCTAAATAAACATACATGTATAACTTAGTTGAGAAAGTCAGAAGTTTGTGACGTTCATATTTAGCCAATTATGTTTTAGTTAGAAATATGGTCTCTATGTTTTTGAGACAGCAACAGGGATATCCCCGAAGGTAGCAGAGATATATTACGCTAACATTTCGCCAGCTATTCCTTAAAGATACACGTTATAAAGAGCTAGCCTAATATCGTCTACCGGGAACAGCGCTGGACTGCAGGCAGCTACAGAAAATTACTTAACAGTAAATCCCAATAACACTGCCCAATACGGGTATCAAACAAGAGATGTCACATTAAGCATCCTGTTTACTGCCACTGCGCCACCGAGGCAGGTGTTTTAACTCTTGGTCGCTGATGTAGTCTCAGTGCCGGCGATCCACCCACCATATAAAGGAGCGAGCTGGTACACCGTGGTGGTTTTAGTCGGTAGGCCCGAAGTCTCGGGAGAGCCCGATATAGCCCTCTCGCCTCCACATGTGGCGAGGGAGTATGCATCAGGAGCATTAATCGGAGTAAAAAAGGAGTTTAAACTCTCACTAAAAAGGGAGCCAGCTTACTGTCGTTTAGACCAAGAATCGTTGTTAATACTTAGAATTTCTTATCAAAAAATCCCACTCCAACTTCGACCGGACACCTCCCGATAAGTTGAAAACATAAACGCAAACTTTATCACAAAACGAACAAAGCATTCTTATGTTGTACAAATAATTTAAAATCTGTTCTATTCCAGAAAAATAATCAGGCAGCTAATAGAAGCGGGGCAATACGACATTAGCACTCTTCTGTCAGACGAGAGCAGAGAAAACTTCTCGCAGCACAAGAAAAACGACTATCCGTACGAGTACGGGCCTAACTCTCTACCACACGTCGATCAGATATCCCTGGTCAACGACCCCTATATCAAGAACTACAATACGAAGTTCCATACGAGATATAACCATGGTAAGTAATACTGCCAAGTCATTTCTACATTCATGCTAACGTTTTTGATACAGATTAATCCAACATAAATCTTTCGGATGTTAGTGTCTCCAAAATGCAAATTTCAATGGAATGACTTGTAATTTTTATTCAACGTTGCATTTCTGTATAAGTGTGCTTTAATATACTTTTTATTTTGAAGTTCTCACGGGAACGACATTTAAAAATATCAGACTGAAACACAACGGAGCATGGCTAGACTTTTTGTAAAAATATATACATTCATCTGTTGCCCAAATACAAATATAGGAACTATGGCTTTCTATTCGCTATCGACATAACGTGCTTTATTCAATCTTAATGCATTCTTAATGAATGCCTATCTAGATCTAAATTACTCAGCAGAGAGCTAATTCGTATAGCTAAAACTGATTAAAATGGAGTTTACATCTAGTCTTAGTGTTATAGATTTCACAAATGGTACCACAAATTAAAATAATAAATCAGGTAAATTAATGAGAATTAGATCCGATCTTGATCGGAACTCTAGTTTAAACAGTTTTTATTACGAGAATTGGCTTTGCTCAAAAACGTCCTTACATAATAGGTAGGCCACTAATGTTTGATTTATTAATCGTTCGGTACTGAGGAAACATTACACAGATTGACTTGTTATACAGTAACTGTCTCAATGCCAAACTTATTACTGAACTTAAAGGTTTACCTGGTAGATTGTAAATTGTATTAAAAGAAAGGTTTGAAGTTACATAGACGGGATATAATGATGAGGTATACCCTTAATACATTGCGATACATACATCCAGGTCAATAAAGGTGTACTACACCCATCAAACATCTAATAAAGGAACGTATTACAATGTATCCCCACGCATATATTTTTCAGATATATTCTCCCAAAAGACGCCCTTGCAGCCTCCAACAGCAAACGACGCTGCTCCCTACAACATCAACGCGTACCAGTCGGCAAATTTCTCCAAATTTGGATTCCACGGATACTCTCCCAACGGTTACTGGAACCCTCCGAGGAACTTCGGCGAATTCGACAAGAAGATCCGCCAGGGGTCGCTTGGTTTCAACCAGAACTTTTTCGACACTTCTAACTTTTACCCGAACTATGAAGCTAATGATTGGTTCCGCCAGACTTCGGCCGGAGTCACGCAGTACAATCCTAACGAATGGTGGAAGTATGTATTATTTATTATTTTAGAGCAAGCTGGTTATATTATTATATCGGGGTAATGATGCGACTGCTTCCCAGTTCAGTTTCCAGACAGTTCCCGGGTTCGAATTGCAGGTAAAAATTTAAAAGCAGTCCAGAGTTAGGAAGTAGGCGGTGTTAGATAGTCCCGTGACTCGGCAAGTACTTAGCTGCGTGACCTACGCTTGATCTCTTTCCGGTCGTGTCGGATTGACGTCCTATTAGCCTAAGAGATTTAGGCAATAGAGAATGCACTAGTGTTTGCGCACATACTTGTGCTATATTATGTTTTCAGATGGGCAATTTCCGTGGAGATTGGCCTTCATGACCTACATTCGGGCTAGAGAAGCATTTCCTTTTATTTTTGGAACAAAGTTCCTTCTCGCGCGTTGTGAAAGGGGGCTAGACGGAAAAAATTCTTACGAAAAGTTGTCACGACACTTTTTGCTATAGTAAGCTATTGTAAGCTGTGCGGCGTGCGTAAGTAGTTACGCTATCTCGCTCGCACTGTTCATTCATGCGCCAGCAGATTACTTCATTATGGAAAAAACGCGTGACCTTGTGGCCAGCTGCGAGCTAACAGACTTCTTAATATTATGCACGCGCCATGTAGGATGTGTATCTTTTATGGATTTTTTTAGATTTTCGGAGGTTTATAAATTATATAATTAAAAAATTTTTATTACAATTCCTTCACTAATTAATCGAAAGGAACTTCGTTCTATCCGGGTGTCCCTTGACACCTCTCAAGTATTTTTTAAGCAGGCCCTATTTCATGGCGTGTTCCGTTACTTAGAATTTCTTAATAAAAGAGCAATGATACAAAAGTGAAAAGTGAATATATATTTTATGAAAGTAAGCCGTCTGAATTGGCAGTCAAAAGGGACAATTCTCTAACCTCGGCTCGTTCTGATCCAGGTTCAATTAAAAAAATATTACAAAATACAAAAGTGAATATAAATTGCCTTTGAGTTCACGTTAATGTGAACTGTTTAGATCGGACCTCTATTTGAACATATGCCATTACGAGAACTGTCTATTTATCTCTCCTCTTACTAATGATGTGTGATGATAATATCCACTAAGATTGGTCACCGGCACCGTAACCAGTTTCATAAAGTGTGTGATATTTTTTATTGGAGAAACTTACTTCCGATATGAATACATATGTCAATGCGAGAAACTAATTATACCTACTTTCCATGATCCCATCATAGGTGCCGGTTATATAGTTACTAACAAACAAGTATGTTATGTCGACGGTGAAGTATCAATATCCACTAATTAGTCATTTTTACTTTATTGAATATTCTATCTACATTTATATCCCTAACCTTTGATTCAAATCATTACCAGCACCCCAAGTACACAAAGCGTTTCCAACTATTTTTTAAATATAAGTAAGTTTGATTCAAGTGTTATCTGGCGCCCATACTATTGAGTTATTATTAAAAGCACTTCTATTGATAATTACTAATAAGTAGCGAAATATAGCTCTCGCAACGGAAGTAGTTATTATTCGAATAACAACACTGAATATTTTGCAAGAGATTGTTGTATTGATTTGATTTTAGAATTTTTTGGGAACATTAGGTAAACGTCCCAATTTACGAACCGACGTATTAGAGTTTAGCTGCTTCTTTTCTGTATATAATATAAGCTTTAGCGCGCGGCTCTTCCCGCGTGATACGTATATCAATAAAACGTAACCTATGTCCGTCCCCAGGTTTTAAACTATCTATGTACCAAATGTTATTTAAATCGGTTGAGTGGTTTAACCGTGAAGAGGTAACCGACAGGCAGACAAAGTTACTTTCGAATTTATAATAGTAATTAAAGTATAGATCATTGACCAATACAGTAGGTATATAAAGTATCTAACTATTAAAGGAGAAGACCTAGGCAAACGTACTCTGTTACTGCCTCTTTTTTATAAAGGCAATAATCTAAAAACAATTGGTTTCTAATCAAAATAATCTTAATCTCTCCTCCATTTCAGATACGTGTCACCATCTCGTGCTGACGTGACTATCGAGCGCTCGGTCACGTTCCCAACTCGCACGTCGACTTCTCGGCGACGAAGGAACGCTGAGCTTGTGAAAGAAAGCAAGAAACGGACGCTGACTGGCGCTGAGGCTCTGAGGATAGCGTTAGGACTTGCTAAGTAAGTTAAGCAATTGAGATTTGACTGGCTATATTATAACTATGGCAAAACTAAAAGTTGAAGTCAGTAATATAAATAAGTATTTGACCATTAAACAAATTAGTAACATTATTTTATGAATTTAAATTTCTAATTATAATTATGTATTTTTAATTATGATTAAATCAAGTATTAATAATATTTTAAACTTTAACTCCTATAAAACTATAATTCACTATTATAATTTAAAAAATTGAGGCATACGAAATGTTGGATATGTATCGACTTATGTTGCTGAGATGATTAAAGCGCGCGCGTATTTTGTGGCTAAAACGTATTACTAAAATAATAAATTTATACTCCATGTGTATGCAATGGACCAATCGAAAACATTGGATAAAGCCACGGCACTGTACATCCATAAATTACAGCGAAGACTGTATGATTAAAGCAATTAGTAATCGAGATGTCGTAATTACTAAACGATACTCTTTATGTGGACATAAGCTAAGTTGAAAAAGTATTGAGAGTAGTTATCATTTGCAACCTCAATTGCGAGTTATCTTTATAAAAGCAAAAAAAAGAGAATTTTCCAAGTAGCGATTTTTGGATATCTGGTTTCTTTATGCTTAAAGCCTAAAAATAATACGTGGTGTAGCCACCGGGCCAACGAGGCAATATTATACGATAATAATATGTTAATATTACGCGAAATATTTGTTTTTGTTAATTGGGAACCTGGATACCAACTAGCATATAAAAAATGTCGCATCTATTGATGCATTGATATTGACTACCTAATTTCTACCAAAGATTTTTACGAGTATTTCTAGCGAGCATGTATCATTCGAATAGTGATCCAATTTGGTAACGGCAAATTTTTACTCACTAAAACTAACCCGATGGTCAATTTGAGTGCGCCAACTAGACCTTATAAGCTAATCAAAAAATTATGTATTGGTGCTCGCACCACATTATACATTGGACCGCAAAGCAAAAGGGTCGGTTAGAAAATCTTCAATATCTTCAAAAGTACCTGACCTAGCTTACCTTCATTGTTTAGCAATTATACACTTAAGGAATAATAAACATAGTATTTGGAAGTAGGGTTTTTATATGAGACAAACTTTTTAGCTTTTTAGTCACTTGTTACTCTAAGTACTCTTAATAGGTGACAAGTTTAACAACATGCTTCTTAAAATATTTTGTTGTTATGTTGATAGGTGCATAAGATTATGCACCTAAAACTCAATTTATGTTGATATGAAGATTCATATCAACATAAATTGGGTTTAAGCGACATCTAATACGAAGAGAGTTTTATTATATTCTAGGCAATTAATAGTTTATAAATATAAAAATAGCTAACAACGTCCGACGACCAACATAAATTTGCAGGTCAATGAGTAAATAAATTAGGAACATTTATATATTCTCTATTTTATAATCATCTACGATTTAGAAAGTGTAAAATGTTACCACATTTTCGTTAACAGCGAGGACACATCGGCGGAGCGTCCCAGACGTCAAGCGCCAGGCCAACAAGAACTTTGTTCCGTGCGTACGGAGTTCACTAACCCTCGAGCTGCCCTCAACAACAAAGGCAACTGGAAATTCGTCGTCAACATGCCTGAGAGTATGTCACAGCTTGTACGCACTGAGATATGCACGTATGTATATTTAATTTTACAATGTTATTTCTAAGTCATTTCGTTATTAGATAACTTGTTACAGTGTCATCTAGCTAATTATATGAGAATCAGTAATGAAGTTAATTACTAGTTCTGCCATCTTTTGTCGAATAATATAAGTTTTAAAGTTTAAGTTAGTATTTTGACCCGTACGTTGTAATGATGACCAAAAATATTTACTAAATGTAATTTGTTTGTCTTTTACAGGTCTACGGAGTGCAGTGGATTATGCACAATACCACCAGGTTACACTTCTCGCTGCGAACAAAAATATATCCAAAAGCGCTTAGTTGCTCTACAGTCTAATGGACAAAATCTATATACGGATGTATTCTGGATACCAAGTTGTTGCCAATGTACAATAACCCCTGACACCAATTGAATCTAACTTAAATTCATTCTATGTGATTTATTTAAACATAAACTTTTTGCTTTGTTGGAAGTTCCGCTATTTGATACTAGATGGCGCTATAATCACTCCTGTGTTAGGCAAATTTAAACATTGCCTTGCCAAATTTAAACAAATGAACATGACATATCTAATTATAATGTTACTATTAGACAAATTGGAGTATTTTATTACATAATTATTGTCCTGAGGCAGAGTATTATATAATTGTAATTTTATTATTACAATTTTACAATAACCAAGTATTAATTAAAGTTTAATATGGACGCTGTGTAAATATTAGATAAATGATGTTAAGATATTTTTATGTTATTTAATATAATTCATACCCATAGATGTCAATTTTGCCAATACTGTTGTTTATATATTATTTTTCCTTATTTACACATAGGTCCACATATCTCCCTCTCTTTCTTATAAAATAGCATTTATTTTATAAATATTAGGTATTTTAATCATAGTAATTTAATTCGGCAATTATTGTTTTCTTACTTTATTATATACACCTAAAGAAGTCCCCATTTTTTTTTTGGTTTTTATTTCTATTGAGTTTCTATATTTCACTAAAAATATTACATAATATTACATATATGTTTTATGTACTCAACTGCACTCAGAAATACTATAATACCTAGTTTTAAGATCGTGATCTCAGAAATAATCTGAGTTAAATTACCTATGGAAAGATACTACAAATCACAACACTACAAATCAAATTCATCTCAACAAAACTCACAACACACAAACATCACAATACATTTTATTCACCGTACGTTTTAATATAAAACACAAATAATTAAACTACATATCATCGACTTTTGTCTGCATATACCCGAAAGGCTGTAGAGGCACTCCTCTACAGCCCTTTTCTCTCTATTGCACTCACATTTTGGCAGCTACATTTAAGTCCTACGTAATATAAGCTTAAACTTACGGCTGTGTATCCGGCACATTTCCAAACTTCGTGCTGTCCGACTGAGAATGACATAGCAGTAAACCCAATAAATAGTACTGCCCGACGAATCGCATATCTAATCGCTTTCTCTTTGTCTTTAAAAAGACAACTCCCCGCACTAGGAATGATTCCTGTGTCACGGGGAACTTACAAACATACAAACAACGGACACAAAGGACATCCAGACTCGGAACAATCATTTGTGGAACACAAATACGGCATCCAGCGCAATCTCTTAAGATTACATACATATGTAGATTCACGCATATTTCCCAGAGGGGTAGGCAGAGACTACGGATTTCCATTTGCTACAATCCTGACACACTTCTCTGACTTCATTCACTTTCATAACATTCTTCATACACGCTCGCCGGTTTAAGGTGCTCTTAACCTAGCCTTTATCCAGAACGTCTCTGATCTGATCAACGTTCGCCTAGGTCTGCCCCTTGCGACTGTTCCATTCACACTACCCTTATAAACATTCTTAGTCAGTCTTTTCTCGTCCATTCTTAGATTACATACAAACAGGACTAAATATTATCATGTTATGAATGAGGCAATGCAATCAATCTACATCTCATATTTATCTCTATGGCTTTTTAGGCAGATCTATATTATGTTCAAAAACCAATATGCTTAACATATAGGTTGTAATCTTTGAAGAAGTCGTTTACTATTGCATCTAATTATATGATTCTATAAAAACGAGATGGGTGTAAAAACCCACGATTCAACCTCTTCGTCTTAAATGTAAAAGAAGTGACCCCTATATCTCGGAGGTCTTTTGGCCCACAGGGCCCATATTCAAACTCAACCGAGGTATGATCCCAAGGTGTTTGCACACCAAGTTACAAGTCTGTCGGACCAGTAGTTCCGGAGCTATGCCTGTCACTAACAGACAGACCCACATAGTGTTTTCATTAACCACTTCGAAGAAGACAGAGGTTAATAATATGTATTTCGATAAATATTTTGAAACTAGCTTTTGCTCGCGGATTCACTTGCGTAAAAGTAGGTTAGGCTATGTTAGTAACAGTACTCCGTTATAATAAATTATAGCCTCTGTTACTCCGTGATGGCAAAAGATTTTTAAATTGGTTAAGTAATTTTTGAGTTAAACCTTTACAAACTAACAAAAAATCTAATCTTTGTTCTTTATAATATATACAATTTTGGCAATCAAACGCGTCGTTACAGTATGCACATAGCTCAAACTAATTTAAATAAAAAAGCATGCATTCCAAGACTTATTGTTTTCGATTCGAATATCAGGCAATGCCATTAGCTGTTACGGGCATGAAATTTTCAGTAATAATACAAAGTGTGGAACTAAGTTCAACGATTGAAAGTTGTGGGTGTAATACAACTCTGTTTATATTCGGGCATATAGTCGTGAAACTATTTATGTATGTGAAGGTGTCGAAGTTCGTCAAGAGGTTTGAAATCTTTATACCTCTAGACATATCTTTCCGTAACAACCTTCGATGTTAAGCTAACATACCCCTCAAATAATATTGTACAGTACATAGTTTAGTTATATAAAGTATCCTACAATGTGTCCTTACAAATGACGTTTAGATTATATTATTTTTCTCTTTTGTACATTCCGCTCTTTAGTTTATGCTGTAGTAAATAAAGATATAACAATAAACTAATTGAATTTTTATTTTATTCCTCAAAACATATGCAAACTTAATTTCAAACAATGAGTCGTATCGCCATATTCTGTTACTTAAAGAGTCCAGGGTATAAATGCGGTGTCGTTGCGCATGCGCCAATTTGCTGTGGAATCAGCCCACACACGGTAAGAACATTCGTGAGATACACAAGTAATAAAGTCAAAGTCAAAGTCAAAAATCATTTATTCATTTAGGTCACAAAGTAACATTTATGAACGTCAAAATATATGGGTTAGTAAGTTTACTAAGTTACTGAAGCTACATTTAGGTTAGTTGCTAGGTTCAGGCAAAAGGTTGAGCCTATGAGAAGAAACCTGCAAGAAACTCACGGCCACACTTTTAAATCGCCAATTAAATATCATTTCAGTATTTCACAACTCAGATTAACAAGGTGTTGCAGCCATTATGCCATATACTACAGACTATAAAAAAACTAAAGATAAAAACAGTAATAACTTAATAATATTATAGAGATTAAATAATTTGGGCTAAGGTATATGTTTTAATATAAATCTAAAATAGGCAGTAAGATGGCATGATGGCGCATACACTTACACTTTGTGACAATGCAAAGGCAGTCCGTGACTAAATGCGGTTATGCATTTATATTTTTCAATAATAATCAAATTAAGAAACAAGTTACTCGTTAACTTCACAAATAATCACGAGGTACCTCTACATTACTAAATTGACTTAAAAGTAATACAGATCTTTAAATCCTGTATGCAACAAGCAACTAGTTCCATGAGTTTTTGTCATTTAAGTAGTCGTTGACTGAATAATAACCCTTCCGAATAAGTTGTATTTTAACGGCGCTTTTAAATTTAAGTAATGGTAAATTTATTATATTAACGAGCGCTTGTGTTTAGCACAAGCGCTCGTGAAGAAAATGTATTTGACACAGACACGCAACTAACATCATTTGTACTCCTGAGTACAGACGTCGCTGAAGTGCATGATATACTAATGAACCTAAAATCTAGTAGCGCTTCTGGTTGGGATAATATTCCTACAAGTTTTCTTAAACTAGCTAAAGATCAAATAATCCCAATTATTGTTCATCTCGCTAATTTGTGTTTTGATAAAGGTGTATTTCCTATGCTAATGAAGAAGTCTATTATTACGCCAGTATACAAAAATGGACCAAAAGATCAAGTCAATAATTATAGGCCAATTTCCGTGCTACCAGCTATATCAAAAATATTAGAGAAATTACTTAATAAACGATTAGTAAACTATTTAAATAAAAATCAAATAATTTCAGACACACAGTATGGATTTAGGTTTGGTAAATCGACTGAAGATGCAGTGATAGCTATAACTTCTCTTATTATTAAGCAACTTGATCAAGGAAAAAAATGCCTCTCGGTGTTTCTAGACTTAAAAAAGGCGTTTGACACTGTATCTGTACCGATTCTCGTACGCAAACTAGAATCTGTAGGGATTAGAGGTACAGCTCTACAATTATTAGAAGATTACCTATCTGATCGAACACAGATGGTTAAGATTGGTCAGTATATTAGCAGGCATTCCAATATCGCATACGGAGTCCCACAAGGGAGTGTTCTTGGGCCCACACTGTTTCTGATTTACATTAATAATCTATGTAAACTAGAGTCAGGTGGTGCCCGAGTATTTTCCTATGCAGATGATACTGCTATTGTTTTTACTGGTGATAACTGGGCAGATGTACGAAAAAACACGGAGTTAGGAATGTCTAAAATAAGCCTTTGGTTAAGAAATAATTTGTTAACACTTAATACCGAAAAGACAAACTATATGTCTTTTTCTTTAAGCAAAAAATCTCAACCCGACAATAACTTTAACGTAAAAATTCATGAATGTAATAATGTTTATCCTTTTAATTGTGCATGTCCGATAATTAAACAAGTTGACAAAACTAAATATTTAGGTGTTATACTAGATCATCGACTATCTTGGCATAATCACATTGAATTAGTAAGTGAACGAACTAGAAAATTAATCTGGATTTTTAAACAACTAAGGCACGTAGCTACAACTTGTTTACTTAAACAAATATATATTGCTCTCGCTCAGTCTATTTTAAGTTATTGCGTTCCTGTATGGGGCGGTGCAACAAAAACAAAATTTTTAGAAATTGAGAGGTCTCAGCGTGCTCTTCTGAAAACCATGTTTTTCAAACCATATCGTTACAGTACAGATGCTCTTTACAAACTATGCGACCTTTTAACAGTAAGAAAACTATATGTTTTGAATGCTTTATTAAAAATGCACAAAACTACAGAATTTGACCAAAATGTATTAACAAATAGAAGATATGCTACTGTGATGATAAATAGAGTGAGAACTTCATTTGCTAGATACCAATTTGTCACCCAGGCTTCCTTTCTTTATAACGCAGTCAATAAAATGTATGCTATTTACAGAAAACCATATTATGAATGCAAAAATATCCTTACTTTGTGGTTAAAGGAACTCACCTACACAGAAACGGAAGCACTTCTTCAACCTTTAAAATAGGCAGTAGTTTATGAGTAAGATTACATTCACACACAGACCACATACCGCATCCACACAACAGCTACACACACACACACACATTCACACGCGCACACACACACACACACACACACACACACACACACACACACATACTTTTATATTATCTCTTTTTAATATTCTGTTTTTATGTTTTCCCTTTTTAAATACATTTTTCATATTGTTATTAAAATATTAAGATTGTTATTTTTACTTTAGTCACAGGCTATGTCTAAATTTTAAAGATATGGAAGAGTGGGGTCTTCTGTCACAAGTATTTATATACTTAAAAGAAGGCCTCTACAACGTTGGTGTTTTAACCTGTTGATAAAGAAATAAAGGATTTTATTATTATTATTATTATTAATTAATAGGTAGTTTATTAAAAAAACGTACATAAATAGGCTCTAAAACTTTAAATTATCTGTTCTTCTTCCTCATTTTTCTTAAAAAGTCAAGCTGCACTCGGCATAAATCCTGTGTCGCAGGGCATTAACAAATACTCAAACGACGCAGACATAAAAACATCCAGGCTCGGAACAACAATTTGGGTATCACATACATTTTTGTTACGTGTAATCGAATCGACAACACACGGCGCTGTCGCAAATTACTACACAGTACAAATGCCACTTCATTGCGTATGTGCCGATCTGTTGTAGGTTCAATCCACACACCGTAAGAAAGCTTTTGAGATCCACAAATTATGTAGATAATAGTTCCAAAACTTGACATTATTTGTCTCCATTGATGTAGAAGTTCGATCCTACAGCGCGCACCTCTGACTTGTCGAAGTAATGTACGTAGAACTATGTAGATTTTGCGGTTTCGCTCGCGTAAATGCAGGATACGTTAGTAACAGTACTTTTTCTATGTCTTATTCTGTATTCCAACAACGTGTATGCCAAATTTCATGATGATCGATCGAGTAGTTAAGGCGTGAACGCGTAACAAACAAACAAACACATTTTTGCATTAATAATACCTATTGGTTAAGATTTAGGATTACCGCTTGCTTAAAATAGCTAAGGAAAACTACATATCTAAGAGAGCTCCATAATGTTCTCGAAGATGTATGAAGTCTGCTAACCTGTATTGGGCCACCGCCGGTGTAGCTCTACCAAACTATTGCCCAACAGTGGGCAGTTTATAAACAAAGCTGATATCAGAATGTCGTGAAGTAACATGTGTTTCATATCACAGACCTGTTGTACTTGTGCAACAGGTTTGATGTCTGACCGATGCAGGCACAAAGAGGCATTGCAATTTGCACCCCACCGTTTGCATTCAAATTAATTGGAAAACTGATATTTTAAGGGCACCATTAATAATCTATATTTGCCTTTGAGTTTCTTTGATGTAGCGTTGTCGCCATATTATGAAGGGTCAGGCTTTGGTGCTATATTTCACAAAAAAAGTTTTGTTTTCGGATGACGTAGTGGATGAAATGATTGACTTACCACTGTCACTGCGATGAATGGTGTGGGTTCAATGGCAATGAATTTGATTTTCACAAATAATTGTCCCGAACAGTTACCCTTTGGAAAACCGATAGGCGTTATTAGATCTTGAAAATCGAACCCAGGATTTCACGACTGACTGACTAGTATTTACACAAGCGACCAACAACGCATAGTAATACACTCACCGGCACGGAAACTTGGCCACACTTAAAATTGTCGGTTATTTGTAATCACATGTTTTTTCTCAGAGGAACAGGGGTAGATGCACTCAATAGGTGTTTATAAAGCTTTTAGAACGATAAAATTAACACCATTGTGAATGCTTTTAAAATTAAGCACTTTTACAAAAAATACGATTTTACACTATTCATTTAAAAACGGTAAAAAAATTAGAAAAGAAAGCTGTTTATTATTGTCTCTGCTTTTTAATATCGAGTGTTTCCTCCTCTAGCTCTAATAACCATTTGGATTCGATCTGGCATGCTTTGAATGATGTTTTCGACATCAACTTGTGCAATACTTTCCCAAGCGGCCGGTGCTGCGTTTCGGATTGGTTAAGAGTTTGTGGCGGGTTGGTGGTAGACTTTATCTTCCTTTTAAGCATGTGTCAGCCATGCTCTATAGGATTTAAGTCCAGACTGCGAGCCGGCCACTGCAATTTTTGAATACCAACCTCTTGAAGGTATTCATCAACGTGGTGGCGTGCATTATCGTGCATTAGGATGAATTGATCGTGGCCAATGAATCCCGAATATGTCAAAACATGTTTCTGAAGGACCTCTTCGATGTATCAGGTTGCTGTTAGCCGGTTGTCAATCATAACACCGTACGACCATCTTATTCTCCCCAAACTATGATAGAGCCTCCTTGAAAACTAACAGTTTGTGTGGTGGTGTTGTGTAGAAACCTCTCTCCTCATCTTCTCCACACTCGCTCCCGACCATCTGTAGCACGCAAAGCAATTTTACACTCATCTGTGAACAGCACTCGAGCCCATTGCTCGTGAGTCCTGTTAGCGTGTTCACGTGCAAATTGAAGTCGCGCTACTCGGTGCTGTCTGGGAAGTTCTGGACCGCGTGATGGTCTACAAGCTTTTAAATTTTCTTCTTCCATACGTCTTCTCACTGTACGCTCACTAACATTAACGCCTCTTATGATTTGAAGCCGATTACGTAACTCAACACATGTTAAGTAGCGATTTCTTAAAATTTCGAGCACAATAAAGTGGTCGTCTCGGGCAGATGTGCATCTGACGCCTCCACTACCTGGTCTGCGGGAGTATTGACCTGTCTCTTGGTACGGTTTTAGGGTATATTGCAGCGACGAAAGTGGTATGTCCAGCATTACAGCGACTTCACGCTGTGTCAGTCCTTGATTAATTAATGCCACAGCCTGTGCAACCTGTGCTAGTGTTAAGAGCATTTTTATTGGCTTTAAAGCACCTTAAGTTATTGAATAATAAGCACAAAACCACAATGATTGAATAACCTAACCGAAATCTCTCACAATACATAAATTTCAACTTGCAACTTAACGGGTCAAATGACGCTATTCAATTAAAAGTCAAAGTTACACCATAGTGCACTCAAACGTTATGAATTACCGTCTTGAACTAAGGGTAAATACATTTTAGAGCATCATAAATAATCATTGGAAACATTTAAAATCTCTGTTATTGCATAAATCGCGCTTGGCCAATATTCAGTGCCACTGAGTGTACCTTTGTCGACATTAAATCAAAATAATAATTTAACCAGCTTATGCCCGCGACTTTGCTTCACATCGTCGTCGGTCGTATGAATAGAATGAATAAGATAAACCCTCCATACCAATCAATGCCCATATAAAAATACTTTTAATGTAGAAAATTAAATTTAGTTATTCGTAATATCAATCAACCTGTAATTCTGTTATACGGCTATATTTAATATATATTCAGAGAGAATAGGTTGTTGCTGCTCTGCTCTTAACTAGTAAAAAACAAACAAACGGATAAAATCAATAAAAAAATCGAATTATTCGAATCCTCAAGCCAATCAAAATGAAGCGGTTACTAGAAATTCTAGTAATTTATAGCTCGAATTACTTGTAATCTTTTGAAAAACTAAAATATCCTTTCGCTCCATGACGCTGCTGAGAATTTTTTGACATAAAATCCCTATAACACTTTTGTTTGTCCTAAAATCGAACCCAAGACGTTAGGTAAAGCAGTCGTGTCACATTAAATATATTTTATTTTAAACATGAGGTCTAATGACAACTTAGTACCTACTTACTAGTCCCACTAAATAAAATTAAGCTTTTGCTTAAGTAACGAGCAGTGATAGCCTATTGAGAGAGACTGTTGGACTTCAACGCAGAGGTCTCAATTTCAATTCTGCGACACACACAGGACCTCTGACTTTTCTAAGTTATATTCATATTTAACATTTAACTATTGTTCGGTATAACGGTAAAGGAAATGTTAGGCAACCTACATTTCTGAGAGTGCTCTATAATAAGTGATATGCTATGGCTAAGCATTCTTCATAATGATGGAAAGCTCGTGCCCAGTAGTGGGGCTGTTTATAACTAGGGTTGATATATTTGTCGACCTTAATGGCGTAGTGGTTAGTGTAACCGACTGCCACGCCTGAGGTCGTGGGTTCGATTCTCGCACAAGTCAAACGTTTGTGTGCATGAACATGGATGTTTCTCTTGGTTTGGGTGTTTCTATATATAATATGTACGTATTTACAAAAAAAAGTATATATGTATGTTTATCCATTGTCTAGTACCCATAGTACAAGCTCTGCTTAGTTTAGGCTAGATGGTGTTGTGTGTATGTGGTAGAATATTACAATTTTTTTTTAGGTCCACTTCCGCTGTACCTATAATTCGTGTGGCGCGGGAGACTTTACAAAAATTCAAACAACGGACACAGAGCGTCCCCAAACTCAAAACAACCAAAGTCAAAGTTAGTACAAAGTTTTGTCTCGTAGGGGAATCGAACCCATTCGGCGGTGACAGTGGCGACTACTTAAACAACTACGCCATCCGTAGTCCGACCATTAGTTATCAAGTTTAGGATCTGGAAGTATGCCTTGTAGGAGACAGTAAGATTGACTTTATTACCTAAAACTGAAAACACATCGAAGAGAAATAAAGGACAAAACACTTCTGCTCGTATCTTTGGGGATCAACAAACGTAACTTTTATTTTGAAGGCAACTTGCAATAATTCCTGTACCGCAGGGCACTTTACAAACATTCAAACAACGGACTTGTGTGTTCATTGAGAACACCCAGACTCTGAACAACCATTTGTGGATCTGTGTTTGGCTGTATGTGCGCAATTTTATTTTTTTATATTGTATTTAATAATTATTATATTGTTTAGTTAAAAAATAGATTTGTTACGTTTAGATTTATATTTAATACGTTTTTTGCTTATAATTGTATTATGACTATCTTAGCACAACACCATCTAGCCCAAACTAAGCAGAGCTTGTACTATGGGTACTAGACAATGAATAAACATACATATATGTATACTTTTTTTTTGTTGTATAAATATATCATTCTTACTAATATTTGACCGATCAACATGAAATTTCGCATACACGTTGCCAGGGTAAGATAAAAGGGCATACCTTACCTACCTACCTTTCATCCAGAAAAAGTATTTTTCTTAATAACCTAACCTAAATTACATTAGTTAGTAACTCAGCGAAGCCGCGGGCAAATTCTAGTATAATTTAAATTTAACGCCTGATAAACACCAAAGAGTCAGAGTTGTATTATAATCCACAATTAACCTGATAAGCTTGAAGTTTCTCGTAATAGCGGGTTTATAGCCAAATACCGGCACATTTCATAATACCGTGCTGCAAATGAATTAATAAATTTAATAACTAAAAACTCTACAAAACTTTGCCTTGTCATCGAATCCAGGACCTCAGGATCGGCCGCAAGATTACAGAGGACGTCAGTCAACAAAACGACATTTCAGAAATACATTCTTAGATTACGAAAGGTAATGGAAGTCAAACATACTAAAATCACTCAACATCAAAGTGAATTCAATCAAATATCAACCTTCAAGCAGATTACATAAATAATAAAAAATATATTTTACCTTTCTATGGCGCTTTCGGTCATAGAGTATTAAGACACATTTTTGCGGTATTCATGGGTTGGCTAACATATTTTTCTTCTATTGAGTTAACGAGACATCGGGGGTGAAATCGCCACGATCTGCAAGGGATGAAAATTCAACCCTTGGACCCTTAGGGCCGCACCCCCGGGGTTACTGAGCCTACCTTAACAAATTTTCCCTTAAGCTTAACTTGCACTGAATAAACGAAGAAAGTCTTTGAAGTGTTTACTTATAAGTTGATTAGATGTAACTTTGAGAAAAACGAGCAAAATGTCCAGTAATGTTTTTTCACTTAAGTTTTTTTATATTTCTACTAGTTTTTATGTTAGTTTGTATTTTTTAATTTGTGTTAGCAAGTAAATTATTACCGTAACATTATTTAATACCATAAAATTAAATCGCTATGTAACAAAATAAATAAGTTATAATAATAATTGTTCACGTTTAGAAACAAATTTATCAACCAAAGATATAATTTTAAATGCATTATATATTTAAATATTGCATAAATACCTGAAGTTAAACATTTCTCGAAAAACACGCGTGTTTAATCAATCCCAAAAATAAAACTACGTTCTCAAGAACTTTTGTAAGTTCTACGTATATTGAGAAACACAAGTAAAATATAAGAATAGGAAATAAAATATTTAATTTACACTTAACGATTTATAATAAATAAAGCCACATAAATTAAAAATTTTAATATCAAATATTCACACCATTATAAATCAAAAGCACTCAACGAGCGCTAAAAATGACGCGATGTCGCTTTCGAAAAAAAAAAAATTCAAGCAAAAAGTCGCTCGACACGCGTAAAAGTAAAAGAGGAAGCGGGGAAAAAATCAATGCCTGCGTTTTATGTTCTGTGCGTGTGACAGATCCGTTGTCATGACAACCGTGACGGGGGCCGCGCTTGGCGGGAAAAAAGGTCCTATGTCGAACGCGAAAGCAACAAAATGGCGGCTACGCTTCCCGCGCAAAGTCGCGTTGTACGCGCTGCGTTCGCGTTTAAGCTTTTATTGTCTTCGGAAGTGGAGTGTGCGTCGTGTGAGCGAGACGGAAGATGGGGTAAGGGATCCGGTAATCGATATTACGCACTTTTGTAGCAATGGAATTGGCGCGCCACGATGCAAGAACCACGTTTGCACGCGCTGCAATCACTTTGGAATTTTTGATCTTATTCTTTACTCTTCTTTTAATATTATTAAAAACAAACTAGGATACTGTTGAACATATATCACTATGCATGTTAGCAAACTTTAGGACTCTACATGTAAAATAAGTAAAAAATATTAAACGAGAAAATTATTGGTTACTTTAATTAATATTCTAACGCCATCATATTTTATGGTTAAAAAAGCTGTCATGCTAGTACGTTAGCCAGATGTTCCGACTATGAGGTGTATTATGTGGAAATAATGACGTTTGTACAGAAACTGAGTAATAGAAGCTTGGGTGGTGAAATTCTGATGAGTCACTTAGGTATGGGGCGCAGTGCTCGCTTACGGGTTCATACTATTCTTGGAAAAGAAAATGTTTTTCAATTCAACGAATTGTAACAACATTTACTCTGTAGATTATTTGGTAAAGTTTTGAAGATTTTATACTAACTTCCGCGACTGCGATGAGTATTGAGTACGTTGTATGTTTTTATAGTTGTATTGTGTACTGGTTAAACTTTGATCTTTATTTAGAAGTTAGTTAAGCTCGAGTAAAAATATCACTTAGAAACATACCCTAACTTTCAAAACTTAAGGCATTAGAAACTGGGCGAAGTTTCCACCTGAGGAAACTTTATTGTTTAAGGGTTCTTTGAAACATGCATAGATAATACAATAACGAGAAGCAAGTTTAAATTCATGATTTAATATATAAGAAGCTATTCATCGTGCTTTGTAGAAACGACATAAATATTTCGTGCTTATTTTAATTGGTAGGGCTTGCGGTAAAAGATCAGTTTTTGGACAGGTAAGATATTATGAGGGGTTCAATTGAAAATGACTTCGTCAAGAGTCCTATCCCTTAGCACGGGACCACGGGGCACCTCAGCTCGCAGATTTAGACAGAGGGGAGTGTAGTACCGGCACATATAGGCGACACTACGCGCTGGGGTTCAAACCCTCTTTACACCTTACATCCTGAACGCAAAACAATCGGAAACATCAACCTGTCGCGACATGGGGACGTCTGTCGAACCCTCATAGCGAAAATTGCGTAATAATTGTATTAACCCTTTCGAAAAATTTACCTGTCATTACATACAAATAATACGTGCCCTCATTTCGTTACTCTATACAGAGATACGAGAGAAACAATCAAATGTTAACCTAAATAATTATGAACGAAAATAATGTTAGTAACGCATACGGGAAGCGGGTGCAAAGTTGCGTACGGATCGATAGAACGCCGACGCGAAAGCTCCAAGTAAACAGATCGAAGCTTTGAGCGAATGTGCTCCGAATCGAATCCCGCCAAATGCAACGACAGCTGTGCGTAGCTCGTAGCGCGTAGCCGGCCGCGCGGTGTAGAGGCGGCGCCACCGGCCGTATTATTATTATTTGTAAACAAGCGTGTGCGGGCGCGGGGCGCGTCACGTGACCCGCGCCGCCATTGGCCGCGGCCGCAGCTGCGTGCCGCCGCGCGCGCCAGTCCGCCGCCGCCCGCCGCCGCGTACACATGCACGCAGCTCGCCGCAGAGCGACGCGACACGCGCACCACTGACGCGATCGCGAACTCCGATTCCCTTTTTGTTTATTTTTCGCTTGCGTCCTTCGGACCGTTTTGTTTCCGAGGCAGCGAGACGAAGAAAAAAAGGAGGCGCGGATGGATCGAGCGACCGGAGAAGGTACGGAGTTCGCGTCAGTATACAAAAGTTTTGTGGCAAAATGTGCAAGTGTTTGGAAGTAGTGGCATAGAAGCTTTTGGTTTTTGTGAATTGTTTAGTTAGAGGTATATAGAAAGCGGTGGCAGCAGAGCGTGAAGCGAGGTCCGGTGCGCCTTCGCGTGCTTCCGCCAAAGCTTTCGTTGTGTGCTTTCGCGAATCGATCCTTGTTTTCCTGCTATGCGTTTGTTGTTGTAACAGACGCGTTCGAAACTGTTCCTCTAAGAATTGTCCCAACAGATCGACGTCTGCGTTGTCTCACGCTTATCTGAAGCCAATTGGATGTAATCTTGTTTGTGGTAATCAAGAGGCATGCTTGTTCACAAAGTGTGTGAGAGTTGCAAAGTTACGCGTGAGGGAAATGGGGATGGCATCCGGAGGCACGTTGCTATGACGCATCGGCTGTCATTGTCTGATGCGCATGATGTCACATAATTTAGCCCTTTTAATTGTAGTGAGCAGAATTCAAGCGGGAACAACTTGTATCTACTTTTTTGCAGTTCGTAATGCTAACAGTCATCTCTATAACTGTAGTTTAGTTGACTCTTTTAAGGTTCAGATTCGTGTGTTTCCGTAAAAGATGATCATACCAAAACAGTATTTTGCTAAGTCAATCAAGAATTGGCCAATGTCCAACAAACTAAGGTCAAATCAATCAAAGCGCTTAAGTTGAAACATACCGCAATTCGAATTCAATGAGTCTGATTCCCAGGAAATGCAAATAAGTAATCTTTTACAGGAACTCTTGAATTTCCCTTGTACTTTTTCTATTTGTACAAAGTTTCCTTAAGTTGAGACTTTCTTGCTTCGTTTAGACTAGATAGCATTATGTGCATTTCCTAAGAGAAATAAGTCAATGCCTCTCTAAATATCACTCCTTTCATTTGGAAGCAGCTATATATTCGTTTCTGATTTATATTTTATTATCTACCTTATCTTATATTTGTTTAAAATATTTTATGTATTATTGATATATGTAAATTTTTAATTCTTTATAACGCCTATATGTGTTGTTCTCCTTAACTCGATTCAAGGATGGTTCAAGGCAGTATAAAGGTTTATTCCCATAAATAATAAAGTAAACCTTTTAATACATTTATATTACATTTACAATATTCTCTTCAATCTATTATTCTTTGTTTAGAATTTACTTTACGATGCTGTTGATTTTTTTTTGTTATTGACCGCCTTTAGTTAATCTGTTGGACTAGATCTTCATTTAACGGATTTATGTATTCTCAATAATTTATATACGTAAAATCAATGAATAACATTTAACATGGTACTTGGCTACCAATATTGACGTTACAATTCCTAAATGCCTTCTTAAGTCGCGTCTATCAGAATTTTACGACAATATTCTACTTATCGACATAAATTCACACGATCGCATTTGAAATAAAGGTACCAGGGCTAGAAAAGGCACAATAACGGTAACAGCAGCGTCAGAAACTTTAAACAATCCTCGCCCGATATCTCTCACATCGGATATCGAAATATCGAAGATTAATACTTTTAACCGCTGAAGTTCGAAGACAATCCCGGTCCCACGGAATAATCGAATAAATAATACGCCTTCCTCCCGTGAATGCGATAATAGGGAGTCAAGTTCAGAGAGGCCAATGAAAACAAATAAACAAATTGGCCAATTTTGCCGGAGCTAACTGTTGGTACATAACGAGACGAGAGCAACGCAACGGATTGTGCAATGCCAATGCTTCCTTTTTAGTTCAACAAGCGAGTTATGTTTCCTCTCACTCTAGTTTCATATAATTTACTTTAGAATCCGTTGTTGGTAGTGCATCTTTATTGATCGGTAACGCGTCAGTTGCAGTAGGCAGTATTCATTCATTGATTTATCTATTAACTATGTGTTTTGCTTAATTGCATGTAATGTAGTGAAGTTTTTAACTCTATTCTGAATAAGATGTAGGCCGTGATTTTGCTCGTGTTACATGTCGTTTATAATTACTGCTGCTTTTGTTATTTATCGTAGCGTGATTTTGTATTTCCTATAATCTACTCTAATAAATCCGCTATATCGCATAAAATTATTTTTCAATTCGGTTTGTTAGGGTGATCAAATATATAAATTTGCCAGCTTTGAAATGTTTAACAGACTACTATATTCTGTTATTGATGTTTCTTTTTTATTGAGAAGTTATATTTAACATACCTCCATCAGATAACATATTTTCAATGACAATTTGTTTGGTGGAAATTGCAACAGTGCCTGAAAACTCTTTTATTAGTTTTTTTCATGTTTGAAGATTCTTTATTGCCTGGTTTATCTTTAAAATTTGTAGATATCGGATAACAAACTCAAAGGAATATTGTATTCAGAAAGTTCCTTTATCCAAATATATCAAACCATTCAAAAGAAGCGTTCTATATTCGTCTTTAGTCTTCAAATATCCCGATTATTGCCACAAGTAATATCATAAGTTGATTCATACTTTCTCTGTAGGATAATCCTCCTCTTATTGCTCCCAAGTAAACGCGTCGCTTACGCTTTTCTACCCATACATAGCTGCAGATGTATGTGTGGACTGTGTCTAGGTAAAAGTTTAAACGTCGATGTAGTGAAAAGTTTCACCAAAATGTAATTGTGGTGGATATTTTATTTGAATAAGGGCGGGAGTCGCGACGGTGAACGCTCGCTTTTCAATGAGAATTCAGTTTTAAGTTTCTGCAGAACGTTTACCATGGAAGTTGATATTAAATTGTAGTTCCAGCTAGTTTTACACGTATTTATTGGAAGAAAGTTCTTCGGCGCTCTATCGAATTGTTTGTCATAGGTTTCAATTATATTTTATACATAGATAAGTCTTTTAGTTAACTTAAATACTTTTAGATTTACAATATGCATTGACTTTTTTGATATAACGTTATACTTTTTATGTTTTATTAGTAGTGGATACAAATAATAAGACTTGAAAATATTTAACTTAAAAATCGTTTGAATATTAGAAACATTTTAAGGTACACGCGGTGTCAATGTGTAAAGGAAACAATACTAAATCATACAATCATCGTCATACACATGTGACTTCCTTCAAACAATTCCATCTCATAGGTGTAAGTACAAAAAATGCTCAATTTCCGATGTCGCATCCGATAGTACGGACAGACGTGCCTACAAAAAACCTTTACAAAATTGTATCGACCAACACAATAGTGCGTTTTGAAAAAAACAAACATTCTTTATTCCCTTGTCTTAGAGATTCAATTTGAATATGTTTGATGTCGAGAAAATGCAACAATAAGTTGGTGGAAGTATTAAGGCATCAGAAAAAGTGGTAGTGTGGGAAAGATTGTCGTAAAAAACACAACATCTGCGTCTCTATTGAACTGGATTCGAGTGGCTGAATGGGATGGGACGGTAACTCTATACACCACGTTGAGGCCTTATCATTCTAATGTGTTTTACTTTTGATGAAGCTTTTGATATCATGCTGGTGTACTCTGCATTTTAGATTTATTTATTTCCATGAATTTAAATTTAATAATATTAGAAACGCTTCTTATAGCTTCTTCAGTATTATTTCTATAAGTATCAAAGTTAAGTACTATAAGTTTTAATCTGTTCTAGGTTTCTTAAACAATAGTCGTTGAAACACTTTCAAGTTTTGAGACGTAAAGCTTGTGATTATTTCGCTTCTATTTTCGTTTGCCCTTCTTATTGGATGTTTTAAACACAGAAACTTATGTTTCTTTCTAATACTACTAAAGTAAAAACAAGAATATAAGCGATCTGAGCATAAGCGGTTACCATAGAATGTGAGGGTTTATATTAGCAGGGATATCATTCGCTAGTTTAGTTACTAAATCTGCAAAAGGAAATAACTATCTATACTTCATTTGGTTAGGTACTTAACTAATGGTAAACAATCTTGATGTGTCTTTCTATCTAAAAACTCAGTTTAAAAATAAAATGCTGCCAAAGATCAATGTAAATACAATAATAACCATTACTAAATCAATTGAACCGTTAGTTTAAGCAGTAGTTTATTTGTTTAATATGTGTTTGTGTCAAAAGTCACATCAAGATTGTTTACCTTTAGTTAAGTACCTAACCAAATGGAGTATAGTTAGTATAAGGGGCAAAAGGAACTGGTACCTTTGCTGATAGCTCAGCATCTCCTTAAGAACCCTTTAAAGAAAGGATTGCAGTACTGCTACTGCAATCCTCTCTCTGTCTGCACAGACAATATAAAAATACGTGGCATTTACAAATAGGGTACATGAATAAAATGAAAGGCAACATACCTAAGTCATGTTTACTTACGGAATATAACAGAAATAAATGAAATAACAAAGTAAATTGACTGCTTAGTAAAATTACAAATAGTAGTCTCTAGATTGGTATGGTATGTATTGTGTATGTTTTCAAATAAAACTGTTTGGAAATATTGAACTACTTTTTCTATGCCGTTATTACGTCATAAACCAGTACCGTTATCTTTGTTTAATTATAAATACTATCATTAATAATAAAACAAATCTAACATTGTTTGGTTTCAATAGACAACTCAATTTAGTTTTGCCTTGAACATAAAATTTTGTCGGAAGTTGTAATTTAATTGATTATAAACTACAAAATTATGACTGATACTAGTTTTAAACAGTACACAGATATACGATTTATTTAATACTAAACAAAACGCTACAGTCCGTATGTCATATAAAATAATAGAGCGAGAATTGAATCCGCATTCGTGTACCGGCAATCAAACTGATGTACGTATCCTGTCTGCTGTGTCATTACTCCGATTTATAGTTGTTGTAGTGTGAGAAACTACCAGTCAAAAATGTGTATTATTTACTTGCCACTGTTCAATCTATGTTGATATGTTTAGTTAAATATTTCTTTTCTTTGATATTTCGTGAATCTTTATCTATTTCCAAGTTTGGATTCGATTTGTCCTTAAGTCTCTCTAGTTATACTTCTTCTAATATGATTTTCCTATGTCGTAGAGTATCGACGGATTGCATTGTAATCTGGTTACTGCCCACGGCTTAATACCCGTGAATTTCATGGAACATATAATAATATATGCTGTGTTTATCCAGGATTTAGTCTTTTTGTGTGCCGAATTTCAACTAAAGCCTTTTAATGATTAAGCAAAATATCTAAACAACTTTAAAATCTTTTCTTAGGATTTGAATTTGAAATTGACCGTTAGGTACTTTGATTAAAATATTTGTACTCAGCCAATGTCTTTAACAAAAACTGTCAAATATCAAAATGATTATTTGGTTAAGTTTATGTGGTATGTACATAAAAATTTGGGCTGCAAATGGCAACATTTTTTTTATTGTTTATGACGCAAACGAGCAGACGGATTGCCTGATAGTAAGCGATTACCGCCATCTGATCTGGTTTGATTATTGTAACTGCAATGTGCTTTTCAACTTTATTCAATTTTTTTCAAGGCTCCGTAGGCTAGTTGTTATATTTTAATATAATCTTAATACGTTTATACAATAAAGTAACCTATAATATTAACAATAACAACGTATTCGGTTATACTACCTGCGTTTTTTATACATCGCACAACCGTTAGTTGCACAACTCTTTGAAATGTTTAAACAATATTTGTTCTGTAGTTACACAATGATTTTAAAACTTGATAAATATAACCAAAATATCAAATAATATAATATGTATTTAATGTAGAAATTTTTCTTATACAAATAGTATTTACAAATACAGATTTGAACAAGTTCGAAAAATAGAATGTGCTTTATTCGATTATAATCGGAATAAAACGAGGTTTATAATCGATGTTATTGAAACTCCTTGCGAACAGTAGGTATCGTTATCAGTAGATTATTATCGAGTGATCATCGCGCCTGAGATATCAGTTTCCTGTGCAGGTATAATGCGCGAACGCCGGATGTTACTTTGTACACAGCTGGTTGGAGCAAAAACATGATTATATAGTTCACTTAGAATATAACTTTTGATGTATCCAGAGTATGTGTTTAACATCTATTGAATGCTTTTCAATAGAATTATTACAAAATATTAAGTTCTTCAAATTGTTGTACTAAAACCTTTGTAATCTACATACATAGATGATGTTCTTAGTAAATCTAGTGACATTTTGTAACGTACCAGCATTAATTGAACTTGAGTGTCACTAAAACCAAAGTAAGAAAATAATTTCGAACCCACGCTAGACGCAACGCCGTTATTTTATTGAAAGAAGATAAAACATTTATCTTTCCCGCGAACATATTACCCACATTCTTCAAACTAACAAGATTCAATGATTTCCGAACGTCTAAACGCAGTGTTCGCTGCACCGCTTCGCGCGTCGCACAAAAAAGCGACAACATCCGACTCTAAAAATAAGCCGTATAATTGCAGCTCAAAGCTGAAAGCGCAATGCTTTCGCTGCAGCGGTTGTACGGTTGCCCTTGACAACCGAGACCCAGATACTATCGCGTTCCACGCACACATCCTCGCTCTCCCACACATACGCGATCCACGAATCCTTCCAACACATACGCTTACTCACGCTACGTATACCTACAGCACACACATGAATGCCTTGCGTTCTGAAGTGAGCTTTTTAATTTTTTTTCGAGGAACGTTCTTTGTGCGCTTCTACAAAGAGTTTTGCCCTGTGATTACTAGTCGGGACGTTTTGTAGTGACGGTGATGTAATGCGGAATGATTTCTGAATGTTGACGCAAGTTTGAATTTAGAATTGGGAGAATGAATTGTTCTAATTTATTTTATTTACGAATACCTAAGTATTTGCCATTCATGACGCAAGCAATCATTTTGCCGTCGCTGTGTCACTTGACTTTAGAGTACAACATAAGAAATTGCTATATTTCATATGGGACATTGATTTGATGTAAATACAATGGAGCACGAAAATCTTTCTAAGTACCTCAGGAAAACACAGTTAAGTACTAGAGGGGAAGCGAAAAAGTCGAAACAAGCGAGTTGCAATTTACTCTCTCTTTGTACACGAAACAAAAGACATTTCTTTTGATGCGCATCCTTTGGAAGACATAGTTATAGGTCCGAATCGCGAAAGTTTTATAACGAGAAGGGAATTTGATCGATAGCGAATAATTGAAACATGCTTAGAATATTGAACACCTATAGAAATTACACCAACATAATATAGAATAAACCTACTTTCTATCTATAATATTACCATAGAATAAATACATTTATATCTGTTCTGTTAATAAATTTAGACTACAGGCTATCCAATAATAACAATCGCTTGACGTCACAATTCTGCAAATGAAGTGCCAATCGATTCCAATGTCTCTCTCCAGAATATCGTATAAAGTTCTTGTGGCCACTACGTTTAAAAATACACCTGACCAACCCAATTCATGTGTCAATTGGAACAATCATTTTGAAATTTAAATTTAGAATAGCACGTGGTGGGTTGAATAAAATTAGAACTGTTCTATTTTCCTTGTCCCTTTTTTAGGCAAATGGACTGCGTAGGTTGTAGAAATGTGAATGAAAATCAGAATTATATAAACGTAAGGCACATTTCACAACGTGTTTAAAATTTGTCGTGTATATACATGTATTTTGTATTCGTTTTATTAGTACACAAATAAATTGGAAATCCTCTTTTATTTGTATTCATTGATGAATTGATGATACATCAACATCATATTAAATAGGAATTGTATTTATTTATTTGATGTATTAATTACATCAGTTTAAATCCGAAGCACATTGCTGACCATAAAATTATCTTTAAATTATAATTAATAACAATGAAGTTCACAATAACAAAACTATTAAAAATAGATACAACCCATAAATAAATCTGCTAAAAATGTGTCGTATCGGATCTCGATCATTGAAAATAGACAGTTTTAAATTGAAACATTTCAAAAATAGTTCGCCCTTAAAATAGTGTAACAGAAATAGAGCGTGGCATTAGGCACTATGTCCGTACCCTTCTATTAATAGAGTTTGTTTACTCCACTATGATAACGCTACCAAATGACAACGCTCCCAAAATGTTAAGAGCGCGTTCACCGAAGCGTCACCCAAAATTGTGCGGGCTATAAAAGCTCGCATTTTATTGTTGTTTCATAGACATTCGGTAGTACACATGTCAAAAATATAAAGAGATGGGAAATTGTGAGATGGTAAACAATATTTTATATGAAAGGATGAAATTACTAGTTATTTTGCTGTTGATTCTATCAACGTAACGTAAGACATAGAAAAAATAATTTAGAAATGTATAAGCTAACTGTGAGATTAACAAATAATATAAAAAACAATGTGATTATTATAACTTTTTCACAGCAATTTCAGAGATGATACAGATTATTAAAGTTATCCTTGCTAAATGCAGCTGATTAAATTTATATATATATATATAGTATTGCCTACCTACTAATATTTATGTTGAACGTCTCTAGTTTAAACTATACGTCTTTACATTTTTAAAACGTCTTAAACATTTTTGGACGTTTACGTAATTTAAAATTTTAAATAATAAGCAGGAAGATTTTCAATTAAAATTAGATATACAGGGTGTCCGGTAATTAATGGATTACCTGGAAATGTCTTATAGTGGAACCGATGGCGGTTCAGAAAAAAATATGAAAAAAAATATATCCTAACTACTACCTGAGATATGTGTTTTTTTTTTAATTACCATGTATAACTTTCTTGTATACTACGACCATAAATAAATGAAATCCATCGGTTTTTTGTTGTTTTATTATTAAACACTAATTATGCTAATTGATAGACAGTCAAAGGTATGCTATGCTAATATGGCTTGCACTTTTTAATATATTTTTTAAATATTTCTTTCATTTTTTCTGAACGGGCTTCTACTATAAGACATTTCAAGGTTATCCATTAATTACCGGACACCCTGTATACATAAGTGTTACAAATTGACTTACAAACGCCATTTTTTGTCTTCAACGTCAAAACAAACTAGAAAATGTTCTATTATTATTTTTCTTCGCTCAATTTCTTGCACGAGCTTGCACGCACGACTATCGGGGTCAGGTTAAAGGGGTGAAGGGGTGCGGGGTGTGACGTCACCCCGCGAAATGTTAGCGGCACATGACAACGTGATTATCGCGCACCGCCAGTTTTATCAACGCACATTAACGTTGCAAACGATTTGCTAATGTTAGTTGGGATCACGGCGAGATACTTAGCAATCTACAAATATCTTACGTATGAATTTAGTATCTTAGAGCAGGCCACTTAAGTATGACGTCACTTTAAGCTCCAGTCTATTTTGTGAAGAGTTTTCACCTTTAGCATTTTCGGGTCATTTGTTTTTAGGGTTGCCACTTAATTTATTTGCAATTGGATCCGTGTTTAATAATTATGAGTATAATATATATTGTAACATAATATATAATTCGTATTTAATACTTAAGTTAATAATTTAAAAGTTTTAAATGTATATGTAATTTATAGTCTGATCTAGCACGAATCACAACAAAAATTAAATTCGAATTCGCCCATAAATTATGGAATCAGATGGAAGATAATTTATATCTGCTGATTGTTATGAATTTTCTTGTAAATTGTTCACAAACATAGGTTATTCGCGCCATTGCATCGATTCGCGCTCTATTCAAAACACGAGAGCGCGCATGCGCTGCCCGCCATCGCAGTAAACATGTCCGGGCTGGCCCATAACTTGCGAATTTTCTTACCTTCCTTTATTCTTCCTTGTTCACAATTTACATTGTTCCCCTATAAAACGATCCACAAGTTTATATTCAATGTGCTCGCTATAGTTGGATGTTTTTGTCGACAGATTGGTGCCGGCCGCACGGATAGTTGGCCTCGTCATCGCCTCGTGCGCCGAAGCAGCAACCACACGAACAACCAAAAGCCACAAAATCCTCAAACCAAAGCCTCCAGTCATATCTTTCGTTTCGAAAATTTAAATATAAGCACTATTTTTTTAACCTTTTAACGATAATCTAAATCGTAAATAGTATACGCTAACTCCCAAACAGTACAAATTAATTTAAGTCTGAAGTGATCGGTATTTACAATAAATAAGCCTTCAAGCGAACAGAAGAAAAACAACCAACGACCAGTATTTAAACGTTCCAAAATAATAGAAATCGTTAAACGAGTGCACAAAATATTTTATCGATCGTTAACAATTATAATACGAACCGAGTCCTCGAGCATTTTGTAAAAAAAAGTCAGCCAAAGATTTTTATAAACCCTTAGACATTAAGAGTTCGTGTAAGTTAAACTGCCTCTTATTAAGGACTTTTATATTTATTCCTTAGTTGGATAACGAAGATATTGTGATTAGTTTTAGTGTAAACCAGTGTGCCGTATAACCGTAACGTTTAAGTGCTACTTAGAATACCGCGAACATTAATAAATTAACGGAGCCACGACATAGAGTACAAATCGCAAGTTCCAGTGCAGTTCCGAGTGTTCAGTACAACAATAGACTTAGAGCTTATTTTTGTAAGGGTTTTAGCCGCGTGACGCGATGAGGGAGCGTCGCAGCAAAGCGTCATGAGCGAAGCGCTCCGGGGCGAGGCGGGCGCGGACAGCGCGCATCTACCGCCCTTCTCCACCTTCGGCGACACCATGGCCGAGAACGAGCAACGGATCCTCGCGGCCGACACCCGCCTGCTCGACCCCGCCTGGGAGTACTACGAGCGAACGGGCGACACGGTCTCAGTTATCGCCAGCCAGCCACAGTATCGACCGTGGGAATCAATGCCCATAACGGTCAACTCCAAAGATGCAATCCTTCGGGCCGGCTTCTCCGCCTCACTGGAGTACCAGCCTGTCACACTGCAGCCGATAACGAACAAGCTGCCGTCCTTCCAGAGCCAGTTCCAAACGTTTCCAGAAACTTCGGTGATACCAGAAACGGGTCTGCCAAGCGTGACCCCAGTGCCTGTCACGGCGAGTCCAACGCCGAGCGCGAGTCCTAGTCACTTAACACAACTCACGCAACTCACAACGCCGTCGTCGCCGGCGCACCTCACCACCCTGGCGCAGGTCACGCCACTGTCGACGACATTGACTACACTATCACCAGTTAATGCAACAACATTCCATACGTTAACGGCTGTCAATGCGAGAAGCTACCCAATAGTGCCAGCTCCATTGCAGGCAAGGGAACTGGCTCCAGCCCCACAAACATACATCGACGACCGTCATATACAATTATACCAGCCCAACATCGCTACAATAAATGCTTTTCCGACGCAAAACGGCATTCTACACCAGAATGGCACGCTCCTGCATCAAAACGGGAGCTTAATACAAAACATACAAAGTCCGACAGTAGTCCATGTGTTGAAAAACGAACCTTTTGATGTGAAAGCGCTACAAGACAAATATACTCCGAACGGACTGCATCATGCAAATTTCCAGAATCCAATGTTGATTGATAATACTTATGAGAAAAAAAATGGGTTTGGGAGTGGTTCGTCGCCTACAAGATCGGACTTTAGGAAGAAAGAGAGACGGAAAATGCGCGCGAACAGCACTGAGTCTGATGGTTCTAATATGGAGGTTGGGTCTGAGAGCAGTGGGCAGGTCGCAGCGGTGTCATCCACGGCTGGTTTCAAGTCACCGATGCACGGTGCTCCACCGATGGCAACCGGCCCAATGGAACTCGACGACATCTCCAGTGAAAAACAGGTGAGCATTTATTATGACTATTAAACTCTGTCTATTAAGGGCTTCTCTCTTAAGGCATATAATTGATGCAAATATATTTGCTGCTAAAGTTGACAATAATATTGCTTAGTTTTGGCTAGATGGTGTTGTGTGTATGTGGTAGAACATTATTTTATTTTAAGATTGAGAATCTAAGCTTATTTTAAAACAAGAAAGATTTAATAATCAAGAATTCCTTAAGTATTGTAATTGTTGACAGTTTCAACTTCGCCTAATAAATACTGAGCATTAGTGGTTGATGGAGCCACAAATAAGTGATGTAAACAAAATTATATGTATCATATCATATACAAAACGTAGCCGAGTTGAAAGCAACACAATAAAATTGGGAACGACAACTAATCTCCCTTCCCACGAATTGGTGAATCGCGTAAACAAGCCGCGCGGGACTCGCGAAAAGCCGTCTGTATATTCGACGAAAGATATGAGAATTCTCAGAATTTTCATTCGGCTACACGCCCGCTGAAAGTGGATATTCGAGAGAACCCGAAAAAGAGAAACTTTCCCCGTAATTCCACCTTTTATTATTCGGGGAGCAGTTTTTATTCCCGGTCTTGAGTTTCGAAATGGCCGAACTCTCTGTCTTCGCGGCTATAAATTTAATAGTTAGCCGATTCTCTTGCTCCGCCAATAAATTAACTTCCTCTCTCGTTTAAAACACAAATTAAAGTCGGGCGATTTACGCGTGTCCTGCTTAGAAAATTTTATGACTTTGAAATTTAACAGCGAATGCAATTAGTCGGCAGTTTTGAAAAGCCCTCGATATTAACGGAGTTAGTAGGCTTTAATTGTGGCTCATTTTGTAGCTTTTAAAGTGCCTTGTCCACGTGTAAATTATTATATCAATGCTTATGTATTTACTGTGCTACGTTGGTTATTTTCAACTACAAACTTGCATTTTCTTGCTCGTCTTGAAATAATTCATGAATGAGATCGATTAAACTTATTAACCTCGTTTTATAAGCAGCCACACTATTACCTCATGTCTCTTAAAACGCGGGGCTCATAGATTACGTTAGTCGAGTGTAGGCTTCAAAACTTCAGACACTTTTGCGAATACTCTGCAAGCAAACCTGCAGCTATCCTTAAAACATTCTACTCTACAATTCATACGATAATTATCCTTTATATACTTAGAAAAGTCTTAGTTCAAGTCAAATACAAATATTATTAGAAACATACATTACTTATATGGGAAGATATTCATTATGCAATTATGTTGCTACAGTCTAATCAGTAAGAAAAACTACTAATTATTTCTACTAGCTTTTCTAGTTTAAACTTCAAATGATCAGAGTACTTTTCTATAATTTGTTATAATTGATGTCGAGCAACAGTTCGTCGTATAAAAAAGTGATCTAAGTGCTAGAGGTCCAGACTATGACGACATTCTTTACACAATAAATGTCAGCGTTTCCTAGTCTAATAACGAACACCTTTGCTTACGCGCAGCTGCTGACTCTACAATAGACTCTAATTATTATTAGAGATGCACCTACACGATTAGTCGATAGTAGCTTTATAACCGACAATCAGTACGATAAAATATATGATATGTTTCGAATGATAATAATATAAACGTTAAATTTAAACATGGTTTAGTTACTTTTTTATATTTGAGTAAAGGTATAATGTAATTAAATAATTGGATCGAGTGATATTTTGTTATGATGTTTCTTTTTGCCGATTACTATTGTAAAGATGTGAGTTTTAATGATCATTAGTCACATTGGCATCCTAATTGGACGGATACGGTAATTTTAAACAAATGCATTTAACTCGACTCAAAGTGTTTCAAGTATGCTTTAGCTTTTTTCAAACGTCAACTAAACACCTTTATGTAATGCAACAGATAATGTTTTTAACGGCAGCCAATTAAATACTCGTAACGTAATCGGTGAGATAGTATTAAATCGATAAAATCGACTAATTTTTAATAGACCCAATGACTCGACTAAATGATTTGACGAGTTAATTCATCAAGAAAGTACAGCTGCCTGTGCCTTAATAATGATTATTATCTGACATATAAATTAATAATATAATTATCTTATAGTTAAATAGGCAAATAGGTATAGTTACTATTAATTACCCAGTGTGCGAAATTCGACCGTAATTAATTTTCTTTTAACTAATTTAGCTTTCGGCTTTACTTGCGCATAAACTTTAACTGTGCCAAATTGCATGCATTATGCTTAAAAATGTATACAGACGTTTTTAGTCACGTTCTTATTATTATATATAGTTATCAAAAATATAGTTCACTACAATTGTTCTCTAAAATATTGGTCTCTATCAATTCATTACACAAATCTATATTTAAATAAGATTACAAAATTTTGAATTCAAAAATATATTAGCACAGACGAATAATAAAAAATATGAAAACGCTGTCGCAATAAAATTTAATCTTTATGACGTCACGCTAGACCTCATTTTCCTTTGTCATAGAATCGGCTATTACTCATTATGCGAGTGAGTCAAATGGGGAAAATCCAAAAGCTTCCTAGAAACGCGGACAAAACATTAGGAAAAACGGAAGAGAGCTATATTTTAGTTATGTATAGATAATGTGCCTGCTCATTTGCTTATTTCGGAGGCAATTAGGCGGCAACTTACGGTTTTCTAAGAAATATTCTTCATAGGTTTTGAACACAGAATAATTGCGAAATATTGCTAAAGAGCAAGGAATTTATTTTCCCAGTAGATGGAATTTGACTTAAGCAAATTGTGCACGTTGATTAGCTAGTAGAGTAGACAGTGGCACTCTACCAATTATTATACAACTAGATTTTGCCCGCGGCTCGCTCGCGTTAATGTAACTTATGTCGATAAATTTTAACAATACTTTTCATAGATAAATGCCCATTTCTGTACCCCTGATAAGCGTATGCGAAACTTCATACAATCGATCGAGTAGTTAAGGCGTGAAAGCGTTAAAAACAAACTCACATTCGCATTTATAAGATTAGTTAGAATAAAATTCAACCTTAGTAATAAGGATTTGGACTACACGTAAGGAGATACGTATTAAGAACGCGCTCTTTTTCAAATTCAGCTATTGACGTGACACAAAACAATATTCTTTTTAAAATAATAATTTTTTTAGTGCTGCAAGTTGATATAACAAGAATTAATAATAAAACTTTTATCACACGCGTTTAAAATACATTTATGTTTTAAGCGTTGGTTAAGTAGTCCATATTTTGCATACTTCGAAACATTGTAGTCCAATCATTTATATAAGCCCGCGATATGACTGTTCTTTGCTGTAAATACACTAAAGGTTAGTTCGCAAAAGCAAAATGATGCACTGTAATGAATACTTAGCCTAATTAAGTGAAAAAAACATACATCTGCTGCGTAAAACGATTAGAATAGTCTTAATTGATATTCCTACAAGGAATATCAATTAAGACTATTTAAAAGGCATTTGTGGTCTTTAATAATGAAATAAAGTTGCATCCGATATTTAATTACAATTGTACAAATAATATATAAAAATGATTTACAATGAAATATGTTCAAGTATAAATATTACCATTTGTAAAGGCAATATGAGATATTTAAGAGATATTCAAGTCGGTTAAGTGGCCGGCTAATGAAGAAAATCGTCAGAATTAGACTGTAATTGTAAATTTATTAAAAAGTTAATTAATAATAATTAACTTTTTAATAAATTTACAATTACAGTTACTCGTTTTACCAGTAAAAGCATGACAATCATTTTGTCTGTAAGTTCTTTACAGTGCTTTTACAGTGTTGAAGCCTAGCAGTATGACAGCTTATATAAACTTGAGAGCGATGCTATTCTGCAAGATTTCATCATCGTATTCACGCCATGCTTTATGTCAAAAATTTTACCGCGAACTTTAATGTCAGTTTGACAGCAACCAGTAATCATAATATTATAAAGAAAATTCTATAATATTGTCTTCTGTTTACGCGAATGTTATTCATTAAAATTTAACTACTATATACGGATTTTATTGCATTGTTTATTTAACACTGTATTACATAATTTTGAAACTGTTACACTACTACTACTATTGAATTTTACTAATTTATAAGCTAATAAAATTATTAAAACTATTTATATTTACACTTTCCCCGGCGTTTCGGTTGCTTTTCAGTAGCCATAGTCACGGAGAGACCCCGTAATATAAATAGTTTATTAGTATAAATTAGTAAAATTCAATAGTAGTAGTAGTAGTGTAACAGTTTCAAAATTATGTAATACAGTGTTAAATAAACACCGCGATAAAATCCGTATATAGTAGTTAAATTTCATAGAAAATTCTAATTTTCACTGTGAAATCATAATTGAGTTTCATAGATACAGTTGATAAAATTGCACATTTTAAAAAGCCTCTTAATTTTTATCAATTTAAAATTGAAACCGACTACAATACTCTTGATGAATAGCACTGGCTGATGTTTTAAGAAATAATATATTGGCGCGTAATCACACAGCGTATCTATCATCTGAAACAAACATTCGCGAACGAATTTGAATAGAATTCCATAATATTTAAATAATCGTCAGCTGTTTGTCGGTGCTACAATCGGTTGGTTCCGATTACGACCGGAGATAAGTACGAATGCACGAATGAAATTGCGCCAAATAATGGCGGCGCTCTTCTTATAGTCTCACAGCTGTTACTTTTTTATTGCTCAGAATTTAAGTTACATTGTAACGTAGAAATTTGAATATGCATATAAGGTACATAGTTCTTATTTGACAATATTAAATCTAAAAGCTTAACCAGCATCCCATCATAATCGCCCGACAGGCAGAGCCGTAAAGATACAAAATGCAACAAATTATGCATAAAAAATGTGACATAAAATATTTTCCAATTTACAAACAATTATATCGTTGATATGCAAAAGTCATAATGAGAGTAAACGAGATCGCTTCGATTGAATGCGCCGGCGCAGGACCGAGACGAGTCATTATAATGAGCGCGGAATACTCCGAAATTGTTGTCTGGCCAGTAATTGCAACGTCCCTTTATATTGGTGCCGAAATGCCAAACATTTGCAATATTTTCCTCTCTTTCTTGCTAACGTAAAACGAAAAGGATTTAGAAAGTTGGCAGTTGTCCAAACATTTGCTGCATGTTGGGCCAATGTTATGTTACGGGTTCGTGAATGAATCGCACACGCAACCAACGGGAATGCGATCAGATATGAGTGTCGTAACAGTAAAATATGACTTAATAAAGAGTTTGGAGTCATTTTGTGCGAATTAAAATTTTAAAACAGCATTATTTTATCGTTATTGTGTATTAAATTACGAAATTGTGAAATTGAACGTGTCAGAATACAGCAAAAGATTAATTAGATCAATATAAGAAATTGTCATTAATATGCTCCCCAATTTTTTATGGCAAAGTTGAAACATGTGCAATTATTAAATTGAATATATAATGATAAACAATATTTCATAAATTAAATATTTTAAATAAACAAGCCTCATTTTGCACACGATAAGGTTTGAGTGCTTATTATAAATGTAAAATATATGTATATATAAGAAATAAATGTGCTTATAGACGGTTATTTTAATAATAAATCAGTATTACCATTCGCAGACGAAAAAGAAACGGAAACGGTGCGGCGAGTGCATCGGTTGCCAACGCAAAGACAACTGCGGCGACTGTGCGCCTTGCCGCAACGACAAGTCGCATCAAATATGCAAGCAGCGACGGTGCGAGAAGTTAACAGAAAAGAAGGTAAGTGAATGTGCTGCTTTATTTCGACGGAAGGGTAGATTTAAAGAGGTCATTTATAGGCGAACATGTTAACCGACGAGGGGGAAGGCGGGCCAACGTGGATTTGTGACTCCACTGCCGCGTCAGCTGACAAATCGGACACTTATTTCTTGGTAATGCCACTTAGAAACATATGAGCTAGCGAGCAAAGCTATTAATTCTAGCAATAGCAAAAGAAAATTCAATAGGTAATGGAATAAACACACGATGCATAGAAACCAAAATAAATTGCTTAGATACCTTACTTAGTTAAATGTTGTTAGCGACAAATATGGTCAAAATGCTTATTACATACATGGGACAATAAATGTCTCCTATTTGTATTAAAAGGATATGCAGATGTATGGTGACAATTTTAGATATAGTTGAATGTATAATCGATTATCCTAGACGACCTTTCGAACGTACTGACCAAAATGCATATCTGGAATGGTCCAGAAACATGGTAAGCACCTTCGAAGAAGGCGGCTGCAAAAAGGTTAGTTCAATCGAATGGTAGAAAGAACGGACAAGAATGAATTTGGCTTTCTCTCCAATGAGGTATTAAAAGCTAAATGTAATAATAATAAATAATGTCACCTTGATGGTTGGTTTAAGGCACACCAAATCTATTACCCCATTAACGGTGACAAGCACTCATCATCGTGGTTTTATACCAAAATTTAAGTTAATAACATTCACGAAAATACTTTTCAATAACACGTTGCTTTTCGATTTCAATACGATAGATTATACATTCGGTTGAATTCAGATAAATTTCATAAAAAAAATGTTGAATCGATTTGCGAATGACGCAAATAGCTCGTTGTCGCCTTGTCGGTGGTGTCATTTGCATTAATTTATTCTGTGGCGTGTGTTGGCCGACATCTTGTGTGACGCGGTGATGCTTGACAAGATGGCGGCTCTAACGTGTGATGTTTAAATTACAAAAGACATTTAAAAATAACAATAATTATAAATTAGATTAATGGAGCTGTCCTACATTTTCTCCGTGTGTGTTGACTTTTAGAAAAAAGAGGTATAAAGAATTTTGTCGGCCGTAATATTTTTCATGAAATAACGCGTAAAGCAGAGAACAAAATAGAGAAGGAATGTAAAAATAGCTTTTATCTCTACAGTCATCATCAAATTCAAATTTATCTTCAACGTAAAAGAGAAATGCGTATACTTCAAAACAAAACACAAAGATAAACTTATTAACATAAAATAGCAATAAAAATATAACAGCAAAATTAATAGCCCGTGAAAAGAGCATTCGCACTCTGCGTTATATACGCACAGGCTGTATAGTATTTCTTTTTAATTAGGTCGCGAATATTTTATTATAGATTTAAGTGCATACGGTATTCGTTCAATTGCCTTCATTTCATTCACTCATTTAAAAGTGCGGCGCCGGGAATTTTAAGTATATATCGTACGTCGATGATAACATTTATTATCCTTTTTGCTACCGTTTGTGTGACAACAATATATTTCTTTAAATGCACTTAAATTATATTTATGAGTGCAATTACAAGTGCAAAAACATGTGTGTAAATGATTTATTATGAGTAATGATATATGAACCTAACCTAAAGACATTGTATGCAAGATTTAACACGCTTAGGTCATCGACTGGAACATTTTGAACTGCTTCGAAAATACGACGATCGAATGACATAACCACACATAAAAACACTCATCTTATATTCTGAAATTGAAAATATTCCTACTACTACATACTTTGTTATGTTTTTATACATTTCCTGTGACAAATTCGCATTTAGTCAGTTCTAGAAGTTAGACATGTTGATGGTTATGGAAGTGAGATAAAAGAATACCCTAACTTATATCAAAATTGCGAATGTGAGTGTGTTCGTTTATTACGCTTTCACGTCTTAATTATTTGACTGATCATCATGAAATTTCGCATACACGTTGTCAGGGAAATAGAAAAAGATATAGGGTACCTTTTATCCAGAAAAAAGTACTGTTACTAACCTTACCTAACCTACATTTAGACGAGCAAAGCCACTTGCAAAATCTAGTATCTAATAAAGCGAAACATGCACACCAACTCATACCTTGTCATCGGTTGCTTTACAGCAGCCATGTTCACGGAGAGACTCAAGAGTCTCCCCGTGAACATGGCTGCTGTAAAGCAACCGAAACGTCGCGTCGGGGCAAAGTGTAAACTTAAATATAAATAGTTTTAATTAGAAAATATATAGCTTAAATAGTAGTAAAGTTCAAAATTAGTAGTGTTAGAGTTTTCAAAATTATGTAATAACAGTGTTTAAAGTAAAATAAACAATGCGACAAAATCCGTATAAAGTATTTAATTTCAATGTATAACATTCGCGTAAACATAAGACAATATCATACCTTACATGTTATAAAAAAATTGGTGATTGAAAAAAGTGGCCATGAATTTCTTACGGACTTCTTTTCATGTAAGCTGTTCAGCTTAGGAGTAATCCTAAAACAGGTTTTTTTTAATATTCATTATTACCTATTTTATTTGCTATTGATTTCTGACGCTCCCGAAAAATGTTTATAACAATTTTATGGATATAAGTATCAGGGATTTTGAAAATTTTACATGTTTAAATTGAAATGTTAAAGTTATATTTCGCAGTTATCTATTTGTAGGTTTTTTACTCTTTGCGGCCAGTATGTCATGGCTGACATATAAACATCTAGCACTATCGCTAATTTCTCTATAATATCCAGAAAGAGTTCAGAGTCAAATAAAACATATTGACGTAGAACACAATACATACGCCAAAGAATTATTAAAGCAATTATTAAATCTACGTACATCATACAACGTGAAAGTTTAAAAGTTAATATAGCAACGTACATTACGAAAACAAAAATGGCGTCTCGGAACGGTTGTACCGCAAAAAGTTTTCCAAATATAAAATTAGAATATTCAAACCGTCAAGTGATTATCGAGAGAGTGCGGTTCTGTTCTCTCGTCCTTAATGATCCATTACTGCCTTATTCTTACACTTCCTAATTTTCCATTCGTTTTCGAAGTTATTGCGGTGACTGTGATACTTTAATGCCATTTTTGTTTAACAGAGTTGTTAATCCGGAAAATTGATCTTTATTCTAAAGCATTAACGTTTCCCAAATTGTTTAAATTTATCCAAATTACGTTTCTTCTGCTTTCATTTTCATAATATTTACATTCTCACATTTCTACGTAGGAGTAAAGACAAAATAAAATAAGATAGAACAAGTTCAAAACCTAAAGTAGCTGTAGAAGGAGAAATTTTATGCTAATGAATTTCATGATGCCATGATACGCTTGCCTATAATTCACTGTTTAAATGAAGTAGATTAACACATTTCCTAAGGTCAAGAGGGCTTACCTTGAAAAGCCTCCACACTTTTTCTCTATCAAAATCTCCCTCAAAATTTATCGCCAAACCCTTTCATTCTGTAGCTTTCCGTAATCCGCCATCAATTGCCTACGCTTACGAAATTGTAAATAAGTTAGCTTCAAAATAAATAAAGAACTCAACATAATCACGGTTTTATCTTCTTATTAAAAGGCTATACTGAAAAAGTAGGCACTAAAATTACTCGAATACTTTTTTACGTAACCGAAAAAAGTTTTTAGCAAAGAAAGTGCGAAGCGAGAAACGTACTTGACTTAATTTACGATTATAAGTTACCGACTGCGAAGTAACTTTAGCAAATTAGTTTTAAAACAAGCACCGTAAAGCTTTTTGGGGGGATATGGGAGGGGGCACCTTTGTTCGTAGTCCAGGAATTACGTTTATTTAAGGCTATAAGGCCTACTTTGAATAAGTGCTAGAGTTACCTCTGAAACTTCTTCCTTAGAGGTTGATAATAAGTGCGTCGAGAAATGTAGTGGAAAAAGGTTGTGACAAATGATAGCACGAACTTATTAAAGGGCAAATATATTTTATTCACATTTAGTAAAACCTGCCGCAGTACGTCTAAAGGCTTTTTATATTGTACATTTCTTGTAGCCCATTTAAGTCTGATGACAGTAATTTTCTAGACATAAAATCGTAAATATAAACCGTGTGCTGCGTTTTGAGCTCACGGCGAGCCTTTAATGCGATAATTTTACTACAACATTGTATAGGTACACGAAAAAATCGTGGCATTTTTATAAAAGTATACTTAAGTACGAAAATAAAGGGCGTAACCTTTACGATATCAACAAAGTCATTGGTCGATTACGATACTTAATAACACAAAATGATAGCTGTGAACGGGTTTTAATGAGAATTTAATAAAATATAGTACCATTAAGCTACTGTATACTAATTGCTAAGTTAAATAAAGCACCTGGTTGCATAAAATACTACATTGTACGAAGTAAAATATGTTTAACAGAGTGTGTGCATTACATTAATGTTTTATTTACTTGCATCAAGATTGGATATAACTTTGCCATAGTCTCGCATTAATCTTTTAAAATTATAAACGAAGTATCTACCACGGAATAGTTTACCATTGATGTTTGAGTCTTGAAGATTATTGAAGAATGTTTGTCATATATATTTTCTTTAATAAAATTTTCGACGTTAAGTAGAATCTTACATAGTCTCTACCAAAAATGCTTACATTGTAAAGATGAAAGAGTAAACCTTGCCATACTGCCATATCCTTACATTAAAAGACTAATTCAAAATTTTATCTAGCAACGATACCTTAAAAGTGTACCTTGGAATGGTTAACTGGTAGTTTAGTTCAAACATTTATAAGTATATCAAAATGCAAAAAGAACTTTATCCGATATTTACCTGCAGAAGCAACCAAACTAACAAAAAAATCAATTCAGCTGTTATTTGGACACCGGTCGCTTTTCTTTTCTGAAAAACTTAGGTATTATTTATGTACGGTTCATATGTCGCCCACATTATCTGGGCATGGCACGAGCGCAACGTGCGCGGCAGATGCTCCGCGCATGCGCACCGCGCTCCAATCGTAGCGCGCCGCCGCCTGCGCATGAAACGCCTCTACCTTTTATCTGATTGTAGCTATTGTTAGGTAAAAGGTGTTGTGTGACGGATTTGTTATCGGCCTTTGGATACACTGTTATTTTTTATGGATTATGGTTCTTTATAAATTATTGAAGAATGTTTGTCATATATATGCCTTCTGGAGAAGGCAGACGTTACTTAAATGAACTACCGTCATTAAACCTAAAGTTTTCATCATCAAACAAACCTAACTATTCTTCTAAAACAGATAGCAGTCATTCAAAGTCAAAGTCAAAAATCTTCAAAGTAGTTGTTACTTAGTTTAGTGAAGTTATTCATTTGGAACAAGTTAATTATTGTATCGTATGGTTCTACTAATATTTCAAACATCGCTAGTAAAATTATCACTATTCTTACCTACTATTTGCGATGGCGCTTCGGTCTTGTTTCTAGCATAAGTTATCTGTTACTGTAAAGGCTATATGTACACGAGCAGCGTATATCTTTTATATAATTATATTTAAAATGAGAACATACTTTTAAATTCTCGCAACATACTGTTGATGCTAGGAAAACTGCCACACAGCAATGCTCGAAGTGGAATAATTAATCGTTAAAGTTATAGATTAAACATCACAATATTTTTTTATTTTCTTTTATTATTATTATAGGTAGGTAAGGCTTACTTGGTCAACCGTTAGACAAAAGATATAGATATATAATGAAGTCCAACATGACCTAATTAAAAATAACAGTTTTTCGAATAAAATATTTCAGTACGTAAAATATTTTACTCTTTTATTTAGTCAGTTTATAATATAGTTGAAGACTAATTGTTATCTGATGTTTGAAAAATCAGCACTAAAGCAATAATTGTCATAATGGTCACGAAATAATTTCCGTGTTAAGCAGACAGCTTTTCAGATATTAGGCACAAAGTATGTAGAACAACAATCTAAGGCACTTGTAATAAATTAACAATATATTATATTTATAGTGCAGACTATCAACATAAAACAAAAATAAAACGTATAATATATCTTTACAATGGCATCTTAATACACAATAAGTTGTGATTCATTTCAACACGCAATATTTTTGCCGATGACAACACTGCCTCTTATAAGAATACATCTGATTAGATGTTTCTTTAGTGTAACTATCTAGACAGCGCAAATTATGTAAGATAAATATTCTCCTTAGCTTATTTTCTGTTTAGCACATATAAGGTTTTACGTAAAAAAGTGCGCCTCTTTATTAAAACATAAAATGTTTGTGTCCTCATTTATTTTGTCTATGGTTTTCATTTGGTTTTTTGTCTATGATATTTTGATTTGTAACTGAAATAAATTGTTGATATTGGCGATAAGTACATACTGCAATACATATTAAGGTGATGGTTTGGCTTAAATTATGTTTTATTAGCAGCGATAGCCTAGTGGGAAATCGTTGGACTGCCACGCAGAGATCTTAATTTCGATCCCAAGGCGCGCATCTCTGACTTTTCGAAGTTTTTTGTAGTGCGTATTAAATAGTCAATTAGCGCTTGCTTTAACGGTGAAGGAAAACATCATGAGAAAACCTACATGTCTGAGAGTTCTTAATAATGTTCTTGAAGATATGTGAAGTCTGCCAACCCGCACTGGGCCAACGTGGTGGACTATGGCCTAACCCTTCTCACAATGAGAAGAGGCCCGTGGTCAGCAGTGTGACAGTTTAATACAGGGCTGATCTTATTTATTCTTCACTTAAAATATTTGATGTTAAAAATGTTGTTATGGCTAACATTCCCATTAAAAATAATAAATATCCTATCTATACGATACACAGCTGTATGTTTAATTTGAAATATAAACATAAAAATATGTGTTTACTGGCTGGCTAATGGTCTATGATCCTAGTAAGTCGTAACTTCATTAAATAAAAAGTTTTAATGCCAACAAATTAATTTCGCCACAGAGACCTATTTTAACATCTATAGTTGTTTTGTGTCGTAATATACAACATAACTCTCTTTAACGGCAGATTAAAATATTTCAGCTTATAAATACGCACGCATTTTACGAGTAACACCACAATAGCAATATCGCGGGTTAGAAACGGTAAAATCGATGCCAAAATTGTCTCGCTAAATAATAGTGTTTCTTTGAATTCGCAAACAAACGAGCAATAAACATTACCAAGAAAGTTACTATAAATCACTGAGTACTTTTATCGTACATTTTAATGGCTTTTTTGTTTTCGATTATTCATTCATACATTACTTCTAACATTTTTCTCTCCCAGTTTAATAGCGCGGGAATACGTCGCCATCTTGAAATTAAACTTAATTTATTGCTCCAAAAGCAATTTCTATTTTATCATAAGAATATCGAAAAACTCGAGTTTATTAAGCTTAGGATTTACGAGAAAACTTTGTTCTATTGTAATTTAGCTTCATATAAAACTAATATTGGTTGACAAACAATGAATATTTATTGTTTATAACGATTTTCTGTATACGAAAAACAAACTTCATCATAAATTCATGATGTAGTGGACGCTGTAATGAGATAAAAACAATATAAAGAAAAACAGATTATACGAAAAAGATATGACGGTTGCGTTATCGAAAAAAAATCGATTTTTAACTTGGACACGAACGGTGTTCGTCCACCCACAGGCGAGGCGATTATAACGGTCGGCGGGAGTTTACACTTTTGATTTTTTTCTTTTTTTTTCGAGCCGGCACGCGCCAAGGACCGGTGATTCACGGCCTCTGGGCCGGCAGATGTTAGGTCGAGCTTTTTGTGCTATCAGCTGATGTAACGGGCAGGACGAAGGACTTGTTAATGGTGCATCTTGCATGCTCCGAACTATTACGTGTAACAGGAGTCAGTCTTACGTAATTGTTTTCTTTTATACTTTGTTTTTTGCTGGGATAATCTTTAAAAGTATTTTATTTAATAATCACATTTAACATTGACCTGCGTCAATTGAATGTAATAAATATTTTAAACAGGACAACAATTTTTACTGGAACTCAAAACCAACGTATCTAAGACTAATGGAACACACAAAATTATTCAAATAACTCTACATCTCATAACTGTCAATTTTACTTATTTCATTACTAGTTATTCCAATCTACTAAGGTTCAATATGGCGTGTCAAATCCAATTTGATATTCCGTTAACAGCAAAATTACGTGGTACACAAAAACAAACAGGATGCGGCTCAGACGCGTGTTTATGTCAAAGTTATCTTTATAAATATAACTTTATTGAGACTCAGAGTTGCGGAAAATTGTACTTACTCATTCTAAGATACAATTTCGAACTTAACTTTGTCGTCTAATCATGGAGTTATTCTATATTATTTTCATATTGTTCATATTGTTGAAACCGTCACTCGCAATTCGAAATTAGAAAACTAAAACCTATTTCAGTAAAAGTTGCCAACAAAAAAATGTTATGCATATTACCCGTGTATATTAAAATGTTCTTTGTCATCCGAATGAGCTAGAATAAACAATAACGATACATTACACGTTAGTTTTCTAACACACCGCCATCCCATACAAATATTTTACCGGTAGAATTTATATTTTTCATTTCTGTTATTATTTCACACAATATGCACTCATTAGACTGCATTAGAGTTTTTAAATATAACAATAACCTTATGGAAAGCTGTGCAACGTATTTCCTTTTAATTAACAAATTTATATAAATATTTATACATACATAGATTCACGCCTGTTTCCCAAAGGGGTAGGCAGAGACTACGGATTTAAAATATTTATACATTACTATAGATTTAGATTATTGAGAAACAGTGTTTCTTTTATGTAGTTATTATTGGGATACTTGTAAATAAGACATTTCTAGATTTATTTTAGACCAATGAACTTTACAATTGCTCTGCCTCTACCTAAAACTTATTATGACTCACCAAATTCAAAAATAATAGATACAATTTTATCATTAAAAAACCATTTAAGTATAGTTTGTAAATAACAAAATAAAGCAAATTATGGCGTATCAAACATGGCCGCCATAAACTAGTACGAAGAATAAAACCTTTATTGTTGTTTGATAATAAAAAACTTCAAATATAAAAGCTGTGCTCATTGAAGTATTTACAAAGGACCGTTGCTTGCCATAGACCGGTTTTATCATCTGCATTTTAATCTATTAAAATAACACAAGTTTGAAATAACATCAACTGGCCTTTTCAGTTATTTAAATGACAGTTTTGTTTATATGTCAAAAATAGAACACAACTTAAAAAGGCCATATTTTATAGCCACTTGTTGAATCTCTCTAAAAGTAAATTCCATAAGTATATATCCATTTTCAATATCAATAATATTTTAAAACAATTTATCTAAACAGAAATAATAATATATTTGATAAAAAATAAGTTCTAGTCTTAAATTATTTTATTATTCATAATTCATCTTCCAATTGCAAAAGGCCGCATCGAGGCGGACTACTGTGCAACAAATCAATACTTTTTCCTAGCAAAGACTACCCCAATGCACGCAACTAATTCATACAGCCTAGAACACGATATAAATAACTACATCCATACGACCTCTTTTCTACAACCAAACAGGTACGCACACATGCGCAGCAAACCGACCAATAACGGCCCAGTTTCGTATCACAAGTGTTGTTGTGTGCGTGTGTGTGCGTGAGGGGTGCGTCGATGCACCCTTACCACGCACCAAACACGAAACTAAACTCGATGCATTTTATTATTATTAAATCGGGTTTACGTAGTTATGTACGACCGATGCGGATCCATTTGTTTATTGATATTTCGATATTTCATGGGCGTACTCCAGCCTTGTATTTACTGGAATTAAACAAAAATTATTACCTTCATAGACCTTTATTGCTTTTGGCTTTCAGAATTTGTTTGTGGAAATTTATGTATTTTTTCCTATCCATTAAGGATAGTAAAATAAAGTACCTACAGTCCTTAAATTCTGACTTTGTAGAGACAATGAAGGTTATTCAAGCCATTTACTTCTAATTGTGAAAACAAGAGCAATATTTTACGTATTATACTTACATTCTCCGAATATAAATGGACTTTTAAAAAGAGAATTTCCAACAAAATTTTGTATATGCCAGCCTTTTGGCATCATTAAAAGAATATAGGTAGTTGTCGTACGTAAAATTCAAAAATAACTTTCAATATTCTTAATTCAATGATATCCTTAATAAATAAACAAGTGTTATTATTTATGTATTTTACTACATTTTAAAATCTCATTATTTATACGTAACACAATAGAAATCTGTCAATATCGCCGATTCAAATGCATTATAGACGCTAAAGAATAAAAAAATAAAAATTCAAACTTTTCATTCGAAATGATATTTAAAAAATATTCTTTTCAAATGTAGTTCTCTTCCATGTGACTTATATTTTTTTTAAAGTTACGACACTTGCACTATATCTGCCAACTATAACGACGTATGAGTATGCAATACGAGGGTGCGTTCAGAGGCAGAACGGCGATAAATACGCGCGTGCTCACGCATACACGCTGCCTTAACGCATCGTGCGGTGACTTGAAGAGCTTTTAACACATTTAAATATACATAATATTATAGTTTTCTTTAAATAATGAGATCGGGATGAGATCTAAAGTTGTGTTGGGAATTGTAGAACAACTACGCTTTGCGGAACTAGTGGCAGGGATTAAAACAATTTATTGAGGCCGTAAGCCATATTCTAATAGTTAACGCAGCGCATATGGTCGTGGTTGTGGATTTGATGTTCACCCATTGCATAACTGACGTGACACCAACCTGGAAAGATAAAAAACATACTTTTAATTGCTAGTCAAATGTTAGTACACAAAAAATAATGTTTGTCACCATACCTAAGCCCTTTAACGCAAGACTGAGATTCAAGTTCAATGGAATCATTAATCATCTTCATAACCCTTTTGAAACTTATACTAAAAAAGTAAAGACTGTATTAAACTACAATTAAATTATCACATGCATTAGTGATACAAAAAAAATTGGAGAAAGCTTGCGAGAATTCTTGTTACTCATAACAACAGCGAGGTAGTCGAAGTCACAAACCATATATTCATTTAGATTACAAAATACCCATTGGAATATCAAATATATTTAATACGTCATACACTGATTAAGATTTACTAAGCTTCTAAAAACTATATTGATAAACTGGCCCTCAACATACTACAACTAGTCAAACGTAAACCAACTAAATGTACTGTAACAATATCGAAATAAAAAGAAACATTTTATAACTATAATGTCAAATTAGCTACGTCTCTCCATGTTCTCTACCTTTCTGTAACCTATATAGTTTTAGCTACGCATCACCTAGGTACACTAGTTCATACAGTTCATTAGAGACTTCCCCACTGACACGCGTCGATGCCGTGCAGCGTAAACCACCCTCACCTCACCCCTTACATCCCCCACGCCAGAGAGATCTAATTCTGCACGCGCTCGGATACGTAAATACGCAACGTAAGTTCTTACTTGGAATAAATTGCGTTTTAGGGTTAAATTGTACAAAAAATATTGACACAAGGCATTGAAAATGACTGCTGTTGCTTCCAGTTTGATTGGACAATTTAATTTTAAACAGGAATAGATCTTTATGATTTTTTCTAGTAGGTACTAGAGTTGGAAAATATGTCTGTTAGATATCAAAAAGTATGATCCGATCCACATAACAAACCGAACGAGACCTATTTCTACTCAGATTTAACGTAACAGAGGCTATTCTTGATCAATTGTAGCTTTATAAAATAAGCACTTAATAAGTTTAAAACATATACATACTAGTCTCACACTCAGAAGAGACCCGTGCCCAGCATTAGGACAGTTTAATACAGGGTTGATATTATATATTATATAGCCACAAAGTACATTATCAATCAATAATAGCCTAGAGATCTGAGAAATGATTGATTGATTAATTTAATTTGTGTCACTAATGCGTCATTTGGCTTATCCACCTTAATCAGCCAAATGATGCATGCAAACCTTAAAGTGTGAACGATAAGATAATATGTATTAGATGCATAACACGACTTTGCCGAGTGAGTCATCATAGTAGCACCGCATAATTTCCACCAAGGAACGCAGGTCGAGATTTTCATTGCGTGTATATGAGGCACATAGGTTTATATGATAAGTGGCGCTCCGCCCTCTGTGGGGCAAGCCACCTGCACGCGTAACCTACAAATCTGCACTCCTAACGACCGGGTGCCCATACTGCATGGAATGCGCTCATAACCTGTTTTACAAACATTTTAATTAAATATAATAAAACCTCTTTGATTATAAACTTTTTTATGTCAAAGCTTTTGCACGCTTCGTGGTTTTGAATATTGAACAAACATTTACGATTATTTTTTACTCATGCACTATAAAGTTCTAAATTTAATTTGCATTCGAAATTCGGCTTTATTCAATAGTTTTTATTCAATTAACAATATGTCATTCATAATGTATTTTCTTAAAGTCTGAGATTAAGCTCATGTAGACGATAATATTACAGCTAAATAACATCTGTATTTATAACTGATACAAAGTGTAAACATTGCTTTAACGCGAAGAAGATATATAAACACACACTAATCGACACACCTCATCGTTTCCCACTTACCTAGTGCAGAAACAACATTTGACTTCACCGCGTCCTACATAAATCCTTATGTATTACGTAACTACACGTTTAGGTATGTAACATCACATATGTGGGGGGCAACCCACCTGGGGGAGGGAGGGGCACGCGTAACCTAGTGAACGCACTCCCCAGTTAGAAGCTATCGGGAAAAGAACTATTGTCAGGTAATTGCAATGAAATACAGATGCGTAAAGCTTTGCTTTTTTCTCAACGCTTCATAGGTTAGGCTGTTAAGTACGAATATATTGAGAAATGTATAGTTTTGAGTATTCTCCAGCAAAATAAGTTAGGACTTACTAAAAATAAAAACATGTAAAGAGAAAATTGTATTACCTAGGTATACACTAAATTATTCCATAAAATACTCCAAGACTAAAACTAAATATGGGTTTGAAAGAATTTATATCTAGAGGAAAATTAAACAGTTACCTACATTTTGTTAAATAGCCAACTTAATTTAGAGAAACAATAATTCTACTCCCGTAATATTTTCTTGAAAGAGAAATAGTGAAGACATTTTTCTCGGCGGAAGTTAACGTAACTTACTTACAGGCTGTAGCGATTTCGTTCCTTTGCCATTTTCGCCCTTAATAACTTTCAACGAGTTGTTCCATTTATGAATTACTTTTCTTAAATTAAACAAACTTGACTATGGGCTTATAGCGTCAATTTGTTTATGGCTAGTATAGGATCCATAAATTAATAAGCTCCATCGTGGACTCTCTATCTTCCCTACATATTTTTCCCGTTTATTTACATTCACAAGTGAGTCATTGCACCACTCATCGAACAATCAACGCCAGGCTAACGACCTCCCAGCTTCAAGCCTTCCATACCCTTTCAGCACCGACCATTGGCATAAGACCCCTCGTTACTCATACTTACCCCCCTTTGGCTCCATATAAGTGAAGCTGCACAGACGTGAGGGAGGTCTAAGTAAACTGGCGAGGGTCTAAGCCAAGTTTATTGTGTGACCCAAGCACTGATAGGCAAATTGCAGTTTTTTATGCATCAGTAGGGTAAGGGAGATAGGGTGTACGCGTAATTGAGGTAAATAGCATGCTTTTAAAGATGTATCGCAGATATGTGTTGATGAATGGCGATAATTATCATCGTCATCGCGATTAAAGGTGGATTTTATGGTGAAGGAAATTACATTTTTCGCAGAGTAATTGTCGATTATGTCGAATTGTTACCGAGGACATAATTATAAAGCATGTAAGGGGGTGGCGTAAGGAGTACCTTATATAACACTAGTCTCGGCAGAGCACAAAAAACAAATTTTGATTTTGTTTTGTCTAACTCGATGGCATAACTGTTTTGATTTTGAATGCCACTGTGTATAAGGACTCAGGACCAACTCCCGGGTCGGGTTAGTGGTATTGGATTTTTGTCGAGAATATGGTCGCGTTTATATGTTACGTGTGATCTGAAAGCATACTTGGCAAAATGTGGGTATCATACAACTACCCCTTCAGAGATTATGTAGGTATTCGATTAAATCTATTCTCAAATATTATTTTTATATAAAAACAAAGTTCCCGCCGCGACTAGGCGACTGTCGCCTGTCTGTTCGCGATAAACTCAAAAACTACTGAACGGATTTGCATGCGGTTTTTACCGATAGACAGAGTGATTTATGAGGAAGGTAGTTGTATAATTTGTTAAGGTTTTGTACCAAGACGTGCGATGAAGCTGGGGCGGGTCGCTGGTATTATAATGAATATGATCGTAGTTTATTATTATTTCCCAAGTATTTTTTTATTTCATGTTTTAGCGATCGGGTAAGACATGAAATAAGACACTAACATAATATTTATATTTAAGAGTCATTCGCAGTAGATATCATAAATATTACAAATCATCAGTTTTTAATTATTTTTTTTTAATCTTAATGGGCTTTTGCAAATTAGTGTAGTGTTTAAGTATGTTTATTTTTATAGAACTATAGTGTCAGTAGACTGTAAGCTATGAAAATTAAGTCTTCATAATATGAACTTGGACCCAGAAATTCTTTTTTTAAATAATGGATTTCTAGAAATCATTTTGGTTATGAAATTCATTTTTTGAAAAAGGAATTTAAAACTGCCCTTTCCTAATGTCTCTAACGAGGTGTCTACTCGCGAGTACCTACTCGCACCATTTACCCCTAGCATGTATAATTTATTCAGCCATGAAACATGTTTTCACCGAACTAACTTTACAATGAACATACTTAGTTAACAATCGATTCGGCCGTGTTCACACGAAATATCGATTAAAATCGACACATCTCTCGAGTTATAATCGTAATTACGTGACAACGCGTAACTCGATCCCGGCGGGAACTGTAAAGTGTAATTTATGATTTAGCTCCGGTTTTCGAACGTCGCCATCGCTTCCGCCGCTCTCAAACATTGTAACGCAACACGAACGCACCTTTATTTGATTTATGCTTTTATTTTTTTTCTGTACATCGGAAGGCTTGGGAAACACTTGGCGACAGCATGTTGGTAACAGGAGTTACTTATCGTTTCATTGAAAATGTCTGAACGCATGATTTATATAGCGTCTTGGTAACTTATTTTTTTGATATGGCAATAAAAAAGTAACTACCGCTTATTAACGTATTTTGTGCATACAGCTGCTGGCGTAATTATGCAGAGTATTTTAATACGATGACACAAACATAGATTATCATAAAGACTCTCATCTATGTTATTAATCTATCTGCAATATTCATAGGGCTTCCAACAAGCGAAATTCCTAAAGGCAATCAATTACTTGTAACTGAAATTATATAACTATTATATACCATATATATAACCATTGTTTAATTCAGAAATACTTCTGCTCGATCAAACTTTTAATAGTTATTATTTGTATATTTTTTAATAATTAATAAATATATCCATTTTAAGATTATCAACCAATCGATTAATAAACCTTTTGCAGTCCACCAATAAACATAGAACGCGTCAATAAACCAGGAATCGATCTTTGCGTCGTCTTGAATAATATACATAATATACATATATGTATATATTCATCTTCAAAAAGGAAGAATAGCCCGTAATCAATATAAATAATAATTCTACACAGATCGTTGGAATATCGACAATTGTTAGGAAATATCCAGTCTAATTAATGAATAATGTAGCAATTATTATTAAAATTACAAAACTCTCTGTTATCCAAACTTATAAATATATTCTGAACAAATTGTAGAATACATAGCTTAGAACAGACACTCAATTTCCCCGTAGCTATTGCTGAAGGATTTATACAAATCAAATAAAAGAATTGTGACATTTTCGTTTCATCGAACCTGTTATAGAAATAATTGCATGGCAATAGTTAATGTCACTGTAATTACAGATATAAAAATGCTTAGCAGTCCACGATTATCTCAAGTATGTAATAGCGTTATAAACTGAATAACATTAACAAGCTCGCTTCAATAAGGTTACACCTTTACGGCCTACAAACATTAAAAAATTTAGGCCATCACCGTAGGGCACATTTGCCATGCAATTGACCAAAGCATAATCAATATATTCTACCCTAATAATTACCAAGTTATTTGAATGTTTTTAAATAATTATATACGTTGGAATATCTGTCAACTGAATATTTAATCTGTTTGGTCAGACAACCGTGAAATGAAGTACCAACATAATAAAAACGAAATTGCAGTGCGACGGGTTTGCAAATGCAAAATTCTGAACGTAATAAATTACCTGGCTTGATAGAATACAAATTAATGATAATAGAGCAATCAATTATTTTAAATAAAAAGGCTAGTATTTGATAAATGTGTAAATATTCGTAGTCATGTTTTCTAAGAGTAAAGTTGTATTACATCTACATCTCGCTAACTCTACGTTAGGCCTCTCTCGTGTACCACAAGCGGCAAACTATGAGCTGCTTATTGCTGCGATGCTGGTAAATCTCTATTGTATCATTCAATCTTAAAATGCCCAGCAGTTAAAGGACTGCTTTATATAGAACTTCCCTAACCTGTTTACAGACTATGCGCATAGATCTTCTTTCGAAAAGGAATGTATACATAACAAAGTTGAAACATTTAATCGATGAAGTTTCAAAGTTCGGCTTTTGCTGTCCTAAAGAAAGTGACAATTTCAAATGTGTTCACAAGTTATGATCATGCATTATTTTATTTACAGCTTTTTCATCTATTCTTATTCTTACGTAGTTTTTATTTTCTAGTATTAATAGTCACAAGGAGACTAATAGACAAGCATTTTTTTACGTAATAAGTATCTTGTGCTCTCGCTAGGTTTTCCTATTGTTGGGCTTGATTGCATATATTCAAAATACTACAACATGCCCAAGTTTCTAAGACGATGTAGTTTAAAGTTTGGTTAACCACCAAATATCATAGATAAATAATTTTGTGTTGTTTTTGCTTCTGTGGTGAGGTTGCAAGCTTCCATAGCTTTTAGTAACGGCTTACCATCAGTCAACATGTGCGCTCATTTAATGTTTCAATGGTAGGAACCTCAACCATTAATTAATATTGTTACGTCATTTTCTTACGAATCAGACGCTAAAAAGTTTTATAAAATTACATTATTTATCGTAATGCTAACCTTTGTTTGTGTGTAATAGCGTTAAAACATATGGCGTATGGCGATTGTACCTGCCTAGTTTCACATCGGAAATATAATGCCGAGTAATTACAGCGGCAACGGACGCACCAGAGACATTTGACACGCATCTGTCGTCTATTGTCTATAGTTTTTTTAAAAGGTTGAATATCCATAACTAATACATGCTGGTTTTCATAAAGGGATACTTTATATATTTCATAATTAATTGATTATAACTGGGTATTCTTTAGTTAACAGCTTTTTTATTTGGGCTAGCTTAATTAATGAATGTCACTGATATAGGTCAAGAAGTGAGTTTAATTTGCTGTACAGAGGCATAGAAATAAATGGGAAATAAAAAGTTATATTGCTATATTGGGTCATTCAATCGAAAATGGGATAAAATTAGTTATACTTTTATAGTATGCATATACCTAAATATGACTAGTAAAATGTGACAAACTTGTTATTATCCCATATCTGTAATAATAGTTCACACAGATGATATTAAATTATGCACCTAAATATTCTTATTAATAACAAAATATCATCCATATCATCCAGCCATCACTGAACTAAAAACAATAATTTCGAGGAAAACTAAAGTCCATCAAAATGATTTTGTACATAAAAATAAAACATATTTCATCATAACATAACGAGCTGATATTAAGTGCATACAAAACGGAACGACCAAGCAAATCGGCCTACACAATCCATCATACGAAAACAGGCTTGCATTTATTAATTTTTGACATAACCGACCGCCATCTTGAATTGGAGCAGCTGTTGTTGGAGAGTTCGTTGACCTCTTTTTTTACGATTCCAGGTAGAACATTTCTATGGTTCGTACCATAAACTTAGTTGATCCCATGATGTTTTTATTATTTTTTTTTTATATTCATCCATTGTAAGTTATTTAAAAGTATTCATCGATCTTTGTTCGACGTTATATTGTTGAAATTTAGTAAATAAAATTTGAATTTAAATAAATTACTTGAATAGACGCGATAAGGCATGCAGTATTAAAATATAATATACCTAATTATAATTAATTGCCAATATAATTAGCAGCAAATTCGGCTTAATTATGATTTTAATCATACAATATAGTTCGAAAGACTTAATGACACTGTATTAATATGGAATAAAAGAATTATTTTTTATCCATTATCATTTATTGCTTGATACTCCATTGCCCTAAATAACTTGGTTTCTATTTTACAGCGAATTGAACCGAGTAATCGCCTGAATACTCGCTCCGGCAACATGTCTTACATCTATAATCGTATATCATAATAAAATGTGCTCGAGACATCTCTTTTGATATAAATTAGGACATACATCTAGGCTAATAAAATCAACACAACCAGGCTAAAAATTACCTAGTCAGAACAGACACTTAACTGATAAACTCACTACCAAGTAACTATGGAGTAATGCGCACATCATCTGCCGAATGCTGAATTTTCTTCGCGTAGATCCGTAACATATAAAAACAAACCATTTATTTTCAACGCAGAATCATAACAATGACTATAATATTATAAATGCGAATATGAGAGATTGTTTATTTGTTTGTTTGTAACGCTTTCACGCCTTAATTACTCGACCAATAATTATGAAATTTCGCATATACGTTGTCAGGGGAACAGAAAAGGTAATAGGGTAGGACCTTTTATCCAGGAAAACGTTCTGATCCCGAGGGATACAAAATTGACATAACCTTCATTTAAGAGAGTGGAGCCGCGAGCGATATCTAGTACACACAGCGACGCATTAATCTAGACTGTTTGGACTTTAAACTATTAGAAGTTGAACGCTGCGAATCGTGCGAGAGAGTGCGTATATAGGGTGTCTAACTTGATGTGTATTCAGAAACACTAACAGAGAATAACATTAGGAAGCTAAGAACAAATTTATTTTTGGGTATCTCTTGCCAACCTTTTTCTAGCTGTCATTGGAGTTGTCAATCCGAGGGAGTGTGTGTCTCTGCCGAACCCATTACTTTGCATTATTGCTTACTTTTCTCATATCTATATACATAGATTGACTGCACGGCGTAGTAGTTCAAGTGGTCGCCTCGCCCTTGCCGCCGCGTAGTGTTGTGGGTTCCATCCCCACACGAAACAAAAATTTGTGTGTTCCACAAATATTTGATCCGAGTCTGAATGTTCTTTGTGTCCGTAGTTTGAATGTTTGTATAGCCCTTCGCGACACAGGATATAATCATAGTGTGAGAGTACTCTTTAAAAAAATGACACCACATGCATAGATTCTCACAGCGTATCTAAAAATGTTGTGGTGTATAAAACGCACAGCTATATTTCAAGTCCTATGTAATAGTAGACGAGTATAAGAGTACGTTGTCTACTGGGTACATACGCAGGCTTAGTCCTACTACTGAGATTTTTATAAGAGAAAACAAAATGACACTGTCCGGCTTGAAAATGCAAGTCGTGACTTCATGCTCGGTCAGAACCAACGACGACATTCATTTATATACCACGCATACTTTTATTTATATACTTAAAATAATTAACATAATGACAATAATTGTCTTCTTTCTTTACTTATGTTTAATTTTGATCTTATCAGCTATTTATTATTATTGCCTCGCTCGTTAACCTAGCTCTCACTCAAAATGTCACAAGGCTGTCTCAAACAATACCTTTGCCACATTCTTATAACTTTGATGACTTAATTACACTTTATTAATGCGTCCATAGTGACGGCTTAATAAGGGTAACACCTTTTACGTATACAAATAAACTGAAATTGTTATGTCACTCGTACATTGCAAATTGTCTTAAGAACCAGTTGTGCCCGTTATCAAAAACAAGCAATGTAATTTAAACGTAATGAAACACGTTTTACATGTCCTTGGTACTTGGAAGGGTTTAAGCGTTTCATTCATAATGTTTGGAGTATCGTGTGGAATTCGCTTTCGAACATATTTTTCTGGTTATCATGTCATCATTATATTTAAAGTAAACTTAAAGACATGTTTACGTGAAAAAAACTTTAAAAGGAAGCGCGAGTGTAAATTACGTTGGAAGGTTAATATTCATTGTATATACAATATTACATAAAATAAGACTTCTTCATCTTTTAATGTACTAGAGAATAACACTTCTGGGTGGTCGTAACGCGCTCGCGGCTGTCACCAGCCTAACCTCAATGACAGTTACAAACGTGTTATAAACACATTAATCTTAACGTAAATAAAGTTAATCACTCTACAGCAAAATACTTGTATGTCGCATCTAATCTATCCAATACCTTGCTATAGATTGACAGTTCTGTCTAAACTCCAAAGCGTGTTATATCTTAGATTCGCTCATTTGCGGTCTTCGGCCATACGCTAGTCGTGGTCAGGCAATCGCCATTTTAGTTTGCTTTTAATGCAAGTAGATTCAATGACGTCATTTCTTTTTGATATAATAGAGATACTGCGTATATCTTTTTTATCAATGTTCAATGTATAAATAAAATATTGCATAGAAATATCCGTAGGGTATAAATATTGTGTGACACTAAGAAATATTGTGAGAGTTCTTTGTTTAAAGAGATGTAGAGATTATTCCCTGGAATAGCATCTAATAAATCAATGCGAGCAACTTAACAAGTCTAGACTACGATCAGTGTACACGACTTTATACGGCATAGACAGAGTGCACTGACTTTCTTTTTAGTTTCGTATAGTTAAAAGTTAACTGAGTGTCAGGCCTGAAACCGTTCCAAGCCTACTGATTTGAAAAATGTATGCGTGGGTAATTATTTAATTTTAGGCATGCAATATTTCTAAGAGTACCAAACAGCTGCCCTGCTGTAGGTATCATATATAAATATATATATAAATTCATGACAGTATATAATTGTAGCGAGAATGTTTTACAACGACTATGTATTTAAGGCTTTTTGCTGTTGAGTTTTTCTATTAGTAAATGTATTGTCAATTTTCTAATAGTAAGCCCGAAAACACTTTGTCCGACGCGAATCGAACCCTCACAACGAGCGAATTATATATATATATATATACTTTAGGTATATATATATATACCTAAAGTATTGAAATTAAACACTTTATACTGATTTTGTCGCGACAAAATCCGTATAAAGTGTTTAATTTCAATGTATAACATTCGCGTAAACATAAGACAATATTATGTATACCTAAAGTATCCAGGCAAAAATACCCTCAACTGTTTTAGTAAAGATTTATAAGAAGATAATTATGACCTTTAAAATAACGAAGCAGTTGCCAACTATCATTGTAGATATTATATAACATAAACGAAAAGAACTCATCATTTTATTAACTACACTACAATATTTTTTTGCTTCCACATGACTAAATTATGTTTTTCCAAGATAGTCGCTATCTAACAACACATTTTATAGAATTCACTGACCTATTCGCGTGTCTTTCAACGTAACCTTTTATCACTGGGTGCGCACGCGCTAAGTTCGCAGCTGCGCGCGCAGGTAAAACTATCAGGAAGTACAACACTTCCATGACAGAACGCCATCCCGAGTCAGCGCGCGACAAACCCGCTCCTATACCTCTAGTAATAAGATAGAAAATTGAATGCACACATTTGACAGATGTATTTATTCTGCAGTGACATGATCCCGGAAACATTGACGATAATTTCACCTCTATCACATGTAAAATAAGGTCGAAAGTCGAGTGTACATTTTTGACAGATGTATGTGTTTTGTACCATATGCCGGCTAGGTCTACGTCAGCTGCACAACATACCGACGATGGATTTATAGTATTGTTCCATTATATGCGATTAATCATGATAACATACGAAAAACGACGTTTTGACCTCACTCAGATAAAAGTCTTTATATTATTTTATTTATTGCGATGAATGTAATGTCTTATAAAGTCTTTCTATAATTCTGCTTGGGCTCAATAGCTAACGCAACCACATTAGACCAAAAGATTTGAGTGAGTTGGTGAAGTAGTTAGTAGTTACTTAATAGATGAATACGAACTATTAATTCATTTATTTAGGATGAGGTAGCCTGGTCAACGTTATACAGTGCTTCTCCAAAATAGCATCTGAATTTGTTTCTCAAAACTATGCAATTTCGGCCAAAGAATGTATACTGAAATTCTTATAAATCAGTCATTAATTTGTTGATAAAGAAGGTTACCAATAAACAATACTAACGTTTTATATACAAATCTCAACGATTTTACGGCCTTAAATTTAGAAGTAATTACTTAGTTGAAATCTGAATGTAGATTAATATCTTTGTGAATTAATTAATGTAGTAACTTTGTTTGTTTCAGGTAAGTGATTCTCAGTCTATTTCAGAAACAACAGACATGCAGGATGGCGACCAACACAGAGGTAACATAGACAAAATGTAGAGTAGAATAGTTTGTATTGAGTAATTAGTAGTAATTATTATGAAAAAGAAACCTATTAAAAACACTTCTATAAAATAAAACCTTACGGAGACCCCTAATTATTAGTTCACATTTACAAAACATAGAACAAACCTTATTTAAATATATTCTCGCCATACCCAATTAATAAAAATACGTCGTCGTCTAATAAAACATACGTTTAAAAACGTACAACTCAAACGCTAACGATTTTGTAAATGGAACTAAGCTCAGTCCAGTAACAGTAGGTATATGTACGTTCCGAAACTCGAAAGGTTGAATGAGTCACCGCGGGGCGCGGGGCGGGAAACGATCGAGGGTGAAAATGCGACGTTGCATTTTTCTCGGTCCCGTTTCTACACGAAACGTTGCCGTTTCTTTAATTACGCCGCGCCCGACGATTTTCTCTTTTTTTTCGCTATAATTAGTTCTTTTTTGTCCAAATTCGAATGTTAATCTCTAGAGTAGATTTTCGGTGGCGTTTCTTAGCTGTGTAAGTCTTTAATGAGTTTTCTTACCATCCGATCTTCTCATAAACATTTCCTGTTACCTGGTCAAGAAAGCAGCTAATGAATATTCGAGACAGACTAAGCACTAAACAAACGTTCATATTATACAAAAACAACTTAAAACTAGGAAAATAAAATTAAATTCAGTCTGATAAAATATTCAAAACTGCATTAACGAATTTTAATTTACACTATGTTTCCTTCGAGATCCTTTTTCCTTACTCCATAATTTAATTTGTCGGCAAGACAATAATAATCATTTTTTAAGAAATAATTATATTTAATAAAATAAGGACATATTTGAGATAACAATAATGTATCGTATTGTCTTTAATACGAAGTCATTTTATTACAATATAGTGTCATTATTAAGCAAGTCACGTTTCAAAGGTAAAGTCTAGCCGCTCTGATTAGACTTAATAAAAAGATACTAAAACTCGAATTATTACTTCTTTCTTGTTCTTTAATTAAAGACGTTTCTGAAATTACAATGAAATATGTCTGGAAAGAGTCCTATAGTAATATTACTCAGGCTGTAGTGTAGTCCTATATATGGGATTTCTGACCATCATGTTGTACAATAATCCTGATAATATTATATCTACAAGTCGAGTCTGTTTCATAGCTGTTACTTTGATGCCTTAGTGGTAATCGGTGAACGTAATGATGAATTTTCTTATGGTTTGCTTTACATCTTGTACATGTTATAAGGTAACCTTTAGAACTCACATTTAGTTACTTGATAGAAAATGTCTATACAATTAGCAGACTAGAAAGACTTACTTACTATAGTAATTTTCATCTTATGACATTGCTATCAGAAGGTGGACAATATTATAATATCATAATCAACGCCTTAACTTATAGTAAAGTTTGTAATTCAGTTTAATTCGTCGCGTGAGATCCTTTTAAAGTTGTTATTGTGTAAACTTATTAATAAAGATTTAGTATCTTATATGTTTGCAAAATGCCATGATATAAATAAGCAAATTGAAGTCCTCTTTTGGTACAAGAGGTGTCATATTAACTTATGTCGTTTATATTAGATCACGTAGAATATCATTTTAGTTAAGCCCAAGCCCATAACTTATACAAAGAAATTGAGTTATTTTATTAATTAAACACATACTGTTTAACATTTTAATACATGACCGTCGGTTTAACGTTCGACGTTTTCTGAATTTTGACTTATTTATTGATTGCAAGCAGTTGCATTTTAACAGCCACACAAAGATAAAACTTTTTCGTACAGACTATCACCAGGTGCAATCTTCGCACAGTAAATTAGCAAATAATTTATCAGCTATTGTGCGTCCGCGCATCGAAGTCGTAAGCTTTTGTTAAGAAACTTGCGCAAACGCATACACAGCCCAACAAAAGATTTTTTACCTGCGTCATTGATTTTTTTTATCCGAACCCGGCAACAATATGATTCCATTCAGCCGCATAAGTTGTCAAATGTCAACTAGGCTTTATGTAATTTCTACTTTATTTCTTAAATTTTAAAGTTCATATTTCATTTATAGAATACTCTCTTGTAAACAATAAATGCAGCAGATCAGATGAGAATTTATTGTCGCCAAAGCAAATTTTCTCACTACTATTTCTATGACAGGATTTCTAAAAGATTGTCCCGCAGATTTTGTTTCACTATTCAATCCTTGTATCGAATAAGATTACTTATGAATGAAGTCATATAAAAAGACATAAGCTGTATTATAGAACATTCATTAAACATGCAATATTTATTTACTTGGCATTTAAAAAACTTTAACTGTAAACAATAGCACAATCACATCCCTTAATATGTGGACTAAAAATATTTGACAGAATATGGTATGTATATCTCTGCCTAAGTTTCAGGTTTACCATAATATGCGTGATGGAAATGTTTTAATAGCTAAATTAACAAGACCACCAAAGCTAAGTAAAAAGTTATTTCCCATTTTAACAATCGATAAAAACTGGCTCGTGTACTTGTAAAACAAAAAAAAAAAACAAGACATCCGCGTGCGCGCGCGCAAAGAGCTTAAGCAAGATGGCGTGCGTCCGGCGACCATGCCACTTCCGCGGCCGCATCCGGCCGTAACTCGACTCCTGCGCAGCCTGCGGCACAGCCTTAGCCAATCGATTTGCAAGACGACCGTGAACTCAAAAAGCTTTTATGGCCTAAAAAGTTCTACGCGATATTTCGTTTAAAAAATAAAACCTGATCAAATTAGAAGGCGCGATGAAGCACCCATTTAATTTTTTATACATGCAATGTTTTTGTTTTGCTTTTTTTCATGGTTTTAGTTGCAGGGTTTCTAGCTGGTAAATGGGTGTGACGACTTAAATATAACAACACTACCCTATAATAGAAAATAAGTTGAAATTCCAATTCAAAGGGACAATTCGATGCCCAAATAAGATTATATTTTTAAGAATTATACGAATGATCTTAATATATAAATACTTAATTACTTAGAAACGTAAACCAAATCACAATTTTATTGGCACCCAATCAGGGACTATGAATGTCTCACAAGTCCCTGTTAGGGCGCCAACTGTACTCCAAAGTGGCACTCCAGCAAAACTTGACCTGGAACCACAACCCGATCGAATGACACTCCAACTTCTAAAGCAAAACCACCTTTAACTATTGGCAACAGTATTATACGTAAAGATGTAATTCTAAAGATGATGCTATGAATATTTAATGAATATTTCGAGGTTTGTTCACTATTACTAATTATTCAGGTATCTAGGCCACTGAAAAATAATAACTAATAATATATTGATATACTGGCCCAAGTGACAGCTTTTGCAACAAACTTGTTTTAGATTATAGAGTACTAGATTGGTAACATTACTTGTTTCTGGATAAAACATACCTTTTGTCCTTTTCTGTTCCCCTGACAACGTTTGTCCGAAATTTCATGATAATCAGTCTAGAAGTTAAGGCGTGAAAGCGTAATAAACAGACTCACATTCGCATTTATAATATTAGTTAGGATCTATACACTCGATAGTATGTCAGTCAAGTTCGTACAAGAAAAAGGGCTATGCACCGGAGAAGTATTTTGTTTTTCTTGCAATGGGCGTTATCATTGCAAGGAAAATGAAATACACTGTCCAGTGCATTTCTTTTCACATATACTGTGTTCTGGACTGTAGTTCAGATTGCAATGTGTACAAAAACAAACCTATAATTCTAGTGTAAGACACACAATAAGCATGTATTAGTAGGTTGCCTTAAAAGTGCACTAGTTTGTAAGTTCAAATGTCTAAAACATAGTTTCAGTGAACAAATCCACAAGCATTAAATGGGAATAAACTATGACACCTCAAATAATGACCCTTATACTATATATAGTATTAGGGTCAGTATTATATAGTATTAGAACAACGAATCTGTGCTCACATTTATAATATATATATAATATATTCTATCACATACACACAACACCATCTAGCCCAAACTAAGCAGAGCTCGTACTATGGGTTCTAGACAATGGATAAACATACATATGTACTTTGTTTTTGTAAATACATACATATTATACATAGAAACACCTAGACCAAGACAAACATCCATCTTCATGCACGCTATTGTTTGACTTGTACGGGAATCGAACCCGCGACCTCAGGCGTGGTACTCGGTTACACTAACCACTACGACATCGAGGCCGTCGGATTTCTGCCTATAAGCAGAAATCTAAATGTGAACAGATTCGTTGTTCTACTTTACGATACTGCATTTTAATAATGATTCGTGCATATGCAAAGGTAATCACGTGCGAAATTCAAAAGAAAATTCCTGTATATATTAATAACCTATAAATAAATAATGTATATACATATATACTTAATATAAAGTACTTACAAGATCAGACCTTGGTTATATTTGAATTCACGACAACAAAGATTTGGTGATTTCACCAGTCGAACGAAAATTTATTCACATATAACATCAATGAACAAATTTAATGTAAGTTTAAATATTTATCATCCAGTTTTGCTGATTCGAATTTGTAATTTAAGCGTTTTTTGTTTTCATAGACAATCACGTTTATGATAAGTAAGGACGTCGATTTTGGTCACACTTCGATCAAAGTCAACCTATAAAAATAACTATTCTTCAGTAATGGAGTACATACGTATATGATTAATTATTATTAACATACCCTACGATTGAAGCAGCGAATAATAATTAAACAACTATCGTCCCTATCAAACACGACAAACGCAGTGCTGTATTGAAGCTGTTAAGTGTATTTTATAAAACTAAGACTGAGCTCAAAACATCAAACTGAAGACTGTCAAGCCAAAACACATTACGTTGACGACTCAAGGTGGCAATTACTGCTTTTGATAATATTTAAAGTATATCAAATATTATTTAAAACCTGTCATGTAGTGCAACGTACGATAATAAAAGATAATTATATAGTTGTTAGTTAATGTCATTCATTCGCATTATTTAAAATAATTAAATAAAGTCCAACATTAATCATGCTGTATTACATTTTCAATTTTTTCACCATTACGCTAACTGAATTATAATAAACTGTAAAATGAAAGAAAAATATTCTACTCGCGTCCCTTTGTGAGTCGATAGTCGTCAGACTAAGACGGCGATATATTTCCATCTCCCTTACACATTAGAGGATGACACTTCCGAGAATCGTCTGTGCTTTTGAAGTATTTGAAATGCCCCACACACAGTACCGTTACTTTACTACAACTCACTTTTCGGTTTTTTTTGCGTCTCTTCATCTTTTGTAATAATCCCTCCCCTTTTATTGTCTATGCGAATTTACCGCGCAAACTTTTGAATTGTCCATTCAACTGTGATAGCTTTTGAATAGAATATCAGAATTATTATTCTTTTATATAAACACGCTTTTATTGACGACTCATAAAACGTCCGTTTTTCCTCAAACTCTTTCTTTTCTGATGCATGTTTTCTTTTCAATTCAGAGTACCGATATCGCCCGCAATTAAAACCACGATGCCGATATTAAAAATGAAAATGTCGGCTTTCGGAGCGAACTAGTCGTACACCCACCCCTGTTCAAATGTCGACGAACGGGGAGGCGCGTCGCGCGACGTTGCCAAAACGGAAAGTGAAATTTCGTCACACTCTCTCTCTCATTCACACACACCAACCAACACACTCACAGGATAGTTCACTCCTCGTAACTTATGCCTGTGTGCGTTTAATTCGGCAGACGCATTACATCAGTGTGGGTTTGTTTTGATGAATATTATACGGTGGCGTTGTTAGTGTGTGCGTCAGACGAATTTGTATGAACGTTGCAATATACCTACGCTAGGAGCGTTTCCGTGTTCGATCGACTTTCGTAGACGCCGACTTTGAGCCGTGATTCTGAACAATTAAAGTTATTAAACGAATAGAGAGGAAAATTCTTTTCAAGAAACTTGAAGGAACATTGCTTTGAGAAATTTATTTAAAGATTTATTGTGTACTTTGCTTCCTTCCATGTAATAAACCGGGGTGGATGTATTTTAAAAATAGCAACACTTCAGTAGCTTTGTTAGAAGAGATTTTATTTAGAAAATATAAAACGTCGATTCGTTTTTTATTTGCGTTGTAAAATTCTGATGCGAATGCATAGAGATTGTGGAGATAAACAAAAATCGTTACGACACATTTAAGCAGAATAGTGGTGCGGTCAAAATTTCGCCAAACCGTAAAATGAAGGGGCGAAGGGATGACGTCAGCTAACCACAATGTATTGCTAAACGGTACAGTTGTATTGAACCAATTTCAATAGGGGCGAGTTAAAATTAAGACGTAGTAGCACCTACTCTGTCTGTTTGTATGAAAATATGTACTCTCATTGATAAATGATAAGATATTCAGCTACAGAATAGTACGTAAGTTTACTTGTATAATTGCTTCTTAATTTAAATTAATTTAGTAATTACTTGAAAGGGCACTGGTACCCATAACACAAGTTAAATCTTATCATGGGTACCAGAGTTCAACATAACACTTTTTAGTTCATGTAATTCTTATTATTATTTAAGGATACAATGTACATAATCAAAGTGTAAATATTGTATAACTTTTTGCAAATAAACATTATTATTATTATTATTATTACTTTAGAACCAGTTAATTTAAAAAGTATGATTTTACATTCCAATTATGATGTATAGAAAAATCTTATTCGTTGAACACTTTATATTTACGAGTAATCACGAAAAACTATAGTAACATTTTTGAAGGTTTAGATTTAGCAATATACTCGTGCTTGTATTATCCATATTAATATTGGTTTCACTATATATACATATGTCATTGTAAACGGATAAAATTTTAGTGATAAGTAACTTCTGGAATTACTGGACCAATGCTAAAAAATATTTTACTAATAGACACTATCCCTAAATAATATAGAATATGTTTCAACCTACCGCGCGAGCAAAACCATAGAGTATAGCTAGTAAATCATAAATTACATACAATTCACAGTTCAGAATTAAAAATTCAAAATAAAGTTTATTTTAAAGAACTCTATCTATTACAGCAGTTCATTGTACACTTTTATGTACACTTATCTAGTGTCAGAATTTATATATACATATAATATGTTGAAACTGTACATAGTCAAATAATATAAAAACTCATTCCTTTTTTTATACTTCTTCAGGATAATTTAGCAAGCAATGAGTCAAACAACGGTTGAATTCCTTACAGGCTTCAAATTGATTCTAAAGTTTCGATGTCCAACTCCGATATTTTAAAATGGTAAAATTAAGACACATCAAGTTCCTTATCTCGTTAACTTAGGTACCAGAGAGTAAGACTAGAGACGCGTCAAGCATTTTAACCTAAAAAAAAATCCAAAAAGATTTTATCTCAAATATCTCTCCATCATACTCTTTGCAAATAAACAGGCGTAATGTTGTCATTCAAATATACGTACAAACCGTAAAAATTAAACAAAAATAAACCTAATCTGAACTTTATGTGCAAACGTTTACGTTTTAATTAACTTTAATAAAATCGTTTTAGTTCCGAGTCTTCAAGTTATTCCAAGCAATAACCTAGTTATTTAATATTCCTAGCCTTACAAAATATTTGTAGAGTCGCATTATATGCTAATTTGGCTAGCTTTGAGAGTCTTAGTTAAAATAAGTTATTAAAAATAATATAGAATTACTGTCGCAAAAGAAATTTCACATTTTAGTAAACTTTAATTTATACTAATATAATAAAGCTGAAGAGTTTGTTTGTTTGGTTGGTTGGTTGAACGCGCTAATCTCAGGAACTACTGGTTCGATTTGAAAATTCTTTTAGTGTTGGATAACCGAGGAAGGTTATAGGCTACATAACATCACACTACGAGCCACGGGGGCGGCGCAGTAATCATAAATGCGGGTGAAACCGCGGGCACATCTAGTATAATATAATCTTATTCATTTAATTCACTTTTATAATACAAAATTTTGCCCACGGTTTCGGTCGAGGTAATCTAGATTTGTCAATAAAGTTCCATCCCTCTGGAACAGTACTTGCTCTTGGATAAAATGTACTCAATATCCTTATCCATACTCCTGACAACGTTTATGCGAAATTTCATGATGCTCGGTCGAGTAGTTAAGGCGTTTAGGCGTAACAAACAATCTCACATTCGCATTTATAATATTAGTTAGGATTAAATCTTAACCTAATTAGATATATAGCGGTATACAAAAAGATTTATTATCATAACCAGGAACAACACCAGCCTAAATATGGAATGATTTATTGTGCACAGTCATTTGCATATACTCATCCAAACTTAGAAAATTCACAAACAATTTTAGAAATATACACATTTTGTTATTTGTGGACTTAATAGAAACTTTCAATAGAGGTATAGTGTGGGTTTGTTAGATTCCAAAAATAACGGGAATTTTCAAATATAAGCAGCTTAAAAAGTATTCATAGCCCAAATACGAGTCACTTCAATCTCAATGTCTACTTAACTTCGCAATCTCGACAAGTACACTCAAACATTACAGCGTAGTTATTGTATTTATAACACTGGCAACATTGAATAAAGCTGTTAACCTTCATACCGTTTGTGCGGGGGCTCACAGCTCGAGGCGCGAAAATCCGATAACTTTCGTGTTCCCCCCCTCTCTAGCCGGCACCACCTCGCTCCTCACCCCCTCTCCCGCCGTTAATGGCATAAAAAATCAATTTCCCGCCCAAATTACGCAGAGTCGACAAATTGCGAGCGCGTCTAGTCTATAATCGAGTGTTTTTCGGTCTACTGTTCACGACCTCTGCGACAATGCCTAAAGTATTATCTGAGGTTTAAAGTGTTCGTAAACGCTCGTAAAGCTGATTTAGCCCCGATCATACGACAGATAGGATTTGCGCTGATAACCAACGCGCAACATTCAGCTTAATTAGTTTTGTTTTGATTCATTTTTATAAAATCATTTTCAAGTTCTTACTATATATGACTTTGAATATTTTGGTTATCGATTTTCCAAACCAGCTCTAAATGCCAGTTACCACAATATAATTAGAATAGTAAGTAAATTTTAGTATGTAAACTAGCGAAGATATCGTATATATAGATACGTACTTTTTTCTACAACTTCGCAACTTCTAAGAACGAAACTTTACATATTATTCAAATATTTTAATATTAAGCATATATCATTTCCCTGGCAAAGATAAACATGATCGAAACTTTGGAATTTACACAGAGAACGTAGTATCTGTCCACACGCCAGACGCCATAAAGACTCACACTCACAAACGTACATAACAATGTAATTTTCATTACCACATGTACGTAAACACAGCCGAAAACGAATACATACACCCACACATTTACATGTGTCCCGCTGCAGTGTCCGTGTGACCTTGGCGCGAGGGTGAAAGTGCCGTCCCTCGACCCCTTCACACCCGCGCACCTACCTTCCGCGATCTATTTGAAAATTCGAATACAACCTCGCATTTGTTTCCGATATAGCCTGTGAAATTTAAATCGACAGACGCCGTTCTATTTTCTTTGTGGTTTTCTATTTTACGTTTCATGTCAGCCAGTCTCGTTTTTCTTTGTTTTTTATATTGCTTCCTTTTAGCTTTTATGTCATATTACGACATATTTAACGAACTATTTGGTATATTAGCGAACATCATCAATACTATTTCTTGTTCTGAAATGCGTAAACAGTGCAGACGATAAAAAACTTTTGAAATAAAATGTAGACGAAGACATGAATCGGACTTGTAATTCTTGCCGTTACAGGAAAACATAACTAATGATAAATTTTTACTGTTATAGACCTCACAAGTTTATATCGTAATAAATTTTATGTAAGCATACATCATACTATAAAACCATTGACATAAAAAATAAAATCGATTGGGAATACATAAAATTAAGGTTCTGTTTTACTGTCGAGAGATAAACTCCCTGTATTATACATATTTTGAAGAAATAAAACATAATATCTTTTTGTCATATACATAGGTAAACTAGAAGCTTTTTTAAGAATATGTCTATAGTAGGTATGGTGTTCATCCACATTATTGGTTTAAAATTGGAATGACAGGAGCTCTAAAGTTAACGGTTGACAGGCCATTTAAAAGGTTAGACGTCCGGTAGTACCTACTTAAAGACAGCTACGTAAAGTAAAATGTCTATCAAAATTCTGGTTTTAAAGAAAGTAATACATTTTAACGTGGCATTTTGGTTCATCGAGTTTAAAATCTTAGTATTAATGGTTATAAAAATGGAATTTCATAGAATTTTCTGAAAGTCCTACATATTTATATAAGCTCTGATATATTGTAAACTTATCCTACTTAAAAGCACCGATCTCTTTGCAGGATAGGGTGGTATGCGATAGTGAATTATAGTTTTATGTTAGTCGGTAGACTTCAGACACCTGACCAGGAATACAATACGACCTCGAGTCCTAAATATTCGATTCAGGTGTCTTTACAATGCTTTGTTTCCATATTGAAGCTAGAGTTAATTAATGTGCAACGCATACAGTTTTCTCGCAAATCAATAGCTTATACATATATTTAACTAGGATACCATATGTTAAAGATATACCTATAATAATTATATAATTCGCAAATTGATAACATTATTTTGAAATTTTCCTATGAAGCGTATTTCATCTGTCTAAGAGCCGTGTTTCAAAACATACTCGTCTCAAAACAAACAGGAGTTTCATATTATTTTTAAATTGTGTAGTTGTATTTTGTTAGACAGAATAAAAGTAAAAGAACCATCGTAGATTACGTAGAGCAACTAGTCGTCTACAACACGTAGCAGCTAGCGGCGTAGCCGCGAGCTACGAACGCCGCCTCTATTATTATTAAATACTTCCGACCGTATACAATTTATCTTTTTCTTTATTCCTTTTATGAGAAAAGTATTCTAGCTTAGTGCTAAGCATTCTTCATTGTGTTTGCCAAACGATGTATTTACTTTCCTTGGCGAATATGAACGACATTAATGTTACTTGAACGTCGAATGATAACTTTTGTGAGTGGTATTCATTATATTTCAAACGTTAATTTTGTACTTCTGTCTTTTACCTTGCCTTGTTACCGATTTAACGAGAACCTTAGTTCTTGCACAATAACAAAAGTATCTAAAATGGCATCGCATTTATTCTAAGTATTAGATGAGAAGAGACAAGCTCACGTAAACGCCGTCATTAAAGAGTAAATTAAAACCTCTTACTAAACCGCATAGTTAAGTTTTCATAGTAGAATAATTTCAACTTCACTTGAAGTAAGTCATATGAATCTGTAAATATAAGCTATCCAGCAACATGTCATTTTGACCTTGAATTCAACCTCTAAACATACATATTCTACTGAAAACACCCAAACAGTACAAAGATAACAAATAAGTCTAGTACTGACCCTTTTCGGCTGCGTCGCAGCCGAAAAGGGTCAGTTTGCCCATCCATTTGACCTCCAGAATTAACCCTGTCCGTGCTCCGTCCCAAAAAGGAGTAAAAAGTCGTCAATATACGTGTAGGACAAAAACAAACGTACGTAAACGTGACCTTGGTGTAACCACAGGAGGCATTAATCTCGATACGTTGTACGTACTCGGGGCAGACGCCCGCCAGACGGACCGCCCCCGGAGTGCTCGGACGACCACTGATATCGCCATATTCATACCCGTAGGGTTGCTGACGGTAGTTCCGGGACCGGTCCTACATTAAGATCGCCTCTTTAAGGTTGCCAATAAAGAAAATGTTTCACTTTTGTATAGGACTCCGGCAATAACTTGTACATCCTCAGGAAACCTGGGAAATGTACCCATAAATACATTTAGTTAAGCAATTCTTTATTAATATCTAGTATTTTCGTTGCACAAAATAAAATATAAAATGTTTGACGTTTGTCATGCGGACTATCTATGACAAGTTGGTAGATGACATTTATACATAACCTAGAATGCTAGAATTGTCAGAAGTAAAAGAACTCTTGCTGGAATAATGTTCACCAAAGAATTAATCACTCTTGTAGAAAAGAAAGGAAAAAAGGAAGTATTATATTATATGTGTATGATAGTTGAAATGAATAAATGATACTCTAAAACATATTTATTGTTGACATAATATATATTTATATATTATTTACATTATTATATAGTACTTTCGGACAGTTTTCGATATGATTTATGAACGCATACAAAATTATATGACTGAGAACCACCGCCATATTGAATATATGCAATAATATAAAATCTATTATTTTTAAGCGCAAACGTAATTCGACTTAAATTCAGGAAATAATATTTTTCCCCGATTCCTGGTATTTTTGCTATTTTTTGGCTGATAGGCCTTAGAATGGCCTTTCGGATCGTCAAGTTACTGTATTAGTTAATTTAGAAAATATTATCAATTTATTCTCCAATAAACATTTACAATTCTTGTAAGATATAGATAATATGATATGATAATAACATGTATTACCTATTTTTAAATGCTGTTTTAACTTATCTCTAGTTCTTGAAACCACGTCGACAACTTTCAACTGGAATGTCGTACTTCTATTAAAACGTATGAATATGTCGCAGTTATCAATAAACTAAATCGGTAGCTTAACCATTATATTATCTTTATTTTCCCATTAATCTCTCCTGTATGCAATGCGCTATAAACAAACGTAGTTTATCCGTACTCGGCCCTGTACCCTTTTGGGATTTGAGCTGAAGACCCACACGTACTCTCACCCGGACCTCTGACAACCCTAGCATTCGGATGTTGACGACACAATTCAGCAGGCAACAAGTGTATCAGAATAATGACCATTTATTTTTAGGGTACAGTTTACGATGCTGTGAACAACTTGAGCATTGATATCTCTCGATTGGAGGAAACGACGGCATGATTTAATAACTAGAGGATCGCCTGGGAATGATCGAGGGTCCAATCCTAACGGCAAATATTTATTTAAAAGATTTTGCTTTCAACTGCTACCTAAAATATTTATACTTTTCGGACAGAAAGTATTTATACCTTGCAGGGACATTTGACAAACTAGACCTAGCGGATTTAATCGCGTTGTTTATTTGACACTCTTTTACAAAATGTATATAGTAGTTTAATTTCAATGAATAACATTCGCGTAAACAGAAGACAATATTATAGACCTAGCGGTATATATTAAGGAAGAAGGATTAAACTCTGCTAAGCACTGAAATACGTAAATAGTTTTAAACTAATGATCATGACAAAATGTTTTAAATTTATAAATTCTTTATAACTCTTCGAACCACGTGTCGGAAATCCTACCTTATTATTAACCATTTTTGAAAATAAATAGAAATAATATATTTTAACTTCGTCATAACGCCAAAATAACATCAACTTTTTAACAAAATGTGTTTCTAAATGAAGTTGCTTTTCTTACCAAGAAAACATTTCTTAAATAATAAATAATGTAAACAAAGTATCTTGTCACGTGTATTCCTCATTCGTGTAAGGGTACAGATTAAGTTAGGGATCCTCTCGGGGGTCCCTCAATGTCGTCCCATAGGTCAAGTCCGAGATATATGTACGACGACATGTTGTGCAAATCTTTATTTCTTTTGTTCACTTACTTAGCAAATGAAGATATAAAAATGACACATCAGGGGCTGGAATAGCCAGCTCCCTTTTTAGGGTTAAGAATGGTACTTCATAACTAAATCGAATCAGACAATCGTATTATCGTTTAAGAACTACAAGGTAGATTGTCAGGTACCTAAAATAAAAACTATAGTTTATTCATTGCTTTATTATTTTCATTCACCTTCCTAGGACTTTTCTCCTTCTTTGTTAATCGATAATCACAATATTTTAGGTAGGTATACAATTTTACAAGTGTCTTAATATATTGTACCTTGTCAAAGAAGAGGTCTATACTAAAGATAACTGTGATTAACTTAACACATAATGTTAAAAATTCTTCACATCCTATCGCTTTCCTATATACACATTAAAATTATACTAACTTTTCTTTTTTAACCCACGACGCAAAAACGACGGGGTGTTATAAGTTTGTTATGACCATATATTATTGCTGTAGGGTTGATTTCACAAGAAAACCAATTACAATGAAGTATATAAAAATCTATAAACGAAATTAACAAAATTGAATGAGCATTATTTTTAACCCCCGACGCAAAAACGACGGGGTGTTATAAGTTTGACGTGTCTGTGTGTGTGTGTGTGTGTGTGTGTGTGTGTGTCTGTCTGTGGCATCGTAGCTCCCGAACGGATGAACCGATTTTAATTTTGTTTTTTTTTTTGTTTGAAAGGTGAATTAGTCGTGAGTGTTCTTAGTTATGTTTGATGAAAATCGGTCCAAGGTGGCCGCCGCCACAAAATGGCGGATTACAATTTTTTTTTACAACTCTCTCAATATGGGTATCAAATGAAAGGGCTTGACTAGTAGAATACTATAAACCGAGATAAATTTCAAATCCAAGATGGCCGCCACCACTAAATGGCGAATTACATTTTTTTTCACAACTCTCTCAATATGGGTATCAAACGAATATTGTGTCGGAAATTTTTAATTTTTTTTAATTTTAGTTTGTTTATGGTATAATTAGCTAGTAATATCATAAACGTGAAAGTTTGTGGGGATGGATGGATGTTTGTTACTCTATCTCGTAAAAAGTACTGAATGGATTTTGATGAAACTTTACAGTATTATTGTTTATACATCAGAATAGCGTATTGGCTACCCGAAAATAAATTAACATAAACGTGAGTGAAGCCGCGGGCACAATCTTGTATTATTATTAAATATACGCAACACGTAGCAGAGCTAATGCACCCTTAAATCCGTCTCAGGTTAATGTTAACAATATTTGAGATAAACATTGATGGCATATTTTGTATACAAGTTGGGGTGTGCGTCCGTCTGTGTGATCATCTGGGACCCGGGATTAAGGGCCCGGGGTGCGCCGTAAGCTGAATTCCCGGAGGTCAGGTTCAAGATTACCGAACCTCGATGCATACCAAAGTATTTGTTTATATTCCTCATAGAGGATTTTTTGTAGATACTCCTTTTTACAGCGATTCACTTGCTATGTAAGTCTACACTAGAAATTTAGGAGCTTTTACAGATGAGTCTTAAAATAATAAATCATTTTTGTAGACATACAATTTGTAGTTCGAATTAGTGTAGTAAACAATCACAAATTCTGGTAACTCCTACATAAAGCATTCCACAGGTCAAGCTTAGCCTATTGCGTGAGCTTTTTTGGCAATCTAGAGATTTTTAACTATGTCTACAAATTGTTATTTATATCATACTAGCGGGCCCGACAGACATAGCCAGTAAACAAAAAAAAAAGCAAATCTAAACCATCCTCGAATCCACTTGAACACACACAAAAAATTTCATCAAAATAGGTCCAGCCGTTTAGGAGGAGTTTAATTATAAACACACGCACAGAAGATTTATATTATATAAAGATAAGAATTTTAACTGTTCCGGGAAAATAATAAATTATTATTATTAATTTGGTCGATGACAACATGCAATCGTAATGCAAAATATGATTTATTATAAAACTAGCTATTTTTGGTGCTCGCTGGCATATACATATTTAGGTTATGTAAATTTTCTATCCATCAGTACCTTTTCTGGATCAAAGGTATATCCTTTTCTGTACTTCTGACAACGTGTATGTAGTTAAGGCGTGCTCAATGAATAAAAGTAAACAGTTAGTCTACCTGTTTGCATGCTGAAGAGTTCTTTATAATGTTCTAAACGGTTTATGAAGCTGTTCGTTAATGGCTAGACATGCCTCCGAGGCTCGGAGGTAAGAGTTTGTGCTTTGCCGACTCATGCCATCGCCAGATGAGAAATAACTTTTTGAATAAATTAACTATCTTGTTGCTTCCGTACCTTAAGCACTAGTTTTATTCTGCAATAAATATTTTACTCCTTTGTGAGGATATTATACCACTTTCTTTAAAGAATCAACGCAATAGGTTAAAGTATATATAAAGAATATGTCAATACGACTTTTGGAAAGGAAATATTTAGGCAAACGTTCTCTAGCTAAATCAGAGATATTCTAGAGAAAAGTCAAGATTAAAATTATTGTAAAACTAACGTACATACATTGAATAAAGTAGTAGAGATATACCAGCATCAAAGTTAATGGAAACCCGTCATCTCTGTTTAACAGTAGTGATTGTATGCATATACTTTCCTTTACAATCATACGACGAAAAATGACAGTAAGATCAAAAGTTTCATACAAAAATCACATATTTTGCACCTCATACTTCATATGGAGTGTCTGAGAGGGATTACGGGGAACTCGACGCGTCGGCAGCGGTAATCCGACTGAGGTCAGGTTCAACATACAGCCGGGCATGCAAATGATCTCACAACAGATTTATACGAGAGTGTTGTTTTTGAATTGATATCGCGCGTTTTGGATGATGCTTTAGAGTTCGTTTGCAGTGAAGAAGTCAAATATCAGGAAACCAATGATGCTTTGCAGTTTGTTTTTAGTGAAGAAGTCAAATGTCAGAAAATCGATGAGGCTTCAGATTTTGTTTGTTCTAGTAAATTAAATGTCAGGAAACAGCAGATTATTTGTAATGTCACTAACTCTATTTCGGTACCAAGCTATACTAGTGACATATGACTCATCTCAGCGCCTATAATAGTCTTGAGGGGCTTGTGACATTTGTACCTACTGTTAGAATACTTTGTAGAACTTGCAAGTAGATCAGTCAGCACGCAGGAGACAAATACCACTAGTCCTGCTAATTATAAATCTTAGCACGGCGCTCCGAAGTTTTGTAACTTATTTTTTAGTTACGATCTATCTAGTAAGATTGCTCCAGGTATTAATGACTTGGTTTCTTAAATACTATATATAATTTCCTTCATTACACTACACAATTTTACACACTTTCATTTATATATATTTTAATATTTTAACTGACAATGCTGTTGTAAAGTAAATTTATCTACTTTTAACGAAGTGATAATTTACCACGCGACAAATTTGTGAGTAGATTCAATTAAACTTCACTTATATTGAAAGTTATATTATATTCATTCTAACTAAGTAACCCTAAATATGCCAAAACACCATGCAATAAAGCGCTATCAAAGACAAAAGCAATATAAATCGCATTAAAATAAAGTTATCGACGATGTAGACATACATTTTCTGTCAAACATTTATCAATCCGGAAATCAAAAATCACCCTTAAGAATTCTTAACCTAATCGAAGACATAGTACGTAATAGATAGGGTGAAAGTACAAATTGTCGGCACCACGGGCGTCGTCTCGCCTGACTGCCGACGACACCCCGCCCGCGCCCGTTGTCAATCTACGACGCAGGAAATCACTTGGATGCTAGGATTTTATTCGCGCGAGAAAATAGAAATTTGAACATACTCCCTCTCCTCTATTTTTTATGTGACACGTAATTCTCGCAAGTTATATTGGGCTAATGTATTTTGCGAGAGCACGTGTAGACTTTCGAATATTAAAATCACGAAAAACCAATTGTTTCTTTTTTATTTTCCATTTACGGAACGTTCTATGTGAATAAAATCTTTGAACTAACATTTAAATTACGGAATTTTGCGGCGGTTAGTATTGATCATTATGATCTATATAATAGTTTGTGGTTATGAATGGTCGAGCATTCGATGAATTAGCACTAGCCGTGAACGCAAACCTAAATAATTCATGTTTATTTTGTAACACAGCTATCATTATCATCATCCTAAACGTAAGTACGTCAACAACTAAGCACATATTCTATATGCATACGAAATATAAGACTCATGGAATAAGAATAAAAACATGTTAAAAGCAAAGTTCTTGAAGTTAAACATAAAAAAACAATTTTTCAGTACATTTCCCGAAGCTATCCTATATTGTTAACTTTAAAGAATCCCACCAGTTTTCATTTCCCACGGAGTGCTTTTAACTATTCACACTTTTTCACGTTTTAATAGAGAAAAGCGAGCGGTTTTATCACGCTCTGTGTAAATATTCGGCGTTTTTCAATGTCGACGCCGTTTTTAATCAGAGAAGGGCTTGCGGTGTGCATTTGGGATATCAAACTGTATATCATAAAGGTTTACTGTTATGGCGCATTCATTCATCCTTTATTGCTACCCTGCACAACTTGCGGTGCATTTAAATAGTGGAATGTCGTCAGTTTTCTATTGAACATGTTTTTATTCCTTCCTTAACAATTTACAAAGTTTAAGTAAGTTATTCAATAGCTATTATCATTATTAAAAATATTTTATCGGCAAAGTGAAGTTGACTATAAACTTTTAGTGCTCTTTTTACTCTCATATAATTGATTTCAATAGTGTCAGATGATTTAATATCTGAAAACATTTTTTTTTCATACTACCCACATCATGGACGTGACGTAAATTTTACGATTCCAGTGTTGATATCATATTGTCTGAATGTTGGTCATTTCACCCTGCAATATTATAGTAGTAATAATTTTGTAGTTATTATTCAATATAATTTCATAAAGAAACTCCCAATGGTATGCTATAAAACTACAATGTGTAAATGTGCTTATTATTCGAATAACTAAATATTTTTATGTTTTACACCAAACCAACCACAGCAGGCTCGTATTTTTTATAATCCCATCGCACACTCTTAGGCATTATCAATAATAATAGATCAGAAAATATTTTTAAATGGGCTTCTTTCCCATACTTAGTTTCGTATTTTATTTAACTATTTTAGTATATTTATGGCGCCTATATTTTTAGTATTCATAAAAAGCAAATGAATCTATACCGCTACAATAGATTGCAAAAGAGGATTTTGCAAATATTTGGCGAAGCACAGCACAAGATAAATCCAATTATGCTGCAAAGCTTTTTAATTTTAAGCAATTATTTGATATTAAGACGCCAAACATTTATTTAATTGACTTAAATTAAAACTCTCTGAAATAAAACCAAAACAAATATGGGTGTATAAAACCTCTGGCCTCTCTCTGGATACATACATGAGACTAAGCAAGTCAGACACCAACACAAATAACATAGAACACAAAGACAACTGACTATCGCCTAACATTCGAAAGTCAAAATAATAAAAACAAAACAATCAGCTTTTTAAAACTAAAGTTATACAGCCAGCAATATTAATCCCACCACAGTTTTAATTAAACTTGCTAAATATAAAATGTAAAATAATAAACCAACAAGTTGTACAATTATCTTTCGAACTAAGTATAGTTATGACAGTTAATTTACGTCGCTAATCCCGAATTTGGCGAACTACCATTGTTGTTAGTTACATAATAACTATAGAACCCATTGTCAAAGTTTAATATTAAATTTTAACTTTAATCTGTGTTGATATTCACTCGCAATATGCTGAGAGTTGCTCGCAGATATATGTATTTGCGGTTCTACTATTTTGTGTCTCTCCGTTGGACCTGTGGCTTTGCGTGCTATCGTGGTGTCTCGGATTTGATAACCGAGTCAAGCAAAATGTTATTAAGTGTTTTTGTGAAAAATTGTTAGAATTACGTAATCTAACAATATCCTAGATGAGATGCTTACCATGCGTGGTACAGTCAGCAAAGTAAGTAGCTGAACATTGAACAAACTTAAAGTATTTTATGAATTAAAAATCCTAATTTTATTCTGTATATTTGAACTGTGTTTAATTCAACTATTTTTAACTATAATAACAAAACATCTAACATTTGTTTTCTATTCTATTTCTAACTCCTGTTTGTAAACTATAAAAAATTGGTTAATTGTGCTTTTTTATAAATTAGTTTATAGGTACCATTGTTCCTATTTAGTAATGTACAATTGTTTATTATTCCAAAATATTAAATAAATATAAATTTGAAAAATAGTGATAATAAGAAAGAAAAAAATAAATGTTGTTTATTTGACACATACTACAGACAAAATAACAAGTCAAAATAAATAGATCATGCAAAAATAAACTTAAGCGGAACCAAACCAAAACCAAAAGAAAGTGCAAATCGAAATCTCGCTAGTGTGTATCGACTTGAAACTGACTTGTTTCTGACCATACCAGAAACGATAGCTGTCTAAATGTATGCCTTTTCCTACATCTCTAGGTATTAAGACGTCTGTATACAGCCAATTAGCCAAACTAACATCTACTAATAATCTGTAGCAATATAGTGAACATTAATTAAGACTTTCCATTAAGTTTAGAAACTGGCAAAGTAATGAGTGTCGAATAGAAACTTATCCGAAGTACCGCCATTGTATCGCTGACAAAGGATTATTGAGACGACATTTTGTGAAATATATTTTATAATAACAAAGATGACTGTGTGTCTGATATATTTATTTATAATTAACAATGAATGGACTAACTAAACCAAGTGAAACTTTTAGCAGAGATTTTGAAAGATTAAAGTTATTTTACTTGTTGTAAATCTGCAGCAGTTGATGGCTATTAAGCCTAAGAACTATTCTTAAATGCAAATAAGGTTAACTACCTAGGAATAAAACTGCATTTACGTGTGCCGCTGATGTGAGGCCCTGGGTCTAGTCCCCAAATCTGAAAAATGGTAATGAATTTCTCTGTTAGGGTTTCTTAAGAGAAGCACCAGGCCCTAAAAATCGGTGAGACCATAATTACTGTTCTTACCTTATTTAGCGTAACCGTAAATCCAGTAGACAGAAGTGATTAAAAAACGACAGACAGGAGTTTTAACTCACTATGATTATTCTATAAGTATATGAATAAACCACGACGACCAATAAAATAGCTATGTGATTATGTCACTGAAAAGATTGAGATGGAAACTCCTTGGTGACAAAAGCAGACTTGCTCGCAGGAGTATCGTGCTTTGTATTTGAGATATAGAAACTTATTTTAGCTTACGATAGTATTAATTATGATTGGATAGAGCAGCAATGATCTAATAAAGAGACCGTTGCACTAACGCGAACAGTTCTTGAGATCGAAGACACAGTACGCACTTTTGGCTTGTCTAAGCAATATAAGAATAGTGTATCATGCCTGTCTGAGAGTTCTTTATAATGTTCTCGAAGATATGTAAAGTCTGCCAACCTGCACTGAGTCAGAGATAGACTATGACGTAACCCTATTCATAGAACAGGACATTACCCAACAGTGGGACTTTAGGTAATTCCACCATTATTTTTTAATAACACCGCACTACGAATAATTCTTGTATCGCGGGGGACATTACAAACAGTCAACAACGGACTTAAAGAACACCCAGACTCTGAACAACTATTTGTGGACCACACAATTTTTTGTCGCGTATGGCATTCGAACCTACAACACTCGGCGCAGAGGCGACCACTTACACCACTACGTCATCCGTGCATTCAAGTCAGTGTTAACAAAAAAGCATCGAACAGAAAACAAGGAATCTTTTTATAAATAACATTCACAACAAATTTCACACTCTATTTTTAAACCGGCCTCGTAAAACGAAGAGGTCGTATAAGGAAAACGGTTGGACCTTTACCCGGGTATAAAGTGCGAGTACCCGGCTGGGGTAAAGTACCCCGCACCCGTGACCGAGGTCAGCCGGACCTTGAACTTATATCCTTGGATATGGTTTGTTTACAAACATACATTCTAACGTGGGTATATGACCTTTCTATGTGTAAATTTAGGAATCTTATAAGAGATAAAACGCACGATCTTGGTACTAAAATCTTTGAATTTCGCCTCATCTTCTACCAAAGAAACACAAAACACAACCTTTTGTATACACTAAAGAGGTCACCAGCTGTATTTCAGGTCTCACGTGAGAGGAATCGAATCTAAAGTCTTCTTTTGGGTACATTTTCAAACACCGTCTTGCTAACACTTAACGCTATGCCCGACCATATCGCATATTTAAGCAAGGATTCGTGTACGACATCGTATTAATACTATTCAATACGAACCTTTAAATTTACGTTAATAGTAGCGAATGTCCTTGCACAATCCTAACTAAAATTATAAATTCGAATGTGAGTTTCTTTGTTCCACTTTCACGCCTTAAGTTTTCTACTGATCTTTATAGACATAGAGGTCATCGTTGTCGAGAGTATACATAAAAGGACATAGGGTACCCTTCATCCAGAAAAAAGTACGGTTGTCGAGGGATAGAATCTATATTAACGCGAGTGAAGCCGCAGGCAAAATCTAGTAATTAATTTTAAACTAAAGCTTGTTTTAGGACTACTCCTAAGCTCTCTAAAGCTTACATATAAAGAAGCCCGAAGGATATTCAAGCCTATTTTCAAACTATTTATAAGTAACCTCTAAAACTTCTTCGAAGAGGTTAATGAAAACACTATGTGGGTCTGTGTGTCTGTCTGTTAGTGACCGGCATAACTCCGGAACCACTGGACCGATTGACTTGTAACTTGGTGTGCAGACACCTTGGGGGTCATACCTCGGTCGAGTTTGAATATGGGCCCTGTGGGTGAAAAGACCACCGAGATATAGGGATCGTTTCTTTTCATTACTTTTACATTTAAGACGAAGAGGTTGAATCCTGGGTTTTTACACCCATCTCGTTTTATATACATATATGAGCTGGTGTAAGCGAAGCTACGTGCAAAATGTTGTATCTTCTATACAGCAATATACTATATGTACGATAGCAATGGATAAGACATTGTACTTGTGATCAAGAGATCGTCCACTCCAACATTACCGACATAAACCCACTTCTTTCACAAGCATTGAGCTTATTTGGTAAGATAAACAAGACTGCTAATAATATCACAATCAAAATGGTAGTCATCTGAAGAAAATGTCTACATACCTACTTTTTCCCAAAAGGTATTTTCAAACCCCAGGTGTGATATGAAATTGTTTTCGGTACCAGCAATCTAACTGCGCCTACTTGGACACAATAGGCATGATGACTAAAAAAACGTTATTAGTCCGACTTTTAGATTAGCAAAATATTATTGGACACATAAGGTGTATAAGAATCACTTATTTTTATCCCTGTCATCATGCCTATTGCCTGAGCTTGCAAAGTCGAAGTCAAAGGTCATTTATTCATGTAGGTCAAAAAGTAAGACTGCCGCGTTGGTCCAGTGGTAGTGTATACGACTGCGGATCGTTCGATTCCTGGGTCGAGCAGTGTTGTTGATTTTTCTGTTAGGAAATTCTCAGTAGCAGCACGGAGTCTTGAAATGTGCCCGGTAGACGGAAATAGGCTCGCCCCCTATTACGTGGGACCAAAAACATAGTTGGTGAAATGTGGGTGTGTCATACACCTCTGCCTACCCCCTCGGGGATACAGGCGTGACACTATGTATGTATTTATGTATGTTTGTTTGTCTACCTGGGGTAGACAGCGACATGTTTTAGGTCCATATATTTGGGACAAATCTATTGCCATCCATCGTATACATTGCCATACGTATTGCAACTGTTTCTTTTTTACAAAAAGCCAAATAAAAATTTGGCCCAATCTGGGAATCGAAGCGACAAACACAATCCCAAACTTGTGCCACGAAACTGTCTAGACAGTTGTCTAATCAGAGTATAGAAGTAAGAAAAATAAAATAGATGTTTCGGCGAATATCAATTAACCCAATTTTCTTAAGTAATCATAAATTAAGTCCGTCTGAATGGAATTTGAGACGGCAGTCGACGTAATATAAAGGAATCAATGCAAAGCAAAGATATATGGAACATCATACAAGGAAAAAGCGGCAAAAGATATGCCGTCTTATAGACTGTCCACGCAATTGTGAAATTCATAGCGAATTCTCACGCTTATGTTATCTTAAAGTACTATTCTAATAATCTGCCAAGTCTTAGAATACCAGAACTAATTAAAAATCTATTGTTCCTGGCCACCGGTGTGCCGTTGCGACTCATTAGGTTAAGTTAACTATATTAAAGTTCTAACGGTTATGTCGAAACATGTAATTTAGAATAGTCTCATTTTACACTATTACGTAACCTGAAACCAAAGCGAGCAAAATTTGGATCTTATTCACCTCTACCTACTTCCTTCAGGGAAATAGGCGTGATGTTATACTCGTCTGTTTAAGAGGAAACACTAAGGGCGAAAGAATTGAAAAATAGGTATTTGTAAAATCTATTGTAGTCGCGCTGTGGCCGCAGAGCGCGATAGAGACAACTGCAGCTTGGACCGAAAATATGTATCTATTAAAAGTACACAAAATCAACGTTTCGTAGTTCCCTGATTCCTTCTCCAAAACTTGACGATTTAACTACTTTTCCTATTAAAAATTAAAGAAAGGCTTTAGAGGTGTTCCTATGTTTACCTTTTTTTATATAATCCAGTCAAATTTGTTTTCTCGATGTTTGAACACAGCGGACACACACACACACTAATGTTTCTTTTAATAATTAATTTATGAAAAAAGGAAAACATAGGGACATGCCAATGAAGGCCATACATTTTTTTGGAAAATATGTAACTCTTCTGGCATTATCCAGATAGGAAACAGGGGACTACGTTTGTGTGAAAATAAAGGCCCTTGTGTTTCCTCTTAACTACTTCGGTCATCAAAACTTGATTTTAAAGAAATCTAGTCTTTACCCTTTTAAGTCTCAGACTTACGCTAAATTTTTGTATATATGCGTGGCTGGGAGTTAATCATTAAGTTCTTCAAGTTTTCTAAAGTCTGGCTAGCGTAGGGGACTAGACCTAAATATCCCTATACATAATTATGAAACAATCGCTTTAGTGCCATTATTCTGTAGAAAACAGAGATGTATATTCTCGAAGCAATCATTGAATCAAACGTATATAATAAAATAAATTCAATTTAAAATAATATAAAACAAATAGTGCAATAATTAATTTAAACAGAGATTTATTTAATGTATAAAATATAGCATTCTCCTCTCTTCTACGTTGCCGTGCCCTAAAGGTCCATATTGTACCTACTGTGATATTGTGTAAAACCTTTATATAACATATGAAGTGCTATAAAGATATTGAGTATTGAGTACAAACTGCTTCAAACATAGATAAATGAAGTATTATTTTTAATCTAACGAAACAATCATAAAAACTCTACCTATTCGTAATCTGTAAGTTCACACCTTCTTCTCTTTATTTTAAGGTTAGGTTTACAAATTAGCATAATGCCGATAATTTTATTGTTCGACAACGGTGTTGCCAACATTATATTGTAAATGAGTCAGCCATGGGACAATGCATCATACTGACTCACCCGCCAATCAATGCGAGCTTTACACCAATTCCAAATTTAAATCATTCGGATGTTTGAGTTCTTTGTTTCGAGATGAAACGATGTGTTTTGATAAAAAAAAGAATTGACCTAATTTTTAAAAATAAACATCTCCTTTTGGAATTTATTTGACATTAATATTTTTGCTTAATTTGACTTTTATTTTAATTTCAAATATAATGAAAAGATGTTCTCTTTTTGCCTTTTTACACACTTGTCATTTCGAGGCTAGTAAGCTATTGGAAAAACACGCCGCAATAAAAATACAAACGTACGAACATCAACGAATATTAAAATATGAAGGAAGTAAGTTATTCGGTAAAAGTACATTTTTCCTTTCGACACGTTGTCAGTGGTTGACGTGCGTCATGAGAGCGGCATCATGACATATCCGCCACTTGCCCGGCGGATGGCGGTTCAATTTGTTAAATTAAACTACACGCTATGCACAGATTCGTTCGCCTCTTATGTAGGACGGGAATTTTACCGACCTTATTACATGAATTAATTCTAAATTAAAAGATACTTTAATCTTTATTAAAAAATATTATATGTATACATAATTTAAATTGTGTAATAACTAATAACCAACGAAAGAATATAAAAAGAGCGTTACGAAACTATTATACTACGTTCTACATTTAAAATATATCCAATATGGCCGCAAGCAAATACAAAAAAAATATTAGTTAGTTCCGCTACTCGCCGCCAAAAGCGCTACTGTGTGCGCGTACCGACAACTATAATGCGTACCGCGTCACCGCGCTGTGATTGCACTGAATTGAGCTTCCGTCGTCGACAGGATAAAAAAACCCGGCCGTGTCCTCGGCGGCGTTAAACAATAGCCAATCGTGGTCTGTGTTGAGCTTTAAGAGGTGCGCACACTAGCTATGGAACACCAAAAGATTAAAAAGAAACATCGTTTATGTGAAAATGAGTGCTATACAGTTGCTTTATTATATCAATGCGGCTTAATCACGTCATCAATCAATTACCCGACCGGCCCTAGTCTATCTTGCCTTCCGGACATCGCTTTTCGATTACGTTATTATATGACTATTCAACATTATTACATAGGTTACATAGGTAGTAAGTAAATTTTCTCAGATTTCTGTAGTATAATTCGTTTTGTCTTGAAACAATGTAAAGACGTAGATGTTTAATTCCAAGTTTTTGTTAGTGTCATAAGCTATTTATTAATGAATTCATCTTTTAACATTAAAAAAGAACATAATAGACCGGTCAATAAAATATACAATTTTGTACTTCGTATTGAAGTCTATTTATTTATTTATTTATTTATTATAAGGTACACTTACAGCAATACATACAAATGTTACAATTATAAGCACTGTGGATAAAACCGTGGGTATATATGTTTGCCTATTAAAAGTATACACAGCATTCACTTTATATAGGCAACATTAAGAGTAAACTTAACCTAGATGAAAATATGAAAGAGAAATTTTATTAAAATTAAGAGTAATAAAAGTGAGCAATAGTAACAGTAGTCAACAATCGAGCAGTTTTAGCAAATCATTTCAAAATTTATTTTCTGACGTGTTAAATATATCTAAGTTAAACTTCGCGTTAAAACAATTGAAGGTTGTGCACACTCTAGCCAGGGGATAATGGAGACCAAGAGACCAAGACCAAGATACGTCAAAAACATAATACATTAATGTACCAATTAGGCGTTATGTTATGGGTTTGTTTATCTTTGAAAACGTAAATTTCTTTTTTAAAGATAAAGCAAGTGTAAATAACACCTACTAGCAATACATTTTATTCCAAAATTTCGTTACAACACGCACGTAATTCGAGCATTGTTAACCGATAGGCCAGAATAACCTTTTATCATCAAGAATCATACTAACATCTCTTAAAGCATTATTAAAGCATGCGGGTGAACGAGACAACTCTATACATTCTGTAAAGCGCTGTCTCGTGTTCGACCATGCAATAATGTTGCTTTAAGATATGCTGGTGGAATCTTAAGATCTGTCTGCCATCTTAGCAGCATAGAAAGTCGGTGTAATCACAGCAAGTGTCGACATTTTGTCACAAGTAGTTCCAAAGCGTCGACATTTTGTCACAAGTAGTTCCAAAGTGTGACTATGTCACTTGTCGCCCCAATTTTGGTATGTGAAGCTGCTTAAACCGATGTCGCGTCAGGCGAGTCGATTTTGATTGGAGCCTGATTGAATTGTCGGACGAGCTGCGTACAGCGACTTCGTCGCTTTGCTGTTTACACAACGACATTTGTAAAACGTTACACGTGTATGGGCCTTTAGGACTGTAATAGACTGAATTGCAAAAAGACACGTGTCGGAAAGATGCTATGTAGTGGCAAATTGTTTGCATGCAAATATGGAAATGTAACAATAGTTACAACGCGTATAATAAACTAAAGAGAAGTATGAAGAATGTGATGAAAGTTGAAGAAGTGAGAGAGATTCGTCGGATGGCAGCAAAGTAAAGTCTTGAATCCCTGCTTTTGTATAAAAGTCTATAGTAGTATCTGGTCGACACGACCAGAGAGTGAACAAACGAAGGACCAACAGCTTTACGTGCTTTCGAGTCACGGGGATGTGCAACACCGCCAACTTCTTAACACCATGCTACTAAGGAGAATTTTTGTTAGAAAATCCCCAAAATCTTTTGCTAGCCCGGCCCGAGGTTCGAAAACGAGGCCTCATGAACAGTAGTCACATTCTTTATATTTACGCTACTGAGGCTGTTTTCTTCATAAAACATAGCTGAAGAAACGATAATGACTTACCTATTTCTTTCGCATTACAACTATCTTCAAAAACTAATATAATATGGTTCTGGACAGAAATCGCTCCACATAGGTACCTAAAATCTTAATTAAAATACACCACACTAGCTAAAATCGAATACAGCACATATAATTAAATCGTTTAACTAAATAAACACGAAATCGAAACGAAAACAATAGTCTAAAATAAACGTATTTATAAAACAATGAAATATAATTCGACCCTTGATCATATTAAATTACAAAGAAAATCCTCCAACAACACCTAAAAGTATTCCTAAGTTGCATACTTAAATGGCTCCATTAATATCAGAAATCAGATTCAATAAATGACTGAACTCAATTAATCCAACCGACGGCTTAGTCCATGCGTTTGTAGCAGACGATTCAATTATCTCAATTTATTTAGTGCACAGTATATATTAAGCTTTTAATGCCTTTAACCAAGCACCTACGGACTAGGTGAGTGTTCTCTGACCAATTTGCGAGCTGACCCTTTCGACCCTCAGTTGGCTAACTGAAACCTGTTACTTTGTACTTTTAGTGATTGAATAAAACGGTTTGGATGCTAAATGGCTAGCTGTGAACGGTTGCAATGGGGTATAATATGCTTTGTTTAGACTAATACTAAAAGATTAGGGGAAGTTGAAATTATATTAATGAATAGACTGTAGGTAAATTAGATATAGGATTTAAAGTCTAGTAAGTTGTTTATATTTCAGATACAGCAGTGGTTGATGTTATATTGACAATGTTCCAGGTATTGTTAGAGTCCAAAAAAGAGAGATTAATTTAGGAGAGCTTCTGTTTCCGAATTTAAGTGTTTTTGTCTGTTATTTTAATGCAAGTGTAATGAGACATTTCTATAATTATTATTAGTAGTGACGAAAGTACATATACTTAATATGAAAATATATTTTATAGTTTAGTAAAACAGATGATTCAGTGCAAGCGTTTAATATCTCAAGAGTGTAGCGAGTCTGACCGTGGGACAAAACAGTGTCTAGTTTTGATATCTCGCGTTGATTAAATGTACTCGGGTGTAAAATTAGTTTGCAGACGTCGAGACGTTAACAATATAATTTATTGGTGAACTTTCCTACACAATGTAATTGTTATTCCTACTAGGTAAACTTGCTGACTCTCCCTATTGTTCTCTACAAGATTTTCGAAAGAATACTCTGAAAGGAAAAGCTGAAAGCTCGCGTAAACTTCTAAGATAATATAATAGTTAGGAATGAATTATTAATAAACTTGTTAATTTGTGTAAACATGTAACTAACTAAAGTAAAATGTATCTAAAGAAAGTGCAAAAGTTTTCTATAGGCCAGTAATTGGTTTAAAAACTTGTTGTATTAAAGGCATTAAAGATTATAATATATTAGTCATTAATAAAAAGCATAAACTATTTCAAAATAAGACATAAAACGTTCAAAGGGGTATCTAATTGTATTCCAATACAGAAACTTAAAAAACAATCTTTATTCAAAAACTATTTGCGTGCAAAGAGGTACAGAATGCCAACTGTACGCAGTCGATATTGTCGCGTCAAATCGCATTCTGATTCAAATAAAATCGCTGAATCGCAGCAGACACGCCAAATCGCCACTTTGCGGCGAATATCAGCAATTTCAGATTCACTTAGGCTCGTTTTCTGTCGACTTATATTACTTTACCTTGAATTTTCAAGCTGGTAGCTCTCTCAAACATTTTTATTGTACCTTCTTTTATAGTTATAGACGTGCATGTACATATATTCATAAAATGCTCAAAAATTGCAGGTATATTTACAGTTAAATATGAGAATAAAAATGCTCAATATGCTCTTAATAAAAACTGCCGTAAAATGAAACAGCGTTTACGATAGCGTAGTTCCGCAAATTAGTTAGCATGCCATCTGTCGTGAAGTAGCGGCACTAAACACGAGCCCATTGTAATTTACTAACGGTCTGCAAAAAACGGACATACCAAACGAAACAAAACATATTCCAATTAACCTCGTTATTTTTACTGTACAGATTAACGTTCGAGATTATCTTCTGCCTTTATTATCTTCAGCGATGCGGTGCACCTGCCTTTTAACCGATTTTAAATAACTGCCATTTCCATCCATCATGTCGGTACAATTTCAATGGACGCTTGTCTTGATGAATTATATTATTTAACATTTTACATCAGATATAATTAGGTAACATTATTTTGCTTTTACTGTAACTGTTTAAATTAGTTTCATTTCCGAACCAATTTCTGACCATTAGGTACAAAGCACGTGTCGATTAAATATAATTGAAAAGTATTATTATAATAATATTACTTTAATAAATTATTACACGCTAGTACGATCAACCCGTTGTCGTAACCATGTGTTTGTAATTTTATATTAGCACCAAGCCAAACCGCAAGGCCACACATGTGACATCGGAATCCTTCACGTTCAGAAATTCTCAAACGTGAGTCGTCAATGGGGCAATCAAGCATTGCGTGTTGGACACGACCTGCCTCAATACTCGTCCGAGACGCACCCACGTTATTACCCGTAATCCCGTTCTACTGTATGATCTTCCGAGAGTAAGTAATTTGTTTATTTACGGTGCGAAAGTACCTGCGTCTTAGTGACGAGCGGAGCGTGCGTTTAAGACGGATTTACACTCGCATTAATATTAGTTCTACACGCATAAATGTGAGTCTTTTAAGCCCAAGTTTTAAAATAGTTTTATGTACTTAATACTTATTTAGTTTATGCAAATAATGTTATAACGATGAGGATAAGTCTAACTGTGAATGACACATAAAACATAATCATTACAATATTTGGATTTTTTGGTTCTGTCGATAATATTTTCCCAGTAATTTTTGAGCGATTGATTGATATGAATATATCCGTTATAGGGTTAGTTACGGTATGAAAACCTATAGGTACTTTAAACAGGTAAAGCCTTGTTCGTTTGAACGTGCTGATCTCAGAAACTATCGGCTGAATAGTAAATTTGAATTTGCATTTAGCTACCTCGTTTATCAACGAAGGTTTTGGCTATATCATTACACTATCTTAACTTAGATAGGAAGACCTAAAGAAGCTGAGTAACTTCATAACTTAAAGCATTGTTAAAAGTAGCTAAGTAAAACCATGAAAAACAGCTATTGTATTCCATATATCTACAGACATCCGATATTCTTAATAAACATCACGAATTAATATTTTAATATCGTTATCAATAATACTAATTGAAAATCAATAAAACATTAATATGCTGAACCAATTAAAGGAACAAACGATAGACGTAACGTGTTAGAAAATTATAAAATAATCAATTTACGAATAGAAATTATCTAGTCCGTGGACAGATGGTGCTACTGATCATATCGGCAAGCTGGTAGCTAATTCTAAATTAAACTTGGTTAATTAATATGCTGTATGACATACGATGATGGTATTTGATAAGGAAATTATAATATTATAACAGCAGTTTTATTTACTGTTTGCTTCCGCGTTTAAAAGTGTGTCATAGGACGTTAGTACGCGTAACCCTATTATAAATCCCTTTCAAATATTTGTATAGTTAATTTTATACTGTTTGAATTTAAATCAGACTATGAGTTCGGAGTTTATATTATGAGCTTTTAAAATGAGTCGTAATGTTACGAGTATGACCGTAAATACGGCCTGTATAGAATGTTCTAGAACTAGACAGTTATTTAACGGTCGCTTTAACTGAAATATCGTTTAATTCTTTAAGTTTTACCGAACTATACAAATAGAATTAGCATTAATCATTCATATTACAATTTTGTATTGAGTAATAAAACTACATATACTTTTTCAACTAAACTAGTTATAAATGTCCTTACGAGTAATAATGCAGCTGTTTCTCACAATGGCCGTTCTAATGTTTATTCATCTTATTAAAATCTTGCCGAACGAAAAATAAGCCCAGGACCTGTTCACAAGGATAATTACAAATCCCTCGATTTGAATGAGAATAGATAAAGATAGAAAGAGAGCGGTGTTGGAGCGGGACGACGATAGAACAAATGTCGTGCGCGTTCTAACACAAAAACAGGAGTAACGAACTAAAACGCCAGGTGTGACGCGTTGCCATGTGCTCAGTAACAGAAACTATATTTATTTATTCGTGTGGCCTCAGTTGAAGTAACCTATTTAATTAGTGAAGCTAGAAAACGAAAAAGCTCGTTAGGTTCCCGAACGTATGCAATGACAGCTGTCATGTGTTTGACATTCGACTAAGTCATCAATAATTTTCAGTCGAATAATGTTAAGGAATTTACTTGCATTTGAATTTTAAATTCTAATTGAATTTCAATCATGGCTAACTTTTACATCATAACTGTCATGCATAAGTATTCAGACTATTTTATAGTATTTTGATGCGTAATAATAAATTGGAAAATTTAAATACTTAATTTATATTAACAATCACATTTTTATTCTCCTAGGCTTATACTAAAAATATACGATATGCCTAATAAATATATCATTGTAGTAGGTTCGTTGCAAATATCTATGTTTTTGTATTAAATAAACTTGATATTAACTATTTATTATTCCAAATTATTAGTCATGTTAATAATAAATCATCAAATAGTACGTATTTAATAATATTAAAATGTTTAACATAAACTGCGTAATAAGAAATTTGTGACAGCGCCATCTAACGGGCAGTAGCAAAATTACACATAAACTCGACGTTATAACCATGATGTTCCTTGCGTTGGAATTTGTTTCTCTTAGTAGACATAGATGGCGCTGGCACATTAAACTTGAAAGCTGATATAATAACATTAAATAAATATTGATGTAAATAAATTGAATTATTATGCCAAAATAGTAATTTTCATAATTATCTATATCGCAGATAACTTCATTAAAATAATGTTTTCATACTAAAAACACTAATCTGTCGCCATCTAACCTACTCCATTGCATGTTTGTTCTATTCATTTTTCCCTTATTTTGTGTTAACGTTTCCTTTGTTTTACTTACTTTATTTTTGCTTTATGTTAAGTCTGTGGTGTGTCTGTGTTGTTATAGCTTATTTTGGCTCCGGACGGGACCTTGCAGACGGTGAAGAGCGAGTCGCGGCGCGGACGCGGCAGGGGGCGCGCGGCAACGACGCCTGTAAGTACACACCTTTACTTTTCTTATCTTTTCCTTTTTGTTTTGTTTTTTCATTTCTTTCATGTCATGTGTACCCTACCTATTTGGTGACTAATGATTAACAATGTCATAATTAACCAAACGAATTTAATCGTAAGAAGTTTCCTTACGCGCTGATCTTAGCGACAAACTACATATGTATGTATATAAACAATCGCGAAGTTACCGGTAACCCGACAGCCGCGTGCGTGATTTATTTCATACCTTATATCGCTATGAATATGATAAAAGATACGACGTGCCCAACCCGGCACACAAATTGAGAGAATCGATATCGTCATTTGTGTCGAACTGTCGACGCATCGCGTCAGCATGACCGCGCGAATATGCCACCTTTACATAACAGCTATAAATCAAACACGAACAAAAACCAGGCCACTCTCGCTTTCAAAGCGAAATATCCGAATATAGGAATAAAGTGTAACCCCGTCCGGTTCACGGCCACTCAGCATTGGAGTAAACAAACCCCATTCACTGAGATTAACACGCGGCGAGGCGACAACAACGAATGTTTCGGATACACTGCTGCTCTACAACTGTGGTTTTACGTGACTCGTTATATCGAGCGGGTATCGTACGCAGTATTTAGTGATGTTGTTGGACTCTAGTGGGTTGGATTTGTTGGATATTTTTCCGCATGCCCGCGGCTCCACCTGTTCGTTCAGTGAATCGAGTGGGCTGCGAATTGTAAATTAATTGAAAGATTATTCCGCAAGGTCCTCTGATGCCGTTCACCTATCCGCCAGTTCAAATTGTCAATAGGACTTTCACTCGATTACTTGGTTTAAGACGGCCATATTGTGTCGCATGCATTGACCTATATTGTTCTTCTTCACCTTTTGCTATAACACTGTCTTGCGGTCTTTAATATGCTTGCTATGTGTATAAGTACTTCATATGTTCGGTTAGTCGAAAGTAGGTTAAGTATATAAATTGCAATATACATTGGGTAGGTAGGGCCTACGGATTGCAACTTACTACCATCCTGGCATATATCTATTGTTCCATTCACTCACACACTTGCCTTTGAACGTAACCAATTTATTCAGAGAATGCCTTTCACTTGACAATACACTTTCTTAGTCAAGCTTTAGGTGTCCGTTTATCTTTCATACAATATTTTTATGTCTGACATTTGTCGGTGTGGTATCATTCCATCTTGCTCATTCCACTGACAAATCATTTAATTATCTCTACTATATAATTATAATTAGGTATCTTGACTCTACATTATTTAAAAATATAATAAAATATTTTTCGAACGCTATACATTGAAATTAATCTATTTAAAACGGAGTTTATCGCGGTTTACATCGTTAACAATTGTTATTACTTATCTTTATCTACAATTCTCCATCGTTTCTACTACTTTTCAGCAGCCATGGTTTCAGGAAAATATAATTGCAAAAAGTAAAAAAGTACACAGGTATTACAAAGGTGAATTTACACACAAAGGGAACTCCTAAATCATTTTAGAAGAAAAAAGAAAGGTAAGAAGAAGTATTTTAAGATTTATATCTTTCACCTGGAATGCCGCTAGATGTCGCGACTCACTTTAAGACATACGTTGTCTCATCAGTGCGATTTGGCACAAAAGCTTAGCTCGATAAAAACAGTCTCAAACCTGCATCAGTTCAAGTAATATATATTTAATATTTTATCGTTTAAATAAACGATTATCTCTTTATGTTTTATAATCTGCGATTATAATTATAAAAATAATATATATTAATTAGAAACCGTCCAAGAAAATGTTAGAAAAACTCAAAACTCTTTTTTATTTAATTTTTATTATAGACAATACTATGTCTGTCGTATCATCTACTAAGTAATACTACTTAAACCAACCGCCAACCTACGTTTAGATTTTCCAGCATTTCTTTTCAACAATATCTTGCTAAGTAAGACGTTTCATTCACTAATGCGCTCCCGTCACGGGCGCTTGTATATAAAAGTGCATTCTAGATCAACACTTTATTTGATTAGCTAATGTACTCTCTAAGACGGTACAAGCAACTTCGCCAATCCATTACCACTATTTTAAGATACCTAGCCTACTTTCCGAGAAAAAGGTTCAGTTTAGCTTTGTTAAAGGAAAATCTATATATAGTATTAGATGCACTTAGCTTAAGGAGCTAAGGCAAGTTCGTATTGTTCTAGAGGTAGTATCGTTCACGTGATAGTTTGGTTAATGTATCTTTCATGCGGAGTTTGGTTCGCGCGGTAGTATCATGCGCGCGGTAGTATTAAATATAAAAGTAATTTAGTTATATTAGGGGATTTTAATATGTACTCGTGCAATTGTAACATTTCTAATTATTACGAATATTTCATAACATTTTGCGAATTCACTCAGTATAATGTAGTACCAAACTGCAATAATAGACAGTTGGACCTCGTATTGAGCGCGCGCGGCGGCGTGTCGGTGTCGGCGGCAGACGAGGGCATGCTACCCGTAGACGCGTACCACCCCGCACTGGCCGTGAGTATCGCCACACGCCGCGCGTGCGCACTCTGTGCCTCCCATGCCACCGCACGTGCATCACTCACAATATACCGCGAGTAAATCATGGAATTTTAATAAGGCTGATTTTTTTCAAATGTATAAATTATTAGGTGAAGTAAACTGGACTGAAATGTACAGTTTGCATGACCCGAACATAATTTTAAAATTTTATGTTAAGATTTATGACATTTTTGATAAATGTGTTTCTTTAAGAAATGTTAATCCGATAAATAAGAGAAATGTTTACCCGGTATGGTACACGGCAGAAATTATTATGAATATTAGGACAAAACACAATGTGCATAAAAAATTCAAATCAAGTAAATTGCCGAGTAATCACAAGGAATTTACATTGATCAGGGCAAGGGTGAAAGCTGAAATTGAAATGGCTCATGATCAGTACTGCAACCGCGTGCAAGCACATTTGGCGGAGGATCTGCGCGCTTTTTGGGGATACATAAAAAGTAAGAAACGGAATTCGAGTAATAAGAAAATAAATAAAAACGGACGGGTTTTAACAGATCAGGAATGTGCTAACGAGTTCGCTCAATTTTTTCAGTCTGTGTACAGTCCAAAGTCTCCCTCGCTGAGCGAGGCGGGCGCGAGCGCGGGCTCGGCGGCGATGAGTGCGTGGGTGCAGCTTGCGCGCTTGAGCCCTGCTGACTTACGGTGCACGCTCACCCGCTTGTCGCCTAAGCGCTCAGCAGGGCCTGATAGTATTCCGGCATTTGTTTTTAGGGACTGTCATACGGTTTTCATGGAGCCGTTGTTATACCTATTTAACGTTTTTATTGAGAAGGCAAAGTTTCCTGATCGCTGGAAACTCACTAGGGTTGTTCCTGTGCCTAAGGGTAAAGGAGGTTCTGAACCCAGTGATTATAGACCGGTGGCGGTGTTATGTTTTCCAGCCAGTTTTCGAATCAGCGATTCACAGTAGTCTATATTCACAAATAAGTGCTTTTTTGTCCGATGGACAGCACGGATTGCGTCCTGGGCGGGGGACAACCGGGAACTTACTCGATCTCATGACACAGGTACCTGCGGTGGAAGCTAGACAACAAATCGATGTTGCTTGCCTATTTCGATTTTCGTAAAGACACACGTTGGCATTTTTTGCCAGCTACTTACGCGATCGTTATCAGTATGTAGACTGTAGCGGACAATTTTCCCAACCCTACTTCACAAGATCTGGTGTTAGTCAAGGAAGTAATTTAGGGCCTTTACTCTTCATACTAACCATCAACGACTTGCCGAATGTAGTCAATAATGCTACACCTTTGTTATTTGCTGATGACTTGAAATTAGTTCTCGAAATAAGCCAAAAGACAGATCATGAAATGTTGCAGCATGATATAAATAGAGTTGTAGAATGGGGTCTCGATAACAAATTATACTTTAATGTGACCAAGTGTTCAATATTATCGTTTACTCGCGCGCGTAACCCGAGTTATCATCAGTACTATGTGGAAGGAAAGCCGTTGCAGCGAGTTACTGAGGTGAAGGACTTAGGGGTGCATTTCACTACTGACATACATTTCTGTAGGCATGCCACTGATGTATGCAGAAAAGCATACCGTAACTTGGGAATGGTGTTACGTCTGGCCAACCAATTCACGAACATCTCTGCTCTGAAGGCATTATATCATGCACTTGTAAAAAGTCACCTGGAATGTAATGCGGTGGTATGGTCGCCGCATGAAAGTATTCAAAATAAATTTGTCAGGTTTTTGTATTTAAAACAGTACGGAGTATACCCGGGATATCCGCTGTTGTATCCTTCTCTGTTTGTGCTAGGTATAAAGGGAGGTCGCTCTCGCCACTTATGTATTCAAAGTGATTCGTGGTAAGATACACAATCCTACTGTTTTTGGAACAGTTGGGTTCTGTGTTCCGGACGGGTACGTGAGGCGACGGCGCGGGCCCCCGCTGCTGTGCGAGCCGCGCGCGCGCACCAACTTGCTGCAGCAGGCGCCGCTCATGCGCGCGCTGCGGGCGCTTAATATGTTGTCGCAACACATAGATATATTTAACAGTACACTGAGTGAATTCACAAGAGCCGCATATTGTTATCTCTAAGTTGTGCATAACAGGGTAGACATGTATGTATATATTATGTTAATTGTTATTAATTTATTATATTTTATCATAAGATATTTTATCAAAATTTTGTACTGTGTTCATAATGTTATAGTGTTATAACTTTTCTGTCGTATTAGGGCCACCTGTAAAGATGGATAAGGGTGTGAATAAATAAATAAATAAATACGCGCGGTAGTATTATACTTGCGGTAGTATCATACGCGCGGTAGTATTATACGCGCGGTAGTATCATACGCGCGGTAGTATCATACGCGCGGTAGTATCATACGCGCGGTAGTATTATACTTGCGGTAGTATCATGCGCGCGGTAGTATCATACGCGCGGTAGTATCATACGCGCGGTAGTATTATACGCGCGGTAGTATCATACGCGCGGTAGTATCATACGCGCGGTAGTATCATACGCGCGGTAGTATTATACTTGCGGTAGTATCATGCGCGCGGTAGTATCATACGCGCGGTAGTATCATACGCGCGGTAGTATTATACGCGCGGTAGTATCATACGCGCGGTAGTATCATACGCGCGGTAGTATCATACGCGCGGTAGTATTATACGCGCGGTAGTATCATACGCGCGGTAGTATCTTACGCGCGGTAGTATCATTCGTATTTGGTAGTAGATCCTCGCTGGTTTCAGCATGAATGGGCCGATCGATCGGGGTAGTACTACCCTCTCACAGAATACCGGCGTGAAGTAACGGTACCCGTACTGTTGCGTTTCGTATTGGTGAGTGAGAGAGCCGGAGGCCCAGGTACCCCGATCCTTTTCCTATCCTTTCCTTTGTCCTTTCCCTCCTTCATTCCTTTTTAAAGGGCTGGCAATGCACTTGTAACTCCTTTGGGGTTGCGGGTGTCCATAGGCGGCGGTAATCGCTTACCATCAGGCGATCCGTCTGCTCGTATGCCAATCAAAATGATTTAAAAAAAAACCCTCGGTTGTATCATACGCGCGGTAGTATCATCCTCGCAGTAGTATCATTCGCGCGGTAGTATTACACGCGCGGTAGTATCATCCTCGCAGTAGTATCATCCTCGCAGTAGTATCATACGCGCGGTAGTATTACACGCGCGGTAGTATCATCCTCGCAGTAGTATCATTCACTCGATAGTATTGTTTACTCAATAGTATTGTAGGTACACTCAATAGTACCGTTTACGCGATAGTATCGTTCCGGCGGTACGACAACTCCAAGCTTCAGAGGCTACAAATAAAGATATAATAAATAATATTTGTCCATATTTCTTCATATTATAAGACTAGCTTATGCTTTCGGCTTCGCTTGCGTAAAAGTACGTTCGGTTAGGCGTAAAAGTATACTTTTTATTTAATAAAATATATCGTATGTCAATAGGTGATGATATAGCTATCTAATTGTTAAATATATTTTTTATCGGTTAAGTAGTTTTTTAGTTTAATCATTACAAACAAACAAAAATTATCTCTATCTACTCTTTATAATATTATTATAGATCATACTATAAATATATTAAAAAGATATCAGAGATAGCCTAATAGACAGACTGCTACGCAGAGGTTTCGAATTCGACTCCACGGCACGCACATCTGACCTTTAAAACGTATGTGCGTATTAAATAGTTAATTATCGATCGCTTTAACAGAGCAGGCAAACATCGTGAGAAAATCTCCATATCTGCGATTTCTCTATAATGTTCTTGAAAATGTGTGAAGCCTGCTTACCTGTACTAGGCCAGCGGAGACTGTAAGCTAATTATTCTCTAAACGAGAGGAGGCTTATGCCCAGCAATGGGCTGATATTAAAGCACGTACGATAAGGATGCGGTTTTCAATGCAATCGTATGCAATCTCTAGCGCAGTACATGCAATTTGGATTGTCTCTTCCTCTCGGAAACAGCAATCTCCGGAACGAAAGTGCTGTGGTCTCAATTATATTTTGTCCAGGAAATAGTCTAGTCTATGTCATGCCAGGCAAAGCCATTCATATATCATCGCATAATATGAATAGATCCATATCATACTACAATCTATACTGATTTTATAAAAGAGATTTAATTGTTTATTTGTCTGTTTGTAAAGATTTATTTTCAAAACACGTAAACCGATTTGAAAATTCTATCACCATTAGAAAGCTTAAAAAAGTACTGTTATTAACATAACCTAACCTTCTTTTACGCGAGCGAAGCAGCGGGCAAAAGCTAGTTATAAATATAAAAGATTATCTGTGAATGATGAATATATTTGAATGTGCATTACATTATTACGGTTTTTGATTAAATTTCGTAGATATAAAAACCATGTCCTAGATATATAAGATACTTTTTGTGCATTCCCGTGGGATTCGCGTGGTTTAAGAAGCAAGCAGTTTCTACTATTTTTATATAAGTCAGCTACTGCGACAGGGATAATTTCGGCCTCGCCCTCTTTATAAATATTTAATCAACGATCACAAAAAGCACTCAGACTTGGCACAATTATAATATGTGGGCCATACAAAATTGTGTCCCATCTGGGAATCGAACCAATAGCTCTCGGTGCAGTGTCAGTGGTAAGTCGAATACTTAAACCACTATACTATTCAAAATGTTTACATGGTCCTTTTAGCTTTTTTAATTTTAGCTTTTAGTTTCCATTCTTATGTTTTGTTTCGTATAACCTGGCTCTGTGCGGAGACCTGGTGACCTGTAATACAAGTAATTTTATACCTTTTTATACACCAGCGATCCTCTACCGAAATACTATTGTTAATATTTTATATTGCTACTCTGTAACTATGACCATATGTGCATCTCGGTTTATTATTATTATTATTTGGGCAATCAAATTTTGTTTTATTATTTACAAAGTTCCTACAACTAATAAGTAAAAGTTATCCGAAAGATAAATCGCATGCTGTCTCACTCATGTTCGGTTAAAGAAGAGAGATGGCGAGACTTTTATCTTATAGATAAAAGCTATTTGGAGGTGGTAGTACCAGCCCTTAATGTTTCGCACTTTGTTCTCTACATATGTATCAAAACGTGGCCAAACCTATTATAAGTAGAGAAATACCTTGAATTACTTCAGTACAGCATTTATATAAAGTTTATCTTCATAATGTAATACCACGCAAAACCAAAGAGTTCGGTGGAGATTAATTTCTACTAAACTCTATGGTGATCTGCAATGCTGCTACCCATTTTTTACTAGCTGTTTGAGTTTATCTGAGAGTTATCTGACTGATAACTCTGCCCCACCTGGGAATCAAATATTGTCAAGCTAGCCGATGCAGATACTTCATCGTATTCCAAACCATATGACTAAACCCCTTTTATGTCAAATTAAACTGAGTTTCGAAAACTAAGTACTACTTTAAAATATCTTCAAAGATCTTTGAACAGTTAGCAAACGCCCCTTCCTAGACAGATGCCGTTAGAATCAAAACGCAACATCCCACCCGCCATTAGTTTAAACAACTTGTATCAGACAGACGCACCTACATACATACAAGCACGACATTAAACACAAACGCATAGCAAAACTAATACAGATTCTAATCCGTACGTTCAATTCGGAAATAAATTGAAATTCGACATAATGAAGACGGGACGCATAAAGGCTGCAGACGGACTAATTTCGCGGCGGCCATCTTGGCGTTGCCATGGCAACGAGACTGCGCCCCCCTCCCCTGCCGCCCGCGCGCCTGCCTCTCGCCCCGCCGCCCCGCCGCCTGCACTTGCGCTGCACTTCCGAATGGCTAGACTAGGCTATGTGCACAACTTAGAGTGTACATTCGTAGTGAACGATGAATATTTCGGTTTGGGTATTGATGAACGCATTATGTTTGAATGATTACGTTGAAATGCAAATATATTGGCAATAACTTGCAAGTATTCTCTAGTAAGATGAATACGATTTACATAAAGTTGATTGCTAAATCTTTATCCTAGCTTTATTATTCCCATTGAAATTGGTTCGCCAGGCTACCTAGATTTAGGTAATTAACAGTTATTTACGAAGCCATTGCTATAAGCCTACCGCCTCCCAAGGGTATAAAGGTTTATACCAGTTGTCCGAATACATGAGGGCACCGACTCTCCATAACGTCTATTATAGATGTCCATAATTTTAGTTTAGATGCGAGTCATCAGAACTCCTGGTCGTACGGAGAAGAATGACATTTTAAATGGTCATCTGTCTGTGAACAAGGTGGTAGGAATGTTGACTTGCTTGGTAAATCTACCAATTATCTTGTTATATCAATGAATAAAAAGGATTAATTGACGGATATGCATTGGATAAAGATTGACAACGCCATTTATTTTAGTAGACTGTACTTTTGTAAGCTGGTGCTATTGCCCGATTTGATAATGATTTTTAATATTACAGTTCGGTAATCTCAACTCACTTGCATAAGAAGGTAGATTAAAGCATCGCAGAGGGAAGCAGACACTATGGATGTGTAGCTGCGACGATCCTGACATGTCTCTGTGGCTTCGATCACTCTCATAGCATTCTTCAAACGCGTTCGTCAGTTTTAGATCTTGCATGTCTTTTTTCGACCATTTCAGATGTGGTTAGAGAAGGTTACCGGGAATATTTACCTGCCTACTATCGCATTACTTTTTTTATTCATATCACCAGTTAAACTATCTCGAATTACTTTAATATCAATTGTATTTTATCAATCCCTCTATTGAAAGTAGATATTTATGCTTGAGAGGTAAAAATATGTATCTCTTACTCTCTTTCATGTAACCCGAGTCTGTAACTTGCGCATGTAGACCGCAGAGTGTCTTGTTTGTATGAAAGTCTTCATTTTATATCATGACTTGTACATATCCCAAAGGGCAAGGGCAAATATGCATAACCAGGTTTCACCAAACATCGCAACTCGCATTTGGTAGTTGCGCAAGTGCTTGCATTAGTTGATGAAAAAGTGTCAGTTGTTTTATTTAACTACTTTTATCTATTTAAAAACGCATACAATGTAAATATACCACTGAATACTTTATAAATCTTTCATATTATAACTGCGAATGTATGTTTGTTGGTTTGTCCTGTACAACGAAATGGATCAGTGGATTGACATGATAGTTTAGGGCTGAAGAGTGCAAAAAGCTTTTATCCGGGAGCAATGCACGATTCTGTAGAATATATCTAGAACCAGGGAACCGACGCCGCGGGGAAAGCTTCTAATTAATATGTCTATGTATTCTCACCCTTCCCAGACATTCACTGTAACAACTAATAACAACTGAAAAGTCAATCAAGTTCATCTAACTTTACTCTACCTCACATTATATTAAAATAAAACGAGAGAATACGCTAAAATTATTATGAATATTACAATTCCTTTCTAAGCTTAAAAAACTTCGTATAAACTGCTTATATTCTTGCGGTAGCCGTAAAAGACAATTGAGAGGAAAGCGTTTCAAGGAAAATGTAGCAAACGCAAGGGAAAAAGAACAAATTTTTATATTTTTGTATAATCTTTCATGTATTTGAATAACATTTTTCGTCAAAAGGGGGTTTATATTTCTCTCACAAAAAATATGCATCTAGAGAATGGATAAATGACATTAGGGAGCATTTAATGTTAAATTAATATTTTTTTTTTTAATTCTTACGTTTATAGGTCTGTGGTGTCTACCAGAGACAACGCTGCCTAATATTTCAATATACTTATACGTCATTAAAATTGAAATACTAAAGATAATTAAATAAAAAGATTAAGTTTTAACTTTACAAAATGCAAAATAAGAGTAGCGTGGTATTTGAATCCAAATATATATTAAGCTAAAAGGAAAAGTTAAAATTCCATGTTTGACATTTCAACCCGTGTCCTGATTTGATTTGACAGCTAACCAATTTTTCTTGTAGCAAAAACATGGTTCAAAAATTTCCGCACCCAACTTAAATTTATTTCGAACTATCTCCTTCTTTTTCCAGTGCGGAGTCCGCGACGCGAATATCGACGTTAGAGTCCGCCTTCGAATTATAAACTCGGGCGAAATTTGCACAGAGCACTTTGTAATTGCAAATTTCCTTACTGTGCGCATGCGTCATACAACGATCAATACGCCAAGACTTTATTATTGTTTTTTCTTAATACAATAACAGTTTGCGCGCCAAAATGTTAAAAGTGAGGTTACGTTTTTATAAATAGAACTTGAGAAAAAACAAAGTTTCGTCCAAAAATAGTATCAAGTAAAATTTACATATTATATTGTGTCGGCAAGACGGGGAGGTGCCGTGGGTGGGCGGACCGCTCCTATTGGATAGTTACTCTAAACTATCGCCTGAAACTTTCATTAATGCATTCTATTACCTCGTTTATGCAATATTCGGTATTCTATTGCTCTGCGGAATGCGTAATTTTATGTTAAACTTGTGAATGCATAAAGAAATGTTTTATAAAGTTTGCGAATATGCGAAGCGTGTTCAAAAGCGATTTATAGATAATTTTCTGTTAGCCTGTTTCTAAAGTCAGCGAGCATAAAAGAGGATTTACAGAACGTGTAGAATACTCTGCGTAATTCCAGCGTGAGATGTGTTAGCGTTACTTATATTATATTTAACGAACGAGTCTCGTAATTTCCGGCAGATATTTGAAAATTTCATAACTTTTCATACTGTTTCAATGTTATAAAGAGTCGTTAAATATTTTATTCGGGCCGCAGTTGGTGCGAAATTGCTCCTTTTGATTACAACCCTCGGGATAATGCTGTACCGTTACAATTGATTTTGTAAATATGTAACGTCAACGACGCTACGCCAAAATACTTTAAAATCAACAAAGCTTTAATAAGTGAAAGAGGAATACAGGAAGTATGGTAATTTTTTGCAAATAGTAAATAAAATAAACTTGATAATAAAGATAGTGTAAAGTTTAGTCCTAGATTTAAACCATCTGTCAATGAAGTGTATCAGTAACAGAAACGGTTAATCAGATTTACTGAATTTAAACTTTGCGAATAGGGTGGGTTTAATTTTTACTCGTTAGTACCGTTGCTTATATTTCCATCTTTTCGTGAGGACCCGGATTTGATAGTCAGGTAGGTCTAAGTTTTATTGAGTTTTCCATGCCATGCCATCTTATTACATAAGTTACTAAATTTAGTTCCAAAAATATGCCGCGGCTAAACATTAGTTTGAATACATGTAGATTAACGCTTAACTGGTTAGTTAAATCTAAAGTTATAACTATCATTGACTTAGTCAGCGTTTTATAATAAGATCGTAAATATCATATTTTTGACAATCAAAATATATAATCAATTAAATTCTTTACAAAAATGCTGTATCAACATGATACTATAAACTATTTTTTAATAACGTCGCGTCAATCTTAACTTATGACGCGTTGTCTACAAGTCTACCAATTTTCCGCAGACAATTATCTCAAGGCTGCCAACTTTAAACTAAAAAAAAACTACTCCACAACAATGGGGCATTGTAGCCCTGTGTCTGCACTCACACACACTCGGATACACACACGAAATGATCACAAAAGCTTTCCTACAGCACGTATGTACTAGGTTGAGCTTGCATTCTCCTCAGTCTTACTAACGAACCAATATGCTGATGCTTTCGTCTGCCGTTGAAACTTGCGACTGTACACATACTAAAGTTACTTTTAAGATCCCATTTCAAGTAGTAGATTTACGAGAAATGGGTTGCTAGTTGCTATGCTAAAAAAAATAATGCCATTTAGTCACACTGGTGTGACAATCTAGTATGACCACGAGTCCGCAATGATACAATTTAGTATTATCATAGATAATTACCTCCTTTCTATTATGAATACCTACGACATTTAATACAAGGTTTCAATAATCTCCAAATATTCCGGCGAATAGTCGAATCGTTGATCTAAGTCAAACACCAGCCATTGAAATTCTTTCAAACTAGGTTAGGTCCTAACCATACTATAATAAAATCCAAGTTATGGTATTGCTAACAATTTTATTGGTTTTAAAACTTCGGAAAATCGAAGCTAAGGTTTGAAGGCTAGCGTCAGTTATCTTGTAAAGTGCCTTTGAATTGGAAAAATCCGATAGAACATGCTATTACATTTTTACGGCGCCATTTTCAAGAGAGCGTTTTTCGTTCGCTCGGCAATCTGCTTCCCCGTAGCGGCCAATTTTTTAATACTTGCCGAACATAAATGTTTTCTCTTTTTAATGAATTTAGTGATCTGTTTTATTGAAGGCTTGGCTTGTTATATATTTAATACTGTTTTGTTGTTACTACGGCGCCGGCGTGTTATTTTTGTATAATTATATAATACAGTTGGTGGTACACTATGCAAGTAGCTAGCGCGGTGTACATACGTAAATCATGCAGGTTACTTGCGTGGGTCGTCTACATGATGCAAATAACTCGCGCATGTACCTCATCTTGCGCATGTTACCCGCTTGTATAAGAGCCATAACTATATTTTCAACAAACGCTTTTTTTATTGTAGGGTTACTTTACTAGCACACAATCGATTGACAAGATAATGTAGGTTATCCTCAGGGTAGGACGAGAAATAATAAGCGTCAAACGAAATGGCAGAAGCCGATGAAGAATGAAGAATGATGATGAAGAAGCGCAGAAGTTCAGGCTTCTTTGAACTATAACCAACAGTGTATCGACTGAATTATATGAATCGAAGCAACTATTCTTTACAAAACATAACGCAGCTAAAATTTAAATGCCTTATTTTTCCTTTATTATTTCTGAATTATGACGTTTTATTGTACATTACTATTTAAATAAAAATCTCACTGCATGCCGGATAAAAACGATACCGAATATTTTTTGTATTAATCGTCACTCCATACCATAACTTGCCTCGCCATTTCTTTTTATTTTATGATAATATTGGCTGCTTGGCACGTGTCCATTGAAAGCGGCCATATTTCGACTAATTATGTTTTTACAACAAAGCGGAGCCAGTTATTTTGAGTATATGAAATCGAATAAAAACGAATGGAGTGCTTTTTAAATTTAGTTTTTGTTAATTATACGACGACAAACGACGAACGTTCGTATGCTAAGAAATAATTCTTAGCATACGAACGTTCGTCGTTTGTCATTATTCCTTTAATAACATACATACATACATATATTCACTTTTGCCCAGAGGGGTAGGCAGAGACTACGGATTTCCATTTACTACGATCCTGACACACTTCCCTGGCTTCATTCATTTTCATAACATTCCGCATACACGCTCGCCGGTTTAAGGTGCTCTTAACCTGGCCTTTATCCAGAATGTTTCCAATCTCATCGAGAAACGTTCGCCTAAGGTCGTTCGTTCGGTCCTTTAATAAGATACAACTATATAGTACCTCATAATCTGACACCTATATCGGGATAGGTGAAGGGGAAGACAAAGGTGTATTAAACCCACATTTCCCTAACTGTAGCTTTAGGTTCCACTTAGTAGAGGGTGAGCCTATCGCCCTTTACCAGAACAAAGACCCAATCCCTGCTGCAATTGAAAATTTCTTTGACAAAAAACCTCAATAATATTTTGCTCGACTCAAGCACCGAACTCGAGACCACACAGCAGTCGCATCGGTATCACTACGCTACTAAGGCAGGCTATAGACACACATGAATAATATCGCGTCCGGTTATCCACAAGGGGGTAGCCAGACGGCTATCATTGACATTGGCCAGCTTTGTTTAAATTGCACGTACTGATACTGCTACTTCGGCGAATTCCAAAATTACCAGAGCCATGAATAGAACCTGTTTAATGATGATCGACGGTTAAGTTAGGGCTATTACCGCTTTGGACCAACTAAATAATTTATTGTCTTAAAGCTGAAGAGTTTGTACATTTGAATGCGATAATCTCAGAATCTATTTAACGGCCTTGATGGCGTAGTGGTTAGTGTAACCGACTGCCACGCCTGAGGTCGCGGGTTCGATTCCGGCACAAGTCAAACATTTGTGTGCATGAACATGGATTTTTGTCTTGTTCTGGGTGTTTCTATGTATAATATGTACGTATTTACAAAAAAAAAAAAATATATGTATATGTATGTTTATCCATTGTCTAGTACCCATAGTACAAGCTCTGCTTAGTTTGGCCTAGATGGTGTTGTATGTATGTGATAGAATATAATATATATATTATCAGTTCGATTTGAAAGAAACTTTTTACGAAGGATAGTCCGTTTTCAAAGATAAGGATTTAAATCAAGTTAAGAATGATTTCGCACATTTTATTGAAAACGATAACGCACAATTGTCAATACGAGTAAGCGTGATAATAGTATATTTATAAATTAGATGTTGGCATCGTGTCAGTTGACTACTTAACGTCCAGAAATGTGACCATATTTATATGTAATATGGCACTTCAAATATGGCATAACTAGTCTATATAAATATTATAAAGAGGAAACATTTGACTGTTTTTGTAATGATTTAACTCGCCGATCCTAAAAATTCTTTCGGTGTTAGAAACCTACTAGCGACCTGCTTCGTACGGGTAGCACAAAACCTTTACAAATTATACACTTAAACCATCCTCATGTGTCATTCTGTCTTTTGGTGAAAACCGCATCAAAATCCGTTCAATAGTATTGTGTTTATCGAAAAACAGATAGACAGACTCGGGGTGGGGAGGGGGGTACTTTGTTTTATAATATGTAGTGATGTCACCGAGTAGGGTAGTTTTTGAATTACATCTTTACAAACAAATTAAAAATCAAATCTTCTATTTATAATATTAGTATATATTAGACTGAATAATTAATAAACAGATTTCAGCTACTAATAAATCATTTTAAAAATGCTAAGTTACACTCACCGATTAATAAGTCAATGCGTTTTGGTCTGACACGTTCCTACGTTGCATCTCGCTCTTCATTGCTACCTTTCAATAAGCGTAAATGAGATGCACGAATCCATCGATGGTGATGTCTACAGCTATGTATAAGACTGTCTGAGCTGAGTGCTTAGGAAGGCATGTGAAAACATTGCACAGCTTCATGAGTTTTCAGGCGCTTTAAATATCTGACGATGGTTAAGCCATAAAATATACGCCAGAAGAAAGATTTATTATGATGGTGCAATAATGAAAAGGATAAAACATTGTATACCTATGCAACATATATTATATCTTGCCTAATATTATAAATGAGGATGTGAGTTTGTTTGTAACGCTTAAACGCCTTAACTTCTCAGCAAATCGTCATGAAATGTTGCTTACACGTTGTCAGGGGTACAGAAAAGGACATTATGGTATATTTCGTCCAGAAAAAAGGACTGACGCTAACCTAGCCTAACATACATTTACGCGAGCGAAGCCGTGGGCATAATCTAGTCGTTTTATAAAATGTAGAGCACAGAGAAATCTTTGAGATTTTTTAATGACCATAGATCATAATTTTCAGACTATGGTGGTCGCTGATATGTACCTAGATTCAATACCCAAGATGATTGTTAATAAAATCTCCAAGGTTTTCATGAAGTATGGAAAAGTGCCAGGTAAATAGGTTTTGCCACATATCACTCATTGGATTGTTCAATTAATAGGGGTGGCAATTGCTTTGCCCTTATAACATGGGAGCTGAAACGAAGCCCGCGGAATGTGGGTGAATAATAAGCCTCTGCCTGCCTCTTCAGGGTAATACAAGTGTTAATATAAGGCGAAATACAGTTTCAAATGCTCCTTAAAAAGCCCTATATGGTTAGGAAAGAGTAATGGTCTTAAAGATTGTATCGCGCTGATCCTTTTTGCAGCGATACACTTTTTGATTTAAGAGCAGCGGTAGTGAATGCGACTGTTATGCATTTGATCTCGGGTTCGAATCCCGATGGCCAATACAACGATTTTAGCTTCTTCTGTTGCAAATTCTAAATAGCAGGATGTAGGAAGTTGACGGTGTGCACCCCACGTGGCTCGGCAAGCATGTTAGTTCTGCGCCTGACCTATTTCATTCAGGTGAAAAAAGTGTGAGAGAGGTGAGAATAAGGAAATAGAGTGCGTTTTTATTTGTGTACTCACTTGTATTCTATATCTCATGCGCAAATGCTAGCAATTTTTTAATATTTCTACGTTAAGACTGGCCGCCATGACCGAATAAGATCCATTTAGTATAAAAAGAAATCATTGTATCTAAATGTTCTAAATACAAATTTAAGGAATCATACCTAGCGCAGTATTGCCATTTAAAACCAATAATTTTATTATTGAAATATCTTCTCTTTACTTACACGCAAGCGAGTACACGAAACGCAAATAAAATCAGAGAGATTACTTCGAACACGTGCGTATTCTTCGAGAAATATGGAAATTTACATCTCGTCGTAAATTTAATTTAATAATGGCCCGCTCCCTAGATATAGGCATAAATTAAGGAGGAATTCATAAAATAATTTGAATTTTAATGTGAATAGTTTAAGTTTTGATTACATTATATTGTATTATGATGGAGTCAGGCTATTGTAATGTTTAGCTAAGGTCTAGACCTTCGTAAATCAGTTACTTTAGAAATTATAATTCAAATTAATGTTTCTTTATGGCGTCTAGGTTGTTCGTGAAACAAATAACATTGAATTGTAATAAACTTTGTTAAATAAACGGTAAACGGAGAAACAAAGAACATAGAAGTTAAGATTATTTACCTCGGCGCCGTAATGGCAATGAATGCTGTGCATAAGGTTTCGGGTTTGGATTGCCAGGTCGGGCAGGGTTAATGGCATTTTCTGTTTAAAAATACTCTATAGAAGCACGGACAGAAAATTAAATTACAGACACATCCCATATTACATGTCCCTAAAACCACGCTTGGCGGAATGTAGACGTAATTCACCTGCTTACTCTTTCGAAGATATGTATGCTAGATTGTGTGTGTGTGCCTGTAGTCAATAGGGATTTCAGATTTTCGAAGGCGCTTTATTTGCCTCTATAGAAGTTCACAGCTAAACAATGTTGTATTACAGTGTGTAGGGTTGTATTACAGTTTCACGTGGTCGGAATTAAAAACTTTATTTTGTAACTTTAACTTTATTTTGGTCGTCCATAACCTTACTCTACAAAATTAAAATAATATCTAAAAGATTTTCCTTCAACAATAACTTAACCACTACTTCTAACTAAATTCATATTTGAACGCAACATAAATGGTAATACGCCATTTTGAATAAAAATAACGAGTTCCATCTACAACAGTAAACAAGCGAAATATTCATGTTAACTCGAAATAAAACAGCGTTTACGCCAACCGTATTGAAATAGTGCTTGCCACAGAACGATCCCGCAACCACTTAGCCCCGGATCCCGGGAATCCCGCGGGTTGTCACGTCCCGGGACGCGCGTACCGTAAAACGTTGCGAGAGGTGAGCAACAAGTGAATCGATGTGACTTTTGAGCCCGTTAATAAGACACGGGTGACAACCCTTGACGATTAGGGACGCGGGGTTTAAGGAGCTGGCTGAGGCTTGTGCTTGAGTCTCATGCTGACAGCTTGATGGATGGAAACCTCCTTAACTGTTCGAAAGAGCTTCATATACACGTTGTCTGTTTCCCGAAGGTTTATTCGGAGACTTAGACGTCTACTTGCTACAATTCTTAGATTCTTAGATAACCTGTTTGGCTTTGTTACGTTCTTATACGGATCAAGGCTATAGTGCAGAAAGCCTTTGGTTAGGTTTGCTGTTGTCAGGGTTGCAGAGCGTTTTAAGTAGTTTGACATCTCCCCACTTCCAAATCGCCGAGTGATATCGTTACAACGACGAACGTTAAACGCTGTGCGATTGCCGCCTACTATTTTATTTAATTCTAGATTGTACTCGCGTAGAATTAGAAAGTAGGTACCTATCCGTACCTGATCTAGACAAATAAAGTATTATGTGAATAACGTAGTCGATTACGCAGTTGTTAGTTTAAGATTACTTCTATGTATTATCTGCTGTGTTATTGGTTGTCGTTCCAAATTAAGAAAAATAAAAAGTAAAATAAAATAAACTAAAAAACTTATGTCACTTTGTCTTGTTGAATGCTTTTATAATGTGACTGTGAAATATCTTGACCAGACATTGATTAGTTAAAATGTGAATATATGTACTCGTATGTATGGATAAAACAATTACTACGCTTTGTTTTTTGCTTTAAACGCAGCGTGAACGCCTATTCTATCTATATCTATCTATTATATATATATATATATATATATATATATATATATATATATATATCTTGAGCGAGCAAACGGCGTACGTTTACCATTCATGTAACACGCACCGTTTGACGCATAAATGAACTGAGCCCTTTAACGTAAAGACGTTTCTTCGTACACTCGACGAGTTCGACTAAGAATTGTGTGATCCACAGTCTTGCCGTATCTAAATTTCCTTTAAGCAAACGTTTTAATGCTTGTAAACTAGCGCGACTGCAAGTTTGTTTTCCAGCTGGCCTAAATATCATACCTGACAAAAAGTACCCTCTTTTTGTTATTTTAGTACTAGTCAAGACTCAACCTAAATTTAGGAGTGAAACCATGCAATTAATTGTTTATATGAAGTGAGGACGAAAGATGTGTTTTATAGTTGATGTGCACCAAGGTAGATCATGTGAATTTTATTGACAACTGTTAATCCGGAATGACAATATTTTGGGCGATACTAATTAGATTTACACTTTCCCCGACGTTTCGGTTGCTTTTTAACAGACATGGTCACGAGGCCCCGTGACTGCTTAATACTATAATTTAAAAAGTTTAATATTAGTTGTAGTTTCAATTTCAAAATTATGTAGAAGTATATCTTTTTAAATAAACAACGCAATAAAATCCGTACAAAGTAGTTTAATTTCAAAATAATATATTCTTATTTAGAATAAATCAACTGCTTGTTATTATGGTTATAACTACCCGAAACATACTATTAAAGTAACAAATTTTCATAAACAAACCAAAACAATGTATCAGCTCGTGTCCACAGAGAGAAATAAATATTCACTTCGCTAACCATACCTCGGTTGCTTTGAGCTCTGAACTGCAGCTAGAAAAATTAAATTGCAAAAGCGTTTCATACGTGGTCGGTGCGAACGTGTGACATTCAAACCACACGGTGCGATTTGTCGTGAAAGAATCTAAGCAACAAGTGGTGCCCGCTATAAATTGGACGACACATTCGATGATGTGGCGTTAGTGATCCGACTCGAGGCCGTGTCACGTACGTAGGAACACGATTCTAATGCAAATCGATGCCGAACTGTTAAAATTGTATTCTACCTTTGAATGCCCGACGGATAATTTTGGCGCTATAGAATTCCTATTCGAATTTCAAATTCAAATTGTTTATCGAATCTATGTTTCTGTGTTTACTTTTTTAGGATCGGCAGATTTACGAATGTCGTTTTAAACTGTAGCGTAATTAAAGTGAGTTGCAACCATTTGAGTTGTTATAGATTTTAGGAAATATCTGTCACAATTTCTATCAATTACTTGGTATATAGATATCTATGCGCATTTCCAGAATGCGAGCTACAACTTAAAGTATATGGAGACAAAATGATTTAACAAACCCAGGGTTTAATAATATTATTAAACCTAACTAGATAAGTTAGGCTAATATAGCATGTGCGTGGTGCTATTATATTATAATAATTCTATATGTCATCCTGTTATGTTGATCTCAGTTTAAAGACAAACATAAATAGGTTGTTCTAATATTTAATTTCATTTAGACGCCAGCGACCAGAAACAATTCTTAGTTTAATCCGTCTAGATATTATAGTTATGTATATAGGAATAATTTATTAAAATATTTAAAATATCTGTAACAATGAATTTATGGGCAATTGAGCTAATTTAGTTTTCGCGTCTTTTAATGCATCTCGATTTCTTAACACATGAGATTGTTGGTATGTTTTTATTTTGATCAGTTCAACGAAGTTTAAGGGCTAGGCGCTTTTATTAATAGTCATGCTGACAATGACACGTGCATCGCGAGCTATGAAAATCTTTAATAGAGCCTCAGCTGTCAGCATTCAAGCGTTGCTCAAGCCGCCATATAAAACTTATTTAAGAACCGTGCCAACATTGGTAATGTTCACGCCAAAACTAGACGGCGCGTTACAAAGCGTACAGATTACTCTTATTTCCGACCATGTGAAAAAAATTGATTATGTTTGTACGAGTCCATGCTTTACTAGGCTCTTGGTCATCAGTTCATTGAGAAACTAGCTTTTGTTCGCGGCTTCGCTCGCGTAAAAATAGGTTAGGTTGGCAAAAGTACTTTTTTTAAATAAAATATAAAGCCTATGTTACTCGTTAATAATATATAGCTTACTAAAGGAGAAATAATTTTTTAAAAGAATTAAAGAAAATACTATTGCACAGCAAACGTTGCACAATATAACGAGCACCAATACGCCTCAAATCACTGTATTCCGTCTCGGAAGGGTTAGGTTATGTTAGGTTCCTTCTTAAACCCACCTAAAATAGGAGTCTCACGAAGGCTTCGTTTAGTTAGCTTGATCTCTTTAAATATATTTTGCTGTGCAATTAGTATTTTAAGTAAGCATATTTTGCTGTGCAATTTGATTTTTTTTGCTTTGTAGTTAAATACTACCCTTTTTAAATCGGTTGACTATTTTTTGAGTTAAATCCTTACAAACAAACAATTAAACAAAAAACAAATCTTTTTCTCTTTGTAATATTATAGTATAGATAAGATTACTAGAATCGTTAACATTTTTCAGAATCTATCTTCACGTAGAATCTGTTTTCCAAACATTTTTATATACTGTGTGTGTAAACTATTTCTATAAGATATTATGACACATTTAAAAAGTCCTCCATTCTACATAATAAAATATACATAATGTATTAGTGTCCTGCTGAATAATTCATGTAACATGTCGATATCCAGAAAGTTCCACGTCATTTACATATTATCTATGTAGTACATGAAAAAAACTTATGTTTAATTTAAATATTTACTGCGCGACACAGAAAAAAGTTTGTAGACGTCTGCAACATAAGGTAACATGCTCTATATCCTCATAATATAATTTGTAACGATCGTTAAAAGAAAACGTTTTTGAAAAGGTAGCCATCTTTTTTTAATTGATTTTGACAACTCATTATACGCATGTATTATTTTACTTAAAATCGTGGTGAACCGTGGAATCTTCGTTTAGATGTGGAATTCCACTTAAACTGGAGTACGGCTGGATAAGTTAACCTGAATTATCTAGAAAACGCCCTGACTGCGTGTTCAAAATTCTTATAACATAAAAAGCCAGCCTCTATGGCATTTATTATTTATTATAGCAATTAATTCATAGACAAAGTGTAAATGACGTATTGTTTTTTTTTATTTGACACAGAGTGTTCTCTAAGAGGCTTAACTGTCGACTTTTAATATATTGTGGATTACCCCGGGTACGCTCCAAAATCTGTTTTATTGCTGGATTATATTTCCGTATAGCGTAAAATCCGTCCGTGCGTTTTACTACCGTTTTCAATATTTATGTTATCAAATTGTCCTGGGATATTTTCGTAATCCTTTGGATTCCTAGCGTAAAGCCGCCATGTCTGCGTTGACACTCGTAAAATTATTTTTAAACTGTGGGGTGAGATGTAAATTGAGTATAAATATGCTTTCAATGGATTTTTGATCTTTTGCAGGATCTACAGATTATTGTCTGATCTGTGCTGCCTGTTTTTATACGCACGTCTATATTTCCCCGGTGTAAACAGACAAGATTAATATGCATATTTCGATAGCTACATATCAAGCTCGTCATTATATAGGGTGAGTCTATTGCGTATTGCTACAACAAACAATTTCTTAATCTTTCCATGGTTGATGGATGATGGACCAAAGCTGGAATTACGATCGACAGCTTACAATACAACCAGCGAAACAAATCTATAAGACAGATATAAAATTTCTGTAAATCTCGCAAAACATTTTGAAGCGTTATTCAGTCGAGTTAAGCAACAAATAAAACGTCTATTACATTACTTGTTGTAAAACCCGTCTGCAATGGCCGATCTGAAACATAAAAACCTACAAGTCACCGTTCGGAGCCTTAACTTTTTCCGGGTGAACGGAAAATTTAATTTTCTCTGGAAATTGGTATCCCGGGGCACGGCGGTGCTGCAATGAATCGAATTTGCCCGATAAAACTCTTATAAATACCCATTGTTGTTGGTAGCGGCTAATAAAAATGATGACTCCGATGTTTATAGAAAAATATCTTTATTAACTTTGTCGTATTGTTCCTGATTCGGAACTTGCTACAAGTTTAGTGGACGAAAAGTTTGCTATTATTTTTATTATCTTGTTGGCTTTTAAAACATTTTTTAATGCTTGAGGTTTTAAATTTTACCAAAATCGGAGGTAACACATTTTTGATGACCTTTAAGAAACTGTTGTGCTTCTAGACTGAACGACAAATATAACAAGTCTGCTATTGAAAACACAACGCTTCTTTAAGGCGCGGGACAAATACAAGAGGTGTCGGGCTAGGGCGAAGCGCGGACGAGGCGCGGGCGAGGTGCGGACGCGGCGGCGCCAGAACAGGCGCGCTTACGATGTCGGAAAGGCGAGGCGCGGGCGAACACAGGGGATGCAACTGGGGCATTCTAGTGATTTATTTTATTCTACATGACGTCTTCTTCGTCAGATGATGAGGATCTGCAAGCATTAGGAGAACCTACAAAAAATCAGAAGATATGCGGTCCACCCTGGGTGGCAAGCAGGACAGGAGCATAGAGTCCGGCACGCCACTACTTACTGCGGGTGCGCCGAGGGGAAGAAAGCGGCGCCCGCGCCTGGCCCCCGCCTCGCCATCTCAGTATGTTTCGCGCCCCACCTCTTCTATACATTTTGTATGAAATATTAAAAAAGTGGCGCCGCGCCTGCGCTGCGCCCTCGCGTCACCTCCGCCCGCGCTGCGCCCGCGCGTCACCTCCACCCGACGCCTCTTGTATTTGTCCCGCGCCTAAGGAATCTGGAAACGGTATTCACGGTAGGAACACAAGACCACGTTGTTTGGCCTTGATCCTCTATATAGTGGAAGTTTTTTAGCTAGATTTTTAGCGAAATTCCAGAAGTAACAGGCAACTTTGTTTCCTGTCATATACCTATATTAAAAACCCAGTCACGCTTTTTTCGATCTCGATCTCGTCGGTTTTATACCTGTCTGAATAAACAAACAACTTGCTCATGTATTGAACGATACGTCACGCAAGAAAGCAACGTAAATCCACAGACAAAAGATGAACTCGGTATTGTTTACAATTTTGCGATTTATGGGAATGTATTGCGAGATTTTTTCCCAGGCAGTCGTGTATCCGATTTCGATAGTTTGACTATATCGATAGCTTTATGTTTCATTGGTCACAAAAATAAATGCAGTAAGTGTCTTTTAAAAAATATAGGCATGTCAAAGAAGAAAATAATAGGCGAATCAAACGCAAGATTGTTGCTTCGACCCCCACTTATTGTACCACGTATTTAATATTGATAACCCGTTTCTAATTAGGAGTACTATGGTTGGAGGGGATAACAAGAGTACCAGTTATTTCCAACTCGGTTCAACTACCAATTAAATAGATTACCAACAATTTGTTGGTAATCTAGTCAATTGGTAGTTGTACCGCATTTAACCATTGGTTATTTCTATATACATATATAAAAGACCTCATTATATACAGACTGTCATACCTCCTAGTGATTGAAAAAGAAAATCATAAGAAATATAAGAGATTAGCTTGTTGGCCCAATGACATAAGTTGTCTTTTCGTTTGCACATACTCGTGGGGCTTTTATCGGGACAAGTGTTATAGATTTCTCTCAAAATAAATTCCGTGCTGCTACTGAAAATTGCCTTAGAGAAAAATGCCCGGTATGCGATTACCATTACGGTTTAAAACCTAGCTGGCGAAATGTATGTTTAGTCTCTTTCACTTTTTGTAAGATAAACACGCATAGTACGTAAGTATGTATATCTATCAAAATATAAAAATAACATATAGGTAATAAAATTGTACCGTTGGCGGTGATGGTTTCAATGGTTTTAATGTAAAAATAGGTAACATATCGATTAAGGAACGAGTTCCGTCAATCAGTTCTGCGCCTAGACATGCAGTGTATGTAGATGTGTGTTCTAGACCTTCGAGGACCTTACGATACGCAATAGCCATCACAATATATCAAAGTAATAAAGTCCAAGAAAATTTACAGCATGCCATCGTCATATAAACAAATAAATGAATCATAATAGCTATCTGTAGACAGACATATAAATCTTAGCTCCGATAAATTTTGCCTTGAACCCACCATTATCGATACTGTCGTAAATCACTTAAAGATATTTTAATTAAACATCCTCTATATATCAGGGAGATAGCGCAGGGTTGCTAGTGCCGTTACTTGCCGAGGTTCGGGCCAAAGTTACACACGTTTACGTCAGACACTTTAAACGAATGTGCGCCAATTTCGTTGAAGTTTGTTCTAGTAGAACTAAGATTCAAGACTCCGTATGTACTTTAAAGTAGATAAAATATGGGCCATGAACAAAATGTTTGGGGAAGAATTATATTTGTTTTTGACAATGTTCTTCTAGTTTTCATTATACTTTACCAACAGGAGATTAGTGCCACCTTACAATCAGATATAATTATTGCTACTACTAAGAAAATTCTCATAGCAAAATCCAATAATATTTTGTATAACTTGCAAATCGAATCTAAACGTTTGCCGGCAGCGAACGCTAACACTTACATCAAAATACCATAGAAGCAATCAATGTCTTAAGGGACATGATATATGTAGTCTGGCAACCCTACTTCAAGCTAAAAGGAGGTGGGATAAAATTAATTTAATTTTAACTTGATAATATATCACGTTGCCTGTCTCCTAATAAAGGAATAATGTTTGCACTAGCATCCATTTGCATTCTTATTAGGTTCGACGTGCTAATTAAAGCGCTACAAAGGGAACATGATAATAGATCTGATATAACTCATTATACCTATAATAAGGGTGTATTATCATTGTTTGATTGCGGTGTTTGTCCTTTGCGCTTACCGTTATTGACGATGTTAAAGACGCAAGTGTGGTTCCTAGGTCGGACATTATGTTTTATTTTTCTCTCAGATAATTCATTTCATATGCAAGGCTTTTATAAGTACTCGGTATCACTTTGATGATTAATTAATATTATCAGTCTTTTACAATTTAATGAAGTGAGATTTTGGATTTCAGAAATGATGTAAAACTGCTGTTTTGGCAACGTATTAGATGTAAAATATGTGTTTGACATACCACAAATACTCATAGACTCACATCTTAATAGCCCCAAGGGTAGGTAAAGGTGTACTTCATCTATATTTGCCAGTATTTTTTTAGGTCCACAGATTAGACAGCGAGCCTATTATCTTTGGCTCATTTCCATTCTTCATTCTGCTAATAAGAATTTCAAATTCGAAACATCTAATAAGAATTACTGATTTGGCAACAAACCAGGGCCCTTACAATCGCCGACATAAACATTATCTTATAGGGCGCAGGACCTACGATTTAAGTGAACCATAAAAGAAAGCAAATCCTTCTTAATATTCTCCTCAAATTTCTTCCTAATTTTTATCATAATAACTTCATAACTTCCAAAGCTCTTAGACATATGAAAGCGCTACAGCCAATGTTAATTAATCACCGAAAGACTACTCCAATCTACTATTCATCCTACAAATGATGCTGCCAAGAATCTACCCATAAAGGAAGTAGGCACAACAATTTCCATATCACGACGATCAATACCAAAGGCCTTTGATAGTCTACATGTTAACCGGGCAAAGCCAGAGCTCATCCACTACGCCTAATGCATTTTCGTAGGCCTGATGGGCAGTCCGCAACGCTAGATATTTCATTCAACCGCCCAGACTATTCAAGCTCCCTAGATTGCTATTCTGACCCCTTTACCCTCCACGGTAGGGAGGGTAGACGGCCCCCCCTTTCCCCCGACGGTACGGCGCTTAATTTCCGTATCGTAGGGTCATTAATTTGTAAAGTGATATTTGGTACGTATATGTATTCTGCGATACTTGCCTGCTTATGTTTTGTTTTAGTTAATAAATTTAGTAAAAATGTTACTAGCCTCACATTTTCCTATAAGAGGGTAGTACTTTCGCAGGCGAGCCGCTTTGTTCGTACCGTCACCGAATAATTGGCAGCAACAGTAGAACCTACCATTCTCTTTTCTAAAAACCAATCGCGATTTACGTCGCGGATGTTTCAATTTTGATCTTACCGCGAAATATATTCACATAATATGACTCAGAACAACTGGCTAGACACAGGTGTAGCTTGTATGCACTGTTTTAAATATATATAAAATTGTCATGACTTTTACATTGAAATAACAAACTAATAATAATAATAAGACATCATGCGAGAATACATCGTGTCAAAGCGATCGTAGCACACAATATAAACTTTAATAAGTTTTATTTCACATTTCATTCGAATCGCAACAGAAGCTCCATACTTGGAGAAGCCGCGGCGTCGTAGGTGGCGCACGGCGCACCAGAGACAATACGTACATATCAGTCGTTCACAAACTCCATTAAAACAAACCGCTGCATTAGACCACATCAAAGTGAATGCAACAAAAAGGCGGGAAGTTGTTTATCTGTGGGAGTTTGGCGCCCTTTTTGCGCGCCCTCTGGCGGCGGGATTATGGCGGATTGCCGCTGTCACCGGCGCATTGCCGCCAACTTTTAATTACGACCATTGTGAACTAAGTTTAAGTCGACGACAAAAGAACTTTTTCTAATGAAACTTTGGCCGCCGGTGTCGTTATTACCGAGTACTTGTTGGTCTAGTTAGTTTTTGTTTTAATAGAAATCTAGGTGGGTGCTTTGTGCTTCTAAATGCAGCTTGTAAGGTTCACATTTGAAGGAGACAATTTTCCATGTTTACATTGTTATATTATCATTGTAAAGCATCCTCCAAACATCCTAATAAAAAAATACCAGCCTGCAACATGAACGCAATACTCAATAATAATGTTAAACTGTTCTTAGAAAGTAGCCAGTCACGCAATTACATAACGAAACTAAGTGAAGCACTCTCTAAACTACCAATAAGGTTCGTTACTGCACATTTCCGAACGCAAATTGAGCTTGTTCGTAATGTTTACACAGAAAACTGAGACACGGCCGTGCATAAATTGCAGAGCTCCACATAATTAAAAATCAACATTTACATTCAATTCGATCTTCGTTGCTTCGTCTATATCACGACACGAACATCCACCATGTTATTTTCTTCCATTAATGTTTGTTCTTCATAAATGATTGAAATACGTAATAGTTCACTAATATTATTTTACTTGATGTAATCGAGCGTAGAGAACACGTGTTACACAGGAATAGAGACAATTTATTTATATGGCATCATTATATTACAATAGATGAATTGTCTCTTGTGTTTCATCTGTTACATTTGGTTTTTCACCTTTTTGTTTTAGTTATTACCATTGAGATCGATAAAATTATATCAATTTCACAATCAATCGCTTGTTTAGCATTATTTTCTTCTTTATCTAGAGGCGTCAGAAAATATAAAATAAGAAATAATGAACGGCATCGTCTGTGCGAAACCCACGGTGGAGTGATTGAGAAACAAATTGCCGAACATCTTCACAAACTTTTACATTTAAAATATCAGTAGTAGCAGGATTTTAAGTAACGCGTTGGTTAGATTAATAAAAAAAACTCCAAATGTATTATTAATATTGTGATAAATAGTTTCTCTCACAAAGCCTTAATCTTATAATAATTTAATATGATTTAATCTTACCACGTTGCTTGCAGATGCGGTACGATTAACTAAAATCAATAAATAAAAGAAAAGTGTAATGTGCCTATAATAATGAGTATAACTAACGCTTATTTTAGGCTATATACATTCAATACCCGCAATTAACGTAACAGCAGTAATTGAAGTAATAGCATAGCGGCCATGACAGTTAGGCTGGGGTTTCCAGATACGGATTAGAAAGTATCCGTATTTAAGGTCTATTGCAGATATCTAGGGTAATTTTAGTAAGAATGTTTTACACAACTACATTTTATATGCATATATTTAGGCATCTACTTCATCTCGCCACCTCCTTTTGTACCGATCGTGTCATCTCTTGCTCTTAGATTCACTGTGTGGTTTTCTATCCGGAATACGAATGTAATCTGCTAGTTAAAATTTTAATTGGCTACTGTAATAACTAAGTAGTGTGTATCAAATGTATATTATATTAAACGAAGCATAAAACATTAATGTTTTATCTGTAAATTTGAGTATCAGAAAACTATATTACATAGGTAACAGTCTTTAACACAGATACTATAAAAACATTGGAAAGCGCTTCATGTCCCAAATAAAACTGAATTTGACTTCACGGATGGCTTAGCGGTCTAAATGATCACCTCGCCACTGCGTCTACGCCGAGTGTTGTGGGTTCGATCGCCGCATGGGACAAAAAAATGTGTGTTCCATCAATAGTTGTACCGTTTCTGGATGTTATTTGTGTAAAGTTACCCGCGACACAGGTATTGCTAATGCAAGATAGGTGATTTAAAAAACCAAAGAAGTAGTGGTTTAGTTATTCATTGCCATCACATAAAGACATGTCGTCACCACTTGAGATCTTATTCCATATCTAACAATACTTTGTATTTTTTTAATATTGGTTACTTGTTGGTTATAAATGACAACATCAATTATTGATGTTGTCATTTACAACCAGGACATTCGACTTAACTTATTTCCATGCACAACTCTTTATCGAATAGTACTCAATATACCAATTACGAAAAATACTGCAGTACGGCCACCACGTTGGTTAATTGTAGACACATGATAGAGATGAAAATGGACAAGGAGAGCCAAGACTTATCCCATCATCTATCCTCACAATCACAGAAGAATTTGTAGTGAAAATAGCATTATCTATCTATATCTCGCATGTATACTTATGTAGAAATATAACGCAAGTATCAGAAGTGGAACAGCTACCTGCGTCATAGCTATCCATAATTAGATTTCCCTCTAACACAAAAAGAGAAGGATATTTTACGACGACACACGTTATGTTATGTTAAACCGCGGTCAAGTTTAGACTTCATGCATCCCAGACCGTTGTATGTTTACTAATACATATTAATGATGAATAGAAAAGTGCACTCCATTATGCATTTGATGAAATCTCAAACCAGATCGAAATAAAAATAGATTTTTCGTCGCGTTACCTCGAGAGCATCTCATCTATTATAATAAATTCGATCAATATCCCCTTTCATCTATAAGAAATTGTGTAGCTTAACACTTTCCAAGAACAAACATTATTTCCGAACGATAAAGTAGAAAACTTTAACAAATCTATTTGAAGCAAAAGAAACTAACAAAGCTATAAAAGCGAAATAATAGTTATGGAAATAGTCTTTCATTTTCCACGAAAGAAAACTACGTGAAACTACCGACAATATGAATGAAACTATAATATTAGAAAAGTTTCGTCCCGGGAAATGAGAAAACGTTGTACGAACTCGTTCGTCTAATACACGTAGTTATAAACTTGTTCAATATAATATCGAGTGGCGGGCCGCGCCGTCTCGCTCGCACTTGCTGCAGCGCTCAAACTGCCCTCGTTTAATTGCATATTCAGCTGAATAATGCCGCCGACCACATAGATATACCGGCGTCTGTCCAAACTTATACGTCCACGTAAATATATTATTTCATATCAGCCTCCGCTGCGGCCTTGAAATGAAAATAAAACGCTGCCTGTTACCGAACGTAGCTTACGCAGCTCGTTTGACGACACGAAAAAAATTAAAAAGAATTTTATTACCGAACCAGCAATGTTTGCGGCGGATCGTATCGCGCTATCTCGCTTCGTCTGCCAAGATAATATCAATATTAGACAAGTAATCGATAAAGAATCGATTCCATCTCGTCGATAAAGTTACGTAAATGTCTGCCGCAGCTACGAGATGCTATTAAACGCATTTTGTAATTAGAATATGATTGTTACGTTGGTAGGACTAGTACGTAGTGTAAGCGATTGTTATGATAATGTTGGCTGCAATAGACGGAGGAGCGATGAAATATTGGCCTCTTTTGCATAAGCACCGCGGCGTAACTCGAGTGAAACGCTTCTACGATGTGCTACGCCGCTACGAGCGGAACTCGTAGCCATCTAATTGCTCATTAACTGTGACGCTAATGAAAACAAATTTGTCGTATAAATGTAAAATATAATTTTTGGTACACAATAAATTCGCGTCCAATTTTAGTTAATGGTTATTCCCTGAGGTTTAACCATTGTTTGTCAAACGGGTCGTCGGCGAATCTAATGGCTGTCGTAATGAAAATGACAGTTTATTTTATGGCGATGATTTTAGCATCTAGTTTTATTTATTTTACTTGCCGGGATACTTTACGAACGTTAGAACAAACTGCACAATGAAAACATTGGTGAAACATCTGCGCACACATTCTCGTATCTATTGTTTATCCTATGCAGGCATAGAAACCCCAACACTCAGCTTATCGCAAGTGACAACACCGCGTAGAACTATCGTCATATATTCATATTTCCTTTTATATTTTGTTAATAAACATTATTACTGCATTGTATATAATACTTTAATTGGCAGGGCACTTTAGAAACATTGAAACAACGGACACTAGATCGCCCAGACTCGGAACATTACCGCGGATCGCACAAATCGTAGCGTAATGCTAATGTCATCACGTAAACCAAGACGCATTTCTTGCAGCCAATATAATATTGCATTTACATATTATTATAGTCTCACTAATTAAGTAGGATGCAATCCAATTACCAGACACAGTTCCAGACTCCATGATGCTAATGAGAATTTCTTTACAGGAAAGCTGAATAATACTTTCCTCGAAAGGAACTCGAAACCTCATGCAAAGCAGCATAGCATTAACTACCACTATTCCACCGAGACAGCAATCTCAACGGTCATCTCTCAGAATCTAAAACGTAGACTAGATTTAAAGTTTTTAAGACAAGCGCGTCTTAAAATAAATGTTTCTCCTTGACCCATCAATTCGTTCGGGTGGTACGGCGAATGGCGGTGAAAATATCGAGGCCGCACCGAGCATCGACACGACGTACCTAGACGTCATTAATCAACATTACAACGTATATAGGTCGCATTAGAGGTACCGCTGATGGTCGATCAAAAATGATCTGACGTTTATCAACATTCCGTAACGTTATAACGTTGAATTTTATCGGTGTATAGTGATGTGATAAATATAATGTTGTCAAAATAGGGCAGTTCAGTCTCATGGGATCAAATAAAACCTTATGCATAGCCTACGTTTAAGATCTGCACTTTTTTATAATTGAAAATGATTTTTTTATTTAAATTTGCTTTTTAAGTCCCATCGTCGTAACTGAACAGTATTTTGTCTTTTTTAAGTTGCTACAGTTACCTTATTATTAAGAAATATTTTTATAGCTGTCTTGGCTGACAAGAAAGTTGCCAGACGGAAAATTGCTATAACTTGACTTGGGGTTGTCACTAATGAGGATTAATTACTGCCTAGATTACTATATCTCTGAACTAATGAAGTAATCAAACAGTGCACCTTTAGAACTTGATATTTCTTTTGACGTTAGTATATGAAAACTGCATGCACAAGGTCAATGATCACACCGTTCGTATTTAAGATGAAACCGTGCTCGAAAGTGGAACGAGTTAATAAAATGTTTGTAAATATTTTATCATGTTACATAGCTAAACACTCTCAGATTTTAAGATTCAATTATGTTTTGAAACGCTCTTGTGTGATGTATTTTATTCACACTTACATTAAAAGTTTAGTATTCATATTATATTGGGACGTCTTTGTGTTTTATTGTTTACTAGATTTTGCCCGCATCCTCTTACGTGTGGAATTTGGAAGTAGGTGCCTATCTATATTTTTTCTTTCTTGCATGTTAGAAGAAGCTACTCTAGACACTTAATACTCGACTTCTAGACAGCGTATAAGATGAAACATACACCAGATTTTAAGTTAGATCACAATGCAACTATGAAAATTGCATTCAATTTCGTGTAATACCTAGTTTTTGCATGATGCGTATTTGCAAACACGGACAGGCAAAATTCTAAAATGAGTTGTTTTGGGTTCTATAACCCTTATAAAGAAACACCTATCGTATCATTTTTCTTAAATATCTTCTATGTTTAGACATCGACCAGTTACAATTAAATAGATATATAGGTCCGGTAATTAATGGATAACCTTGAAATGTCTTAGAGTAAAACATATAGCCGTTCAGAAAAAAAATGGAAAACAAAAGTAGGTATACAAAAGTGCAATAGCATACTTTTGACTTTCTATCTATTAGCATAATTAGTGTTTAATAATAAAACAACAAAAAAACCGATGGAATTCATTCATTTATGTTCGTAGTGTACAAAAAAAAAACTCATATTTTTTCTGATCGTCAATCGGTTCTACCATAAGACATTTCAAGGTTATCCATTAATTACCGGACATCTTGTATAATAGATTATATTCGTTTCGAACTAATTGTTTTTCCAATCAGACAATGACACTTTTACATGTACAACATTGGTTTCAATTACACAGTTAACTAAACCTAATTTTATTCTTGAAATTAAACTATTTGTGTATACAGTTCATGCTTGATTATTCCCATGTGAACTGTACCTCAAACATGAGTTAACTGAACGTTTTTCCGTATTGAATTGTATTCGATGAAAAGTGTTGTCGCAAAACGTCATACGGCACACTGACAATAAAAATGTCATCACGTAACCGGGATAACATCACTAGGAGCGCTATATAACTCTGCGTACAAATATTTTGTTTCTTGCTAGTGAAGTAAAATTGAACTTGAAACTAGTTTACATTTGGATTTTAACTCGTAAATTTTAAAAGCATATCGATTTAAAGCCTAATTAATATTATAAATGCGAATGCGAGTTTGTTTGTTTGTTACGCTTTCACGCTCAACTTCAACTACTCGAAAAATCCTCATGCAATTTCGCAACACTTATGCGATAACATTTACTCGAGCGAAGCCGCGGGCAAAATCTAGTGTTATATGTTTTTATTTTAAATAATGATGTAATTAATTACGATGTTAAAATGAGTCAATCGCTTTTAAATAATTACTCAGAGTGAATCATACATTACGTATGATTGTAATGTAGTGTAATGGTATTGCATTTAGATTGACTTAGTCGGTATATAGCAGCGACAGCCTAATGGGAAACCGTTGGACTGCCACACAGAGGTCTCGGGTTCGCACCCAAGGTGCGCATCTCTGACTTTTCGATGTTATATGCGTATTAAATAATTAATTATTGCTCGCTTTAACGGTGAAGGAAAACATCGTGAGGAATCCAACATCTCTGAAAGTTCCCCATAATGTTCTCGAAGATATGTGAAGTCTGCCAACCCACACTGGGCCAGCGTGGTGGACTATGGCCTATCCCTTCTCACATTGAGAAGAGGCCCGTGCCCAGCAGTGGGACAGTTTAATACAGGGCTGATATTATAGACGGTATAAACAATAAAATTAAACGAAACATAAAAGCATTATCAATGTTTCTCGTAAATACGTCTACGCTTACGTATTACTGTAGGTACCTATATGCAATGATTTTAATATACAAAAGTATTGCAACTGACTTTAAATTACATGTCATTCACAACAAAGTGAAATGTATAAAGATAAACCAGGCAAAAACTAACCATTACTTACGTTCATAATATTAGAGTTTCAGTTTGAAATGCATGCGACCGTTACGATTCATATAATTTTGCGTTCACTGAGTTTTCATTTCCAAGCTTTAAACTTTCGTCTAAACTTTATGAACCCTGCCAGTGATATGATAGTAAAATAAACAGTTATTAAAGAGCCGTATACCATCGTTACTGCCTGAGAGAGACAAGGACAACCTTATCTGAAAACAACACACAGATTGAGGAAAAGGAAAGAATTGAATATGTATCCTAATACAAAACAAATCTCCGCTTAATTCATAAATAAAACAGATTTCCGCCTTAAAGTTTATCCGATATCTAAATTAATTCACTTCATTTCTACTGTTTAGAAGCTTAATGTTTACTCGTAAAATACTATTAACAAACTTTTACACTTCTTATAGAACTTCATTATAACTTTAATAACGACGTTAAAGAATTTCTTAAGCGCCACTCTTATTATATCTTACACAGCTTTTTTTATAAAAGACTTGTAAAACAACCTATTAAAGCTGAAGCTCATCTCAGCGTATATCTAAAATTTGTAATTTGTTTATCAAACGTCTGCTATAAGTACGTATAGTAAGACGTGTATGGGGAGCGCGCGGGTGGCGCGGGTGGGGCGCGGGGGGCGGGGGCCGCGCTTGCCGCGCTCGTTCCGTCACACGGGCAGCAGTCACGTGCGACGACGCCGGCTCACAACGCGTTTTACGTAACATATCGATTCCCGCTGCAGCTATCGATCGCCGATCGGCCGATGCACATCACTATACGTCGATTTCCCGCGCAAATTTGATTTTGTATTTTTTCGAACGCGTCGCGTGTGTTGTGTTTTTATTTTTTTAATTTTGTGACGCGGCCTTGGATTTTTCGGTCGAGCCAAAGGTTCTCGGAAGAGTTTCGAGGTAGGTTTCACTTATTGTTCTAAATTAGTTTGTGAGTAATAAATAAATGCATGATGGGAAAATGAAACCGGTTCGATTGCGCTAAATCGCTTTAGTTAAAAGGTCAATACTCCGGGTGGCACGCGAGCAAGACGCAGCGATGAATGTGGAACGATGCTCGTGCTGGAGTGCCTCCAGTCGATCAAACCATGACGGACACTTGTGCACTTCACGGCACTGTTCTCAAAAATACACTTCCAATTTTCCTTGCTGATAAATTGGTTGCTATGAACGCAACAGTCATGCACTTCTTTTTCTTCTCTAGGATGCCCTTTCTACGATATTTTTTACTAAGTTAAAATAAAAAGTCTGTAAATAAGCTATTGTTTTCAGCGCTAATTTAATTAACACCTGTGAATGGACGTTTTTATATCTGTTGGTACATCACTACTTCCTTATATTATCTAATTGTATTTAAAGAAATACTACGAGTTAATAGACGTTAAATTTTTAATTAGGGCTGTTATTGTTTAAGCTGTTTATTTAGTGCGTTTGTAAATATAATAACGCAATTGTTTTCATATATTGTGACAGTTGCAGAATAGAATAAATTCACATAAACTATACTTTAGAATTAAAATTTTGTGTTGACTACTAATTGTAAAATCTGAAAATACAATTCCTGTAAATTTTGTTATAAGCTATTCGTCTTGATAGAGTCAAAAATGTTACTCGATGTATTATGACAATCTCTATTATCTAGGTCTTAAATATCTGTTAAAATCTTCGGCTAGATATGGTTGTAACTTTATGTAATCAAAATTATGTTTAATTTAAGTCATTTTTGAAATAAGATATTTTGTAAAACTCTTTAAATTTTATATTAAATTGGCAAGTATTGAACGAAAACAATAAAAATATTTTAAAAACCTGCTTATTTAATCCGATATATTTAAGAATGTATAGATATTATAATAATAAATTCCATGTTAAATAATAATAAAGTAAAAAATAATTATCGTAACATTTTATGAATTTATCTCCTCCATTTTTATTTACCATAGATATAGTAAGGCAGTTTATCAATTACCTTTGTCATAAAGATTAGCAGATATTTAACTTAACAAAAGTTGCGTTAATAATTTTGCTGGAATCGCGGGGCCTTCGCCTCTTCCTCATATAATGTTTTACCTGACAAACATTATACATTCCTAGTTAAAAATCTAAAGTTTTAACTACCGTGTATTTAATATACAATGCACCTATTTACTCCTAATCATAACTAAAAAAATATTTAATGACTGATTTTGACTCTAAATTTTTCGTTATACCTATATCGTGTAATATAAATATAAAACAAATTTCAGTTCCTCAAATAATCAAATTCCATTTGGTGCTGTAAAGAAATAAAGATAAAGATTCAATAAAACATGAATTAAGAAATTCTTTTTTAAATAAATACTTTGCTATAATTATGTAATATGTAGTATTTATTTCTTGGTATGACTCTACTATACATATTCAAAAGATAACTAATTATAATATTGATTTATTATAATTAGTTATCCTTTTGATTGAAAACATACCTAATTACAATAAATCAATATTCTCCATAAGTCTACAAAAAACGGAAAGAGAATATAAATTTACAACGACAACATTTCGTTATGTAGAGCTTACAATAAAAAGAGTACTGATGGCTAATTAACACATTACATAATATGGTTACAATATTTTGAATGAATATAAATGAATAATGACAATTATTCTTGTATCCTAGTAATTTGTATCGTAATACAAAACATATTTAGCGTTGCCCGATGATTTTCTCTTTATATGCGTCATGTCATGCACCATCATATTAGAAAATGACACCGACACGAGGTTCTAAAGCATTTCCGTTCTAAAATACAATGTATACTCTATCCAAACTAAATGAAAGATAAATCAGCAAAAACAATTACTAAACGGACATTACTAAATGTAATATAAACCAATTTTAAGATGAGATTAGATAAAGAATGACCATATATCACTAAAATGTTGTATTTTGTCAACAACGAGAACTCACATTCGTTGCCTGATTCATTCCTCTCTGTTATCTCCCCATATCGTGATGTAAAGTTTACACAACACACTTAGATTGTGTGCCTATATAGATAACACAAACATTGGCCCCAATTCTGATATTTAAAAAAAATATCGTCCAGACGCTCTTCACTTGACCTTTGACAAAAATATGGCGGTTAATATAATTCTAAATTTAAAACAAAACGTCTCGCGTGGGGTATACGGCCTCTGCGCTTATAGTGGCGTGTTTGTATTAGACTCTTTGGACAATATTACCACACGCAGTAGTGACACGAGGACTTGTTAGTAGTATTATGCGTGGCGAATAAAAATTTAGGTCACTCTCGCGTTGGCTGGCCTCGATTCATTGAGAGCTCGAGCCGATCGTGCGTGGTCGGGTCGATGTTTGATAGTGTTGTAAATAAAAACACGTGGCTACGCATCACATCTGGCCAAACAGATAACAACGTGATTCTAGGAAACAAAATCCACTACTAACAGTGGCATTTTTTATTCCCCATTCACTGAGCGTCCAATTAGATTCATTGACGGCGATATCCGCGGCCAACCACGTTCAATATACTGCTCCACTTTTTAATATTTGTTAATACATTTTGCGAGCCGAGTTTCTTGAGCAAACGTTTTAATATTCATGCATTCGTGAGGTAAAAGCAATCAGAAATGAAAATTGAACCCATAAATTGAGGGTGGAGAAAAAATAATGTTGTTTTTACTTTGTAACTTGTATGTTGGAGCTATCGGGATGAATGATCGCGGCGGTATATTAACGAACGCGGGATTATTTTAATAAGCCGGTGTATTTAAAAAAACGAGCCAAAAAGGCTGTCTGCGGACAAGCGGTCGCATAAAAAGTGAAAATCAATATTGTCGGCAGCCGCCGGTAGGAGTCTGGATAATTGGAAAATTCTCTGTACGTTGAAAGCTATAAATTTTCACTTTTGTCCACGTAGAACCTTCCCGTTGCATTAAGGTTGATAAATTAAAACAAAATGCAGGCTGAGTGCTTTTTATCTCGGATTATTTTTAAGTGGCCAAGATTAATTCTGTTTGGGAATGTCTGATGGATGCTTTTGCACGTGTTTTATTAATAAAATCATATGTCTTCGAGGGTTTATTGATATTATGCAGTTGTAGAGTATTTTCATTACTTCTATAGTATGGTCTATTAATCTGTTACTTTATTTATTTTCTAATTTAACTTATTCATCAGTCATGACTACTATAACAGCCTTAGTAACGAATCCTAACTCCACTGCCGTTATCAAGTGCTATGATGAAGTGGTATGATTATCTTTAAAGAAATCTGCCTAAAAAGACAAAATCGAAAACAGCCCCTTGTTAACGCTTAATTATTTTTTTTTAATTAAAGAACACTTGTTAACACATGCCCTTTTATGTGGGCTCTAAACAGAGCTGGCAAACTATAGACCTAATATTTGATAACCTGACCTTTAGCGCATCATGCCTCTTTATGATATACATATACATCATAAAACAGGCACAAAGTCAAATTATGTCAGTAGCCTAATTACAACCAAAAAAACAATGCAATTTAAAATCTAAAATTTTCTTCCAAGCTAAGGTTTTATAATATTCAGCCACGTTTAAATATTGAAAGCGACCATAAAAAATATATAAAGTAAAACTGATGCGTACATAGGGCTTTTAACAGAGAACGTAAATTTTAATTGTGGACGTTTTCACGACCGCTATAATTGACTTTACGAGTCATATCAACTGCAATTAGCCGCGGTGCTTCTGCCACAACTTATGTGTTCATACTGTTTTTTGATATATTCACCGAGACTCTACAAGTTATTTATTTTAACATGCTCTTCTTTGAACAAGCCTCTCTTGATTTATATTTTAAGTATAATTCAGTAGTTCTTAACTTTTTTTAAAGAAATACTACTATAGACGCGGTATGGTTGCATTTCTTAAAAAAGTTGACCTTTCCCAGTTTTATCTCTCTCCAAAGCAAATTTCATCAAATTCGGTTTACTGTTAAACCGCTGAAATACACATGTAATATAAACTTTTTGTTATTAATATGTAATGTAAAAAATACTACTGCTACGTCTTCTTCTCCTTTTAAAGCATTTAAAAATAAAACCAATATGCCTGACATTTTGAACGCTATTTATTTCATAAATGTAGAGTTACTATCAAATAAAGAAATAATATGGTACTACTAATTAAAATTTTAAGTAAGTAAGACTTATCGAAGTTAAAAATCTTTCGGCGCCGACTTAATATTTATTTTTATAAGTTCAGACTTGGAAATAAACAAATAATTACACAGATTACTAGCGTTTTAGTTCATTTTAGAAATAAACTAATACGTATAAAGGTAGACATTACTCAAACTGATATATTCCGATCATAAAATCGAGCCATATTTCATTTACCATAGACATTTACGATCATTTGAGAGTCTATAAAACAGCAGTAACTCTATGGCTAAGGGTAAAACATTTCCTATGTACTTTCACCACAAAACTGGGAACTTTCTCAAACAAATGAGGTGGTATTTGCATTTTTTTTGTTGAGGTCATAACGGTCACTAGCTGCCGTGATGTGTTTTTAATTTCTGTCAACGTTTCGGCAGTACCGACCTTCTTATATATTTGATAATATTCGGGATGGCTCTGTGGGTACAAGAGCTTTAGACAAATATATACACAGACTCCTAGAGACTCTAACGAGACTCGCTTGATGATAAAACTCATCGATAACTACACTGAGGCGCTACTTCCATCTTTTTATTATATGCGTGAAAATGAGACAAAGCTGTAGTTTGTTAAACGCTATCTCGGTTCCGCATGCAATAAAACTGCTATAAGAGATGGTGTGAAGTCCGCGCGTTACCGACCCTATAAAAAGGAGTACAGCACAGTGCCTCCTAAAGGGGCTCTGAAAATCCTATCTAATATAGGAACTCAACTTTAGTTTATTAAGTTATGGGCTTTTAGGATGGCAGTATTTTAAATTAAACTACTTTATAAGCATTTTATCGCGTTGTTTATTTTAAAGACATTATTATTATTGCAGTGCGTGACGCGCCTGCCCTGCTATATAATATAAGGATTCTTTATAAGTTACCTATACTAATAATAAAAAGCTGAAGAGTTTATTTGCTTGGTTGAACGCGCTAATCTCCGGAACTACTGGTTCGAATTGAAAAATTATTTTATTGTTGGATAGGTTATTTGTCGAGGAAGGTTATAGGCTATATAACATTACGGTACGACCCAAGGGAGCGTCGCAGTAATCATAAACGCGGGTGAAATCGCGGGCACATCTCATGCATTATACAATACTTTAGTGCCAAAGCAAATTGCATTATATCATTTTAAAACTATTAGACTACTCCTGTTCAATTTGACGTTAGTTTTTTTATATGATGTATGGCTTAGGGTGTTTAAAATGTGTTCAGTGATCTCACTATTGGGCATATTTCCAGACTCCATACTACTAGGTACTGGAAAATTCCTAACAGAATAACTCAATAACACGGTGTCCCCCCAGGTAATCAAACTGGAGACCTCACGTTAAGCCGTAAATGTTGAACATTACAAAATATGTAATGACTGAATATTTGAATATTTGCTACACAATCACGCGTAAACTGCTCAACAGATTTGGATAAAACTTGGTACAGAAATAGACCAGGTATTAAATAACCATATAGAAAACTATTTATTCCGGTATGCGTTTGAGATTTAATCGAACGAAGTCGGGCTAGTATATCATAATAGTAGATAAACATAGAACAATTATATTTACATAATAAAGATAAGAGAGTTCTAAGAATATGCATCAATCTTGTAATGTCAAAACATCATTTATATTGAGTCAACTGTATCAATATGTAATGGGTCGATAACACTTCGGATAATTAGCAGTAACTAATGAAGTTCATGCCTTTTTGTTATCGCGTGAGGTATTATGGCGGAATGGTAGTGAATACGACTGCTGTGAGTTCTCGGTTTCAATTTCCAGTTCAGGCAAAAGACGTGATAGCACGGAGTCTGAAACTGTGTTTGGTAGACGACAATAGGCTACTGTTACGTGGGACCTATATTTGACAAAGTGTGGGTGTAATGCACTTTTATTTTTTTAGGGATAGAGGTGTGAGATTATGGATGTAGTTAGTACTCAATGTATCATAACGACTGACAGGTTCTGTTCCCGAATTAGGCAAATTGGTACTGAATTTTACTGGAAGAAAAATCTGCACGGAATCTTGTTAGAACATTATAGCCTATTACGTGTGTCATATATAAATAACAAAACATGGGTGTGACACATCTCTGCCTACCCCTTCAGGGGTATGCAGGTATGCATATTGTATATAAACTGTCCCACTGCTGGGCACGGGCCTCGTCTCTGTTAGAAGGGTTAGGCTATAGTCCACCAAGCTGGCTCAGCGCGGGTTTGCAGACTTCACATATCTTCGAGAACATTATGCGAACTCTCAGACACAACTTTGTAAAGTCAAAGGTTTTGGGATCGAACCCAAGTTCTCTGCGTGGCAGTCCAACGGTCTCCCACTAGGTTATCGCTGCTTCTTCTTCGCCTTCAGCAGTATACAGTTGTGGGTATACACAGCTATTTCTATTTAAAAAAGAAGAATTACTAGAAAGGGATTTGCTCAGTTTGTTAGGGTGCTTCGGTTAGGCGTGGATATTGATTATAGTAATAAAAGCATTGCTTTTTTAACATCTTATACCCAAAACAAACTAAATATGATAATAAAGCTGCAGCAAGTTGTTAAAATATGCCTTTTCTTGATATACATAATACTGCAGTATTGTCACTTATAATTGACTGAAAATGAGCATTTCATTTATTGAATAATATCTATATTTATTATAAAAACGATACCTTATTTATGTAACAAAACAGAACACGTTAAGAAAAACAAGTATCTTATTAAAAATGCATGTTTATTTATGGTAACCCAGAATGGAGCGCAAAAAAGTAAAATGGCGGTGCCTATGATTGTTAACAGTTTAAATATTTATTTATGCGTTCTTTTTTACCGAAATATTTGCTGCAGCGAGGTATTATTTAATATTTTTAATTAATTAATTATAATTATTTGTAAATAGATTATTTACTAAGCAATTTATCCACGCAAAGCTGAAAGTAGCTATTCCTTTTGAGTAAAAATTTTCTTGTTAATTCATTCAACTAAATTTTATTTTCAAATTAAACTTCTTTATACAAATATTATCGCGTCGTTTAAAATACTATTATTACATCATTTTAAACCAATTAGGGCCATATTCATAAAACATACAAGAAGTTTATAACGTCGTTATAAGTTTAAATTCTACAAAGTGTTGTTCATAATAATGCATAAGAATGCTAGCTTTTCTAATAACGATGCTGCATTTAATAAAGGTTAACAGAAAATTTATAAATAAAGATTTTTACAATGCATTTATTAGACATGCTGAGTATTTTAACTATCCATCGTATTAAACTTTTAGTAATATATTGTTTTGTTATGTACTGTTTATGATAATTAAATTATTAGAGCTATATAGATTAAAGTTTACGCTTTTCCCGACGTTTCGGTTGCTTTTCAGCAGCCACGGTCACTAAAAGACTGATTAAGGTATAATGCTTGTATTATGAGTAAGTTCACGTCGGCAGTGAAACGGATTTGAACCGTTTACTTTCCGATCACCGAAACCGATGTTTTTAGATAACGGCGTGGTAGTGCAAGGGATTTGAACCCATGTCAATCACAAGGCAACCGGTGCTCCATTATTTTAATCGCTACTCATGAAATTTCGCATACACGTTGTCAGGGGAACAGAAAATAACATAATGATATCTTTCATACAGAAAAAAAGTCCGGTAACTAAACTAACCTAACCTACATTTATGCGAGCAGAGCCGTAGGCAAAATCTAGTTAATATTATAAATGTAAATATGAGTTTATTCTATTGTTACGATTTTACGCCTTAACTACTTGACTGATCATCATGAAATTTCGCGTAGACGTTGTCAGGGAAACAGAAAAGGACATAGGGTACCTTTCATCCAGAAAAGAGTACTATACCTACAATAAAGCAAGCGAAGGCGCGGGAAAAATCTAGTTAGATATACAAAGCACAAACAGATAAATGGATGCGTGTCGTTTTTATGTGCAAAGTAATCGCAAGTAAAATGTCAGACCGCGTGGCGGCGTTCACACGTTGGACGTGACACACGCTCTGTTCCATTCATGATTGTGCCACGTGCTTGTACAATACAGCTTTCAATATCGTGTTTTATTTCAACTAGCTTGTAAGCTAGTTGGCACTGACAGTCTGTGCAGTAACGTGGGTTTGTCCATGTGTGATTGGCGATTTTTGATTAAAGTTTAGCCCAAAGTAAAGTTTGTAAGCTCGTGTAATAGATCATGCTGTCATGAGGAATGGATGTCATGAATTGGGCAATATGTTAATTGGTGCTTGTGATAGGCATTTATGGGAACCAAAGAATTTGATAACCTGCTTACAGTTTAGTAACGATAGTCTAAAAAGGCTGTTAAGCTAAGAGGTGATTTGAGTACCGACTAATAAAACACTTAATCGGTACTTACCTCGCTCATCTAGCCTACAACCCAGAATCGTTTTACTACGGTAAATAGCGAACCGTATAGATTAACGTTAGCGAGCTTTTCTAGCTTTAGCTAGCTTCAGCTAGCCTTTATAATTTAACAAACTTATATAGCTTTATCTAGCCTGGGCCCATATTAAATGGTAGCGTAGCTTTTAAAACGTGATTACGATACATTTCTCAGATACAGGCGACATAACATATTAGGCTATGTTTTATATACAACATGTCGCCTGTATAATCTTAAGACTTATTAGCTAATGGGTAGGACTAACCTTGGTTAGATTAATTGCGCGATACGATGATAAGATTAAACTGACTCACTCATACTTGTGCCACGCGAATACCTACTTTAAAATAACCCACCATTTATTATCTAACTGACACGAGTAATACCCGAGCTCAAAGTAATAACTGTGACTCAAAAAACTTTTCGTCCTGTGGCATCCTGTTAAATAAAAGTCAACAGTTGACAACTTTATTCACTCGCCGTAATGGCGTAAACTTTATCAGCGTCAACAATCAAACAGCGATCTTGAACGTTGTTTACAAACAGAGCTAAATGACTCCATTCACGTCTCGCGGCGCCCTCCTCATATTTCCCAAGCGAAGCCCCCGGGATCCGGCGGGCAGACAACCGTAAGATATCCGCAGGAGTGCCGATCCCGCCCTTGAACTTGTACCCGACAATAGGGACGTTTACCTCCTAACTCCTTATATAAAACGAGATTTATTTCACAACCTATTTTCGTCTCGACCAACTCAACGATATTACATCAAAACATTTCCGCACAAACTTCCAATGATAAGATAAGCTTATCGAAACGAACGTTGAACGTTTACAAGCGCCTTCGAAACAACACAATAACGTAGAAACGTAACAGCGCACACTATTGTACAAGTGAATAGCCAATTCCGCGAAGTAAAAATATAAAATTAAACTAGCAACGGTCTAGCTGCAGTCTAGTGGCAATAAAAACATAGTTAAACCGGGAACGTGTGAACTTTCCCCGTGTTTACACCGAGGTGTTCGTGCAAAGAACTGGTAAAGCCGGGTGCCAAGACCGGGTGAAATATATCCGGTCGCCGGGGAATACTCGCAGACGCGCGGCAGACGGCCCTTGAACTTTAGCCGGGTACCCGGCCGGTAATAGAGCGGTTGAATGTGCGTGAAACTATGCGTAAGGCACCCGTCACACGGCCGCTACACAAATTCTCTCCCCGACGGCATCCATCTTCGCAACGTCACAAGACAAATGTGCGACGCTCCCGTTCTCGTGTATTAGTATTCTGTTTTGGTTTATTTCAAGGAGTTCTGAATGTCGAAGTGCCGATTATTATGGTGAAACGTCTTTGTTAGAGGACAGATATCCGCTTTTGTTTTGTAAATTATGTATTTGTACTTGGCCATTGTGGTATAATTACTGATATTTTGCGGCCTCCGTGTGCCGTGACAAATAGTACTTCTAATATAAATGTGAATATTTAATTAAGCAAGTTAACACAACAGTTTGAGGCATACCATTTTTTAAGATGACTGCTCTATCCTATGATATTTATTTCAAACAATGTACATCAAATGTCACCCATCTAATAAGGCTAGAATCCTATCGTATAAAAAACAACATCTAAGAAAATCTAAAATTATCTATTTCAAATAATATTCTATCGTTCTATGTTCAAATCTTTCCAAGACATCGTGACAAATGGTCGTTATGGTGAAACCCGGATAACCGTCTGCTCAGGTCTCGTTCAGAGGTTTATCGGTGCACTTTTCACACCGCAAATGTGTTACTGAAGAATCTTACGTCACACTCAGCCATCTTTTTAGCGTTGCATTTAATATTGGACAAAATACTGTCTGGAATCGAGTTTGTTAAAAGAAATAAAAACGTTGAAAATCAAGATGGCAACTTTAGAATGATGAGGCCGAACATGACATCAGCATTTTTGTCGTAACGTATTTCTTAATCCATAATATTTACTATATAGTACTATACTTACTAAGTACAATTACAACGTAACATAAAATAACTACAATTGTTACGATTTCATGGTTATACTTGTTAACAAGAACATAGGCTACTTGAAAAATGAACACGTGATTTCGGGGATTACAGCCAGTTTCGTATGAGTGGATTATTTTTTTTGTATTTCTTTAATCTTATTTATTAGATATGTTTTTATATTAAAGTTAGTTTTGTATATAAAAATAATAAATGATTTATTAGTCTTGCCCAAATTTTGACTTGTGTAATACATTTTCAGCCAAACAATTCGTCAAGCATTTTTCTTCATTCTAGGACACACCTGTAGAAAGCCGGATCATTATGATATATCGATTGTTATGTATTGTTTACTGGAAGTTACAAAAATAATACTCAAGAACTGTATTTACATGTGAATAGGGATTTAATTGATTTATAAGGCATTCTGAAAGATAAAGAATCATTGCAATATATTTAATTATTTAGCCGTCAAGTATTATGCCAATCAAAAAAGAAATTCTAACTAAGAAAAAGGTATATGATGAATATCTGACTGTTGCTAAAACTTAGCAGGTATCCAGTTTAAGCTTGCCGTCAAATTATTTGACTATTAACGCTTGCAACACTTGCAATTTGCAAGTGATATTAATAGTGTCACCAACTCCGGAAAAATGCTGTGCTGACAGCTCAGGGCACAATTAGTAGTCCTCTATGCAGTTTGGATAGCAAGAGAAACTCGCTGCAGAAACACAACATAAGGCTGCTTCGATGCGATCTTCTGTCAGTTGGTTCATGTTTGTGGTTTGGTTTGGAGGAGTTTAAAAGTTGTAAGCATATCATAACTCATATGAAAATAATAATAATAAATTTAAAATGAATATGAATACAGATATTATTTTATTACTTATAATCTGATCTACAAACTCAGTTCGGATATTCTATGTTCTGTTTTACCTTTTAAAATACTTAAACCAAGTCGGTCAATACAGGCAGTAAACTTTAGAATTACATACAAGTGAGAAACGGCAATGAATTGCCGTAAATCTTAGAGTTCGAAAAAACTGTTCAAGTAATATGCAAAGGTCACGTGATACCACGTGACCAAAAACGGTCAAAAATCGTAGTCATTTCGGGGGTATACCGACTATGTTGAGTCGAATGGCGTTGACTGCGAGTCTCCAATTCTTACGGTTCTTGAGTTGAAAGTTGTATAACAGACAGACGGACAAAGCTGTTGTATAAGAGTCTTTTCGAACTCTAAAAAAGTATAAATAAATTCTACGTTAACTTCAGTTACAACCGACGCCGTTTCCATTCGCGTCACGTGACGTTAACCCTTAAATAGCCCACAATAATTCAAAGAAGGCCAATAACGTCCCGGACCTAGGGCAAGGTAACAAACTGTTATGCCCGGTTTAGATCCGTCTCAGGCGGGTCACTTCACCCGGGCGGGCGATGACCCCGCACCGCCCGGATATCGACCTTATAATTAATTGTAACTTGAGAATTTTGTTGAACTTTGCAAGTGCTAAATTGTGACCTGACGTTCTTAATTAAATTTTGAACTTTCGCGTCCGTGATATTCATAAATACCAGTTGAGAATTCAGACCATTGTGCTTTATTTGCAATGTTTAACCTCTAAGCTAGAGTGTTCAGACCATAATCAAAAGCCGCATAAAACAGAGCACTGTACAGATACTTAGTCATTCATCTTTACTTCTCTTGTCACGTTACCGAACAGTCAGCCATCTTGGCAAGCTTCTGAGCCTGATTGCAAGAATTTCTTGGTCTGTTTAATGTGTAAGTTTATAAATATTTCTATATAATATAACGTTTTAAACACAAAAGTGTTTTGTTTTAGCAGTTACTGAAATTGGTTTCTCCTACACGCAAGTTATGCATTTTTAAATCTTAAAAGGATTTTTTATGCTGAGCTATGGGTTTTCTATTAGTTCCAAATTCGCCAATTACATAACAATTTTATCGCATTTGTTGAGCACTAGACTAGAAAACAGCTAGGTATAACATGTTGTACAAACCCATTCAAGATGCCAAAAAATGACTAAACCGTTTGATAGTTAGGTTTAGTCAAAATAGTTACGAAAAATAATAAAAATTCGGTAGCTGTACAAAACGCAATAAAACTGAGGCGTGTAAAAACCGCTAAGTCCTCCATTGTCTCCCTCGAGTAAAATACAAAAGCATTTCTTTCATAATTCACTATTGTATCACTGTGAATCATAAACAGCCATTTAATTCCTAATCAGTGACGTGATACGACACTATTGTTTAAAAAAATATTCATATGCTAACAATGTAAAGTTATCCGGGTGTTCATCCGGTTTTATCTGTTACCCGGCTGCTGACATGTCCGGTCGATAACCTACCCGCATACGGTCAAAGTTTATCAATCAGGACTTTGTAGTTCAACTTATTATTGAACTAGAGGATTGTATTGTTTTTTAACATGGCAACCTTATCTCTGTGGTTATTTTACTCAATTACTCAATTCTTTATTGCAATTTTAATTTTAGAAACTTTAGAAATGAGTACTGTCTTTGAGTTTAAGTTGTCTATGATATTTTTGGTCGTTTGGAATTTTAAATACTAATTTGAAATGTTATTAGGTTTTTAACTTTATCTTGATATAGCCTCGGGATCTTAGTACCTAGTATAATTTTACGCCTATACTCGAGATTTACCACATTTATAAAATTATTTGACATTATACTACTCTAAATAATGATAACTAGATTACATGTCTTATAATATTGTCTAACGTTTACGCAAATGTTACACATTAAAATTAAACTAGGTACTTTTACTTTCACCAATTTTATGTTAATTTTGAAGCTATTAAATTATTATCTATTTGGATTATTAAACTATTTAATCAGATGTCTTATTTTAAATATCGAATAGTTTTAGGTTTTCACTTATCAGCATCATACAGCGATGGCAGTGTCGTCAAAACTAGCTGTTTGCATTCGGAATGTTAATCATTGTCGATACTCAAATTATGTATAAACATAATGATTAATAGTTACAAATATCTTAGTTTAGGTACTTGAATTATAAATAAAGTCGTAGTTTCATATAGGAAAATAACAATTACTATTACGCGTCTTAATATTCCCTTACATACCTATGTATATATAATTAAGTCAAGGTTTCTTCAAGGAAAACTATTGCGCCGTTTCCTTTCAATAACAATACTCGACCACAAAATATTTAATACAAACGATAAGTTATATTGAATATTATTATGTAATCGCCTATAATAATAATAACACTAATATGTGTTTATTGTTTGCAGGTCTTACAAGACATCAAGGTAAATATACTTTGTCCTTGTCTATCGTATTCTTTCTCGTTCACTCTTTCAGTTGCGTTTTTCTTGCACGTTTCTCTTATATTTTGGTAACGCTTTTTTTACTAACGTTATAAATATAGTAATGTTTCCGTTATTTTGCTATAATATAACAGCTTGATTGATAGTGTCGTCAATAACAGTGTGTAGTATGCTTTTATTTTCTTCCATGCTAAACCTGATTATGAAAAATTTGCAGCCAGCGTAATTATTCTGATAAATGTTTAATCTATTATTAATCTTTAGCAAATCTCATTGTTACTTTAATGTAACATTCGTGAATGTAACTTTGCGATATTAATTACAAAATGTATAATATATAAGACATTGCTTATCCAATAACTTACATATTTGTATATGTCTGAGAGCATCTAAATATTTCAAAATACATAGGCACTAAGACACATGACATCCGCGAAGGTTCGATACGTCGTGGGGGGAGGGTAGCGGGAGGGAACGGTCGATGGGTCAACGAACTCGGGAGGATTTCGAAACACCCTCTTACCCATCCCCCCACCACTTATTTATTTATTAAAATTTACCTACATTGTTCCACAGCGAGTGTTTAATAAGAAATTTAATTTCCATCTCACAAATAGGATGGTTAATAGAAAAATTAACGGCTGCTTTTTTTGTAAGCAAAATTGAGATTGGTTTTTCCTTTTGGATTGGATGTGATATCGTTTGCTAGTACAATATGGATTATAGAAATGGTGCAGCGGTTTTAGTGATCACAACGTGGTATGCTCTACATAGGTTCAGTTGTTTCGAGCCTCGGTATACTTTCAATATTTATGGAGACCCCTATGAACTGGAAAATTGTATGCACAGCATACTGGTTTAAATAGTCGCCTTCTCATTACTACTACGCCGAGTGATGTGGGTTCGATCCTCGCGAGAAAAATGTATGTGATACGCAAATAGTTGTTCCAATGCTTGGAGTCCTTTGTGTACGTTGTTTGAATGTTTTTAAAGTTCCTCATGAGCCAAGAATGAGTCCTAATAGGGAGTTGTCTTCGTACACTAAAACATACAATCAGGTCAGATTCTTGGAGGGTTAAAGAAAACAGGGTTTCAACGTTCCAGGAATATCTCACTGGCTTACTTTAATCCTATTACATTATTCATACACGCACAGTCTATGCCCAGCAAATGTTCTGGAGCAAGGACAGCCTAGAATTCTTCAAACCTGTCCTTACTCCAGAACATTTCTGATCTGATTCCAGCACATTACAGTCACAAACCTTAAGGTTTAGGCAAAGACTAATCTTTCCCTGGCTTCGAAAAAGTCGATGTCAGTAACAGCCTTTTTTCGGAAGTCCCTTTCTATTTTTTATAAGTACATCGTTAATGTTATGGCAAGAGTATTCGCTTACGGTTGCAATTGATTGGGGGTTTCCAATTCAAGCATAATATTATTAAGTTTTTCTGTCAGGAAATTTGCTGTAACAGCACAAAGTCCACAAATGTGCAGACGACAATAGGCTCGAATGTTACATAAGTTTACCCCATCAGGAATAAAGTCTTGAGTCTATCAATGTACATATGTGCCATAGAGTTGTAGAGTCATATCGTTCTATAATAACATCAAAACCAGTTAATCGGAAAATTAATTTACGTCGTATAAATCCTGTAGTGCATATAACGATTAATAAATTAATCAGGTCAACGATACTGCTATCGGTAGCAACCCAAACCCAATATTCCTACCAACTGATAAGTAAAGTATTGTACACTCGCGTTATATACCATACGACATACGCACATATTTACAGTTCAGAAATACTGGCCCGGAATATCGAACAAACTCATAACTTCGCATAAACCATATTCTCCATTCCGTAATTCCACTGCATAAAGTCCTTTTTCATACACATTTTGACAGAATCATCCGTCTCACTTCAACTAACGCGTCCATCCCGCTCACACAACAATCGCTATCCAATATTCTATTTACAAAACATTCGGTGCGACGTTGCCGTCCCGCATGCGCTTGCGCCGATGACGTCACGAGCTGGAGTAACGCTGTCCTTGTCTTAGTTTCTCTTTCTAAACAGACCGTATTCCGTTTAGAACTTACGCAAAGTTCTATGTAAATATCGTGTATCGGTAACTAAACAATAGATAAGAGTGGAGGACAACTCTATGATAGCCATATTCTTTATGGTTTATTAACAAATAATATGACTATAGGTGTTTTAAAATACATTTGTGTTTGGCGACCAAATGATAACCTATAAGACATGTAGCCTAATAACCTTGCATTGTGTTTATATGGTTAGTTAGCTAGTAGGGATTAATGAACTCCTGAAGGAGACTTGTCAGGAATCCTGGTGCCATTAATCATACATACATAGTCCTATTTCCCCGAAGGATTAAGCAGGGATAGGTTAACCCACAGTTCTTCAGCTCTAGATTTAGCTCCAACTAAATTGAGAGCGAGGCCCTTGCCGTCCACCTGGTACAGTTCCCCGACTGCTGCTATTAGTACAATGCTGCTATTTTGTTACCAGAAAACCCAATCCAAGACTGCCGTCGTATTCACTATCGCTGCCCACCGCGGCAGTCGGTACTAGTAAAGCCATTATTATTTTTTGAAATGATCGGCAATGGTCAACATCTAGTATGCCAAGCATCCATAGACAAGAGAAACCGCAACCAAGTCTCTTTAATATGCCACCTATTTAGGAACATCTAAGGTGTTTAATTAGAAGTTTACCGTGAAACAGGATGAGAAATATGCATATGAAGTAATATATGTAGATACGTTATCTATGATCTACTACAACAATGTTGTTCGTAACTACGGATATGTTTGCACATACATAAAAGATATTCGCTTTATTATGTTAGGATATTCGCTTTTAATTATCTTTACTGCTAGATATTTACTCTATAATTTTCTTTGTTTAAATATTAATTTCTGACAAGGTTCTTGGAAATTAGCGGCCTTTTTGCTATCCTGTGTCTTTCAGTATTCAAGCTACAAATACAAAATCACGCCTGGTACAGGAGGGATAGGCAGAGATTACAGATTTTCACTTAAGTCCTAACTAGATAGATAGTCCTACTATACATGCTGTTTGCTTTAAGATAGGCTTCCTATTCTTGAATCTTGCTAGACCTTCGTCTAAGTCTTTCACTTCTGATTGTCTTATTCATATTAGCCTTATAATGGCTTAGTTAATCATACCAAATTCATGATTATGGGTTTATACATAGACACAGTTACTATTTTACTTTTAACTTTAGCATGGACATATCATCATCAGCATATGGCAGTCTACTGCTAGACGTACACCAATCTCAAAGCACGCTATAGAACGCAACGTTAGACTCCCCTTTTCCAAGCACTGCCAACCTAGCTCCAGCTTTAGGTATAATTATATCGTCACTCCGTCTAGGCGATGGATGTCCTAAGCTACGTTTGTTGTCTCCACCCAAGAACTCGTAAAGTTCGGTTATCGGTCCTTTGACATTTATTACTACTGCTACTATTAGTTTTTACCCACGGCTCGGCTTCACCAATGGTTCTGAGGGAAAATAAGTATTGGGATAAGAAAGCCTATATCAATTTCCTATCCATAAATTGTCAATATGCAAAAACTTATATTCATCTCTTGGTCTGTCTGTATTTGAGTGAGGAACAAATTTAAACTTAATTCTTTAAAATATTAGTTAGAATAAGGATGGATTAATAAAACCATCGTCTAGTAAAGTCAGAACGAAATGTCATCGTCCTAGCCGTAGTTTAAAACAAAATGGATTACGCCAATGCCGGCTAGACAAAACCATTGTGTAATATACTTTCTACCACATCCTATTGTTATGTTTTATGTTATAACAATAGTGGTGATGTTTATTAAATAACAAAATGATCACGGCAACAATTGCTAATAATTTGCTTCGTTATTTCCATAACATCCGTCCGTGATATCCAAACACCATGATGTGCTAATAATATTGGGGCTCTTGGCACGTTTTAGACTATATTGAACTATTATTCTGGTGGCTACTTGACGTGACTTAACACACATGATATGCATTGTCATCCAGATCCATCTATTTTCCACCCTACTATATATTCCACAACCTCTATAATCATTTTATGAATGCGAAAGTAACTCTCCTTTACCGCCTTCACATCTAAACTGGTACACCAATTTTGAAGAAATTTAGTGTGTAAGTAGTTTGAATATCGATGCAAGTCGATCGAAACGTCGGGAAAACAATAGGTATTTATTACCTTTTAAATACTTTATCGCGAGTAAGACCCGGAATCTAGCATTATATTAGGATATAGGCTGCCAAAAATACAAGAGCGATCTCTTGGGTATGGGTAATTTTCAAAACTCTAGCGGAAAAAAGAGATTTTTGATCGAATATTACGATAGTAATAATATTATAATCTATTATTTTATGCATAGTCACCACAAAAATCACACATAGTTTAAAATATGGCGCTACAAATAAGCGAATGACAAACGACGTTTTCCCTCCGGCTTGCCGTCCACTTGTGGCGACAAATTGGCCCTTAATCTAGTTAATATCATGGTGTCACCTCTGCATCCTCAAGGAGAATTCAATTACTCACATGAATGCTTTAAATAACATAACCTTGAATACTTTTCAATGCATTTGCTTTGTTTAAATTGCATAATTTATACTGCCTGTTTACACTTTCATATATTCTATTATTTTTCAATTGGGGACATACGTTTTCGTTTTTGTTTGATTTAATGTCCGATTTTTTTTTTACAACTGTATTTATGTTTTGTGTAACCAAACGGGTCTGTATACATATTTTCCTTGTTGGTCTTGTGAACGAAGGCACAATTGGCCTGTCGGATCTGGGTTTGGACTCTCAAACTTATTGGATTGTTGGTTTGAATAGTCCGAGTCAGGATCTCTACTTGGCTTTCTACCAATCTATGAGTCTGTTTAAGAACTGGCTTATAGGCAGTCCTGCCTAATGTTTTTCGTATTATTGTCACGTCTTGTATTGAGTGGGTAATAAAATCTTTTTATGTTATATATAATTTTCGTACTCTGTTTAAAATTAAAACGATGGCACATTAATCAATATATGTAATTGCCTTATTATACCTACATGTGACAGAAAAATTATGTGATCCACAAATATTGACTTTAGGTCTGTGATACAAAATTATACCACATTGCTGGCACTGTTTCTTATAAGACTAGCCCGTTTCGCACTGCACATCAGTTGTGTTTCCTGAACATGTTGTTTACGACAATCCTGACGTCAGGATTTCTCAAGCCAGCAAATTGCTTGGTTACATACAATAAAAAGACATCGCGGCGGACCGGAAGCAATCAATTCAAGGTACAATAGACCCAATGTAGGAAGGTTAAGGATCAATCGAAGCACAATAGTGGTAACCTTCGTGCTCGTTATGTGACATACTGCGAATGCGCAGTCGACCAGTTGTTTTGTTATTTCTTTCTCTGAACAAAACTGTCTGTTTGTCGTCCAAGAACAGAAATGGGTCGAATTGAAATCGCCCGGTGGATTCGTAGACTCTTTTAGTTTGGAATCTTTCAACATGTGTTTGGTTATATATTGTTAAATTCTGTCTTTATTCATACATGACTCAAGTAAACGTCTCATCAATTCGTTATGGACATCCAGACAGTTAAACTTTTCCTTACATTTCAAGCACTAAAGAAACTCGGTCACCAGTTCTGACAATACGGGTGAGAGACTAGAAACACAGAAAATATACAAAAAATGACTAGACTCGAGATTTACATTGACGGCTATGTTTAGGTTCTACGGATATTAAAAGAGTTACCAAAATCAGAATCAGCTAGTTGAATCTTTGTATGAATCCTTTAGAATCTCTTGGATTCCCATACCATACAGATGTATGTCTAATGCTGTCCTTGTACAGTCCACACTCCGCGTCGTTACTGAGTATTTCCTGCCAGAAATATTCTACGCACAAGTTACGTAACTAACCGACGAGGTAGGCTAGGCTTACGCCTAGAACTAGTTTTGATTTTAGGCAAACTTGCACGTGATATTAAACACTCTATTAATAATACTAGGAAGAGAAAAAATTCAAGGTGATCTAGTTTTGGTCAATTTTGACGAAGGTGGTATGCGTAACGAATTTCTGAGCTACACAACGTTTTATTTAGGCTTATTTGACATTCAGATGCGCATAATATTGACTATATAAATAATATATAGTCAATATATTAATACCTATTATAATGTCTATTTTTGGATTGTAAATTGGATTGTATTGAAAACGTATTCTTTGTTTTTTATTAGTATTAAAACTATAAACGACGTGCACTTTTTTATTCGAATTACATTTGAGTCCAATTGTATTATGTGCTTCTTTAATAACTAAGGTTATATCTTAAGGTAGAGCCGTCAACAATAATAAAAATCTTTGAAAATAGATTGCAAAGCACTAAGTATTACTATATTAGAAAAATGATTTCGAATTTCATGAAGTCTTGTAAAATTATAGTCAAAGTCAAAATCTTTCTTTATAAAAATTATTTAACATTTCTCGGACACGTCAATATAAAATGTTATTTATAATTAAATAAAAAGAAAAATAAATGCTTCAAAAAAGTGTTTTTTCTTGGAGTAGTCCTCATATAAAAAAACAAGCAGCCGAAAACAAAAAAGTTCTGCATCGAATTGGTTCGAATCCGCGACACTCAATGTGACTATTTAGTATGAAACCATTCGTATATTTATCTGCACATTTTAATCCCTTTTCTACCAGCCATTGCTCTCCTACCAACAAACGATACTATCAAGAAATGAAGTTAAAATCAGTTAGTATTCCACAGAGCACTGTGGTGCGGTCACGCGGTCGTGGTTTACCGGGTGTGTAAACGGCTACCCCCAAACCGCGGCGTTTAACGGACGAAAACCTTGAATATGTTTACGATGGCCAACATTGTTAACTATTCGGGTCAAATCGTTAAAGGTTATGCTACATAGTATTGTTTAACTCGTAGATTCAATTGCTGATCGTGAGGTTTCTAGTTCGATATCCGATTCAGACAAAATAATTTTAAGGTTGGGTAATTGTGAGTTTGTCTCTGTTGTGTAACGGTAGTGAATGTGTCAGCTGTGCGTAAGGTCTTAAGTTCAATCCTTGGGTCGGGCAAATAGTGATTGAGTTTGTATACCAAGAAAATTTTAGTAGCATAGCATCTAGACTGGATCTGATAGACGATAATAGACTCGCCTTCTATTATATGGGACCTAAACATAGGTGTAGAAATAAGGGTGCAATGCACTTCTTATCTTCTATAAGCGTGAATATTTATGTTTAGTAATAATCCTTAGGTACTAATATTATAAATGTGAAAGGTTGTGAGGATGTATGGATGTTTGTTACTTTATCACGCAAAATCTACTAGACCGATTGCGATGAAACTTGGTATGTAGATAGATGGAGACCTGGATTCACACATAGGCTTTTATCCTGATATTCTCACGGGAACGGGACTTACGCGTGTGAAACCGCTGGGAAAACCTAGTACTTATATAAATTCTAGAATCAATCTAGAGATGTCAATCTGACAAATCTTTATAATGTAAATTCCAAGTCAAACTTTAAAAATATTTGGCTGACATTAAACAACAAATAATTAAATTGTCCGATATGTTGTATTAAGAAAACATATGCCATTCACGAACAACTGAAATATATTTGTTACGTTAGTTGTGGTACAAGCCACAGGAGTTAGCGGGTATAGCGACACTACAATATTTTAAGATGTCGGCCTCGACGGCGTAGTGGTTAGTGTAACCGACTGCCACGCCTGAGGTCGCGGGTTCGATTCCCGCACAAGTCAAACAATTGTGTGCATAAACATGGATGTTTGTCTTGGTCTGGGTGTTTCTATGTATAATATGTAAGTATTTACAAAAATAAAGTATATATGTATGTTTATCCATTGTCTAGTACCCATAGTACAAGCTCTGCTTAGTTTGGGCTAGATGGTGTTGTTTGTATGTGATAGAATATTATTATTATTATTATCATATTTTTTTTAAATTTTTTATTGTTATTTTGTTCTATTTGATATAAAACTATTTTATGTAATAAGGTGAAATACTGACATCTGCAACACAGTGTTTACTAGCGCGGGTGTTAGGGAATTTTATTACATAATTGTATCGATTTTATACCAATAAAGAATATTATTATTATAAAATACTAAAAAGCGATCCAAAAGAATTTCTGAGATAGTTCCCCGGTTTCTAAATTGAGAAAAGAAGCAAATCCCAACTGAGTATTCTCAAATATTTTTTCCAGAATAGAATTTTAACAGATCGCTACGAACTGAGCATTTACTTAAGTATATGATTTTCAAATACCTACTCAAATTTTATTAACAGTTTTAACAGTTTTAGGAACTTTAATATAGTAGTAGAATTTGGGTCGTTCTCACTGAATTCTCTTTAGAAACCAGAGTTTAGTTAGTAAGCTAGGGTAAAAGCAACTGAACTAAATCGCCAGATACTATCGTTACACACTAACGAAATCAAAATAAAAATCTCCGCTCTGCTCCAGTATGCAATACTATTGGTTAATATTTCTCCGTTTCTTCGCTCCGCAGCCTCGTTCCGCTTCAATGGACAAGCCTAAGTATGCCCATAATTAAGTGTAGTATAATTTAATTATAATAATAAGAAATAGACAGAGTATATATTATTTTTTCATTGTCCTTTAAATAAGAGTGTTTAAATTTATTATATACTTTAGTAAAACTTCTTTCTTTAGTATAGTGTAAATATGGAAAAAGATAGGGATAGAGAGAGAGGGGCGGATAGACAGAGTGATGAAGAGAGAAATGGATGGAATAGAGACAAAGTAAGAGAAAGACAGACAGTTTTAGTGAACAGGGGAGAGAGATAGAAAGAAAGAGGAATATCAGAACGTCACAGAGTACATAGTACACAAAAAGATGCGTGGTCTGTATAAAATGCACATTTGTAGGATATCTAGTCTACCCTTTTCTAAACTTCGTTATAATGACACTTCTACAATTTCACCTTCATCAGACTACCAACCAACCAATTAACCATGTTGCATATCTTGTACCCGCTGGTATCTCACGCGGCGGGCCGCATCGCACACCCGGCCGGTACAAGAATAGCCCGCGGCCAACGTGGTCTGACACGTGTACTGCAGCTCTCGTACAGTTGTACAAGTTTGTACGAGCGTCCGCTGTAGCCACACCGCACTACCGACCGTGTTAACCTCCAACATGCATTACTACATGCGTTTCTTGGCTTCTAAGTCATTATAAACTAGATTTAACATACGTTAATGAAGATTTTGACAATCAATTTCTATCTTTCAGCAACAGTACTTTTTTCTGAGCACTTAACAGCCTTGATGACTCGAACTCAGAAAGATAAGGATCGGGATCAACAACGGTTTTACGTAGATCCCGACGGGGTGTGGTATACCGCAGACTAACTACACACTTCTATTCAGATACGCTAGGTCCAACATTAGAAGGTCGAGACTACTGTCTTTTCCAGAATTCCAGTATCTGTGCTAGTTCTAAGAATGTCTTTGTTTTTAATAAGATTATCGATAAAGTTTTAGTCAATCTCAATAATATTCTACCACATACACACAACACCATCTAGCCCAAACTAAGCAGAGCTTGTACTATGGGTACTAGACAATGGATAAACATACATATATACTTTTTTTTTGTAAATACATACATATTATACATAGAAACACCCAGGCCAAGACAAACATCCATGTTCATGCACACAAATGTTTGACTTGTGCGGGAATCGAACCCGCGACCTTAGGCGTGGCAGTCGGTTACACTAACCACTACGCCACCGAGGCCGACATATGTACGTTATATGAGACAATACCACCTTCACTACGAATCATGTCTGTATCGCGAAGGCCTTACAAACATTCAAACAACGGACACTAAGAATATCCAGACTAGGAGCAATATCGTATCATACAAATTTTTGTTCCGTGTATGATTCGAACTTACAACCAGTTAGTAGCCAACCTGTTGTCAAGAGTTGTTCAAGCCGCCATTTGGCAATAACCGGGACCGACTTTTTACGTGCCCTCCGAAGCACGGAGACGCTTAGATGAAATACCACTAAGCGGTCACCCATCTATAGCCTGACCGCACCAAACGTTGCTTAACCTCGCTAATCGTTTACCGATCAGTGAGTGCAACTGGCTATGAGCGAAATTGTGTAGTTCATTTCTACCTCTTCTGACTACAATCATAAGTCTTTGTTTGTTTGTTCTTAGACTTAAACACAGACAAACCCACGTATTCGTTACACTAAATATACAAGTGAAGCTGTAACATAATTGTATTGGTACCTCATAAACATGTCTAACATTTAGAATTTTGATTTGTACCGTTTGGCAAGCATGTTCATCTTTTTATTTATTGAAATAAACTGTTACATGACTGCTATGTAAACTTTTTTGTTATGAAAGATTTGTGGCTTGTGTTCGTTTTTTAAAATACTTGATTAAACCCCGAAATATTAGACAAAAGCTTACTTCTTCAGAGATATACGCGTGACACTGTCTGTATATAAATTCTTCTCCTATTATAATAATAATGTCCTCCACACCGAATTTCGGTCACGGCGGCCAATCTAAACGGAGACTGGCCATCTACGCAGGAGAAATTATAGTGCACAAGTATGTGCGCAAACACAATTTCACTCTATGTTACTTAACTCTCATGTTCCGATGGGACGTTAATTCGTCACGACCGGAGAGCGATTAGGCGCAGGACCAACGACTTTACGTGCTTTCCGAGGTACGGGAATATTGTATTCCTACTACCTGGGACCTTAAAACATTGCGAAATATCGGTGTAATACACTCTTTCGTACATAAGCGTATGTCGATGTAAAACCAATAGTGTTAATTGAAACGCTTGCACTTCAAAACCTTGTTCTTATTACCTTCTTATTAAGCAACGTTCACTGTTCAACTGCAAACTTACAAATCCTTAGCACGAATAACAAATGGTTAACAAACATAATACAAATATTCCGTACAACGATTAATATCTCCATAGTTAATGTTGTTCTGTTGAGGAATGTGATTCATTCACATTCACCATGAATTTATGAGGTCCGTTTACACGCCATATTGTATAAGTTAGTATTGAATTAATAGAGGAATGGTTTAAGTAGCTCGCTACATACTATTTGATTGCACAAATGGCGAAGTGGTTTGATTGGTTGTCGTCAGGTTCGATCACCATACGGGACAAATATTTGTGTCCACAAATCCACAAATAGTTGTTACGAGTGTGGTTTTCTTTTTTGCGTCACCGGAATTATTCCTATTGCAGTAGCAGAGTTTTTAAACGAAAGGAGAATGAAAGAACCAGATACAGTCGTTTTAGCGCCGCTGTTTTAAACTCTTTATATACGTATCTATTAGGACTCATTTGAATTATTTCACAATACACAGGTTATTTGTTATCCATAGGGTCAATATGACAGACGAAGAGAGCGAGATAAGGATGACCCTTAAAAAACGATTGGTCTTTAGCGGCTTTGGATTGAGAGAGATGGAAATAAAGTGGGGGCCTTTGCCCAGCAGTGGAATATAACGTGCTTATTTAAGTAGATTCAAATGATATTAAAAATAAAACAAATGATTTATTAAAGTTTAATAATTCCAGCTATGATAATGAATTTTCCCATAGCTGGTCACGAGGTTCCACTAAGCCTTTAATCAAGGGTGTCGACAACCTATGTTCTAGGGGAAGGGAGGGACGATCAGGGGGAACTTGGATGACCTTTTTTTAGTTCGCAAATTAACATATCGCTAACCGGACCCTACAGGGAGGGGAAATTCTGCCTCTGTAATCAAACATATGATTAAACTAGCACATAGCTATGTATTTACTTGATTTTAGATTCAGTGTTCAGACAAAATGATATACGGTTTGTTTGGCAAAGCTCGTAGTACCAAAACGGAATCTGGAAGTGCCTAGTAGGTGGCAAAAGGCTCGCTTCTTTAACCTGGTGCCTAAAATGTAGCACTACAGTAAACTGCCTCCGTGGTGCAGCGGTAGTAAATGCGACTGCTGTGCGTGAGGTTTCGAGTTCGAATCCTGGGTCGCGCCAACAAAAAGTTATTGCGTTTTTTAGTTAAGAAATCTCAATACGGGCCCGGAAGAAGTTGGTGGTGTAAGACACCCCCGTACCTCGGAAAGCACGTAAAGCCGTTGGTCCTACGCCTGATCGCTCTCCGGTCGTGTCGGATTATCTGTCCCATCCGATCATGAGGGTTAGGGATCAGAAAGTGCACTTGTGTTTGCGCACACGCTTGTACACTATAATATCTCCTACGCAGATGGCCAGTCTCCGTTAAGATTGACCGCCGTGACCGAAATTCGGTCTAGAGGACATTATAAATGTAGCTTGCAAAATGTGGGTATTACAAGGATCTACCTACCCCTTAGGAATATAGAAAGTGTCTATACATATGTATTTACCTGATCTATAAGGTAAACTGATCTACTCTAGCAATACCCGGCTTGTAGGCCAGAAAGGGCAGACGTATGGATGTACGTCGGAAAGTGAGCGTGCCTTACAGCTCCGGCACCATACTGGAAATATAGGAGACGGCTTCTCCGTCGGCCTCAGCGAGGACATTGTTAGCTACTTTCAGAGTTCGCGAGTGGTGAGCGGCTTTAATGCTCCGGCACCTATCTGGACAATAGGTAGTGCCACTTGGGCACGAGGTAGCTCTCTTACGAGAGTCTTAGGATTTGGGGACAAGACCTGTCTATAACTGGTCCTTGAAGGTGCTTTCGGACACTGGAAGGTACAGCGACTCTCACTTTATACCGAAAAGTTGGTAACTGGGAACACTATAACATAAACTAAAGTAGCCTGTAGAGGAAGGGTCTGATCTACTCTAGCGACTCGTACGTGTCTCCGGACCAAATTTCTGTCACGGCCAATCTTAACAGAGAAAGTCTTTCTTTTCTTAATTAATATTATAAAGTATAAGTGTGACTGCTCGGATGACGTAGTAGTTTTAGTGTTGTGGGTTCGAATCCCACACGGGACAAAACTATGTGTGAGCCACAAATAGTTGTTGAAGTCTGGCTGTTCTTTGTGTCCGTTTAGAATATTAAATTTGTAAACTCCCTCGCGAGACAGGAATAATTTCTGGTGCTTGAGTTATCTTTTTTTTTAAGTAAGGTCTTAATGTGTGTGCTCTATCAGGACACGTGGTCATGCTTAGCTTTGGACGGAATTTCCTCTAGGTGTATATTTTTATATAAATAGGGTTTAACTTGCTCTGGTAAAATACCGAACATCGAAGCTCCAAATTATAGAACATTAACAAAATTAAATTCTAAAATGGTAAACAGATAAAGGTAAGTCGGTAGGCATTAATTATTAGCAGGCGGCTGTCACGATAGTCTTATCTATGTAGGTCGCGGTTACCTCAACCCATCCGGAATCGCCTACATCGATCAACTTTGTAAACAACCTATACCGATAATCCTAATCTCTTACTCAAAATAGGTCTTGGAAACTTTAAAATTTATTTACTGTTTGATGGTAAGCAGTTACCGTAATCTATAATATCTGGGTTACCACTCATCAGTTAAGAGCTGTTGTGTTGTCAGCACAAAAAACGAAACTCTACCCTAGCGTCTTCTTACGGAAACCTACTCACCTCGGGCAAACTATATACTGTAAGTACTTAACGACTCCACCAATCCTTACTAATGTTAGAAATGCGAATGTAAGTTTATTTATAAAGCTTTCACGCATTAACCACTTGATCGATTATCATGAAATTAAAATACACGTTGTCAGGGTAACAGAAAAGCACCCAGGGTATCTTTCATCAAGAAAAAGTACTGTTACTAACATAACCTAAATTTATGTGAGCAAAGCCGCCGGCAAAATCTAGTATCCTAATAAATATATTCGGCGAATATACTTATACAGTTGCAACGCAAATGTTAATATACTGTTTAGTTCCTTGCGAATCAAAATCTCACCCATTGTCCTACTCAGTGGACTTACTTCCACATCATTTATATTCAAGGGTACAGTTTGAAAACAACACGTATGACTCATAAAGTGAGCAATGCTTTAAAATGCAGCGAAAATCAGAATCACCGTTCGTTAGTAAGGAAACTGTAACAAAACTTTGCAGACGGTTTTTATTATTTTTTATAATCAGGCTTGCTTGATCATTTTCACCGATTCATGTATGTAAACAAATTTTCTTCTATTTTTGTATATGTTGGTAGTCAAACAACAGCGTTCATGTCAAACGAGTAATTTCGCTCTGACGCTGTCAAACAACCACATTATTTGACAAAAACATTAAACAACGGTGTACACCTGCCAATTTTGTGTTTACGCCAGTATTTTAGCTTCAGTTTCACAATATACGAAAATAGGATTTATGAACTAAATGTGTCGCGTGACTAAAGGGTTATATTGTAATTTGATATAAATTACATAGTTTAGTCCCGTTTCGTTATATTATTTAACCCTATAAAGCTCGTGTTGAATTCTAATTTTAGTTCTTTTAGACTTAAATATTAATTATGTAAATTTTAATATCAATATTCAATGTCGAAATACAATTTTAGTCGGGAAGAGGTATTAGGTCGAAGCCCGAAAGGATAACATTTACCCGTATTTTGTTCACGATTCGATAAAATCTTTAAAATACTGCGATATTCTTCTTTTAAATAGTACGAATATTAACAACCAATAAAACATTAATCCTTTTTGACTTCCAGCTATAAGGTTCATAAATAGACGCACAGATAAAATGATTTTTTATTTTAAAGCGTAATTTAAATTACGTGCGAACATTTTTAATTTTTACACAGCTCATTGCATAAATTATGCAATCTCTGATATTTATCTGACTTTATTACATGACAGGCGTCTCGTAAATTATTTTTATTCGCCCATTATAACCGCCGCGTATTTATTTTGAAATAAAACTTTACGCAAAATACTATCGTAAAGAATTACAACTGGCGTAAATCATTGCTTTGAAAACAAACAATGTGATGTATAGAATGTAAATATAGCGACCTATATTAATGGCCAGTCACAAATGTTACGAGTTTTGATATTCTGCCAAAAAGATCAAAGGCGTAACCTTGGTACACATGCGCTGTGATAAACAACAAATGCTCTGCGATTACGAAGAACCCTCGTATTTTACGCTGCGGATACAACATCCTGTAACACCTGTCAATCAAACGCGGCCTTCATAACATTGGAAATATAGACTAAAATAACTTTCTAACATATCGTACTATTTCACTTGTGATACTTGACAGCTAGACAGTGGTAAGTCTAAGTCAAAAATCATTGCTTCATGTATATATGCACAAAGTAAAACTTATTAATATCAAAGTTTTCAGAGTTTTCTAAAGTTACTTTTAATTTAGTTATCAGGTAGGATAGGAATTATACCAAACTATACCATTTAAATGGAGTCTCTGTGCTGCCAGCGTAAGTGGCAAACATTAGCAGACAGCACAACGCTTTCGTAAGGAATCTGTAGATCCTAAAGCTTTCTTCAACTTTTCTAACTTCACAAAAAACAATAACTTAGTAATAAATTCCATTAAGTGTTGGCGAACATCAGGTCTTTAAAGGGATATGATCCGAGATCCTAAAGACAATTAAATAAAGCCTAGAGCCAGTAACACGAAGTTGAACAAAAGCGGTGTCCCCGAGCCCGGGCTGGGCAACTTGCGGGACAAAGCTCCTTTGTTTACAGTTAATATACGGCCCGCTTTGTGCCGCGACTAAATTTTGACTTATTGTTGGTAGGCCTACGTGACGGTGCCGCCACCGGTGAGCATACACCTTTAGGTGTACCGCATTCTTAACTTAATATATGCTAATAATGTGAAAATGTGGATAAAAATATCGAAATTTAATATTTGTTAGTAACTTTAAAAACACTGACCTAACACAATCATACCTCATACTATACAGGCTGTCCGGTAATTAATTCATAACCTTAAAATGTATTATAGCAGAGCTGATAGTGGATAAAAAAAAATTGAAAGTAAAAGATAAATATATAAAAAAAGTGCAATAGCTAGTCATACTGTTGGTCTATCTTTTAGCATAATTAGTGTTTAATAATAAAACAACAAAAATCCAATGGAATTCACTAATTTATGGTCGTAGTCAAGAAAGTTAAATTTGGTAATTAAAAAAAAAACATATCTCAGGTAGTAGTTAGGATAGATTTCTTTCATATTTTTTTCTGAACGGCCATCAGTTCTACCGTAAGATATTTCAAGGTTATCCATTAATTACCGGACATCCTGTATATGCATATGTTTATTAAAACCGATAGTCCATGACGTGACCGTTTTCCTAATACTCCATGTACTTTAATTAAGCATTGCAGTCACTCTAATTCAATTTTCATCGTTCAAATAGCGTATCGAATATTATTAACCGAATCAATTGTATGGCCTCATAAATATCCATACATAAACAGTATAAAAGTAATCACGTATTCATTAATTCTAAATAGAAATAAAATTGACATCATTTTTAATTTCCTTTTTAATTTTAGAATAATACTTAACTTGTCAATGTTCATTGCACACATCAAGTGTAGTAAACATCTACAGATTAAATGTAACTAAGAAAAAAAATCACAATCATAATATTAAAAAAACAACTTAAATTATTCAGCGAATTAAACAAGTAAACCAAAAATTGGCCCTATAAATAATATAAAATATTCTACCACATACACACAACACCATCTAGCCCAAACTAAGCAGAGCTTGTACTATGGGTACTAGACAATGGATAAACATACATATATACCTTTTTTTTTGTAAATGCATACATATTATACATATAAACACCCAGATCAAGTCAAACATCCATCATGTTCATGCACACAAATGTTTGACTTGTGCGGGAATCGATCCCGCGACCTCAGGCGTAGCAGTCGGTTACACTAACCACTACGCCATCGATCATCACTACGCCATCGATAAATAATAATATATAATACATATTAATTTATTGAAATGAAACTGCCAACACATTTTACTTTTGTTTTATTTTTGGATTAAAACTTAACACGTGTGTACATCTATCGCACATAACGCGGCAATGTCCAATCGCATAATCAGTTAAATATGTATATAAATAACAATGAACAGTATTTATAAAATAATTACGTATTCATTCATTCAAAATACAAGTAAATAAACATCTCACCTTCAATTAATTTTCAGAGTAACACTTTACCTCTCAATGCTCACAGTACTTAACGTAGCATTACCGCATTTAAGTCGCAACAAATTTATTCAACAAATTAAATAAGTAAACCAAAAATAAACCACACAAAATAATTACACGTTCATTCATTCAAAATATTCGAAATAAAAGTGACAACGCAATTCACTTTCGTTTTATTTTCAAAGTAACACTTACCCGTGAATGTTTACTGCACTTAACACGGACTTATAGCTTTTATAAGTTGCCACAAATTGGCACTAGCGGTGTCCAGGTGCTAGTCCGGACACTTTAGTGTTACTTTACTAAGAAAATAGAGGCACCTAGCGACGCGACGTGTCGCTTAAAATGCAGTTGTTGAGCTGTGGCAGTGTGACGCCATTGCACAACTTTATTGTGTTGTTGATTTGTATTTTAATAAACTGCTTTTTACATGGCATGTCGTCGTTGTTAGTCCAATACCGCGTAACTTACATTGTCAAATACCGCATACGTCCATTTCGCAAATTCTACAGGAGAAGAAAAAAAACATTTTCTATTACTTCGATTTAAGAACATTTTGTTCTTCTCGACGTTCAGCACTAATTCTCATAAGCTCAAAAGCTCATAGCTAGTTGCACTCATTGATCTGTAAACGATTAGCGAGGTAAAGCAACGTTGGGTGCAGTCATTCTATAGATGGGTGACCGCTTAGTGGTATTTCATCTGAGCGTCTCCGTACTTCGGAGGGCACGTAAAAATTCGCTCCCGGTTGTTGCCAAATTGACAGCAGTCGTCAAGTCATGACAGGGGCTTGAAGAACTCTTGACAAGAGGTTAAGCAGTAACCAGACGAAAAATAAAACAAAACTAATTTAAAAATTCACTATCAGTTACCTGCAGCCGCGAAATACCAATTTTGCTTTTGTTGTAGAAACTCGGTATAAGACAATGTAATTTACGCTGCATTGGACTTTCAGCGATGATATGACTGTATTCCTTCTTTGTAATTAGTACTTAAGCATGGATAACATAGTTTCCATCACCAGCTTCTGCTTGGTCGTCCCTTGTAACGCATACCGGGATAAATGGCATGGATGGTATAGTGTTTGATGTGGTCGCCTCGCCATTGCCAGTGCTGTTGGTTCAATCCCCACACGGAACAAAAGTTTATGTGATCTGGAAATAGTTGTTCCGAGTCTGCATGTTCTTTGTGTCCGTTGTTAGAATGTTTGTAAAGTCCCTGCGATACAGGCATGACACATAGTCTAAAAGTGATCTTGTTTTAAAACAAACAGACTAGCGCTTTCTGGAACTGTAGAAACCCTGTTCACGTCGACTTAGCGTAACATTATTTGGTTGCGTTCTTCTTTTTGTTAAGTTGGGAAGAAATCCTAATGTTATATATTTAAAAACTGGTAGAGCAACCAGTTTCAAACTTATTTCAATACGATACCAGTTTTAACAAAGTTTGTAATATAATATTTTGAAATGAAGTAGTTGAGCCGACCCTTTTTTTATTATAACATTACTAATACTGAATTTAAAAGAAATCAAATAGCATAATAATAAATTTAATCCTATTATATCATTGCTCAACAAATATCCAGGTATTAATCTATTTAACAAAACTCAAAGCGTAAAATTACTTTATAATAGGTTCAAAATGATCTGCGATATTATATTACTAACTAAAACTCACGGGAGCAGAAATATAATGCATTCTTAGATCCACAGCTGCAACGCAAATGTCTACCAAGATCATATTCATATTCATTCAAATTATTAATTGGACTGTACCATATTTTAGTTTTTTAAGCTATTATTCTTTATAAAAAGCATATCCTAACTAATATTATAAATGCGAATGTGAGTTTGCTTGTTTCTTACGATTTCACGCCTGAACTACTCGAACGATCATCATGAGATTTCGCATACACATGTATGAATAACAGAAAAGGACATAGGATACCTTTTGTCCAGAAAAAGGACTGTTACTAATCCAAACTAACCTACATTTTCGCGAGTGAAGCCGTGGGCATAATCTAGTGCTAAATAATAAGTTGTTGAGCATAGAACGGCCTCCGAAGCGCTTTAGTTATATGTTATGCAACTGCATGAAGAGTTTGATTTTAAGTTTAGGCGTAGTGTTGTTGGATTTTTCTGTTAATAAAATCCAAAGAGAAGCAGTCTAAAACTATGCCAACGACAATACACTTGCCCCTTGCATACGACCTAAAACCGCGGTGGCTAAATTTAGGTGTGATACACCTGTGTCTAGCCTTTGAGAGTAATAATAATAATTTATTTGCGTAAAATGTAGTAGTTACATAACTAAAAGGTAAGTACATAATTATAGGCGCTGAGCACATTTCGCCATATTTAAATAGCATGCACATTTTTATACATTTACACTTTTGGTAAACAGGAACACTTAACAAGAATACAGTACTTTACATAATGCAAATCATAGATCATAGTATACTATAGATTAATCCTAAATCAAATTCAATTTTAAACAGAACAGAAACAAATCTTAGATGTCTAAAATAATAAATACACGTATAAAAACGTGTTTTACAATACATTTCTATAGTGATAGGAATGAAAGGCAAACTTTTTAATAAATTTCTCAATTGATTAGAAACTCGCTTTCATTAACCAATAATCGTAAAGCAGAATTATTATGAGGAAGGTAAATTATTTCCTCATGTAAAGAATTAAATAACAGCGGTGCCATGTACACGCAATTACGTCTAAAAAATTATGTATGTGGTACTGGCATTTTCAAATAAGAATATACATAGACACGGTAACATAGATGTGAAACTATGCATAATAGATAACACAAAAGATAAACATCTAATATATCATTTTAGAAAGCCACATTTGTTTTTGAGTAATTACTGTTAACGTATGCCATCTCGTACCATCTCGCTTTCACCGTAACGAAATATGACAGAAACTATTATTTAAAGTTATTTATTTAATGGAAAATTTGATCTGATCTGTCATAATACGATAGCTGTTTTGATTGATCATAGATGTTCTCTCACCGTTCTTAGAACATACGAAAAAGTGTCATCACTATGCTTGATGCTATCTAGCTCACTCTTCTGAGTGAGCTCACTTATTAGATCAAAAGCGATAGTGTAATTACCAATATAAGTAAGTGTAATGATACAATTCTTATAATTTATATGTAAATTTGACGATGTGTTACTTAACATCCAAAAAGATGACAATATTTAATCCTCCAAGTCTTTTATCATCAGACATAATTAAAAATCTATTGTTTCTGGCCGCCGGTGTGTTACTGCTACTCAATAGGTTAAACGTAGTAGGCGCTTTGATTGAAATCTTGGCAGGAATTATTATTTAGAGCTATTAATTTAATGGAAAATGAATGTAGCTGATCTCTCATGAGTCATGCTCATGATACATTTAGACGGCCATTTTGATGGATCATCGTATTTTAGTGAAACCACTGTTTAAATGACTTGACACGTTCGTTAATGTCAAAAAACAAGCCACGGCCTTCTATTCAACTCAACAGATCTGTTTTTAATCTTCTTTGAAATATTACGTTCCTTTGGATAAGTTTACTGTTGCTTACACTGTCAATTGTACCCCAAATTTAATTCGCGGTTAGACAAAAGTATTAATGAATTTTCTGTAAGGAAATTAGCAATAACCGCGTGGTTGACAACTATAGATTAGCGAGCTTCAAATGTTGGCAAAATGTTTGACATTTTACAGCCCTGTCGGGGTGGATTCATAAGTCATGTACGAAAACGTAATGTTAGACAAAGATACGCTTGGGATTAAACCCTGTGCCACGGAGAACTTGACAAACATATCAAATTCATTTGTATTGTTAATAAATATTTGGCTATTGAAAAGAGTGGCCATGAGTTTCTTGCCTGCTTTTTTCTATGTTCTATTTTATATTGTTTTATGTCCTACGTTTTTATTATATTTTATTAATATGTCAGTTAATTGACTTGTCCAAGAACTGTTTACACATTTATGTAGAAATAAATATTTTTGACTTTTATACAAAATAGAACACTCATAAGATTCGCAATGTAGAGGTCGTTCATCTCATTCTTAAAACGAGCATACTAACTTAGCTGGAGAGGTTACCCAGAATACTAGTAATTTTAACCCAAATTGCTATTACCCAATCGTCTAAGAAAAATAAATTGTGCCGGGTCGGTTTTAAAGCCTCATCAGCCCGTGCAGGCGAAGTGCTACTTGCCTGCAAGCGCGATCTGTACAGCCATAATACCAACATTTTTGAATTATTCGATGTTTTATTAATTTGTATTAAAAGTAGGTCATTACAGTTTACACTAGGGGGCGCATCGAAGCGTATAGCAAATACGATCTCACGGTGCTAAGCGTAAGTTGAACTATCTCTCAAACATCTTAATGATTACCTATGTAGTTAAACTGTTAATTTTAATTCCATACCAATTAGTTAGTACGTTTGACTTGAACTTTATTTTGTGACTACTAATTGTGTACAGACACGGTTAATGTTAGACTTGAAATCTTTAGTTTCGCTTTATCTCTCCTTTTTTCTTTGGCCGCGTTGTATTGGTTTATTATATCGGTGTTTACATACATATACTTAGATCTAAGTAAGAGATTGAGATCTTAAAAAGATTAATTATTTAATGATCATAAAAGAAATACATTATAAAAGAGAATGGAGAACTGTTTTACAGATATTGTATTATGTTATAAAGTGCGGTCGCACATTAAAATAAATTCTTCTAAAGTACAATTATTTATCCTGCGTTGGTATCCGTATATCTGTCTTTTAAAATCAGAAACTGGTTTGACCATCTTGTCTAGAAGACTGTACCTACTGACCACGAGCTTTAATAAGTTTGTCAATATAAAAACAGTCACTCACTGTGTTATTACTGACATAATTCCAAATTTACTCTATAGATAGGTAGCAGTTAATTCCTGAAACATAAACTTAATTGCGGAACCATCTCAAGCAATCCATGTATCTTACAATGTTGCTAACGAAACAGGCAATCTCCTGCAAACCGCTATTTATATTACAAACACATCAGGCATCACCGTAAATAAGCCTCATTATGCTATGTAATAACTAATAACTGCTTCTAACCAGTAATTTGAAATTTTCTATTTCCAATTTCAAATTACGAACGCGCAATCGGGCACGGTTCGTTCATCGTCGGTCGGTCCCGACCAATCGCAGCGCTTCATTTGAAAAAGGAAGACGCCATTGAGATAGATAGGTCGCATTACCGTTAATTTTGTTCGAAGTTCGAACACTAGTTATTACTGGCCGTTATGAGATGGTTTATTAAAGGAACCTTTATCACGAATAATGTTGGTTATGGCGTTAATTTGCGTAAATACTGCTATTACTATGAATATTATTGTTTTACTACTTTGATTATGCTTTAATAGTAGTTAATGAAAGCCATTTTCAATTCCAGTATTGCCTTTATTTAGTTTTAATACGAACACTATAGTCTAAGGATATCATTGCATTCAGTTCCAGACTGTCATTTTATCCGACAGAATTATTTCTATAGATCAGCTAAAATATTAGTCTCTCTAACAACTTTAACATCAACTATCACGTCTACGCAAAACCTGTGGATATCACAAAAGCATGGGCCACCTGATATCTATTATATTATATTTTTGATACAACCTATCTCTCTAGCAAACAATCATAAGTCTGTATGCGCATTTTAAGTCTTCTGTTTTATAATTGACTCTCAGTCATATTTTTTTACCAGTTCATTAGTGATACGCAGTTACTAATAAACAATCGAATTATTCGATTGTTCTAGCTACATTCGAATAACAAACAGTGTTATAGCGACTGTAGCACTACTATATTCCTTATCAATCATTATTTCTCTCTATTCATTCGAATCATCATTTGTTATTCTATAAGAATCGTGCGTCGATTTAGTAATTGACCGGTAAACTAATTGCAGAGCTACCGCGGCCGCAAGCCCTTAGGAGGTACAGCAGGAGTGGCAGGTGCCGTGGCCGTCCCGGGCGTCCAGGCAGCCTCTCCCAGCCCGGCGCCTCAAGCTCCAGCCGCTCCCAGCCCAGCACCAGCGACCACGCCGGCCATGAAACAGGAGCACCCTAGTCAACCAATGGTGAGTGCCTACAACGTTACCGAACGATACCGATGGCTCGAGGAAGGCAAGTGATTATAAATAGTCTTACGGCTATTGGTTTTATATTTGTATATATATAATTACGTTACACTTTAAAGTTGGCAATTGAGCGGCCTTATGGTCAGTGTTTACCGTAATCTATACTTACAACATCAAGGATGTTACTCACATGTTGCCAGCCTACCAAAAACTATTGGCAGTGCTTTCAACCAAGAGACAAATGACTCTCTAGTGACAACAAAGCGTCTCCTCAAGGGACCTGGTAACTAATCACCACGGAAACAATATAAAGTTGTTTGATTGCTGCATACTGTAGGGCGAAAGCTGGGTTAGAATAGAATTGAATAGAATAGAATTCAATGTAATCGTACCATATACAATGTAATATTATAAACGTGAATGTGAATTTGTTTGTTTGTTACGCTGTAACGCCTTAACTACTCGACCGATTGTCATAAAATTGCAGAAAAACATACCTTTAAAGGTACCTTTTACCCAGAATAAAGTACTGTTCCCGAGGACTAGAAAATTGAACTTTACGCGAGTGAAGCCGCGGGCGATACCTAGTCTAATAAATTATAAAAATAGTAGGTAGTAGAATTTAGCACTTAATTAATTTAGGATAACTATGCCTGAAGCAGCGATAGCTTAGTGGGAGACCGTTCGACTACCACGCAGAGGTTTTGAGTTCGATCCCAAGGCGCGCATCTCTGCCTCTTAGAAGTTATGTGCCTATTAAATAGTTAATTATCGCTTGCTTAAACGGTGAAGAAAAACATCGGGAGGAAACCTACATATCTGAAAGTTCTCCATAATGTTCTCGAATATATGTCAAGTCTGCCAACCCGCACTGGGCCAGCGTGGTGGACTATGGCCTAACCCTTCTCACACTGAGAAGAGGCCCGTGCCTAGCAGTGGGACAGTTTAATACAGGGCTGATATCATTATATTTTATATAAGCCTGAATATAAAGCAAGTTTTGGTAATATCATTCAACAATATACTTAGCCAGATTTTATCTAAATTAGGTTTATATTCATCAAATCCTTATATTATCATAAGCTACAAATACAGATTATAATAACTTAACTGCCCCACAGTATATTAATTACATCATAACCATATGTGGTATTGATATTTACAGTCTTACCATATTAATAAAAGGCAAACTCGTAAATATTTATCTGTTCTCTTAATTAATTTGAACACAGCACCAATTATCATGAATGTGCTATGTTATTGAGTTATACGTTCAAAAGTTAAAATGAATACCTCAATAAAACTCTAGTACACGTAATTAAGTTAATTACATTGTTTATTGGCAGCCGGTTGACTTGTCGACGTTAAATAAACAACACGTCGACGGTTTTATCCGACAAATTAACATTTTGTGAATAAACGCCGCGCCGAATTTACTTTACGCTGAATTACTATGTTATTGCATACAATATTTACGTTAGTATTTGTTTTTATTTTTCTAGTTTTTTTTGCTTTGTATCTTGTGCCCTTTTGTATGCCAAAATAAATATTTTTCTTTCTTTCTATATTATTTATTACGTACAATACGTACGTATTCTATACTAATATTATAAAGACTTGATTTTTGTTTGTTTGTTTGTTTGTCGGCCTCGATGGCGTAGTGGTTAATGTAACCGACTGCCACGCCTGAGGTCGCGGGTTCGATTCCCGCACAAGTCTAACATTTGTGTGCATGAACATGGATGTTTGTCTTGGTCTGGGTGTTTCTATGTATAATAAGTATGTATTTACAAAAAAAAAAGTATATATGTATGTTTATCCATTGTCTAGTACCCATAATACAAGCTCTGCTTAGTTTGGGCTAGATAGTGTTGGGTGTATGTGACAGAATATTATTATTATTATTATTATTTAACTCAAAAACTACTCAACCGATGTTAAAAATTCTTTTACCATTGGAAAGCTCTATTATCATCGAGTAACTTAGGCTGTATATTTTTTAAAGTACCGTTACTAATGTACCTACCTACCTACTTTTAGGCGAGCGAAGCCGCGGGCAAAAGCTAGTATCTTATGTACGATAAATCAGCTTATCTTAACGATATTCTTTAATATCGGCTGCAAGTTGGCCCCTGACCTTAGGACCAAACTCGTTGTGTAATCCTAACTAGTATAATAAATATGAGTTAGTTTGTTTGTTTGTTACGCTTTTACGCATTAACTACTAGACCAATCATCATTAAATTTCGCAAACATGTTGCCAGACATACAGAAAAGGACATATTTTAGATTCTACTGCACTTGTCACCAAAAAGAGAGTTGTAGCGTTTTAATGTAATCTATCCTAACCAATATAATAAACACGAATGTGAATTTGTTTGTTTGTCACTCTGTAACGCCTTAACTACTCGACCGATTGACATAAAATTGCAGAAAAAGACACATTTAAAGATACCTTTCAACCAGGAAAAAAATCTGTTACAAATCTAACCTATATTTACACGAGCGAAGCCGCGGGTAATATCTAGTATTAAATAGCTTCAGAGAATATCACTCCCACGGACGCTTCGCTTACAGAATAATAATCTCATATTTTTCCCACGAGATTAGGTACCACATTGGATTCTCTAAGAATAAAATGTATGCAGAACTATATTTTGCCCGTAGTTCTGCTCATGTTAATCTAGATTTCGTCAATAAATTTATATCCCTAACAAACATTGCTATTTTCAGAATGTATTTTTCTATACCCCGGACAATGTGTATGCGACATTTCACGATGATCGATGTGTTCGCGGTTTCACCTGCATTTATGATTACTGCGCCACCCCTGTGGTTTGTAGCATGATGTTATATAGCCAATAAACTTCCTCGATAAATAGGCTATCCAACACTAAAAGATTTTTCAATTCGAACTAGTATTTCCTGAGATTAGCGCGTTCAACCAAACAAACAAACAAACTATTCAGCTTCATAATATTAATATAGACTAGCTGTGCCCGCGGTTTCACCCTCATTTATGATTACTGCGCCGCCCCCGTGGTTTGTAGCGTGATGTTATATAGCCTATAACCTTCCTCGATAAATAGGCTATCCAACAATAAAAGATTTTTTTCAATTCGTACCAGTATATCCTGAGATTAGCGCGTTCAACCAAATAAACAAACTAACTCTTCAGCTTTATAATATTATTAGGTGTAAATAAAAGTCTCTGCGAACTAAACAAACACATTTTTTTTTAATTTCACGCGTACTTTCTCGAGGTAACAACTAGTTGAATATACAAGAATGATCAAAGCAAAATTACGTTAAATACCCAGTAATGTGTTACTTAAGTATTATAACAACAGAGGTTTGTTAAGTGTATCACCATAATCTTTGTCGTTTAAACACCGTTTTTACTTGACGCCATGATTGCTTTATGTAATTATACGTTTTACGTACACAGACACACAGTTTACTTATCGTATTGTTTTAAGACATGAGACACTCAACTCTAAGTCATTATTTTCATTTTTGCTTATAACTGCTCCTTATTAGTGATTATCGGAAAATGAGGCGCCGCAAAAGGGTTTCATATTTTTAACATGCTTTTTTTAGCTTCACTTTGGACTTGATTTTGATCCACTTCAAACGGTCAGATTTCATTTCAACTTTGTAGACTTATCGAGGACCGATGATAATACAATAATTTAGAAAATATATAAATGTGGGGTGGGGGTTATCAAAATATCTTAGAAAGCACCCTACGCTTTTTTATATTAAAATGATTTATTTTATTAATCATACAATCCTTATTTGAAAAAAATATTTTCTTCTTAGTTTGGTTTTTTAAATAAAGCGAGTTTTATAGTATTTTCAAACTATTATTTATTTAATATCTTATGTTTGGTCCCGCACAAGTCAAACATTTGTGTGCATGAACATGGATGTTTGACTTGGTCTGGGTGTTTCTATGTATAATATGTATGTATTTACAAAAAAAAATAGTATATATGTATGTTTATCCATTGTCTAGAACCCATAGCACAAGCTCTGCTTAGTTTGGGCTAGATGGTGTTGTGTATATGTGTAGAATATTATTATTATTATTATTATTATTATATATGACTAGATTTTGCCCACAGCTTTGCTCGCTCGAAAACAGTATGTTTTTTCTGGGTAAAAGGAACCCCATGTCCTTCCCTGTGCTCCTGATAACGTGTGATGATCGGTCTATTAGTTAAGGCTTGAAAGCGTAACATACATACAAACTCACATTCGCATTTATAATTTTAGTTATGATTATGTAATAATAAAGTATAATCGAAGTTGAAATAAATATTGCTAAGATATAATATTATTAAGATCGCAACAAATAGGTCAGTAGATCGGCACAATAGTGAAACGCAAAAACCGACTGTTTAGTTACCGTTTGCCTTCACGAAACTTTTTAATTAAACTTCTTAAGTTGATTGATTTTTTGTCTCAGTCTGTGAAAACGTAACGTAGTTTTTATTATATTTTATAATTACTTGATAAAGTGTAAGGCAGGTTATTCCACGTAGATCGACTTTAATTAAATTTCCATCGCCTTTAGAATATAATATGTAATTAGCTTAACTGTCGTATTACTGTAATTATCTAGAGAATGCCTTGGCATGCAAGCGTCATTTGGGATCGTGAAATAATTGGTTCGAATCCCGAGTCATGCAAAGTTTATTGAGATTTTCTGTAAGGTTAATCTTAGTGGCAACACGATATTAGTTGTTTAAAGAAAGGCAGTTGGTTTCACAAACGGATATTATCTGTGTGTGATACTTCTCTTCTTTCCCCCTTTGAGCATAATAAAAATGTGTAATTACACCAACGTCTCTCTAACTATATTTAACAATAATCCAAAAAACCAAGACAAACATCCATGTCCATGCACACAAATGGTTGACTGGTGCGGAAATCGAACCGGTCGGTTACACTAACCACTATGCCATCAAGGTCGTCGTCGTAGGTCCTGCGTTATACCTAATTACTGTCTACTAGGCACATTACCCGACTGAAATGTAACACGAATACTCTACCCAACAAGGGAATCAAAAACAAAACCTACGATCACAATCCTAAGCGCAAACTTATGCCATGTCATGGCAGCATACCACGAAAAAAACTCTTAAAGGAGCTAAAATAAATGGAGAGCATGAAAATTCAATTGTTGAATTTGATAAGTGAGTGCGCTCAGCTTCAAACTTATTTAATTTGTTTTCCCTTTTTCTTGGCTGTTTGCATTTGACGAATAAAACCTCTTTCGGAGACGGTTTTGATAAAATTATAATTAAGTTTGTTTTCAAAAATTAATGTTGCTAAATGCTAAAGAGGGTTAAATGAATTAGTATGAATAAATAAAAACGGTTTAATTACTTTTTAAGAGAGATGATTAGCTGAATGAAAGGGAGTTAACATTTTTGTTTTACGATTCAGGCCGCTAAATCGAGAAGTTAAGCAATGTTTCTACCACAGATTTCTACGTTTGTGTTTTTAGATGGGTAACAGTTTGTGACAAGTGACTTACCTGGGAAAGCATGTAGTTTTAAAATATGTGGCGTGTTCAATGTGACATAATGCAATAAAATTTATTTAAATTTGTATTGCTTGCTACCAATCATGAAGAAGCTACCTACATACAATTATTATTTGTAAAACTATTGGATGTTACATTCGACATCCAATAGGTAGAATCATTACCTACATTTAGTTACGCGTTTAAAAAAACCATAGTAGGTACAGGCAGTAATATTTCAAGTCAAAGGTACATCTAAACCCTTTTTTTACTTACGTAACTCTAAATTGCCTATTAGAAGCTCAAAAACTATGTCAACAAAACGTGATTGGGATCAGCGAATTTCTACATAATATTTGCGAGCGCTTTTGAAAGAACTCTAACAATCCTAAAAGCATTAAAACGTGGCGTCTAGTTCAAACAACTAGTTCTCTATAACAAGATGTCAAAGTGGAAAATTTTTAATTTGCACTGCGCCCCAACTTTGGCAATTTCGGTGCAGCGCGCCAACCCAACCCAATTTATCTTCCGCTTATACTATTTCTGGACGCCATTTTTTTATTTTATAACCAGCTTTTGTGAATTAAACTTGTATAAAATTTTACTCACTACTTAAATAAGTTGATCATTAAGTTAAAAGGAACATCCTAATTTTATGCCTAGAAAGTACTTATGCTTTGAATAATTAAAGCTGATTTTGAGTCACAAAAAATGTGTGTGCCATAAAATTTGATCACGTTGTTTTAGTTTTAGAAAGGTTAGATGCAAAACGAAATAAATCCATGGTGCGAAATGTGTTCTTAAACAAAATTATTTATCAAATTAATAATCGCTGCCTATTCGGGACAATTATTGGGGATAACTCAATAATTGTCCCGAATGAGCCACTTTTGAGATCTCTGAACACTCAATATAGAGTCAAAGATAAGAATTTTCTCACAAACTTCGAATAACTTTAAGCATGCATGTAGCGTGAATCATATGAACCAAGCGATAACTACTGATCTTATAAGAGACCACCGACTAATAAAAACGACTACACACATAGATTCACGCTGATATATCATCAAAAGACTAGGCTGAGGTATAACACAGTTCCGCAAACTATTGAAACCAGACCTACTTAGACCTATAAATGCAAATACAATCAAAATGAATTTCAAAGATAAACGTACCCCTTGTTTCAATAACATCTGATATAATTCTATTAATTTTAGAGCAGTGAAAATCCGTATCAACGAGGCTTTCATCTAAATTCAATTGAATCTGAACAATTTATCGGCACAGCTCCATAATAGCCATGTTTAATCATCATAGTTGTGTCCCGGTTGTGTCCGCGGAATGCAATATTTCATTAATAACACCAATTTAATCAATTGTTACGATAATAGATTACGTTATTTGTTATCTTTGTTAGAACAATTTATTAATACTTAGTTTATTTTGCTTTGTGCACCCACCTCGTTCAAATCGTGATTAATTGCCACAAGACAGTATACAGCGAAGGTAAAGACCTCAACGGGGATGGTAGAGTGATTTTAATGACTTTGAAAAAGTCTGGCAGGAGAAAGCTAAGAACGCATTCATTATGATATAAAGGACCTTTGCCCAGCAGTGGGACATACCCTTCGGCTAATAACAAAAAGTTTACACTTAAAATTGAATAATTTTAAGTTCACACTGCTTAGTTGGCCCGTGGCATACGATTGGATTTACCTTTACGATTAGTCGTTCCATTCAGAATTAAAAACCTGGTTTATGTAAGATGTGATGACGAGTTCGATACTGTACCTATAATTATATCTTTACCTTATTATAGTGCGGTTCTAAAACGAATTACCTGCTTCGGTGTTTTACGAACGCTACATCTTGTCCTTCTTTAAAGCTCGGAAGTTAGAATTACAGTTACGGTGGACAGTGGCTTGGCTGTTGATTCCCTCTAACAATGTTACAGTCCACTAACGGTCGTCATTTACCATCAGGTGTGCTGCTACCTCGTCTGCCACTAGACAATAAAAATAAACCAGCTAAAAGACAGTTGATAAGCAAGCCTGACATTATAGCAAGAACATCTCATTTTATACTTGATCGAAATAACAAATACCATCTTATACAATGTAAAATACATTTCGATTAAATAATGGCCGCCATAATACGACATTATAAGAGTTTTACGGTGTACAGAGATACTCGTAATTGGTACAATTATGCACTGGACGTAATTCCGAGCGGGTGTAGTACGCGATTACTTTGTAATTGGACAGTAAATACTGTTGTTGTCGTATAAGAACGGGACACTATAAACTACGACAATGTAATCTCGATTAAATAAAAAAATTGTGTCTCGATAGCACAGCGGTAATAAATGCGACTCCTGTGTATGGTCCTTGGTTGTTTTCGGAAGCTGGCAGTGTAGCACTTGCCTCTGTGCCTCGCTAAGAAAGTAAAACCATAGTTCTTTTACTCTCGCTGGTAATGCCGGATTGCTGTCCGATCAGACTATGAGTGTAAGGAAATGTAGGACGCACACACACTGGTACACTGTAAAATGTTCAGCGCCAGTCTCCGTTAAGATTGTCTGTTAATTATTTAATAAACTGTTCAAGTGCTGTAATAGGGCACCAAGTTCCATCTCTATAAGCAAGATCAGCATTTCGAAGACAACTTTTATGGCAAGCAATACGACACTCTCTATGCAAAGCCGTTATCACATATAAAACTTGGGCGATCAATCGACCTTAAAACTATATTAAAGATATACACCCTTGTCTCCTTCAGAGAGAGATAGATAGTTGGCTACCTGTGCATACTTGAGTAGTATACGCAGTAAAGCCTAATAACCTCTGTGAACGATGATTACATCACTAAAATATAAAGACATGTAGGCGCCCTCCCGCCGTCTTTAGCTCCTCCGTGTCTAGTAATAAACAAGAATAATCTCGTTATAGAATCTCATTACGCTGACATAACAAACTTTTAATTACAAACGACGCACGAACGGTGGCATGTTAATAAAATATTAGCTAACTTACTAAAAGGCATCCCCCTACGTGCAAATTAAAATCTTACAAAGTTCGCACCAATGTTACGTTCTAATTTGTTCCCGACGTGTTTACTTCTCGACGCTTAACATGTTTAAGTTTTGTAATTTAATAATATGATGTATAAGTGACGGTGAAGTTTCTTTTTTTAATTACGCCCGCGAAGGTTTTATTAAAAACAAAATACACCGTATAAAGCGTTTACATTTGATGTTGCGATAAACATCGCGGAACGCGAAATTATGTACAACAAATTTCTGCCCGCAGCTTCGCCCGCGTAAATTGCACAAGCATGCGTACCGGGGTAAAAAGTATCTTTTGCTTTAATTCGGGATAAAGTAAAGTCTAACTGTCTGCGGTGTCTTATCAAATTCCGTTCAATTGTTAACGCGCAATTGAGTAATACAAATCCAAACATCTTTACAAATTTTCAAATTTATTTTAGTAGGATTACCAAATGTTCAAATAAGCTTGAATTTTCATTGAAAATAATTGTGATCTTAATAGTAACACGACTGTATTACGACTCCGCTTAAGTTAGTACATCACATTCATATATTGACTAGCTAAGAGAACAAAGGCAAGAAGCCAAACACGGTCACCAGACTTAAACGTCAATATGTTCAACTTCGTACTGTAACTGAATATTCCAGAATAAACCAGCACCTTACTTTACCAGAGATTCGAAACCAACAATACGCTTATGCTTGCACTACTAGACCGATGTGACGGGCCTGTTACCAGGGATTACGCCATCATGGTTTGAAAGAAAATCTCACTGGCATCATACGTTTATGCAGGATAATAATAACCTATGTTACTAAGCGACCCATAACAAAATCACGTTCATCGGTTGCTACGTAAATGAAGGATAAACCAACCAAACACATTTGCATGTAAATATTAATAAAGATTAATTTAAATTCTTAGCCAACACACTACCAAGTTACGCAGTAATTACACTTCATGACCAAGTACGTAGTGTCCACACATGCTCTGTAGTTAAAACAGGTTCATGGCAAACGTGTACATATGTATATATTTGTATACGGCGACAACATAAACGGATTCATACACCGGCCTCGGTCAACGTATGATTACGTTAGGGCAGTTCACACGAAGCATATTGTAGTAAACACTGACCGAGGACCTGCCAACCTCGACACACATAACACAATATTATATGACGTACCACGCTAAACATCTACAATGGTTCCACCATTGTAAAAATACAGCGAGGACGTCAAATTGTTTACTTATTTCATAGCTTAGTTGTATAGAATGAAATCGTTGGTTTTAAAGGACTGACTTAGGAAAGTGATTAAGGTTTTCCATGTTTTGTTTCAGGCTCCAATGCCGTTCTATGCGGGCGATCCCAACAGATTTCCGACGACGTGGCAAACAGATCCATCTCAAGGTAAGATTAGTAACATAGATAATCTTAAATATTTGTACATGAAAATATGATTTAAATAAAGTATCTTTCTTGTCCACGGCAAACTTTAAATGAAGCTCTCTCTATTAAAGATGTTTATAAATATCTTTACTTTTCTCTCAGGTTGGCAGAACCAGTTCATCCAGCAACTTCCAACACAAACAGGCCAAACGACGCTAGACTACCAGGGCAATCACACAGCGTATGCAACATCACCTCACTATCAAGCCAACACCACGTACACCGTCCAAAACGCCGCGACAACATTTGACGTCACGAACAATACGTACTATCAGGCAGGAGTCCAGTCGGTGCCGGCACAGCGACCGCCTTCAAACCGCGGTGCCTACACACCTGTCCCATCTCCAAGAGCTCCGCATTACGTTACAGAATATCAACAGCAGTATGCCCAACAAGCACCAACGCCCGGCGTCACAGCAGGCAATGATTCCCGACCAGCGTCCGCGGCCTCATACCAAACCTCAGTACCAACAACAGCCGCACCTGTCTACACTGTCAGCCAAGCGAATTACGAACGCTCAGAGTACTCAACTGACCATCAAGATGAATATTCTAACGCTGAAAGTGGCAATGGAGACTCGACCAATGAAAGCGAGAGACAGGAACAAAACACGCCCAATGGACAGCATTCGGGAAACGCCGAGCCTGGATACCTGCAGGGGAGCAACGGTCCGCGAGCTTCACTAGATTGTAGCGGGTATTCGGGCGGCTATAATAGCGGACAGTACAGGGAGAACGGCACAGTCCAGACGACGCAAACCCAGAACGACTGGCAACAACATCAGTGGCAGCACAACCAAAGAATACAAAACCAACAAATGCAAAATCAACAACAACTTCAAAATCAACAACAACAGATGCAGAATCAGCAAATGCAAAACCAACAACAACAGCTGCAAAATCAACAACAGCAATTGCAAAATCAGATGCAAAATCAACAGATGCAAAACCAGCAAATGCAGAGACAGGAGGAGTCAGAACAGCAGATGTTCTCGCAATCAGACAGGGTGAATTTGAACTCGAGACTGAAAACGATGATATTAAACAAGCAGAACCACACTCGGGACGGCACCAATACACCGCCGGATAAAGGAGACCCGGGAGAAGGGCCGCCTCGAGGGATCGACGACAGAAAGACCGGAGCTGTCTCCGTCAATGATGATAGGAACACTACCGGTCATTTTTTATCGTATAGCCACCATCTCCGAGATAATTACCGTTTAGGCGACCAGGCGTATCCTGTCGCTGGTAATTATTCACAGAACACCCACGCTTATGGCGCGGGTGAGTTCGGAGGTGGTGGCCACCACGTATGGGAGGGGGGGACGGAAGTCCCGAGAGTTTATGATAAACAAGCTTCGTTGAAAAACGTTCCAAAAACTCCTCAAAAGTTACCGTCTTACGCGGACGTGAGAGGACAGTATGGTACGTACTCGAACGTACCTTATGAAGCGCAAAAATATGCAGAAATTTATGGTAGCGATAGTTTAAGTTATACTCAACAAGATAGTAAGGATTTTCAAACTAAAATGCTCATTGGACCAGTGTCAGAGATGAACCAACAAAACTGTAACCCGCCAAGGGACACAAACGCACAAAGAAGAGCTTATGATAGGGAAGCGTACGACGCGAAATTTAGACATCCGTCAGCGCCTTTGATACCTAAGTTAGAAATGCCTGATACTTACCAGTATCAAAAGGACGATAGGTTAATGAAAACTGAACCACAGAGATTAATGAACCAAGCAGCATATCCTAAACAAAATGATGTGCCGGTTAACACGTACAGAGAATATCCAAATGGTATCACCAGACCTCAGCAAAATACTGTATTACCGCCAATATCTACAATAAAACAAGAGAACTTCGGCCAAAAGTCGCAGGGGTACCAGAACTTCCAAGGCTTTCCTTACGAATCGATGCGAAGGCAGGAACCAGAAAGTTACGCACAAATACCTCGCATGCAAGAGAACATGGGTTTTCAGAAATACAATCGCAATTTCGATCAGAAGCTGAGCAAAGAACCGGAGAAGCCGAGCGATAGGAATACACCCGCGGAGCCAAAGCCTCCGTATTATATAGAACAAATAAAATCTGAACATTCGCCACCAGGACATAAGATATATAAAAATATGGCATACAATCCACCTCCAAGAAATGAGCCGTATCTTTTCTCTGGTGACGGCGGCCCAGCGGCTATTAGGAACGAGATTGGTTACTCCTGCTGTCGTCAAGGCTCTACTAAAAAACCTCCGCCTGAACATTTAAGAGACGGTGCATGTCCAGGCCTGCAGACCAAAGACGAAGTGTTAGAGGACGATCCAGAAGCAAACGAAAAAGACTCAAAAACTCCTTCAAAGCCTAGTACTCCGGTGCCAGAAATAATTAAACCAAAAGAAAACCAATTCAACTATTCCAAAGAGTATCTGGAGAATTTGGAAAGGTTACGAACTAATTCGAGGACCGAAGTGCCGGATTGTAACTGTTTTCCTGCAGACAAAAATCCACCAGAACCTGGCAGTTATTACACACACTTAGGTAAGTACAAATCTCAAAACACCAATACAATACACAAAATAATGGAACCTTTAAAATAATTTCTCCTTTATAGGCGCAGCGTCAACCTTAGCAGAATTAAGAAAGGAATTGGAGGCTCGTACGGGGCTCTCCGGGAAGGAATTAAGGATAGAAAAGATCTGCTACACCGGGAAGGAAGGAAAGTCAGCGCAGGGATGTCCTATGGCTAAGTGGGTGAGTGTATGGATCCCAAGATTTAGTATTAATATTAGCAATATAAAATACACATATATAAATTAACAACTTAACTTGTGTCCAAGTCCCCTTTAAGTTGGAGTACTTTAGGAAATTATTCAGAATACGTACATATACTTAATATCACTTTGACACAATGGAACTAATTTCTAATCAAACTAAATTTCGCTGATATGGGTTTTGTTTTTAATCCTATAACGATTTGCAATAGTCAATTGAGTATTCAATATCTGAATAATTTATTAATTTCGCATCCAAAATTAACCTTATCAGCGTTACAGATCGAAACAAAAAATCTGAATTTACATTTACTGATTTATTTTTTGAGGATATGATCATGAGTAGACTATGATCAGGATATTCGAGGACACTCGTTGCCAGTATATGCACTAAGTTTTCCGGTACAAAAAGTAATTAATCTAAAAGGTAAAGTTGTAAACTCGCCAGTTGTTCCATGCTCAGTTGCATCTGCGTTATAGACCATACCTCTGATGACAAGTTACTAAACCAAGAATATTCTTCTTCATTTTAGGTAATTCGCCGTGCAAATTATACAGAGAAAGTTTTAGTGGTGGTAAAGTTCCGTAACGGTCACAAGTGTGCGACGTCCTGGATCGTCGTGTGTCTCGTCGCATGGGAAGGCATCCCGCAGTCAGAAGCGGACCTGGATTACACCCTGCTGTCACATAAGCTCAATAGATACGGTCTACCGACCACTAGGAGATGTGCTACGAACGAGAACCGAACCTGTGCTTGTCAAGGTAAGTAGTGGTATTGTTCATATGTTTCATATCGCCTAAGTCCGATAGCTGCTAATGAATATACATAATCAAATATTTAAGTTTAGTAATAAGTTTATTTTTAATAATAATAATAAGTTTATTTAGTTCATAAAAAAGATACAAGTTACACAAAAGTAGATGTGACACTAAATCCCGCACTAGGATATCCTGTGTTGCGGGATTCAGTCTCTTTCGACTGATATTCTTACAGTAATTGCATCAGATAGAAACAGTTATTATATTAATGCTACTTATCTAAACAAATATATTATGCTACAGATGCTACTTAATAATAATTAGGTATATGTTAAGACTATATATGGAGATGATGATAATTATGTGTTCTGTATGCTAGTGCGTGTTTGCAAGTGTATTTGTGTTTGTGAGTGTATGTGTGTGGATGAATGTTTGTGCCTTAGGGTACGTATGAGTGTAGGTGTGTTGTTTTGGGTGAGTGTAGTGATTTGTAACAGAAATCAATAGCAGGTTTCAAAGATCTGTTGCCAAGTAATGAGATTGGGAATATCACATTTTATATTAAATATTTTAATTTTATTTTAAGAGTAACTTATGTGAAACCGATCTTGAACACTATCTATTTATTCATAATTTTACTTGGATTGTGATTGAGCTCACCAAACCTCTCTTGTTCTCTTAAGGCATCCTATAGAAAGATTGTTACTATTCATTATTATTTTAGTAAAGCAAGGCCCGCTTTCTGACTAATTTAAAGTTACTGCCACTGGTTTATTATCATTAATATACAAAATATTCGTCTATAAAATATATATCATGCACTGTTTGAGCTATAGTAGTAATAATGAGTATATATTAAAAGCCCACATATGCCAATTTTCATAAAAATAATGTAGCCTATTCTATGCAACGGTGGCGATAACTAATCATTCACCCATCACAATCATAACTTAAACTTTATCACTGATTAATCTATGAATAATCAAAAAAAATCTTTATCTTCTTCCAGGGTTAGACCCAGAGACCTGCGGCGCTTCCTACAGCTTCGGTTGTTCCTGGTCAATGTACTACAACGGATGCAAATACGCCCGTTCAAAAACAGTTCGCAAGTTCCGCCTGTCTGTGAAGACGGAGGAGAGCGAGATAGAAGAACGCATCCACGTGTTGGCGACTCTGCTGAGTCCACTGTACATGAACCTAGCTCCGAAGGCATTTGAGAACCAGTGCCAATTTGAGAAGGAGGCGTCGGACTGCAGGCTTGGGTTTAAGCCGGGAAGGCCGTTTTCTGGTTAGTATCTATTGTTTCTTTTCTAGTTCACTATACAATTTTAAAGACGGAAGCTGGTTTAAATATTTTTTTATAAATATCTTTGTGTAATCTGCAGAAAGTCTATGGAGGACTTAATTACTCTTTCTTATCTCAAGAAGACTACACCTAAAAAATAGACAGCTTATAAGTAAAGACTTAACTTCAGCCATAAGCTTAACACACAAAGCTATGATCGGAAAATATTGCCATTCTTTGAGTTTCTTTCTATTAAATGGAGTGTAAACTTATTCAAATTATTTACCTGTTAAGTCGTGAATTGCCAGACATGATTAAAAACCTACAGCGTCTGATCGCCAGTGTGCCGCTGCAACTTTACAGGTTAATGAGATATGTCATATAACATTCCTGATCTTAGCTTTTTAACTTCCAGGAGTAACAGCATGCATAGACTTCTGCGCGCACGCTCATCGCGACCTCCACAATATGAACAACGGTTGCACCGCAGTTGTGACGCTGGCCAAACACCGCGCTTTGAACAGACCGCCTGATGAACAACTCCATGTTCTGCCATTGTACGTGCTGGACACTACTGACGAGTTCGGCTCTAAAGATGGCCAGGAAGAGAAAGTAAAGAATGGCGCCCTTGAGATACTGGACAAGTGAGTGGTGATGTACATGTTTTGATATTATTATTATAAACTAACGTCTTTAGTAGCCTATGTTCTCTGTAATGTTTAATCTGTGTATTATATCAAACTCGGTTGCTAAACAAAGAGTCTATACCTATGTACATTAAAAAGTACAAACCTATTTATCCTTGAATAGAATCCAGTCGCACAAATACAAATACCGCAGTTGAATAGAATGCAATAGCTATATTATAAAGTCTTCTACTACTATTTCTGATATTCCGAATAAGCTCACTGCGCCTTCAACCGCGTATATTCCATAGAAACGCTTACCGGGAAAAGAAGTAATACGAATCATGATTTATCTAAGGATTTCTTACAAATTCATTCAGCGATTAATGGATGATGGAGTGTCAAACATGCAAACATCTTCACAAATTTTCATATTTATAATATAAGTGGAATAAACAAAATAGAAACTCTAAAAATGTCGTAATATCGCCTTGCTAATAGTATTCCTTATGTTTCCAGATATCCGATGGAGGTCCGAGTGCGTTCAGTACCACTACAGCCTTGTCGTCGCCATGGAAAAAAGCGGAAAGACGATACCGAGAATTCTGAATCTAATTCTTCAGCGAACAACACCTCACAAAGTTCTGGGAACAACCAAAAGAAAGCTCAACAATCACCAGCACCCAGGACTCCACAACCAGCTGACGCAAGAAATAATGCCAGTCCGCGAAGTCAAAGCAGTGCTTCACCAAGAGCTCATACTCCAGCGTTGAACCAGTCGAACCCTTCAGCTTTTACCAATAACTCACACTACAACTCGGCGTTCGTCAACCCTAATATGCAACATCAAAATCCTGGATTGATCAACCCGAATCTTGGTAACCCTGCCTTATTAGACATGGCGACCATGATTGATAACTTCACAGATGCTCAACTTCAGAGCAATCAAATATCCAGCACAGTTTTAGACTCACCATATAATCCATATGATCAGAGCTACAACTTACATCATCAAAACACTTTGTATAACCCAAACCATGTATCACCAATAGTCGAAGGGAATTCATGCCAGAATCCAAACCCTAATCCAAATCCAAATCAGTTGCCAAGTTTCGCTGCTGGCTTACAGAAGAGAGAGCATCAGTTCTCTAACCAAATACCACCACAGAATCAATGGCCAGATTTTTCAAACACTGAATTGTTCAACAATGTTGTAAAAGAGGATCCTGATTCGACAACGGCGCATTTAAACGTCCCTCCAAATAATTACAGCCCAGATTCAAGCAGAAGCGAAACTAACTCAAATTCTGAACAAATTTTACCGAAAAATAACAATACAGAGCCAGAAAAAGCAAATTTGATTGGTGATATCACAAATAAACTTCCAGAATTTGACATGCCTAGTTCACCGCGGCTAACGGAGATATCACAAAACTCTCAAAGCACGCCAGCATCTCCAGCCTCATCTCAAATACCTGAACTTAAATCTCCTAACAATGAAATGCTAAACTCAGATGCCCGTAAAAGTGTTTGGAAATCACCTGATTCTAAGAATTGGGATCCCAAACCTAAAGAGCAGTCAACTCCGGAAAACGAAAGTGCGTTATTCAGAGTCCCAAAAGCGCGACCTCCTTCAAGATCACAGCACACCAATCCACCGGAGGGAGTTGAAAATTCCACATTCCTGAAGCCATACCCACCTTCAGAAAGACCTCATCTAAGCCAAGGTTATGAGCACCGAAGTCCCTACGATAATAGACTAAACAATACTATGCCTCAGACATCCACTTCTCAAACAAATTTCACAATCAATCACGACGAGCAAAACATGGCAGTGGCGGCAGCCAAACCAGTGTCTGAATTTGCAGGCAATAACTTTCATCCAGTCAATCAGAATGCTTATGGTAATCAAACACCGATACAAGGCTACGGCAACTACCCACAGGTAGCAAATACATACCCATTTCCGCCGAATCCTTACGGCCACTTTAATCCATACGAACACAACACTTACAATGACTACAACAGCTTAGCTTACTACAATGCTGAGAAATACAAAAGAGAGGAGCTTCTAAGAAATCCTCACTGTTATAACTCGTATGGATACCAGTACAATCCTAACTTTGCGCCAAACTTTTACCAAAATCCGAGTCCAAACTGGTGTCAGTCGTCACCGAACTGGTGCATATATCCGCCGCCATTTTCTATACCATATCCTCCAGAACCACCTAAAGCAGAGCCCATCGGGGAGGTGACAGATTTCACCGATAATTTAGATTGTTTCAAGGACAGTCAGATGGGAGGCGTCGCTATTGCGCTTGGCCATGGAAGCGTTTTATTTGAATGCGCAAAGCACGAGATGCACTCCACTACATCTGTTAAAGCTCCGAACAGAGTCAATCCTACTCGAATATCTCTTGTATTCTATCAACATCGCAATCTAAACCGACCGAAACACGGTCTTGAAGAGTGGGAGGAAAAAATGAGGTTAAAAAAACTTGGACTGAATCCATCGACGCCGAGTACTCCGGGGCCAAACTCCAACTCGACGTCGCCAGCAACAACACCCGGGCCTGAACGGCAGCCCAGCGCGGCCGATAAGTGGAAGGGTGGAAGCGGGACTGACGCAATACCTGGTGGATTCACCTCGCTGGCAGCGCTCGTGGAAGCCACGGCCGCCGCCAGACGCTCTGGACAGCTGATGCTGCGCACAGACACCCACACCACGATGTCCTGGACCACGCTGTTCCCCATGCACCCCTGCACTGTGACAGGCCCGTACCAGGAGTCCAGCACCTGACGCAAGCCCCCCGCGCTCGGCGCCAGACGCCGGAGCGACAATCCCCCTCTAGCTATGTAAGCTCTGTGTTGCCTTTCCATTGTAGGTCTAATCGACGATTAGGATCATGTGCTTTCCAATATAGTTTGTAGTTCCTCGACTTATTGTAAGTGAGAGCGGCCCGACACTGGCCCGCGAGACCGAAAATCAAGCGATTCCTTTTATGCATTTAAAAATTGGAATTGAGTACCGTTTTTAACTGAAGTATTTTTAAAACGTATACCGAGTGAGTTTTTAATCAAAGATGTAAGTTTAAGTTTTAATTTTAAATAGTGTTTATCGCATTTCAGCTAGTCTTACGTTACGTTAGTGTCGATTGTGTAATGTCCGAGTGACCGTAATCGTGTAGAATTTTTTGTATATTCTTGTCTTATTTTAAGTTGACGAGCGTCGACGCGACCACTGATCGGTTAGTTTAATTTAAAACAGACTATTGCTGTATAAAATAGTGACGTTAAATGTATGTTTTGTCTGCATATTTTGTCGATGTTTTTTTTTTCTAATTAAGCGCATAATCGAAAGTTTCATGCGACACGATGATCTCATAAACTACTAACCCTACATGTATAACGTTTATTCAGAACAAAAGTACAAAACAGCACATAGCGGAGGACGCGCCCCTCCGTCATATCGGCGGTCGTGTTATTATATGTTTGTACCTTTGTCTGTCTATTAGTTGTTTTATTTTATTTGTAATATTAATTACCATTCCTGTCATTCTGGGCAATTGTTTTGGCTTATGTTTTAAATCGTAAATCAATGAAATGCTGGCGGTATCGCTGCGTGTATTGTACCACAAAGATACGAGTGCTTTTCTATTAGGTTAAGTCGTGTGTATTTTTAACTTTTTAGAATATTTAACTTATTTATATTGTATTACGTGAACCATTATCGTATCATTTTCTTTGTAATAATTTTAGTGTTACTGTAGACATTAATATTTAATATATTTGCTTTACGGCTCGATTATTAAATTATTACAGTTGTTTTGTGCATGTTTCAATCTCGCCTTCTTTATTTGTCAAATCGAGTGCCTGTGCGTTCGGCTGTAAACTGTCGATTGATATTATGGTGAATCTGAGTTACGATTTGAATATTTGTGACGTTATTTTTTAAGATTTGCAATTAATTTATACAAAAATTCTTCTAACTTAGTGACGATAAAATTTTATGAATTAGATACCATACAATAAAAAGATGAATAATACATTACGTATAGGATAGAATATTGGCGAGAATAAAAAAAACAATTTTCAGGCGCTTGGAAAGATTATAAAGTAGGCATATTATTGAAAATGAATGAAAACATACTGACGAATAGTTATTAATATATAATTAGAATTAAGGAAAGTTTGTTTTAAAGATTAAACTATTGATATAGTTTATATTTTTTACGTGTACGTATTTATTGAATGGTAAATTTATTGGGACGAACGTGAAAATTATTTATAGGTACAAGTTTTGGATATAACAAAACTTATAAAAACTAAGCAATAATAGACATCGGGGTCTATGTACATTGTAACGTAGGAGTGAAAAATATTAAATTAACGAATGGTGCGATATTCTCGACGGTCTTATGGTAACGCTTGAACGTTTGGTAACTTACTGAAATTTGCCTAAAATTGTATTCGGATATTATTTGTGTATAGCATTGGTAAATGCCCTGTCATTCTTGCCATTAATAGTTGCCAATCGGTCTCCAACTCAATGCATAGTGTCAAGACATATCAAAAGCAATCACAGTATTTTTAAATCATATACCTACATAACACAAAACAGCTCGGTAATATTTGTAAACGTTTATACACGGAGGCAATATTTGACACCAAACTATAAATGTGAATCGTTACGGAAGCATTTGTAAGGTAATTGTATCATTTAGGTCACATTAGACGCCTGTGATATACATTAACTCACGAGTGTATGCTTGTATGTCTGTTCGGAGTGGTTGTCAACATCAAACATTATACAATGTTCTTGTATAACGGACACTTTTCAAACCAAAAACAACCAGTATTGTCAAATTGTAACCAAAAATGTGTTTTTATGTTATTTTTACCTGATAATGTGAAAATGGGTTAATTACCAATGTTTTTAAGAATGTTAGGTTGTCGCGGCCGCGAGGCGCGCGCGAGTTAGGCGAACTTATTGTGTAACAATATTTTTATTGTCTTCTGCCAAAACAAAAGAGTAATCGAATGTGTCATGTAAATAGAACTACCATTATTTATTAATACAATTAATTTAAAAAAGTTACATTCTTTTATTTATTGACTACCTTTACCTCATTTCCTAAGCAGTGTCTCTCTCATAGACACTTTACAAAGATAGGAAAAGACTACCACCTGCACCAACAACAGCTACCTATATAATATAACAATGGATGCTCTCTAGCCTGTATTTTGGTCACGTTGAGACCATAAATTAACCTAAGTAGTCTAGATATTATGGCGCACAACTGGTAAATGCGCGAACACGAGTCGATACTTTCTATACTCTCGCGTTCATAAACCGGCAGGACCAACGTATTTAGGCACATAAATAACAGAGGGTTCAGGAACGTTGACTGCACGGATGTCGTAATGGTTTTAGAACTTTATTTCACGGAGATATTGCCAAAACTCGAGATAAGACAGACAAGCTGGCAAATGGATACAGCCACTTAATGATGAACAGTAACTGTTGGCTATAGACCACCGCATGTGGGCCCGTATACACTTAGGTATCTACTCACCGTAGGAACATAACACTTGATTCTTGGCTACGGTCTTCTGTAGGGTGGTATAAAATCCTAGGTTTAAGCAAAGATACAACTACTTACATGACAACATCATACACTTTACAGTAAATAACTTCTAATGCCAACTAATAATAAAATTATTGGGAAGAGGGAGTCCCACGTCGTGGCTGTCCCTATCCAGAGTAGTTCGGTATTGTTAACCTTTTTCTATTGCAATAGTTGTGGTGGACAATCCGAGGGTGCGTGGCTGGTCCTCTCTTCCCAATAATTGTATTACAATGGGCTTCCACCAAGTAACGCCTACTTCGATTCAATATACCCAGCTAATATTATAAATGCGAATGTGAATTTGTTTGTTTATTTGTTATGCTTACATTATTCGACCGATCATCATGTAATTTCGCATACACATTGACAGGGGTTCAGAAAAGTACATAGGACCTTTCATCCAGAAAAGTTTGTTTTCAAGGAAAACAAATTTATTAACATAATCTACATTAACGCAAGCGAAGCCGTGGGTAAAATCTAGTATATACTTAGTATAAAAATATAAACTGAAATCAAAAACACAAAACAGACTTATGACTGCGCCGAGCGTAAGACGCGGTGGGCCGTGGGACTAAATGACAGAGTTCGATATTCAAATCGGCGCGCGCATAGATAAAACACTATATACTGAGGGCGCGCGGCCGCCGTAGTAAAATTGTATGGAGGATTTGAAGTGCTTTTTAGATAAATATGTATCTTTATTGTCAACCAATAATTTAAATATTTGGGACGGATAAATTGTAATCTAATTATTTATATTTCATTTAAGCTGTAAAATAGGATAGATTTCTACTGTTATAATCTAAAAATCACGTAGGTAACACGAGCTTACGTTTGTGCATTTTTCGTGCAAATTTACGTAATTTAGTAGGCGAAAATATTAATCATTTTAAGTTTTTACACGGAGTAATTGTAAACATATTCATTGTTATGGTAAATGTATATTTTATTTTATATTTGTCTTAAACATGGCAGTGTTGATTTATTGTCGGCGCAAAAGTGTTGATTTTATCAACTTAATTGTGACCGCCTGTTTTGGCACATTTCGCTCGACGCAGTCTTAACTAAAATATTATGTTTTTAGTCTTAACTAAGCTACAAATGGAATGTATAATAATTGAAACACATCATTCATTTCGATCTTTTATTCATAGTATAAAATTATAAATTACAAATTCGTTACAATTTGAACATTACCCTGATATTTTACAATATATTTTGTTGGCTATTTTCCATTTGTGGAAAATGTACTTAACAACTATATTTTTATTATTAAAAACGTCTATAAAACCAAAGCCAACTCTCAGACCGATTTAGTTAAAAATAAATCTCAACTGTCATTTTGGTAGGTATACAATGTCAGAATTCAGTCTGATTCCTGCCTAAACAATGATATTATGTATATACAAAATTCTTACGAAACAAAGTTATAATAATATTATACATCATTATAATATTAAAACTGTAAATTAAGTACTAAGATGAAAATAATGAGTAAATAAGCGATACGTATAATTTCATTCAAAAGCAGTTGCGCACAACGCGATAGCTACTTTGCACGAAAGCATAGACGCAAATGTATAGCGTTATCAACACATTCGAATATATATTCAAATGAAATTTAGCTCATCGCTTGTAACTTTTTTATTTATTATTATGATTTTTTAAAGAAACAGTCTATTGTAAATCAATATAAAAAAGGCGTTCGACAACATTGTATCACCAGTCTTTTTATTTATGTATGTATGTCTGTTATTAAATCGGTACTTTTATTTTTATCCGATTAAAATTTATTATTTTGTTCCTAATATTGTAAATACTAATGAATATTGGTAATACTAATGAAATGGAAGATTAGATTAACATAATTTCAACCTCATTTACTTAATATTTAATATATTTATACAAAAACTATAATATGTGTAGCAATAACTCTTTTCTTAAGTACAAAACACAACGCAGTTATCTAATATCTTGAGCATTAACATGTAATTACTAAAATATTTTTAATACTTATTTCCTAATTTCTTTGTATATTTTTAATTGTCATTACATGGTAACTCCGTATACTTATCTCATATACACAAAACAGATCCTTATTCATTCGAAAATTAATGAAAGTTAATTTACAACACTATGAATATTAACTGGAAAAATGGAGAATTTTATATACCAGCTGGCAATTTTTTTTTAAATATCCGTTATATAGTACATATATTAAAAAAAAGGCTTTAACAATAATAATCACCATTTTTGTAGTTCCTATTTTATCCGCGCCTCAGTTGGTGTTGGTCAGAGTTTTAGTAACCATTCTTCTGAAATGTGCTGAATAATTTTATAATAAACAAACTGGGTCGGTTAGGTGACACACAGAGAAATAACGTGGAAATGTTTACAATCATTGTATAATTATAATGCTTTATATTTTGTGTAATTCCAAATCATAAACACAACATAAAACATTTTTATATCTGTATTTATGTGTGATATATATGAATGGATAAATGAAATGGAATCCATACCATGAGTTTTGAAACATGTAATAATCTCATGGTGATCATAAGGTCTAAAACTTAATGGAATGTTTAGCATAAATGTACAAAACATATAGAGGTCATTGTGAGTCATACTGTGTAAACTCGTTAAATAGAAAGTGGACGGACTTGAGTTATTATATTTATGATGAGTCAGACAAATTCTTAGAGGTCTGGTTTTTACTAGGGCAGTTTATTGCTATTATACAGAAGGATTAAAAGTTTTTGAATTATTATTATTAAATTTGCCAATAATTATATTATATATAATTATTGGCGAGCATTATGCTCGCCAAGATCATCGCTATCGTGCTCGCGCTGTCACTGTTTGTTTAGAGATGTTCGTGGTGCATGGCGACGATGATGTTGGCGAGCGCGGTGCGCGCGTCGCAGTTGGGGAAGCTGTCGAGCACGTGCACGGCGCGCGCGATGTGCTCGGCGCTGTAACTGTTTGTCTAGAGATGTTCGTGGTGCATGGCGACGATGATGTTGGCAAGCGCGGTGCGCGCGTCGCAGTTGGGGAAGCTGTCGAGCACGTGCACGGCGCGCGCGATGTGCTCGGCGCTGTAACTGTTTGTCTAGAGATGTTCGTGGTGCATGGCGACGATGATGTTGGCGAGCGCGGTGCGCGCGTCGCAGTTGGGGAAGCTGTCGAGCACGTGCACGGCGCGCGCGATGTGCTCGGCGCTGTAACTGTTTGTCTAGAGATGTTCGTGGTGCATGGCGACGATGATGTTGGCGAGCGCGGTGCGCGCGTCGCAGTTGGGGAAGCTGTCGAGCACGTGCACGGCGCGCGCGATGTGCTCGGCGCTGTAACTGTTTGTTTAGAGATGTTCGTGGTGCATGGCGACGATGATGTTGGCGAGCGCGGTGCGCGCGTCGCAGTTGGGGAAGCTGTCGAGCACGTGCACGGCGCGCGCGATGTGCTCGGCGCTGTAACTGTTTGTCTAGAGATGTTCGTGGTGCATGGCGACGATGATGTTGGCGAGCGCGGTGCGCGCGTCGCAGTTGGGGAAGCTGTCGAGCACGTGCACGGCGCGCGCGATGTGCTCGGCGCTGTAACTGTTTGTCTAGAGATGTTCGTGGTGCATGGCGACGATGATGTTGGCGAGCGCGGTGCGCGCGTCGCAGTTGGGGAAGCTGTCGAGCACGTGCACGGCGCGCGCGATGTGCTCGGCGCTGTAACTGTTTGTCTAGAGATGTTCGTGGTGCATGGCGACGATGATGTTGGCGAGCGCGGTGCGCGCGTCGCAGTTGGGGAAGCTGTCGAGCACGTGCACGGCGCGCGCGATGTGCTCGGCGCTGTAACTGTTTGTCTAGAGATGTTCGTGGTGCATGGCGACGATGATGTTGGCGAGCGCGGTGCGCGCGTCGCAGTTGGGGAAGCTGTCGAGCACGTGCACGGCGCGCGCGATGTGCTCGGCGCTGTAACTGTTTGTCTAGAGATGTTCGTGGTGCATGGCGACGATGATGTTGGCGAGCGCGGTGCGCGCGTCGCAGTTGGGGAAGCTGTCGAGCACGTGCACGGCGCGCGCGATGTGCTCGGCGCTGTAACTGTTTGTCTAGAGATGTTCGTGGTGCATGGCGACGATGATGTTGGCGAGCGCGGTGCGCGCGTCGCAGTTGGGGAAGCTGTCGAGCACGTGCACGGCGCGCGCGATGTGCTCGGCGCTGTAACTGTTTGTCTAGAGATGTTCGTGGTGCATGGCGACGATGATGTTGGCGAGCGCGGTGCGCGCGTCGCAGTTGGGGAAGCTGTCGAGCACGTGCACGGCGCGCGCGATGTGCTCGGCGCTGTAACTGTTTGTCTAGAGATGTTCGTGGTGCATGGCGACGATGATGTTGGCGAGCGCGGTGCGCGCGTCGCAGTTGGGGAAGCTGTCGAGCACGTGCACGGCGCGCGCGATGTGCTCGGCGCTGTAACTGTTTGTCTAGAGATGTTCGTGGTGCATGGCGACGATGATGTTGGCGAGCGCGGTGCGCGCGTCGCAGTTGGGGAAGCTGTCGAGCACGTGCACGGCGCGCGCGATGTGCTCGCGCTGTAACTGTTTAGTCTGCTCGATACCGTCGCCCTCCAAAACTGCTTTGTATAGCTGGAAAAGTCATTTCGATTAATTCTTGCCCCTAACATAATCTTTCTTTAGAAACTACGTTTAAAAGGAAGATAATATCAAAAGGCCAATTTCAATTATTTGAAAAGATTTTTCAATGAATTAAGCAACTATGTAGGTTCCCTATTTAGTTAAGTTTTAAGTAATATACCTAATTTTAATAAATAACAAATCGAATAACATTTTAGTATGCAAAAAAATCAATACCAAAGGCTTTATAATGGATTTCGCCATGTATACTTACAGCATGATAGTCGACATCTTGCACGCTCTTGCGACCCGCTTCAATGTACTCGTAGAGCTCTGGCCTCGCTTCTAGCGTGAAGGCGAGCGGAGCCCCCACTAGGGAGAAGCTGGCCGGCTCGGGGCCTGTGAACGCCTCCAGGTCTAGGAACGCCTGCCACGCCAACGCTAGGTGGCAGCCGAACAAATAACCCTGGAAATGGAAAATTTATATTTTCTATAGATCTTTTGGTAAGTCATACATATACACAACTCGGTAAGTCACTCTAGTAGGATAAGACAGTTGGAGAAAGAACTTATAAAAAACTAATTTTTCGGGGTTATAATGGCTGACAGCCTCAACAGCCGATAGCAAAAGAAATGTTTAATCTTCTTGGCACACAGTCTTATGCATATACTTTGGTCTTTGTTCTGTTAAATACTTACCATATTGGCAACAATAATAAAGACTCGATATTGCTTTTATATTAATCCAGATTTAAACTTAAGTTCAGAAAAACAACTTCCATTAAAAATAAAAGAAAACGACAGCTCATAGATCCTAAAAACTATATTAACCACTGATTAAAAAACAAAAAAACCTGGTAGCTAAAACAAAGCTGATATAAATTTTAGAAGTTGTTACCTGTGTCTGCAACTGTGGATTGTGTCCAGCTAACTTGAGTGCTGCAGAACAACTCTTGCCGAGTAGAGCGCCGGCAGCCAGCACGTGACGAGCGGCCCATTCACGGCCAGCACTGCCGATTACACCGACCATGGGTAGAGGATCTAGAATGCAGTCCCATTCTGGAAGACGCAAAACATATCTTTAGTAAAGAAGCGACTGAAACTTGTAGATGCTAATTTAAACACAGTTCATTGGAGTAATAATGAGTCCCGGCGTAAGGAACTGGAATCCAAATAATGTCAAAAGCATTGTGTCTGGATCCTGGTGTCCGAGCATTGGCGAAGTAATTTACAATTATACACCGACTCTATGTCACTTCAACTATATCGGAGAGGATAACAATGGTCTACGTTCTAACAGACCTGATCAAAATCTGTTACACATACCCTAGTACACATATTCAATAACATTAAAGAGAATTCGAGGGATGCTTCTTCAAGCTTATTTTCCATCGCTGTTAATATAGGATTATATAAGTCAAGGCCTAATGACAGTGGCATTATTTTTGAAGTGAAAACTTCTTTAGGCGCGTTGAGCACTTTTTGGGTGAACAAAAATCATGGACTCGCGTCATTATCACCGAACGCTTTCCATGTGCTATATGTATACTGTGCATGTATGTGTACTTTTTGGGTGAACAAAAAGCGTGAATCTCGCGTCATCGTCACCGCATGATAGTTACTTAGTTTTCACTTCTACGGCAGTCTCCAAAGACTGCCCCGCACGTTTCTGTTTTTTTGGTCATCGCCAAAAATTGCCTTATAACATGTTTACATTACTACATATAAATATTATAATCGAGTAAAAGGCCATATATTGTTTGACATAAAAGGAAATCAATACTCCTAAGAGCTCTTACACACGAGCGGCATGTTGCCAACGGCTGAGGTAACTGCAGCCATCGACGCGTCGACAGCAGCCGTCGACCTATTATAGCGACACTTGCAGATGTAGCGTGCCGCGACCGCCATTTTGTCAGTCGACTGCAAATAGTTCAAGAGTGCGCAAACGTCGCAAATTTATAAAATGAGTTGAAAAGTGGATAGATAGTATAACAATGCCCATCTTGATCTCTATTGATTAACATTTCTTGAACCCATAATGAACGTGTTTTTTATTTATCGCTTTTGTTGGCGTCGACTAAGTAAAAACAATAACAGAGTTTCTTCTTCGAAATCCATTCTCCATTCCAACTGACTTCTATACTAAGAGAGCTGACGACGGCTACCGCTGATCTTCGAAGTTAGAATATCGACGGCTGCAGTTAACTTTGCCGTTGGCAACATGCCGCTCGTGTGTAAGAGCTCTAGGACACTGAATCTTACCTCGTAATCAAATTTATAGCTCAGGATATACTAATATATCGAATTATATATTGTCTATAGATAGTGATCTGAAAATGAAAGTTCATACTTCTGCGTTGTATGAGCGGAAATCCAAACTCTCCTTCGATGGAAACCGGAACCTACCAGACACTCGACACGGAGAAAACGGTCAACAAAACCAATACTGTCTTGCAATATCATTCACAATAATTAGCTTGTTGATAAACTGATACCACTATACGACAGTCATTTATCTTTTGAACGCCATACATATTTAATACAGAATGGCCCCAATTCAAATTAAATAGGTTTTTCTGAACTTCTCGATTTTCGATTTTTCAGCACGGAGTCTAGCAGTTAAGCCAGGTTATCGTCTACCTTATTTTTACGTGGGTTAATGCTCCTTATGCATCCACAAGGGGAGCCTTGTGGCGAGGATTGACTTCGGGCCTACCGAATAAAACCACCACGGTTTGTCATCTCACTAGGGTTGCCACCTTTATTTTGGGCTAATAGAGTATATATAGGTATTTATTAAGAGTAAAAACATAAAGTACAATATCTAAAAATCATCAACAAACCAACATCTAACAAATATTTATTATCAAGGAACATCTTAACCGCATCTTTACAATCTACAAATACTTTATTTTGCCTATGTTATCTTTTACAGGTTTTATTCCATCGTTAACTTAAAAAACAAAAGCATCGTAAAAGAGAGTCTTTTATTGAAATTAAACTACTATATTCGGATTTTATCGCGTTGTTTATTTGACACTCTTATACATAATTAAGAAACTGTTACACTACATACTATTTTTCTTGATTTAATTTTACACTTTCCCCGACGTTTCGGTTGCTTTTCAGCAGACTGTCAGTCTCCCTGTAACCATGGCTGCTAAAGAGCGCGACATTTTTTTTTTTAAAGTTGACATTGGCAAAGTAAAGTATTTTAACGTACTTTATTGCACGCATAAAGTATAAAGTACGTTTACCCGAAATAAAGTACGGTTGGCAACCCTACACCTCACTAATTTATGAGGTGGGTGGGTCGCTGGTACTAGAACTAGATTATCGTCTACCTAGCCCAAGAGCCACCTGATGACTGCGATGAGCTTCTTATTACATTAGGCTAGAATGCTAATTTATGTTGTATACATAGAATAATATCAGCTCTTTTTATAAAATATTTCACTGCTGAAAACAGGCATTTTCTTAGTATGAGATCGGTTCAGTCGTGAGACCGTAGTCCACCACACCGGCCCAGTGCGGGTTGGTAAATGCTTCTTCGAGAACGTCACGGAAAATCAGATAAACAGGCGGACTTAATGCTGTTGTTAGTTCAACGACATTCACAGTTAAATATCTTTATGGCTTATTTTTGATTAGCTGGTATGAAATGCACACAAGAGCCAAGTTTAAGAAAATCTAAATTAGAAGACGGAACTTTTTGTATTCATGACCCGATAATTTAAATACTGCTAAAGCAAAGAGCAAATACATATTTGTATAACTGCTGTTATAAATACAATGTAAGTCCATTGCGATGTGAATTGCACAAACAGACCATTACAATTTATATGCAATAACGGAAACTAAATGTTTCTTACGATGAAGACAACGATAATCTGAACCAGTTCACATTTCGTTTTTGGAATCTTACAATGGACCCAGAAACGAAAACCGTCGACTGCTTTAATTATACAGTCACCTTGACGTTGTATTAAATGTTGTGTGTTCTATTGATACACGTGACATCAATTTACGTGATCCACAGATAGTTGTACAGAGCCTGGGTGTTCTATGTATATTGTTTGTTTTAGTTTTAGTCGAGATTTCCGGTATATAAGCGATGCGAGCGTAGTAAATATGATAAAATGCCTTTAAAATCCATGCTATCCCATATACGCAGCTTAAAATATATTATGATCTAGCAAGCAAGCAGCCAGCTGCATGCAGATTATAATATCAATATTTAGCAATATTTAAAAGTTCTGGAACTTTACTTATAATAAATATTAATACAACAAAAGTAAGTACCATATATTAAAGTAATTGAATTCAGTACTAATCTGAGCCCATCTTTATTTATTTGGACATCCAGTAGTTCTTACATTATTTCTACGTAACTAAATAACACTATTAAAAAATGGCATAATGCAAAACAATTTAAGGCAACAAGCATCTTATGATATAACATCAGAATATCATAATATCACAATATATAAAAGAAGAGAAAAATAAACACTTATTATTATTTGTGAGAGAAATTAAGAAATAACAATAAGTAGTATATTAACAAAACATTTATTTATGTAGTAATTAAAAAAATAACAAGTAATAGATATTTTAGGAATCTTGTCTGTCTAATCTTAACGACCTTAGAACAACTTTTTAAATGTGTTTAGCTTATCCACAAACACATCCACTTCACCGCAAAAAGCATTTTATACCTTTTGGACAATCGGGATATGGGAGATAATCGTCTTAAATGTGTTCTGGCAAATGGCTAGTGCATCAATTATAGGCATACGGCGTGGAACATGCACCTTAAATGACTCTAAGTGAGATGGATAGTCAATGTCATTCCTTAAAGCTTTATATAGAAAAGTCATGTCGTGAAGTCGTCCACGACACGACGGGCTATCCATTTCAACATTTTTTAGGAAAACACCTCTATGAAGCCGATACAGCTTTATGAATAAAAATGGCCCACACATAAACTAGCGAGTATACATACGTTGTTTTCGTGTTATATCACGTTTTCTATAAAAATGTTTACTGCGAAAATGATGTAGACATGGTAACTTGTCTTACTATTGAATTATAGATTTTTGAATGACAAGTATAACTAGCTACAATGCATTTACGTCGTCGTAAGTTACTTATAAAATCATCGGATACTTTAAAAAAATGATGACGTCAACACGGAACAGAAACCGAAAGTCGCATAAACGCAGTTGGAAAACGACAGAGTGGACATTGAATGTTCCAATTCTGCGCGTATCTGTCGATCATGCGGCGCATACGAGCGCAGACACAGTTCCTTGTGTGTGCTCACGACAATCTGTGCATACTAATTGCCGATATAATAGGTCCTGTGCCAGCTAGGAATGCGATGCTTCGAACCATTGTGCTTTGATTTATGTGGACGGAATACTTCGATCATAAGGCTTCAGTATCATTTTGTATTCAAAGCGAGATGGAGTTTAAACCTCACGACATCATCTTTTTATAGACTAAGGTAGCATACGCAAATTATTAACCACACGGGAATAGTACTTTTTATGGATAAAAGGTTATCGTTGTCCTTTTCTGTACCCCTGACAATTTGTACGCGAAATTTCATGCTGATCGGTCGAGTAGTTAAATCGTGAAAGCGTTACAAACAAATCAATAAACAATTTCATATTCGCATTTATAATATTAGTAAGGATACATACATCATAACATCAGTACAATTCCTGAGGGAATGAGGCTCTCCAAGGCTATCTCGACTGTCAGAGCACACCCATTGACATCCATTAAGGATGGCAATGGGCAGCGAACAGGGTCTGGTAAGGAGACACTAGCAATGATGCTAAACACACACTTTCCAGACTGTAAGATAATAGAAAAAGAGCAGGAGGACCCGATCAGCCTGGTTAAAGTAGGCTACCGCACAACCAAAGCAGATTGGGACACTGCTAGGAAAGTAGTGGATGAAGGCAAGGTCGGCTGGGCTCTAAATGGTTTTCAACCATTCAAGTCACCTGGTCCAGACATGGTTTATCCCATCATCCTGCAACAGGGAGCTGCACTCTTGGTTCCACATTTGTGCAGATTATACAGAGCCTGCATAGCTTTTGGATACATTCCAAAGATATGGAGGCGTGTTAAAGTCATCTACATACCGAAACCGGGCAAAGCGGACTACGAAGAAGCCAAGGCATACAGACCTATCAGTCTTGAGTCGTTCTTCTTGAAAGCCCTGGAGAAGTTAGTAGATAGACATGTCAGGGAGGGAGCATTATGGAAATTCCCCCTCCACAGGCTACAATGTGCCTACCAGTCGGGCAAATTCACTGAGACGGCACTACATTTTGTGGTAAATAAGGCAGAACATGCATTAGAGAACCGGGAAGTTTGCATTGCTGCATTCCTGGATATTGAGGGAGCTTTCGGTCGGACCACCTTTGATGCCATCAGTGTGGCATCGGCAAATCACGGCATAGAGCCAACCATTTGCAAGTGGATCAATTGTATGCTCAGGGGTAGAATCATTAGGTCTGAGTTGTTAGGAGATGAAATGTATGCAACGACAACCAAGGGCTGCCCTCAGGGTGGAGAACTCTCACCACTCTTATGGTGCTTGGTAGTCAATTCACTCCTAGAACAACTCAACAAAGGTCCGTACTTAACGGTCGGATATGCGGATGACTTGGTGATACTCGTCAATGGAAAGTTCCCGAGTACGGTATTTAGTCTCATGCAGAAGGCCCTGATTACGGTGGAAAAATGGTGCAGTAGCAATCATTTATCGATCAACCCAGGGAAAACGACTGTCGTGCCGTTTACTAGGATGAGGGATCTGACAGGGTTGGGAACTGTCTCCATGTATGGTACGCAGTTACAATGGTCCATGGAGGTGAAGTATGACTAGGCATGACCTTAGATAGCAAACTAACGTGGAAACCTCGTGTAGACAAAGTCATAGAGAAGGCCCAGTGGGTCTTCGGCATGATTCGTTCTACTTATGGCAAGACCTGGGGGCTAAAGCCCAAGGTCATCAAGTGGCTATACACGATGATGATAAGACCTATACTCACGTATGGAAGCATTGTCTGGTGGCCAAGAACTAAACTAGCTACATGCAGGATCGCGCTGTCAAAGGTGCAGCGATTGGCCTGCATGGCTATAACAGGGGCGTTCCCGACTACGCCAACGGCAGCGTTAGAGGTTCTGCTGGATCTAACGCCACTACACATTGTTGTGGAGTCAGAGGCGATAAAGGCGCTACACAGACTATCTGTGCATGGGCTGTGGAGCGTCAACATGCCGATAACACGACACCCAAAATTGGAGATTTCAAAGGATCTCAAAAGGATTATGAGCATGGGATGCGACAAAATGCAACCATTGCACATATTCAAATAGAATTTTAAAATAAAGGTCCCCACGAGGGACGAATGGAGACAAGGTCTACAATCCCCTGACAAGGGTTGTCTCATCTGGTACACTGATGGTTCCAAAATGGAAACAGGATCGGGCGCTGGTATCTTTACCAATGACTGCAAGGTGAGCCAAAGCATGGGCAAATATGCAACGGTCTTCCAAGCGAAAACCTATGCTATAATTGCCTGTGCTCAGGAGAATATCAACAGTAATGTCATTGACAGGACTGTGTATATTCTCAGTGCCAGTCAAGCTGCTCTCAAGGCTCTGGACTCGTGTAGGGTAGACTCCAGACTGGTCCTGAACTGTGTTAAGGCCTTTAACAAACTTGGCAGGAAGAACACAGTCAGACTGGTGTGGGTTCCGGGGCATGCAGGGGTGCAGGGCAATGAGGAGGCTGATGAATTAGCCAGAAAGGGCTCGGAGCAACTGTTTGTGGGCCCCGAGCCATTCGTGGGACTCTCTGAGAGCACCGTCAAGGCAGCTTTGAATGCACATGGCAATGACAAACACAGGCTAGAGTGGAAGGCCCTGAGGGGTCTGAAACACTCCAAGAAATTCATTGCAAACAGAGCCACAGGCTTCACCCGGAAGTTCTGCGGGTATAACAAGAACCAAATACGCCTGCTCACAGGAGCGTTCACTGGCCATTTTGGCACCAACGACTTCCTGTGCAGATTGAGATTGGCTCACAATTCGATCTGCAGAGCCTGTGGTGAACAGGACGAGTCCATATCGCACCTACTATGTGAATGCGACGCGTTGGCTGGATTGAGGATGGGTCTGATGGGATTGGCATATCCAAACCCTGAGGACTTCAGGCTTCTCCCTCTGAAGTGTACGCTACGACTGATGCAGTACATTCATAGGGAGATAACTAAGGGATAAATCTTGGGGCCGACACAAAAGACCCCAATGGGTCGAAGTGTCGCCGGTCTGTGCTGACTGGCCCCCATACATAAGATAAGGATACATACATCACTCACGCCTATATCCCTAAAGCTGTGGGCAAAATTGTATTACGAGGGGCGTTCAATGTATTCTCGGTATCGGGGTAATATACTAATGATGAGGGTAATTAAATTATCTCATTAGTCAAAGCCACTCTTTGAGGGTATAAATATAAAATTTTATTTAATTGTCACCATTAGTATTCAAGATATCATTACGAAAAGGCAACTACGATGACCGATGCGACAATGTTGGAAAAAATCGAGCATCGCGCTGTAATAAAATTCCTTACAAAACAAAGAAATACTCAAAAAGTTATTTACGAAGAAATGATGGCTGTTTACCAAGATTCTGCTCCTTCATTATCTACTATTCAAAAGTACGTAAGTAAGTATTGAAGACGGGCCACAGTGTTTTGGGATTCTAAGGGAATCTTATTGATTGAGTACACAAAAAAGGGTCAAAGTATTACTGCCGCATCTTACGCAAACACCCTACGTAATTTAAATAATAATAATAATAATATCAGCCCTGTATTAAACTGTCCCACTGCTGGGCACGGGCCTCTTCTCACGGTGAGAAGGGTTAGGCCATAGTCCACCATGCTGGCCTAGTGCGGGTTGGCAGACTTCACATATCTTCGAGAACATTATGGAGAACTCTCAGATATGCAGGTTTCCTCACGATCTTTTCCTTCACCATTAAAGCAAGCTATAATTAACTATTTAATTCGCATATAACTTCGAAAAGTCAGAGATGCGCGCCTTGGGTTCGAACTCGAGACCTCTGTGTGGCAGTCCAACGGTTTCCCTCTAGGCAGTAAAAGAAAAAGACGTGGAAAATTGACCGCAGGTGTCTTGCTTCTTCACGACAATGCACCGGTTTACTCAGGGCGCGTTGCTAAGGCTGCTGTGCGGGAATGCGGATTTTAAGAAATCAATCATCCACCCTACAGCCCAATCCTGGCCCCTAGTGATTACTTTCTGTTCCCAAACCTTAAAAAAGGTTTTCGAGGTAAACGTTTTTCCGACGATGAAGTGTTGAAGGCGGCAATTGATGAACATTTTTCGGACAAGGAAGAAAAATATTTTTTAGGGTGTATTGAAAAGTTACTTTCCTGCTCTAGTAAGTGTATTGTGGTGATGGGAGACTACATTGAAAAATATATATTTATCAGAATTTTCTGTTTATTCTTTCATGCCTATACTGAGAATACATTGAACGCCCCTCGTACATCTACATTGCAGATGTAATGGCCCAATTATGACCGCATGAGACTTTATTGTCTCATGAATCTCATCAGTCTCATCTTTTCACCTGTGTAGAAAAATTCCGGATCAATCGAAAATGTAATTATAATATAATATATAATAATAATATTCTATTACATACACACAACACCATGTACCCAAACTAAGCAGAACTTGTACTATGGGTACTGTGGGATGGGACAATGGATAAACATTCATATATAATTTTTTTCTGTAAATACATACATATTATACATAGAAACACCCAGACCAAGACAAACATCCATGTTCATGCACACAAATGTTTGACTTGTGCAGGAATCGTACCCGCGACCTGAGGCGTGGCAGTCGGTTACACCAACCACTACGCCATCAAGGCCGTCAAACTTGAAACTAGGTTGATTTGAATTCTTATTTGTATTCAATTCTACGCATTATACGTGGTTACATTCATATGGTTTTAAGAAAAATCACTATTTACTAGTATCATAAATAATTCGGGATAAAATAGACTATCTGTCTCCAGTTCATAAACTATCTTTAAGCAACCAACAATGTCAATCCCTTGCACCATTGTCGCATACGAGATGAAAAAACAAAAATCTTTTGTATTCATAATAAAGATAACGTAAGTAATAGAAAATCAATAAAAGCAGCATCGAATCCTACGGTTAGCTTTTAATCCCTTACTAATATGCGAATGTGAGTTTGCTTGTTTATTACGCTTTTATGCCTTAACTATTCGGCCGATCATCATGCAATTTCGCATACACATTTTCAGAGGTACAGAAATGGATAAAGGGTACCTTTTATCCAGAAAAAGCACTAGCCATTTTTATACTTTTTTTTTACTTGGATTAATTTTTTGACGCATACCTCTCCGCGGGGCGACGGAGAGGTTATGTCGGGCTCACCGGGGGAAAGATACCTCGGGAATACCAACTAAACCTACCACGGTATTCCTCGACATAACCATAGACGGCGGGGCCGCGCGAATCGCTTTCACATGCAATCGCGACCCCGCCGTGGTTTCGGCCCGTAGTGTGAATCGGCAGGCCACGACATAAGACATTTCCTCTACTATCCCCTTGCGGGAGGACAAAAACATGACTCAGAGGCGTGAGAATACGCACGCCGCCTCTCGGACCTGGTGCTGATCGGGTGGCGAGCAGGCCTAGCCCGCCACCCTCAGGGTGGCTGAGGGTCATCTCGCGGTCTCCAGCGCCCGGTTCTGCGGTTGTGGAGAGGGTTTAAGCGCTCATTCTCCCGCTCCGCCAACTCCTTGATGGAGATGACTTTCTCACAGGAGGCGACGGCGTTCCACGACCTCTCACTCCGAACCATAGATTGAACCACGGCAGGGAGCAAGAGAGCAACCATACCGACTGCTGTGATCAACTCACGGCGCTGCAATGCCCAGGCGGGGCAATTCGCCAAAGTGTGCAGCGGCGTATCCACAACAACATCGCGGCAGTCGCCACAGTGAGTGATGACATCCGGGTATCTGCCGGCCTCAGTGACACAGGAACTGGCCATAACAACCGTGGCCAGTCATTACCTGTGTCAGTCAGGAAGGTGAGGGTGCCATGCCGACTCTCCAGCCACTCTTCAAAAACGGGACTTACCGCCACGATCGTGGCGTACCCGACTGGCCTTTTTTTTTTTTTTTTTTTTTTTGTTGCCCAGGAAAAAATGCTTGATGCACTACCCGCCGGCTAGGGGACGGCACCGGCGGGGCGTGTGGGACTCACCAGCCTAGTGCTGGGATACCCACTAAAAAAACCTGGGGTGTTCCCTCTCTCACCCAATGGGGGGGCCTGTTGGGAGTCTAAAAAGATTCATCCATAGCAGGCCCCCCCGTGTGGGTGCCGGCCGGGTCAATGGGACCCGACCTCCTCTCGTCCCCGGGGGAGAGCATTTCACCGCTCTCCCCTTTCGACGTTAGAAGGCGCGCGGGAACACCGCGCGCGCCCTCTGTGGGTTCTTACTCACGGGTGGCAGGGTCCCCTGAGGCCTTGCCACCCAGAACCCTTAGGTGGGGGGCAGGAGAGCGACATAAGCGCGTCTCCTGCGCCCCCTCCTCCGGCGGCGGATATCCGGGGCGTAAGGATCTTCCTCACGCCCCCGCTCCGCCGCCTCCTTCTGCGAGATGACAGCCTCGCAGAAGGACCTCATTGCACCCCAGCACCTGTCGTCGCCGACCATCATGGATACGACGGTCGGCAACGAGAGGTCGGGGCCAATCACGGCGACCAGGGCACGGCGCTCCTCGGCCCACGCCGGACACTCCTCCAGCGTGTGCTGCGCCGTGTCCCGGTCGCACTCCTCGCAGTGGTGACACCTGGTTGTCGGCTCCCTACCGGCTATCTTGCACAGGTACTCACCGAAACAGCCGTGTCCGGAGAGCACCTGAGTAAGCCGGTAGGTGAGCGGTCCGCGCCGTCTGTCCGTCCATTGCCTTAGCACCGGACGGACAGCCTCGACTGTCCTCACCCCATAGCGGGGCTGGGCCAGTCGCTCCTCCCACCTGGCCTCGAGGACCAGTCGAGCCTGGGACCTTCGCGTCTCCACCGCCCCGTGAGTGGGTTCCTCACCATGGAGCCGGAGGTCCACGCGCCAGTGATACACCGACGCTTGGACCTCCGCCTCCAAATCCCAGGGCGGCGATGCCGCCAGGACGCACGCCGCCTCAAAGGAGACGGTGCGGTACGCCCGCGACACCCTGATCGCCATCGCCCTCTGAGGTTTCCTCAGAAGGGCGATGTTTCGGCGATCGAGGGCGCCGGCCCAAATGGGCGACCCGTAGAGGGCCATCGACCGCACCACCCCCAGATAGAGGCGGCGGCAGACGACACTCGGCCCCCCGATATTCGGCAGCAGAGAGCTAAGCGCTCCCGCCGCCGACATCAGTCGGGGGGCCAGGCGGCTAAAATGGACGCGAAAGTTCCAGCGGCCGTCGAGGTGGAGCCCCAAGTATTTCATACTCGGCTCCACCCCGATGCGGACCCCTCCAACTATGATGTGGGCATCTGGTGGCGGCGCCCGCCGAGGCCCATGAAATAACAGGGCCTCGGACTTTTCCAGCGCCACCTCCAGTCCCAACATCCTAATTCTACCGACGACCAGGGCCACCCCTGCCGTGGCAAGACGGGCAGCTGCCCCGTAATCCTCTCCCCGGGCCGTGACCAGCGTGTCGTCGGCGTAACAAGTTACGCCGACGCCCGGGGGCAGGGCGCCCCGCAGCACCCAGTCGTAGCCGATGTTCCACAGGGTCGGTCCAAGAACGGAACCCTGCGGAACACCGCACGACACCTCCCTCCGGAACGTCTCTCCGTTCCGCCCCACACAGAATACACTCCTCTGGTGCAGGTAGTCCCCGACTATTCGGCGCAGATAGGGAGGCACCCCATGAAATCGGAGCGCCTCCCTAATAGTCGCCCACGGCCGGGTGTTGAACGCGTTGGCGATGTCCAAGGACACCGCCAGCACCACCCCGCGCGAGGCGACCGCCTCTTCCGAGAGGGCCTTGACGCGACTGATCGCGTCAATCGTCGATCGGCCCTCTCGGAATCCAAACTGATGTTCGGACAAGTCGGGGCCCACCCGCACCAGGTGCCTGGAGAGGCGGGCAACCACTACACGCTCAAAGAGCTTGCCCACCTCATCCAACAGCACTATGGGGCGGTACGCGGAGGGAGAGTCCGCGGGGCGGCCCTCCTTTCTAAGGAGGACCAGCTTACCCGTCTTCCACATGGAAGGGAACCGTCCCGACTCCAAACAGGCGCTAAACAGCCTGAGGAGCCGGTCCCCTAGGGCGTCGTAGGCCAAAACCAGGGCGCGGCCAGGAATTCCATCCGGCCCCGGGGCGGTGTTTTTGCCCCGGAGCCGCACCATTGCCGCGCCGAGCTCCGCCATTGTTACCGCTGGCGCCCCGGCATCGGCACCGCCCTCCTCATTATCGGGCGGCGCCATTTCGGGAGGCGTGTGCTCCGCTCTCGAAGGAAAGAGAGCGGAGACCACCTCCTCTAATTGCCGGGGCTGGAGACTCTCGGTGGCCGGTGGGGCCCAGGGGCGCAACTTGCCCCTGACCGCCTTGTACGGACGGCCCCACGGGTCTGCCTCGAGAGTCCCCAGGAACTCTTCCCATCTTTGGGCTTTGGCCTCGCTGATGGCGGACTGCAGGGCGTACTTCCGCTGTAGTACCCGACTGGCCTAACCTAACCTACATTTACGCGAGCAAAGCCGCGGTAAAATCTAATATTATTATAAAGTTATGACGAAAACAATGCCTTGTTCTGAGTCTACAAAATCTATAAACGCCGGGTAGGTCAAAGTTTACAATGTTGCATTGTGTGAGATGGCTTGTACTACAAGTACATAGTAGTAAAAGTTCAGTAATGACCCTTTCTCTCAGCCGACTTTTACTTTCCCAGAACACAGGTAAACGTGACACGATTTATGTTTCTTGCATTTCCAGACACGTGTAAATGTGTTTAGAAAATGAGAACTGCATTTATCTTACGACAGTAATCGGTACAAATTACAAGTACGAATTTTATTCCAGGGACTATGTTGTCTTTGAGCACATCATTTGGGTTAAGTTAATAAAATTAATTAATGAAATATATATATATTTCATTAATTATTTTTTTGAATTTAAAAAAAAATATTTGTTATAATGGACACTGTTCAATGCCGCTGTGAATGAGGTTGCATATCTGACTTAGGTATCTATATTTTAAAAATCTAATCTGCGTCATTAATTTAGTTTAGCCTGAAACCAAAATATTTTTGGCGTCTTCGTCTGTCTGCCTAGCTATGATTATATACAGTATGTATGTAAGTATTGCAAAAAAATATCCGAAATTATTGTTACGCTGTTTCAATAATTTCAAAGATCAAGTTCAACTTATTTTAAATTTATTGCCCTGTCTCGATCTTCAATAGACATTTTTATCCAATAGTACATACTATTACAGCCAGCTAGTATAGGCAGTGCCGTCTAGTAATTTATTACAGCGCCATCTACTGACGTCTTACGGAACTACGTGTCTTGTCAATACGCGAAGAGTAGAGAGCACGCTATCACATTCTCGAATCGTTGTACTGTTTACATACCGGGTATGGCGTTTCTAGAAATCTCCAGAAACGCTTAAATACGTATAAAAAGATAAGGCCAGCGGTCGCCGAGTCAGTTTACAATCGGAAGCGGTCAAATATTCATCGAAGCAAACGAAAGCGAAAATACCACAAAGTTTGCAGTAGTTATAGTTGAAAAGTGTATAAGTAGTGTGTGTAGTGTTTTAAATTTAATTGTGTGCTAGAATAAAACGTGTTTTAGTCGGTAATATTGTTTACATTCTTATCCCTCGAACCCAGCACGTAACAGTACTCATACGTAATCTAACTTGACGCTATTCAACAGACTAAAAATTAATATTTTCTTTTAGTTAATATTGTCTTATGTTTACGCGAATGTTATACATTGAAATAAAACTAGTTTATACGGATTTTATTTGTTTTCAAACACTTTTACTACGTTTAGTTTGAAGTATTTTCTTTCAATTTGAAGTAAACGAGATGGGTGTAAAAACCCAGGATTCAACATCTTCGTCTTAAATGTAAAAGTAATGAAAAGAAATGACCGCTATATCTCAGTGGTCTTTTGACACACATGGCCCTTATTCAAACTCGACCGAGGTATGACCCCAAGGTGTCTGCACACCAAGCTATAAGTTAATCGGTCCAGTGGTTCTGGAGTTATGCCGGTCACTAACAGTCAAACACACAGTGTTTTCATTAACTTCTTCGAAGAAGATTCAGAGGTTAATAAAGAATCCATATTCGTTCATTATTCATAAGCAGTACATAAATACATATTCCTACACTTGCGTGTATATTTAATATTATGTGCAAACAACTCCACCCAAATTTGCTCATGTGTAAGCGTATGTAAAAGAGCAAATGAATACTGGCAAACATCCGTACTTGGTTCTAACCGGTCCTAATTGCTAAGGTACTATGATGCAAACTGTTTGCTATCATAGTTTGAGTAAACCTTACTATCGTAACTAATATTATAAATTTGAATGTGAGTTTGTTTGTTTGTTAAGTTTCCACGCCTTGTACTCTATTGATCATCATACAATTTTGTATACACGTTGTCAGTGATGCAGGAAAGAACATATGGTGCTTTTCATCCAGAAAAGGGTACTGGTTACCAATAAAACCTAACATAACCTGCATTTACGCGAGCGAATCTGCGGCAATAATCTAGTTTGATATAAAGACATGGTATAGCTAAAGCATATAGTCTGCAGTTAACTATCGCGCTAAAACAGGGAAGTAAGGCGGGCAAAGAAAGTGCCGGATGACCCTGATACTTTCTGTCACTTGTCAATGCTCAATCAAATTTATTGGATTATATGGTTCTTGAATCCTAACCAATCCTACTAATATTATATATGTGAAAATTTGTGAGGACGGATGGATGTTTGTTAGGTTTTCATGCAAAAACTAGCAAGGCAATACATAAAGTGATTAATAACTGACACTGTACTTAAACTTTAAATTTATAATTATATTTATTTTTGATGAAGCTTCTTACAAGCTACTTATTTTCTGATCTTTGTATTTTTTAATTTATTTTTTGTTATTTCAGTGTATATTCTTTTCAAAATGTGTATATAAGCCTGCAGAGTCTATGTGTATACTGTGCTCACTATTTTAGATGACATACAATGTAGTAATTTTAGTTTATAGCTATTTATTAAGCTATTTTTTAAGTATGCTTTCAGTTTGTAAGCCATAAATAAAAATAACTACAAAAATCAGGACTTACTAAGGGTTAGAATTAGTTCGGGAGTGCAGCTTGTATTATAAATGCGAATGTGAGTTTGTTTGTTTGTTACGCTTTCACGCCTTAACTACTCGACCGATCATCATGAAATTTCACATACACGTTGTCAGGGGTACAGAAAAGGACATAGTGGTACATTTCATTCAGGTAAAATATTACCTATATTTCACAGTCCTAAAATATGACCGAACATTATTGTAACATCTTGTATCTTTATAAATATAAATCTTCTGTGTGTGTGTTTGTAATTAAACTCCTCCTACACGGCTGGACCGATTTTGATAATTTATTTTGTGTGTGTTCAAGTGGATTCGGGAATGGTTTAGATATGTTTTTTTTTTATTATTTTTCGTGTTTACATGACAACATCTGTCGAGACAACTAGTATACATATATATATATTTTCGTCTATAAAAGACCATTCCTGTAATAGAAATAATTTCTGTGTCGTAGGGCACTTTTCAAACGTTTATACAACGGACACAAAGAACACTCAGGCGTAACCATTTGTGGATCACACAAAGTTTTGACCCGTGTGGTATTCAAACCCACAATACTCGGCACAATGGCAGTGGCGAGGCGACCACTTAAACCACTACGTCATCCGTGCAGTTGAAAATATTTATTTATTTATTTTGGAAGAAGGCTTACAGACTAATAACAATTTTAAATATTAATAAATCATATATGTAACAATTTTTCTAATTACAAGCCTCCACAATTAGCTATCCAATTGGATAATTTAATACACAAATATATAAAAACAAAAAAAAGAAACAAAAGAAAGTTTACACATATACACACAGAATACTAAGTTTAAGAAAGGAGTATCTAGTTACCTGATGCAGGCTGTCTTTCTTCTTTGGGCAGGGGGCGGGAGGGTAGTGGGTTGTTCTGCTCGTCTCTTTCGCCAAGGAACTCTGCCTCCGCGAGGTCTCGTACAGCTGATGACATTAGTTCGACCAGTTCTTGATTTCTGTAGGTGTAAAAAATATAGTTCTTAGCTCAATTTTCTTCAACTCAGCATTGCAATGCATCATAATAGCACATGGTTGCGGCCGATTGTCTTGGGTTGAATTCCGGAAAATATAGTTATAAAAATTCTGTCAGAAATTTCGCAGTTTGGGTATGTGGCACCTAAAGATGGCGAAATAATAGGAGTGGTATACCTACTTTTACACAACGCTATATGATGATACAGATGCAAATCTGTTATTGGACTTAACTTTATTGTATGATTATTTTTTTATTTATTGATTTCAAGAAAAAGAACCCGCAATAGAAATAATTTCAGTACCACGGAGGAATTTACAAACATTCAAACAACGGACACAAAGTACACACAAGCTTATAATAACCATTTAATTTTGTGGAACACGTAAGTATTGGCCCGTATGGGATTCGAACACACAACAATCGGCGTAGTGGCAGTGGCAAATCAGACACTGAAACGACTACGCTACTTATATAGCCAAAACTATTAATAGGATAAACACAAGACGCCATTAAATTAGTAAATAATTAGTGATAAACATTTTACATGTTGCGTGTTCACAATGAACGATTGTCATGCCTTGTGAAAATGTTTCGACACCTACTCGCTAGTCAATAGGTCAGGCAAGGTGTATACTAATGTCTTTGAACTGATATATCTTAACTTTCCATTATCTGGTGTTAATTTTATTTGTATTATTGCTATTTGGTATGTATTTGTTAACTAAATAACCTTTTGTAAATTCGTTTAATATGTACCTACCTAGGTAATAATACTAAGTCCTTAAATTAAACTACTTATTTTATACGGATTTTATGGCGTTGTTTATCTTAAAAACACTATTAAACTACTACCTTTAAATTTTACTACTATTTGTATTTAGATGTTACCAATTTCCACAACGTTGTTTTTAAAATAAACAACGCGATATGTCCCGTATAAAGTAGTTTAATTTTAATGTATAACATTCGCGTAAACGTAAAACAAAATTTTGAATAACAGTCCCATTTAGTTAGTTTGTTGGATATGAGTTATCCGCACTTAAACTCAAAATTGGGACATTGTGCGTAAGTGACCGATGCGTAGAGTTGATCGGTTACTAATAGGTCCTTAGCTCTGTCCAAAAAGATAGTAGAAGACCGATATTGCGCAGCAGTCAGCCTTGTTTATAAGCTGTCCTAGTTCTGAGTGAGGTTAACGGTATTAGGTTTAGGCTATACTCCACGACGCTAGTTAAATATGGACAGGCAGACTTCAGATAATATGCTAGAAGCGACAATAGCCACCGCTCATGGACATCCCTTTTTGCCTGAAATTTTAATAGTAATTCTAAGGAAACCAAGCCATAGAATACCATAAACCACATAACTGACGAACAAGTAGACAATTATTAATTTCCAACTGTTTCTCATACAGAGAGTTATCCTGGAGGTAACGAGCCGGATTACCATTCAAGAGAATCCGTAGTCTCTGCCTATCCCTCTGGGAAACAGGCGTGAATCTATGTATGTAAACTTGGTGTCTGTTTCGGTTGTCAAAAAGATTTACGTTTCGTGTATTTAGCTTCTATAATTTATATATAGCAGCGATAGCCTATTTGGAGACCTTTGACCGACCATCCCAAGGCACATGTGTAGATATTCAATAGCTAATTATCGCTTGCTTGCTATGGCAAACATCGTAATGCATGTCACCGTCCGCATGTCTGAGAGTTCTGTATAATGTTCTCGAATATGTGTAAAGTTTGCCAACCTGCTGTGTGCCAGCGTGGAGGATTATGGCCTTATACCTTTTCACACAGAGAAGAGACCCGTGCCTAGCAGTGGGACAATTAATACACAGAGCTGATATTATATAATATAAATTATTTTATGTATATTTTGCTCGAAGAGCTTATCGTTGCCAATTATTTTGTGATGAGCCGGTTCGCCTACAATATGTGTGTAGATTCACGTCTAAAGATAGTAACCCTGATACTACTTTGCACTCGGTAAGTAAGAGGTCCGGAAACCTATTCTGTTTTTATCTTTAATTAGAGTTTAGCCAACACACGCGAGTGAAAGTTCCCATATACAAGGTCGACCGAACTGCCATTGGTGCGCCGAAGTCGGTAGACGACCTAGTGTAAGAGCCATGATACCATTTGACAAGTGATCATAGTCTACAGTAACCGCTTAGGTGGACACATACTTGTTTGTCATCTTAGTTGTATAAAAGAGAAAACAGGGACATGAAGAACTTGTTTCTTTTTCTAAATTTTAGTTTGCCTGTCATTCATCTGAATTTTACGGGATCACTCTATAGTGAGCCCATAAAATTGAGACTAATGATATATATCTGTTATTGATGATATATACACTTGATATTGCTGTTATTCTTCGCATTTATTTATCGGCAGTGATTTCATTCTCACCTTACAACCTAATTAGTGCCGCACCAAGCGGTTCTAAAGGCATTTCCTCTCGCGGACGCTCAGGTTGTGGAATGAATTCCCTGCCGAGGATTGTCCACAAGACTTCAGTATGGGGTTTTTCAAAAAGGGTGTTAAAAGATATTTACAGGGTCGGCAACACGCAAGTGATGCCTCTGGTGTTGCAGACATCTATAGGCTACGGTGACCACTTACTATCAGGTGGGTTGTGTGCTTGTGCATTTTAGAAGTATAGAAATACCGAAGAATAACAGCAAGCAAGATTCTATGTATTAGCTAGTAGTTTTTAATTAAAAGTATGCTTAATTGCCATATATCTTTGCTAATAATATAACACAGAAAAATTAGATTGTTTTTTGTAATCGATAATCTCTGAAACCACAAAACCGATTTTAACAAACCTTTCACTATTTTAACCAGAAATAACATGAGCTATAACATCACGCTACAAGCCACGGTAACGGAGCAGTAGCAGCAGTCAAGAGTTAGAGTTGTATAAAACCTACAGTCATGTCCATGAGCGGCGGTTAACGCTTAACATCAATCTGGTCTGCCACCAAAGTGATTTAATAGTTTTAAAGTTAATCTGCCACCAACAGCTAAGTGAATCACTGAGTGAATTATCGTAGTCTACTATGCGTATGTATATGCTTTTTAAGCAAGATGGCTAAAAATTAATTGAGAACTACTAAAATAAATTATACTTATAGCATTAACGTTTGTCTTTTACTCTATTCTCTATATTACTTTTTGAGAGATAAAACTTAAGTTTAGATTTCAACGTATCTTTCATTCGCGTTTACCGCAAAAATAATGAAAGGAGGTTAATGCATAACAAAAATAAATACTTCTTACGTTAAGATTACGAGTGTTGCAGTAACCTCACGCTACTTATTACATTACTTTTAATTCTGTTACTTAATTATATAAGTGTTTTACGAAGCGTATACTGTTTAAGAAAAATATTTACTTCCATATCATTATACGTAGTAATTACATTTTGTTCGAACCCGTAATTGAAACCTCAGTAAATGATTTGGCAATAATATTGACTTACGTTTACACGAATGTTATTAATTAAAATTAAACTACTTTATAATTTCAATAGCTTTAATAGTAGTAACATTTAACAGTTTGAAAATTATGTATGTGTTTTTTTCTTTTCTTCCTTCTTTCTAATATGTGTTAAATAAACAACGCGATAAAATCCGTATAAATTAATCTATTTGCCATAATTTGGCTATAACAATAGAAGATTTATAATAAGCAGCCCTAGTCGTATATCGTGAAATTTTATCCTGAGCATGTCTTTCCATACATTTCCTATAAACGACTAACGAAAATATCGGTCGAATAATCAAAGTGTACCCTTTGAACTAGTGACACGTATAATTGCATTACGGTGAATGCTGTTACGCACAACGACAAAAGACGCAGTGGTCATATTTTTGTATCCCAACTAATATTATAAATGTGAATATGAGTTTGTTTGTTTCCTTCACGCCTTAACTATTAGACCGATTATCATACAAGTTTGCATACACATTGTGGGTACAGAAAAGGACATAGGGGTACATATAAACACAGGAAAATATTTTGTTCGCGAATCATAGAACTTTATTGACAAAAGCTAGTTGTACGTCGAATTTTATTCGAATGCGATGGTTGACATCTCGATTTTGCAACGACCGGCAATTCTGCACAGACACGCGTATCCAATCAAATTTCGCAAGACACGGACTTTTTTTTAACGTACCGTTAATAAGAACTTCATATACAAGTAATTCTCAAACTTTCACTCTTAAATGTGCGTACGTCGTTCGTGTTGCATAATGTCGTTCAACATTATATTACGTTACAGGTGCTGCTAACACGTCGGACCGGTTTGTGCATCAAACGCATAACTTGCAGCAACGCTAATGGTCAAGTTTATGCGACCTGATAACACCCGTCTTATGATCAAAGCTGTTACGTACATTTTTTCTCTTTTATATAATATTGTATATGCTCTACGAAAACCGGTAGCCGTAAACCGCTTATAACCGTAATACCAGGATTACTCGCACGCTGCCATCCCTAAGTAGCAACCCCAGGATCGATTTTTCTGCTCTGCAGACGTAACACACTATCTTTGGCAATGGAAATAAACGGAGTGATGGTACCAATCCATTTTATTAACGGTGGGCAGTCTTATTCAATGCTGAAGCATATCACGTGATTCAGTGTTAGGAAAGGGAGATAAGGAATATAACACCAATTTCTCTCAATTTCATGTTCGATCTGTCCCGTGGAAGAAATAGGTCAGTAGTACCGTGGACGGTATTGCTGTTGTACTTCTTCTACGTTGCTTCATTCAGTCATCAATCTCGCACAAGCTGAAGAAGCTGTGATCTAAAATCTATATTTAGTAAGTCTTAACTTTCATGCCAGTTCTCGCATTGCTGAACGTGATAAGAGGTAAATATTCCTTCCAAGGATTATTGCTTGCAAGGATATAAGCGGGCAAGCGGTCGCCTTGCGCACTGCGGCCTGCGGTGCAGCTTCGATCCCACACGGGACAATTCTTTGATCCAGTAATAATTGTTCTGAGTCTAGGTGCACTTTCCATTCATTATTTGTATCTTTGTCAAGGCTCGGCTTGACCACACAAGGCTTGATTCATAAAGAAAGTTGTATCTTTTTAAAGCATAACAAAATAATAAGATTGAGTTTTGTTTAAATTTAAACTAAAACGAATTTAATCAAGTTTAGTAGTGAAAACAAGAAGCCATCACAGTACTACTTGTGTAGTCAGGTGTGGTTTAGACACGTCGGATCGTATTAGTGTAACTTGTCCTCCGATGTGGGTGAACGTGTAGGTGAATGTATAAACAGTATTAAATCTACTTAAACTCCGCAGTTCCACTTTAGGATTCCTGTATGTACCGTTAGATATTCATATCACGAACGCAAATACTCGAACTTAGAACGGAACTAGTAGTTTTTATTTGATACTGTAGTACTAGAATTATCTGTACGTTGCAGTGAGTTTTGGGTCATTGCTTTATTTTTTTTATCAAGTGTAGGCGTCTTCTTATATTGTATCGATACTACAAACGCTGTTCTTTTTTTAAATGAAATATAAATATTTTGGATGCACAGACTGATATATAGATAGAGTGTATGTATAATGCGACATATGTTCCATTTATTTATTGAAAAAGACAACTTCTGCGCTAAGAATAATTCTTTTGTCGCGGGGGACTTTACAGACATGTTCGAGATAAAGAATATTCAGACTCAGAGTAACTGTTTGTGGATCACACTAATCATGTTTTTCTGTGCGAAAATTCAATCCACTACACTTAAACTTAATCAATAATCAAGTATATTTTTTTAATACCCGCCGTGGCAATTAAAATTGCCTCCGTTAGTAGTTCCGAGTCTGAGAGTTCTAGGTCAGTTGTTTGATGTTTTGTAAGGATTCAGTGACACAGGGATTATATAACATAGGTATTGATATTTTAATAAAAAGATATTTTGAAATTAAACACTTTATACGGATTTTATCGCGTTGTTTATTTTACTTTAAACACTGTTATTACATAATTTTGAAAACTCTAACACTACTATTATTGAATTTTACTACTATTTAAGCTATATATTTTTTCCTAATTAAAACTATTTGTATTTAAGTTTACACTTTGCCCCGACGTTTCGGTTGCTTTACAGCAGCCATGTTCACGGGGAGACTAAGATGGTAGTTGTCCCAACGTTCTGAAGTGTAGCTAGTTATTTTAAAAGTACCCGAACATAATTTAATCTTTGGTGTTCCTATTTACGCAGAATGAGCTCAAAGTATCATGAAGTCTAGCTGTGTTTTGCTTCTTCTTGGGTTTGACTATTTGAATGACTGGATCCCAAGCTGGTGGTACATTCCAACCATCCTCTCTATTGAAATTATCACCAGCTTGGGATCCAGTCATTCAAATAGTCAAACCCAAGAAGAAGCAAAACACAGCTAGACTTCATGATACTTTGAGCTCATTCTGCGTAAATAGGAACACCAAAGATTAAATTATGTTCGGGTACTTTTAAAATAACTAGCTACACTTCAGAACGTTGGGACAACTACCATCTTAGTCTCCCCGTGAACATGGCTGCTGTAAAGCAACCGAAACGTCGGGGCAAAGTGTAAACTTAAATACAAATAGTTTTAATTAGGAAAAAATATATAGCTTAAATAGTAGTAAAATTCAATAATAGTAGTGTTAGAGTTTTCAAAATTATGTAATAACAGTGTTTAAAGTAAAATAAACAACGCGATAAAATCCGTATAAAGTGTTTAATTTCAATGTATAACATTCGCGTAAACATAAGACAATATTATGTAAAAAGATATTTGTTAATTTAATTATTTTTCGTTTCACTGAGAAAAGAAGTTAGCTATAAAATGACAATTAGAGTGAACTCTCATTACTACGTTCATCTATGTATATCAGTCAAAGAGCCAGATGTACTCGTATTTGGCTCGTGACGGATAAGTATTATAACTAGGTATTCAGAAACTAAACATCATCTTTATATTCGCAACATTATAAACCGCAGCATTCCATAGAGGTTTTAATATTTCACCATACACGTGCTCTGGTTTCTCCCCTCCTTTCTAAAGTATGTCAGTGGTTCCCCCTCTCGTCTCTGCGTATACATATGCGTATATTCGACCTCTCACCTGATGAGTTAGAAAATCATATACGTCAACTTTACATACATGTATGTCAATGTCGGAAAACGAGTTATATTTGCAAATTATTGAATTCTAATTACATTAATCCTAACTAATATTTTAAATGAGTTTGTTTGTTTGTTACACTTTCAAGCATTAACTACTCGAACGATCTTCATAAAAATGCCGGATGCACGTTGTCAGGGATACAGAAAAGGTCTTAGGGTACCTTACATCCAGAATAAGTAATGTTGCCGAGCGAGCGAATCCGTAGACTAAAACAAATATGAAATAATTTGTTCTACAATTTTCCTCTAATGGAAATTCCATTTAGAGGAAAATTGATAGGTAATGGTCGTTACATAACCTTTCATCTATATTAATTTTAAGTTAGTGGAAAGGGTTTAAAATTGTACGTATTTCAGTTTTAACACTAAATGTACTTTATACATTTGACAGTCGCATGGTATGTAAAGCGTTATGGAATTTGTAGCAGGTTTGATAACAAGACAAACTATCCATACCTTGTTTACTGATAATATAAATACGAAAGTGTGTCTGTTAATTAGAGGAATAAGTATAGAAGTTCTTGATGTGGTTGTGTACAAGTCACGGTGTTTTACACCGTAACTTGTACACAACCACATCAAGATCACCGTAACCGGTTCGATTCCCACACGGTACAAACATTTTATGATTCAGAATTAGTGGTTTCGAGTCTTGGTTTTGTTTATATCTTGGAGCTTAAATGTTTGAAAAATTATTATTAAAAAAAGTATATACATATGTGTGTTTATCCATTATCTAGTACCCATAGTACAAGCTCTGCTTAGTTTGGACCAGATGATGTTGTGTGTATGTGGTAGAATATTATATTTATTATGTATTGTCATGGAAATGTCCATTTATTGACAGAATGTATGTGATAGAATATTATTATTATTATTAGTGCGGGAGTTACCCATTCAAAAAATATATTTTATTCAAATTTCTAATCAATTGGCAATCTGATCTAACACAATATATTCATTATGCGTTGTGAACGTAAAACGAAGCAGGAAATTTAAACCAGCTAAGCAAAAAACAAATGGCTAAATAAATCACTAGGAATTACCATTTTACGGTATTTTATCAACAGTATTAGCAAAGAGTTATACACTCCTTAAACTACGTATATATATTTACTGTTGTAGAGTAAGGTTTAAAACTACAAGACGTATAGAATTTTGACTACAATGGGTAATTTTCAAGAAAAGTGTTATGTGAAGTGTAATCCTTAGTAATATTGTACATGCAAATGAGAGTATGTTTGTTACGTTTTCACGCTGTAACTACTTGACCGGTCATCATGAACTCGCATACTCGATGTCAAGGGAACAGAATAGGACATAGGTTACATTTCATCCAGAAAAAATACTTTTACTGACCTAATCTAGATTTACGCGAGCGAAGTCACGGGCAATATCTAGTCAAAAAGTAATCTCCGTGGCGCAGCAGTAGTGAATGCGACTGCTGTGCATGAGGTCTCAAGTTTGAATCCCGGGTTGGACCAACAAACAGTTATTGGGTTTTTCAGTTAAGAAATCTCAATAGCAGACCTGAGTTAGGAAGTTGGCGGTGTAAGACACCCCCGTGCCTCGGAAAGCACGTAAAGCCGTTGGTCCTGCGCCTGATCTCTCTCCGATCGTGTCGGATTACCGACCCATCGGATTATGAGATTTAGGGAACAGAGGGTGCACTTGTGTTTGCGCACACACTTGTGCACTATAATATCTCCTGCGTAGTTGACCAGTCTCCGTTAAGATTGGCCGCGTCGTGGCCAATCTAATCGGTCTGGAGGATTATTATTACATATTACTAAGCGTTCTTGTAACATCAATCACAGTTTAAACTCGAAGAGAGATAATCTTCTGCCATCGCATGTTTAGAATATGACAATCTTGTCATATTGATAATTAGGTTTTCAGGACAATAGCGAATAATAATAAATAGAGGCTCGTAATAGCAATAATAGTTAAAACAACAAAGTGACTTGGGCATTGTCTACTTATATATGTTAAGATTGACATATTTTATATATACGATGACAGAAGTTTAAAGTTTTATCTGTAGTTAATAATAATAATTAATAATTTATATAACGGACTTTACCTCAATAAGTACTAAATTAATACTAATAATAGTTACCATTTCTTTAATTAATAAAGAGGTAAGGTAAGGTATAGCATATACCTAATACCATAAATTACATTAATTTGTTTTTAATTAAAAATAAGATGGATCGCTCTTTGGGTTCTTATTTTTATTCACACGTTTTATTTTTAATAAGAATTGAAACCTAAGCACATTTGAAACTGTGCGTCGTATATACAATAAATATATTTTCTGTTAATAAAAATAAAAATAAAATATTCAATGAAACAACATTAAATACATTTTGAAATATTAATTTTATTACTTTTATTTGAAAGGAGCTTTATTTCAATAAGCGCTTGTAATTTCTTTCATATGTAAATGAGTATTCATGATTAATGATGAAATATTTTTTACTTCGCGTATCTTATCTTTGGCAACATTGTGAATTTATTATGAGAATTTATTTATATATGTGGCACACAACTCATTAAAATATTATTACTTATATGACAGATATTCATAAAAATATGATGTGTCAATAAGTCACTTAAAGTCAATTAAGAAATTGTTTTCTTTGTTTTATGTATTTTTTCATGTAATATTATATTCATAAATGTATATGTATTATTTTATTATAAAGGTTCTAACTAAACCTAACTACGCGTCGCTGTCGCTTATTCTGATTTTATTTCTTATTAAGAGAGTAATTGCCATTTCCGTCAGAACTTAGGTATTAAAAGTATATAAAGCCATAGCAATATAAAAATGCAAAGTCGTGTTAAAAAAATCAAGTCGATCTATCAACTACTCACTGAGTTTAGTGGACACAAACATACAGAAACTAAATTTTATACATTAAGATTTTAACGCGTACACACAGCGACACATCAACCTAGACTGTTTGGACTTTGAACTATTAGTTTTTTTTTAAACCAGTTATCTATTAGACCAGTTTTTTATAAGTTGAACGCTGCGAATCGTGCGAGAGAGTGCGTTATATTTTTGTTACGCTCTAACCTTACCATTACAACGACACCACTATGCACTGTCCCTTTCCGACAATTCTTTATTTTGTATGTAGCATAGTTATGCGTATATAGGGCGTCTAACTTGATGTGTAGCCGTGTGTACTACTGTTATTTTAAATGCATTAGTAATTGCCAAACTCTGTACCCAAACCCAGGCCACCATACCAAAACTTACTTGACATCAATAATACCTATTGATTTATATAATTGAGCTTATATCTAACGTTACATGTGCTTTTGTACAAGACAACTTCAAATCGTAACTAATATTATAAACTATATTTCGCCTGCGGCTTGCGGCGGCTCGCGTATATATAGGTTAGGTTAGGTTAGATTAGTAACGGTACTTTTTTCTGCTCACATTCGCATCCTAATCCTAACTAATCCTTACTAATATTATAAACGCGAAAGTTTTTATGGATGTATGGATGTTTGTTACTCTTTCACGCAGAAACTACTGGATCGATTGCGATGAAACTTTGTATGTAGATAGCTCGAGGCCTGGATTCATACATAGGCTACTTTTTATCCCGATATTCCCACGGGAACGGGAATTACGCGGACGAAACCGCGGGGGAAAACTAGTATTATATATGCGAATGTACGTTTATTGGTTTCTTTGTTACGCTTTCACACCTTAACTACTCGTTCGATCATCAAAAAATTTTGCATGCCCGTTTTCAGGGGTACAGAAAAGGATCTTTAATCCAAAAAATAGTACTGTTACTAACCTAACCTACATTTAAGCGAGGGAACCGCGGGCATAATCTAGTAATATAACAAATGCTAATGTGGGTTTGTTTTTTACGCTTTTACGCCTTAACTTCTCGACGCTTATCATGAAATTTGGCATAAACATTGTCAGGGGTAGAGAAAAGGACATAGGGTACTTTCGTTCAGGATAAAGTATTGTAATTATTGTTCCCGAGAGATAGAAATTATTAACAAAAATTATATCATCGCGATCGAAGCCAAATCGCCGTCGGCAAATCAACTTGGTGCTAACAAAATTTAGAATTCTATATATCAAATGTAGCAACCATCGTTCTATATCCATAACAAGTTAACCAATAAGTGGTTATTTTTCTTAAGAGTATAGAAAAAACTCTCTTACCTCAAGTTAGCGAGTTCGGAGCAGGAGTTAGCGAGTAGATAGTCCCCGCTGAGTAACGCTATCTTGTTTCCAAACATCATGTCATCGGGTTCAGCCGCGATGGGTTGCCGGGAGTTCATGTTGACGAGACCCTTGTGCACTAGGTGAGAAGTTCTGATCATCTCAGTCACCTCGGCGAGGGCACGTTGGCTGGTGACAAAAAATACCATGGTAACATTAAAGCGGCGGTAGCCCGAAGGATCCTTATTTCGCGGCCTCTCGATGGTTAATCCAATGAAGGCATTGGGCTAACCACTGAGATAACACGGATTCAAATCCCATCCGTTAGACTAGCAACGTGAACCACTTTTGTCACAGAGAGCTCAGCTGGAGGGTAAGCAAGAATACTAGTCATTTACATACATACATAGATTCACGCCTGTTTCCCAGAGGGGTAGGCAGAGACTACGGATTTCCATTTGCTACGATTCTGACACACTTCTCTGGCTTCATTCACTTTTATAACATTCCTCATACACGCTCGCCGATTTAAGGTGGTCTTAACCTGGCCTTTATTATCCAGAACGTCTTCGATCTGATCAAGAAACGTTCGCCTAGGTCTTCCTCTTGCGACTGTTCCATTCACACTAGCCTTATAAACTTTCTTAGTCAGTCTTTTCTCGTCCATTATTTCTTCATGCCCAAACCAGCTTAACATACCCTTTTCTATTCTTGTCACTATATCCACTTTGATGCCAAATCTCTCTCTAATCACACTATTCCTTATTCTATCTTTCAGAGTCACACCACATATGTTTCTCAGCGCTCTCATTTTTACAGCATTTATTCTGCTCTCATGCTTCTTTTGCCATACCCAACTTTCACTTCCATCCATAAGTGTAGGCACTAATAGTTTTAGTACTAGTTATTTGTAAACCAAAAATGCAAGAAATTATCAATAATATAAAAGTAAATTCAATTTACGTGTAGTAGAGTAAACTATTGTATTCAAAATTCCTACACTATACTAAACCGGTGTTAAATTTACGATAGGTTAACACCGGTTTATGAACGGCAGATTAACGTAATGTCAAAATCTAACTCATGTCAAGTTATTTGATTGGCTGATGCTAATTCAGTCACACAATTACAACTGTTAACTAATTTTTGTGTTGATATCTCTTTCAGAAAAAGATTTTGTGTAGGAATTGTGTTATAAAATGAATTCTCATATTTCTTGCAAGAACTTCACAAAATTTTAACAGGAAAATTTTCCATAAATTGCTGCATTCGTTTATTTTTAAAACGGTTCTTAAAAATAGTGAAAGAGAGGAACCTTGACAAAAAAATATGCAACATTTTGGACCTAATAATATTATATACATAGACTGGTTTATAGATCTCTGAAGGATCAGACCAGTAATCAGAGGTGAATCACCCACATTAAGCTAGCTATGTTTTTAGTTCTATGTTGTAGATAGCAAGCCTCTGCAAGGTTCACTTTCAGACTCTATGTTTATTTTTATTTAATAAAAACAAACTCAAGAACACTTTGATCTAGAAGTCATCGCCGGGACCTCACAAGCATAAGAAAAACATGATGGTAAAAGGCCAACAAAGTAAGTAAATTCAAATTATTGAACTAATTTGCTCCAGTTTAAAAACTATTCATTTCTTTGTTTTTGGATCGCCTTGTAACCTGTTTTGTGTAAGTATATAAATAAATGACGGACAGATAACCAGCACAAGGACACCGAACTTACTGTTTACATTTACAATTAGGTTTCTAGGTATTGCATTTAGTAAAATACTTTAGACAACGTATTTTCTAAAATAGCCTATACGAAAATACAATTATGGACTTCAATAATCATACGAATCTACATAATATATTCTTTATAAAATATAATAGAGTTTTAAAAGACAATGTGTTTTGGGATTGACACAAATGTATTCGAGTAGTATTGCTTTTTATTTGAATGCATCGTTGATTGGTTATATATTAGATACACGCAAATTCTGCGGCAATTGTGTCCTGTGTAATAATAATTATAATTTAAGCCACCAAGGAGAGATAATCAAATGTTAAAATTGATTTGTTTCAATATGCGATTCTAGAAGTTCAAACTTCCTTCGTGATAAAACTATGATGCATGCCTTAGACATTTCAAGCACACGAAAATCTTTTGGTGGCGATTGAGAATAAGTACTCACGTACTGTCGTTGGCAAAAGGTTTTTTTAAATTGCATAGAAAACGAAGATTCATTCAAAATTTATAAGAAAGGCCATAACGCAATCCTCTCACTTTCTTTCAAACGTTAATTATTGTTGAGGCCCAAATGTCAAACGTTACTGCCTTTCTGGTTTTATAGAAAGTGGTTAACGGCATTCTTGTCCCGATTCTGTGAGCACACACGGCTATAATTTATACGAATCGAATGTTTGGCAGCCCATTGACCAGTTTTTAGATGGTTGCCGTTACTGCGAAATGCGTAGAGCCAAGACTTAGCTGTAGTTGGATAATTACGCATACCATGTCTTTATAGGTTCCGATAGAAGATCTCAGCAAACAAACTTATATTGCCTTGCTGCTGCGAGTAGGATTTTCAGGCTCCTTAAATAAATATGTTCAAATGATTAAATGTAACTTTGATGTTCATAAGTGTATCTTAGTGACCTAAGTTAAAAAACCAATTTTGCATTTAAAGATAGACGTTGTGTGATCTTTGGTCCTAACACCAGTGCAACATGTTGCACATACTGTAACTAAGTCATGACTTATTTCGGTTTAGCTGATACTTCTAGTATCTCCCATAAGCTACTGTAAGAACATATACTTTAGTCATCAATTAGAAACACTTAGACATTTCCCAATTTGTGACTCAGCCCTCAACAGTTAGCATCCAGTATTGAGTCTGGGCATGCGTTACTATCGACATATTTAGACAGTATGTGTGTATGTACTCCTATAATTATTGCAATACACGTGTTAATAGCCAGTACGACAATCATAAAAGTCTTGTAGAGAATACAACCAAGACATTTCCGCAAGCGAATCACAAGGCAACTTTATTCAATAATATTTATCGTATGTCTTATTTTAATTGATTGCGGAACTCATCAATCATACTGGATTCGTCTAGAAGTGCTTTATGCATAGTTGCAAGACGATGACCCCTATAAGGAAGCAGTAACTTGTGGGTTCACTTTCCAGCCTTCATCGGACGATGCCCTTTGGACAATTTGCTGGTGCAATTTGTAAACAACCTTATAAAATATAAGGTAATTATACTTACCACTTACGCTAAATAATTATAGGTAACGTTTATCTTTGCATCACTCGGACAGAAAATTCCTTAATGTCATTAAGTTCGCTTTATGCAATGAGTTTACAGGAAGTGTTGAAATACGGAACCCATTTTACATCTGTCGCTTTTATTTGTATTGCTTCTTTTCTTATTCTGTATAGATTACTAACTCGCCAAAATTAAGAAATACCAACAATTTTATGTAGGTAGCTTGTCTTTAGAAATGTGTGCGATCAAAGTGAAATTTTTATTTCTTATGTTGCACATTTCAAAAATTATTAATTTGTACTCACTATACTTGATCTAAACTTTATTTAATATTGTCTTCTGTTTACGCGAATGTTATTCATTGAAATTAAACTACTATATACGGATTTTATCGCGTTTATTGTTACACCCTGAAATAGAAAACAATCATGTGTGCGTTTAAATATTATTTATTATTATTTGCCCAATGGTCGAAATTCGTCGACCATATTATATATAATATTACTATTATACGAGTACAGTACCCGGGATAAAAATGTATGGACAAAATCGACATTAACGCGAGCGAAGCCACGTGTATATACTAATCCTTGCTAAAGTTTAATATGTTTAATAGTTAAAATAAGTAGACTAGTAAATGTAATTTACAACTCATTATTCGAGGCAAGTTATACAAATAACTAATGTGCAAACTTCGGAAGTAAATCATTAAATAAAAAAGAAAGGAATTTTCTTTTTTTATTAAATTTTCTTCTCTTTATAACCTTAAATTATGTCAAATCGCACATTCCTCCGCGCAATATGCGGGATAAACAATTTTTCTTTTAAATTTTCTTAATAAAACGCTTTTCATAAGTTTTATGGGTAGCGTATTAATGCTGATTATGAAGATAACGCAACTGATACTAACGGATGCTGGTATATCTAAGGTTATATTAGGAAAGCATTGCGAAACATAAAAACTTATTTAAAAATACAAAATGATATTAAGTCAGTGATGAATATATTTTAAAGATAATAATAAACCTTGGAATTATAAAATTTAATTATGTGAGTTTGTAGATACAAATCTGACATTCACAGATCAGTGCCGTGCACCTTCATCACTGAGATTGTGTACCAAGTAATAAATAAGTCGAATAATACGGTTTTCTAAAAGATTATGCTGTGATGTTCAGGGTTATAGAATAAGCCAAGCCGGATATACATATTTTGACAATAAGTGAAGTCAAATACTTTCACTTGTATGTCGTGAATGAGCATACTGAACTGAAAGCATACTGAACTGAACATAAGAAAGTCTTGTAAAGCCGGACTTTTAAGCTGATATGAAAGACGCTCATATAAGCTCCGGACTTTTCTTGACACTCGGTTGGCGTAGCGTACAAAACTACCGATTGTCTGCATTACTAAATACGACTGTGCATGAGTTGTCGAATCCGATCACGAGTTAAACAAAACACGAGGTAATCAAATGGTATGACCTCTGAATCTTCTTCGAAGAGGTTAATGAAAACACTATGTGGATCTGTGTGTCTGTCTGTTAGAGACCGGCATAACTCCGGCACCACTGGACCGATTGCCTTGTAACTTGGTGTGAAGACAATATGGGCCCTGTGGGTCAAAAGACCCTCGAGATATAGGGGACACAAGGTCACATGTATTTTAAATGCTTTCACATTTAAGACCTTGTTAAGTTTGTCTGTGACGATTATCAATAGCAGGATAGAGTTATAAACTATGCTTGTATTACGAAGGAACTGGCGAACTGTGGATCTAAAGCATCTCTAAGTACACCTTCGATGGTTTAAACGCGTGAATTAATATATGTATGATGGAATGAAAATGTGCTTCTACATACCTATGAAGTACGCCGGCCGCTTTGTCCTGTTCCATGTCTGGTATCTCAGGGCTGTGGCCGGCCGCCTTAGACACAAGGAGCACGATGAGACCCCACGCCTGCATGTTGTTTTTGCCATTGTAGATTAGATTCCTGTGGAAAAGGTATATACGATCAGTAAGGTGTATCTTCACTATTAATCCTAACTAATATTATAAATGCAAATGTGAGTTTGTTTGTTACGCTTTCACGCCTTAACTACTCGACCGATCGTCATGAAATTATGCATAAACGTTGTCAGGAGTACAGAAAAGGACATAAGGTACCTTTCATCTACAAAATAGTACTGCTCCCGAGGTATAGAAAATTGACATAACCTACATTTTCGCTAGCGGGACCGCCGTTAGAATGTAATAGGTACTACAATATAACAAAAAATAAATCAATTTATTGTTTGTGTGTTATAAGTCGTTTATTTAAACGTACATTTAAAATTATAATAATTAGGTATATAAGTAAGTACACATCAATAATATTAAATAGGTAATTGGGGATTTGCACGCGTAAGAATACTACCTATTAAGTGCTTTATTAGTTTGAATCTATATAACAACAAATTGCTTGAGCTTTATTATATACAAGTAATCTTATTTCTATCAGGTATATTGACTCGCGATTTTAAACCATTTACGGCCGACTGCTAATTCTACTACTGTACTGTCGAACAGTTCTTAAGGATATTGTCTTCTGTTTACGCGAATGTTATTCATTGAAATTAAATTACTATATACGGATTTTATCGTCTCCCCGTGACCATGGCTGCTGAAAAGCAACCGAAACGTCAGGGAAAGTGTAAACCTAAATATAAATAATATTAATAGTTTTAATAATTTTATTAGCATAAAAATTAGTAAAATTCAATAGTAGCAGTAGTGTAACAGTTTTCAAAATTGTGTAATAGATACAGTGTTAAATAAATAGCGCGATAAAATCCGTATATAGTAGTTTAATTTCAATGAGTTCTTAAGGAAGCAGCCTCTGAATATACATATACATATGTATGTATATGAGTATAACGACAAAATGGCTTGGGCCTTTGCTTATATTTGAACATTGTTGTTTCAATATTAGTAAATCGACTACGCGGATGGCGTAGTGGTTTAGGTGGTCGCCTCGCCACTACCATTGCGCTAAGTGTTGTGGGTTCGAATCCCACACGGGACAAAATCTTTGTGTGATCCACAAATGGTTGTTCCGAGTCTGGTTGTTCTTTGTGTCTGTTGCTTGAATGTTTGTAAAATATACTGCGAGACAGGCATTACTCCCAGTGCGGGAGAGGATTTTTTAATAAAAAATATAAAAATTGGCTATGTCCTATTTCCTTTTGTCCCCGCAAGAAACCCATCTAAAATGCAACGACGGCTATGATTCGTTCCTAAATAACAATTGTTGCCTTAAATTACCCTTTCGAATTTCATACAAATTCATCTTCGTAAAGGTATTATGTAATTAAATACACTACGAAACCATGACCAATGTTTAAAAAGTAATCTAAGCCAAGAGCAATTTGTAAAGTCAATTGCAGTTGCATAACCTTTGGTGTCACGTTTTACTCTGTTCTTCCTGAAAAGCGAAGCTTAATTTTCTACTGCAAATACATATAATAATGTACAAATATAAATGATTTTCAAAGACTTTCGACTTTGAATTATTTTTATGAAATAAAACGTTTTACAATAAATATGATTAAATAATATCAACCCTGTATTCAATTGTCCTACTGTTCTCAGTGTGAGAAGGCCATATTTATATAATATTTTAGTATCACAGCGTATACAATTATACAACTTAATACTACTAATCAATGAAAAAAATATAAGTAGGTATTTGGTGTACCATACAATCCAATAAGAAACATAATATTGTCTTCTGTTTACGCGAATGTTATTCATTGAAATTAAACTACTATATACGGATTTTATCGCGTTGTTTATTTATCACTGTATTACAAAATTTTGAAAATATTACTCTACTACTACTATTGATTTTATTTGACTAATTTATAAGCTAATAAAATTTCACGGGGAGTGACCATGGCTGCTGAAAAGCACCCGAAACGTCGGGGAAAGTGTAAACCAAAAATAAATAGATTTAATAGTTTAAATAATTTTATTAGCTTATAAATTAGTCAAATAAAATCAATAGTAGTAGTAGAGTAATATTTTCAAAATTTTGTAATACAGTGATAAATAAACAACGCGATAAAATCCGTATATAGTAGTTTAATTTCAAAGAAACATAATTTTAGGTACCTATATATCAGCAATATTAAAATTTATACGTATTTTGTAATAAAACACCGACATAAAATCCTTCAACGACAGACCAGCCTTCAGATCAGCTTTGAAACTCAACTCTCTAGTACAATCACTTGCGTACAAACGAAGACCAATGAACTGATACATATACTGTGCTATAAACCTAGCTTTGACGTAATAATCAGTCGATGCAGTAAATTGATTATGATGAGTACACAAATGTGAATTGGCAATGATGTGCAATGTTGTAATCATGCAATAATATTCAGGACGTAGTAGCAGTTACCCCTGCACGCGATACATTACGACGTTACGATCATAATCCGCATCATAACCTCCGTATTCTCAATAATGTAATATCCAGCTAACTACTTATTTTCTTACCTTTGTTTTGTAACAAACGCCTGTACATCTTCGAAGGGATAGGCAGAGATGTAATCCTAAACCTAACTAATTTTATAAATGCGATTGTGGCTTTCTTTGTTACTCTTTCAAGCTTAAACTACTAGACTGATCATCATAAAATTTCGTATACGCGTTGTCAGGGGTACAAACTAGGACACAGGGTACCTGTCATCTAGAAAAAACACTGTTACTAATCTCACCTATCCTACATTTGCGCGAGCGAAGCCATATCAAAACTATGCTTCCAGATCCCACGTAATAAGGTACCATATTATTGTCTATAGGGGACAGTTCCAGACTGTGATGCTACTAAGAATTTTCAAATGGATAAACCCAATGACTACACGTTCGGACACTAACTTTAGTGCAGACATACGCTATGAGATCAACAGGTCTGGCAACGAGTAAGTTGTACATATCTAGTAAAAATGCATATTATCGAGCTTAAACGTCACTAGGATGCGACAGTAGTATCTAATAGGGATTTTACTTTTGTTCGGTTACCGTAGCGAGTTTGTTAGCAAGATTTTACAGAATAGCAATGCAGATACTCATCGAAATGCTCGAAATTGTTTTGCTACAATCAATGCTTGTGCCAGTCTTATTATAGACTAGCTATGCCCGTGGTTTCACCTGCGCTTATGGTTACTGCGCCGAGCCCGTGGGTCTACGACCATGTTATAAATAGCCTTCCTCGACAAATAGGCTATCCAACCCTAAAATATTTTTTTATTTTGAACCAGTAGTTTCTGAGATTAGCGGGTTTAACCAAAAAAACAAACTATTCAGCTTTATAATATTACTATAGATAAAAAATTATGGATCATAAACTTAGTAAGGAGCTTAAGCAATTTACTAAAAGAAATTTAGAATACCGCTTGCTTAATATCGTTTCTCATTTTGTTCGTATTTTTGCGTTCATAGATTAATCGAATAGACCATTTACTCACAAAAAAAAGTAATAGGTAGGTACCTATCTATTTTTATATTTTTCATTGAGCTATAGTCCAATAACTATTTTGTATTTTCAACTTCGTTGACAATAACGATTAATACAAACTATACAGCGTATATACATAGGTGCTGCACTCTCGTGTTCTTCCAAAACGACCTGGATGCACCTAGTAAGTAGACTGGTTTTATCTACTTAGCCACATATCTCTTGTGGCCAGACACAAACTTTAAAAAGCTGTTGAAACTTTTCGGTATGTATTTCAAATGGTTTTCAAGTCGAGAATGGTATGAGCTAGTTATAGGCTTATATGCCTTTGAGTATGTCTTTATAAAGTTGAAGAATTAAGTAGTGCATGTATTTATTCATATTATAAAATTGTAACTAATCGATGTTTGTATATTGGAAATACTTAGGTAAAAGTAATGCCTGAGACTACATATAATAACAGCTATAAAGGCCAACGCAATTATTGTTATATTTTTTGCCTGTCTGTCTATATGTTTGTATGCGCATCACGCAAAATCTACTGCACGAAATTAATGTAGTTTTCATAGTTATATTACTGGAGGACTATCTTAAAATCTGGTGCATGTTTAATCTTGATGCGCCCCTTAGAAATCGAGTATAATGTGTGATCAGCTTTTTTAACACGCTAAGAAAGAAACATTAGTGCCTTTCGCAGACAAAAGCTAGTCCGAAATACGAGTTGTTAGCTCCCGGTTATACAGAATGTCATCGAACTTTGAACGACAGAATTTTACGTAGGTATTCTATTCTTATACCTACGTATAATGCTGTCGTTCAAAGTTCTAGCTGAAATTATGTTTTAATTTTTACTACTTACTATTATAAATGCAAATACGTGTTTGTAAGTTTGTCCTTATTTCACACAACTATAGAGAATATGCGTATGGATAGTTTATGGAACGCAGAGTGAAATAAATAACATTATACATACTTATTCTATAAAAACATCTCATCTACTGTGAAAGAGCATTAAAATCAAAATTATGCCTAAAAGTTATTAATCTATATAAAATGTTCGTAAGACACATTAAGTTTATCGAAATTGAAACCTATAAAAATCTAACTAAGTTACGTTTTCACGGCTTATCTACTCGACTGATCATCATGAATTTTCGCTAAACGTTGCCAGGACGTAGAAATGGACAAAGGGTACCTTTCATCTAGAGAAATGTACTGTTACTAACCTAACCTACGTTTAGGCGAGCGAAGCCGCGGGCAAAATCTAGTATAAGACATATAATAGTTTTACAAGTTTTGTAAAGAATCTCGCAGAAGGTTTTAAACACTGGTTTTAAATATAATAATATTAACAATATCGGATCTCGATGTTCGAGCGTTAATATTTTTTATCGTAATGCGCAATACCAAAATAAATATCGATACCGGAACCGTTATTGTACGATACATATATTACCTTCTCTCCTTATTTGCTTTTTTATTAAATTAAGTATACGCTTATTCATTTCAAGCATAAGGGGAAGAACTGTGAATATGGCTATGTACTCGCAGTACTTTTATTATATTCGTATTTTACACGTTTATTTATCAAGTGAAACAACCGACCCATTGTCTATATTTCGGTGACGGTACTAATTACCTGAGGCACCAGAAAAGTACTACCTGTTTCACTTTTGAGTTACACCCATTGAATGTGAGCGCCAGAGGCTCGCTTATAAACATCGCTCATCCCTTTACTTTAAACCCACTTGCGCCGACTCTATATGGTCTTAGGGTGTGTGAGCCAATACCAATATACATTGAAATTAAACACTATATACGGATTTTGTCGCGTTGTTTATTTTACTTTGAAACACTTTTATTACATAATTTTGAAAACTCTAACACTACTATAATTGAACTTTACTATGCTATTTAATTTAATTAAAACTATTAATATTTAAGTTTACACTTTGCCCCGACGTTTCGGTCGCTTTACAGCAGCCATTCAATAATAGTAGTGTTAGAGTTTTCAAAATTATATATTAAAAGTGTTTTAAAGTAAAATAAACAACGCGACAAAATCCGTATAAAGTGTTTAATTTCAATGTATAACATTCGCGTAAACATAAGATAATATTATGACAATCCCAATATAGGTAGGATTGAGCCCGCTCGCTACCAGCAATTTCTCCTCTTATCCTTAGTAATACACTAACTGTATAAAAAGTAGCAATATTATATTTATATTAGTTAGCACTTGTTTACCATTCCATGGAACATTATAGTTACAAAAAATATATATTATATAAAAGTCCCTCCAAAACTTTTAAGTCGACGCTCCTGTTTAATCGCCTACAAGCGACAATAGGCTTCATTCACCGTTTACCAACAGGCTAGCCACATGCTTGATGCTACAATTTTTGTATAAAAATATCTAAGTGACACAAAGAACTACATAGTTAAAACGCAAATAAGAAAGGAGCTGCCGCTATAATCGTTTTCAGAATTTTGGTGTGCTAGTGAATTGTGAGCTTTATGAACAAGCAAAGATTAACAGTGCATTTTGAGTACACTTGAAGTAAAAGTAGAATATGCCAATGTTTATTTTGTTTTTATAGCTTATAATGTGTGTTTTATTGTGTAAGTGGGCGTTAGAACTGCAATTAAGAGATTGATAAGGTCAATTACAGCTATCGTCTGTCCAAATAGAATGTGCAGCTTTCGAATTCAGTTTTTATATGTTATAATCTATATTTTGCTATTTAAAATGTGTGACAATAACTTCTGTAGTTTCATGTTATCGTTTTAGTTCTTATTTTAAAGACTATGTTTTTTTAAGTATCCTCCAACTTTACGAACCTTTAAACAGGTCACAAATTATTTAAGAAGCTCTCGCCTCCCGTGGGACCGGCATTCATAATTTCAAGCAAATAGTCATACATCGATAAGTATTTAGTCTGATAACACTCAACACCTAGCCAGGATAAACTAGATTATCTATGCCAGTGATATCCAACTAGTATCGCACGCAGATTGTAAAATTAGATTGACAAAACTTTGTGTAATCCACAAATGGTTGTATCGAGTCTGGGTGTTCTTTGTGTCCGTTGTTTGAATGTTTGTAAAGTCCCCGCGATACCGGAATTATTACAAGTGCGGGAGCAGTCTTTAAAAATCAAAAGCTCTATCTTAAAAGTGGTACGGGGTGAATACGAACTGGAAACCACCAAACAATAGATACTTAAAGGTGAAAAGCCATTTTTCCTGCACCTTTCACCTTCACCAGGGAAGACAGGCCCCTTCTCAGTGTGAGACGGTTTAAATTATAGTAGTTATCTATACATGCTGGCTGAATACGAGATAGCAGACTTCACAAGCAAGCTCTTAATAGTTAATATATAGGTTTACTCACGTTCAAATCACCGTTAAAGCGAGCGATAAATTAACCAACTAAAACACACAACCACGAAAAATCGCAGGTGCGTCAATCTGACTCGCGAACTTTGCGTGGCAGTCCAACACTCCAACTAACAACTCCAACACAGGTTTCCCACTAGGTCATCGCTGTTAATAATGGTTTAGAAAGTGTACCTACCTGATGCTGATGAACAGTCTAAAACTACCTAATTGCTGAACGTACAATCTATTTACAGAGAAATATAAAATATCACTCAAAGTACTTGGGGAGGTTCAATACGAATCGCTATTGATAGAAAAATGGTCGTGTGAGTTTATTATTAGGTCGAATACACGATAGCCTCTTAAAATTGTATTAATATATTCTAGCTAGCTGACCCGCGAAACTTCGTCTGCTTCACATAAGACAATTTTCCCCGTTTTTGCAACATTTTTCATTGCTGCTCCGCTCCTATTGGTCGTAGCGTGATGTTATATAGCCTTCCTCGATAAATACGAAATCTAACACTAAAAGAATTTTTCAATTCGAACCAGTAGTTCCTGAGATTAGCACGTTCAAACAAACAAACAAACTCTTCAGCTTTATAATATTATATTATAGTTATGGGATCGATGAATAAAAAATATATGTAGGTTACTATGTTTCATTGTGATTTTAAAAAGATTTTTATTCCCTTATAACTCTATTATTTCTAAAATTAAAGTAGCTAGCATCAGCAATCTGCCAGTGAATGTCCCATCAAATTAATCCAACCGTTTTAGAGATTAGCCGGAATAAACAGACAGACAGACAAAATATTTACCAATAGAATTTTGATATAGGTATTAGACATTTTGTACACACGGACAATCTGCAATTCAGTCTTTTAGCAACTTAGATGTTTTGCCTACCCAGTCTTTCTGCAATCAAGTCATTTTGGTTACTCAGACGTTTTAATGTCCAGACTATCTGACCCTAACACGTATATACATTTATATTGCATTTAGTAAAAAGCTGTTATTTTGACATTACAAACAGACAGTTCAATATTATTTATTTGCATCGATAAAATAATCTTGTCGATAAATAAAGCAAATATTATTGGTTTTCTCCATATATAATAGATAGACGTAACAAATTAAATTTCTAACATTGGCTTGCGAGTGCATCTCAAGCCAGAATTTTGATTATATTTGATTTATTTGATTAGTTACATATTTTATAATTGCAGATGGGTAGTGCGTTTTCCTATTCAAAGCTTCGAAAGTATTATTAAGTAAGTAATTAAAGTGCACGCACTTAGCCGTTTTCAACAAAGGATGATTACTGCCGACTAATTTGCGCAGGTGAAGCGCTACATTGGCGATTTCGTCGCTCAATACCCATCGAAGACTCAGGAAGGAGGTTGGATATCCGACGATCTTCTCCGCCTCGCTCACAGCTCTGTTCCAATCCGGCTTCGAGTTATGTTGTGTAATACTTGCTCGCTGCGAACTACATGTGCTCACTTCCCTCACAGTACAAGGTCCCCAAAGTTTCGAAACTAACGCACTAGATGACTGAACTTTCACCAAATCGCTTCTTACAACACTGTACAAACGGCTTAAACTCATTTTAATAGCTAACTATGACAAATTAGGATTACCAATGAGTACGCAATACGAATTTCGAAAGCGCGAAAGTGATTATTTGTTTAACAAACACTTCACTATACGAAAATCACAATAAAGACACAAAAAAAAACAAAGACGTTGTAAGAACACAAAATAATACTAAATCACTATTAATTTTAATCTGCCCTACTAAACTACAAATTGTTTTTGGCTATTATATAAAATTAATATATTTCGTAAATAATTTCTAGAAGAACTACGAACGTCTTACACTTTCGCGCGAAAATATTTAACTGACCGAATGATGAAGGCAAGAAAGAATGAGGTCTTTATCTACGACTACGATACGAATTATCTTCAAACTTTGACGTAAAGTGAACGAACTTCGTTTATCAGTCAAACTGTTACATAAAGCTTCGTTCACAGTAAAAATCGAGTGTACTTTATTTGCAATAATTTTATTATTGGATAGTGTAACTTAAACTTTGACATAATTTTGTCTTATGTTTACTCGAATGTTATAAATTGAAATTAAACACTTTATACGGATTTTATCGCGTTGTTTATTTTACTTTAAACACTGTTATTACATAATTTTGAAAACTCTAACACTACTATTATTGAACTTTACTACTATTTAAGCTATACATTTTCTAATTAAAACTATTTATATTTAAGTTTACACTTTCCCCGACGTTTCGATTGCTTTTCAGCAGCCCATGGTCACGGGCTGTAAAGCAATCGAAACGTCGGAGAAAGTGTAAACTTAAATATAAATATTTTTAATAGTTTTAATAATTTAATCAGCTTAAAATTAGTAAAGTTTAATAGTAGTAGTAGTGGAACAGTTTTTTAAATTATGTAATGAAGTGTTAAATAAATAACGCGATAAAATCCGTATATAGTTGTCACAGCATGGTGATAAAGATTTATAATAAAATGCCGAAAAAAATACGAGACCTCCCTTTAAATTTGATTAGATATATACAAAAATGGCTAGTGGTAAAGTGTTTTTATTCAATTGGAGAATTTATAACTTATAAAGATTTTTATTAATTATTTATTCTTTGCTTTTACTTGTTTAAAATTTTTAATGTGTACTAAGTAATTTTATATAATAACTGTAATTTTGTGGAATTGTAACAATTAAATAATGATTAATGAGTATGAACATTAATAAAATAAAAATAAATAAAATATCTTTATTTTCTTAAACTGAGAAAGACCACTAGGTTAAGAAGAACCAAATGTGACCCCAACCACTAGGTTGGGGGTCTCCTTTTAAGTATATAAAATATTTGTAACAGAAAGCTCCGAACATTGGATAACATTTGCATGATGCCAGACAGGCGATATAATATGATGTATATAATTAGCGAATAAATAAGTATGAATTTGAATTTCTGCTTTACACAGCGTTTTAAGAAACCATTGCGACTGAGTCCTAAGTAAAGATTGAATGAATGATTGAACTACTACAATTAGAACCAATGTTGCCATAGCACATTAGGTCTTATTTTATAAAATTTTGGAGACGGCCAAGTTTAATTTGCAATCGGATGACATTTTAATATTTGACAACATTCGTCATCAAAGGACATACCTACCTAAGCAACGATTAAAAATACAATATTACATTGCTTGTCAATTACATAAGGCTTTTTTTTATATAGCAGCCCGACGGATACTTTTAGAGAACCAATCAAAACGAGCAACCAATCATATCACTTCGATATAAGTAACATTCTTTCATTCTTGTGCTCAATCTTCAGTTCTAGTCTGTGATCTTTACCGAGCGAATCAGCGCACACTAATACCGCTAAATCGTTCATGCTCAAATTGCTCAATTGGACAATTGCTCATTCATTCAGTTACTCGCGTACTGCCGGTTACAGTAGTCGTCTGTAGAGCGGTCACTACGTATTACCGGTGTATTTTCAGTGTTCCAGTTATTCTTCAATTTCTCAGTACTGCACATTTGTTGTTATACGATAACAATTGTGTGTTAAAGTGAGAACTTAACGTTGTGGTGTAGGCGAAAAAGGTTTATTTCATTTACCGAACGTACTTTGAGGTAAGAAATTTTTGTTGCATTCTGTAGATTTTTTTACGGGCTATGTCTGGCACGTCTTTCGCAAGCACCAAATATTCCACGTGTAGTGTATACGTGGTAAAAATCAGCGATAGGTGCCTATATTAGATACTAATGTCAGCAAAAATTATAACTATTATCCGTGCGTGTTCCTCTACCGGTCGTTAAATTAAGATAAGTCTAATATTATACGTAACAAATCGTTCGGTATATTTTTAATAACTGCGCACAGCAACAAGAACGTGTTGTTTTCACATAAACCATGGCAAAATTACGATTAGCATATTTATAGTGTTACAGTATTGCATCACAATAACAACGATTATCGAGAACAAATATATTATGTACTTACCGAAATAATCATCAATCGTCAGATTCTGAAAAGAAAGACCTAAGATTTAATAGATTGTTCTGTCTATATTATAGTTATCTATTGAATATAATTATGTAAACATGATACATAATTAGAATTCATCTTCACGGTCAATGATCGACCATCTGGTTATTATACTTACACCATGACCCGAAGATACGTATTACGTAGGTACGGTATTATTTCTTTAAAGCGAACCGGTATTTGTGGCGCCTGCAATGTTTATTATGATAAAGTATTTTACTGGCCATCCATATATCGAAAAATACAGTTTGACAGGCCAATATAAAAATAATTTGACACTCAGCTGTTTTAGTTTAAAACTGTTACTATTTAGTACATGCACTACTTCTATTAATTATAATGACAATTAATGTTGTTTATGAAATACTTTATGTATTACAATAATTACCACATTTTCTTTATCACCAAGAGGGATTAATAACCTTTTGCCCTGACATGGTTGTTTCCCTGTATAGATAAACAATTTATTTATAGCTTTGAAAACCTCTGTATCAGGACCTAGAACCCATTGAAATTATACCACTTAGTTAAAGTTAATAATTTTGATAACAGCTCGATAAAACAATCTACTTGAAAAATATTAGATTATTAAGCCAAGTCATTCAAAACTGTTAAATGGATCAGTTTCTATAGAATGCCAAAACACTAACGAATATGAAAATGACATCAACAGTACACTGTTAAATATTATAAAATGGTTAGACAATAATAATCTAAAGATAAATTTAAATAAAATAAATATAATACAATTTTCACAAAGACTGCATAATCCAAATTTAAATATTGACTAGAATAATATAAAAATTAGTCAAGTTAATACCACAAAATTTCTGGGGCTCCTAATAGATAATAAACTTAATTGAAAAGCTCACATAGAAGCCCTATGCAAAAAAATTAGTAGCTCAGCATAATTATGCTCTATTTAAACTTGCTCCCACTCTAAGTTATGACGCTTTGCTCACTGCCTACCATGGTACAACCTTGGCATACCTAAGATATGGAATACTATTTTGGGTAAACTCAACTGATATAGATCTAGTATATAATGCACAAAAAAGCTGTTTATGAGCAATTTTTAAACTACAAACATGGGAAAGCTGTGTACCATACTTTAAAAAGTATAAACTACTAACCCTTCCATCTCTCTATATTTTTTAAATAGCTGTTTTTGTGAAATCAAGCATTGAACTTTTTGATACTTTGGCACAAACGGTTACCTGTAATAGAAGGCAAATCACCCAGAATAGACTTCATCTACGCAAATAAAAGACAGCTCTATTACACAAAAGCGTTTACTGTATGGCACCAGCAATTTATAATAAATTACCAAATGAATTTAAAAACTTGGACATTAATTTATTTAAAAAACAAGTATGTAACTATTTGGCAAAGAAATGTTATTATAAAGTTAATGATTTTATGGAAGGCGATTAATGAATTATTTTATTTTAATTACAATTTTATTTTGACATCATGTTATCTTGATTTATATACCTACTTGACTTAATTATATAATACCAACTACTACTATTAAGGACAAATTACATTTTGACATATAATATAATTATTATGTTATTTATTTACTATTGACACATTGCCATTATTTATACAATAAATTATCTAAATTATTTTCTAATGTTAAATTATGCATGCCGAATAGGTAGAATAAAGAGAACTGTAATAAATGAACAAAATTAGTATAACATCTATATGTATTCAATCAATTTATTTGCTGAATAAAGGTATACCTTTATTCAGCAAATAAATGGATTTGATTTGATTTGGATATGTACTTGAGAATAATGAGTCAATGTCACCATAATATCTAGACAAAATAAAACAACATTGTTTTTACACTGGGATCTAAGTGTAGACACAGAAAAGTTAAAATAGCTTACAAATGGTGTAGTTGACACCCAAACTTATTCAAGAACATTGTGACCTTGATTATGTCTTGGAGTATACTTAAAAATTAAAGGCTTAATATTAATAAGACTTCACTTCAAAATCCTGTTAGTATAAAACAACATTGTTTTTACACTGGGATCTAAGTGTAGACACAGAAAAGTTAAAATAGCTTAGAAATGGTGTAGTTGACACCCAAACTTATTCAAGAACAATGTGACCTTGATTATGTCTTAGAGTATACTTAAAAATTAAAGGCTTAATATTAATAAGACTTCACTTCAAAATCCTGTTAGTATAAACCAATTTCTGTACCCATTGCTCTTAGAGTATTATTACTTAAACTGTCTGATTATTAGATATTGGTTCTTATATGAGTTAAGCAATCACACCGGTAACACTATATATATTCCTTTTTCATTATGGTATCACACTTTTGTTAACATAATAAAACAAAGTTATGGGTATTTCTTACTATGGTTTCCTTCATAGTTATTATAGTGCAAATTATGTTTTTGATACACATATTGAAAAAGAAACTAACTTTGGTAGAACTCGAGTAGTTTATAAATCTGACTCATAATGACCGGAATAATTATGTTGCCCTAGTTAATAAAAGTTGCTTATTAAAGCTTTAATAAATTAATTGCCAACCAGTCAAATCTTTGTGATCTTAACCTTTCTTTTCTTTGGTACATTTACAACCTACCATCATTCAAATTAAGTTAAGACACTTATGCATGTATTATCTAGCAGCAATATAAAGCTGCTTAAATTATGTGTAATTGTTTGCACACAATTTGTATGCAATTCTTCAACTAAAATAAAATTAATGTTAGTATGTTGGTGTTTGTTTAAACCATCATCTGGAAAGTCAAGGATCTGTCGCTTAATTTTCTTACACAGTATGTGTTAATACTTCTTACCTTGATCAGACTCTTAAGACTAATAACAGTAAAATATTCTCATTCAATTATCTGTTTACAAAATCTTATTAAGGCACTCCTTACTCTTTTTACTTATACAGGGTGATATTGTCTTCTGTTTACGCGAATGTTATTCATTGAAATTAAACTACTATATACGGATTTTATCGCGTTGTTTATTTAACACTGTATCTATTACATAATTTTGAAAACTGTTACACTACTTTTACTACCTATTGAATTTTACTAATTTTAAGTTTTACTTTTGAATTTTACTAATTTTAAGCTAATAAAATTATTAAAGCTATTTATATTTAGGTTTACACTTTCCCCGACGTTTCGGTTGCTTTTCAGCAGCCATGGTCACAGGGAGACTAAGATGGCAGTTGTCTCAATGTTCCAGTGTAGTTATTTCAAAGTACCCAAACATAATTTAGTCATTGGTGTTTCTATTTACGCAGAAAGAGCTCAAAGTATCATGAAGTCTAGCTGTAATATTAGGAAGAAGATGTAAAATTAAAAAGTATTTACGTTGAACTGCGTGTACAAGAACATCGTCCTGCAGTAGACTGAAATGTTATGTAAAAGGTCCATCCTGCCGTCTGGGGACATACGAAATCATGACATCTTCGGTCGAGTATGATCGATCCACCACGACTCACGGCCAATCTATCAACCGTCCCGTCATCAAATCATGTTTTGAATATTCGATTCTGATTCTAATTATGGTCAATTTTCGAATAGGTACCATATTGTAATGTATTCGTTGGTGGCAGTTTGGGTTTTTGTGTTACTAAATTTCGATTTCTAAGTAGTTCGATTTCTCTGACCAAGATTATTATGTTCGATTACTATGTCATACACGATTAATTGCTATCATAAGCTCACTATTGCACTATGCAACCAACTAGGCTTTAAATATCTTCTATTTATAGCTATATACCTATATACGTTTGTTGAATAGTTATAGATATAATACCACTATCTGATACTTATATAGCAACTATATTACAAAAAAAAAAAAAAATTGTGCTAGCTACTGCGTTTGACTATGCAAACAGCAAAACTAATGCGTCAGCAATGTTTCCATGCCAGTAATAATGTCATCGCTATCACGGCAAAGAAAATATTATCATTGCAAGTAAAAGTTTCCGTTATTGTAATAACGTTGACGCTCGCGATCCGTCATTGTCAGCGCTGTACAATATAATTTGAGCACTGCCTTAAACCGATCCCGTACAATATTGATTTGCATTCGGATTATTGTGTTGTTAGAGATACCTACGATGCGAATTGTATTTACATTTTGACCATTCATTGGTGAGAGATATTCTTATGTAGGTATATTTTGAATTTTATCGAATGACTATATTCGAGAAATTCGAATGTTCAATGGATTGTAGGGACAGACATAGTTGTAAACAGAATTTAGATTTTGTTTAAATATCATATTTTAAGTGTTGTTTTTTTAAGTTTCCACGCTGGTTTGTCCCCACTGGTGTAGTTTCTTTAAACATAAATACATTTTATCATTTGTCTGCCTAACATATAAAATACAAACGATATAAAAAATATGCAATTTTATATTTAAATTAATTTTCGGACATAAAAATACATCATCTGGCTCACTGATTTTCAGTTACCTATTTAACAAAAACCATGTCTTATCTTTGCTCGTATTTGGCGAGATAATACATATATAATTTAAATGTTAGTATTTTTGTAAAGTAAAGCTCCATTATCACGTAGATAGTTAAGTCTCCCAGAAAACAGTTAGCAGAACAATACATTTTCCTCATTTCTATATCGTTATAGACTAAAAAACTGACAATCGTTTGTCGCATTTTTGTTAAACGTTAACGAAACCGGCTTGCGAACAAAATCCAACGATATATTTCTAGTGCTAATGTCGATGAACTGTAATTTTCTAGGACAAGGCGATTGGTTTTTATTTAAACTTCTTAGGTTATGTGACGTGACTGCCATGTGGATAACACGCTATGAGTTTATGAATGAACAACAGTAATAACAACATGCCAGTCAGTATTCGGCTTTACAAGCACAATGTGCCTTTCCCTTATTGCAGAACTGCATTTATCGCAACTGGCTGTTTTGATAGCTCCTTGACATAAGCTCGGTTGACTCCTTGGCCCGATCGGGTCAAGTGTAAAATGTAGAAATGGCATATTTGACGACAAGTTACGTTTGAAGTTACACATACGTGATATGGGTCATTTGGTAGACGCATTTCCAGGTTCAGGACCAGTTTGGTCCGGAGTGAGAGGTCGTGGAACGCTGTCGCCTCCTTATATGAGGAAGTTATTTCCATCAATAAGGCGGCGGAGCGGTAGAGGGAGCGCTTAAGCACTCTCCCCAACCGCAGAACCGGGCGTCGGAACGCGCAAGATGACCTCCAGCCACCATGAGGTTTGACCTGGAGGTGGTGGGCTTCGTGGGCCTGTCCGTCATCCGATCAGCACCAGGTTCGAGAGGCAACGTGCGTGTTCCCACGCGCGGCTCTGTCATTTCCGTTTACCCTCTAGGGTGGGGGAGGGACAGTAGGCATTTTAAAAGTGAGCCTAAAGGGTACGGGGTCTCGACCACATACGCAAGTGATTCGCGCGGCGCCGCCGATTGCGGTTTTGTCCACCGTACAGGTACACCGTGGTAGGTTTAGTCGGTATTCCGGGAGGTCCATTATTATCTTTCTTTTTTATACCGGTGAGACCGACATAACCCTTCCGCCCGGCCCCGCGGAGGGGTATGCGTCAACGCATTAAACCCAAGTTAAAAAAACTACGGTTCCCTTATTGCCACTGTTCTATATTTTACGTCTTTATTTAGAAAGATTGTGCAAAATGTTGATGGGACTTTCCCATCAACATTTTGCTCTATCTTTTTCGGATGGATGCTAATGTGCAAAATTGCAATAAGTAATTCAAAATTAACAGATATAATGAAGTACATACTTAACAAGCTTAGAATTAGGCATGCTGTATTATTGTTTGAGACATTAATGATATGAAAATAAGAATTACTAATATGATATAAGAAGGTTATAAAAATTAAATGTCTTTGAAACCGTACAAATAGAAACATATCGATGCACATTATAATACCTAATTTATTTTCAAAGAACGCGTGTTTTGTTGGCTTGCACTTAGTTCGTCTGCATCTGCAATATGGTTGTTTTACATGACAAAGACGTCATAGAAATAATGTGCTTCATATTTAAAATCCTGGTAGGATGTCAACATTATCATTACATATCTTCAATTTCAATTTTTCAATTATATTTATATTCAAAATACATTGTTATTGATTTGTTTATCCGTGATTGTTACGAAAGGAGTTTCATTCGAATATTTTACGATTCCGCATTCGAATGGTCTTTGTGACAGTCGTGCTATTCTGTAAGAACGTTTACGAATCTCGACAGTTGAATACGCGGAGAGATATTAAATTCGCAATCCGTTAATTTTGAATGCGCTAGTGGGGTCTCATAGTCGACCGTCGCAGTAATTTGTATGTACACGCATATAAATGTCGTGTGAGAAAATATTGACAGTTGAATTTAATATTCTGTAAGGAAATACCCGTCTCGACTGATGAGTTTCATCAGTGGCCAAATACGAATTCAATTGTCTGCTTTGGAAGTGAGCTTTATCGTCTAAGGGAATCTCGGTCCAGTTATAAAATCTGTTTGTAATTATCTGATGCAGTTATTTTGTTTGTCACTATATAGATGTTTGTTGTCCAGGTATGGAGTGGGAAGGGCCGCCCAAGCAAGGCTTGTACGACCCTCAGAACGAGCACGAAGCCTGCGGTGTTGGTTTTGTAGTTGCTATCGACGGGAAACGTACTCATAAAGTAAGTAAAACATATCATTACAAGTCTATTGTCAGAGTAACAACGTGCAAGTACATACATAGGTATATAGCGATTTGATTGAGCAAAATTGATTCGAATTTTATTCAAATATTATAGTATGATGCGCACTTGTAGAAATACTATGTACGTTGTACTGTAAGGGTGATTCCGTTACAGTGTAATAATCATTTAATACCAGACCTGTATTAAATTGTCCCACTGCTGGACACGGGCCTCTTTTCAGTGTGAGAAGGGTTAGGCCATAATTCGCCATGCTAACCCAGTGCGGATTGGCAGAATTTACATATCTTCGAGAACATTATGGAGAACTCTCAGTTGTGCAGGTTTCCACACGATGTTTTCCTTTTCCGTTAAAGCAAAGCTATAATTAACTATTGAACAGGCACATAACTGCGCAAAGTGAGAGGTGCATGCCTTAAGATCGAACTAGAGACCTCTGCGTGGATGTCTAGCGGTTTCCTTGAACCTTGTATATAAATTATTGCACACATTCAGTATCTTGCGCCATTTTACTATTTAATCTTAAATAGAGTTATATATCAAAATTTCGGGTCCTGAGCTATAGAAATTGAATGGGGAGATACGAGTAGGTAGGCTATCTAGCTCGTGGTAATATCTTAGCGTTTTTCTATTAGTAGGCAAATATGAATAATCCTCGTTTCTGTGATTCTGGAAAAGACGATAGCTGCAATATAGGTATAAAAATATATTTTTATAAAATAATCTTATATATACAGGGTGATTTTGAAATCGTGTAATTCCTTTTAACCACGCATTCTACTGGTGATATAGAATAACCCTGACCATATTTTTTCTTAATTAGAATAATGGTTTCGGCAAAATTAGAGTACAGATTTTTTTCATGAAATGATTTCAAATAGTCATATTTTAGCCACCTGACACAATCTTAATATTTTACTAATTTAAAAATAATAACATAACAATAAGTGATCTCGTAAATAATAAGGGGCAATAAAAAGGACCGCCCGTTATTATTTACTACATTAATTATTAATATGTTTTTTATTTTAATTAGTAAAAAATTAAAATTGCCTCGGTTGGTTAACATATGACTATCTGACACCATTTCACAAAAAAAACGGAACAATAATTTTTCAAAAAAATAAATCTAATTAAATAAAAATATGGTCAGGGTTATTCTATATCACCAGTAGAATGCGTAGTTAAAAGGAATTACACGATTTCAAAATCACCCTGTATATTATATTTCCCGATCGACAACTGAAAAACAAATCTCTTTAATTATCATTTTAAACGAAACGTAAAAGTTGGCATCAACTTCACTTTATCAAACTATGGCATCTCTTTATGGAAAAATTATATAATCTGTAAGAATGCTTTGGCTGAATATCAACGGATATTTGAATAGCTTTTTCTTGGCGCTAGATTTTAGTCGGTAGATTTTATTGCAGCTTTAGGTTACATATTAATCATTTACTAGAATTGGCGGGTTCGCTCGCGTGAATGTAGGTTATGTCAATTTTCTGCCTCTCGGGAAAAGTACTTTTTCTGGATAAAAGGTACCCTACGTTATTTTTTGTATCCTAGTAACGTGCGTATGCAGAATTTCATGATGATCGGCCGAATATTTAAAGCGTGAAAGCGTAACAAACAAAGAAACAAAAAAATCACATTTGCATTAGTAAAATTAGGTTAATGGAAAAGTAAAAAAAGGGAAGGATAGTAAATGGAGAACAAATAGAAAGGATAGAAAAAGGAGACAAAATAACGATGGAGATGTTATTTCCTCTGATGACAGTATCCAGTAACGCGATATCATTGATAAATCAAACTGGATTCGTCTAGTTATGTCATCAAATTTGCATCACAGCACAAACTGCACTTTAATACCCATTAATCTAATTGTCACTAATTGTTTTAATTGAGGCAATCTTTTAGGCCATTTAAGTGTTTTATATTTGTGTAAATAAAACACATTCTCGTTAAGGTTAATTAAGGACACAGTTTTACAATGTCAAACAATGTTTTAGTTAGATATTATAATTAAAGTAAGACTAACAGATTAATGAATAATTATGTGATTTAATAGTCTGTATAAAAATAAAATATGTTAATATGTGGAGAGTAATCTCTTGAATTACTGCACCAATTTTAAAATTCTTCGACTAATTGAATGCAACATTATCTCTGACTATGCGACCGTAGTAAGGCTAAGTTTAAAGCGTCTGCGCAGGTAGATGTTCCTGCTATATGTCCACAATGGATTGGGAATACGTATACCCCTATATTTTTCAAAATATATTTACTTTCTATCAACAATACTTTAAGTTCGCTGCCACCATCAAACAACTATTATTTTCCTAATTTAGTCTTTAATTTGTCCATCGGCGTATGGATTCCAGCATCGTGACACAATTCCTTTATCATAATATCAAAATCTTTATTGCATATCGTGTATACATTTTGGGTGTAATCCTAATTATAATATTATAAATGCGAAAGTGAGTTTACTTGTTTGTTATGCTTTCATGCCTTAACTACTCTACCGATCATCATGAAATTTTGATACACGTTGTGAGGGATATATAAAAGGACATAGGGTGGGTACCTTTCATCCAAAAAACTGTTCCCGAGGGATAGAAATTTATTGATAAAATCTATATAAATGCGAGCGAAGCCGCTAGCACACTCCAGTAAACTCTCTACTGATCCTATATGGTTCAGTTAGCATTGTATACTAACATAATTTGTTATTGCTCAGATCGTTCGCGATGCCGAGACTCTCGCAAAGCGCATGGAGCATCGCGGCGCGTGCGCATGCGACAACGACACCGGCGACGGCGCTGGCGTGCTAACCGCCATCCCGCATCAGTTCTACTGCGCGCAGCTCAGGTACTGTCTATTAACCTTATTATATACAGCTAAGAAAAAGCATCTCCTTGAAGAAAATCCTTCACGCCTTTGCTTTATTAACTTTTATGTTACTGTTCATAATATGTCGTGTCAACGTTTTCTTTGCGAACCAGAAAACATATTTTAAAAGATTTACCTACATAAAAGAAGAATGTGTAATGTAATAGATAAGTATTCCTAAATACAAAATAATACATGATAATTATGCGAATTAAGATTAGTAAATTTTAATCACTATGAAATGCTTTTCTTTTTTCTTATGTCAGACTGCATACTTCATATATCATTGGTTTGTTATTAATAATTTTCTGCTATTGCTACGTCCTACTGAGAAAACTCTAGTGTAGGAAAGTGCCTAAATGACTGCAATTTACTTCGTCGTCAATGTCAAGAATGTAAAGAGTTATACAATACTGCCTAGCCCCTTCAGGCATACAAAGGCGTAAGTGAAAGATTTTACTTACTTATAAATGGTTAGTAAAAAGGTTAGTAGCTATAGTACCTTAGAAAAATCTTGAACCATTTATTTAATACAAGTTAATTAATATCCATACCATCAAAAACTGTAAAATAAGTAAGCTAATCGTGGTATAAAGAATATTTCAAGAAATAATTCGAGAACCGTTCTATTTGGCGCGTTGCCAGCATGAAACAATCGCGTCTACAGCCTTACACTTGGCATTGTGCCAAACCGTCACGGTTTGAAAATCGATACGACATCAACATGACAAACTGGAACACTTTTTCTCCAGTATAGGAAATAGGCTAAGATTTTTCCAAGACAGCAGCTTTAGAATATCTATTGACTTTTAACTTTTACCCTAGTCGTTATAAAGTATTTTTTTATATATAAACAAGAATAGCAAACTCGTATGTGGGCAATTCGCCCGTTGCTGACTTTGAAAAGTAGTCGCTAGGCAACCAGCTTACGACATGAAGATTACTGGGGCCTTACCAATTGTCATTGCTCGCGCGAAAATGAGAAGAGGTGTTGCAGTGTATAGCTTTGTCTTGTTTTCGTCGCATTGCTAATGCTTTATTATCCCTTGTACCCCGGATTCCCGTACTGTCCGCTCCCTATTCTGACAGAACGTTGCCACCTAAAGGAGCTAAGAAAGATAACTCATCGTAGAAACATAACACAAGGTTGTGGCTACAATCTTCCGTAGGGTAGAGGTACTGTTTCAAGTGTCGCAGCCTGGTTCAGTTCGAGTAAACTTCCCAATATAGTAAGCTAGTCAAGTGCACGACAGCATTCGAATAAGTACTGTATAAGTACGTGTAGTATAAGTGATAGGTACATACTGTACATTAGTGTACAAATGTATTCGAATATCTTTCGAATGCAATTAAGCGCATTACTATAGTAATCCAGTTTTGTTATCGATACAGGGATTATCTATCACCGTATTTACAACATTAAAATGGATAGAATTTGGAACTTACCACTGTCAGGGCAAGTAAAAGCGAAGCGATCACTTAAATAAACGAGCACTCTTGTATTCAACCTGAGATGCTAGAAATGAAAATGGCACATCGCATCGTAAAATAAAGAGCACTCTAGATTTATATATAATACCCATAGCCGAGAAGTAAGAAGCGAGTAATCGATTATGACGACGTAAATCGATATTATAGGTATTACGTTTTACAGCAACGATGATTGATTTTTGATTGACGATTGCCGTCATTTAGAAAAGTTTAACTAAATATAATAACAACATTGTTTTCTTGAGCTTTAAGAAACAGTAAGTCTTTGTAACTCGCTCATAATTTGTTACGTGTTTTGGGAATACAATAAGGAACTTTAATTCTCTTACGATTGGGGACTATCTTGGTTACAGTGTTAACGGTAATAGCTGTTTGGAGTTCTTTTACTAGAATACTTGTGGCCGTATCTACATCAAAAGTATTTAATATGGTAGTAAAGACTTCATTATTTAAATCAGCAGTAATTTTATCATAATTTATTACTTGATACAACTTATGCGTACTATTCGGAGATACATAATTACTAAGTGAAACAAGAACAGCATAGTGGTCAGTTAAGTAGTAGAATAAATTACTAAAGTGATTGCTTTGAACCTTGTTTTTAAAAATACATGATCTTAACATTTTTCTCTTGTAGGAAATGAGTGAGCTGATAATAGACCGTGATGAGCCATTAAATCTAGATATTCATCAACATCAGGACTGACAATCGATTTTTCGATATTTATATTCATATCGCCGGTAACTATAATAATATTTGCTAAGGATTTCAAAGATAATAATATGCCATCAATGGTACTCAAAAGTTAGTATACGAACGATATGAAGGTGGACGATATAGAGCGACAATTGCTGTATCGTTACCTAGATTAATAACTAGGCAATTGCCTTCAAAAGCTGGTGGCTCAGTGACGCAAGCCGCTACATCTTGATTCTCCTTGTTTCTTTGGGATGTTCTTAATTTCAATAATTGTGCTTCTATTATTTCCTCCAGTTGCCGAATATAATCTTTATCTTTTCTTCTCTCTGCTTCCAGTTTATTTATTTTTGTTTTCAAATCTTCTAACAATCCCGATATGAATTCCATAGTTTTACACATCTCCGTATTTTGTAGCTTAAGATGTACTATTTGTCCGTGTAATGCATCTGATTTTGAAGCAATTAGCTCAGATAATTCTTTCTTCATTGCATTAAGGGAATCATTAAATGCATCACCAGCAGAGCTTGCTTTTGACTTCTTTTTACCGCGAGTAGTAGTATTCTGATTAACTTTAGCAACTGCTTCACTCACCACGGTTGACTCAGAGTCCGATTTAAGTTGCTGCATTGTTGGTGGTGACCGAATCATGTTTACAATATCTATTAAATACACTCACGCTCATGAGGTACGGTAGCGTAATAGACGACGCTGGACTTAGCTTAAGTTGGTATTACCTTCTCGTTCATGCGGTGTCCGACTCGCTTGGAAGTTGCAACTCATGCGCGCCTAATAGTTTATTGATTTAATTTTACGAATACTGTGGTATAAAATTAGATAATTAGAAATGCACTCAAAAAACATACACGTTCAAACACTATGGAGATCCGGGCAGAAGGCCTATAATATGTATTGCTTATGAACTAAGTTTATATAATGAAAGATTGTGGGATAGTTACACATCGTTACATCAAACAAAGTAAATGGTTTATGTGAAAAGCTAATATACTAATAATATATTTAGAACTAAGCGATAAAGATAGTTAAATATAAACAATGATGGACTCATAAACTGCATCAATGTTCAAGACATCTTTGAAATAAACATTTTAACCAAGTATTCAAACCTTTTATACAAATTTAAATTGAAACCTATAATTTGGTTCGTTACCTTCATTACAGCGTAGTATCATATCCTTAAGTGTATGTTTGTATACTGGAAAGGACCATTCAATTTTTTTGAACAAATGCGATAAATATAACAAAAATTGGTTTTGACGAACCATGTCGATGAACACAAGTTCCGTTCGCCCGATCATCGAAATGCTACCCCACACCGTATACGAACCACCTCCAAAAGGAACACGCTCCTCAATGCAACTTTGAGCATATCTCTCCCCACGTCGACGATAGACTCTTCTGCGACCGTCTGCACCATTTAAACATGTCCTACACTCATCGGTGTACAATATGGAGGACCATTGCTCTTCAGTCTCTCAGAATTAAGACGTTCACGCGCAAATCTTAAACGAGCTTGTCTGTGAGCTGCAGAAAGCTTTGGACCATTTGCTGGTCTAAAAGAGGTGATTGCCGCTTCCTTACGCCTCCTTCTTTTTGTTCGTGCACTCACGTTTACTCCACGCACTTCATTCAGCTCTGTTTTGATGTTTACTGTCGTGAGCAAACGATTTCGTAGGGAAATTGAAACAATAAATCGGTCGTCACGACGAGCGGTTGCTCGAGTTCCGCCGGTACCGGGTCTCCTTTTGTAAAAAACTGTCTCTACCAACGTTCGGTATACTCTAGAAACCATAGACTGGTTTAAATTTAAATTTCTATCAATCGTTCGTTGATTCCCGCACCAATGCAACAATTTGAGCGACTTGTTCGGACGAAGTATCCATATTTATGGTTACGAAACTTTTGTTGAGTTTAAAAGACTAATAATCAATACTATTGGCAACTATAATTTAAATCGCAAATGAAAAAAAAAACAAATATAATTAATTTCAAACTTTACTCTAATAAAAGTAATAATAACACACGAATCTGAGACTATGCATAAACTTTATTTAACCGGCTATAATTAAATATTTTACTGCAGTTCTATTTATAAATTTTGATTTTTTATGTTTAATATACAGTCTCGACATTTTCATTAAGATTAATCTAAAAAGTTTGCATAGGTACTTATCAAAAATATTATTTCGAAAGTAATCCTGAACATGCAGTTTATGAGTCCGTCAGTGTATTAGATGTTGATTTGAAAGTCAGAGGTGCGCGACGTGGGTTCGAATCCGAGAGCCTCTGCATTGCAGTCTGTTTTTGTTGCATATTATAATATATTATTTTAAATACGGGTCAGTTGTTTACCCAGCATTAATATTAAATCGGTATTATCATGAACAAAGAAAGACGCAAGTCGGTAACAGTGTGTATTCGTATGAACGACATAATAAAATTTAGCTATTGTATGTCGTATTTGATAATCTCGTTTTGATTCTACCTGCATCTCAATGGCAGATAGTATTTTGTTGTCTTGAATTTAATGCCTGTCGTTTGAATTTCTAATTAATTATAATTAATTGTCACGGTCTTATTCAATAAAATCTCCACAATCACATCTTTTTTGAATGTACAATTTACCACTAGCAGTACCTTATTTGTCACCTTGATTGAGTAGAAAAATGGTTACCATCGGAGACATTTTTTTACACAAACAAGGCGTAAAGTAAAACTCTGAATGATTACATTTAATCCGAACTTTCACGTGCATTTTATATATTGTTATCCCATAATATAATTCTTATAATAGTCGGTTTAATAACTGAAGCTGGAACAACATGCTATGCCATTTTCACTGTGACCTGTCCCCGACTTTGAAGGAGCTTTTAGAAATATTAAGTTTATTTTTAATATTTGATCAGTGAATCCATAAAAATTTCCTCGCGATGCCACAGTTCGATTTTTCAGTCTAGCTCAACCACCGGGAGCCAAAGCCCCTCGGACGCATTATTTCATCTCGCACTAGAATATCACCAGTCAATTCGCTTGACCCAGTCACCTATCCAGTCGCTCAGCAAGTAGATAATGGCCAAAGCGTACCTACCCACGGAGCCGATCTAGCCAAACTGCGCAGTTGTTTATCTACGACTAGTGATGCTCGCTTTATCGATAAACTACGGATGGTTACATTAAATCGCATTTTTACAAGCATAATCTGTATTAGCTACGAGTATTGCGTTACATAACTATCGAATAACCTCGTAAGTCACACAACAAGATTTTGAAGAGGTGCTTTTTGTTTCACGATGTTATTAAATGTAACTTTAAAACGAAAAGTCTAGTTTATTTAATTGATAGTCGATCCTGCAGATGATACGGTGCTTCTTTCGTTTAGTCGGGAATAGTTAGGAAGTGTGATTCCTTTCAGCTCCTGATAGGAGAAAGTACTATTATCGTGATAGTAAATAATGAAAAATGTTTTAACCAATATGAATCCTATAACTGCTCTATTAACCATTTGAGTTGCAGCGGCACACCGGCAGCCAGACACAATACGTGTCTAAATCTGTCTGGCATTCCAATTGACAAGTTATATTAGTCTGTTTGTTTATATAACTACTAATTTTCTTTTGGTTTAATAACAATGAATCTGCGCTACCCCGAGGTTAGTTTTAAAATCGAGCCGTCGACGTAAAAAGGTAACTTGCGCCATTCATAAATAACTTTTGCTTTATATATTGCATTAGCAACGCCTTGCAACTATGTAACATTGTTTTACAAATGCACTTAGCCGTAATTTACACTGCCTGCCTACCTACAATCTTGACATTCAACTTATATGCACATACTAATGACATATTATAATAGTGTTGAACAAATAGAACTCGATTTACTCGACATTGTGTCGCAGCACCATTAGATAACATTATTTATGTTCTTCGATAGGACTGCCTTGCCCCAGAGACCTTGGATTACTATCTCTAAAATGTATAAAGGTTCTTTATATTGATTACTCTGTTTTTAATTTGGATAAAATCTAATACTAATCTAAGGGGAAAATACGTCTGGAGAATAACAGTTTAGCTCAAACAAATTTCACCAAATGCTTTGAAATTCAAATGAGGTCTTAAATCAATCGACCGACCTGATATGCCGGGACCAGCAATAGGAATTCTTTCCTATGACGTACTATGTCGCGTGAATATATTACTCATATCAGATTCATACATTATATCACCAGGTATCAACGTAGAGGTAAGCAGAGCTAATAATAATATGAAATGAACATTTGGTTGCGTGTTATTCCGCGGACGGTCTGAATAAATTAAAGAATTGTATGTTGCTTTTCTCAGCACCTCTGCATCTTTATTATGCACTGGCTACTGCCACTTGGTAAATAGAAAAGATCTGTGTTCTACACGGGTAATTATTCCAGGTATGGCGATAGTTGCCTAAAAATCTATCATATTTTAAAATATGATAGATTGACAAATATCGACTGCTCCGTGTCTCGGAGAGCACGTTAAGCCGTCTGTCCCGGCTGCCATGAACATCTATGGCAGTCTTTATTGGGAAGTCAGTGCCCTATAATATCCTGACACTGGTCTAGCCTTAGGGTATCGTTAGCCTTCGGGTTGCGGAGGTCAGGTGGCAGCCATTCCGTGTAAAAACTGATATCCAGTTATATCCGGTTAGACTAGAAAAAGCCGACGCCAAGTGACTTGGCATAATAAAGGCTAGGGAGAAGATTTTCTTCTATATAATTTGCTGAGTCATCTTGAACATAATAATGGTTATAAAAATACGGATGTGATATTAAGATTATTGTACACTAACATGTGATTGCGCTACTTGTTCTGATAACTAACTCAGCCTTGACTCTTTGACAAAATAACAAAATGAATTATGTATAATATTACTGAGTGAACCATATCGCATAATGGCAATGTCTATTTACGTTCCATTCTTAGTTCAATAAGCGCTGATTCAAGGACGTGCCTTGTTACATCTTATATACTGATGTTATCTAACGATGCATTTGTTAAGTAAAAGTAGGTTATATAGCTTCACACCTATATCTCCGTAAGGGTAGGCAAATGTGTATTACATCCAAATAGTAGCTGTGGTTTAGGCGAGCTTATCGACGACTCTATACCTAATACTATACGTGACACCGAGCTGCTACTGAGAATTCCTCGATATAAAATCCGAATATGACTTCGCCCACATAGACATTTTCAGACCATCGGTTTGTGCAATTATGTATATTACATACATAATTGGAAATATAAAAATAACTGAATTCTCTAAACTTATAAATAACAAAGTTTACTTATAAAACGTTTTTGATAATCTAGATCAAAAGAAAACTTATGATATGCAATCGCAAAGACATTTCAAGCTGAAGGTTGGTCATAGACCATAGACTTCGATCAATTTATCTGTCTGCTCCATTGCTAGGAAATTGATCAACCCACTCTGGGTTGAGAGATCAATTAGGTACTTGCCAATATACCCGCCGCAATTTGAAGTATATTTCATTATTACTGCTAACTTTTGAAGCAACTTTAATACTGACGCTGAACATAAGCTTATACTGTAAATAGTAACCAGCTACTCAAATATAACTAAAGAAAATAAATTATATTCTATTGTCGGCCTCTATGGCTTAGTGGTTACTGTAACCGCCTGAGGTCGTGGGTTCGATGCCCGCACAAGTCAAACATTTGTGTGCATGAACATGGATGTTTGTCTTGGTCTGGGTGTTTCTATGTATAATTTGTATGTATTTACAAAAAAAAAAGTATATATGTATGTTTATCCATTGTCTAGTAACCATAGTACAAGCTCTGCTTAGTTTGGGCTAAATGGTGTTGTGTGTACATATGATAGAATATTATTATTCTAATGTTCATATGTATGATAATGAATAAGGCATGGTTGTCAGAATAGTTTATCATTGTTGTTGTTGACAAGCCACACAGCTGCGGTCATGTAGTGTAGTGCCGGCGATTCTAATGATTACACATCGAGAATATCACTGTACATGTAAGTTTGTTAAAATTAGAAATCAATGTCATGTGTCTAAAGTTCGTTATAGGTATGTATTTCTTAAAACTGTAGGTAATTGTATGCTGAATTAAAATTTCGGTAATAGCTAGAAAGCCGTGAAACATAATTTCAAAATGTATGTATTAGTAGTATTATTTCAAATTATTTCATCTCTATATTATTATTAACTTATTATTGTTATTATCTTTAGTTTTTTATAGTCATATAGTCAGTATATATTCCAGTCCATTTGCCTGAACCTAGCTAATAATCTAAATGTAGCTTCAGTAACTTAGTAAACTTACTAACCTATATATTTTGACGTTCATAAGTGTTACTTTGTGACTTATATGAATAAATTATTTTTGAGTTTTTTTTTGACTGTGGTACCTACTTATTTTTTTATCTCGATAGTATCGACTCTTAGCGGCATCTTCTAAAATACACTCACATGATTAGATACATAGAAAACTATGTTCAAAAGCGCAAAACAATTCTAAAGTTGATATGATTTGAAAATGTCTAGTTAAATTTCTTGAGTAAAATTCACATGGCACATTTTATAAAAATTCATGACATAGCATTTAGTTTTATGTACCTAAAAGCTCACATTAAACCAAATGCTGGGTCATGAATTTTTTTTAAATGTGCCATGTGACTATTATTTGCGTCACTGACGACACTGTAACCACATCCTTTTGCAACACCTATTATACAAACTAAACTATTGAACGAAGTAAATCTCGTGTCTGGCAACTATATCGCCGCCTCATACCTACTACTACAACGTAGTACAACATTGACATTATAAAGCCCGACTGTTGCGTGACAGCTCTATTAAAGGCGTTGAAGACAATAGAATATTGTCGCATTGACATTGGCTTTCTAGTTTAATAGTCTCTTTACGTGAATTGTCGTGGCTTGTCAATCCATTCCTAAACACCGTTTATTACTAAGTTATTGAAACATAATTGCATTAGGTTGGAAGCGTGGCTTTAGTTTGCGACCGATCATAAATTCTCGGTGTATATCGATACCCGACGGTCAAAGCCTTTCCTATCAGAAAGCCAAAAAATATTTTGGAGCACTGTGTCCGACAATGCCTACAGACGTAAGGGTCTGGGTATTTACTGGGCATGTACGTACGCCCGGCATAGGTGTCGTAGAACTAAAATATAGCTGACGAAATACATCATTAACTATTTAACATACATAGATTATTCTTGCATATGGTTAGAAACCATATCATAAGTCTGATTTCATGATGTATTACCTCTGATAAGATTTAACGACTTTAATGAAGAAAGATTTGCGGTTTTCGTGTACTTCGAAGCAAAGATGTTACAAATATAAGTTACTTCGATATCTGCAAATTAACCTATAGACTCGCAGCGGCACAACGGCTGCCAGACACAATAGGTTTCAAATACGTCTGGCAATCCAACAATTTACAGGTTAATATTTAATGTAAATAATACTCTGGCTGACTGATTTTTGTATAAGAAAAATGGTTCTTGAGTTCCCGGAGCGCAAATCGCAAAAGCATGTACTCTCTACGAATAGATAATCCGACTAAATAGATAGTTAGCAGATGCAAGCATAGATCAATGGCAAGATGCGGAATAACGCATTATGTTCAGTAGTCATTCTTACTTCAAATGCCTGCAATTATGCAACCGTTGTTGTTCATAGTTGTCCTGCGAAAGCTGAATCACTCTTTCTTCCTATGACCAGATATTAAAGTACCCTTGCTAACATATGTTTTAAGTATTTCCTCGATCAGTGGTGGCCTAAAGAGGCTTAGGATTCCTACTTACTGCAGAAAAGCAACGTGAGAATATTTATTTGCTTTTCGACAAAATACTACTAAACTATAGGTGGTGCGTAGTTATAATGCATATCTGTATTTTAGCTATAGCATATTTTAATAAGAGTCGGTTTCTGGTGATTTTCTAAAGAATTATATACTTTCTCTTGACCTTGGTATTTCTTTACAAAGGTCGTGTTTCATGAAACTTACGGTGCTCTTGTATTTTCTACCGGTAGGCGGAAAAATTGATTTAACGGTTTTTCGCCGTATTGCACTTAGATATCTACCGGATTTAGACACGTGTTTGTAGTTGGACTCTAGGATATTGAATTAGGTAAAGCGAGTAATGGTCCCGCCCGCCAGCCAGTGAGACGGTGTACGTCTTCTGTTGTGCCAGGGCGTCGCCCAGGAGTCCTCGCCCGCAGACCTTATCTTTTCTGCACTGGGCCCTGCTGGGTGAGTTGCTGATGTAGTTCTAGTTCCAACGACCCACCCACCTTACTAAGCAGCGAGGTGGCACACCGTGGTGGTTTTAGTCGGTAGGCCTGAAGTCTCTGAGGAGCCCGACATAGCCCCCTCGCCTCCCCTTGTGGCGAAGGGGTATGCATAAGGAGAATTCCCCAGAATTAAAAAAAGGCCATGCGGAAAATATGCAACACCTACAGATGCTACGTCACACTAACAAATAAATTCTCGCTGAGCTAGCTGCATAATTATTATGTATTCTATACGTACCTATGCGATGCGTTTGCCATAATAGCTTAGATGTTTTTGCTATTCTATCAAAATGCGCAATTCTTTATATTTATTTAGTTTACATATTTATAACAACATGCATTTGTGTAGTACTAACTACAAAATGATTCAAGACAATACTTATTTTTATTAATTACGCAAACTACGCCGTTATCCTCAAAGTACATAAGAAGAACTAGATACATGAAAAACCTGTTACAACTGTGACTACAGTGATTAGATGAATTGATTACTTGCGTTATAATCATCTAGCGTTTTCTCGCCACAACTATCTGTAGAACAATCTCACCGAGATGTTTTTAGCACCCATTAATTATCACTATTAATTGATAATTAAAATGATATGAATAGCGTCTCAACCTTTAATCCATACCTAATGTAATATTTTAAGTGCTTCAACTTTATCGCTACCGTAAACTGTTGTTGATGAAACGCTTAATCAAGAGCAATATTTATAAATATTAATTTTAAATAGATAGCAGCTTTCACGTTGTAAAATAAGCAGAAGCACACAGCTGACATGAAAACGTGTTTTAACACTCGTTATGGGCATGATAGCATTTTAGCAATAAGTTATAGAATTTTACGAAGCCTTATCATGGAAGTAATACATGTAGATATAAACTGGATAACGTTATAAGACCTTGTGTATCAACAGTAAAACAAACCCATACTCTGTTCGTGTAGTTTATTACTAAATCCTTACATCTCTAAGGGTTTTATAGAAGATAACACACTTGTTTCTAATGCTTGTGTTTAAATTATAAACAATTTATATCTCAATCCGAAATATTGCGATTTAAATTGTAAATTAAATCTGAAATGAAACAAATAGTAGGTACCTATAGCATCACGTCTGTTTACACTTAAATAATTAGAAATAATTTTTATTATATAGTTGTCTTTTGCCATCTATTTTGAGATAGTTTTACATAAATTTAGCTGGAAACTGTGTCGAATGGTTCTATCCATTCCATCCAGACACCGTACTATCACTTCATTATATCTGCCAAGAAAACCTAATAGCGAATATCCAAGAACAGGGCGACGATTGCCCTATGGATAAGAAGAGATCGTGGTGTCGTTTTCCACCCATTGCAGTACCAATGTGAACACAATCGTAACAATCGTAACGTTTAGCCTTAGCTCGAAGGGTCAACAAGAACACTAGTAATTTGCAGTCCAATCTGGTAGGAAAAAAAGGAAAAGAAATACATACCTACATGGAATCGAAAGAATTCATCTCAGAACACTGCGCACGACAATGATACAAGCAATCTTCAAAATTGGATTACAACCTTTATTATTATATAACGTAAGGTAAATAAATAGATATTATATTTATTTACCTTTCATTCAATTTCTATATCAATTATAAGCAGTCATTACTAATTAACTTCACGAATAACAAAATACTGGCAGCAGCATAGACAGTATATAAGTATGTTCTCGGACGAGTATCTCCGAGCAGTGCACGGAGCCAATTAATTTGATAGCTGACATCTACTACCATATGTTCATTCATAACGACTATTGTTCTAAACTGCTATTTTTAGTAGTGCTGAAAATAAAGCGATCGTCTTGACAAATTAATTAAGGGATTATTCATGAAATACCTAAATCTCAAGGCTATCTTGTTATTCCACAATTTAAGAACATTTTGTTTCTCTTCGTTGACTAATTTAATCACGTTATTTCGTATCTCTTTGGTGTAATTTAGTTATCTTATACGAACTCTTATTCATTTCTAAAATGCCTTAGAGTTTAGTTTATATGTATAATATGTATGTAATTACAAAAAAGTGTATATGTATGTTTATCCATTTTTTAGTATCCATAGTACAAGCTCTGCTTAGTTTGGGATAGTCTAGATAGTGTTGTGTGTATGTGATAGAATATTATATATTAAAAAAAAGGTTTGTTACGTCTGATTGGCCAACATCAAGACTTCGACAGACTAGGCTTTAAAGACTTCGGATTTGGTTGCAGAAAGATATTGCTAAAACGGCTTCAAAAGAAGTAACAAATATTATTGTAATGTATTTTTATATAATATGTATAATAAATAAAACAAATAAATAAAAAGGTTTATTTCAGAAACATTATACAACTTCTACAGTATATCTTACGTAGGGGTCTCCTTTTAAGTATTGAAATAACTGTGCTAGGAGGCCCCGCTCTTCTTAACTAATATAACAATATGTAGGAGTGTGTATATAAAACAAAAGATACAAAATAAAATAAAGTAATTACAATTTAATACTTAATACCTAAAAGAAAATGGATGAAAATGAAAAATAATAAAGAAAATATGGAATCATCATTTCGTGTATAACACTTGGCTGTACCACGCGGTTTAGCCGCGTTTATGATTCTACCCCGCATCCGTGGCACATAGCGTGTTTAATGTAGCTTATGTTGCTTCTGGATAAGGCAGCTTTCTAATTGTGTAAAATACTAAAATTCGGACTCGTAGTTTTAACATTATCTGTATATACATATAAAACTCTTCCGTTACTACGTTACAGACAACGCACAGCCGAAACTACTGAACGCAACAAGCTGAAATTTGGCATGTATGTTCCTTGGAGAGTGTAGGGTAAATTCCACCCGAAGGTGGTGAAAGGGGTGAAAAGGCGCGATATAACTAAATTCAACGCGGGCAAAGCCGCGGGCGGAAAGCTAGTTTATTATAAACTAAAATACAAATATTTCCTCTTTATAATATTTATATAGACAAGGCCACTATTAATAGCTTATGACAGTCTCTAACCACAGCTGAAGTTGCATACTAACAACACTATATTAACTAACATATACTATAATAATACAATATAATATAATATTCTACCACATACACACAACACCATCTAGCCCAAACTAAGCAGAGCTTGTACTATGGGTACTAGACAATGGATAAACATACATACATATTATACATAGAAATACTCAGACCAAGACAAACATTCATTTTCATGCACACAAATGTTTGACTTGTACGGGCATCGAACCAGCGACCTCAGGCGTGGCAGTCGGTTACACTTACCACTACGCCATCGAGGCCGACAAACCTTACCTATAACCTAAACCTATGTCACAATACCTTTATTACATATAGTAAAATTCAGATTGGCACTAGTTTTCAGCTCAAAAATAAATAGCACAGTCGTGTGTTTCAATTCGTTCTAGCTTCTAACCTGGTTTATTAGCTAGTAAATATTGGATATACGTAGGCAGGTTAGGTATGGAACTCATGCAATTGCGCAATTGGAGCCAGGTAATTGAGTTCAGACCAAGACGAACCAGAACTAATAAAATGCATAGTCTTACAATTGTACTAAGAATACGTTGTTTATTATACTGTACAATACATCTGTGACAATTGTATAATAACTAATATTTAAATGCGAATGGGAGTTTGTTTGTTTGTTACGCTTTCACGCCTTAACTACTCGATCGTTCATCATGAAGTTTCGGATACACGTTGTGAGGGGTACAGAAAAAGGCATAAGGTTCCGTTCATCCAGAAAATGCTACAAATACAGCCGTAATAGCGAACAGTGACGTAGTGATGCAGATATTAAAACAAACGCCCGGCATTACATATATCACTTACCTATGTACGTTGTCAGAGGTACATAAAGGACATACCTGTAATCCAGAAATAAGTACTGTATCCCGAGAGATAGATGACATCACCTAAATTTACGCGAGTGAAGACGCGGGCAAAATCTAGTTTTACACAAGTTAATGTCAACTGAAATATAAAATACTAAAATGTTTTTGAATTTTGATTTGTATGACCTTGATTAAATAAGATACTAAAAAGAATATCTTGCCTTTTTACTTTTTACAATAAAATCACTTTTACTACAACAGTATTACAACAAGCCGCTTTCTAGATTAACTAGCGATCCACCCCGGCTTCGCCCGGGTAGTACAAAACCTTAACAAATTATACAACTAAACCTTCATCATGAATATTTTGTTTATTGGTGAAAACCGCATGAAAAACCGTTCAATAGTTTTTGAGTTTAACGCGAACAGACAGACAGACGCGGCGGGGGACTTGTTTTATAATATGTTGTGATATTTTGCTAAAACTATTTTAGATGTTTCAATGCTTTTATTTTAATTGTCTCATAGATATGTAACAATGCGGTTAATAATTTCACGGATAACGTTATGGTGTAAGTGGACGCTTCGCCATTTTAGTCTAATCCTACTGGACGGAGGCAATAAGTTGTTCCGAGTCTGCGTGTTCGTTGTTTCAATGTTTGTAAAGACTATTGAGATACGCGAAATATTTGTAGTGTGGGAGATTAGATAGAATAAAGTAAAATCTATATATGAATATAAAAATCTCGTGCCCCGGTGTTTGCGGATGCACTTCTTCGAAACGGCTCAACCGATTTTTATGAAATTTTTATGTATATTTAGGTAGGTATGAGAATAGGTCGTAAAGAATATTTCATACCGCTAAGAAATAATTTATATGGCAGAACAACGTTTGCCGGGTCAGCTAGTTGTTATAAAATACCAATATATAAACTATGAAGAAACTTAAGAAGTTTCTACCCTATTAAATTTTTGCTTTATTATGGTTACATAATGATACATTTATTGTACAGGTGCAAATTAATTTATTTACACAAGTACAATATATGTATTATAATAATAATAATATAAATACTACCATAAAAATACCGATAACGATTACGATGATTATATGAACTTAATAGCATCTGTCCTTTATTCGACATCCATCCATAATCACAGTGATTATAACAACTAGTCGAAGTGAGAATTAACCAGTTCATTCCCAAAAATATAATCTATATGTATATCTGTTATCCAAATTAGCACCTTTGGAGGTTGAAACCATTTTAGCGTCGTTTTAGTACAGAGTTTATTTAACTAAGCTGACATTCAATATTTGATCACTCTTATATGGCGTGATGTACTAAGTAATATGAATCAGTACACACATATATTGGTAAATTTACCTATAGCTTTTTAATCATAATTATTTTATATAAGAAGTGAAGCCTCGATGGCGTAGTGGTTAGTGTAATCGACTGCTACGCCTGAGGTCGCGGGTTCGATTCCCGCACAAGTCAAACATTTGTGTGCATGAATATGGATGTTTGTCTTGGTCTGGGTGTTTCTATATATAATAAGTATGTATTTACAAAAAAAATATGTATATATGTATGTTTATCCGTTGTCTAGTAGGTACCCATAGTACAAGCTCTGCTTAGTTTGGGCTAGATGGTGTTGCGTGTACCTATGTGGTAGAATATTTATATTATATTTATATATCGAGAGTGTCTAGTGAAAGTTGAACGTTTACCGCGTATGACTCTCTGATTGATTAACAGCTTGGAGCGGGCCAATCGGAGCGCCGAACGTCATGAACGTGTCGATCGCGTTAACGTAAAACAAACTCACACTAGGCAGTCAGGTGACAATCATATTCATAACTCCTATCTAATAAATTACAACATTGCAATTGGTTGTACAGGTAAGTTGATCATTAAGATGGCTATTTATATTATTAACTTGTGGTTCTGCAATAGGTGGGTAGGTATAATGCTTATTTCATTTGCGGCGTTCACAGTTACCATAACCCACGAACACTTGCAAACCAGGGACATCGCTCGCTTGTTACCCACTTAACAAAAATAGTAGTGCCAGAATAGAGCCACCTTAACCCAGCATGTCTAAGCGAGATATATTTGATCATGGTGTCTGAGATCCTGGTAAACGAGATTATAGAAATACTATTCATAAAACAGGGGTTAAATTGTAGAAATATTATTCAGTAAAAATATTGTTATTTGGTAGTAAGTATTTATTTATTTTATTGGCACACAAACAATACAGTCAATATAATAATTCATATTAATAATTTATGTTCAAGACAGCATTCCAAAACATGTGTACACAGCATGACAGTTAAAATAAAATAAAAGCGATACAATATATTATGGAAATATGCTAAACAATATTATAAAAGTTTACAGAAATAAAATAAACTACCTACACACACATATTACTTAATTAGTCAACATAATTAGTCTAACTTTTCGTTTAAAACTCGATAAACCCATTTTGAAAACATTCAAGTCATTACTATATGACTTGAAGAGAGGGTTGGAGACTGAATCGGACTGTTACGACTCTAATGCCCTGTGGAGGTAAAAGGCACCCTTAAGCTTATATGAATCTACTCCGTGTTACGAAGAATATGCAGAATATAACTAATTTGTTTTTGTATTTAAGATTTAAATAAATTTGCATATCATCTAGCGTTCAATGACAGTGTGTTGGTAGAGGTTTGCAAGCATTTTAGCGAGGCCATTGACCTATATGTTGATTTGTTCATTAAAGTATATTAAAGAAATATTTAAAGTACTTAAGTAGCAAATATCGTGCTGGTAGTACTGCTAATCTAGGTAATTTGATTGTAACGCAGTCATTGTCCTATACATGCGACCAAATGGTCACTTATATAGTACTTTTATGTTTTGTTATAAATATAACGAAAGATAAAGTCCTCACATTAAAACCAGGAACAACGATGTCAGCATCGATAGCTACGATATAATATTGAACTGATTGACTGCCAGCGCACGAGATTCCTTCCTCTTTCAATCCTGTGTTCTTTAACTGGGATGTAAAAAGCGTCCGTTAGACCCTTAAGGGAGTTCCGTTCATCTCCTCTCTCAATATTAACAATTCGGATGGTTCTTTATTTACGACCTCTACTATCTGCATTTTAACAGGTAGGGTAGAGACAATATCATAGGTAAAAATAACCGGTACCGGCTGATGCATACATACATAAGTATATGATACTGTGTTTTAATTTACTTTTTTCTACCTATGCCCACAATAAATGGATTTGATTTGATTTGGATACAATATTTTTGTCTGCGCTTTATTTCCTTATAAACTGTAACATGAGATCATTGTATCGAATACATTGATTACTTGAGATTGTATAATAATCCTCAGAAATGTTATCACGATTGACTCATGTAAATTTATTGTAAAATACATTTTTATAACGTCTTTCATTGGACATTGAGATGTTTAATTCGCCTCATATCACGATACAGTTCCTATGAATAAAACACCAAAAGACAATTATGTGACTTTTAGTTTAACAAGAGATAAAAATTACTGATAATATATCATAATTAAAAAGCATTATACTATTTGATAATTTCAACTGAATTACTTACGTTAGACTTTATAAACTTGGTTACAGAATAGCTAATAACAATTTTTCATGAGAAGGTCCTTAGTTTTGTAAAGGATCAGTCACGTAAATTAGGGTTTTGGTAATATAAATGAAAATAATATGTAGCCAATACTGCCTGTGTCAGCTACTAAGTGAAATAACGTAGTAACGACAAATTTTGCACCGAAATAGTTACTTTCAATAAGCTGTCTACCTATTTAAATATGAATTACATCGTCACTGTTATTATCTGGCAATCCACTGTTATTCGTAATACTCTTAAAATATGCCACTAAGCCCGATCTTTCGGCTCTCCTTTTCTAACTACTGTCAGCTATTTTACGCACGATACTTATGCGGTTATATAGCAACAACAGAGCGATTCGGATATCTGAAAAGGAGTGGGACATGACAATAGGTTAATAAGAAAAAAAGGATTATATGTGTAGTAACCAGGATTATTTCCATATAATCGTTCGAAATATATAATACATAGTTATGTATAATGTATTCCATAAGTATTATAGTCAGCACGGGAAGATTTAGGCAAACGATGTTTAACCAAATCGAGAGAGAAGAGAGAACAGGTTAAGAGTACCCATAACTGACGAGTTAAAGAGAGAGATAAATAAGTGTGATAGTCAGGATCTTAGCAATAGGAAACCCGTACTCTCTGCCTACCCCCTAAAACAGACATGAATCTATATTTATAACTGTCGCAGTTTCGAATCAGCGGTGACGAAACAGCCACTCTGGTCATACTATTCTAAATATATATACATATATTTGATATTTCCATAGACCGTGTCATATCTGAAAGTGCGCGTGAGTGCCACATTACAATAGCAGCAAGTACTAAAAGAATTAGAGTCTATTAGTACTTGTCCAGGTTTGTAGCACTGTCTTGCTACGTAGTACTGCAAGGTCGCGTAATATGTATATAATGGAGAATTTCACGCGATCATGTTTCTATTTATATAATAAGATGGATGTGTATTCATGTTTTATGTTCAATTTGTTAAATAAGATGTGTGATGGTTTCGCGGCATAAGTTCACGGTTTGGGGCCATCTATAAATTACGTCACACGTTAAGGGGGACAGAAGGGGTCGACGAAGTGTGACATTGTGTGACGGATTGTAGGAGAGATCCTGAATTTCGTGAGAAGTAAAGTACAATAACACCCCGCTTTACGCGAGGCATACATTCCGCGAAAACTCGCGTTAAGTGAAATTCGCGAATATAGGGTGTTGCGTTTAAGCAGAGCCAAAACTTAGTACAAAATGCAAATCTATACTTTAATTTTAAACACACATTGTGCAGCTTTACATTATGTATTTGTTTTAATACGTGTGACGTAATTTATGGATTCTCATGAGGTTCTCAGTTCGAATGCCATGTTGAGGTTTGACGCAGTGTTAATTTACTCGTAATATAGTCCATATATTAAGTAGATTGCCAAACACCATACTGCTACTATTATGATCTGTCTATTGATAACATTGGCACGGTAAATGTTTATTTGTCATTTTTATTTAACATACCAATCGTGCATGTATTGAAACTGGTTATACCTACTTACATACGTACGGTTAAGATATTGGATGATTATCTTCAATAATATAACATAGCCTTACATTTGTTTACTAAGAGCAAGGCAGAGATGTACGTAATAAACAGCGAAAAGAGATCTTAATTATTTTTTATATTTATAGGATGAATAAAAGCAAACAGTCCGCTTGATGGTATATAGTTACTGTAAACTATGGTCTATTGTAATAACAACATGTGATGTTGTATGCCAAATCAAGGTACGGAGATTATAATCTACTTAAACACTGCGATAGACACAATAAAAAGCATTATCTTTTGTAAGACATTTAAGTGTGGTTAATCAGGGTCTAGGACACCATTAAATCTATATCGACAAAATGAATTATTCCCAAGCGAGCATACCCGCGAGCAATAGCCAGTGCAAAAATAATTTTCGGATTGAACTGGTAGCTTCAGAGATTATCACGTTCTAACAAACATACAAATATAAATACAATCTCCTCAGCTTTATTGTACCTACACATTATTGTATATTAGTCAAACGTTTTGTTTATAATTAGTCAGTTTGCTACGCCATGTTCGTGGTACAATTAACTTTACATTGTTAATTTTAACAGGAAAATAGTAATGAATTACTACGCTTTACTTAAAGATGCATGATACGCGATAACTTAAAACTCACCATGCAGGATTCTTTATTTAACATATTCTTTACTTAATATGTTAGACATACTACTACATACACTACATAATTATTGTGATCACAGTACGATTTTTGTCTAGACCTATTTGCTGTTGAATACCCGTATTCGATAAGTCTATTCATCGCTTGGTAGCAAAACTGAATTATCAATTTTCTTACAGTCAATTTCAAGATCAAAATAAAAAAGCAAGAATGACCAACAAACACTTTTTAGTTCGGTTTTTCATTGTCAATAATCATTTATTCAAAGTAATATTTATGAACTAGTTTTGTCTTCAATGCCCCATAATTAATCGTATCTTTATAAGGCATAGATTGGAGCATACCTGGCCCACTAAATCAATTGTTTTGTGTCCTCAATGTTAGCTGGCTGGCTAATACTGCTGAAGTTTCCACGGAAACCGTTTTCTACACAATGCGTTTGATATCAATAGGTATGCCTTTCAACCATTGTATGCGCTCAACCCAGGGTTCACACGGAAGATCACATGTCTTTCTTCGTTCTGTTAATACAAATGTTTACGGATATCGGAAACAATTGAGGTTATCGACACAAAACAAGCTTCTTATAATAAACCTTTTATGACAAAGTTACAATATTTTAAAAACATAACATCATCATGCCATCGCTAGAGATAAACACTATAATTATTATAACATTTACATAGCGTCGCGTATGTAAAGCCTGATGTACTCTTCGACTTTACATGCCTACCACCCGGTTTCTGAAAGGGTAATCAACGACTAGACCAAACCAATCCCATTGCTAATGATATGATTGGCAGTTGCTAATTCAGTCAGGCAACCACGTTATTTGGCATGCGTTTGTCCAGCATCGACATCGCTAGTAAACGAAAATTTTGTTATACCGTTGATTTTGCAAGCCCTTATAGATTGCAGTTAAACTATTATGTTATACGGTCTTTAAAGTGGTACGCTTACCACTTATTCTCAAGAGTAGAGAATCCATGAAAAACAGATTTTATACGTGTTTATAGGCTACGGTGAGCAGCGATAGCTCAGTGGGAGACCAACAGACTGCAATGCAGAGGGTCTCAGGTTCGAACCCACGTCGCGCACCTCTGACTTTCGGAACTTAGATGACTTTTCGAAATTATGTGTGTATTGATTGAGAATTACCGCCTGCTCCGTGCCTCGGAGAGCACGTTAAGCCGTCGGTCTCGGCTGCCATGAACATCTATGGCAGTCGTTATTGACGAAGTCGACACAAAAGTTCCCACTGGGTGGAAGTGTCGCCGGTCTGTACTGACTGGCTCCCACACAAGATAAGATAAGATAGGCTACGGTACCCGCCTACCATCAAGTGCCGTCGCCTGTTTGTGAGCCAACTTAGCAGTTTAAAATACAATTGTGAGGGAGTCCATTACCGTCACCGTTCCGGATTCGCTACTGGTTCCGATTATTTCTTAACCTGAAAAAAACCTAATGGAAGTCAAACTTGAGACAGCATTAATGCTGTAATATTTGCGACATGTCAACTTGCTAGTCTAAATATCAAACACAACGAAAGCAGACATAACTTTGTTTTTCATTTTCATTTTATTTATTGGTTGTTCATGTACGTCACAAGCACAGCTGATGTCATCGTACATTTTATATGGTTTAACATTAAAATATGTTGTGACTTGACCAGAAAAATAATAAACCAATAGACGTGGAATATTCTCGAAATAATAGTAAGTACATATATTAAAAAGACTTCTGATATAACAAACAACAAAAAGTTAAAAACAAAACGCATTCTGAAAAACGTAAGTATACGTTATTACGCACAACTTACAACAAGCATTGATTATAGTATTATCATTCATTACCAGCTATTATATCGAAAACAGGCAACATTTTATACATAATTATGTATATTCTAAGGTGGTTTTTTCTAAGGTAAAACCTGGTTTTAGATTTGTATTATGTTTTTAATCAGTTCTGCTTAACTATGACCTCTTCTTAAGCCGATTGTCGTAAAAGCTGTAAGGTTGGTTTTGTCAATTAAACGGATATCTAATTTTTCATTTAGTCATTTGTTCATTGAATTGTTTGATTTATCAGTCAATTAAACGTAATTGATTTCTAAATTACCTTATTAAAATATAAATTTAACAGTTTGAGAAGATGTTTTATCTTTACTATCTATACTAATATTATAAAGCTGAAAAGTTTATATAATATTGTCTTCTGTTTACGCGAATGTTATTCATTGAAATTAAACTACTATATACGGATTTTATCGCGTTGTTTATTTATCACTGTCTTACAACATTTTGAAACTATTACACTACTGCTACTATTGATTTTAAATCATTGGTGTTTCTATTTACGCAGAATGAGCTCAAAGTATCATGAAGTAGACTTCAACATTTGAACCACCAGCTTGGGATCCAGTACTTCAAATCATCAATAGTAGTAGTAGTGTAATAGTTTCAAAATTTTGTAATACAGTGATAAATAAACAACGCGATAAAATCCGTATATAGTAGTTTAATTTCGCTGAAAAGTTTGTTTGTTTGATTGGTTATGCGCTTAATGCGCTAATCACAGGAAGTACTGATTCGAATTGATTTTTTTTTACGTGTTGGATAACCTATTTATCCAGTAAGGTTATAGGCTATACCTATAACACCACGCTACGAACCACGAAGGCGGCGCAGTAATCATAAGCGCGGGTGAAACCGCGGGCACAGCTAGTGTTTAATAACTAGTGAACTGTTATACATTAATAGATCTTGGTCTGGATTATCACATTGGATAGTTTATAGATAGCACAAACCAACAGACTAGGATCTATGCTATGACCTGAATTAACTCAAAGTACACTGATATCTCGGTATGCGTTCTATTAGGATTTACGGAAGCCAAGCAGTGGGCAGAAGCTAGTTATCTATATAGTTTTGCACATTAGTTCTATAGCCGTGTGCAGTCATAATCTCAATGGCCTTGGAGTAAAACCGATGTTGCCTCTGTACATAATAGCCTGATAATGTATCATATAATTGCGTTCACTTACAAGCGCTTCATATCTCTTCACTTCACATTCAGCATTGCACATGGCTTAGTCAATTCCATTCGAAAAGTATTTGTGGCTTCACAAAATAGCGATGCGCGTAATTCCATTCGAAAAGTATTCGAATACAGCGCTTAACTTTGTAGCGTCAAGAACGCAGTGCACGTGATTATGCATAGTGTTGTTAACACATTTGAATATACACTTACATTTGCACTTTACATTAATACTAGATTTTGCCCACTCGCTCGGCTTCACTCGCGTTAATCTAGTCTATCAATAAATTTCTATCCCTTGGGAACAGTACTTTTTCTGGATGACGCCCCATGTCCTTTTCTGTACTACCGACGTGTATAAAAAATTTCATGATAATTAATTGAGAAGTTAAGTCGTGAAAGCGTAACAAACAAACTCATTTTCGCATTTATAATATTAGTAAGGATTTGCATGCCTTCCATTTGGAAGGCATGCAAATCCTTACTAATAGAGAGATTTCTCTATCTGCTTCCATTTCAACATTGTTTTCTCACGGCAAATTTTTTTCGATTTTGTTCCGATCGTTTTCGATTTGAATATTGTAATAGCGGCTCAGTCTAGTTGAAAGGGTACAAGACTTAAGGTTAGTCTCCGCGTTGTAAAGCCGTCGGTCTCAGCTGCCACAAACGCCTCTACTTCACGTCAAGTGGCGACGATGACGATGATGGTTAAATCTCTCACATAAGCAAAGTGGTTCTTTCTATACAAAGAAATGAAGAACGCATTTGTGATAGTTAGCAAATGAAAAACCCTTAGGACTTTATAGTAATTTTGACTCGGTATGATACACATCTCTAAGATTATCAATTAGTCAAAATTATTTATAACTAGATTTTGCCTGCGTCTTCGCTAGCGTAAATGTAGGTCAGATTAGCAACAGTACGTTTTTCTGGATGAAAGGTACCTACCCTATGTTCTTTTCTGTTTCGCTGATAACGTGTTTGCGAAATTTCATGATGATTGATCGAGTAGTTATGGCGTGAAAGCGTAACAAACAAACAAAGTAACTCACATACGCATTTATAATATTAGTTGGGGGTAGCAGCTTTGTCCTATTATCACCAGCCATTCTCGCCTTCCCTTACTTGAATTTACATATAAATTATACTTGGCTAAATTGTGTGCGATTTTATAGTTAAGTACCGTACGTTTTTATTGCATACCTATCTGATATTTTATATACTAACTATACTAAGTTCTTCAAGATAAAAGAATTGTGCCAACACTGAAAAGCAGATAATTTCTTACAATAAGAAGAGTTGGGCACAGCAAGACTTTTTATATATAACGTAAACTGATAATAATATAAAAATGAAATTAATCTAAGCTTAGGTAGTGTACTAGGATCTGTCACCATCCGTCATGTCATGCACTTACCGTCGCATAATTAGCTGTCGTGACTGACTAACCATTAGCAATTAATTTATAGATATAATGCTGCTTGTGAACAATCAAGTTTGCAAGGACAGATTGCAGTGTAATCTTTGAATCTTATCAAGACAGTTTTAGTATTTTCCATGGAAACATTTTTGTAGCTGATTGCCCAGTGACGATTTTTAAGTGCTGGGTTCGAATCTCAAGAGTCACACTTTTGTAGTGCTATGTATAGCTGATGTCATTTTTATCAAAAGAAATTGAGTTTCCTCCTTTCTATCGCATACTTCTTTCTGGTAGCCGCGAAAGATGTATTATGTCTTGAATTATTGACTAATTAATGATTATCAATAGTCTCATTTACTTCGCGATTTACACTATTTACATATGGTACATACATCTATATAATATCAACAACAATTCGTCGGACCCAATAATCGAACACGAGACCACAAACATATAAGTCACATTTATTACCACTATACCACCAAACAGCAGACTATACAAGATTGCATAAAAATAGAATCAGGTATTTGGACGTGAGAATGTTTAATTTCCCAGTTATAATATTACCTATGTACTTTAAAACTAGTATGAGTATACTGTAGTCCATATATTTGTGTTCTTATGACTTGACAGTTTTACAACAAATACTTTATTATTTATTATATTATGTGGGCGTTTATTTAATCTTCGTCTATATCTAACAATTGTTTATTTATAAAATACTTATCGTACATACTACATGTCAATACAACTAGAGATTTCCTAGTATGTATATCTTATTTCAATACAAATCACTGCTTTTATAACTGTCATATAGTTTTACTAGTATTGCTTACTATATTATCTTTAATGAAGTATAAGCAACTTAAGCACAGCATATTACTTCCATGTTTGCTTTTAAGGTTAGTTGTACATATGAATCAAAAGTTTTATTGACTTCACGAGGCGCATTTCAGTTTTGTCTTCATGGATTTTGCTTAGATGTTTCTAAAATTATAATTTTACTGTTGTTTATTTATTTATTAACTTGGACATCCAGTAGTTATTGCATTAATGCTTATTCTAACAAAAGAAATACTAATACTAACACTTAATGTATAACTTTTTAAGGTGTCACATCATGCATCATTAAAGTATATTGAGGGTACCACTTAATCACTAAGACAATGCATTAATTCAAACAAAAATAAACTTAGAATATAAAAAAAATTACAATACTATAATAAAATCTTACATAAACAAAGATTTTTGTAAATATTTAGTATTTTAATTATTTGTGTTTTTGTAGCTATGTTAATACGTTTGTAAATATAAATACTTTTGTTAGAGTCGATTAAATAAAGTATCCTCGATCTTAACAAAGATATATAAATATTGACAGACATTACATGATCAAACCAGAGACTTTAAATTGGTTATCGCTCCTCAACAATTTCAACACTTTGGCTCTAAATTTGAACAAGTAAGTGTAGATTATGTTGTAATTAGTACACAAAACTAACATATGTACATGCTACCTACTATCCGTTAAAATTAAACAACTTTATACGGCTTTTATCGCGTTGTTTATTTTATATAAAACACTGTTATTACGTAATTTTAAAACTTTAAACTATTATTGTTAACACTTTTACTAGTAACTATTTACTTCTATTTAAGTGTTTAAATTATAAAATCTATTTAGATTTAATTTTACACTTCCCTCGACGTTTCGGTTGCTTTTCAGCTGTCATGTTCACGGGTAGACTCAAGTTGTTTAATTTCAATGTATAACATTCGCATAAACGTAAAACAATATTATACTATCTACGTTCGCTCACTTTAAAGTATGTCTGTTCCACACTTCATTAAAATTGCTTCATTAAAAGGATAATTATTTAGCATAGATAACTTTAATCTACGGCCCCTATAAAAAATAGTAGCCTATGACCTGTGCCACAGTTGAAGCTACTATACCAAATATCATCAAAATAAATTCTGTGGTTTAATCGAGTAATGTAAAATCTTTATGAGTTTCCTATTTTTAATATTAGTGTAGTAGTAGAGTAGAATTCCAACTAGTATTATAAATACGAATGTGAGTTTGTTTGTTACACTTTTACGCCTTAACTACTCGGCCTATCATCATCAAATTTGGCATTTTATATTTATATTATGTCGGTATTTTTTAATGTTTACTAGCTGACTCGCGCAACTACATCTGCGTCACATGAGAGAATTTACCCCGTTTTTGCATCATTTTTTATTGATGTTTCGCTCCTATTGATCGTAGCGTTACATAGCTTATCGCCTTCCTCGAATATTTATCCAACACTAAAACATTATTTCAATTCGAACCAGTAGTTCCTGAGTAGCATGTTTAACCAAACAAACTCTTCAGCTTTATAATATTAGTATAGATTTAAGTATAACAAATTAAAATTAAAATAAAATACCGACCTATAACCAAAGACGTTATACAGGTCACCGACATTAGGTATAATCGGTATCAAGATCACTAATCGGTACTTAGGTAAGCACGAGAGCGGAGCGTGCCATGACGCCGCGCCGCGCCGGCGTAGCGCCGCGCGTGTGGTACGAACCTTATCAAGGCTATTAGTAATTTAATCTTTATACCTTCTAGTTGTATGAATAGGTACGTATATAAAAACATCTATAGAAAACAATCAGTATTCGACTGTAATAAAACTGTATCTACTTTATATATTAATTACTAGATTTTGTCTTATTATGTAGGTTATGTCAATTTTCTATTCCTCGGAACCAGTTAATTTTTCTGGATAAAATACCCTATGGCCTTTTCTGTACCCCTGACAATGTGTATGCGAAAATTCATGATGATCGGTAGAGTAGTTAAGCCGTGAAAGCGTAACAAACAAACTAACCCACATTCGCGTTTATGATATTAGGTAGGATATTAAATACATATATTCACGCTTGTTTCCCAGAGGGGTAGACAGAGTCTTTAGATTTCCATTTGTTACGATCCTGACACCCTTCTCTGTCTTCATTCACTTTCATAACCTTCCTCATGCACGCTCGCCTCCAATCTGATCAAGAAACGTTCGCCTAGGTCTTACCCAGTCGGTAAGACCATCATTCACACTAGCCTTATAAACTTTCTTAGTCAGTTTTTTCTCGCCCATTCTTTCTACATGCCCAAACCAGCTGAAAGACCTGTATATCTCAATAAAATAAAAGTCGGTACGATTAACGTTTTAAATACATCATCACAGGTAGATAAGAAGTTCACACAGCCACCATGCAAGAACCGCGTGGGGGATTCCATTATCTTTATTTTGTTTTTATTTCCCTTATCTTGAAACTGTCTTGCATTTATTGCAACGTAAGCTTTGTATTTATTGTTTGGTTTTACTGTATGTTTGGTTATTCAATTGTCTACTAATTTGTGAATTATGACGCTCCTGTCTCTCCAATTCCCTAATTCTGCTCTACAACTAAATCAGAGACGTTCTAATGAACTATATAAAGAGAAACTGGCAAGAATGCATGAACAATGTTACTCGGCAACAGGTGCGGACAATAGGTTCTATACATATAAGTAACTTTGAGTGTAGGTACTAATTGATATTTTTGACGTTGTGTTTATGTCTAAGATATGAAGTAATTAGAATTTTCCACCAGTTCCTACCTACTTTACCTATGTAGCACCTTAACATTTTCCAGAAGAACTAAAGGAATCCAAAAAAAAAGAAAACAAGAAAATATGTTATTAAGTTTTTATTTAGTTGCTTATAGGTAAAAAGTCAACAGGACAACATAAACCGCAATAATACTAATTAAGGTATTCAAATGTACACAACACAAATGTACATATATCTGACGCATTCAAGTGCATATGTACACTACATATGCATCTTCCGAATATAAGGAAAACTATAATGCTCACCGATCGCTCTTAAGTTGTTAAAGATTGAGTGTATACATAAACTGCACACCTAATATGTAAATGTGGCAGTACCTTCTTATAAAAGGCCAGCTAGCTTTCTTATTTTTTTTAAAAGCCAGCTTCCGCACTAGGAAAACTTCCTGTGTCGCGGGGGACTTTTCAAACATTCAAACAACGGACACAAAGAACACCCAGACTCGGAACAACCATTTGTGGATCACAAAGTTTTGTCTCGTGTGGGATTCAAACCCACAACACCCGACGCAGTGGCAGTGGCGAGGCCACCACTTAATAAACATACGCACATACATACATACATTTCTACGCCATCCGTGCAGTCTTGCTTATTACATTCAATTTTAACGAGTTGTTTATTTATTTACAAATCTGTAAAAAGTATTTTGATTTTAATGAAGTAACATTCGCGTAAACGTAAGACAATATTACATTCGATCTAGCATTAACGTGCATTCAGTATGCTTTAATAAACTCACCAAAACTTGTTTTATTGTGTATCTGCATGAGTTTGTCGTTAAATAAACATATTTCTTTCTTTCAAAACACGACATGCAAATAAAATTGAAGATCAAGTATAAAAGAATATGGATTGCAGACTTTTATTTTAAAACTATAGAGGACATTTCTTTTAGTGCCGAGAAAATTTTATTTTTATTTAACAAATATATGTCTACCAGATGATATGTCGATTAATATAAACAAGATAATTGACGATTTTCAATTGACCGCAAAATATTTGTAATGTCATGTAGGAAGTTTGTAGTTTGTGCAACACTTGTGATAAGATAATACATAACAATATGATCACTTGATCCGTAAGTATCCTTGAGGGCTGTCACATCATATTTAATTGTTCTGATGCTAGCCGTGCTTAAAGTTTATTTTTTTACCCCCGAGTCCTATATCACAAAACGAATCATTTTAGCTGCAGACAGTTAAATTTAGACATATTTTCTATAAAGTATATATTAAAATTAATTATATAGAGATGAGTTTTGTGTGTTAAGCTGACAATGTTGGGTTTTTTGTTATGTTTGTTCCGAGACTGAAATACACTAAGACCCTCAAAAAACAATAAATATAATGATGATAATGACGATTTCTTTTAATTTACGGCGCTTTTGACATTTCACGTAGTTGTGTCCTATAGAGAATTACTTCTTTATAGGACACAACTACGTGAAATGTTTGCGGCGTGTACAAAAGAATGGCGATTGCTTCACCGACAAGTGCCATTCGATTATGTCAATAAATATTATATCCATCGGGAACAGTACTTTTTATTAGATGAAAGATACCTTGTTCTCCTTTTCTGTGCCCCAGGCAACGTGTATACGAAATTCATGATGATTGGTCGAGTTGTTAAGACATGGAAGCGTAACAAACAAATAAACAAACTCACATTCGCATTTATAGGTATCCAGTTGTATCAAATAACCCAATGTCTAAATCCCTGGTACTAATACTGATTTTGAGATTAGTCGGTAAATGGAATTTCAATATTATGTACAAAAATATACAGATTACGGATAATTTAAATGAGATTATTAGAAAATAACTACATAGCCGATTATAGACAATAATCTATTCTAAAACTGTTAATCAATTTGACCGCTATGGAGGCAGTAAAATAATAAAAATACTGTTTACCTAGGTATATACTTAGAATAATATTACGTTTTGAAATACGGCTGACAACCCTTATCGTCCAAAGATAGCGTTTAAAAACTGAATGTTATTATAGATATACGAGTATACTATATTATGATGTAAACAATCGATAACTCGTATGATGTTGTATATATAGTACAATCTAATCAAAGTGAATAATTAATTTAAATGACTGACAACATTTTTTATAGCGGGACGGAAAGTTACTAAATACTGATTGTTTAATGATTATGCACGCGACTTCGTTCAGTTAAAACATTGCTTGCAATTTTACGCTACATTACAAACAATGGACTTGTGGCGTAGTGGTTTAACTAGCCGCTTCACTACTATGCCGAGTGTTATAGGATCGATGTCCGTACGGGGGGAAATATTTGTGAGATTCCCAAATAGTTGCCCCTAGTCTGGTTGTTCTTTGTGTCCGTTGTATGAATGTTTGTAAGGCAAGACATATGCCACAATGATAGATATATCGTAAAATATATATATTTTTTAAGAAACACTAATATAACAAACCAAACACCGCTGCTTAGATGATCTATATCTAGATCTACCTCGTAGTTGACAACCGTCTGCAAGCTTTATCGCCTTCCACTAAAGCTCAAGGAAATCTTAATTTTTTGCGAATAGCGAATAGCGGCCCAATAGAAAAGACGCACCTTTATGGTTTCTTCTTGGTGTACAGAATAATTCAGTCCTTAATACTCCAAGCATTCTCAATCATCTCCTCTCCAGCAACAGATTTCAGAACACCCGTGTTTTAATTAGCACAAACTAATATTACTGACAACACAAACATTTATTGTTTTGTCTACTTTTAACAATAATTTAAATCTGTATGAAATATAATTATATTAACTATGTACTAGTCAAAACTTAGGTACACAACAAAATAGTATGATAAAAACTGGCGTGTTCACTGTTGTACGAAATTAAAATAATTATAAGCCTAGATGCATAAAAAAATAAACAGTGTTTAAATAAGTCGACCTCGATATAACGTTAAAATATGAGTAAACAAACTTTGGCTAGATTGCTTTTTGCTATCAGTCTGGTAGTCAAAAATAAACAAAACAGCTCTTACAAGCTCTAGCAAAAATGTTTCTACTGTCCAGAGTAAGAGAAAAAGCAATTTTCCAAGAAAAGTCTGAAATAAAAATCTGCTCCTGTATTTTTGTGACCTTTAAACTTTTAATATGTAGCCTAGTGGAAAGCCCAAGGACTGCTACGCAGAGGTCTCGATTTCAATCTCAACGTAGGTCCTTTTGAATTTTCGAATTTATGTAAATGGTTGATTATCGCACGCGTTGACGGTGAAGCAAAACATCATGAGGAAACTTGCATGGGTATGAGTTCCCTATACCTAATGTTCTCCAAGATATGTGAAGTCTGCCCACCCGTACTGGGCAAGCGTGGTGGTCTATGGCCTAACCCTTCTCATACTCGGCAGAGATCCGTGTCCAGCAATAAGACAGTTTAAAAACAGGGCTGATACTGTTATAAGATTTATTGTCAATATTATCGGCTTGAAATTTTACACAACGTTACATTTCCAGATAAAGTGTTTTACTTATATAGGTTCTACTGTGTCCCAAAGTTCGGAACGGGAAATTAAGATATCAAACTGAGCCACGGCGAAATGTGGTAATTACAATTTTATAACGATGATTTATGAAAGTATACCCATATCCAACACAGGACGGGTTTTTTTTCTCATGAATATTAAATCATCTCTACAGAAAAACTATTAAAAGTTATAGTCTCGGCAATTTGGGAATCGGGTTTTCTTTGCGATTACGTTTGTTCCATTAGTTAAACGGGATAATGGCTTTTTTATGATCAATACGTTTACAAACTAGCAAGAAATGTATTGTTATTTTTGTTTCTATTACTATTACTTTTTAAAAAGGCCTTTTACTTACAGTACTTACTGGAAGAGGCTGGTCCATAATGGGCATTAATGGGTGTAACAAACTATTGTTATACCAATAAAAGACCAGCTTCTTATTTTTGTAAATCCCCAAAAGCTGAACTAAAGAGTACTAACTATTTAGTTCAGCCTTTGGGGATTTACAACCGGTTTTTTTATAGACGTATCTAAAAAACAAAAGTACAAAATGTTAGTTCTTTAATTGCTTTTGTGTAAGATTTATATCTTACACAAAAGCAAAGAACTAACATTTTGTCATCATTATTGATGCATTAATATACATGTCTTAAAGGTACTAAGATCTTATCCATATCAACATATTATTTCACTTATCGTGCCAACAACTACTATTATCGTAATTAATTGGTGATCTATTCGAAGATAGATACTGTCGGACCAGGTGTAAAATATTGTTCGATACAATATAATTAATACTGGCATATCTATCTTGTTTCATAATGAGAGTGGATAAAGCAAGATAAATAGACCGGAATTGTAGAGATGGCGTAAATTTGTGTATGTATAAGTATAATTACTGCTACACAATATACATACAACACAAACAATAGCGATAGCCTAGCCCTAGTGAAAGATCGTTAGATCGTCTCGAAGAGATCTCCAGTTCGAACGCAAGGCAACACACCACTGACTTTCCAGTTTAGTGCGTATTAAATAGTTAATTATATTATTGCTTGCTTGTAGGAAAACATCCTGAGAAAACTGCTTGCCTGAGAGATCTACGTAATGTTTCCGAAAACCTGTGAAATCTTGGTAGGGTTCACTCGTCAACGGGAACATTAACATACTCTACTTTGCTAGCCCAGGGCTGGGTACCCGCACTGTCTATCACACTGTTGAGCACGGATCTCTTTTCATTGTAATAATAAAGTTTATATTAAGGGCCAATATTATTATTAATATACATATAACACATCCACACATGCCATTTATCCAAAGAGATAGACTGAGACAATAGATTTCTTCTTACTACGATCCTAGCACAATATCTCTTTTGCTTCAACTTTCGATCGGTCGCTACAATCCTGATATTTCTATCTTGCACTCCAATCACATTCTATATGCACGATTGTTGGTTCATGAATACGATATCCTAAATAAATGATTTAACAATAACGATGGGGGCAGGTGAACTAGGCGGACGTAAATTAGCGCCAGATATAATTGGCAAAAGAGACAGCTGTTTAATATTGTCTTCTCTTTACGCGAATGTTATTCATTGAAATTAAACTCATACGGATTTTATTGCATTGTTTATTTAACACTGTATTAAATAATTTTGAAACTGTTACACTACTACTTACTTTTAAACTTTACTAAATTTATGCTACTATGAAAACTATTTATACATAGGTTTACACTTTCCCCGACGTTTCGGTTGCTTTTCAGCAGTCATGGTCACGGGCAGACTAAGATGGTAGTTGTCTCAATGTTCCAGTGTAGTTATTTCAAAGTACTCGAACATCATTTAGTTATTGGTGTTTCTATTTACGCAGAATGAGCTCAAGGTATCATGAAGTCAAGCTGTGGTTTGCTTTTTCTTGGGCTTGACTATTTGAATTACTTATTCCCAAGCTGGTGGTACATTCCAACCATCTTCTCAATTGAAATTAGGATGTTTTTTGATTTCAATAGCCTCGCGAAGCATCCTTGGTAGGAATCGGTGTTCTTTAGCGAGAATCTGTGGTTTGTCAAATCTTAGGTTGGTCCCCTGTTGTACATGTTCACACACAGCAGACCTTCTACCTGAGATTTGACAAACCACAGATTCTCGCTAAAGAACACCGATTCCTACCAAGGATCATGTGACTGAAAATCCAGCAGTGTTATTGGCAATAACTTCTCAATAGTAGCATGCGTCTAGAATCGTGCCTGATAGACTGCAATAGCCCCTATTACGTAGGATCTTAAACTTGGCTGGAGAACTATTAACATAATACATATTTGCCTACCCTTCTGTCATATAAACGTGAGACTAACTATGGATGATGGTACATTAATACAAGCACCAAAGACGTGTTGTTAAATCAAGTCCAGTTGACTTGATTTAACAACATGTCTTTTGGGCAGCTAAAGACGTGTGACGCAAGTTCCCGAGTAGAATATAATGGAACATCTGTGCGCGACATGCTCTATGGACGACAGTTCGTTTGTAGACGTCACAAAAACAACGCCTGCACAATTTACTGAGATTGATGATAGAATGTGTTGTATGGACTTTGATCTGTAATTGAGAACAATAGCGTCGTCCACCGACGTAGTTTGTGGGAAAAATGTTGTTTAGCATTCATACACATTTGTAAGTACATGATTACTTTTACCGATAGCATAAAATCAAACTATAGGAATGTATAATTAAGGTATTGGCAACATTCAGTAAGAGGTTCATATAACCTTAAAACTATTTTGGCGTTGCATGGTTTATGCAATATTATAAACGGGTATTCACGCGATCATGCTAGATTACGATATTTGTGTACCTTTTGGCTTGCGTTCCAAATAGGTACGTAAATACGCATTAACTTGTTTATTTTCGTTTCCATGAGGTATAGAATTTATCCATGGACGATACAATTGTAAACAGAAAGTAGGTACCCTTCTTACCCGTGGTACTACCGCTGGTGTTACTGGTAATCCCAAAAAGGATTTCAGGTCGCGGTTTGCCGATAGTACAAGAAAATTAGCTAATATCCTTATTCAGAGACAGCACCTTTCATCGGAAGGATGCCACAAAGAATAAACTAACATCATTGAAATTAAAAAAAATTATACGGATTTTATCGCATTGTTTATTTTTACAAACCCCAAATACATACAAAAACAAATAAATACACAAATACAACAAACCACAAATAAATAAACAACGCGATAAAATCCGTACAAATGTGTTTAATTTTAATGTATGTATAACATTCGCATACATATTAACTAACATCATCCTTAAAATTTGTGGTTATCGGCGCTTGCCGCACTTAGCGAACTCATAACTAACCCGGTATTAGTGTATTATCTATGTAAGCTGTCTTTATTAGTAGACAACATTTCTCAATGGTAATCTGTGGGTAATGCCGTGGGTGGCGTATTTTGTGCATTTAGTTATTAAGTACTATCATAGTAATGTTTAATACGCTGCTGTTTGTTATCCCTAAATAAATAAATAACTCAACAAAGTAGGAGTAGCTATGCTTTAATGCATGTGCATACGTTAAATATAAAGCATACTTACGGTCAAACGTTTTATTTAAACGTAGAGTAAACTCTACGTTTAAAGGACGTACGGATTTCTGGATATAATGTTCACTACAGGAACATAATAAAAATTATCCTGTAAAATCATGTCATTTCATATCAGCGCATATGAATGTCGTATGTCAAAATATATTTTGTTTTATACTCACGATGTTTTAGCACCCTTTGTTACTTTTACGCAATTAATGATATTGACTGTATAAATGTATTTCATCTATAAAAAATCTACTTTCACATTGTTTTTGGCGCACCTAAAAAATATTGAATAACTTGTTAAAGTTATTAGCAAATATTTTTAAAGTCTTGATTGTATTTTAAGTTTGTAGAGATCGAAAAAGAGTTCTAATCTGTACATAGCTGGCATACCAGACATATTGTGAAACTATTCTGTCTGGTCGCAGCAGCTCAAGGCAGTAGCGAATAGTTCATAAAAGGTCCGCAGTTTGTACGCTCATTGTGCTAAAAAAACGAAAGTTACTTTATCTATTTATCTACCACGATTTTATAGCCAGATTGTTTTAATGAAATTCTATTTGGCTGTAACGCTAGAGAAGAATCTTCTTAAGAACAACGCGAGTAACGCGTTCTTAATATATCTTCTATTAATCTCCTCGCGTTCAAGGCTTGACGTGAAAAGACATGGCACGTGTAGTCCGACTGCGTCACGCGTCAGTTTCATCAATTTATCTGCCTAGAACCACAGTCTAGCTAGCCGTTATATCGTCATATGGTCTACTAGTGATCGCACTATACAATCATGGTAGTAGCGCGGCAAGATAGGCATGCAAAATACCAATAAATCGCTTGAATATCCTATTAACCATTAGACCACCACGTCAAAAAAGTAAAAGCATGCTCTCGGCGCCTAGTTACGATTTCATCCTTTAATTTGTCACGTAGTCGTGACCGTGGCTTAGTGGACACATTTTGCTTTTTCATGTAGGTATACATGACTGTGTCGGTCAAAAGGTAAATATTAAATATTACAAATGCTCAAGTTTGTAAATATATATTTGTATGTTTGGTACACAATCACTGACCCCACCCCCACCCCCTTTAAACGGATTTTATCCTGGTATGCGTTCTCAAGACATTTACGTGGACGTAGTGGGCAGAAACTCGTTAATTAATGCTTTCCATCACCAGTTGTCAACTTCTATTTTAGTCTTAAACGAAAATGAAGTAGCTTTAGCAAGAAATCAACTGTATGTCAATTCTTCGCTATTATATTTATAGAACAATCAATAAAGTGCAAATAGTACGTCAACTAATACACTGCACAACAACATGTCTGATGATTGGGTTATATTACATGATATTGGTCCAACTTTTAATGACAATTTCAAATCTGTGACTGAAATTTCTCTATCAGGTCTAGTTAACAAAATATGACACGTGGGTCTTTTTATGATAAAATACAATATACTTAAAGATTATCTTGTTCTTAAGTTGGAAAACTTTATTTCTTTTTGCCTTCCTTGCTGAAGCTGAAGATAATCTTCAAATATATTGTATTTTGTTATAAGAGAGCTGAGCTTATTATTATTATTTATATATTCTCCGCAAATGAAACAAAAATGATTCGGATTATTCATACAAACACGTCTTGACGATGCCATAGCAAATTATATTAAGAAAACTTAATATTGTTCTAGTTATCAGCAAATTTAGTGGAAGCTACAACTCGAAAATAAGAGCTGTTACAAAAAAAAATTGGGTATACTTACGTAGAATCAGCAAACTTAGTAAAAATCATGTGATAAAAGTCATTCATCAGACAAAAGTTGCAATTTTGTTGTGCAGTGATATTGTTTGACATGCCTGTATGTCCATAAGCGTATCAATTCATGGAAATTACTTAAAGCTTGTGACGTGATGCGCGTGATATAGTACACAGATTTTAACGAATGGCTTAATGACCACCTTGCTACTGGATGGGCAACTTGTGTACATGGGTTTGATTACATCCGTGCGTCACAGAGCTAGCAGATATGTGGGTCAAATATCTACACTATATATGTATATTGTATATCAACTCAGCTCCTCGAGATGTTATAAGTATGCCTTATTGTTTTATATAAAACGTTAAAGTGTATGCGGAAAATATGGCAAAACATATCTTCGTTAATAAAGGTCGAACGCACACTTCGACAACTAAATTAGAAGTCAATATTACGTCACGAGCGCCCGTATCCCCGATTGGCGCATTCAACACGAACCCTGACCTTTAAGCCTGGAATATGAAGTCTAATTTTATCGCCGGCGACATTTAATGAAACGCCTCATAAGAGGATACTTTACAGAATGTAGGATAATTGTACATTCTAGAACTTTTAATGAGTGTCCTACTCCTTTGGCGAATATCCAACTTTCGATATAACCTTTTTTTTCTTCTTTTAACAGGAATGTGCTGTGCAACTACGTGTTAGGCCATGGCCCGTCACCAAATACATGAATTTGATCAGAAAAGTTACCCTTAAATTTATAAAAATAAGTATTTCTCCTTTAAAGATACATACATAGAATACAAAAGTATGTCTAAATTCTTTGTCTACACTAATATTATAAAGAGGAAAACTTTGTTTGTTTGTTTGTTTGTTTGGTTGTAATGAATAGGCTCAAAAACTACTGGACCGATTTTAAAAATTCTTTCACCATTCGAAAGCTACATTATCCACGAGTAACATAGACTATATTTTATTTTGGAAAAAAATAGGGTTCCGTAAGATATTTGGATTTTTCGGACACAAACTGAATAAAATCAACCAAAGAAGTTACTTATTTTGCGTACGCTGCCTAAACTACAAAAGATAGAACCATAAAATGTTATAATTAATTGTAGATCTTATAAATATCTACAAAAAAGTCCGCGACACACTATACCTATCTATGTCGAGTGAGGCACAACAACCACATTTTTATTTAAAAATCTTGAATTTTTTTTTGGACTACATTTAATCGCGTTTATTTTACTCATGCTATTAATCCTTATCAAAATAAATTATTTCATCAATAAGTACAGTTTATGTTGATAATATTTGGTCTTTGAATGATTAAAATTGGACGTTTGGTTTTGAAGTTGTGGTGAAATTAAAATATTACGATTTCTGCTGCACGGCCCGTTGCGAAGTGGGCGTCACCAAGGCCACGGGTGCGCGTGCGGGAGAGGGGTGTTTAGATCTATGAGTAAGGTACCCGCGCGGCTCAGACGTGAGGTCGGCTCCCTACGCAGCGGTCGTGCGCGAAGTCTAATAATTTTCATGAGATTTTTTTTAGATTTTGTTCTCTAAACTACACCTACGCAAAAGTTCTTCTCAGAGCTAAACAACAGTCCTTCTCAGAGCTATACAATAGTTCTTTTCAGGGCTAACCAACAGTTATTTTCAGGGCTAACCAACAGTTCTTTTTAGGGCTAACCAACAATTCTTTTCAGGGCTAAACAACAGTTCTTTTCAGAGCTAGAATATTACACGCTATTAACATTTTCTTAAACATTTGAAAATGCCTAAGAGAGCCAGGTCTCAATTTTCTAAACATAGTTCTCAAGCACGAGCAGCAAAAATACGTCGTATAGGAGAATCTTCACCTGAACGTTCACAACGCCTTGCTGAACAAAATCAGAGAAACTCTCAGGTACGCGTACGAGAGTCGAGTGTCGAACGTTTGCAACGACTTGCGCAACAAAATCAGAGAACCTCTGAGTTACGTGCACGAGAGTCGAGGCTGGAGCGTTCCCAACGTCTTGCCGAACAAAGCTTGAGAACCTCTGAGCTACGTGCTCAAGAGTCGAGGCTGGAGCGTTCCCAACGTCTTCATGAACAAAATGTAAGGACCTCTGACTTACGCGAACGAGAGTCAAGTGTCGAGCGTTCGCAACGTCTTGCCGAACAAAGCTTGAGAACCTCTGAGCTACGCGCTCAAGAGTCGAGGCTGGAGCGTTCCCAACGTCTTCATGAACAAAATATAAGGACCTCTCAGTTGCGCGAAAGAGAGTCGAGTGTCGAGCGTTTGCAGCGACTTAGAGCTCAAGCAGAGAGACAGCAGTTGTCCACAAATAGAGTGCCCAATCGAATTTTAGCTAACAGGAACAGACTGGCTTTCAGATATGATCCGCAGCTTGATTATGCACAACAAGCGTCCGTCCAAATCGGAGTCATGAATAAGATCTGCTCTAACTGCTCTGCCAAGAAATGGGAGGATGAACCTAATGGTATGTGTTGTGCTTCAGGTAAAGTGTGTCTTCCTAACCTTCAGGAGCCGCCACAACCAATAAAAAATCTTTTAACTAATAACCATCCATTATCTGGTCATTTTTTAACAAACATACGTAAATACAATAGTATTTTTCAAATGACTTCGTTTGGCGCAAAAGAAATCAGGGACGGAAATTTTATGCCCACTTTTAAAATTGAAGGACAGGTGTATCATCTCATTGGTAGCCTTTTACCATCATCAGGCCAAAACCCACAGTTCCTGCAAATATATTTTATTTCGGATGCAGACCAGTTATCATTGCGATCAAGCATCGCACCAACCTTAAAAATGGATTTAATTCGCGAATTACAGACCACTTTGAATAATCATAACGTGTATATACGAAGTTTTAAACAAAACTTAGAACTTAACTCATCACATAATTTAAAGCTAATTATTCATTCTGATCGCACTCCACAGACAGCACACAGAGGCAGATACAATGCTCCTACTGTAAACGAGGTAGCCGTTCTCTTGGTCGATGAAGACAAAGGTCCCAGGGATATAGTCTTACACGGTAGAGACGGACAGCTCAAAAGAGTTTCTGAGCTACATCGGTCCTATGATCCACTACAGTATCCTGTAATGTTTGTGACAGGTGAAGACGGTTATTATTTGACTATTCCTCAGCAGGGTTCTGCGCGTAATAAAACTGTTTCGTGTATGCAATTTTATGCATTTAGATTAATGTTTAGAACTAACTCTTTTAATCCGTTACATTATTACAGAGACTTATTTAGTCAATATTGTGTTGACATGATGGCGAAAATGATATCGGAAAGATTAAATTATATTTCGCGGAATCAACAAAGACTGAGGGCTGATGACTACATCCATCTCAGAGATGCCTTAAATCATGACGCAAATGTTGACCCATCAAATATCGGTCAAATAAACAATTTAATTATGCAGAAAGTACCGGGTGAAGTTAAGTGCTATAAATCCATAGACACCGTCACTAACATCGAGGACGCAGTGCACTACCCCCAGGAATTTTTAAATTCCCTGAACCCCGCTGGGCTACCACCTCATGAACTATCGTTAAAAGTTGGCACACCGATAATGCCTCTCAGAAATTTGAGCCCCCCCAACATGTGCAATGGTACGAAACTTCTTATCAAGGAGCTAAAAGATAATTTAATAGTAGCGAAGATTATCACCGGCCCTGCAGCTGGTGAATTAGCTCATATACCAAAAATACCCATGATCCCTACTGATTTGCCAATACCTTTCAAAAGGCTCCAATTTCCAGTAAAAATTTCTTTCGCAATAACGATAAACAAATCACAAGGCCAAACATTCAAATTAGTAGGAATTGATTTACGAAAAGAATGTTTTACGCATGGGCAACTTTACGTTGCCCTATCACGGGTCGGGGCTCCCGACCATCAGTATATTTTGTTAGCTGAAAATAATTTAACGTCAAATGTTGTTTATAGAGAAGCTCTACAATAATTTAGTTATGTATCCTAAAACAACAGGTTACACTGCGGGACTGCAGGCAGAAGTGAACACTTTTGCCGGGAGCAAGACTTAGTTAGCGCTTTGCGGGCGGTCCTTTAGTTGGTTCTAATACAGATATATTTAGTATCGGCTGTGCACCCGTGCGAAGCCGGGGCGGGTCGCTAGTATATATATATACTTATATATTTCATTTCAAACCAAATTACTTCAGTATATTAAAAAATAGGAATTTGCCATTCGTAAATCTTTCATAGATATGAAGAGACACAGATAAGATAAAAAGACGATTCCTGGGCTAGGGATAATAACTCTGTTACAGTAAGCTTTACTAACTCTCAGGCGACGAACACTAAACATAGTCTCGGAATAACTTTTTATCGAATAGCACTGAATTTCGTTTCAAGCGAGAATCGAATTGGAATCGATTCATAAAACTTTTATCCCTGCATACACGCTGTTATGACGCGTTCTACTGTTCTCGGAAATCACCCTTTCGTTTCGGCCTTGGCGTTTTTGCCGACATATTTTCAATGCTGTTTACTTTTCCTTTCAATTACGTGTATTATACAATATTTGTAATATTGATTATGGAGCGAGTCCAATCTGGGTCAACAGTCGGTCGTTCAACGCTCACACGCTCACCGGCGATAACGTGCTCTCCCGTATCGATTACATTGACTTGCATGAACTTCAATTACATACCTAATTACACTGACTCTTGTTATCTTTGCTAAAAGAGCTGCCAACTATTCACTTACTTTATACTATGAAGGTTATGCTGTTTGAAGGACGAATTGGTTGCTGGGGTCAATAGTACTGATTGTATTCAGATTACTTCAAACAAACACCTATAGATTCTGGGTATGTAACTGGGTATGCTATGTTTTTAAGTTCTGCTTGATAGGGGAAAAGATGAAAGCATTGTGTGCAAGAACATAAATCTGAATTGAGAAAGACGTCAAACCTTTGATGATAACAAACAAATGGTTGAATAGGTACACTCTAGTGCCTCATATACTCAGGGTAAGGATTGGATAATTATGGTTTTATATAGGCGAATTACTTTAAAACCCTTTAAACGAATGTTCTTAACGGTCAAAAGCGGGCACTTATTAGACACCACTGATCATAGGCGTCATTATGACATACCAGTTATTCATAGTGTATAATTAGAATATATTGATGTGCCCACAGCCGAAATCTAGTTAATCAGTTAAAGATGTTTAAAAATAATGTCTGAAATAGAGTTAGATGGATTAAAATTATTTTAAGAAATACGTTATATCAACCTTGCTGTAAATTGGATCATAAATTTCTTTGGAAATTTGTATTATATAACGGAATGGATGTAAAATTTCTTCAGATGAATAATTTTACTCAAAGTGTAAGTAATTAAGAACCAAATTTTCCATCAAAGAACGCCAGACATGAAATTAGTCTATAAATAGCAACGTCTCGAACAACCTTCATAAAAACAAAGACGTTTAACTTTTTTGGTTTCTCTTCAAATTACGAAGTAGTCTGATGTCTGTGTTTTATGCGACTTACGTCTTGGAAGTATCCCTGTGTCTTTATTACTGGCCCAGTTCTTAACGTCCTTAGCGATTGGTCTCTCTAATAGCCTGAAGCTTGTGTATCAAGTTTATTTATATTTAGTACACCTATACCTTAATTGCAACGCTTGAGACACTATTTCTTTTCATTCTATTAAGCATGCGGCTCCTCTGTTGATAAACTGTGATGGCGAAGCCTTTGGTCGCTTACATTACTAAAAATGACAGTCGCGCGTTAGAGAGCTTTGGCGTAACAAACGTGAGATGAAAGGAAGTTATACAAGAGGAAGAAGATATACATATACATATGAGACTCTGGAACTCTTACTCATCGCCCATACTAGGTTTACTCTAACGCCAGTTTTATGTAAGAGTACCTACTTCCTTGGACAATTCAGTCCATTCGCTTACGTACCATATAAATGGTAACAGCACTGACTGTTCCACCCAAATACATGTAGATATAAGTCATAATTATCAGTTTATATAACATAACGCCTAGTTCATCATAATAAAACTGAAAATATGGCAATATTTAAAAAAAAAAGCAATACCACCGAGCATTTCACATCACTAACGCGACGTCACGTTACACTATAATTCAGTTGCTATTGCTGTATCCTGCCAAATATCGTAGCCCTATCACAGCATTATACAAAACATATATCCTAAAGCGTTGGTATTCACAAAACCCCAGTATTTGCAGTCAATGCCAAGACCATTATGCAGCATGAATTAAAAGATATTTCGGCTGACAAGGTTATAAATCATAACTACACCATGACCCTTACATGACTACGATATTCTTGTTGCGCAAAGTAAAAAATACACAGCGAGACTTAGTTTAAACAACTTATCATACAATAATGCATTATTTTCATAATAACTAGCTAAGTGGTTTGTCGAAGGATATTTATGATAGATGTATTCTATACTAATGTAAACTAAATGTAGTTTACGTAAAGCTGCGCACTTGTGCAAATAAAACATATATAATCGTAGATTGTTATTTTTGTTCCTACGTCTTATGAGCTGTGTCTATAAATGAAGTGAGCATTTAATGCGATTTTTTGTTAGCTTAGACAAGATTTATTTCGTAATACGATGATTTGTTATCGTTTAATTATATCAGTTTGATAAAATCTGTGATGTAATTATGTGACTCAGATTGACTGAACTCACTAACCTATATTTTGACGATCATAATTGTTACTTTATGACCTAAATGAATAAATGATTTTTGACTTTGACTTTGACTTGATGTTTAAATGCGATTTTACGCCATACCTGTATCTAACTAGTTTTTGCCAACGGCTTCGCTCGCGTAAAAGTAGATTTAGTTATGTTAGTAACAGTAGTTTTTAAAATAAAACATTGCCTATGTTACACGGTGATAATGTAGCTTTCTAAAGGTGAAAGAATTTATTAAATCGGCTGATTAGTTTCTTAAAATCAAATCTTTCCTCTTTGTAATATTAGTATAGATAAATAGTCGTTAATTAAGGGTGAGTGGTAATTGCGATGAATAAGATTTTATTTTATTCGTTCACATCACATGGTTTTTGATAGTTGCTTATGTCGAATATAAACTAAACAAACAAGTTGCTTTATCATTGAGTACAGAACGTTAATTCGTACACACATACACAACAAATATGAATAATTTCAGATTTAGTAAATAGTAAACTTTCATGTGCGTCTTTAAGTGTTACTTTGTAACCTCAAATTATAAATAATGTATGACTTTGACAAATATAATTCATCAATTGCGTTTGCTTGTTCTTTCGTATTTAAACGTTTGTTGATATTTGTGTTCTTGCCTTTGTTCACTAGGTCTGTACCCGGCATTAAACGCGCATAATATAATTGCCAGTCATTAGCAGATTAGATAAAAAGGATTAACTGCGAGCCTTTGTAAATATTATATGTACATATGTATACTTCTGGGTTGCGTTCATATTCATCACAAAATTTTAAGTTCTTTATAATAATTGACTTTTTGTATTGTTTCAGGTAATTATCATAAGCGAAGTAGTTCGTATTTACAATTTACATAGGTAGTAAGGAAGCACTACAAAACAAGATAGGTGTGCTTGTGGCATAATGTCATCGTCGCGCAGTTAGATCAATCTGTGTCGCATTATCGTCATCTTGCAAGAGTTAGATACTAGTAACAGGGGGAAAACACACCTATCTAAGAATTTTATTACCCAGTAACCAACTCCTTGTCTATACTACGGGTATCACGATAAAACCGTTGACCGAACTCTCAAAGATTCACCTAAAAAATAAAACATAGAAAATTTTGACGGGTTCGTAATACGTTTATCTGGTATACTTTATAAACTTGAATTATACGAAGACTACTGCTCTGAGTCAATATACATAGACTAGTTGCCTACCCTGTCAAAATCGAATTAGTATATGGACTCTTAATGCGCAAGAGAAAATAACTGCATAAATCCTTCGACTCCATTGCTTACGGCACAGCTCCGCCTTAATGATTGATCTTTGAAAACCCTATTCACGTTAAAAATACAAAACAACATTTTCCTTTAGGAACTTCTATATCAGGATCTAAGGATCATTTGACCAACCAATTATTTGACGCCAATATCAGCGTTTCGTAAGAGTCGTCATGTTTTCTTATCGCCTTTACCGCAATGCCTGAAGACCAAATTCTTTGACCAGTGCGTCCTACCTGTTATGATCTACGGTGCCGAAACGTGGACACTCACGGTAGGGCTGGTCCAAAAATTTAAAGTCACCCAGCGGGCTATGAAACGAGCTATGCTTGGAGTTTCTTTGAGGGATAAACTTAGAAATTAGGTTATCCGTCAAAGAACCAAGGTTACCGACATAGCTCTTAGAATAAGCAAGCTGAAGTGGCAATGGGCTGGCCATATCTGTAGAAGGACCGATGGCCGTTGGAGCAAGCGAGTCCTAGAGTAGAGACCGATGACCTGAAAAAGATAGCAGGGTCTGACTAGATGCGGAAGGCGTAAGACCGGATGTTGTGGCGTAAAATGGGAGAGCCCTATGTCCAGCAGTGGACTGCGGTGGGCTGATTGATTGAATGATACCTAATAAATGAAATATTTTTATTCGAAAGAATAGATATTATTATATTATTTGCAAACTTAGAATATTACATTTAATTATGGCGTTGCTGACGACTTCGGGTGCATTTAGAGACAACTAGTGGTCCACGGACCACCGTTTAAAATTGCCAGTGCGCCAAGTGTTGCGGGTTCAAAACGGATTCCCACACGGGATTCAGAATTGTGTGATCCATAAATGGTTGCTCCGAGTCTGGGTGTTCTTTGTGTCCGTTGTTTGAATGTTTGTAAAAATCCCCGCGACGCAGGACTAAATCTGGTGCGGCAGCTGTCTTTTTTTAAATAACTTTAAAATAAGGAAGTGAAAATAACAAACAATTTGTAACGGCTGATGAGTCTTCGTGTTCAAACACTGACATCACCATGTTTGGTGATTAATCAGAATGATCTAAAAGCCAGACTAAGTTCACCGTCCGCCGCGACGCTAAGCACTATTGTAAATATCCCGATTTGGCCGGCACGCTGGCCTAATGCCAATGCATTCCAGTCTGCCTCACAGATCGTACTAGATCACGCCATGTGGGTTGTCGCAGGGCCTTATACATACATATGTAATGCGGAATTGATATTAGTTATTGCGAATTACTTTTATACTACTGACTATAGAAACAAACAAACATACGGTAAACGAATATATTATTGTATGGAGAATGTTAACGTCACCAGGTGTATACTGCCTCCGTGGCGCAGCAGTAGGGAATGCGACTGCTGTGCATGAGGTCACGGGTTCGAATCCCGGGTCGGGGCAACAAAAAGATATTGGGTTTTTCTGTTTAAAAACCTCAATACAAGCCCGGATTTACGAAGTTGGCGGTGTTAGGCACCCCCGTGCCTCTAAAAGCACGTAAAGCCGTTGGTCCTGCGCCTGATCTCTCTCCGGTCGTGTTGGATCACCGTCCCATCGTCTCATGAGCGTTAGGGAACAGAGAGTGTTTGCGCACACACTTGTGCACTATAATATCTCCTGCGCAGATGGCCAGTCTCTGTTAAGATTGGCCACCGTGGCCGAAATTCGATCTGGAAGACATGACCTGCTTTGATAGAATTTGGGTTTTATTACCGTAATCCTAACTAATATTTTGAATGCAAATGTGGGTTTGTTTGTTACGCTTTCACGCTTTAACTACTCGACCGATCATCGTGAAATTTCACATACACGTTGTCAGTGGACATGGGGTACCTTTTATCCAGAGGAAAGTACTGTTAACTTAACCTACATTTACGCGAGCAAGTCTGCGGGCAAAATCCAGTAGTTTATATTTGGCGTTTTCTTGAAGGAATCAGGCAATGGAAGACGCAATTTCCTCAATCACAGAGTTGGCATTGTGCTGGTATTCCTGATATCGTAAACATCAATAAGCTTCGGTAACTGTTTACCACCAGGCATGAGGAACTTAGGTTTTCTTGCCATCTTACAACAAGAAAGACTTCTAATAGCCTCGATTTTATGTGTTTTCCATCTTTAAAGTAGGCGTTAATCTTATAAATACGAAACCAAGAGGAGTGTGGGTAACAAACCAGACACCTCTGCGTGACAGTGCAAGGATCTTCCCAATAGGATATCAGGTCTAGGATATCAGAATATCAGGCCGCCGCGTAGTGTTGTGGTTTCGATCCCTACATGGGACAAAAATTTGTTGTGATCTACAAATTATTGTTCCGAGTCTGGGTGTTCTTTGCGTTCGTTGTCTGAATGTTTGTTAAATTCCCCGGGACACAGGAATTACTCCTAGTGCGGTCTTCTTTCTGCGGTCTTTGCGGTAGTCTTTTAAACAATTGAGAAACGGCAATGAATTGCCGTAAATCTTATGGTTCGAAAAATCGTTCAAGGAATATGCAAAGGTCACGTGATACCACGTGACCTTGAGGTCAAAGGTTATAGTAATTTCGGGGGTATATCGACTATACTTAGTCGAATGGCGTTGACTGCGAGTCTCTAGCTCTTACGGTTCTTCAGTTGAAAGTTGTATAACAGACAGACGGACGGACAAAGCTGTTGTATAAGATTTTTTTCGAACTCTAAAAACGTAAAACAACGGTAGCATTCCTTTTTGCAATAGACAGTTAATTTCCCTATATTTTGTTGCCACGCTCGACGGAATTATAGGACGCATTGTTCCGTGGTGAATGCATATCATCTATTCTCATTCATACAGCCCTTATCGACGGATACTAGCGTGCGAGTCCGAACGATAACACGTTCACCTTCGTTATCTGTGCACACGATATTGGTGTCGCGGCATTCACATCTTTCCTACTTTGTTTTCGTCTGACTAGTTATCTATATTGATTATTCTTTATTATTTTGGTGAAATAAAGAATTTGAATTTATTCATAATTTTGCACTAGGTACACACATATTATTTAACGCCTAACATTGAAGAAGTAGAGCAGTTATGGTTTAAGTACCACGTAAGAGAGGCTCGCTGTCTCGAAAGATTTTCTATCAAGAACTTCTTAGACGGCACGAGGTCTGGAATTGTGCCTGCAAACAGCATATTGCCGTTTATCGGGCACAATTCCAGACTTCTTGACGTCTAAGAATTTCTTGTCAGAAAAACTCAATATTATTTTGCCCGACCCAGAAATCGAATCCAAGATCCAATCACAGCAGTCACGCCCACGCTGTATGACAGGAATAGTCCAAATATTAGGTCCAATGCCATAAGGTTGCACTTACACTGTCGGTCATGGGGTATGTTTTCTAGTCCGGAAAAGTTTTATGGGGGAGTTTCTCAGTGCAGCGTCTGGGAATGTGCCTTATAGATGTATATAGAAGCACTCATAGACGGCCAAGTACAGCTGACCGCTTTTACATATGTTCGAGACTACAAAACTTTAAGCAAAAACGGTTTAATTGATCATCTTGCGTCGCATACAAGCAATAGTAAGCCAACTTTTTACAGAAAACTAATTCGAAATTGGTTTAACTATTGTGTAGAATAGCGTGCACTAACAGGCAGGCAATAAATCTGTATACAAGTTCACTACAGACGAGAACCGAATGTAAATGAAATTATAAAGCACGCAGCGTTGCGAATTGATTTAAGACAGTAATTTAAGCGAGTGATATCACTCGCGGCTCCCCTTAACGTTACTGCGATCGATGCAGTTCTGAGACTTACACAGCCAGCCGCGCTTCCCCTGACAAGGCCGTTATTCATCTACTAAAGAGCCATCCCATCCCCTCAAGTTAACGCAACTATAAGTTATATAGCTGGGCATTACACAAGGTGGTTTCTTTAACTCTTGAAATAAATGGTTTACAACTATATATCTCCAAAGACGTAGGCAGATGTGTATTGATTGCATATATAGCCTGCTTTTTTGGTTGTATTGCCGTTATATCGAACCCACTACAATTTCCGTGGAGGCACTGCCAACGCGACCACTTATATCACTACGCTTTGCCTAAACCGGAACCAGACACTATTGAATTAAGTAAATGCCACATTAAGCTGATTGCAAATCAGAATCATGACATATTTGTCACGTAACTTACGTAAGTTTTGTTATGTTACTTTGCTCTCTAACACATATGACTTACAATCAGTAAACGACAATGAAATATGGAAGTATTAGCCCGCAAAAATGGCACCACAAAATCTTCACAAAGTAGGCGGTGCTTAATAAAACTAAGCCAAGTCGCTACAGCTATATCAATTTTTTTGAGTACTTGACATTGAAAGCTAGTAAATAAACTGTAAAACAGACCAGCTTATAGCTGTCTTGCCCATTAACAGTAACGTCTATTTTTTAGTAGTAAAGTTAGGCAATATTAACTGTGGTTAGAATGAAATTACTACTTCCATCATATATTGCCGTTAACTGTTTACATGGTGACAGTAATTTAGCTGTGAAGTCCAGAAAAACGTTGGATAACGCTTGGGGAACGTCACATTAAAGAACCCAATATTTCATACAAAATAAAGGTGATTTTTGTCTTCGTCCTAAATTCCGCTGGTGCGGTGTTTTTGAAAAGTGCCAATTCATTATAATAGTTATCAATAGACGATAACGTCACCGACATTTAGAAGTTTGCTGACTTGCCAACTACTGTTGTAGAAGATAACATAGTATACTTTCGACTATAAATCTCCGAAGAGGCTTGTTACTTCATCCTCTAATGCTATGCTGTAACTAAAGCGCTAGGCCTCCTCTGCCTAGGCGCTTTTATACTTTTGTGTTCATTAAGCTAGATAGACTTAATCTATATCAATACTTAAAACTAGATTTGCCCGCGGCTTCGCTCGCGTAAATGTAAGTTATGTTAGGTTAGTAACATTACTTTTTGTTGGATAAAATGTACGTGGGTTCGAACCCGAGACCCTCTGCATTGCAGTCTGTTGGTCTCCCCACTGAGCTATCGCTGCTCTATAAGAAATCATCATCAAAAATCTATAAGAATTTTTGAAAGTACTGAACCGATTTTAATATCTCTTTTACCGATAGAAAGCTGCTTTATCCGAAAGTAACATAGGCTATATAACCATTGCTATGAGGTAAGGAAGCGAAGGAGTAATCCTAAACGCGGAATCACGGCGGACAGCTAGTTTTTAATAGTCTTATATTGTGTATTATTGTTGTTTATTATCTGAAATTGGAACTTTGCCCGTTGAATAACTGTAGGCTCGCCATGCTTACCATTCGTCGAATGCGCTATCTTTGGCAACGTATACTGAAATTCACTATGAATAATAAGTTATTATTGTTTAGTACTTTCTACATACATATACGAGAATTATATACATATATTCACGAGAACATCACTAAAAGGGTCGACAGAGATGTATGACATGCACATTTCGCCATTATACAGGGTGTCCAAGAACCTGGCGTCCAACTGGATTCCCACGATGCCCCAAGTTCTAACAGTACTCAGAAAAATATTTTAAAAAATCCACCCCATGTACTTACAGAATTATACTGATTTCAAAAAAAAAGGGGAAATGAGCACCCTGTGACATACTTTTGAATGCTGTGACTGCTAATGCTGATAATTTCGATATTTCTTGGAGGTTTTGTAATCTAGGGTATTGCTGTGTCTAAATAGAATGTAAAAATAAAGTACTTATTGTACCATTTTAAAATAAAATATTATTTTAACTAAAGGTGATATGGAAAACTATTGAATTTCGCAACTTTGACCGACTGTAGTGTAAAAAAAATGTACCAAAATAGTATGGCAAGTGACGTCAAATTTTGACGCGTTTATTCCTCTTTTTAAAAAGGTATAATACTTACACATTAATTTGAAAAAAAAAAATTTTGATAATATTTTTACTCAACAACCCAATTTTTACGATGTCTTACAGAATTCTTAGAAAGAAAAATTTACGACGAATTGAATCTAACCTCTAAAGAATTACTGTTGTATGCTCATAAAAATAACAACAGGCCTCTCAAAAAACAGGTTAGACCGTAAGGGACGGTATGTGCATGCATCTCACCATAGTGATTCGTTATTACAACAGGAGGGAGCAAGACAGAAACTATCTTTGCGATTTGCTGGTTCTTCTTTATGGTACCCCATTATTCAGGTAAGAGTGAGGGAGAAAAAGGTTAGAGGTGCGAGTGAGATAGATAGTGACGCTATCTGGGATCGTGCTATTTAGGATAACAGTACGGTCAGTACGCGTCACTGCCTCCTGCCGTTACTACGCACCTCTCTCTTATTGTTACCATTGATCACGTACTACGATTTAAAGCTTTGTTTATTGGACTCGATTACTCTTTGTGCTCTGGACTTTGAAACGAACTCTTTACGACGACCTTTGCCTGTGTTTGGACAGTTTGTGTTTTGTGTGTGCTACCATGGCGACCTACACTCCGCAAGAATACGCAAATATGCACTACATTTATGGAGAATGTAGAGGTAATGGACGAGCTGCAGCGAGACTTTACAGAGAAAGGTATCCGAGGGCTACGCGATATCCCGACCATCGAGTTTTCATTAATGTGCACAGATCACTATGTGACGGGCGGTTCCCCAATCAAGTAGCTGGTGAAGGACGACCCGTAAATGACTTCATACGCGATGAAGTTTTAGAGGCGGTGTCGGCAAATCCAAGCATCTCTGTGCGAGGAATAGAAGCTGATACGGGGATACCGAAGAGCACAGCACACAGTATTCTCCAAAAAGAAGAATATCATCCGTACCACGTACAGCGAGTGCAAAGTCTTTTACCTCGAGACTATCCGAGCCGAGTCGCGTTTTGTGAAACAATCCTGCAAAAACATCGAGAAGACGAAAACTTTATCGACAAAATTTTGTGGTCAGATGAATCTACATTTAAGAAGGATGGCTACATGAACCTACACAACTTGCACGAGTGGCATGTGGAAAATCCGCACTTGATGCGAGAAGATAGATCCCAGTACCGGTTCAAAGTGAACATGTGGACCGGTATTCTCTGTGGGAATATTATTGGTCCATTTGAGATGCCCGAGAATTTGACTGGCGAATCATATTTAAATTTTCTTCAAAATGATTTGCCAAACTTACTAGAAGAGACCCCACCAGATATGTGGTTCCAACACGACGGCTGTCCAGCACATTTTCGCGTATCCGTTAGAGAGTTTTTGGACGAGCAATACCCGAACAGGTGGATTGGGCGATCAGGAACAATCCCGTGGCCAGCCCGCTCACCTGACTTAAATCCGCTGGATTTTTTTTTCTGGGGAACTATGAAGGAGCTCGTTTATGCGAAGCCCATTAATGACATCGCTGACCTTCGTGAGAAGATAACACAAGCAGTGCAGGTGATACGTCAAAAAAGTTACTCGCGAAACATAAAGCGGTCCTTTTTAAGGAGAGTGAGAGCTTGTATTGCCGCGGGTGGTCAACATTTTGAACATTTATTGTAATAAAATATCTTTAAACTAACATTCTTTGCTTTTATTCTACTGGGAACCCATCTACCTGTGTGTATTTCCTTCTTGCTCACTCTTGGAACCGAAGTAAATAATAGTAGTAACATAACAGTTTCTAAGATAAGAAAGGGTCCGACAGTTACCGTTAGTAGGTAGGCACTTCGTAAAAATTGGGTTGTTGAGTAAAAATATTATCAAAATTTTTTTTTTCAAATTAATGTGTAAGTATTATACCCTTTTAAAAAGAGGAATAAACGCGTCAAAATTTGACGTCACTTGCCATACTATTTTGGTACATTTTTTTTACACTACAGTCGGTCAAAGTTGCGAAATTCAATAGTTTTCCATATCACCTTTAGTTAAAATAATATTTTATTTTAAAATGGTACAATAAGTACTTTATTTTTACATTCTATTTAGACACAGCAATACCCTAGATTACAAAACCTCCAAGAAATATCGAAATTATCAGCATTAGCAGTCACAGCATTCAAAAGTATGTCACAGGGTGCTCATTTCCCCTTTTTTTTTGAAATCAGTATAATTCTGTAAGTACATGGGGTGGATTTTTTAAAATATTTTTCTGAGTACTGTTAGAACTTGGGGCATCGTGGGAATCCAGTTGGACGCCAGGTTCTTGGACACCCTGTATATTATTAGCTCACTTAATAGAGGGCGAGCAAATCGCTGTAATCCGGATACATTTCCAGATACAAATCTGGTATCTCGAAGCTACTACCTACCCACCAATCGTAGCCAGGAGCCCGAGATCCTATTCATTGCACTCCACCAAGACAGTCACAATAACTGCATTTAAGAGGTCGCATCGCCGCTAATAGTGCCCGGAATATTGTGAATTTGATACCACAGGACAAAAAAAATATGTGATCTATCAATACTTGTTCTAAACCTGGGTGTTCGATGTGTCCGTTGTTTTAATGTTTTGTACTATACGACATAGTAATTATAATAAGAACGTTAGTATCCTTTTTCAAAAGTAAAATAAATAATAGACCTAACTCCTACCTAGGTCCAATTCCATTAGTAATGAAGCATGAATATAAACGCGTTATATCTATAGCAAATGGAAAGAGTCTCAAAGAACTCGACAACGGACAGCATTCTTCAATGTATATATACTGTAGAGTATATAGCAGTTGAAATTAGGTCGCGAATTCTTTTACTCACGATAACATTCATATGAACTTCAAAGGAATGCAAATGTCTTAGTAGAAAATAAGACATCTCTACGCCATGTCTTAATTCTTCCTGATCATTATTACGAATTACATACATATGTACATAGTCTCATTCCTATATCTCTAAAGAGTCCTGTAATGTATTAAGTATACCCAAATTATTTAATTACCCGCACGTTGTCTGTATACACTTACGCCTGGCTATCCCTTAATCTTCTCATGCTAAATCTACTCGTATAAGCAAATGTACCTATGGTAATTTGTAAGGCTAAGTAACCTATTGCAAAGTCGAACAATCCTTTTTCTACCTTTTCTACTTTCACGGGGTTAACGGATCCTATCGCCCAGTTATTTATAGCTTACCTATATTCAAGGCGAGCGAAGACTACTGTTGACAATTAGCTACTAAAACGACGGACCGTATTTTCTCGATGCTCAGATCGGAACAGATGTTTTAATAGAGACGCGAGGCTAGTGCATCGGATACTTTTCCATATTCTGTGCTGCTGATTAAAAAATCTCTATAAAACATTGTCTGATCCGGCAATCTTACAAACATAGTTTAATTTTATGTAAGAATATTATCAATTAACACAATTCTTTAAAAGTAACTTATGCCTAAAATATTATAAAACAGAAATAAAAAGAAAACTAACACCCTCTAATAGACTTTATAGAATACCTCCGCATCACAGTCGATGTCTGGTAGTGTGCCCAGAAGATTGGCAGCATTACCACGTTGAATGGCAATGCTTATTCTTTCCGAAATAAAGACCAGCGCTCTGTACAGGAACGGAACAGGAAGCGTAAACGTATCCGGCAATTGAACCCGACACTTGACCATCTAACTTAGGCTAGTGGATTTTCAATTTCACAGATTAAAATAACAATCTACTCTGTGAAATTGAAAATCACTCGTATGTATTGAGTAATTGTGTACATGCTATCAATAAACTGCTCGTCGCCGAGACATATTAACTGTTGACGGGCTTCACAACCATTTGGAAATGTTTGTTTGGAAAAGCAGTATTTCACATAGAACAAGCCTTTGATCTGCTCGCTAAATGATTGGCGTTTATTATCTGTCAGCTATTTCATTAATAACATTTAGACTTTTGAATAACGATTATTTATTTTAAAACTATGAGGTTTACTAATATTATTAGTATGTGGAAAATAAACTTCTTCGTTCGGAGTTTGTAGAGGTATCGAGTTTGGTCCCGAACATCTCTGACTTTTCTAAGTTATTTGCGTATTAAATGATTAATTTATTATTTAATTTATGGCTCGCTTGCACGGAAAATAAAAACTCATAAGGAAACCTGCATGTCTGAGAGTTTTCTATAATGTCCTTGAAGATATCCAATCCATAGTAAGTTCCCTAAATAATATTAATTATAATGAGATGTGTTTGAATAAACGTCTGCACACCGGTGGCCAAGCACAAAAGATTTTAAATTATGTCTAGTACCTATTCTAAGACTTGACAAATTAATACGCAAAAAACGGAAGACGGTACTTAATATTTTGTTGTGTAGGTACCAGAAAAGGTTTTTCACTTATTTTAAGACAACTGATATTAAGTACTGGACAACTTGTTTTACTTCAGTTAAAATTATTTTATTTTATACTATTTGATACATCCGGGCGTATTTTAAAACATCACTTTATTTACACGAAAATATCTCGGAAAAAACAATCAAAACCAACTGAAGCACCACACACGTATACATATGATACGAAACTCTGTTATTGCAATTTCGCACTATCATAATCATAGATATCGGTCTCGACGAGATGCCGACTTGTTGGTCAATATTGCGGTCTGGTGTGACGTCACGGCTGCGCGCGCACCCGACACTGTGACCTTTACGTGACTGATCACTGATACCGCCGTTTAGCTTTCAGACTCTGTTTTATGTATTGTGACGTAGAATAGGTAAATAAATAAATACGTGGCTAAGAATCTAAAATACATTTACAAACAGCTGCTCGTGATGCGGCGGCATTCGAATGATATTTATATTCGAATAAATGGCATGGTCAAGGACGCAACACATGCGCTTCTGTATTGTGGTGCTAACACTCGATTCGAATGCAACTGTGCTCATAACTATCTAGTTGCTTCCTGCGGCTTCTTGCGTGGTACATTCTTAAATTCATAGCGTAGGTATATTACTTTAGAATAGTGTATCATTCTATTGATGTAAAACAGAAAGGTCAGCTTTTGTGAGATTGCCGCCTTTATACAAACATATCAATTTATAATTATTAGTATAGTATGTATAGAAAGTAAACTAAAATCTAAAGATAAGTAATTAAAGAAATACACTGCTTAATTTCTCATCTGCAATGCTTGCGATTGGAAATATTTAGGCATGAATCTCTTCTTATCTTGATCAACAGTAGTCTACTAACTATTTACAAAACTCTGATTAGAAAAAAATATGTAACATAACTGTTTCACTTACACAAAACTAGCTGACCCGCGCAACTTCGTCTGCTTTTAGAGAATTTCTCCCGTTTTTGCAACATTTTTCATTGATGCTCAGCTCCTATTGGTTGTAGCGTGATGTTATAAAGCTTATAGCCTACGTCGATAAATGGGCTATCCAACACTACAAGAACTTTTCAATTCGCACCTGTAGTTCCTAAGATTAGCGTGTTCAACCAAACAAACATTCAAACAAACTCTTCAACTTTATAATATTAGTATAGATGACGAGTTGGATTGCACAGAGAAATGTACAGTGTGGCTTCCTTGACTTGTTTCTTATCATCACGTCTATATATTACAAAAGGATTAAGCAGAGGCATTGAATACTTATATTTCACTAGACATGATAAGAACCATGTCATAGCGGGTAAGCCTATTGCCGCACATACACAAATGTGTTTTAGTGCTGCTATTGATAATTTTCTTACTAATTCGTCAAACTACAGCACCCAAGCAAAATATGGGTATAATACACCACTGCAAATATATGTATACAGGAGTATATAGGTATTATAATATACGTACATACACTCGCTTCAGCGCGCCAGCTTCAGCCGTATGAATCCCATAGGAACACACTGCCGGAATAATGAAGTGTTAACCTATGTTTTAATCCAAGTCATGGCCTTCTTGTGTCTCAAGTATCATCAAGATCCATCGAGTTGTGATTGAGTTACAAACATCCAAAGAACTTAACACAATTTTACATTTTTAACAATACTAGTATTTCTTAAATCTCTTCGCGTTTTTTATCTTTATAAGTGTAGATGTTTCACGAAAACGTGAAAAAATAAAAGTACGCATTTATTTTTAACACTACGTAATTTTATACACGATAAACTCGGACTATGAACCGAGATGAATCGTGTTTACAAAACATTAAATTATTTTTGTTACGACTAATCAAACTTGGGCAACTTGATGTTAATTGTTCTGATTATAAATACAAATACATGTTACTATACCTGCTTAGTTAGGTGACTAGTTTATATTAATAATAATAATATCAGCCCTGCATATAAACTGTTTCACTGCGGGGCACGAGCCTCTACTACTAGAAGTTTTAGGCCATAGTCTACCACGCTGACACAGTGTGGGTGGGCAGATTTTACATTATCTTTAAAAACATCATGGAGAACTCTCAGACATGCAGGTTTCCTCACGACGTTTCCCTTCACCGTTAAAGCTAGCGATAATTAACTATTTAATACTCATACAACTTCGAAAAGTCAGAGGGTTGTGCCTTGGGATCTAGCCAGTCCAACAGTCTCCCACTAGACTATCGCTACTAAAAAAATTAAAAATTTAAATACCCCCGACACATATCGAGGGAGTTGTGAAAAAAAATGTAATTCGCCATTTTATGGTGGCGGCCATCTTGGATTTGCAATTTATCATAGTGTATAGTATTCTACTAGTCAAGCCCTTTCATTTCATACCCATATTGTGAGAGTTGTGAAAAAATATGTAATCCGCCATTTTGTGGCGGCTGCCATCTTGGACCGATTTTTATCAAACATAACTAAGAACACTCTCGACTAATTCACCTTTCAAATAAAAAAAACAAAATTAAAATCGGTTCATCCGTTCGGGAGCTACGATGCCACACACACACACACACACACACACACACACATACATACACACACACACACACACACACACACACACACACAGACACGTCAAACTTATAACACCCCGTCGTTTTTGCGTCGGGGGTTAATAAAAATAGGTTTTAAGAACGCGGATCGAAAAGTAATGTAATCCCTTATTTAGGAGTATTAATTCTACATGATATGTAAATCTGCATAACACTATTTATTTATTGCAGTGCGTTACTTGAATCGTGCTAAGTTTTGGTCGCAAAATTCACAATAACAGATAAAATGTCGGTTTAATAATTGTTCCTAAAGAAAAATTGCCCATGTTACACATCCTTCCTTCAGCTGTCTCTCAGGAAGGGAATTTGTCATTAACAATGTAAAAATACAAATGGTAAGCAAACATATCTATGCCCATAGCTATAATGGATTGTATATTAATCTAAAATTGTAACACTGGGGTCATGTGCTTTGAATAACTATTTTCAATTGAATGATTGTATCAAAATAGGACCGTTAGAATCGTGCGACAGATTGGGCAGCATTATCAATTTTCTCATACATACATACACTGTTGACTGACTATCGTTGACTACTAATCAAACAAAAATATTGATATATCCATCAACGTTCTATATAAATGTGTAACAGAAGATTAGAAGAGGTGAACAGTCAGATGGGTTTTGAAGGTTTCTTCCAAGCCAGCAGTTAAAAGGAATACCAGAAATAATATACATATGTATATGTAATAAATTTCTTGTTGTAATATGAATGATTGTTAAAGTTTTGTTACGATGAAGAAAGTCGACGAATTCTCAATGTCTAGTCGTAGCTTTTGCTGACTTTAGTTCGCCCGCATCTAAATAAACGTGGAACTAAACTATGCACCATATATCCGGTTCTACTGAACTGATAAGATAAAATGTAGCTCAGCTTTCAAGTTGAACTCTAACTTACTATTAAAAACCGAATAAAAATCCATTCAGTATTTTATGCGTGGTGCCAGCACAAACAGAGGCAAGAATTTCAAACATTGAAGTCGGTTTTGATTATTTAGGAGGGCGAAATAGTCACTCGTAATTACGATAGTAGTAGTAGTTACTTTTAAAGTTTTGCTAATGTATAGACACAGGTTTATTATTGTTTTATAATAGTTTATACAAACTTGACACCATCTCGTTGTTTCAACACGCAGTTTTAATTAATTCCGATATATTATTTTTGTCTTTAGTATCGTGTGAAAGTTTATCTTAGTATAATTTTGTCTATCATATGTGTATACCAAAATAATTGCACACGATTATATTAAAATATAATTTTATTCATGGACTATATTGATAAGATAAGACTACAGTTAAACATATTTTGTTTGAACCACAAACGCTCGTAGTTGTACCGAGTCTGTCTTTAATGTTCTTTGTAGTTTTAGACCCTGCGACACAAAATTATTCCGCTGAAGCATTATATATTAAAAAAATCACATCTCAAGTTAAACAAGCGCTTTACTAGTAAGGTCGTTTGAAACACATTACCATAATTATTAAAACTATAACCCTAACATTCACCAAGTGTATGCAGATGAGAACCGCAACTACCATTTAACAATGTTTACTTCTTAAATAGAAAACTAAGTCCAGTTCATCTACAAAGCACAATGTCCTGATATAACGACGAACTGCTATTAAAAATTCTCGACAATAACCCAATAACTATATGTGTAACGATCGCGAACCTTCACAATCTATACAGACCTACTTGCATTTACTCCACTGAACAGACCGACAACTGCCATGAAATCTACTTATCTCATACACGAATACAACTTTGCTCTTTTCTTTCACAGAGACACTCACCAGATCGACTTACCGGCTTTCGGGCGCTATGCCACCGGCATCTTCTTTTTGGATAAGCTCCACCACCAGGACATCGAGAAGAAATTCGGTGAATTGGCCGTGAGCCTTGGTCTGACGGTGCTATGCTGGCGCACAGTGCCCACCAATAATTCCACCATAGGTAAGAAACATCACCAAACATGAAGGGTTAATGTATAAAATTCTCTAAGTCAATTAAGTCGAAATTATTACGTCCATTTTCATTATTATTAATAAGTCATTATCAAAATAATGTTACGCAACAAGTGTTTCCCTATAAATAAATGTTAATCAAAATTTTATTAAATCGCTCTGTAGTTATAAAGTCCTGGAAGCATATGTTCATTAAATGATGGTTCTTCAATTTATCTTTATTAATTCTATTGTTCCATATACTTAGTCTATCTGTTTTCTATCTTTCATGATCTTAATATCATTTTCATGCTCATAGCGTTCATACAAACCACTAGTTATTGAACATTATACTTAAAGTTTTTGGGTCCTCTTACATAAAATATGTTTCAGTAATATAGAAATGATCTCACTAATACTCTCTTCTATGATTAATATTATAAGACATGATAGTAAACATATTTAAAACGATATCACTTAATAGTGTTAATCACTTGAGAGTAATGATCAGTGCTTTATATGTCTATATTATCAGCCTAAAATTACTGTTAATAATCTCCTTTTAAACCTTTGCTATGTTTCGAAGGACCTTATATTTCCAAGTCAATATTTGTTAGCCCTAAAGATTCAATTTGATCTATATTCAAATTAAGTAACATCTCCTCAAAAATATTTTAAAGTACATTGCGAGCATGTTAAGTTAATGTTGTGTATTGAAAGATGTAATAATAAGACCTCAGAAGATATAATGGTAAAATTGAACTAGTAAAAGGGTACCAATAAATTGGACTCATGCATGGTAAGGAGATGCGGATTGACTGCACCTCAAGTGTAGAAATACTTCCACGCTTGTTTGCGACGAAAAAGATTATCTCTGCGTACAAAGTGTTTTTATTTAGGCGTGTGCCAATAAGTTTTATGATGTCATTTGCAAAACTTTGCAGAATGTATAAAGTATCATAACTTTTGCAGAACGTAAATGAAACGTAAACGAACGTAGAACAGAAGTATTTTATTAGATGGATATTCGATAGATGGCATCAATTTACTTAAAATTGACGTGCGATGGTGCAATACATAATAAACTGTAATCTGATCTCATCGCCCCAAATATAATTCTTGGTATATTATTATCTTGTTCAGTAATGGACTTTTATTTATGTATGCAATAAACTGCTTTCAAGAAAGCAAGGCAAGCAGTTAACGCTAATTATTAATTAAATAAATGTTACAAAATTGGTGTCACAAGGCTGTATTTAACCGGCATATAGTACCTAAAGTATTTATTCAAATTAAAATATAATTAAACTAAAAGGATAGGTATTTTAAAAGCGATTGCAAATTATTATATTTGGTAATATATTTTTACAACTTTTATACAATCATGGTAAATGGTCAAGTGAGGTATTAACGAAAAAGAAAATATTTTGTAATATAATTGAATCTCTCAGTACACAGTGAATACTTTGAACATGTTAAAATATTGATCAAATTTAATCTGAGGGTCTTATGTCTAATGCATGTGTGATATATTGTTCGGGAAATAATATAAAAAAATTCATTCAGAAGTATCCTAATTTTTCTGAGACTCCTTTTACACTACAGACAAAAATGCAACGCATATCTATAGGCTTCATGTCAGCATGTAATAACCAAAGTACATTAAACCTGTATTCACGCAAACATACATTTAATTTTATAGCATCCGTTTTCAATATTGGAGGCATATAAAAAAATCCACAAAGCTCACAAAGCAGTTATAGGCTGAATGAACATTATCATTTAAATTGTTCTGTCAATCACTCGGTCTTGTCAACTCTTATCCTATTTTTGTTTCACTACACAACCTTAAGTGGCGTTGCCAGATGTCGCGATTATTAAATAGACACGACTCTGTCTGCTCTTGAATAGATTACCATCACTTAATAATAATAATAATATTTAATAATAATAATGAAAAATATGTTTTATACATATTGAATACGCAATATTTAATACACATATAAGGTTATACGAACGTTTTTTACATAGTGTTATACAAACGCGTATTTAATGGCTTTAATAGGATTTCCAAACAAATATGCAGAAAACTCAATATACCCGTTTAATTGTATGATTTTTAAAGAACAATGCAAAATTAAAATTATGTCTCATGGTAGAAATATTTTTTCTACTTGTTATCCAAAGTTCTGTTTTTGAACGCTGATGTCCGTTAATTTGTTACTCCCCGTTCTGGCAACACAACTTATGAGCTACATACATATTTATGTTTCGTTCGTTATAAGACCAGTTGGACGTTGCGAGTTTTGTTTGCGACTATCATTGCAGGTCGTACACGTAGTAAACTTGGGTCGTTAATAGCGGCTGACGCGGTCATGCGATGCTTGACCAAACGGTTTGTTCGATTTAACATCACATTCTGGCGGTACTGTGACTAATGGAATCCTTCTTGATATTTCAAATCTCCTTTTTTAGTAAGTAACATGTAAATGTTACTGGCAACAGTCATACGTACTACTTTGTTATAATAATGAAACGTTTGGGTGGTTCCATTATGCATAGTCGGTTCTAATATTATTTTTAGAGTATCCATTCTATTTGCATTTCCAATTGTCTGATGATTAAAAATATAATTTAATTATGGGCTTATTATTATGATCTGCAATTTTTCAATGCAAATATGTGGATACATTTGGAAAGTTAATTTAGTACTGTATTCAAGCATCAAGTAAATTTCATTTTGTTTTTGATGTTTGGTCAGTACCAGTAATATTTAAAAATAAAAGCATTTTTGAATAAAATTATTTTTAATTTTAACTTAAGATTCACAACCGAATAATGCTATAAATAATTTGTTTATGGTCAATATAGTGAACAGTGTCGCTGAATCTTAAGTTAACTAATCATTTGGTCCGAAATGCAAGTCATGGTCATCAAACAGCGCTTAAATGGTTATATTCACATGCATTCATTCGAATGGTAATAAATGTCACCATCTGTTCAGTTCAATTACATGTTATAAGCTACATAAACCTTTGAATGACATTTGTAGACTCCATTCGACGCACCATTAAAGTGTTTATAGATTATAAAACTAGTGTAAGGTTATGATCAATACTCCCCTTGGTTAAGTAAGTAATGGGCTATTTTGGCTCGCTTTCAGGTCAGGTGGCTCGTAACTCGGAGCCATATATGCGTCAAGTGTTTGTTACGGGCGATAGCGACGACGAACAACTAGCCAGGCAGGTAAGACCAAGAGGGAGAGACCGCGCGCCGACGGTACCGCAGTGCGAAGAGTATGAACTCCCAACAACGTGACACAGTTGCGAATTCATTCTCTTATAGTGTTAGTATTAGAATATAGATGTAAGGAACTCTTATAGGTGTTTTTTCAGATGGTTGCGTGAGCCGCCGCCCGGAGCATCTACTTCGTGTCGAACGTAAATTTTACACTCCCTAATAATATATCTATTCCCTACGGAATGCTTGTGTTAGAAAGTTAGTTCTACGATGTAATAGTTCCCATGTAAAAGGAGCATTAACATCAATGTATGCAACAATTATCTTAATGGCAAATCGTATGCTAATTGTAACTTTATTTTATATACTTTCTTTTTGCCACAAGTATTCCTGTATAGCCCAGTGTTTTCAGGATCTGGAGTGTGTGTGCGTGATTTCAGATTTTTGTGCTGCGCAAGCGCGCGTCACATGAGCTGGTCGTGCCTGGAGCCAGGTTTTACATCTGCAGTCTCTCGCTGAAGACTGTTGTGTACAAAGGATTGTTGACTTCTAATCAATTATGGGTAAGACTGTAAGACTCTCCTTTTTTGCCTTTAGACTTGTTTCATAGGGTAAATAATTTAGATTTTCCTAGTAGATGCGCACAAATTTATTCAAATGATTATCGATTTTATTAATATGTAATACTATTATACCAAAGTACATCCGTAGCGTCCTTGTTCGCTCCTACGCAAAGTAGGTATCGCGATTTGCATAACTGTATTCGAATCATTCGAATGAAAGTATTCGCATCACTACTTACTAGTTGCGAATATTAAATAGTAGTAAGTAACTCTATAGCTAAAAACTTCACGATAAAAATATAATATTGGTACATAAATATTGGTATACTTGAAGTTGTAAATGGTCTGTAATCTCTTACATGGTTAGATTTAGGGTACCAGTTAGTGTCATTGCTTGTGATGATAAATTTTTAATCTTCTTAGTATCAGTATTCATTCAGTAGTGTAGTTAGACATTTACTTAATATAATGTTAGACGGATGATTTGGAGACGAAATGGAGATGGACAGATCGTTACCCTTTCTCGATGTAAAAATAACAGTTCTCCAAAGTAGAAAGCTATCTACGCACTCCAAAGGATGTTATCCTTTTTCAAACACCTGGCGTCTACAAGGTGGATTGCAGTTGTGGTAGTTCGTATATCGGACAGACCAAACGTACGATCGCTGAAAGGGTCAAGGAACATATCACAGCTGTCAAGAACCGGTTAGTAAACAAGTCTGCTATAGCCGAGCATTTGCTGGCGTCTGGACCAAACCACTGGATTGAGTTACATAAACCACAGGTTTTATCCACCGATCGTAACTATTACTCCAGGATAGTACGTGAAGCGGTTGAAATTAAGAAATATCGCGACTTCAACCAGGAGGATGGATACCGTTTGTCTACATCTTGGAATCCAGTCATCAGCAAATGTAAACGTCGCCGTAGTGACTTAGGTAGCCAGTGTGTAGACGTCGTTAGTGTTGTGTGTCGAAATACCAACAGTGTGAATATAAATAATAGTGACCAAGTGAGGGTAGTTGCCGAAACCCGCACTTCACGAAGGCGCCGCTGAGCTCACATTAGTCAACCCGTGACTACGATCGATGCAAGTCGGTCGAAACGTCGGGCAATTAATAGGTATTTATTACCTTTTAAATACTTTATCGCGAGTAAAACCCGTTGTCTAACATTATATTAAGTATGTGTACAAATCGCGATAGTCTAAAAACTTTTAGTTAGACATTAATACTATACCATCATTTTTGATCTATAAGTCAGAATTTGCTACTTCCTTACGATTATATGTTGACTGAACGCCAACCTAACGTTGCACACAGGAATACTTCAAGGATCTGACCAACCCAGCGTTCACGACGTACCTGGCGCTGGTGCACACCCGATTCTCTACCAACACCTTCCCCAGCTGGGAGCGAGCGCATCCTTTAAGGTTTGTAGCTGCATCAAAATATCAAGATCCATGTCTTCTTGTATTCTACAACAAAAGCCAAGGATACTTAATTAAATTATTTACTTTAATCGAAGGAAGTAAGAGGGACTGCTGCTCTAAGAGTATCACTAGTACGGAATAAAAACCAAAAGAGTGTATGTCTATTGTAACGCTAAGATGCAAAGCATTCTCTTGTTAATTGCTCTAGCGAAGCTATATATTGTAAATTATTATTTAAGTACAAATTTCTGTTGTAATGGAATTATATTCACCTCTTTGTATTTTCCAGGGTATTAGCGCACAATGGCGAGATAAATACGTTGCGAGGTAACGTGAACTTGATGAAGGCTCGCGAAGGTGTCATGAAGAGTGAGCTCTTTGAAGATGGTGAGATATCAATCATTCTGTTTTAGTCTAGCTACCTTACCAAAATCCAGCAGAGGGGAGACCATGTACTGCCATGCAACGTTCTTAAGTCCGTCCTTACGATACGCGCATCTTCTCCAAGCTATGCGTGAATTAAATTGTTGGTTATCGCTCACTTTGTCAAGAATATTATCGCGAGGTTTGCGGATTGTAAAATCTGACACGCTACACGCCGCTAGCTTGGTAGACCATGACCTGGCGTAATGGGTCATGGCTTTACTCAGCTCAAATAAGAAAGAGTTGGTCAGAGTTTGTAAACAAGACTGATATTTTTACCTGCCCAACCATTACAAGTTTTCAAATATTTATTATTAATTGAATTTTCCAGATCTCAAAAAACTTTACCCAGTAGTGGAACCGAATCTCTCTGACTCTGGTTCCGCTGATTGTGTCCTCGAATTCCTTCTGCACTGCGGCCAGCGATCCCTCCCAGAGGCTGTCATGACCATGGTGCCTGAGGCGTGGCAGAATGATGTCACCATGCCTAAGGAAAAGAGGGACTATTACCAGTGGGCCTCGTCCGCTATGGAGCCGTGGGATGGTCCGGCGCTGGTGTCTTTCACTGATGGACGGTATATTGGTGAGAATCTATGTTTCAAAGTACTTTTACGTAAACTATGCTGTGATCAAAGTATTGTCTAAAGGTTTGCACTAATGTTAGTATTGACATTAAACATATTTTTTTATAATTAGTATTTGCAATTTTCCCGGCTTATCTGTTACCGTTCAGCAGCTAAGGTCTCCGACCCAGAAATAAAATTGGCCGCTATAAAATGTTATTTGAATACAATTACAATATGGTATAATCGTTTTACTTTCGCTGTCTCATTGTTTATTTTTAAAGATAACGGTACTTTGTAATTTATATTTTTATCTAATTATTTTTGCTATATTGTTACTTATGATGATTTGTTGCCGTAATTTAACATAACAATATATTTGCAGGTGCCATATTGGATAGAAACGGTCTGCGTCCGTCTCGTTTCTACGTGACGAATGAGAACATACTTGTAATGGCTTCTGAAGTCGGCGTCTACGATGTTGACCCAGAGAAAGTTACACATAAGGTGAGTAAGAGATGCGAAAGAACAGAAGAATAAAAGAAATCCTCTAAAATTCAGTTCTTAATATTGAAATTTGTTTTAAAGTCAACAATAATTGAATTATTTAATACACATAATATTTATAAGCGTCAAATTTATTGTTATTAAGTTTACAGGGAGTTTGTGTGCATTACTCTAGTCATATAATTATTAAATACTAAAGAAACCATTACCCACATAGATTACACAAATGTAAAAAAAAGGTTACAGAAATAAAATGTAAGTAGTATATTGAAATTCTCCATTTTATCATGGTAAATTATTATTCTAAAATGGATATAGGCTGTTTGACGTCAAACCGTATTCTACTGGAATATTTATAAATTCATTTTGGAATTGAAACAAAGGTACATGAAAATCGAATTTGCCACTGTCGTTTTCTAAATAACAATATGTATCTATTTTTTAATCTTAACTATGTAGGCTGTTCTAGCTTTTGTAAACACAGTATTATATATATAAAATATTTAATCCGAGTGATTTTCGGAGTTTCACATCCGTACATAGATTCTTACCTATTTCCAGAAGAGGTAGTTAGAGACTTCAGATTTTTACTAAACTAACCTCTTTTGCCACTTTTATCACATACTTCATGTACTATCGCGGCTACTTTCAACCTAGTATTATCCTAAAGTATAGGCATTTATGAGTCAATTTCTCACCCACAGAGCCGTCTAAAGCCAGGGCGCATGTTGCTGGTGGACACAGAAGAAAAGAAGATCATCCAGGACGTCGAGCTCAAGCTCAAGATAGCTCAAAGCCGACCTCATTCGCAGTGGCTTCAAGACAAGGTGATCTAAACACTTGTTTATATTTGTACTATGTGAATATTTTATTATTTACCCACATTATACATTGAAAGGGCTATTTTTATGGATTTTATTATATAAATTCAGTATTTTGAACAATTTCGCATTGATGAATATAAAGGCTCCCCTTATATTTGTACGCCAGTTGGATTATGGATTGTTTAGTGCCCATCCTAAGCTTTAACTCAAAATTCAAATTTATGTGAGAAATCATCTATTAGGGTCCGGGAATATTATGGAAAATACTGTAAAATACCGTAGATGCACAAAGCTACTACTAGTATTAGTATACTTGTTAACCAATCTAGTTAAAAGACAGCCTTACGTTAGTCGTGTGTTCACGGCGTTACTGCGTTAGATGGGAATCCAAGAAATGCATGGCATGACCTATGCCTTAATCCATTAGATGACAGCTATGTTGTTTATACTTTTTATTACTTTCAACATGGGTCTTGTGTCATAATATACATATATTGTAAATGCTAAATCTTCAAATAAAATGGACAACAATTTCAGAAATTTTCTAGACTGATTAATCCAAAACTGCACAATAAATCCGTAGAAATAGTCTATATATATAATAATAATATTTACTCAACTAAATATTACATAATATACATAGTCCCACTAAATATCGATCATGAGATGTTATGCTATAATAATATGTATTACACACACATATTTAATAATTCAAGTATATGTGACCCGTCCAATACACATTTCCTTGTATGTATTTACAATCTTAACATATATTTCTCTTTTCTATGCATACCGTCCGGCCACATTATATAAATTTTATAAGATGGTGAGTTCATTAGCATGGGGAGTGTTGAATTTTAATTTGCTGAGGCCTTCAACAGACTTGCGACTTTTCGTTTCAAAAATTGCCTTACATATGAAGACCAATTCTTGTAACAAAATATGTTCAAAATGTAATACTGATCTAGTCTAATAAACGTCAAATATGAAGACTGCATAGATGGGGTAATAGTTTAAGTGGTGGTGTCGCCAATGCCACTGCACCAAGTTTTGAGGGATCGATTCCCACAAGGGACAAACATTTGTGTGACATAAGTAGTTTTGCCGAGTCTGAATGTTCTTTGTGTTCGATGTTTGAATGTTTTTCCGATGTTGAAGTTCCCCGCGACACAAGAATTAATAACGAGTGCGGGAGATGTCTTCTTTTTTAAAATAAATTATTATAATTTATTTTCACATTTGACGTTTATTTAAATTCAGAACAATATTGTCTGTGATATTTATGAAATTGACGCTAGATGTATACTCTATTTTGAATATTTTTATTACGAGAATCGATACTGTGATGTTTTGACTTCATAAAGCTGCTGGTCTGTATTAAAAACCTTGCTTACGCATGTTTATATGGCCGTTTATACTAAGGGCTTCTTCTAACCTGTTATTTGATTTGTTATTCAACATTGTTGTAGCCGCGACAGAGAACCTTAAGACTACTGATCGTCGTTTTAGTTTGTTTGACTTAAGTCTTGAGACACCTGCCTTTAAATACTGAAGCGATGATGTTTTAGATACTGCTGTCGATTCTGTTGTTGCATATACATATATCTCGAAACATAATGATGAAAGTATTGCGTCCGACCGCCGATGGATGAATTTATTTATCTTGCCTCTATAATTACACAGCCTTTCCGAGAATCTCATAAGGGAAAAGTAAAAAAATGATATTCATAAATTTCACGTTGAGGCAGGCAATAAAGAAAGAAAGAAACATATTTTTATTTGTATATCCTTTACACAATACAATAAAATATAAATATACACAGAACAGTATATAGTATGGAGACCAAATTAAGTACCTGTGTCAGCTATTGTTGCTGTTGAAACTGCAACGCTGGTATTATCGCAGGATCTGTACAATATGTAAGCAAATTACAACAGATTAACAGCAAATAAAAGCAGGATTTGACAGCGCTGTTTTATCGACTAAGCCATTCATGGCTTAATCTCGTGATTTTAAATATTCTTCTATAAGCGGGTAACTAAGGCATTTAGTTATCAGCGTCACAGAACTTAAAAGCGTGTCAATACTTAAACACAAAATAACTAATATATCTGTGGTCAAAATGAACTGAATGGAAACCTGTATTTAGCAAATAAACTATTTTTTTGTGTTTATAACAAGGTCCCTTTTTGATGAGACTATAAAATATTGGAATTAAACACTTTATACGGATTTTGTCGCGTTGTTTATTTTACTTTAAACACTGTTATTACATAATTTTGAAAACTCTAACACTACTATTACTGAACTTTACTACTATTTATGCTATATATTTTTTCTAATTAAAGCTATTTTTATTTAAGTTTACACTTTGCCCCGATGTTTCGGTTGCTTTACAGCAGCCATGTTCACGGGGAGACTAAAGCAACCGAAACTTCGGGGCAAAGTGTAATTAAGACTATACAATAGGCAAATTATTAGTATATGAGGTTTACAACACAATTGGCACTGTATTCGCTTTGTTTTATATGAGAACATTTTTTGTACTGAATATTCAATTGATGCTTTAAGTACTTACTATTAAAAACAAAATAATCCATAAGCGAGTAATGACACTCGCTCAAGTCTGAGAGTCTACCATGAGTTTTCATAGCAAATACATTACGACACGATTATTTTTGCCCATCGAACTATTTGTTAGCACTAGAATAGCAAATTTAAACATAGAACATGTTCCACGCGCGGTAGAGCTGGACGCACGAACTGTGTTCTGACTGTCTGTCTGTTTAATTACTACATATTGTAGAACAAAGTCCTCAGCCTCGTCTGTCTGTTCGTGATAAACTCAAAAACTACTGATAGGATTTTTATGCGGTTCTCACCAATAGACAGAGTGATTCACGAGGAAGGCTTAGATGTATAATTTGTTATGGTTTTGTACTACCCGTGCGAAGCCGGATAGATAAAAAATCAGATGCACCGTTTTCATGTTTTCAAATAAACTATTTAACATTTTATTTTATGTATATTTTTCTGTTTTTGGAAGACATTATAATAATATAACTGAAACAAATAAGTATACGTATTATATAAAATAATATTCCTATTTAATATCATATGACTATTCCATTAAGTTCCTAATATTCTACATACGGTTCTGCAATATCTAGTCTATAATCACAAGTTGAAGTCAGACTGAGCAATTGTGATGGCTGAGGAGCGGTGCGTGCACCGCATTTGAGTGGAACTTAAATATTGTTCTGAGTTGCTTTTCTAGTAGTAACATATAGTTCAATGTTTAGCCGTAGATTTTTTAAAAGCACGTCTAGCATATACGTTGATGAAGTAATTAAAAGGACGCAGAATCATATTCATCATCTTAGCAGAAAGACGTCCACTGCTGGACTTAGGCCTCCTCCTAGGTTTTCCACACAGACCGGTCTTGAGCCACCAGCATCCAACCGCTTCCTGCGACCAAATCGTTGGTCCACCTTGGGGGGCCTGGAATCATATTATGATAACTCATATCAAACTCTCAATAGTAAATATTACACCCTGCTATAATTATTATAATAAATTAAATAACCTATGCATAATTCTAGATAACGATGGAAGATATCTACAAATCGATGGCAACAGAGAATGGTACTAAGGATCTGCTGGCAAATGTCACAACCGGCCATTTGAACGGATCAACTATCACAGGACTGGCTGACAAGAGACTTGGACTGTTTGGATATACTATTGAATCCATCAACATGTTGCTGTTGCCTATGATACAAAATAAGTAAGTATGAATTCATCTCTTAAGATTATTGTACTTTTTTTTAACCACTCATATTTCAAACACGTATTCGACACTAAAAGTAAGACAAGGTTGTTCCGCTGCAGTCTACTGTAAGGTGAAGACGTCAAAAAATGAAAAGCGTGCTCTCGGCGCCAAGCTACGATTTCGTCCTTATAAGTCATGTAGTCGTGACCATGGCGTGCTGGACACATTTTGCTTTGTCATGTATACATGACTGTGGCGGTCAAAAGGTTGCTCTAATTTGAACGAATATTTAGTTTTATATTATACTCGTGCTATTACTAACATAACGTTATCTAAGCTAATTTTATGCGAGTGAAGCCGCGGGGAAAAGCTAGCACTCAGTATTTTCGCTACAGTATTGTCATGTTTGGTATTATAGGAAAGAAGCTCTCGGCAGTATGGGTAACGACGCCCCGCTGGCTTGCCTGTCTCAGTTCCAGCCGCTGCCCTACGAGTACTTCAAACAACTGTTCGCACAAGTCACCAACCCACCTATTGATCCCTTCAGGTATGATATATAAATATTTAAAAAAAGTCACCTTCTATGTAGGGAAGTATTGTATAGCCACCGCGCCGAGTGTTTTAAGTTCTACCCATACAGGGGACAATAAATTGTGTGACCCACAAAAGGTTGTTCCGAGACTGGATGTTCTTTGTGTCCGGTGTTTCAATGTTTGTAAAGTCGACCATGACACAGTAATTATTCCTCGTGCCGGAGTATTAATTGGGGTTACTCAGTAGAAGCAAATAAAGCACTTGTTATTCAAAAGAAATGTATTCGTTCGTTATTTGGAACAGACAGAAAGCTGTAAAGAATATTACAAGCACTACAATATACTACCCTTACTTAATCAGTACATATTAGATTTTTGTATTTTTGTACATAAGCATCCTAATTTATTCACTAAACACAACGATGCCGTGACTAGACAAAGTAGACGCACAAACAACCTTTTAGTCCCTAAACAAAAAGTGAATATATTTAGTAAAAATGTGTATTGCATGGCTATTCATATTCACAATAAATTACCAAATAGTTTTAAAAACAAAAATATGTAAGAGTTTAAAAGTAGTTATTCAAATTATTGATTTAACCAATGCTTCTATAGCATAGGCTTAGAATGTACAAGACAAACAATGTCATATGAAATGTGTAACAAAAAATGAATGGAAATCTGTGAGTGCAATAGTGTTGTCATGACCCAGTTAAATTATTACGTCGATTATTATACGATACGATACGTTCCTAACGGCTTCGCTTGCTTGAATTTCTTAGCTACTAGGTGCTGCCAAAGTATTATTTCTTTATTAATTTTTATATTTATTGCAATTTATAATATGTGTTAATAAAAAACACGAAGATTTCAAAATCTCCGCATTTTCCCCGCAGTTTGTGGAATTCCTCACAAATTGGCAACCTTGCTGTTAAGTAAGAAGGCTCAAGGTCAAAAAGTCTTTAATTCAAGTACTACTTAGCTAAATTCGTTCTAAATCTATATATTTTGTTACAATTTGAAAAAGTCTCAAGAAATGTTTTGTTTTTTTTAAGGTTTATAGGACAGTCACGCTAATTCAGGGCATAAGTGAAAATGCTGCCTAATCTCTATTAGTATAATGTGTTTTGTAACTCTGTTATATTTATACCACAGAGAGAAGATAGTGATGTCGCTGCTGTGCCCGATCGGGCCGGCGCCGAACATCCTGCAGCCGAGCGCGGAGTTCGTGCACCGCCTGTTCCTGCCGCAGCCCGTGCTGTCGCTGCCCGACCTGCACGCGCTCAAGCACACCACGCACCGCGGCTGGAAGGTATGTTGTACTGTAGAGAGAAGATAGTGATGTCGCTGCTGTGCCCGATCGGGCCGGCGCCGAACATCCTGCAGCCGAGCGCGGAGTTCGTGCACCGCCTGTTCCTGCCGCAGCCCGTGCTGTCGCTGCCCGACCTGCACGCGCTCAAGCACACCACGCACCGCGGCTGGAAGGTATGTTGTACTGTAGAGAGAAGATAGTGATGTCGCTGCTGTGCCCGATCGGGCCGGCGCCGAACATCCTGCAGCCGAGCGCGGAGTTCGTGCACCGCCTGTTCCTGCCGCAGCCCGTGCTGTCGCTGCCCGACCTGCACGCGCTCAAGCACACCACGCACCGCGGCTGGAAGGTATGTTGTACTGTAGAGAGAAGATAGTGATGTCGCTGCTGTGCCCGATCGGGCCGGCGCCGAACATCCTGCAGCCGAGCGCGGAGTTCGTGCACCGCCTGTTCCTGCCGCAGCCCGTGCTGTCGCTGCCCGACCTGCACGCGCTCAAGCACACCACGCACCGCGGCTGGAAGGTATGTTGTACTGTAGAGAGAAGATAGTGATGTCGCTGCTGTGCCCGATCGGGCCGGCGCCGAACATCCTGCAGCCGAGCGCGGAGTTCGTGCACCGCCTGTTCCTGCCGCAGCCCGTGCTGTCGCTGCCCGACCTGCACGCGCTCAAGCACACCACGCACCGCGGCTGGAAGGTATGTTGTACTGTAGAGAGAAGATAGTGATGTCGCTGCTGTGCCCGATCGGGCCGGCGCCGAACATCCTGCAGCCGAGCGCGGAGTTCGTGCACCGCCTGTTCCTGCCGCAGCCCGTGCTGTCGCTGCCCGACCTGCACGCGCTCAAGCACACCACGCACCGCGGCTGGAAGGTATGTTGTACTGTAGAGAGAAGATAGTGATGTCGCTGCTGTGCCCGATCGGGCCGGCGCCGAACATCCTGCAGCCGAGCGCGGAGTTCGTGCACCGCCTGTTCCTGCCGCAGCCCGTGCTGTCGCTGCCCGACCTGCACGCGCTCAAGCACACCACGCACCGCGGCTGGAAGGTATGTTGTACTGTAGAGAGAAGATAGTGATGTCGCTGCTGTGCCCGATCGGGCCGGCGCCGAACATCCTGCAGCCGAGCGCGGAGTTCGTGCACCGCCTGTTCCTGCCGCAGCCCGTGCTGTCGCTGCCCGACCTGCACGCGCTCAAGCACACCACGCACCGCGGCTGGAAGGTATGTTGTACTGTAGAGAGAAGATAGTGATGTCGCTGCTGTGCCCGATCGGGCCGGCGCCGAACATCCTGCAGCCGAGCGCGGAGTTCGTGCACCGCCTGTTCCTGCCGCAGCCCGTGCTGTCGCTGCCCGACCTGCACGCGCTCAAGCACACCACGCACCGCGGCTGGAAGGTATGTTGTACTGTAGAGAGAAGATAGTGATGTCGCTGCTGTGCCCGATCGGGCCGGCGCCGAACATCCTGCAGCCGAGCGCGGAGTTCGTGCACCGCCTGTTCCTGCCGCAGCCCGTGCTGTCGCTGCCCGACCTGCACGCGCTCAAGCACACCACGCACCGCGGCTGGAAGGTATGTTGTACTGTAGAGAGAAGATAGTGATGTCGCTGCTGTGCCCGATCGGGCCGGCGCCGAACATCCTGCAGCCGAGCGCGGAGTTCGTGCACCGCCTGTTCCTGCCGCAGCCCGTGCTGTCGCTGCCCGACCTGCACGCGCTCAAGCACACCACGCACCGCGGCTGGAAGGTATGTTGTACTGTAGAGAGAAGATAGTGATGTCGCTGCTGTGCCCGATCGGGCCGGCGCCGAACATCCTGCAGCCGAGCGCGGAGTTCGTGCACCGCCTGTTCCTGCCGCAGCCCGTGCTGTCGCTGCCCGACCTGCACGCGCTCAAGCACACCACGCACCGCGGCTGGAAGGTATGTTGTACTGTAGAGAGAAGATAGTGATGTCGCTGCTGTGCCCGATCGGGCCGGCGCCGAACATCCTGCAGCCGAGCGCGGAGTTCGTGCACCGCCTGTTCCTGCCGCAGCCCGTGCTGTCGCTGCCCGACCTGCACGCGCTCAAGCACACCACGCACCGCGGCTGGAAGGTATGTTGTACTGTAGAGAGAAGATAGTGATGTCGCTGCTGTGCCCGATCGGGCCGGCGCCGAACATCCTGCAGCCGAGCGCGGAGTTCGTGCACCGCCTGTTCCTGCCGCAGCCCGTGCTGTCGCTGCCCGACCTGCACGCGCTCAAGCACACCACGCACCGCGGCTGGAAGGTATGTTGTACTGTAGAGAGAAGATAGTGATGTCGCTGCTGTGCCCGATCGGGCCGGCGCCGAACATCCTGCAGCCGAGCGCGGAGTTCGTGCACCGCCTGTTCCTGCCGCAGCCCGTGCTGTCGCTGCCCGACCTGCACGCGCTCAAGCACACCACGCACCGCGGCTGGAAGGTATGTTGTACTGTAGAGAGAAGATAGTGATGTCGCTGCTGTGCCCGATCGGGCCGGCGCCGAACATCCTGCAGCCGAGCGCGGAGTTCGTGCACCGCCTGTTCCTGCCGCAGCCCGTGCTGTCGCTGCCCGACCTGCACGCGCTCAAGCACACCACGCACCGCGGCTGGAAGGTATGTTGTACTGTAGAGAGAAGATAGTGATGTCGCTGCTGTGCCCGATCGGGCCGGCGCCGAACATCCTGCAGCCGAGCGCGGAGTTCGTGCACCGCCTGTTCCTGCCGCAGCCCGTGCTGTCGCTGCCCGACCTGCACGCGCTCAAGCACACCACGCACCGCGGCTGGAAGGTATGTTGTACTGTAGAGAGAAGATAGTGATGTCGCTGCTGTGCCCGATCGGGCCGGCGCCGAACATCCTGCAGCCGAGCGCGGAGTTCGTGCACCGCCTGTTCCTGCCGCAGCCCGTGCTGTCGCTGCCCGACCTGCACGCGCTCAAGCACACCACGCACCGCGGCTGGAAGGTATGTTGTACTGTAGAGAGAAGATAGTGATGTCGCTGCTGTGCCCGATCGGGCCGGCGCCGAACATCCTGCAGCCGAGCGCGGAGTTCGTGCACCGCCTGTTCCTGCCGCAGCCCGTGCTGTCGCTGCCCGACCTGCACGCGCTCAAGCACACCACGCACCGCGGCTGGAAGGTATGTTGTACTGTAGAGAGAAGATAGTGATGTCGCTGCTGTGCCCGATCGGGCCGGCGCCGAACATCCTGCAGCCGAGCGCGGAGTTCGTGCACCGCCTGTTCCTGCCGCAGCCCGTGCTGTCGCTGCCCGACCTGCACGCGCTCAAGCACACCACGCACCGCGGCTGGAAGGTATGTTGTACTGTAGAGAGAAGATAGTGATGTCGCTGCTGTGCCCGATCGGGCCGGCGCCGAACATCCTGCAGCCGAGCGCGGAGTTCGTGCACCGCCTGTTCCTGCCGCAGCCCGTGCTGTCGCTGCCCGACCTGCACGCGCTCAAGCACACCACGCACCGCGGCTGGAAGGTATGTTGTACTGTAGAGAGAAGATAGTGATGTCGCTGCTGTGCCCGATCGGGCCGGCGCCGAACATCCTGCAGCCGAGCGCGGAGTTCGTGCACCGCCTGTTCCTGCCGCAGCCCGTGCTGTCGCTGCCCGACCTGCACGCGCTCAAGCACACCACGCACCGCGGCTGGAAGGTATGTTGTACTGTAGAGAGAAGATAGTGATGTCGCTGCTGTGCCCGATCGGGCCGGCGCCGAACATCCTGCAGCCGAGCGCGGAGTTCGTGCACCGCCTGTTCCTGCCGCAGCCCGTGCTGTCGCTGCCCGACCTGCACGCGCTCAAGCACACCACGCACCGCGGCTGGAAGGTATGTTGTACTGTAGAGAGAAGATAGTGATGTCGCTGCTGTGCCCGATCGGGCCGGCGCCGAACATCCTGCAGCCGAGCGCGGAGTTCGTGCACCGCCTGTTCCTGCCGCAGCCCGTGCTGTCGCTGCCCGACCTGCACGCGCTCAAGCACACCACGCACCGCGGCTGGAAGGTATGTTGTACTGTAGAGAGAAGATAGTGATGTCGCTGCTGTGCCCGATCGGGCCGGCGCCGAACATCCTGCAGCCGAGCGCGGAGTTCGTGCACCGCCTGTTCCTGCCGCAGCCCGTGCTGTCGCTGCCCGACCTGCACGCGCTCAAGCACACCACGCACCGCGGCTGGAAGGTATGTTGTACTGTAGAGAGAAGATAGTGATGTCGCTGCTGTGCCCGATCGGGCCGGCGCCGAACATCCTGCAGCCGAGCGCGGAGTTCGTGCACCGCCTGTTCCTGCCGCAGCCCGTGCTGTCGCTGCCCGACCTGCACGCGCTCAAGCACACCACGCACCGCGGCTGGAAGGTATGTTGTACTGTAGAGAGAAGATAGTGATGTCGCTGCTGTGCCCGATCGGGCCGGCGCCGAACATCCTGCAGCCGAGCGCGGAGTTCGTGCACCGCCTGTTCCTGCCGCAGCCCGTGCTGTCGCTGCCCGACCTGCACGCGCTCAAGCACACCACGCACCGCGGCTGGAAGGTATGTTGTACTGTAGAGAGAAGATAGTGATGTCGCTGCTGTGCCCGATCGGGCCGGCGCCGAACATCCTGCAGCCGAGCGCGGAGTTCGTGCACCGCCTGTTCCTGCCGCAGCCCGTGCTGTCGCTGCCCGACCTGCACGCGCTCAAGCACACCACGCACCGCGGCTGGAAGGTATGTTGTACTGTAGAGAGAAGATAGTGATGTCGCTGCTGTGCCCGATCGGGCCGGCGCCGAACATCCTGCAGCCGAGCGCGGAGTTCGTGCACCGCCTGTTCCTGCCGCAGCCCGTGCTGTCGCTGCCCGACCTGCACGCGCTCAAGCACACCACGCACCGCGGCTGGAAGGTATGTTGTACTGTAGAGAGAAGATAGTGATGTCGCTGCTGTGCCCGATCGGGCCGGCGCCGAACATCCTGCAGCCGAGCGCGGAGTTCGTGCACCGCCTGTTCCTGCCGCAGCCCGTGCTGTCGCTGCCCGACCTGCACGCGCTCAAGCACACCACGCACCGCGGCTGGAAGGTATGTTGTACTGTAGAGAGAAGATAGTGATGTCGCTGCTGTGCCCGATCGGGCCGGCGCCGAACATCCTGCAGCCGAGCGCGGAGTTCGTGCACCGCCTGTTCCTGCCGCAGCCCGTGCTGTCGCTGCCCGACCTGCACGCGCTCAAGCACACCACGCACCGCGGCTGGAAGGTATGTTGTACTGTAGAGAGAAGATAGTGATGTCGCTGCTGTGCCCGATCGGGCCGGCGCCGAACATCCTGCAGCCGAGCGCGGAGTTCGTGCACCGCCTGTTCCTGCCGCAGCCCGTGCTGTCGCTGCCCGACCTGCACGCGCTCAAGCACACCACGCACCGCGGCTGGAAGGTATGTTGTACTGTAGAGAGAAGATAGTGATGTCGCTGCTGTGCCCGATCGGGCCGGCGCCGAACATCCTGCAGCCGAGCGCGGAGTTCGTGCACCGCCTGTTCCTGCCGCAGCCCGTGCTGTCGCTGCCCGACCTGCACGCGCTCAAGCACACCACGCACCGCGGCTGGAAGGTATGTTGTACTGTAGAGAGAAGATAGTGATGTCGCTGCTGTGCCCGATCGGGCCGGCGCCGAACATCCTGCAGCCGAGCGCGGAGTTCGTGCACCGCCTGTTCCTGCCGCAGCCCGTGCTGTCGCTGCCCGACCTGCACGCGCTCAAGCACACCACGCACCGCGGCTGGAAGGTATGTTGTACTGTAGAGAGAAGATAGTGATGTCGCTGCTGTGCCCGATCGGGCCGGCGCCGAACATCCTGCAGCCGAGCGCGGAGTTCGTGCACCGCCTGTTCCTGCCGCAGCCCGTGCTGTCGCTGCCCGACCTGCACGCGCTCAAGCACACCACGCACCGCGGCTGGAAGGTATGTTGTACTGTAGAGAGAAGATAGTGATGTCGCTGCTGTGCCCGATCGGGCCGGCGCCGAACATCCTGCAGCCGAGCGCGGAGTTCGTGCACCGCCTGTTCCTGCCGCAGCCCGTGCTGTCGCTGCCCGACCTGCACGCGCTCAAGCACACCACGCACCGCGGCTGGAAGGTATGTTGTACTGTAGAGAGAAGATAGTGATGTCGCTGCTGTGCCCGATCGGGCCGGCGCCGAACATCCTGCAGCCGAGCGCGGAGTTCGTGCACCGCCTGTTCCTGCCGCAGCCCGTGCTGTCGCTGCCCGACCTGCACGCGCTCAAGCACACCACGCACCGCGGCTGGAAGGTATGTTGTACTGTAGAGAGAAGATAGTGATGTCGCTGCTGTGCCCGATCGGGCCGGCGCCGAACATCCTGCAGCCGAGCGCGGAGTTCGTGCACCGCCTGTTCCTGCCGCAGCCCGTGCTGTCGCTGCCCGACCTGCACGCGCTCAAGCACACCACGCACCGCGGCTGGAAGGTATGTTGTACTGTAGAGAGAAGATAGTGATGTCGCTGCTGTGCCCGATCGGGCCGGCGCCGAACATCCTGCAGCCGAGCGCGGAGTTCGTGCACCGCCTGTTCCTGCCGCAGCCCGTGCTGTCGCTGCCCGACCTGCACGCGCTCAAGCACACCACGCACCGCGGCTGGAAGGTATGTTGTACTGTAGAGAGAAGATAGTGATGTCGCTGCTGTGCCCGATCGGGCCGGCGCCGAACATCCTGCAGCCGAGCGCGGAGTTCGTGCACCGCCTGTTCCTGCCGCAGCCCGTGCTGTCGCTGCCCGACCTGCACGCGCTCAAGCACACCACGCACCGCGGCTGGAAGGTATGTTGTACTGTAGAGAGAAGATAGTGATGTCGCTGCTGTGCCCGATCGGGCCGGCGCCGAACATCCTGCAGCCGAGCGCGGAGTTCGTGCACCGCCTGTTCCTGCCGCAGCCCGTGCTGTCGCTGCCCGACCTGCACGCGCTCAAGCACACCACGCACCGCGGCTGGAAGGTATGTTGTACTGTAGAGAGAAGATAGTGATGTCGCTGCTGTGCCCGATCGGGCCGATGTCTAACATTCATATGTCTGAAGGTTCAGTATATTCATGATGTATTAGAGCTAATACCTAGCTTATTATATCTATAGGTATTGTTAGTATTCTAAAAACACTTGAAGTACTCTAGCTACTATCTTATCTTATCTTGTGTGGGGGCCAGTCAGTACAGACCGGCGACACTTCGACCCAGTGGGATCTTTTGTGTCGACTTCCCCAATAACAACTGCCATAGATGTTCATGGCAGCCGGGACCGACGGCTTAACGTGCTCTCCGAGGCACGGAGCAGGCGATAATTGTCAATGAATACGCACATCATTTTGAAAAGTCATATAACTTCACAAAGTCAGAGGTGCGCGACATGGGTTTGAACCCGAGACCCTCTGCATTGCAGTCTGTCGGTCTCCCCACTGAGCTATCGCTGCTCACTCTAGCTACTAAGTTCGTAATAAAAATTTTGTTATTCCAATTTTGCGGGTAATTAAAAGAAATTGCCAATAAAAATGGAATAAACGTGTTACCATACTAATAAGAGTCGTTGTTGCCAGACGAAGGTGATCGACTGCACGTTCGCGTACACGGACGGGCCGGCGCGCCTGGAGGCGGCGCTGACGCAGATCTCGGGCGCGGCGCACGCGGCGGCCGCCAGCGGCTACCAGCTGCTCATCCTGTCCGACCGCGCCGCCGGGCCCCGCCGCGTGCCCGTCAGCTCGCTGCTCGCTCTAGGTCCTCTCATCGCTCTCCTAACTAATATTATACATGCCAATGTCACTTGCCGACGACATCCAAACACGAAAGAACAACCGAACGCAAGCGATTCATTACGATCACGATGTCGGCTTACGTTCGCATTTAACCCTTACAATACTATAAATGCGAATGTGATTTGTTTGTTACATTTTCACGCCTTATTAACTACTCGAGAGCATCATGCTATTTCGCAAACACGTTGTCGGGTGTCCAGAAAATAACATTGGTTACTAGTTAGTTAGTTGGACGTGTGTTATCCGGATTTAGCCCCACAATTGGGCCATTGCGCGTAAGTAACCGACGCGAAATATTGTTCGGTTACTCATACCACCTCAGCTCCGTCTAGAAAGATAATAGGGGACCGATGTTACGCAGTACCTCCTTCATCGTTTCTGGACTGTTTAGGAGTTTCGCCCGTTGGTTGCTCACGCTTTTACACTGTAGGAGCACGTGAGCCGCTGTCTCCTCGATCTCCATGCAGCCTCTACATAAGGGACTGCTAGTGATGCCGGTGTTGAATAGGTGTTTATTGAGTGAACAGTGGCCTGTTATTATACCCACTAGGTGACGTAGGTTTTTCCTTGTGGAACATAGCAGTTTGGCTGACAGATGATTGTCTAAAGATGGAAGGGCTTCCTTCGTCTGTCTACATTGCTTTGTTTCTGTCCACTGTTTTTCGTATAGTTTCGTGGTTCTATAGCATAACCATAGGATGAGTCCACTGTTGAAGCAGTTGCTCTTAGTAGCTTGTAGTACCGCAGCACTGTTCGAGATAATGCGTATCGTCTTATCGCTTATACCCCTTGATGTAACCGCTGTTGCCCGGGTGACTCCAACACATTCTGCCTGGAAAATACTGTTGAGGTTTTCCAGGGTCGTTGAGTAATTGATGCTTAACTCGTGAGAGAAGAAGCCGACTCCTGTTCCTGATTTTGTTTTGGATCCATCCGTGTATATTCTCACTTCATGTATGCCAGAGCTATCTATAGATTCTTCATGAAGTTGGATGTGGTATTTTTGTCAAAAACAAAGGTGTTTGGGATGATATCACACGTCACCTCTATCATTGGAATTTTTTTGTATACTAACTCCTTTAGGCGCGCATGAGTTATTCTATTGTCCCGTTTTCAGAGCCCTACCTTTTCGAGCCGTATAGCAGCTGTGACGGTTTCCTGCTGTATGATAAGGTGCAGGGGTCTGAGATTTAGTATGGCCTCCAGCACTGCCGTGAGTTCTTCACATACAACCTATCGTCACCAGGTAGGCGAGTCGTTGTAGGCTTTGTAATTTGTGTATGACTGTGCTTAGAAGAGTGCAGGGCCACCAAACTATGGCGCCATATATTGACATGGGGCGTATTATGGTCGTGTAGAGCCATAAGGTTATAGATGGTTTGAAGCCTCATCATGATGGTTTTTTCCTGATAGTGCTGTTTCTATTGTTCCTATAACAGAGTACAGCGCTGCTTTCATTGATCTGCCTTTCCTGTAGTCATGTTGCTGGCGGTGTAGTGGCTTAAGTGTCAGAGCACCTTCCCTTAGATACCGATCAGTGAGTCTCTCTAGAGTCTTCAATATGAATGAGGTTAGGCTGATCGGTCTGTATGATTTCGTCTGTGTTTAGTCTGATTTACCGTGTTTGGGTAGGAAAATTACCCTTGACTTCTCTCAACTGGCGAGGTGTGTACTTATGCGCTATCGATGCTCTGTATATGTTAAGCAGGTGTGGCACAACTGTTGCTTGTCTCCATGTTAAAAGAACTGAAAATATCTCGTCCGGGCCCGCAGATTTGAAGGGCTGGCAGGTATCTATCGCCCATGATATTCAGTCAGCAGTGACCATAGATTTGGCCACTGTCCAGTCAATCTGGGTTGGTTGATAGTAAGGCGTGTCTTCCCAGCTTAGGTACCGTCTTGTTTTCTAATGGCGCCTAGGGTTCTGTTGTCTTGCGACAGGACTTTTTCCACCCGGGCTGCTTCATTAGTGGTGTCTACGTTGCAGAACATTACAGAAACGTCGCCAAGATTCACCTCTGCGGTATCTTATTCGTTTCTTGTAATAGTATTGAGCTTGTTTGTATCGCTCCCAGTCTTCATCGGTCCTGGTGATTTTAGCTCGGTTGCTCTGCCGCTGGTGGTTGTGTAGGGGGACAGACTTGTAGGTAATTCTGTTGGATGCATTTGGTAAGTATGTTAGTGTTGTGGTCTATGTTGTCAGTGCTGTAAGTCATGTCTTTAAAACAGATTTTATCTAGCTCGTGTTGAAGAAGGGGGTTGCGGGGGTTGCATTTCGGCAGTTGGTTCTTCTCTGGCACTCGTAAAGTATAGCAGATACGCCTCTGATCTGCAAAGGAAGGTTCGGCTAAAACGTGCCAATTTGACACTAGGTATGCCGCACCATCCGTTGCAAGGGTGATATCTACTATGGTTATAATAAATAACACTGAGTACATTACATCCAGAGAAAGTAGGTGCTGTTCCCAAGAGATAGATATTTATATCCAAAATCTAAATGAACGCGAGCGAAGCCGCGGGCAAAATCTAGTAAATTATAAATCATAAAATTAAAGAAAACAATTAATTGGTTCTTATATTTTCGAAGTTGCTCATTAGAATATTATTTTATATAATTTCTTACGAACCAAAACGTGGTACACAAAGCGACACATCAACTTAGACTGTTTGGACTTTGAACTATTAGAAGTTGAACGCTGCGAATCGTGCGAGAGAGTGCCTTATATTTTTGTTACGCTCTATCCTTACCATTACATCGACACCACTATGCACTGTCCCTTGCCGACATTTCTCTATTTTGTATGTAGCGTAGTTATGCGTGTATAGGGTGTCTAACTTGATGTGTAGCCGTGTGTACATCACCTCGCTTAAATAATGTGATATTCTCATGAAAGCCATAATCATTTTTTGTACTATTTTGGCTAATTGACGTATTATTTGTTTCTAATTTATACCAATTATAACCTACTTTATTTTCCATACATAACATACTTGGTAAAGCACTGACACGATAAACTAAACACAGAAACGTTAACTTTCGACGTTAAAGGTTCTAATTAAAATTCTTATCACAACCAACTTTTAACAATCATAAAACAAAGTCCCCGGCCGCGTCTGTACGGATATTCATGCGATTTTCACCAACGGACAGAGTGATTTATGAGGAAGGTTTAGGTTTATAATTTGTTAAAGTATTGTACTATCCGTGCGAAGTCTCGGGGCGGGTCGCTAATTTCTTATCTACCTATACTAATATTATAAAGAGGAAAGATTTTTTGTTTGTTTGTAACGATTCACTTCAAAAACTAAAAAACCGATTAATAAATTCTTTTACCATTAGAAAACCATATTATCACCGAGTAATATAAGCATCATTTCTTTTTTTTTAATTACTGTTTCTCACGTAACCAAACCTATTTTTACGAGAGCGAAGCCACGGGCAGAAGCTAATTCTTGATAAGTTATAATTCGTGTATTAATTAAACTTATTTATTTTATAACTACGCTTACAGGCGCTGTACACCATCACTTAATCGAGACACGACAGCGCATGAAAGTAGGCCTAATAGTGGAGACAGCTGAAGCCAGAGAAGTCCACCACATGTGCGTACTCTTAGGTAAGACACACTTATATTCATATAATATCAGCCCTATATTAAACTGTTCCACTGCTAGGTACGGGCCTCTTGATGTGAGAAGGGTAAGGATATAGTCTACCACGCTGACCCAGTATGTGTTGGCGAACTTCACATATCTTCGAGAACATTACAGATAGAACTCCCAGACATGCAGGTTACCTCATAATGTATTCCTTCGTCGTTAAAGCGAGCGAAAATTACCTTTTAATACGCACATAACTTCGAGAAGTCAGAGATGCGCTCCTTGGGATCGAACTCGAAACCTCTGTGTGGCAGTCTTCTACTAGGCTATCGCTGCTTCTATATATTATAATAAAATTATTAGGAAAAGAGAAACCCGACATGCACACTCGAATTGTCCACTCCAGCTATTGCAATAGAAAAAGGTTGACAATATCGAACCAATTTCTGCAATAGAGGGGTGGTGAATCCGAGAATGCGTGGCGGTTTTCTATCTTCCCAATACTTTAAAACAATGGATTCCCGCCAGTAACACCAAATTCGATTCAATTTATATTATAATGTAGAAATCCACATTACACCAATGCAATGTTTTAAGGCCCATGTTATAGAGAGAGTGAGTCTATTGGGGACTACCGAACACAGCCCCAGACTCCGTGCTACTAATACAATTACTTGACAAAAACCCTATGAGACTTTGCAATACCGAAAATAAGCCTCGAGAGGTCATGGACAGCATTCAATTAGCTGTGCCATTGAGGCACTTAGATAATTAAAGTTATAAAACATTCTATCATTTCCAGGGTATGGTGCCGACGCAATCTGCCCGTACCTAGCCTTCGAGCTAGCATTCTCTCTGCGCAGCGACAATATTTTGGACCCCAATCTGACTGACGAAGAGATTTATAAGGCGTACCAGGGCGCTATCGAGACTGGGCTAGCCAAGGTTATGGCTAAAATGGGCATTAGTACTCTACAGTCTTATAAGAGCGCGCAGATATTCGAGGCAGTCGGACTCAGTGAGGAAGTCATTGATAAGTGCTTCAGAGGAACACAGTCGCGAATTGGTGAGTATGTTAATAAACATTTTAAACTATTGTCGTTTTGTTGATAGTGGAATATCAAGATGCCTGATGCCTGATAAAAGAAGTGTTTTTCTTACGCATATAAATCAAATATACATATAAGGAATTTTTATTCAGCTGAATTATTAAAGATAATCATATAGATACGTCTATTAGGCTGGCTATATCTTTCCCAGGAGAACTCGTGCGCTTTCAATTCGTTTATCTATTTTACGCACGGCCATCTACGTACGTTAGTTATAATACGAAAGTCATTTTAATCTGATTGATTACTTTAAGAAGGTTGCAATAACGCGACAGACAGTCCTAAGCATCGGTAGCAAAGATTAACAGCGCTTAGTTTTAAACTGGCAGTATGGTATAAGTAATAATGCCTATTCTATTTGCTTTCCAGGTGGTGTAAACTTCGAGATATTGTCCAAAGAAATATTCGACAGGCACGCGTTAACTTACGGCGACATTCAAGACGCATTAGTCCTAAGGTATAGCCCATTGTTCTCTTTTTTCGCCATTTTCCTTTTTTGTACATGTGTCGCGGATATAGATATAAAAAAGTACATAAAGATAACCTACGACAAGATTGTTTGGCTTACTAATAGTGGCGAAGCGACCAGTCAAAGGTTACTCAGTAGTTTAACAGAGCCATCAATGCAGTATCAGAATTTACATTCGGAATCTTTTGCTTTACTTTTATTGTTAAACAACGTTTAGTATGAATTAAGTGGGACTCAATTCTCTCTTCAACTATATTATTTTTATTTAAATAAGATTCTGATGTTGTTTGTTACGTTTTTACGTTTCGTCTACTCGATCGATCATCATGAAATTTCGCGTATTATATCAGGGGTACAGAAAAAGAACATAGGGTAGGTACATTTCAGCCACGAAATAGTACTGTTCCCGAGGCATAATTTTTTGTGGAACATCTTCGTTTAAGCGAGCGAATTTGCGAGGAAAATTTTATTTTAATAGATATTGTGAACTAATTAGACCGTATTACCCGCAGAAACCCCGGCAACTACCACTGGCGAGCAGGCGGCGAGAAGCACATCAACGACCCCATGTCCATCGCCAACCTGCAGGAGGCCGCGCTCAACGACAGCGCCTCCGCATACGACAAGTACCGGTGCGCAACTCACTCCTACCGACCTATACCTTACCTAGTCTTGCCATAAATATTGTTACAAGAAATATATATTTTTTATCTATTGCATAAAACATGTATTACTGTAATGTGTGTTAGTTTATACATTAATATAATATCATTAAAAATACATAGAGCTCATTCAAAATTATCTCCATTGGCTTTGCTTTTTTACGTGATAGCTCTACACTACAACGTTTTGGGCAAGATGTCAATAGAAACACGCACTCTCTTCCATGGGAACATTCTTCAATTCCAATCTTATAGATTGTATTAGAGTCTTCAAATTATCATGGCGTCTCACAAAAATATTGAACACCGATTGGCGCGAAAATAAAAAAACACAATGAATATTCATATAAGATTCGAAATTCAAATGTAATATTGTTTTGTTTTTATGTTAACAATATTTATGGCCAGGGTAAGTATATGCTACATATTAATAAACAACCAAGCGATAGTCTAGTGGAAGACCGTTGGATTACCACGCAGAGGGCTCGAATTCGATCCCAAGGCGCGCATCTCTGACGTTTCGAAGTTATGTGTGAGTTAAATATCGCTCGCTTTAACGGTGAATGAAAACATCGTGAGGAAACCTGCATGTCTGAGAATTGTCCATAATGTTATCGAAAATATGTGAAGTTTGCCAATCCGTACTGGGTTGTGGTGGTCTATGGCCTAAACCTTCCTTCACTGAGAAGAGGCCCGTGACCAGCAGTAGGACAGTTTAATACACGGCTGATATTATTTTTATTATACACAAACCGTTGGGAGCCTTCTGCGCTCATCCATAGTCCGCGCACAGTTGTTAAGGCCAACAAATAACACAAAAATAAAAAGAACCTTCCAATGCCATTACATAACTACGACAAACAGGGTGCCGAGTGCGAATTGTTTTTACGTTAACGCGATCGAAACGTTTACCGCGTTTGGCTCTCTGATTGGTTTAGAGCTCCGAGCGGGCCAATCGGAGCGCCGAACTTCATAAACTTATCGCTCGTGTTAACGTCAAAACAACTCGCAGTCGGCACCCAGATACTACAACGAACAAAGTTTACTTGTAATAAGTTTTTATTTGTCTAAATCATTCTGCTTACACAAGTACGAAATTATTGAATTTTATGTGCGAGTGAGTAATTTTCCTTTGATCTGAATGTAAAGCGATAATTATAAGTGATCCGCCCCGACTTTGTACAGGTAGTACAAAACCTTAACAAATTATACACCTAAACCTTCCTCATGAATCACTCTGTCTATTGGTGAAAACCGCATGAAAACCAGTTTATTAGTTTTTGAGTTTATCGCGAACAGATAGACAGACAGACGCGGCGAGGGACTTTGATAATATGTAGTGATGAGGATACTTCTTTCATCAAAGAATTTAAACATTAATCGCATAATGTGAGTTTGTGACAATAACATTTCTATTAATTTGTGTTAACAGAGAGAGCGCTTTGGAGTCTGTCCGAGCTTGCACACTCCGTGGGCAGTTAGAGCTTGTTAAACTAGACGAGCCTATTCCACTAAGCGAAGTGGAACCCGCAGCGGAAATTGTCAAGCGATTCGCTACTGGTAAGAACTCATAAATATAATTATCTATACTTCTATACTTATTTATAAAGTTTTGATATTTTATTTGTTTGTAAGGTTTTAATTCAAAAACTACTTAACCGATTTATAAATTTCTTTCACCATTAGAAATCTATATTATTAGCGAGTAACATAGGCTATATTGTATTTTTAAAAGGTACTGTTACTAACATAACCTAACCTAACTTTTACGCGAGTGAAGCCGCAGCTAAAAGCTAGCGTGTGTATAAGAAAGATGCTTGCAAATTTTAGTCTGAATAATTGAGTAGGTGAAAGACAGTTCTGGTAGAAATATTAAAGTCAATACTAACACGTCTGCTCATATTATTATACTTCAGTAGCAGATATTTTACGTAATATTGTATATGATTATACGATTATTTTAATGTTTTAGAAGTCCGTAACAGTATATTACATATTTTTAACACTACTATTTTTAGTTAGTTTATATCATGAACTGAAACTTGACAATGGCTGCAGAAATATGAAAATCTTATACTACCAGACTTGCTTAGTCTGGTGGTGAATAAAAAATTGAAAATAATAATAATATATGAGAATGTCAATATTTCTAATAGCATGCAACCAATTACCTTTTGAAGGCTTTAGTTAATTATAAATTTTCTACGGAATTTTTATTATGTTGTTTCTAGTAACTTTACTTTATAATATTATATTTCTTTTCAGGTGCGATGTCGTTTGGCTCAATTTCGTTAGAGGCTCACACAACGCTGGCGATCGCTATGAACCGAATCGGAGGCAAGTCCAACACTGGAGAAGGTGGTGAAAATGCTGACAGATATCTTAACCAGGTTTGCTTTAAACATTTTTAGATATTCGCGATTTGTACAGTCACTTAATATAATACTATATAATATAGCTGTCCCGACAGACGGTTGTCCTGTATAGACAAAAAAAACCCCAAATCTAAACCATCCTCGAATCCACTTTAGCCGTTTAGGAGGAGTTCACTGTCAACACACGTACAGAAGAATTATATATATAAGATAACGAAGGTGCCGCTGAGCTAACACCAGTCAATCCGTGACCGATTAAACGTTAGGCAATCAATATGTATTTACCTATTACCTTTTAAATACTTTGTTGCGAGTAAGTTATATAGTAGTATATTATGTATGTTTCCGAAAATATAAAACTAGTCGTTTTAGTACTGCGTTTTTTTTACAATCGATACAAATTTTTGCTTTGGTTTAGAAAGCAAGCGATTAGTATTAATAAGTAAGAACTTCTTATATCTCAAACAACTAGTGTGTTATATGTTTTTCATGTGCATTGGAAAGAACGTAAAAGCCGTTGTTTCGGCGCCTGATCTTTCCGGTCGATTGCCGTCCCATCGGATTATGAGAGTTAGGGAACAAAGAGAACACTTGTGTTTTCGCACACATTTGTGCACTATAATATCGCCTTCGCAGATGGTCAGTGTCCGTTAAGATTGGCCGCCGGACGGAAATTCGGTCTGCAGGACTAATGTCTTAAAATTAGCCTTTTAATTTAAAAATACTCTATTGGAGGCTACAACGAACAATGTCTATATTAATTATACAACATAATATGATCTTAAACATGCTACGACAGAGTATACCTACTTAGCTAGATATGTATAATTTGGCTTTCGTACAATGTACGGCTACATAGCGTTGCACATAATTGTAATTTTATATTTGACTAGCTATCCCGATAGACGTTGTAATGTACGCACAAAAAAAAACCTTCAACACATCTAAACCATTCCCGAATCTACTTGAACACACACAAAAAATTTCATTAAAGTCGGTCCAGCCGATTAGGAGGAGTTTAATTACAAACACACGTACAGATTTTATTTATATCTAGCGACCCGCCCCGGCTTCGCACGGTAGTACAAAACCGTAACAAATTACACACCTAAATCTTCCTCAGGAATCACTCTGTCAGTAGTTTTAGACTTTGTTTTATAATATAGTAGTGATAATAAAATAATATTTGGCTGACAGGAGGCGGAGTTCAACAAGCGCTCAGCCATCAAGCAGGTGGCGTCGGGGCGCTTCGGCGTCACCGCCTCGTACCTCGCGCACGCAGACGACCTGCAGATCAAGATGGCTCAGGGCGCCAAGCCCGGGGAAGGCGGGGAACTACCTGGTATGTTCGCATGTCTAAAATATTGGTGAAAATCTCCATACAATCGCTTGTTTTAACGCACCCACAGAGACACGCGTATTTATATCTCTAAGCTTCAAATTAGGGAACGTACTATACTACGTGACCCGCTCAGGAGGAAAGGCGGTTCGTCAAAAAGGGGTGGCTAAAACTTTCAGTTTAAATAAATGTTTGAGACTATATTTATGAAAAACGTAAAAACTAGAGGGGGAGAGGAAATTGTAAAAGGTAGGTAATGTATATTTTAAGTATGTAATTGAGTACGTTTCTTAAAGTCAAGTAAGAACATCAAATGTAACGCTATTGTGATTGTACCTATCCATCGTGTGTATTCGTGACTATAAGTAAGTGCTCGGGTCCACGCTAATATATAGGGATGTATAATTATTATTACAAGAAAAATATGTAATGTCAAGATTTTAAATCGCGGCAGCACACCGGTGGTCAGACACAATAGATAATAATTATGTCTGGTGTTCAAAGACTTGTCAGATTAATAGAGTAGTTGACCATATTTGATTTTATATAAAACGCAACAGCATTCGAAAGAATCAATAGAATTCGTCATATCCGTGTTGGACAGAAAATAATCCAAGTGTCCAGGCGATACTCAACACTGGACAATTTTATGAACAATTTTTCAATTCAAGAGGTTATACGAAACATAACATTAAATGTATTCTCTCACAGGTTACAAAGTAACGGAGGACATAGCAAAGACACGTTGCTCAGTCGCAGGCGTTGGTCTCATCTCCCCACCGCCACATCACGACATCTACTCTATAGAGGATTTGGCAGAACTTATCTACGATCTCAAGTGTGCCAACCCTAGAGCTCGGATATCGGTGAAACTCGTGTCTGAAGTGGGAGTTGGCGTGGTAGCTTCGGGTGTTGCTAAGGTAAGACATAGTCATAGTTCTAAACATGTCCTTATGATAGTCTTAATTTCAGTAGATATATTGCTTTATAAATATGTCAGAGGAATAGGTAGATACAGAAGGGCATTCATTGATCAAATAAAGAACCAGGCGAAGGTCATGTTATATAAGGAGGTCAAAATCTTGGTCGAAAATCGAGAAAGATAGATATTCTACTGACAAGAGCAACGTTTTAAGTATAAAGAAAGTTATTCTTCAGAAACAGTATTTTTTACTTTAGATAATGTGTATTTGTATCAATTTTATAATGATCGGTCGAGTAATTAAAGCGTGAAAATGTAAAAAGCTCACATTGGCATTCATTGTATTAGTTAGGATTTGAATCCAAATTATGTAAATATTAAAACTTTTTAAACATGTTGTCCGTGGTACAGTAAAATACATAGGGTATTTTTCATACAGGAAAAAAGTTTAGCTTTAGAGGAATATAAATTTATTGACATAACCTACCTTAATGCAAACAAAGCAGTGGGCATAATTAAGTATGGTAGTAAAATAAACTGTAATTTGTTTTAATTTGGATGCATTTTGAAAGATTGTCTTGACGATCGTTCTCTTGATTAGTTCTCTTAATGAACAAATGTGGTGTTATTCCAGGGCAAGGCCGAGCACATAGTGATCTCGGGGCACGACGGCGGCACGGGCGCCAGCTCCTGGACCGGCATCAAGAGCGCCGGCCTGCCCTGGGAGCTCGGCGTCGCCGAGACGCACCAGGTCCTCGTGCTCAACGACCTGCGCTCCAGGTCTCTGCACTACCTACAACCCACTTCAACTAGCATTTTCTATTTATCTACAGGCTCTCTTAATAAGAGTGTACTCTAACCCATCCCAAGACTGGCCAACAATTTTTTTTCTGAATACGTAATACTCTTGGAATAATTCCTGTATCGCAGAAGACTACTACTAACAACGAACACACAGAACATCTAGACTCAGAAGAACCATTTGTGAATCACACAAATTTTTGTCCCGTGTGGGATTCAAACCCGCAATGGCAGTGATTTTACAGTGTATTAAAGACTATTCTTTAACCATTTGCGTAGTTACTTACTTGAGTAGAATAACATATCTCTGATTTCTGTCTTACTTATATCTCGAACTGCCACATAAAAGTAGTTTATGGCATTACAAATAAGCTAACATTGCTCCTAAAAGCAAGAAATAACAAAAAGGTAAGGATAATTTATGGTATGGTTTAGTTCTCTATGATTTTCAACACCACCACAAATAATTTTGTGATCGGCGAACGATTTTACGTTATCAACGAAGCAATTATCTTTAAATATGTGGCTTTCATAACAGAAGGCTCTTTACCTTATATTTATATTTTTTAGACAAATAAGGATTTGCCTAAAATATTCAGACATAATTTCTTATACGATAATTGTAAGTCCCGATCATCCAATATGTATAAAATTATATAACAATATTATATTATTTTTGTATTGCAGAGTGGTAGTACAAGCGGACGGTCAGATCAGGACAGGTTTCGATGTAATGGTGGCCGCGCTCCTCGGCGCTGATGAGTTCGGATTCAGTACTGCACCGCTTATTGCTCTTGGTAAATATCATATTTTCAATTATGTAATCCTCATACAATATATATATCTTTTTATTTTGCTCGTCAAAATGAACACACTTCGCCTGATGGTAAGCAGTCGTGTGGTCTAAGAGCAGTGGCCTCCACATCGTCCTCATAGCAGCCGAGGCGATGTTGAAGTCTCTACTTTGACGGCCTGAGAAGGTGCTTTTTCACTCCCCGCTTAAAGGACCTAGGATTGAAGGAAGAAGGAAACACGTGCTTTGGCAGAGAATTCCATGCCTTGATCGTTGGGCAGAGGTATGAGGACCCAAAGTAGGTAGGTCATAGGTAGTTTATTCAGAAAGACTGTTTATTTTTATGAGGAATAAAAGAGAGCTTATTCTCTTACACAGTATTCACCGTCATAAATCATTACTATTATGAGCTAGTCAGTTTATGGTACTCATGCAGTCATCACTCATAATAGTACCGCTCAGACACAGCACATAAGTTGCAATGAAGTTTTCAGGACAAGACAGAAACTAGTCGCCGACTTCAAATAGTTGACGTCGCCCTGCAAGCGCGCTTGCCGCCCCGGACCGCGTACTTCGTCGAGCGCGCGCTTCAAGCGAGCAGGCGTGATACTTGCGCGCTTTATTCCCGACTCACATGCTATGCACCCAATATCTTCATTTTCTTCTTTTTATCGACAGTTATCATCTTGATTGTCGAATGCAATAACTACGATTTCCAGTGTACGCAGAGTAAACTGAATCACAGTATCAAAATAAATAAACATCGATATTTTCTTCGTCAGGATGCACAATGATGAGAAAGTGTCACCTGAACACGTGTCCGGTGGGCATCGCAACACAGGACCCCGTGCTCCGTAAGAAGTTCGCTGGCAAGCCCGAACATGTCATCAACTATTTGTTCATGTTAGCTGAAGAAGTAAGTACTTATTACTTAAACATGCTTTATCGTATTATTATGCAACAATTTTTGTTGTATTTTGTATGTATAGTATACAAAATGTTGTTGCAAATAAAATAAAAATTATTTGCCCATTTAATAAACAAGATGAATGGTGGAATGAGTCAAACGGTTGCAATGATAAGTGTTGTAGTTTTATTTCACACATGGGACAAAAATTGTATTTCACCAAGAGTTGTCTTTTGGAGTTTTTTGTTTTCAGTGTTTAAAAGTTTGTACATCGGAAGCTTAAACTCGATACCCTTAGTGCCACAGTAATCTTAAAGATAAAAGTACGAAATGTTAGGAAACGGTGTTTGACTCTACCGAACGCTCTATAATGATCGTAACGTGTCATCTTATGGTCTTAGTACTCTTAGCCACACATTACCCCATCTAAAATATATCTCCGTGTGATCATCTCAGCCGAAAGACCTTCACTGCTGAACATAGACCTACCTTGGGCTACCCTTACCAGTTCGTCGGTCTACCTTGTGGGCCTACCCCTGCTCCATGTTGCGGTGCGTGGTCGCCTCTCCGGAACATTTCTGCTCCAACGGCCATCGGTTCTGCATCCTGCCTGATGTGCCCTGCCCACTGCCACTTCTGCTTGGCTATCAGAAGAGCTATGTCGGCAACTTTAGTTTTATTGCAGATCTCATCATTTTTCATTCGGTCTCGGAAAACTCAGCGCATAGCTCTCTCCAGCGCCCTCTGAGTGACCTTGAACCTTCTGTCCATAACATGCCCGTGTATGCTTAGCAAAAATTTCAAATGAATGTATATATTTCCAGGTCCGGCAACACATGGCAGAAGTAGGCGTGCGGCGCTTCCAGGAGCTGATCGGGCGCACCGACCTGCTGAAGGTGCGCGAGAACAACGAGAACCCCAAGGCGCGCATGCTCAACCTCAGCCTCATACTCAAGAACGCGCTGCATATGCGACCCGGCGTTAACATTATTGGAGGTTCTAAGTCACAGGTACTAAACATGTCTTATACCTAGTCATTTTTAAAGATATATTAAAACATAGCTCTTTTTTTAATATTCGTAATTGATGGTTACTATAATTTTGCTCTTCTTCTATACTAATATTATAAAGCTAAAGAGTTTGTTTGTTTGGTTTGATGTGCTAAACTCAGGAACTCATGGGTCGAATTGAAAAATTATTTTAGTGTTGGATAGCCTATTTATCGAGAAAGTTTATAGGCTATATAACATCACGCTACGACCCACGGGGGCGGCGCAGTAACTATAAACGTGGGTGAAACCGCGGGCGCATTCAGTAATAAATAATAGTGAACCTAACTATCTAAGTATCTACTAGCACCTCTAGCTGTGAATTCAAGCGTGATAGCCCTCATTGAAAAACAATGTACCAACAAACAGTCGGCCAAATCACAACGCACAAGGCATTTCTGTCAGTAAACTCGGTAGTTTCATAATATGATGTATAGATGTGCCGACGGTTTTACTCGCGTTTATGATAACTGCGCCGCCTCTTCTGGTCGTAGCGTGATGTTATATAACCTATAGCCTTCCTCGATAAATAGGCTATCCAACACTAAAGAATGTTTCAATTACATCCAGTGGTTCCTGAGATTAGCGCGTTCACCCAAACAAACTCTCCAGCTTTATAATATTAGTATTGATGATGAAGTAATAATAATAATAATATTCTATCACATACACACAACACCATCTAGCCCAAACTAAGCAGAGCTTGTACTGTGGGTACTAGACAATGGATAAACATACATATATATTTTTTTTTTGTAAATACTTTCATATTATACATAGAAACTCCCAGACCAAGACAAACATCCATGTTCATGAACACAAATGTTTGACTTGTGCGGTAATCGAACCCGCGACCTCAGGCGTCGCAGTCGGTTACACTGACCACTACGCCATCGAGGCCACCCAGGCTGTCTATTTTATACTGTTGACAGTTTATATACATTACTATAGCCACAAATTTTGCTGCTGAGTTGATTAACACTCGATTCACATATCAAGAAACGAGACGTTTTACCGTTTTACGGACAGCAAATTTTTAACACATATTCATGTAACTGTCTATTAGCTAAAACGATTCGTTTCTGGATATAAGAACGAGGCCTAAGATAAGTCGGCCCCGTAACTTGACTCAACACTAAATTATTTAGTATCACGCAAAGATAGAATATACACTAATAGAAAATGTACTTTCAGGACTTCCAATTAGAAAAGCGTCTGGACAACCAACTGATTGAGAAATGCGCCGCCATCCTGGACGGATCACAGAAGCACGTGGACATCAGTATGAGGATTACTAACGAAGACCGAGCCTTCACCTCCACGCTCTCGTATCACATCGCCATGTAAGTCTCACTGTTAACAGAACGATGTAATGTACAAAAACATCTTTATTCTAAATGTATAATGTAAACTTCTGTACCCAATGATTTAAATTATAAAATCATATTCCACAAATCGATGGCGTAGTAGTTAGTGTAACCGACTGCCACGTCTGAGGTCGCGGGTTCGATTCCCGCACAAGTCAAACATTTGTGTGCATGAACATGGATGTTTGTCTTGGTCTGGGTGTTCCTATGTATAATATGTATGCATTAACAAAAAAGAAGTATATATGTATGTTTGTCCATTGTCTAGTACCCATAGTACAAGCTCTGCTTAGTTTGGTCTAGATGGTGTTGTGTGTATGTGATAGAATATTACCGCGACCGCGAATCTCTAGCTCTTACGGTTCTTGAGTTGAAATTTGTAAAACAGACAGACGGAAAAAGCTGTCGTATAAGAGTTTTTCGAACTAAAAAGTACTGTTACCAATCTAGTCTAACCTATATTTACAAGAGCGAAGCCGTGAGCAAAATCTACTTTATAATGTAAGTGGGATTGTACAATGTAATGTTGTCCAGGAAATACAGCGACGAGGGTCTTCCGGACGGCACGTCGGTGAACATCTCGCTGGCGGGCTCCGCGGGACAGAGCTTCTGCGCCTTCCTGTCCAAGGGCGTCACCGTCACGCTCGAGGGAGACGCCAACGACTACGTCGGTCAGTACCACACTATACTTTAAATTAATTAATTAATTATTTATTTATTTACAGAACATGGGTACATTAAGTTCTTAGTTTCATTACATATTGTCCTTGTATCATTTAACCAATTTCGGCATGCAAATATTATGTTTTAATTTTATATATTATGCATAAAATTTAACACATTATCGCTGTAGTCAGAAACATTAAACATTATAATTTACAGATACTTTGAATAGACTTTATGAGACATGTTTTACAAAATTTCATGCTACAGTTTATGTATAAATACAAGATATTATTTATAATATATATTTCTATTCATTGTAATAAAATTATTGAGAGGAGAGGAACCCGCCACGCACTCTCGGATTCTTCGCTGGATTGTGTCTATTGCAATAGAAAAAGGTTGTCAATACCGAACACCTCTGAATAGAGACAGTCGCATTGTGGGGCCCGGGCGTACCGCAACTTATTCAGCTTCATGCATAAAGTATACGTTGACACGTATTTCACCTCAGCGCGAGGCATCTCCAAGACCGTTTGGCAACGAACGCCATGCGAACGTAACAAATTGGTAACCAAACGATCAGTCAAATCCGAGAGTGCTTGGCGGGTTCCTCTCTTCCCAATAATTTTATATATTTCTCTAATAAAATGGAGATTACTACAAGATGACATGCAAGCGAACCACCCATCAAATGAGCTTAGAATGCAATCTCTAACGACATTTAAACGCAACTCAATATAGGAAACTATGCAACTTGATACCTTTTCCAAGCCAAGAATGTTTACTATTTTGTATGGTGTGTTGTGAAATAATACATGTTGATGATTACCGCGATTATGTAAATAGATATATACCTTTATATATCTTACATGCAATTGTTTAATGTATGTACAGTGTACACATATATTGTGAGTGAATAAATAATCTTATGTTAATGGTTTACAAAGTGTAAATACATGAATATTACTTACATCATACAATAAGAAATATACATTAACTTTTGATTTAACAGTTCTTGTTCTTTGTATCAAGACTATCAAGAGCGTTTAACCCTGCTACAAATGGCAACATCGCAAATAAGATTTTCATATTTTGAAGATTTTGCATTATGGATAAAGCCTTATTCTCAAAATGCTTTTAATATAATCGATAGAAAGAGATAAAAGTGTATTACAGGCGGAATATAGGACCACAATTATAATAATATTCCGTGTATGATACACTTTTACTTTAGTAAAACATTGAAAATATAATAAATTATTTTATTACTTACATTTTAAAAACCCAATAAAATATGTATGTCACTTATTTGTGACGATGACACAGATCAGGCCATGAAGCGTAAACAGTCTTAATAAAGATTGTGTATTGGATATGTTTATACTATGGAATATATATAAATATTAATCATTGTTTACTTTCAGGCAAGGGTCTGTCAGGAGGAAAGGTGATCATCTACCCACCCAAAGTGTCGCCGTTCGAATCTCACCTCAACGTGATTGTAGGCAACGTGTGCTTGTACGGAGCTACTTCTGGAAGGGCTTACTTCAGGTTTGTTTACATTATAACTTTATACAGTTGGTTATGGTGGTCGGCCGAGTAGTTAACGCGTAAAAGCATACCAAACAAACTCACATTCGCATTTATAATTTTAATTAGTATAGTTAGGCTGACCGACAAGCCAGAATTTTATTGGCTGGTAAGTAAACTTTCTGTCTAAGAAACGATAAACAGAAAGTTTATCATTAAGACGCAAATTTCCATCGAGGTTGAAATACATAGACACAAGTCTGTCTATTACACTTTCAGCTTATTGTCAACCCATAAAATCAGTAATCCTAATCTAAAAGAAACTTCTGTTATCATATATATGTCGGATATATAGAGAGTGTGTGCGCATCAGTAACCCCATCGATAGACATAATGCGGGCATAATAGGGTGATCGAGCAAAGTGAAACAATAAATGCATACTATTCACTTTTATTGTCTTCACTATAAATTAACACGAATGTCTTGCACGAAACGAATGACAGGTCCTAGCGAGGAGGTCCGCACTCGGCGACGGTAGAAAGATCCCGTCCAATATAGGGCGCGCCTCCATTTAAGTAGGCTCTGTCGTAGCACACGAAGTTGGCTGCGCGTTGACGTCATCGCAACAGTGCTGCCATATCTTCACTAACGTGCCGCGTTTCGTACTAATAACCGTCTCCGACATATATATATTATTATGTAGAAGAGAATTAATTAAGACTGCGATGTGACCGTTCGAAAAGCCAGAGTCGTGATATGAACTGGTACTGTAATCACATAATAGTTAATATGTTTGTAGTTGAAATATGACGTTTTGTTACAGAGGTATCGCGTCGGAGCGCTTCTGCGTGCGCAACAGCGGCTGCGTGGCCGTGGTGGAGGGCGTGGGCGACCACGCCTGCGAGTACATGACGGCCGGCGCCGCGCTCATACTCGGCCTCACCGGCCGCAACTTCGCCGCCGGCATGAGCGGTGCGTAGCCGGCGTAGCGCACACTCGTGCACACATGTACGCATACACATATGCACTCACTTGTACACGCACGTACGCATATACATGCGCACACTTGTGCTCACGTGCATGCACACTCATATGCGTACGCTCGTGCACATGTGCACGCGTACACAGATGCCCACACTTGTGCACACACATATGCGCACACTCGTGCACTCATGTACGCATATACACACACTCACTAATTCACACATACACACACGCATTCACGGACAAACACACGCATGCACGTACACTCACACACATTCAAGTACGCACACGCGCATACACACATGCAATAAAGTTCTTCAAATGATACCTATCTGGATTTAACGTACTTTAATAAAAATATCATGATCATGAGAAACCTTACAAGACTATAATAACATTTACTCACACACACATACACAAATGCACATACACACGCACACATCCACGCACACCCACACACACACGTACACAGACACCCACACAAAACATTGTTAATATTAAATCAATATAATAGAGACCCTTGTTTGTTTACCGATTTATTTTTAAAATTATTTTATTTTCTTTTTTCTTTTGTTTTTTACTTTATACTCATTGGAATATTAAATGTATGATTGACTCAGCAATCTTAAAATTGTTTACTAAAAATGCGGAAGACCCTGTGCCCTGTAATACAGTTTTTCAACTAGCATAGGGCACAGGTAACCTTATCCACTAACAAAACAAAACAAATTGTAAGTAATCTTAGTGTACATTTCAATAGTGGAAAAATAATTGTAACCTGTTTTTTTTTAGCCCAATAACGTTTATTATTATTATTATTTACAGGTGGCATCGCTTACGTATACGACATTGACGGCTCGTTCGAGGGCAAGTGTAACCACGAGATGGTCGAGCTGCTTCCCCTGGAATTAAAGGAAGATCTTGACTTTGTGCAGCAACTGCTGGAGGAATTCGTCGAGTATACTGGGTACTACTTCTATTATATTTTGATGTTACTTCTGAAAGAAGGATTCTACAATTACAATTCTACAGGGCTAAATAAAAATACTAATAACTTTAGTTTAAATTATTATAGTACTACTACTATCGAACTTTGGTACGCACGGCTACACATCAAGTTAGACACCCTATATACGCATAACTACGCTGTCGGAAAGGGACAGTGCATAGTGGTGTCGATGTAATGGTAAGGATAGAGCGTAACAAAAATATAACCTATTCTTTCGCACGATTCGCAGCGTTCAACTTCTAATAGTTCATAGTCCAAACAGTCTAGGTTGATGTGTCGCTGTGTGTACTATTTTAAACCATATAAATTATTAAAGTATAAGGTTTCCTCGACGTTTCGGTTGCTTTCGAACAGCCATTATCACAGGGAGACTAAGGTGGTGGTTGTCCCAATGTCTTGAAGTATAGTTATTTCAAAGTACCCATAAACAATTTATTTATTGATGATCCTATTAATGCAGAATAAGTTTGAAGTATCGTAAAAACTAGCTGTGCTTTCTTTCTTTTTGGGTTTGACTATGTCAACTTCATGTATTCAAACTAAAATTTTCCATACCACAGGTCAATAATCGCTGAAGAGATGCTCAAAACATGGCCAGAGCCAGCTAAGAAGTTCATCAAGGTGTTCCCATTCGAGTACCAGCGCGCTCTTAAACTGATGGCCGACAAGCAACCGGCGCCTGCTAAAGTGGAAAATGGCAAACACGAGAACGGAGTGCTTGACATTGAAGAAACAGTACGAGATCTGGAATTAGATAAGAAGAATTTGGAGAAGATTCTGGATAAAACTAGGTATGACTGTTTTAGATTTTGTAGAAGTAACTAAGTATTAGTCGCTATTTTACAGTATGAAGAATAATTACTTAGATTTATTGTTAGCCGCGGCAATTTTAAAAGCAATTATGTATTATACTGGGTAACACCCCTGGGGTAAGGGAAACACTCCCGAAGCCGAAAGGCTAATATTATACTATCAAAATACTGTCGAATACCAATAATCGTTTGCCTTATATGTATTGTTTTTGGAATTTGGAAATTTGCAATGCCGCAATGTAAATCGAATTAAACTGGGGTTCGATGGCACGTGTGCACAGATTATTATTATCCGCGTGAGCCCGCGCGTCGCTGCGCAGTAAGTGCGGCGTAGGTGTTGGGGTATGGGGGGTATTGGTATGCAACCTTACTACTGACCCATTGAAACCTTCAAACTGCACGCCATTCACCTCCAGACAAACTCGTACTCGTTGAAGCGTCTCCTCGTGAAGACAGTGCAGTCCGCACCCGCACGGAGTTTATCAAACACGCTCACTATTCTCCGACGCATCTCGTCATCACTCCCTATCAAACAAAATTTTAATCACGTACCGCCACAGTAAACGAAAATAAAACGTAAACGATCTACAACAACTTATAATTCTTCGAATACTCTTAAATTTTCTAAATAAAAGTACGATGTGTCTTTATAATTAGGATGTATTGAAATAACTAATAAGTAGTTGTCTCAATGTTCCGGTGCAGATCTTCCATCTTAGTCTCCGCGTGACCATGGCTGCTGAAAAGCAACCGAAACATCGGGGAAAGTGTAAACTTAAATAATAATAGTTTAAATAATTTAATTAGCTTAACAATCAGTAAAGTTTAATAGTAGTAGTATGTAGTGTAACAGTTTCTAAATTGTCAAATTCTATAGTGTCAAATAAACAACGCGATAAAATCCGTATAGTAGGTAGTTTAATTTCAATGAATAACATTGGCGTAAACAGAAGACAATATTATAATATATGTAATTTTCAATAATTATTCGTCGCCTCACATCTTATTGTAACTGATAATGTACAGGATCACATATTATATAAACTAGGTAGGTACTTAATGTATCATAATTATGAGTGTTTTTGATGTTCTTTTTTCTATCCCTTATTCTTTGGAGGGTTTTTGTACACATGTACACGCCAACCCTATTGTAATATATAACATGATTGCACGCAAAAACAAAATATGACAATTTATAAAATACATAAGTACATTATTGGTGTATGATATTCACCAAACAACACAATCCTTTAGATATATTAGTCTTTGGATATGACAGGATAGCCTGGATTAAGCTCACGTCTAATTTGTTTAGTTTAGAGGTCCTTATCAATTCTGCCCTTTCTTTATTTTATTTTGTGTCAGGGTCCGCTTTTTGTATACATTACCTCATAATGACTATTGCTTTAGCGGTCGGACCAATCAGAGGCATTTTAATTCCCATGGTTTTTACATTTGCATATTACTAACGTTAATGTGGAGAGTTCGGTAAGAGTATCTAAGGCTCAACGGAAACGAGTCACTGACCTGCTTGTAAATAACTACCGGTGACTAGGAACAAGCAGTATACGATTTTCACACGTTTTGTATGTACTTGCTGCACGTATAGTTTAACCACATGCGACTCAATATCCGCATCACGCCACCGGTCGCGGCCACTTGCTACACAAAATGCCGGCACTCGCCACTGACGCGTCGCATTGTCTTGCCGTCGTCTACGTCGTTTACGAATTAATAGGAATTTGGCTTTTCGAGATCCATTGTGAGATTACAGCAGAGTGTTACAAATTATGGCAACCACTGTATGGTGTCAACTGCCCAACTATCACTCGTGGCGATTATCGACCACTTGTTTGCGCGGTAGGTACAGCAACCGGAGATGTGTGGCACCCACCGATGGTTGTGGTCGGTGTTTCATTTGCACGGAGTCTTCATTTAAATGACGCAGGTCATCAGGTTACGTTTTGTTAGGTCCAGCTAACATTCGATGTCTAGAGTACCGCCAAACAAAAATTAATGGTCGAATGATAATTTTCGTTTTTTTGTTGTTTGGATGGCATCTCAAAAAACTCTACAATATCTGTAACCCCGCACCAATTTGTCTAAGCAAGGCTCAAATCAAAGGTATTGTCAGATGGGAACAACCTTGATTTTAGGCACAGAATGCAATTTTTTTTAATAGTTTTTATTGCCTTTGGTGGCCGACGAGCAAGTGGCCCACCTGATGGAAAGTGGTAACCGCTGCTCATGGACTTCAGCAATGTCAGGAAAAAGCAAAGCCGCTGCCTACCGTGAAAGAAGAACTCTCTTTAAAACTCGTTTGAAGAAGTACATATCATAGCGCTCGGGAAACACCGAAGCAGGGCTTGCACGTATGTGGGAGAAATGATCGCTGAAAGCGGACTGTCTTGAATTTTAACGTTTCCAGGTGATATGGATGAAACCTGCTTCGTTGTCGAGTGGTACGGTGATAGAAAGGGGCCGCTGGTACCAAATCAAACAGTTTTTCAGAGCACTCCCCGTGAAAGAGTCGGTAGAACATGCAGAGAGACCCAAAGTCTCTCCGTTGCTCTAATGACTCCAATCTTTCCGTGAGATTGAGATCATCGACGATTCAAACTGCCCGTCTTTGTAGGGAGTCAAGTGGGTCGAGCTGGTATTTAGGGGCCCCTGCCCAGAGATGTAAGCAATACTCCACGTGCTGTCGGACCTGTGCTTTGTAAAGCACAAGACGTTGACCTGGTGTGAAGTACCGCCTCGCCCTGTTCAGTACAGCCATCTTTTTGCTCGCTAATTTAGCTTTGTCCTCCAAGTGACTCCCAAACTGGACTTTATTCGAAATCTTCACGCCGAGGATCCCAATACTTTGGCAGATATAATAAGCGTTATACAGTTGCCATACAAAAAGCACTGCCGCTGTAGTTACACGGTTAGTGTACGTCATGATAGCGATAAGTTTGGCGAATAGTATTAAGAGTATAAACGCGTGTGCGCAGGGGCTTCATCAAGTACCCGCGCGAGACGTCGCTGTACCGGCCGGCGGAGAAGCGGCTGCGCGACTGGGACGAGATCTACAACTTCGGGCACGTGCGGCGCGGCCTGCGCGTGCAGGCGGCGCGCTGCATGGAGTGCGGCGTGCCCTTCTGCCAGAGCGCGCACGGCTGCCCGCTCGGGAACATCATCCCCAAGTGGAACGACCTCATCTTCAAGGGCGACTGGCACCAGGCGCTCGCGCAGTTGCTGCAGACCAACAACTTCCCAGGTAACCTCACCTAGTCCTGTTCAAACCAGTCCCCTACAGGAGCCTCCGCGCGGCAGTTTACACCTTTCCTCTGAGAACTGTACCTACTCACTTTAACAATTTCAATATATAATATTTCACGACCCTGACACACTTCTCTGGCTTCATTCACTTTCGTCATGCACGCTCCCCGGTTTAAGGTGCTCTTAACCTGGCCTTTATCCAGAACGTCTCCGATCTGATCGAGAAACGTTAGCCTAAGTCTTCCCCTTGCGACTGTTCCATTCACACTAGCCTTATAAACTTTCTTAGTCAGTCTTTTCTCGTCCATTCTTTTTACATGCCCAAACCAGCTTAACATACCCTTTCTATTCTCGTCACTATATCCATTTTCATGCCGCATCTCTCACTAATCACACTATTCCTTATTCTATCTTTCAGAGTCACACCACATATATTTCTCAGCGCTCTCATTTCTACAGCATTTATTCTGCTCTCATGCTTCTTTTGCCATACCCAACTTTCTCTTGCATGCATAAGTGTAGGCACAAATAGTCCTCTATGAACAGCCAACCGTGCCTTTTCGGATACATTTCGACTGTTCATAAAAGCGCGTCAAGCGCCATTCACTTTATTGCTAGCAATCGTTCACCTTTCATCAAATTACAAACAATATTTACATAAGCCCAGTACCTATTTTAAAAAAGAAGTCGTTTTAGTTTCAGAAAGCAAAATTTTAATATATATATATATTTCATAGAATGACTGCACGGATGACGTAGTGGTTTAAGTGGTCGCCTCGCCACTGCCATTACGCCGAGTGTAGCGTGTTCGAATCCCCACACGGGACAAATTTTGTGTGATTCACAAATAGTTGTACCGGGTCTGAATGTTCTTGACGCTCATCGTTTGAATGTTTGTAAACACCCTCGCGGTAGAGAAATTATACCTAGTGTAAGTGTCGTCTATTTCAAGAAAGAAAAGACTTAGCTGTATCATACTTAATATAAATTATAAACAATATTAACATAATCCTTAGTTATACTTATATTTTTAACAAATAGCTGATATTTATTAACACAGTTTCACGTCCTCTTCATATTTATTATTTTCCACCAGAGTTCACGGGTCGTGTATGCCCGGCGCCGTGCGAGGGAGCCTGCGTGTTGGGCATCTCTGAGCCGCCCGTCACCATCAAGAACATCGAGTGTGCTATCATCGACCACGCCTTCGAATCTGGATGGATACAGCCTGAGGTTACACATTTTATATTTCTTTATTTGGTTAACTCACAGCATGTATCTGTAACATTTTAGTGAAAATTTAATGCAAAAGGTTCTAATATACGTTACATGCCACTTACGATCTAACACAGAATTCATAGTTGAGACAACAAAATAATTGTATGTGTTTAAATTAAATATAAATTAACAATAACTTGCGTTTTAACATTTTAAAAATAAGTACAAAAACAAAGAAAAAGACCAACAAATATAACACTTTATCTATTTTACTATAAAGTCCATGAGAACGCATACCGGATTAAAATGTATTCTAAACGTTAATCTAAGACATGGTTTGTTTGTGTAAAGTTTCATCTAGAACCATTCCTATAAAAGTGCCGCGTCGCGTGACCAAAAGGCTGGTATTTTCTTCGCAAAGAATAAGCATTGCTGTCCGATGTAGCAATGCTGCCGGTCTTCTGGGCACGTTGCCAATTGCTTGAAACTTTTCCTAAGTTTTGTTATGACGCTTTTTAATATTGTTGTTTTTTTTTTAATTTTAATCTCTGTAATTATTTTTGTTGTATTTTGATAGTTTATTACAAATAAAAATTATTTTAATCCCGTTTAACGGTTTACCAACGTTTTATCCAAACATCATCACAAACTTTCACATTTACAACATCTTCGCTACACATTCCACAGTATTTTTAAACAGTTATATTAATTATATCTATTAATTCAACATGTTTTTATTCTTTTATTACAGCTGCCACCACACAGAAACGGCAAGACAGTGGCCGTGGTTGGATCTGGACCCGCCGGATTAGCCGCCGCACACCAGCTGAATAAGGTAACTATATAAAAAATATTTATATCGTAATCGTATTTGATGTCTACTGCAAAACATAAATGCATCTGTGTATTGCTGTAGCACTTAATGTAGTGAAAGTTTTGAGTAGCTTCTCTGTCACTATAGCTGAATATATATTAACTTATTGAGCACACCGGCGGCCAGAGACAATAGGTTTTCATTTATGATACTTTTTGATATTTTGTACTTATAAGTTTTATGAACATGGTCATATTATATTTTACTAATATGTAAGAATAATATTTTATTTTAGGCCGGCTACACAGTGACAGTATTCGAGCGCAACGACCGTCCCGGTGGCCTGCTGCAGTACGGCATCCCGACCATGAAGCTCAGCAAGGAGGTTGTCGCTCGGCGCATCAAGCTTATGACTGCGGAGGGCATTTCTTTCAAATGCAATGTGGACGTTGGCAGGGATATCTCTGCGAGTGATCTGGCTAACGAGTAAGTGAATATTGACTTTAAAATTGTTTCCGAAAAAAGTGCTTTCTAAATAAGTTATCTGCCTCGATGGCGAACAGATCAACTAATTACTTACTTTCTTAGAGAGGCTTGAACGCCATTTTCTTCAATCTTTGATTGTTTCTCGTCTGTCATGGCCTTAAAACTCTCGTGAATCCGCCGCCACAGTGGTATTTAGTGCTGCTAAATCCAAAGCCCTATTTTTCTGTATGTACGCTTGATTGTTAGAGTTTCATACAAAAACAACTCAACGGATCTTAACGAAGGCTATATTTTGATAAATTAGGTTTCTCTCAATAAGTTTTTAAATTATTCCATTCTGTATTTATAGTGTGATCTGTACTCATACGATGCGGGCGAACAATACAAATGCCAAGAGCGGGTTTTCTTTAGAGTCGATCAGTTTCTTTTCTTATTGTCTTCACTTTCTACTCAATTTTCCAGATATAACGCCCTAGTCCTCTGCATGGGCGCGACCTGGCCTCGCGACTTACCCCTCAAGGGTCGACAGCTGAACGGCATCCATTTTGCCATGGAGTTCCTGGAGAACTGGCAGAAGAAACAGATGGGTGCTACGTCAGCACACCAGCAGACCAAAGACAACCCTGAGCTGAACGCTAAAGATAAGGATGTACTCGTCATTGGCGGTGGTGATACTGGGTAAGTAAGGTGTACAGGAATCTAAAGAAGGAAAAATAAGAAAGTATTCTCAGCAAGAGATTAGTATTACTGTCTTCCGTTCATGATAAAATTATGAATGCGATTCGAGTCCAATTGATCCAATAGGGTTACCCGAGCCATTTTATGGTTTCACTCGAATGTCACTCTAGTAGTAGTAGTACAAACATACAAACAAAAAATCAAATCTTTCCTCTTTCTAATATTAGTATCGTCGTTCAAAATATTACACCACTATTAAACGCTTACTACTATTTTAACCTAAATAAAATTATTAAAACTATTTAACTAGTTTTCAATTTATATTTTCCCCGACGTTTTGGTTGCTCTTCTGCAGTCATGTTCACGTCGAGACTAACATTGTGGTGGTTGTCTGATTGCCCAGTATTTTATTTTCGTGGCATCCCTCCATGTAGGACACTACGATTTAAACTATTCTTCAAACGTACATGTTACATGTAATAAGTGAATTCTTACTTTGGTAGATGTGACTGCATAGCGACATCGTTACGTCAAGGCGCCAAGTCTATCACGACATTCGAGATCCTACCGGAGCCGAAGAAGACCAGGGGACAGGACAACCCCTGGCCGCAGTGGCCCAGAGTGTTCAGGCAAGTTACGATACATCATTCATCTAGATATTATCCTCTTTAAAATATTTATTGAATTTCTTTTTTCGTGATCTTTTTGATATGTCCCACTGCTGGGCAAAAGCTCCTTGGACTTCCAAATTACCCTGTTGTTGGATATCACCTGCCAGTCCCTTTCAAAAGCGTATAGGTCGTCACGCCTTCTCCGTTTAGGTGTGCCCCGTCGCCGTCGATTGTCTTGTGACCTAATTGGTGACGATTGGTGCCCACCTCTCTGAGCCCATGCGGTAGATGTGACCGGCTCCACGTCTAACACCGGACTGTTTAACTTATTTAAGAGTAGTCAGGCCGAGGGAAAAATATTTTTACTAAATTTTAAAAGTTATTGTTATCCCGCAGGGTTGACTACGGACACGACGAAGTTAAAGTAAAGTTTGGCAACGATCCAAGGAAGTTCTCCACACTCACAAAGGAATTCTTAGATGATGGTAAGTACACAGAGCGACACATCAACCTAGTCTGTTTGGACTTTGAACTATTAGAAGTTGAACGCTGCGAATCGTGCGAGAGAGAGCGTTATATTTTTGTTACGCTCTATCCTTACCATTACATCGACACCACTATGCACAGTCCCTTTCATACAATTATCTACGATAAGGTAAACTAAAACATTTCAACATAATATTTACAGATAGATATATTTTTAATAATATAATAGTAATAATATAAAATAAAAGGAAAGAAAACATATTATAGTAAATATTTGGTTTAGGCAGCCTCGTAAAATTCCTCAGCATCGTTGAATGGCAATGCTGGGCCTTTGAGCCAAGAAAGGCGCAGCCTTCTGGTCACAGGAAGCGGCGATAAGCCGCTTAGTCAAATCTCTGAAAAGAGCATGAGCGCCTGGACCCCATGAATGTAGTATCTCCCAATAAAAGAATACAAACGTAGTCTATATAGACAGAAGCCATCAGAGATAATGATTTGTTAAGAATGAAGTAATGTGTATCCCGAGCGGTGGCAGGCGTTTGGCTTATATTTTTGGAGCATCAGTATTGGCTGCGCTTATCACCATTGTTTTCTCAACACAAATATTATTATCACTTTCGTTTCTAGTAAAGCGTGTTTCTGTGCCAGTGTATATTTAGATGTTATGTTATACAAAATAAGAAAACACAGGATGTCGATGAAAACATTGTACGCTGCGCCGGTGATAAAATACAGTTACCAATCAATTTTCGCCAACTAAAGGTTTTCTTGAAGATACGATTGTTTCTTTAATTTTCTTTTAAAAGAAGACAACTTCCGCACTAGGAATAATTCATATGTCGCGGGGGACTTAACAGACACAAAGAACATTCAGTCTCGGAACAAGCATTTGTGGATCACACAAATTTTAGTCCCGTGTGGAATTCGAACCCACAGCTCTCGGTGCAATGGCAGCGGCGAGGGAACCACTTAAACCACTACGCCATTCGTGTCGCCGGTCTTAACTTCTTCATCATTAGCATCGGCAGTTTTGAATTGTTCCCATTGTTAAAACTATATTTTTGTCTTAGGCGAAGGCAACATGGCGGGTGTAGCGGCCGTGGAGGTGGAGTGGACTCGCGGCGCGGGCGGGCGCTGGGAGATGAAGGAGATCCCAGGCACCGACAAAGTGTACAAGGCGGACCTGGTGCTGCTGGCTATGGGCTTCTTGGGGCCCGAGCGATACGTCGCCAACCAGCTAGGTAACCAACCACCTTGTACTGATTAAGTTTTTGGATGGCTACACAATGCGATAGTTGACTCACAAATATTTATTATTTAAATAAATATTTACATTATCCAAGCCCTAAAATACAAAGAATTTTTGAAATCTTTTCCAATAATAAATAAGATACAAATGTTTCAAATCTGATAGAGGAAGGGGATGCCAATGACAGAAATAATGCATGATACAAACTGTAACGTAACCGCTACTCCGCTCGCAGCTGTGCGAGGGAGATAGCGAGACATTCTCACTACGACTCCATTTTTTCTTATATCCAAATTTAAAATATCAAAAACTTCCTTACTATTAATTTTGATACTGTTTGCACTAAAAGATTTATTTTAATTGCTATTTGCTTTTGTGTACAAAATTAAACATAGACAACTACCCTATGTGTCTTATGTTTGACAGACGGTGTCATTGAGTTTAGTAGTCTCGACACTTGTATCAATACGTTGTATGCCGCGGGTACCATCCCTGCATGCGATGCATATATTGTGTGATACTTATATTGTGTGATACTTATATTGTGTGATACTTATAAAATCATTGTAGGCAATATCTTTCGAAATTGAGTTCTGTTATTCGGTGATAGTTATATGTTATTGAATATAAGTAATATAGAATTAGAATAAAATTAAGATAGATAAGATTAACCTTTATTTTAACATTTCCTATGTTAAAATAAAGGTTAATCTTAACATGATATAATAGCAATTACTGAAATTACAAATGATTATGGTAATTATTTATTTTAAAATTTCTTGTAACAGCCATTTTTAAATTATGTATTTGGTCATCAGATCTGCCGCTGGACGCTCGTAGCAATGTGGAAACCGAGAAAACGAACATTTACAAGACGCCTGTCAACAACGTATTCGCAGCTGGAGGTAAATATCAACATTATAATTATATTATATCAAACTCAGTCAATTCAACTCGATATGGTGTACTATGAGCCCTAATTACAGTCCTGTATTAAATTGTCTCATTGTTGGGCACCGACTTGTTTCATCCATGGTCCATCACGCTGGTCCAGAGCGGGTTGGCAGATTTTACATGTGTTAGAAAAAATTATCGAGAACTCTCAGACATGCAAGTTCTCTCGCGATGATTTTTCGTGTTGTTTCCAAACTTTGGACTATCTTATCTTATGTGGGAGCCAGTCAGTGCAGACCGGCGACACTTCGATCCAGTGGGATCTTTTGTATCAGCCCCAAGATCTATCCTTGAGCTATCTCTTTATAAATATACTGCATCAGCCGTAGCGTAAACTTCAGAGGGAGAAGTCTTCAGGGTTTGGATATGCCAATCCCATCAGACCCATCCTCAATCCAGCCAACGCGTCACATTCACATAGTAGGTGCGATATGGACTAGTCCTGTTCACCACAGGCTCTGCAGATCAAATTGTTTGCCAATCTCAATCTGCGCAGAAAGTCGTTGGTGCCAAAATCGCCAGTGAACGCTCCTGTGAGCAGGCGTATTTGGCCCTTGTTGTACCCGCAGAACTTCCGGGTGAAGCACGTGGCTCTGTTTGCAATGAATTTCTTGGAGTGTTCCAGACCCCTAAGGGCCATCCACTCTAGCCTGTGTTTATCATTGCCATGTGCATTCAAAGCTGCATTGACGACGCTCTCAGAGAGTCCTACGAATGGCTCGGGGCCCACAAACAGCCCGGAGCCCTTTCTAGCTAATTCATCAGCCTACTCATTGCCCTGCACCCCTACATGCTCCGGCACCCACACTAGTCTGACCGTGTTCTTCCTGCCAAGTTTGTTAAGGGCCTTAACACAGTTCAGGACCAGTCTGGAGTCCACCCTACAGGAGTCCAGAGCCTTGAGAGCAGATTGACTGTCACTAAGAATATACACAGTCCTGTCAGTAACATTACTGTTAATATTCTCCTGAGCACAGGCAATTATAGCTAGGTTTCCGTTTGGAAGACCTTTGCATATTTGCCCATGCTTTGAGGCTCATTTTGCAGTCGTTGTCATAAATACCAGCGTCTCATTCTGTTTCCATTTTGGAATCATCAGTGTACCAGATGAGACAACCCTTGTCAGGGGATTGTAGACCTTGCCTCCAATCGTCCCTCGTGGAGACTTTTATTTTAAAATTCATTTTGAATATGTGCATTGGTTCCTTTTGAGATGCTTCGAAATCTACAATTTTGTGTGTCGAGTTTTCGGCATGTTGACGCTCCACAGCCCATGCAAAGATAGTCTCTATATGTAGCGCCTTTGTCGCCTCTAACTCCACAACAATGTGTAGCGGCGTTGGCAAACAATCATACGGCCCACCTGATGGTAAGTGGTCACCGTAGCCTATGGACGCATGCAACACCAGGGGCATCACATGCGCGTTGCCGACCTTTTAGGAAAGGAAGTGGGAAGGAGAAGGAGCGGGAAGGCGGGAAAGGGGTGTTTGGGTCTCCGGAACTCTCACTTACCGAACGAAACACAACAGCAGAAATACTGCTATTTCACGTCGATATTCTGTGAGAGGGTAGTCCTTCCACGGTCGAGCCGGCCCATTCATGCTGAAATCAGCGAGGCTCTACTACTCAGATCTTTACTTATCACATAAGAGGCTCTACTTATCATCATCGTGTATAGCCACTTGATGATCTTGGGTTTCAGCCCCCAGGTCTTCCCATAAGTAGAACGAATCATGCCAAAGACTCGCTGGGCCTTCTCTATGGCTTTGTCTACATGAGGTTTCCACGTTAGTTTGCTATCTAGAGGTCATGCCTAGATACTTCACCTCAGTGGACCATTGTAGCTGCGTACCATACATGGATAGAGTTTCCATCCCTATCATATCCCTCTTCCTAGTAAACGGCACGACAGTAGTTTTCCCTGGGTTGATCGATAAATGGTTATTACTGCACCATTTTTCCACCATAATCAGGGCCTTCTGCATGAGACTAGATACCGAGCTCGGGAAATTTCTGTTGAAAGCTCCCTCAATATCCAGGAAAACAGCAATGCATACTTCCCGATTATCTAATGCATGTTCTGCCTTATTTACCACAAAATGTAGTGCCATCCAAGGGATTTTCCCGACTGGTAGGCACATTGTAGCCGGTGGAAGGGGAATTTCCCAATGCTCCCTCCCTGACATGTCTATCTACTAACTTCTCCAGGGCTTTCAAGAAGAATGACTCAAGACTGATAGGTCGGTATGCCGTGCCTTCTTCGTAGTTCGCTTTGCCCGGTTTCGATATGTAGATGACTTTAACACGCCTCCATATCTTTGGAATGTATCCAAAAGCTATGCAGGCTCTGTATAGTCTGCACAAATACGGGACCAAGAGTGCAGCTCCCTGTTGTAGGATAAACCAAGTCTGGACCAGATGACTTGAACGGTTGAAAACCATTTAGAGCCCAGCCGACCTTTCCTTCATCCATTACCTTCATTGCAGTGACCCAATCTGCTTTGGTTGTACGACAGCTTAATTCAACCAGGCTGATCGGGTCCTCCTGCTCCTTTTCTATTATCTTACAGTCTGGAAAATGTGTGTTTAGTATCATTGCTAGTGTCTCCTTACTAGACCCTGTTCGCTGCCCATTGCCTTCCTTAATGGTTGTCAATGGGTGTGCTCTGACAGTCGAGATAGCTTTGAAGAGCCTCATTCCTTCAGGAATAGTACTGATGTTTTCACAGTGTGCTCTCCAAGACTTCCATCTGGCTTTCCGCACAGCTTTGTTGTAGTTGGTCAAACAACGAGCGTAACCGCTATAGTCCTTGCTGGTTCTAGCATTGGTAAAAGCTCGCCTGGCTTCTAACCGCAGCTTGACCAACTCTGGTGTCCACCACGGTACCCTCTTGGGCCTCGTCCAGGCCGTATTCACAGTCTGGACCAATTTGTCTGGTGTAAACTCTATGCCTAATATAGAATTGAGCTTATCCTTGGAATCCTCTAGATCTATTCTGAGGTCACTCCCAAAGGAGTTCCAGTCCGTATTTCTGGGATTCCTTCTACGTGCTGTAGGAGTTGGAACCAGAGTCCTGTACTTAAAGCATATGTAATTATGATCTGACAGGGTGATCTCATCAGACACATGCCACTTTACAATCTTAGTACTAGCTCTGTTGGAGGCTAACGTGATGTCAATTACCTCTGCTCGCCTACAGTCAGCGAACGTTGGCCTGTTTCCCTTATTTATAATGAGGTACTTAGGTACCTCAAATTTTGGACTAAATAAAAACTTACAAAAAAGTTTCTTTAAGATTTCTTCCTTTTATAATTACATCACTCTGTTGTTCGTAATGCTTCATGAAAGGGTTTATAACAATCAAGAGGCCGAAATTCAGAAAGAAGATCGTAATAAATGAGTTTCATAGTGCGAATATTTGGACCAAATATTGAGAGTTATATTTCTTGGTAGGCTAGTAGGCCTGTTGTAGCTTTTGACAGGTTAAGAGGTGTTATTAGAGCCGTATACTAAAATATATTTTTATTTACTTCTCTCAAAAAGTGCACACATAGTTTTAAACACAAATAGAGTACAAACAGTTACAAAATCAACCTTTGTGAGAGCTGGAGTCTGTAATAAGTTCGAAACCTGTGTGACAAATCTCCAGGCTCTCTATCCAAATTACGTAAGGTAAAATGATAGGTATGTATGGTAAAGATCGCTTATTCCTCGTCAGACTGCCGGCGCGGCCAGTCGCTGGTGGTGTGGGCTATCTCGGAGGGGCGGCAGGTGGCGCGCGCCGTGGACGTCCACCTGTCCGGCCGCTCGGCACTGCCCGGGCCCGGCGGCGTCATCTACGACCACTGAGCGACACGCGACAACTACTCCGCTACCGCATTGTAACCCGCCACGTCTCCCGTGACGTCATCCACTCGCGTCCGCTCGCTTCTCGACTGCGGGCCTCACCTACTACACCTATATCTATCTACACAGGAACTTGGCTGTGCCAAGAGACACGACACGTCAATGTATATGTCATTTATTTAACTAATTTATATTTACACATACTTAATATAATGCTAGATAACGGGCAATCAATAAGTATTTATTACCTTTTAAATACTTTATCGCGAGTAAGACCCGTTATCTAGCATTATGTTAAATTTATGTATTTATAATAAAATAATCGTACAGAAATAACTTTCAAGTATTTTGTTTATTGTATAGCTTATATTTTAACTGTAATACTTTTATGTAAGATTCACTTTTTTAATGAGTGCCAGGATGAGACAATAATGATCTGAGAAGGTTCTGCTAGCTTAGAGATGTTGTAAGCTTAGACCTCGCAGTCGATGAAATGAACATAAATTATTACGTTTCGTAGATCTAGAAAATGAGTAGTGCCCGTTGTATAGACGCTTTTATAAACAAAAATAAATCTTATGTATAAAACTTTAAAGTTGAAAATTAAAATCAGTTGTTAATATGTAAGCTACAGTTTATAGCCTTTGTTATAGAGTTGGCTACGTTATATCCAAACAATGAAATCATTATTTCGAATAATATATAAAAAATAATGAGATTTGTTTCATAACAACATGAATATGCATCTCTAACTCAGTAACAACCAACATTAAACTTCATAAAATACATATTTATAATTTACAAATAAATGATTATGTGTCTATACTGCACTCACTTTGTATTAGGAAATGTTAACACAACTTTATTGGATCGGTAATGACACTGACACTAACATCTGTTACCGGCCGACTCGAGTATTCATCAAATAGTAAGTACTTATTGAGAATCATTGGTACTTATTTGATATGCAAATACTATATACAGGTCGTTGTCATAGAGTTAACATGATAAAGAAGCAGGGCACTGCTGTGTATTGAAAAATAAAATATCAGTAAATGCTTATAAATAGTAGGCAAATATATACGTAAGTGATTCATCTTCAATATGTAATAGAAAGTTTTAGTTGTATGTTCAGATGACAACATAGTCGAAACTTATTGTGTAAATGTCGCCTGTGTAGTGTCGGTACATGATATTTTCTTTTTATTTTATTTAGGTATAGCATTATTAATGAACTATACATTCAAAGATGGCATCCAAAAATATTTGTGGGTATAACAAAAAATTGTCCTAAGTCAGCGCAATCCAGAACTAAAATCGATGTGAAATCTTAGAATACCAGGCATAATTGAAAAGCTTTTGTGTCTGACCACCGGAGTGCAGCCGCGGTTTAAAAGATTAATATGACTATTTCTTTCTATTAAATGTTGCATAGACTAAGAGTTGACAAATTAAAAAGTCATTCTATTTGTCAGTTCTCGTATAAACACATTGTTATATCATTTGATAGGTATTTTTAACTATTATCTGTCGTAAATACATTAATCTTATATTTTAGATGTTAATTTTAATTTAAGAAGCGTATATACTGTTTGATATAATCATTTTATGTGTAATCACATTCCGTTTTCTAGACTTTTTGGTCGTTATTGCGTTTTAGAGAATTATTTCAAAAATTGTACATATCTCACGCCAAATGCTTGGTTATGATTGCTATCTGTTATTTATTGAACTGACAACATTAAACTATAATGTTGCTATCTTAATTTACATCACGTCAGTGTTGCTAGTTGATGAAGAATTTAATATTGTTACTAAAGACAATGAAACAATATTTCGCCCAGTATTTCTACTTTTATTCCATCTAACTTTAGCATGGAAAATGACCTATATATTTAGCTTACAATGCCTAACGTATGTATATACCACAACAAAAAAATATATCTGCCAGTGTCAGCAATATGGGCTGACATTATCACAGCAAAAACGTCAGGTGTCATAAATAATCTAAAATAAAAAAATATTAAAGACATTTTCTAATCATTCAAATAAAAGAACATGGTAATAATTATTACCGTGATCTTTAATTTCTATACACTTCAATCAACTAGCAATCCAAATAAGAGCTTTATTAATTAAAAAGCAATCTACCATCGCCACAACGTCAATATGACGTCAACAGACATGTTTTGTTAATTTACTTAAATAGCGATGGCCTACCGAACATAATCTCGGTGTCATATGAATATCGATATTTGTTGGTTAATATGTTTTTAATGTTATTGCATTGTTTTAGATGTTACGACGTGTAGTCAGTATTCTATGTGATTATTATTGTTGCGAAGGGACTATACAGAATTATGTTGCAGCTATTTGAATAATGCCACTGACTAAAGCCTGCTTTTCCTGTATGTGGAAGCACTGGAAACCTTTGACCCACTGTTATGCAGCCGCTTGTTGACGACACTGGTGAAATATTGCTAGAGTTCATGTAATTGGAACATACCGCTTGATCAACATCGATAAAAGAATCATTGCACATATATCCTAACTAATAAATGTGTGTGTTTGTTTATTGCGCTTTCACGCCTTAACTACTCGACCGACCGACGAATCATCAGATACACATTATCAGGAGTCTGTACTAGGACATAGAGTTCTGTTCCCAAAGGAATATTTACATTTATTTATTTATATTTATTCAATATTTACAGGCACATCTTTCTTTGTAGTTACTGACCTCTCCTTGAAGATGGAAAGCAGACTTTAGTCGTTAAATGGTATTATTATAAATAACGGTAACGTAGTAGTTAGTATACCATAATATATGCTTCTTCCTACCCTTTGTATATAAAGCTTCGCACCTATTTTTGCGTCATACATAAGCGCTAATAGAGTTTGAGCAGCATACCATAGCTCAAATATGTGTTAAGTAAAATTTTGATTATTGCAAGTTGAAGATCTTTACGTATTGTTTGAAAAACAAATATAATTCGTGTATTGTGCTGCACAATAGAACAGCATTTATTTATTAACCACACGGTAAATACAAATATACTGTATTTAATACCTGTGATTTTGACCAGAATGTTGTCAGACAATTCCTATATTACTATATATATAATTTTTTAAAATAAAGTTTTATAGTGATATGATGTAAAATTGTCTGGCAACATTCACGTCGTGAGATTAACTTATAATCGAAATCATAATCGAGATGTCATATGTACGTGTAGAAGTTCCTACGTAATTGTATAAGTTGTATTGTCTCCTAAGTTAAACACGTGAGCCTACGATTTATATTGATTTTCGTCAACAAGACGATTTTGTTAATCTACCACCTTCCTACTTCAGCCAAACCTACTTTGTGTATACTTACAAACCAAATGTCTGTAAAACTATGCTGAGTATTACGGGTTTATGTGCAGAAGGGATAAAGTAATTTGTTTTTTTTTTATACATTTTAGTGTCTTCTTACCCACAGAGTTTACAAGTTATACTATTGTTGAAAGAAATGTAACATATGACATAGTCTGATACTATTATAAATACAATGATGTGACAAATATTTTCTAAATGTATAGTGTTGACGAATTTAACGGCCCGTTATATAAATCATAATAAAACCATAGAGTTTAAATTTTTGTCATTGCATATCTGAAATATGACAATTTTCACTTCAAAGTTTAACTTTCTTCTGTGGTTTAAACTGTTATTGATATCACGTACCTTCTGTCCGAGAATGCGTAGATATTAAATATGGAGACATATATTACATATGTATATATATTTTAAACATTGTAAAGATCGTTATTAGCTGTAAGCTTGTCATGTGTCATGAGTTTATTTACGTTTACCAATGTAATGTGTAGTTACGTCGAAAGTTCTCATCATCTCATCTGTATAAGTTCACAAAATTATTTAAATATATTATTTAATGTTCCTTTCATTTGTTAATTTGATTTTATTGGGAATAAACGTTTTATTTTAATTTTATTCTTTTTATTTTGTCGTTAATGTTTTTGGCATAGACAATATTTACAATTATTTATAGCTAAATTACTTGACATAAAAACATTACATTGAAATGGACCTAATCACCCGTCATTTTAAGCGTTATCAATATAAAAATATTTCAAATCAGTAAATATCGATGTAAAAAGGATTTTATACGTTTTATTCAGAGTCAGAAATAAAAGCAACTGCACAAAAATTAAAAAACAAAGTAGTTAATTTATACTTTTCTTCGCTATAAATTTATACCGCACTATTAGAACTCAAAATATAATATGCTTTAGAACTTTTATATAATATTTATATTACTGATTATGAATAACTCATATTTAAGGTTTGTAATAACCTATACGGAAAAAATGTAGTACAAGTCCATTTTGCAAAAGGAAGTCTTGAGTCACAACCTACCGACGCTTCTTACTTAGAACAAAACGAACACTAATATATATACTAATAACTTTCACTAAAAACGTAAGTACTCATAAATAAAGACACTTCACACATACATATCATTTAGAGTAGCTATGAGCACGATTGCATTTAAATTAAACTCAACTATATATTGCCTGCGACTTCGCTCACCCGGTAACCCCTTTTTTGTTGGATGAAATGTTCCCTATGTCCTTTTCTGTATCCTCATAAAATGTATGCGAAGTTTCATGAAGATCGGGCGAGCGGTTAACGTGCGAAACCGTAACAAAGTCGCATTTGCATATTAGTTAAGTTTGTCTTGACATCTCTAACACATCTATAATCATACAAGCATGTGCACTAACTGCTTAGGCTATGTAAAGTTGGTTACATGTACCTCAGTGCATAATTATATTTAAATATAGTTTGAACGCGAGTGTACTTATTGCGAATTACCATATAACGCTCTAATTTTGAAGTTATTTTAGAGATGCATTATTTTCTTAATGCAATATACATTTTCACACAAGCTCATAAAGGCGTTCCACAAACGACTGACAGCGGTAGACCCAACAATTTGACCATCGATCAGCGTTTAGAGTATGCATGAAATACTATACAGCAACACATACAAAGGTAAATGACAAAAGGTTAGTCCGTTTGTCCGGCCGTATCTCGTGGTTAAAACATACCGCGGCTGCCCGCCGTAGGATTGAATCAGCGGACAACCGCAGACTACAGCGGACTGAGTTGGCGTTTACCTTTGGATAAAAAAGACTTTCGTTGCGAAACGTCTAAACCATACCCAGCTTACACCTTCGTCAATTATTCCTTGCGTCTTAAGAACTGGAAAACTCGCCTAACGTAACGCCCATTTTGACAGCAACAAATATTAGCGACACTATATTTAGATAAACTGTTGTTAAAATATTATTAGTTGTTAGATGTTAGTTGTTTGTTGAAAGGAATGATTATGGTATAAATTATGATTGACAATAATAAATGTCTATTAGAAACGAACTTGTATCGAATATTATTGTAATGGAGGAATAAATATTTCAGCAAAGTAATTGTGATTTTTTATTTATCCCTTAGCCAATATAGATACAGTCTCGGTCTTTTATATACCTACTAGCTGTGCCCGCGGTTTCACCCGCGTTTATAGTTACTGCGCCGGCCCCGTGAGTCGTAGCGTGATGGTATATAAATAGCCTATAACCTTCCTCGATAAATAGGCTATCCAACACAAATCATTTTTCAATTCGAACCAGTAGTTCCTGAGACTAGCGCGTTCAACTAAACAAACAAACTCTTCAGCTTTATAATATTAGTAGAGATAGTATATATTATAGTATAGATATCCATCGACCTACAGAAGGGATGGATATACATAGATGTATTAATAACGAGATGGGTGTAAAAACCCAGAATTCAGTCTTCATGTAACCTTTTTATTTTTCCATCAGCTTTTTGTAATTTTCCACTGCTGGGCAAAAGCCTCTCCCTTGGGCTTCCAAATCACTCTATTAGTGGATATCATCTAACCTTATGACCTTGTGACTCCTATATCTCGGGGGTCTTTTGACCCACAGAGCCCATATTCAAACTCGAGTGAGAGATGATCCCAAGGTATCTGTACACCTTACACGTACAAGTTACAAGTCCATCGGTCCAGTGGTTCCAAAGCTATGCCTGTCACTAACCGACAGACACATAGACCCACATAGTGTTTTCATCAACCTCTTCGAAGACGAGTCAGAGGTTAATAATAATCTTTTAGTTTACACTAGAGCAGCGATAGCCTAGTGGTAGACAGTTGGACTACCACGCAGAGGTCTCGAGTTCAATCCCGAGGTGCATATCTCTGGCTTTTGAAAGTTATACCTATGTGTATTAAATTAATTATCGCTTGCTTTAATATTAAATTAAAACATCGTGGGGCAACCGGCATGTCTGTGTTCTACATATTGTTCTCGAAGATATTACGGCCTCTATGGCGTAGTGGTTAGTATAACTGACTGCCACGCCTGAGGTCGCGGGTTCGATTCCTGCACAAGTCAAACATTTTTGTGCATGAACATGGATGTTTGTCTTGGTCTGGGTGTTTCTATGTATAATAGGTATGTATTTAAAAAAAAGTGTATACGTATGGTTATCCATTGTCTAGTACCCATAGTACAAGCTCTGCTTAGTTTGGGCTAGATGGTGTTGTGTGTATGTGATAGAATATTATTATTATATGTGAAGTCTGCCAACCTGCAATGGGTCAGCGTGGTGGACTATGATCTAACCCTTCTTACACTGAGAAGAGACCTATGCCTGCAGGTATTGGCGTATCAAGGAGTGCGATGATAACTACGTGTAAGTCCGTCGTCAGCCAGAAGTCTAGAAGATGGAAAAGCTAAAAAAAGCTCTTGGAGAATACGTATAATAAATAACGTACGTGCCTCGATACTTTACTTATCCAATATTGGTGTACCTATTCTTCTTCTATGTAAGTACAATGCATTGATAAATATGTGGGTTGCTCGTCAAAACGCGGCCTCGCTTAATAATAAGCTCTCGTCTCAAGTAAATAGATACAATCTTTAATAGTACAGGACAATTAAGGATAAAGATAAAGAAATGACAAATTATTTATCTTTATCCTTAATTGTTTTGTTTGAAATCTTATCTTAAACTCGCTCATGATGGGCTAATCATATACCAATGGCCTATATTTTCCCTCACAGTTATAGTTATCTCCTATTAAAAATTACACCAAAGTCGATTTGGCAGTTTAAAAGTGAAAACGGAGCTACCGACATAGCTTTGCATTAAAATATTAGCGACCAAATTAATAAAACTTACAAGCCGATTATTACATTATAAGTTGAAATTCTTAAAACTATCGTTCATAATAATGCATAAGAATGTTATCATGCCTAATAACGGATCTTTAAATAGTAAGTTTACAGAAAATTTATGAATAAAGTCTTTTACAATGCATTTATTAGCAATATTGAGTATTTTAACTATTCATCGTAAGCATATAGTAAGATATTTTTCATGCCTAAGGCCGTAAATATACTTTTTACTGGGTTGTCACGTTTCTTAACATACGACGGTATGTTTGATAAAACTTAAACGTAAAACGTGACGTCATCGCAGTATACTCTGTGACGTATGTAAACGAGCAAACAGTCTCATTTGCATGAACATTTCGTAAATTTAAATTCATAATGCTTATAAATTTTCCAAATGATAAAGATCTAAATCTGTTACTATACATCATAATAACACAGACTTACGATGTTTTTTCATAAAAGAACTGATTATTACGTACAATGATAAGAAAAAAATATTTTAAATTCCATCACGGATAATTTCTGAGACAAGGACTTCTAATTTCATTTGTTGACAGTTAATATGACGGTTGATGTTTAAATTAATATTTGTATTTAACCCTTTACAATAGTGAAATTTAACGTATTATTTAGACTTAGATACGTGCTCTGACTATGCTAAGACATTTTAGAGATTTGTGTGTCGTAAACATTATGGCTGGCTATTACTGGTACCTATTAAACAGCTATGGACTGAATCATAACTATGAGATAAATATTAGACAGAAGCTTTGAAAAAAGTAGAAAATATAATTTTATTTAGTCTGTGATATTGTTGGCTTTGTAAGTAAACATTTATTATTATATTAATTAATTTAATTCTTTCATAAAGCTGATCAAAATCTGTTAATATGCATGTTAATGTGCACATTAGGTAGGTACCTATAGTAACTAAAATTGTCACTGAATAAATTGTATCGTAATTATCGTGCCAGAAGCAACGGGATAGATTAAATTACAAAATAAAGAAATAACATTGTAAAAATTTAAGTAAACCTCAGTTTTTATTTAAATCGAGCAACTAGATCAGTCTTAGTGTTTTGATAGTAAGATACCATTATCTTAGGTATGTGTTATAAGCGTATTGTAGCGATGTCTTAAATTTCTCCATAATGTTCTCGAAGATATGTGAAGTCTGCGAACCCGCACTGGGCCAGCGTGGTGTACTTCCTATGATCTCACTCTTCTCCCATTGAGAAGATGCCCGTGCCCAGCTGTGGTACAGTTTATCTACAGGGCTGATAATAATATCAGCTACAGTAATAATACTATAAAATTTATAGTAAATTTTTCGTAATGTACCTAGTATTTGTATACATATGTAAATAGCTTTTACTCGTAAAAGTAGGTTAGGTTAGGTGTAACAGTACTTCTTTTTAAATAAAATACAGCCTATGTTACTCGCTGATAGCTTAATAATGGTGAAAGAATTTTTTAAATCGGCTCTGTAGTTTTTGAGTTAAACCGTTACAAATAAAGAAACGTACAAACAAACAAAAAATCTAATCTTTCTCTTCTTTACTATATATATATTACTATAAATAAGAATTAGCGTGAAATTTACTGAATTAGCTGAACATTAGGTTTTGATTACCTAAAAAGGCTCCGCAATACCAGATAGTTATGTTTTTGCGTCAACATGATTACATAGTCAATTCAACGTTTTGATGCAACCAGAAGATTAGAAAACTTATCTTTAGAAATAATAACGTTTTAACAACGTTAATGTAAATATATGTACATAATTATAAACAAAAGCTCTTGGAAAGTTATAAGTCGACAAATTAATTAGGCATGAACGATATTATCATAATCTGACGAAACATTTCACCCTACACGACACACGTTCACAGTTTCACACCACTTGAGTGCACCACACACATAATTAATGTGACATAATTGTGTTCAATAAATGTGTGTTAAAATTGTTATTTGGTAAGTACATATTACTTGTCTTATTGTCTCCTGTCTACCTTTAGTCGAGCTTGAAGTCTCGTTGGGAGAGCTTCTTGTGGATTATCTTCATAAACGGTGAGTGAGATTTTCTATAAAGGGGTTTTAATTGAGCGACTATTTCATTCTTTTTGATTAGAGTCTTATGTCTGTTGTCATTTTATCTAAACGACTACCTACATTTATAAGTGGTCTCTGAAAGACAAGGATGAATACAAGAATTAGTTTGAAGAAGATCAAATACATATCAGCAGTTGCGATTGCCTATTGCATTAGCAAGAGCCAATCAAATTACTTAAGATGCCTTTGAGCCGTCGTTGATTTTCAGAAATCAAGTGTTTGACTGATTAATATGTCGAACAAACAACTTTTTATTACAAATGCGGTTCATACTCACAATACTCGCATTGGCAGTGCCGAGGTGCCCACTTAAAGCCCTGCGACATCCGTGCAAACTCATTTTGTTTTGATGTAATTCTGAATACCAGATTTTCACCAGTAGCCTAAATCTAACTAAATACTTGCTATGTATCACAAGTAAAGTCATTTATACTAAGGTAACGTACTTATACTACGTAACCCGATTAGGAGCGGGAAGGCCTTTAAAATACCACGCTTGGTCACAGGAGTGAGTGCTTTAGGTTTTAGTCACTTAGTCAATATCCTCTAGAAATCTCTAGCTTTTTCGAGCTATAAGTTTCAAATAAGGCGACAATTATTTTTTAACGACTATCGCGTCGCATCGCGTCGCGTTCGTCGCTCACGCAGGACACCCGGTAAGACATATCAGTGATCTGATTGCGTAGTCTTAATTATAAAACCTAATTACTACTAGGCAACATATATATTGTTTGAAATGAAATTGACATTCTAGGCGTTAATATTCTGATCTACAGATAATACTTAGCCATTTAGTGTGAAGTTCTCTATAGCAATAGCAGTTTCTATTAAGAGACCTGACAGAATTAAATTTATTTACAGATTAAAGATGAAAACGAAAGAGACGATTTGCTTGCTCTATAAAAAATTTGACGACAAATTTGTAGAGCAATTTGGATTTAACGTTCGAAATGTGAAATTCGACAAAATAGTAGATTATATGTACACTCCTAAAGACGCAGCCAGCTTGGCCGTCACCAGGATTCTGTTCGGTAAGTTGAAGTTTAGAGTATAAAATCATTAACAATATATTATACCTACATTATTTATTACAGTACATAATCTAATATATATATATATATATATATATATATATATATATCCTGTAACTTATTGTACGTCCACTATGGCCATTTTTGCATCTAATGTGGCGTCCACCTGCTTACGACGTCCATATATGGACGTCAAATAGGAGACTAGGCGCAATCTTCGCGAAATGACACACTGATACTAGAAAAGTCAAAATATGAAAAACAAATTGGACGTCATTTTTCTTCCAATCTTGCTATACTGTATATTTACGTAGTTCCGTTGATTTTCGTTGCAAAATGAATAGCGCTGTTGTCAATTTGTAAATACTTTCATTGATAGGCGTGTTTGACTTCCGCACAAACTTTGGAGATGCGACGTTGCCGTACCGCGCATTGTTTGTGTTTTAGATAAATTATAGTATTTCACTATATCATGTCGTATACGGGTTTCGCGCGAATTCATTTGATAAGATATGTGACCTCCGCCTCTTTTGGCAAAATGACCAGTGAAAATCGTCGAAGTGCAAGGATATTAAAATTGATACGAGGAGATAAAGGGAAGGTTTACAGTATTAAGAATTATAATTGACCGAGCGAGTGAAGCGTCTTTGCATCAACTGGCTAAATTTTCTTTCGTCTGTCAGTTAAGTTGTTTGTTTGTATGATCGTACTCGCGTACAGGTCGTTATTTTGAACCAATCGTGATGAAACTTGGTAGGTATATAGGTTCTATGCATTAGGTATTTGATTTTTTTGTCGTCGGGCATTTTTGGTAGAACGAGTGGTTCCCATAAAAAGCGGAGAAGTTTGTTGCGGCGCTAATTACCAACCGATTTTGATGAAATTCGGCAGGTAGGTATATAAAATACACCATCCTTACAAGTTGTGGTAAATATTATCAGAATTGGTCAAGTGATTGTTGAGATATGACAACCAACTTGAGATTGCGTGTAAATCTGTGAATGAACTCGCACCAACAGTGAGGGTGCGAGGTCATGTTTGACGGTTTGATGCATTTTTAGCGCTGAATAGTTTCTTTAGGGTTTCGGAGTAATCGAGGAATCCTTATAAATTCACCATTTCCGTCTGTCCATCCTTCCGTCTGTATGTCACAGACGATTTTCTCGGCAACTATCAGTACTATATAAACGTTTAACACAAATGTGTCTTCTGTTAACGGCTAGGTAACTAAAGGGTTCTTAAATAAAATTTTGAATAGAGAAAAATTACGTGGCACTCTATACCTACATGTAAAGAGGGGATACATTTTTCAACCCCTCCCTCTCGAGTAGGGTATCGTTGAATAGAAATTTAAAAATAAAATAAATATTTCCTACATAAATTTTTGTCTTAGGCGTGTCAACTGCGAGATACAATAGCCGACTAAAGTTGAGAAAATTGTGAGAAATAAGCTCTCTCGCGAGGTCTACTGTTCGTAGAACTACTAGTATTAGGTACTTTAGTTTGAACTTTCACAGTTATATCTATTTGGCATCAAATCGTAACATATATACATAATTTTGAGAGCACCTTTATTCTGAGCGGAATAAGGTGGTTTTATGTTTGTAATGCATTGAATTTTTTTTAATATGGCTGTTTTTTCGACGTCCTCCCTTTTTAACCGACTTCAAAAAAGGAGAAGGTTCTTCTCCTCATAGACGGAAAATAAATCACTCCTTGCTATTATTTATGTATTTTTCGAGTAAAGTGGGTAGATTTGCACTATCGGAACCAAAAATGGTCAAAAATCAAAAAAGATGGGAATCCAGCGTAGAATTTTAGATCGTCAATTAATCAAATTGTTATCAAATAAAGCAGAACATTAAAGTGGAATGAACAATGAAATAAGTTAGTTTCTACAATTCTGCATGAGTTGATAACTAGGTGTCCACTTTTGATTCAAATAAGTAGTTCAAATGGCATTTTCAACGTGTGATTTGGCACGGTTACAAAGTTAGAAGAAAATAAAATCAATGCATTAAATAATCTACCTACCTACCTACAATTATCTATAAAACATTAGTTGATTGTTTGTTGACAAGAGTCTTTAATATGAACTTACATTTGGTAGGTATTTTTATTTCGGGAAAATAATTCCTTTGTAGGTAAGTCAATTAGTCGGTTCGTATAGGTGATACACCGGCCGCCGACGCCGTCGTGGGGTATCTACTTATATTTTGACTTTTTGATAATACTTATATCTAATTAAAGTGTAGACGCTATACCGACACAAAACGGCCGCGCCGAAGCATTCTATAGGATTAAGTACTCTATACATTGTCTTGAAATATAATTATTCTTTTTGTTTTAAATATGGACGCTATATTACTAAAAAATATGTGTGATGTGCGTTATTTGGCGTCCGTATATTAAGAACTTTTCACGCTTCTGTTTGATTAATTGATTTGATTGATTATGTTTAACTTTTCTAAATTAAATTTTATAAGATACGTACTTAAATAAAACTGTTAAAGTTGATTTATGTACATGACAAGGATTTTGAACGGAGGTATTCTTACGTCTGTTGGGCATTTACGATATACGGACGCCAGATTATCCTAAAATATTAACACTTAGTATTATTTGACGTCCATATCTTCTATACCTATCTGATATCGAAGATATGGACGTCAAATAATAGTTAGTGTGAATATTTCTGGGTAATCTGGCGTCCGTATTATGAAAATACAGAGACACCTGTTTTCATAATACGGACGCCAGATTATTGTAATATTTGATTATATTTTATTGTAATTTATGCCATTGTGTGCAACTAGAGTTTAGCTTTAAATTACTACCTATGTCATTTCAAATACCAAATATGTTAATTATGTTTCTTAAAATCTTATTACATAATTATAAATATCTACCTCACTGAATGAAGGATTGATAGTTCGCTGTTAAACCTTCTGCTGACTTCACATCCGGATGGCTACCGCGTATCTGTTGGCGCCCCACTTGGTTTCTCAGATCACTGCTTTGTCCGGAGTACAGTGCCTCTCACGTGCCCGCCGCAATCGCGTGTCGCACGCAGCCGCCGTGTTTGGCACTACAAGTCAGCAGATTGGGATGGGATGCGGTCCTTCTTTGCGTCCTACCCTTGGGGACAAGTATGCTTCTCGGCGGATGATCCCAATACCGTTGCTGACTCTATTGCTTATGTGGTGCTACAGGTTATGAAACTTTTTATTCCGCCCTCTGCGGTCCCCATTGGTGGCAAATTTCGGTCTTGGTTTGGTCCATCTTCCAAAAAAGCTTCTCGCAGGAAGCAGTCTGGGCTGATGCGGTGACGGCATGTGATGTACCAACGCATTAAAAAAGGAGTATAACTTTGCTTCCAGGTCCTTTAAAAGAGACATTGCAAGGGCGGAGTCGGAGCACATCGGTAGAATTGGCGAGAGGCTTGAGCTTCGGGAACTCGTGCATTCTGGTCTCTTGTCAAAGCTATCGAAGGAAATTTCTGCAAGCCATTCTTTCCACCGCTACTCATGGGAAATGACTCGTTGGCCCACGACGCAAAAGAAAAAGCCGATCTTCTGGGCAAACTCTTTGCGTCCAACTCGACTTTGGATAACGGGGGACAAAAACCGCCTACTATACCGCGCTGTGACGGATGTATGCCGGATATTCGTTTCTACCAACGCTCAGTGCGTTTAGTATTTCTATCCCTTGATATCCATAAGTCGAGTGGGCCTCATGGAATCCCTCCTATCGTGTTAAAGATGTGCGCTCCTGAGTTGGCTCCGGTCTTAACGCGACTATTTCGACTCTCTTACTCTTCTGGCGTAGTCCCGACATCATGGAAGTCAGCATTGGTCTACCCGATCCCAAAAAAAGGCTACCGCTCAAACCGTCCAACTACAGACGGATAGCCATAACCCCCCTTTCCTCTAAGATAATGGAATCCATTTTCAACTGCCAGCACTTACGGTACCTAGAGGGTCATAAGCTGCTTAGTGACCAGCAGTACAGCTTCCGTAAGGGTCAGTCGGCTGGTGATCTTCTAGTATACCTAACACATCGTTGGGCACAGGCGATCGAGACAAAGGGGGCCTTGGCGGCTAGTTTGGACATAGCGAAGGCCTTCGGTCGTGTCTGGCACAAAGCGCTTCTTTCGAAGCTCCCTTCCTATGGGCTTCCTGAGAGATTATGCGAATGGGTCACTAGCTTTTTAGCAGACAGAAGCATTAAGGTCGCAGTCGACGGTGAATGCTCTAACTCCATGCCTGTAAATGCTGGTGTCCCGCAAGGCTGTCTGCTATCGCCTACTCGGTTCGACCTCCATATCAATGACATATTGCAAATAAGCAACATTCATTGTTATGCGGACGACAGCACGAGCGATGCTCTCTATACCAGCCGCGCTAACATCTCTCGGGAAAATGTCATTGAGAGCCGAAACAAACTTGTTAGTGGAATTGAGACCTCTTTAAAGAAAGTCTCAGATTGGGGCAGACTTAATTTAGTCCGATTTAACCCCACAAAGACAGAAGTCTGCGCATTCACCGCTAAAAAACTGCCGTTGGTCGTATCTCCTCGTTTTGAGCACATCCCCATAACTGCCTCAGCCTATATTGGAATACTTGGTGTCGACATATCGAGTAAAGTCCAGTTCCGCGACTATTTAGAGGGCAAGGCTAAATTAGCTTCGAAAAAGCTTGGCTTGCTCAACAGATTGAGACAGTATTTCACGCCGGCCCACCGCCTACTACTTTACAAGGCGCTAGTTCGGCCTCACATGGAATACTGTTCTCATCTTTGGGCAGGGGCACCCCAGTACCAGCTTCTCCCTCTGGACCGCATTCAATGGAAAGCGACTCGAATCGTCGACTGCCAGGTTGTTTCAAATCGGCTAGACCCCTTGGCGCTGCGTAGTGATGTGGCCTCGCTATGCAACTTCTATCGCTTTTAATATGGGGAGTGGTCCGAGAAAATGTTCGGACTGATCCCAGCCGCCTCTTTTCGCCATCGTCCTACGCGATAGAATTTCCATCCCCATCATTTAGATGGTTGGCAGTCCACAACTGTGCGTTTTCCAGAAATTTTCTGCCTCGCACAACTAAACTGTGGAATGAACTGTCGCCTGCGGTATTTCCGGACCAATACGACCTACAAACATTCAAGAAAAGAGCGTACTCTTTTTAAAAGGCCGGCAACGCATTTGTGACTCTTCTGGTGTTGCGGGTGTCCATGGGCGGCGGTAATCGCTTACCATCAGGCGATCAGTCTGTTCGTTTACCTCCGATACAATAAAAAGATAAAAAATTGTGAAGTTTCATTTGTTTTGAACTTTGTTGAAATTATTTTTGTTTTAAATATGGACGCTATATTACTAAAAATATGTATAACGTGCGTTATTTGGCGTCCGTATATTAAGAACTTTCACGCTTATGTTCGATTGTATTTAGCTTTTTTAAGTAAAATTTTATAACTTAGGTACTTAAATAAACCTGTTAAAGTAGATTAATGTACAGGACAAGGATTTTGAACGGAAGTATTCTTACGTCCGTTGGACATTTACCCTTATACGGACGCCAGATTGCCATAAAATATTAACACTTAGTATTATTTGACGTCCATATCTTCGATACTTATCTGATATCGGAAATATATGGACGTCAAATAATAGTTAGTGTGAATATTTTTGGGTAATCTGGCGTCCGTATTATGAAAACACAGAGATACCTGTTTTCATAATAAGGACGCCAGATTATTGTTCTTTAAATTACTACCTGTCATTTCAAATACCAAATTGTGATCTACCTTATTGGATGAGGAATTGATAAAAGATGTATGTTTAATTAACGTTTAATTGATCCCAATATTTGTTTCATTTACATTAATATTTTTTAATATTGATTATTATAAACAGTCTATAGTATAGCATGGCTGGGCAATCCATGACCTCCAAGTGGTCGAGCAGAATGAATTAAAAATCATATATATCATAGGAGTTCTGATGAGTGGTAATATGGATCGGAGTCCTTATTGGTTTCCCTCCGTCTGGCAATATACGAATATTTGTATATCAACATATCGTAAATATTTAAGAAAATAAGATATACATGATTTTTGAAATTATTTAATGGACCAATATTCGCTGTCATAGTTTATAAAAATGAACTAAAAGTAGTGGACGTTACAATAATGCGAAATGAAAGGACGTAAGATCAGTATTGTGATGTAAATATATATATATATATATATATATATATATATACATATTTACAAAAATGGTTTAGACGTCGTGGAATTCGTCAGCATCGCTGTCAAACAGTAGTGTGTACAGGCAGCATTTGCACGTTGAATGGCAATGCCGATTCTTTGGGCCAATAAAAGACCAGCCTTCTGATCACGCGAAGCGTCGATCGAGCGTTTTGCGACCTCTCTGTACAAAATAAGGGCGCTCGGACCCCATGAGCCTAAGGTTTCCACCCAAACGGCTCTAAAATGTAATTGCTGACTAAATTACAATATTTGTGCATTTTGAAATAAAAACCTTTGTAGAGAGCGTTGTAACGTTTCTACAGTGCAAGGGCTTTTGTTAGTCTATTATATTCATAGGAAGCACGTCCCTGCTTTGTCCTCGAAACGCCCACGGCAGAATTCTCCTATCAGACCTGCGCCTGCAAGTGTTATTCTCCTAATATGTAGGTAGACACACATAACTCCCGCACTGGGAATCATTCCTGTGTCGCGGGGGACTTTATAAACATTCAAACAACGGACACAAAGAACATCCAAACTCGGAAAAACTATTTGTAGATCACACAAAGATTTGTCCCGTGTGGATTCAAACCCACAATACTTGGCGCAATGCTATTGGCGAGGCGACCACCTAAGCCACCATGCCATCCGTGCATTCTAGCGTAGGTATAGTATAGTCGGACAATGGTGCCAATTCTGTTGTCACAAAATTCTCTTATCTTAGCTAAAAATCTCTAAAATTTAGTTTAGTCCTGTCACTTTTAGCGATTTCATAATACGAAATGTCGTTTGACAGGACCAAACTAAATTTTAGAGATTTTTAGCTAAGATAAGAGAATTTTGTGACAACAGAATTGGCACCATTACTTTAGCTACAGAATAAAGTAATCGGTCAATAAGACCTGTCTCGTCTGTCCCGTGACGTGAACTCTTTCTTATGTTTACAGCCAACAATGAGTATGCTTTTTGCTTAAATTATTCCTACATATAGATTCTGCTCACTCAGCAATGTTTAATACATAGTTATGACATCATCTCGATACGTATTTCTGTGTGCTGTTATGTTAAGAACTAATTGGGCATAGGTACATACGTAATATACGATTTGAATGTCTAAGTAATTTGTATTTATTCGTCATACGATCGTTTTTCAGTAAATCTTTAATTAGGAAGTAATTTTGCTTTTTTATAGTGTTTAATTATCGAAAGGCTTGGTTTTATAACTTGTTTCCTTTTTTAAATATATCGTGAACATATCAATGATTATTTTTTTGAACCGACAGTAAGAGTATGTTTATAATAATCGAAACCAGCGTCATATGTTGGCCTCGCGTATACTGTGGCTATGTGTGCGAATATTCATAAAAATTGCCTAATAAATGTAAAGAAGAAGCTGTGCCCATATAACGTTAGGTATTACTTACTGATTGTCATGTCTATTTAAAACTTTGCAAGTTTATGTAATTCCGATGTCAATACAATAATTTGGTACCATCTAATTGGTCTGGTGACAGCGCAGCAAGAAAGAATCTCGCAAATATGTAATATCCTTTTTGTATAATAAAATGTCACCACCAGAAACCAACATTTCTCGTCTTCATGTTAGCATTGATTTGCTGTGAAGAGTTATTCCACCTTATCCCGCCCTCCCCTTTCCTATCCAGAACAACGCGTGCTGGGCTCAGATCCTTACACGGTGGAGTCGACTAGAGTGCGTACCAACAAATTTGGGTCCTCATACCTCTGCTGTACGATCAAGGCATAGAATTCTCTGCCAATGCACGTGTTTCCTTCTTCCTTCAATCCTGGGTCCGTTAAGCGGGGCGTGAAAAAGCACCTTCTCAGGCCGTCAAGGTAGAGACCTTAACATCGCCTCGGCTACTATGAGTATGATGTGGAGGCCACTGCTCTTAGACCACACGACTGCTTACCATCAGGCGGAGTGTGGTCATTTTGAGGAGCAAAATAAAAAAGAAAATAAAATCTTCTTGTGTTCTCTTCTTAATTTTTCTTAATTTTTTTGTTTAATCTTGAGATATTTGTAATATCAGCCCTGTATTACACTGTCCCACTGCTGGGCACAAGCCTCTAATCAGTGTGAGAAGGGTTAGGCCATAGTCCACCACGCTGGCCCAGAGCGGATTAGCAGACATCACATGTCTTCGAGAACATTATGGACAACTCTAAGATATGCAGGTTTCCTCACGACGTTTTTCTTTACCGTATAAGCAAGCGATAATTAACTATTGAATAGGTACGCACATAACTTCGAAAAGTAGCAGCGTTGCAGTCCAACGTGGTCCTAGTAGGCTGTCGCTTCTACATTACGGGATACTAAGTCTCTTAGTAATCGGTCCTTCTGCTATACTTTTGGCAAATCTGGCACAACCAGGACGTATTGGAACTCTTTAATGGCGCCTAAAGCACGTCAGCTTTGTAGTCATTTGTTATGTTTTAACGAATCCAATATATTATTACAAATGAATGCCTTCATGGCACAGTGTAACAAAAAGCTCTTGGGTTTCTCTAAAAATAAATTCTTAGTAGCAGCCCGAAATCAGGAAGGTGTTACGTACCTTTTTGTCTCGGAAAGCACGTAAAACCGTTGGTGCCGCGCCTGATCACTCTCTGGTCGCTTTAACCCATTGGATTATAAGAGTTAGAGAATAGACAGTGCACTTATGTTTGCGCATACACTTGTGCTTTATAACATCTACTGCACCAGTCTTTTTTAAGATTGCCTGCCGTGACCAAAATTGGTCTGGAGGACATTTTTAACCATTGTCTAGTAGACAGTGTCGGTGGGTTTCTCGTGTTGTTTTGAACTGGACTTCTGTAACTGTCTATTCTGAGGTAATGTCATGAGCGATAATCTGACGATTAAAAAAGTGTTAATATCAATGATTGAGACTGCGTGATTATAGGTGGAACAGAAATCTATTAAGTGTTGATCTAATGACTCAGTATCAATATTTTAATTTTACACAGGTCACAGGCAAAGCTCTCAAAAGACCTTTGCCCACCAATAGGACATGGTTAAAAGATTGGTTAATTTGATATTTGGTGTTGTGTTTAAGGTCTGGCGATGTTGCTTGACATCCCGAACGAACGCGGCGGCGCGACTATGCCGCGGCTGTGGGGAGACCCCAAAATATGTCACTTCCCGCTGTTCCCGATACTACAGCCGATGCCTTTGCCCTACATGGCGCTTGTATACGCAGGTCTGTGGTTTGGTAAGTATCGTCATTTTAAACATAGTATATCTATACTTCCTAAATAATATTATAAACAAGATTTAGCTAACGGCTTCGCTCGCGTAAATGAAGATTAGGTTAAGTTAGTAACAGACATTTTTCTGGATGTAACGTACCCTATGTCCTTTTCTATACCCCTGACAACGCGCTGTTACGCTTTCACTCCTAAACTACTTGACCGATCATCATCAAATTTCGCATGCATATTGTCAGGACAACAGAAAAGGACATAGGGTACATTTCATCCAGAAAAAGTACTGATATTCATCTAACCCATCCTTCATTTACGCGAGCGAAGCCGCAGGCAAATTCTAATCATGAATATAAAAAAGAAAGTAAGAACGTAAAGATAAACCCTGTAATAAGCGTCATTGAACTTATCCGCATAACAATTGACGATAGTGTGCCATTTCAGCAAAATAAAGATCAAATATGTTCAATTCATTATTTTGACCTGACATTCATTTTCATCTAGCATTGACACATTATTTGAAGGCAATATCACCGTAAGCAAAATACAATTGTATTTTAAATGGTGCATTGACGTTGCGACAATTTGATATTAAACCAAATAAACTGTTATAAATACGTAAAAGTAGGTAGTTATTATGTTCAAGGTCCAGTAATATGACAATTAATGCGTGAATACTTACGTGTAGACGACGTAGATTGTGGTCTGAATTGACAAGTTCATGTTATTGTTTCCTAGTCCTTATATAGATTTCACAAAGACTCAGACATTTCCTTTCGTATAGAACTGCAATATTTTGTTTTACTGCTAGATTACCAAGGCGTGTGTGGGTACGATTCCCAGGCATCCGGCAAAGATTTAGAAGACATCCTAACTAAAATAAAAATGCGAATCGGAATTTTTTAGTTTGTTACGCTTTCACGCCTCAATTACTCGACCGATGATCAAGAAATTTCACATATTAACGTTGTCAGGGGTACAGAAAAGGACATATGGCACATTTTATCCAGAAAAAAGGACTGTTCCCGAGGGATGAAATTTATTTACAAAATCTAGGTTAACGCGAGCGACGCAGTGGGCAAAATCTATAAATAAATAAAAAGACTTGCCCTCTGTGGAACCTAACTTACACAACTATGCCTTTTAGTGAAACACATGCATGAGTGAACTAAGATAGCAAATTAGGTAAGGGTTCACCTAACGTTGTCTATGGGTACTAATATTATAAAAAGGAAAGATTTGATTAATTGTTTGTAAGGATTTAACTCAAAAACTACTCAACTGATTTAAAAAAGTTATAACATTTCCAGGGGCCCTAGGAATAATGCTGGGATACAAATTCTCCGTGAGCGCCCGGATGTTCACAGTTTGCTACTGGTATCTGTTCCTTGTGGAGAAGGTTCTGTGGAACAACCACAGCTACCTGTTCGGTCTGGTGGCGTTGCTGATCAGCTGTACCGACGCTGGGTGCTACTGGTAAGCTGTAATCTTACTCACATATAAATATAATTAAAATTAATTACTTTATACAGATTTTATCGTGTTATTTTTATTTTTCAACATTGTTTCACAAATATATTTTAAAAATTTGAAAATTATGTAACAAGACTTAAAAAACAACGTGATAAAGTCCGTATAAAGTAGTTTAATATCAATATATAACATTCGCATAAACGAAAGACAATATTATATCAATGAAACTTTGAACAGGCTTATACTTACATACTTACTTCTTAACTAGGAGTTTATATTTTATAATACATATAAGTAAATAGATGCGTTTAGAGGTAAGTGTAGTAAAATATAGACAAATACAATATAAACTACTCAAGAAAAAATTTAAAAAGTATTCTTTGTAAAAATGTATAGAAATGCGAATTTGCCTTAAAAAAAAAAAAGGTAAAAAAGGTTTGCAGAAATATAATTTAAAATAATTAATAAAATTCGTTTTTTACTTTAATTGCCCAACATATTAAGTGCTTAGTCATATTTTTATGTAAAAGTCTTGGGAGTATACATATTGCACTCTTAATAAAATAGAGACCTATCTGAGTATTTTGGATTAATCTCCGTTGCAATTACTTAACACAATTATAATATTAGAATTTATAATCACTCAATTAGAATTTAAATTGCCTTACTTATACTTAAATATACAGTTTGCTTATTCTAACTAATATTACAAATGCGAATAATATAATTATAATAATATATCTATCACATATTTTTTATTTTTTTTTTTACGTGGGGGAATGCTATGACGCATATCCCTCCGCGGGGGCGGGCGGAGGGATTATGTCGGACTCGCCGGGGTAAAAGAAAGATGTTAAAAGACAATGTACCTCCCGGAATACCGACTAAACCTACCACGGTGTTCCTCGACAAAACCACTATCGACGGGGCCGCGCGAATCGCTTTCGCATGCGGTCGCGACCCCGCCGAGGTTACGGCCCGCCGTATGAAACGGCAGGCCACTACGCAACAAGATAGGCACTACACAATATAAAAGCCCTACTGTCTCCCCCTAAAGGGGAGACGGACACGACACAGAGGCGCGCGTGGGAACACGCACGCCGCCTCTCGGACCTGGTGCTGAACGGATGGCGGGCAGGCCCACAAAGCCCGCCACCCCCATATCTATCACATACACACAACACCATCTAACCCAAACTAAGCAGAGCTTGTACTATATGTACTAGACAATGGATAAACATACATATATACTTTGTTTTTTGTAAATTCATACATATTATACATAGAAACAACCAGACCAAGACAAACATTCATGTTCATGCACACAAATGTTTGACTTGTGCGGGAATCGAACCCGCGTCCTCAGGCAGTCCAGTGGCAGTCGAGTACACTAACCACTACGCCATCGAGGCCGACAAATGTCAGTTTGTTTGTTTGTTACGCTTTCAAGCGTTAACCATTCGACGATAAACATGCAATTTCAAAAACACGTTGTCAGGTGTACAGAAAAGGACAAAGGTTTTCATCCAGAAAAAAATACTGTTGCCGAGAGGTACAAATTTATTGACACAGCTTATATTAACACGAGCGAAGCCGCGGGCAATATCTAGTTAGCACTTTGTATTAATCTAATGCTGTTAACTATAGAACTATTCATTGAAATTAAACTACTGTATACGGATTTTATCGCCTTGTTTATTTAACACTTTATTACATAACTAGCTGTGCCCGCGGTTTCACTCGCGTTTATGGTTATTGCGCCGCCCCTGTGCGTCGTAGCGTGATGTTATATAGCCTATAGCCTTTCTCGATAAATAGGCTATCCAACACAAAAATATTTTTTTCAATTCGAACCTGTAGTTTCTGAGATTAGCGCGTTCAACCAAACAAACAAACAACCAAACTCTTCAGCTTTATAATATTAGTATAGATTTAGAAACTAATAATAATAATAAATAATAAAATTTATTTACCAAATATTACAATTATGTACACTTACAAATAATATTGGTGAAACAATAATATTCAATAAAAAAAAAATAAAACATCGGAAGTAGTTTCACTGGAGAAAATTAAAATGAAGAAAGACAGGCCTTACAATGCATTCAAATTACTTGTAAACAAAAACAAGCTGGAAACGTTTTTAGATGACAAGATGTGGCCTGATGGCATCACATTTCGACGTTTTGTACACTTCAAAAATAGAAGAGATGAGGACGACAAGAGTGTTTCTCAAGGAAATGAAATTAAAACCAAAACTTAATGGATAGTGCTTCGAACATGAACATAATAACATTTAACTGTAAAAATGTGAAGAGATCGGTGAACTGCGTGCGCTCACTGTGCAGTAAGGCTGATATAGTCTTATTACAGGAAACTTGGTTGTATCCACATGATTTACATTTTCTCGAAAATATAGATCAAGGCTTCAGCTATACCGCAAAGTCTTCAATAGACACGTCTGCTGGTATTTGCAAAGGTAGACCATATGGTGGTGTGGCCATACTGTGGCGAAAAAGTGCTTTTAATCATGTGTCGATAGTGAAAAGTAATAATAATAGGATCTGTGCAGTCAAAGTAGTGGTGAACAACCGATCTTTTATTGTGATAAATGTGTATATGCCAACGGATTGCAGTGAGAACTTGTTAGACTTTACGGGATGTCTCAGTGAAATGTACTCAATTATACAAAGTAATAATGTGGAATCTGTGTTTGTTCTAGGGGACTTCAACGCCCACCCAGGTAAGTCATTCTATAATGAACTTCTTGATTTCTGTAACGAGCAAGAATTATTATGCGCGGATGTCAATTTTCTAGGTATGTTGTCGCCTACCTTTACATTTATTAGTGACTCACATGGGTGTAAACGTTGGCTTGACCACTGTCTTGTCACTCGTTTGGCGTCCAAAACAATAGTGAACATTGAGGTGATTCACGACTCTTTTTGGTCAGATCACTTTCCACTGAAATTGGAATGTGATATTAATTTAATTAGAGAAAAAACATTTGTTAAAAAAGTATGTAATGACATACGTTGGGGTGAAAGAAGCTCGGAAGAAATAAATAAATACTGGTTGCACTGTAATAATAAATTAAAGAGCTTAGACTTCCCTGAAAACTTTATACTGTGTGCGGATAAATATTGTGATAAGCCCGAACATAAAATTCTGTTGGATGAAATGTATAGTAAAATTGTAAATGTATTAAGTGAAGCTGCCAGCAGTAGTAAAACCTCTAGGGGCATTATAGGAAAAAATAAAGGTATAAAGGGCTGGAACAAACATGTAAAGGAAGTTCACGCCCAAGCAAAGATTAAGTTTAAAATTTGGATGTGGCACGGTCAACCCACTGGCGGGCCTATTTTTGAAGAAATGAAAATAACGCGGAAAATATTTAAATCAAAATTAAATTGGTGTATTAAAAATCAAAGCAAAATTGAAATGGACATTCTAGCCACTTTGCATTCGAATAAAAGTTTCACGTCATTTTGGAAAGGGACTAAAAAACTGAATAATAATACCCCAAGCGTTTCGGCTAGCGTGGAGGGAAAGAATGACTGCACTGAGATAGCGAATACCTTTAGAGAGCACTTTCAAATGAGTTCACCTCTCGGTACAGGGCCGAGGAGGACCGGTGCTGAGTACTGTCGTTCAGGATCACCCTTACGATTTTCATGTAAAGAAATAAAATCTATTATTCAAAGTATGAAGAGGGGCAAATCTCCTGGTCACGACGGGCTCAGCATCGAGCATCTTCAAAACGCTGGTATACACCTGCCTCGAGTGTTGACTATGCTCTTCAATCTTTGCTTGGGACATTCTCACTTACCACAAGAGCTACTGGATACAGTAGTTATACCTATTGTGAAGGACAGGACAGGGGACATCGCAGACAAGGGTAACTATAGGCCTATCTCACTGGCGACCGTTATAGCCAAGGTACTTGACAGTGTGCTGGACGCCCACCTCGGTAAATATACCCAGTTACACGACGCACAGTTTGGTTTTCGTGCTGGGTTGTCTACTGAGAGTGCCATTTTTGCGTTGAAGCATACTGTCAAGTATTATACGGATAGACAAACACCTGTGTATGCATGTTTCCTGGACCTGTCAAAAGCATTTGACCTGGTTTCCTATAATGCCCTGTGGGGAAAACTTCAGGAGGCTGGTGTTCCTGCTTCGTTGGTGTCCACTTTATCTATGTGGTATGATAAGCAGAGAAATTTTGTAAAATGGTCAAATGCGCTCTCTGACCCGTACAAACTAGAGTGTGGGGTCAGACAGGGTGGTTTGACCGCCCCCCGACTTTTTAACATTTATGTCAATGAACTACTGGTTGAGCTAAGCAACACACATGTAGGATGCCACATAGATGGAATTAGTGTCAATAACTTAAGCTACGCAGACGACATGGTGTTACTGAGCCCATCTATCTGTGGAATTAGAAAATTGCTTTCTGTTTGTGAGGGTTATGCACAGCAGTATGGACTAAAGTACAACCCTACGAAAAGTGAACTGTTGGTGTTTAGAGGTACAAATAAAAGTCCATCACATATCCCTGCAGTTGCGCTGTGCGGTTCAGTTTTAAAGAGAGTTACCCAGTTTAAATATCTGGGCCACATTGTTACCTAAGACCTAAAAGACAACCTAGATATGGAAAGGGAGCGCAGGGCATTGGCCGTGCGGGGAAATATGGTGGCTCGAAGGTTTGCTGGTTGCTCAGTACCAGTAAAAATTACACTTTTCAAGGCTTACTGCCAAACATTTTACACCAGCAGCCTTTGGGCTAATCATACCCAAAAGGCAAACAATGCCCTGCGAGTACAATACAATAATACCTTTAGGGTGCTGTTGAGGCTTCCACCCTATTGTAGTGCGTCAGGTATGTTCGCCGATGCGCACACTGACGACTATTTCGCAATAATGCGTAAGAAGGTGGCGTCGTTGACAAGCAGAGTGGGAGGAAGCACCAACAGTATCCTGAGGGTGTTTGCTGAAAGGCTGGATGGGCCTACCATGGATAGGTTCATCAAGCTTCATGTATTACATGGGGCTTGATGAAAATATATGTGGTCATAATATAATAATTTGTTTTCTTTCTGTGTTCCTAATATTTACTAACATAGTTTATAAGATAATGTAGAACTAACACAATGTGGGCCTAGGTAGCCTGTGAATAAAATATTTTTATTTTTATTTTTTATTATAAACATTGATGACTTTACGGTGGGTATTCGATATTAATTTTATAGTTTTCCAGGGGGCTTTCGGGTTATCTTTAGCTTTTTCAAATTCAGTTCCCTCATATACAATTTTTAAATTCTTTAGGAGTTTGTTACAGAAATTGCAGTATCGTCTATATGTTACTTTGAGAATATAATTATCGGGTTCTTTTTGTTGTCTGCGATCCAAATTGTCCCTATGTGGTATATGCCAATATGGGTTTCGACCAAATCGGTCAACGGGTGATATTCTTGCTTATCTAATGCACATCTGGTGTGAAGCTATTGATAAGCAAGGCGAAGCTTTGGCAATCGGGCTGGACATTGCTAAAGCCTTTGATCGGGTCTGGCACCGCGGTCTTCTCTCCAAGCTGCCGGCATATGGTTTTCCCAGCCGGCTAGTTAAATGGGTATCCAGTTTTTTTCACGAGCGAAAAATGCGTGTCCTAGTGGACGGATGCTCTTCACGTTTCGTAAGTGTAAATGCTGGAGTCCCACAAGGTTCCGTGCTCTCCCCCATTCTATTTCTTCTGCATATATATGACATGCTATCTCTTGGTGGCATTCATTGCTATGCAGACGATAGCACGGTTCATAGTTGTTACCATCCACAACCACTTTCAACACCAATTTAACCACCACCACACACCGTAAAGCTTGTCACTGTCCTCAACAGGGTGTTGGATGACATATCCGCTTGGGGTTTATCGAACCTGGTTGAGTTCAGTGCTAAGAAAACTCAGGTGTGCGCGTTCAGCTCAAAAAATACCCTATTCTCTCCACTTCCCACTCTTCGGGGCACCACGCTGCCACTGCAGGATAGTCTTAACATCCTAGGCATAGACATCCGCCACGACCTTAACTCTAGGGATTACATCGAGAGTGTAATAACCACAACTGCACGCAAACTCGGGATTCTAAACAAGGTGCGGCGTTTCTTTACTCCTGAACAGCGGTATCTGCTGTATAAGGCCCAAGTCCGTAGCAGCATGGAGTACTGTGCGCACCTTTGAAATGGTTGCGCTAAGTACCTACTCGATGCCTTAGATAAACTGCAGCGTCATGCCATACGTATAATCGACAGCCAGGAGGTTACGAAGGACATCGAACCGTTACAACTTCGTAGAAACATAGCGTCCCTTAGCGTTTTCTATCGCCTCTATCATGGCGAATGCTCCGAAGAGTTATTTGACCTCATCCCACCTTCCCCCTTCCTTTTGAGAACCACACGTGCCGGTCTTCGTAATCACCGATTGACGGTTAGCACAATCCCGTCTCGCACCAAAAGGTTGAGGCCTTTTGGAGCCTGCTTTAAATACCATGACCTCACTTTGTTTCACATTGAAATTAAACAAGACCCATGGTCTTGTTTACAATGTGAAAAAAGTGGTCACAGGACTTAAAGGCGTATTTTTCACACCTCCCGAGCTACTGTCGTAGGACGTATACCGAGGGGCTCAGCAGCACCATATCGTCGGCGTAGCTTATACTATTTTATGATTTGACCATCAATACAATATATTAAATTCAAATTATAATTATTCTATTATTATTATCATAGAATAATTACAAATTTAATTTAATGTGCTGCAAAACATAATGTCAATAAACTTTGGCCTTAAAGTCAAACAAAAATATACGCCACTAATAATATACTATTTATGTACCAAAGTCATTGAAATATCTATTTACATATTATATAGAATTTATTCGCTATTTAAATACGGAAAAAGAACGCTTGGTATTTGTTTTCGAAATATTTATTTAAATTTTCCCTGAACGTTCTATTTGTTTTTTTTTTAATGCGGAATTGAAATGCAAATCCAACGCTTTAAATACTTATAGACTTCCAAATGAGTATATTTTGCTGGAATATGTAGCTGCAATGTACTGGCAGTGGCGTAGCGTATTGGGGGCGGCTGGGGCGACCCGACCCGTGTGACACTTTTAGGGGACGGCAAAATTTTACAATAAATCTATATTTAAGTGAAGCAATAACTTTGTACCTCTATTTACGAAAATTGCTCGAACGTAGGAGTGTGAAATTTAGCACAGTTAAAGTTTATATGGAGAAGGAGTGACTAATCCTAATATTTTTATAAAATATGCATTAAAAATACATTAAATTAATGAAAAAACACGACACGCACACAACCATACATTTGACACACGCAGTCGAATCACGTTCGTAGTATTTCGGCATTGTTCGTCTGACGTCGTACAATAATTCTTCGTAACTATGGTTACATATATACCTTATTTATCTATACATATAATAAATCTGTAGAAGTGTAAATTCTTTACATTGAAAATATTAAAAAAAAAATAGCAGGGGGTATTACTAGATCGAAACCGAAACCAAAAATGTGATTAAAATATTTTTTGTCTGTCTGTTTGTTCAAGCATCACGCAAAAACTACCAGTTCGATTACGATGAAACTTCGTATTATTATACTTTAATATCCTGGGCACCACACTGGGTACTTTTTATCCCGGGAAAGTATATACAATAAAAACAAACTTAATTCTGCGGTTCAATCCCTAGACACGGTTACTGTACCAACTGCAAATAATAAGTTTGTCGCTCGTATGTCACCCGCAGTTCACTAACGTTGCGCTGTAAGTGTAGGGCCGAAGGTCGAATTTGACTTGAACCGCTTGGCACTAGCGTGGCGCGCGACGCGTCGGATCGCAAGCCTATATAAGGACGGCGTCTTCGCCGCGCGCTCTTTACATTTTTTGACTGTTGATGCCGACGGATGTGTCGAGCGGCGAGCGTTCGTTCTTATTGACATTTTATAAATTGTATGCCTGCAATTTTAAACCGTGATTTTCAGCGCGACCTTTTTATTTCAGAACAGTACAGTTTAGACTTTAGAGTAATTACTTATTAGGTCTATTTTTATAAGGTGTATATATGGATTTAATTTTAAGGTACCGTAAAATGCTACAACTTTGCCCGGATTTTCAAGTTTTTATCGATAAATCCTCAAGCTTAAATAAAGTCATATATTATTTACATTGCAATTCAATATTGGATTGCTTTTAGTAATACCATAGATAATAAAAACATTTCACAACGGCAATAATTTAACATTTTTGAATTTAGGCAATGTTGAGCAGTGACGGCAATTTTGCAGCATTTAACGGTATAGGTAGTATATTTAATAGTGTGTAACGTAGGTTATTTCTAAGACTGTTCTGTAGGATTAGTTATTCGTATATGTTTTAATAGATAACTATTTAGGTAGCTTAGATTAGTTTTCATCATAAATAGTTTTATTTAGGTAGGTATTTTATTTTCTCTTTTATTATTATATTTAATTATAAATTAAAATTTATGTATTAGGTAATTATAATTAAATACAGGTAAAGTAGGTTAGTTATTAATTATAATTCTCTAGATTTTAATATGCGCAATATATATGTACAATATAGCTACCTACCAGGTAGTCTTAAATATTTCTGTTTTTTAATACGTTTGCAACACAATACCTTCCAGAAAGAGATTTTCTCTTTCTGCTACATCAAAACACGCTAGGCGATTGAGACTAGCTAGATCACAAGAATCAGCTGAGGAGCGAAAATCCCGGTTAAGCTGCATGCGAAACTACAAAGTAGGAGAATGACATTAATTTTAGCATAGGTCATTTCTATACGAGAAATACAGAAATATTATGTATTTGTAAACTTTGCAAACTGAACAAACACTTTTTAGTTAAAATCTACGCGGACGAAGTCGCGGGTAACAGCTAGTATCTAATAAAGAAAACAAAGTAGGAAACTTAGGAATATCGTCAATGAAAGAGTATAGTTAAGTAAATAATAATTTGTTTGAAAAAGATAGGTAAATTAACCTGTATAGCCTTAGCGAAATCTAAATGAAATGTCATTATAAAGGTAAAGTTATAGATAATAAAACTTTGATAACGATTAAATTTAAAGTTTAATCAATTATGGTCGAATTTTGACTACTAGACGACCGCTAGTAATAATAATATCTTGTAAATATTTGAACTGTACAATCATCGATCAAATATACCATAATTATACCATACATATTTGATCGATGTGTACAATACACAATAACGATGAATGTTCTGTCCGAAAAGTTCTGTAGAATTACTGACATACGACGACATAGTTGAAATGAATAAATGATACTCTAAAACATATTTATTTACATTATTATATAGTATTTTCGTACAGTTTTCGATATGATTTATGAACGCATACAAAATTATATGACTGAGAATCACCGCCATATTGAATACAATGGCAATAATATAAAAACTATTATTTTTAAGCGCAAACGTAATTCGACTTTCAGGAAATAATATTTTTGCTATTTTTTGGCTGATAGTACATTTTATAGCCGAAAATGAAACAAATACCTAAAATTAAATTAAAATAATTATTATTTTTCCTTTAAATATAAGAAAATGTGGGGCTATAGGATGGGGATAACTCGCTATCTCCTTCGGACCTCGGAGCAGCGTTTAGGTAGTGGTTACGTCACAGTTTGTTGCCTTTATCTGTAATTCGGCAATTATCCCTGGTACCAGATTTGAAACGCTTGCATCTTATATATTTGTGATAAGATTTCATAAATTCTTTGTTTATAAAATTGGTAACTTAACCACTCTATTATTTAATTAGGTACAATGACTTACCACCAAGACATGCATAATTTATAATTTTTAATAAAATACCATTTTACTCTCTTTGAATATACCTATATATCATTCTATACAAAGATCACAAATATTCAAGTTCATAAGGAATGGAAAAAGAGCTTCCCTTTGGCCTAGAATCTCAAAATTTGGTATCTATATACAGGATGTCCGGTAATTAATGGATAACCTTGAAATGTCTTATAGTAGAACTGAAGGCCATTCAGAAAAAATAAATAATAATAAAAAATAAAAAATATATATATATATTAAAAAGTGCAAGCTATATTAGCATAGCATACTTTTGACTGTCTTTCTATTATAATAGCATAATTAGTGTTTAATAATAAAACAACAAAAACCGATGGATTTCATTAATTTATGGTCGTAGTATACAAGAAAGTTATACGTGGTAATTAAAAAAAACACATATATCAGGTAGTAGTTAGGATAGATATTTTTAATTTTTTTCTGAACGTCCATCAGTTCCACTATAAGACATTTTCAGGTTATCCATTAATTACCGGACACCCTGTATAGCATATTTCTTACAATGCTAACAAAATCTACGACGACGCCTAAACCTTTTTTGTAAATATTTAGTATTATATTTATTAGTTTTTAATAATTATTTTATCTTTGTACGTTTGTTAATATATATTAGAATAATTAGTATATTTCTTTGATACGAATTATGGATAAGTTGTAAAAATAACTAAATTTTACTTTTTAATTGCCTCGTTGCATTGGCACCGTGGCTTTTGTTTGCGGTCTAGTGTGAGATCCCAGTTTCGATTTTTAGGTGCATTGATAATGTCATTGGGTTTCTCCGTTATGAAATTATTAGTAGCACTGATTACAATGTTAAAGCTAACAAAAATACTATACATCGTCTATAATACACTCTGAAAGCTGTAGTCAGAGTTAAATTATTATACGCTATTCCTTTTAAACATCACATATAAGAGGCTAAGGGCCTGTTCCACAATCTCCACATAGCATTTATCTATAAGATAAAAGTCTCGCCATCTCTTTTCTTTAACCTAACAAGAGTGAGACAGCATGCGATTTATCTATCGGATAACTTTTATTTTAAAAAAGATAACATAATTACAAAAACACAAATAATTATAATACTACATATTTACAAAAATGGTTTAGGCATTGTAGAATTCTTCAGCATCGCTGTCAACTGGTAACATGATCAGAAAACTGGAGACTTTTATTTTATAGTTGTGAAACTGGCCATAAGCCTATTAACGCACATTTCCAAAGCCTCTCTCTTCTGAAAACTGACTATCAGAAAAACCTTTCATCACTTCGTCCGACATACGCAAACATTAGCGTAAACTTATTCCACGCAAACAACTAATGATACTGGTCAGTTAAAAAAAGTAAGCGGTATGTAACCCCGCCCCGAATACAAATAGTTAATGGTCGACTACTGCACACTGGTCCAAATTCAACCGCAATTCATTTCTTTAAATAATTTTTTTATTCTAGACTCCTTTTCCATGTAAACTCCTCCGTGCGAGTAATTTGCTTAAAACAGGGTACAAACATATTTCTAAAAAGTATACTTAATTACTAATCTTACAAATTCTAAAGCTAATACATGATAGTAAAAATATTTTTGTTTTCAACTGTATTTGCTCAAGTGTCTTCTCCGGTTGTTTTACAATGGGAGCGTCTCGGCCGGGGGCGTAGCGGAATAACAAATTTTTCACTGTGGGTGCATCCCGGCCGGGAGCGTACCGGAATGGGACGCTAACGGCCGGACCCTTCTGGGCACGGGCTTCTTCTCAGTGTGAGAAGGGCCAGGCTATAGTCCACCACGCTGGCCCAGTGCGGGTTTGCAGACGCACGTCTTCGAGAATATTATCTCAGAAATGCAGGTTTCTTTACGATGCTTTCCTTCACCGTTAAAGCAAGCGATAATTAACTATTTAATACGCATATAACTTCGAAAAGTCAAAGTTGCACGCCTTGGAATCGAACTCGAGATCTCTATAAGGCAGTCCAACGGTCTCCCACTAAGCTATCGCTGCTTAGTCTTAATTTATGTATTTTTAAATTATAATATTGTAAAATTGCTCATGCGTGCGCTAACATAGACAGACATTAATTTTATTTATAGTTTCCTATTTTAAGTAAACGTTTCATTAATATTGTTTTCTTCTGTAGTTTTAAAATAATGGTTTTGTTATTGTAACAAGACTCATGGATAACACTGGTCTCTAAGATACAGGTATATACCTAGTTTAGAGATCAGCGTTTTTAATAATATTTCATAATTATATATCAGCCATATTTCTGTTTATAATGTGCATTTTTGGGGAAATAAACATTATTATTATTATTAATATTAATCTCGTTCCCAGGTCCATAGACACATACCTCGACCCTTCTAAGAAGAAGCTAACGGTACCATACTGGAACTACTTCATCCTAAAGTATCAGTTCTTCATACTTTACTTTATGGCCGGCATGAAGAAGTCAGCCCGTGAGTGGCTCGCTGGCTACTCACTGCCGAAGATCAGTGAACACTGGGTCTTTAAACCATTCACGTGAGTTAGCATTATCATTCAGATTAAACTTTATACGGATTTTAAAGTTTATGCTATTTTGAAACTATTTTAATTTATTTTTACTATTTGCCTTTCAGCTGCTTTTTAGCAGAAATGACCATGGAGAGTAGAAGTTTCGGTTGCTTGATTGGAATTAAAGTAGTTTAAGTTCATTATATATAACATTCGTGTAAATGGCAAACAATAATATCATTGTCACTGTAGTTATCCAGGAGTGTCCAGTACTACATTTTGTCCTTGACTCCTTCCGCACGGAATTAATTTGATCAGTTCTTTTTATCCTAACCCAAATGACTTTCGAAATAGGATGGAAATTGTTATTGATAACATATTTTAATAAATATTCATTAATATTTTAGGATCTAGCTGAACTCGGCTACCTTTCATTGTGACTTTAATATTTTTAATTTGCCTTTCCCATGAAACCTTCGGGTTAAAAAGTATAAGGGCTTGTTCCACCACCACCAAATAGCATTTATCTATAAAATAAAAGTCTCGCCATCTCTCTTCTTTAACCTAACAAGTGAGGCAGCATGCGATTTATCATTCGGATAACCTTTACTTGTTAGTTGTGGGACTGGCTATAACTCTTATATAGAAATGCAACGATGTTGATCGAGTGTTGTTCGAGTTTTAGGGACACAAAAATACAGATGCTAAATTTATATAGAAAAATACAATAATAAACTAACTTTGAAGCGAATATCTTATTTATTTCAAATTCTCTGGGATTTTCACGAGATTCTACGTCCTTATATCGCAAGTAGAACCTCTGTGTATAATTTAAGCGGCCTAGGTCCACAGTTTGGGCTAGGCGTTGATTTGTTAGTCAATGTAAGTTAAGGCTTCTGTTTTTATACTATACTTGAAGAGTAAATATAAATTAAAGGTGTACTTAAATGGTTCTCGACATATCTTCAGGGGCGCCAGCAGTCAGTACGCATCGATGTGTTCCTCAAGACGGCATTCTACCTCCGTTACTATTTTCTCTATTTATTAATTTCATAACTTAGAATCTTTCATCTTTATGCCGATGACTTGCAGCTATATGCTCAAGACACTGCGGATAATCTATCTGAAGCCATTTCTAAAGTAAATGCTGATCTTGAAGCAATTAGAAGCTGGTCTCGCAGATTTGGATTGTCTGTTAACCCCACTAAGTGTAAGTTAATTGTAGTTGGAAATCAACGACTGATAAGCAGGCTGGACTCCAGTACTTTACCGCCTGTTGAGTATGATGGGGCACCTATACCGTTTTGTCCTACCGTAAAGGATCTGGGTTTGCTCATTGACTCCAATTTAAATTGGCAAGCTCAGGTTACTAGTGTCAGTCAGTCAGAGAGTAACCGGAATGCTACACGCCTTGTATTGCCTAAAGAATTGTCTCCCGTCTAAGACGAAAATAATGCTTGTGCAGATTTTCATCCTTTCCTTAATTGACTATGGTGATGTGTGTTACTATGAACTGAATGCAGATCTACTCAATAAATATGACCGACTTCTAAATAACTGCATTCGATTCATTTATAATCTTCGTAAATATGACCATATTTCATCTTATAGATCCACTTTAAAATGGTTACACGTCAACGCCGTAGTTTGCGTGCTCTTACAATATTATTTTCTATTCTTACCTCACCAAATGCCCCCACTTATTAAACCTACCTTTTCCAATACCTATGTTCCAATCATAATATAAATCTTTGTTATTCCAATAACCTCTTCTTCCTACATTATTCTTTCTGCGACCAGTCCATGATGTCCACAAATCGTTGCACTTTCATGTTAAAAGTACGTGCTCTCTTCCTTGACAGTTTATCTGTTCCTTGATCGATGATCTGTTCCATTTCATCAGTAATATGAAATGAAATGAAAGATTTTCCGCATGAGATATGGTTACAAAGGATGTTACAAAGGTTAAGGTACATCAAATCTCGCCTTTAGTAGGTGTACGAATGTTGTTACATAGTACAAAAAATTATTAGACATAATATTCATTACTATAAACAAATGTCAATTATCAATGGGAACAATAATAATTATAAAAATTCGAAAGGAATAAATAATGTCATAACTGTAGAAATAATAGTATAAACAATGTTAATTTCCAGTTTAATAATTACATAATAAATGTCAAAATAAATTAAATATAATTACACTTTAAAATTTTATACAGTATTTATTATTATATTGTTAATAGACATTTCGTTTTAAAGCAAGTGTGAAATTACATTGTTTGCAATTAAAATATTCATTTAATGTAGGTACTTAAAGCAATTCTCCAATAGCCATTTTCTTAATTTTGTTTTAAATTGGATGCTCTGATATTTATAGGGATGTGGTTATATACTTTTATAGTCATAACTAGGTTTTTTTATGAAAACGACTTCTACAAGTTTAAAACTTTAGTTTCTTGGGATCCCTTGACTCGTATTTACTTGTTTTACTTACTCTTACAAATAAATGGCTTTGGTTCCTGAATAAACATTCCTACTTCTAATATACATATATATAGACACCAAAGTCAAGACCTGTAGTTGTCTAAAGAGTGGCCTACATGTTTCAAGCGGCTCTATACCGCAAATTGCTCGTATACATTTCTTTTGCATTATGAATGCTCTCTCCATGTCAGTTGAATTACCCCACAACAATAGGCCATACCTTAGAATAGATCCGAATAAGAATGGCGATAGAGCCGCCTTCTACTATCTGGCACCCAGCAACACAGCAGACAAAATATATGTGTAATACCATACCTACTTATTATAGTAGTATTTTAATTATGGCACCTCGATGACGTAGCGGTTAGTATAACCGACTGCCACGCCTGAGGTCGCGGGTTCGATCCCGCACAAGTCAAACATTTGTGTGCATGAACATGGATGTTTGTCTTGGTCTGGGTGTTTCTATGTATAATATGTACTTATTTACAAAAAAAAAGGATATAAGTATGTTTATCCATTGTCTAGTACCCATAGTACAAGCTCTGCTTAGTTTGGACTAGGTGGTGTTGTGTATATGTGGTAGAATATTATATTATATTATCTCTGCCTAACCCTTGTAATATATGAAAAAATCAAGAGTATAATATTGTCTTACGTTTACGCGAATTTTATTCATTGAAATTAAACTAATTTATACGGATTTTATCGTGTAAACAACACGATAAAATCCACACTAATAATAATTTAACACTTTAGAACCAAGAAGAAGCAAACCACAGCTAGACTTCATGATACTTTGAGCTCATTCTGCGTAAATAGAAACACCAATGATTAAATTATGTTCTACTTAGAAATAAATACACTGGAATATTGAGACACCTACCATCTTAGTCTCCCCGTGACCATGGAGTCAGACTAAGATGGTAGTTGTCTGCTGAAAAGCAACCGAAACGTCGGGGAAAGTGTAAACTTAAATATAAATAATTTTAATAGGTTTAATAATTTAATTAGCTTAATAATTAGTAAAGTTTAATATTAGTAGTATAATAGTTTCTAAATTATATAATAAAGTGTTAAATAAACAACGCTATAAAATCCGTATAAAGTAGTTTAATTTCAATATATAAAGAGTATCTATTTGTTCCACAGATACTTCTTGACGGTGGATCAGACGGACTACCTGGTGGTCCACGTGTTCGTGTTCATGTTCGACCTGACGGTGGCCGTGTGGATGATGTGGGCCTACACCAGGCACGTCGCCATGATCTTCTGTGCGCTCTTCCATCTTATGAACAGCAGGCTGTTCGCCATCGGTTTGTCTACTATCTATACCAGAACCATAACTGCCTCCGTGGCGCAGCGGTAGTGAATGCGACTGCTGTGCAAAAGCTCTAGGGTTCGAATCCCGGACCAGGCCAACAAAAATTTATAGGATTTTTCTGTTAAGAAATCTCAGTAACAGCCTGGAGTTAGGAAGTTGGCGGTTTTAGATATCCCCGTGCCTCGCAAAGCTCGTTAAGCCGTTGGTCCTGCACCTGATCTCTTTCCGGCCGTGTCGGCTTACTGTCTCATCGGATAATGAGAGTTAGGGAACAGAGAGTGCACTTGTGTTTGCGCACACACTTGTGCACTATAATAATTATATCCTGCGCAGTTGGCAATCTACGATAAGATTGGCCGCCGTGACCGAAATTCGGTCTCGAGGACATTACCCATACCAAATACAAACATATAAGTATATTATTTATTATAGTTTAACAGGGTAACGTGTGAAGCCTAGCAATATTGCCACGTTGAATGGCAAAGCTGATTCTTTAGGCCAGGCCTTCTGATCACGTGAACCGCCGCAGGCGTTTTTAATCAAGTATATCACTAACCCATAGTAATATTATTAATTTGTGATACTACTGTAACATTTTTAAAAGTCCTCAATTATCGCTATGAAGATTTCAAAGGTTTTCAAAGTAAAAGTGAAATATTAAAATTTAATTATTAATTTATAAATCAAATGTTATGCTAAAATTATTGACTCAAATGAAATCATTGTATGGTTGAATCTCAAATATTAGAATGCTATGTTGTGCGTGCGCAACTTTGCAAAATTCAATGCAAAATAATAATTATGTAAGTTACATTAATTTGTAACTGACACGCACACAATATGTTAATATGTTTATTATTAAATTATTATTTCTGTTCAGTAAATAATAAGAAAATAAAATTGTAAATTGTCATGTTCTTCATTGTTTTTTATAGCTGTACAGTATGTAGTGTCAATAATATAGTGCCAACTCATAATGTCTACACATTAAGGTAGTTTAAAGTACACGTGCAAATTAATAGATATATTAGTTTTATGTTCTGTCAATATAAATAACAATTATTTGTTCCTTGGCATTCATACATATGTTAGTATGTATATGTAACGGAAACTTTGAGCATGATTTTGACCAACTACAAAACGTCGGATTAACTCGAAATTTGGCATACTTATCAAGGACCGATGACAATACAATAATTTAAAAAGCGTGAGGTGCTTTCTAAGATATTTTGATAACCTTACGATTTTTACATAAAAAATATTAAATTATTTTCTGCTTTTTGGTTTACTTTTTTATTATAGCGTGTTTTTAATTTTTTTAACTATTATTATATTTTTATTGTGCGCGTTATAACTGTGTAATAAACGTTTCCTAATATGATATAATTTTGTTTAATTTTTACAAACGATGCAAAAATAAATGCACGTTCCTAAAATAATGTTTGTAATTCTCTTATTTATTTCAGGACTGTTTCCGTGGGTATGCTTAGCAACGATGCCTCTATTTTACCCATTTGACTGGCCTAGAAGGGTTGCATATTATTCCAAGAAGTACTACACTAAAGTCCTTAGTTACATACATGGTAAAATGGCCGAATTTAAAAAGGAAAATATTTGTGAGTGCAGAAGTAAGATTTTAGATGAAGATATATGCGATAATATGAATGAAAATACCGAAGAATCAACTGGAAAATGTGATGAATATGTTGATGAAAGTATTCAATTGACGCAACGAACTCATTTTGATAAGACTATTGATAAAACTAAAGAAATTGCTAACACAGAAAATGCAGACCTTAACAAACTAAGAGAGAGCTGCGATTCGGATGCAAAAGATAATAAAGATCATGATAACGTCAGTTTCAAAGCTGCCACGAAAGAAAGGGACCCTAAAAAGAAGGCAACAATATATTTAATCGCATTTTATATATTCTTGCAGGCTTTTCTACCTTATTCTCATTTTATTACAAAGGTAAGACAAAGAATTTCTAATTATGGTATCATAATTTTTTAAGGTTTACGGGGTAAATGCCTCGGTGGCGCATCGGTAGTAAATGTGACTGTTGGGATTTGCGTTTAGCAAAATGCTATTAGTTTGACAATTACTCTAAAGAAATTCTCAGAAACAGCACGGAATCTGGAACCATGCCTGCTAGTAGACAGTGTTCCCTTTTTTACGTGTGACCTAAAAACCCTAGCAGTAATAAATCCACTGAATAAATAATAGATTTTCTGTTCTGTAAACACACCCTTCCCTTTAGGGACACTAGGGCTTGATATTATGTAGGTACTTAATATAAGCTTAATATTTATGAGTGCTTCGTTGATTTCATGCCATAAGTTTGCGCTTATGTATCCGATCGTCCGTTTGGTACCGGGTTCGGTTCCTAAGACGGGCAAAGGAAAAACTGCCAAGACCATTTTTTTTATTTTTTATTTGTCTTAATACATGTTAAGAACAAAGTTAATAGATAGTTAGAATTTTAAATTAAATACTATTGAGAAATTCGTGTCTCACCGGCGCTGTTACACAATTACGTTTAGCAATTTTGAAACTTGAAATAAATCTAAGTTATTATAATCTATATATCTTATAATCTACTTACTGTCTTACGTTTACGCGAATGTTATACATTGGAATTAAACTACTTCAACCGGATTTTGTCGGGTGGTTTATTTTTTAAAACACTATGGTTATATTATTTTGCAACACTTAAACTACTATTGTTGAACATTAGCTACTGTTTATTTCTTGTAAAACTATTCCATTATTTTACAAATATATATAAATATTATATATATAAATATATTGTTCGTAGGGATATAACAACTGGACGACCGGTCTGTATGGATACTCGTGGGACATGATGATCCATCATTGGGAAAGCAGTAACATCATAGTTAAAGTCGTCGACAATGACAGGAACGAAGAGTTCTTCACAGAGTCGGCGCTACACACCCTCAATGAGAAATGGTCGCGACACGGCGACATGCTGTATCAATACGCACATTGTTTGAAGAAAAAACTAGAAACAAAAGCGAAAGAAGAACCATCGAAGTTACTGTCAAAAAATATTTCCATTTACATCGATGTCTGGCAAGGATTGAACGGCAGATTCGTACAGCGTATGTTTGATCCAAAAGTTGATATGTTGAAGGCTAACTGGTCTCCATTCAGTGCAGTTCCTCACCTAATGCCTTTGTTGGATGAAGCTTTACATTGGAGGAAGGATTTGGCAGAAATTCGGAAACAAGTGCATGCTTGGAATAATTACAGTGATGTCGTATTCATAGCTGATTTTCCTGGTTAGTTTTTGATTAAACTTGATAAACAAAGTCAGTGTGTGACGCTAGCCAGAAACAATTAATTTGACTGCATAGATGACGGAGTGGGTTAGGTACTCACGTTACCACTGCCGTTGCGCCGTGTGTTGTAGGTTCCATCCACGGAGCAACATTTGTGTCCCAAACAACTATTTGTAACCACAAACAGTTGTTCCGAGACTGGGTATTTTTTTGTGTCCGCTGTTTGAATATTTATAAAGTCCCTCCCTACACAGGAGTTATTTATAGGATAGGCTTGTCTTCTCTCAAATTAACAAAAAAGGACTTAAGTACGAATAAGCGAGCTTGCTTGGAGCAAGTGGAGCAGCAGTTCCTTTGTCTTAAAACTGTCGTAGGAGAAGTTATATAGTTTTTGCGTTTCGTCTAGTAAGTAAAAGCAGTGTCGAAGGTCCATAGGAATAAGGCAGCATGCTCGGAAAAGTACCAACCCTATTACACGAAACCAGCGTAGGACTACTTTTACGCTGGTTTCGTGTCATAGGTCTTACTTACTGAGCGAAACGCAATAATCATGGTACTACTACCATGATTACTGCGTTTCCCTCAGTATGTAAGAGTTCAGGAGGTTTATACCTTTTACATTAAATTACTTTCATCTCATCTTTAACTCCTTTTTGCTAGACAACGCGTGAGTGTACCCCTAGTGTTCCAGCGACTATTGACTACTTGCCATTATTATTGCATTACCGCTTGCCATCAGGCAGGCCATATGCTCATTAGCCAGTTTAGTTGTATAAAAACTAATATTTTAATTTGATATCCTTTTTAAATATTATTGTCAAGAAAGACATATTGTAGGCAATAATAACAAATTGCATGGAAATAAAAAGCCTATTATGTAAAGTGTATAATATTCTATGCCAACATAACTCGTTACACAACAATAAATATATATTTTTTTTAATACAACTTTCGCATTAGTTGATTTCCCTTATCACTGTGGACTGTACAAACATTTAATCAATGGGCACAAGAAACACCCGTTCTCACAACAAATGTATGTCGATCAAACAAATTTTTGTCCCGTGTAGAGATCGAACCCCCAAAAACGGCGTAAAGGCAGCGAGGCTACGACATCTGTGCAGTTAATCTTAAAGTCATGGAATTAGTACCTACATATCTTTATATATATAAATCATCTGAGCGTGTGTTTGTAATTAAACTCCTCCTAAACGGCTGGACCGATTCCGATGAAATTTTTTGGGTGTGTTCAAGTGGATCTGCGAATGGTTTGGATATGGTTTTTTTTTTTCGTCTGTACAGGGCAACATCTGTCGGGTCCGCTAGTGTACTTATATTTCTTAATAAGTAGGTACTTAATATTTTCTGTAATAAGTAATATCAGCCCTGTATTAAACAGTCCCACTGTTGGGCAAGGGCCTCTTCTTAATGTGAGAAGGGTTAGGTCATAGTCCACCACACTGGCCCAGTGCGGGTTGGCAGACTTCAGATATCTTCGAGAACATTATGGAGAACTTGCAGATATGCAGGTTTTCTCACATTGTTTTCCTTCACCGTTAAAGCAAGTGATAATTAAATATTTAATACGCACATAACTTCGAAAAGTCAGAGATTTGCGCTTTGGGATCGAACTCGAGACCTCTGTGTGGCAGTCCAACGGTATCCCAATAGGCTATCATTGCTTGAGTTTATTTGATGATACCATAAGTTATTTGTTATCCTTTTTTACAAAACAGAACTATTATTTTATATTTCTCTGTTAATAATACAGTCATCGCTTTTATGACTTTTATGGCTATTTTCGTGTCCTGGAGGATTAAAGGATGTATGCGCTATAAGTCAACCCAAGCATATCTGAATATATCATGTAATTAAAGATAAATAATGAAGAAAGCCCGTACCTAAGGCCCGTAGCCTCGAATTAATTCACTGATTTTAAAACAAAAACATAATATACTGTTTTAATACATTAATAAATGTATTGAAACAGTTTTCTGACGTAGATTCGCTTATTTTAAACTTGTGAGCTTCCTGGTTTTTTATGCAGTTGTTTTGATCGTCGATTTAAGTGGTTTGTGGTCATTGATATATAAATAGTAGATATATCAATGTTTGTGGTCTAAAAATATATTCACTGTAATCTTAATATGCCCTTATAGTATTGATGTGTATTTATGTTATGCCTTAGTTTCTGTTATACTTATAAGTTTGTCTAGTTGATCCAGTGGCATTAATTTGCGCTCATGATTACGACCTACGAAGTACTAAATTCGATTCACGGGCCATGCAGTCCGTTATTGGGTTTTTCTGTTGGGCAATTGTCAGACAGAAAACTACATTTAAGCAACATAACATTCGCCTGCCTTTGATCTTCTGCATAAGATCTCTTTAAAACATCTGGCGAAATGTGTAAATCAGAGATAACAGTTGCGCGTTGAAAAAGCTAATTTTTATTGATTTGACGGAAATCAATCCGGAATGACACTGGCCGAAGTCAAAGACCATAATGCCAAGAGCATAGCATCACCTCAAGGAGTCTGAAAACCGGCCGTGGGACACATATTTGTCCTTGTCTTGTATTTTAAATTCATTTATTTAATCTAAAGTGTGTTGAGTCTCATTCACTGATAGTCCATGCAATAAATGTGTCAATTTTTATTTTTATATTGCCCTTTTGGGCAGATTTCGAGTCTGATTAGATAGAGTTAATCATGTTTGCGCTTTATATAGGCCTAGATTTTGTCCGTGGCTATGCTCGCGTTGATTTAGATTCTGTCAATAAATTTGTATTTCTCGGAACAGTACTTTTTCTTTGGATGAGGGGGCCTTATGACCTTTGCTACCCTGACAACATGTATGCATTTCATGATGATCAGTTAGTAGTTAAGGCGTAAAAGCATAACAAACAAACTCACATTCGCATCTATAACATTAGTAAAGCTATAACAGAACGACTTCATCGTCATGTTTGAGTAACTATGGAAAATATTAATGATGAATAGTATTGTGAAACTACGTAGCTTGTCGATACGCGAAGAGTAGAGAGAACCCTGGCACATTCTCCAATCTTCGTACTGTTTACATACCAGGTATGGCGTTTCTAGAAATCTCCAGAAACGCTTTAACCGCGTATGAAAGGCCAGCGGTCGCCGAGTAAGTTTTACAATCGTAAGCGGTCAAGTATTCATCGAAGCAAACGGAAGCGAAAAATACCACAGAGTTTGAAGCAGTTTCAATGAAAAAGTGTAGTATAGTGTTTGTGTTTTAAATTTAATTGTGTGCTAGAATAAAACGTGTTTAGGCGGTAATATTGTTTACATTCTTATCTCTCGAACCCAGCACGTAACAGTATCCTGAGCTTTGAATGCTTTTTAATGATTTGAATTCGATTTTTGGATAGTGACTAAACATAATTTAGCTTTTTGATTTTATGCTCCGAAATTACCAATTCTTTATAATAATTTGCCAAATTGTGACATGATATCAGTACCATAGAGAGAGAGTCCACTATACGACTTCAAACAATGACCATACTATATTGTTACATGCTGTGTTGACACTGGCTTCCTATGAACTAACTATGAACAATCAACTTCTAGGATTTAAATACTCTGAATTTGTGTTAATTTCAGTTATACGTAATATCTTATCTAATTAAGTGTATTCGTTGTTACAGGTTACGAACAAGAAAAGTTCATTCCTTTTACAATAAAAAATGTCACTCTAACCATTCTTGAAGGCACGGTGGTCTACGAAATGGAGGTGCCAAACAATCATATTGGACGGTCCTTTAAGTTCACCAGGAACGACAGAATCAGGGTGACCAACGGCCAAATGCACAAAGTAACAAATATAGGAGAAACACCCGCATTTTATATGTACACTTTTTATATCGAACCAAGCAACACCACCGACGCGGACATTAAAGAATTGGAAATATCTAAACGAAAAATGCCTATCTTCAAGGAATTGTATGAATTATTTTATAGAATGTTTATTTTTATCAATTTGTTGTTTAAATATTTGTTCGAAATGTTTAAGTTTTCTCAATGTAATTAGATATTAAAGTTGCGGAGACATTGATGAGTAGGTATTATTGTATTACTCAATTTATGTATATTAAATCGCATTTTTAGTAGGTAGGTTGTAAGAAGTAATTGTTCAAATTGTTTATTCGAGATTTAAATTCTAGAACTGCTTTTGCCTACTTAATTATCAGCCAGCTATTTTCGCCGTTGATATATAAATCTGGCGTTGTATTTTTAATGTTTGAATACTACGATTACGGTGATATTCGTGAGGCGCTTATAGCCAGTTGCATTCACTGATCGGTAAACGATTAGCGAGGTTAAGCAACGTTGGATGCGGTCAGTCTATGGATGAGTGACCGCTTAGTGGTATTTCATCTGAGTGTCTCCGTGCTTCGGAGGGCACGTAAAAAGTCGGTCCCGGTTGTTGCCAAATTGACAGCAGTCGTTAAGCCATGTCAGAGGCCTACGGGCAGCTTAAACAACTCTTGACAACAGGTTGGCCACTAACTACACGAAAAGAAAGAAAGGAAGAAAAAAGGTGATGTTCGTTGAACGTACCTACAACATGTTAAAATACATAGATTAAATAAAGCTGTACAGACCATTGTTGCGATGACAGTCCTACCTACGGCGTGTTAATATGCGCCGGCATAGCCCGGTCATAGCCTCATGGCTGTGACCGGGTTAATGGTAGGTCCTATTCTTAATAATTTGTTCTCTTCTGATGATTGATTACGGACGTAGCGTTTGTGATTTGAGTTATGCTTCGTTAATGGCGCTGTTACATAGAATAATTCGTAATGATATTGAGAACGTATTGGATTATATGTTTAGTATCACAGTCATAAATATAATACTTAAAAAAGCTAAACAAATATGAAAATCTTAAAATATTATATATACAAATACATAAAATGAAGAGATTTAGGTACAGAAACTTTAAGAATTACAATGTAAACAGAATTAATACTTTTTGTCTTTTTGAGTAATTTAACTACTGAACGTAAGGATATTTTTTTGATTATGACAGCTAGTCTTTAATATTGAACGCATTGTTATGGTAATGTTACTAGTATATTATAATGTATAAAACGTTGTAATGTAATATTTAAATAAACTATTTTTTATTTAACTTTATTGGTTATTCAATTATTACCCTGTAAAAAGTAAGTATGTACTAATATTATGAAGAGGAATGATTAGATTTTTGTTTGTTTATAAAGATTTAAAAGTTAACTCAAAAACTACTCAACCGATTTAAAAAAATCTTTAGATAGCTACACTATCGCCGAGTTACATAGGCTATATTTACTAAAATGGTTTTTTCTTTTTACGTGGGATAATGCTTTGACACCTTATGTTGGACTCACCGGGGGCAAGATACACCGGTAATATCCCGGTAATACGACTAAACCTAGCGCGGTATTCCTCGACATAACCATAGACGGCGAGGCCGCGCGAATCGCTTTCACATGCATTCGCGACCCCGCAGAGGTTTCGGCCCAGACCACTACATAAAAAGACTCCCTCTACTGCCTATCTTCAGCACCCAAGTAGATAGAGTTTCGGGGGAAGAACTATAGGTCTCCCCCTTAGGATCAGGGCACTACGGGATCAGGCTAATCCACCGTGCCTCGAAAGGCGTGTTCTATCGGCCGCTGATTAGAGTGCGCGGTGCCTGACATTTAGGTTGGACTCGTAGTGGCTATGTGGGTAGCCGCAGAGGACAGCATGTTTGTTGCTCGGCAAGCACGTGGCGTTTGAGCGTCGGAATCATGCGCGGCTAGTGCGAACCAGTTGGTCGCGCGAGGCACGGAGTTGTCTTCAGCGAAGTGGCAGTGTGGGGCGCTTGCCTGCTCAGCAAGTAAGAGTCATAGCTAGGTGACTCGGGCAATACCCGGCTTGTTGGCCAGAAATGATATATATGAAAACTTCCCGACGTACATCCATACATTTACGTATGGATGTACGTCGGGAAGTGAGCGTGCCTTACAGCTCCGGCACCATACTGGAAATATAGGAGGCGGCTTCTCCGTCGGCCTAAGCGAGGATATCGTTAGCAACTCTCAGAGTTCGCGAGTGGTGAGCGGCTTTATTGCTCCGGCACCTATCTGGACAATAGATAGTGCCACTTGGGCACGACGTAGCTCGCTTACGAGGTCTGGGTCTTAGAATTTGGTGACAAGACCTGTCTATAAATGGTCCCTGAAGGTGCTCTCGGGCACTGGAAGGTACAGCGGCTCTCACTTAGGTATATCCCTAAGAGGTGGAAAAGTAGGAACGCTATTTCATAAACTTGAGTAGTCTGTAGAGGGAAGGGGGTCTGTCCCCTTGTGGGGGGACGAAGACACGACACACCATACAGAGGCGCGCGTGAGAACACGCACGCCGCCACTCGGACCTGGTGCATATTGGGTGGCGAGCAGGCCCACGAAGCCCACCATCAAACCTCAGGGTGGCTGGAGGTCATCTCGCGCCCTTAAGCGCCCGGTTCTGCGGTTGGGGAGAGGCTTTAAGCGCTCCTTCTTCCGATCCGCCTCCTTGATGGAAATTACTTACTCACATAAGGAGGCGACGGCGTTCCACGATCTCTCACTCCGAACCATAGACTGAACCACGGCCGGGAGCGAGAGGGCAACCAATTCGACTGCCGCGAGTAACTCACGGTGCTGCGATGCCCAAGCGGGACAATCCGCCAAAGTGTGCAATGCCGTGTCCACAACGACATCGCGGCAGTCGCCGCATTGATGACATACGGGTGTCTCCTGCCGGCGATATGCGACACAGGAACTGGCCAAAACAACCACGGCCAGTCATTACCTGTGACAGCTGGAAAGTGAGAGGACCATGCCGCCTCTCCAGTCACTCCTCAAAAACGGCACTTATCGCTACGATCGTGGCGTGCTCGTATATATTTACTAATATAATCGAACCTACTTTTACACAAGCGAAGCCTAGGGCAAAATCTAGTTAGTTATATTAACAATACATTGCTCATATATTGTTAAATGCAATTTAAATATTTATGAAAATAAATTACAAGCAGCATCTTTAATTTTTAGAAATAGATTGACTGTGTTGATGTTCGAAGGTATAAGTTATAACATATTCGCTTCCTGGGTCATCCAAAAAGTTATTGGAGTTTTTAAGATATTAGCATATGCAAATATCTTAACAGAAAACTCCAATTACTTTTTTCAAAATTCATTTTCAGAATTCACTTAATAGAACATGAGCCCTTTGTCATATTCTGTCAAAGGTCTCATGTTTTACTACGTGAATTTTAAACCTGCTTATAAACTGATCCATTGCTAGACACAGGCTTCTTCTGAGTGCAAGTAGGCAGACTTCATGACAAGCTTCTGCCGTAATAAAAGATATTATGATCAAAATCCATTTATGATCTACGTGTGATTTAATAGCAAACATCTAAGCATACACATATCTTATTCAACTTTTCTAAATATATAAAAAGATAAAAAAATTGATTAACTGAATGATATATCAAATCACAGCCCACAGCCCTAGACCGAGTCTTGAAATTTTACACAGAACTCCCTCATATAGCGTAAGGGCTAATAAAGGATTTCTCAAAATTAAAATCTTAGGCGTGTAACATGCGGGTTTGTGATATAACGAAATTTCACGTAGACAAAGTCGCGGGCAACAGCTAGATAAATTAAAGGTAAGAGTACAGCACTAAAAATATATGTGGGTGCTTCTATGGATTTAATTAGGTCGGAACACACTCCCGCTGTGTCCCCAACCCAAGGCGGTCTTACAATGTTCATAATTATGATATAGGTATTTTACGGTATTCATTTATAAGCATACTGTTTTAATAATACAGGTAAATAAAATTTAATAAGACTTATTTATTCCTTGAAAATCATTAATGATTACCGAAAATTTCTAAATATAATCCAGAGTGCTGAAAAGGTATCTATCTACTATATTTCTAGTCTAATGCTTGGGAATGTTTAATTATAGCGCGATTTGAGTGTTCCTGTTTTATGGTAGCAAATAAAGGCTGCTGCCAAATCGTTATCCTAGTTATGCTCTACATATTTTACGAAACTTCCATACTTATAGATGCAAAAATTTAATACTAACTATCTAATGCCACTATAATACAACTATCTAAAGTCTAAACTATCACTACCTTAACGGGCCGCTGATAGCTAAATCTCTGATATTAGCTATGTCCATGAGTAGGTAATGGATAACACTTGCCATTACGTAGGCTATTTATCTTCGGCAATAAAACAAAATACATTTAGGTACTTCAAAATAAATTATAATTTTATTAATCACAAAAACTTTTCTGTATAAAACTAGGTTTTTATTAGTCACTAGATTATGCCCGCGGCCTCACTCGCGTTAATGTAGATGTCAGTCTAGGTTAGGTTAATAACAATACTTTTTGCTGGCGGAAAGGTACCCTATGTCCGTTCTAGTCCCCTAAGAACGTATATGCGACTACTTTTAGGAAACAATTTACGGAAGCATAATTAAGGATTACATAATAAAAGTAAAATTAAAAATAAATGCAGATTTGTAGCAACGAGAATTAAAAGACCATAACAGGGTGTTGATTTTCTTGTTTTTTTTTAAATGCCTATAATTTTGAATATACATGAGATAGATTTTTTTATATTTTTCTGATAACTACTATGACTTTGTCTAACACCTTGTTCCAGCTTGACGTCGACTTCTGGGACACCCTGTATAAAGGACGCAGGAAAAATATTTAAAAAAAACAAAATTTTTCGGCTTTACTTGGATAGAAGGGAATGTCAGATCCAAAAAATAAAAAGAGAAATCTTTGTACAATATTAAATTAAATATCTTAAGCAACTTGTAGTCAAAATTAATGGTACAATTTTGAACAAAACCTGGCAACACAACTGGTGTGGCGCGGCGGCGGGGCCGGGCGGGTTCTTCTGTCAAATAGAAAATGAAGGCGATACACGGCGTGGCGTGAAACGAGTTCATTCATCTTTCCTCTTGCCGCTGTGACGAGTCAAAAAAGTTCGGGCTCGAGCCGACGCCTCGTCACTGCGAATAAATAGTAATACCGAGGACATTCCGTGATCATTACTAAAATTAGTGTCATAAAGGCAACACGCCTCACCGCCCATGAGAAATATTGACATTTTAGTCATCTGTGATATAACGATACAGCGGTATCCTGTTTTTTAATTTTAGGTTAAAATCTCATGTGATTGAACAGTGCAACATTTACAAAAACATTAGGACTGTGCGCGCCAGTTTCTCGTTACAGGCATACGGACTAAATAAAAAAAATGGAGTCCCCGGTGATGGCATATAATTTGGACATAACGCCGAATTACTCGTATATTTTCGAATTTGAGAGCGAATTTATTCATTCTAATTATCGAAAATGGATGACAGAAAACTGGACGGTGGCGTTTTATTACGTTGGGGTGTATATGGCGTTCATATTCGGCGGTCAATATTACATGCAGAACCGACCAAGGTAAGTTGGTTATGTTATGCAAATTCCGCTTATTCCAAGTTCAGTGTCCCAGTACCCCAGAAATGTTAATCATTTGACGTAATACAGGAACTAAAGTAGTCTTGTTTACAGTCTGATCTGGCTATTTTATTAGGATTTCTATGAAAATATATTATCTTCAGAATTAACATGTATGCCATATATTATTTTTATATGAATTTTAGTCATACAATTACATACAAATATTTTTTTAATATGAATAAGGTATAAGTTAAGAAATAAAAGTAAGTGCACTTTCAAGAAGTTTACCATGATCAACATGCCTCATATCTGCATTTTTGTCTCGTAGAATATTAACCTGTATCTGATTTATGAATCATACATTTGGAATTCGAATAAGTTACTACTTATAAAACAGTTTAGAATTTATAAATATATTTATATATTAAATGTAATGTCACTGCAGTTTTAAAAGATAATGGCATTAATAATAGTTTGTGTCTTGGCAATGTTAATAGAATGCCTGTAATAATACTTTTTGTTAATCTAATCTAAGTATTATTGCACCAGAAATATTATTTTACTATACACTATATATACAATTAATTTTATTATATAATACAAGCTGCAAACAAATATTACACTCATTGCTAACGGTATGAAATATTTTATCACTTATGATAACAATTTAAAAACTATTAATCACAAAAATATATAGTCAATCACTGTTATCTAACACATAGAGAGTATCTATTTATTAAAGTTATCATAAACTATTATATAACTATTAAATAAACTTGTTTAAAAATAAAATACTAACTAAAACTCCTAACTGAAACATTAAAATTCAATTACAAGATAATAACATATTAAATTACAATTCAACAGTCAATTATCTTTATATAACATATATTAGATTAATATCTTTATAGCTTATTAGATTTTTATAAATAATTAAAATGAAATATTAAGCTATTGTTCATAATAATGTGACATATTAGAATCATGTAGCTTAATTTGGTATACTGAAAAGTTTATATATAAAAATGACTATAATTATTATACTATTATGCAGAGGTTTAATTTTTTTTATTTTTCTGGACTGGCCTATTATGCAACATATTTAGGTATTGCATATTTTTCTATTAAATACCATTCAATTCTATTTCAAATGTTATTAAGTCGAATGTTAATGTATTTTCTTGTAAATTAGTGATACATGAAGCTTTATTTTCTTGTATAATTATTGATTACTCTTAGTGTGAATCACCAATTTCTGTTAGAAAACATGTTTATACTTACTGAATCACTTGCTATCGATCCTTAGATAAAATGTTATGACTCAATATGCCACTAGGATTTCCATGTTCTACTATGTATATTATTTTTATATACTTGTAATATACCACAACATAAACATCTTTATATTGTCTGAGTTATTTGAGAAAACAGTACTATTACTTGGTATTCACCCGCCATATAAGTGTTCATTGATAGATTTCTTTTTTAAGTGAATGCAAAATGATATAGTTTGATATATGGCATGTTATTGATCGGACACCTTTCTCCAGGGACAATGTTTTCATCATTATGTCTTGATATGGTTCAGATAACTAGCTAATAGATATACATTTATTGTCACTTTATGTATTAGATAACTATCACTAGGAACACATTTTATTACAATATTCCATTTATGGCTTTATTTAAACATTCAAAACAAATCAAATATTTATGCAAATAAATGTATGATTTGATTTGATTTGATTTACATAGAGTTTGTTACAAATGTAATAAAATTATGATAGTTACCTGGTATATTTGAAATAATCTATTTGTCAAGATAAACCTGTATTACAGTTATAAACCTGTCTGGTGTCATTAACATATACATAGAAGAAAAACTGCTTGCCGTTACTTGCAAATGTATTTCTTATCAAATAGTCTGTGGCAATTATCATGCTTATTATATAAGTTATCTGGGTTAAAAATAATAGATGCAACAATGTCTATGTGAATACTATAGAAGGCTTTTGCATAGTAATTAAGTATTGTTGATTGCTATAATAATAATAAATATTTCAGTATTGTACTTAACTATTCTAGTTATCAATATCTTAATTATCAACTATATTTTATGCAATAAATTCATAAAGGTGTCACCACAAATTATAATAGAGTTCTCATGGTAACAATGTTAAACTAAAATGAAACTGCCTTCTTACCTTCTTTTTGTAATCAACTTGGTATTTAAACCCATTAAATAAATCAACATATTAACACTCCCGTGTTACTAGTAGCAATTATCTGAGTAAAGTTTTTAAATGAAGCTATTAAAATAATAACATCTTCAGCAATTGTTGCAACTAAGTATGAACCATAGATTCTACTTGAGATAACTACACCTAGATTCTAGAAACAGATGTACTGAGATAATAACTAAGGAAATGTCTCAATGATATAAGTAACTGTAATGATCTACAATTTAATGAATTACTAGTTATACAATCACTTAAGTGTCTGTAATTAAAATGACTAATATCTTTCAAGTTCAGGACTACGTTGAAAGAATGACCAATAAAACATTGTGGTCATCATAGCTCATGGCCATTTTTACCAATGCTCAAGACTTCATGTAAAGGTTTATTTTTACATTTCTAAATGGAATCAGTGCTATTTGAAAGGTTGAGCCATATATTTGCATGCCACATGACTTCTACAATAATGATGTCTTTAAGTCTCTAAAGCAGTAGATGTTTCCTAAACAATGATGTACGAATACAGTCGTGCATAACGCGATAGGTACTTTGCATGGTCAAGGATTGCGCGCGTAGTTATTTATAATGTTGTCAAAATATTCGAAAATAGTTCGTATGCATTTTGTACACATTGCTAGCCTGCCAGTTATAAAAAGTTATAACTAAATCGTCGCAGCAATTATGTTTGCGACGACGTGAGGTCTTAACCTGTAGTTACAGAAAAACTTAATTGGCAATGGACAATTTATCATTGAACTTAACTTAATTGAAAAGTAGAACTGATTTACATTTTATAGATATAAGACCATATGACGTAATGGTTACCTATGTAATAAATAATGATAATAATATCAGTCCTGAATATAAACTCTCATACTGTCGGGCACGGTCGTCTTCCCTGTGAGAAATATTACACCATATACCATCACGCTGGCCCAGAGCGGGTAGGCGGACTTCACATGTCTTCGAGAACATTATAAAGAACTCTTAGACATGCAGGTTGCCTGGCGATGTTTTCTTTCACCGTTCAAGCAAGCGATAATTATTAACTAATTAGTACGCACATAATTTCGAAAAGTCAGAGTGCCTTGGGTTCGAGTTTAAGAACTCTGCGTGGAAGTCCAGTGGTCTCCCAATACATAAAATCCTTACTGATATTATAAACGCGAAAGTTTGTATGGATGTTTGTTACTCTAAAATTACTGGACCGATTGCGATGAAACTTGTTATGAAGATAGCTTGAGATCTTTATTCATACATAGTTTATTGCCCGATATTTCCACGGAAACGGGACTTACGCGAGTGAAACCGTGGGAATAAACTAGTTAATAATATTTGTTCTTTCATAACAGACAATGATAATGATTAATGCACATTATTGGGTAAATGTACTTGTCACTTGACATCTGACCTTCTTGCATGTGATCTTTACAATAATAACGTGTAACACAGATAATATTAATTTGTTAATAACTATTGAGTGTTTACTGTTGACCCCTTTTGACATAAAGTCTCTGTGATAAAAATGTCCAGGAAGATAAATTAGCAGTATTTTGAAATGGTTTTTACAGCTTCTATCATCACTGTTTTTTGTAGTCAGATAATTATAATATTTAAAACGTGATGAGTTTTGAATACAGTAAGAAAATTAACGGTATTATTGTAATGGAGGATCAAAGCTACTTTAGAATATAATTTTACGTTTGTAACATACTGCCACATTTAATGATTATTTGACTCGTAAATGTTAACTATGGAATGTATGTATGTAAATAAAGAAATTTAAGTAATAATTAAATGTCCCTTGAGCGCCGTAGTTAGTCCAGAGATTAAAGTAAGTTTTCGGCCATTACAAAAGACTGTTGTTACCAGCTGCTCAAATAATGTTAATATTAGATTAAACGCTTGTAACGCTAAGATACCCTTAGTGTAGGGCATTAATCAATGAAATATCCAATTAATCAGCCATATGAAACTCGTTGTATAATTAATCAGCTAATCAATGCGATTTATTTGGTTGCAACTTAAATTAATCAACAATTGCACCTTGTAATTAAGATCTGACAAATCTGAAAGTTTATATAAAGTAGTAATCTAAAATTGATTACAAAATAAAGGTCGAATTTTTCGACTACTAGGCGACCAGTCATCATCTCAGCTGAAAGACGTCCACTGCTGGTCTCCCCTATAGCTTTCCACATAGACCAATATTGGGCCACCCGTATGCAACTGCCTCCCGCATCTCTTACTAGGTGCTCGGTCCACCTGATCTCTGCCTACACAAACTAATTTGCGAATCGACAAGTTATTGTACCGCGTGGGAATCGAACCAACACCACTGTGAACCCCCATTTTTTATTACGCCAACGTGGTCTACGTTGGCGTGACAAAAAAATGGGGTCAAGTCTCTCGTGGACCCCTGGGGGTCCACCTGGATCACTTTGGGAACTAAGAATATATACAATATAGAGGCAGTTTTGCTTTCATCTAGCCTAGGGCTGGTTTAAGAACGGTTGCTGTAGTGATCTTGCTACATGTGAGAGTGCAATATTTTTAGTAATTAATCGTAATTGATAATAATGTAAGAATTTTTGGTTAAATTTTGATCAATGCAACACTGGCTGCGCATAGAGAACTGTTTTCTTTTTAAACTCCTTAAGTCACGTACACGTATAAAACAACGTTATCTATTATTGCTATCCTAAACGGTGGCGAGCCTTTCACCTATTTAGGACTGTTTAATAATTTATTCATCTGACAACCCTTCGAAATACGGCAGACGAAACTTGCTGGTCCAACCTTGGTATTGGGTAAATTTTACTAAATATTATACCATGGCGAGTACCGTAGAATAATTGTGTCATTTGTTTACATTAATCTGCCCCTGTGGCGCAACTATAGTGAATGCATGAGGTTATTTTATATTAAGGTTCGATTCCTAAGTCGGATAACGCATTTCTGGGTTTTCCTGTCAAGAATTTCTCAGTAGCAACACGGAGTTTAGAATTGTTACCGGTAGACGGCAGTAGGCTCGACCCTATTACGTCGGAACTAAACCACAGGCCAGACCAAATATTCTATCACATACACAACACCATCTAGCCCAAACTAAGCAGAGCTTGTACTATGGGTGCTAGACAATGGATAAACATAAATATATACTTTTTTTTTAAATGGGTTTGGATGTATTACACCTCTGCTTCCCCGGCAGAGGCCTTCGGCGATATAGGCATGTAACTGTATGTACGTAACTACCATTAATACAAGAATTTTATTTTATTCTAAATCGAATTAACTAATGAAGTACAAACACATATATCCTGTTTTAAATAATAAATATTCTTATACAATTTTCTTCACATATTTATGCATAGTTATTCGTCGGCTATGAATAGGCTTAATATACAAATATTAAGTTGGTAAACTACTTATCTTTGTGTTTAGTCGATCGACACGTGTCCTTACATGTGAACACCACATACTTTCACTAACTAATGTATTAGGTAATATACTTATGAATTGGCAATACGCTAACCACGAATTAGAAATATACAGATGGCCGTTTATATATATATGTATGTTGACTACAACGAACGCCTACCAACCTATCGCAGACACCAGTCTCTCACAAATATTATTGAGAATCATGATCCAAGTAATTACTTATTCCTATTTTTGGATTTTGTTAAGATAGATATAAACAATTTTGTTTTTGTATTCAAAGCGGGGTGTAAACCTCCAGTAACACGGTACATACGCACGCGTGTGTGCATGTGCGTCTATTTTGGCGTGATATATTGCGCTGGCCATCTGTTTTCATTTAATCTGTGCCCCAACAAATGGCCTGTTGGTATCAAGTCACCAATGTAGACATGCTGCTGTCATTTTTGCGTACAGATTGTTACGTAGATCCATAATCTGTCCTGTTATGTCGGACACTGTCAGGCAGAATCGGGACTACCGATTGAAACGTCACCGTATGCCTACCATCTACTAGCACTTAGCTAGAGGGATTCAAAGGGATTTGTGTCAACTAATACTCATTTAAATCTCTTATGTCAAGATTTATACTAGATTGTTTCGAAAGTACGACAGAAACAAAATGATTTGTAGCAACTTTTAGACTCAGATTTCGAAAGCCTGTATTACGTAAAACAGAAAAATCGTTGCCGTAATAAGCAATATCGATTATCTTATATCCTATGTTTACAAACTCCTAAATATCCGGAGCGTGGGCGTCTGGGAGCGTTCGATGTGGGGTGTGAGGCAGACGGGGAGGTTCTCATGAATGAAACTCCGCATCTGACCTGCAACGTTACGTAACAGTTTGGCACGCTTTCATGAATAAGAACGTCTGAACACTGCATCTGACTTCATTCAATGTTATATTATTCATGATTTTAATTAAAACCGGCTGCTTCAAAACCTTGTTATTTTTTCGGCGCCACCGAGTATCACTTTCGTTCTGCGTCGACGTCAAACAAGTGAAAGTTTGAACTATAATTAATTCTGTTTCTTTCTATATTATGACATCGATGGTTCGCTATGGTCGTATGATATGACGTGAATTTGAAACGACACACGTGGAGGTATTTATTTTTTGGTTTCACTATTGTTTAATACTTTGTTGACTGTTCCGTCCTGCCAAAAATAGCCTGCATTTATTCTGAATAAATAATATTTTTGCTAGCCAAACCGGAATTCATTAGCAGAATTTTGTTTTGATTCTTATGGCGGTCCCAGATATAGGATATACTCAAATGAGTATATAAAGAGTAAATTAAAATAATTGTACAAATATCTCATCTTGCTCAGATATTTGCCTGATATTTTATATGTTATAATTGAGCAAAGCGCATGCGCGACATTTTCATTATATTAATACTAGTAAATACTGAATCGCCACAGCATTATATATAATATAGTCGTCTATTATGTCTGCAGAATTAGCAAAAACGTGACATAACGCGAAATTAAATATTTTCGATGTCATTTGTAGATATTTGCAAGTCTGAGACTTGTTATACCATTGCAAAGCATACAAAAAATTCTTCGGGTATGGGCATGTGTGATTACATTTTAAGTCAACGCATAAATTATCTATGAAATTATACTTTGACGTTGCCAGTAATTTAGGAATAAAGCACAGTTAAATAGAAAGTCCAAGTAAAAAATCTGCATATCTGCGTAATCTCCCTGATGTTATCGAAGATATTTGATGTCTGCCAACCGCACTGGGCCAGCGTAGACCTTGGCCTAACCCAACTTACACTGAGAAGAGACTCGTGCCCAGCAGTGCAGCAGTGGGTCAATTTAATAAAGGGATGATATTATTATAAAACAGTATCATATAGGAGTACAAACACTACTAGTTATTGAAACGATATTACATGTAGGTCAAGGTGTAAGTCGTCTATTTATATTGTAATCCGAAGGCTTCGATGTGACATAACAGACTCAATGTAGGTACTGTACAATCGCAGATGTGCTATCGGATGTCGAATCGCGCAATTATTTACTTGTGTAAATTCCACGTATTGCTAAAAGTATTACCAGTTTAATGGAGATGTTTATGCAATGGCACAATTCCGTCAATATTGTAGTTTGAATGGTTCGAAAAAAATTGTTTAAGAGGAAACGATTTTCTCAGTTTATTATGCGCCTTCGATGTCTGTATTCTAAATTTACTGTTTTAAGTATCTCTGTAGTATTAGGCAGAAAGAAGTATATCACGTATAAAACTGGCTACATTCATGCTAAATAGGGGAGTATGTCGTTTACCGATAATTGCAGGCTTGAAGCTATTACTTAAACCTTGATAACAGAAAAACTCAATAATACGTAACCGAAACTGCAAATCAATACTCCTTGTAATTGCCAGTTGCGCAAGCGCTGATAGTCTTAGGTACCACTTTATAAATACAGTGGATTTTTTTAAGTATATGGTTTTATAGGCTTGTTTAAATAGAACATAGTTATTTTACATACATGGTCTCACTCCTATACCCTCGAAATGTTACGCAATATATCTCGAATTACCATATTGCCCCAGCAATGACTTTAAGTCCCAAAAGAGCGAGCCTATTGCCGTACCGGACTCAGTTCCAGACCCCGTGTTGCTACTGAGAATTGATTATCAGAAAAAACCCATAAACACTTTGTTTGATCCGGCAATCAGTTGCATTCTCTACCGTTGCGCCACCGAGTCGATCTTTACTTCTTATTACGTGATATATCTGACATTGATCAGGAGCAGTAGTCCGCTAGCCACCTACTCGGCCGTAACCGTTTGTGTCAAGTAAACAGCAGTTTTATTGGCCTGTCGCCGGTGTAGATTAACGTTTTTTATACAAGTGAGATAGCAAACAAGCGTACAGTCTCCCTGAAAAGCGGTAACTGTTCCTTAGTGACACTTGCAATACTGGGTCACAAATTAGACAGGCACAGAGAGTCGCGTTAGCGCAACATGAAAAAACTGATCCACTCATACATAGATGCTTTACACACTTGTGTTTTTAGCGTTCTGCAAACTAATGCCAGTAGCAGACCGTGCAATTTTGCCGGCAATGTATAAAAGATATGGCATTCTATGCAACAACGTATAAAAAGGACTCAAAGACAAAAGTCAGTCCGTTCATGCCCGACAAAACAGACTACCCGCCGTGGCGACCATAATCGCGAGCATCAGATAGGCGAATTTATAAAAATTATAAATACGTTTTATAATATAAGAAATAAACATAGTAAACTTTTTTACCGTCGTCTGTGGAAGGCCTTATGGAAGAAGTTGGTCGTGTGTCAAGATCGACATTGCCGCAAGGCTGCTTTGCTGTCATCTTCTATAAGATAAGATCTTTACTATACCTATAGAAAATTGCAACTCATCTTGTCCAGCTGTCATACTTTTGGAAGAAGTTTTCACTTAACTTCTACTTCATAACTTATATAAAATTCTCGATTGGCGACACAGAGATACAAGGCTGTTCTAGCGGCACATTGTGTTTGAAAATTCTGTAGAAAGGTTAAACAAAAGCGCTCAAGATTGTGCCGCTGAAGCAGCGTTTGGAGAGTCTCAGTATTGTGTGCGATGTCTGAGAAAAACGTTTCATTTGTCAAAAGCATCGTTAGTGCTGCTAAAAACCATATGAAGCGTTGATGATAATTAATTTGAGACCCTTTGACTATTTAGTGACAATGAATATTAAGACATGGACGATTTATTTTGTTTAACGTTAGTCACTTTTAATATAATGACTGTAAAACAAAAATAGATAGTACATTATATGTACATCCTAATAACGATGCTCGCACACAGACGCGTTTATAGAGAGATTTCTACTTACTTGACTCAAACAGTCGTTCCTTTTGTATCAATATTACTGACTTCAATATCAGATATATGTAATAAGAACTATATTTTACGTGATTCATCTATTCGGCTAGCGTCCAGACAATGCTTTTATCATTATGCCTTTAGCTTCTAAATTAAAATGTTCGACTATAAAACAAACTTGTTAAAATAGACCACCATACTGGCACAAAAAACAGCGTTTGCGTAATTTGTTTTTGCTCGACAAGGGATTCGAATCATCAATCGAAGATGTTCAGATCAGAGTAGAGAAGCAACTACTACATAAGCCATATAGTCAATTAACGAGTAATGTTTTGGTATGCCGTACGTAAGCAGTCTCTTTATTAATATGACATCACCTCGTGTCCGTAGTAAACACTTATATTGTGCATTCAATGCTTTGTGCCACGATATTTTCATTCAATCTTGCATGTCTTACAATTTCATTCTACATTCGTATTGGTGAACTTTTACTTTGAGTTGCTTGTAGCAATTATTACGTATTTCAAACGTTTCCTTGCTTGCAATTCTATGAAACTTTATAACTCACATTTATATCGATAAACTAATCGAATGTGTTGTATGGTTTATAATAGTGGGATAAAAATGTGTATTTCGTTATATATACAATGTAGCAGGTGTTCTTGTTTACTACGGGGTTATAGTAATATGTATTAAACCAGCTTATATGTATAAGGGCAATGTTGACGGTATCGCTATATGATGATAGTAGTGATCCCTTCTGACTCTTTAAAAGATTATTCAATCATGTATCATATTAATTAGTAATGAATTCTAATAGGTGTTTCTTTGTGACCTAAATGAATTATTTTGGCTTTCCTGAAAAATTTAATACTCGGAATTAATTATGTCAGGATGACTTCAACGATCTTGTAAATATAGAAAATAAAACATGTTTAGTATAATTATTATTTACGTCAACTCACGCGTGCACATTTTTAACTAATGTACCGTAAAAATTGATGAGCAATTACATACTGTTTATACAAATTTATTAATGTACCAAAAATACCTCGGATGTTATTTGCGATTGTAGAGTATTACTATATGCACGCTTTTTATAAATTCGAAGAAATACCTATGTTATAAAAAAGTTGTTTACGGATTCGTGTATCCGAGGTATTTTTGGTACATTAATAAATTTGGCCATCATAGATTTTAACGACTTAATTTATTTTAGCTTTTTGAAGAGTATTTGTTCCTATTCTCATACTAGTACGTGGAAGTACTCTGTTTGCGATCACTTAATACTTACATACAATCGGCTTAGAGCCTTGTATTTGGATTAGCGATGTAGTAAGGTCACTGACCTCGTCACCAATGGCAGTCGCTACACTGATATTGACATTCATGGCTGTACTAGTAATGTAATTATTACATACTACGGATAATTTGTCTATTGATACAAGAGATGAGTGGAATATAAGTATACATAGATACCTACATAGTCTGACGCCTATTTCCTCTAAGTGTTATAGATACTCACATTATCTTTATATATATAAATCTTCTTTGCGTGTGTTTGTTATTAAACTCCTAAATGGCTGGACCGATTTTGATGCAATTTTTTGTGTGTTGAAAACACAAAAAATTGTGAAAAAGTGGATTCGAGAATGGTTTAGATTTGTTTATTTTTTCGTGTGTACCTACAAGGCAACGTCTCTCAGGACAGCTAGTACCAAATATAGTTTTAGATCTAACGTAAGAGCGGGCCAGTCTATTGCTGTTTACCGGGCTCAGATCCATATTCAGTGCTGCTACAGAGAACTTCTAGATAGGAAAACCAATAACCTTTTCCCCGACCCAGGCAACAGACCCGAGATCTCATTTACAGTACTACCGTCCACTAGATAGATCCAAATGCACCACGAATCTCAGTAATAGATATTCTTAAAGTGTATTTTCGTAAACTAATCTTACAATAAATATGGAGGCCTTAAATCATATTAAACGCGCGTGAACCCTCAATACATTTATCATCCATCCCCTATTTTACATTTCATGCGATGTGCTAGAAGAATAAAAAGTATATTTGTACCCATATTTTATATTTTATTCACAGACAAGAATACGCATTATTACATAGAGTAATGTTCGTTATGAACATTAGGTTTACGTTCTAGTTTTCCACGAAGTCACGTCTGTAACGAACCCAGTAACTGTTTGTTCAAATAAAGAGAGCTCAAAGAAAATCCTAGTCGTCACGACTGTATGACTGTGATTTAGCACTTGTAATTTGAATTGTGGATAAAATATGAACAGAATACCCTGTTAAGATAACGATGTTTTTTATCTTACTTGGTCGGGTTTTCTTGCGTCGAAACTAAGAATTGTTTTCTTCGCTCGAGATATTTACGTAACATTTTCGCCTTCTACATATCTCAATTCACGGTATTGTATAAGATTTTTTGCGACTACCGAATATACTATTTTGGCTTTATATTTTTTATCTGTAAGATAAAAAAGATGTTTACAGTCTAAATATAGTCTGTAGAAGTTCGAAGTTACCTCGTAAAGATGCTGTAAATTTGAAACAAACTCCAAGGTCGAGGGTTGAAACCGCAGACATATTCAGGCTACCCGGCTCCCGGGAATTTATTTCAAAATGGAGCATCGTTTATACAGTATCTAAAACTTTATTGTTACCGCAACTGCGGGCAATACAAAGTGTAGGTATGCTTAATGTATTGATTTTTAGATAAGTAAAGCCTTTAATAGTAGACCAGTTGATACTCAAGGCTACGCTTGAGTGACACTTTGTTTGTAAAAGTGGTTTGTTTGCTTGTCAACATGTTTTTTTAACGAATTGATATAAAATCGGGTCATTCGTACATAATATAAATAAATTTGAATTCAATGCGTACATTTGTATGAGAATACTGTAATGAACTTACTAATGGGAAATTGCTGATTCTGAAAAGTTATTGATGGTTACAATGAACTAGATATGATATTTTTTGCAAATGTGAGTGGTGTGTACACCTTTAAGTAATATATTTACACTGTATTTAGGATTAACGGTATTAAATGTAACACATTGTTTGTAAATATAAAGTTAGTGGGACTGAAAAAAAAAAAACCATCTAAACATCTTTAAAAACTTTCATATGATGTATTAGCAGGATTTAATTATCGTATATGGTAAACAATTTATTATAATTTTCTAATAATATTTGTTGAATTCAAATTATTTTAGTAATTAGCAGATAATGTGATTTACTGTTCTATTTTGTTTTATGTCTGTTTTTATGGAATTATTTTAAGTCATCAGTCTCAACCTGTATAAGAAATCAATAATTGATGAAATGTGGTTTTATGATTTGAACAATATCATTTTATTGAAATATTATGAAAGCTCTCACTATCAATTATTTCGATTTTATAAAACAATTTTATTCTGCCGTCTTAAAGTCTGGAACCACCACAGATGTTAATACTCATACCGGTATATTATATCCCTTACGTGTTGATTCATTTCTGTCTCTACACAAAACCTTGAATAATAAACCTATATTTTTTGCACCGCAAACTTCATTATCGGACATTGACTTGAAATGGCTTGCCATTTCAAGTCTGTTGAACGAATGCGGTGAAATTAAACCATAATTTGCGTACCGTTTTGTGTAAAATGCTAGTGGTGGGCGGTAGTCCTCCATCCATTTCACTGAATTTCACTTTACTGCAATTTACTTTTAGTGAAACTAAGACGTAATATCAACGTAACAATTATTTTAAATTGCGCTGGCTGTGTTTTTGCGGTGACTCGTGTAATCGTTTGTGAGGGTACGCACAAACAAATGTATAAAATATTTGCCTACCCTCACCCTTTGGGAAAACAACAGAGTGATTTAAAATGTGAATGTTTATGATATATTGTTCATAAAAAAAGCAACAAAAGGTCAATATGAAATATGTTGCGGGACGTATGTACACATATATGTGTATATATATGTACATAGGTATAATGCGACTGACCACTTTCACTACGCTTAAACACTTAAACTACACATATTTTTCATTTATATTTTTATGTAAAATGTTACGTGACCATACGCACTGTTGTACCATACGCACTGTTGTACGCACAATTAGTCTTGTGTTGCAAGATATGGTAGATGCAAGTAGTCGTTATAAATAAATACGCAGATAACGTAATATTTCTATGAACTTGTCCACTTGACTTCGTTAACTGCGAGGAAATGACGGTCATAAATAACAATGGCGAATTACAAGTACTATTCAAAGGACATGTCTTGTTTTCTTGCTACTCCGTTTTACGATTTATTATTTTTAATTAACGTGTTACAGTCATTTTGCACCATGTAATTTACTTTAATGTGTCAATTTAATGCCAATATATATATTATTTTCTTTTTGGGTGCATTTTTGCGTTATCCATCGTGTTGCGGGCCGACGCTCTTTTTGGTCTATATAAATGACCTCTGTGGCCAAAATTTACCTAATGCCAGTATTTTTACGTTTGCTGATGATACGGCCATAGTCTTTTATTCAAAGACTTGGAACGAGGTTGTTTGTATGGCACAGACAGGTCTTAAAGTAATATATAAATGGTTACGCGACAACCTACTTACATTGAATGCTAATAAAACTAAATATATTGATTGCCTTTAGAGTAACTCAGCGTTCTGCGCCCGGGACACCTATCGTTATCAAACTGCATTGTAATGGGTGTAGTATTCTTAATAACCTGACGTGCCAATGTTCTATTCTTGAACAAGTACCAGCCATTAAATACCTAGGTGTAATCATAGACCAACGGTTGGCTTGGACAGCCCAAATAGACGCCCTAACTAAGAGAATCAAAAAGCTCTCCCATATTTTTAAAAAATTGCGAGTCGTTGCTGACGCTAAGGTTCTGAAAGTCGTCTATTTGAGTTTGTGCCAGTCTATTCTAACCTATTGTGCAACTGCGTGGGGATCCACTCACAAATCAACTTTACTCAGACTTGAAAGAGCTCAGAGAGCTATCTTAAAGATAACTTTTAGAAAACCTTGGCGCTACCCAACTGATCTCCTATATTCCGAATGTGAATTTCTTCGAGTAAGGCAATTATTCATAACGGCGACCATTTTAAGATACCATAAGAACGCCAAAGCTTTAACTCGCTTTACACACAGAACGCTCAAATGGGATAGACCAAAAGTGCGCTCATCTTTTGCTCACAGGAGCTATAGATTTCTTGGAGCATATCTTTACTCACAACTGTACGCATTTAATAACAAAATAATATGTATGAATAGGGCAAGTTGTAAAATTGTAGTTTGTAAATGGTTAAAATCAAAAAATTATAGTGAAACTGAGAACATACTACAGGTTAATATGTGATGATACTTAAAATTATATATTATTGAGCAATACTGTTAAACTATTTATTTATTTAAAATTTGATTTAGTTAATGTTTAGATGTATAAACACACACACACACACACACACACACACACACACACACACACACACACACACACACACACACACGAACGCGCACGCGAGTGTAACAAGCACATGAAATGTAAGTGCAAAGTAGTCCTACTCATATTGATTCCATAATTGTAATGTAACACTGCTTGGGGTGATCTTTCTGGTGCCCACGACACAGGGAATCCTAGTGTGGGTCCAGTAAATCATGTATAACGAATGTAAAAAATTTGGAAGCAATAAACTTATTATTATTATTATTATTATTATATGATATGTACATTTTTATTGTATGACAGCGTAAAGGTTTATCTTTAATTTTATGGTTCATAATATAAAAAACATATAAGCTGTCCACTTGTGACCACGGTCAGTGCAACCTGGCCAAAACATAAAAGGTAAATACCTATCACAATCGCTATAATTCTTCTTATTTATTACATAGTTCAGTTATTTACAAATTACATTACATAGCGTATTATATTCTATATATAATCTAACAATTTTGAGTTATCTAGACTACACATAATCTATGTATTCCATAACAGTCTCTCGAGGGCCTATAATATCCAGCGTCACACTTTATTTTAAAGTCTTATATCTTTAAACGTTCGGGGAGAGGTGTTATGCACCCAAATTGCTCCAGCTATTGTTTCAGATTTATGGTTTGGAAATTGCTTGTTTAGGAGTTATTAGCTTCCATTTACGCCACTGGTCCGAAAAATCGTCATTATTTACATAATATTCGTATCTATCTTAAATAATAAAGTATACTTTGTCATGATGTTTGCACATGCGCTCCGATACTTAACATATCGCGTGATACTGTTTGTAAATAATTATTAACTCTATAATTATTTAGATAAACCATAGGTTAGGTCATCGTTTGACGTTGTGTTTTGTTACTTATTACCTTTATTGTCTAAACAGTGATGCAAGGAAGTAAAAGAAACATTCTATGTTGTCTAGGTCATGAAAGATTAAAGAAAATATAACTAAAAAACAGATTTGGCGGTGGTTCATTGTTCTTTTTATTTTATTCTTGCTTTTACACGCGGCTTCTCAACCGTTCTAAGAAACGTAACTATCCCTCTGAAACGAAGTGTGTATTTTCATTGTCGCTATAGCAAAAAATAATAATATACCAAAATGACGAATTTCTAAATGGCCGTCATGCAAATTGAAAAGAAATACATACAGTGATGTCTTGTACGATGGTACGTCATCCTTCGTGTGCAAGTCCGGCTTGTGTTTGGTTGTTGGTGGTTTCTTACTTAATTACTGAGTGCACTCTTCATATTAATTATCTTAATTCTTGGTCGTTAACGATCTTTTCCGCAAGTTGAACAAAAACTGATGTTATAAGCGTACTTTGAAGTTCTTTTCATGCTTAAACCTCCTTACAGTTGAAGTATTCAAACTTATAACACCATTGTATTTGTGTCGAGATTAAAATCATAAATAATCCCGATAAGATTACATTTTAGTACTAAAACTGCAATCGTTTAACCATTATTACAAGCCGATGTGTGTCGCCAACATAACATAAAAAGTGTAACACTTTGTGTTGATATGTATACTTTTTATGTTATGTTGGCGACACACATTCGTATTATAACTAGAATTAAGGTTGCACGCACCGTATTGCGTTCATTCTTTTTTCTTTTAACAAATTTAGTAAGATCATTTTGGATTGTAAATTACTAGTATGTTAGTAAAACTATATTTTTCAGTGTTGATATGCAACAATCAAGATCTGTTGACAGAAAATGCGATAAGTTACGTTGGGTCACTATTGAAATAATAATTCTATTTATTATAATTTATAATAATAGTACCAGCATACGTGTTTTGTGTACATTTCAAATCTATACTAATATTATATAGCTGAAGAGTTTGTTCGTTTGGTTGAATGCGCTAATCTCAGGAACTAGGTACTGTTTCGGATTAAACATTATTTAAGTATTGGATAGACCGTTTATCGAGAAAGGCTATAAGCGATATAACATCACGCTGCGAACGATAGGAGCGGAGCATGAATGAAAAATGTTGCAAATACGAGTAAAATTCTCTTATGTGACGCAGACGAAGTTGCGCGGAATAGCTAGTTAATATTAAAATCGTTACATAATATTACGTGGTATTAAATATTCACATGAAGTTCAAAAAGGTGTTTTTTATTTCCGCGTATTATTTTAACGATAAGATAAATGATTAGATAGTTAAGAAAATGTAAAACTATCTTGACATTACTTTTAATATACTTGTATCATAAAACACAATGTCACCTGATATTTTAACTACACAAAGTTTTACATTTGTGCACTATGTAAAGTGTAGTATTTTTGTCAATCGGTCAATCATATATCTTATTTATTTGGTAAATAAACAATTCTTTAAAAAATAATTCAATAACTTCTTTCAGAATATATTTGTTCTATACCAAAAAGAATTGAAAACCTGTTAGGCATTACATAATGGTTCTCTATTTATAGTCTCTAGCTACCAGCACGCCATATTTGTTAACAGAATAAGCAATTTAAAAAAGGCACCTTTTAGTCTTGGTCTAGTTCCTGCATGTGTAGTTGCCTTAGGTATATTAATACAGTCATCTGTACTAATCATATGATACTGGAGCGTGCAAGACCATCGAATTATTGAACGTAAAAGGAAGCATTGCATTGCCCAAAATTGCGAACAAATAATTTATATTTATACTTCATTGCGTCAAACATTAAAGAACTGTGTGTAATGCTCCGTCCATACATTTCCGCGGTATCGGCTTAGGGAGGTGCCTCATTAGTGCGTTGCGTTGCGTCGTCGCAACGGATCAACGCATTGTATGCCACATCTGCGCTGCGACGACGCACGACCTCGCAGAAGCTGCTATTTTAGTTTATAAGGTAATATATAAGGTTGACTTAAGGTAGAATGTGAGTAGCGATAGCTCAGTGGGGAGACCAACAGACTGCAATGCAGAGGGTCTCGGGTTCGAACCCACGTCGCGCACCTCTGACTTTCGGAAGTTATATGACTTTTCGAAATTATGTGCGTCTTGATTGACAATTATCGCTTGCTGCGTGCCTCGGAGAGCATGTTAAGCCGTTGGTCCCGGCTGCCATGAACATCTATGGCAGTCGTTATTGGGGAAGTTGACACAAAAGATCCCACTGGGTCGAAGTGTCGCCAGTATGTACTGACTGGCCCACACACACAAGATGAGATAAGGTAGAAAGTGAATAATTATTAAGTTTAGGGTATGATGGAGCTGGCACGTCCGTGTGCGGCTTAAAGCTCCCAAATAAAAATAATTTAAATAAAGAGTCGTGCGGAACGACCACACTTTTATTCAGTAATATTTGTGTTGTTGTGTTTAAGTGTCGATAGCATCCATCGATATAATTAAATTTCACTAACTCGATCCGAAATAGCACTACCTGTTCTAGCCAAATATGGTCTTATCGAGATGTTTCCAAACAATTGTATAAATAACCAAGTGTTCTATTCTCGGATAATGTTAATTTTGCATTTAACTGTATTGATAATTACTTGTTGTACTGTTGACATTAACGGAACATGTTTAAAATGTCAAGTTAGTGAATAAAATCATGAATAAACTTATTACGTCAATGCATCATGCGTCAATACATATATATATATACTCGTATATACTTAGGCCCACGCATGTTACCCGCAGTGTTAATTAATATCATAGTACCTTTTAATATTTGGAGTTTTAACTAGCTGATAGTACTTTATTTGCAGTAAAACGTTAGCAAACAGTTTAGTTATAGGTTGTATATCAAAGCTGAAGGTATTAATGTTTTAACGGAATCTTTTAACGTTCGATAGCTTGTTAAATCTGCATTGTTTAAGCTTTATGATAGACGTGACCCATGATGACATTTTCTTACGCTTAGCATAGCTACTGTGTTCGGCAGAAGGCAATAGACCCGTCGCCCATTGAATGCGACCTAAACATGACTGGCTCATTGTTTTGTGTTTCTGCGGTGAGTAGGATTCCAAGCTGCTTTAAAATAAGGTGTGCGGTCAGGAAATTTACTTCTTGGAATGGTCGGCGACCTGCGAGTAATGTCTCTAGTGTTGCTATGGTAAACTCTTACCATCAGGCCGTATCCTTTTTCTCTACTTGATATAACAATATTTCATTCTCATTTTGTCACCACACTTGCAATCGTTTTCCGAATGCCCTCGACAAACGTACAACTGTGGTTGTGACTGAATTGGAAACAGAATTCTGCTGCAGCTGTTCGTAATTGAGCGATATAGGCAATAACTTGCGGTTATTATATAAAATCGATAACCTCGTAAATTCGTATTAATTTATATTTATTGCAATGCAGTGGGTAGGTATACCACTATTATCGATATCGTACCACTTCGCATCACGCCCTGATAGCGCTTATCTTTCCCGATAGTACACGTAGATATTTTCATGCGAGTGATGGATACGCTAACAGAATAGAACAGAACAACCTGTAAAATATTAGAACCATACATGTCGATTTCTGTTCGCAATGAGTCTGTTACAACGTCAGTACAACTGTTTAGATTACTTGGAAGCCGCATGGTGTGTAGTAGTAGCGATTTTGGAGTATGATTACTATAAAAATTGATTGATTCACTGATAGTCCGTGCCTGAGCGATTTTTCTTTCCATAATTGTAATGTTGTTCTATTTACAATATATTTACTGGTGCGAAATTACAAACTTGCAAAGAGCTTAACATTAGCAGTTCCAGTGATGTGACCCAGTTTCAGAATTGAAACGGTAGTTTCGTAAAATGCATTTTTTGTCCAGCATTGATGTGTAGGTACAGTTTGTCTTTTTTCAACCTCGTATTGACACATCGGGTCCATGTCAACGCCACTGCAGAATAAACTAGCGAGATTTGAGACTACAGCTGGATTAAAATTTTATTCAATATATCGGAGTAGAAATTCTTATATGTATGCCGTGAATTTCCATTTATTAACTACCATCCGATCGCGTGTAATATGGACCGCGTTCTGCTCTAAGTAATAAAAGAGCTGCTTTGCTATCGGCGGAAGGGATCATAATATAAAATAAATCAATATCATCAGTACAACTACTGATAGCAGCGCCTTCTCCAGTACCCGAAACTCTACTCACCGCTGGAATACAACTGTTATCTGGCTGCGATTTTCTATAAAGTCTTCACTTTATAGAAAATCGCAGCCAGATAACAGTTGTCTTCATACTTCGTAGTTCGATTATTCGAGGAGCTAGGCCATTTTTCTGATTAAACACGTCTAACTTTGGCCATCTCTTGGGGTGCTGGAATCATTCCCATGCCTGTCCTATAGTATTGCACTTATTATTTCGTTTCGTATTTTTGTCAATCTTTGAATAACCAAAAATGTGTTATTGTTATTCGAACAAATGGGATATGCGCTTGACCTTTTCTAAATCCGTTAAATACTATGCCCTGCAGATCCTAAAATAATGTGGTTATATCTAATACACTTGCACGATGAAAATCGTAGAAACCTAAAATTGATTACAATTCTCATCGTTTTAAAATGACGTAGAATTTTCCCGGCATTGTTTTAAAACGTTATTGTCATTTAGTTTCATATACAGTTAACGTTAAGAGATATTTATTACTAAGTACCAGTGTTTAGTAAACAATAAACATTAAACATACATTAATCGTGTTGGATCCACGTGTACAATCTTTATCTCAATCAGTATGCGTTTGACGAAGCGAGGAGATAATTATCGTGATAAATGATTCATACACCTGCCAATGTCTCTGATAGCCTTGTATATCTCAATCTGTGTTGAGATACTCCAGTAGATTGTTTATGTGACACGGCATCCTAATCCTTATGGCTCAGACGGTGCTTTTATCACATGCCGGTTATGATTTAGGTGGCAAGACGTATCTGATGATGATGGAAGTATCTCACATAGCTTTATTCATAAGCTACTCGTGTGAGCTACTGGTAATTACACGTGCTTACGAATATGATTACAGGTATTTAAAAATACGTTTATAAAAAATGACCTAATAAAGTAATTTACGCCTCAAACTATATGCTGACACACTTTTAGAGAAACCATAAAAGATCTATCCGTTTTGGGGAACGAAATTTGATATCCTTAAAACTTTGATTTTCTGGAAACACTACGCTAAATGCCTTTTAATCCAGTTGAATAATTAAGTGGCATTGTAACAAATGTCACATTTCTAAAATTGCAATCTACGTAGATAAAAAGTAACTAAGTTAAGTACATTTTCTTTGAAATCGCTGTCATTTATCATTAATAGAATTAAACTATTTTTAATCATGTGAAATACAAAAAGATATGTGACAAGATTTGAGAATTGTGTAGATATATGGCGAGAATGGATGACAAGACAGCTAGAAAGGGAGAGCTAGATTATCGAGCTTTAATCAGATCGGATACATTCTGGTGAAAGGCGACGTTACAGTACCCTAAACCAACAAGCGTACATGAAAAGTGATGAGTGACGCTACAAAGATATGTACATAATATGTATGTTAGGATAGGCGCAAGTAAGAATCCGTTGTGGACAAAGACCTACCTCACCGAAAATAGACGCGAGTACGTATACGAGTAGTAAACTACATTATGTTACACATCAGACTACAAAAAAAACATAGATCAATTATTAAATTTTCCTACTCGAAACAAAACTTGTCGCAAGGATTTCAGGAAATAGACTGGATTTGTTAACTATCGACCTTGTTTAAAGGGTAAATGTCCCGTCGTGAAAATACTGGTTTAATGTCGATGACCTGTGGATCTCGAAATTTACTTTTTGCGAATGTCCCGGTCGCCGTAAAAAGTTGCTCTGCATAATATCATTTGCCCTTGAATATTCTAAATAAATGTAAAAGTTTGTGAATATATTTCGATTGCTTACTCAATCACACTCACATTGTGAATCTGATTTGGATAAAAGTTGCCACAGAGATAGACTATGTCATGGATTAATCCCAATATGCGTACCCGGGTATCACGCGGGTGAAGACGCGGTCCGAACCTAGTGAGTCATAATTTTAACGCATAGTGATTGATATATTTAAGGTCAATAGGTTATTGAATGATTAAACATCGTATATGCATACAACAGGGTCTCGGTCAGCTGCGGCTGTTTTGGTGCTGAATTTGCTATTTAAATTTCTCATTTTATTTTTAACATAGTTAAGCATCTACTTATATTATATTCATACGCAAACTATATCATTTACAAAATGTTTTTAAATATTGTTGATATGGTCGACGTCTGAGCTGCATCTTGGTTGCAGATTAACTGATGACGTCAGTTAAACTAAACCTGTGTATAAGTGAGTGCTAAGACAATTACCTTAATTAAATAATATTTATATTTTGATGTGCTTGATGACTTGTGAATGAAATCAATAACTAGGTATACATTAAACATTTAAAAATCTTAATAAAATATTTCATTTATTTTGAGACCTTTACACCGATGTCGAAAAGACCTTACGGTCTATAACAGTAATAAAGATTTCCATCATTACAGCTAACTAGTAGGATTCTTAGCTGTTATTACAATTTAAAATCCGCTTTGGAATAAATTCGTCCTTATAGGAGCTACAAAGCATTATTACTATTAATTTTCCTCCTGGAAACTATATTTATATCTATAGCTAATTAAGTTAGCAACAACTGGATCAGTTTTATATTTCTAATAAGTATAATATTATAGCTGATACTTAAGTGCCTGTAATTAATATTAAACCCAATTAAAAGATCTCACGCCTACGATACCTCCGTTAGATAAAGCGGTGCTATTTATTATTTATAGATTAATTATGTCAACAGTTTATCTCGAATAATGTAGAAATATTTTATCTCAAAAGTTATTGACCGATCGCTGCTCGACGCTTCCTAACTGATTGCTAGTTACAAGTTCATGAACAATGAGCTATCAGTTATCTGTCTGACCTTATTAGCTACTGATTTTGTTAGTAATTGAATCAATATAGTGTAATTAATTATACTTATTATGATACCTTATCTAGTCACGAACCTTTTTTACCTAGAAACAATTAAGTAAATAATCGAATATAATATCGTGATTATTCTGTAGGTATGGCTGCAAAAACCAGTTTTTTGTTTCTAATATTCCTGCTAACATTCGGTGTATTAAAGCCGCAAAACATTTTTGTATCTGGGTATTCCTGCTACCGTTCGGAGTATATAGGCCGCAAAAGATTTTTGTATCTCGGTATTCCTGCTAACGTTCGGTGTATTTAGGCTGCAAAGGAATTGCGCGCTTTGTTTTTATATAATACTCAAAGCATAATCGTAGTCTTTCGGAAGAGCTGATGAGAACAAAAACTGCTATTGCGTTTTCTGTTAGAAGTTTTCAGTAGTTGGTTAGGAAAATTAGATAAGTATTATTAGTTATATCGACATAGCTGGTCAAGTTTAGGGTAATAGTTACTAGTAGGTATATTATTGCCAGTTATGCTTACATCATCAAAATTTCATGATGTATCTTCTCATTATCTACACATACATATCAATTCAAATAACAAATGTAAATTTAGTAACTTGAGTAAATTGACTATTTCATAAACGATAACGTTAATAAATAATAAAAAACATTTTGACCATAAGTCAGAAACCTGACTGAATTAATTATTTACTTTTTGACTTTGACGCCTGAATATTAATTATAATTACAGTAATTATAATAGTTGTCAAAATTGCTTGGTTGGTCAGTTGTGCATTTAGAATGTTCTGGAAATCATAAATCATTTTATAAGGAAGCAGACTTTTTGACCGTGGTTAAAAGGCAACAGCCGAATACCAAAGAGGTCAATGGAACTTATAGTTGCCGGTTAATGGAAGGTCAGTTTCTCCGACGAGTTAATGACTGTACGTACTGACTGGAGTTAATTCGATCCGTGCCACAAATACGTTGCCTGTACATTTATATTTTCTACAATACAGGTGGCATACTAGTATACATATGTATATAATGTATCACCTCTGCATAGGAAGGAGGAATAGTCCTTTGGGTATATAAATCCATAGAAGGGCTAGACAGATGTCTAATACATTAATATTTTACCAGTTACGTATTTAGGTTCTAATTAATAGGGAGTAAGTTTAATATCTTCTACGGGACACAGTTTTAGACTGCGTGCTGCTAATGAGAATTTCATGACAGAAAAACTCAATAAAACTTTGCCTAACGCGGGAATCAATTCCGACAGCTCAATCACAGCAATTGTATTCACTGTAAGTATAAACACGTAGATGTAATAACATGAAGACGAATACGCTTTACTAAAAATTCTAGTAACTAGAACATATTCAGTAATGGTTCAAAAGGTAATTTCTCTAATTTCTTTCCATTCTTACGATCTTTTTCCTATTCCCACGCGAAATCCCAGGTATTGCTAGCAATCACAGGTGCGGTTATCGCTTATCATAGTTAGCTCCTATGTTTGTTTATCAACTTTGGTGTATAAAAAAGAGAAGTAGCTTCATGTCATCCTGTTTCCATCGCTATCTTTGCGGTTGGTAATTTTAAATAGTCTTCTCAAACCTTATTATACGTCAAATAAGTATATAAGATAAGAAGCTTCTACTAGACGAAAGTTTAGCAATAAATATAAATTGCTTGCTCAAAGTTACTGGCAACCGTTTTTTTTGCGAGCAGAATTCGCGTTCTAGGCAACTTACGAGGATGCTTTATAGGCCGTTATTTGTAATAAGCTCAGAAAAAGTATTTAATAAAAGCTTTTGTATGTACTGCTTTCTTTGTTAGGACGAAGAACAACTATGAGTATAAGTTTTGAGGTAAATTTTGGTATATATAATTTCTTATATGATCTTGTAACTGTTTTTCGTAATCGCCTCCATAACTTTTTAATTCGTATCAGCTGTTAAGTGCGATATCATTGGCGTACTTCGTTAACTTTTGAATTAACGCCGCGCCAAGTTTATACGTAATCAGTTCAGTAGTTTACCTGTTAAAATGTAACAAATAGACTATAAATCTGTCAAGTCTTCGAATACCAGACATAATTAAAAATCTATTGTGTTTGGCCACCGGTGTGCTGCTGCGACCCAATAGGTAATATTAAGTATCGATAAATAGGCGTTAGATTAGAATGTCTGTAATTTAATGTATAGTATAGTTATAAAAGTTTCGAACGTTATATGGATTATGTATCAGCTTAAATACAAGTCTAAATCTACGTTATGATGAGAGAAAAACCAAGAGCACTCGAACGAGAAGAGCTTGATAAATTGCGGCGCATTTAAATGTGAAAGGCTGACACAATAAGATTCTTTCACAGATAATGATTCTGTCCGTTTTTTGCATCGTCAGTTTTGAATGTCGTGCGATTTGATGCTGAGAACTTGGTGATATTTTATTGTTGGCTGTAGATTTATTGACCTCGTTAGGAATAGTCGTGATTAAATTACTAAATAGTTGTCGCTCATGAGTCTCAAGACTTTACTCTGGGTGTATTGAAATTGATTTTACTATAGCTGTTTTCTCTACTTTGTGAACGTGATGGTGAACATAATTTTATGTGGTTATATAGTGTTTATTCCGCTATTTTCGTATAAAAATATTTAAGATGCTCTTGAGTTAAGTTAGCGACATAAATCGTCAAATAATAACAGTCTTGCATTGTATTCTACAGTTCAAAGTATTAATAGTAAAAACAAGTTATTTTAATTGAACTCACTACGTAAATATTTATTAATTATTTATTATGCCGTAAAATAAAAGATATTAGTTATAAAATGTTTATGTAATAATATTATTAAAGTTTAGAATTATTATATTGCTTTGTAACACGGATGGCCTAGTAGGTTAGGTGGTCGCCTCGCCACTGCCACCGCGCCGAGTGTTTTGGGTTCGATCCCCACTCAGGACAAAAATTTGGGTGATCCACACACACATCCAAATAGTTGTTCCGGGTCTGGGTGTTCTTTGTGTCCGTTGTTTAAATGTTTGTAAAGTCCCCCGCGACACAGGAATTATTCCCAGTGCGTAAGATGTCTTTAAAATATAATGAAATCAATATTATATTGCTTTTGTTATTGTTTTTTGATTTGGTGAGAATAGACTTGTTGTTTATAATGATAATAACATCGATAAAAATACACAATGTGTTCTGATTTCTACCTAAGTACATAAAATTTAAAATATAATTGCCATTTTTATTCTTGCTTTAGATGTGGACGCGTCAAAAACAACAAATACATATGAATTATCACCTATTGTTTGTGTATTAGTCATTTTTCTCTAGTAATTTAATTCTTTATGCATTTATTTAACGTGAAATACGTTATTTAATTACTGCATAATAAGAAAACACTAAACTAAAGAAATAGCATTAAGCATTCGTCTGACAACACTAGAATTTTTTTATTTTTTCTCGTTACACTGCGTATTTATTGTGACGGACCTGATAGGAAGCCCAATTACAGTCCAGAGACAGTGACGACGAGGAGAAGATATATGTCTTCTAGCCGTCGTCAGTGTCAAGCCGGTCTGACCAGATGCTTCTTCACACTACGTTTGAAGGACGCAATGTCATATAAGGGAGGGAACACATGTGCCGGAATACTGTTCCAAAGTTTTATGGTACGGCATAAAAAGGAATTGCTGAATCTTTTGGTGCGAGACGGGATTGTGTTAACCGTCCATCGGTGGTTACGAAGACCGGCACGTGTGGTTCTCAAAAGGAAGGGGAAGGTGGGATGAGGTCAAATAACTCTTCGAAGCACTCGTCATGATAGAGGCAATGGAATACGCTAAGGGACGCAATGTTTCTACGAAGTTGTAGCGGTTCGATATCCTTCGTAACCTCCTGGCTGTCGATTATACGTATGGCATGACGCTGCAGTTTATCTAAGGCATCGTGTAGGTACTTAGCGGAACCATTCCAAAGGTGCGAACAGTATTCCATGCTGCTACCGACTTGGGCCTTGTACAGGAAATACCTCTGTTCCGGAGTAAAGAAACGCCATACCTTGTTTAGAATCCCGAGTTTCGTGCAGTTGTGGTTATTACACTCTCGATGTAATCCCTAGAGTTTAGGTTGTGGCGGATGTTTATGCCTAAGATGTTAAGACTATCCTGCAGTGGCAGCGTGGGGCCCCGAAGAGTGGGAAGTGGAGACAATAGGATTGTTTTTTAAACTGAACGCGCACTCCTGAGTTTTCTTAGCATTGAACTCAACCAGGTTAAATGAACCCCAAGCGGATATGTCATCCAACATCCTGTTGAGGTCAGTGACAAGCTTTATCCGTCTCCTCTCAGTATCCTGCCGGTTGCTAGGTGGTTGTGGATGGTAACAACCATGAACCGTGCTATCGTCTGCATAGCAATGAATGCCACCAAGAGGTAGCATGTCATTGATATGCAGAACAAATAGAGTGGGAGACAGCACGGAAGCTTCAGCATTTATATTTACGAAACGTGAAGAGCATCCGTCCACTAATACACGCATTTTTCGCCTGTGTAAAAAACTGGAGACCCATTGAACTAGCCGGCTGGGAAGACCATATGCCGGAAGCTTGGAGAGAAGACCACGGTGCCAGACCTGATCAAAGCCTTTAGCAATGTCCAGCCCGATTGCCAAAGCTTCGCCTTGCTTATCAAGAGCCTCACCCAGATGTGCATTTGATAAACAAGAATATCACACGTTGACCGATTTGGTCGAAACCCATATTAGCGATCATTGATGATGGAGTGACACTCAAGGTAGCGGATCAGCTAGTTGTTAAGAATCCGCTCCATCACCTTGCAGATCACTGAGGTGACTACTATTGGGCGGTAGTTTGATTGATCGGACCGGTCCCCTTTTTTAGGGATAGGTTGCACGTTGGCTTCTCTCCAAGATTGAGGCACACTACCAGAGAGGTAGGAGTGGCGATATAGTCTCGTCAGCACTGGAGACAACTCTGCCCCGCATATGTTTAGCACGATAGGAGGTATTCCGTCCGTACCCGTGGACTTTCGCACATTTATTCACATATCTCATCAATTCCCTGCGGACATCACATTGCCTGATGATGTTATCAGGCATTGAGAATCCGCAACTTCGAATTGTCGGCGGCTGCACGTTATTGTCACAGATGCGCGAATTAGCACCGAAAAGGTTAATCAATAAATTGGCTTTCTCTTCGGGATCATTGGCCAAGGTTCTATCGGGTTACCTTAAAGGAGCTAGCGACGGGCAGCAAAAATTTAATTGCACGGCTTTGGCGAGGCTCCAGTATGCTCGGCTACCCGCAGAGTGGGCAGTCAGCTGCTGGCCAATCCGTGAGACGCGCTGAGCATCTGCTCTTAAATAAGCCCATGTCTTGGTTACTTTGTTATAAGCTGTTTTGAGGGAGGCGGCTGGGAGTTCATTCCACAACCTGAGCGTCCGCGGGAGAAAATTCCATTGGAACCGTTTGGTGCGACATCAATTAGGGTGTAAGGTGTGAGAATGAAACCCTTGCCGAGATTTTCCCACAAGTCTACATTATAGGATTCTTCAAAAAGTGTGTTAAAAGGTTTTTACAGGGTCGCCAACGCGCAAGTGATGATTCTGGTGTTGCAGGCGTCCAAAGCCTACGGTGACCACTTACCATCAGGTGCGCCGTATGATTATTGCCACATTGGGAGTATAAAAAAAAATATATATATTTTTCCGTGTTGGAATTGGAACTACAACATTCGGTACTTCGGTACCGTAGCCGAGAAATTAAATGATGAGTTATTATTAATATTCAAATTAAAGTATTAAATCGATTAATATAATCGCCCTAAGTTTATACGATTAGTATTCTAATAATATGTATTCGATAAAAAAACAAAAGAAATTAAACGTTATCGAACTGTATACGTTATTAATGACAAACAAATTGATTAATGAGTGTGATGTGTTAATTACTGTGTATTCTGGATTCCGTGATTGATTGACTTGTCATTTGCAAGTCTTTATTGATATAAATAGGTGTCGTATATCCGGTGTATGGTTGATTATTATCTGCATTTTTAGATGTGTAACTTTTTTTTGTTAGGAATATCGCAACATTTTTTGTAGTATTTTATAATAATAATATCAGCCATGTATATAAACTCTTCCACTGCTCGGCATGGGCTTCTTCTCAGTAGGAGAAGAATTTAGCCATAGTCCACCACGCCGATCCAATGCGGGTTGGCAGACTTCACATATCTTCATCTTTCACTTACCTTCGAGAAAATTTAGTATAACCCTCAAAAATTTAGGTTTCCTTATGATTTTTCCTTCACTGATAAACTGAGTGATAATTAACTATTTAATAGGGACATAACTTCGAAAAAGTCAGAAATGCGTGCTTTGGGATTGAACTCAAGATCTCTGCGTTGCAGTGCAACGGTTGCCCAGTAGACCATCGCCGCTTATTATATATTATTATTTTGATGGTATCTTATCAAGTTGCAGAATAATGGCTCGGTTACCCTTAAGCACGCTAATATCGGGTCGTCTGCTGATTTCAGGGTGCCGACCTAATTAGTAGTGGCGAAGGTCTTGATTGAAGCGTTGCTTACATAGGCGACTGATTCCTTTGGTTTGTCTTGAACTTGATTACGAGAATTTCGGCTGCTCGCCGAAGTCGTCTTAAAGAATAGGTGTAACCCCTAAGTGACACTATAGCCGATTCTGGTATGACGGCATCGAGTCATCGGTGACATTCCTAGTTACATCCGTAATATTGCTGACTTGTTCCTTTCCTTTCCTATCCTTCTCTACCTTCCGCCTTCCTACTCCTATTAATGATGACAAGGTCCTCTATTAATTGAAATGTAAAGACAAACAACAAGAAAACTGATAGTTTTACGCTAGTAGACGAATAGTCGCTTATAATATACACTCAGCGGCACGGAATCTTGGCCAAACTCATAACTTGCGATAACAATTTTTTAAGTGTGTCTAACTTTGTTCTTAGCATGTAGGTAAGCAGAAATAATGTTTACGTTAAATCCTAAGAGTGTAATTAAGAAAGTTGGAGTGCATTTTGGTTTGGTTTTGAAGTTTTAGTGTAACTGTGTCATTTGTCCGACTAAGTTGATGTTTTAAATTGTGTTCTGAAAATTGAATGTATTAAGTTGTCGAAGGTTTTTGATTTTATTGTGATTACTGAATATCTAAAGACGCCTTGGAATTCTTGAAAATGCCTTTGACACCAAGTCAGGTAGCACAAGCAGTGGCGTTAATCGAACAAGGGTTGACCCATCGTGAAGTGGCTACTGTGCTTAATGTACCCCGTTCTTCGATGCAATATGCTCTTAGACGGTATCAAGAGACTGGCCGCTACACCCGCAGACCAGGTAGTGGGGGTGTACGTTGCACATCAGCTCGTGACGATCGCTTTATCGTCTTAGAAATTTTAAGAAATCGCTTCCTTACCGCCGTCGAGATCCGTCAGCGGCTTCAAATCTCCAGGGGCGTAAATGTTAGTGAGCGTACGGTGAGAAGACGAATGGAAGAAGTTAATATAAAAGCTCGAAGACCAGCCCGTGGCCCACAGCTTCTCCCACAGCACAGAGTAGCTAGACTTCGGTTTGCCCGCGAACACGCTAACTGGTCTCATGAGCAATGGGCAAGGGTTTTGTTTACAGACGAGTGCAGGATCGCTTTGCATGCTCCTGATGGTCGACAGCGTGTGTGGAGAAGACAAGGAGAACGATATCTAGCGACTACTACCACTACAACAGTGAGTTTTGGCGGAGGCTCCATAATGATATGGGGTGGCGTTAGTTCTGATGTTCGTACAGAATTGGTCATAGTCAATAATGCGTTAACTGCCACACGATACGTCGAGGAGCTCCTTGAAGAACATGCTGTGCCCTTTGGAGGGTTTATTGGATACGACCAATTCATTTTAATGCACGATAATGCACGTCCACACGTCGCCAATATCGTGAATGAATACCTTCAAGAGGTTGGTATTCAAAAATTGCAAAAACTTGTAGGGTGAAATGAAAAAACTCAAGATATCACAATTTTTATACTTGGCCAACATTCCGTGCCGGTGAGTGTATAATGGCCGTCACCGCGTACTTCGTGATTATTTCGATATACCTATGCTTCGTTCGAGTGGAAGGAAGATTAGCTAACTTTATGTCTGCGTGAAAGACCTTCAATAACAATATGATCGGTTCATAATAATTCATATACCTTAATAATCAACATACTTTGTTCGCGAAGGTTTTTACATACATTAATTTGGTATTTCTACCAGTCTTTAACTATGGCCTTGAATTATTTTTCCATTGGTAAGTATTTGTACAAAATAATCTCTCTGAATCTATAGTCTACGCCTACAAAAATGACTTATAATTTTATAATTTGTTTTTCCATAATGTTGATATGGCAAGACTTAACAAAATTTTAAACCAGAACTAGACTTATTATGAAGAGTTCATTAATTTCTGATTGTTAGTTGACCTTTTTTGGCAGTCATTAAAAATCTTCTAAATGGTTATAAGTTCTATTATAGTGGCCTGTTCAGTTTTGCTAAGTCTTAAACTACGTGGCGTATGTATAATGGCATAACGGATAGATGTCATTTCATGCATAGATAGTTTATGGATCGCAAAATAAAATACTACTTTTACTAGAAATATTTATAATTCTCTTAGAAGTGGAAAAGCTAATTATTATATATTAAAATACATAGATAGTTTCAAGAGGTGTCTCCGTATCCAGAGGTTAGATTTCGTCAGCTTTAGTTTCAGGCTCCACGTGATAGGTAGTATTATTGCCGTCTACTGGGACAGGTACAGACACGTTGCAGCTGCTGAATTTTTTTTTGTCAGTAAACTCGTAATCTCTGCTTGGCCCAGGAATCAAAACTAATGTACAATAGTCTCATTCTCATCCGCATCAATACCGAGACAATAAATACTTGAAAATTACCTATTTTTAATATACCTCACTTGCGAAAGCCTAGTAGCGATAAATTGTAAAGGAATGCATAATTATTTGCCGAGGTTCATTCTATAGCTCAGCAAATGATCATTTTTATATACAGTCCAGTAATAAATATAAAAACTATTACAATAAAATGAATAAAGGCTTCTATTTTTAAATTATTATCAAGTATTAAAATATCGAACCATACAGTCGACGTTGTTTTATAATCGTTGATTAATTATATCCAAACGTCATTTGATACCAACGTAATCCGGTCTCATAAAACTCACGATATAAATAGACTGATCCAATGAACATCGTTATCCAGTATCATGGCCTTGGCTCTTCAAAGCAACTCATGAACTCGATTAATTTTACGCGTAATTGTATTCGAATGACATATCTACACAACGCGATATCTACTTTGTATGGTCAAGGACGCAGCATATTCATGTCGTATTGTCAATGTATTCGAATATATCGAATGCAGTCGTGAATATCACTCGATGTAAATTTTTAACATTCAGGAAACCACATGTTTTGTTTTCTCCTTGAACTTGCCACCATCATATTAAGCCACGACCTTTATGTTTTTCCTTATGTTCTATAATGATATCTTAATGTGTTTGCCACATAATATTGTTATTTAAAAATAGCATACAGCATCATTATGGAAATCTGAGTTTAGTATTTCGCTGATGATAATAAAACAGTCTGTAACGTTCATAATAAATATGGGTTTTCTTCAATAGTGAAAACATATGTAACACATTTACTTGTGTATTTGTAAGTTATAATGGAGTATAGACTTCTGGCAAAACATCAAACTTTTTATGAATAAAAACCGTCCACGATGAAACTTCTAGTAAAATTTAATACATTTTATTGGTGTAGTGTACGTTAAGGTACGTATTGTCGATAACTTCGCGAGATGATCAAATAATTCAACTAAAGGAATAACTCATAGTTGGTAAGGGTTATTTGCGCTTTTATCATTAGAATAGTGTAATGGTGGTTGATATTTTGTCCAAAACAAAATATCAAACCTTTTTATAAATAAAAACTGCAGAAACTCCTAAAAAGAAATGATTCATTCTATTATATAGTTATAATGTATGATCAGCTAACAGTTCTAATAAGCCGATACAATTTTAATGTAGAACAGTCGATAACATTTTGAGCTTTTAAAAATATTTTCAGCCATAGGAGTCTAATCAGTAAAGTCGATTCAATTTACTACCTCTCGATTACTCAATCGAAAGATACAAAATTTAATCGAGTAAAACAAAATCAGTTACCTCTTAGTACAATTTAAACTAACATTAAAAATAACCTTGTATTATAGTAGAGATATAAAAGAACTATGAATATTTAAAAATAATTCAAGTACATTTACAATTAGTATTGCGAGTAAAGACCAGGCTAGACAATCGATACAGCGCACTAAAGATTCAATTAATAATAAATTGTTGACCTTAGCCACCCAATGCGCTTCTCTGCTGGCAATGTCGGTCAAAGGTTATTAATTGGTTATACGTAGACCTACTTAATAATGTACAGTAATATTTGGTATTAATTTTTTGACAAACAACCTGTAAATTACCATTTGTAACTCATAGAAAACCTTCGTTTTCTGTGAGTTTTCTTAGTTCTCAGCGCACTTAACATGTTTAATCTTCGGTTTGATATTCATATATTTTACTTAATTTTGCCCGCGGCTTGCAACGTGTATGCGAAATTGCATGATGATCGGTCAAGTAGTTATGGCGTGACAGCGTAACAAACAAACTCACTTTCGCATTTACAATATTAGTTAGGGTTAGGATAAGCGCCTTTATTCAAAAATAATCATCAAAATGTATAAAAGGACATGGTGACAGTCAAACTTTTTATGCCCCTTGAGTCAATAGTCATTTACAAATATTTGAATAGGGCTTTATTAGCGCTCCGAGCTTCTTATAAAGTAGTCAGGTATCTGTCGAGGTCGCCGTAATTTATTTAATGTTTTGAGCTAAATACTAAACAAAATCTAAAAAAACAGGGCATGTAAAGTAAAATATGTGACTCAACCATTAAGTTATTCTTATTATGTATTACGTAGTAGAGAGGACAAACTGACAAGATTATTCGCAACAAACGTTAGAGCGCATGCTCTCTATAATAATAATATAATACCAGCCCTGAATTAAACTGCCCCAATGTTTACGAGCCTTTTCTAAGTCTGAGTAGGATTAGGCCATAGTCCACAACACTGACCCAGTGCGGGTTTGCAGACTTCACATATCTTGGAGAACATTATTGAGAACTCTCAGACATGCAGGTTTCCTCACAATGTTTTCCTTCACTGTTAAAGCGAGCGATAATTAACTATTTAATATACATAACTTCGAAAAGTAATTTAAACAGTAGCTATTCACTAACAAATAAAATTATATTCATTGTATTCATCCATAGACATTGTTATGCGACAATGCTAACCTTATTCCATTATGACTCTTCCGTAGTATATCCGACTCTACTTAGTAGGACAATGTTTAACGAAGAATGGATTTTCGCAATTAAGGCCTGTCAGTTACACGTATATTAGTTTAATAATACGTATTTTCTTGTCTTATCCTCTTTATATACCTTGCTGTAGTCGTCAGTTATACCTATGACACGGAATACTCACTTGCAATATTTTATTCAATATAAATTACTACTTATTACCCACGTCTTCATTCGGCATTATCGGGGTAAAGTCCTACATGTTTATCCAGGGTTTGGTACCATGTTTCATCCAGATCTGTTCAGCAATTAAAGCGAAATTGATTACAAACAACCAAACACCTTTACAACTTTAATATTTATAATATTAGTAGTACATCTAGGAAAAACTATGAAGTGGAGCTCGGCTAGACTGAGTTAGTAGTGGTAAAAATTATTAACTCGTAACTAAGTATTGTCTCCATTTATATAATAGACTGGATTATTTAAATATAACTTATAAGACAAACAGGCATTACTGTGGATAGCTGGATGATAAGCGTTTACCTTAGCCTGTGGACGCTTGAAAATCAAAGGTACTTACGTATTGCTAGCTCTACCTGTATGAAAACCAAGGATGCAGTGCCTCCGTGAACAACACAACACCTTCCTAAAAAGCTCTAACTATTCTATACACGAAGTGTTTCGTGAGCTCGCAAGAACACTATCTACGCAGATTCGGTGGACAGAATTATCGCTATTTTGGGTATAGTCAGTTGTACGCTGCACAAGTTTAAGCTTGTCTCATAATACGTTTCACGCTGCTGTATGTAATCAGAATAGATTCTAATATAGTTTACTAAAACTTGACCAACCAGTGTCCCATATTCTCACAAGTATTCATTCGTAACTTGTTAGGCCGACTGCTATAAAATGCCATCAACGTAATTCTTGGGCTAATAAAATGCACGACGCGACGTAATCTATACGTACAGTAACAAGTTTCCTTTTCAAGGGAGATAGTGAGAAAGTGAATCTTATTAAACAGGTTTCCTTGTTATAAGCGCAATGTTAAGATAAACTTTTTTCGGTAAGGATATTACTTTGCAAAGTTTAAAAACTGGATTAGCAGATATCTATATAGGTAGTAACCACATAAGTCTAAATTTTAGTTCCATGTATTCGTGTATTAAATTTATTTCTCTTTCTTTGCCCATAGATTCGAACTCCGGCGTACGTTAATGGTATGGAATTGTTCTCTGGCCGCGTTCAGCATCATGGGAGCCTGTCGGACGCTCCCTGAATTCATCCATGTGTTAAGAAACTACGGGATCTATCACTCTATCTGTGTGCCAAGGTGAGTCTCTTAGACTTGTTATTTGTTTTTAATAATTACGCCTAAAGTTTTAAGGATTTGAACCTCATTGCATATTTATAAGTTTTGTATGATACGTGTGAGTAATGATAATATATAACATAGATATGTTATGTCCTTAACAATCAGCGAGAATTGTTATCAATCCGCTACATGTAACCTGTAAGGCTGCACTATGTTTACTCATTATTTAATTATAATCGTATATGATAGTTACCGTCTAAGTAACCTTAAATTATAATTAAAATTTAGTATGACAAGACAAATCTCTATTGAAAATTGAGTCTACTTAAAAATCTGTGTAAGGCGAATTTTACACGGAGCAAATACTGGCGGATCACTTCCTACATCATCATTTTAGAAAAGTCTATTTTAACCTCTCAGCCAGTCCAGTTATCAAATAGACGAAAATACAAAAAAAGCTATTCAAACAAAAGAAGATTATCATTACAAAATTTACGTTTTAAATAGTCTGGTTAAGCTCGGATGCACGTCCTGACGTTGGTTGAGAGGTTAATTTAACCAATATTTCAGAAAGTTGAGTATAGTATACTCGTATCTATAGGTAGTGAATTATTCAATAAATTCTAGTCACAAGTAAATGTTAGTATTTCTAATTTATTACTAAACTTGTATGATATTCATGTAATATTATATTATTTATCATAATTATATACATACATACAATTACCATTACAGGCTCCGGTACGCGCGAATAATATAATAATAAGTATGTCTTATGTTAAATTATAAGCACACCTACTAACTTAAAATCATGTAATTTATTTTACTGTAATTAATTTAATCAAAGAATTGAATATGTTAAGCATATATTTTTATACCTAGCATGTTTACATTTGAATTGTTAATTGAAAATCTGCGAATAAGAAAATCTTTGAAATAATGATTTGTTAAGAGAATTTGCATTCTATAAGTAATATTCAAGCGTAATGTAAGTGTAAATTTGCATAGATTTGACGCCATTGTATTATGTAACGAAATTTTAAGTATTTGTTACTAATTTGCATTTGAATGAACGTCTAATCGATACGATAACTAAAATTTTGCTCGAAAATGTTAAAAGTTGTTTTAGTTTCTAATATATCGTACTTAAACGTTTTCTATTATTATTATATAGTGTTTACTTTTAATTTGTGGATTTAAACTACGGTAGCATAGCATGTCGGCCTCTATGGCGTAGTGGTTAGTGTAACCGACTGCCACGCCTAAGGTCGTGAGTTCGATTTCCGCACAAGTCAAAATTTGTGTGCATGAACATGGATGTTTGTCTGGGTGTTTCTATTTATAATATGTATGTATTTACAAAAAACAAAGTATATATATATGTTTATCCATTGTCTAGTACCCATAGTACAGCTCTGCTTAGTTTGGGCTAGATGGTGTTATGTGTATGTGACAGAATATATTACATTCTGAACATGCCTGTCCTATTTCATTCTATTCCGTGTAGAAATTTTAGCGTGTGATGTTCCCGGCTCTTGGAACTCCTGTCCAATTAACCCTTTTCCTAGAAATGTTGTCGTTTCAACGCTTTGTGTAGTGTGATGTAGGTATGTATCGTGTCTGGTGACTGACGCACACTAAATTTACTACTATGCATTTGTATGTAGTAGGCTATTCCTGATTTCTGGTGTTTACTGACTGATGACATCGACTTTAAGTTCGTTTATTGCTTGAAATATTACTCCATACATATTCGATCGTAATTAATAAACAATCTAGTCAATAATCTGTAGATTTCAAATATGATTGGTCGTGAATTGTGACTGATAGTTGATAATTCAGATTGCTTTCATACAAGTATCTTATTATTAATTATGAAAGCTGAAATTTCATAAGCAAATTGTAGCAGATCGTTCTGTAATCGTGCTATTTTACAATGATTGTATAATTATTTTAAACTAGGTTAACAGCATCCAAGTTATAAAATTATACGCTACAGGTACAAATATAACATTGTTACGTCTATATAAGTACAGATACGTAAGCGTAACAGATTCCGTATCTTCTTATCTAATTACGATCATTGCAGTGAATAAATTTCACGGCCGCTGGACTAAGACGGTAGTCGTAAAAAATAATGATACTTTCGTGTATTATTTTTGCCTTTCCTCATTTTTTTGTCAAAATAAAAAGGTTCATACAAAAATGTGCTGCGGGTTTCATCCTAAATTCTTTCCTTTCATCATGGCTGTATGCTTTGTGCGATGGTGTAAGTAGTCCTTATTAATGTGTCAAGTGTTGCGGGTCTGATGACCGCACGTGATCGCATTTTGTGACTCACATAATATATGAGTAGCTCTATTGGATTTCTTCCTAGGCACGAAGTCTTCTTTAATAATTTTGAAACAACAACGTCTGAATATCGGCAAAATTTTACGCGTTTCTGGGTTTATCCTGTCCAAATCCAGGCTTCTTAATAAAACTCTGTGCAAAAGCACGTCGGTTTCCCAATCTATGGTATGAAGAATTACCGCTGTTGCAGTCCTTTAAAGACGCGAATCCGCAGGCAGAAACTATTTACCAGTACAGAGAGTCTCCAGTCAACAGAAATCTTATGAACATTGTACATAAGTGTACCAACATGATTAAAAAAAACAATATTTCCAATCATCATCTTTAGTCAATACAAATGAATAACTTATAGACCTATGTTTCATCATATTGAATATTTAATTTCGTCATCATTATTTGTAATAACAATCTGCGGACATGTTTTACATAAAGATGTACTACATTAACCGACGTATAAATAGTTTAATAGAAAATGTACGCAAGTACTGTTTACATAACATATAAGTACTTGATTTCTTCGTAATACGCATGTACTTATGTTATCTTAAGAGTGACACGTTCAACGTTTAATATCAATAATGTTACTCAATCACGTACCCATGTGGTACCTACATACGAAGGTATTCTGGTCGCGTGCTATGTATCCGTCTTATTTTATTCTATAGATGTACGAAGCGAAAGTACACGTGTTAAAGAATGTCGTCAATGCTATGCCATCTATGTCAATAATTACAAATTTTGACGTCTATTATAATTATGTTTGTAAGACAGTCCGTCTTAAAGTCTACTGTTCGCGAATAAGTACCGTCCGCTTAAAGTAACGACTACGATAGGAAGTAGGGCTGTCAACAATAAACAATAATTATAATATGATACCGTACTTACACTAAAGCCAAATAAAATTATTGAGAAGAGAGGAACCTGTTATGCACCCTCGGATTGCTCACCCCAACTATTGCAATAGAAAAAGTTTGACAATACCGAACTCCTCTGAATAAGGACAGCCACGACGAGGGACCCGAGCGTAATCCAACTTACAGTATTTCGCTTCTAGCACAAAATATGCATCTTCCTTATCTTAAAAAAAGAAAAAAAACTTTGTTTAATTATACATTTATACACATTCTTACGCCTATATCCCCATTAGACAACCGTAAGCAGAACTAATACAACCGTTTCTCGGTCGCTATATTTTTATAATCACACGTTACAGGGGCGAGTCTATTGCTGCGGCGGACACCACTTGTAAATCTGTACTGCTTAAAGATTTCTGATTAGAAAACCCCAATAACGCTTTGCCCAACTTGTGTATTTGACACGAGACCTCCACTACCGCAGCGCCAACGAGGCAGTAAGAAATTATAAGCGACAAAAATATGATGATGTAAATAAAATATTTTGTTCCAATTACTGTTACGGTTGAACGGGTCGATGCGGCTTAATATCTGCATTATCCGTATTTTTTTACATAATACTATATTTGGCTCGCGGCTCCGCTCGCGTTAATAAATTTCTATCCCTTGGGAACAGTACTTTTCTTCGAGATAAGGTACACTATGCACTTTGTGTACCCCCGACAACGTGTATACGAAATCTCATGATGATAAGCTTGAGTTAAGGCGTAATGACGAAACAAAAAAAACTCACAGGCGCAATAGTAATATAAGTTAGAATTATTAGTACAAAAAAATTATAGTTATAGAGTGTTAATTTTTAAATAATCTAGCATATAAAAACGACAATGGCTTCGGTTTGGAAATAAGCTTTTAATATAATAGACACAAACTATACAATTTGACAATTATCGCTGACATTAGTAAACAGGTATATATAATACATGAAATGTTAATGTAGTAGAAACAAGGCCCGACAGACATAATGTAATGTCAACAGCGTAATTTCGGACGAAACACGCAATTAGGTCTAGCCTACTGTCTACTGTCTACCCCAGACGACTAGGTATATATGTCTGACTACATGTTATGTAAAGGTTCTCACAGCAATTCCCACGAATTTGCCTATATATTTTTACTTGGTAAATAGCTTTATGCCTAGAAGTGTTGTTATGATATAAAAGTAGGTTTAAATAAATTAAACTATTATACAGCAACGATTGCCTACTGGGAGACCGTTGGACTGCCATGCAGAGGTCTCGAGTTCGATCCTTAAGGCCGCATCTCTGATTTTTCGAAGCATTAATTATAGCTTGCTTTATCGGTGAAGGAAAACATCGTGAGGAAACCTGCATGTCTGAGAGATCTCCATAATGTTCGCGAAGATATGTGAAGTCTGCCAAACTGCACTGGGCCAGCGTGGCCTAACCCTTCTCACACCAAGAAGAGGCCAGGCCCAGCAGTGGGACAATTTAATACAGGGTTAATTATATGGTTTTTATTGCTTTTAAAAAACACTACATTTAAAAAAAAAAAATTGTAACCATTTACCATAGCTGCTACTAAAAAGCTAACGAAACATCGAGCTAAATATACATATGTAGGTACATAAGTTTAATTTTAATGTACCTATAGCATTCGTGTAAGACAATACTAATTAATTATTTATAACAGTAAATGTTTCCTTAAATCAATTTAAATAAATCATTGATATTTAAAGTAAAAAGAAAATGAGTCATTAACTTGAATATTTATGACTGATGTCTAAGTAAACAGCCCTTGGAATCTTCAATGAAGTTACATAAACAATATACCTATATACATCTACGATTGTTGCCTTTAGGTAACGAGGTATATAATATAGGTATATTGTTTTATTATTTTGTTGTATTATTTTATAATATGTAATATCTATACAACATTTCAAATATTCCTGTTGTGAAATTACCTTATTTTATTTTTTATCGATACAAAATAACAAAATTGGCATTAATAATTATTTTACCGATTGTGACGTCGAGGCTTTCGACGAGTTTGTTTTAAGATAATATATAGTGACATCTTATAAAACGAAGTCCCTCGTCGCGTCTGTCTGTCTGTTCGCGATAAACTCAAAAACTACTTAACGGATTTGCATACAGTTTCACCAATAGACAGAGTGATTCGTGAGGAAGGTTGTATAATATTTTAAGGTTACCCGTGCGGAACCGGGGCGGGTCGCTAGTTTTATATAAAGATGTCTTAAAAGATAATCATTATCGATATATATATAATATGTTATTGATGCTTACCACAGTAGTGATTATATATAATTATGCCACCATATTACTAATAAAATCAGAATATTTTTAATTCATAAACTTTTGTCAATCTTATGCTTATGTCGCTGCTACTTGTAAGTTTTATATCCAACTATAAATTATAAAATATATATTTTATGAAATATATAACACCCAAAGACATCTGTTAGATCATAAACAAAATCTCAGTTAGTCACAATTATGTAAATTTTGCCATTAGCCATTATAGTGTTGCTTGCAAAATAATTAATATTTACATATATAAATCTTCTGTGCGTGTGTTTGTAATTAAACTCCTCCTAAACGGCTGGATCTATGTTGATGAATTTTTTTGTGTGTTCAAGTGGATTCGAGAATGGTTTAGATTTGGTTATTTCTATTTTTTTTTTTTCATTTTACCTATGTATATAATTAGCGTAAAGTTTAAGAGTTTACTGACCTCCGAATATAATTTACTAGATTATGTCCGCAGTTTCGCTCACGTAAATGTAGGTAAGATTAGTAACAGTACTTTTTCCAGGATGAGGGTTACCCTATGTCCTGTGCTCTACCCCTGACAACGTGTGTGTGTGTGTAATTTCATAATGATCGGTCCAGTAGTTCAGGCGTGAAAGCGTTACAAACGAACAAACTAACATTCGCACTTATAATATAAAGTTAGGATGTTATACTTGGTTGTTTGTTTCTTACGCTTTTACGCCCTAACCACTTGACCGGCCATCATGAAATTTCGCATACACGGCAGCAGAACAGAAAAGGACATAAAGTACCTTTCATCCAGAAAAATTGCTGTTAGTAACTTAACCTAATTTACATTCAGGCGAGCGTAGACGCAGGAAAAATCTAGTCTTAAACACAAATTTTTTGCTTATATGCTAACATGTGATAATATAAGAATTTAAATAAATCTCATGTACGTGACTTTTGTTTGATATAAAATAATAACAGGCGTGATAGTATGTTTAATGGTATGTGAAACGTTTTTAGTCATGGCATAAGCTATGTATGTATGTATGTGCTACAGTAGTGCAGCGATGAAAGCGACTGCTATGCTTGAGGTTCCGAGTTCGATTCTCGTGGAGTGTATTTGTCATCTGTCAATAAAATCTCAATGGTAACACGGAGTATAGCACTGTGCCCTGTAGAAGACTATAAGAGACATTAATAGGGTCAGAATTCACAGTTGTCGAGATGTGATGATGATAATACATTTCTGCTTACCGTTTTCGGGATATAGACGTGGAACTAGGTTAGGTATGTACGTTTTTTTTTTACTGTACGAATGGCGTAGTCGTTTAAGTGCTCGCCTCGCCACTGCCTCTGCCCCGAGTGTTGTGGGTTCGAATCCCACACGGGACAAAACTTTGTGTGAGTGACAAATGGTTGTTCCGAGCCTGGGTGTTCTATACGTCCGTTGTTTAAATGTTTGTAAAGTCCCCCTTGACACAGAAATTGGCCCTATTGCGTAAGATGTCTTTTTAAAAAGAGAAAGAAGTACTCTAATATTAAAACGTTTGCTTGTTTTACTGATAATAATAAACAATAATTCTTTAAATTGTTGATAATATTACCAGATCAGACGTTTCGGTCAACCGTTTTGCACACAACAGATCCCTTTTCTCTTATCGTCCAGTTCGACAGGCTGTTACATTTAAAGCATTTTGACGCTTAAAATGTTAATTATTTTCGGTCACTGCAAGTCTAAAGGAGCTTCTCCACAAAATATTGTCGGGTTTATATATTATCGTTTGTAGTAGGAATGTTATTGGCCTATGTTTCCATATTCAAAAATTCTTCAGCGGAATAATTTCGTTCTAGCTGTCGTTTTTAGAAGACGGGGTATTTCAAATGACCATGTAAGGTTTTTGCTAGATAGACATCACGCGAGCGACTCAAAGTCTTGCTGTAAGGTCTTAGAGCAAAGTATGAGCTTACGGTTCTGGTTAATTGTGAGGTCCGAGGTCTAGTTCTCGATCGGGCAGTGTTGGTTTATTGTGTTACAATGATTCTCATAATATCTCGTTTATGTATTCCCAGTAGCTGCTTCCATAGCCACTATAGCTGTTAAAGTGACGGTAGGATACTTTTCTGCAAATTCTAAGGCGCAATGTAGATGTGTAAAGCGCCTTCTCTTACAAATATATACAGATAAGTGTTAGTTTAGTAGATACAAAATAAATTGAGCTAACGAAACATAAATTGCCTATACTTAACAATTTAGATGGCTTTGCATAAAATGCCCTACATCACACGATTACCTAAAAAGGCTGTTTTCAGTATCCCAGCGTGCCTTTTAGTTCATCGCGGGCAAGTTAGGACGATATGCGTATTTCGTGGTTTCGTCGCTCAAAATGTAGGCCAAATAGAAGCGCTTCGGTGTACCGATTTATGCTCATGACTCGATTTACGCCGTCATGCGTTAAAGTGTAACGAGTTTATCTAAGTTGAATTCAACCACTGTGAAATGTACATTACATTTTATAGCACACCAGTTCAATTGCTTTAGGTTCATACGATTTTAAAATCGAGAAGTATATCCTGCTTGCATTAATGTGTCAAGTGCCTTTCGATTGTGCATACATATGTAGTCTTACGCTTCTTTCCCCGAAAAGTTCCGCCTATTATAGTTTTAGCTCCCGCATAAAAGAGGGATTACAGATTCCGTGCTTTTACTGAGAATTTCTTGACAGACAATCCCAATAGCTCTGACGTACGGAATCGTACCCGAGACCTTATGCATTTACTACCGCTGCGGCTGCGGCAGTATTCGATTGTGATTAGAATAATATTGGGTAACAACGAATATAGCAACATTCGAATGCGACATCATATAATTATCGAATTATTCGATATTTTAGTCACTCGAGCATTATAAACGCATATAACTATGATAACGATGCTAATTCAAATTTGTTTGCACGAATAGCAGAATTCTTTAAAAAACGTTTGTTCCTTGAATGTCATAGATGAGCTTAACCTATCAGCTTTATTGCGTTATACGTTAATGTGTTTGAAACCTGCTCTATTACGGCGATGCAATCAATATGACTTAATTAGGTTAATTGGTCTTTAATACTAATGTATCTATCTCCTATATGACCTCTGCATCACCTTTCGGACAGGTATGAGGATTACCTCATACCTGTTCGAAAGGTGATGAACAAGTCTATAACACCTACATATCACGCCATGGCGAATAGTCTGGTAACTTTGTGAAAATGCGAATTTAAACCATAAACATCACATACTAATATTATAATTCGACAGTGAAGTCTGTTCCTGTTAATGCAAATTTTAATTAACAGTTAGTTTAGCAGATATAGATGCATATTTAAATTGAATTTAAAGAGAAGGATATGTCGGCAAAAGATAGGTTAACATTTATTCGATTTACCACCTACAAATATAAAATATATGTAATCAGCAATATTTTTTTAACAGACAGGCATTTGCAGACTGTACAATTAACAGCCTGCCGCAGTGTTTTGTGTTTACCATGACTTGTCCTAAAGTGAGTAGTCGGAGACTTTTTGTATATTATCTTTGGTGTCGCAGAAGTTTATAAGCAAATGTTACACTGCCAATCATAGGCCACTTGCCGATACGGCACTAGGGGTACTAAGAAACCGCGACCCAAATCGGTTGCTAATTTATGAGAATGCCATTTGAGAATTATTGACCCAAAGTAGCCTAGTTTTAAAAACGCAGTCGTTGTCGCGGGAAGCATTTAGAACTTGTAAAACTAATCCATATTCGTCAGTAAAAAGTAATAAATTTAATAAAGCTCGAGGCTAACCTTCCGATGTCATAAACTCGTAACTACAATACCATAATTCGAATTCACAGTAAATAGGTTACCATGGGAATTTGTTGTATAAACATTGGGTTGCGATCACCCATCATGTTCACTGGGGTAGGGACAGTTAACGTTACCTATATGATGCGTAGAAGATAATCGGTCGCTTCACCGCTTAAAGACCACCAAAGGTTGTGGGTTCGAATCTCACACGGGACAATTATTTGTGTCATTCACAAATTATTGTTTTGAGCCTAAATATAATGTGACCGTTAATTGTATTTTATCTGTGTCGTAAAGTCTGTCATTATTACCTATGTGATTCGCAGCGAGCAATTGGTCGTTTCACTGCTCTAGGAGCACCGAGGGTTATAGGTTCGAATCCCTCACGGGGACAGTAATTTGGGTAATGCACAAATGATTGTTTTGTGTCTGAATATACTTTGTGTCCGTTAATTGTGTATGTCGTAAAGTCTTTCTCAACAAATTTATAGTGATGAAGATCTCTTATAAAATAGGATATTCCTACAAAGGACAGTATAAAGATTTGTTATGGTAAAATGTTAAAAATACTATATTTTTTGTCCGGCTACTTGCTTTCTGCCAATTGTAATGTTGTTGATTTGATTATCGGGTCGAAACACATATTTATAGGGCTTATCCGATAGACAGTTCTAATATCACGTAATTTAAAACTAGTAGACAACAAAAGGCTTTACTATTGCTTAGGATCTATACATGAATACTTATGCGTTGAAGTATCAAAGAGTTTTTATGTACTCCATTAAATATATAAATGTGGTATTGTATTATAAAAGTGAAGCGCTATATGCTCGTAATATATTTTGATTTGCGCCAATATTAGTAATAGTTAATAATAGATCTACTCATTGACACGTTTCAATGCAAAATGACACTGTATTGCCATGTTAATAGAGTTCATTATTGATTACTTGTAATCTGCATACGGAATGGGTCTCAATTAAATTTCAATTGATGAGCCACATAGTTGAGCTACGATCAGATACGGTTTATTGACAGATTTATCTAAAGTATGGTGAAAGGTAGTGATTGCACTGCGGCTACCGTGCACGAGGTTCCGGGTTCTAATGCCACGTCGGGCAGAGATATTGGGTGTAGTAGTCATTTAGTGATAGGTTGCCTATTTAAATATTATTAATATAAATGCAATATCATATCAAGGATGGCAATGCCAGACTTATCTTATCATACGTTTGATATCACACGGTAAACTGATAAGATGGAACAAAACCTTGCTTTTCTACGTCTAGTGACACAACTAAAAGTTGATACTTGTAATAATGAGACCATCATTAAATAATAATGTTACCGTAGTGGCATAACAGTAGAAAGAGTAGTTACCACGCATGAGGTCTACGGTTTCCATCTGGTCTAGTGTTAGTGAGATTTTCTCTCAAGAAATGCTTAGTTGCCGCTCGAAGTTAGCAACTATGCCTTTAAAGAGTCTGCCCACTACACCGTCTCATACCATGACCATGCTTGGAACGTATCAGACACGAAAAGCAACATACACGATACGCCCTACTATAGGAACTGCTGGTCAAAGAAAGGTACCCCTGAGCTGTCCTTTTACGTGACAAATTTCTGACAAAGTGTATGCAAAAAATCATGATGCTTGGTAGAGTAGTTAAGGCGTGTAAACTCACATTCGCGTTTATAATATTAGTTAGGATTTGGCTCACGTTTATTGACATGTGGGATGTAGTCTCAGAGATCATTGTACTATAGTCGTTTCGGTCAAAGATTTGTTTGCCATGAGCCAGCAGCCATCTGAAGAAGGTCACATTGGATGACTTTATAAAGTCGAGTAATACGTGGCAGTGAACGCGTACACTTGAGTCTTCGAGCGGTTGAATCGAACTAAGTTCTGTTCACCCCATTCGGAGGCCCGTCCAAGAGAGTCCTCGACTTCAGACACAAGTTTGTTCGTCTTTCCTGTATCATACTCCGATGGACTTTCTGATAGTAGTAGTAGATAGTATGGTAGTAGTAGATTGTCGGCCTCGATGGCGTAGTGGTTAGTGTAACCGACTGCCACGCCTGAGGTTGCGGGTTCGATTCCCGCACAAGGCAAATATTTGTGTGCATGAACATGGATGTTTGCCTTGGTCTGGGTGTTTCTATGTGTAATACGTTATTTCGGTTCATTAAGCATTTTTCCAATAGTACGTGTAATGTAGTAGATACATCGAATTCATATGTAATAAGTTAATAACAGCTGCCGCGGCTAGTAAAATATTAAAACTCTCGAAGGGCAAAGAGCCATTTATTTTGCTACGGTTATGGAAATACCCGTAGATATATTCTTAGTGATTTGGAAATATCCGTGAAAGAAAAATAAATAAATAAATAATTATACCAAATCCAATAATACTGGTGTTGCAAACTCTACATCGTGTTTTCCACAGTGGAATTTTTCATTGCCAATATCAATAAAACCAGTTGCAAGTATTGCGTCAAGCTATAACCAGGTTTGTTGCGTGTCTATTTCTGTTACATTTGACGCACGATGTGGTATTATACACGCACTGTTTCATTAGTAGTGTAACTGCACGGATTTTGATATGGTTCAAGGTAAAAGGAGATAGTGTGTGGGTTCTGATGGGATTACAAAAAATCTGTGTGATTCACAAATAGTTGTGCCGAATTTGTTATCTGTGTCCGTTATTTTTTTGTTCGTAACGTCCTCCTTGGTAAAAAATATGCATGGAGGCGCCTATACATTTACGAAGAGTTAGGCCAAACTGTTACATCCAGATTTTCTCAACTATGGTTTATATCACACATAATAAGGGCGAGTTCTGCCATACATTGGCCATATTACACTTCTTGGACAATTGCCTAACTTAAGCCTTAACTTGCATAGACCCACGATCAACCGCAAACGTAAACTTATGCCTCCGGACAACAAGATTAGAATCTATGCGATCCTACTAGATGGTTACCAACAAGGTCTTTAAACGACCGCGCGTCCATACTTTATTATTTGTTCGACAAAATTCATCTCAGTTGACCGCCACTAACCGCCTTGGTCAATAGCGCCAGCGAATATCACCAATTCGAGGCCGACTGACCAACTTTAATAACATTTTCTTAATATTGCGAGTTAGTATTACTCTACTTTTGGAACATCGAATTTAGTTACAATTTTATTTCTGTTCATAGTTTAGCATAATAATTATTAAGGATTGTTTCACTAAAAGGACAAAATTTTTAGTGTGTTGACATTAACGACTGCGCAGATATTACGGCGGGCAAGCGGTCAGGTCGTCCCTGCCTCCGCTCTCAGTGTTTGGATCTGAACCTCGTACAACAATTGTTCTGAGTCTGGGTACACTTGTGTCCGGTAATAGTATGTTCGTAATGTCTAGGCTAGAGCGAGAGCGAGAGTTTCTGATTTTACAAAACAAAAGGATCAGATAAATATACCTTACTTCAACTGCGGCAGCATTGCTAAGAAGACTGTGTACCTGCCCAACCAAGGCTTTGAGAATACTAGCATAGTGACTGGTCTAATTGGTATTATCTAATTCTTGGCTTATTGAGAAAATATGTTAAGCATAATTTTTCATTAGTATTAAAATTTTGTGTGTATTTAATGTTTACACTATTTCACATTGATAGTGACAACACATATGAGTCCTTGTCTATTTTTTAAATCAATGTTATTGTTCTCAGTTTTTGTCTAAGTGTCAAATTAATCAGTTACATGTTAATGCTAACAATTTGAACTATTAGCGATGTATGTTTATTTTATATACATATGTTTATTTTTAGTGTACACGCGGAACCAGGATACCTATGACGGATTTTACTTGTCGTTATTGACATGGTAATATTTATGCGACACTCACTTACCTTCTATGAATATAATTGAATACTTCACCTTACTGGGAATAAATTTACGTAGTTGTATCGCAAGTGCGTATATTTTTAAGGTAGTGCGTAATTGTTGTGTAAATAAAAATATATGTTATTTGTTTTAAGTTTATCAGCAATTTACAAATAATAAGTAATGATTGTGTGTGTTGATACCCGGTGGTTCATGTCAGTGGTGTAATGGTGGGATTACTTGCCTTTCTTGCGCAACGAAGCCGAACATTTCTGCTATGAAACCGTAGGTATCTGGTTTCATTTTCCTAACAGCTTTACTTTCCTATTTTAAAAGACAATTTTACACTAAGGATCAAGGCCTGTGTCGCGAAGCACTTAACAAAAATACAATTAACTGACGCAAAGCAGAGTGGGACTCAGAATCAATCATTTGTCCGGAAGTCGCTTGCCCGCTACACTATCCATGCAGACTATAAGGAAATGCCTAAATTGTCCCGTACCTACACTTTTTATACTACTAAATGCCTCATGATAAGTTATCATACGAACGCTTGCAACAGGAGCCTGTGGTTTCAGTTATATACGCTTTCACTGTCAACTTCAACAACTGTAAGGGGCATATTGGGTCAAGTGTCTTTAAAAAGCCTGAAATGTTTAGTCTTCGCAAAAACACCACGTAGCGTTGCTTGATGTGATAATAAGGTTACGCTGGTGGAGTAAACTAATAACTTGACCGACCAGTGTCCCATATTCCCACAAGTATTGATCCCGCAACTAGTATGACCTACTTCTATAATATCCCATCAATGTGTTGCCTGAACTAATAAAAGGCGCAACGTAATACATTTGTACGGCACCCTGTTTGGCTGCGATCTTTTATTTGTCTACTTCCCCCATCGAAATGCTCCGGTTTGAGTAAAATTCCAGTTGAGGATTTGACTGAGATATCTGCTGAACAATGCCTAAAATTAGAAATATAATTCATGTAGGAAGAGAAATCACAGCACCATTAAAAACGGACTCATCTCTCTGGTGGTGTAAATGCAAGCAACTCTATCGATCGTAATATCTTGAATTCAACACACCCGGTCTAAATGTGTAATTTCGTTTGTCTGTTAAGAAAGTCACAGTCAGCGACACACGCTCACTACCTTGCCTTTTTAAAATATTCCGGCGTCATGTTATGGGATAATACGTACTTCTGTCACATGGCAATAACATGGAACGATTTATAGCAGCAGACTTTGTACCGGCTCTTAATTTACCTAGCCAGAATTAAAATTGGCTTTTTGATCTTCGTGACGTCAATGGAAAGTTGTTGATGTCAGAGTTGATTGACTCGACGGATAGCAGTAAGATGTTTGTGGTTTCTGGCTATGTTAATCGCGCTTTAAGTAATAATGAGTTTAACTTATATTATTAGACATATTAGATATTATAATAAAAACAACATTCGGAGTTAACGGCCTACGTTATAGCAGGCAAGCCGGTTACTGTTTTATCGGGCATAGTTGCAGACTATGGATTGAGAATTTTTTGACTGTAACATCCAATAGCATTTTGGGAAGAGAATTGAAACTAAGACTACGAATGATGGGTAGTACAATATTATTATAAAATATATTATTATATAGGTAAACAACAAGGCATGCGCATGCTCCGACAGGACAGGTAAAACTTGGTTAAAGCTTATACAATAATTAGTTAATACCTATGCAATGTTTCATGATCATTGTAATAAATTACATTGGCAACAATTATTATTATTATAATTTACACAACAATAAAATATTAAATGCATTGTAAATAAACTTCATCATCCTTGGCAGATCTTTGAATTATACGTTCAAATCACGTTATTACATTATTTATTACACAATTGATCCGAAAAAAAAACGCATAACAACTTTTCTTTAAATATTGGTTTAACAGCTCGATTTATTAATAATATCAGCTCCGTATTGAACATCCCATGGTGGGCACGGGCCTCTTCTCAGTGTGAGAAGAGTTACACACTCTACCGCGCTGGCCCAGTGCGGGTTGGCAAACTTCACATATCTTCGAAAACATTATGGAGAACTCTCAGACATGTAGATTTCCTCACGATGTTTACCTTCACCGTTAAAGCAAGCGATAATTAACTATTTAATACGCACATCAATTTAAAAAGTCAAAGATGCGTGTCTTGGGATCGAACTCGAGACCTCTGCGTGGCAGTCCAACGGTACCTACTAGGCTATAGATTCTAATAAAATATGGAACACAAAAATGCATCTTTCTTATACCATTTTAATTGTATTGTCGTGTTTTGAGGAATCAATCAACATGTTCCTTTGAAATAAAGGACATACTATAAAGCTCCTCTATAATGCAAGGATTACATTATTAGTATGAATAGAAAATGAATTTGTCTTTAGTATATTTTATCTCAGTACATATGTACGTAAGTATGCGACTATTCATTGACTAATCTGTATTCATATATGTACTGATTTCACTATCAGAGACTTATTGATTTAAAATTCTCATTTATAAGAATATAAGATGAAGGTCAACATTATATTACTAAATTACAAATGCGACTTGCTATATTTATATATCGCAGTATGTGCTTTACTTAATACATTTTAATACGCGATGCTCGCCACTGCTTATACGCCGGGTATTGTAGTTTCGAATCCCACGCGGAACAAACATTTTGTGATCCACAAATGGTTATTCCGAGTTCGGATGTTTTTGTGTTTGTTATTTAAATGTTTGAAGTCCCGACAAATAAATAAAAAAGACATAATAAGATATATAAATTAATGGAATCTGCATGCATGGCTCAGTATTTTAAGCTTTCTCCACGAATCCGGTTTGATACTCAGAAACGTATGTCTTTAACAGTATTCGAATGATTTTTAGTGTCATTTGTATGAAATGTTTCAGTTTTTGTAATTTACCAACAGCCTCTTTCGGCCGATTACTAAACAGACAAGTCTTGGGTTCGCGTCACGCACCTTTATATTATGTTTTAATAGTTTTTATTTGAAGCCTATAAGGTAGAGTGTCTGTCTGTAACTAGCGACATAGCCCTCAGTTATTACTTTTGACTGCACGAATGGCGAAGTGGTGTAATCGGTCGCATAGCTACGTTAAAGTTTTGACTTCTATTCCCACACGGGGATGCATAAATAATTGTTTCGAGTGTGGTGTTCTTTCTGACCGCTGTTGATGTTGAGATGAAACCAAAGAATACTCTCTTTTGTCCAAGTTACACGAGATTATACCGAATATCATCATATTCGGATAAACACCATAAAAATAACAAACTGACAGATTAGAATGCGTATTTATAATCTTAGCTCGGCTTTTCCATAAACAATCTTATTTTGATAAATACTACGCATTTTTACGGCAGAACATCATGGCTACCGCCTTAATTTTTGGAATCAAGGCCTCACCCAAACTGTACATTTATTATGTATAACTTATTAGCGATACAAGGTCCTTAAACTAAAGCAGTACCTTGAGGTCAGGATTCTGTGTTGCTCTAACTTAAAACGAGTGCACATAAGGTTTGCCCGTACAATTAAGATAGCCTTCAGTGATCTTACTGGGTGTATGTAATTTACACTTTCAAGCTGATAATAGTGACTGCTCGGTAGCGTAGTAGGAGTGGCTACGACTGTTGTGCATGATGTCTTGCATCAAGCAATGTGTTTTTAGGTTCTTCTGACAAGCAATTGTCAGTGGCTTCACGGAGTCTGGATATGTGCCTAGTTAATAACAATAGGCTCGACTCTTATTAGGCATAAAATCTTATTCGAAGAATTGTGGCTTGAAGCACACCTTTGCCTGTCTGTTAGAGGCGTGAGATAGCGGCGTATATTAGAATTTATATAGTCGAAATTTTGAGTTATGTCAATACTAGATTTTATCAATGTTTCTTTATCCCTCGAGAACAGTACTTTTTCCTGGACGAAAGGTATCCAATGTCCTTTTTTGTAGCCCTGACAACGTGTATGCGTATTTTCTTGATGATCGGTCCAGTAGGCGTGATAGCGTAGCGAATAAACTCTCATTTAAATTTATGTATGATATTAGTTAAGATTATATTAAAAGTGTGATCCTAAAAAGATCTATTAGCCTCGATTCGTGCCAGCTGATTTGTTGCGCTACGTAACTGGAGCTCTCAGTCACCAATACAGCTTTTAGGCGTGACAGAGTATATCGGAACGGAAATAGAAACAATGACGCGGCGCATGCAGTTGTTATCGAATACGTCCCGTTAGCAACTGATCGCACATCGCCTCGCGCAGCGGTCAGGCGTTAATACGATACCTAAAGGTGACCGCAATTCTATGAAAATGCTGATGTTGTCTCTAGCTCATTAGAAGTAATCATGAATAAGGGACTGTTGCTTACAATAAATAAAATGAAACTCACCATATTAATAATAATATCTAGATTTTGTCAAAATATTTTATATTCCTCGGATACCTACATACTTTATTTCTGGATGAAAGGTACCATATGTCCTGTTCTGTATCCCTGACAACGACTATGCAAAATTTAATGGTCAGACAAGTAGTTAGGCGTTAAAGTGTAACAAAAAACAAAATAAACTCACTTTCGCATCTATATTATTAATATAAATTTATTATTGGTACAGGCCTCCTTTCAGTTTGAGAAGCGTTCGGTCATAGTCCATAGTCCATATTGAGCAGTTTATAGTATTGCAGTTCAATATTATTTATAAAATCTCATGCATTTGTGTCTAGTTATTTACAGAGGTGACGACCTAGAACAATTTAGTACTTTCTATATTCTATCTAGGTTAGTCATTGTTGGATAGTTCACTTCGGATATTATAAGATCTATGCCAGATAGCTCTGAGATTAAATCCATCGCGTTTGTACGAAGATACGTTTACTTTTGTCTTCCGAACACAATAAAATTGTTCCCTTCTAAACGCCGGTTCTATATGACATCCGTTTCGAGAGAAACGAATGAAAAGTTGCTCCACTTATATAGAACATCGCCTAAGAAACCTTGCCACAGTTTTCACGTGAAGAAATCTTTTCTTTAGTATTTGTATAGACTTTTATCACCTCTAAATTTGGCTGGATGATACTCGTTCTTCATGTGTTTTGTTTGTATTATGAATTCGGATTGGCGTTGCAGATCTTAAAGATACTATACATCTGAGCGCGTTTCCAATGTCAAGGCGACAGTAATTGCTTGTTTATAGGACTTATAAAGCTAACTAGTTTCAATAAAATAGACTATTAAAGATGTCACATAGGTAGTTGTGTTGTGTCCATACTGAAACAACAGCCGTTATAAAAAATAAAATGACTTCTTTGCCAACCCTAACAAATTAGACGGCTAAAGAAGATATAATTTTTTAGATAAAATATGCTAACTCTAATCGCTAATCGTTTCTTTCGTTCTTCGGTTTCAGAGTATATAGTGTAAAATCAGATGTTTTAGTGGGTCTCGGGTCTATCGCGATTTTTCTTCGCCGGCCCTAATCGCTAGGGTCGTCTACCAATAGCAATAAATACATAACTTATTAGGTGCTTATCGACAATGGTCGGGAATGTAGAACCTTTGATATTCAATGCGCTATATAATCGTAAAATCGAATACGACACATGTAATATCGAGCGGACGACTCGTATTGACTTTTTAGACGCTGTTTAACTAAAAGAAAAATATCAAAGGATTTCAAGCTCGTTTCGTATAATGAATTTTACTAAATGGACGAAATTGTTGCCCTGTTGTGGATTTAAGTCGGCTTTGTTCACAATATCGAAAAACGTTAATATTTATTATCGTCTAGATAAAATAAAAAAAAATAGATATTTTACAGAACAAGATTTGCCTGTGTTAAGAAAACAAAGAAATTAAAACTTGTTGTTTTAAAATATATTCTTTTATACATACCTATCTAGTCTCTTAATTATTTCCAGTTATGTACTTTGCAAACTGCATCCGCAACAAGTTGTGATGTGAAAATAAATACTGACGAGGTATACAAAAGTTATGTTAAGGTTATTCATAATAATTACGATTTATTTATACACAATTATACCTATATACAATTATTTAAAGTACAGTTTTTATCCAATACCTACTGTTTTCTATCTACGTCAGCATCGCTTATAAGAAAATTTTATATATATTTAACATAATTGTCTGGATCATATGCACATTCACGTTCTTGGTGCATGGTGTACGTTCTTATGTAGGTACATATATCACGTGTTAATGTAAGCACGTGTAGTATACGCATTTATCCTGTTAAGGATTAATTATTAACTACGCTGTTATAATGAAAAGAACCTTCCTATAGACATACACAGCACGAAGTTATAAAATCGAATGCTTTTTAAGAAAATCTGTAAGCCATTCGGTTTGACCTACCCTTGCCATCGTGAGATATTTATGTCTTAAAGGTAAAATTTCCGGCTAACTGCCATTGTTCTAAAATCTAATCTAATTCAATGTAAAGTTCAGGTATAAATATAATTCACATATTTTCATCTAGTAATGCCGCAAAGCTCAGATATAACTAATTTGTGGAGTTTTCCTTGTCAATACTTGTAACAGCACAGAGTCTAAAAATATATGCTTGGTTGACGACAATTAAGTTGTCCCTAATTATGTGGAACTTCTGGCGAAATCTATACGTAATACATCTCTGTGGTCTTCTTGGGATATACAGGCGTCGTAAATGTGTTTTTTAATATATATTATTTAAATATAATTATTTTAGATATAGCCCTTCATAATGTTGTATCCATGTAATGAAGTATTATATAACTATATTCCCTAATTGTAAATGACGTTAGTAATAAATAAATGGCTGGCAGATACTTGTCAAAGCGTTGCCAACTGTGGATGCATTGCGTTGCCGTTGCAATGATTATCATACAAATACAACTATGTATTAATATTCAAATTCTGCTATTAGTCAGTGTGACTATTTCGGAGAAAATATATGACCATTTCAGCTGTAACAATGTATATTCTTAGACCTGTTTAGGGGAAGGTGAAGTATGCCATTTCACAATAAATGTAAGGGACTCAGGGCTCGAGATTTTTTCTCCATCTTGACGTTATTCAGTCCAAACAGATGGTACTGTTATTTTGTTCGTAACCTCGTCACTAACAAAAGTAGACCGCTATCGTGGCTTCTCATAAAAGCAAAAAGTGTATAAATCACAATGTTGTCTTAAATGTGTCATTCAGGATAAAAATGGAATTCATCTATACTAATATTTTAAAGATCTTATAGGTATCTCTTACTTTTACTCTACCTCTTCTCGAACTACAAAATCCATTGTAAAAATTCTTTCACAGTAGATATTTAAATCTACTGTTCCTAAGTATTCTCATATAAGGCTAAGCGTTAATGGCAAACAACCCAACCGCAGCTGTGCGCGGAATTCGAATGAATTCTGCTTCTGACTGAATAGCCAGCGTGCATTTGATACATAGGTACATAGATTCCGAATTAAGATTATCGTATCTGTGAATTCATGCTCAGGATTATACAGTAGTGAAGGTAGTAACTATATTGCCTCTATAACCTACATTTGCGTTTAAATAAGAACGTTATTAATTTCGTAAATAAATGCTTTTTTGAATGTGTACTGTGGCGTGCTACAAGAACATTCGTGTTAACCTTCAAATCGAGCGTATGCCAAGAGTTCACTACAGTAGTTCAATGGTACGCTATACCGTACGACCTCATCACCGTCATCGTAGGCGGTAAATGCTCTGACCTTAGACGCCATCACCCTTTAACATAAATTGACTACTTTCATATTGGACGTATTATTTTAAAACGCTTAGAAGTACTTTTCTTCTATTAAAGAGCTCGGTTCGTTAGCGCGTTCGTCATACGTCGCGTAGGACGCATGCGGTAAACTTACGTACCCTTTGTCGCGTTTGCGTGGCTGAAGATGACACGCACTGCGATTAACGTTGCCTTTAACGAATAAATCGAAATATTGCTTTACCCCTTAACTAATATTATAAAAGTGAATGTGAGTTTGTTTATTCGTAACGCAATAATGCGTTAGGCCTGAATTACTCAACCGATCATCATGAAATTTCGCATACACATTGTCAGGAGTACAGATAATAACATAGGGTACCTTTCATCCAAAAAATATCTAACTTATATTTACGCGAGCGAAGCTGCGGTCAAAATCTAGTATGTAAAATAATAAAATAGTCCGCGGCTAACGCAATGCGTTTAACGCACCCTATGGCGCATAGACAAAGCGAGCCAAATAAAAAGTTTGAATTCCATTTCAGTCTAATTTGTTGCTGCTGTTTTGATTTGTAATTTTATTGTAATTACATATTTTTATGATTGCAATAAATATATACTGCTGATATACCTACCGATTAAATAAATAAAATACAACACTCATTAGTTAAACAATAATTGAACAATATTTCCTGTACTAGCTGTCTATTGACGCATTTTGGCAAAAACTATAAGCCAATTTACGCAAAAACTGTAAGAAACTTCTATTTTACTAAGATATGGCAAAAACAGAACATTAGCAGTATTAGGAAGATTAGTAGGCAGCATAACTAAATTTATTCCAAATTAAAATTCGCCGCTCAATTAAAAATTGACAGGGCGAATTGCGTTTAAACGGAATAGTCAGTACTATTGATATGTGAGTCAGCAGGTGTTTACGTAATAACGCCCATACGTTCCATTAGCGGTCTGTATTGCATTCATGTTATATCTTTCACATATAATTATTTATGTTATAGATGCTAAAAGTAGACTGTGAGATATATTCGCCTTTGTAATAAACTAGTTATTATGATTCTCATTGCATTTTTATATAAACACAAGCTGTCCCCGCGGTTTTACCCACGTTTATGATTACTGCTCCACTTCCATGGCTTGTAGCATGATTAGGGTTGCCACCTTTATTTTGAACAAAAAGAGTAGAAGAGTAAGAGTACAATATCTAGAAATCAAGTAAGTATTAGTATCCTGCTGTTTTGTTTCCACGTTTCTTGTTCCTTCTAACAACATCTAACAAATTTTTATTATCAAGGAACATCTTTACCGCAGCTTGTTTGCTTCTATGTCCATATTAAGATAGACAAATATTTCGTTTTTTTAATAACGGGCGGCTGTGTTGGGAATAAAACTTGTAAAAGTCGACATAGGCAAAATAAAGTATTTTAACGTACTTTATTGCCCGCTTAAAGTATAAAGTACATTTCCCGAAATAACTTACAATAGTTAATTATAAAGCACGGTTGGCAAACAATAGTTAATTATAAAGTTGCAACACGGTTGGCAACCCTAAGCCTGATGTAATATAGGCTATGGCGTTCCTCCAGAAAATAGTATCAAAGGCGCGCAGTAATATAAGAAGTTCCAGAGATTTGGGGGCATTCAAATAAAAACAAACAAACTCTTCAGCTTTATTATTTTAGGATAGACATCTTATAGCAAGCCTCCTTGAAGCGCATGAAGTATTTATTACATATATTAAAACAACGGACGCGTATAACGCCCAGACACAAAACAAGAACTGTTGGAACACGTAATCATTCATCAATCATTTATTTAAATTAAACTACTTTATACGGATTTCTCGCGTTGTTTATTTTTAAACACGTTTATTACTTAATATTGGAACTCTAACACTACTATTACTGAACTTTTCTGAATTTAAGCTAAATAAATAACGCGACAAAATCCCTATAAAGTAGTTTAATTTCAATGTATAACATTCGCGTAAACATAAGAAAATATTATCTTCATGTATGTTTTCTATTCTAACTGCTTCGTTGGTAATATAATTTTGCGACTGATTCTGAAGTTCTTGGTGTGATTACCGTATCGGACAGTGTTATTGGGTTGTGAAACTGCCAGCAGCCGCACAAATTTTTAGTGACAATAGATGACAATAGGCTAACTTCTTATTATATGGAACTTCAATATCTGCCGAAATGTAGCTATAACATGCGTAAATTTTCAATGTATGCGTATGTATGATCTAATTTACAACTCTTGGTGTATTGTCACTTGTGCCTGTCGTAAGGTCTTTAGTTCCATTGCTGAGGACAGCAAAGTGATCCTCTAATAAGATTTTTTCTGTAGCAGCACCAAGTACTCAGTAGACGCCAGCAGGTGCGACGTGTCACGACTCTGTCTAAACCAAAGACACATTCCATCTTTCTATTAGAGATGCTAATAAATTAAAAGTTTTAGTGACAACACTACTTACCGATACAAAGACAAAGTTGCACGAATGGGAGGTAGCTTTTTTTAACTACACGGAACAAAAAATTGTGCTATCCACAAAGAGTTTTCCGAGTCTGGTTGTTCTAACTCCGTTGTTTGAATGTTTGTAAATTCCCCCGCGACACAGGAATTATTACTTAGCGCGGGAAATGTCTTTATAAAATACAAAAAGAAGTACTTATATTGTGGTGCTGCCTTTGATCGATGCTATCTGTCACATGACAGAACTAGAAGCGCAGTATTCTTTGCTTTGTGATCTAACCAGTTGAGGATATGATGCTATGTTACGTATAATCTGTCTGGAATTTGGCAATCTAATATAATTAAAATCTCAGACAGATTATTCGTAATATTATAAAGATCTTGCATATGTAATCATATATACGTATACTTTCCTTTTTTTTACGTTTCACGTTACAGTCTGGCTGTGTAACTTAGCATTATTCTAAACATTAAATAATCTATAGCATAGAAAATCTGCTCACGTATTGGTTTTTCCGGGCGTTTCCTGGCCCTAACTCTATTTGTAACGCAGTTTTATGACGATCTCGCGACGTCACGGTAATACATGAAGGGATAAGCCCAGTTTTCGTTATATAGTGGATAGTAGAATGGAGTTTGTTAGGTAATTTGTTGTTATCAATGGCTCTCAAAACTGTGGACTGAAAATAGTAGCTATTAATATTGGAGTAACCCATAACTCGAAAAGCTGCATACGTTAAACTTGCAAAATTTATAGACAACTAGATTTTGCCTGCGGTTTCGCTCACGTAAATGTAGGCTAAGTCTACAGTACAGTAGCTTCTATAACAGTACTTTTTCCTGGACGAAAGGTACAACGTGTATGCGAAACTTCATGATGATCGGTCGAGTAGTTAAGGAGTGATAGCGTAACAAACAAACAAACTCACATTCGCATTTATAATATTAGTTAGGATTATGTATATTGAATAAAGCCTATACATATATATAACGATGGAATATTTATTTTAAATGAATTATTATTTTAATAACCAGCCCTTTTTCAAACTTTATTTTCTTTTATGTCGGCCTCCGTCATCATACTTAATTTTGTATCGTTAAACATTCAAATAACGGATACAGACAACACGTAGACTTGGAACAATTAGTTAATCACCCAAATTTTGCCGCACACGTTTCTAACCCTCGTAATGTAATGTTAATGAAATTCTGTTAGGTATATTTTATTCATGGAGATCACTAGGTCACCCATATAGCTTATGACCTTGGTAAACCTTTACTGAGAACTGTACAATAACATTGGAGTCGGTGCCAAACAAACATAATTCAATTACTTTAAAGGAACTAAAAGAAAGTAAACTGTATCAGTATGCTTCAACAATAACTTTGTTTGGCTTCGACTTCGCTATGACTAGGTTCGATTGGAAGCTTGGTTACTTGAGACTGAAAAGATTTACTTCTTCGCTTTCATTGTGTTTGAAGTTAGTTTATTTTTGTTGATAATGCGTTCGTAGCGTCTCGTAGTACCTCTATTTCCAAAGCAGTAGGCACAAGTGTATTAGATTTTCATCCATATTTAGCCAACTTCATTTAGGTTCGATGTAATAGATGACTATTATCAGCCATTTTAACTCAACAAGGTTCAATACATTACTCCGTGATGTAACTAAGTATTTCTAAATAGAAAATTTGAAAATACTCTGGCCTAGTATCACACCAGGGACGTCACGATCAGTCGTATCCGCATACGTCTGCGTCTATATTTATAAACGCAAACCTTTGACATAAGATTATCGATGCATACAAAATTAGTTTAGTGTAATAATATAGTTCTATATATGTATGTGTAAATAGGCAAAGACAATATAATTGTTTGGAAGCTAATGACGAGCATCAGAGATAAAAAGAAATTGAAATCCATATGCTTGCATCAATTTTCAATAAGGATTATGGTCGACCATAGGATGAACACTAGTAGTTCTCAATACCCGTGGAGGAGCGATATATGTAGAATGAAAAACTACAAGTTTATTGATTTCATGTTGAAGTCTCTACATTTCGTTAACACATCTATTTGGTTGGCGCGTTGGCTTCTCGCCAACATCCAACTAAAGAGCTTACTCAATAGTTTAGCCCTCCTCACAATTTCCAAAAGAGATATCTTCAAAACAAGCATCTACATCAATATATTATACTAGTCATGCATATTGATACATCATTGACTTTGTGGCATCGGGTTTGCACGTGCCTATACCTACATGATGAAAACCGTACTAAGAATACGTATGTGTGTATGTTTGGCTATGACGTCAGTAGTTGTTCTCAAAATAAGTAACACGAAAACATAAAAAAGTTTCCGTCGCAAAAGTCAATAGTCACATTTATCATCATTCATCATTAGCAGTCTTTATGAATTTGCTCCTTAGTATAGGCACCCGACGTTAGCCTCTTTCTTCGATCCTGTGCCATGTCGTATCCAGTGTGATCCTGTCTACTTGACAATGTCGTCCATGTTATAGGAGATATTAACATACAACAATAATTAATTTACTTCAGATAGCCTTTGAATCAAAATGCATAAACAAAACAATCTTATCGCGTGTAGCGTTACCACGGTCAGTTAGTCATGTCTATAGGTGCGTGGGATATTTGAAAAAAGTGTATACTCCTCAGAGCTTCGGTCAGAACCTACGCAAAACCATCAATGGTTCCAATAAATATTTTGACTTCTGACGCAACCGCAGAATATATAGATTATGCCCGACTATCTTATGTAGTTTACTTTTGGATTGCCAAATTTACACAGTAGCTGCCAAAAAGCGGCTATTCAAGCCGTATCCAAAAAGTCGATCGAGAAGTTCTCGATAACTCGATTATTGATCGATGTCGTTTGACGTCATACGTTTCACTGTATTTTCAACTCAGCGATGTTCAATTTGATACAGACAATATGAACTCAATTAATATGCAAACCGAAGCTTATTCATTTAACTATAAGTACAATATAATATCGTGACGTGCGATTAGCTATCCAATACGTTAATAATAATAATAATAATTTATTTATTGATTACAGTGGTAAATATATACGTTGACATCATTCAAAGGATTAGGTAGAGATGTTACGGTAGAATCAAAAATTGATCCAAATTTCCTTGGAAATAATAAGAAAACTAATGGTTCTTATACATGGCGCGACTTACATGTGTGAGTTAAGCACTTGCATGAGTTGTATGCTTTGTTAGCAAACGATGCGAGCACCCCGCGTAATGGACCCTAGTGGTTATCTTGTGCACGTAACTCGCACAAAAACCTTGCGCATGCAGCTTGCTCGAATATCTTGCGCATAGCCCGCACCAACTACTTGCGCCGTGTAAGCACCTTAATAATGAGACATATTGATTCTAGTTAAGAGCACCTTAAACCGGCTAGCGTGTATGAGGAATGTGATGAAAGTGAATGAAGCCAGAGAAGTGTGTCAGGATCGTAGCAAATGGAAATCCGTAGTCTCTGTCTACTCCTCTGGGAAACAGGCGTGTATCTATGTATGTATAGATTCTGCCTAGATCCTTGTAAGTCATTATAAAGAACATACATCAGTGACACATTACTAAGTACGCACATACATTTGTACTTAAGTAGATGTGTAAATAAATACCTTTACTTGGTCTTTTAGTTAGTGTAGTGATATGTACATATTTGGACAGACATAAAGCGTTCGTTCACGTGTTCTCATCGCTTACCCGTGTGGAAAACATCTAGCAAGACGTGATTATTAATAAATGATTATGAAGATCTCACACTACGCTAAAATGGATAATGTATGGCTAATACGTATTTTTTATATAAATAACAATTATTTTGGTAACACAAGTCAATGTATTTCTCCGAAAGATTATGCAATGATATCTTCGTATGGACACGAACTAGATATCATCATTGTTCATATTGACAAATGATTTAATCTACCTGTAAGAAACTGGCAACTAGCATTGCCGTGCCTTGGAAGATCTATCCTATAGTGACTCTTACATTAAAAGGATTAGTGTGAGAGCATTGCCAGATTTTATGCTGCTATCGAAAATTGCCTAATAAAAACAACCATATCCGATCTAGGATTCTAGCCGATATTTTTGACAAATTTATTGAAAACCGCTTTAAAAAAGGCACCTCGTGTTCTTTGTCGGAATACTCAATAGTCAATATTTGGCCCGTAATATTCTTTTTCCTATTTTTAATCTTAATTTTTTTCATGCTTATTTGTGCCTAAACTTTGTTTTATTAGAAACATTTACATGTTCACTATACACAAACACGCAAATAATATATAACACACATAATAATTAGTTGATCAAACGCTTACCTTGATCAATTAAATTATTAGAGTTGAGTAACGTTTAAGTGCTTTCCTGATTAGGCAATAATACTTAATTACCTCTTAATATTTGAGAGTGGTTTCTATGTTAGGCTGAAGATTGTTATAGTTGTACTCCTTTAGCTATACATCTTTTAAATATAACTATGTATACATGTATAAAAAGTTTTTAATTTACCAGTTTAATAATATTTTAAGTAGGTACAGACAATAAATGAAGATTGATGGAAACACAACAGACATCCATGACCAATAAGTCTAATAGCCTAGGTTCCAGTAGCGTGGAGAACTAAAAATGCCATTAGTGAACTATGTATTTCACAGACGGCTGGTGTTCGTGTAAAGTGATACAAATCAACCCATAAACTAAATGGATCGCTGAAGAACGCTATAAAATGAGTCGGCGGCTTAAAATTTTCATAACATTTTTATTTTAAATATAAAATATAATAACAACTCTGTTTTAAACTGTCTAACTGCAGGACACGGGCCTCTTCTCAGTGTAAAAAGGGTTAGGCTACAGTCCACCAAGCTGGTTGCGGGTTGACTAACTTCACATATTTTTGAGAACATTATGAAGAACTATCAGACATGCAGGGGTCTTCACGATGTTTTCATCGTCAAAGCGAGCTTATAGTAAACTATTTAATATGCACATAACTTCGAAAAGTTCGAACTCGAGACCACTGTGTGGCAATACAACGGTCGCCCAATGGGCTATCACTGCTTTATTTTGAATGATTTTAGATTGTCTATCATCCTTTGTAAGAATTGATTAATTTTGAAATTTAACGCATTGACATTTTCATTTTATTGTTGCTCCGCTCCGCCTGATATTAAGAATATAAGTAATTTTATTTAATTTGCATGTATCATGGCGCCTTAGACGAGTATGCTATACGTGCCGACATGATATTAATCATGACAATAAAAATAATAAATAATAAAAAGGTTTATTTCAGAAACATAAATAAATATTAACAATTTAATAAATAAAAATATTATCTTGGCGGACAGCGATTTTTCCGTTGTTATTCTAACGAGGTGATTATATGTATATTAAAAGGTGTGTTTTCACTGTGTTCGTGAATTATATCAATACCCAATTTGTGAATACAGATGCAACTTTACAAAAAGGTAACTTTAAATTAAATATGTGACCGGTTTGCAACCGATTTGTTAAGAGTTATTCGCAAGAGGACGAATCAAAGACGACAATTATATAATCTAATTTCGTTTAGTAATTTTGTATGAAGTCTAATTAAGTTCCACGACAATAAAATTTTAATTGAATAAGGACAGAAAACCGGTATACAGTATGTCAACATACAAAGATTAAGGTCATTTTAACATAATTGTTTCCTGTATATTCCTTTATATAAAGTTTTCTGTTACAAGTTTTTTTACCTTATAATACCTTATTTAATATTTTTGCTTTATGTAGTGGCATGTTTAGTATCAATTATGATATTCATGATAGATGGACCTACTGACTTTTATTAGGTACTTATTATGTAAATTTTAATAGTAATTATTGTATTTACTTAATTGTACAGTTACTTACTTCATATATTATATGATGTAATCATACTTGGAATTCTCCAAAGGGCTTGTAAAATAAATGTACGTTTAGATAAAAGTATGTTTTAGTAGAAAGTCCCTATTAAGTACTTTCTCTATCAGTTCTGACGCAGCGGAGACTTACTTAATGAATAAACCCAATGACAATTTGTGATGTGCTATTGTTTCTTACGTCATCACATAAAACTAAGAAACTGTTTTGACTGACACCAAGCCCAGACAATGCTTTAATTTACGAATTAAACTTCAATTCCAAGCCACGTTCCATATAATTGCGGGTGACCTATAGCCACCGTAGACGGGGACATAGGTAAAGACTAGTTGCATAATGATCAAGATAATATCGTGACGGATCGATGCGAAGCGTATGTCAAGTAATAAAACCTTAAGAGACACAAAAACTGCTGTAGCTGTCTGCCGAGAGAGTTTTATTAAAGGCATAAAAATAAATTACACTTACTATATTATGCCCTTGAGTTTTACAGGAGTTAAGACTTTGGATCATGTCTATCTACAGGCGAGCTGTACTAAAATAATATACCTACAAATATATTTAAAAACTAGATTTTTCCCGTGACTTCGCTCGATTAAATGTATGTTAGACTAAGTTAGTAACAGTACTTTTTCCGGAATGAAAGTATCGTATGTCCTTTTCTGATACCTTGACAACGTGTATAAAATTTCGTGATGATCGGTCGTGTACTTTAGACGTGAAAATGTACATAACAAACAAACTCACATTCGCATTTATAATACTGGTTTTTGTCCGCGGCTTCGCTCGACTGTAGATTTATGTTAAGATAGATTTTTAGTAGCTTATATGTTATTCTGATGTATAAACAATGAATCTGTAAAGTTTCATCAAAATCCGTTGAGTAGTTTTTGCGTGAAAGAGTAACAAACATCCATCCATCCATTCATCCTCACAAACTTTCAAATTTATAATCATCCTCCTGCCCTCATCCCAAACTATTTCAAATTTATAATACAATTTAAAATATAAAAAAAGTAGGACTAGTTAGAATATCAGTGATAGACGATCAAAGCCACTATATACACACATACATATAGGAGAGAGGTATTATCGATTATAATCGTGCGCGCTACATGCGCCAGTTAATCATATGTTTACATGATGCGTAAATACGCGTTTTTCGTAATATGTTGGTGTAATCGGTTCCACGAATATGAATCACCAGGAGCCTTTAGGAGCGAACGCTTTAATTATACGTTTCAGGTAAATAGAAACAATTTCGTTTTAAATCGAAAGCGATGTAAAACAGTAAATACTACCTACTTAATTTTACATAAAAATGTTTTGCAAATGAAATGTAAAAAATATCGTATTGCTTTTATTTATCAATATTCCTGTGTTAAGGCATGCTTTTTGCTACATTATTAATGTACACAAAGAATTATATAAATAATCTAGATGACCGAAAGCACAACACATATAGAATGCCGGCTTAGATACTATGACTTACGTAGATTCTTATGAATTGTATGCATAGAGAATATATTTATATAAATTACTGCATTTTCTTTTAGTTTTAGTTAAAGAAATTATATTTCAATCGTCTTTATTTACAAATCGAATTTAGTCCCTGCAGATGTTTATCTATACCTAATGCTGACAACAAATAGCGCTTAGTTTATGAACGTCGATAAGAAAACAATTTTTCGATCATCGGAATTGGTTTGTATATATTTGGCAACCCTATCCAAATATCGATTTTGGCCAGTATTTGCGGAGTAGTGTCACGGTCAATGTCGCAGGCCCGGTCATACCCGCAAGGGCGCGCACGGCAACAATTCGAATTTTGAAACATTATTTACTTTTTATTTTTCTAAATAAATATTCCACACGCAACTCTCGAGGTCAACGGAACGTTCGAGATTATTGTTTTTAAAAAAGTTGGGCAGCTTTGTGTCAACCAAATTAATAATTAGTTATATGTTTATCAAGAATATATAAAAACATATACTTACTTAATAATTAATCACAGTTGAAGGTCAAAATTATGCAGTCTTTATTGTTCTCAGAACGAATGTAACGACTAGACTTCATGAATGGTAGTCGAAAATGGTCTCGCCTTAAATAACGTGGGACTTTAACATAACATACGAATTTTGGAATTATGCGTATAATATAAAACAAATTCGGCCGATACCGATATGTTGTTTATATCAAACAACATTGTTTTTTATTGTATTATTAGTTGATTTTTCTTAGTAAATTGCCACCTGATCTAAACCACAACGAGAACTAGGTATAATTACTGTTATTAGAACATACTCGAACTTTTTTATAGAACTTAAGGAAAACCACATTATTCTCTATTTGTGGCTGGACAAGTTAAGAATTCATGTTTTATTACTCAGGTTAATGTTTTGTTCTCGTATACCTTTAAATTGAGCCTCCTTTACTTTGGTCGTTCTTCGTGTCCTCATAGATCAGTCCATTGGTTCCCATATATTGTAGGACCTAGGACCTCTTAGGAACTAGCTGGCGCGCTAGTTTAATTAGGAAAGCCAGCTGTCGGGTAGTTTCCGGCGCCAGACCTTAAACCCGATCAATATTGGTATTTCCGAAAGATTTATACGCTCAAGTGGCCTAGAATGACACATTTTATTATCAAATAAAGTAGTCCAAACAAGGCAATGTTTTACGTCTCAAGAGCGAGTAGTAAAACATGATGTGTCTGTCTCCTCCATTTTATTTAGAGGACAGACTCAGCTAAAAGTTGAGGACGGTAGAGGATAATAGGCTCGTCGTCAATTACAAGAGACGTAAACATATTTGGATGTGACCGTGACACACCTCTACTTAATCCTCTAGGATTGTACACTATTATGATCATGTATGTAAAAGAAAATGTGAATTAGCGCAATCATGCTACGTGTTTGCATACCTTCGTCCAGGAGTCGTGGCCCGCTGACCTCCCCTGCCTGCCCTGGGCACTGCTGGGTGGGTCGCTGATGTAGTTTCAGTTCCAGCGACCCACCCCCAATACAAAGCAGCGTATTAGCACACCGTGGCGGTTTTAGTCGGTAGGCCCGAAGTTTCGGAAGAGCCCGACATAACCCTCTCGCCTCCCTTTGTGGCGAGAAAAATAAACCTATTTGCATACTTTCTCGAAAGGCTTCATATTGTGACTAGGTTGTACTTGTGACTACATTGACTACGGCCGGTGCAGCCAAACCGAATTTATTTATTTGCCAAAAAGTGTTGGTACAGTTTAAGTCTTAAAATTAGTATGTTCATGTCCAAGAACACTTGTCATATGCAAATAATCAGTGATATGCAAATAATTAATATAATAAAAATTCATTAATTAATTAAATTAAAATTTTATATAATCAGAAATTGTGTAATTAATTATAACATTAGTAGTTAATTTAATATTATTGGTCATGATTACATAAATTTAAAAAGTTGGATATACAGTAAAAGTTATTTCCTATTAGTCAAGACTTAAGCTCTCTTACAAATTTCTTTATTCTACTTAAGTTATCGATATATCGATAGTTATCTGGTATAGCGTTATATATTTTCCCACACATCACATAACAAGTCTTGTTATACAAGGTTGTCTTAGGAATAACTGGTAAAACAATTCTGTCAGGCCGCTTACCTAGGAAACATTTCATGAGCCTTTTTGAATAGCTTAGGATATTCTTTAACAAAATTACCACATTCTAAAATATACATACATGGTAAAGTTAAAATCTTGAACTTTTTAAACACCGGTTGCTTGGATGTTGGATGCATTTCTTTGTGCAGTGTACACTCTTTGATAATTTTTTGAGTTGCTCCAGAGAATAAGACCGTATCTTAGAACAGATGCAACATAACCATGATACGCTGCTAATACAGTTTGCAGTGTTGATGTTTAAGTTGGTTCATATATACATATATTTTTACACATACAAATTTATTTATTTTCTTTATCAATTTGAAAGTTCCAGTTGCAATTTTTATCGAGTATGATACCAAGAAACACCGTTATGTCTACTTCTTTTAATTTAAGTCCTCTGTAGTTAATATTCAATGTAAAAAATTTATGTTTATATGTACTAAACTGACATTACAGTTTACATGCAAAATTTATAATGACATGGCTTGATTCTTATAATCAAGCCATGTCATTATAAATTCGATTTTATTATTTATATTAATGTTATAATCAGCAATGCAGTACTATTGGATGTCATATAATGATATATCATCGGCATATTAAAGACAAGAGTTATTTTTAACATCTGGAAGGTCATATACATACAATAAAAAAGAAGAGGCCCTAAAATACACCCTTGCGGCACACCTGAACCATTATGTCTAAAATTGATCGGTAGTGTTTTAATTTATGATTACTATCTATCCGAGATACTTCCACACATTGAATTCTATCCTGCAAGTAACTTATAATCCATTGGAGTGCAGGGCCACGGATACGATACTTTTTCAGTTTATTCAATTATAAATTATGTGAAACAAAATCAAATGCCTTAGACATATTGAAGAAGATAACGGTTTCCAAGTTTCTTCTATTTATATTATTTATAATTGCATGCATGAGATTAAAACATGCTGTAGCATGTATTGGACTTTCCCTTTTGAAAACCATATTGTTCTTTCATATTGTTCTTTCTTTTGTCAATAAAGTTTGAAATACGATTATGCATAGTAATCTCGAATTTTTTTTAAATTATTGCTATTAGTGTCCGAAACGACAAACCCTTAAAAAATGTATTTAAATACCGAGCATGATCGCGTTAATTCTCTTTTTGTTTTTCATGTCATTCTCTTTATTGCAAAGGAATTCTAAATATCTTTGTAAACCGGGAATAGCTATTTATAGATGCTGCGTATTATTTGAATAGATCTTAACCTTTGTAATATTAGCCTTAGAACGTAGTTTACGTAGAGCTACTTGACGCAGTTCACGTGCCTCTCAGTTTATCGTTTCATTATCAGTACATTTTCCAACGCCATGTATAAGCGAATGGAATTTAATTTTTGTGTCCTCGTCTAGCTGTTTTCGTATACATTAATTACTACATTCAAGCACAATATTAAAAATAAATGCCGAAAAACGACGCCCAGACACGCAGTCAAATGTTAAATAGCTTTTATAATTTAATTTGTAGTTTTTGTTATGCGACTAGAACATGCTGTGTTTGTTGTTGATTTTTTTTAGTCTATATGATAAATGCTAAAATTTTCTGACGTTCTTCACATATGTTACGGGTTTATTTCTTCCATTTATCACTGTTATAATCATTTCTAATGAGCTAGCTTTTTATCGATTTTGTAATCAGATTTATAATATACTGGCAGTCGCCTGTGGAATCGCTCGCGTGATATATGTAGCCAGTTTTCTATTACCTGTTGTATCGCAGTGGCATACCGGTGGTCAGACAAAATAGGTTTTCAATTATATCTGGCATTCCAACAATTAACTAGTTAAAAACAAAACTGAATATTAAGATCGGCGAATAGTGCCAGAAATTACGCTCCAAGCAAACCTCTTTATAGCATTCATATTGATGGTTGATTGTAAGGTCTTATAATCTATTTCTACCACATTCTAACCACAGCGTACTAAGCAACTGCTTTTTGATATAACATTATCATACCTAGAATCATCTATTTAGATTCATAATAGTCACAAATTACCTTTCTTTGCGTTTTTATTCCCAAGCGTATATGAGTAATTTTGTAGGTTAGCCAAATACACTTATTATATTTTAATCATACGGCGTGTTCTTTGCAGCCCATGGGAGTAATTATATTACGTAATTTGAATAGTTGAAATTTTATTACTTTTATTTACATTTATACCAATGTGTTGGATAATTTCAACTCCAATTAAAATTTTCTATATTCGCGTAATTTTTACATTATGCTAATCGTCAGAATATTATTTTGAGAGTATTGATTCTCTATGTCAGCTATCAGCTATATAAATGACAAACAGAGCAAATGGCCTTCTGTAAAGCACAACTGTTATCCGGAATAAAACATTCATACATAAATAAATTTAAAAAAATTGTTACTGTAAGAATAGTTGTATACTTAAACAAGAAACATCTGCTGTTTTGTATTTGTTTTGTGAGTTAGAACCGGTACTATCCGCAATGGATTATGTTGACGTTTTAAATTGATTGATGGATTCAATGTGTTTCCATTTGTTCGGTCCACTGACTATGAATTCAATACCGTCAATAAGCGTAATCGCGGGATGTTTTCGTTCTGAATAATTCTACCTTACATTCAGATATATACACAAACATTTCTTATTTTCGAAAGAATGAAATATCTGTTTAGATTGGACCAATGTTATTCTGCCGAATGAAATCTTTCAGCAAAGTGATGAAACTCGGAGCTCAATTTTTCGTTTATTTGATTAGATATTTACAAAAGACTTTCTTTCTTATGCCATTGATTATTGTAAGCCATTTTGAGCTTCATAGTCATTTTGATCTTCTTACGAGATCTTTCTAGAGAAATAAGTCGACATTGGATACATAAATCATACAGTCTTTGTTCTTAGTCATTGCTAGAACATTACAATATTTGCTTTGGTATAAAGCCAGTTGACTTACGGGAAATAACCGGAGGACACGTTTGACGATTGCACTGTTTTCGCAGATAAATACAAAATGTATAATTAACGAGTAACATATTAGCATTGTGTATTCCTCCTCATATAAGGAAGTTAATGTTGCGTCCAAAGGCAAGCTCAGTACTATGAAGTTCTAGTAGTTAAATAAACAATTATTATAATAGTAAAGAAGATACAGTAAGCCATTATCACATCAAATACGGATATCCGTATTTATCTGACATATTATAAATAGTCTGGTTTGGTTCTGGTTTTCATATTGATTTAAACGTTGTCGTCATCTACATCTAATCTTTATTCTCCCATTGTTAAACACCGAATCCTCTTTAATTCATCTTGTGAGCAAAGACATTAGCATGACGGTTTTGAATTATCTTTCTATACGGGATGTAAATTAGGTTCCAGATGGAAAAACGGGTTAAAAAAGCAAATTGAGGAAACGATCACAATTCCTCCGTTCTTTAAAAATGTGGAGCCTTTTAAGGTACTTACGTAAATTATTTGAAAGTAGTTGTTTCGAACCTGGTTGTTTGTGTCTGCTGTTACTGTTTGTAAATAAGCCAGAAGTTATTCTATAATAGAGATATATATCGTAGTAGATAATACTGTAGAGTCTAGAATGAAAATATAGTGGTCTACTAACTCTAAAATGTTGTACTAGTACTAACATTGTCAAAGCCTGTTCTTATTATTATTACCTTATGTTTATTTGTAGCACTTTAACTTCTAAACCGATAAGAAACTAAAGACGCGATTAGGCAAGTATAACGACACGTATCACATTCGCGGCTATCGGAACGAAATCTGTCCGCAGGGAGAACATCTTAGTATACCCGTTTCATATCTTAATTTCTCCACGGAGCGGAAATCGTTCCCTTACCAGATGTTCATTTAAGATACGTGTTCGTTACGATAATGTGATACTATATATGTTTTACTGTCAGTACCACGTAAATAATTACGTCTCTCAGTAACTATTCATTATGTACTCGAATAACTGCGTATTTTATTATACTTGTTGTAGTATTAAAGATGTTGTGTAGCGTATTAAAATAGGAACGAGTACTTGTAGGTACAGAATAAATAGTATTGTCGTGTCCGGTAGTATAGGTCACTAGTATGGTATGATGTCTGACAGCCAATAAGGCGCAAGCTTTCCATTTTGACGATGTTTCGGAGTCGAACGATGTTACGCCATCGTAGGTAGGATATGCGTCAACGCGTATATAAACTTTTAATATCTTGATCCCTTGACGGACGTAAAGCTATTGTGCAACAATCAAAATGATTTGATCCTTTCGATTTGTTAATCATTCCTGACAGCAGACTACATACAAGTATGTACATACCAAGTAGAATATAAATGAAATAATATAAAATCCAAATTAACGTACTGAAAAGATTTACGTCAATACAGTTTGCATTAAACATTTTTGTACCTTAGTTACAATGGCTGGCTTTAACTGATAAGAATGTTAATTTAGCATTTTATGTAAACTAATATATAAACTATAATTAGTTATTTGGTGAGACCTAGACATTTCAAGAACACCACAAGATTTTTGTATGTATATAGATATATGTATATATATATATAAATAATATAAATCTCGTTTCAAATTGTTTGTGGTCGCGCACTCCTCCGAAACGGCCAGACCCATTTTTATGGTTTTTTTTAATGTATATTTGGTAGGTATGAGAATAGGTCGTAAAGTATATTTTAATACAGCTAGGCGATTAGGGTGTCCCTATCCAGCAGAAAAACGTTTTCCGGGTTAGCTAGTATTTGAAATAATTAATGTTATAGCAAACTATTTATCATGAGCATGACACGATTAAGTTAGCACGTACAATCTTGTAATTGATTGGATGTTTATTTTTAATTGGTTTATAGCTTGAGCAGAAAATCACATCTGTAGTCGTGTGTGTGGTGTGATTTAATGTATGTGTATAGTCATGAGATGAAATGCAAAGCCACAATGAGACTAAGTAATTTTCTATTTCCTAGTTGGGCAAAGAAATACTATCAATAAATTCTCAGTAATACGAATTCTGGAACTAGACGGATTCTAGAACTGTGCCCTATAGACGACAATAGGTTCCCAATAACGCGATCTATATTAATAGTTGACGAAATGAGGATGTATTACCTTTCCGGGAGAGACGCGTGAGAATGTATGTATCTTTTGCGTTTTAATTCACCGTATTTTGTATGCGTACTCCTTGATTTTCAGATAGGTACTCTTAAGCTGGCCTTTTTCCAGACCGTTGCTGAACTGATTGGCATTTGACTATAATGAGTATAAATATAATATTCGTATGTAATACGTGTCGAAGATGAAAAGAGCAGAAGAACGAATTCCTTCACATCTAAAGAAATTGCGTAATCCGATTGGATTATTGAATGGAAGACATCATTTAGCTTCTATATTTATTTCTGTAGTCTAATTTTATTTCTCACATGGGATCGGAGCTTCGTTCAAGTGCACTGATTCGTGACAAAATCAAATCAACCGCGCCGTGCGAACAGATTTGTTCTTTCTTTTTTATTAACTCATCTAGACAATACATATAGACATAAACTAGACTAGGATAGAATGTAATTTATAAGAAGACTAGATTTTGCCAGTGGCTTTGCTCGCATAAGTGTAGATTAGGTTCGGTAACAACCAGTATTTTTTTTGGATAAAAGGTACTTTATGTCCTTTTCTGTTCCCCTGCCAACGTGTATGCGAAAAATTCCATGATGATCGGACTAGTAATTACGCGTGTAAGCGTAACAAACAAACTCATTCACATGTATAATATTAGTTAGGATGTTCGGACTTAGAGAGAAACATAGTCTCACGCCTATATCTCATATTGTATTTTTCCACCACCGCCTGACCTCCTGGACCCCGAAGAAACTCTCCCACCGGGAAACGACCAACCCTGGTCAGTGTGGAAGTGTTTATAAATAGACTGCGAGCGCAAATGGGACGATGCAAACATAATTTATGTAGATGGGGAATACTGGATCAGTCCGAAACTCACTGCGACTGTGGTGCACCCAGTCAAACAATGATGCACCTACTGACCTGTCCAGTATGTCCTACATCCGGCACAAGAGCCGACCTCAACATCGCCACTGATGCCGCCATAGCGGTCGCCACTTTCTGGCCCAAGACCATTTGACCGTAAAAAGGGACAAGAGCATTGATTCGAAAAGAAGAAGATTTTTGTATTACAAAGCTATTTCCCCAAGTGTGGATTTATGTTCTTCATTATAGAGACAATAGAAAAAGAAAAGATAGATAATACGTGCCTCGGAAAGCACGTTAAGCCGTCGGTCCCGGCTGTCATGAAATCTAAGGCAGTCGTTATTGGGAAGTCAGTGCCGTATAATATCCTGACACTGGTCTAGCCTTAGGGTATCGTTAGCCTTCGGGTTGCGGAGGTCAGGTGGAAGCCGCTCCGTGTAAAAACTGATATCCAGTCAAATCCGGTTAGAAAATCCGGTCACATAGAATAGGACATAGAGTATTTTATCCAGACAAAAATACTGTTACAAGCCGTTTTTGTCGTGGGAGAATGCATTGACGTATCCTCTCTCCGCGGGGTGACGGAGACGTTATGTCAGACTCACCGGGGAATGATGACCTCGATAATACCGACTAAACCTACCATTATGTTCCTCGACATCACCAGGGCCTAATCATAATTCAGGGCATAATCCACATTTACGACGTCCAAAATCTAGTAAGAAAATACAAGCCAAACACATGATAACATATTTACATCTAATTATAACAGCGCAACACATATTAGTTCAATATGTTGGCATTACGTAAAGATTCTTCCTCTTCCACCTGTCAGATATGAGAACGCGGTCACAAGACCATGTAAACAACATTTTTACGGCAGACATTACATCAGAGTCGGACGTATACCGCAGACGGTCAGCCATTGGAAATAGAAAGTGTTTGTTATGTAATATGGAAAATTATTCGTTGCGCCGAATGCCATGACTACGCATCGAATACTAGGGTTTAATTAACCCGGTTTTGTCTGTGTACTAAGAGACACGTTTGTGGTATGTGAACGCATGCCACGCCTATTGTTACCAGTTAAAGAGTATTGTTTGAATGAGCTGGCATCCAGGATATTTTATTTTATAGGATACTAGATTATACCCGCGGCTTCGCTTGCGTTAATGTAAATTTTGTCAATAAACGTCCATCCTTCGGAGACGGTTTTTCTAGACGGAAGGTACCCTATGTCCGTTTGTGTAACCCTGACAACGTGTATGCAAAATTTCATGATAATCGGTTGAGTAGTTAAGGCGTGAAAGCGTAATAAACAAACAAACATTCACGCCTTATCCCTCAGTCGTATAACACGATTCGATGGGATTCGGTGCTATATGCTAGTTTAAACTATGTAAGAATGGGCATAGGTTTCCTACGCTAAAATTACGACTTCCGCCGAATAATCCAGACTGCGTTAAGCTACTCCAAATTCCAAGGACATATAAATTTGACTACCAAGTAAATTTATGTCACGGTGTCAACGAGACAGTGATAGTTATAAATTATAATAGACTGCCTAGATGGTATAGTGTATAAGGTCTTGGGTTTAATCTCCATATTGGCAGTCTTATTGGGTTTTTCTGTCAAGATATTTTGTAGCGCCACGGAGCCTGGAACCGTGCCCTACTGGCCTTATAGGACCTAAAGCAATAGCTGAAAAATGTAGGTGTGTGATACCTCTGCCTAAGCGTAAGATTATGTATCTATGCTTAAATTGTTACCTTGTCTAAATTAAATACATAAGTGCCTTTCTTTATAAATGCTGTATGTGCCTCTAAAGACAAATATACAGAAAAGTTTAATCTATTTCTATAGTTTGTGTATTATATTGTATAACTAACTGACCCGCGCAACTTCGTCTGCTTCACTAAGAGAATTTTCCACGTTTTTGGAACACTTTTCATTGATATTCCGCTCCTATTGATCGTAGCGTGATGAAACTAAAATATTTTTCAATTCGAACCAGTAGTTCCTGAGATTAACGCGTTCCACCAAACAAACAAACGATTAACGGTGTCATAATATGATATAATTAACGCTGTCGTGTCTTCTAAATAAATAAAAACTGAACAAAACACCATTTTAAAGCCTTAAAAATATGCAAATTAAATAATTATCTTTTTCATTATAAAAGCATCTATTAAGAAGAGTAGTCCATTTACCGCAATGGGTACCAAACATCATTATTTTAAGGATTAACAACCAGACCCGGAACAACAATCTCTTGATTGCGTAAATATTTGCTCCGTTGCTTTAGTAGCTGCTGTATAACCAATTAAACTGTAACGTCATCTATGGAAATATACAGCATCAAAATATACTTCTTTTAGACAAGTTTCCGCGCATGTTATAAGTCTTATTTCGCGATGGGCTGTACAAACGTTCAAACAATAAAACAACCAGATTCAATACAACTATTTGCGAATCACACTAAATTTTGTCCAGCGTTCACAATCGAATCCACGACACTCAACTCGCTCTGGTAGTGGCAAAGTGACTAATGCAATCACTGCGGCATAGGCTTAAAAGTTCTACTAGATTTTTTACATTATGCTCGCGCTAATGTAAATTTTGTCAATAAATTTCTCGAGAACAGTAGGTACTTGTTTTCTGGGTGAAAGGTACCCTATGTCCTTTTCTGTACAATGTTCTGTACGATGTTCGGTTGAGCAATTAAAGAGTGAAAGTATAACAAACAAACTCACGTTCGCATTTATAGTTTTAGTAAGGACTTACAAGCTCAAGTACGTAGTACCAGAGCATTAGATTAGGTTAACTAGATGTTATCAAACTTTATTAATGCCAACAAGGCAAGTTAAAACGGGCGTATTTATAAATAACATTATTACGCTTTAAACGTGACGGCATCTTCTATACTAATTTTATATACAGGTATATTTTGTTTGTTTATATGTATGCAACTCTGTAACTACTGCATCAATACTAAAATTTTTTCACTTTATGTTGGTTTTTTTGTACCTTGATTTCGATTGCCGGTATGAGCAGTGTTATTTGTTTATCTGTAAAGAAATTCTCAGAAGCGGCAGGAAGTCTAGCACTGTGCTCGATTTACGGCAATAGGCTACGGCAATGACATGCCTGTTTACTACATCTCTGCCTTGCCTTTAGGGAATAGAGGCTGTAGGTAATGCTTTGTATGTGTGAATTTATTTACGATGTCATTTATATAATTATACTAGCTTTTGCTTGCGGTTTCGCTCGCGTAAAAGTAGGTTATGTTAGGTGTAACAATAGTTTTAAATAAAACTAGCTATTCCCGCGGTTTCACCCGCGTTTATGGTTACTGCGCCGCCCCCCGTGGGGCGTAGCGTGATGTTATATAGCCTTCCTCGATAAATGAGCTACCCAACACTAAAATAATTTTTCAGTTCGGGTCAGTAGTCCCTGAGATTAGCGCGTTCAAGCAAACAAACAAACAAACTCTTCAGCTTTATTATATTAGTATAGATATAGCCTATGTGATGGTGATAATACAGCTTTATAATAAAAAAAAAAGTATATGGAAAAAGAATTTTGAAAATCGGTCGAGTAGTTTTTGTAGTAAATTATGACAAACAATTTTTTTTATAAATTTATGCAAAGTTAATAATATTAATATAGAAATATAGATTTGCGTTATATAATGATATTGTTTCTATTAGTATCTAAGTGCATTTATTTATAGATTGCCAGTACTTAACTTCAATGATGGGACTTCTATTCACGGTGACTGGTGTTTACAGTTACATATATGTATGTATTAGAGTTATAAGTAAATGTACTGACACCAATAAGTACGTTATGGATATTACATCCTTGACAATGCAAAGTAGGTATTGCGTTGCGTTGTGCATAAATGGATTCGAATACAATTGTGACAATCGCTAACTGGTATGAAATGCCCTCGACATTAAGTGCACCAATTTACGCAATTGCAAGTTTCCAGAATTTCAAATAAATTAATAGACAATGCATTAATTCCAGCTTTGGATACATTACATGGGTGAACCACTTTTATGATTAAGGTATTTGAAATAGGTACTCTACTCCAAATAGCCATAAAATTGATAGATACCGATAACCAGGTCAATGCAACAGAAGCATTTACAAAAAGACGCATTCGTACAGTGGTTGCTGACCAAACTTTAAACATTTATTTATTTACCAAAAAAAGAAATCACGTTTTACATTTTCTAACAATTCTACTTAAGCTTAGTATATTAATACATATTAATAATTACATATAACTGTTATAAGAATAAGGAAAATGACTAATAAACTCCACACTAGGTCAGGCCTGTCTCGATGTGTTACCAGAACACGTAATCCATTTCAATTTACATGCTAACTTATTATTTAAGTGCTATATTCTATTTTATATTAGTATCGAAAATCGAATGCAATAATAGATGTACGTGTGTGACAACGAAACAGTGAATTGAAAGTATTTAAAATTGGAAAATATTTGCTAGCTATTTTTGATTATCTTCTTCCTTGATACTAGAATCAAAAATAACAGGGATACGTTGGCTCAATAAAATGTAAGCCACCAGACACACTCGCAGTATAATAATTTTGAATCTAGTCGGACGAAAGCAGTAATTAACGCTTGACCAAATTGACTCTCAGTCGCTGTATGGACGCGTACGTGTGAGTGCGTCTGTATCCGCGCGCTATATTAAGCCGGCCATCGGAATCCAGCTAATTTGTACCTCAACCACGCGCACGACTCAACGTAAAACTCAATTAACTTGAAACCAGATCGCTCCACAATATTAGCTTCAATTACCATGATTCGAGTAAATTTACCACAAAATAGACATAAATTAGCATCTTCATCGACGACTATACTCCCTAAGCTCGCGTGTCGACGCACATTCTTCAACACGCAATGTATTGTTATCAACCGCGTACGTAAAAAACTGTTCCGCGATTTTACACAGCACATTACCTTCGATAATGATCATACATTGTGTCTGTATTAATCTTTCGATGTAAAGGATTTCGTACGGCGCTTAGATTTCTTAATTTAAAAAAAAAAACCTGCTTTTAACTGATATTTTGACGAATTACATAGCTGGCGAAATGTAGACGTTTTATTAGGGTTGCCACGAATACCATTTAAGTAGTATTCTACTAAATTCTGGGGCAAGGTACTAATACCGTTGAAAGATACACCTGTAATACCTGTGTAGTAGACTAGTCTACTATATTTTAGCTAGGCAACTGCAACACTCATCAAATTTCTGCTTATATATCGTTTTTATTACACTAAATGATATACCTATTTGTTTTTTAAATGGAATGTGTTTGCTTGACATTTATGGCTAATACACCTTTACCCCTTCAGGAATATATCTATGTAATATGGATGGGAGATATAAAACAATTTGAGTATATTCTATCATAATAAAACTTCCTAACCAAATTCACAAATGTTGTCATTTCAAAAATGATTTCATTAAAAATAAAAGTACTTGTTAAATTCATAAAATTAGCGTAGACGTTACAAATGCTAGTTTTGCTATGAAATCATCTCTCTCACCACTTGCTTCCGTTATTCATTTAGCTCAAACTGCTCGCCCACTTGCATTCCCCGCCTATATCCAAAATTCCAATGGTTCTTGCGTTAACGCACGTCTCACATTTCCAAATATACTCTTTGAAACTATTCGTGAAATATATAAACTGATTTTTTGCATATAGGTTCCAATTCCCAGTTCGAATGTCAGTGTTATATGCAGTTTACAATTACTTCGTATTATTCATGGATGGCCGGTTGTATTTTTAAGATGTTTTGGTTTTGTGTGACGGACTTTTGTTTTTACTTTTACGTTTATCTTTGTTTTCATTGGTAATTTTCTTTTTCTGTTTAATTTGTTTTTAATTATCAGTTGTTTTCAATATCTTAAATTTAATTATTGTAATTATTATAGGCAATGACGTTATAATATAAGTAAAAAAACAAATAAGAAGACATTAATTGGCAGCAGACTAATGATTTTTTTAGGAAACAGCAGTTAATGTTATATGTTATCATTACTTACGTACCTATTGACTTTTTTATTATCGTGGTACCTATACTTCCTTGCATTATAATAAATTATATTTTCTTATCAATCCAGGTAAGCACTATTGTTATCGGGCCAAGCTTGCTTTTTCAATTATATGCTGTTTCTGCCACAAATATTTCCTAATTGAGTGATTGAGTTCATTTCACCTTTGGTTAATGGATGTCAGTTATATTACATAAGATTTTCTAATATTTCATCACAACTTGAAACCTTTGATCGTCGGTTAGTTCATCGATTTCACCGCTAGAGACCCTTTCATATAGAAATAGATCTCGATGACCAAACGTGTCGAATTGCGTAAAATAGCTTTAAAAACCTATGTTAGGTAATAAAAGGCACCTATATAGTGTCCTTAGTAACTGTTCCCTTACTCCGATTACGATAAACAATAGTTATACGAGTACATGCCCACGACATACGGGCAGTATATTAGATAATTGTATGGAAACAGGCATACAGTAACAAATTCCTTTTCTTTTATTTCCAGTTTCATCGAACAAGATAAAGTGTCCGGCTTTTGGACATGGATGTTCGTCCTATCTAAGTTGCCGGAGTTAGGTGACACGGTGTTCATCGTTCTGCGCAAGAAACCCCTAATCTTCCTGCACTGGTACCACCACATCACCGTCCTACTGTACACCTGGTATTCCTTCACGGAATACACGTCCTCAGCGCGCTGGTTCGTCGTTATGAACTACTGTGTGCATAGGTAAGTCTTCTGGTTTTCTACTTTAATATCGATGAATTTTATGTGACCATATTGGTCAGTAGTAACGTCGGTGCTTCTTTAGGTGGATCTGTTCTGGTCGAATGAAATCTATGTCTCTTTTCATAGCAGTTATAGTTAAAAGATAGTTGATTTAATCACAGTTCAAAAACACAATAATATTTAGGTATTTTGTTTCATAAAATACCTTAACAATTTTGTTAAATCTACAGTTACTTATATTGTTGTCTGTACCTTTACACATTCGAAAAAACTGCTGAACAGCTTTTAATAAAATTTGGCAACGATATAGGTTGTACCGTAACCCACTTTCGAACCAGTCAGTAATTCAAAAATTATTTTAACGTTTCACCAAAGTGCTTTTTGTGATCACGCCCTTCGGCTATAGCTCGTACTAAAGGATTATGTAAAACGTTCAATCCAGCTCCAATATTGTTTTGACAAACTTTCTACGGATACACAAAACCCAAGTTGTAAAATTGACATTCATGAGAAAAGTTTTTATAGCGAGCCGCCTGTAATAGAATACGTTGGTTGAAGTTCTAGTTGTTGTGCCTGACAAAGTTGCATGCATTATGTATTTTGATAACATATGTAACAATAGATTTGTGATATTGATTATTCAATCGCATGTTACTAAATCGGCAAGGATCTTGAGCATCAGCAAGAAATGACAGAAATAACAGATGATGTAACGACTGATAAATAATAGTATCCGAGAATCCTCATATAATATTTCCATTGCGATCAAACCGAATATTTCCTGAAGATGCGAGGCATTCAACTCGACAAGAATACATGTAGAACGTATAGCAAGTGAAGATAATAAAAGACGTATTTTGTAATTATAGCTATCGTCAATCCGTAAGCTCTGTCTATTCCTTTAAGATACAGGTACATGTGTTTTTAAAAACGTGTCGCGGCGGTGATTATTCCTACTAATAGACTCGAAACAACATATTGCAAATCATAGAATTTCATTTACTACTGCACTGTGTGCTGTGGGTTCGATCTCCACACAGGTCGAAAATTCGTAATATTTATTTACAAATAGTTGTTCCTAAGCGTTTTTTGTGTCCGTTGCTCAAATGTTTGTAAACTCTCCCATGTCCAGAAATTATGTATAGTGCGGAAGAAGTAGGTTATTTTTTTTATAAAAGTATCTATCTGGCAGTGTAGCGCAGCGGCAAACTACATAAAATACTACGTATACAATCGGTCTTTGGCCACATCATTATTAAACACAATATAAAATAAGTATATTCTGATAAAAAATGAGAAGTCCTTGCACAGTTTGTGACTAGTCGGTGCCAGGCGCCATTTGCAATTTGGGATCGTCCCACATCGGCGAGGCTATTAACTGAGATATGGATGTCCCGTTGCGTTCCAATAATGTCGATTAAATCTAAATTGAACGATATATTTGTCAATGAATAAAAAACGCAGACAATGGATCGGCTTAAGTACCTACCTACAGATCTTTGTGTCTATCTTAAGTCTGGTGTTTGTGATACGTCTAGAAGAAAAATTATAACCAAAAGATAAAGCGCCGTCTAACAAAACAGTACATCATCTTTCTTTACATTCGTTGCTTAAAACATATGCCAAGAACAAAAGTTTGATTGCCGCCCTTGCGTTTATACTTACGTCAGTGAGCAATTACTTAGGTTCTTCGCTCTTTTATTGTACACCAGATATTGCCCGCAGCTTCGCTTGCGATAGTACTTTATTCTGGATGAAAGGTACCCTATGTCCTTTTCTGTTCTCCAGACAATGTGTATGGAAAATTACATATTTATAGGTCGAGTAGTTCAGCGTAAAAAACAAACTCACGTTCGCATTTATAATATTAGCAGGATACACACGTAGTCTTACGCCTGCATATCATCGAAGCGATAGAGGTATATTAGACCCTAATTTCGCCAGTTATGTTTCTAAACCCATGTAATAGTCATCAGTTAGATCATTGCCGTCTACCGGGTTTTCTTCCAGACTCAGTGCTGCTATTAAGAATGTCCATGTTGTTCTACAGGACCGAGAAGGCAATTTTGGGAAGAAAACAAATACGTTTTTGCCTTCATAATAATATGACTGAGGTTTTAAGCATGTTTAGATGGTATTAAGAAAAGGGAAGTTTTTGAAACGACATGAAATATCGCGTGATTCTTGTTCTACATCTGCACGGAACCAATGTTTGTACGACGCACGGAATAATTCGACCAGTATGGCAATCTCGTTTAACTTTATAAGTTTGGTCTTTCTAATATTTTAAGTGAAATTAAAATATTAGAAATTTATTTTTTTATTTATTTAAATGCAAATGGAAATCCGTAGTCTCTGGCTACCCCTCTGGGAAACAGGCGTAAATTTATGTATGTATGTACATTTTAAGTCCATTGCTGGTAGACATAGGTCTTGCCCAATTTGCGAGACGTATCTTCTGTGATATATCGGTCTCTTTGACCGCGGACTTACGTGTTCTATACGTTTACCAATTCCTGCTTCTAATTCACTCCAATGCCAATTTATCGTCTCATCATCGTAGCAGAACGACTAACAGTATTCAAATGCTCGAGGTTGACCTATGATTTACTTGGATGAAGTTGCAATGGTGTCAGTCTAGGAAGTAGGCTCTTTTAATCCAGGGTTCAACAAATATGATGAGATGGATTTGTTGAAACCGCCTACGATTTGAGAGATGTACTAATTATAAGAAGAAATTCAAATCATTGTTGAGGTTTATAGCAGAGTAGATGTATAGATAAATAGATGATAATTAATTTCGCAGTTCATAACTCCTCATCTGTGAATGATAATATACGCGGATTTGTACATTTTTCAAGCTATGTTTAGTTAATGTTGCGGGCAAATTTTTATAATTCTTTTACATACATAGTTTCATGCCAATATCCCCGAAGGGGTAGGCAGAGATGTATTCAGAGGTGTATAACACCGACATTATGCCGACTGTAGTTCTAGGTTAAACATAATAGGGGCAAGCCTATTACCGCTTATCGAGCAAAGTTGTAAATTCCGTGCTGCTACGGAGAATTTTAAGATAGAAAACGTATTAATACTGTGCCCGACCTGGGAATCAAACCAGAGACCTCATACCCAGCAGTTACATACACTACCGCTGCGATAGTATCGCACTCCTTCTAATTGTAACATTGAAAAAGCCTGTGTCAATTGGAACTTTATACTATTTAAATGTAAATTGTAAATTTCCACTTAAATTCACCGATTAAAAATTTAATCGTGATACACAAATGAAAAACAGCTTTCGATTTTCTATGGTCGAATGTAATTTAATTCGTAGTTTTAGCATTTATCGATTTAACAGAGCTAATAGCAGTAAAATCGGATGAATCTAGTTATCAGATTGTTGCTTTGTTTATGTAATTAAAGTTTTAATAATAAAGATAAAAATGTTATATTGTATATGTATACATATTATAGTAATCTAGGTATATTCATTAAAATATTGATGCAAGTGATGCAATCAATAAAAAAAGACGTTACTGCACTGCTCGCCTCGCGTATCATCTGTTGCGACTAAATTGAAGTTTAATACAAAAACGAATCTGGCCATAAGTATATTGTTATAAGCTTTAACAACTTAACAATCGAATAAATGTTCAAAGTGTTATTGGTGTTCTTCGTGTTAGAAAATTCTCAGTTACAGAGTAGAGCCTCGAAATATGCACTATACGGCAAATTCTCTCTGTGGCTGGACATAATGTAAATCAAATGAAATATGCATGTAAAACACATGTTAATAAATGTATTACTATATTAACATTGATTTACGTTAGGTTACGTCATGCTAAGACTAAATTGACATTTACATAACTTTCGTCATCGATCGTTTATATTTTCTGTAACTAAAATGTTCTCTATTATTAAATGTGTGGATTCGCCCACGTGAATGCCGAGTAAACGTATATCGGGATAAAAAGCCTCAAGTTAAGGCCAGAATATCCTGACGAAGCAAATATAGACTGCTAAAGACAGCAGATAAGGCCTTCTTCGATACTGTTCTTTATTGTAACACTGGACTTTATCTAACTAGAGTCTTCTATGTAGTTTAATTAAAGCGACTTCTGCCAATTGCAACTCATGCGAGCAATCAATTGATGTAAACTTAGCATCATCGTTATACTAATCGTCGGCCTCGATGGTGTAGTGGTTAGTGTAACCGACTGTCACGCCTAAGGTCGCGGATTCGAGTCCCGCACAAGTCAAACATTTGCGTGCATGGACATGGATATTTGTCTTAGTCTGGGTGTTTCTATGTATAATACGTATGTATTAACAAAGAAAAGTATATATATATGTTTATCCATTGTCTAGTACCTCTAGTATAAGCTCTGCTTAGTTTGGGACAGATGGTGTTGGGTGTATGTGTAGAATATTATTATTATTGTTGTGTCTCTTTCACGGGTATTTCCCTAATACGTTAGGAAAATACCCGGCCTTTTGGGAGGCTTACACGGAGACATGGGTCCAACGTGAAGACCTACAGCGGCACTAGCCGCAGCAGGCATAGGACTATTGCTACGTATGGATTCTAATATATGGGCTATGTGTATGGGTGTTTGATTGACTGGTATATTGGTAACTATGGATGATAAAACGGCGTCTGCCCTGAATACTCTAATAGCATCAATCGAATGGGCAGACGATGACTCACGAAGTCACTAGATGGGCCCCTAAATAGCCACGACAGGCATACAACCCAGCAGCAGAGGGCAACACCGGTGCGAGCGGCTAGGGGTTTTGAGCGGTGCGGTTGCACCATCATGGGTCTCGTGACAACGGAGACCCGGAGTTGGTTTCCCCGTAGTTATGCCCTTGAAAATGATGCTTCCACCCCCAAGCATATAGCCCTAGCGGCCCCTCTCTGACCGGCCGACCAAGGCAAGCCAAGGTTGAGAGTCCTACGGGCGCTCTTGAAGTTCCACCCCAGGCAATCAGTAACGGCAAGCTGGGGACGAGGCCCTAACCGACTCTCTGAGGCATTCAGGACCGTATTGTCGCCACTCACATTCAGCTCGCCACAAGCTGCCCTGCGGTTTGTGCACTTTTATTTAACCTGGTGATACATTTTTTGTTTATATCACAAGGCGAAGGTGGTAATTTAAAAGCTAGTGTACTGTGCCCTCCGATATTTCATAGCCGAAACAAATATTACGAGTAACACTAAATTACCTGATTTAAAAGCCAGACGCCTTTTTCTAGAGACAATGTTCATATATGACTTATGTAATAACCGATACAATTGCTTAGATTTAACGAGTAAGTTATGTTATATTGTGCCGAGAACTGTGATGAGACGTGAAGTGCGCGGACATAATCTTTTTGCTGTTACATCTTGTCGCACAAATGCTGGCGTCCGCGCACCTCTGCGTCGCATTACAAAAAACTACAACGAACATTTTACCGATTTGGATTTATTCAACTTATCTGCTGGTCAGTTCCGAAAGCTTTTAATTAATGAAATTAATAACTTGTAGTCTGCTATAACTTTATTTGTTTTCTTGTTTACTTTGATTGTAATTTTCTTATTTATAAAGACAGTAATGATTCACTCAAGTTCAGTTCTTGCTTTTACAAATCAATTATGTAAAATACGTGGAAAACGTTGTGGGTTTCACATATACCAAAATATTGTTAACTATACCTACTTTTTATCAATGTGTGTGTGTAACTGTTTGTTTTTCCTGAAATAAATAAATAAAATAAATAAAAAAAAAAAAAAATATCGCGTTAGTCTTATGACGAGATAACGACAGTCGCAGGGGTTTATTATTATTACTAATTCAGAGCATAAATATGTATGTGTATACGTTAACAAAAAGTATACTAGCTTGTGTCTAGTTTAATCACATGATTATACAGTGAACTTAGGGTTCATAGGATTCCGGAGATTTGAGTATCGCTTCTATTTGTTACGGATTTTTCCATATAGAATTCGTAATAGAAATTATATTTTAAATTTAATGCAAGATACATGAATACAATAGCCATAATATACCTCTAACTGTTACACATATATTTCACAAGTGACCGGTATATTAAAAAAAGAAAGCGACTAATTAGCATATTACGCTACATAATGTAATATAATAACATCATACGTTATTCTAAACGCTCCCATTGCTAGGCACAGTCCGTCACTCAGCCCCATGCCTGAACCTAACATATACCCAAAATATTTCAGTAAGCTATTTTTATTTTGACTTTCATAAGTGTTACAATGCGACCTAAATCTATGTATAATATATTAATACGTGAAGCAAAATCTTTGAACCCCTTTTTACGAAAATTTCGTGGACGGAGGAGTATGAAATTTGGCACAGTTAAAGTTTATATGAAGAAGGAGTGGCGAATCCTAATATTTGTATTAAATATGCATTAAAAAAATTATTTAAATTATAATTGCAATACATTAAATTAATGAAAAACACTACACGCACACAACCATGCATTTGACACACGCAGTCGAATCACGTTCGTAGTATTTTGGCATTGTTCGGCTGATGTCGTAGAATTCTTCGTAACTATGGTTATATATGTACGTGGAGTAGGTGACTAAATGAAATGTGATTATATTATAAACAATAAAAGCTTAATAATAAACAAACTTAAAATTTAAATCAATTATGGTCGAATTTCGACCACTTGGCGACAGCTAGTTAATATAATTTTAACTATTTTACTTTCTCATAATGAGAAGATTTGTGCCATCGTCTATCACACTTGCTTATTGTGAATTGGTATATGTGAACTCTCAGACATATGCCGGATTATTCAAGATGCTTTCTTTCGTTCTAAGTCGGTCGATAATGAACTACTTAATTGCACTCAACCACCTTGATAAATATAAAATACTAGTAAATAATTAATATGCATAATACTTCGAAAAGTCGGAAGTAGTCTCGATCACATATTAATAACACATGTTTTTCTGTTTCAGTGTCATGTACTCGTACTTCGCCTTGGTAAGCATGGGCAAGTACCCACCAAGGTTCCTGGCGATGACGATCACGGTCCTCCAACTCACGCAGATGATCGTCGGCTGCGCGATCAACATCTGGGCACACAACTACATGGCCTCTGCCACCCCGACCTCGTGTCACATCAGCCAGATAAACATCAAGCTATCTATGGCCATGTATTTCTCCTACTTCGTACTATTCGCACAGTTCTTCTACAAAGCCTACTTATCCCCTAAAACGAATAAGAAAGCTAAAATCGAACCCATCCCTGATGTCCCTACTAAAAAAGTTAACTTTGCCAACGGTTACCCACGACAAAGGAACGGCGTTGTCGCTCACTAGTCGACGTCACAATGTGATATGTGCTAGTTATATTGTAGAGGTTATGGCTGTTATTTATTTGGTCACGATTGGGCTCAATTGTCGATTCTAATGCAGTCTTCCATTCGTTCTTAAAATACACGGGTGATACAGCGAATGGAAGCTACCAATTCTATATTTAATACCAATGCTTTTAAAAATAATGGATAGTGACGTCACAGTCTCTATGTTCGAACACAGGCAAATGACGTCACAATCATCATATTTAAATACATGCTCAATTTACGAATTACAATAATGTTGCATAATAGAGATGGGTCTATGAATCGGTGGTGAAGTCCAATCGTGGCCAAGCGACTCTGGAGGCGTCGCCGAGTTACATTCCACGCTAGACTGTTTGTTTGCGGACGGTACATGGCTTTTGTTAAACTACCCTCTTGTGACAACTCTCAGAATCGCTTAGTTTTAGTGCCCTAGTAAGCGTTAGATGCTTTCTAACAAAACTAGAATAAATAGGAAAGTTGGTAATTAATGTTTTAAACCTGTTAAGGGTTTGAAATATTTTTTATAGAAACAATTAGTGCATATTTGAAACATCAGGAATTTTATTATAGTGAATAACATTAAAGTACATAGGAAACTTCTTTACAGTTTTTAACAATAAAACTATTTTTAAATGGTTGTTTCAGTGTATGATGGTCGTCACAATAGGTTAGTGTACTCCATTGAATTAGGCGGCGTTCTCTTGGTGTCAAATACACGCTTTTATATGGGATCTGTGTACCGATGATTTAGGATGTGTGACTGCGGATGAATGCTGCATCGAATTGGAACGTGCGAACGCAAATAATTCACAATCGTGATCATTACAAGTGGACAGTATGAAAAATAACGTGTGACGTCATGTTTAATGTCGTTCGTATGTTGGCAACACAATAATATTGACTATAAACTACAAAAAGTATAAACTATTATTAGTTTTTGTAATTTTATTTGAATATCGAACTTATCGAAGCAATTTCGATGCTGTTTGATAATGGTAGAAGGTTTATTGTAAATCATATTTTTAGTATTAAAGGAAATACAAAAAATATAGGTAAATAATACAAGAGAAGCCATTATGTAAACAAGTACATACTTTATATAATTTTATAGCGGGGTCTCATAGTTTAGTTAAGAGATTATTAAGTTGAAGTCTACGGATTTATTCCTTGGAATGTGATTTCAAAGGGACTCTGATTAATTATAAGATTTTTATTGTTCAAATTTAATATTAATTATATGGAAGATACATTCCCAGTATATAGCAATGTGTGAGAGTTATTAGTTAAGAGGACAGTACATGTTTCGTTTATAAAGATAAAACACTTTCCTAAATGATTGTTTCAACAAGACCTGTATAAAAGCTCTAATTTGTTGTTATTGTGTCGTATTTATTACTTAATGAAAAAAAACTTAGAGATTTTTTTTATAATTTATTTTTAAAGGGATAGTTTTACCTATACACTTTGTAAATGTTAATACGATGTTTTGCGCTTCGTGTGAACCGCATAACGTGCGGTGCGTAGGTGTAATACTTTGATATGCTTGTCAAACAAGTGCACAAAGTGTATTAATGTAATTCCTGATAGTGGAATAAGCAATATTAATGAAAAGTTTCGGTTTAAACGACAGTTTTGGGCGCGTTTAGTGTGTACATTAGAACTAAATTTACATTATTTAACACAAATTCTTTCTTACATCGTATTATTGAGCTGTAACAAAGAATATGTGTTCGAAACGTAACGCGCCAGTCGCCACTGGTGTACGGGCGAATGAGAGTTCAAATCAACGCTTCCACTTACCAAACGTTAACGTGCACGTTAACGTTGTCGCGTGAAAGCCTCTACAAGCGATGGTATTTACGTAACGTAAACGCGGTCGTTGTGAACATAGACTTAATTAGATTTAGAAGGACGCTGATATTGGACGCATACAAATTATAGTATAAGGCGTCTATTTAATGTCCAATGGCGTTCGCGTTGACAGCGACGTCGCGTCATCGACAATCACAAACGTGTGATGGATTATGAATTAGAATCGTTTTATCCGTTAATTAAAGTACACGAAAGCTTGGATAAACGAACGAACGCTAAATAGCGATATTCTAACTTCACTATTACTAAAATTAGCATAGATAATTAATTGCCCTTTAACTGTCCGCTAATTGACCTTTATATGGTATACAGGCCCGCGTTAAACCCACGGTTTGGGCCGTATTTGTACCAAACCAATTTCATATTGACCCGAAATTAATATAGTTATGCATTATGATTTTACACCAAATCTAGAGATCTACAAAGTTTAGTATTTGAATACTATATTTACAACAAATGACTTCTATAATGCAGTTTTAATTTGTTAATAAATAACTTCATTTTAGTACCAACTACCCGCAGTTGGTACTAAATTACATCAATTTGAATATAAATAACTTCATTTTGGTACTAAAGTACCCGCAATTGGTACTAAATTGCTACAATTTGTTACTAAATACGGCTCATAATTGAAATCTCCAAATACAGCTGGGCCTTACAGTCAGTGTGCAAATTAGCATAGTTTTTAGCGAAGGTCAATTTTCTAGTACCGTTTATAGAAGTCACAATTTTAATATAGGCTCTTACAAATAGGCTGTTATTTTAGTCCAGTTCATTGCTTTTGTCATTAACGATGGTGAGTTTTAGATACACGTAGTATTTATTCGACTCATAAGGTGGGGAAATGACTAGGAATTATTGGGTTTGGGGAATAGGTACTTAGTGCGAATTAAACGTTTAATATTGAGCTACGTACACCGTGTTATCGCAAAACTATCTAAAGTACATCGCGAATTTTATTTTGTATAAGTATTATTTATTTTTCTATAAAGTTTTTATTTTTCATCATTGATCATGTCGAATGTATACAGAAAATTTGTAATACACAATTTGTATATTGAATCCAGTTAAATATGTACATATTAATATGATTTGCATTATATATTTTGTATCACGAAAAGCAATTTCGCTTGATGTGACCCTTCGACTGAGGGTAATTTTCCAAAATCAACTTTGTATTATTTTTTAAGATTTTTGACGTCGTATCGGTCATAAATGTTGTTGTTCATGCCAAGTTAAAGTATATTCTACTAAGGCTTTTATCGAAGTGTGAGTTTGGATCGTACCCACAGTAGACAGGGTCAAGCTATCTTCCTATAATTTGTAATATGTTTTGTACTCTGAAAGTATTCAGATAAACTCTTTATTTCGTCGCGTACCTACCTATTGTAAAATTGATTATGATGTAACATTGTCCAACCGCCTCGAATTGTTTCTGAGAAATGTTTGAGGTTAATAATAGTTAATAAAAATATAATCACTACGCATTTATTATTTATTTTGTAAAATATTTTGTCGCATTTACAAGGAATAAACTGTTGTTGTAAACGTTCTCAATAGAACTATTTAACGGTTACAGTTCCATATTCAATATTAAAATATTTTAAAAATATATTTTTGTGAAGGATGTTTTGTGGTTACAACTTGTGCAGAACTGAAGATTATAATATAGCGACAGAGCATTGTAATCTACGACGTTAAGTGGAAATATTCTTGCAATCATTCATTTGTATTTTCTGGGCAAATAAAGAGTTATGCGTAATCAATACGTTCGTTTTCCTTATAACCGTTTTAATCTCGCCAGTGCATGTTACAATAACATATATTTAGACTAATAATAGATTAGTGCGGCGCATTAGTCTGTTATTAGTTAAAATAACCTAACCCATCATTATAAAAGTTAACAAGAAGTGGAAGATGTCAAGTCCACACTTGACATCTGATCTTTCATTAATACGTTTGTATGTGTAAATTTCAAGCTTAAAGTCATTCAGTTAAAAAGGTTGCTCTTGAGATGTAGCTACTTTCGTTTACATGTTATTTAAAAGTAGTTAATATATATTTATCACGTTTATAATGTTTAATTCACTTGCATTTACTCTTTTACCGGAGAGACAAATCAAGAGAGAGATTTGTGATAAATCAAATGTATAGGTACATATATCTGAGAGGTAGGTATAAAGTCATACAATATTAACCCGACAGTGCGAATGGTAATAAAAATGAACAACAAGTGAGGGTAGCTGCCGAAACTAAGCTCACACCAATTAACCCGTGACCGCGACCGATGCTAGTCGGATGAAACGTCGGGAAACAAATAGGTAGATTCCTACTAAATAATGTCTACAAATAGGCGTATGGTATTTTAAGTTTGAAGTAAGTATTTACGTATACCTGTTAGAACACCGAGATAAAAAAAACCGTTTGGACACCAGAAGGATGTTGCTGTATTTAGTATGTTTCGGCTTTTACATTTTCTTGGATGTAAGTATAAAACTATAGGTAAGTAAGAGAAATTAAGGCTAACACATTATTTTTGGCATCAAGTCATTGTCACATAAGACTAGTTTACAATTTAACACGTTGGAGGCTGAGGTTGATTATTATTATGTGTCATCAAAATGTTATGCTAACACAAAATGTTTGAACAGAACTAATCTGTAAAAGTTAACAATTTTTACAGCAGTATATAAAGTATCAGTACAAACATAAACAGTTACTTTCACATTTATCATGGCAAACCTAAAGTTATAAAGAGCGACTGGGAGAAAGTAGTAGTATCTGGTTCACAGACTGAAGAAAAAAGGACAACTGTAAATACCTACCTTTCTCTGTTTTGAAAGTCTACTAAAAATGTGAACATAAATGAGAACGCTTGTAAATTTAAATCACACAAATATTTTCAAATAAATACTTTTACAAGATTCCCTTCTTCTTGATAATAACTTTAAGTTAATTTATTTAAATTCTTGTTTTATACGTACAAAATATTTGCTTCTAGTTTTTGAACGCACGACAGCTGACTGTCGATGCTGGACTGTCGTATTGACATTTTATTATGTCAAAATTTCAATGAACTGCTGAAGTTGCAGCTTGCGATAATATTATTATCACGCTTTGTTTATAAAATTATTTATTATGGAATTAATTGATAACGATATTAGACAATGGAATGCCGAAGATATCAAGGAACAGTTTGGGGACAATTTGACGCTTTTGCCTCTCAATGATAATATCAAGGAACTACAAACTATTCTAAGAGACAAGTGAGTGAGGTTACTATACCTTGTGGCTGTCTACGTGCAACCCTTGCTATCGTTTGCTGACTTTTTTTTCTTTTTTGCATCTAATTTTTATTTGAATATTATGTTTTTGTTTTAATAAGTGTATCTTTAATTGCCTGAGATTGCAATATCATCACTCAGACATTGATTCAGCTAGATCATATTTTATTTTTAGTAGCATACATTTGCAAACCACCAGTGTAGCAGAATGTTCTGAATATTCCATTTAGGAAAATAATTGCATTTTGTAGTGGTTTTACCTCTGGTGAAAAGCCTCTGGACGTAATTTTTATGATTATGATACGCCAAAAACTACCTAAGTAAACAAAAACAATGGCATTTTGTTTGATGTCAAATCAGTACCACACAAAATACTTTTTATTATTGGCTAATAAAATTTTACAGAAACACATCACGCAGTGACTTTAAGTTCTATGCGGATCGTCTTATCCGCCTTGTGATTGAGGAGAGCCTGAATAAGTTGCCATTCACCGACTGTGAGGTCATCACACCTACAGGTGCTCTGTATAAAGGACTCAAGTATGGAGCTGGCAACTGTGGAGTCTCTATTGTGCGGTCAGGAGAGGCTATGGAACAGGTTTGTGATTTAGATATTGATTGTTTTGCTTAAACAGTATTCTATGCTAGCTATTTCTTGGATTTTGATATACATATTTATGTAACAAATGTTCAATGTTAATAGTTAATTTAGAATGTATTGTTATATGAGATATCTTTATCATATGTATAACAATAAATGTAAATGTAATGGCAATAATTTATTTTTATTTATATTTATTAGCGTTAACCATCCAATGAAAACAGTTTCACTTAAGTTGGTATTGATATTATTCTTACATAAAATCATGTTTAAATCAAACAATAATAATATTATCAGCCCTGTATTAAACTGTCCTCTTCTCACTGTGGGAAGAGTTAGACCATAGTCCACCAAGCCAGCTTAGTGCTGGTTGGCAGTCTGCACATATCTTTGATACATTATGGTGAATTATTAAAGTCAAAGTCAATCATTTATTCATATAAGTCACAAAATAACACTTATGAACATTAAAGTTTATAAGTCAGTTTATTTAAGTAACTGAAATCACACAATCAGGTAGTTAAATTCAGAGGACATAGAAAATAAAATCACTGAAACCCATGGAACCCTGGACAGGCTTTCTATGTGGCATGGGTGAACCCATGCTATGTTATTTAGTCCCTACTTACTTGTCTTGGCACTGTCTCCAGGGCCTCCGCGACTGCTGCCGTTCGATCCGCATCGGCAAGATCCTGGTGGAGAGTGACACGGACACGCACGAAGCGCACGTGGTGTACGCTAAATTCCCTGAGGACATTGCGCGGAGACAAGTGCTGCTCATGTACCCCATCATGTCCACTGGCAACACTGTCAAACAGGTACATATATACTATGCTTATATAGACGCTGTGCACTGCAGTTTTACTCATCTTAAATGAGCGGAATATTGTCTTTGATAGGCGTAACTTACATGGTGTTATACTGCAAATGTACAAAAAAAAGAAGAATTGAGTTTTCGGTGCTGCAGCTAACTGATAAAGATATTTAAAATTAATTTATTGATCCTAAATACGAGTTCATATCAAATTCAGGGCAATAGTTCTATAGAAAATCAATTTTTGTAAAATTTGCGAAAGTAAACGTACGTAAATTTGGCAATTTGAGTTACGCGGTATTGGAATATCAACGACGATATGTGACTGCACGGATGGCGAAGTGGTTATAAGTTCAACCCTGTCAAAGGACTTAAAAAAACAACAATATAAATGTGTTGTTGTTCCGAGTCAGTATGACTTTTTATGTCTCTTGCTTAAATATTTGTAATGTCCCCCGCAACAAGCACTTTTACAGTTTGGAAGTTGTCATAATTTTTTTTTATAAATTTTGATAAAATCATTCAAGGAAAGGAATACAAGCTGCAGACTTATGTAGCCACAGTTGCTTTGCCGATACAATAGTGGATATCCCTACTAACCACTATACCCAAATACTCGAGCAACGTCTCATATTATTCCTAAAAATATCTTTTTCAGGCTGTGAATGTGTTAACCCAACATGGAGTCAAAGAAGACAGGATCATTCTATCCAATCTGTTCTGTACCCCGGCCGCGGCACAGGCCGTGGTGGACTACGTACCCAAGATGAAAATCCTCACCTCTGAGTTACACCCCGTAGCCCCCAACCACTTTGGGCAGAAATACTTTGGAACCGACTGATATGAGGATGAGTTTGAAACCTAGTGGTACTTACTTAGTTATAATTTTACTCGAGCTTTTATATTAGCCATTTATTTAGACTTTTTTAATGCAGAATTTAATATGTATACTGGCCAGTAGCTCAAATTACATAGAGACTTATGACTGGTACAATTCAAAGTGAGAGAAAGCTAGTCGATAAAGCTTGTCGTTACCATGTATTTGGAGGCTCATAGGATAAGCCGTCTCATCGCTGGTAGTACTACCTACTTACAGGCAAGCAGCTTACAAAAAGTAACATATATGTATATGTGTCACCCAGTGAGTTCCAGTTCCGCAGGCTCCTATACCTATATCACCTACTACCGCTTATATTATCCCATCTAAAATTCTACGGGCCGCAGCAATACGCGAGTGATACCGCTGATGTTGCAAGTGATTATAGACTACGGTAACTGCTTACCATCAGGCAGACAGTATGCTTGCTTGCCACCTTTTTTTGTATAAAAAGTGATTTTAAGCAAATCAAGTATATTGAATGTTATTGTATTAGTTAGACATTGTAATGTTAGTATTTTATGTAACCGGATACTTATCTATGTAATATGTGGCTATAGGCACCAGGTTTAATGTTAAAGCAAACGCACATATACATAACTTGTATTGAATCAATAAGTCACTCAATATTCAAACACAATGAAAAAGGCATTGTGTCAGTTAGCAAGCATTGTCCAGGAGATAAATTAAATCGATGTTTAATTATTACACTTAAAAACATATATCGCCCTTGTCTTACTCCAACCTTCTATTATTGATATGCCATATAAATGCCTTAAACAAATAACAATTGTACCAGTATTAATACAAATAGGTCATCTTAAATACTTTTATCATTAAGAAGTCGTATTACTCCATAATTTATTTCAAAATTCAATGAATATAATTGATTTCTTTCTAATACTATAAATTGAATCTGAAAGATTTTACTCATTTATCCCATTCTGACAAAATGTTATATTAGCCATAAATCAAGCAAGATGTGGGTTTAAAAGAAAGTCGACAGACTCACTGATTACAATTATTAATATTTTAAATGCGAAATTAACTATTTCTGTTTGTGTATCTTCATGCTGAATCTTTGAACAAACATGTTCTATGTTTGTTTGGCATGGTTATTAACCTGTTGAGTGGCAGCGAGATACCGGCAGCCAACCAATAGGTTTTTAATTATGTCTGCCATTCCAACACTTGACAGGTTAACTTCTGAGGAAGGGCATGTTCTGTCATGGCTAGAAAAGCAATAGCTTGCTAAATGTAGAAAAAAGAAACAATTTGTATTGTCAGCCCTTAGTACTTAGTTATATTGTTACTATGTTGTAAATGCTTAAAATGGAATTAAGTATCTTAAACATTACCTTAAAATATATATTAGGTAATGTAATAATAAATATGGCTATTATAAAAAGCTTAAATCTTAATACAAATTTCTAGACCTAGTTTTAAGAGAAAATGATCTATTTATTGTAAAAATGTGTATACCATTGTGATACTGCAAGTTATTTGTATACTTATTAATGATTTTTAGTTACTGATAGTAAATTTAACTCGATATGTAAATAAAAAATAAATAAAGCTGGAGACCAGTACATACCTTTATTCTTTTATTTATTTTAATATCTGTACCAATAAAGAATACTCTAATACACCTCGAACACTTCAACATACTTAAATAGAAGACAACAAAAATTGATTAATTACTTCTATTTATTTAAAGACAACTGCCGCACTAGGAATAATTCCTGTGTCGCGGAGGGCTTTACAAACATTCAAAGAACGGTCACTAAAAACATCCAAACTCTGAACAACCATTTGTGGATCACACAAATTTTTGTTCCGTGTGGGAATCGTACCCGCAACACTCAGCGTAGTAGCAGTGGCATCCATGCAAAATTGTCGGCACAAATGGCGCTGAGCGCTGATGGTGGTCACCTCGGCGCTACTGCCCTGCGCCGACTCTTGTGGATCTGGACCCCAGACGGGGCAAAGATTTTTGCGCCGCACAAATACTTGTGCCGAGTCTGGATATTCTTCATGTTCGTTGTTTCAGACTTTTTATAGGCCCAGCAACACCAGTAATGCTCGTAGGGTAGGAATATCTCTAAAAAAATTAAAGAAACAAAAATCTCTAGCGGCGCAGAATGACTAATAGTCAGAATATCTGAGGATATTCGTATCAACTGTCATAGATGTTCACATCAGTCTGCTTTACTTGCGAAGACAAGGCAACATGATAATTTATCTTCATCATGTATGAGAATCTATTTTTAGAAGTGCTGAATCCAATGTAGAACTTATTTTTCTTTAGTTCTGCTATTCGCTGATAGATGGCGCACTATTTGTTGTACTTATTAAATATGGCATGGTAGGGTATCATTTGGATCAAAAACTCCAAGCTGTTGCTTCAAATCGAACATCAAGAATCTTCATAATACCCTAACCTATGGCTAAGACAACCTTATTTGTATTTTATACTGATTGATGGACTATTCTATAAATTAAAGTGGCTGCATGGTAAAAACGCTAAGGAATCCTACGTCGACAAATTAAATTCGAAAAAAAAACAACTCTTGGAGCCTTAGTCCTGTCCTGGCACACTCTACCAATACATATATGATAGACAGTTTTCTTTTTTGAATGGCATACTTGCTGCTTATATCTTTGTAGACTCTGTATTTTTACACTCACAGTATTTATAGGTACGCCTTTATAATTTCTGTATGAAGTTTTAATAGAGAATCTAGATACATAACTACATACATAGCTCTAGCGTCTAGCAGAAACGTAGGTAGATGATTTGATAAATTCTACACAATTTGATTGATTGTGTGTACAATACTTACATATAAATGTTTCGAGATCATAGAGTTATAAAAAGGCTTCGATATCGGAATTCAGTGTCGACGTACGATAGCACCCATGACTTAAATCCTCCGACAAAGAGCATAAACGTATAAACATAGTTTTGTACAGTGCATCTACTATCAGTTATAGGAAACCACAATATGCACATACATTACATAACAGCAAAGCTTAAAATAGGACATTTATAATTGATTATAATGAGTTAGGTAGGTACATGCTGAGAATGTATTTTTAACAAAAGAAATATAAACTTAAGCTTTAGTTTTATAAACTTAAATAAATTCTTGTATTTTTTATTTTACATCCATAGCGTCTACTGTGTATGAGGTCTCGGTTTCGAATCCGGATCGGACTGGCAAATAGTTATTGGGTCTTATACCTATATTCTCGGACTCTGGTAATTGGACATGTAACACACTCCAGTACCTCTGTAAGCAGGTAGGTACAGCGCCGGATCTCTCTCCAGTCGTGTCGGATGGCCGTCCCAACGGATCATTAGAGTTACGGAACAGAGAGTGCACTAGTGTTTGTGCACACACTTGTCCACTAAGTATAATATTTTCTGCCAGATGGCTATGATCTTCGTTAAGACTAGCCACCGTCACCGAATTTCAGTCTGAAGAACATTGATTATATTTCTATGTATAATTGGATTGCAAAGATTTGCTACTGTCAATATCATGAGTATAAGCGTTCTCTCTCACTGAACAGAACGTAAGACTACCTATAGCTAAAGCCGGCCCTACTAATTGTTTTTTTTTTTTTTTTTTTTTTTCATTATGACGTCTATCAGATAGGGTAATAACAATTAACAACAACTTGCCTAAGGTGTATACACCTACTGTATATACCTACTAGTATTTCACATGGATATTCTGTATACGCAGAACCGATGGCCGTTGGGGCAGAAAGATTCTGGAGAGGCGGCCACGCACCGGAAGACGCACCAGGGGTAGACCTCCCACAAGGTGGATCGACGACCTGGTAAAGGTCGCGTGAAGCGATTGAATACAGGTGGCCCAAGACCGGTCTGTGTGGAAAACCTTGGGGGAGGCCTATGTCCAGCAGTGGACGTCTTTCAGCTGAGATGATGATGATGATGAGGATTCTGTGAGAGGGTAGTACTTCCCTGATCGAACCGACCTGTTTATGCTGGAGCCAGCACGGCTCGAGTACTCTAACTCTTGGTATCTGATGAAACCAGTAACTCTAAAATACATTTGGGTATAATAAGTAGGACATATAATCAAATTAATACAAATATTTAAGAAAGCGTTTGATTAATTTATTTAAGCTTTACTTTGTTTATTTCTTTTGTTAAATTTATTTTTAACGTGTATTACTTATTTTATGTAACAAATTTTAAATGTTCTCAAGATCGATCCAAAGGCACGTGTCTCTGTTAAAGTTATATGCGTAATAAATACTTAATTATTATCATTTGCATAGCGGTGAAGAAAAACATCGTGAGGAAACTTGGATGTCTGGGAGATTTCCATAATGTTTCCAAAGATATTATGTGAAGTCGGCCAACTCGCGATGAAACTGAAGAAGTACCTACACTATTCAAAACGTATGTTCATAGCAATTTTGTGTATTATATTCTTTGTGGGAGATCCTTAATAAATAAATAAATAATATATTTCTACGAAGTTTGGTAGACGTCAAACCTCTTTTGCGGATTATGTATAGCTAGGGCCGTCGACGTCATAAGAATGTAGGCTAAGATATTTGTAAAATTAAACTTTACTACTTAATATATAATATATAGCCTTGGCCAAAAGTATGGAGCACTACGTATAATTTGCACGTGCGTAACATTTGCAGTAGGAAACAATACTTTTTGTTTAAATATGGATTAGGCGGCATCTAAAAAGGGATTTAAAACAATAGTGTACCCAGATAGGATAGTGTAATTTGCAATGTTTATTTCAGTTCACTATTTCATGTCGAGTTGTATACATACCGTGATCTAGCGCACTTCTTGTATTATTCTTTGTTCAATTATTATAATTTTGATACATAATGCCAAAATCATTAGAACTGTCTCTTGAAAAACGTGTAAAAATTTAACTTTTACATCAACAAGAGAAATCCCACATTGAAATATCCAAAACTGTTAAGTGTTCGCGCCGAGCGGTGCAACTTATCATTGCGCGATTCGTCGCTACCGGTATGCACAGCCCTAGGCCCAGAACTGGACGTAAACCAAACGTATTACCAGTGACCGTGAAGATCGAAAATTAGTGAGAGAGTCTTTGTAAAATAGGAATAAAAAGTCTTCAGAGCTCACTGCTCTCAGTGGCGAGTAACAAAACAATTACTGCCAAAACGACTCGTTGAAGACTTAAAGAAGCTGCCCTCAAAGGGTGTAAAGGCACTGAGAAGCGATTGTACTTTGACGATAATAAAAAGGCTCGCTATGCATGAGCCTTAAAGTACAACATTACACCGAAGAAGACTGGTCAAATATTGTGTGTTCAGACGAATCAAACTTTGAGGTAAATTAAATAATATGAATGTCCAAATGGATAAATAAGTATTATTAAAATTTAAAAAGCTATAATGTTGTCTTTTCATGATTTGTAAAACGATTTTTTTTGTTTTTGTTTGGTCTTTGGAAACCTCGGTGCTACCTTCCTGCGTCGCCGTGTGGTGGCAGATTTTATGCCAGAGTGTGTGGTCTTGGCCGTGAAACACGGCGGAGGTGCGTGATGGACTGGGGCTGCATGTCTGATACAGGAGTCGGCGAAATGTATGTGTGTGTGAGGATCGAATGGACTCTACAAAATTCGTGGCCTGCACAGTCGCCGGCCCTTAATCTTATAGAACATATATGGGGAATACTAAAACGTAAGGTCCGGTGCCACACAATAACAACAAAAGAAGAACTAAAAAGATGCCATCGCCAAGAATGGAATGCCATAACTGAAGAACAGTGTAAAAATCTTGTAGGCTCTATGCCAAGAAGAATAGCTGCTGTGATAGCGGCAAAGGGCGGGTCGACAAAATATTGATTTTATATCAGAGTAAAGATCATTTAAAACGTACACAATATGCGAATGAATTTTTTAAAATTTATGTAAGGAATGAAATGAAACAACTCATTTCATTCCATACGCAAGAGTGTTTGAACATGATACATATTTGGCATTATCCACTCATTTAGTAGAAACCCGACGATATAATTTTTATATAAATATTATTGTAGTTCGGGCCGTCCTTTTATAGAGAACTCCTGCATTAGTATACTTTAAAATCTTTGTGTGTATCGCACATTCAAACAACGGATATCGAGAACAGTCAGACTCGAAAATAACTATTTCTCGAACTCGGTACACAATATGTTTATTTCACACAAGTGTCATACAGAACAAAAATGTGTTCCGAGTGAACTTTACTGTATCTATACTAATATTATAAAGAGGAAGGATATGATATTTTGTTTGTTTGTAAGCATTTAAAATAAAAACTACTCAACCGATTTTTTAAATTCTTTCACCATTGAAAAACTGTATAACATTAGTCTATAATTTATTTAAAAAGAAACTACTGTTACTAACACCTAACCTACTTCTACGCAGCAAAGCTTGCACCCTTTGCACGTGGTATGCGTGATATTTGATTCTTTTAATGATATGTTGCACCGTCGATCTTGGAATCCCGAGATTACAGGATATTTGGCGTTGACTTATACCAGGATCCATACATATTGGAGCCACTCATGGCCATGTGTAATACTTTTTCAGAATCCTTATTAAATGCGCCAAAACTTGTAATACAGGGTCACTTTTCGGTAGAGAATTTTTTTTCACAGTGGGGTCCGAAATAAATAAAAGTTATGATTTGAGAAAAAGATCGTAAAACTGAATATTATCTTCAACACACCTAATAAACAACCATAAATAGCATGTCTAACGCAAGGACTTATCAGTACCAATCTAGTGAAAATTATAAAAAAGATACAGGTGTACATTTTTTCGAATTTTAATAAGAATTAGTTAAAAAAAGTCAATTTTCTCATAAAATCACAAAATAAATTATAACTCTGCAGGACCTGACCTTAAGGACCTCCCGTAGAACAACTTTTTGCAGCTGATGACCCCATCTAACCCCTAGTTGCGTTTGATCCACGACTTTTTGGCCATCCTGTATATATCTTTTTGTATATTTGCATACTGTGTATAATAAGAATATTATTTATATGATGAATTTTCTGGTAGAAATTTCAATATGAACCTGGAGTTAGGAAGTTGGTGGTGTTAGATACGACCATACGACCCCGTACCTTGGCAAGCACGTAAAGCCAGTGTGCGTTACCGCAGCAAATTGTTGTGCTTTAGAGAGTTGAGAGTATAACAAGTAATTAGTTCATCGTGAAGAGTATTTTGTTCACCAATAGCAAAATTTGTTCAAGTTGTAGTTATAAAGTTATTCGAGAAAACAGATTTTGCTGCAGTAATGTTAAAACATTACCCTGGCAAACTTATTTCATAAAATCGTTTCATCGCGGAAATAAATGCATGAATAGATAGCTTTGTTACTTTAATATCTCCTGCAAAGATTGGCCGCTGCCGAAATTCGGACTGGAGGACATTATCATTATCTATATTTGTTGTTCTATTTCGAAATTGTATCATAATAGCTTCTCGATCACATTTCTGAGTTGTTTTTAATTACATTGGTAATTGTTTAGTGACTAGGTGCATATAATTTTGTTTATTTCGTTTTCGTTTATATACTACGTGTGTAAAAACACATTTATACATTATTTGACATTGATTCATTGAATTACATTATTTAATTAGTATAACTGTAATTATTCAACCTGCAGTTTATCCCTGAACTCGCATAGTTATGGGATAGCGATGCATATAGAATGGTCAATGCTGCAGCTATCTCATTAGAAGTATTGATTGAACATTTATGACTTAACATCTTGACAAAATTTTAAAAGTAATAACGTCTCCATTCACTGTCGGAAAATTCCCAATGGCAGTCCTGAGTACCATGACCGGAATAGGGCCAAGCCTTTTGTTGTCTAGGCAAAAGGCCTGGCCTTTGTAACACGGGACCAAAGATCACGAAATGTGGTCTGCGAGGATATATATATATATATATAGTTTTAATATTATCTCCGTACTAAGTAGGTAGGTATAACACAAATAAATAACGAACAATGTTACTTTTAAATCGTTTATTTCAGTTTCATAGTTTACATTCTATGGATAGATAGAAATATTTAATTAGATCAGATCACACAGCTAAGCGGTTTGTTTTTAAGTGTACACATTATTATAAATTAATAATTCAACATTCGAATAATTTAAACCTTAACAAGTAACGTTTATAAAGTGTTCCCCAATCATTTCATGGTCGGTGCGCGGGCGCATCGCGTCCGCGATTTAAACACAGATGTTACCACTTATATACGACTCTAAACGCTAAAATATTTCATTATCATCATGTAAAAATATCGATAACATTCAAATACATTATTGTAACACGATTTTCTTATTCGAGAACAAAAATATTTTTATATTATTTTTATTAGTAAAACTAGATGTCACTTAACATTAGTGTTAGGTAGTGACCTACCGATGGCGTATATGGCAACACTACATCTAAAATCTCATTTTTTTTAATGTGACACGGCAACACCATCGGTGTCTCCACAGATAATAAGTGCGTACTCCCGTATAAATAAATACTTAAAATATAACACATACATTACTCTGTCAATAAATTTCTTATAATCTATGTTACAAGACAAGCACTTATTTACCATCCGTAAGGATGTCTATTAATAAAGAGAAATTAAATGTCTGGCAACACCAGACTACGTTGTAGGACCTCTTTAGTTATAAATCTTGAACACAGTGGATTGTCCTTTAGAAATAGTAAGAAAGGCAAGACTAATCACAAAATTTATAAATAAGGTGGCATTACAACAAGAGATAATATATACCCTCGAAATTGACTTAGATATGTTATTAAGGCATCGTGTGAATCGCACTATGTAAATTGACAATATAAATCTAAGACTAATACAACAGCCAAAGCGAAATTATATGGCAATTAGCACGTAATAGATATCTACATAATAATAGATACAGGGTTCGAATTAGTGATCAGAACTAAACAGTCAATATATATAAATAAAAGATTTCAAAAAGCGAAATTAAATACTTGATAACACATTTTTGTGCATTCACATTTTTTTTGTGATTTTCGTTTTTTTTGTATAAAAAAATAATCGTCAACAAGTTTCTATGTAACTAGGGGTTGACGTTGACCTTCCGTAAGTTAATTCTGTCAACGAGGTCGAAAAGCATATCGCTGGATGTTTCCTGCTTTTTGGACGCGCACCAGTCTCTGGCGTTAGCGATTACCGGTAGTATGGTTTTGTCGCTACAAAGCACATAAAAACAATTAGTCACATTGTAACCTAATACAATAATAATCGAACAAACCGTATCGATATAGAATCGATTAAACGGTTTAAGAACACACTCGATGATAAAGCCACTTCATATATGTTTGCCAGTAGGTTGGAAGCGTTAGATGATGAGTTGGCGGTGGTGGTGTATTTACATGAGCTTCTGTTTGGCGCACTCGGGACAGATGATGTCCTGTCCGTCAGTGATGAAGCCCTTGCCGACGAGCGAGGTCTTGCACTGGGCGCAGATGAAGCAGTCGTTGTGCCAGTGACGGTCCTCGAACGAGATGAAGCGGGTGCCACCGATACCTGCAATCATAGCGATATTGTTATTAATAGAAGTTATTGACTTGGATTCGTTCGACAAGTCTCTAGCGCGTAAATTATGGTTATATAGTGATCAATCAACTTGAACAAAGTATTGAAAATGAATCATTAAAGTATTGCCGAGAATTTTTAAAATCCTATCTATTATTATAAATGTGAATGTGATTTTAACTACTTGACCGATAATCATAAAATTTCGCATACACGTTGTCGGAGGAATAGTAAAAGACATAGGGTACCTCGCATCCAGAAAAAAGTACTGTTATTAATCTAATTACGCGGGCGAATCCGTGGGTAAAATCTAGTATATAATAGATGAAGAAGTAAAAGGGGCTCTCTTCATTATTAGACTACGACAGCAAGTAATTGATTGGTAATTTATTAACCTGTCGTCAGTACGAAATCTAGCAACTTTAGCGGTGTCCATAATCCACCACGTTTAAAGAAACCATTGTCTAAAATGTATGAATCCGGATCAACTGAATACCTGACTATGAATACGAGCTATTCATTGTCAGGTATTCATTACAAAAAATAATATATATCGAAATTAATTCCTTAAATAGGTAAAATAACTGATTTAATAGGTAAGTTAGTATTGGTATACTGACCGGTGATGGGCTTGGTGCAAGACGTGCACCTCTTGGCGAAGAGCTCTCCGAAGCACTCGGCGCAGTAGGGCTTCTCATCGCGAGAGGTGAACCGCTGTCCGGCCAGCGAAGTGTTGCAGTTGGTGCAGGTGAAACACTCGCGATGCCATGGCTCGTTCTTGTAGGTCACGCCACCTTGCGTGATGATCTGCATTAAGTAATATGATTAGTTAGTACATTGCAAGGTACGACTGCCTCTCTGGAGCAGCAGTATTGAATGCAACTGTCGTGCCGTCGTGCCAACAAAAAGTAATTGGTTTTTCTGTTAAGAAATCTCAATATCAGCCGGGAGTTACGAAGTTGGCGGCGTTAGACACCCCCGTGCCTCGAAAAGCACGTAAAGCCGATGGTCCCGCGGCTGATCTCCTCCGGTCGTGTCAGATTTCCGTCCCAACGTGGTAGACTCATAACCCTTCTCACACTAAGAGGCCCGCGCCCGGCAGTGGACAGTTTAATACAACGTTAATGTTATTATACTATAGCTGGAGTTGTTCCTCCTTCTTTTATGCATATAATCCTATCATACTAACACTATCATAAAGATTTCGAAATCAGTCGAGAGGAAGGTTACCTTATTGCACTTGACGCAGCGAGTGGCGAACTTGTCCTCGTAGCAGCCAGCGCAGTAGATCTCCTGCTCGCGCGGGATGAAGCTCCTGGTGCCGATGGGGTTCTTGCACACGACGCAGCAGAAGCACTTCTCGTGCCACTGCCTTGTCTTGTACTCCATTTTCTTGGTACCTGCGCCAAGGGAAAAGATGGTTAGATGCTTGTTAATGTGTGATTTATTACATATCTCATATTAGCAGTTCCATAGAACCAAGTAAATAAAATGAAAGAAAATGTATGAAACATATTGTTTCATATTATTCTCTTCGCAAAATGTATGAAATTATGCAGCTGAAATTCATCGTAATAAAGACCTCAAAGTTCGCTGAATGCGAGAGCGAGATATAAAAACATTATATTTATGCTTTTCTAGTATTTTTTTCATTAATTTAACTTTATACATTAAAACGTATTTATTTATTTTTTAGTTCTTTACCAATTCACCTTAAATAATGAGACAAATGCAGATACAAAATCCGGGCATAGTATCGCTTTTTTAGTTATTTTAACAGTCTCGTAGTATTCTCAGATACTTGTTTTGTTCTTTTGATACCTAAGTTTATTTGACATACTACTATTATTAAGTTAAGAGCCGAAAAATAATCATATATTTAAATTAAATCTTAGTAGTTTTCGGCCTGAAGTAAATAAGATCTGAAATATATCTCCCACATCTATCGATTATGTCATGGCTGGCAGTTTCGTATACTCATAGCACTCCCATTCAATTCCAATATAGTATCCAATATTTTCTCATTGCACATTATCATGCGATCACAATGGCAATTCCAGGGACAAGCTGTTATGTAGTTAGGGATGCCCTTGATAAACTTCACTGATCGAAGGGGCAAGGCTCACGTGCATTAAGATAACAATATACACTCTCGTGCCACGGAAACAAACTTTATAATGTCAACAGAATAATTGTCATATTATAATTATTAATTTTTGTAATTGGTCGGTTTTCTAGGTTAAAGTAACCTTTATTGCTTAATGACGTGGGTCAATGTTACAATGACTATGTATTACTGTTGTATTATTTTAAAGATCAGTGATGCTTGTATACTAGGATGAGGAACAGAGTTTATTAACACTTAATTTTCGCTAGCTATATGAATCATTGAGGTGAGACAATTGCCATTTTCCGTGTACATACCACGGTAATACTGAGAAATATCTGACAAAAAAATTGTATAGTCCGTTAAGAGACTACTATAGTACGATCGACAGTTGGGTATGCGGTCATGCTTACATCATTTGACCAAAGAGCTATTATAAAATTGAGAGATAATTAATAACATTGTAAAACCATTTCAGCACTGTGCCAAATTAATAGCCTTAAACTTGCGGCAAACTAATATTTTGGACCAATTAAAACTGATTTATTGCATAATAACCCTCGTTGAACAGGCCATTATAATATTTACAATTAAGACGAGTATATAATTAATATAAAAAACGAATTGCTTTAGTCTACAATTACTATGCGGACGGTAAAACACCATATTAGAGAGTAATAAAATTGTTATGTATATATACAACCTATATAGACAACATTATGGTTTATGAACATGCTGGTCAATGTCAGGTCAAGGAAATCAATAATATTATGTTGTTCTTAAATTAAATATTTTATAAATTATAGGAATACATCTGTAAACTGCGTACAAAACACGTATCTGTTTAAAAATAGAATTATCCTGTTTTTGATGTGTTGATGATTGTTTAGTTACAACCACAACTACTGATGCTGTTTAAACATAAGCTGGCAAAATGTGCCTGTGATACATTTTAACCTTTAGTGTTCACAAAGTTGTGATGCTTTGTTATGTAGACAATTAAGCCAATAAAAAACATATATTGAATAATTTTTTTCTTTAAATTCTATTCCTTCTTCAGCTAGTTTAAAAAAACGATATAATAATTGTTACCATAACAGTATTTAATGTTTACGCAAGTATGGCTTTAATGGCCGGCCAAGAACTTGTACATAATTTAGTGGCAGCCATATCTTAACAAAAGTATCTAATGCGAAGCGAACTTTCGCTCGTAACTAATGGCCATAATCTCTGTTAAGTTACTTTTGTTATCAAACGCAAAGGCAGTTCAATATAAAGCCAACAAAACTTTACCGTGTCTTAATTCTCTTCATTTGAATTCAGAACTTCTGTGTCCTTTTAAATTCAATTAGAATTTAGAATGGAAAAAGTTTTATTAAAGTCAATTTGTATACAAGCAATAGACAATGATATTGTTTCATTTCAAATCGGAGTTCCTCCGCCCAATCAAATAAAAAGTACAAGGATGAAATCCACGTGAGCAAAATCATGACCAATAATGTCATTTTAATTTGATGTAATCAAATGCTTATAAAACGATTAATTTGAATGATTGTGGCGTGGCCATTGAGCTCCGTTTTTCTGTGAGATGTCGACAACGCGATTGGTCTATTGGCATCAATAATTTACCGAACTTGTAATAAACGTTGCATAGCTCGCGTGTGATTGCCGAATGATATTCGTCCTTGATATATGAATGACATTGAAACTGAGCGATATTTGACTGATGCACGCGACGGATGCATTGTTCTAAGTGTGAAACGACATTTCAAATACATTCACGTGTGCTATAGAAGATATATAACGTGATGTATAACGTGAAACGGAGAACTTTCATGAGATTTATAGTTCGCGAAGCTCTTTAATAGCGTTCGTCAGAAAGCCTTTGCAGAAATTCAAAATATGTAAACGTATGGAAGACAGAGTGAGAGCTATAAGCATATCTTTTTGAGAGGTGTCATGAAGGACATTTTAAAGTTTAACGTTTAAAGAGAATTTTCTACTCTTAACACCGATCTAAGCATATGCTACAAATCTAAGCGGAAAAATAAAAATACATTTTAAGCTGATTTGTTAGTTTGCTTACTGCATGTTTGCGTGAATTATGTATATTATTTTCATATTACTATTATCCTCATTTCAATCCATAACACAAAGCATTTGAATAAACTGCCAATACATTAAAACTTCTTTAATTTACCTCAAACTAAACGTATCGCGTTAATGATAAATGCATTTTAATTGTCAAAGTTCTACGTGGAACAACAATCGGGAAATAAAACGCACATTAGTCTTAATCATTATAGACGGCAGCTTTAATGAGAAAACTTTTCTTCTATCAACGTGTAGCAAAAGTAGACACAATTCTGTTTGTTTTTGTTAGTCTCAATTTGTATTCAAATTGATTCGTGAACATATAGTAGTCCTATATCGGTTACATTTTAGCTTCGCGGAGAGACGAATTTAAAAATCGTATGATTGAGACGTGATCGAAATTCAAAAGTCAATTGAAATATTAAATTTATATTTTAAATATAGGAAAATCATACATGTGCTTGGTATTACGAAAAAGAAGAGTACGCATTCCAGTACAGAAAACATTAGCTATGTACTTAGATATAGTCTATTCTAATCAAAGCGAATATTCCAAATATAAAATCGTACATGTGCTTAGTATTAAGAAAAAGAAAAAGCGCATTTCAGTACAGAAAAATATTAGCTACCTAATTATTGTCTCATCTGTTCTAAATTCATAAGTAATAATATGTACATATATTTTGAAATTTAAATAACGTACCGTGTTCGAAATGCTTGTTGCGAATTAATATTTAGAATCGTGCAGTTATGTTAAAATCATAATAGTTAGCTCCACGTTAGCTCGATGGAGGCAAAGGCATTGCATATCTATAGTCCAGACAAAAACTTTTAGTATCGCGTGTTTTAGTTCGCGAAGTATCTATAGTTTCGTGACTAGTGAGTTGTGTCTGGTTACATCTGCAGTTCTGGGGTCTACGAACTTTGATATCGTATATCATATTGATTTTTGGAATCGTTGCAATGGGCGGTTGAAAGTTCAACGTATTTATTGCTTTTGTGTTTGCTTCATTGGTTTTATTAATATGAGCGCGACCCAACAGCTGATCGTAAGGCTGCAGGTTTGATGTATGCGTCGAGTAAATCCGAAACTTTTAATTAGAAAATTTTAAATAGTTGCATCGAGTCTGGAATTGTGATGGCAATGGATCCGTTTTCTGATCGTGTGATTTAAGAATAACAAGAAACAATGAACATATACCTCCTTGTTTAATGAAACAATTTGAAAGAGATATTTCACTATGAAAACTAGCAAAATCTTAATCCATGCCAACCCAGGAACGAGCCCTTAAGTTTTTAAGAGAATGAGGGAATTTTATGAGAGAGAATCCGGAAATATTTTAAAACCTAACATGCCTAGTATCAAGTAGAACTATAAACCGTTGTACACACGATATATATAACTAGTGTTATATAAAGCTGTGAACACAAAACAGTTAAACCGTTCCACTTTTCCATTGTTAGCAGTGAAAGGGCCCTTACGCGCTGCAGCCATCGGACAGTAATAACTGAGCTATTTCATTTGCAAATTGTTACGATTAAGCTGCGTATACATGAGCGGCGAATACGGTAGTTAACTAAGTTTACACAAAAGAGCAAATAGCAATCAAAAGAAATGTTTTGTGCAAACAGTATCAAAATTGGATACAAGAGTAACTATAATTTTTTTATTTGGATATAAAAAAGTGGAGATGTCTTACTATCTCTCTCGGACAGCTGCATTTAAGTAGCGGTTACGTCACAGCATGTATCGTGCATCTTTTTTCTATCAATTGACAATTACCCGTTCTACTAGATTTGGAACGCTGCATGATATTATACTATATTGATAATGCAAGCAAAAAGGTCGCATTAATATCTGAACCAGTCCAGTTATCAAAATACGAAAATACAAAAGCTATTGAAACAAAAGAAAACTATCATAACAAAATATACATTTTAAATAGCCTGGATAAGCTCGGATGCCGGCGTCCTAGCATTGGTTGAGAGGTAAAATCCAAGTAGGCGTCAGCTATCGATGCCAACATAATAAAATATAGGCCTTGTTTGTAAGTTCCGGTCAAGCTGTACTTCGTCCAATTATAACATCCCAAGTGGGAGTGGCAGCGGTAGTGCATCAGTAATTAAACACGTTAGGCTAGGTTTTAGTGTCGCCTTCTCGCGAGAAAGTTGTTTGCTCCGATTCTAGTCGCGTAGGCTGAGGATATGCTGAATATTAATGATTTTATCTGTCTCGTGCAGATGTCGAACGGATACTGACCGGTAAATTATTTGTATGTACTTTTAAAGTACATTAAGCTATTGCAGCGGCACACCGGTGGCCAGACACAATAAGTTTTTAATTATGACTGGTTTTAAGACTTGACAGATTGACATATATCAATTTGTCTGAAAAGAACTGGCTAGGTGGTACAGTGATAGTGAATACGACTGCTGTGTTGTTTGGCAAAGTGTTGTTGGGTTTGTCTGTCGATAATTTTCTTTGGCAGCACGGAGTCTGGACTGTGGCCAGTAAGCAGCGATAGGCTGGCTTCTTAATACGTGGCAAATAAAACCATAGCTTGCTGAAAGTGGTCGTGAAGCACTAGTACATGCCTCTTTTGGGATAAACACATGATACTTTGTATGAATATGTATCACGCCCACATTTCTTCGGGTATTTAGCCCTAACATAGGAAGTGGGTCTGTTGCCATTTATAGAAGTCAATTCGAACTCCAGGCGAGAATTATTTGGCAAGAAAGCCCAGTAACATAAGTATGTATGTCCAGTCAAGGAAGCCAAACCGCTACCTCAATATTTGCAACAGCTCAAGATGATGTCACAACACCATCAAGGCAATTAAAGTGCAAACCAAAAGATGAACTAATTACGTAGTTTTACGAAAATATTACTTCCATATAAAGCGATCGCGTCATCATTATTCCGGTCATCTTGACGGCGAATACTTTTTGTCATCAGCTAAGTAATTCAATATCTACTATTTTTATTATTACCAGCCTATGTGTAACGTTTTATCTGTATATTTATTACGCCTGAAATCTACGGCTAGCGAAATGTAAATGGGGATTCAGCCTTATCTACATATCTGAGGATATATCCATAGGACCACATACGTTTGAGCAAGACAACAGTATCGAAAACCTTTATCCATACACTGACGCAACTCAAGTCAGTTACCAAGTGCACCTTTTGATTGCTTTGTTATGCGCTGTGGGCGCATCAACGTATGCTCAAGCTATTAGCATGTGCTTCAGATCATGTATGAGTGAATTACGAAGGTCGGTGATGTCATACGGTCAAGTGTGGGTGCGCAACCGTTAGCGAGGCTTGTTATAAACAGTAGTAAACTGATGAGTATCGGTTTACATTCGTAAAAACGAAATTAGATTAAAAAATATTCGAGATGTTTTTTGACTGATAATTTTGCGACGAGACGCAAATAATATTAACTTTAATTGTCATTCCTGTGTGTTCATAAAATGCTTGAAACTGTACAGAACTTTAGAATTACGTTAATCATTTTGTAAAACCATTCACGAAATAGGCCTGGCCTAGTGTGGACGGTTTTTCCGTGTAAATTGTTTTTATTATTATTACGTGAGAATTAAATCAACAGAGCGAAATGTGGGTGTAATACATCGCTTCTTTCCTCTTTGGTAATATATGTCTCTTCTTCTTCTCCCTCCTTCTCCCTAGCCTTTATTATTCCCAAGTCACTTGGGGTCGGCTTTTCTAGTGTAACCGGCTTTGACTGAATATCAGTTTTTACACGGTGCGGCTGCTACCTGACTTCCACAACCTGAAGGCTAACGATACCCTAAGACCAGCTAGACATGACTGGATATTATAGGGCACTGACTTCCTAGTAACGACTGCCATAGATGTTCATGGCAGCCGGGACCGACGGCTTAACGTGCTCTTCGAGGCACGGAGCAGGCGATAATTGTCAATCAATACGCACATAATTTCGAAAAGTCATATAACTTCCGAAAGTCAGAGGTGCGCGACGTGGGTTCGAACCCGAGACCCTCTGCATTGCAGTCTGTTGGTTTCCCCACTGAGCTATCGCTGCTACTCTCTATCTATATGTCTCTCTCTCTTCCTAGCTATGTATCCCACATAGTGGTGGGTCAGCTTGCCTTATATTTCTCCTCCTTTTCGCTCTGTCTTTGACATCATCATCAGTAACATTGTATTCCCTCTTGTCCTTTAGCACTACATCTTTCCACCTTGACTTGGATTTTCCTCTAGATTTCCGACCGGGGAGATCCAGCTGTAGTTCCAAATTTACGACGTAGTTTTGGGGATACATGTCTATTTAAGTATATTTATTATACGAATGCCATAATTTGATTTAATTTCTAACTCTATCTTTAGACATCAGCATATAGTGCTTTCCAGTGTCTAGATATGGTTATATCGTCTTGATCATATTGCATCCTCTAATGACCCGAGTGCGCATGACAATTATTTTTGTAAAAACATTATACTTTTTTAATCTTTGGGCGTTTTTTAATAATAATAGTTTATTCAATTTTAATTGGTACAAATGTGAATAACAATAGGTTTTAAAATACTTAAAAGTAGGATAATAATACATTGGACGCCTGTACTAGGTTATACCTGTATCACAGGCGATATGTAGTGTAGGTAATAGGAAGAGCATTTTAACCACATTTAAGAAATATAGATTTCAATGAAAATAATATTAATTGTTTCAAGACTGCTCTGCGATACAGGGATGAGAATATCTATTTTAAAAAAAAACGGTTTTTTGTCGCAAGTGAACCATCGCCCTAAAGATAAATGTAAGCGCATTGAACTTTTTCGTTTGGTTCCTTTACTCGAGAAAATTGCAAAAAAAAAAGAGAGCTTCATTAATTTTTTACGTGTTCTCTTGTGTTACTTATTACGGCGTTTTTATATTGCGCTGTGTATGAATATTATAAATGGTTTTCAGCGTAGTAAAATCTTTTCTTGTTTAATCAAAGCGTTACATACTTTTTACTGAAGTTTAAAGAGGTGATACTCGTGGTTAACAATTACAATTGTAAGTAAAAGAAAGTTCAGTATGATTGTCATATAATATATTCTTACTTACCTATATATAATGTAAGGGTTAAGCAGAGTAGTATTTTATAGGGTTATTTTATAATATACATTTATCATAAAACGTACCAAAAATCAGAAAATGTGGTTAAAAGTGGAGGTGTTAGGTAATTTCATAAATGATTATGCCCGAAAATTGATGGCTTCGATGGCGTAGATGTTAGTGTAACTGACTGACACGCCTGAGGTCACGGGTTCGATTCCCGCACAAGTCAAACATTTGCATGCATGGACATGGATATTTGTCTTGGTCTGGGTGTTTCTATGTATATGTATCCATTATCTAGCACCCATACCCCACTACAAGCTCTGCTTAGTTTGGGCTAGGTGGTGTTGTGTGTATGTGATAGAATATTATATAATTATCGAGATAATCATCATAAATTATGATTATTATCATAATTTCGTTACTTGTTATTTTTCGTGTTACAAGCACGCCACAAATCATTTAATGACAGCCGCCACTTATATCTAATACAATATTAGCAATGACGTAACTTATATTTTTGACACTCGACATTTTCAAGCGATTTTCGATCTTATGTTGTAAGTAATAATGATATTGGCGCAAAATCGATTATTTAGCGTCGATTCGTCCCGCGATGCTAATGTGACATGGTCGGACATGACTAATGAAGATTTACACACTATTGTTTGTATATTACGATATGGATTGAAGGCTGTGCTTACGTTATTGTGTTCCAATGTCAATGTTGTTTTGTTACACCGCCTTTATCTATGTAAAGAGGTAAAATTTGTTTGTATGTATGTGAAATGTTATCTCTGGAACTGCTGAGCTGATTGAAATGTTTTCTCGTATACAAATATGAGCTTTTCTGGAGAACAAGTTATGTTTTAGTTACGAATTAATGAAGCTAGGTTATAATGTAGAAGATTTAATAAAGAGTTGAAAATATCTATATATAACTTAGAAAAAGTAATTAAATAAGGGCAAATTAAATTTGGATGGATTACAACCTATTCCCTGGAATAGGTTGTAATCCATCCAAATTTAATTATTTTAAATATAATTATTAAGATTTAAACAAAACGTACCACTTAACCTGTTAAGTGGTACGTTTTGTTTAAATCTTTAATGATATAAGGCATCAGGGTGTGATGAATTGATGATATATAGTTTAGAAATAGAGATATATAACATTTTACCCACAATTTCGATGAACGTAATCAGATAAAAACAACCAGCTATCCCATGAAATCATTCGCAAACTTTTTCCCTTGACCCTCCATTGTCAAAGGTCTGATTCAATGTAAAGAATATAGCGAAAATCCAATTTATACGAATTGTTATTCCTCTTCAATATAAAAGAAATTGAGGCAGTTTTGTATCCAGAAATAATAATCGGAAAGACAGTAATATAATTTGTACTAGTAATATTGAAATACCATTTCTTCGTTTTATAGATGTAATAAAGCAACGAAACAAAATTCTAGCATGCGAAGCGAATCGAACTTTCTGAGTGTAAGTGGCAGCCATTTTGTAGTATTCGTCTTTTAAATTAATTATGCACGTGTTCTTGCACGTTGAGCACATGCGTTACGTATACATACGTACCGTCGAATGTGATAAGGCATGTGCTACTGTTTAATTTGAAATAAGAATTTTTATAAAACTGTTGAAATCCATTTCCGATTTTTCCATACAGTTATTGTACTACGAGCTACGTTACGAAACCAAACCTTATCTCCTTCTTGTTTAATATTTGACGAGTTTTGATTATTTTAATTTATAGCTTCTTGTTTAAAAAACGTGGCGTTAAAGAAAAGAAAAATCAACTTATAACCTTAAATATGATATTAAATCAATTCTAGCATCACTTGCGTCGAATTATACGGTAAAGTCAATTGTGTTCTAATTTTGAATAATAGAGACAGTTGAAACGTTCTGACTGTAAACAGCAATTCTTCATTTTGAAACGAATGACAGTTGTCAAAGATGTTTGCGATTTCCCGCCCTTGACCTAAGTCGTAAAATGTTCGATTAGCAGTTGTAAACAAGGTTCGGCACGATCCACATCGCCACCAGCCCACCTTCCACTATAAAACCGAATGGTATCATATGTTTTACATACACGCTTTCTTTATTTCCGCATAGGTACGCCTATGTATCGTATACGTATCTGATCGAAGTATGATTTATTTTTGAAGTATTTTTAGAACGCAACTAACATATCAGACTGCCTAACAAAACGAATTTCGAACGTCGTTAATATTAAAAAAGTAATTATTTGTATTTGAATTTTAGAATTAATTTTCCAATGAGGTTAACATAGGTCATGTCATGACTTAGGTCTTTAAGCAAGTACGCCTAACTTTATAAAAATGTTTCCGTCTTTATATCCGATACAGTTTACCTTGGCTATAAAGTAATTGTAGACGAGGATTGTCTTTTCAATTTATCTCGACGTAGCTGCGCACAAGCAATATTACGGCCATAACGATGCACGTGGACATTAATAAATAGAGACTCGTCTAATATCGACAGTCTATGACAGGCTTGTGAGGTTAAAAAGCAACGAGATAAGGGGCCCGAAGGTCATGGTTATCCACCATCTGTTCCTATAGCCATATATGTACAGTTGTAATGCATCACTGTCAACATCAAGTGCAATTTACAACCTTACATCATCGATATAAGGCGTGTTTTTGTGAATCAGGTATGCGGTGACGTCAAAATTTCAGTTTAATTGCAGTGAGAAATTATTGGGGCCTTGAACTGTAACTTAAGGTTGACAGAAAGTGGGGTAATGTTGAGTTGAAGGATCGGTCGCCTTTGGAAATGCATTGTGACAAAAATGGCCGCGTGACACGAGATTGTCTATGATTTGTAGTTTTCATTAATATTAATTTGGTAGTAAAGTTAAAGTCGGCTGCTTTAGTGCGTAATCTTAACAGCGATGGACTACTTTTTAAATTATCGGATTTTATTATAGTTCGGACGAAATGAAGTGTTTATTATCTGGCTTTTTCCAGGTTATATTTGGATTTTTCCGTGATTCCAGTCGTTACTAATTATGCTATTACGTTATCTTCACAATTAGGTTGTATTTGGATTTTTCCGTGATCCCAGTCGGTGCTAATTATGCTATTACGGTATCTTCACAATTAGGAAAATGACGACCATGTACTAAATATAGAACTTGTTTTGCTTTAACTATAATGGGATTGTCGAAAATATCATCAAACTCTGCTCCGAAAAGCCTAGTTTTTGCCTTCACCTTTTTGAGATGTTGTGATAATCAAAAATAACTTCGAATGCCGCAATCAATCAATATTGCCAATAAAAAATGCATATTTAGCCAGAATTGCAAAACTTTATTCTCACACTAAATCAGTCAAAATTGCCATAATGATTGCGTCAACGGTGATTTAAATTCAATTTATTCCCTTGACATATACGAAAAAAAGTAATTCACTTATTCAGCCATTTAAATAAAAATAAACGTGTTTTAATATGGAAATTATCGTCACAGGCAAATTATGACTACTGCTAACAAGTAGGTATGTCGCATGTTATTGTTATTGTCCTTAATAAAAAAAAAACATTTTGCTGTATGGAAAGCTGGGCAATAAAAGTAAAAGGCAATTATTGAATAATAGTGGGCAAATGGCTATCGATTTAAAAGGGATCTATTATAAAATGTAGGTACTTCACGTACCTAAATGTTGTGTTGTTTGTTCTTACTATAAAATAACAAGAGGTCATTTAAATGTAGAGTTTGATGTTTGTGGTTTTTGAACAGCAAGCATATTTTGTCGTTAGATTAATAATGTATTAAACATAATTATTCTTTAAAAAAATGAAGTTTAACACTTAATTCATCTTCAATTAATATTTAAGTATAAGGCCAGGATTCGTTACGTCATACGTGCATGACAACAAACGTAATCCATAAAAAAGCATCGGTCATCGCTAATGAAATTCTAGTGTATAATGTTAGGCATCATTGATATAAATCTGCTTCACCAATATGGTGAATGATTGGCCGTAAATACTTGATTGTAAAATTATAACATCATCCGAGTCTCCGTTATTACTATTAAGCTCGTAAAGTCAACATTTGGAGGTTCGAAAGATTTTATATTATTCCTAAAATGGCATATTTTGTCGTTCTAAATTTGAACTTGACAATCAAAATCCTACGCATGTTGGCCGTCGATAAAAAAATAAATTATGATATCCGTGGTTTGCCTTGATCTTGTTAGTTAGAAAATATTATGATTTTGAAATCTTCCATATTTAATGATATAATATGAAAATATGTTATACTAAACGTGTCACGCGTATGATTGTATAAAAATAATGTGCCTCTAATTGCACAAGTGGGTGGGTTTTGTGATCAATTTCGTTTGACGTAGGCGATTACCTCCACAATACATTATTACCATTATAAAAGAATTAATTTACTCAACTAGCGTTGTTTTATAAATTTCAAATTGTTTAAAAGAGTAATACAATACATTTATCCAGCAAATTACTAGCTTACGCCTACAACATTTATTCGGGACAATTCATAATGATCCTAAATGAGTCAATTATCCGTAGTCCTTTCAGCATTACTCATTTTTATGGACATGTTTTCGCAACCATAAATACAAATAAAAAGGCCTATATTCATAAAACGTAATTCAAATCTGTACATTTTATAACGTAAATTATCACACCCTTTTCAAAAATGGAACTAGGACTGGTTGTTTATTTTTTTAAATATGGCTTGATGCTTACTTATACATTTATGCTACGTACGTTTTCAAAGGTAGAGGCGTAGAGTTCACTCAGAGTACCCGGATATAAAATAACATTTTCCAAGCGGATATTACGGAATTATACGGGGCCGTTTAAGTTTCCGACTTGTTTAACTCCACGTCTAGCTTCAACGCTGTTTTTTATGTTAAAGCGCGGTAATATATTTATGGGCACGATTTGTATTTTCTTTATGTGTTGTAAACAAGTGGTAAATAGGACAGTATTACTTCTATACTATCGGATTCCATTCCGATATTTCGATTGCTTATATTATGTATATATTTATTCAGGAGTGTCGTAATAAAAAAAATTCTGAGGTAATATTCAGAAAATTTTATCGCTGATCAATTAAACATTCGCCTTCTACTTTTGAAATTAGGTCATCGATATCAAATCGCATTTGCTTATCTATGAATAAACGACGTTCTACACTCTACTTTGAAGTCTAAATTAAATTCATAATATGTCGTAAAAATTATCTAAACTGTAAAAAGCTCTACCTATTATGTTTTATATTCCAACATCCGTGAGGTGCGTTTCCTGTGCACGGATATAGAATTCGATATTTAAACTATGGCGTTTGATTAAAAGTGCTAAAACATTTTGAGTTTGGAGTTTGAGGAGAATAATAACATAGACAAGTGTATAGTGCTTTTTAAAAATAGAAACATAAAGATGAACTGTTTAAAAATGGCATATGAGGTACGCGCCTACGTTCAATAAGCTCTGCTCGTTTAAAGTAATCGTGGATGATCTCAAATTTGGGTGAAGGCTAAATGTAATTAAAGGTTAACAGCAAATTAATATTGACTGAATATGTGCACAAACATGTATTTTCACTTAAGCACTTCAAAGAATGACCAATTACAATAAATATTGAGTCATAACGGAGTGATTTTAAATAAAAGAAGTTGACATAACAACTACCTGTTTATTTAACACCTGCGAGAACTATTTGTTATTTCAAGTATGTGGTACTAATTACCATGACACTTTTATACTAATATACTTAATTATATTAATTGTTTAAATGTCCGGGTACAGACCATAAACCTCTTTATATGTTTTTTATTCGTAAGATAAGTGACAGTTTATTATACTGTAAAAAAAATTACACTTACGTACAGGCGCGTATTATTTCGTAAAAGAAAAACGTTACTCTATTGCGTAATTACCTAATCACATACCAAATCAGGAAAAAATATAAATGCTATCTGCCAGTAAATATGATTTTAATAAAAGAGTCTTATTGATATTACTTAATATGGCTTTTCTATTTGGGTTTTATATTAGCTTAAGTACATAGTTTAAAGCAAACATATTTTACGCAAAATTACTTAAATGACACCATGTTTGTATTCGATAATTATGTAACTATGCAAGTAGAACTGTCTGTCTATGTTCAACTTAAACATAACCACTCAAATATATTTACTCACTATCATTTACTGAGCAAATATACGCGTGTTAAAATGAATTGAAGCCGACCTCCATCGAATGACAAGATTAATTGAATGAAAAGATAAGAGCACTTCATTGTTCATTTAATTAATGAATGAACTAATGGTTATGGTGGCACGAATTAAGGACTTTTATGAATTTAATGTAAATTTATTCCTTTTCATTCAAATATTCAGAGGTGAATAGTAGAATTTGAATAAAAACTTTTTCCTCGAGTGGAATAATTAATGGAAGTCGTGTCTTTTAGCTTTTAAAAATAACAGTAACCTATTTTTAGAATCAACACACGAAATCGCAACATTGATGTTCAGATATTCAAACTTTTGCTGCTGGTAAATGTAATGTTCTGAAACATATGTATTGTCGAAAACAACTTGGTAACAACTTTGACTTCGAAAATAATAGTTAATATGGCGTCGGATTGTTACTGGAATTGAACAAAAAATACGACCAGACAATAATTGTCATAATCATCATACAATAATAAATAATAATTCATCTGTAGTTAGAAACAGCAGCAATCACAATTCTCGGTAAACGTTGTTAAAAATTTAAGCACTTTGTCGCAAACGAGGTAATAAAGATGAGAATAAAATTTTCATTTTGATTTACATGTTTTTATGTTTAGAATAATTTTATAAGTACATTTTATATGTTTCATAAAATGTCGTCGACTGAGTAAATGTTTGTGATACGATCTTTTTAGCTTAATGATTCATTCCAGTCACGATTTTAACAGTCATTGTGATTTTACATAAGTTTAAAATAAGAATATTTAAATTGATTTAATTTAAGAAGGTGACGCCATTTTTGGACATAAGCAAATCGGTAAGACCTTTCAGTAATTAATTCCAACAGGAATTATTATGAAATCGTTAGATTTCTAGACGTTAGGTTTAGTAGGACGACATGCTAGTCTGCATTGACGCCTTTAAACCTGTTTTAATTGAGGAAACACGTTTATAGAAAGTTTAGCTTTCGCACTTATTCATTCATAGGCGTTTTAGTACACATATTATGAATAATCATAAAGATAAGACATAAAAAAAAACAATCAATGGCAGCCAGCGTTCTCTAGGACATTACGTGAGGTACGTTGAGTATCTCAAGAGAGTAAATAACCGTAATACAGGATTTAAAAAAGTTTAAATTAAGATTATAGCCAAGATTACAGTGACCAAACAAACAAATTACGTACTTCAACAGAATAAAGATGTCAGCAATTTATCTCTACATATTTAAAATAATCCGATTAATAACAAAATAATATAAATATTAATAAAAAAAAATTGTTTAACCTGCTATTGTTTTCCTTGGATCTCCGAGTAGGCACTGATCCCTTAACGCACAACAGAATTTCTTATTTTCCCTTTCAGCGGTCGCATTCGGAAGGAACATGGACAGTATGGCGACATCTTCATTATTCTCCCTCGCCCTCCGTATCCTTTCCTGTCCAACTGTTTTTGTTGTTAAATGCAGGCGAGATTTTAAATCTTCACTTAAAACGTCCGCTGACATTTTTGGCAGTGTGTAACTTTACAAAGTAGATTAAAAAAAGTAAAAAGCGCGCCAAGTTTGACGTTGACGTTTAGCGTTACGTTGAAGAACGCGCGTGTGTAGGCTTCGCGGCTCGCGGTGCGGTACTGAACGTCGGTCGGACTCCGAGGAGGGAGCGTGTTTGTGTAGGCACCGTGTAGGCTGACGATCGACTTAATTGATCAAAAGCGATAAGAAATGTTTCGGATTCTCTTCGGAGATATATCTCTTTAGTATGAGGAAGTTCATGACTGTTATTAATTGTTGGAAAAGGCTGAATAGATAGAGCCGCGATGATAGTTCCGTTTTTGTTGCGTGTGATTGTAATCCTGCCTGTATTAATTCTGCCTGGAACGTTTTATTATTCTAGCATTGCAGTTTTTATTTCGCTGTCTATTCTATTGCGCTACGTTTGCACGAATATTTATTGAATTTAAATAGCTTGTTAAGGATTTTGTTGTAACCAAAATCTATGTGGTATAATGTTGTTAACAATTACTATAGACCGTGGTATCTCGGCAATCAATGCCAGTTTAAACTGTTTAAAGTAATTTTGAAATTATTTAAAATAATCTTAATGGCATTACGGTGTCAAAATCAGCGCACGATAAATATCAGTAAGTAAATAAAAAGAAAAACTTAATATCTTCTGCTGCAAACAAATATGCATTGTTCATGATATTAATTTACATTTATTTCTATTTAATTCTGTTCTAAAATATTAAATATATAGTAAAACAAATCTTATACATACTATGAATAATAACAAAGTACTGTTTTATAACAAAGAACATAAGAATGGCACATGTTAGTACACACCTATGTGACTGATAAAACTAAATGCACGTGTCATGAAAAACTAGTGAAACGTTCGCATAATACCTACTATAAAAAATATTGTAAGAAATAAAATCTAGTGTAATTTGCGGTTATAAATGCGACTAGTATGTGGTCTCAAATTCGAATACCTAGTTGTGCAAAGTATTATACATATATTTTTTTTTATTACATAGGCTTGCGTTTGACCGCGATCTCACCTGTTGTAAAGTGACGATGCAGTCGACGATGAAGCACGCTTATCTAGAAGGTACCTATTCACACGCCACTTAAAGACACCCAGATTGTAATCATCGGGAGACACAGACTTAAGGTAGCGAGTTCCACTCCTTTGCGGTACGCATTATAAAAGTGGAAGCAATGCGCTTCGTGCGTAAATGTGGTTTATCCACCACGTACATGTGTCGCTGGTCTCGTCGTCCGATGGTAGAATGGAAGATATATATTGGGAAATTCAGTTAAGAAATTGGTTACGAAATTGTCAGTGTCACGGAGTCTCAACTGTGCCCGGTAAACGGTAAAACTCGCCACCATGGACATATCGCCAAGTCAGTTTATAGGTCCCAACCTAAAACCATACTTGGCGATATGGGTATTTCCTCTGCCTTCCCATCCAGGGATGTGACGTGACACTATGTATAGTCCTGTGAAGTGTAACTATAATTATATGTTACTAGATTCTAACTGTAGCTTCGCTTGCGGTTAGTTAGATTTTGTTAATAAATTTGTATCCTTTGGGCCTGATATTCTTATCCTAGATGATAGGTATGTCCTTTTCTGTACCCCTGACAACGTGTATGAGAAATTTCATGAGGATCGGTCGAGTAGTTAAGGCATGAAAGCGTAACAAAGAAAGAAGCACATTCGCATTTATTTATGTTTTAGAGTATTTCCTCTTCTCGAGCTCTGGCTCGATATACTGAGTCCTGAGACCCTCAAGGAAAAGGTGGCTCAGTGTCCCAGCTAACAAACGCTGTATCTCCTAAAACTTTGCTGACTTTTGTTGATGTGTGTATTGCTGCCTGTTTTTTATAATATTAGTTAGTTATAATAATATAATATTATTATTAGAACGTCTAACTTTTATAATAATATACGCATCTAGAATAAATTATAGTGAGACGTTCTAATAATGCTAACGCGTAAAACATTTCCACTAACAAGGGCTCACAGCTCCAACTTGTGTTCAAAGAGACAAAGGATACTTTGTTTAGATCCCCGGGACCCGCTCTAGTTTCCACAGACTATATCTATAAGTGTATATGTATATTACATTCTGTAACTATGTACAGTTTGACTGCTAAATTGTGGGATTGAGATCATGGTCGAGCACGTCGCATTATCCTAATATTATAAAATTGAGAATGTGAGTTTATTTGTTACGCTTTCACGCCTAAACTACTGGACTGATCATCATGAAATTTCGCATACACGTTGTCAGGGGTAACGAAAAGGACATTGGGTACCTTTCATGCAGAAAAAAGTACTAACTTAACCTATACTTACATTTACGTGAGCGATTATGTGGGCAAAGTCAAGTGTACGACAATTAAAATATGCCATATACTAGAATGCTAACGATTATAGAGTTACTGGTTCGATACCCGAGTTGTGTAATGTGTTATTCTGTTTGTGGCAATATTCAGTAGCAGCATGGAGTTTGAATAGACTAATTGACTATGGTATATTGTCTATGGTGTCTTACATTGGTGGGTAAGCCTATTGTTATAGCCATCAGTTTCTAATATAAAACTAAACGGTGAAATGTGGGTGTAATATCTCTGCCAACATCCTTGAGAATATTGTAGGCGCGAGAATGTTGTATAATAATATCAGACCTGTATTAAACTGTCCCACTGCTGGACACGGGCTTCTTCTCAGTGTGAGAAGGGTTAGGCCATAGTCCACCACGCTGGCCCAGTGCGGGTTGGCAGAGTTCACATATCTTCGAGAACATTATTGAGAACTCTCAGAAATGCAGGTTTCCTCACGAAAAGCAAGGGATAATTAATTATTTAATACGCATTACACATAACTTCGAAAAGTCAGAAATGCGCGCCATGGGATCGAACTCGAGACATCTGCGTGGCAGTCCAACGGTTTCCTAACTACGGTGCTATTAACTGTGTAACTGTGAGTAAATTCATGTCTGCGATGTACTTGTAACTTTACGATAATAAGACATTTTATTACAACAAAGACCTAGTGCTGGCATTGCTGCCTACGATCAATTACTGTTTATTTACCGATTAATGCCGGCTATATGCGTATGTGGGTTAAAACAGTTGTATTCTTAAATGGGCGGGAAAACATTAAAACCGTTCGGAAATTGATACTTGTGTTTTGTGTAGGGTTGCCAGTGTTTTAAATCTAGGTGTAGTATTTGAATACAGAAGGTAGAGGACTTTTACTAGTCACCTAATATATACCATTATATACTACATAAGTAATAGGTGGCTTTATCACCAAATCTAATGCAGTTATTTTAGTAAGTAATGGAGCTCTTAAAATAAAAGATAATATAGATACGTAAAGCTGAGCTTAGTAAAATATTCAGTCTATAATGTTGTTTTTTTTGGATTCCGTAGAGCAGCCCTGTTACAAAACTTTTTTAATAAATCTGGGCATGTTTAAAATTGGAACGATAGATAACAAAAGAATCGATCCTCCTTAAAGTTTTTTACTGCGATTCTTTCAAACTAGGGTACCAGCAAATGTATCTATCAAACTTGAGTGTTACCAATTAATTCGCATTTCATGTTAAAACGCTAGTAGCATCCAAGTCGACGTAAAAATGGTAATGAAATCAACTTGATTAATATTTATTAAGCGCCATATATCTCTTGAATGGGCTATTTAATCTGTGTATGAACATTTATGATGAATATTAAATTATTAGATGACACACCCGGGATCAGCCTATTTACCGACGTTATAATTATTACAAAGTAAATATTGCTGTTACGTAATTCAATGTTAGAGGAAAATCGACCTTACTTTCTAAGAAACTAATGAGTTTTGTAATAGTTTTCTGTTGATATAACAGCATTTTGAATATGCTTTGCTATAACCGTACGTATTCGTTTTTAAAGTATGGTTATTATATTTGTTTCATTTGAATCATACGATTCTAGTTTTAATTCCAAGGTGTGCGATCTAACAGAAATACACAAAATATGGGTATACATTTTAAGTAGGTAATATCGATTATATGAACAGCTTTTTAAATTTAAAATCGATTCTTTATAATATAATAGATCACTCACTCAGTTTTGATTTGATTTGAAACTTATAATAATGTCTACGTCCATTTTTATTTCGGTAAGTACACAATAAGTGGAGACACCACTTCAAATAAATATTTTCGATGTCCATCTATCGTCATGATAAATATATCAGTTAAGTTGACATAACTGGACGTATAAGAATGACCTCTGTCGATACTTTTAATGTTGATATAAACACGCATTCTGATGAGTCATGTCATACGATATACTTAATACAAGATCGTGAAATGTGTCTTATAAGGGCACACGTGAAGCAAGGCCGGGCTGTTTCCCGTACAGTATTGATAGTAAAAGACAAATTATATTTAGTTCATGATTCAATTAGATTTAATTCATTTCGACTGCACGAATGGCGTATTAGTTTAAGTGCCTCAATGGCGTATTACTGTTGTTCTAATCCCACACGGTACAAAAATTTGTGTCACCCACAACTGGTTGTTCCGAGTCTGGGTGTACTTTGTGTCCGTTATTTGAATGTTTGTAAAGTCACCCGCGACACATGAATTATACTTAGTGAGCGCGATGTCTTTAAAAAAAGATACTATCCTTGGTAGTGTTTTGTCATAGTATTTTTCATGTAAGACTATGATTGCATGAAAGTATGAATTGTCCATAATAAAACCTGTAAAACTACAATTGAATTACTAAAAGTAGGTTGCACCAAAGTGCTATCATACGAGGGTGCGTTTTTAAGTTCGCGGAATGGAGGGTATGGAAGGTGGTGGGGGTGCTTGTTTAGTCACTAACGTGTTTAGCAACTAATAATTAGTATATATACCGAGTATTATCATAATGAGGTCATTAGTCTTTGAACTATCGTCCCTCAAGCAACTCAATCTGGAAGAAATTGTGAAGTATGGAGAAAATCGAGTTCCGCGCCGTTATAAAGTTCCTTACCAAGCAAGGAAAAAATGTTCAAACCATTTTAGAAGAGATGTCATCTGTATACGGGGACTCTTGTCCAGGAAAAACCATGGTATACAAGTGGCACAACCTCTTTAAGCAAGGCAGGGAATCAATTGAAGACGATTCCCGGCCTGGGCGGTCTGTTGAGGTCACCACTCCAGATCTTATCGAAAAAATCGAAAAATTAATATTGGAGGATGCACGTTTGAAGAAAAAACGAATCGCAGAGATGGTTGGAGTATCTGAAACGACCATTTTCAAGGTTCTCCATGATCATCTCGGCATGACAAAAGTCAGTGCAAGATGGGTGCCTAGAATGCTCACACCGCCTCAAAAACAGAAGCGCGTCGAGTGTTCGCGTGCGTTTTTGAGCCAGTGTAATGAAGACAAGGATGGTTTTTTGGAGCGAATTGTTACTGGGGATGAAACTTGGGTTCATCACTATGAACTTGAGTCTAAACAAGATTCCATGCAGTGGCATAAAAAGGGTACACCACCGCCTAAGAAATTCAAGGTGTCGCAATCGGCGGGAAAGCTCATGGCGACAGTTTTTTGGGACACAGAAGGAATTTTGTTGGTTGATTACAAAGAAAAAGGTGTTTCCATAACCGGAGAACACTACGCTTCAATTTTAGAGCAGTTAAAAGAGGCAATCAGAGAAAAAAGAAGAGGAAAATTGACCAAAGGTGTCCTGCTCTTGCACGACAATGCTCCTGTTCACAAGAGTCGAGTTGCGTTGGCTGCTTTGCACAAGGTGGGATTCGATATCATTGATCACCCACCTTATAGCCCAGACTTGGCTCCCAGCGACTATTATCTCTTTCCAAATCTGAAAAAAGAGCTTCGAGGAAAGAAATTTTCAACCGATGAAGAAGTGAAGGATGCAGTTTCGGCGTATTTTTCAGAGAAAGACAAAACATTTTTTTATGAAGGTATTCATAAGTTAATTCATAGATCTGAGAAATGTATTAGGGTTTCAGGTGAATATATTGAAAAGGAAAAATAATTTTGTAATATTATTTCATCCCCTTCTATTCCATTCCGCGAACTTAAAAACGCACCCTCGTAATTATTAGGACCGAGGAGTGTTTTGTGTCCACGTTTATGTTCTCTCACCTTGTGTATCAAGTTGAATAACAGTTTTTTCATATATTGTTATCATAATATACATATTATGTTTGTGAAATTTAATAACCTTATTTATTTATATTATTTTATTTATTGGGACAAAAAACAGTTAACATGTAACCCACATCATTGTTCACTGATTAACAAAAAATATAATACGTCATGTTACTGTAAACGTTGACAAAAGAATGTAAATAATAAAAACAATAAAAAACAATGAAAATACGGTACTAAAGTAAAATTTAGATTACAATATTATTTATTTTCTAAGATTATACTATGGCTTAACCATTCTCACACAGAGAAGAGGCCCATGCGTTGAGCATTGGAGAGGGACAGTGTAAAACGGCTGCTATTATTATTATTTAAAGATAATAGACTAGAAAATATAGTTAAACACACGATCTGAGGATTACATTAATCTCCGTCTTACTAGAAGTCTTACACGTGGGGAGGTGACACTGAAACCACCGCTTGCAGTCAACAGATCAGATTTCATAACGTGATCCACACTACGTTTTACCTAAAGCTGTCGGTATTATTGATGGCTACATTACCATTAAACAAATATCTTATGTTCGTCCCACGCTGATGATTCACAAAAGTAAGTGTCACCGCGATAAATAGAAGATCATATTAAAATTTGGGGCGTGGTCATAGACAATCGTATTTTTTCTTGTCCCTTGTTAAGCTTACGTGGGTCGTGTTAGTATTTAAAGAAAGAACACAAGATTCTATTAACGGTTATTAATAATCGGGTTGTTGTATGTTTTTTTGTGAATAACTTGTGTGTAGTCGAACAATGTATGATGCATGTAATAACAGTCAATAGCTGTTAAATCTAATGTTTTGTTATTAATGTATTTATATATTTTGAGCTTTCTTATGCAAGTAGTACTAAGAAATGTATCGAGCGTTACTTAAAAATATATGTGTAAATAAAATTTATGAAAAGTTGTTATTTTCTATCTGTTGTCTTTGTCGCACTTGTCATATTCCGTGGCTTGATATTTACTAAGTATAGCTAGAATATGTTGGCAGAATATAATTTTCTATTGCGTATTTAGTGTAATGAAGTAGACAACGTAAACTGCAATCATCTCCACTTTTAGATTCTCAAGATAAATCTATTAGAGATAACCCGTTCGGAAATCACACAAGAAAAAAAAGCTTATCCAATCATCAAAGAAAGGTGACATTTTAAATAATACCATTGATTGAATAAACAAAATTATGCCTAACACTGCCGACAACATCAAAATATGGATTAATTTAGGAATAGAAACAAGAACCGTTAAATAGCGGTATTATTTTATATATCGCCGTTGTAACGGTGGTGTATCCTGATGAAGTTTAAGTAGTAAATGTTCAATTTGTATCTAAATTGCAGTAATTTATTTGGAAATAAATGATGTCTGAATAGTTCGTAATTTCAATTTTTTGTATGTCATTCATTTTTGTAATAATATTGAATTTTTTTATGTTTCGACCGTGCTTTTGTTTACATATATTTTAAATTAGGAATCTATGACGTTCCTTTTTTTTCGACAACTTCTTCAGTTTAATAAAACCTCATCCCAATTTCTATCGTAACGGTATGACAGACGTATTTAGTATATTTTATTATATTTATATTAATTACGTCATTTATTTCCTACTTTACTTTTAAAATCCTTTAACTTACAGAACATTAATTATTGTAACATATTGGTATTCTCGATTGTCCATTTTAAGTGTGGTACACCAAAATCAGAACGCAGTAATTGAAGGTTTAAAAGTAAGATACTTGTTTATGTGCTTAAAGGATTATGTCATCGTTATTTGTATGATCCTATTTGGTTAAATTGCAAAAAATAAGATGTTGATTCATCGCTACTTGGTGTTCTGAAATCGATCCATATTCGGCAAATTTGTTCTGACTGAGTGATATCGAAATTTTTGGGTGAAATAATTTGTGTGTAAAAATAAAACATAGTCGAGTTTTATAATTCTAATCAGCTCAGCTGTTATTTTCGTGATGGCGACGTAAAAAACGGTTCCTTTTAAGAATGAACCGCAATGATGTTTTACGATTGCTCATAACCAGATTCAACATAAATATCCCTCTACAATGTCTACGAATTTCGTCACTTAATATTAGCCCTGTGTGGGAGCCATTAACAACTTTCGTGCAAAAAATTACTAGCATAATATACCGTTTGCTATCTGAAGGTTGTTATTAATTTTCTTTATCTCAATTTCATATCAATCATTACACTTTTTAGAAAAGTAACAATGATTGTTTGGTGTATACCTTCTTATTGTTTGGTCTTCACTTCTTTTTAAAATGACGTCAACGCTGGCAGCTTGCTTTTATATCGTATTATTTGCCGTTTTAGTCCATCATTACTTTTTTAGAACACTCACATTAAACATAATTGAATTAAAAATAGTTCGTCTTGTATTTTCGAATGTGATTATTAAAATCGAATTATTTTAAAAGCTCATAGACATCTAAAATGCGTCTCGAAATCAAAACATTACCCAAATTGAGCCATCTATTATTCACTTCGAAATAGTTTCCAACAATTAATCACACCAGTAAAGCTGTCTCCTCTCTCCAATTACGGGAGCCCATACAACAATCTTGTACGGTATCATTAAATACAATATACTTAGTCGTGTTTCAACAGTAATTGGTCGTACATTTACTAGTGGTTTTTGTTTTTGGAAATGATTGGATCGAGTGTATAGGTAGCTATTGTAAATTATATCGAAGTAAATGGAATATTTCTATTCCTCCACATTTATTAAAACTTATTTCTAATAAGTAATTCTAATATCCATGTGTGTACATAATAAAATAACAACATAATATCGAATTTTATAAATCAACCATCTTGAATTTCGAAACATTCTGTTTAAAAAAAATGCCGCGGTAATATTGCAATTCTTTATTTCTTTTTTTAGGTCTGACAAGGCTAGACTAAAGAATAAATCTTACAGCCAGATGTGCCGACATTCGACCTTGACAATGTTGCCATATCGAAAATTGAAAATTTCATTTCCACTTATGTACATGGAAGCGGCTGCGAGGTTATGGCAATGGCAGTGGCCGGGTTTTTTCTTGTTCTTTACCTTACAATGCCTTATGGAGTGAGGGTAATGACAAACCGTATATGGCAATGACTTCGCAATAAGATTCACTAATACACAAGTGATAAAATTAGATAATTGATTTATTGTTTTCGGGTGTTTTGTTATGCGTTAAGTGTGGGCGTTGTTTGCAAATTTAGAATGAGGTAGTCTGTGGTTTGATTGATTTAACCTCTTGCGTCTGCATGTGTGTTTATTTATAGCTTTTCTAATATGGCAGCTTTGCCTGCATTCGGTTTTCTCTTACATCAATATTTACAAAAATGATTTTACTTTTTCAATTATTTAGTTTATATTTGTTCTCACAGCCAAGGAACCACTCTAAAATTTAATTTATATAAAAAACTGCCTAATTTTTATCAAGTTAAAATATCTTCATATTTCAAAATTTAGCATAGAGACTTAATAATCCGCTTCTATAAAATCTTTTTTTAATAGTTGCATAAAATAATAAGTTAATTATTTCCAGCCAATGTTTGATGTAGTCTTTATAGCCTGTGTGTATCATATCATAGTGTTAGCTGGCATGTGAGTAATGCGCCATTAGCTAAGGATACGCGATACGTTACACCTTATTGAGCTCTCAATTTATCAACACGTATAAATAGTTACAGTAAATTATGTCATTATACATGTTTCTGATACCACAATTTATACTCGCTGAAGTGAAAAGCCTTCCGTTCTAAAACTCAATCGATGTATCGAGTGAAATGCGATTGCTAGAGATGTTCACTTGAAATAAAATATCGATGTTTATCGATGCGATTTCAATTTTTTTTATAGAATTTTCAGCCCTCGTTTTATGTCATAATATAAACGTATCAACTAGTACCTGATTTTCTCGATGCATCGTAATAAATTGTCTAGTATGATCGAGTGTTCGATTTATTTTAAATACATATCGATATCCCTTATCTTATAGGTATATTAAATTGTCGAAACGTTCCCAGTGTAGAATGCATTGATGTATAAAATTATTATATATCAATGGTAGAATGTGAAGCAATTGCTTTATATTTTCGCATCGTTTTATTGATTGATTGATCTTCGATTGTTTTTTAACTGACCGTTTTTAACATTTTTAGGTTACGAGCGTTGCCCTGATTCTGTTATCTTGAATAATTTAGAATCGATCGAAACTAATGTGTGCTTCAATAAAATGTGTTTTCTTATTACAATTATTTTTAACTCGGCTTTCATGTGCATTTAATGGCGACCTGAAATTGTATTTTATATTTTGTGAGTTGTTTTCCATTTGTTAACATGTGAGATAAAGAGATATTATATGCATTAATTTCAAAGTATATTAAGGGCGATTTTTATCTATTTATTTAAGTATGTAGCTGTTTTTCCATAGAATATCTGCATTCTTTGTTTAGTAATTCATATGCCAAAAATGACTATCTAAGGTGATCTTGGTATATTATTCGAAATACTCGTATAATGTCTAACATAGATAATTATATTAATTATACTTGAATATACGAACTTATTTCATTTAATTTACGACAGAATGTCAACTGTTATAAAAAATCAATCTGACATTTAAATTTCAAAATTCGACATCTACATTTTCACGCTAGCAACCTACAAAAATAAAGGTGTGTACTCACCAGCGCGGAATACCTCGCCGCATCCGTCGCAGCGGCTGGCGAACTGAGCGTCATAGCAGTTGCCGCAGTAGATCTTGTCAAGCTTGGAGCCGAACTGCTTGTCTACCAGAGACACGCGGCACTTCGCGCACAGGAAACAGGCCTCATGCCAGTGCTTGTCCTTGTACGACAGGTCCTAAAAGGAAAATATATATTGTTAATACGTATGACAGGAATGAAAACGTCAGCTAGTGGTTTAAATTGAGAGTTTTACATAGAATGGACTGCACGGAAGACGTAGTGGCTTAAGTGGTTGCTCGCCACTGCCGCCACGCCAAGTGTTGTCGGTTTGATTTCCACACGGGACAAAAATTGCGTGATCTACTAATTGTTGTTCCGAGTCTAGGTGTTCTTTGTGTCCGTTGTATGAATGTTTGTTAAGTCTCCCGTGACACAGGAATTATTCCTAATGCGGGAGCCGTCTTTATAAAAAAAACGGGGCAGTCTTTGGGGACTGTCGATAGAAGTGAAAACTAAGTAACTAGCGTGCGGTGACGATTACACGAGTTTCACGCTTTTTGTTCACCCAAAAAGTACACATATGTACACGGTATACATATAGCTACTGGAAAGTGTTCGGTGACGATGACGCGAGTTCCATGATTTATGTTCACCCAAAAAGTGCTCAACGTGCCTAAAAAAGTTTTCACTTCAAAAAATAACTATCCCTTGAGAACAGCATTTTTTCTGGATGAAAGGTACTCTATATCCTTTGCTGATAACATGTATATATAGTAAGGGTCTGTTTCACTATTTCTTAAAGGATTTATCTATAAGATAATTTTTATGCCATCACTCTTATTTAACCAAATAAGAAAAAATTGTATGTAATTTACATTTCAGTCAATATTTACTTGATTATTATGAAACAACTGTAATATTCTAACTAGTATTATAAATGCGAATACCTATGAGTTTGTTTGTTATGCTTTCACGCCTTAACTACTTAACCGATCATTATGAAATTTCGCATACACGTTGTCAGGGGAACAAAAAGGGACATAGGGTACCAAAAAAAATACTGTTACTAACCTAACCTAACCACATTTATTCGAGCAAAGCCACTGGCAAAATCTAGTCATCTAGTACTGTATAGTATTCTAATCATCAATTTCAATAAGTATTCGTATATGAGCCTAGATCATAATTGTACAATTACAGACCATTCTGATTTATACACATTAATAAAATGGTGTTTGAAATCGACTACATAATTTAGAAATGCGTTGTCACGTGCGAAAATAATTAGGCTCTATTGGAAGATGGCAGCGACTAAAATAGTGCTGATATAATATTCATATAGACCAATATGTAGCTTCGACACGCGATTTTGTTCGCGTTATATGTCATTAAAATATAATTATCTATACCTATTGCTCAAGAATAGTGTGGTTTTTAGTGAAAGGATTTCTTGAATCGATTCAATAGTTTTCAGAGGTAATCTCGGTAAATACTGAATCGATTGAAGAAACCAATTTCTGTATAAACAGAAATTGATTTTATTATATTATAGATTATGCCCGCTGTTTCGCTCGTGGAAATGTAGGTTATGTCAATTTTCTATCTCTCGGCAACAATACTTTTTCTGGATGAAACTTATGAAACTTACCCCTGACAACGTGTTAGCAAAATTTCGTGATGATCGGTCGAGTATTTAAGGCGTGAAAGCGTAACAAACGAACAAACTCATATTCGCATTTATTGATCGAGATCGCAAGAGAGACAGGGTACAGCTGTGTATCTGCTTTGTTGAAATCTCAGTCTGACTGGTGAAGTAACTCAAGCTCACAGAAGACCACAACCAAATAACTTTATGTTGCGTTTCTGCGGTAAATAAATAATCTAGGAGTGGTTCTGATAACCATAGGAACAAGACTTTAAGGTATCTAACGCTCCAGTGCTGTTAGCAACTATAGAACGCATTAGCGCTATTAAACCGTGTCTTTTGAGCTCTCAGCACGAATCCTTATTTTATGACATCAGTGATTCGTGAGCTGGCCGCTAGTGTTGTATGTGTCCATAGTCTACGGTGACTGATTGATACCAGAAATACCACGAGTGATATAATGGTTTAAGCGGTCGCCTCGCCGGTGCCATTGCGCCGAGTGTTGTGGGTTCGAATCTCACACGGGATTCCAATCCAAAAATTTGTATGATCCACAGATAATTGTACCGAGTCTGGGTGTTATTTGTGTCTGTTGTTTGAATGTTTGTAAAGTTCCCCGCGATACAGGAATAATTACCAGTGCGGGAGATGTATTTAAAAAAATGTATGTTCATCGGCCATCTTAGGCGGTACATAAAAGAAGAGGAACGAATTAGTTCAAAAAAAGGAGGCGTGATTTATAAATCTTCGTATAATAATAAGATACGTTCAAATCTATGGCGGACACCATTAATCACTTAGTTACATCAGATGTATTCAATTACACGGAAAACCGGATTTGGTATAAAAAAGACGTTTTTCTTGCGACAGATGTTCAGTTGAAGACGTGGGCGATAATTATAACCTTCAACTTGGTACCTAAGAAGTCAATTGTTATCAAGTTCATACCTATATGGGCAACAGTACCATTAACTGTAGTTGTCATTGCCACAGGATTTGCTTCTAAATTGTCTATAAACGTATACATGTTAGTTGGTTTTGGTACGTTTACGCGAATATTGTGTATCGGGATTCAACGATATTTCTGATTAGGTCGCGGTTGTTTAGGATAAGCTAAGGAGGCAGAGAAGCAAAGATGCGTATAGAATTAACGTGCTCCAGGTTTTTTCCAGCTTAGAACAGTAGCGATAGCCTAGTGAGAAACCGTTTGACTGCTACGCAGAAGTCTCAAGTTCGATCCCAAAACGCGCATCTCTGACTTTTCGAAGTTATGTGAGTATTAAAATTAGTTCATTATCGCTTGCTTACGGTGAAGGAAAACATCGTGAGGAAACCTGCATGTCTAAGAGTTCTCTATAATGCTCTCGAAGATATGTGAAGTCTGCCAATCCGCACTGGGCCAGCGTGGTGGACTATGGCCTAACCCTTCTAACACTGAGAAGAGGCCCGTGCCCAGTGGGGCAATTTAATACAGGGCTGATATTAATATATTATACTCTAGGTGGCAACAGTGGATGGAAGATTTGCGCGTTTTAGACTCTGTCAAAATGGACTTATTCGGAGTAGAGTGTAGTGTACCAGTAAAAAGAACAACGTCTTCTGTTCCTCCCAGTATACCTCTTTAAATACTTGGAAATCCCATGCACCGTAAATACACGACACATTTCATTTTCCTTAGAGGATTGTAGTTCTCTTACTTCTATCCATATTTGATATAGTTTTGGATAAAATCGTAACAATCAGTCTAGTTTATCCGTAATCTACTCTAAAACTAGATCTAGAAAATGTAGATAGATGTAAACCAAATAAACCGCTATATAATCGGCATAAATAGCCTAATTTCAATACAAGTGCAATGATTTCGTTGTATGTACCAAAGTATTTTAGATGATGAATCATAAACATAAACGATTTCATACAAACACTTGAATGCAAATCCTATGTGATACATTTGTTCGGGGTTCAGTGACCAAATAACGGCGGCGTATAACCCGAATCCTGCCCGCATATGCCTACTATTTCCATATTTCGGGTCACACACAAACATTCGAAACAAATTAAAATTCTAACACATTCTCTCACGTTGCATTTGACGTGTTTAGTTCAAGTTTCAAAATAAATCTCCCCTCATTCTGGATTCTATTCCTGGTACCGGTGCGAGGACCGACATAGCGTACATTTAAAACTAAATGTCGTAATGTCAATAAAATATGAATGTTTATTTTGGCTGATTACGAAACTCTTAGATCGCGTACTTGTATCGCGTAAAGCTTTAAAAGAATCGTCTGACGGATCCATCTAAGCTTTTCAAGGTTGGCTCTAAACGAAAACATCAAAACACTGTATCCGACCCAGAAATAGTTAGTGCTAACACGCGATTTGTTTCTGTAAGCGAGCGTCGATTTGTTCAAGTCCCGCCTGCGAGTGCAAACAGTCCGGCGTAATGCTAACAGTATCGTCGACGTACGTAAACATTGCACTAATGTGTTCCTGCCTTAATAATTGCCATCAAAAGGATCGCTTCTATTTATCAAGTATCACTTGACAGTGTCGAAACTGTCATACGCATCAATTATTAACGTGATTTATGAGCAATTGTCCATTTAGTGTGATTCGCTTTTATTAGGATAAAATGCAATTGTCTGGTCGTAATGACGCAACTCATTGGATATAATTTAGCGATAGTTATTTGAGGTAATTTCTATGTGCGTATCGTTGGAAAATTTGTCATGAGTGCGTTATGATGGGCGATCGTTCTGTGCCTGAGTGTTTGCAGCTGCGTGCAGACAGGAAAAGTCATTGGTAGCTCGAGATAAATGTATAATGTTTGGCGTAACGTTAACGTTATGTTGGCTTGGCAGCGGCCGGCCTGGGGCCGTGTGCAGAGGTGCGCCCGAAGAATCTGGGCCGACTGGAGACATAACTAAATTTGATCGGTGAAACAAAGCTGACGAATGCTTTGGATTCTAATCCTACATTACGTACACGAATAGACTAGGATTCTGTGTCAATGGTATTTTCAATGAAATATATATTGTTACGGGTTGAATTTCGATTTGGCAATAGAACAGAATTTGATTTAGTAGCCGATACTTCGGTTAAAGAAGGTGTATATGTTTACAATTGGTTCTTAATCAAGCTGTCGCGGGCCGAGCATTCTGCCAATTGCGTTTGTTCTCCGATTTATCTGTAAGATTATCTCTCTCACGACGCCATTATTTATTGACTCGAAATAGCTTCTGTCTTACTACTTGGCTACATGGCTAATATTTTAGATCGAGTGTGAGTTATGTGCTTTGAGAGGAATTTTTCAGGAGTTTATGGAAGTGGTTGGCTAAACAAAAATGAGCTTTATATGTGTACCTTAGAGTCGATGCCGATGGTCTTGTTGCACTCTTCGCAGCCGTTGGCGAAGACGCTTTCGTAGCACTTGATGCAGTAGGGGTGTTCGTCACGCAGCACATAGCGCTGGCCGGTGAGCGACTCGTCGCACTGCCAGCAGCAGAAGTGGCCACTGTGCCAGTCCTTGTTCATCGCCTTGGTGTATTCGCCACTGAAAATAAGCTGGGAACAAAATAACATATTGTTACCTTCGGTAAAATCAGTTTTGGCGGCAACTGGTCGTAAAATTGTTAAGTTTAGAATTCTGGCTAGTAGTCTTTGATTCTAGATACTCAGTTTGATTATTATTAGTCTTAATCTTTTTGAATTAGTTACTAAATATCTTATATACATAATTTATTTTTCTATTCAATTAGCTTATTGATATATCTTCTTCTTCAGGTCTTTCATATTATTTAAGACTAAATAATTTTTTGTGTTTAATATAGTTTTATGGTTGTATATTTGGCTACTTGATAGTTAGTTAGTCAAACATTCGTCATTCCAAAACATCCGATAGATACCTTAAATTAGGTCGGGTATGTGAGGGTGGCCAAACACGGGTAACAAAGTACATAATATAAACAATGATGTCACTGCGAGGGTTCGACACTGGGCTGTCACACACTAGCGCCACACTAACACGGGTCAAGGGACATTGGCCACCACTGCACATACCCATCGTCGTTGTTGGTCGTGGTGTTGGTCTGTTCGACTTCGGTGACGGTAACCTCGCCATCCTTAGACTCCCTGCGCTTGGAGGTCTTCTTGACCTTCCTGGTCTTGCGCTCCGTAGTGGTGTACTGGACTTGTACGTCAACGTCGGCCATGGCACTTGTCGGGGTTGTCGATTATGCGAGGATACGATATCACCGGACGCGGTCGCGACCCGAATTCGAATGGCGAGCAACGGTGGCCGAATCGCAGGAATTATTCCAGAATGTTTAGCGCACGCGCCGGTGGGGGGAGTTTGGGATTTAAATTTGGAAGAGTGACGGAGAGGGCAGGTGCGCGGGCGGCGTTTCCGAACTATAGCGACCCGAGAACCGCGCGTTTTCCTATCCAAGATCCGACGCTATCCTTCCCGCCTTGTAAGCGATATGCTTTGCCCGCGCGCGAATTATGAATATAGCAAGGAACTTATCGGCTGGCCGTTTTAATTGTGGAACAATCATAGTTTTACGCACGTCTCGACCTACAAACGCACAATTGAACCTCATATGCACTGCAAGTTCTCGCCAAGTACAGCCATTCATTTGACGAAAACTAATTTACAAATTACATTTGAGATATAGTTTGTTACAATGCCGAAGAATAAGAATAAAAAGTATATGTTTTAAAATCAATCTGTTTAATTTTAGAACCTAGTCTATAGCAATCCCTAATTACTTTTAGGAAAAAATTATTGCATTTTGTAAAAAGACGTAGACTCATAAAATCCATTCACGTGCATGTTAAAAGATTGGTGATATTATTCGCAATCTATTACCCTTACATCACAGCTACTCGAACATATTTGACAATTGACCCTTGTGACTCACTGAACACAACATCTGGCGTTATTTAACTATTTGAGAGACAGGATGGTGCCGTCGACATTGTGGACAACTTTTATTATCAACTACGGTAACATTGATATAGGTAAAAATCGAGTAAAATACTTAACGAAACGCGATCTTTTGGCCAAAAACGAAATAAGATACAATAATTAATATCATGGCAATGCCTCAATGTAGCTGCTGTGTATGAAGTCGTGGATTCGATTCCCGAAATAGACAAAAATATTGAATTTCTATCCAGTAATATTTAGGCAGGCAACACGAAGTCTGTGACTATGGCCGGTAAATTTATTTATTTATTTATTTGAGAATGCCAACATTCGTATACACCGTTACATATATTGTAGACACATACAAGTAAAATATTATAAGTGTAACAAATAATTAAAGGCAAAATAATTAAGGTTGTTCTCGATTACATAGGACTTAAACCATATCGAAATTTAAGTATAATACGCTTCAAAATACCTTTTCGGAGATAACTAGACTAAGACTATGTATGTATGTACAAGCTTTGCGCAGGGCTCCGCCCGCGTGGTACCTAAATCAATAAAAAGCCTATGTCCTTCCCCAGATTTTAAACTATATCTGTACCAAATTTCATCTAAATCAGTTGAGTAGGTACTTTAGCCGAGAAAAGGTGACAGACAAACAGAGTTACTTTCGAATTTATAATATTAATATAATATAGTAAGGAAGTAAGGATATGTTGAAATCCAAATTTAGTGCATGATACATTTGGTTAATAAAAAAGAAACCTTCCTTTTTTGACCAAGTGACTTTATTAAGTAAGAATGTTAAGCGATATTTATGGAACTGAATAAAAACGAAATTACTTGAATTTCAGATCTATTTTTAATATATTGCGTACAACTTATATGGTAAAAATAAAAACAAGTTTGAGACGGTGTATAAACTTCCATAAAAGTGTGATTTATTAGATACGATAGGTGATAACAATGTCGACGAAAAGATTTGGTCATATATTAAATCATGCAATGAACAAGGCACCCAATAAGCAACCAAGTTTAACGCATTATTTATTGTGAAGCTAATTACTGTCGCTTTAATCATTATGAGTAATCATTAATCAATCAAAAATAAAATAAATGATAAAAGGCAAAATAATATAATTAAGTCAATATAAATATGCGTCGCTCAGTTAAACAATATAAAGAGATTCAAAGAAGGTTCATCATTTAAGGATAAAAAAACATTTAATACAATTTAGGATTATACGCCCTCTCAATTGGCAAAAAGAAAAAACAATGTAAATATTTGAATTTGGAATTATGTAGAATATTTGCATAATTTGATAATGTAAATCAGAACAGGATGTTAAAAGAAAAAAGAAATGCGCATTTGAAATAAGAACTGTTTGGACTGCACGGTAAGTGAAAAATTAATTTAGAATAACTAACCAGTAAAAAATAAATTGTGAAGGTCCTTTGCGAATGACGACCTATAAATTCTTTAACCGTTACAATGTTTCATTAATAAATGAGAATTCGATAATAAATAAGTAATTCGGTAATAATAGATGTCACGCAATGTATTAGATTCATTATAAATTCTAAGTATGTTAACTAGGTACCTAACTACGTCTTAGAGTTGTACGGCCTCCAGGAAATTGTAACTTAAAGCGTAATATCCGGCATCCTAGTTTATTCAACAAATAAACGCTGCGGATATCCAGCCGGTAGTAACTTTCGCAGAATGTAAAATATATAATATAATTGCAAATGTTATGATTTGTTTTTCTATATTTTTAATTGGTAATTTATTTAAATATCGGTATATACAGGCAAATATCCCAAAAACAAACATATATATTCCATATATGTTTGTTTTTGGTATATTTGCCTGTGTTCATATTTCATTGATTGTAAATTTCTATAATAATATAATATAAAAATAAAATGAATGTGTGAATACAACATTATTTTACTGTCTAAACTGTAAATGCTGTTTTAATTCGTACGTGACATGTATGTACATATAGAAGATTTTACAATGAATAATTATTTTTTTTATTTAAATTTTTTTACTTGTTGTGATTTAACCCGGTAAATAAATGATTAAATAAATATATTTTGTCTTTTCTACATCCAGTTAGTTCCGGATACAGCCCTCAGGTTAAACTTTCAACCCTCTGGCTGTCGACAAAACTGTTTGATAGTGGAATTACATCGAAGTCTTAATAAATTGCTTAAGATATACAACCTTACCAAGCTTTGACTTGTATTACTTATAGAATAATTAATATACGCCTCTGAACAGCCTCGATGGCGCATCGTAGTGAATGTGACTTCTGTGCGTGAGGACTCGGGTTCGGTACCCGGATGGTGTCTGAAAATGTACCCAGTAGGCGACAATAGGCTCGCACCCTTATTACCTGTGACATACAATCATAGTTGGCGAAATGCAGATGTTATACATTCCTGCCTACCACTTCAGGAAAGAGGCGTGATACTAAGTATGTACCTATCTATACTAATATTATAAACCTGAAGAGTTTGTTTGTTTGGTTGAACGCGCTAATCTCAGGAACTACTGGTTCGAACTGAAAATTATTTTATTGTTGGATAGCCCATTTATCGAGGAAGGCCATAGGGTATATAACATCACGCTACTACCAATAGGAGCGGAGCATCAATAGAAAATATTATAAAAACGGGGAATATTTTCTTATGTAAAGTAGACGAAGTTGCGTAGGTTAGCTAGTCTATTATATACCTACTCTGAGTTTTGTGTGTATATTAAATCTAACATTATCGCATTAACGCTTTAAACAGTTATGTATCACAGTCACAATTCGCGATTTATTTTAGATTAGATTACTTCTGTCACAGGTTCAATAAACAAGTTAATATACGAAGTCTAACAAAGGTAGTTACGACATTCATAAAAAATCTATGATTTTCAATAATAAAATTCTACTAATAAATACTCAGTACACATAAATTAGCCCAGCAGCATGTCACTTCACAAAAGATTTTTTGTCTATGGTTATCATAGCTTTAATTTAGGATAGAACATCTGTACATAGCATAAATTAAAAAAACCAAAGATACTAATGTCATAGAGTTTTCGCGCGCAAAAACAAATTGCGTCTTCACTGTTCGGCCATCAATCACAAATATCACAAAGGGCGTTAGCCTAGGGTATAAAATATCGGAAACGCAAGCATCCGCCTCAAAAATAGCCCCATGAATGGAACAGCACTGACCAAGACCTCGATATGAAGGTCCAATAAGACATCGACCGTATGTCTACACGTAATGAGATTTTTTATACGTAAAACCTTCACGCAGTCTATGATTCATAGTCTAAAAGTTTTCGCGGGAAAATCTATTTCTCTATGATTCGCTGTTCCGTCAAATATTTGTGAACATTCTTTGCACTTAGAAACAAATGGAGGATGAGCCGAATTCGTATCTCAAAGTGTGCTATTAAAAAAAAGTATATATATTTTTACGAAGGACACTCAATGTCATATTGTCTATGTATAGATCTAGTTTATGTCTATCAAACGATTCATTTTCTGTTCGTTTCACCTCTTTGTTAAGGGTGGGCTGAATATCCTAATATTCGAAAGGTACGATACAGTGGAATCTCCACGTAAACTTTAATAGTTTTATTTAAGAAATGCAACTCCCACACTAGGAATAATTCCTGTGTTACAAGGTAATTAACAAACATTTAAACAACGGACACATAAAATATCCAGACTCGGAATAACTTTTTGTGGATCACAGAATTGTCTGTCCCGTTTGGGGACCGAACTTAACAACACTCAGCGTGGTGGCAGTGGTAAAACGACATCTTAAACCACTACACCATACGTGCAGTCAATTATTCTAATAGTTTGTATCTTAATCTTACAGAAGACCGTGGCCAAATAAGATTGTATTGTGATCCTGTGGTAAGTACAGTTAGCAACCTCCTTGAGGAGTCAGTGTGATTCATGATGAGATTCTGATCAGATGTGAAGCCCGTGTAATTGCTTCTTTTTTTTTGTTTTGGTAGCATTGCAATCTCATAGGCCAGCAAAGCGCGAGTTATACCCTTGGTGTTGCAAACGCCGATTTGTAGGCTACTGTAATTTCTTACCGTCAAAAAGTCTCTGAGCTTGCCATGATGCCAATACGAAGTGAAATTGGACTGATAAATAAGCATTATGATACACATACATCCTTATTTTGTCTCTCCAACGGGAGGGACAAAGATACAACGCATCAAAATTGTATGTATATCAACTTTTTTTATAGACATCTATAAAACATCAACACAAATAAAAGGTTTATGGACAATATGTCTATGTTAAAAAAAGTTAACGTTGGAAAAGAGAATGAATTAAAAAAATACTTGTCATTAAATAGGAACTGTCTGGCTATTTTATGTGGAATTCTCAATGTTCCTCGAACGCGTATAAACTGAGCATAGTTACAATTGTTTCTAAGAAAGCCATCTTGAACAATTTGCCAGCTTGTTGTTTTTATTTATTACAACTGTAGATTAAACGGTCGATCCGTCATTCTTACAGCGAAAATGTACACTTTTAGTTTACGAAATTAGAAATATGGAAAACAAATATTCCTTTGAAGTTGTTATACAATTTGTTTTTTAAACAAAGTGTTGTTAAGAAGCTGTGGGTTTGAAATAATGATAAATTGTTTTTGTGGTAAGATTTTTATAGTCCAGTTTTAGAACTGCACTCTAATGGGTCAAGACGTATTTTTTTGTGGAATTACTGAATCTGTGATGAGCAAATAATATTATGGACGATGAAGTAAAGTAGCGATAGGCTAGTGGGAGACCGTTGCGTTGGACTGCCGCCACACAGAAGGCGTGCACATTTGATTTTCCGAAGTTAGGTACGTGCGTATTGAATAGTTAGCGTCGCATTAACGGTTAGGAAAATCATTGTGTGGAAACCATCTGAGCGTCCTCCATGAAGTTCTCTTAAATATATGAAGTCTGCCAGCGTGCTGGGCTGCGCGCGTGGTGGACTATGACCTTACCCTTCTCAAATTGAAATGAGACCCATACCCAGCGGTGGGACAGTCAGGACTGATATTATAAGAAACCTATTATCTGTTTGGTGCAATAGGATAGGAATTCTCGAGTGGAAAAGCATGCCGTTGCCGTTTATCTTACACTAAGCTGGCACTAGGGTAGTAACATTTTATTTGTTTTGCGTTTTATTAGGTAAGTAAGAGCTATAGAGCCTCATACATATACGTTTCCCATTTTCTCTTTCTATCTTTCAAATTTTTCACTAGGGTCCATAACACGAATGATACCCTGATATTTTAAATGTTCCTAGGTGCCATAAACTTATATGCGATATTATCTACTAGTATAATAAAAGATGGCGAAGTGATTTATTTTTGTGAAAAACAAATAGCACAGTTGCCATAGTGCGGATGTGGTATTTTTATATAAAACGCCTTATGCTCGTGATCATAAGAGATCATTCTATTAGATCACCTCTTTTTGCATCCATAGACAAAAAACGTATCGGACCGCCATTGCTGTACGCAAAACCGCGTATTTTTCTAAAAAAAAGTCTGTGTTATGATGTCATAGATACAAAATAGCATAGAGTTAAAAATCACATGAGTGCATAAGAATGACATGGCGGCCTGTTGACCCATTTCCATCAGTTACACCATCTGTGTGTTGACATACCTACTGTTTTGTTCTACAAACTGAAATAAGCCGTCTGGTTATATTTTTATAATATTAGTAGGTGCAGGTAAATATAGTTGTTATCTAGTAAATTATTCTTTATTCTTTCTTTCTTTATTAATTTTAAAAAGGCAACAAACTTTGTTCCTTTTTTTTTACCTTGAGAGTTATGAATTAAAGATTTCTGATTCTGTGTTACTTTTATTTGTGTGTCTGTTTATCAGAGTTTTATGTAAAAACCATTGAACGGATTTTGATGCGATTTTCACACGTTAGTAAGTAGAGTTCAAAATTTAGTATGTATTAAATTTCGTTTACACGTTGGTAATGGCAAGATAATTTATGCTATAAAAATCGTAGCAAGATTGTGTGCATTAGTACATTATTTTACTAAATGGGGTGGACAATTTAGAGGTAACCCAAAACTATGATTTTAATATGCTTGCCTGTCTATTTGTTCTGCCTAGCGCAAGAACAAACATCCACTGGACCATATTATAAAAAAAAATATTTATTTCAATATCACATACATAAGTATTCCTTCAAGTATAAAATGATACTTGTGTTAGGATACCCCTATATTATTTGGATACAGCCTTCAGTGTGGCTTACAATAAACTTAAAATGTACTTAACTCTTGCCTCCCTCAAGGGGTAGGAAAAAGGGCATGATAACCAGGTTGCGCCAACTATGACTTAAGGTCTCTTTCGTCTATCGTACTACAGAATCAAAAGTTTCTTGCCACAAAAATCCAATAACACTGCTCAGGAATTGAACTCAAGACCTTACACACACACACAGCTATTGTAATTACTACCAAGGGAGTCTTAATATGTAATTACATTCCGAGATATTGTGGTCAAAGTATACTATATAGCGACGAACTGTATTCCAAGCGTAGAAATCGTGACCACCAACTAGTAGGTATTTTTGTGTAAACTTTGTAGGTACCTAGTTATAAATTTATTTGGCATAGGTACCTATATATTTTGGTGACAAAGTACATACAAATTGGCAGTTCAAAGATATTTATTTCGCTCTTAATGAGCAGAAATATTATTACGCGGCTGTCTTACACATTAAGTACCTATATAAAATACCGTCTAATTATATTTTCATTTCACTAAAGCTGCATTATTGTAATAAAATAAAATGAATATTAGGTGTTTGTTGCAAATAGTTTGACGCCATTTTGTCTACGGCGTTTCGGCGCTAATAGAATATCTATACTAATATTATAAAGAGAAAAGATTTGTTTTTTGTTTGTAAGGATTTAACTCATAAAGAACTCCGCCGATTTTAAAATTCTTTTAGAATTAGAATGCTATATTATCATCGAGTAATATAGGCTATATAATTTTTTTTAAATTATTCTTCCTAACATAACCGAAACTACTTTTACGCGAGCGAATCCGCGAGCAAAAGCTAGAAGAATATAAAAAAAACACAACGTATAAATTTTTACTTGATTACATATACAGGGTATCCGGTAATTTATGGATAACCTTGAAATGTCTTATAGTAGAACTGAAGGCCGTTAAGAAAAAATAAAAAAAATGATAAAAAAGTAAAAAATATATATATTAAAAGGTGCTAGCTATATTAGCATAGCATACTTTTGACTGTTTATCTATTAGCATAATTAGTGTTTAATAATAAAACAACAAAAAACCGATGGATTTCATTTATTTATGGTCGTAGTATACAAGAAAGTTATACATGGTAATTAAAAAAAAAAACACATGTCTCAGGTAGTAGTTAGGATAGATGTTGTTCATATTTTTTTCTGAACGGCCTTCAGTTCTACTATAAGACATTTCAAGGTTATCCATTAATTACCGGACACCCTGTATATTAAGCTGTTGGTTATGTAAAACAAAAAGTCCAATTTATAAGTCACACTTAACAATAAGTTCCACGCAATAAATCACTAATTAATCAACGCGACTCGTTACAGTGTTACCAATTAATAAATCTAATCGAGCTGCGAGATATGAGGGTTGCCAGCGAACCATTTGGCTCAAAGTGCCCCGATGATCATTTAATTTAAATTATGAATGGGTTACTGGTCTCATTTCGAATCTGTTGTTTGTTTATGTCTTAATAATCTAAATAGAAATGATAAATTAAATAAATGAATGTAACCATGTTTAACTTGTTGTATGGGTGTGTAACGTGAAGAACTAACGATGGTATACTAAATAGGGAAGGACAAAAATATAATATTTAACCTTCATTAAAGTTTTCTTTTTACAATCATTAAGAAAATCGAATAATCTGCACATGTTATAATCTTACAGAATCTACAATATATTATTTATTTATTTCGCTCTGTCAACAAGTTACTATCGAAGAGAACCATAGTATAAAGTAAACAGTATAGAATCAGATTGTAGCTATAACTATGTGTGCACAGAATTTTGTGAGATTTAGCTGTGTTAGTGTCTATAAAGTTTTATATTTAAAGTTTTTATTATAATAGAATAATAATAATAATTTATTTTTATACCAGATAAGTCACAATGTACAGAAATTCTTAAAGGTTACATACAGACTGGCAAATGAATACCAAAATGTTGAATCCACTGCTTCCCAAACTAGGTAACAATCTGTATTTTGGGAGTCAAAGAATATCAATTTAAGTGCATCAAAGGTTAAACTGTTCTGAAGTACGCTACGCTAAGACTAAACTGAACCGACGAATTAATAGAAATGCCAGGAAGGTAAAGCTGTAAATCTCTGCCTATCTCTTTCGAAACACATTTGATATCATGGATCTAACAGATATAGACACATCATTTTAATATTTGTACAGAATTCTACACTCACATCCAAAAAAATATGCTTTGATGTCTAAATCTCTCGTATTTGTATGAAATAAAGTTTAAGGTACGCCCAAAAGTCAATGAACATGTCTTTTGTGTCCACCTTATATTATAATGTAATGATCTAAAAATTCTTAACCATGTTAGAAGCCAAATAATAAGTTCGATTGAAAAAGTCGTAATACTTTTGTGGTAAAAATAGTCCTTGGTAGACAATTGAGATATACGTTAAAGCAATAAAACCGGCAATGCTTTTTGCAGGCGACATTGGTATTATATTCGATAATCAGCCGAGAAGCAATAAAGATTTTCAATTTATTATTGCAAAAAATGCGATCAAGGAAAAGTATTTTCTCAGTAAGCTCGTTTAAAATATAACAAGCGGTCTAAGCGGATTTCTGAATTTGAATATAGAATAGAAATTGTATAAAATCATACAAAACTATGCAGATAGTGGTGGCGTGTGGCGCGAAATGTGATTGTATTCTGATGTAACGATTACGAGTGATGATATAAATAAGTCACTTGCTATAACACGTGAGAAACTTGTGAAAGAAAATGCGTATGAACATTTCTTGCAAAAAATTCTATCACTTGAATTTACAAAGAGAAGCTATCAAAACATATATGAATTCTATAGAACGAAATTTAAATGAAAAACGAATCACATTTCACTGTAAAATATATAAAATTCTTGGCAATTATCCTTATAGTCATATTTCACTTTAATAATTTTATTGTACACATTAAAAATATAGCATATTTAACTAGAAATAGTAATACAAAACAGAAACTATCAGATAAAAACGCAATTGAAAATAGAACGGGACCATTATGGATCAAATTCAAGGAATTAAATTTAAAAATCTATACGACTGGAGTATTGGGTTGGCAACGTTTACAATCTAATTTTAGAACGACGAATGTAACTCGGTCCAGTAGAAAATAGAAAGGGGATAGGTAATTTTGTCTTGATGTATGTAGATATTTCTATGCCGGGATGAAAAATGGAATTATGTTTTGTTGGCTCTGTTTAGAAGTTTGTTCGAGTGTCAAAGCTAGTGACGTCATAATTTACGTTGAGTACAAAGAAGGTGGACAGTGATGACAATTAGGGACATCTTAAAATAATGTACTCAGCCTACGCTGAAAGGATATACTATTTATAAATAATGTGTTTACTACTGCATGTAGTGTCATCACAACACATGTGCAGAATGAGTCGAATGAGATAATTGGCATAAATTATGATTGAATGCCCGAATGAATTATAAGACGGATGACCGACACTGTCAAGATCAAATGGCATTTAATATTAAATTTGTAGTTGGAATGGAAACGCGACAGCTGATATCAAACGAAAACTGCAAATTTAAATCTAGAACGAAAAAATAAAACAATGCTTACGACAAAGGAGTCGTATCTTCATAATTTTTTTTTTATCGAAGACTATATTAAGTTAGCCGGCGCACGTTTCCCGTCGTAAAACTTTAAAGTTTGTATATTTGTGCACGGAGTATGTTTAAGAGAGGTTTACGGTTACATATGCGAACATTAGAAATGTGACCGCAGTAACAGTAAACCTCTCCAGTAGTGTTGTTGTTTGTAATATATACCTGTGTGTTACCTATAGAAAGTGACAGTTACCAATCTGAAGTGGGATTATACGATTACTCGTAGGTTTAAGTAATTTATATAAAAAGGTCCGTATTAATGGCTGATATTAATAATAATAATTAACCATTCCAAATATCTGGATATTGCCTTCTAAGGTTTATAAAATCATACAATGACTTTCGTTAAATAGATGAGATCGTGCCACTTTTGTAAAATGGTGTTTAGTTAAATAAAATAAGGCTAAATTGTAACATTACTATATTCTTTACGGCACCCTAATCTTTATCTAAAGAAACGTTTACGTCTCATGCGGATTTACATGTTGATTTACATTACAGAGTAAGATTTTTGTAGTTTACCGACTAACACTTATTAAGCTAGACTGTATTAATACACTTGCACGAATTTAAGTTATGGTCTCGGCTAGGTAGTTATTTTTACGTTTACCAGTGTTCCTAATTTAAAAATAGATTTTACACTTTGGCTTAAAATCTGGAAAACAACGTTGACTGATTTTGTATAAATTTCTGTTTTATGTTTTCAGGTTTTATATTTGATAGATCGTTGGTCCAATAGTATAAGTGTTAGTAACGGTACAGTTCAGATTTTAATTGGTTGGTAATAGCTATCTGTTATAAAATTCTAGCAATGGGTCAATCTTAATTTTTGATACAGGGCATTAGGCTCACCTGTTTAACTATAGGTAAATTCCATTTTTGCCTACGTGTTTTACCAACTAACTATTTACTAAACAATTCTACACATGCCTTTTACCTACCTTATTCATGGAAAATATTTTTTTGCTTAGCAAGTACCAATACTTGATAAACAAAAAATAATTTTCGACGAATGAATAGACGTTCATTAGTGTTAAGACTGTGATCACGGTATAATGAACCTCTATGCTCTATGATATAGGCTGAATAGAAGCACGCCTACGTCAATTACAGCTTTTACGATTTGGCTGTCAGTATTTGGCGCTCATTAAATTACTTGTTTGACTTTGATTGCAGATGGATGCAGCCTTTTATTAAGTATGAGATAAAATTGTTGATGATGTTTTGTGAGAGTTATTTGACGATATTACCGGGTTAATCAGCATCAAAGCAAAATTTTGAATGTCTTTTGAATTTGTAATCTAAATCTAGATAGATCTCAAAGAATTTATTTTTAAAAGGCTTAACGAGATGGCCATTGACAAAGTAAGTTTTGAGTTGCCTTTTAAATAACGCACTTTGTATTTTAATTAGGATAATTTTTTTAAAATACTTATGCTTGATATATTTCAAGCAGCTTCATCTTTTTGTTGCATACAAGAAACAGCTCTATTTACATTCGTTGATTTATGATTGTGGTAGCCAAAACGAAAATTTGAATTCTTTTACTAACCTTTTTAATGTTCTTGCTAAGTGATATTGATTTTCTTGTGTTCGGTCAATGATATTTTAAACTATTAGATATGTTACTTTCAGAGTAATGCATGTCAAAAATTCTTATTATCTGCATATTCGTTGAGCTGATAAGTAGCGCAACAGATATAGAAATAGCTTACGAATTATCGAATCGATTGCATTTTAGACCAATAATTTAATTTTAATTAAACTTTACGACCGAGAAAACATGTGAACGCATTGTATCGGCAAAGATACCCACAGTGTGGGGCCAAAGGATATTACGTAAATGATATATATTTTACTCTGGTATTCATATTTTCTTTTTTAATTGATAAAGGCCCAACTGATACGTTCTTGAGTTTTTAGTTTGTGTGTCCTTTATTTGCTTCCTTTTAGGTATTCCTTGTGTTCGGTTTGATTGATTTTATTGCATTCACATTTATGGTGAGGCAATAAATTCAGTAATATTATGTAGTTCTTCGCATAAACAAAATGTATTAGTGTATATGAATGTATATTTTTGTATCCTACTGATATTTTGGATACAAATATTTTCATTTATGTCGTAAACATTTTTTATAGAACGTTTGATATAATCATTGAAATAATCCTATAGATGCATAAACATAAACTTGAAATTCTATTCGTCGCCCAAAATACTGTAGATGCCATTTAAAAATATATCACTACGTCTAATCTTTTAACAGCCAATTTTACAGCTCATTTCAACTAACTGTAATCCCAAGGGTGATCGAAAAAATCCACTTGATAAATGACTGTTATGTCATAGTCCCTGATATCGCCGCTAGATGGCATTATTACAAAGGTCGCGACTGAACTTTATGAACGTATTTAATGAGACACATCTGGGTCGAGGTTCGGATATTTTTGGCCCATTGTGCAACAAATTATGATTAACGGTTTTTAATTAAAGGATTATAGAGCACTTTGAGCGTGATTTTGAATTTATAATGTTTTATTTTAATGAACGTTAAGTATTTATTTAACGCTACATAAGGATATCTCCCATAACTATCATCTAGTAATCCTTCCATCCTTCTTCATTTCTCAATCGGCAATGACAATCCCGATTGGAATGAGTGCACGAATGGCGTAGTGCTTCAAGTGGTCGCCTCGCCGAGTGTTGTGAGTTCGAATTCCAAACGGGACAAAACTTTGTGTGATCCACAAATGGTTGTTCCGAATTTACCCAGAAGAACACCCGTTCTTTGTGTCCGTTGTTTGAATGTTTGTAAAGTCCCCCGTGACACAGGAATTTACCCTAGTGCGAGAGCTATCTTTATAAAAAAAAAAAACATGATTTACCTATCCACGGATGTTTGTTGGTCTAGTCTATTCTTGATAAATCCCTATTAAAGTATTGTTTATAATGAAATCCATTCTATAAACCTAACATATATTGTAAATGTATCTCACTTATTGATAAACTATCTACTAGAAAATTTGAAATTTGCTTACGAAGAGACATTTTTTTGTAGTGTAGGTTAATAAGTTTACGACGAAGAAGTACGAAAAATAGCGTAAGACTCCTTGAACAATTTTAGATCTCACGTAATGATCAATTAATGGAAATTAGGTTATTAAAGTACTTGTGGGCGATAAAGTATTCAATAGTAAAGGTCGTCTATTTTCATTGTGCTTATGGTAATGCGACATACACACTTAATGTAGAACATGGATATTAAATAAGATTTATAGCACATATTAACTTATGATACATACCTACTTAAAATATAATGTAGGCAATGTTTGAAATATTTGTGTGTTGCTTCGTGTTTACAATCTCGTGTAATTATTCGCTCAATGAAGAATCCAATTTGAAGTAAAAACCTAGGAGTAATCAAAAAGCGAGCCAATTAACATTCTAATTATAAAACCAGCCGCATACTGTCTCAAATATGTTTAGCCAATCATTGTATAAAGATGCAAGGTGTCTCATTTGATTCTATAAATAAGCCAAACGGATTAGAGCCTACCGCGGGTTCCCGTCACAAAGGAAGGCACAGCAGACCTGTTATTGCTAAGGGCTTCAATAAAAACAAACCACAAAACCGGGGCATAATAATTTAATAGTTCAGTCATGCTTACAGAAGCTTACAGTACAGTGCACTCGTGCTACGTTCCGCTCCGAGCTAGTCCCCGGAGTTAGCCCAGAAATCTACCTCGTCCTCTTCCTCAATTACCTCTTTCGTCTCTTTCGTATCTTCCTCGAAGGAGTTGAGTTTGGGGACGTCTTTCAAATGCGGCTTTAACGTCGCATTGTCATCTGATGCGGTACTGTCGACCGAGGCTTCCACGCTCCAGCGCTCGGGCCGGCCCTCCCTCGAGCTTTCCCTCGACCGACTTCTGGAATAAGAACGCGCTGATAGATTAGGAGTGCTTCCGAACCCTCCGACCTTGTCGTCTTTGTTCATACGCTCGAACTCAGCTTCCTCGAGTGACGTGAACATCTTTAGTTCCTCCTCGCGTGACGCTCGCGACTCTTTGGAAGAATTCGACGACGAAGAGTGACGCTTTTTGAAACTCCTTCGCCTGCCACTCGGGTCGCTTCGTTGTAACGGTCGGAACTTTATTCCGTCAAGTGATCTTAAACAAATTCATAACATATTATGAATCGGTATAGTACAGGTGAAGCGAATGGTGCCGTGATTTAGCTTTCTACTCGTGCATATGTTCCGAATGAGCACTCATGATGATGGGATGCAGCTAGGTCACTACCGTACGGTAAGCGTGAATGTCTACGTGAGAGATGCTCTTGCCGATATTAATGAATATTAACCTGAGGAAGTCTTCGCTGTAAACGCCTCGTTTGTCGTCATCGAATGATTGGAAATGTATTTCGGGCAGTGTTTGCGGGGTGCGGGTGGGACTCAGTGGTCGATAATGCCATGTCAATTTCTCTGCCCCGTTTTTCTCGCCGTTGCCGTCAGGCTCAACAGAATTTGATGTTAGAGTATTCGAATCTGAAATAATTTCACGAGGCGTAGGTGATCTGTGTCTGTGGCCGACATTGAACGACTCTGAAGTGCTCGTTAGTATGGTTTTCGTTTTCGTCGGTATGTACCTGTCACTCCTGTAGTCTCCGTTGGCTCGCGGTTCGATGTCCTCGATGGACTCTTGACCGAAGCTGGAAATTTTCGTGGAGAACAGTATGGCCGTCGAGTTGGTTTCGTCGCCGTAGTACTTGACGGCGGCCGTTTTTAGTTTTCCATTTTTATCCTCTGTCAAATATAGGTATCCTTGACCGCATTGCTTGCTCCAGTCAGCGGAGGACGGGTTGGCGTGGGTCGCTTTCCTCAGTTGCGCCGTGTAGTACTCGACGAGGTCTTGGAAGTCGGGCTGCGTGTTGGGTATGACGCCGCTGAGTATGTGTTTGACGCACTCGATCGCCTCGTGCGCGCCGGCGTACGAGATAACGACGGACAGCAGGAGTCCCATTTCAACTTCCTCGAGCAAACACGGCTGTATCAAAAGGAATGAAAAAAAGGGGTACTTTTGAATAGGGTCTCGGGGGAGCGGGACGGTGCAGCGCTATTACGCTGAGACAAGATTTGAACAACTGAAATTAAAGTGTATTTAGTTGCCAAACTGTTGTGTCCCGATTTAGAATTCATTTGGCTATGTAGCCAGACGTTAGCTTTATGTGTCGTTCGATCACTCGCCGCAAGGTCGTGTAGGGTTTACGAGACAATAAAAATGTTTTATCCAATGATTGATTTGTTAGCCTGTGCCATTCGAGTCGCGGTGAATTATTGCATTAGTTAACACCGCGCTTTATGGCGGCCATTTTGCTTGTATGAAGCTTGTTTTTGAGTTACATTACTGCCTTAACGTGTATGTGTTTATAATACCTACATGGTATTTTATAAATAGGTAAGTGCATTTAGGGGTATAAATGTTATGTTCGAGCACATAAGTTCTAAATGTCAATAGTCTAAAATCATATAATAAACTCTTTATATCTCTTTCTATAAATAGGGATAAAAAAAGGATAGAATAATTAAACAAGTGTCTGAATGCCAACGTAAATTACGTCGCCATTGTCGTGAAACATTTTTAAGTAAACAACAAAACGGTCTAATTTGGTGGTATATAAACATCTGTCCCTTTCTTATTGTTTATGCTTAAACGAGATGCAAGAGATTTGTTTAGTGAGATGAATAGCAGATCTGATATTGTTGTTAAAATTCGAAGCTATTGGGTCATGGACAAGAAATTCTGGCGACTGTGCATCTTATACTAAGAATTTACAGCCAGTACTTGTACCTGTCACTTATAGAAATAATTTAACACTTGGGCACATCACAGTGACAAGATTTATGGTACTGTCTATGGCACTGCATTAAGCTTTTTACTTCGTCGTTGAAAAATATATTTTGTTTTTTAATTACAGCCTTGACAAGTTTTAATTAAACAATAAAGAAGCTGTTCGAAAATTTATGATGTTGACTATTGATGTCTACTATATTTAACACAATTTTTAAATATTTTGTCACCATGTCACTGAAAATTTGGTATATTTTAAATTTTCTACACGATATTTGAAAGGGCTACGATGCCAAACTATTTGTTTAATTAATAACGACTTGGGCAATACAAACAATACCGCTGTTTATATATATGTAGGTCAAATAAATAAATTATAAACATCAAAATGAAAATTTGGTGATTAATGTCACAAAGTAACACATATATCTAAACGTCTATATCTAAACGTCAAAGCGACGGATAAGCAGTAGATATACCTAGTTCGTAAGTTCGACATTCATTTGTCACTTCTTCAAACAAATATTTTAGCTATTATAACTACTTTTATGAATCTAAGAAGGACAATATTTCAGTGTATAATGAAAGAGTAAAATATTTGTATGACAAATTATACAGCCCGGATATATGACCTGTTATGTGAAAAAGACAACTCCCGCTTTATTTATCTGTTCCTCTGATGCATAGGACTTTACAAACATCAAGTTAATGGAGACTAAGCTCACCCGGACTCAGAATAATTATTTATAGTTTATATTAATAATTGTTGTCTATGGGATTCAAACCTACAACACTAGGCGTGGCGACAGCAGCAAGGCGACTACTTGACCGCTGTGTCATCCATGCAGTTAGTATTACGGGATTTATAATATTTTTGATATTTGTTTTATGCAAATCTTTTTGATTATTAACACTCATAGTAAGGCTGCTAAAAGATTAACAAGATGAGCGCTTTTAGGTTACCATAAACACTTTAGTATAAAACCTTTTTGCACAGACAACATAGACAACGTAAAATCTCTCTTTGGGCACGGGACATAGTCCGTTCCGCCTGCTTGCAATTAAACAAGTTGTCCAACAATGTCGTCGATCCTTAGTAAGCGTGCTAGTTTAGCTACTGACTAATTACTATTGTTGCCAATTCACGCTAGACGACCCTCAAACCCGTTTTTTACAACATTACAACACTGAATGAATCTCCATGGAATTTTGTTTTAAATTTATTTATGGAACGTAACTTTTTGGAGGGTTATTTAAATTTCGAATTCATTTGTGTAAGCTGTGTTTTTTTGGCTGTTCTCGAAGATTCGTGACTAGCAATGGCAATTTTTATGCATCTCCGATATTACTGTATATAATAATAATAATATCAGCTCTGAATATAAATTGTACCAAAGCTGGTCACAGGCCTCTTTTTAATGTGAGAAAAGTTAAGCTATTATAATAGTCCACCACGCTGGCCCAGTACAGGTTGACAGACTTCACATATCTTCAAGAACTTTATGGAGAATTCTCAGACATACAATATTTCTCATTATATTTTTCCTTCACCGTTCAGGGGAGTGATAATTAACTAGGTACCTACCTATTTAATATGCACATACCTAACTTTAAAAAGTCGAAGAGCGTGCCTTGGGATTGAACTGCGTGGTGGTGATGTTACTAATAGAATTGACATATTCTCAAGCCATTTGAGTAAACTCACAAAAGTACCGGTTTGTGTTACATTCTTTCATTCAAAAAGAAAACGACCACACTAGGAATAATTCGAGTGTAGCGGTGGACTTTAGAAAACATTTCAACAACGAAAGAACACTTAGGCTCTAAGTAACTATTTGAAGATAATACAAATTTTTGCCCTTTTGGGGATCGAAGTCTTGGGGCAAGTCAAGGGGCAGTGGCGAGGCAACCACTTAAACTATCGCGCCACCTGGACAGTCATTTACATAATATATTCGTATGGGAATATATTAACCTAAATTAGTTAATTTAATTAATTTTATAATATTTTAGGTATGTTAGTTTTAAAGAATTGTGTTTATATTATGTATATAATTAATAATTTGTATTGTAATTATTTAATGAATATATTTCTACATACAAAAGATGATTAAAAATACCTAAATTATAGTAGAATGTATCTTGCATATTTAATGTGTGAAATTAAAAGTGAGTTTGGTTTGCTGGTTTGCACCACTTAGGGTGATCTCATTAGTGCGTTGCGTAGCGTCGTCGCAGCATCGACGCTGCGTCGTTTTCCAACCACATTAATGTTTTAACGGAGCGACGGACGAGAAACGAAGCGGGGGGCCGGGTGCTGCGCTGCGCTGTCGGAGCTCCGGTGCGATGACGGACAGTGTTCCGAGTCATTGTGGTATGAAGACTGAAATCAGTGCGTGCGTCGCCCTTTTGCGTTGCGACGTCGCGCGTCGTCGCAGCGCAGATGTGGCATACAATGCGTTGATCCGTTACGACGACGCAACGCAACACACTAATGAGGCACCTCCCTTATTATAAAACAAAATCCCCCGCCGCGTCTGTTCAAAAACTAATGAACGGATTTCATGGGTTTTTCACCAATAGACAGAGTGATTCATGAAAAAGGCTTAGGTGTATGTTTGTTACGGTTTTGTACGACCCGTGCAAAGCCGGGGCGGGTAGTAAATAGCAATAAATTTGTTTCAAGCTTTTTGCCGAGCCAAGCCATTTTGTCATAGTTTCGCCGCCGTCTTCGTGAAGACTATTTTACTCAGGAGCATCGACTAGAGCGTTCGCTATAATGTTCGTAGCGATGAGTGGATCTATGCTAGGCTCTGTTTGTTGGTCAGTTCAACAATTTAAAAACGGCGACGGCTCGATGTTCCATTACAAGTGAATGCTCAAGTCTATCAGCACGTTTACGTGACTGTTTGTCATTAAACTGCGTGCTCGCACAACTATACTCATATCTACACACAATATGATTGCGTATACTGATAACTACACACTGATAGCGTGAAGATACAAATGAAATTTATGGTCACGTAACTTATCAATAAAAATATATTTGAATGCGCGGCATGTAATATGACTTTATTCATTATATTTCATCTCCGACCTCTGTCCTAACAGGCGTACGTTGACACCGCATCGTTTGCCAAAATTTCAAGTTTATTTTAATCAAGATTTTATCTTAAATCACTAATTAGGTACTGCATGTTTGGGTAATTGTGAAAATATTCATCGCGGGTAAATGGTTTGAGATTCATATTAAACAAAAGAAAGAAAAGCGAGCTAATCTATGGTCTCTGTAAGGAAACCAACGATAAGCACAGGAAATTTCGGAGTATCTAAATGAATGATCTCGGTAAATTGTCTATTACAAGATGATTACAAGTCTATGGGTCACATGTCGATGGGACAATACAGCACAAACATTTTCCTTATGTGACTCGTTTTGTGTGGGATTATGTAGTTGACGGACGTAGTAATACCGCGTTCACGGAACAGCTGTTTTGTTTACTAATATATTTAGTACAATACTTATTTGGAATAGGTATTATAAAGTGTGTAAGTTATATAAAAAGTTGGCATCGATGGCGTAGTGGTTAGTGTAACTGACTGCCACGCCTGAGGTCGCGGGTTCGATTCCCGCACAAGTCAAACATTTGTGTGCACGAACATGGATGTTTGTCTTGGTCTGGGTGTTTCTATGAATAAATGAGTGTATTTACAAAAAAAAAGGATATAATTATGTATGTTTATCCATTGTCTAGTACCCATACTACAAGCTCAGCTTAGTTTGGGTTAGATGGTGTTATGTGTATGTGGTAGAATATTATTATTTTTATTTTATTTTTAAATAAGGAGGGCAATTACAGCGTTTGAACGGTAATTATTGTATATTGTAATTGATATCACCGAATTAAAATACAACAAGTTTTATTTGCTGTTCATCTGTTGTAATTATTTGTTAACATACTGTACAGGTCTTGCGAGAATACCAGTGTTGCAGTTTCAACTGCAACAATAGCTGACGCAGGTACCTAATTTGGTCTCCATACTATATACACTGCTCTGTATATATTTATATTTTATTGTATTGTGTAAAGGAGATACAAATTTTTTTTTCTTTCTTTCCTATTATGTTACTCTTATCACAGGTATTTTCTGTGGCTCGGCTGGTCGTTGACATTTGCTATAGTATATTGATTCCAGCAAATTTGCAATGCCTATGTGGTGAATTTCTTTCCTTCGCTTACTTTCTTTTTAATGGAAAGTACCCTATGCCCTTTTTATCAACACATGACAACGTTTTTCGAAACAAACTGACATTCGCATTTAAAATATTAGTAAGGATTTTTACAGGTGTGCACTCAAAATGAAAATATTATGTTTTTTCATGTAGGTCACAAAGTAACACTTATGAACGTCAAAATTGCACTTATAAATGTGAATTTACATTTACCTGTTGCCATGTTCAGCAAAGCAAGGACGTAGAACCAATGAGAAGAACTGTCAAGAAACTCACGCCACTGATTTATAAGACTAAATAGAGAATGCCCATATTGGCATGAGCGTTCCCTATCCAGTCTAAACTTAAGCCTCAATCTGCCAAGATCACCCAGTCTGGTTGGACATCCATTTGGGTTCGTATAAAATCGAGTAAAATATTTCAAACTGCCTAATTTAAATCGCAAATATTTCGATATTGTCCTACAAATCGTTACATAGTCTTTTAACGTAGCTCATTCATAGTTCATTATGTTGCGCAAAAATCCGCATCCTTGGTACGCAGGATGCGAGCCAGCTCCAATAGCATCCTAGCCATGATTGTGGATAAGGTGGACTGCGGCAAGAATTTTGAAGCAGTGTTTAATAATAAAATGTAGTAATTTTTTGATACTAATAGAGTTATTAAGTAAATATTGTTACTAACCCATGAGTCCTGTAGTTACTTGAAATAAAGAATTATTATGATAGTAATGTATGCATACGTATAGTGAAGTATAGCTGTATCTTTGAGGCAAAGCGCGAGACTAAATCTTGACATTGAAATTCTGATCTGGAATCTCGAAATAGAGTTTCAGATTTATGAGTTAAAGCACAATTTTATACACGAGAATCTTAACAACAGATAATCTTAGTTTTTTTTAATATTTAGCCCAGTGATGTTGCGAATATTCCCATCCGCATCCGCAATTGCGGAGCTTCCGCATCGATTTGGACAAGATCTTCATGCGGATCCAGATATAGCGTAGCTTACGATAAGAAAGAAATCAGTTATTCATTCATCATCAACATCTGCATCCGCAATTGCAGAGCTTCCGCATTGATTTGGACATCCGCGTCCGTATCCGCATCCGCGGATGTGAGACTTCAAATATCCGTATCCGCATCCGCGGATGTCAAAAAATCTGCTTCCGTAACATCCCTGATTTAACCTGTCATCTTTTATGATAATAGACATAATCAAACACCTATTGTGTCTGGCCGCCGGCGTGCCACTGCAACTTAATAAGTTAAGCGCTGATAGAGGTATGTATACGGTACCTACATTTCTCCTGCTAAGTTTTAATCTCCTAAGTAACAGAGAGCGAGCTTATTTTCTCACATAGGGCTCAGTCTCAGACAATGCGGCGATAGTTAGACTTACAATTTCTTGACAGAAAAACCGAATATGACAGACAGAGCACTTACAGTTACAACAGGCAATTTTTTTGTGAAAATACTAGCTTCTCCTCGGGAACAGTAATTTTTCTAGATGAAAGGTACCCTATATCCTTTTTTGTACCCACCCATGACAATGTTATGCGAAATGACATAACTATCGGTCGAGTAGTTAAGGCGTTAAAACGTAACAAACAAATAAACTCGTACACACGGCTACACATCAAGTTAGACACCCTCCCATACGCATAACTACGCTACATTCAAAATAGTGAATTGTCGGAAAGGGACAGTGCATAGTGGTGTAAACCCATCACGGTGCACTAGCGCGTGCGGCGACACCCGCGGCCCGTTCAGCGTTAATGAGACAAAATAACAAAAATATAACGTACTCTCTTGCACGATTCGCAGCGTTCAACTTCTAATAGTTCAAAGTCCAAACAGTCTAGGTTGATGAGTCGCTGTGTGTACTCCCATTTATAATATAAGTATTTAAGTAACCGATACATGTATCTATGTGTAATCATTTCTTAAATGATATAGTTTATTATCCTAACTTATATCATAAATGCGAATGTGAGTTTGTTTTTTTCTGTACCGCTTTTACGTTTCAGCTACTCGACCTATCATCATGCAATTTTGTATACATGTTGTCAGGGGAACAGAAAAGGAAAAGGGAAATAAACCACTGTTACTAACCTAACCTATATAATTACGCGAGCATAGTCGTGGGTACAATCTAGTATTATAATTAACTTAACCTTGATGCTGAAAATTGCTGTATCTTTAATTAAAACGTTCTATTAAACCCATCACATGTAGTTAATTGTAAAATTGAAGTGATGAATCTGGGCGTAGGAAAAGACAAATTAATTCTCATTAGTCTTGCGGTTTGCCTGTCTGCCAACTCGGAAGTGTTTGGTTTGAATCCAAATCGTTGAGCTAGCAAACGATTATCACCTGGTTTATGAGGCAACACATCGCACCTGCTCATCATACGTGATATTTCACATAGAAAGGCAACAGAATACAATGAATTCGGTCAAGGAAGTCGAGTCAGTGAACGAACTCAGTAGAAATTAGTGAAATCCTAATTAATATAATAAATGCGATTGTGAGTTTTATGGTTTGCTTTTTGTCTGTTTGTTAGTTAAGCTTTTAGGCCTTAAGACTGCGCCGAGCGAAAGTTGCCAAAACAGGCGGTCACAGTTAAGTTGATAAAATCAACACTTTTTGCTTAATACAAATATAAAATATACATTTACCATAACAATGAATGTGTTTACAATTACTCCGTGTAAAAAACTTAAAATAATTAATATTTTCGCCTGCAAAATTATGTAAATATGCACGAAAAATTTAAGTGTTTGTTTTGTTAAGTGATTTTTAGATTATAACAGTAGAAATCTATCCTATTTTACAGCTTGAACGAAACATAAAAACTAACTTAAATAACGAAACATAAAACATTAAAATAACTTAAATATTTGGGACGGACAAATTGTAATATAACAATTTATGATTCGTTAAAATTAAAATCACACGTACAAATAATTAAATTATGTATTGCATATAAACCGGACAGACTTTTCTTTTTCAGTATTCCATTAATGTACATAATGGAATTCTGAAAAGAAAAGCCAGTTCATGGAGTGGAGCAATGAGAGAAGAAGCAGGCAAGAACTTAAGCTCACTATGCAATCGCCAATTGAATACAATCCTAACTAATATTATAAATGCGAATGTGAGTTTGTTTGTCTGTTGCTCTTTCACGCCTTAACTACTCGACCGAACATAATGAAATTTTGCATACACGTTGTCGGGGGTCCAGGAAAGGACATACCTTTCATCCAGAAAACAAAACTAGCACCAAAAGATTTTAATTGATTTATTGACAAAATCTATATTCAAATTCCTTATTTCACCAAGAATGAACCTTATAAATCAAATATAAAACCATGCATGTACATTATAACCCTTGAAACTAAAATATTTTTTTTAGAAATTGCGTTACCATATCCAATGTATCTAGATTAGGTTTTTTAACAATAAAGTTCGGTACCTTCTGAACTTGAAACTATATCTCGGAAGGTAACTGTTCATCTGTACTAATAATATACTAACTTACAAATATTAACGTGAGCGAAGCCATAGGCAAAATCTAGTCGTCTAATATTTTTAATCCCATCCAATTGCCGTTTCAGCGAAAATTAATTAAAATAAACCGATCCCCTGTTTCTACTACAATTCTTTATAACTTCGTAAATTAGATTCTGGGCCATTCTTACCCGGAGACTAGACAATTTCCGCGTCATTTAGGGTCTGTTTAACGCTAAATTAGTTCTGCAATGAAGTTAATGGACGCAGGCTCGAGCCTCATAAATATTTATAGACATTTCGTTGAAAACATCGTTCAAAGAAGTATCAAGTAGTCATGGATGGATATTATACTACATTTTTCTGAAGACCGCTTTAATGGATTCATTTTCCAGGCAGTGTTATTAAGGTTTCTACTAATAATAATGTCCTCCAGATCAAATTTCGATCTCGGCGTCCAATCTTAACGGAGACTGGCCATCTGCGCAGGAGATATTATAGTGCACAAGCATGTGCGCAAACGCAAGTGCACTCTCTGTTCCCTAATTCTAATGATCTGATGGGACGGATAATCCGACACGATCGGAGAGAGAGCAGGCGCAAGACCAACGGCTTTGAGAGTTTTTTAACGCACAGTTTCTACTAAAATCTGAATAGTACTACGGAGTACGCAACTGTAACCGACAGACTGCGATAGGTTCGCCCTCTGTGGGTCTTCGTGGGCAATAAAAACAAAATGTACATGTAATAAACTCCTGCTTTCCTATATTTCCATATTGCCAAAGAGGACTTCGGCAATATAATTATTTACAATATTACCCGCAACTTCGTAAGCGACTGAATTTAATGTAAACTTGATTACAGCGCCATCTATCCGATGCAATATGCACTAAGCGAGACAGATATTATTTTGTCTCGTTTCGACAAATATCCTTACTATCCAATTCGAAAGTAACTCTTTATGTCTATCTGTTACCTTTTCACGACTAAACCACTCAACGATATTGATGTAATTTGGTACAGAGATACTTTAAAAGGGGGAAGCACATAGGCTTTTTATTGATGTAAGTACCACGCGGGCAGAGTCGCGCACAAAAGTTAGTACCTATTAATCTATAATAATCTCTCTTAACAGCTGACGCCATTGCCACTTGAGTTTTTCTAGGAACTGAAAAACAACAGCTTATTTTTTATCAATAACAACATTTGGCACAGAAATGGCCTGCTTGTAAGAACAAGTTTGAAAATGATTTTCATGTCATCTCGTCATGAAGCACGCTGTGATAAGTTCATGGTCAACTGTCAAATCGTGAGCAATTTGTGTTGACAATTTGAACTAATCATAATCTTAGCTTAACATCATAAATGTGAATGTGTGTTTGTTTGTTTGTTACGATCATCACGAAATTTCGCATACACGTTATCACAGAAAAGGACATAGGGTACCATTCATCACGGTGGCCAATCTTAAAGAAGATTCCGTTAAGATTGGCCGCCATGACCGAAATTCGGTTAGAAAGACATTATTTATTGACCCAAAAGAGAAGGAAGAATGCCTATGTTTATGCTAAGAAATTATAAATTAAAAAACTAAGCTAAGGGAAAATAACAAACCTCTTTGTTTTGTATATCATATTATTTATCTACGCTTCATTGGCAAAGTAATCGCGCGGAAAATAGACCTATCGACGCGAACGAAAACTCAAAGCTTGCCAGTCAATGTCAGTGACCTGTTGCAAATAAAAAAAGAAACAGCTCAACTATAAACCCTGGAGATATAAAACTATAAATATTGTCTATGAATAAAGCTACAACATTTTACATATAAAAGTTTTCTACTGTGGAACTGATATGATGAATGATACCAATGATATTTTAAACTAGGGATATTTTTTTCTTTTTTGTACTTTTAAAGTGGCAAACGAGCATACGGCCCACCTGATGGTAAGTGGGCACCGTAGCCTATGGACCAGAGGCATAACTTGCGTGTTGCCGACCCTGTAAAAACCTTTAAACACCCTTTTTGAAGAACCCCATACAGTAGCCTCGTGGGAAAACCTCGACAGGGAGTTCATTTCACAACCTGAGCGTCCGCAGGAAAAATGTCTATGGAACCGCTTGGTGCGGCACCAATTAGGTTGTAAGGTGTGAGAAATCCCTGTCGATGGCGAGCGGTGCTATGATAAAAAGTAGCTGAGGGCATCATCTCAAACAACTCCTCAGAACACAATCCATTATACAAGCGATAGAACACAAAAAAAATAATGCTACTTTTGAAGTAATGGACGTCGATTTGGTGTCCACACTATTAAGATATTAATCTATACTAATATTATAAACATGAATTATTTGTTTGTAAGGATTTAACTCAAAAACTACTCAAGCGATTTAAAATAATATTTTACCATTAGACAGCTATATTATCACCGCGTAACATAGGCTACATTTTATTTAAAAAAAGAAGTACTATTACTAACATAACCTAACTTACTTTTACGCGAGTGAAGCAGCGGGCAAAAGCTAGTTTGTTGATAATTTGAATTAATAAGAAGTACAATATATATGGTATGAGCTTAAATCTTTTGCAAAGGTTTATGTTGAACCGATTTCGTTTTGAGACTAACAGAAAAACGTTTTGGGGTCTTTACTTTTAGTGCGCTGATAATAAATCTACTTGTTTACCTGTTTATAATATCATTGACTGTAACTATAAAATCTAAGCGTGCGTGAGCCTATAAACCCTATAGCCCTGTTTAACTTGTTAAAATGCTCGATCTAAAATATACATCCTTACTATATTATAAACGCGAAAGTTTGTATGGATGTATGGATGTATGTTACTTATCACGCAAAAACTACTGGACGGATTGCGAAGAAAACTTGGTGTGTAGATAGCTGGAGACATGGATTCACACATAGGTTACTTTTAATCCCGATATTCCCACGGGAACGGGACTTACGCGGGTGAAACCGCGGGCAAAATCTAGTATCATAATATTTTGTTACTCGACTGCACGAATGGGCGTCGTGACTAAGGTGGTCGCCTCCTCACTGCCACTGCGCCGTTGTGGGTTCGAATTCCACGCGGAACAAAACTTTTTGTGATCCGCAAAATTGGTAAGCTCAACCACGACCTGCTAGTGATATCCTAATCCTAGCTAATATGATAAATGCGAATGGGAGTGTGTTTGTTACGCTTCCACTACATGACCGATCATCATGAAATTTCACATACACGTTATCAAGGATACATAAAAGAACATAAGGAACCTTTTACCGGATATAAAGTCCCGTTCCCGAGCGAGTGAAGCTGCTGGCAAAACCTAGTAATCCTATAAATGCGATTGTGAGTTTGTTTGTTACGTTTTCACGCCTTAACTGCTCGACCGATCATTATGAGATTCCGCAAACACGTTGTCAGGGGCACACAAAATAACATAGTGTACCTATCATCCAGAAAAAAGTACTGTTTCCAAGCGAGGGAAGCTGCGGGGAAAAGATAGTAGAAGAATAACAGAACAGGATGGATTTCACTGCATTTACTGTTAAAACATATCGAGCTTGCCTTATGCTGATGTCTCAGGCACGCCATTAAAACAGCTGCATTAAAAGTATACGTAAAAATGTAATGTTTGAAAGCTATAAACATATTGAATTCATTAGCACTAATTTTCTTTGGTTTATTTTCTCACATATTCTTCGTGCACACTCGTCTTGTTAAGTATTGATATAAGAACATGGTTTTAGTGAGGAGAAAATAAATATACAGTAATATCTCGACTTACGCTACCCCGAGTTACGCGAAGCCGGAGTTACGCGATTTTAGATCTCGACGATTCGTCTTTTACTAGAGCGTCACAAATAAATAATAATAAAATAAAATAAAATTACTGCCATACTGTTATTCAGAATTGAGGAAGTTTTGCAGAAGAAAGCGAAATCTTCGAGTCGTCAAACTATTTTGTTAGATTTTATGAAGCCTTCTTTATCAAAATAAATTCAGTTGGTAATTCTATATTTAATGCATGTGGCTGCGCTCGCGAAAATGTTAATTTTCTATCTCTCGGGAACAGTACTTTATGTACTTTTCTGTACCCCTGATAACATGTAGGTAAGAGAAATTCATCATGATGATCGGTCGAGTAGTTAAGGCGTGAAATCGTAACAAACAAACAAACTCACATTCGCATTTATAAAATTATATGGTTAGTATTTTTTGTCTAAGTTATTATTTGCTTTAGCTGTAGGGCCGCATTAAAATAATTTAAATTTATTGAAATGTGAAATTATACTCCGACTTTCTCGAATTCTACTTACGTGGTTATTGCTTAGTCCCACCTATCGCCTGTATTTAATTCAGTCTTTTCCTTCTAGTTATCCTTTTTCAATTATTTTATACTAGTTATTCCCCGCGATTTCACGCGCGTAAATCCCGTTCCCGTGGGAATATCGCGATAAAAAGCCTATGTGTTAATCCAGGACTTCAGCTATCTAAATACCAATTTTCATCGCAATCGGTCCAGTAGTTTTTGCGTTAAAGAGTAACAAACATCTATACATCTATTCAAACTTTCGCGTTTATAATATTAGTAAGGATACATATCTACTTTCTTTGTCTAGCTTTACCGTTCGTTCTTAGTCAACACCATCCTCGAATACCTTTTGCCTTTTCCTACTAGTGCATCTCGATTATTTAATAACACTCCACAATCATCTGATACCATGGGAACTCTTATTTTATCCTAATACACACCAGAAATTTTCTGACAAACACTTTCTTTTTATTTTTCACCGTTTTAAGCATAGATAGCTAAAAGCCACATATTCTCTGCCATGTTAAGCTTCCAAGACTACAGTATATTATGTTTTGTTACATAGCTGTTGGTATAGACGCCAAATTAACAAAAGTCTTAAAGATTTCAAAATAAAGGTAGAAAACTAAACAATGATTGCCGTGTGTCATCGACCCGCGAACAATTAAAACCTCTTGCACACGTAACTATTAAAAAAACAAAACAGAATGGCTTAAAAATTTCCGAACGCTTGGAAGAAAACTGGCTTAGGTTTTTGACAGAATGCCAGGTATTTATAGGTAATAAAGTTTCATAGATACTTTTTTGATATTATCATTAGTAGTATTCAAGATTAATACAATGACAATAATTTTTATAGCTTTATTTGATTTTTTGATTTATATACCAGATGTCATTCTTTACTTGTGACATTTGTGAAAAATATTTAAGTGTCGTAGCATGTGAATGTTTAAAATAAAATATTGTGATCAAAATATTTTATTGCCTATTTAATTTTCCTTAGATGCCAAAAATTCCGCTGTTTTGTCATGTGGCGTAAGTAGAATAGCACTGGTATAGGTAAACAGAAAATAATAAAACTAAATTTGACATTTAACTGAATGGTGTTGTGGAAATATTCTACAAGTGGCTTCATTAGATACTAGTGTTTGCGCAGTAATCGAAATTTGACCATAATATTCTTGGTAATTTGAGGAATACATACAAGGAAGAAATTTTTCCAACATTAAAAAAAATAGCAATTGCCTAGTGGGAAACCGTTAGTTTACCAGGTAGAGGTCTCGAGATCTATCCTAAGGCAAAATAATCTCTGATATTTTGAAGTCAAGTGCGTATTAAATTGTTAATTATTGCTCGTTTTAACGGTAAATGAAAACATCGTAAGGAAACCTGCATATCTCAGTTTCTTATAATGGTCCTCGAAGATATGTGAAGTCTGCCAACTTGCACTGGGCCAGCATGGTGGAGTATGGCCTAACCCTTCTCACACTGTGATGAGGCTTAGGTCCACAAGTGGGACAGTTTAATACAGGACTGACATTATTACATATAAAAAATTGCTTCCATTTTTTTAAATTTTAACTCTTATGCTCGTGAATAGTTACTAATTAAAATAAATATAAAGAAAATCGGTTGACAAATAGAAGGTCTTGTTTTGTCTGTGCCTATTTTTAGATTAAGAAATAAATAAGATTTGTTTATGTTTTAGGGGCGAGCGATGACACTAAAAGAAAGAAAGAAAAAAACATTATTTATTGCCACAAAGACTAACTAAATAATTTTTTTAGAAAATAACAACAATATAATTCATTTTCATTTCATTAATCTCTAAATATATTCTAGAATTTAGGCACCCAATTTTCAGACGACATTTCCAGAGAGCGATGTCATTACATTTTAATACACTCATGTTTTCATTTTACGACATGTCAGTGAGTAATATGACATTTTAATCTTTCCACTAAGCTATCAGTGTTATTTACATGTAACTATATTTTGCCCGCGGCTTCGCTTGCCTAAATGTAGGTTAGGTTATGTTAGTAACAGTACTTTTTTCTGGGTACAAGGTACCGTATGTCCTTTTCTGATCCCCCAACAACGAGTATGCGAAATTTCATAATGATTGATCGAGTAGTTAAGGCATGAAAGAGTAACAAACAAACAAACGAAATTGCCGCTCTGTGTGAAGGAAATTGGGAACGTTGTTTGTGATTTTCATACTAACTATTTCAATATTATATTGGTTATTAGAGAAATGTTTTTATAAGGTAGATGAACTGTTAAAAATCTTGATTTGAGACACTTTAATGATATTTTACTTGACATTATAATAAATTAAATAAATTTTTTAGTATTTTCATTTTGATTGTATTTATATGAATTATTGACATTGCATTCTAGTCTTATTTTGATATGACTTTAAAACGTATGCTTAGTATTAGGACCTACGTATCACCTGAAAATTATTGATTTTAAATATACCTACATATATTGCCACTTAAAATTATTATAAATTCTTTACATGTCGGGTAAACCGGCGAAATATGTGAACATTTTTTATCATGTACATTTTGAACAACTTACTACCATATTTCATGCAAATAAATAATCATTTCATTTCATCATTTCATTTCAAAGGCCATGTTGAATTCTATGTTTTTATACATGTACCTATTAGTTGCTTGTATTTAGGCCACTATGGTTAAATAGTTTAAAATTACCAAAAACATCAACCATCATGTAATTATGGCGAATTGAAATAACGAAAACGGGCACACACTAAGCGATATAACTTTAAACACAAAATGTTTAAAGGGTTATTAATATTTATTATTAATAATACCTATATATAGTCCTTTCAGCGATAGCTCAGTGGGGACACCAACAGACTGCAATGCTGAGGGTCTCGGGTTCGAAACCACGTCGCGCACCTCTGACTTTCGGAAGTTATGACTTTTCGAAATTATGTGCGTATTGATTGACAATTATCGCCTGTTCCGTGCCTGGGACAGCACGTTAAGCCGTCGGTCCCGGCTGCAATGAACATCTATGGCAGTCGTTATTGGGAAGTTCTTGCACTATAATATCCTGACACTGGTCTAGCCTTAGGGTATCGTTAGCCTTCGGGTTGCGAAGGTCAGGTGGCAGCCGCTCCGTGTAAAAACTGATATCCAGTCAAATCCGGTTAGACTAGAAAAGTCCAAACTAAGCAGAGCTTGTACTATGGGTACTAAACAATGGATAAACATACATATATACTTATTTTTTTTGTAAATACATACATATTAAACATAGAAACACCCAGACCAAGACAAACATCCATGTTCATGCACACAAATGTTTGACTTGTGCGAGAATCGAACCCGCGCAATATTAAATATGTTAAGGGGAACCCTAAAATAAACACTAGCTTATTAAGAAAAGACTAAAGGACACATTGTTAAATCGAATTTAAATTAGTTGTAAGTATATTAACCCTTTCGCTGTACTATGATAGACGCAATAGAAAATCTATTGTTATGTATCATATATGATTCATCGGACAGGGAACCTGTTAATTGCAATATGTAATAATCACATATCGGATATTCGTATGCATATTTACCTAAAGTCAATTTTCGGCTAACGTATTATGGAAGCGGCTACATAGATTTTTTTACTAAAATAATAGCCCGGGATTCCGGGATTGCTTAGCTAGTCGAATGTATGAACATACAAAAGAAATGTTACAACAGTTGAACCATGGGTAACTTTACTTCCCAGTTGAACATCGCAGTTGTACCACGGGCCGGGCGCGTAAACTTTTTATTGAGCATAATACTATTTATTTATTTGTTAAGGATATCTTACAAAATATTTATTTATTTTGTACATACAAAAAATACATAGAAAAGAAATGAAAGATAGTAGTATTTGTCGATAAAAAGCGCTTGCCATAATTGCCAACGGGATCCCTCCTTTTCGCATAATGTTTTTTGTCCTAATATACTTCGGCATAACGATTTTGGCACAATTTGTTTTGGCATAATAATACTTTGGCATACTTTTTTTAGGCATACATTTTATGTTGGCATAATCATGTTAAAGACTAATTTGTTTTGGCATAAATTTGATTCCCATAACGTTAGTAGGCCTAATGACTATTAGCATAACGTTAGTAGGCCTAAAGACTTGTAGCATAATAGAAGTTAACTCAGATAGAAGTTAACTGATTGAAATAGTAGTCCTTAATTATTTATTTTAGGTGTATATTTTTAGCAATTGCTTGTAATATGCTGTGCAACAAAAGTTAGTCACAGAACCGAATTGCTGCAAAAACCGACTTCACGTAGTCTTGTTTGTCCTACCCCTAGAGTGTTATTTAAAATCGCGTAGGCGTGTAGGGGCGAGGCGGCCCGCGGGCTGAGGAGCAGGCGGCTGCGAGCGAGCCGCCGCGGCTGAGGCTGGCCGGCGAAGCCGGCCAACAAGCCGAAGCTGCGGTGGTGAGCGAAAGCCGTCTGCGACGATTAGCACGCGTGGGGCCGCCGGAGGCCCGCAGCGCCGGAGCCGTGACAGAAACTCATTCAACACATCATCAATTTATGCTTTAGGATATTATGCTTAAAAAAGTTATGGTTTAGAACTTTATGCTTAATAAATTTATGCTTTACAATATTATGCTTAATCATTATTATGGTTAGAGAAATTATGCTTAAAAAATTATGCGTAAGCTGTTATGCGTAATTATATTATGCGAAAATATAATTATGCCAAACAACATTATGCTAAGTTATATTAGGTCTTAAAATTTTATGCTAATGGATAGGGAACCATTGCCAACACCTGAACTTTAGGTAAATATGCATCCGAATATCCGATCTCTGGTAATAATATACCACTGACTTAAATTATAATAATAATATTTATTGTTAGTTACCTTTTGTTCTTCGTTTTATATATTTGTTTAATATGTATAACGTAGGTTAAGTAATAGAATTAAGAACGCATCTCGCCATTAAACAATTATGTTTGGCGAGTTTAAAACTTGTTATACATCTAAGTTACCATTGTAAAGGAAATAAATAATTTTAAAAAAGTCATGGTTTGACGAGATCATGGAGTCAAGTCCTGTTTAATGGTTCGACATCTCGTTTTTTTTTATTGCCGTTCGCAGCATACGAGCGATCGTCCCACCTGATGGGAAGTGGTAACTGCTGCTCATGGACTTCAGCAATGACAGGATGCCTACCGTGAAAAAATAACTCTCTTTGAACCTCGTTTGAAGAAGGACATATCATAGCGTTTATAACTACTTTGTAGATTAAGAAATGCATAACAAAATGCCTAATATATTAGTAGGTAATAAGTATTTTCTAAATATTAAGTTTTTAGAAGCGCAAAGTAAACAATCATTAAGTTGTAACAAATAGACAGAGGTGCATTGCACACACATTTAGCCGACTGTTTTTAGGGCTCACGTAACTAAGGGCCTGTTAACGGCTATCAAGCACATTTTCAGACAACATGCTGCTACTGTAAATTTTACAATCAGAAAAACTCAGTTACTATACCCGGATCGAGAACTACACTCAAGACCATACAATTGGCAGTAAAAATACCTATACCACAAAACGAAGGATTCTGAATTAGATATAACTAGGGCTATAGAAAAAGAAAAACATATAATATTGTCTACTCTACATCCTATTTTGCTAGTGTTTAGTTATTTCATTTTCCCGCCTTCGTAGTTCGTTCTTATTTCGAAATTCATACTATGCAAGTAGAGTAAAGACATTATTTAAACCCATGTATTAAGGCGACACTAAGTTATCAAACGTCGTTCAAATCCTGCTTTATACATAATCTTTTTATCTGGTTTATAATTTCGAGTCAACGCGAGACCACGATCGATGCAAATCGGTCGAAACTTCGGGCAATCAATAGGTATTTATTATCTTTTAAATACTTTATCTCGAATAAGACCCGTTACCTAGCATTATATTAAGTATTATAATATCGAATTTAGTTTCCTTATTTACAAATAAAACACAATAATGTTATAGATATTGCGAAAGCTTATACAAGCCTCAGATCTCGCTTCAATCATAAACTACGTTACTCTAGTTTAGGAAAGCGCGTTTCTAATTACGGCCAAATGACGTCACAGTGACGTGTTTCAAGCTCAAGAACCGTGTGAACACTGTGGGCGTACCTTTAGGATTAAACTCGGTTTATTTTTAAAGACTATTTGTTTGATTAGTTATATAAGAAACAGTGGGTGCGGCTTGATTCATGAAATTCGGGATATAACCGCTGGATAGGATTTATCGCAAACATATTTTAGTTGAGCTATTTTGGCGGCAAAATGAATAATACCTAAGTAGTTAGTCAAATTCTATATAATTCTATATTTGAAAACATGAATGGTATAGTGGTGTGTCACTTGTTTTAATGTAATAATTTTCTTGCAATGTTTTTCTGAGTGCCAGTGCCAGAGTACTGTTTCAGGTTTTAGAATTTTAGATACGTATACTTTTTTGATTAGTAGAAATTATTATTAAAGAAAAAGTAACTACCTTTCAAATTTGGAATTTGAAGAGTGTAATTATAATAATATAATAATAATAATATTTATTTAAATAATAGGTACAATAATTTATAATACATGACTAATTAATTTATAAAATACATTTGTTGTTGTTTGTTTCTAGATTGAACCTGTGGCTCGGGCGAAGAAGTGCTTACAATCTATTTTAGCAATATAAATTTACATAACTACAATTCAATAATAACATTTTAATAACCTGCATAAGCAACTAGCAGTACCGGTAATAAGTGGGTCAATAATAATGATGCGTTAAGATAGATCAGCAAACTATTTTATCTATCATACGGTAACCGTGCCATGTAAAATTCTAGGCTTAGGTTGTCCTTCCTAAATCCTAACATTTTACCCACCATTTACATCGTACCCTACCGCAATCTATGCAACCGTAATGTATTTAAACCATAAAAACAAAAATAATGATATTTATATCAAGCAAATATAGACCATTCCAACACTTCACTATAAAATAAATACAAATTACATATTATCACGTCAATTCATTATATTTAAACAATATCGACCTTCTATCAGCAGATTTTAAAAATTAGCAAAATAATAAGAACTAAGTTTTTTTAGAATTAGTAGCCAGTTACCATTTATCTTGTCCAAACGTCAACCTTTTAGCGCGGCCATCATCATTTTAAATATTAGATTTAAAAAAAAAGTCGTTCCATTTATAATTCTAGTGACAGATATGGGACATACCTTGAGCGAAAAGTCGTTGCGCCTAATTTAACCACCTTATTTATAATTAAAATGGTGACAGTCTTTGGCAATTTGATTTTGAAAGCAATATTATATTCAATGTTGGTATGTATATTAGCTAACACGTCAAATTGTACCATAGCCTGTTTTTATACTGCAAAGCTGGCAAAGAAATGTGTCGTCCGCTTGACGGTAAGCGCTTCGATGATCGCTTATACCTAATACCAAAAGTATCACGTTAAAAGCGATTTGAGACAAAACGAAACGGAAGGAATGATTGAGCCACCTATGTGAACTTCAATAACTCTTTCTTACCGAATGCAACTCAGTAACAGTGCTTCTAGCTTTATGCTGGTTTTTGTAAGACGGTACATGTATGTTTTTAAGCCTGCTTGAACTATTTAGTATGAGCTGAGGGCCTTCGGTACAAATCCTTGTGTCCATGTGCTGATTAACCACATTAAGCATATAATTTTTTTTATTTGCGTATCATTTAAGGTATTTACCCTTTGATTATGTACACTGTATTTTATTTTATTTTATTTTCATATAATATGTTTAGTTACAGACAACAGATCAGTAATCACATAGTAATAAATTGAATACAGTACATTTTCAAATCTGCAGTCCACTTAAAACTATACACACCATTCATAAATATAGTAATGGAGCTTAATCCTCCTTCCTTTTAAGTCTAAAAATCCTTAAATAATAAAGAGAATTACATGAACTAAAATGATTAAAATGTATTTTCAACTTAATTTCTGTAGCCTGGCAGCACCTTATTCGGCGATAACCATGCGCGTCCAGAGCGAGAATACCAACATTCAATATGTCAAACAATTACAAAGATTTAAGCTTTATAAGAATGAGATTTTCAAAATCTAGTTAAAGTTCTTTTTGTATCTACTATACGTTGGAACTTCCTATAAACAGCCAAGAAGTCATTACTCGACGACGCCCTGAACTGTCAAACACATTACCTCGCACTACGCAGTTGGTAAACATTGCGTCATTGTTTGTTTTTTATTATAATTCTACACGCGTAATATTCGATTCATACTAACAACACATTTCTTTCAATTTATAAATATTTGATAATGTGGATTTTTATCATACGTATATGAAAAAGTTCGATTTAAACATTAAAACCATGAATACAAATAGGTAAAACCAAACAAATTCAGAAGCACTACGAAAATATAAAATACAGAACAACTTATTTTTAAATGCTATCCTAACGTTCCATAACAGAAATGAAAAATGGCTTTTAATATATTTTAGTAACTGGTAAATACAAGCAATAGTATTTATATTGTTTTGTTTAATAACAACACGTAATAAATAAAACGGTACAAACAAAAAAGATAGTAACCAATCACCAAAGACAAAAGAATTATAAAACAAAGGAAATCTTTCAGTAATTACCCTATTAACGAAATATGGACATCCCTAAATAACCCTACGAACGGCTAACGGTGTCAAAGGCAAGGTCGCAGTGAAAGTTACCATCCGAGTACGGCGCTGGGCGGCGCGCGCGCAGTAACCCGATACACCCGTGACGTCATCGCGGGCCGTGCGCACGAGCCGGACAACGGTGCGCCGGAATGAACCAGCAGGTTAAATAGAGGTTCAATCTATTATTGTTACACTTTTGTTATTTATTTAAATAGTTTTGAGATTATGGACGATTAGATTTTGCTTACGGTTTCGCTCGCCTAAATGTTGACATAACAATTATGGATGAAATATTGTAAAAGCCATTTTGGCGAAAATCAGCTATTGATGTAACCTTATTCAGTTTTTCGAGCTGCATCAACCTATGTATTTAAAATGAAGTAATATGCAAAAAATATGGTTTAACTACCTAGAAAATACAGCAGCATAAAAGAATTACTTAAAAAAAAATGGTTTAAATAATACTTTACTCGCAACAAATGCTGTAAAAGATATAATTTCATAAAAGTAAAGAGCTAGTTTAGTCAGTTAAAGCTTTTTGGAGATTTTCTATCAACATATAAGGAGTTTTCTGTCTATTATCTTATAACATAAACGGTGAAATGTTGTTGTGCTACGCGCTTGTCACGAGTCAATACAGTCACGTGGGCGAGATATTACGCTATATATTATTGAAATAGCACACATTTTATAATCATACGCCGCAAAAAAAAAGAAACTATAATCTGACTGATCGTAAATTAAAATACTTCCGTAGAACAGCCTTCAAATAGCGGCAACCTTTAGACGCGCTTGCCAATAAGTTCATTCAAGTTTCAGCGAGTAGCATCAATGAATTTATTTTCCTTTTTTATTCAGAAATTGTAGTAATTTTCTCGTATGCACGTCGAAGCTTTGACCATATTTTGTACTGACATTATAAATATGTAATACTTCTTGCGTGATTTCTTGTAAGTTCTCTAGATTTTATTTTCATTCAACAATATATTATTTGAATTGTCTATGGAAATAAACGACTATTTACACGAGTTAGTTACCTATGTGTTTTTTAGATGACAGAAGCGAAATAATTGGCAGTGAAATATAGAAATCCGTTTTTATATAGCTTTGACTTCAAGTTTCAGACAACGATTGAATTTACTTTGAGGTTGAGCGAATGAAATAAATTGTCTGTATTATTAAGATACTAAAGAACACACTATTTTAAATATGTAAATGTTTACAAGTAAAATATCAAATTATAACAACGTTGGACGATGAAGGCTTACAACATGAAATCATTCCGTACGTTTTTATTTCTTGTTGGCAAGAAGAGCACAAACAACGACTAATATCTTTGTATTTAACAATATTAGTCTTGTTATTTAATTAAAATTTACGATTTTACAATTTAATACAACTGTTCGTTTGATTGATGATGAGCACGTGCAATTTTTATTGTTTAGGTATTAAATGTAATATTATGGAAACATGGCCGAAAATAGTACACAGAGTAACTGGTTTTAAGTATTCTATGGAAAATTGTTTCGCGTAGGATGCTGACTGGCTAATAAACAAATTTTGTGGCATGTTATCAGTAGAGTGATTCTATGAATGTGTCAAAGCTTGTTCTTTGTGGCGGCTTATAGCTACATAAGATAATACATATGTTAAAGATACAACTCTTTAGATCTTATTAGTAATCACATTACATTATGTAGTTGAAAGAGTTTGCTATAATGAGTTTCTTTCCTGATACATCAAACGAAGGGCGGTCCGAATTACTGAGCTGTTGCCTAACTTTTACTAGTTAATTGAATTGATGACTAATCAGCAGAAATGAAATAGGAGAAAGGAAGGGGACTGTTGCTGGTTTTCTTTTTGGAATTAGTTAATTTCCTTATTTTATTAAGAATATGTTGATGTTGCCTCCTAAATAGTTTTATAAATGAAAATATAGCCTTGTTTCATTTTTCTCATGATAAAGGAGGTACAAATCAGGATGTTATTATTTTTAACATGACCGAAGGAGCATTCAGCTTTCTAACACATTATGAAGATAATTACTTGACAAATTCATCTAAAAATTAAATCACGATGAATTTGCGCGAGATCGCATGGAGGTGGATTCATTAAACACATCCGTAGTACTCCAGGACGATACAGATACCTACTAATAGAATTGATTGCCTCTTGTCAATTCTGTATTACAAAAAAAACTATTTCTGAAGTTAAAGAAGAACTAGAAAAAGCTACTTCTGAAGTTGAAGACACCAAACAAGAACATAACAGTGAAGGAAAACATCGTGATGAAACCTGCATGTCTAAGAGTTCTCAAAGATATGTGTAAACCCGCACTGGGCCAGCGTGTTGGAATATGGCCTAACACTTCTCACACTGAGAAGAGGCCCAGCAGTGGGACAGTTTAATACAGGCCTGATATTATTATATAAACAAGAACTTAATAAGACTATATATGAAAGAACTACAAAAAAGGAAGAAAAGTTTTGAAGAAAGTTTCTCCGCAACGCGTATGACCTTTCTAGTTAGACAATGAACGAAACCGGTGCCAAATTTTAATTAAATTGAACAGACAAAATAAAATTCTAATGTTTCAGAATAAATGTTGTTTTGTATTTGTTTGTATGTTTGTTTTGCACCCGGCTCTGTCTGCGCTTGACACACATGACGTTCGTATTTTGACGGGGATTAAGATCGGCAGGCCGTAGCATCATCATTCGTGGAAGCACATGCACCGCATAGTTATTTATATAGTTTAGTTTATTTTCATAGATTATATTAGTACTTTCAGAAAATCACACGTTTTTCTGGTTAATTATGTGTTGAGTCGCAGCGGCACACCGGTGGCCAGACACAAAAGATTTTTAAATACGTGTGGTATTCTAAGACTTGTCAGATTATGGCGTAAGTAAGCGTATCGTATCATACGACGTCGTCGGCCTCCCACATGGCGGACCGACGACTTAGTAAGTGTAAGGGTGGCGGGATGCGATTGGATGCGGGCGGCCTAAGACCGATCTGTGTGGAAAACCTTGTGGTTGATCTACGTCCAGCAGTGGACCTCTTTCGGCTCAGATGATGATGAAACATAATACCTATAGAAACTGTCAATGGACTATTTCGCAAATGGGTTCAGAAGACGTCTTAGTAAAGTTTTAGGCAGATGCAATACATACTAGTAAGTACCTAAGTACTACTAAGTAGACTTGTGTGGAGAAGATATGTGAGTATTAGTAAGGATATAATTAATATTTTAAGGCCAATGTTAATGGTAGTTTAACCCTTCGTATGTGGACCACAAGTATACGTGATACAATGGTTTTCTTAATATTTGTCTTACGTTTACGCGAATGTTTATACATTGAAATTAAACTGCTTTATACGGATTTTATCGCGTTGTTTATTAAGTATGCAAAAAATATAACACTATTATTGAACCTATAATACTAATAATATTTTTCTATTGTATTTAAGTTAAAGTAAGTTTTGGTAGACAAGAGGTTGTCAACAACCACAAAATTGACTTTAAACTGTCTAAATTTTAACTTTGAAGAACCATAGTATCTAAAGACGTATGCGATGGTAATAGTTTGAAGTCTCTTCTATACTCTGTACCAATGATTGATATTATTGACGACATTTTAACTTACGATATATTTAGCCAAAAAAGTAATAATTGCTTTGAGAAATAATTTAAAAAACAAGTCTAAAAAATTTCTACGTTCAGTATTTTTAACAATATGGCCCTTTTATTTTTAATGTCTAGTTGATTTGCAAAAATACTTATAAAACTATTTGTTTACAATATAAAATATGATGACAGTAATATCATCAAATATTGTTGTTGATGGAACCCTTCCGCTATTTCTCACATTACTTACTAGTTTATAGTACGTTCTATTTTAATAATATTTCATTAAAGTAGTTTTAACGGAAGCCGTTGGAACGTAAACACCGAATTGGCAGCCATTGCTCAGGTAGGTCGATGACACACTGAAATGTCATGGCGGATAACACGAATGACATTTCAAACAAAGAAGAAACTTGTCTATTATTACTAGATAACATTGCATATTTGTTTTTAGTTTTACAAAAATATTAAAGAGTTTATTTTAAATAGGTTAATAACACCAGCACGTGTCATATAACAAAATAAATCATTTATTATTATTAAAACACACAGATTTTTGTAGCTTTATTTTCCTGCCTCGTGTGTTATTTAAATAGATCCTCTTTATTCTTCTAATACAGATCGAACTGGCTGTAGGTAGGATAATAAAAACAATAAGCAAATTGTTTTATTATCCTATTAACAGCCAGTTTCTGCAATATAAGCAATATTGTCTGGTATCTGATAAGCGCATCTCTGCTGCTGAAATTAGCTCATTAAATAAGCAACGGTCAATCAAATTACATGCCATGACTTTAACTTCAGCACGTGATTGACTAGACTTCCAGAAGCCAGGTATTGTATAGGCTCCAGTGGAAGACTAGTGCCTGGTTCTTGAGACCAGGCAAATGCTGAATTGGAGTCCTGATTGCTGCAACTGTGGGACGCATGTCAAGATGTTTATTGAGTATTTCATAATTTTTTACTATTATTTTTGATATTTATATTTATCTTTGCACGAGTACCTACACATTGTGCCCGCCTGATAGCTATATAGCAATAAAGATTTCTTTCTATAGCATAGCGACATCTCACTAAAGTGGAACGGCACGATTGCCAAAGTATGAATTTTAGTCCCTACCGAAGATTTAAGTCAAATACTATTGTTGTGTTTTGAGAGTCAATAAGTGAAAAGCTCTTTAAGAAAGCTCCGTGTTGATAGAGACCAGTATAGTTTCTGCGCTTTGCGCCTTTTCACTTCTTTGCAAGATTTGCGCGAGTGATTCAAACATGTATGTATGTTACTACAACCTTTTGCTATCAGACTGTATCATAATTGACCAACCAACCAATAAAAATCCGAATTATGTAGTACGAAAATCAAGTAAGTAACGATTCATATCATAAGTATGGTTATCATAATTAATTATAAAATAATAATAACCAAGGTTCTTACACGTGATATAAAACATTGAAACAGATTAAATGAAAACATTTTGACAGAAATGCAAACTTAATTCTGACAAAGCCATTTCATGAAAATTAACCTGTCAGTCGCAAAGAAAACCACATATAATTTTACATGTATACAACAAAAAGTTACCGAAATTTCAACCTTATTTCCATGTGTTAAAGAAAAATATAGTATTTTATAATGGTATTTAAAAAATGATTCTGTCAAAAAGTCTAATTACCGATTAGTACAAGAAGCGTTGACTCAATAATCTCGTGATTTGAACAGGCAAGCAAAGAGGCCATGTCACTTTTTTTAAGTCGCTTGTCTGTGGGAAGCTTGTTAAAAAATAAGACTGCGCTCAAAATGACATTTGTGCACGTAGTGTTCCGTCAGTTGTCAGGTTTTAAATCGAGACGTTCATGTCTATGGATAGACGAAAACATTTTCGAACCGATCAAGAATACATCTACTACTAACTACCAAATCACAAATTGTATGCCTGTCTAATTGTATGTCCAGTACAGTACCCCTTAATTTTATTTAATTTAGGATATTTTATTCGCAGGAATCTCCAGCAGTTATCTCCTGGGATACAGTCTCCACTAGTTCAGAAGGTTCGAAACGACATTGGTGAAAACAGCCAAAAGAAATAAGTATATAGAAGCAATGTTATTTGGGACACCACAGTTTTAAGCTAATATTAACGTAGATATAATGTAAACTCATTGTTTTATTTATTTTGGATTGTCGCGTGGATAAATAAAGCGTTAGAGATTGCACTAACGACGTACAATATGATTTTCGTCGCCTCGCCATTGACATTGCGCTGTGTGTTGTAGGTTCGAATCCCACACGGGACAAAACATTTTGGAATCCACGAATCATTGTTCCGAGAATGGATATTCTTTTCCTCGTTTTAATGTTTGTAAAGTTCCCCGACACAGGATTTATTCCTCGTTCCCGCACGATGTCACAAATTTTTATGCCATGTGGGTCTCGAACCCACAACATTCGTCGCACTGAAAGAGGCAAGGCGACCATTATAGTAGTTATAATGGTATACGGTATCCGTGCAGTCGAAGTTGAAACGTTTCTATAATTTGGATGTTTGTGTTTTTAATTAGTCGGAATTAGGCGGCTTCTATGGATGATCCATAGAATACAAGAAAGTGAATAGAAGCGAATTTAGATTTCTTCCTCGGTTTCTGAACTGAGAAAAGTAGCAAATCTCAACTAAGTATTCTCAAATATTTTTTAGAGAATCGAATTTCATTAAACGAGGCATGGCATGTAACGCACCACTATAGAGCGCACCCGTTCAAAACGCATCAAAAGTATTCCATCCGGCGCACAAAATGCGCAAACATTAAATAATATATTTATTAAATTTATATTCCACTTTGCGCACCAGGGGTGAACTAGGACACTGGATGGAATACTCTTGATGCCCTTCGAACGGGTGCGATCTATACTGGTGCGCTACATGGCATGCCTCCATCAAACCGCCGTCAACTACGAATTTAAGTATAAATTAATATTCAAAAACCTACTTAATTATAATTACGTTTTAAAGAAACTTGATATAGAAATTTAAAAAAAATGTTTAAGTAATACAGTAATACTTAAGTAGAGTTTGAATCGTTCTCAACACGTAATTGTCAATTCAAATCGGGGATTAGTCTCTGACTACGCCTCCGATAAATCAAAAGTGAGTCTATGTGTCTATGGACGTATGTATATATTATCAGGTATATAAGGACTCTGTTTAGCGTCCTAAATAATTCTGACAGGTTAAATTAATAATTTCTTTGTTGCACAGTCGTAGAAAATAGAAGCTGCGCTACAGCGACAAACTGCGCCGGCGGAGAGAAGCGGAACAACTTTAAGGTTCAGTTCTTTATAATTCTAAAATTAATAATGTGTTCGTTAGTCGGCTTCTACTTTCTATGTGGCTGTTGTATTATATTGTTTCATTTGCGTTACGAAGAATTGAAATGTCAGAAACATCGGAGTAACAGACTGGAGTTTACAATCGTGTCTAAATTGGCAATAGGTCCTGACTACGTAGTAAGTACCTACACTTACGTATTTAGGTGAAGAAAATAAATGTGGTTTCTGCCTATCTCTTCGACACTTAAAAGCGTAATTATATGTTATTGAATATTAATAGATACTAGAGCACTGAAGCGTCATGTTAATTAGGTACATATGAACAGGTCCTTTCTCGTATTAAAGTTATGAATATTAATTATGGCCAGTATGATTATAAATTCGTATTAATTTAAAAAGCGACAGTAAAATATTAATCTAATTTCCTCGATAATCTTTGGACAAAACAAATTTAAAGATTACTCTAATATTACGTTAATTGAGATCTAAAAGTATTGTATACGGATTATTGAAACTTTTTAAAGCGCCACCTGTTATCGAATAGTTGAACTGCCATGAATGATAATTGTGTGGCGCTTTTACTAAGGCAATCCTAAATTATTTTGGACAAATTAAAACTTTCAAGATTTAGAAATATGAACACACGTTATTAATATTATGACACAAATAAGCAAAATTTATAAAAGGGATTGGGAACATTTTAAAATAGAAAATGCTTACAATAGATATATATCTATCAATATACCTAGCTCATGCTTTTGCTTTAAACAATTACCTACTACACTGTTAAAAAAAGTCACAATTAGTAAATTAATTAGCACTGATTAGTTAAAACAACATGCTAATTTCCAAATCACTCACAAAAACAGATATCTTATTCGGCTCGTGTCCGAACACCACAAACGCGGGAAGAAAAACGCGCGTAAATTCAAAATTCGAATACGGCTGAATACACTATGCGGAGTACGCGGCCGTCGTTTAAAATCGATCGAGACAACTTTTTAAATAATACTTTTAATTGTGCTGGATACCAACAGGTACTGAATTTAATTCGCTGGAGGCGACACGTCCTCGGTAACTGTCGAAAGAGTATTGAGTTCACAGTTGGCGAACGCTGTCCGGTTAAGAGATGGTCCTTGTCGTGTGTGCGCGTCGATTATATTTATTACATCAGCTCGTGACTATAAACAAGCTTGGACGACAGGCACTTCAAAGAGATCGATCGGTATTTGGGAGATAGATTGACGGGAACATCGGCTGGTCCATCTAGACGCCATCAACGTCAATAACTTGTAGGGATTACGTCAAAATTAGATTTTAAAGACAACATATGAAATGCCCTTTTAGTTAAGATCGCAAAATTTAAATCAAAAATTGTAAGCAAACTATTAGGACTACGACTTAATCGATTCTCGATAGCTTCCTCATTATTGAGATGCAAAACTTCAATACGGTAATGCTCGCTACAAGATGGAAACGTAACTGATATGAATTAGTAACATTCGCAATAATTCGTTCGTTGCAAAATATAGGCCACCACTTCAGACGCATCCATTACGGTACATTGGAAACTTTATATAACTCATAACTAGTAATTTAGTTTAATGCTTCCAATTGAATTAAAACACATCACTAGAATGTATAACGATAAAACAAACGCGATTGCACGTGATAAACTTACCTCGTTACACAATATTCAATTAAAGAACACTAGGCAATAGAACGAAACTTTTTAAAACACCTAAAATGGTTGACAGTGAAAAAGGCGCGTAAACTCGCGGCGCGCGCTGACTAAAGTGGTTATAAGATCTGACTCAAGTGTTATGGTGTAAACCAATGTAGCAGTTACTAGTTAACAGTTTATTTTTGTTCTGTAACCACATACCGCAGATATTTCATTGAGTAGTTCGTTTATTAAACGATTGGACCAGACGTGCGAATTAACGTAGGCTCAACAAGGATGTTTATGGAATGGTGAACTGAGAATTTGCTATGAAATCAATCGAACACTTTGGATTTACTGTTATTTAAAGTTAGAGTAAGAGGTTTGGTACTTACACGATTTTACAATAGAATTCAACACACATACGTATTCCGCGAATCTCCGTAATGGACTAGGTTTCCAAGCAATGGCCACCAGTAAGCAGCCTTTACAAGAATAGAGAAACGATAACCTTGTAACAGGCCACACAGAAATCACATAAAATAAAATAAAACATTTTAAATTTGAATTTTGTCGCATTATACTATCCTAATGTGCTCATAAATATCAGTCACTGGAAATAGAAATAGAGCGTGGACAAAAATCGATACAGATTATCGAACATCAAAATGGGCGAATGAGCTTTGGTGTTGGCAATAATTTCTCCACGAAATGCGCTCACATGAATGAATGTGAACAGTTGGACGCACCAATATTATTGTCATTAATATAGCGTGCTGTGAGTGGCATCAATATGTAGGTTATAATGCAACGTGGTAAAATTAGATCACATATATTCATGTCTAAATAACTCTTAAGGGCTAGGCAGAGCTATACATATTCGATTCAAATTATGTTATTATCGCTTAGCTTATGTTTTAGATCTCATGTAATGGAGCTGTAGAGGACCGAGCTCTTTTATGGTTAATAACTTAATAAAGTAGATTTATAGAGTAACTGCGTTTAAACAACTTTTTCAAGTGACTCTATCATTTATGTTTATTGGTCGAACAAGAGGTTATATAGGTATCAACCAATTTAAATAATTAAATATTATTTATGAAAGGAACGATAGCCCAGTGGGAGACAGTTAGAGCCACATTCTCGAGTTCGATTCCAAGGTGCGTATCTCTGACTTTTATAAGTTAGGTATATGAAATAGTTAATTATCGCTCGCTTTAACGGCGTAGAAAAACATCGTGAAGAAACCTGAATGTCTGAGAATTGTCCATATACTTCTTGAAGATATGTAAAGTCTACCAACCTGCACTGGGCCAGCGTGGACTATGGCCTAACCCTGCTCACACAGAGTAGAGGCCCGTGCCCAGCAGGGGAATAGTTTAATACAGAGCTGATATTACGTGTACATATAATTTAAGTAATTTCTCAATATTAACCTATTAACTCGCAGCGGTACACCGGTGATCATGATTCCGCTAGATGAGAAATATGAAAATTGAAATGCTCTAATAACATTTAATGATGCATTGCTTATTTTTACTACACAATGACGTCGTCGTCGTGTAAAGCTGCAAAACAATCGTAAATGCAACGCAAATAAATATACTACATGGTTTCTCAAACGTCCAACTGTGAACCTTGCTATTGTCTACAACATATATTCTTTACATAGGTATATTATGTACTTACCTAATTGCGGACTGGTGAGAACATCTACACTGACGGACTCATAAACTGCAATAATGTTCAAGACGCCTTTGAAATAAACATTTTAACCAAGTATTCAAACTTTTTATACAAATTTTAATTGAAACCTATAGTTTGGTTCGTTAACTTCATAACAGCGTAGTATCATATATATTAAGTGTATGTTTGTATACTGGAAAGGACCATTCAATTTTTTTTAACAATAACGATAAATGTAACAAAATTTGGTTTACTGAAAATTAGTTTTTACATTAAAAAAAATTTGAAGCACAAGTAATTTTTCTTTCAATAAGGTGCATAGCCTCCACGTGCCCTTATTAAGGATTCTAATCGGTTCCGCATAGATCTGATTAGGGTTATTAAACAGTCTTGCGGAATATTGTTTCATTCTTGTGAAATCGCTGTTCTTAGTGCTGCCACTGTTGTGGGCACAGGATTTTACGCATATACAGCTTTTTTTAAACTGTCCCAAACATCCTCAATGGGATTAAGATCCGTGCTGCGTGCTGGCCAATTCATGGTACGTATCCCAACCTCTTTGCAATATTGTCGAACTTGTGCAGCGGCGTAGGGTCGGGCATTATCTGGGCCTATTAATCCCATGTAAGGTGCCATGTGAGCTTCTAAAACCTCTGTTATATAGCGTTGTGCCGTCAAACCACCTCTTCTACCGTTTTGACGAACCATGTCGAATGAAATGAAAAAACCATGTTTACTGACGTCAGGAAACGTGATTTTGTAGGGAAGTTGAAACAATAAATCGGTCATCACGACGGATGGTTGCTCGAGTTCTGCCGGTACCGGGTCTCCTTTTGTAAGAACTTGTCTCTACAAACCTTCGGTATACTCTAGAAACCGTAGACTGGTTTAAATTTAAATTTCTGGCAATCATTTGTTGATCCAAGCCTTCCCGCACCAATGCCACAATTTGAGCGGCTTGTTCGGACGAAGTATCCATATTTATGGTTACGAAACTATTGTTGAGTTTAAAAGACTAATAAATCAATACTATTGGTATCAATAATATAAATCGCAAATGAAAAAAAAACATAAATAATTAATTCCAAACTTTACTCTAATAAGTATAATAAGTAACACACGAATTTGAGACTATGCATAAATTTTATTTTCCCGGCTATGATTTTATCTTTTACTGCAGTTCTATTTTAAAATTTTGTTTTTTTTTAAGATTAATGGACAGTCTTGACCTTTTCATTAAGTTTAATCTAAAAAGTTTGCATACTTATCAAAAATATTAATTCGAAAGTAATCCTGAAAAAACTTTGATGCAGTTTATGAGTCCGTCAGTGTATTTACTAATATATATAATACTATATCTAGAAGATCTAGTGTCAGAGCCGAATATCACTGGAGATATAAAAACTGCCCGACTTCGCTGAATCGGATATATGAAAAGAATGGGAGAGGATTGAGCTGCCAAAAGAGCATATCTTGGGCAACCCACCGAGCGTCGTCCAAGGTACCGCTGGAAAGATAAACTAGCTAAAGACTAAAGACCTGAAAGAGAAGATTGTGCTCGATTGGTCAGACTTTGCACAAAATAGGCAAGAATAGCATTTTAATGTCGGAGGCCAAGATTTACATTGGGTCGCTGAGCCAGTGAAATAAGTAAGTACTAATATCTAAATTGTATACGAAATAGAGAGATGATGGGTGGTAATGGGATGCTAAGAATTAGTCGTAAAAAAGGAACATTATAAAGTCAGTCGATATTGCACTAATTATAAAGCTATCACCAGAATATTTAAAGCTCAAGTAATAAATGTGACTAGGTTTGTTTGTTGTTTTTACGATACCGATAGCAACGAAATTTTATGGAAAATAATGGCTACGAGCCCGTACGCCCCTTGACTTTCGCCCCTTTCATAGAAAGACGGAGCCCCGCCTCGCTGGGCTCCTATTTTTGGGTAGATTTAAGAAGAAACCTAACAAATACCTACTTGGGGGCAAAACTTGAGGGGCGATCGGGCTCGTAACTGGTAATTATCTTGTATTCTGTGTGAGTAGGCGCATAAGTTACTAAAACAACACGTGCAAATTCATGGCAATCAACCATTTTAAATATACTTTGATTTTTTTATGACGGAAATAATGACTGCATGCATGGCGGTGTGGTTCAAGTGGTCGCCTCACAACAGACACTGCGCCGAATGTTGTGGGTTCGAATCCCACACGGAACAAAAATTTATGTGAACCATAAATGGTTGTTTCCCGTTTTTATATTTATTGACTAAAAATTTACAATAGTAATACAATGGCTTAAACCACTCGCTTAAACCCCTAGGGTTTTTATGTTCTTTGTGTCCATTATTTGAATGTTTGTAAAATCTCCCGCGATACCTGAATTACTCCTAGTGCAGAAGTAGTCATTTTTATAACAACGAGAATAATTATCTTGTATCCTGTGTGAGGAGGTACATATATAAACTTCTATAAGAAACAACACTTGCAAATTCATGGCTACTAAGTATTTAAAACATACTTTGAACTTTTATATGACGGATTATAATGATATACTTACTCATATGCAGATACGCAATGTTGTATCGTTCTTTAACAACAAAAATAGACAAAACTAAAGAACACAAAATCAGCATTATTTTATTAAGTGTCCTATTGTTATGCACGGCCATATTCTACGTATTAGATTGGTTGTGTATAGCTTATTACGGGTTGTGGGTTGCAAGACTCCACACATGTTCGAGGACATTGTTGAAAATCCACAAACATGTAGCTTTACTCGCGATATTTCCTTCAGCGGTCAATCTATTGAGTCGTATCAGAACACCGGTGGCTAGACACAATAGATTTTTAATTATGTCTGGTATTCTAAGACTTGACATATTAAATACTTTAAATAGCTTAAGATACGATATTTTATAAACAAATTACTGATACTGAATGAACTCAAAGGTCATATATTCTATGACCTTCCTCAGGTAAACTATCTCCACACCAAACTTCACGAGAATCGACTTAGCTAGTTCTAAACATGCTGCTCTAAACATAACAAATAGACAGAGCTACTTTCGCATTTATAATATTAACTATATTTATCCCGCGGCTTCGGTCACGTAAATGTCGGTTAGGTTAAGTTATATTTGTAACAGTATTTTTTCTGGATGATGTCCCTAACTCCTTTTCTGTTACCCTGACAACGTGTATGCGAAATTTCATCATTATCGGTCGTGTAGGTAAGGCGTGAAAGCCTAACAAACGAACTCACATTCGCATTTATAATATTAGTTAGAATATGGAATACGGATAGAGTACTCAAGATCAAATTCCGCAGACAAAGCAGATAGCAAAAATTCCTGTAACCTAATCATCTAATATATTTGTAGGTAGGCGCCTAGCAATAAACAGGTATATGTACTATGTACCGTATATAACGGGCGCTGGCAAATGTCAGACGTCAGATACCTACTTCGCCGACGGACAGGAATAAACCACATGATGGATTTTATTGTTTATTTGGAATACTCTTCGAGGACTAATCATCTCTGGTGTTAAGTGTCGCTAATATCGTTCTTTGGCAAGCCAAACTAGAGGACTAACATTGTGTATGTAACAGGAATTTTCAATTTTGATTTATTATTTACGCAAGCACTAAAATCTGCCGCATTTATGACCTATTCATTAGCAGGGTTTCCGAAATTGCTTGCCAAGACATTTACAATCGTTTTATTGACAGTTCTTATGTAAACACTCTCATCATCTTTTTATTTTTAATTTTCTCATTTATTTAATTATTTTTATGTACGCAATAGTGTTTGTAATCTCCTAAAGCATAGAGTCATATTATTTAGGACGAGCTTTGTTGTCCGAAGTACAGATAAATTATTTTAATTTAGTTCGGACGCAGATGACTTTTCATCAGAAAATAGAATAAGTACTTAAAATTAATAATGTAATACTGTTGATCACAAGTTTGTGTAATTTAGAGTACTTATATAAATATTATTATTATTATACACATGTTATTATTTATTCAATAATGTTATTCGCTCGAATATGGTACATATTAAAGATGACAAAATATTATAGTTTACAGCATATTCTACCCTAAATGCAAATGAATATAAGTATAATAACAATGATAGGGAACTTTATTTTTGTTTCGTTATTTAAAAAATCTTCTCATTGTCAGTATGAGAAGGGCTTTATGCGTCCAAACTGTCTTATAAATTAATTCCATTGGGACATTTATGTTTTTTTATTGTGTCATATTTTAGTTTTTATTTTAGAGAATGACGTTACCTTGTAGAAAACAGAAATTCTTGAACAAAAAATTTTCTCAGACGATATCGATAAAATCTATCACGTGTGATTAGTTTCTATGTATTTCGAGCGTATGGTGTCCCTCAAATCAATGTCGAAAAACGAACAGTTCGACGGGCCATTTTGTTACAACGATTTTTTTTATCGGCATTGTAACTAATAGACTTTTTGGAACAACACCAAATGGATTTACATCGAAATGATAATTAATTAGATTTTTATTTTTGGTAACATTACTAATTGGGTGTCAACCATGTGACAAGTGATTGAAGATTGAAAGTTGAATATAGAATTAATTCGTTCATAATTGAAGTCTTATTCAAGCTTCAGTTTGTGAATGACTAATTATATTATCAACCGTTTGTTGCTATTAATACTACTTTTCCATTTTGAGCATAATATTATTATGTCAATATAACAAGAACAATCTTCTTTGTTGAAGTAGATTTAAGATATATGTTTATCTCTTTAATGATAGGATCACTACTATTCTTAGGACTTTACGAGTTTTCAGAAATAATGCTGGACTCGTAATATGCTTTTCAAGATGTACTTACTTTTGGCTACATTATAGTAGATATTGTAGTTGCTATGTAGAAAGAAACACAAACGTATAATTGTTTTTCAAATCACTTACCTCGTCACAAGCATGACACCTCGGTTTCAATCGTTCAGCATAATGTCGTACACAGTACAACCGCCCATCTAACGCGCAATACGCGAGTTCAACCAGCAACTCGTCACATTCCGCACACGAGAAGCATGTTGGGTGGAAGTAAGCCTGTTGAAGTATAATATTTGCTAAAGCTAACAAAGTACAAAACTTTAAGATTGTTAAGCCATCTAGCAGCGAATAGCGGAACTAGCTAAGCGCTACTTCATTTCCAGTAATACGAAAAGTTGATTATAGATGGCGCTACTTACATCTTCACCTATCCTCGGTGCTTGCACGGTAATGCTTCCGCTTCGAATTGGTTTATTACATCCCATACATTCAATTGATGCACCGTGATATTGACTTGCAACGCCTGAAACAAAGAAATACGAAGTTTGTTTATCATGATTTCTTAGATAACTACTAGATGGCGTTAAATACAAATTTGACTATTTAAGAAACTGACCAATATCGAGTGCAATTTCGTTCCTAGCAGCAACGAAGTCTTCATATTGCTTGCGATGTCCCTCGTCTATATGCCTACATTGAGCTAACGATAAATCTTGCTTCGGTAATTGAGAAGCTAAAGCTCGTGTTCGCCAAGCTCGCCAGGCGGCCGCGCCGGTGGCGCCACCAACGCCAGTGGGCGCGCGTTCTGCTAACGACGACCAATAAAGTTCAGTCTGTAAGGAAAAATATACACAATGTAAATTAAATGATAAAAAGTGTGTAGGTATAGTGTAATTAAAATATGCATAATTTGACGTAAACTATTAAGATTGAATGAGGTCTTGTATTATTTTCGGTTCAAACTGTAAACGAATTGACTAATTTCGAGAATATTAATGGTTATTGTTAATAATTATAATTATCCTCATAGGCGTTTGTTCCGTGAGCGTATTTTATCGGCCTCACATCTGCGACGGCATACAGTACAGTCCTGAAATCCGAGCGTGCGTGGCGGATTCCTCTCTTCCAAATTATTTTAATATAACTCTAGAACTTTGAGTTGAAACCTGACATCCCGGGATAGACACTGTACAATTATGAGGTCGGTACGGCGCATCTACATCCTATATACGCCAACGAATCGTTTAGAAAGTCAAGCTCAATAGAATCTTCACTAAAATTATGGAGACGTAAAGTTTGTTAGTTTGGATGAAGTAGCTAGTTTCTGGGACTACCAGTCCAAGTTGGTTTTGGCTTAGTCCATTTATTCTAGAAGGATAATTATAGAGTATATAAAATCACGCTACGAGTTACGAGAGCTGCACATTCATCATAAACGTGGTTGAAGCGGGGGACAGCAATAATAAAATTAGGTAGAAGACTGGTGCACTGAGGCGGATTACATCACGGAGTACCTACGTATACCAAAAGCTGAAGTACGTCCCTAGAGTGCAGCTGCTGGAGTCGCGCCGCAACGTCAACTTTAAGGCCAGGTAGACCAAGCAAAGTAGGTATTTAACGCTGCCATACTTTACGCGAAGCGAGCCGTGCGCACGAGTCGCCGGTCTGAAGTCGCGTACGCAAGCCGCTGTATTTAATAATATTTTATTATTAAAGGTATTAAAGTATATTGAAAAATGTAACCACAAATAATTGTTCTATATGTTATTAACTTTGAGTAGATATGGTTTTTGGAAGTAAAACTTTGATAAGCTTCAAGAACAATAAGAAAAACATAAAAAAATAATCGATTAGCCTCCTCTTCGGATTTTTTTTTGATCGAGTTTAATTTTCGTTATCATGTTTTGAACCACAAATTATCAAAGTACATATAGTAAACAATAATACATATTTTTGGCTTTAAACAATCACTATTTATGTGTTTAATATTGAATCAAAGTTATGTAAAATGGGAATACCTGGCCTTAAAGCGTTCATCGTGCGCATATCCAACTGTTACCTTCTTAACGTGTTGGATAAGAGCTTTTGGCTGCAAGACGTGGTATTCCATCGCTTCCGCGGACAAGTACCAGCCGAGCGCACAAATGTTAAGTGTGCCAAGTAAAATTTACTAACATAGTATAATATTATGTTAATTTAGGTTAAGGTATTTATCTATGGGCCTATGCAGCCTGTAATAAGTGGTTATTATTATTATTAACTAGCTTATGCTCACGGCTTTGCTTGCGTAAATGTGCAAAATAAAATATAGCCAATGTTACTCGGTGATAATATAGCTTGCTAATGGTGAAAGTTTTTAAAATCGGTAGTGGTTTTTTGGTGGTTTTAACTCAAAAACCACTATTTATTATATATAGTTTATTTTAAAAACAGACAAAGAAAAAATCAAATCTTTCCTGTTTATAATGTTAGTATAGATGTTGGCGGTGTTACCTGCTTGGCAGTGAGTCCGGGCGGGCTATCGTAGGAGTGGTGGTTGACCCTGGACTCCCGCAGCCCGAGGCGGTCGCGCACCGAGCCCAGCTCCTCGTGGTATACTGAGTGCTTCAGACGGTCGCAGCCACACGACTTGCAGGTTTTCCTGTAAACAATACAGACATTATCGTTAGGAAGTTTCAGTTTTAATATATACACATTACATATACAATTTTTTTTACATAAGATAGATCATTTAATGAGGAATTTTTTTTTCAGACTATAGAGTTGCACTGCGCCTTACATATGGTGCAGTGTAACTCTTTGTGTTTGAAAAAATCCTGAAAATCGCTAATCTATACATATACATACATCCTGAAGGAGCAGCAGTAACTATAATTGAATATCATATCTTTTAATGTTTCATTAGCGCTGCTGTCAGGCCTCGCCCTCTTACTCCCGGGTTAAGCAAACTGTAATTGGGTATTCTATCAAAAAAATCTTAGTAGCGGCAGGAATTTTGGAACTATGCCCGATAAACAAGCCCCTTAGATAGAGAGCCCGATAGACTAGCCCCTTATTACCTGAAACCTTATTACCTAGTTAGGAAAAAAGTGCTTCATTCAACAAGCATCTAGATCGTTGTTAAAACTTCAATTCGACTGCCACGCCTAAGGTCGCGGGTTCGATTCCTACACGAGTCAAACATTTATGTGCATGAACATGGATGTTTACCTTGGTCTGGGTTTCTATGTATAAGGCATTTACAAAAAAAATGTATATAAGTATATTTATCCATTGTCTAGTATCCATAGTACAAGCCCTGCTTAGTTTGGGCTAGATAGTGTTGTGTTTAAGTGATAGAATATTATTATTATTAATACAATTGCAAAGACTTAATAAATATATTCGAGAAAATAACAACCAATTATGGAAAATAAATCACAAGACAAGACACAGCTCATTTGCACACATATGTATGTATATGTGTACCTTCAGACATATTCTAAAAATAACCGCAGCGTTCGTTCTTTTCGTGACAAAGGCGCATCGCTTATCCCTAATAAGACAATCATCTCAGTCGTGACAACGAACAATATGTGTGAGTTTAACAAGCGGTGTTGTAAAATATTGATCCACCTTGTTAGCTCTTAGAAAGTGTACAGATTGCATCTGATTTGTAGAATACTCTTGCTATTTTGGTACGTAATGAAATTGCGGTTTGTTTTGTGGATATTTTCTGCGTAATTGTGGCTAGTAAAGAGTTGGAGATCATGAGGCTTGGGGTTCGAATTCTGATTTAACATTTATTAGGATTCCTCTACGCGGTTGTCCATCAGAGGAATCATTTCTATTGCAATCCGAGGCAAATATTTAAAAGTATTTTATTTTTAACTTTGCAAACATTAAATTAGTTTGGAATTAAACTATTTTATACGAATTTTACCGCGTTGTTTATTTGACACGTTTTTTGACGTTTTTATGTAATTAAATGACAAATAAACAACGCGATAAAATAAGACAATATTATTCAATTAGCTAACACGAAGCAAGCTCTGACACAGAGCAATAATGTGAGGATCACATAAATAATTGCCCCTTCTGGGATTTGAACCCACATCACAACAGGCTCGAGGCGACAGCACCATCTGTGCAGTCATCTGACCGTTCCAGGTGACATCATATCTCACGCCCTCTCATAAATATTAATATGATCTTATGCTAAACTTGGCATTCGTTCATAACAGTGAGTATGCGAGTTTGACAAATTCCCTGTCAGGCTAGAATTAACAAGCGAGAATGCAATATATATTATGACGAAGCACGTGCGCAATGTTCAAGTAACACCTAGGAGGCATTCAATGTAAATTACTATGATTTATATTATAGCAATGACCGCTCAAGTTCAGTTGCAATTGCAATTTGTTCGTACATAAAAATACGACACCGATAGATGGCGTTGTACATTTTTCTGAATCGCGAAACGGTTTCATTTCAATTTTCTTTTTTAACAATTACTGCTCTATGTGTAAAAACGCCCAGACTCGAAACAACCATTTGTGGATCACACAATTATTTGCCCCGTGTGGGAATCGAACCTTTAGACGCAGAGGCAATGATAAGGCGGCCACTTAATCAACCACGCCATTCTTGCAGTAAAAAAAGTAAAGTAGATATGTATGAGGTGTGTAACGTTTTTGTATACCTACATCTCTAGAATTGTATAGCATTATGCTAGTTTTATGCGCAGCATTATGATAGCTTGCATCACCAGATCTCATAGTTACGAGCCCGTTCGCCCCTCAAGTTTCGCCCCCTAGTAGGTATTAGTTAGTTTTCTTCTTAAATCTACCCAAAAATAGGAGCCTATCTATGAAAGGGGCGAAAGTCAAGGAGCGTACGGGCTCGTAGCCGATCTCACTTGCGTGGCTGTCTTTAAGAACAAGAAAAACCTACGGCCTCTAAAACACAAATAAATCTATTTTATTGCGTAATTTGTTGTCAATGATACAATCATGACATCAGATACATAACGCATTCTTAATAAAGCAGACCTATCTGAGTATTTTGGATTAAACAAAATTGAACTCTATTGCAATTATTGAAAACAAATATAGTATTAGAATATAGTCACATAATTAGAGTTCAAATTGCCTTACTGTCGAAAAGTAAAAGTACGATATGGTCATGTGGTGCATGATTATATTATTTTTGCATATTAAATGGTATGATCCTGTGTAATATATACGAGTACATATGTATATATCACTCAATATATAAACAGTCTATTTGGAAACACTGGTATTTAGTGAGTTTTTGGAAGTAGAATGATTAAATCAGCCGCGTTTGTTGACAGCAAAATAGTTGCATATTTCTTTTTTTATTTTATTTTATAAAAAAAGACAATTCCTACACTATTTCGCCTTCAAATTACTCCTATGTCAAAGGGGTCTTGGCAAACATTCAAACAACAGACACAAAGAACACCCAGACTCGGAACAAACATTTGTGGATCACACAATTTTTGTCCCGTGTGGGATTCGAACCCACAACACTCGACGCATTGGTAACGGCAAGACGACCACTTCAATCACTACGCTATCCGTCCAGTCAAAAGAAGTTCTTTCACGTGTAAAGTTAGATAGTCATTAAAGATATTTAAAACATATTGATATTAATAAAAATAGATTTTATGGTCTATACCTTTAGACGGCGAGTCTTTATTAAACGAACGCGAGCTAACAGCAACATGAAGAAATGATAGTGCATGCATTCTTAATAAAACAGAGAATTATCTAAGTATTTTGGATAGAAATTTAAACACTATTGCAATGACTTAATACTGTTATAATATTAGTATTTATAGTCACACAATTAGAGTTCAAATTGCCTAACTGCCAAATTTTGAGTTAAGTCGCTTTTTCATTAAGATTGTGATATGTAGAAAATATTGCCCTGCCGGCATCGTTCCTGTCGAAATCATCTGATCTTGTAAAGTACATAAAGTTTCAAAATTATTTAATATTAATGTTTAAAAAAAGAAACAACGCGATCCGTATAAATTAGTTTAATTTCAATGTGTAACATTCGCGTAAACGTAAGACAATATGTGATGCTTAAACTAATAAAAATAAATACTTATATCTGACCCGAACTTCGGGTTAGGGTCAGATAGTCTGGGAAAACTATAAAACAGCAGCGATAGCTTAGGCGGAAACCGTTGGACTGCCACGCAGAGGTCTCGAGTTCGAACCCAAGGCGCGCATCTCTGACTTTTCAAAGTTATACCTATGCGTATAAAATAGTTAATTATCGCTCGATTTAACGGTGAAGGAAACATCGTGAGGAAAACTGCATGTCTGAGAGATCTACATAATATATTCTATTCTATTCTATCTCATACACACAACACCATCTAGCCCAAACTAAGCAGACCTTGTACTTGGGTACTAGACAATGGATAAACATAAATATATACTTTTTTTTTTGTAAATTCATACTTATTAGGTATACATAGAAAGATGTTCTCAAAGATATGTGAAGTCTGCCAACCCGCACCAGGCCAACGTGGTGGACTATGCCCTAAACCTTATCACACTGAGAAGAGGCCCATGCCCAGCAGTGGGACAGTTTAATACAGGGCTGATATTATAATAGTCTGAGAAAAGTGTAAGTAAAAAGTCTGAGTGACCAAAAGACCTAGATTGCAGAATGACTGGGTAGGCAAAACGTCTACTGTGTTAACGTGTTAACTCAGACTTTTTACTATCCATACTATCTGACCCTAACCATATACGATATGATAAGGTGGTTTGTCCCGTTGATTAAATATTTGTAAAGACCACCATGCTACAGGAATTATTTCTAGTCCTCACTATTTAGTTACCTTTTTAATATTAATAAATAAATGCAGTTCAGGTACTCAATCTCGGCCCCAGTTCAGAAAGTACGGCAACTTACAACAAAACTCTGGTCGGAAGATGGCAGAATATTTTAAAGTCGATGTGTCTGCCTGATCTCTACACATTATCATACAAATACATACAATATGTGGTACAAAACAATGTGCCCCCGACGTGATCTTATTGAAATGCTAAGTGAGATCGCAGAGCGATATGATTGAATGGCCACAAGACTGATTTAATAGGATAAGTGCTGGACTCAATACGTAGTGCATACGATCGCAGGATGTCTACATTATATAGCTCGTATGGACTCGATAAATTGTCGGGATCGAACGGTGAATGGCAATAGATATCAAGAGTCAAAAGTCAAAAATCTTTATTTCCCCAATAATGATTCAAGATTTTTTGGACACGTCAGTTTAAAATATTATTTATCTATACTAATATTATAAAGCTAAAGAGTTTGCTTGTTTGTTTAGTTGGACGTAGCGCGTCATAACAAACAAACAAGCAAACTTTTCTATCAAAATCTCAGAAACTACTAGTTCGAATTGAAAAACTCTTTAAGTGTTGGTTAGCCCATTTATCGAGGAAGGTATAATAATATAATATAATATTCTACTACATACACACAACACCATCTAGCCCAAACTAAGCAGAGCTTGTATTATGTACTAGACAATGGATAAACATACATACATACTTTTTTTTTTGTAAATCCATACATATTATACATAGAAACACCCAGACCAAGACAAACATCCATGTTCATGCACACAAATGTTTGACTTGTGCGGGAATTGAAACCGCGACCTCAGACGTGGCAGTCGGTTACACTAACCACTACGCCATCGAGGCGACACTACGCTATATAACGTCACGCTACGACCAATAGGAGCGGAGCATCAATAAAAATGTTGCAAAAACGGGCAAAAATCTCTTATGTGAAGCAGTCGAAATTGCGCGGGACAGCGCTATATACAGTGTATAGTTCTATCTCGTTCTCTTGTTACTGTAAGATCGTACGGCCCTTGATCATAATATGAGTCACTAGCATTAGGAAATTGACAGCACTTGTTCGAATTAAGACTCATCAAAATATTGTGATTAGTTTTAATTTGTGGAAGTACCGGTTATGAATGAAAGAGTCTCTTTCACGTCTATTAACGGGCTTTTTCCCGCGGCTTCGCTTGTGTAAAAGTAGATAAGGTTAGGTTAAGTTCAGTACTTTTTTTAAATCAAATATTTATAGCCTGTGTTACTCGGTGGTAATACATATACAATGTGTATAAAAAATGCTGTCTGATCCATTAAGGGCTTGTTTCTCTCTTAACAAACATGCTAAGAAAAATAACAATAAAAATCTATATCATCGTAAAACGTCTTCATAATATTTTTAAGTACAGTATTAATCAGCATTTTTACCCTTAAATTACTGAAATTTAAATCAGTCTAGCAACACTCCACTAAACTTGACATGGAAGTGGAGCGTGGTATACTTTCGGTGGCATATTTTTAAGGCGTAGGTAGGTAGGCGCGGTGTAGCGCGGCGCAGCATCGGTGAACCTTTATGAACTTTAATGATATTACCTAAGTATTATGATTAATAAGTTGTTGGTGTTGCCATGGGTAATCTATTAATATATTATTTTAAATAAATTAAATTTACTGAGAAAATACTAAAAGAAATTACTTCTTTGATCGATTTTTATTAAAGGATGTCACTTACGTTCTCATAATAAGCTACTGTATAACACCTTTAAGGATCTGACAAGGTTTATTATACACACTGTAGATTTCTAATGACGAAATAATTTTTAAAATTAGTTGGGTAGTTTTAGAATTAAAGCCTTACAAACAAATAAAAAATTTAATCTTTTATAATATTAGTATAGATATAGATGATAACTAATGCAATGTTTCTAATACATTCAAATGTAACTAGATGGCAGCACGATCGCTTTTTATTCGCTTTGATTTGTCTACCATAACCTTGAGAGTCGGTCACCAACTCACTAATACATCCTTATCTCCAAAGCTAGGGCAAGGCGATATCAGATATAAAACCAAGTTATCTCCGGCCTTCACCCTGAACATTCAACGCGGCTATAATTGGAAACTGATTGATATTAAAAGCTCTACCGACTGAGTGAGACGGCAAACAGATGTAACAAATATATGTGTTAAGCTCTTGACTGTATTATTTTTAGCCTGTTTGTTGTAGTAAAAAGATACTTAGGAAATACATCCTAACTAATTATAAATGCTAATTGAGTTTTTTGTTACGTTACAACGCCTTCACTTGACCGATTATCATGCAATTTTTGGCTATAGAAAAGGACATAGGACCTTTCATCCAAAAAAATTACTGTTTCCGTGGTTATTTTATTGATAAAATATAATAGTAGTCTTATAAAAATTCTAAGTAATATTATAAATGCGATTGTGATTTTTTGTTACGCTTTCATGCCTTTGCTACTCGACTGACCATCATAAAATGTGTGTACTTTTTCAGGGATTCAGGAAATTATACAACAACATAGGGTACATTACATCCAGAAAAAAAAAATTGTTTCCAAGAGAAATTGCGGGCAAAACTTAATAACTAATAAATAATTATTTCTTGCCGTATCTTACAACTATTACAGTTTATTAAGATAAACTGTTGTAAGATACGGAATTCTCTCACTTAAAAGGCTCTTCCCAACTTGCACTCGTACAATAGAATGTAGATATATCTTTATATATATTTAAATCTTCTGTGCGTGTGTTTGTAATTAAACTCCTCCTAAACGGCTGGACCGATTTTGATGTAATTTTTTGTGTTCAAGTGGATTCCAGAATGGTTTAGATTTTAATTTTTGTTTCGTTTGTACGTGACTACGTCTTTCGGGTCCGCTAGTATATTATAAAGATGTTTATTATAAAGCTCAAGAGTTTGTTTGTTTGTTTGGTTGATAATAATCTCAAGACCTACTGGTTCAAATAAATAATTATTTTAGTGTTGGATAGCCTATTTATCGAGGCAGGCTATAGGCTATATAAAATCACACTACGACCCACGGGGGTGGCGCAATGGCCATAAACGCGGGTGAAACCGCGGGCACAGCTAGTAATTACATACTATATATTATATTATTATTATTTTTGCCACTAAAATGTATCTCAATAAATAAATAACACATGAATTACACGACAATTTTTTATCGTATATTTTCATGTAATTACATTCCTATGCTTGTTATCACACAGTGATAAGCCTACGGATTGCTATCAGAATTAATACGGATGTTACAAAGGCATTGTATCGCTAATGACATGTTTCAACTTACAATACAATTATTCAATTTCATTCCGTTATTAACCAGTCAATTGTTGGAGGACATAATTGAAAGATTATTGTGATGCCGCCGGTGTGCCGCTGCTATTAATGGTACTACAACCTATTGGTTTTTAATTATGTCTGGCATTCCAAGGCTTGACCGGTTAAGTAATGTGTGTTGGTAGTCTACTGACTAGTGCCCTAAATTACGCCTGAATTCATGGTAAAATGAAGCTTTCCTTGTCACCACAAAAAAGGAACCCACACAGAACATCATAGTTAACTACTTCTTAATTGTAAGACCTTGAAATCTGGCGTTGAGTGAATTGAAACGGTATGAACGTGGGTAGAAGATCAGAAAATGAATAAGATGGAAGAAAAAGGAACGTGAATGTGATATGTGTCTGTAATCCAGAACTGGAATATGGCTCTGATTAAATAAAATAATTGGAAAGAGAGGAGCCCGCCACGCACCTTCGACAGTTTGGCAACGAATGATAAAATAAGATATTTTTTATTTGCCAAAAACATAAAAAATTGCTCGTGAACTCCACACTAAGTCAGGCCTGTCTCATGCCATGCCTGAATGAGGCTTATTCGTTGCCAAAATGTCGACGCATATTTTGTGTTTGAAGCGGAATACTGCAAGTTGGACTACACCCGGATCTCATGACGCGGCTGTCCTTTATCAGAAGAGTTCGGTATTGTAAACCTTTTTCTATGGCAATAGTTGGAGTGGGTAGTCCGAGGGTGCGTGGCGGTTCCTTCCCTATTACTCAATAACTATAGTTTACCGCCAAATAACTTCTGATTCGATTCAGTATGCCTTTGATTATCCATGTCTTCATATTGGAGTAAATACAGGCATGAGAATATGTATTTAGCCAAGAAACTCTTACCTTTCATTTATATATCGTATGACAAAATATGGACGTCCTCATAACTGAAATTGGCATTGCCTTGCATATTTTACAGAAGCGCTCGTAATCTCCTAAAAGTCTAAGCATGGTTCCTCATACTTGGTGTGAGGGCATTCAAAGGCGACTTTCTGGTTGCACTGATAGCGACTGCCACTGCGACTCCTGTTGTGGGTACAATCACCACACGGAACAAATATTTGTGTGCTCGATTAATAGTTATTCCGAGGCTGGTGTTCCATGTGTCCGTTGTTTGAATATTTTTAAAGACCCGAATTAAGACGCATGAATTATGCGCAGTGCGGTAGTTGTCTTATATACCACAAAATTATTATACCGGGCGTAACGACTGGCTTCTGAAGTAACAGGTTGTCTGAGACAACAAGAATTCCTTCTGAACATACTTGCATAGTGTCTACTATATTATAATACTGGCCACGCTCTGTATCTAGTTTAAATTGCAGTCGGATTGCCCCTTCTTAGTAGTTATGAGTAATTCACGCAGTTCCCATGGCAATAGTAATGCACTTAATTGGTATGCGCGGACTACGTTGCTACTGCGCCTGCGCATGTCGGGTCAATGACGTATGTTTTGTTATATCTCGTTGTGATTGCGACTTAGTGATGTCGCGTTTTGTTTTATACTAGACGGGATAATGATATTCGTAAGGCACAGAGACTTCCCTAAGATTTTAGAATGAGGTAAGCCAGATATGGTGAAATTTGTCTTTTCTCAATTGTATTTCGTGAATGAGTTCACCAAAAGCACTGGAGGCATGCTATTCTAGATTCAATATAATAAGTTTTAGTAAGACAATCGTGCCTTTGGGCTTATATGAGAGTACTATCAACTAATTGGAAAAGGGGAGTCGAAAATATGGGTCACTGGCGTGATTTAAGAGAAAGTACGTCCAGCAATGGACTGCCATTGGTTAATTATGATGGCGATAATCGCGCTTAACAAATTGAATGTGTGATGTTAAAAAAAAATCTACAGCGCGGCGGCCATTGGAAACATTGATAATAGTCCCTATTATCAATAGGAACTATTATCAACGTCTCTATTAAAAATACATCTACGATCCTATACGAATAATATTTATTTTTGTCCTGCATAAAGATCTTAGGCGTAAATAATGGTATGAAGAAGGCGTGAGGCGTAAGGCGACGACATCGCATGGAACGGATAAGGACAGACGTGATTTAAATTATACAGAAGAGGCGAAGATGTGTCATTATATATCTAGTTCGATTTTCTTGCGATAATCGGTCGTCTTACTAAGTACTATATAAAAAAATATGCCTCTTGCGCGTCACTTGGGCCAAGCCTATACGAGACGTGACGCAGGCAGCCATGCGGTATGCCTCGGCCGCGCCGAATTTAAGGCTTTTATGCCTATGGCGGCTATTAAGTGGGTCCATCTAGTGAGTTGGTCAATCACCGTCTGTCCATACGGTTAAGTCTCCAGGGCAGACGCCGTTATTCATACATAGTTATCATTATACCAGTCCATCAAATATCCATCCCATAGCCCCGATATACTAGAGTCCATACGTAGCAATAGCCCAGCGTCTGCTGCGGCTAATGCCGCTTGAGGTGTTCCATTCCACTTTAGATTAAAATCCTCGAAGGGCCTTCATGTTGGACCTATATCACCGTGTAAGCTTTCCAAAGGGCTGGGTATTTTCTATTTCGAAATATCATTAGAAAATATCCGATACATAATTCACAACGCGTCGTTTTCTTACATTTTGTATTGAAAGATTTTGATGGGGCGCCTGTGCCGCGTCTCCGCCTTATACCGCTTATGTATAATTTACGCCTTGTGCGTAGACCACTAAAGTCACCGTTCATGCATTAATAAATTTTTAATGTCTCCTGCAATATTTTCAAAGCTATGAAACTATGTTTTAATATAGGCGGTCGTAACTCTAGTGCCGTGTAATGCATTTTCATTTAAATCGTTTCTCTTACGTCTCGTCTCGTTCCAAAGTACGTCGTTAAGCAGGTAGCCGTGTGTGACGCATTCGACGTATTTACAATAATTATTATTTATTATTTGAGTCCAAATTGTTTCTTTTGAACACAGGTACCATAATGCCACCCTGAGGTATTCGAACGTTAGAGTTTATTGGAAACTAAACATTTATATTAAGTATAACATATGGATTAAAACCCAACTAATATTATAAACGCGAATGTGAGTTTGTTTGTTTCGTTTTCACGTCTTAACTACATGACCGATCATCATGAAATTTCACATGCACATTGTCAAAATATATATTATATATATGTTCTTTAAAAATGGCCAATCTTCGGCTTATGCTTTAGATTTAGAATACAGTACAAATTCCTTAAATTGTATGAAACTTACCATTATGTTATACTTTAATACGTTTTCGAAGTACATGATCAGAAAATATAATATTTATAAACATTTTTGTAAAGATTTTCCTCTCAACTTTAAAGCATCTATATCGACAATTTTATTTATTTTATGTACCTACATCTGTTACGGTTCGTTTGGAAGTGGATTGAATCACTTAAAACCATTTAAAAGGATTAATAGTATAAACACAAGTACTATTATTTATTTCTGTACTTCATTTTAAGAGATAGCCACCATCTTGAAATTAAGATTGGCGATATCGTTGTAGCTGATAGCGATCTTAGTGAAAATGACTGTCTCATGTTACACAATATCAGCTTTGTGATTATGGTTTCTCAGTATAAGAATGGCTGAACGATAGGCCACCAGTGCGTGGCAGATATGACATGTCTTCGCAATCATAATGCAAAACTCTAAGAGATGCACTTGCAAATTTGGTAGTTTCTCACGGTATTTGGCTTCACTGTCATAGCGAGCAATAATTAACTAATTTAAAGCACATTTAACTTTAAGAATTCAGAAAAACGTGTTTTCGTATTTTAGACTCCTGCGAAGCAATACGACGTTCTCCCTACTCAGATATCGTTGCTACTCTAAATCATAACATTGTTATAACATTAACAAATAGTACGTTATTACAACATACATACTTCATATTAAAGTAATCATCGAAGTCAAGTGTATATTATCATACGCCATCTTTGATCCTCAAACCAAGAGAGTTGTTTACGTAATATTTACCAAAGCTAAATAATCAATGAAATAAACGTTGCACCTAAAACCTCTTTAGTTTTGGTACAAAGGAGTTCTTTTACCAAAACGTTAGCATGTATGTTAGACGGTCACTAGTGCTATTATTTACGCCAGAGTGTAGCGCGAATGTTGTCATAAAATATATTTCGGCTTGTTTTATTGGCAGTAATTAGGTCATGCAGATTAACATTGCAAGGGCACCTCTGTTTAGTGTTATGAGCCTTATGTACTAACTATTTGAGTGTCCAGTTACCTCGTTTAGTCTGCACGAGACTTGTGATTAAAGAATTAGTGATGGTTCGTTTTCGTTTTCTGCCAAAATGTTTGGCCATATGACCATGTGTTTTGCTTTTGTTATTTTATGTGCGTGACGGATTTATGTTTCTAATGACGTTACGCTATTGTTTTAATTGAATGTCTGGGTGCATGTTCGTTTTGTTTAATAGAAGAGCATGAAGTAAACTGGAAATATGCGATTCTTTCGAATAATTGAATGATACGAAAATTGTACCTTTACGCTTTGGAAAGTTCCTGATTAAATAATTATCTGATATTATAATCGCTCTGATAACACATTGATATTTGCTTTTCCTTTTTATTATTGATGTGTTTTAATGCAATCATTGTGATTTTCTGGTCATTATGCGAATTTTGTTTCTTCTCATGACCAGTAAAATAACATAATACGAATTATAATGAATTTTATTTTATAATATACAAATGTTTGAAGTGGATGACTCAAAATGTATGAAAAGCCAGTTTTTTCATTCCATATCATTTTGAAAATACGTCTCACATATCCAGATATGTAAGACGTATTTTCATGAAAAACAAGAACACGATGTAGGTATGACCGTACTTCAAGTACTACCTATATCATTACAAAAAAAAAACGATCTCGATGTCAGAGATATACCAAAAAATGTAAAAAAACACGCAAAAAAAGACGTTCAACGGCAATCATGCGCAGATCACAAAATTTTCAGGAAAGTGCACACACTTTAACACATAATTACGATGTTTTACCCACATATTATATGTCTGTCGTCCGTATAAAATTGCTTTAAGGTCAACAATATTATTTTAAACAACAACATTATTTCGAAATAATTATAAGTATTATCTATTATTAAAGAGCCAAGATAGATTTTCATAAATCACATTCTGTAAATCAATTATAAAACTATAACCTTTACATGTTTGATGTTATCTTCGTGTCTGTTGTTTCAATATTGTTATCTCCTGTCTTTTTAAAAGACAATGCAAATAATAATAATAGGTATATTTTATAGGTTCTTTACAGATTGACGATTTACTGCACCACGGTGAGCAGAAGTGTGCTCGGTTGACGGCAATAGACTTATCACAGTTTTCACCTATAAAACATTAAAACCGAGCTAACGAAATCTGGATGCCTACACCTTCGGTGATATCCAGACTTATTTACCAGAGTACACATATCTGACATTTCGAAGTTATGAGCGTATTAAATAGTTGATTATCGCTCGCTTTAACGGTGAAGGATAACATTGCGAGGAAACCTGCACTTCTCCATAATGTTCTCGAAGATATGTGAAGTCTGCCAAGGCGCTCTGGGCTAACGTGGTGGACTATGGCCTAACGTTTCTCACACTGAGAAGAGGCCCGTGCCCACTAGCGGGTTAGTTTAATACAGGGCTGATATGATCATCACATAACTAATCTATATATATGTGTATATATATATGTATATATATATATATATATATATATATATATATATATATATGTATATATATATATATATATATATATATATTGGTGTCAATTATTCTATTTACACATTTTACCTTGCCAGTGAATATATCACTAATTTACGTGTTGAAACACAGCGGTATACAATCTGTCGATGTAATAAATGGCTATTGTGAATGACTAGAGGATTTATTTCTATTTGTGTTGAACGACAACGCCTCGCAATCAGATGTTTGTTTGTATGACACGTTTTTTGTTAATTATTTTAGTTTCTTGTTTGACGATTTCATTGACAGCGTATTGATTTCCAACCATTTCTTAAATTACCGCGGCTTTGCAATAGGTACTGGTTGCTAATTTTAAAGTCTAATTGGATTATAGTGTGTTGGTTTTAAAATATTTAGATATAATATGTTATTTCTGATTTTGAATTTACGAATATATGTTTTATGTTTTTAATTGTGTCGGTGATTTGTAGTGGTGAAAGCAACTGTTGTAATGAGCCTGAAAACGATTGATATGTCAACAAACGTATAGTACAGGTCACCTTGCGAAGAGGCCAACTTTTCTTAGTAGCTTGGTCTTAGTCGGACCTTTCGGTCCGGATAAAATGCTTTTTCCATTGTCTCGTATTTCTATCGGGCATATGATATTTTTCTAAATCACCAACCGCTTTCTTTCTCTTGCCTTTACAGTCTAGGGCTACGGTATCCCTTGCCGAAAGCTTTGCGTATATGATTTTAAGTTTATTAGTTAAATAAAAAATAGAACAAAGTATAAGGAACTGATCGATGACTTTCAATAATGGAAAGTCACCGAGAGTAGAATACCAGACATAATATTTTTGTTTGGATCCGGGATTTCCGTCGAGAAACAGCTGAATTCTTTCTTCTCACGTTTGCGTTCAATTCAAATAAAACAAAAACCAAAGTATATAAATAATAAAGACTAAAAATAGTCTCATTGAATCGCGGAAGCCGAGAATTTTCCCGCCAATAATTGTGAACACATGGCCTATACAGGGTGTCCAAGAACCTGGCGTCCAACTGGATTCCCACGATGCCCCAAGTTCTAACAGTACTCAGAAAAATATTTTAAAAAATCCACCCCATGTACTTACAGAATTATACTGATTTCAAAAAAAAAGGGGAAATGAGCACCCTGTGACATACTTTTGAATGCTGTGACTGCTAATGCTGATAATTTTGATATTTCTTGGAGGTTTTGTAATCTAGGGTATTGCTGTGTCTAAATAGAATGTAAAAATAAAGTACTTATTGTACCATTTTAAAATAAAATATTATTTTAACTAAAGGTGATATGGAAAACTATTGAATTTCGCAACTTTGACCGACTGTAGTGTAAAAAAAATGTACCAAAATAGTATGGCAAGTGACGTCAAATTTTGACGCGTTTATTCCTCTTTTTAAAAAGGTATAATACTTACACATTAATTTGAAAAAAAAAAATTTTGATAATATTTTTACTCAACAACCCAATTTTTACGATGTCTTACAGAATTCTTAGAAAGAAAAATTTACGACGAATTGAATCTAACCTCTAAAGAATTACTGTTGTATGCTCATAAAAATAACAACAGGCCTCTCAAAAAACAGGTTAGACCGTAAGGGACGGTATGTGCATGCATCTCACCATAGTGATTCGTTATTACAACAGGAGGGAGCAAGACAGAAACTATCTTTGCGATTTGCTGGTTCTTCTTTATGGTACCCCATTATTCAGGTAAGAGTGAGGGAGAAAAAGGTTAGAGGTGCGAGTGAGATAGATAGTGACGCTATCTGGGATCGTGCTATTTAGGATAACAGTACGGTCAGTACGCGTCACTGCCTCCTGCCGTTACTACGCACCTCTCTCTTATTGTTACCATTGATCACGTACTACGATTTAAAGCTTTGTTTATTGGACTCGATTACTCTTTGTGCTCTGGACTTTGAAACGAACTCTTTACGACGACCTTTGCCTGTGTTTGGACAGTTTGTGTTTTGTGTGTGCTACCATGGCGACCTACACTCCGCAAGAATACGCAAATATGCACTACATTTATGGAGAATGTAGAGGTAATGGACGAGCTGCAGCGAGACTTTACAGAGAAAGGTATCCGAGGGCTACGCGATATCCCGACCATCGAGTTTTCATTAATGTGCACAGATCACTATGTGACGGGCGGTTCCCCAATCAAGTAGCTGGTGAAGGACGACCCGTAAATGACTTCATACGCGATGAAGTTTTAGAGGCGGTGTCGGCAAATCCAAGCATCTCTGTGCGAGGAATAGAAGCTGATACGGGGATACCGAAGAGCACAGCACACAGTATTCTCCAAAAAGAAGAATATCATCCGTACCACGTACAGCGAGTGCAAAGTCTTTTACCTCGAGACTATCCGAGCCGAGTCGCGTTTTGTGAAACAATCCTGCAAAAACATCGAGAAGACGAAAACTTTATCGACAAAATTTTGTGGTCAGATGAATCTACATTTAAGAAGGATGGCTACATGAACCTACACAACTTGCACGAGTGGCATGTGGAAAATCCGCACTTGATGCGAGAAGATAGATCCCAGTACCGGTTCAAAGTGAACATGTGGACCGGTATTCTCTGTGGGAATATTATTGGTCCATTTGAGATGCCCGAGAATTTGACTGGCGAATCATATTTAAATTTTCTTCAAAATGATTTGCCAAACTTACTAGAAGAGACCCCACCAGATATGTGGTTCCAACACGACGGCTGTCCAGCACATTTTCGCGTATCCGTTAGAGAGTTTTTGGACGAGCAATACCCGAACAGGTGGATTGGGCGATCAGGAACAATCCCGTGGCCAGCCCGCTCACCTGACTTAAATCCGCTGGATTTTTTTTTCTGGGGAACTATGAAGGAGCTCGTTTATGCGAAGCCCATTAATGACATCGCTGACCTTCGTGAGAAGATAACACAAGCAGTGCAGGTGATACGTCAAAAAAGTTACTCGCGAAACATAAAGCGGTCCTTTTTAAGGAGAGTGAGAGCTTGTATTGCCGCGGGTGGTCAACATTTTGAACATTTATTGTAATAAAATATCTTTAAACTAACATTCTTTGCTTTTATTCTACTGGGAACCCATCTACCTGTGTGTATTTCCTTCTTGCTCACTCTTGGAACCGAAGTAAATAATAGTAGTAACATAACAGTTTCTAAGATAAGAAAGGGTCCGACAGTTACCGTTAGTAGGTAGGCACTTCGTAAAAATTGGGTTGTTGAGTAAAAATATTATCAAAATTTTTTTTTTCAAATTAATGTGTAAGTATTATACCTTTTTAAAAAGAGGAATAAACGCGTCAAAATTTGACGTCACTTGCCATACTATTTTGGTACATTTTTTTTACACTACAGTCGGTCAAAGTTGCGAAATTCAATAGTTTTCCATATCACCTTTAGTTAAAATAATATTTTATTTTAAAATGGTACAATAAGTACTTTATTTTTACATTCTATTTAGACACAGCAATACCCTAGATTACAAAACCTCCAAGAAATATCGAAATTATCAGCATTAGCAGTCACAGCATTCAAAAGTATGTCACAGGGTGCTCATTTCCCCTTTTTTTTTGAAATCAGTATAATTCTGTAAGTACATGGGGTGGATTTTTTAAAATATTTTTCTGAGTACTGTTAGAACTTGGGGCATCGTGGGAATCCAGTTGGACGCCAGGTTCTTGGACACCCTGTATAGTTTATTTTTTAAGACGGAAGTCAGAACGAGCTGTCCTGTCATCGCATCTAAAATATTGTTCCTGTAGTTTAAATAATGTGCCCATAATTGTGTGAATTAATAGCTTTATTTAGTAAACTTCTTTTGCTGTCTGTCATAAACATTTCGTAAATTTCGGTTGATGAAATGTTTTTGGTAAATTGATTACAACATGATAGAATAATCTTTGACTAGTTTGCAAATAGATGGCCGAATATATTGGTAATAGAGTTTTTAGAGAAACAGTTTTAATTTTAATATGTTTATTTTAGTTTCAAATTATTACTTGTTTGTAATGTCTTTAATTATTATCTATATATTAATACGTGAAACAAAAACTTTGTACCCCTTTTTGGGAAAATTGCGCGGACGGAGGAGTATGGAATTTGGCACAGTTAAAGTTTATATGGAGAAGGATGGGCGAATCCTAATATTTTTATAAAAAATGCATTAGGAATACATTAAATTTATGAAAAAACACTACACGCACACATCCATGCATTTGACACACGCAGTCGAATCGCGTACCTAGTATTTCGGTATTGTTCGTCTGACGTCGTACAATTCTTTGTAACTATGGTTACCTATATATTATTTAGATGTAATAAAGAAAAAAAACGAAGTAGCAAACTTAGGAATTTTGGTCGAATTTTTTTTGTTTGAATGTTTGTAATGTTTCCCGCGACGTAGGAATTATTCAAAATGGATTCGATGTAATAGCAAAAATAAAAAAACATTATCGAGAATTTATTCTCGTAAAAATGTTCAGGATTTATGATGAATTACCAGCTGGCATAGTTTCTGGTCGCTATGATATCTTCTTTAAATGAGATTTAAAGATTGTATTATTATCACGGCAGGCACCGGCTCAACTGTGTACCCTTAATAATGGTAGTGAATGCGATTACATGGTATGAGGTCTCCGGTTCGAATCCCGGGTCGGGCCAACAAAATGTTATTGGTTTTTTCTGTTAAGAAATCCCAATAGCAGCCCGAAGTTAGAAAGTTGGCGGTGTTAGACACCCCGTGCCTCGGAAAGCACGTAAAGCTGTGCCTGATCTCTCTCCGGTCGTGTCGGATTACCGTCCCTTCGGATCGTGAGTTAGGGAACAGAGAGTGCACCTGTGTTTGGGCACACACTTACGAACTATAATATCTCCTGCACAAGCCAGTCTTCATTAAGATTGGCCACCGTGACCGAAATTCGGTCTGGAGGACATTACTATCAGCTAGACGGCTGCTTCCTTATTTTAACTTCCAATGTCTTAACGGAGAACAAATAGACAAGGTTTATTTTCACATATAACCGTATATTATTCAAACGTGCTTTTGCCAAAACAGTTGGCGGATGTCCAAACACTGCTTCCCATCTATGTCTAGATTCTTAACGTTGGAGATATAATTTGAAGTTCGATAATCTAAATACGGTGCATCATTGACACTCTTAGGCTCTACGAAGCTATTTTTGAAACTATAGCTGGTGGCAATTTTATTCAGTACTTTTGACTGACTTTGTATCGCAGCGGTATTGTATGCCTGTTTGCATGGGGTCTGTCTGTCTATCTGTTTTTTGGCGGCAAGAAATTTTGAGGGAGTACTGCGTCTGGAATTGTGCCTGGCATGCAGCAATACACTTGCCTTCCTCCTCCTCCCCCATATGAATGGAATACTTCCATCCGAATGAGCTCAAGAGAAACAAAATAATTAAATACATTGTACCGTTTGTTCCACAATAGAAAATTCCACCTATGATGCCATAAACAATAGCGTTATCAGTAGGAACTCATGCCATGTTTTCCTTATTAGCTTAGCTAGTAATATAGCATCAATTTCCTTAAGCTGGTCAATAATATACACCATTGTTTGACTTAATGTGAAACTGATATCATGTTAATGAGAATAGTGACAAATAGGTCAATTAGTTCGATATAATACGCCATAAGTAATTCAAAGTTTGTGCAAAGTCAAATACACATTCAAATTATTCCAACCGAAATCGTTTAAATATATTCGGATAATATTGATTACAATCGCACTTAATAACCTCATAAACAGAGAAAATCGATTAAAATTTATGTTTGTAAGGTAGAAAAGGGCCGACTGATTCTATTTCTTATCCTTTTTTAAAATATGTATATTTTGTAGTGTATTGACCACTATACCCATATTCGCAAATAAATGATGATTTGATAACGGGTCAAATACAGATAGAACAGTCAAAACAGTATAGTATAGAAGATAAAAAGTTAAAGAGAATAATCAATCAACAACACCATCTAACCCAAACTAAGCAGAGCTAAACATATAAAACTACATGGACTTTTAATTTTAAAGGAGTTGGCAGAGGTGTATTACTTCCTCCGGAGCGAGAGGTTGTGGAACGCCGTCGCCTCCTTCTGTGAGGAAGTCGTGTCCATCAAGGAGGCAGCGGATCAGTAGAGAGAGCACTTAAACCCTCTCCAACATGATTTTCGTCAATACATCGTAAATCGAATGTTCGATCATCATTCGAATTATAATTCGAAATCGAATATTTTTTCGTTTGCCAAATTAGTTCTTGTATAGGTAATTTATATAATATAAGATATTGAGCCGCAATCTTCGGTAAGGTGGAAGCAATTAGCCTGAAAGGCTTCTCAGCTATGCCTTACCTTTTTGAAAACGACCGCAGAAACGTGTTCTAAATAAAACGTTTCATAAGTCATTTGAGAATACAGTTGTACGAGATCGCGGGCTATAGAGTGATCCGGTTAACCACATCAGTCGTGTAAATAGATAGCCGATAGCCGATGACGAATATACTTGGCACTCCAACCAGTTGCTTAAGTCAATATTGGTAATAAACTTGTCTATAAGGAGCTTTGTTGTTTTAAAGCTGTGTTTGTATCTTTCTATTTATGGTGCCCTGGTAAAATTATATTTGAAGCTACGTGACTTCTAAGTGGGCATTATTTTTCTGCAAAGTGTGGCTGTAATACACCTTAAATTAACAGCCATATTAATATACGCGTTACGTCAATATTTACAAATAATATTATTTAAAAAAATATGTTTGGTATGGCAAATGCATTCAATGATTTTGAGCTTGGCTATAGTTAAAAATATTGCCGCCATATGGTGCAGTAAAAATATTTAACGTAGCTTCTTTATGAAAATAGTGATATTGCTATCTTAGTGCCTTTAATTCATAAATTCGAAAGTACCTTTGTCTGTCTGTTACCTTTTCACGGCCAAACTACTCAACCTATTTATATGAAATTTGGTACAGATATACTTTAAAACCTGGTGAAGGACATAGGCTACTATTTATTGATGTAGGTACCACGCGGGCGCAGCCGCGCGCGAGAGCTAGTATTAAATAAATATGTTTGTCGGTTTGTCTTTTCAAGCAGCAATGGGGTAATGTATTGACGTATTTTACACAAAGAGTTAGTTTACGTGCTAGCTAGTAAGATGTTTGTGGCTGCCTCGGCAGCAGCAGTATTGTATGCGACTGAAGTCTCGGATTCGATTCTCTCTTCGAGCAAAGTGTTATTGCGTATTCAGTAGAGATTGGAGCTAGAGCTAGAAGCTAAAGGCTTGCCAACTACCTGGTAATAAAACATGATTTGTGGGGGTAATACACCTTCGGATATAAAGGCATTAGACTATGTATTACAAACATACAGACAAACAGACTTTTTGTGTGTTTTTTTAATCATGTGTGTAAATAATATTTATACTTCGGTAAATGGGTAGTCACAGTCCTCTGTATAGAATAGGAAAATTCTATAATGACATTCGCGCTAATTTCGATATCTTCACAAGTTCGTTAGCCGCAGCAAGGAGGGAAATACATAAAGAGATTAATAACTGATACTGTATTTAAACTTTAAATTTGTAATTATTTTAATTTTAGATGAAGCTTCTTAAAAGCTTCCCATTTTCTGATCGTTGTATATTTTTATTTTTGTTATTTTAGTGTATTTTCTTTTCAAAATGTGTATTTAAGTCTGCAGAGTCTATGTAAATGCTGTGCTTTAGAGGGCATACAATGTAATGATTTTAGTTTATAGCTATTTATTAAGATTTTTAAGTATGCTTTCAGTTTGTAAGCCATAAATGAAAATAAAAATTAGTAAAAAAATTCACATTATTTAATAAATCCATAAAAATTTGAAAGGGGAGCCACGGCTTTATGATATAGAATCTATCAGTACTCCATTTATTAGTTCATATAATTTATAAACCATTATATATAACAAACTATCAAAATAATTGTTTTGTGGCGACTCCGCACAGACGAAGAAGTTCAGCCTACATTTAACAGATGGCGATACAATCACACTTCACATGACGTCATACGATTCTGCATCGCACAAGTGAAGTTTACACAGCGACTGAGTACATATACAAGCTCCCGACATCAACCGTCGGGCCGCGGCCCGCCAGGCACGATCAACTAGCCTGGTCGGAGGATTTTCCCTTTGTGTTGGAGGGACTTCACACCCTGTTCCTCCACAGTTTATTTGACACATTTATGTTTTGAGAAACTGAGTATCATTCACTGTTTGGATGTTGTATTTTCATGAGAAGCTTTACACTAGCGTATCCTTGAAAGGGAACGTACCCATAGTATATTAAAAATGTTGCCACCCTACCTCCCTCTCACCCTCACTCCCACTCGCTATATGCCAAGAGCCGTCCCCTCTAGTTTCTCTGTAGTAATTTATATAAAAATGGTTCTAAATCACTTTTTGCAAATAGAAAGTTAAAAATATATTCTACCATATACACACAACACCATCTAGCCCAAACTAAGCAGAGCTTGTACTACGGGTACTAGACAATGGATAAACATACATATATACCTTTTTCTTTTGTAAATACATACATATTATACATAGAAACACCCAGTCCAAGACAAACATCCATGTTCATGCACACAAATGTTTGACTTGTGCGGGAATCGAACCCGCGACCTTAGGCGTGGCAGTCGGTTACACTAACCACTACGCCATCGAGGCCGAAAAATAAATTAACTTGGCTCATAAGTTAGGATGGAAGTTGAAGAAGATAGATAAATTGATTCAGATCTGTAATTCCAACTGTCCTTGCGACGCATATTTTGTATTTGAAGCGGAATTCAGAAAGTTGTAGTACGGTCGGATCCCAAGGCGCGGTTGTGTCTTGCCAGAGGTCATTGGTATTGTCAACCTTTTTCTATTGCTATAGTTGGGGTGGATAATCCGAAGGTGCGTGGTGGGTTCCTTACTACCAAATAATTTGATTACAATAGATTTCCGCCAAGTAACGCCTAATTAGATTTAATATATAAGTTTATTTGTTCGGGTAATATTTTCAGTCCGAAAATGATGACGTCAAACTGTGGTCAAATAAAATTCCTATTTACAATATAAATATCTTTCCCACGAATTTTCTCGCATATACATTATAATAAAATGCGATATATTTTTCCGGTTCTACATTTGGTTTACACTACATATTTCATTACTCTGTAAACATTCATAAAATTTAAATTGAAGTGTCTGTCAGAGAGCGAATATGGATATTCTTTATGTATAATATATAAAAGAGTTATGGATGAGGAATTTTATGAATACACGCTGAAAAGATTTGATGGTATAAGCAGCGCATTACTGCAAATAGGTAATTTAGCAACGAGAAAATTGAAAATTTGTAAGTTTGAACGTTAGGCGTATGCAGATTGTTGCTATATATAATTTTCAATAGAGAAACCTATTAACACTGCGAAGGCAAAGCGTTAGTAGCTTTTCGGGTATAGGCCTCAATTCTAGCGTGTCCGAACTCTAGAAATTGAGGCCGGCCGATACCTGGAGAGTTATGAAAGACAGACCTCGGTCTCAGTAAACATAAACGCGACATTATGCCAAAGAGCAACAACAAGGCAGTTACATTCAGTTCTTCAAACATTTGTGATGATTTGATCGCCTTTAGCTTAAGATAACTACATATATACTTCAATATGGCCTTTCATAAAGATAAAAATAAATGTTACATAATCCAATATTTACTTTTTGATTATTCGAACATATACTAATAATACCAAAATAATAGCAGAAGGCCAAAATAATTGCCATTACAGATAATTTATTAGTCATAAAAATATAAATGATATCCTAGACGTCATATAACACGGATTATAACAGCTCCCACAGATGTCAAATCAATCAGTCAAGTTTGATGTACGAGGAAAAATTAATGTCAAAACAATTGGACCAAAAATATTTATCATATCATATAATTACACGTATTCAAATCACACATTTGCTACCGCCCTTTACATCGCTTTTGCGATTTTTATGATTTAGTGCGTCTGCCATTAAATCCACCATTCGTCCACCTGTTGGTAAGCGGTCATGGATATTCTGCATTTAGCTGGGATATATCATAAAAGCACTGCTAAGGAGATAAAGTAAATTACAAAGACTGCCTGACGGTAAGCAGTTACCGAAGTCTATATGCGCCTGCATCAGTGGCACTATTGTGCGTATTCTCATCACTTAAAACGAAGGGAAGGATTGGTGAGAGACTACCTTTAATCTCTCACCAAGGTTACAATTTTAACCAAATCTTCGTCGCTCTCGAAATACTTTTTGTTGTCTTAAATTGATCTAATGACGCGTCTTAAGAAACATGCAACGACATCCTAGTAATTAACATACAATATTTTAAAAGATGCGCTAGCATTTACCGACGTTCTCCTGGATTCGAAGCCCAGCTTTCTTGCTTTTTATGGTCACATAGAACTTGCCGTGCATAGGCCAAACTATTAGGTACTTTCTAAATATATGTGTATGTGGTACAATTTTACATTTGTCTAGATTTTTAGACTCACGTTGTACGCCTACCTGCCTGTAAAATGTTACTATTTGAACATTTTTAATCGTGACTGAAATGGAAAACGATTAATATGTTTCTGTCGCAGTTCTAGATCAGTCATTCGATCAATTATGTTATTAATAACTGCCAGTACCTAATAGTTTTAGCGTTAAAGTATGCCGCCTGTATAGTCTACTGTTACAAATAAAACTTCACTAGCCAACAAGGATGTATGACAAAAATACCTTTGCTTCAAAATATTTTGATTAGTTGCGCTGTTAAACTGTCTTTGGTATTACGTTTATTGTCATAATAAAAAATAATTGACAACACTGGCCAGAGATTATAATTTCTTTTTTAATGTGACATACGGGAATGACGTAAACAATTATGTGTTTTATTCTGTACACGATAATATTATTTTGTAACATATTGCTGTCAAGATTATATGTTTAGTTTAGATAGTATGTTTTTGATGCCTGGTTTACCTAAATAACGGTTTAATAAAAAAGTCATACTGGCACTTTTTTATTTTTATTTCTTTGTATATCTACGCACATTTATCTCAGTAATCACAATGGCCGAACTAATTCGGATGAGGTTTTAGTAGTGTAATCGTGTAAGCTCAGGCTAACATTGGTGTTTATTTCAATATTTATATCAAAAGCCAAATAAAAAAAAAATTTACAGTTTCAAATTGTGTTAAAATTAGTAAATTATATGATACATGTTTGCGTGTATGAAATCACGCATAAAATAAGTTATATAATAATTATAAATTAAAATACGTCTTTTGAATGTTTTGTTTTTTGGAGAACCTTGTCTGGCAAAAACTTCGTATATTATAACATGAAAATAAAACGGAATCATTTATTATTTCAGTACAGGTTTGTGTATAAACAAACAGCACTTCGCAGAGGCCTATGTTCAGCAGTAGACATTATACGGCTAAGATGACTCAGTCATGAATATATCTTAAAGTATTTCTAAAATGTCATAATCATACAAAACATTTTCGAAGAAACTTTGCTCGCTAAGCAAACACACCTCGAAGTTTATCACGACACGTCAGTGATATCATAACAAATATTACTACATTTATTATTTAAACCTTGCCACTGAATATTATCATATCTTATGAAGGATTTTCATTGTTAATACTGCATTTAATTGCTCCTAAAATGATATGATCAAAATAATACTCGACTGCACAGATGACTCACGTACTCACCAGTGGTCACGTAAAGTCAAAAAGACATTTACTTTTAACTTATGCTTTCATGTTACTTTACTTGTCATCTGTGTCAACGGTAATGCAGAACAACAGAGCTTGAAGTATATTGATATATACATACATATATAATACAGAACGTAATCCAAGTGTTGTCGTTGTCGAAAAATAAAACAGTTCTATTCCAAAATAGGTATTAAATTTGGTACTACATGATGATACCCTGCTAATATAGACGCTTACTGATGCTACTTGCCTACTGAGCTAGGGCAAGTTCAAAGTAATACAATCATAACAACTATATGAAAGAGGTATGGTATTATTGTAACATCTATTGTACCACATTTAAGCAAATAAATTGTTTGATTTAGATCCTTGTCAACCTATCAAATATAAGAGGTGGCGAACAGTGCGTACGACACATCACCTTTAATAGTTCTAACTAGTTGTTATCTATGCAAGTTCGAAGAAAAACATTGCATTGGACTTATCTTTACGTAGAAGTTAGATATTTTAAGAAGACGATATCTTATCGTAAACACTAGTACACACCTTACACCTTAAAATAAAATCATAAGCTCACTTCCAACACCTGTCCAAATATTTTCGCGATATAAATATCAAAGATTGATTCTTTTGGCAAACGTAACAGTCCAATTGAAGGTCTTTAACACGGTCACCGTCCAAAATCCACAACATTGATAGCTTAAATTGCCACTTTCGCAAAGTTCAATGTAACTGGTAAAAAATATACACGAGATCAAACGATTGCTGCTGCTTTTGAAGATGAATCTAAGATATATGAAGATGTATATTCTAAATGCGAAATTGAATAAAGTTTCAATATCCGTAAAGCTTTTGATAGTATTACATTAATAGGCTTTTATTCATCCGGGCTTTAGAAAATCGCGATCATAAAAAAGTTTGTATTAAAATCTTTAAAGCGAAATACTTGCTAGTGGTGATTTATTATTTTTAAAATTCAGTTTTCAATCCACAAGAAAACGTAATCTATGTCGTTGGAGTGCAACAAGGTTTAATGTTGGTGACTTTCTTTAATCGTATTATCCTTACTTCTGAAGCTCGTGATTTATTAATCACCGTGCTACTAATGTTGTAAATTGTTTAATAATATCGCTTTGCAAACCCTTTTATTTGATATCATAATAGGTATATGCACCGCTACATAAAAATTACAGGATTACCATCTTTAAAATTGACAAGATCAGTAGAATTAATATTAGTACTTAAAAAATATTACCTAATATATTACCTACAATATTCTAAAGCATCTTTTTGATTGTTACATTATATATAGAGTTTCAAGTGCTTAATCTAACATAACGGACATTATAATAACACATTAACCAAGTAGGCGAGCCAATTAAACATTGTTCATCAATATAACGATTAAGAATGTTAACTAAGTTTTTAATCCAAAGTGTAAACTGTGAAACTATGTAAAGTAATCAAAATAAACTATGCAAATTGTTAGTGCCATGATGGAAACAATAACTTATTCAGTAAAAATGATATTGGCAGTTTATTTTCGCACGCGGAATGACCGTCGTCTTTACTACACGCCTGTTTTTGGGCGCGTAGTAACAGAAAATATGACTATTTACCAACTATAGCACCATTTAAAATTATCGAATTCGGAGATTCTTAACCTGATTTATTTTCAGAAGATCGCTGTCTTTTTTAGTGAATGGCCGTGAAGAGTTTCCTTTGCCAAATTAAGTCTGTATTTCATAATCAAATGCAAAAAGTTTCCCAAGTTAGATTGTAATGGTGTACTAAATAAACGCAAGTGAATTGTCTGCTCCCTCATTGACTTTTATGACTTAGACGGGTGACTTAAACACGAATATATTTACGTCTTTTTATGGTTGTTCAAGCAAATTATGTGCAACAAAGTATTTAATGCTTTTTTCATAGGGCATTAATTTTGGTAGAGTACTCTTTTAGAATTTATGATGACACTCACTACCATTAAAATGTTATGTTTTTATTATGTGGATAATCTTATATCAAACTTATTCAAACACTTTTGCTTTTATAAATGTCTTGTGTTTTCGCCTGCACTAATGAAAGAAAGGCCCAAGTATCGAGCCTTGTGACAGCCCAACAAGATAGATCGAGTTCTGCATAAAAATATACACACACAAATATATCTCAACTGCTTAGTATTCCAGAATATTTTAAGCCAATAATATCAGGAATATCTGCCTGATGTCCAAATATTTTATAGCGTAATAATGTAGATCCCATACAGGTGCCACAATATAGAGGCTATATAATATGTTAGCTAGAAACAAACTAGTAAAACTGCCACATATATAACCGCCAATATAATATCCGATGGATCATAAAAGACACGATGAAAACTCCAGCACTATGACGTATACTACGAAGTAGTAAAATACGTAATAAAGATATTCGAGATGGTTATGTCTATTGATGTTTTTGCCAATTGATTATGCATCTATTAATACAGCTTATAGAATAAACAGTCTAATTTATCTGCGGTTTATTATTTTAACATCATTTTCAAGGTTTTATGTTTATGCCCCATGTATGTACCTATGCAAGAAATAAACGATTACCCATAAATTAATAAGTCTTAAATTTTAAAATACGTTGATGAATTATAAAAACTAGTAACGTAAGGTTTCACCACGGCCGGTTCAGCTATTCCTAAAATTAATCAACAGACCGTTACTTCGAAAGTCTGCCTGTCTTTCGATAATTTTAGAAGGCCTATTTATATGGCGTTATTCATCTCAATATTAAAGATGGGCACATAAAATTTATTGCTCGCAGATTAATTAAATATGTAAATTCTATAAATTCATAAACCCTATATTTGTGCGTCGGTATTGTCGATGTTTAGATTTACATTATTATATAAGCTTAAACATCGAAAACATCTAAAGGTATCTAATCTAATTTTAGCGGCATTCCGTATCCATAGAATCTGACAGGTAACCAAACGGAACCTGGTTTATATCACGAGTCTCCTCTAACGTTCCGTCAGTCCGTTGACGGAGGTATTCTCTTATAAAAGGTTGATTTAATGTCTGTGTAGACCCAACATCAAACAGTACATAGGTTTCATTCTGTACCTTGAGGCGACCTTAGCACGTCATCTAATGGAATGCCGTGCCCAGCCATTTGTTCGCACTTTGCTTAGATCGAGGGTGCGTTGTTTGTCTTTTAGAATTTCTTATAATGTTTTTATTGTCTTCCTTTTCTTTTTAAAGGCATCCCCACCTATGTGTATTCTGTAGCGGGGAACTTTATAAAAATTCAAATAATAATATATGGAACACTCAGACCTGAAACATTTATTTAAAGATCATACAAATTTTTGTAACTAGCAAAGGTGGGGCAAATATTTTAACTACGACGCAATACGTGCGATTCAAGAAATTAATTTCCATATCATAATGTCCAATATTTTCTTATAGATCATAGTCACTTTGATTAAATACCTCTTAGACCTATGGGCTAATTAGGCAATTAGGTTAAGTTCTTAACTGTAATTCCATGTTGCGCAAAATTGGTCTTGAATACAATTGGATCTAAATAGCTAAAATGTAGCGAAGACAAGTCTGCTTATCCTTTAACTTATAATTTAACTTATACAAAGTTTATATTTAGGTATATATTTGAATAATTTTCGTTCTTAATGACGCAATCTTATCTGTAACCGAGATGCATAGTTACAAAGATTACATAACGAAGGACAATCGTGCATTTACAAATTGATAACTTGTCATTATTTGACATTTTATAATAATTTTATATATTTAGAATATTTTATATCATACATATATAAAATTTTAAAACGAATGTCGTCGTTAACAAGTTAATACTAAAAATAATAAAACAAATCGAACGATTTTATGATTAGCTAAAGTTGGTGTTAAAACAACATGCAGTAAAAATATCAATTTTGCTATTTATATTTTACATCTTAAAATGTTAATATTCTAGTTTCCTAGCCGATAGCAATATTGTTTAGGTTTAGGTATTTTTTACGCGGCAACCCTACACTTACCATAAACAACATTGTAGTAGGTGGACCTTTCAGTGACCTCTTTGCACCCTTCCATTTGTATAATGAAATAAACATAGTATGAAATGGATTCTTACAGTACAGGCGCCATTAGTCAGCATATAGATAGTAGAAAATATGAATGGTGATTTTTATAGTTTATTTTTATATCTCTTAAATCTGTTACTTTATATAATATATTTTTACATTTAAAGACTAGATAATTATACGCTGTCGCATTCGAATGTCGATACACTCACAATTAATTATTCGAATATTTGAATCAGGCTTTCGTGACAAATTGATAAGTTTTTCAAATTCTTGTGGATGATCATGTTTGTTACATTAGGATTTTAGTAGTTATTAACCTGTTGTGTCGCCGGGGCACACCGGCGGCCAGGCATAGTAGGTTTGCAATTATGTCTTCCATTCCAGCAATTGGTAGGTTAATTATTATTTAGTACCATTATTGTTTAAAGACTAGGTAAAAATTAGTGTATTTCTTTTGTAGCTTAATCAACGCGCTACGTTAGATGTGCTGCATATATTGATAGCCTGAATAACAGGCAAAGTTATCGGAATAGGTAATTATTATTGAAATAGTCGGTCGTTAAAGACCGCAGTAACATGTTTAGTTTACATTCACGCTGACGTTGTAACAAAATCATTTGTTTCGCTCAAATATACGATCTGGGTCATGGATCAAGGTGTGGCGTTTGATCTCATGGATTAATCTGTCTGTGATACAACTCACAAGTATATGAGTAATTCTGGTTGAACTGATTAGTCAGTTTTTGTTTATCGTGTCGGCAGTCTATGAAAAATAGTAGCCTTATTTATATCCTGCCCTACAAGATCTCTCTCAGTACGATAAGGTTTACGCCTGGGAACACACAGGCTTGGGAAGAGAGGGTTTTTATTTCGCTTGGGTGGTTAACAAGCATATGAGCACTTTCAGCAACAGGGGTTCCTATCGGGTCTTTCTGCCTCCTCGGAGAGGTCGCTGTGTTATCAGGGCAAACAGTAAAGACCGACTTCTGATAGCACGCTGTCTTCTCAAGGAGCTTGGATATGCTATTCCTCTCAAAAGTAACCCAGTAGGCTTTATATACAATAAAAGAAAATACACGAAATACGCTATTTTTTGGTAGGAAACTGCTTTTCTCTTCCCATTATTGCGATTGCCAAGCCTCAAATTATTTTTCAAAATAAATCACTTTGTGAACGTAATAAATCATTTTTTGAAAATCCTTTTCCTATATTTTTCTTTCTGACCAAGACAAATATTCTAAATCTCTTCTGTAAGTTCCCCGAATCATACGATTGCTAATAAGCATTTCAATCTTTTTTATATTGATATGGTTATCTTATATAAGTAAATTATTATTCGGTTTTAATATTAACAGCTGTATAACATAACCCGAGTATTAGCCGTAATTGACAGAAAACATCAGTTATCTAGCCTATCGTTAGTTTTCACAGTTCTTGCCGATAATCGACACAATTCATCTTGAGTGTAACTTTCCAAACATTTTCTAAAATCCCTCTTGGCGAAAACATCGATTAATCAAACGAAATAATCAAAGCGTATGAAAACACACGCTGACGACCAAATCAAGACATTGGAAATTCACCATTCAAAATAAACGCCAAGATAAAATTATACTAAAAACCAATACCTATAAATTGAGGTTTGTTACAGCATTAAACGAAGACCTCCATTTATGTGAAAAGACACCATTAAATGGGCTAACAACACCAACACCCGGCCACCTGCTTCACACCATTATATTGTCAGGATTATCGCCTAATGCCAGGGCCCTCATTACTTTGGCAGTAACGCGTTACGATCTATCCCCGCATCGAGTTTATGGGCCGCAAAACCGTTTTAATGTTACCGATTAAATTAGCTAAACACATCAAAATGTGGTGATTAAATACTATTATAAATAGCCGCGGATAAACATATTTGATCGCTGCTATTGTGATTATATATTGATGGAAAACTGTCTGTGTTTTAATTAACATGCTAAAGTTGATCGAGTTGTGGTACTGTTAGATCTTATAACACGACTAGCTGACCCACGAAACTTCGTCTGCTTCACATAAGAGAATTTGCCCAGTTGTTGCAACATTTTTCATTGATGCTTCACTCCTATTAGTGGTAGCGTGATGTTATATAGCCTATAACCTTCCTAGATAAACGGGCTATCCAACACAAAAATATTTTTTCATTTCGAACCAGTACAGTTAGTTCAAACAAACAAACTCTTTAGCTTTATAAAATTAGTATAGATATTATTTGGCCTGAGAGGTAAGACACAAGGAGATCTGCGTAAGTCTGCCATTGCTCTCCTTTTTATAAAAATTACAACTCCCGCACTAGGAGTAATTCCTGTGTCGCGGGCGACTTTACAAACATTCAAACAACGGTCACAAAGAACACATAGACTCGGAGCAACCATGAACAAATTTCTGTCCCGTGTGGGACTCGAACCCACAACACTCGGCGCAGTAGCAGTGGCGAGGCGACCACTTTAACCTATACTAAACATCCGTGCAGTCTTATCTAAGTTTCAATTCAACTGGGGCTACTTGTCTGGGTAAGGACTTCAACTCTACTGTAGATTGAAGTCTGACAGTCTTGTTTTGTGTTTCTGCCTATATGTAGTATTTCCAGGCTTTTAAAGGGCTTATTAGCTCTTATCCTTTCATCTAGTGCCTAAGTGCCCAAAGAAGTCCAGGACCCCCAGGGGTCCACAGGAGACTCGACGGGGTCTACGAAGGCGTGAAAAAAAAATAGGGGTTCACAATTCGTAACTGGGGGTCCACGAAAATCGATTTGCTTTCGATAGTGAAAAACTAAAATGTTGCCTTGACTTCACCTATCAATGTGGGCAGATAATGACAGATATTTTGAGGAATACTATTCGCTGCAAAACCGAGAATTTGTAAAAAATAAAAATAGGTTATCCCGTCGCTGTTTTTATAATTTTTTTAATTTTATCCCTATTATTTAACTTTGTGGTCTGAATATACCGATTTTACTTGGCGGATTAAATTTCTAGCTGCAAGGGGTCCCTCGGTACCAGCAAAATTTTGAGAGTGGTCGGTCTATGAGATAAGAAGTCTGGGAACCTCTGATCTAGTGGCTCATTTAGTGCTTAATATCACTTATAGACGTAATTGTGTTCATCTATAATGTAAAATCACAACCAAGCCGTTGGGTCGTTCATATACCCGCCCTGCTGCCTTTCATTTAGGAAAGCTCAAAGGTATTATTAGGTATTATCGGATGACATTTCTGACCGTCAACTGAAATAGATAGAATTATGGTTCCAACCAATACGTGTCATTAAGTAATAGCATTTCGAGGTTATGGTGTATCGATTATTGAAAATCTGGAATCACATACCTGAATCATTATTTCTTTCTTTCTCTTTGACTGACAAAAATACAAAGATAATGCAAGGGATCGCAGAATAAATTGCATACCGAAAATTTTACAAAAATTGTTCGGCACAGCTGTAATCGTAACAATATAGTAGATTTATAACCAATCTGACTCGTTCGTGACGGGGAAAGCTCTAAATCTTATCGGACACTTTCAACTGGCGTCTGTGCAAACAAATGGTGAGGCGAAAACATTATTCATACTCCAACAGCGAGTCATTCCTATTATAAGAAGCCCTCGGTTGGATCTGATTTGCTGTTTTAGCAACATGGAAAGTGATGATCTTCCTTAATGGCTTTGATTCTTACTTATAATAACTAGCAGATTCTATCTAAAGCTTAACCATTCAGTCTGATCGGTCAAGATCGGTGAGGTCGTATTGCTGCCTAATTTGCCAAAACCTATGTCATCTATCGATCTGTATGGTATTTGTATTAGTATTATTAGCAAGAATAATATATATTTTTTTTTTAATTTCAAACTACCTATAAATATCTTAATTTTTATGATACAAACATTTAACAGATATAGCTTAAAAATAAATACAATTCAGTGAACATCCGTGTCTGAACTAGATAACTCAATATCTGTGCTTCAGACAGCAGCGCTCTTCCCTTGAAGATTTCACTGTATACAAGACTGATCACAAATTAATTATTAATTAAGAGTTGTGCAGGGTAGGTAAGCCTCCTTGTGTGTAGTATGAGAGTGTGTGTATGTGTGTAGGAGAAGACTGTGTTAATAATGAAATCAAACTGATAGAAATTGCGTCAATCTCCATAAATACGGGAATAATTGATGCCAATATGGCAAAGTAGATAAAATAGCAAACTTTTTGATAGTATTGTGATTCACACGCATTTGCAAACATATATATATATACATATATCCGATAAGCTAGATGGAGTTGTTCGACTTTTACCAGGTAAAGGAAAAGTAAAACTATGCCGTCTTCCAGGCCCAAAATCATACTCTTCATGTTGTTAGTAAGAATAGTCTCGTAAGAAATGTAAATAATTATTCGCTTAACTATATATAAATATAAATAGCTATAGCTAGCATATCAGTACGAAAGACACTGCAGGAAAATATAAATGTGACACTATAAATAATTAAAGGTAACTTTCAAATTTTAATTTTATTTCAATAAGTAACACTCAGTGTAACGTCGAAGTTAAACGTAAATTAATAAATAAGATTTGAATTTTGAAGTACTTTTAGGTGGTTAATCGTTTTTCGATTGGAATATGCCATTGACGTTGATCTTATGTGATTATTAAGCTACGTGAACGACCTACGCTTCAATTTCATTACATCAATCACGTTGAAAATAAGTGAAAGCTATGCAGAATTTTAGTAAACAGAAAATACCTTCACTGTAGATGATTAGACGTCTATGTTTATAATAGTTCTGAGTTCTAAAACACATAAGTACTACAGACAAAATCAACTTCACAAATGTACCTTTCAATATGTAACGATATTCATCAGTGTAACTTCTTTGTAACAGAAAGAATAAACAAATACATCGACTGCACGGATGGCGTAATGGTCAAACTGGTCGCCTCTTTAGTGCCACTGCGCCGAGTGTTGTGGGTTCGAATCCCACACGGGACAAACTTTGTGTGATCCACAGATGGTTGTTCCAAGTCTGGGTGTTCTTTGTGTCCGCTTTTTGAATGTTTGTAAAGTCCCCCGCGACACAGCAATTACTCCTAGCGCGGGAGTTTTCTTTTTCTAGAACAACAATTTAAGAACATGGGTTTGAAGATTTCTGACGTAATTCAGTTGCTTTATTCTAATAAGCAGCATTGACGTTCGTCTCAGCTCTTATGTGAGTATTGAACTATGTAAACATTCTCGCGTTCCACCTGTGCGTCATTTCTGTTACGTCAGTCATAAACTTTTATAAGCACGATGAGAATAAAAGTGACGCTATCCAAAATTTGGATATAATATTCAAAAGATTGCATAGTCCAAATGTTTAGCGGAACACCGGTGGCCTGACACAATGAATTTTAATTATGTCTGGTATTCTAAGACTCGACAGACTGAAGAGATACGTTACTGTGAAACGTGTACATCAGGTTTATAATTATTAATTTTGTAGATTTCTTTCGTAGTTTATCTGTTGTTAATTTGTGAATGTAATGTTACGACCTAAATATTATAATACAAAATATAGATCTTTAAGATTTCTGACGCAGTTTATGGACTATTTGATTCCAATAACCTGTATTGACGTTAATCTCGTGTGAATGAAACTACGTAAATACTCTCGTGTTCAGCTGCGCGTCATCTCCACTACGTCAGTAAGAAACTTCTATAGCCACGTTGGGAACGAAAGACATTATCCAAAACTAAGCTAGCTCGGAATTGCACATAAAATAGGAATCATAGCCAGATGGTTAGCCTGGTCGGAACCTGTCCGGTTATAACACAAGTGATTCGAGTATGCGTCTTTGACAACCAAACCATCGATACCATACATCCCTTTATGGGGAGACCAATACCAATTGGACCAATTAGACCAATACCTTTACCTCCTCTTCTATCACTGGTGTTAGAATTCTGCATTACTTAGTATGGTCTAGATATGTGAATTGCCGAGTATGTTGGTACTACCATTCTATATTTCCATTTATTTTAACTTGGGCCATAAAGATGCATACCTACCTCTTCGCGGGAAAAGAGGAACGGCGAGGTTATGTCGGGCTCACCCGGGGCAAGATGGAACGTAATACTGACTAAACCTACCACGGTGTGCCAACTTGCTGGTGAAGGTGGGTCGCTGGTATTGAAACTACATCAGCGACCCACTTAGCAGTGTCCAACGCAGGCAAGAAATGCTTGCGGACGACGCCTCGGCACGATAGAGGGCGTCACTCCGAGGAATAAAAGTCGTTCCTGTTCCAATTTAAGTTAACGAAGATAGTATCTTGAAATTACAAAAAGAACACAGTCAAGATGGCTTATTGTTAAGCATCCATAGGAAACGACTATCTATACACTATTACGTTAATAATTTTGGACGTCAGATGTAGACCTCTATAATCTAGCATTCCAGTAAATTCCAAAATTATTCTTAATGATACAGCATAAACGTTATGTTTCAAAAGAATGTGAACACTAAACGCGATGTAAAAGTAATTTAGTAAGCGGCAACAATCCGTGTTTATAGAACATAACGTTTTTATGTGAATCTAAATAATATCAAACAGTAAGAGTTATGTTGGAGAGTTGTCTAGATTCCAGACATCGTTTCTTAATAACAAAACTATTGTTTTATGATTTTAGTAGAGCTGGATTTTAAATCCATATTATGTAACTTAACCAATCTTAAAATCCAGATGCAAGCTTATAAAAGGATCCAGTAATAGTAGATGATTCTTTACTGTACTGTATTTTTGGCGACTATAATATTATAGTCCCCAAAAATTACAGAAACGAACTACAGCGACACACATATGTGTTAGTAACATCTTTAAAGGAATCGGTAGCTGTTGAGAATAAATGGATCAGCCACTCTTGCAGTACTTTGATACAAAATCTGAGCCTGGATTCTGGAGTCATCATACTATTAATATAATCGTTGGCCCAGAGAAGCGCACATAAACAAAGAGCTTGCCGATTGTGAGTTAAAGTATTAGAAAATTCATAGTACTGGCACGTCGTAGCCTATACCAGTAAACGGCAATAGGTCCTATATTTCCTCGGAATTATATAATATAGCTTAAGAATTATGACTTCACAAATGGCGTAGTGGTTTGGCACCTCGCCACTGCCGCCGCGCCGAGTGTTACGGGTTCGATTCCAAAACAGGACAAAAATTCGTGTGATCCACAAATGGTTGTTCCGAATCTGGGTATTCTTTGTGTCCGTTATTTGAATGTTTGTAAAGTCCCCCGCCGAATTATAACTAGAGAGGGAGTCGACATTTAAAAAAAATTATAATTAAGAAATGGATTAGCTACAAATCTGCTTAATACTTCAAATATGTACCAGGGTGAAGGCTTGTTATAGGACTAGTTTTAATCAGCAGCGTTGCTCCCGTTTGCTTGGATAAAAAGGCTATAATATAAGCCCTGTATTAAACTGTCCCACTGCTGGGCACGGGCCTCTTCTCAGTGTAATAAGGGTTAGGCCATAGTCCACCACGCTGGCCCAGTGTGGGTTGGCAGACTTTACATATCTTTGGGAACATTATTGAGAACCCTTAGACATGCAGGTTTCCTTACGATGTTTTCCTTCACCGTTAAAGCAAGCGATGATTAACTATTTAATACGCACATAACTTCGAAAAGTCAGAGATTGCGCATCTTGGGATCGAACACGAGACCTCTGCGTGGCAGTCCCACGGTTTCCCACAAGGCTATCGCTTCTATAAACCTCTATGTCACTCTCCAATCCATAAACTCTAAGCAAATAAACATATGAATTGGTTGCTCCGTTTCAACGACAAAGAATGATAAACCAACAAACACTTTTAAATTAATAAGTTAGAAAATGTATAAAATTTTAATATATAAATGTATAAATGAAAGTTATTAGTTAATTATACCTTACTTTTCGCAGCGTTGATATTCATTCAGCCAACATCGTTTATGCATAGCCTATTTTTGCTCGACTGCGTCAAAGGAGGATAATGTTTTCGGGTGTATGTATGTATATGTATTCTTTGGCAAGCTCTGTAGCTTAAACTATTTCACAAATTTTAATAAATGAATTGTCATTACGTTTACTTTAATAGGCAGTGTCATAAAGTTTATTATTTTGGAAAACTAATATGGCAGCTTTTTGTCTTAGTCGGCGTTAATCCAGGATTTCTGGAGTAGGGTATTTTGTGTTTCAACAATTAGGCTTGTTGTCTTACCTGTAACAAAGAAACAAATAACATAAGTATAAAAAGAAACAATACATATGTATGTATATGTACATTCTACAGCAGATCTTTAGAAAAATACATTTATTATAGCGCCGATAGCTTAGATGTACCTTTGAACTGCTACACATAGGTCTCGAATTTGATCCCATGGCACACACCTCTAATTTTTCGAAATAATGTACTTACATACTAACGTTTGCAGTTTGGGTGCTTTTGTGTCCGTTAATGTTTGTGAAGTCTCCCGTGACACAGGAATTATTACTTGTGCGGGAGCTTTGTCTTTTATGAAATGAAATTAAAATAGTATAGAGTATCAAACCGCTACAGACAATTAATTTGATACCAAAGACTAAACCACTACGCTGGAGACTTGTCTGGAAACCAGCGACACTATGATGTTGTAGCATAGAAAAAAGGTTGTTTTCGACCTCACCTTCGCATTATCTATTTATTATTAATTGTTTACTTTTGGTATTAATTCCTTTTATTTCCTTATTTAATTTTAAGTAAACTTTAAAACAATGTAATGTTTCAACAAGCGATTAAAATTAGTTCTCTGTATAAGAAATCTAAGAAGATGCTAACAACAACAACAATGTTGTATTTATTGAATTAACCTGTTTTTATTATAGCATCTATAATAATAATTCAATTATTTTTCTCTTCAGAAAATTACAAATAAGAGGTACAATGAACTGGTAACAAGATACACATTGAATTTCGTGAGAGGCTGGTGCCTGCGATAGGTATCAGTATACTTGTGTTGCAGGTCGCCAGGGCCCCACTATAGTGCGTAACGTGCAACATAGTTATGCTATGGAATCATAGATCAACATCTATGGTTCCATAATATAACTATGTTGCACGTTATGTAGCCTCTATATGTATATAGTATACAATAATAATAATAATAATAACATCGAATTTAAAGTGATAATATTAAGGATAGTCATGCATTGTTAAAGGACATATAGGTGTGTGTATACATATGTGTGTGTTTGTATCTATAATAAATGATAATAATCATTATTATCTGTCTGTATGATAATTAAACCACTTGTAATCTGTAACACTCCTTGAGAACTTTCCGCAGAACAAGCTTAGCCTAGTGCGAGAGTGGTTATGTTACAATAAAATTTTTAAGCAACGTTGAACCTGTGAATGATTGTTGCAAATCCGAGAATTGTAAAAATACTTTATAGCAATAAAAATTATTATTATTATGGAAAAAAGTAAGACAACTCTCAACCTAGAAATAATTCGTATATTGAAGTGGACAACATTATTTTAAGCAACGTGCAAAATGTCAAGAATAAATATCAATTTCTGTCGATTACACAAAATTTCGTCATGTGTCGTATTTGAACCCACTTAACGTCGCAGGGACGAGACCACTTAACAACTATACCATTCGTGTCGTGTACAGTCATTCAGACCATCGTAATTATCTGCCAAGTAAAGCTGTACTTATCAAAACGCCATTGAATAGGAAATATCCATATCAGTGCACATATCCGTTCAACGTCCATGCAGCTAAATTAAAATATAATAAACTGTTTACGAATTGAAATTAAACCATTTTAATTTAACACTTTTATTACATAATTTTGAAACTGTTACAATACTACTATTAAACTACGACGGCTTCGATGGCGTAGTGGTTAGTGTAACCGACTGAAACACCTGAGGTCGCAGGTTCGATTCCCGCATAAGTCAAACATTTATGTGCATGGACATGGATGTTTGTCTTGGTCTGGGTGTTTCTATTATGTATAATATGTATGTATTTACAAAAAAAAGGATATATGTATGTTTTCCCATTGTTTATAAATATATTTTTATTTAAGTTTACACTTTCCCTGACATTTTTAATCTTTTTTTTGTTTAGAGGCTTTTATTACAGAATAATATGTTAGCCCTATCGTGGCTTATTCTTAGATACTAGCTTACTATGTAATGATAGGAGACAGAGGAAGTCGTTGTTGTACATATATCTCAAATAGGTCTAACGCCGCATTTGAAGTACTCACTTAGAATATTAATTTCGGTTGTTTTCAGCAGACATGTTCACAGGGAGACTAAGATGTTGATTGTCTCAATGTCTAGAAGTGTAATATTAATTATTATTATTTAATTATTTGTGTTTCTATTTACGCAGTATGTTTACGAATCTTTCGAATTGTTCTTATTACACATTGTTGAATATATTTGTTAATTGGCAGTAATTAGTTGAGTCCTAGAAGGTAGTTCAATTCATAGGTGTCTCTAGTCTGGCAATACGCCATCTAAATAGATGCGCTCCCTATTTCGTTAGAACTAAAATAATATATAGCTGGCCAAATGTGATAGTAATATATCAAAATTAATTAAATAGCTTTTTCCTTTGACTTCACCTGTGTTAATCCCAAGGGAAAGTATGCCTGCTGAGATACAAGTATATCTAAGTGTTATTGAGGCCCTGGTTTATAGCAGTGCCTTTAATCCAAAGTCTAAATATCACTAATCATATATTATTACATTTTCCTTAACTACTCGACCGATCATTATGAAATTTCGCATACACGCTGGCAGGAGAACAGAAAAGGACATAGGGTACCTTTCATCCAGGAAAAAGACTGTTACAAACCAAACCTAACTAACATTTACGGTAGCGAAGCTGCGGCCATTATCTATACTAATATTATAAAGCTGAAGAATTAGTTCGTTTATTTGTTAGGTTGAACGCGCTAATCTCAGGAAATACTGATTCGAATTGAAAAATTATTTCATTGTTGGATAGCTTATTTATCGAGGAAAGTAATAACCTATATAACATCATGCTACGATCTACGGGGGCGGCGCAGTAATAATAAACGCGGGTGAAACCGCGGCCACATGTAGTCTTGTATAAAATAAAGTAGTCAAATACCGTATGATTTTATATTAAGAATGAGTTCGTAGCTCCTAGCCTAGATTAGTTTATTGCAGCGTCGTCGACGTGCCTGCCTTTGACAAGCGACTATAGCCAGACAGGCACTTACTATCAGATTGCATATAAGCTTATTTTCCCCCGTAATAGTACAAACGACTTTTGACTGTAAGGATGGTGTAGTGGTTTAATTGATCGTCTTGCCGCTGCCACTGTGCCGAGTGTTGTGGGTTCGAAACCCACACGAGACAAAACTTTGTGTGATCCTCAAATGATTGTTCCGAGTCTGGGTGTTCTTTGTGTCCGTTGTTTGAATGTTTGTAAAGTCTCCCGCGACACAGGATTTATTCATAGTGCGGGAGTTATCTTTAAAATAAAATAAAAGAAATAGTACGACCTTTAAATACAGTGTGAATCTTCATAAAGTGCACATATTAAAATAAGTGAAACTAGACATCATTTTATCGGTAAGAAAAATAATAAAATTTATACCTATTTACATTTTTTTTGTGGTTATGGGCCTTGTACCAAGAAAACCTTGTAACTTTTGAACCAGGTGGTTAATCGTGTTAAAATAAAAACAGTAATAATAGTGAATGTGTAGGCAATACCGACGCAATAATATTCACTCTCAAAAAAAAAGCGGGTGACATAAAAATAAGGAACATTTTACAGCAAAACAGATTGCCGTACAGTGTATTTTTAAACATTGTTAAAAAACTCAACAGTTCGTCCCGATTGACCTACTTATTATTAATCGACGTTAATCGGTATCTAATCAGCTTTAATACAACATAAAAACCACATCTATATCCCAAACAAAATACTTTTTATGAGTGAGTACAAGTGCCACAATCGACGTCTCTAGTGAAGAAGCTGTACTGTGGCTGATTTGTTTGCTGATCCAAATATCAGTACTAGACATTTAGCAATTAGCGATTAGCGGTTGCGTCATGGCATATCGCAAACTTCTGCGTGGCGCATTTTAAAGAAAGAAGGGCTATATCCCTATCTCTATCGACGAGTGCAACATTTGCATGAAGGGGCTGACGCAATCCCAAGGTGTGTCATGTCCGCATGGATTCAGAGACAAACAAGAGGTAATACAGTGTTTGCAAACTATACTTTGGAAGGATGAAGCCCAGTTTACAAGAGATGGTATAATAAACAGCAGAAATTTACTTCTACTTTTCAAGTGAAATTTTAGATAAATGTTTGGGCAGCTCTTATTGACGATATGTTGATTGGTCCACTTATACTCCTAAGAACATTGTCTGGAGAGAGATTTCTTTAACTTTTAAGGGATGATCTCCCATTACATTTGGAAGATGTACCCCTAATCTCGTCGCAGAATGTTTCTGCAAATGGACGGATGCCCTGCAGGGCATCCGTCCATTTGCAGAAACATTCTGCATAATGTGCACATTATGCAAGAATCGTACGTAATTTAAATGACAGCTATTCCAATAGATGGATTGACCGATCACCGATTGATATTCACCCGATCTGACACCCCTTGATTACTTTCTGTGAGGGACAATGAAGCAGAGAATTTATAACTCTCCCATCAATAGTGAGGTAGAACTGCAGGAGAAGATTTTAAACTGCGCCAGTGCAATAAAGGATGATCCAGCAATGATGAGATGAGCAACGCAACAGATTTTGCTTCGAAGTACTATGTGTTTGCAACAACGCGGTAGTCAATAAGTGGCACTTCTAGCCCAAGTGTATGTTTAGTAATTTACAAAGGGTTAGGATCTAGGTATCAAACTACCTGAGATTAGATAATGCAATGTTTGAACAAAGATGCACGTGGTGTTGGTAAGGTCTTTGTTTAGCCTCTCATAAAAAGTGTTTTGTTGGGATACAGGTGTGGTTTTAAAGCTTATTAAATACCGATTAACGTCGTTAAATAATAATTAGGGGCAATCGGGACGATTTGTTGAGCTTTTTAACAATATTTAAAAACACTGTACAGAAATCAGTTTTGCTGTAAAATGTACCATATTTTTAGGTCACCGGCAATTTTTTGGGTGTGAATAGTATTGCGTCGGTATTGCCTACGCTTTCACTATTATTATTTTTGTTTCCACATGATTAACCAGCTGGTTCAAAAGTTACAAGGTTTTCTTGGTACAAGGTCCACAACTACTAAAAGAAAATGTAAATAGGTATAAAACGAAGAATATTTTTTTTAGATTTGTTTTTATTATTTTTCCTACCGATAAAATTATGTCTAGATTCACTCATTTTAATATGTGTACTTTATGAAGACTCACACTGTAAAAGTTCACAGATCCCCATTGATGGGGATACTCAATGGGGATATGTGGTATAACCCTATAACTACATCTTACAGTACCACGATGCAGGACCAAAATAATACTGGCATAAATCAAAACGAACGTGCAGTCTTCTGCTAAATGTCTTATGATGAATATTATGGCAGTATGAGTAAGCAGTCTAGACACAGTTTAGTCTGAAGCTGCCGCTTGATAAACTGTTATACCGCTAAATAATACAATGGTTATTTTTTACTGGCGTTACACTAACAATACATCAAATGTCATGTCAAATGTAAGAAGACTCCTTGACTTGTCAGATTTGACGGACTGTTAAATATTTTCCACGTCAATCAATTTTCAAAACTGGTTCTGTACGAACATGGATTTACGTCGGTTTCCTTGAGGGGTAGGTAGAGACTACGGATTTCTATTTGCTGAGATCCTGACATAATTATCTTGCTTCAATCACTGTCCTTATATTGTTCAGGAATCCTCCTCGATTTCAGATACCCCAGATTTTATCCCAACCACGCCGTGAATAGACCCATCGGAATAATGAATTGACAATAATGATATTTGATGTAGAATAATATTTTGAAGCTATAGTAAATAATACGACTTGTTTATAATCAAAGGGTAGATGACTTCAATTTTTTTATTATTTAAGACAAGTAATTACATTATCCAAACAATTAAAACAAATAATTTTTAAAATCTATTCGTAAATAAAAACATTCAAACGTTTCAAATCGGCTAGTAGGCGTAGTTGTCAAATGACAGAAAAAGGATGCACGATACAAACAATGACGTAATCGCTATATAAATGCAGCTGTCCGAAGGAGAAAGCGAGATATCCCATTACACGCCTACTATTAAAATATAATTTATTTCGTCATTTTGCAATCAACTTCGATACTGTTCTCACAAAAGGATTTGTTTTGATTGCTATATTCTATTGTGTGTAAAATAATATACAAAACCAATCATAGGCTTCACCTTATTATTGATATTACCTATTATACTTAAAAAAAAATACTATTTTTTTATTACTAGGTTTGTCGAAAATATCCAACAACATTGAGACAAATATGTAAGGAGGTTATCCTAACGATTCAGCTATTGATAAAGTTAGATTATCGATAAAGTCAATAAAGATAATTGATAAAGTCCATATCATTTGTAATTTATTTATTAGTAACATAAACTTAATAATTTTCCTATTGTATCACCATTTCTGGCAGAAAATTCGGTTAAAGAATCTGGACAAAAGCAACATCCACAGGACAATCTCACCTGATAACCATATCCAGTACATCTTCCTTCTCGAAGACTTTGCAGTATAGATGCAGGACCTTCAAACAGGTATATTGGAGGCCGGTCCAGTTGACTTCGGCGGACTTCAGGGCCTCGTCCCAGGGGCAGTTCTCGTGACGTGACAGGCACAACATGCCGTCTACCGTGGTCTCCGTTGGAGGCATTTAACTAAGTTTCTTTGGTCCCACTTTGGTATAGTTTTTGATAAGTGTCATGAGCTGAAGAATGACGTCGCTTGTTGTAAAGATTTCGTTGGTTTCTTTTTTTATATGTTGTAGCTTATATTGTAGCTATAATAAATAAAGTAGTTGGCTTTTTATTATTTCTTATATTAACGTCAAATATACTAAATATTATGGCAGTGGGCATAAAGCTAACACGCCACGTATGTTTACACGCCGCTTACTAAACGTGATTTGGTTTAATGCTCTTTTGAAATACAACTACTTTTATTAAAATAATTCGAAAAACAGGATTACTGAGATCAATTTTTAAACAAAGAAATCACTATTGAGTTATGACGTAATAATTTGATAGCTGTAGAAGTAGACAATGGACAGAGTGCCTACTGCGAGTTTGTTTTACGTTAGCGCGATCGTCACGTTTATGACGTTCAGCACTCCGATTGGCCCGCTTCAAGCTCTTAATCAATCAGAGAGCCAAACGCAGTAAACGTTTCGATCGCGATAACGTAAAGACCACTCGCACTAGGGACCCAGAATATTCTATAAAAAAAAGTTCTTTCAAAGAAGTCAACTACGCTATTTATTTTTCTAGCTCATCAGTACATTCTATAGAGTGCCATTTCCTGAAAAATGACGGCGCATGTATTTAGAGATTTCGTTCTTTATTTAGAATCAGTGAGAGAATAACCTTAATACCTTTTTACGGCTAAGCCACTCAACCGATATGGATGAATTTGGTACAGAGATACTCTAAAACTTGAGGAAGGAAATAGGCTACTTTTTATTGACGCGGTAGAGCCGCGCGCAAAAACTAGTCGGCTATAAGCTAGTTTAATAACAGCTAGAGTTATCCTATATCTGCGCATGCGCTGTATCGACGATATAATGTAATAGTAATTTAGTTCACATTCCAATAATGAGACTATTATCGATTATAAACTCAGATTTTAATAGATCAGCTCGCTCGCAATGTTTAGTAATAGCACTTAAAACTGTAGTCAGTTTAATATTTCTTACATTATATCGGACGATGCTCTTCTAAGTGCTAATCCATACTAATGTTATAAATGCGAAAGCAACTCTGTTTGTCTGTTTGTTACACTTTCACGGCTAAACCGTTGAACCCATTTTGAATTCATAGTCATAGATTTTAATGACACCCTAGCCGACTGCGACACGTATCTAAACGGCATCATGTTTACGTGTTCTCCGAGGTTTATTAAAGCGTCAGTTTGCGTAAATGGTAACTAATCCACGAACATGAACGATCTGCGTGGTCCATTCTACGTCTCGGACTCATTAAAGACTAGTTGGCAAATGTACAGAGAAGATTCTCGCATTTTTAACAAAATTTCGATGACGGATGACGCTCGATGCCATTCGATTCGACGACATTCTGACATCAAATATTCTGATATCTACAAACAAAATTCGTGGAAAGGAAGTCACGGATTACATTGCTTTGTTTCTGAGTTATTTGTGTTTTATCGAGTGATTGATGAAACGCTGGTCCTGCGAAATTCAGTCACTGTGTCATGTCATGATAAATATAATACCGATTGAAGTGATATCATTGATAAACAATATACAATGAATATTCCAAGACTGCGTTTGCGGGATATCATAAAATTCCAGTCTTACGTTTTCCGAGGCAGGCGAAGTGTTTTTTGGTTCATCGTTTAGGAAGTTTTCAGAAGCATCACGTTTTTTCTATAGTAAATATACGATCCTTATATACAGGTTGTCCGGTAATTGATGGATAACCTGGAAATGTCTTATAGTGGAACTGATGGCCGTTCAGAAAAAAAATATGAAAAGAAATCTATCCTAACTACTACCTGAGATAGGTGTTTTTTTATAAATTACCATGTATAACTTTCTCGTATACTACGATATAAATGAATGAAACCCATCGGTTTTATGTTGTTTTATTATTAAAAACTAATTATGCTAATAGATAGACAGTCAAAAGTATGCTATGCTAATATAGCTTGCACTTTTTAATATAAATATATTTTTTTAAGGTCATTATTAAGGTCATTCTTACTACTAATACAAATAAATATCAAACATAAATTGATTTTGAATTAATTAATCTCTTCACGCGACTAAGCATTATAGTATCAATTTCAATCCTTCAAATTCGTGTCTGAAATACAATATTGAAAGCAACATTCATGATATAACATTCAACATATCGTGAGAGAGTCCGTCGACTTTGAATCCCGTTATCATCATGAATCTAGTAATACAGTGAACTTTTAATTATAATAATATAATATTCTACCACATACACACAACACCATCTAGTCCAAACTAAGCAGAGCTTGTACTATGGGTACTAGACAATGGATAAACATACATATATATATTTTTTTTGTAAATACATACATATTATACATAGAAACACCCAGACCAAGACAAACGTCCATGTTCATGCACACAAATATTTGTCTTGTGCGGGAATCGAACCCGCGACCTCAGGCGTGGCAGTCGGTTACACTAACCACTACGCCATCGAGGCCGACATTTTATTAAGCGGAAATTAACGTATAGTTGTGTAATTATCTTATAGAAGCAACTCTAAAACTGTTCCTTTATGATTCGAGATCCTAACTAATATTATAAATGTGAATGTGAGTTTGTTTGTTTGTTACGCTTTCACGCCTTAACTACTCAACCGATCATCATGATATTTGGTATACACGTTGTCAGGGATGCAAGAAATGACAAGGTACCCTTGCATAAAAAAGCACTGTTACTAATGTAACCAATCTTAACCTACATTTACGCGAGCGAAGCCGCGGGCAGAATCAAGTATTATATATAATTTATATAGTATAGAATGACATTGAATTGTACTAGGCGCTTCTTAGTAGCAATTCAATGTAAGAACATAATTGGAAAGAAAGGAACGCATCACACACCCTCGGATTACCCACCCCAACTATTGCAATAGAAAAAGATTATTAATACCGAACTCCTCTGATGATGGGCAACCGTCCTGGGATCCAGGCATACGCCTGGAATACTCCAACCCGGATTTACATATTATTTGTAGGTCACACCAACTATTGTTCTGTGTACAATTCGAACCAATACCACAACGCATTAGGCGTAGAGAAGTCCACTTAACTATGGCGCCATTAGTCTAATTTATGTGTGTATGTGTATGCGTAGTCACGTTCGGCAATACGCACAACGCACTGATAAGTTAATTGTTTATGTTTAAGTTAAACTGAGTACAAAAACTAAGTAAGTCTGCATTATGGATTTATGATATAGGCTACATTGGGCGTAAGTCCCTAAAGGGAGATCTGATTACACACCTACATAATATCGTCATACGGTTAACCCAATTAAGTCCATATCACATTGCCAGCCTCTGTTCTACTACTAAGAATTTTCTTACAGAAAAATCCAATAACTCTATTCCCGACCTGGGAATCGAATCTAGAACCTCAGGAGAAAGTCAAAGTCAGAAATCATTTATCAATTTGGTCACAAAGTAACACTTAGGACTGACGTCACGGACGTCACGTAAATTTTTCTCGTTTCTGACCGCATAAATTACAAATTATAATTTTTGTTTTTGTTGCGCTCGCAACACCAGACTTTCATTCGCTTATTTCGTTAGAAAAATGTTCGCTATGCTGCCTACCCAAGCCACGTAGTTTTACAGGTTCCCTGCTTGCGGTGCGTTAAATTCCTTTCTAAAACAAACGCTGTGCAATAGCACAGCGTTTGTTTTACAAAATTCAAACAACGGACACAAAGAAAATCCAGACTCGGAACAACCATTTGTGAATCACACAGATGTAAGTGCCGTTTGGTATTCGAAGCCACAAGACTCGACGCACTGGCATGGCGAGACGAACACTTAAATCCCTACATGGTGTAGTGGTTCCAGCGTTTTTTTTGTGGTGCAGTCTATCTTTCATTAATCCTTATTTTTTATACGTGGTGATATGCTTCTACCTCCTCGCTACAAGGGGAGGCGAGAGGGTAATGTCGGAGTCTCTCGAGACTTCGGGCTCGCTCTTTTGAATCCTAAGGCATTTATCAAATGCACGATTTGGCACTGACATAGACACAGGCGAATACGTAGGCACTCAAGTAATGCATCAAAATCGATAATGCCGTTCGACTAATTAAAAATGTAGTAGCCACTTCACTCGCTTGTCAATTGACGTGGAAAGATAAGCGGATGCATTTCATATTAACTCTTGATGGATCGGATCCAAAAATGGTCGTCGAAATATTAATATTTTGGTCGAATATACGGATGTTTTACTTGCGTTTCTGTTGTTAGATGATAAAGTTTCCGCCATTTTAGAAGGTTAAATATAAATTTACGTTTATGATGCAATGTCTCTCGTAAGTAGATATACAATTATGTCACAATATTCAGTATTAACGTCGTGCAGTGGGTAATTCAATAAATTAATTAGACAATAATGTTCACACTAAAATTTGTGGTGAAGGATATTACATATTATTATGTATTTGCCCGGTGTACATTTTAGCTGTGCGTGTAATGGTGAGTGCAAATATAAGAGAAGAGAAATACTAAAATAAAAATATCTCTGACTTTTCGAAGTTATGTGCGTTTTAAATAGTTATTTATCGGTCACTATAAGAGTGAAGGAAAACATCGTGAAGAAACCTGTATATCTGAGAGTTCTCCATAATGTTCTCAAAGATATGTGAAATCCGCCAACCCGCAGGCAGCCCTGGGCCAGCGTGGTGGGCTATGGCCTAACCCGTCTCACACTGAGAAAAGGCCCATGCCCAGCAATAGGACAGTTTAATACAGGGCTCATATTATTATTTATATTAAGTTATTCGCGATAATAGCAATACGCATTGTACCTAGAACAGGTTTCGTTCCCCATAAGAACCTTAATATAATATAGCTGAAAAGAATATACAAAGGCGTCTTCTATAAATTTAATAACATTTTAATCTCTAAATCAAAACGGTAAGGTACAGCGGACACGCGAATTATAATGACTCAATGTTCTCGAGACACTGAACAGATTTGAATGAAAGGCGAAATAAATTCTGTCTTGAATTAGCCCGTACATATCATACAGAACACATTCAGTTATATGCTGTTATACGGTATTTTTTTGCACGAAATACATAATATGCTCTGATTAATAGTCAAGATAATTTTGAGGTTACTGCATATCAATTGTCAAAAGTGTTTATGCGAAACAGGATTGACAGTGGATCTGGAAAAATCGCAGTTACTTGTTTATCAGACTTTTATTGAGAAAGAAAATTTTCCGACATTAGTGTAAAAGAAATCCAACTGAGAATAGAACTCGGGATGTTATGATCCACAATTGCGTGCGCGCATTTACACCACTAGATAGAAGTAGTGATTGTCTTTTTAGTCCCGCGAGAAGTCTAGTGTACGTATATTCGAAGTAGTAAATCTAATAATACAAGGGTTATGGGTATGGAGTCCAGTGACCACCTCGTCACACGTTTATTAAACAAACGAATCGAACAAATAAAGGATGCGCGATGCAACAAGGAAAGGCTCGGAGCGCGACCTCTTCGCGTCGGAAGTTCTAATTTAAACAATTCGCTCTTTGACGGCCATTGTCTCCTGCTGAACATTGTTACACGCTTAACGTACGCGTAATTTGTTTACTTCTAATATTGTATACATTTATGAATAGCCGTCGACAGTCTTGGTCACCAAGGCCTGTCATGCAGCAGGAATGCAGTTCGTATATCATCACGACACGCCAACCTCAATAACATACTCGGTAAGGCTCTTGTCACCGTTGGCTTTCCGGCTCAGTTTGAACCGGCTTGGTACGCGACGATGGTATGTCATTTCTGCCATGGAAAATGGGTAGGCCCTAAGTGTGGGACACAACTTATGTCGACACCCTTGCACTGTGACATCTTCCTAGCACAGCGGTTGTGGCACTGCTGCTGCATCAGTGGAAGCGCTCAAACGACGCAAATATCATAACCGTTCAAATCAATATTTGGGCCGTTTGGTGTCGAAAGACTGGAGCCATGGGGTCCAAGTGCTAGGTCTGTTTATAAAGACCTAGCTACAAAGCGGCTGACCGACGCTTCGCGTGACCAGAGGGCTGGTATTTTCTTTGCACAAAGAATAAGTATTATCGTTCAACGTGGCAATACTGTCAGACTTCTGAGCATGTTTTCAATTGACGACGATGTAGCGTAATATTATGACGCTTTTTAATTTTGTTGTTTTAGTTTTACTCTTTAGTTTATGAATTGTCTGATAAGCTTACTACTGTTTTGTTGGCTTAAAGAATCTTAGTGTGTCTTGGCAACCAACACGAGAGAACGCCACTTTCTTCAGTCTTTAAACGCTTCCAGCCAGTTGCTGGTTTGAAGCTCTCGCAGTAATACTTAGCTATCTTTAAAGTGGATTATTTAGTCTCATCTTATTGGGTCTTCGGCACTGGGTCTGCTTGTAGTATGTTCAGAATGTTTATGATATGTATCCGCTAGTAGATTACAAGTATGCTGTCTAAAATGTGATCACAATAACTCGTCTTTGAGTACCAATATACAATATAAGGTAAACATAGCAGGACGAGCATCGCTTTTACTATGCTGAACATAATGATTGTACCAACGAAATTTCTTTAAAACTGTAAATTGAATCGTGCACAAAGTATGTGCATGTGTTTGTTCTAATTCTTCACAATTTGTAAACTAAAGAAATAAAGTAAGCCAATATATAGGCATAAAAGCCTCAAAGCGATTATCCGATGTAAGATGGCTCATATATTATAATTCTATATTATAAATGCAAAAATATTATACGGTATGTCAAATTTAATTTGTATTGCAGCGGAGCAATTGGTTTACATATTTTTATGCATAAATACATTAGATTACTGAGTCGGGCAAACTGTTTTTAGTTTATGTTATTAACTGTCAATTGTTAGCCAGATATCATTAAAAACATATTGTGTCTTACCGCCAGTGTGCCGCTTTGACTCAATAGGATAAGTGTTATCGGGTATTTAAGTGGTCGCCACACCACTGCCACTGCGCCGAGTCTTGTGGGTTCGAAACCCAAACGGGACTAAACTTTGTGTGATTCACAAATGGTTGTTCCAAGTCTGGATGTTCTTTGTTTCCGTTGTTTGAATGTTTGTAAAAACCGCCGCGACATAGGATTTATTCCTAGTGGTGGAAATGCGTTTTGAAAAACAAAGAAAATTAAAAAGAAATATTAAAGCCGCGATCAGAATCGAATTAAGTATTTATGAAACACAGTTATTGTGAACACTTCCGTGATAGATTAAAGAGGAAACAGAAAGCACAACCAGCTGCCACTAAACAAATCACAGACGAACACGCAACGACAGCACTGCGCAGATAATAATAACAAAACAGCTTATTAATTATTTCTTCGAATCAGACTTTATTTATCTACAGTTAGTAAGACTTATAACCAATGCCATTAATTCAGTAGTATTTATTTACTTCTACATATTTACACTTACAAGTAAACAATAGAAAACAAGTTGCAGGCAAGCTACAATATGGTTGCCTAGTGTGAGTTGTTTTTACGTTAACGCGATCGAACCGTTTACCGTATTTGGCTCTCTGATTGGTTAAGAGCTTGGAGCGGGCCAATCGTAGCGCCAAACGTCATAAACATGTTGCTCGCGTTAACGTAAAACAAACTCGCACTAAGCATTCTGTCGATACTGTGTAGCTGTTAGTTATTAATTGTTGATATAGAATACTACAGCTGGCAATGAAATTCGTTGTTGTAAATTAAATACATGGCCGGTTGAAGGCACGTAACTGTAAACTGTCGATCGACAACAAACTGCTGATATACAAAATTATCCTAAAACCAATATGGCTGTATCGCGCACAGCTGTGGGGAAGTGCTAGCGACTCCAGTATAAACATAATGCAAAGGCTGCAAAATGGTACATTTAACCATTGCAAATGCATCCTGGTTCATCACCATAAGAAGAAGAACCATAAGAACTGTTAAGGAGTTAAAACTAGTAGGGAATCAATATAAAACGCGGCTAGAAAATCGCCCAAATGACCTAGCTACTGCGTTAACAACTATTAGCTACACTACGACACGACTTTAAACGCCATGATATCCAAAATCTTGGTGATAAATGGTGAAGGATGAGGGACCTCGTAGCGAGGCGCTCTTTCAACATGATAAAAACGACACAGAATAAATCTGCTGATAGTTTAGGACTGATTTTATAGATCAACATATACAAAAAATTAAAATTAATTACTTGAACACTGACTGCATATCTTCAATTAGGTATATTAGCTTACAAGCTTTGGGGTCAATCTAATTAAGAAAATTTGCAGAAAATCAACGGTATAAAAAGCTTTAGAGAGGTATTTTCTGCAAACGCAAATTTTATGTTTTTGTATATTTTTACAGCTCTTGTCATTGCCACTCCAAACATACATCATGAATTTTTAAAAGTTTCCAGACAGATATTCTATTACCTAGCGCTTAAAAAACGATATTTACAAGTACGAGTGGTCAGTCAATTTTTTTTTTAGTTTAAGCTCAGCAAAATGCGTATTTTATGAATAAAACGTAACTTGTGTACGAAGGCTACAGTTAAGGTAATTGTTGACCTGGTAAAGTATAACTATAAATCGCTTTTTGTGTCAGCTTAAGAAAAAATCGGCCGACTTCAAGCTCTTACATTAACAAGCACCGTAAAAGGCTTGTAATTAGACATTTATAAAACGGTCCAGTTTATGTTTAAATGTAATTAGGTACGTGACTTGGATACCAATTTATTTATATGTAGTTTCTCAACTTAACATTTAAATAAAAACAAGCTTGAAATAATTTCCAGTCAAGTTTCTAGATTTCAATGAGAGCATCATTGTTATGCTGAGCGACCGACTGAGAGAAAATACTGTAACGAAGAACACGAATACTTAAAGTCAAGCAGTTGTTCTAAAAACTCTTTAGACAGACCTTCCCTATTTAGACAGCCGTGCTATTCTGTAAAGACTTCGTGTCGAACTCACATGTCAATTCGAAGTCTATGTAGATTTCACAGAGAATTCAGAAGGGTGTTCGATTGTGATTCCTTAGAGAATAAATTATTAATGCTGGTTTTGTGGCAAATTAAATGTTATAGATATGTAATATTGTATAATAGACGTATAACACAGAGTAGTTAGCTATAATTGATTTAAATGTTATTTAATATACAACACCCAGGTGTTGCGTTGTTTTCACAAAAAGGTTCCTTGTAAATGCCAGCATTTAGAAGAAACTTTTTGTGAAAACAGCACCAAATTCAATATTTTAAGTTTGTTGAAAAACATATCTCTTACACATAACTTACATTGTGCATACTTATACCATTAAATATCTTAATGCCAATTTATTTCGTTATTGAACTATAAAACTCTGTATGAATAATATTAACTATAATTTCAGAAACAATACCAAATGCTTATTTTCTGTACCGATTAATCTATTTTTAGCATATTTCCAATTAACTTTTTCAATCCAATTTGAATTCGTCAAGATCTGCATTCGCCTCGACGTGTACTTGAGTCATTCACGTGTGCGCAAGCGCATGCGTTCTATTTCTTACGTTAATGGCATTATGTAATCTTTGACCGCGGCCACTCAATTTATTTAGTTTTAACTGATGCATTTACTTTGCGTCAATACTAAACATGGGGATTTGTGTCTGTTTGTTTTTATTGCCTGACATCAAAACGGCTGAACCATTTTCTGCGATAATTTACTTAATGTGAAGAGAAAAACATAGGATTTAAATCTCCAGTTACATATAGTTATATATAAATAATATATAAACAATAAAGTATCCAAATACAGCCTAGTTTTTACGCATAAATAAGATCTAGTACTGAGTAAAATAGTACAACTTATATGGTTACCATCAGCCCTATTTGGCATAATTACATTTTAATTACCTTTAAATATCTACCAGCCATTAACGAATGTACGTTAGGCGTAGTAATATATTTATCTTTTTGTTTTTAAAGCTGAATGTTGTAATACGCGTAGGCTTGGATGATGAAGAACTAATAGACGAAAACTCTTGAAATCTTGACATTTGAACAGAAATTAATATTAATTTGTGTCACGAAATGTACAGCGAAGCTTTTTTGGGTGGCTTAATTAATCGAGTTATGTAAATATTATTTTTAAATGAAGATGTTTAGATCTTGTTCGGGTGTAGAGTAAATATTTTGTATCTATAGGATTATAGATGCGATAAAAATATGAATGTCGATAATCTTACGTTGCTGGTGCCACCTGTCTAGTTAAGTCTGCAATATAAGCAAATCCAGTACGTTGCCGTGTGTTCTCGGCTAAAATTAGATACTCGGTCGACACCTTTCGAGTTGTCGAGAAACTGCGGACCATATTACAGGTGACTGGCGCTGCTACAGCCATCTTTAAAGTTTACAAGATGTAGAACAGCTGTATAGTATACTATGAGGATTGCATAGTGAATTACTACTTAATTCGACTGCAAACACAAATGCTTGTTCCGAGTTTGTAAAGTCTCTCGCCATACAGGATTTATACCTAGTGCGGGCGTTGATTTATTTAATAATAAAACATGCTTAATAATGTCTCGCCGTGATCATGGCTGCTGAAAAGCAACCGAAACCTCGGGGAAAGCGTAAACTTAAATCTAAAAGTTGTAGTAAGTAGTTATGATAATTTAAATAGCTTAAACAGTAATAAAGTTGAATACTATCAAAATTATGTAATAAAAGTGTTTTAAAATAATCAACGCGATAAAATCCTTATAAAGTAGTTGAATTTCAATGTTATCTTTTTTCTTTTTATATAAAAGACGGTACTAATTAAGGCACTAACCCCAGGTATTTTTATAGAATTATTATTTGAATAACAATGTGAATAATTGCCGTTAATACAAGAACAAGGATTGCAGCTACGATACTGCAAATATATATGTATATATATATATTATATCTATAATATACAATTTTGAGGCTTATCTCTGGAACTACTAAAACAATTAGAAAATTATTTTAGAAATAGTTAGTAACAGCTACTAATCCTAACTAATATTACAAATTAGAATGTGAGTTTGTTTGTTACGCTATCACGCCTGAACTACTCGACCGAAGACTTTACAAACATTCAAACAAAATACTCAACTAATAAAAGTACCTACTCGTATTTGCTAAAAGAAATTATATCAAACCTATTATCATATGAGTAATAAAACCAGGTGCAACAAACACATCTACGTGACTATTGACAAGTAAGAGTGCACTGCGCTAATTAAATGATGGCTGCAACACCAAATATAATTGTGATATATTTGTACAAGTACACAATCATAATCTATATATTAATACGTGAAGCAAAAACCTTGTACCCCTTTTTACGAAAATTTCGCGCACGGAGGAGTATGAAATTTGGCACAGTTAAAGTTTATAGGGCGAATCCTAATATTTATATAAAATATATATTAGAAGTATATGAAATTAATTAAATAACACTACACGCACACAACCAGGCATATGACACACGCAGTCGAATCGAGTTCGTATTAGATATTTCGGCATTGTTCGGCTGATGTCGTAGAATTCTTCGTAACTATGGTTACATATCTTAAGTATTGTTATAGGTAATAAAACCTTAATAACACTCAAACATAAAATTTTAATCCATTTTGGTCGAATTTCGACCTCTTGGCGACCACTAGTGTAACTAGTTAAGTACAGCTGTAGCAATAGTATATTGTAAACCATACTAACCCTAACCAATATTATAAATGCGAATGTGAGTTTGTTTGTTACGCTTTCACGCCTTAACTACTTAACCGATCATCATGAAATATAATATAATATTGTCTTAAATTTACGCGAATGTTATACATTGAAATTAAACACTTTATATAGATTTTCTCGCGTTGTTTATTTTACTTTAAACATTTTTAGAACATAATTTTGAAAACTCTAACACTACTATATCTTATGTTCTGAACATTGGGACAACTACCATCTTAGTTTCCCCGTGAACATGGCTGCTGTAAAGCAACCGAAATATAAATAGTTTAATTAAATTAAATAGCATAGTAAAGTTCAATAATAGTAGTGTTAGAGTTTTCAAAATTATGTAATAAAAGTGTTTAAAGTAAAATAAACAACGCGACAAAATCCGTATAAAGTGTTTAATTTCAAGGAAATATAATACTTTGACTTTGGTAAAGGAAAACATCGTGAGGAAACCTACATGTGTGAGAGGTCTCCATAATGTTCTCGAAGATATGTAAAGTCTGCCAACACGCACTGGGCCAGCGTGGTGGAATGGCCTAACCCTTCTCACACCGAAAAGAGGCCCGGGCTTACTAGTGGGACAGGTTATATTCAGGGCTGATATTGTATAACCTAAAGCACATTTCAATGTGTGGATTTTGTAGTAGCAGAATAAAGCTTGGAGATATATACGCTCCTTATTATGTGGCCCTATATATCAATAGCGAAATGTGGGTGGAAATAACCTCCAGAATTACAGGTGTGAATCATATACATACGTATGTCTACTTATACCATACACATGTATTTAAGTGATTACATGTAAATCAACGCAATCATATATAACAAGAATAAATTTCCTAAATTAAAAATTAATGTCAGTAATGAGAATTCTTGATTCCCTTTTTTTTTCTAAAATAAGACGTCTCCCGCGCTAGTAATTAATCCTGTGTCGCGGGGGACTTTACAAATATTCTAACGGACTCAAAGAACGCCCAGACTTAAGACAACAATTTGTGGATCACTAAAATTTTTGTCCCGTGTTGGTATCGAACACTCGGCGGCGGCAGTGGCGAGGCGACCACATAGACCACTACGTCATCCGTGCAATCAAAGAATACGTTTTTGTAGTCTTTAAGCGTATTTATTAATATGCGGTAGACTGATTTTCAATCAAGTAACTAGCCCTGACGCTCAATCAACGATACCAAAATCACACATATTATACGAAGGAGCACAACTGTACAACAAATTACCAGATGAAATAAGAAACACTATAACCCTATGTCAAAAAACATTTTTAATTTACCATGTATTACCTTATTTGTAATTTGTACGTGGGGGAAAGCTTTGACGTATACCTCTCTGCAAGGCGACGGAGAGGTTACGTCGGGCTTACCGGGGGAAAGACACCCCGGTAATACCGACTAAACTTACCACGGTATTCCTCGACATAACCATAGACGGCGGAGTCGCGCGAATCGCTTTCACATGCAATAGCGACCCCGCCGAGGTTTCGGCCCGCGCCGTGTGAAACGGCAGGCTTGTCCTTATGGGGGACGAAGACACGACTCAGAGGCGCACGTGGCAACGCCGCCTCTCGGACTTGGTGCTGATCGGGTGGTGAGTAAGCCCACGAAGCCCACCACCCCCAGGCCAAACCTCAGAGTACCATCTGTTACCATAACGTAACTCAGACTGTATTTTATAGAACATACTTAAGTTATATAGAATCTCAATAAGTGAACTGTACATATTCTTTTTAAGAATAAATAAATACTTAACCCGAAAACATGTCTTTGGTGCCGTAAGACGCAAAATATAGACCCAGCAAAACATTCCCAGCATTAACACATTGCTACATATTAATGGTCAATACATAACGTTAACACACTAAAATGTGTCAATGCGCTAGTAAAAATTTAAAAATAAAGTCCAATTTACTTGTAGTAAAATACAGTCGATATAAAACAACGCGATTTTGACATCGTTCCGCGACATTTTTCTGTCATAACATTAAATTTGGTGGAAACACATCATGTAGATTGGGAGTAAAAAATATTCAAACGATTTATTTAAATTGTGATAATTGCTGTGTGGTGAAATGTAGAAATATTTACGGGTAATTTGTTTGGATGAATGAAGACACCAACGTCTGTTAGCTTCATCCTGTTTTGAATTTTTTTTGCGATGGTATGTAGGTAGGCGCTATCTGAAACATTCCGAAGTGATGTCTGCCTGCCCGCTACCGATAGTTGCTTACCTCAGAAACGCATTAATCCTAACTTTTATTATAAAAGCGAATGTGAGTTTGTTTGTAATGCTATCATGCCTTAACTACTCGACCGATCATCATGATTTTTCGCATACACGTTGTCAGAGAACAAAAAAGGACATAGGGTACCTTCTATCCAGGAAAAAAGTACTGTTACTAATCTAACCTAACCTACATTTACGCGAACGAAGCCGCGGACAAAATCTAGTACATACGTACATAGATTTACACCTGTTTCCCAGAGGGATAGGCAGAAACTACGGATTTCCATTTGCTACGATCCTGACACATTTCTCTGGCTTCAATCACTTTCATCACATTCCCCATACACGCCCGTCGGTTCAAGGTGCTCTTAACCTGGCCTTTGTCCAGAACGCCTCCGATCTGATCGAGAAACGTTCGCGTAGGTCTTCCTCTTGCGGAATCTAGTAAATAGTATATAATTATGAACAAGCTGTCATCTCCGACGTATAAAAATGAAAATCATTCGTCAGAATTAACCAATCAAAAGATGCGTGGGTTTGTGCCAATATTTTAGTCAAATTCTTGTTTAAGTGGGACAGTAAATAATATTTTGCTTTAATTTGTTACTATTCAAATAACTCATAAGAACATTTTTTGACGTGTATATCTTTTTAAACACTTACTTAGCCAGATTAAGAAGTATATATTTTAAGCTATAGTCCGTTTCAAATACGAAGTCCCATTTGACAGATGATCGTTGAACAGCAATAGTGAAGAGACCGTTTCAATCAACACAGCATAAAATCGATTGCCAATTAACTTTACAAACAAATTATAATCGAATGGTTTAGAATCGAAACAATAACGATAGAAAACAGAAAAACCAAAAAGGAGTCAAGCCAAGTTGGTCATATCGAATAAATTGTTAAATTAATGTTATTTATACTTACCGTCTTGTTTGTAAACATATATACCTATGACAACATATTTTTATTGGTTAGGCGGCTATTCTTTAAAACTACCTAATGATTAAGTTCAATAGTCGGCCTCGATGGCGTAGTGGTTAGTGTAACCGACTGCCACGCCTGAGGTCGCGGGTTCGATTCCCGCACAAGACAAATATTTGTGTGCATGAACATGGATGTTTGTCTTGGTCTGGGTGTTTCTATGTATAATATGTATGTATTTACAAAAAAAAAAGTATATATGTATATTTATCCATTGTCTAGTACCCATAGTACAAGCTCTGCTTAGTTTGGGCTAGATAGTGTTGTGTGTATGTGGTAGAATATTATGTGGTAGAATACTTATATATATATCTCATCTTACAATTAAATTTTTGGTGAAGTAATGAGATGATTTTAGATGATTTTACTAAATGATACACCTAAACCTGCCTCATGAATCACTCTGTTTATTGGTGGAAACTGCATGAAAATCCGTTCAGTAATTTTTGAGTTTATCGCGAACAGGCAGACAGACGCGGCAGAGGACTCTGGTTTGTAATATGTAGTGATACGTAAAAAGTACCAATGCCAGTTATATTTTAGGAGCCACATGATAAGGATACAATACTAATATTATAAAGCTAAAGAGTTAATTTAATTAAACTACTATATACGGATTTCATCGCGTTATTTATTTAACACTTTATTACATAATTTTGAATACTGTTAAATTACTACTACTATTAAACTTTAGTTATTTTTAATCTAATTAAATTATTAAATCTACCACGGGACTTTTCTAGTAACATTTTCATACTGACAAATCTATATCTTAATCCGTATGTAAGTTTGTCATGCAATTTCGCATACACACTGTCAGGGGAATAGATGAGAACATAGCGTACGTCTCATCCAAGGAAAACCTTTTTTTTATTACCTGGTTGAATGCATTGACGCATACCCCTCCGCGGGGGCGGGCGAAGGGTTTATATCGGACTCACCGGGGTAAAAGAGAAAGATGGAATAAGAAAGATAACTAGCAGTCGCCTAGTGGTCAAAATTCGACCAAAATTCCTAAGCTTGCTACTTTGTTTTCTGTTTTTCTCTATTACATATAAATAAGGTATAGGTAACCATAGTTACAAAGAATTGTACGACGTCAGACGAACAATGTCGAAATACTACGAACGCGATTCGAGTGCGTGTCAAATGCATGGTTGTGTGCGTGTAGTGCTTTTTCATTAATTTAATGTATTTCTAATGCATATTTTATAAATTTATTAGGATTTGCCCCTCCTTCTCCATATAAACTTTAATTGTGCTAAATTTCGTACTCCTCTGTCCGTACAATTTTCGTAAAAAGGGGTACAAAGTTTTTGCTTCACGTATTAATATATAGATACCTCCCGGAATACCGACTAAACCTACCACGGTGTTCCTCGACAAAACCGCTATCAACGGGGACGCGCGAATCACTTGCACATGCAGTTGCGACCCCGCCGAAGTTTCGGCCCGCCGTATGAAACGGCAGGCCACTACGCGAAGAGATCTACCCTATAGGCACTAAGCTTACGGAATCGACTACCCCCAGGTCAATCCTCAGGGTGGCTGGAGGTCATCTCGCGCCTTCCGGCGCCCGGCTCTACGGTTGGGGAGAAGGTTTAAGCGCTCCCTCTCCCAAGGAGAAAAAGAAAAAACGAAAAAAAACTAACAAATTAACTAACCTAAATTTTTATTTTAAATTTATTTATTTGCACATACACAACACTATCATTACAATGAACCTTAATGCGATAGTATGGTTCACATATTTTAATGAGATGCCGTATTCATACAGGTTTCTCATGAGAACATGTAGCTGTTTTTCTTGTGATTTGGTCCGAGTACATACATATATTATAAGGTCCATTAACATAGTCTCACCTCTACATCCCCGAAGGAGTAAGCATAAGTGTATACACTCGTATTTCTGCCAGCTATGGTTTTACTTTTAAGTCCCACGTAACAGAGGACAAATATTACGGCCTACGTTAAAATATAAACGTCTAATTTGAAATATAATATCAGCCCTGTATTAAACTGTCCCACTGCTGGGCAAGGGCCTCTTTTCACTGTCAGAAGGGTTAGGCCGTAGTCCACCACGCTGGCCTACTGCGGGTTGGCAGACTTCACATATCCTCGAGAACATTATGGAGAACTCTCAGACATGCAGGTTTCCTCACGATGTTTTCCTTCACCGTTAAAGCAAACGACAATTAACTATTTAATTTGTAAATACCTATAATATATTTGTTAAGTACGGTATTTGAAATTATTAGTATTTTTATTGTCACATTGTTTTTCTTAATATGTTTGTTAGTTAATATTGTCTTATGTTTACGCGAATGTTATACATTGAAATTAAACTACTTTAAACGGATTATGCCGTGTTGTTTATCTTAAAACTGTTTTAATAACTAACTGTGTAATAAAATTGTTTAAAATAAACAACGCGACAAAATCCGTCTAAAGTAGTTTGATATATGTATATATGTAATAAAATGTTTATATTATAATTTATATTGGTACTTAGTTTTTAACGTCTTAACAAAACATGTAATATGTTTAGGCTTTCTATTGTATCCAATTTACATTAAAAGTAAATTTAATCGAAACGAAAACATTTAAAGTTTGAATATTGGACACAAAAAATATATGAAGTCTGTTTTTTACCTAGGACCTATTATTACCTTAACTAGATCAGAGACCTGTGTTTCAGGCTGATTATTTGTTTATTAGTGAGAGATTCTTAATAAAATGTAAAAGTTTGCCCGACTCGGCAATCAAATTCGAAAGCACTCGCACAACAGTTGCACGTAAACGCTACCACTGGAGCACTTTTGTGAGTAGACTGACAAATTTATGGTTAATGAAATAATACTCAACAGGAGTTTAGGCCCAGTTAAGAATTCTCTATGGCAGCCTCGAGTTAGGAACATGGCGGTTTTGCGCACTCCTGTGCCTCCAAAAGCAAATAAGGTTGGTTTCCCTCTTCGGTCCTGCCGGATTACTCTCCCATGGGACTTTGAGAGTGAGAGAATAGAGAGTGCACTTGTACTTGCGCACATGTCTGATCTCCTGCGCAGATAGACTCAGCTAAAACTAGCCACCGCCGTGACTGAAATTCGATCTGGAGGACATTATCATTAGTCACTAAGGCACCTAAGTAGGGTAATGTATATGACCATAATACAAGTTGTGACCATATTGTCTATCTAAATCAATTATGGTAACTGGCTTTTTTATGCTGCTATGTTGGTAAGCGAGCATATGGTTTGCTTATTGATGAGCGATTTGAAAAGGACTTACTGAGTTGCAAAATATTTAAATTATATTTAAGAGTGGGCGTGAGTTTCTCGCAGGTTTCATCGCACAGGCTCAATCCTTTGCCTGAATTAAGCAACTAATCTAAATGTTTCTACTTAGGAAACTCACTTACCAATATATTTTGACGTTGATAAGTTCTCTGTGACCTTAATGAATAAATGATTTTCGAATGACTTTGACTATAACGCAATAATTTTATCTCAAATGATTCGATATGGTTTATGTGTCATTCGCGCATCGATGGCTGTTGTCCGCTGTTACTCTATGTGCATTTGTCACTCAAACGTACTTAGTACTAGAAACATATTAAATCCGTGTTAAACAAAGCTTGTTCCGACCTAGTTTCAGTACTGAAACCTTACATACCGTATGTTTCTTGTCTTGGCTTGATGCGGTAGGTATAATAAAATATTTTCTTATATTATATACCTACATAATAGTTTTAATTTTAAAGTCATAGTTATTCAAATTTAAAGTCAAACATCTTTATTTCCATAGAAATGTGTAAACACTTCTTGGATACGTCAATTAACCGATATCTTAATCAAAATAAATAAGAGGAAATAACAATTTTGATTGACAAAACCTTGTTCGAGGAGTAAAGCTATGATTAGAAGAAGCAGGCAAAAATATGTTTATTAACAATACAAATCAATTTATTATATGAAATAGGTATTATTTCTGATAGGTATTAAGTACCTATGTAGGTATAACAAAATACAAATGCCGCGCATGTATTTTGTGTCATTCATCGGCACGGCTAAGGAAACAAGAAGATACGTTAAATAATGAACGGAGCAACAATTCTGGGCAATCTTGCCGGTCATGCCAAATGAAAGCATAGAATACTAGAAGTTTCTTCGGATTGATATAGAAGTTTAATGAAATACAGAATCGGATATACTATTCAGACAACATAGAGCGTTAACCATAATTACAGCACCGGTTTGCAAATATAAATATGCCGTAATTATGTATATTAAAGGAAAATAAAATTAAAAAGTAAAAAGAATAATACCTAATATAATATAATAATTATGAAAATTTTGGAACGTATTTAAAAAAAATATATATATTTTTAATAATGTCTCTCGTCTTTATTAATAATTATTTGGATACCCTATAAAAATAGTCCAGAATATTAAAGTCGGTTAACTATAACAACTCTTAAAACACATGGCGTGTGAGAAATTCACAAGCAATCATTATAGAAATTGATAATCAAAACATCCTTATCATAGATTCATCCACTACGTGAATTGTATATATGTCTGTTCTTATTTGGTATTTGGCTACCATTGTTTATCTAGGTAAGATTGTATATGATGCATCACGCATAGACAGAAAAGCCAGGACAACAAAAACTAAAATGTGTTTATGTTTGACAGCGTTGTGAGGATACGCGTTTTGGTATTATAAACAGCCTATATGCCCGAAAAGTTAGGCAGATCCTCTGCCTAGGTTACAATAACCGTTTACTATCAAATGAAGTCAGTTGTATGCTACCTGAGTAATACAAAAAAGCGTATACGCACATTATAATGTTTTAAAGGACTTCCAGACGAAACATGGCGTCATGTAAAATAAAATAGCATTCCACAATATTCTCAGCAAAAATTTTATCGTCTCTTTAAGTGTTTTAAATCAAAACTGTTTAGGGAAGCCATAGTTCAATGTCCGCAGCAACAAGCCGCCAATTATGACATTTGTTACTGAAAAATATATAAAAGAATATACGTCATAAAATATACTACGAGTGATATATTCAATGTCAAGAAAATTTGTCGTCAAAAAAACTGATAAAAATGTTTCAAAGATTGCTAACTACACGCACAGTGTAGGTACAAACATTCGAAAATCGGGACATAATTTTAATTTGACCATATTATCACTTTATTAGGATGTTATTTTATTAGTAATATGATACCTACTATAAATGCGAAAGCGTATCTGTTCAGATATTTTACAATATTCGTGGCCTGTCTAGCAAGCGATTACCGTACCTGACGATTGCTTTGACCAAAGCGATGAATGGAAGAGTTACATGTGCGAGCTTCCAAATGCCGCGCAACGAGCGAAACGCAATACTAGTGCCACTACTGTGGCTCAAAAATTAACCAATCTACTTCTAATACTAATAACTACTAATTCGATAAATAAGGAATGCATGTCGTTAGCCTGATCAGGAAATCTTAACTTAATAAACCCATCGTTGTCTCTGCTCATATTAGAAATTATAATGGCTTGTAAATGATGTGCCGGCGGCTGACAATAAAAGTTGATGTCCCAAAATATGGCTGCCATGTATCATGAGTGCTACAACGAAATGTCTTAATGGAAATATCTTTCACTAATATAAGATATAGCGGAACAGTTATTATATACCATAACGCATTAATATATTTATTTTCTTTATATAATGGAAAATACTTGCGCATAATAAATATGTATATTTTCTATTATTTCCAAGCGTATATGTTCTAAGTCTATGCGGATGACTTGGTGATACTTGTCAATGGAAAATTTCCGAGCACAGTATCCAGTCTCATGCAGAGGGCCCTGAGTATGGTAGAAAAATGGTGCAGTAGTAACCATTTATCGATCAACCCAGGGAAAACTACTGTCGTGCCGTTTACTAGGATGAGAGATCCGACTAGCTTGGGAACTCTATCCATGTATGGTACACAGCTACAATGGTCCACGGAGGTGAAGTATCTAGGCATGACCTTAGATAACAAGCTAACGTGGAAACCTCATGTAGACAAAGTCATAATGAAGGCCCAGCGGGTCTTCGGTATGATTCGTTCTACTTATGGGAAGACCTGGGGCCTGAAGCCCAAGGTCATCAAGTGGCTATACACGATGATGATAAAACCCATAATCACATATGGAAGCGTTGTCTGGTGGCCAAGAACCAAACTAGCAACATGCAGGAAAGCGCTGTCGAAGGTGCAGCGATTAGCCTGCATGGCTATAACAGGGGCGTTCCCTACTACGCCAACGGCTGCGTTAGAGATCCTGCTGGACCTAACGCCGCTACACATTGTTGTGAAGTTAGAGGCGATGAAGGCGCTACATAGACTATCTATACATGGGCTGTGGAGCGTCAACATGCCAGTAACTCGACACACAAAACTGGAGATCTCGAAGGATCTTAAAGAGATTATGAGCATGGGATGTGACAAAATGCAACCAATGCACATATTCAAAAAGAATTTTAAAATAAAGGTCCCCACAAGGGACGAATGGAGACGAGGTCTACGATCCCCTGACAAGGGTTGTCTCATCTGGTACACCGATGGTTCCAAAATGGAAACAGGATCAGGCGCTGGTATTTATGCCAACGACTGCAAGGTGAACCAAAGCATGGGCAAATATGCAACGGTCTTCCAGGCGGAAACCTATGCTATAATTGCCTGTGCGCAGGAGAATATTAACAACAATGTCACTGACAAGATTGTTTATATACTCAGTGACAGTCAAGCTGCTCTTAAGGCTCTGAACTCCTGTAGGGTGGACTCAGCACTAGTCCTGAACTGTGTTAAAGCCCTTAACAAACTTGGCAGGAAAAACACAGTCAGGCTGGTGTGGGTTCCGGGGCATGCAGGGGTGCAGGGTAATGAGGAGGCTGATGTATTAGCCAAAAAGGGCTCGGAGCAACAATTTGTGGGCCCCGAGCCATTCGTAGGTCTCTCTGAGAGTACCGTCAAGGCAGCTTTCAATGCACATGGCAATGATAAACACAGGCTGGAGTGGATGGCCCTTAGGGGTCTGGAACACTCCAAGAAATTCATTGCAAACAGAGCCACGGGCTTAACCCGGAAGTTCTGCGGGTACAACAAGGGCCAAATACGCCTACTCACAGGAGCGTTTACTGGTCATTTTGGCACCAATGACTTCCTGTGCAGATTGAGATTGTCAAACAATTCGATCTGCAGAGCCTGTGGTGAACAGGACGAGTCCATATCACACCTACTGTGTGAATGTGACGCGTTGGCCGGACTAAGGATGGGTCTGATGGGATTGGCATATCCGAACCCTGAAGACTTCAGGCTTCTTCCTCTGAGGTGTACGCTGCGACTGATGCAGTACATTCATAGGGAGATAGCTCAAGGATAAACCTCGGGGCCGACACAAAAGATCCCACTGGGTCGAAGTGTCGCCGGTCTACAATGACTGGCCCCCGGATCAAGATAAGATAAGATAAGTGTATATATCGGCTTTAGCTTAGCATTTCACTCAAAATAAAGCAATGCCTTGACCTTATAGAAAATCGTAGCCAAACAACTTTGTACTGTGTTTCTGTGATGAGCCGGTTTACCAAACTCTTTAACGATAAGCTCTACTGCCAGCAGAGAACCGGTAATCTTGCACTGGCAGCGGCCAGTGCAAGGAGCAAAGATGTGTAAGGAGTCGGTATGCTTACCGACTCTTTTTGTGACGAGTAGGACACGAATCGTTCTCTTGTTTTTGCGAGTTTCTATAGGTGACGGTAATGACTTACCAACAGGCGGGCGTATGCGTGTTACTTTAACAGTATTCAAGAAACGATCACGTCATCTTTGACGCTATAATTACTAAAGGCAATGGCCGCACAGAACTATTGTTTTGAATCTAATTAACAAACCGCATAGTTTAATGTAATTCTTTACCTTATGACCTCATAGACGGTGGACAACAACAGTTTGTTATAAACCAAGGCCGGGTGCAACCGTTCTAGTAATTACTCAGTATTGACGGAATTTATAAACAAAAGAACACATTCATTACTAGACGATGACGTAGTCAACATGTGTTACTTTAGTTTTAATTAGATTTGAGATTTAATCTATCTTTAGATGTTATAATTAGACGCATGAGTGGCATACTTTCAATGTTTGATTTTTAGGTCAGGTAAACTTATTACTCGAGTATCTTTTACTACGATTAGGCTGGTGTTATTCAATATGGTTAAAGTGGTAGTCTGGTGATGTGGTCTTTGGACTACGAAACATAGGTCTTAAGTTTCATTACATGGCATACATTTCTGATTTCGATAATATATTAGATGGTTAATGACTTCTCGCTTTAATAGTTAAGGAAAGAATTGATTGAAAACCTTCATGCCTGAGTTTGGCTTAATATTCTCGATATTGTTTGATATTTTATATCTTGCACTGGCTCACCGTACCTTACTGAAAGAACAGTAGCGATAATTCAGCAGTGATTAATGGATTAGTTAATGTGTGTCATTTAATATCTGGTTGACAGCATTAAGTATACGAAATTATATTATACCCAAACTCGGCGCCAGAAAATAGCCGATTATCACAATTTATTTAAGCAGATATATAATCGGGACACTATGAACAACGTTTTCATATATCTACGCTAACAACTACAAGACTGAACCAGCAAGGTGATCAGGTAACTGGTAAACATATGAGTAATGATGTGTTAAAAATTTGTAACGTTTCATAAACTGTTTACAATGCCATTGAAAACGGTTATCAATCAAGATTGCATGATACAAGAAGCAATCTCCATTAAGTTTTAAAAAAAGGCTGTGGTATTCGGAAATAATCTTCACACCTGCGTATAAGTAGGAGTATTTCAACTTTTTATTATTTTTGGGCAATGTTCACAAGCAGCATGGAGTCTGGAAGTTTGGCTGTATGAAGCAATAGGCTCGGCTCTCATTACATCTGACCAGAATACATAGCAGGCGAAATGTACGGGTATACAACCTTGCATATTCTTTTATGTGATTTGAGTCTGTGTGGGTATATATACATGTAGTTTCATACGCGGTCGGCAAGTAATAACTCCTAAAGACGAGATCGCTCACGGGCTGTATAAAAAATTATTTGTTTGATAGTAACAATATATATTATTTATCTTTTGATGAGAAGCGATAGCCTGGTGGGATACCGATGGACTGCCATGCATACATAGGTCTCGAGTTCAATCACAAGGCGCGCAGCTCTGACTTTTCGAAATTATGTACGAATTAAATAGGTAGTTAATTATCGATCGATTTAACGGTGAAGGAAAACATCGTGAGGAAACCTGCATGTGTAAGAGTTGTCTATAATATTCTCGAAGATATGTTAAGTCTCCCGACCCGCAATGTGCCAGCCTGGTGGACTATGGCCTTACCCTTCTCACACTGAGAGGAGGCCCGTGCTCAGCAGTGAGACAGTTTAATATAGGGCTGATATTATTATCTACGATCTATATTATTTTATTAAATGATTAATTATTGCTTGCTTTATTGACAACAGATAATATCGTGAGTAAATCAGTAAGACAGAAAGTTCTTCATTATGTTCTAAAAAGATTTTAAAAGTACCAATTCGCACTAAGCCAGCTTGTTTGACTATCTAACCTGCATAGTGAAAAAGGCTTGTGCCGTGAGTGAGACAGCTTATAAGCGACACTAATGTTATTATTATAAAAAACAAACGCACTGCCAGCTTTTTCAAGAAATAAAAAAAAGAAAAATGAAAAGAAGAAAATTTCTTTAAAATGTCGGGAGTAATCATTTAGCTACGATAATCTTTCTTAAGCTCCATAAAAACACTATCATTAGGGCTCCAAGCACATGTTATATCACCAGCTTATCCAACCCTGCAGGGTAATTAGATAAACATCACTTAACTACTTACATTCGTTATCTCTAATCGGTATATTTATCCGTATTTACGATGTTTTCAGACTATCGTTCTGCTAAGTAGCCATTAAGTTAATCATTAATGAATTGAAAGAGTAGCGTGTATTACAACGCTTTTTACAGTAGACTAGCCTCACAGTAGATATAGAATTATTTTATACTGTCACAATTGTCAGTTAATTGCATAACACTTTAATGTGTGTGATTAAATGCATGTAATATAATTGTGTAACGTGGTAGCACTAGAAGAACTAGAAGATCTGTATTGCAATATAAATGTCTGCGCCCGGTTATCCCAGGAGACGGAAGAAGAGAATAAGAAGTTAATAATCTATATACTATATACATATATTATATTAAAGAAAACAATAACCTATATATTAATACGTGAAAAGAAACATACTTTGTACACTTTTTCATCATATTGCGCGCATGTAGAAGTGTGATATTTGGTATAGTTAATGTTCACAAGGATTAGGAGTGCAGAAGAAACATTTAAAAAATATTTTCGGCCGGGCTTTTTGCCATTGACCGAATATTAATACTTTTTCTAAGCAATTTCGATAAAATAAACTTTTAACTGTCATTGTAGAATTACACGTTGATGAAGCATTTTATATGTTTTATTGCTATGTGTAACGTTGAGATTTGAGTTTGAGTTGAGAATTCGCGTAAAACCTACTTACCATTAATACTTTAAATACAGCCTGGCAAAAAGTTAGTTTGTTTTTACAATATTTATATTATTTTATGATCTAGCATGATTATTTGCTACACTAAAATTGTATTACAGTTTATTGTAATTTTTGACTAGAATAAAGGCGTAACGTGCACTGTGCGGCCATACCGTGACTGCTCTTGTCCAACTAGTATGTTTAATGAGACGATAAAAATTGAAATAATAATTCATACACGATCAAAGACGTAAAAATAATGATCGTTTAAAATACTCGAGATACTAAACAAACATTAAATTCGCAGCTGATTTTATTGGCGTTGCCGGCTGCCATGATTCGATTTATTTTTATAATTAGAACTGTAGTATGATCGTAACAGAATTTCCCGCCAATTATCCATTTTCTGATATGGCGTCAACGTGAAACTATTTTGTTGGCATTTTTGTGAGAAATAACGAGTCCTAGTTCCGATTTAAAATTAGCAATGGAATGAGGAATGAGGAAGGTATCTTAAGATTGATTAGGCATGTATCAAGGGCGGACAAAAATAATGAGTATTGGCTCAAATTTATAATCTGTCTTTTCATTGTTTGGCATACAAAAGATGCTGTAATAATTTGACATATAACTACTATGGAGCTTGAGATGTCTACATGAACTAATTTAGTCAAGAATAAACATATTCTTTAGGTTTTTAAATTCAACTAATATATTAGTCGAGTGTCTATGGGACGATATGAAAAAACGCTGTCTTTCTCTTACATTTGCTATGATCTGACACATCGTAAAATTAGATTAAATACTTTAAAAAAAGTTCAGTGAACTGTAAGTTTACTTTTTGAGTAGGTAACAGTTCCCTAAACCGAATAAGATTGAGGATAGCTAGCGATAAGTATGCGTAAATAAAAGTTTTGTCACAATCTACTAAGTTGGCAAGGTGGAAAGTATTCCTCGAAATAAAGATTTTTATCTATACGTCTTCTAACTTATTAAAAATAGTTGTTTAAAAAATGTTTCACAAAATATTGAATTAATTTTCAGTTACAATGACGCCAACCTTAAATCTGTCAAATACTTGTTCATCATATTTTTATTCTCTGAAAGTTTGACAGTTCGCTGACATTGAAATCTGTTAGAAGCTAAACGGCAGGTATTTTTAAACAGCCAAGACTGAATCTAGGTTCACGCCTGGATTAACGTTTATTATTATTTTTATAAGTAAAGATATACAATTTTCTGTTAAGTAGGAATCGACGCACGCGCTTAATAGCTTCCATATGTTTTCGTTATAATCTTTCAATTCGCCATTTATATTTTTGCACATAAAATAAACAGTATACCGGTACTCGTCAAAAGCTAGAATAAAAAAATAGGCCAACCACGAATTAGAGCGAGAAACCAATCTCGTCAGGAATGGCGTCGTACTAATAAGAAATCAGGATCGGCAAAATATATTTAAATGTTATCAAATTGTAATAAGACGTAGGTATGTGTGATTATCATTCAAAAGAAATGAAACCTTATAGTTTAGCTATTGAGTTGATATTATATTACACATATATTTTATGGTATTAAGTTATTTTATATATCAGAGTTTTATTGTTTATCGATAGATGGCGTTGTTTATGCTGTTATTTAAATGTAAACTCTGTGCAGAACCACATTGATAGACTAGTACTACTAATAATAATAAAAATATTAATTGGAACTATAGGTAATAATATTTTAATCTTACCAATCTAGGTAACAGTTTTCCGGCGGGAACACTCATTCATAAAAATTACGTAATTACACTTAATATAAAAGGTTAATCATAAAATAAACTACATGGTTTCGTGTACATCTGGCCAGGATTGTGGTAAACTCAAGTATATGCCATTACCACAGTCTTCATTAATCCTTGAAATCAGTTTAACTTTATTTATAAAAGTTTTATATGTTGAGACGGCGCCATGTGTATGATTTATCATTGAACTGTACACTACTCACACTCTTCCTCATTACATTACTGTTTAGTATCCGAAAGGTACGTTCAAGGTAACACTTAAAAAGATTGTCGATAAAAATGGCGCCAACGATACGGAATATCTATGCGTTCGTAAGTGAACCTCTTTAGTTATTAGTGACCTCTTTTCCATAAACAAACGTTATGTTTTGACTACAAGTCACAAACACTTTTACCACATAAGTGATACCTTAGAAAGGGCAGGAACACTGCGATCCACAGATACTTATTTGTTGAATTTAATATTCGTTGTATCTATGATGTAATTCTGATAGTGTTTCCATGCAGAAACAATGTTTAAAAAAATACTAAGCGGTACGGAATTTTAGTTCGATATTTAAAAATAGAACGTAATTACGATGCGCCATATTTAATGTCTTGTCATTGTAATTATACTCTGACAGCCACCGTTTAAGAACATTTGTTCACAATCAATTGAATTTCTGAAATATAGGTACCTACATGATTGCCGTCTAATATCTAAAGAGGTAAACAGATATGTAATTTCAGCTACGTACTGTTCACTGGTTACTGGCCTCTTCGCACTATGAGAAGGGTTAGGCCAACGATATTTTCTTATACCTTTAGAGCGTATAAATAAATATTTAATTAATTGTTAGATGCGGATTTCGTGATTTTGATAATATCCACACGAGGCTAAAACTACTAGGTAGTGATGACGGAATTATATTAACCGCTATTAATATTTTCTTCGCTTCATTTACTCACATTATTTATGGATATGTATCCATTCGGGTACTTCTTATCTACTGTTTCGTCAGAATCACTGTTTTTTTTTAAGTACAGGTGGAAAGTTCCATTTTCATCTACAGGGTGATTTTGAAATCGTGTAATTCCTTTTAACCACGCATTCTACTGGTGATATAGAATAACCCTGACCATATTTTCTGTATTTCATTATCCGTTTACACTTCATAAATTACTGCCAGAATACAGTTTGAATTTGGAAGCGTCTAATCTTTACGGCTCAAACAAAAGACAATACCTATACGTATTCGATTAATTTTCTCTTTGACGAGACGAACCTTGTATTAACACAAAGGTTATGCGAACAAAAAGGTCGTCTGCCCTTTCTAACACCCTCTTTCTTACCAAAATATAAAATAATGTCTACATACAGTCTAGACTGGGTTCTGGGCAAAGGGACATTTCACCAGTTGCTCTAGATATATTTTTTATATTAAGGATCTAACAAACATATCTGTTAAGTAGCCATCTGTCCGGGATTCCCCGGATGTATCCTAATTTAGTAGATGTTCGTACACTTATTACGTCAGGGAAATCCCGAACAACTTAATGATCGTAAACCGCATCTAAGTACGTTTAAAGCAGTATATGATATATTTTTTTATGGGTGTCCAGGGAAAAATTCTTGCCAAAAGTTTGTGGAGTTTTTGCCCGGGGTCGGCAATTTAGGTGATGGCAGCTCTAAGGCAGACCGGATGGTTAGCAGTTACTATAGCTTATAAACGCTTGCAATATCGGCGGTATGACTCGCGCGTTGCTTACTCTTCAAACAAAAAGGCGCAAACTGTCAGCAGATAGGTCAAAGAATATTGACCCCTGGTGGCAGCACAACGCCTCCTTAACACTTGAAACGCCATGCGGGCACAAATAACCGAGAACAATACATTTTGCTATTGTGTTCGCTATAGCATTCAATATATTAAAGAACCATGGTCTAGGAGTTGAATCTATTGCTAAATATCGGCCACAATTCGAGATAGATATAATTTTATATCACTGCCAAACCGAAGAATGAATTGAACTTTCTGGTTCATGTAGCAGATCCTTATTTACCTTACCAATAAAACATAATAAACATGTTTATTGGAATAAAGACATTAAATAAAATCATGAATTCATGACTGAATAATTAGAGTTGACGCGATCATAAAGAGACACGAATAAACAAGAGTGACAGTAAAAATAAGGTTTTATGTCTGAGGGAGGGGCTGTAGCCTTGGGTAGATGGATACCCACCCCTAGTGTGAAAAGACCTGTGATATTTAATCAGAACTAATGTATGAATACGTTTTTATTAAATTAATTTTGTGCGGATTTATGTCGGCTTATATAGCAACTTTTACCCGCGGATTCGTTTGTTTGTAATGTCATTAAAACTGCCCTTGTTATTTAAAAATAGTTTGGCTTTCAATTAATGATAGAATTTTCGGAATCTGTTGAGTAGTTTCTTTACTAATGAAGGTACAAAAAATATAACACGGTAATTTTTTTAATGGGTTTGCGTCATAGATGCATCCTGCTACATTTAAATATAGTCAATTTTCTGGACGTTTAGTTGCCATATGACACACAATGACAACAAGACTTCTGATTTATAAATATAGTATTATCACGGTTATATATTATAAATTGTACACCATCTCCATCATGTATAATTATATAATGTGTGAGCTCATCAGCTCACTCTTATGTGGAGATATTTTTATGCGATCTGATGCCACGTCTGTTATTTAAGTCTATAAGGCTAGCAACTATGATAACGCCAATAAAAAATACTGGACTCGCAATTATTACATCACAGAAAGGTTTTGTTGTGTGGCGATCGAACCACATCACTCAATGCGGCATAGTGAAGTGATCACATAAACTTATTAAATTTATATTAATTATTAATGTCTTCAATATGGATTTTATCTAAAATAAAGTTATTATTATCATTATTATTTGTTTCTCTTTCCCTAATAGGTACGTTAAGAATATATCTGGCCGTATGGGAGGCTTACAAGGAGACATGGGTCCAACATGCAGAAGCCCTTGAAAAGTTGTAGTTCAAAGTGAGATGGGACACTTACCCAAACACTATTATTATTATTATAAATACTGGTAAAATATACGTCTAAAATGCGTTTGATGTGTAATGTATTCGATGACAAGCGTAACGGCCTCTTACTATGATAGACTGTTCGCATGTACCGTATAATTGATGTGTCTACACACTAGTCGCATCAAAGTAGACGCAATAAAATTGTTCTATAGTACTAACATACATTAAGAAAAGGTTACAAGCATCTTAAGAGCATTGGTATCTATAATCATTGTTTATGACGAAATTATACGATTAACCATAATATTGTGATCTGAACAAATAAAATATTGTCAAAAGCTGGTTCTGTTCTCACTAGATGGCGGTGTTGAATATTCTGAATTGCGATATGGTTTCGTTACACAGAGTACTATGTATGGTGGTCCGATATTGTTAGAAATGTGACACTGACAAATAAAACACAGATTACGCCGTCTATCCGGCAAATCACAATAAAGTGGTTTAATTTAGAGTAATTCCTTGCTTTGTGTTCATACCTATTTATCAAGATAAAGAATCAATGTAAAATTTCTGTCTGCGAATAAATTCTTTGCCATTCTTAAATGCTCATTACTCTCATTGGTGATGCGCTCATCTGCATTCTATTGTTACTCGATGTACGACCGAAAAAATATTAGCACCGCGCAGTCTCCATAGAGATCTAGTTGAAAATCAGCGCCAGGCTCCGTTAGCCTGGAATCTGTTGAATTAGATCCGAGTTGTCAAAATTCTTATTAATTACTAGATTTTGCCCATGCATTCGCGTTAATCTAGATTAAGTCAACAAATACCTCTCTCTCGAGATCAGCACCTTTCAATTTTTCTGTACCCCTGACTACGTGCATGCGAAATATCATAGTGATTGGTCAAGTAGTTGAGGCCTGAAAGCGTAACAAACAAACTCATATTCGCATTTTCAATATTAGTTAGGATACTTATTATATTATTCCTGATAATGTTGTTTTTGATCAAATAAAATTATATTATTTCTCTCTTCCTTTCCTTTCTATTTAAAGATGTATGCGTAAGAGTTTATGTTATAGGTACATAACAGATAGTCGTAAATCAGATACACGACTTAGCAGCGATATGCAAATAAGAACTGAAGCCTTATAAATTAACAACCTCCATGAACTAGCTACTGGTCAGTGCTACTATGTAAATGTAGACTTTTAAAAGGCAATGATAACACACCATAAATATTCGTCATATAAGTTTTTTTTTTTGACAAATACAGCAGTACTGGGCTATAACGTCATTAGTTTGTAACCTCGCAGTAACGATAAAAGAGATCATCAATAAAATTTGTTAAGTAATTGAAAATAAGACAAATATAGTAATACTGGGTTGTGACGTCACTAGTTTGTAGCCTATTTTTATTTTCATATATAAAAAGAGCAGTAATTAAAATAGGCAGAGACTGAAATACAAGGTTGTGTCGTCACTATTTTGAAACCTCGCATAAAAACAATTCATTTCACCTACGAGAAGATTTAAATCCTTAATAATTAGACAAAGACTAAAATACTAGGTTGTGACGTCACTGGTTAGTATCCTCGCAGTAACTCGTGCCTCCTCTACGCGCAACTCAAGCGGCGTGCAAGAAGCACGTCACTTATTTATATACTATTATGGTTTATCAACAGCGAATGTTTACAGATTGTCATCAAATAGATCACACAGAAAGTATGATGCCTGAAACATTTGCCAATTATAGATTAACCAGCATTCATCTATACATAGTTGTGACAATATTTATGTAAAAACTTTAATTATTATAACAAAAAAAAAATGAAAGAAAAGGAGAACGTAATGCAACTTAAATAGTTTATGATTTTACGTGACAAGAAATTGCTATTGTTGGAGATTTGAAAGGATTTGAAGATTTTGTATATTTTTTTTTGTGTTTTATTTCCGAAGAATATAAAGATTTAAGGATTTTGTATATTACTTATATTTTTAGTTTTATTTACGAAGAAGATAATATGTTATCGTAACAAAATCGAACTGTTTAATGGCGCACCTTGTAGTATCGTCCGTGCCTCATCCTTCCGTACGCCTTTTCTGTATAATTTGCGCCTAATGTTGTTTATTATAATATAGTACAGCCCTCCAGCCCTAAACTGTTCCACTGCTGGGCACGGGCCTCTTCTTAGTGTGAGAAGGGTTAGATCATAGTCAACCACGCTGGCCCAGTGCCGGTTGGCAGACATACCTTCAAGAACTTTTATGGAGAACTTAAGAGTTCTCTAGGCAGGTTTTCTCAAAATTCTTCACCGTTAAAGCGAGCAATAATTAATTAACTATTTAATATGCATATAACTTCGAAAAGTAAGAGATGCGTGCCTTGGGATTGAACTCGAGACCTTTGCTTGGCTGTCCAACGGTCATCCGATAGTCTATGTTAATATAGTATTAAATATTAAAATTTAGTAATTAGTTAGTATATACTAACTTATCATGTACCACAAAACTAGTCCATACCGCCATTTCTTAAGGTATGGACATTGCATGCGTGAACGAGACAAAGCTGTAACACGCTATCTCATTCTGGTGTATACAATGACAATACTTTGCTTCTGTGACGTAGCGGTTGTTAATATGACTGGATTATGCCCTGGTTACCATTTTTGGATCAAGTATACCGTTATTAGATTTTTTGTTAAGAAATTCTTTGCCCGGAAAACGGCTATAGGCTTGCCCGATATGTGGGATCTAAAAACCGTACCTAGCAAAATTCAGAACTAAGTATAATATTATATGTATATTATCGCCCTGTATTAAACTGCCTCACTGCTGGGCACGGGCCTCTCAGTGTGAGAAGGGTATAATATTAACTATAGTAATATAATATTTCTCCTTATCCCTATGATGGAGAAAATTACCCTGTAGATAGGTACCTAATATAAATTTTTATCTTTATTTGCCATTGAAAAAGACAATTCCTGCACTGGGATTAATTCCTGTATATTCGTAACAAACATTTAAACATCGGACACAAAGAACATCCGTACTCGGATCCACCATTTGTGGATCACGGAAATTTTAGTAACGACTAGGGATTGAATAACACGGCGCAGTGGCAGCGTGCAGCGGCGAGATGATCACGTATACGTACATACATACATATACTTATCTTTTTAAGTGAACTGTTCCAGTTTATAACATAATTAATCTGCACCTTTATAAATATTTAGTGTCTGTGCCCGCGGCTTCACTCGCGTTTATGGTTACTGCGCCGCCTCCGTGGGTCATAGCGTGATGTTATATAGCCTTCTTCGACAAATAGTCTATCCAACACAGAAAGATTTTCCAATACGAACCTCTCAGTAGTTCCTGAGATTAGCGCGTTCAACCAAACAAACAAACTCTGCAGCTTATTAGTATAGATTTTTCATATCAATCTGCAAACCGGCGCTGTTTCTGTGTCAATCACTCAACATTACCGAAGATTGGAAATAAGACATGTTCTTTTCGCGTTCCCGGTCTAAACGTTTACATTTATTATTAAACAACTGTGGTTAATAATAGATATACACGTTTATTATTATAGTTATATTATTATTATACATATAAAATTAAAGGGATTGTAAACATGATGGAGATATTGAAAAAAGAACGATTGCTGGCAATAAATTGAATGGAGCTCTACGCGCTTTTATGAACAGTCGAAATGTAACCGAAATGGCACGTTTGGCGGTTCATGGAGGACTATTAGTGCCTACACTTATTTATTTATTTATTTATTTTATTTATTTATTTATTTAGGATCTCCAACGAAGAATGTACACTGCAAATTACAAAAATAGTCACTTAAGGATAAGGTATGTGTACGCCTTCAATTATAGGAGACCACAGCATGCAATTAAAGATAAACTTACAAACTAAGATAACAAATAACACAATTTAGAATACATATTTATAAGCAAAACAGAAATAAAATTTAAATTTTAAATTTAAGTATTTTAGTATATTTATAATGACAAAAATATTGTAACACTAAATGTTACAGGTATTCATTAAGATGCTTCTTAAATTTACACAAAGGTTCACAAATATCAATTTCGTGTGTCTTTGATAGGTTATTGTACTGCCTACAGAGTCTTGGTACAGTAGCATAGTGACCGAGATTTGTTTTTGAGGAGGGTACGTCAAAGAAGTTGTACGTATTCTTCCGGGGTATTCGAGAGGGAATCTTAATAATTAGAGAACTTAGTATTTGATTGCAATCTATGGCGCCATTTATTATCTTGTGTAAGAAGATATAGTCTAATTTTTCCCTACGGCTTTCAAGCGTTTTCATATTATATTGTTTCAACCTATCGGAGTAACTTGTGCATGATCTCGCTATATGATCGCCGTAACAAAGATGATATAGAAAGCGCTTCTGTATACTTTCCAAACGATTTTTGTACACATCATAATGTGGATTCCAAATTACAGAGCCATATTCAAGTATCGGCCGAACTAAAGTGTTAAAAAGTTTTATCTTTGTGGATGATTTTTTGAAATCCTTGCCATTACGTGTAACAAACCCTAATACTTTGAAACCACGCGCAACAGTATTCAATATGTGTACGTCATATTTCAGTGCACTATCTAGTTGAACTCCAAGATCCTTATGCATGAAAGTTAAAATTGGGTATGGCAAAAGAAGCATGAGACTAGAATAAATGCTGCAGAAATGAGAGCGCTGAGAAATATATGTGGTGTGACTCTGAAAGAATAAGGAATAGTGTAAGTAGACAGAGATGCGGCATAAAAGTGGAGTATAGTGACAAGAATAGAAAAGGGTATGTTAAGCTGGTTTGGACATGTAGAAGTAATGGACGAGAAAAGACTGACTAAGAAAGTTTATAAAGCTAGTATGAATGGAACAGTTGCAAGGGGAAGACCTAGGCGAACATTCGTCGATCAGAGACGTTCTGGACAAAGGCAAATGAAGCCAGATAAGTGTGTCAGGATCGTAGCAAATAGAAATCCGTAGTCTCTGCCTACCCCTCTGGGAAACAGGTGTGAATCTATGTATGTATGTAGGTATATAATGATATATAAACATATCTAAACTATACTATGATAGCATACAAAAACGTTGCCAGTGACGGTCAATTTAGACTTGTGCAACACCAAAGATATAATCAAAATTTGTATTATAAATGCGAATGTGAGTTTGTTTGTTTCGCTTTCACGCCTTAACTACTCGACCGATCATCATAAAATTTCGCATACACGTTGTCGAGGAAACAGTAAAGAGTATTATGGTACTTTTCATCCAGAAAAAATACTGTTACTAACCTAGTACAATATTAACGTAATGGTTTTCCATGGCGAAATGTTATTTGGTTTTTTGTGAGTAATGAAATTCTCATTAGTATCACAGCATCTAAAAATGTTTTCGATTCACATAGCTGGCTAAAAGTGAATATAATACACCCTACCCTTTAGAGGTAAAGTTAAGGTCCAAAATACCACATTAAACCATCATTTGGTTTATTCGTAACGCATCCATTGCATATCCGACATTCTAAATTATCGAACTGTATAATATTTCAAAAAGTAAATACATCTTCATTTAAATAAACTTGTAGATTTTCTGTTTATTAACATTTTGAACAGAACCACTTATTTATGCAATAAATCAATCGATTTATTAAAAAATAAAATCAATATTTAATATAACATCAGTGTATTAAGACTTCTAGTTTTATGAGTGAATAAATTTAAATTAATGTATGGGCTGACTGGATTGGAACTACTAACCCATACAAATCTTTTTAAAGACCCACGCCTTCATCCGAGTGGAATTTAACAAAAAAAACTATATTAAAAATAGCCTTAGTAACTCCTTATAACGTCAGCTATCTGCCAGTGAAAGTCCCGTCAAAATCGGTCAAGTCGTTTCAGAGATTAACCGGAACAGACAGACATACAACATATTTTAAAATTGAATTTTTGATATTAGTAGGTATACACTTTCATATGCATTTAGTAAAAAGCTGTTATTTTGACATTACCAACAGACACTTCAATTTTATTTATTTGTATGGATTATCCCAAAATTCGGTAAAGAGTAGACAAACTATGTTTTTAAATCGGTAATAGTTACAAACTATTGTGTGCTGTCAGTATGAATAAGAAGGTAATAGTCTCATAGCCTCAAAATATACTCAATTGAAATAATAACTAAAGTGTCCATGCTTGTGTATTACAAGGTTTGAGTGCAACTGGGCTTCAAGTGTCAAACGAGACACAACATGACGCTATCTTACTCCGATCGAATGCGAGAATAATATACAGTTCAAATAAAGAAAATAAAAGAAATCTGTTTATCGCGTACCGAAATTAAACGCGTTCGAAATTTAAAGACATAATTTTGAAAGGCTTTTGCCAGCCTGTCACTAAATCTAAAAAAGTAAGATGGTTTGTTTTGTAATTATGTATGGCTCCTCGAGAACAGTACTTTTATTCTGGATGAAAGATATCCAGTTTCTGTACACCCGACAATTTATATACGAAATGGGTGATCAGTCGAGTAGTCAAATCAATAATACGTAATAAAAAAATATATAAAAGATAAACTCGCATTCACATTTATAATATTAGTTAGCTAATTCTTCTTTTTCATGAATAAAAAACTATTTGAAATTAGATTTCTATCACATAGTAAATAATTCTCGTCTTTCAAGGTTCAATTAAGATGTATGTGAGATCGTGTCACCAATTATATATTCTAACCGTACGATATTATCTAAGAATGAATGGGTACTTACAATAAAATATTATCATAACTAAATTAGAATTACAGCTTGCATTTCCACAAAACCACACATCTAATTTGCTACACGACCTTCCAAATAGTTCCGGACAGACAAAAATATTTCAGTTTACGTCAAACATATTGTTAAAAAGAGTTCCTATATTCATTCAGATGAAATGTAAATATTATTTAAAAGACTGGCTTTGTAAACATGTTCATCACTGATTCGAATATCGAAATTCAATATTTGAGATCATCATTGTTTATGACGTCACATACGTATTCGTTTTTTAACGCTGGTTCTTCTACGTAAATAGTGATGAAATCAGCTTGTCATAAAACAATCGAATGTCGTGCGTGTCAATCGATCGATTGTCTACAACTCTAGATTGATCTATAGATAATATAGAGCAGCGTCATAAACGAGGAATATGTTTTGCTCGTAGGATAGTTATTGTAAATAAGATAATGTTTGTTTTCATTTTGCATTCAATTGTAATGTCATCATGATATCAATGAGCTCTTAACATTTCGTATGCCTTAAGAATGTTACAACGTTCCAAATAAATAAACAAAACTTAACATGGCAGACATTCTCAAAGAGTTTAGCAGTGGTTAGAAAGAACATTTTGCCAACTTGCTTAGGACTTGCTTAGGTATAAAGGGCGAGCTCATTGCCGTTTATTAGGCCCAGTGCTAAATTCTGCGCTTCTATGTACTAAGAATTTTCAAACAGAAAAATAAGTTGTTTATACTATTGATCGGCACCAATAGTATCCATAGAAATGGCGCATAACTTCAATATCATTTACATGTACATCATCGCGTCAACTTAAACGCATTGGAACCACAATGGGCGTAACATATTTGTGTAACAAATGTATTAGTTCTGAGAACTATTTGCTTTGACGCCAATTAGTTAGAGAAACTGCATATGCACACATACGTCGCGTGTTTACTTTAGAGTGAACGTAAATTTGCTGCTAGTTTCATTTATGATATACCTACCTACTTTGATCTCGTAAATTAATACGAGACTGAAGTAGGTAGTGGTATTCCTAAAGGATAGTCATCCTTTAGGAATACTGCACGGATAGCCAATAGCTTTCAGTAGCCTCGCAAGTGCGATTTGGTAGCGATTAATAGGTTTAAGTGACAGCTTTGCTTCTAAGCATAGTGTTGTACCTAAATATGAATTCCATGAATTCCATAAAAAATTGTATGGACTACAATTCGCTGTGCCGTGAGTGAGTGTTATTTTATTTAAATGTTAGTAAAGTACTTGCGATACAGACATAATTTATAGGCTGAAAAAAGTTAATTAAAAATAAATCATTGAAGAGTAGGTATTGACGACACGGAAATGAGATACGTTGGAAGGATGGTGGCTATCACCAATTATCTCGCAGCAGTGCGAATCTTCCACTTGAATTTATTCGGTTACGACTCGATGCACTTAAAGTGCTTACACGTAAAATTAGTAATACCTAATTATCTTCTTCCAAATCGATGTTATAAAAATTTTAATACTTATTTCAATACAACCGATAATCGTGTTCGAGACAGGCATGACAGGAATTCCAATAATTTCCTCACGACTCATAAATACATGGCTTTGAATCGTTTTTTTACCGAAACAGGCGTTGAGTCAGAATCGTGAAAGCATGACTCAAACGTACACTGTGTGAACACAGCTACTTGCATTATTATGGAAACATATTACTTTAATTAGCCGATAGTTATATTAAATTCTCGTTTTGACTTTTTACTGTCTGGTTCAGATTTCTAAAGGTAACGGAACACTCACTCACTCATCAAATGATTACAAATCAAAGACACTGTAATTTAAAATTAAGAACAAATACTTTAATTCTCGTCACATATTTTGCGCTTTTTCAAAATAACATTAGTATTTAACTGTGGTATTATTTAACAGCTTAAAATAAATAATTTCGCGGAATCCTGATGACTTTTCCACTTTAGAAATCGCTGGTCTAGGTGGTACCGTGCATGTGTTTGCAACTCTTCTAGCAAAATGCTTTTGAATTTTCTGTTAGGAGACTTAGACGCAGTGCGTTTGCAAATATTCCTGGTAGGAAGAAACAGACTATTCCTCTGTAAAGTATCACTTAAAAACATAGTACGAAATACCTACCTAATATATGTGAGGACATACCGGTTGATCAAAGTTTATTCAATTTAAGACTATGCATTGTGGCACGTCGTGTTCCGAATGGCAAAGTCACAGAATATTGTCATATTTTGAACTATTTAAATTAATTGAAATTAAACTACTATATACGGATTTTATCGCGTTGTTTATTTATCACTGTATTACAAAATTTTGAAAATATTACACTACTCTACTACTACATGAACAGACCATGGCTGCTGAAAAGCAACCGAAACGTCGGGGAAAGTGTAAACCAAAAATAAATAGATTTAATAGTTTAAATAATTTTATTAGCTTAAATTAGTAAAATAAAATCAATAGTAGTAGTAGTGTAATATTTTCAAAATTTTGTAATACAGTGCTAAATAAACAACGCGATAAAATCCGTATATAGTAGTTTAATTTCAATATTTAAATTAATTAAAGTAGGCTTTCTTTTCAAAATCTTTTTAGAACACTGTACCTTTCTCTATAGAAATATTCGATCGAAATTTTTCGATGCTTAGTATGCATAGTAAAACGGTTACAATTATAATTATATTTTATATAAGATTCACACCTTAGTCTATAGAGTGTATTAAAAAATATATTGAAAATAAAGCTCAAATTATTAAATTACGTTTATAAATCTCTTAAGTATTTGTTTCAGAGCGCCGCGTTGTAGCGTTCTTAACGTGGCCATCGTGGTCCTCTTACTCTACGTCCTGCGTTCATGAAGAATTTAATAAGTACGAGTAAAACTAAAACAATGTACTGCACGAATGGCGAAATGCTTTACGAGGTCGCCTCACCACTGCCGGTATGTCGAGTGTTGTAGGCTCGAATCCCACACGGAACAAAAAATTGTGTATTTTGCAAACTATTTGTTCCGAGTCTGGATGTTCTTTGTGTCCGTTGTTTTAATGTTTGTAAAGTCCTCCGCGACACAGGCATAATTCCAAGTGTGGGAGATATACCGGTTAATAAAAAAAAAAGATTTATTACGTGGAAACAGTCTACGTGTGCATGTATAGGTTGCGAAGTTCCAAATACATCTAGAAATGTTCTGAAACCTATCAGCGTTTGTCATTTAACTGAAGTTACCGTACGTGCAGTGCCAAGTATATACAAGCTTTGCGTTCAAAATAGAAATGTAATCACAAGGGATCATTGTGGAAAATCACAACCAGGAATTAACTAATACAATCTCCAGTCTGGCTGCCCGCCATGACAGTTCGCAGACTCTCGTGGGAATTGCGTATTATATCGGGAACTTCTTTTGATCATACATCTGTACATAAACAGCACAGATAGCGAAGTGGTCTTAGTGGTCGCTTTGTCACCGCCAATGCGACGAGTGTTGCGAGTCGATTCCCAAACGAGAAAGTATTTACAGAAATAAGCGTGATATACTAATGGAAAGTTTGAGCGTAATTTGTCCATTTTTACAATGAAAATTATAATAATATCAGTCCTGTATTAAACTGTCCCACTGCTGGGCACGGGCCTCTTCTCAGTGTGAGAAGGTTTAGGCCATAGTCCACCACGCTAGCCTGGTGCGGGTTGGCAGACTTCACATATCTTCGATAACATTATGTAGAACTCTCAGACATACAGGTTTCCTCACGATGTTTTCCTTCACCGTTAAAGCAAGCGATAATTAACTATTTAATACGCATATAACTTTGAAAAGTCAGAGATGCGCGCCTTTGGTTCGAACTCGAGACCTCGGCGTGGCAGTTTAATGGTTTACCGCTTTTACAATACCTATTTGTAAATCAGATCCAGGATCAATCCTATTGTGATACTTAGATGATTTTTTAAGGAAAAGTAATTTCGCTAGCAATATTTTATGTCACACGCATAGAAAGCAAGCTTATTATAATATTCATGTCCTTTAGACCGAATTTCGGTCACGGCGGCCAATCTTAACGAATACTGGTCATCTGCGCAGGAGATATTATAGTGGACAAGTATGTGCGCAAACACAAGTGCATTCTTCGTTCCCTATCTCTCATGATCCGATGGGACGTTAATCCGATACGAGCAGAGAGATCAGGTACAGGTACCAGCGGCTTTCCGTGCTTTTAGAGACACGGGTCGTCTAACACCGCCAACTTCCTAACTCCGACCTGGTATTGAAATTTCTTAACAGAAAAACCTAATAACTTTTTGTTGGCCCGACCCGGGATTCGAACCCGAGACCTCATGCAGAGCAGTCGCATTCACTACCGCAGTGCCACGGAGGCAGGCGAGCTTAGTATCGGTGGTAGCAAAAACTGTGACAAATGTCGAACAATACAATAATTGGCGCATGAAAACTGACGTCACTTTTGTCAAAACTGTTTGACAGTAAGAGCCCGTGTTTAGAAACACGTGCGAACGCCAAAATGGTATTTGACAAACGGTTGATCGTTTGTAAACTTTATACCTAGATGTGCCTAGATGCAAAACGAACGAAATCTTCAACGGAACCTACTTTGACATTAAGAGCTGAAAAGTCTGATGGCGTACTTCTATTTTTAGATTATGATTACATCACATATTCAGATAAACTATAATCCTTACTTGCTTATCTCTTAGTTATATTATAAACTAGCTTACGTATGCGCGATCGTAATGTCTCGTGTTCGATTCCCGAGTCACGCATTCTTTTTTATGATATTACCGCACGTGTATAATTCTCCAAGGGATAAGCATAGCTCTATTTTCGCCAACTAAGACTTTAGGTTCCATTGCGGAAGCCTAATGCCGTCCACCGGGCAAATTGCCAGACTGGCATTGCGCTCCGTATGGTAGCATTTTAACAATCCAACTTGGCAATAATTTGATCAATTTGGGAACCGAACACGAGACTGTCTAAGATCACTATCCCCTGCAAACTTATGCCAAGTAATTAGTAAACCATGGTATACTGGTTAGTTGGTCAGATCGAAAATGTCTTATTTAATTTTCAATCCTATTTTATTTAATCCTAAAATTTGCTATTAATTTAAAGTTTAAATAAAAAAGACGAACATCGCCAAGTTGCGAGGCTACCCAAGCCTTATATTTTAAAAAAAACTATACATTTTGCAATCGGACCATGATCGGACCAAAGATTCGGTCAACGATAGCTGTTATGTAGAATTTTATCTTTCAAATTTCAGACATGGCTAGCTACGGTAAATGTAATAATAATATCAGCCCTGAATATAAACTTTCCCACTGCTGGGCATCTTCTCTGTGTGAGAAAAGTTAAGCTATAGCCCACCAAGCTGGCCCAGTGCCGGTTGGCAGGCTTCACATATCTTCGAGAACATTATGGAGAACTCACAGACATGCAGGTTTCCTCACGACGTTTTCCTTCACCGTTAAAGCAAGCGATAATTAATTGATACGCACGTAACTTCGAAAAATCGGTTTATTACGTATTCGACCCTCATGTTTCGTCCTGAATGTAAAAATACGCATTCGCCCCAAAAATTGTTCCTCATATGCCCCGAAATTTAGATAAATATTAATTTCTTAACGTAATTAAAAAAAAGGAGTAATAAAATAAGAGGGGCGATTGAGGAACATTTTGGAATGTGGGACGTAATGTAGGGGTGAATGCGGAACAAACCGAAAAATCAGAGATATGCGGAACAAACCGAAAAACCAGAGATTTGCGCCTTGGGTTCGAACTCGAGACTTCCGCGTGGCAATTCAACGGTCTCCCACTTGGCTATCGCTGATATGATACTTACATATTATCATGATCTATCTTGTATGAGGAATTATAATTACAATCTGCTATTAATAACTTAATGACTGATTAAGTAAATTATTGACCAGCGATCCAGTGGTATAAACGCGAGCGTTTGGTAGCCGATCTATTTGGTTTCACATCGATTCTTTGGTTAGGCAAAATAGAGTAGGTATCTCATCACCAACAGCTGCGCCAAGTACGTGCCTGGGAATATGCTTGCTTCCTTTTATGTGTACATCATTCTACCTAGACCAAGTTATCAAAGCGTAATGATATGATGACTTAAGTATATATTTGAAATATACGTCTTTGTAAATAAACTCCTCGAGCTATTTAAAAAACTCAAAACGATGCGCAGAGTGTAACCGTTCTGCGTAGATTACGCATACCATTGACATATCTGCCCATTAAAGTATTATATTTCATAACTAGATGTGCCTGCGGTTTCACTCGCGTTTATGGTTACTGCTCTGCTCCCGTGGGTCGTAGCGTGATGTTATATACCTTTATAGCCTTCCTCGATAAATAGGCTATCTAACACTAAAATAATTATTCAATTCGAACCAGTAGTTCCTGAGATTAGCGCGTTCAACCAAACAAACTCTTCAGCTTTATAATATCTATATATTAATACGTTAAGCAAAAAGTTTGTACCCCTTTTTACGAAAATTACGCGGTTGGAACAGTATGAAATTTGGCACAGTTAAAGTTTATACGAAGGAGTGGCGATACCTAATATTTTTATAAAATATGCATTAGAAATACATTAAATTAATGAAAATACACTAAATGCACACAACCATGCATTTGACACACGCAGTCGAATCGTGTTCGCAGTATTTCGGTATTGTTCGGTTGATGTACAATTCTTCGTAACTATGGTTACATACCTAAAGTACCTATTGCAATTTAGTGGTATATAGATATAATAACGAACAAATTTAAAATTTAAATCAATTATGGTAGAATTTCGATCACTTAGGTTTTCCCAATAATTTAACAAAATTTAATCTAACATGATTAAAAAAGGCACATGGCATGAGAGGCATTGCTGCTACTGAAAACGACCCATGAATTAAACTGGAATCCGCACGATCGCATATATATATATGTATAAGAATTATAGGTACCTATATATTTGATGTGTATAACGGTTTCATTCATAAATCCATGGTCTAATTAAATTTGCAATAATTAATGATTATGTATATTTACGTGGGAACCGTTAGTTCAAACAATTACTTAACCGATTGTTTGGAATACCCACCTAGGCAACCGCCTAGGCACGATAACGGTAAATTGACTAATGTTTCTTACCGCTGTAAACAGTCGAAGTAAAAATGCCTAAAATTCGTAAATAATAAGTACTTACTTGAGAAAACATTATTTATATATACCTAGTAATTTTATACTGAAGAAAGATTTGTTTAATATTGAACTGATTATAATCACTCTTTCACCATTAGAAAGGTACCTACTTATCCAGAAGTCATATACAGCCTATGAGAGCGGAGCAGTAATTATAATCGTGGGTGAAACCGACAGGATAGCTAAAATTATTGAAATCAGTCTACTCTTATACACAATATAATAATGTGGCGTTCTTTTTTTAAATTTCAATAATTTTGGGAACAGTTGTGGCGCATATTTAAACACTTGCCATTATCTATGGTCAATGGCAGACTAGTAAACATATTCTTGTCTATTCGAAGTTATTTTGAATAACCCGTATAAGGAATTTAATTTTAATTGAAACCTACGATCTACTAAAGTTATATATTAAAAGCATATTGATTTGAGTTTAAAATAAATAACGTTGTTGTTGATTTATTTATCAATCTAGCATCACCGGTTGCGGTTTACTCACTTTGCGGAAAATCATTTGTTTACTGCCAGTGCTTAATGCCGATGACCGATGACAAATTCACATTAAAATAAATAATAGAACAAAAATTACCAACGAAATCTCTAAATTGCAACAGCTAGCAAACAAACTCGCTGTATCAGCCGCTTATCGGTCATTCCGCCGTCATTTCCTTCAGAGACGACAATGACACAAAATTAACAACAAAAATCACAAACACACATTTACCTAAACAAACACCATAAACAATATTTTCCACACTGACAGATGAACACTAAATTAAAAACTAAACCGAACCGTTCGAATTTCGAAAACTGAATGAATGTTATTGTTTATTTTTTTATTGCGAATTTTTTCGTCGCGTTCGGAAACGCGGAGCGCGCGCGTACGACACTGGCGCTAGCGTGCGTTCCAAATGACAAATGCGCGTCAACGGGTTACCAGACGCGACGTTTGTTTACCTCGGTTCCGCTCGCTCAAGTTCAAGGGATTAGGCTTACGGAACATGTGAGGTGAGCGACCACTGCAATTTGAGCTCTCATTGTTTATATTTTGTAAAGAGTTGTATTTCTTGTAATGTTGGATTTGTTTTTTGTTAGAAATAATGAATGTATAATGTTGAGGGCAGACTGGCGATGATGTCATGCTTACGACAGCGACGTTGATAAAACATCGTTTGCTTGCTTAGAAACATTAGGTGCAAGTATTTAAGAATGTATAAGTGCTAGTTTACATTCTTCGTGTCGATTAGAAAACAGACATTTACACGCTCGATAATCTCGATATTGTGAAGATTTCGTGTTTCTCGTAAAGGAATATTGTACCAAGACCATTAAATTGACCATAATGTACATAAGTGAGTGATGACTTGTTGAGTCTAAAAAAATGTGCAATTAACAAAATATAATACCTACCTTTGCCGTATTGAGTCTGAGAATTCCCTGTGACCGTTATTTGAATATTTCTACAATCCTCAGCGATACTAGACTTATTCCTAGAACGGCAGCTGTCTATGTAAAAAGGAATAAAATGGGTCATGCGTTCCAACTACTTATCTGAATATTTGCTATTAAGTAGTAAGTCAATAATTTGTTAGTATAATCAAGTTTGTTATATTAATTTTAGGAATGGTTACAAATCGGGAGACATACAAGGATTTTCTTGTTAATAGTTGTTAATTTTTTTTAAGAAATTAAAGTTAACAGTGGCATGTTGGCTCGCTTTTAAATAATCTGCATCTTTATTAACCATCTTGGACTGTACTATGTTGTTATAAGTATGACGAGATTCATTAATAAGGGAAATGAGATAATTTTGATTTAAATGTTCGCTAGACCTAGAGTTCTAGTGCACATTGAAATAAGAACTATCCTAGATAGTTCTTATTCCGGTATGCGTTCCTGTGAGATTCATGTAAACCAATTAGATTAAGTAACGTTGTTTTCTCACTTTGATATTCCCAACTTCACTATGAAGATTTCTTCTACAACGGAAGACGCAGCAGGGGTAGGCCCCCACAAGGTGGACCGACGACCTGGTGAGGGTCACGGGAAGCAATTGTATGCAGGTGGCCCAAGACCGGCCAGTGTGGAAAACCTTGAAGAAGGCCTATGTCCAGCAGTGGACGTCTTTCGGCTGAGATGATGATATGATGATTTGGTAATGATCTTTGCTCTTGGTGTTTACCAAGTTCGAACGTGTGCAAGTAACTGATTATTGCCACATTAATTATTTTATAACATTTATGAGTAAAATAATAGCTGGGATAACCTGCTGGGATTCCGTTGAACTATCACGCAGAGGTAGGTACCTATTGAGTTCGATCCCAAGGCGCGCATCTCTGAGTTTTCGAACATAAGTGCGTATTAAATAGTTAATGTTTATCGTTCGCTTTAACAGTGAAGGAAAACATCGTGAGGAATACCATGTCTGAAAGTTGAGGTCCGATGAGGTCTGAGGCACAGGAGTCACCTTCACTACCGTTACGTTGAACCGCCGATGCGTCAGGAATAAAGAAATAAAGATAAGACATTTTATTTTCCCTGTGTTGCAGTAACTATTAGGGTCGAAAACCATTATAAGAAAACACTTGAATTTGGTTTGATCGCTGAAATGGAACTTCGACCAATTTAATAGACGCCTGGCCTGGCCTGTTGTTGCTTTAATCCCCACACGGTTCAAAAATATTTATGACCTACAAATAGTTGTGCCGGATCTCGGTATATTTGTGCCTTAATCCTAACCTACACTAGTAGGCTTGTAATGTGGGCTTTCTCGCTTAAATTTACGGCTAGATGTGGATAGTTAGGTCTCTAGACCTCATACTCTATAGTCACGTTCAAAAGTAACTATAAAAACCGTCAATTATTACCGCCAAATACGCTTTTTGACAGCAGCTGTCACAGAATTGACAGGACCTTACTTGCAAGTAGCGCCGACTGGTGAACAGAAAAACTATAGCGCCCATTGTACAGTCAGCAACATTAGTCAATAATATTATGTAATATAAATAATACATAAATAATATGTACATATTAGATATATGCGAGAATTTTAATAGCTTTAAAATGCACAATAACATTAACGCCTTATCTTTTAATACAGTAATAATATTTATTTTGATGATGATGATGTCTCCGTTTAAGCCTCCCAAAGGGCCAGTTATTTTCATAATATAATATGTTAGAAAATAACTGTGATAAGAGAAAATAAGAAAAGATGACTGTGATAAGAGAAAAGAAATATAATAAGTATTTTATTATTCATAAAATACTGTTCCTAATTTATAAAACGTATGGCTATTAATATCGCTGACTGTACAAGATATAAGTAATTACATTGTCTGGAATTTTCTACACTGTATTTTTGATTAAAAAAAGTTAAATAAATTAAAAATAATACATAAAAGTTAAATATATTACAAGAGATACCAAAGATTTTATTAGCATTCAATACGAAATACGCACCGATCCGAATAAGATATCCATGGATGAAATATTTTGTTCCGTGAAAGATCGAATCCACAATTAGCATTTGACAGATTACCTACTGCGAACTGACCACTTAAACAAATATACATAGGTATTGTGTCTTTAAAATCATCAATATAGAACATTTATTAAGAACGAATTGTAGGTTAGGTTAAATTAGTACCTAACAATACTTTTTTCTGGATGAATGGTATATACCTATACTCCATTTGGTCAAGTATTTAACTAAAGGTAAACAATCTTGATGTGACTTTTATCTTGCCACACGTAATAGATTAACACATATTAAACAAATAAACGATTGCATAAACTAACGGTTTAATTGATTTAGTAATAATTGTTGTCGAAAAAATATACATAGGTACATATATGTATAAATATCGGTTTTGTATGTAATGTCGATTTTTTTAATAAAAATATTTATATTTTGATTACTTCTCGAGAAAAATAATAAAATGTCAGTGATCAACTTTAAACTATGGTCTAACTTTGATACCCCCTTTTTTATTACGGCGATCGAAAGTATCCCCAAACAGGAACAAAAAATTACACAAAACTAGTACTTACATATTTATGTATTTTTTCGTAAATTGGCACGGATCCATCCACAACGATTGAACACACAATGACAATGATATACAATGCTGCCAGCCGTAAAGTAAAGACTGAAAGGATGCGTTGTAAATTCGCACAATTTAAGTTTAAAACTAAAGCGAAGTTTTTATCAAAGTCACCCCGCGATTCAAAGTAAAGAACCCCATTCTACGGTACCTAACCAAATGCAATAAGGTCCTTTTCTGTTCCCCTGACAAATTGTATGCGAAATTTCATCGGTCGAGTAGTTAAGGCGTCAAAGCCTAATAAACAAACAAACTCACATCGCATTTATAATATTACCTAAGTTAGGATACCCACGTTGTAGGTAATACCTACCAAATACAATTACGTTGTGCAAATTGGGCCATGTCTATCTTATCTATAACAGTATCGTGACATTAAATGTGTGCTTGGAAAATAAATATCTTTATCTCCCCTGGTTCGGTAGTTACCTACATATATTTATAGTGACTCACTAATAATGTGTATAATCGTATGATTTTAGGTCAATCGTTGCCTACGTAACGTCTGCCGCGGTAAATAGTTACGCACTGTAGTGTATGAGTAAAACGATTTCTAGAAATTTATAAGTCAAAGTGTATTGACTCATTCAATTCATGAAATATCGCCAGATTACGAATTGAATAAAGTAAACTGCAGTGGCAATTGAATTATTTATAATAATATATGACATGTATTTAAACCACTCTTTTAATTTGGCAAATAACAGCTAGCAAGAAATCCTTTATAATTATTGTTTTTCTTTTGGAAACATGAGTTACATCTAAATAACTTTTTCCCATAATTATGATCATTTTAACTATTAATACAACATTTTATTTTAGCGCCATCTATTAATACAGTTGTTAACTACATACGCCTAGCAATAAAATTAACTTCCACAGATGACTGTTTGACGCATTCATCAAGCTACCGCTACTTAGCAACAGATAGCAGGACTAACACGTAACAAGGTTGTTTTCTTTTTTCTGTTTTCTCAAAGAAAATAATGACTAAGAAGTCCACGAATAGTCGAAATACAACAATGCATTATGCCTTTGTCCTTTGAAATACTGATTCATACTATTTTCATAATAATATTGTTAGTACTTCTACAGTACAATGCTTCTAGCGGTTTTTGTTATGACTATATTTTGATAACAACCCACTGTGTCCGGTTGTTATCGTTGAATGACATGAAGATTGAGTATCATGTATTTATTTTTTATTGTTAAAGGATGTTTACTTATGAATACGCAGGTAATCATTTTTTATTCTATTTAAATAGGTATTTAAATCTAATAAGTTAGTAGTAACTAATTGACATCTTAATTATATCATAGTAGCGATCCGCTGCGGCTTCACACGGGTAGTACAAAATCTTAACAAATTATACACCCAAACCTTCATCATGAATCACTCTGTCTATTGGTGAATACCGCATGAAAATCCGTTTAGTAGTTTTTGAGACAGAGATAGAAGCGGCGGGGACTTTATTTTATTGTTTATAATTATTATTTACACTCACGAAGTCCTACAGCTAGCTAAATGTGAGTGTAAGACACCTAGTTCTATCCCTTCAGGAATTAGTCGTCAAACTATACAGGTGTCCGGTAATTAATGGATTTTCCAGGTTGGAAATGTCTTACAGTGGAACTGATAGCCGTTCAGGAAAAAAATGAAAAAATCTATCCTAACTAACTACCTGAGATAATTATGTGTTTTTTTTTAATTACCATGTATAACTTTCTTGTATACTACGACCATAAATTAATGAAATCCTTCGGTTTTTTGTTGTTTTATTATTAAACACTAATTATGCTAATAGATAGACAGTCAAAAGTATGCTATGCTAATATAGCTTGCACTTTTTAATATATATATTTTTTAATTTTCTTATTATTTCTTTTTCTTTTTTCTGAACGGCCTTCAGTTCTACTATAAGACATTTCAAGGTTATCCATTAATTACCAGACACCCTGTATATGTCGAACCCAATATACTTGGCGTATGAGTAGTAGCAAGCTGATCACTTAAACTGTTGCGCCATCAGTAGTTGATTTTTATTTGATTCAACGTCCTCTACACAATTTCCTCATCGTTTTTCCTTTTACAATAATATCAAGGTTTAATAACAAACTGATGGTAAATGGTGACTCAGCATATATTACATATACATATTATAATATTTTAGTATGGGTACAATCACGTAGCACCTGCATTTACACGTGCGAGGCAAAATATAGTAGTTTTGATAATTAAAATAGCTTAAATAGTAGTAAATTTTAACAGTATTAGTGTAATAGTTTCAAAATCTATACTAATATTATAAATCTGAAGAGTTTGTTTGTTTGTTTGGTTGAATGCGCTAATCTCAGGAACTACTGGTATGAATTGAAAAATGCTTTTATTGTTGGATAGCTTATTTATCGAGGAAGGTTATAGGCTATAGGTATAACATCACGCTACGATCCAAGGGGGCTGCGCAGTAATCATAAATGCGGGTGAAACCGCGGGCACATCTAGTTATGTAATAAAAGCGTTAAATAAACAACGCGATAAAATCCGCATAAAGTAGGTTAATTTTAATGAATAACATTCGCGTAATCGTAAGACAATGTTAAACAAAATAAATAGTTATACTTTGAGGTCATTTAAAAAATAAAACAATTAGCTAGGTAGTGACTATGTGGGGATTAAAACCTCTGCCAGCACTTCAGGAATACAGGCGTGAATATAATATAGCGATTACTAACCATTGAGTAAATTATCGATTGCAATTCGCAGTCTGACCTCATCAATTAATTCGAAACGCATGTGGAACAATCGTTCATTATGTGAAATAGAACAAGGTTTCATTAGCAAGGAATAACTTTAAAAATATCTTGTAACTAGAGTTTGGTAATGTAGGTTAGGTTATGTTCGTAAAAGCCTATCCTTCCTACCTATCCTTTCCTTTGTCCTTTCCCTCCTTCATTCCTTTTTAAAGGGCTGGCAACGCAGTTATAACTCTTCTGGTGTTGCGGGTGTCCATGGGCGGCGGTAATCACTTACCATCAGGCGATCCGTCTGCTCGTTTGCCAACAAATGCCATAAAAAAAAAAGATGTCCTGTTCTGTTCCTCTGACAAATATTATGTGAAATTTTGTGATAACTGGTTGAGTAGTTAAGGCGTGATTGCGTAATAAACAAACACACATTCGCATTTATAATATTAGTTAGGATATAGAGGAGTTATAGTCAAGACTTTCCCAGTCAAATCTATTTTTAAGTATTGGAACCTGTAAGCAGTATATTTGACTAAAGAGTTCGATCAAACGTAGTATTGACTCTAAAATATTGGTAGAGCTTTTCACTAAAATATTGATTAGAAGTAGGTATGGTCCAGGTTGATAAGTAATATAACTTTTGAACTAAACCATGTAAAAAAGTTTTTGATCTTTTACAAAATAAAGATTACCAATGGATTCCTTATTTTAAAAAAGTTACGTAGTACACTCTGACTTGGATAGATAAGGTTAAAACGTTAAGTTGTCGTGATATCGTCGATTTATTCGAATACATTTCGAATGCGCATCGCTAGCTCGCGTTCGCGATAACCTAAAGTAAAGTATATTTCATACCGTAAGAAATAATTTATATGGTAGAACAACGTTTGCTGGGACAGGTAGTATATTATAATTTATAATATTATCGCTAGTGTGGTCTGTGGACAGCTTAAACACTCTCTTTAAGTCAGAAGCAGAACATTCTATGAATTGCATCACTAGTACTCAAACATTCGTTCGAAATCGTGTCAAAATAATTGAACTAGTTGATCGAAAACAGAATTCATGTTGTGTGATTTTGACACAGTCTCGCCACTTATTAGCACTGACACAAACCATAGAAGCGCAGATGCCCCGCTTTATATAATGCGAGGAATTAGATGCACATATATGCTATAATAGAGTAACTGCATAATTTGTGATAAATTCCTTTTTGGCGGCGTTAATATTAGCTGTAAATTGAGGCGACCAAATGCTTTTCTTTTATATTGTTAAAAGAAAAGTATTTGGTCGCCTGGTCGACGCAATAAGTGTGTTCGAATGCGACATGAGAAAATTAATAACAATATTTGTTTTTCCTTAGCCTTTTTTTATATCCCACTGCTGGGTGGCCTCTCCCTTGGACTTCCAAACCACTCTATCCGAAGACATAATAACAAAATACATAAAAGATATAATATAATGAGCTGGTGTATGCGTGTTTAGTAAATTTATTTACCAACAAAAAAGCTATTTAATATAAGTATTTTGTAGATAAAAGGAACGAATGAAAGTTTCAAGGCAACTATGAGCAGACGATGTGCATAAAACACTTAGTTTTTGTATATTTATTATCGCCCCTTCGCGTTGAACTAAGTTGGCAACTAAAATAATGAACGGCTAGTTGTAGTGTATCTTATGAAATACGAATGAGGGCAAGTTATGCCAGGCCGGCGGCGATGAGGTAACCACCTGTCCAATGTTTGTCTATGCATTTATGCAACACGTTCTATAAATATATACTTTATGTTTTGGTATCGCCTTGTATAGCAATCGTGTGAACGTCGATGACCTCTAGTTAGACGTAGAAGTACCAAACACTAACATTTTGATAGTTATGTTTAGGTTACAAGGTATGGTAAATTTCATGCTAATTCTGAGCATATCGTGACAGAAAAGGTTTTATGAAAAACGAAACGTCTAACTCAAAATTATGATGTCAACTCAAAAATCATAATCATTGTTAGTGGACTAAGCACAAAGTAACATAAGTGGATTTCAAACTTTGATTTTAGTTACTTTACATAACTTTAGTCAACTAATTACGTAAACTTTGAAGTGCATAATCTTAATTGACATACGAGTTATTAGCCGCATTGGCTAATAACTCCTAATTTTAATAAAATATATTGCGAACACATTTTTCATAGCGGTAACCCAATGAGGGGTACCATTGCAAGATTAAGCCAGAAGTTGTGATCGAATGGTGGTGGTATAATGTTTCTATGAAAAGGCACTCGTAACCTGTGTTGATTGATTCAGGCTCGAACTACGAGTATATGTGGACCACAAATTTTTTTTCTCTACTCGGCAATAATTTTTTTGACTCGCACCTCTCCGCGCTTTCGCTCGCTAAGCGACCACTTAAATCATCCATGCAGTAAAATTATTTAAGTAGGTATACATGTATTGATTCCCACTAATTGCACCACTAATAGAGGGGTTAAAAATAATACTAGCAATTTGCAACAAGTAATTGTAAAACTATATAAATATCTGGTTTTGCACGGGGGATGGCCCCTGATTCGCAGAATGCTTTGACTGACATTAAAACAATGGAAATAAAGAAAGCCAAATTCGGCGCAATATTCTGTGAATCATGCGTGTTTCTTTCGTATAGCAGCTTATGACAAGTTAACCACTACAGCACAGATTCAGTCACGAAATAGAATTCTTCCTTACTATCTATAATAATATTATAAAGCTGAAGAGTTTGTTTACTTGTTTGGTTTAATGCGCTAATCTCACGAACTACTGGTTCGAATTGAAAATTTATTTGAGTGTTGGATAGTCCATTTATCGAGAAAGGCTATAGGCTCTATGACATCAGGATTTAACCAATAGGAGCGGAGCATCAATGAAAAATGTTGCAAAAACAGGAAAATTCTCTTATGTGAAGCAGACTGAGTTGCGCGGGTTAGCCAGTAATATTGTAAATTCGAAAGTAACTCTGTCAGTCTGCCTGTCTGTTACCATTTTACGGCTAAACCACACAACCGATTTAGATGAAATTCGGTACAAATATAGTTTAAAACAAAAAACAAACTTTATTTAACTTTATTTGTACTAATCCTTTGTAGAATACTTTATGGGGACATCTTTAACTGTTTGTTAATTTTATTGTTTAAAGTCAAGGTAGAACAAAAAGTAAGAATGGGGTTTGATTAGGCAGATGAGGATATTTGTTCCAGATAGGTATGTGCCAGTAAAGATGCCTCGGCACTGACTCGTGCTCTTCGGACTCACAAGCTTGCCTTAGACATATTCAACTGAGCTCTAGGTAAATTCTCAAGAACGGCCACGATGATTATAAAAGGTATTAAATATAATGACCACCAAAAATACTAATTACACAGCAAAATATTACGAGCACCTCTACGCCTCAAATCACTGCATTCCGTCTCGGAAGTGTTAAGTTATGTTAGATTTCTTCTTCTCTTTTTGGTCGAACAAAGGCAAAAAATTGAGGAACAGTTAAATACTACCCATTATAAAATACAGAAAACTCATAAAAAGGCTTTTTTTTTTAAGACAACGCCCGCTCAAGCAACCACTCCTGTATTCTTGGAACTCGGAACAGACATTTGTGGATCACACACTTTTTTGTCCCGTGTAAGATTCAAAGCCACAGCTCTCGGTGGAGTGGCAGTGGCGACCACCTTAACCACTCAGCCATCAGTCCTGTCCTGTAGTATTACAAGCAATCATAGGCAGTTTGCTTGTCACCTTTGTTATATAAAAAACATGCTTAACACATTATAATAATTTAAAAGTTAGCATAACAAGTGTTATTTCGGTCACGTGTACGTTCCAACCGCTAACGTGTGAGACGTGAACTACATCACCTTCGTGAATACTACGCATTGTACGTCGAAGAGGTAAAAAACACTTTGTTTACACTTCGTCAATGAATAGACTGCATGATTAACGCCTTCTCTGTTTATGTAAGTCACCAAACGAATATTCAACTTCAAATGTGTCAAGGACGAATAGGAATATACTATACTAATATAATAAAGCTGAAGAGTTTGTTTGCTTGAACGCGCTAATCTCAGGAACTACTGATCCGAATTGAAAAATTATTTTAGTGTTGGATAGCTCATTTATCATTATCAAGGAAGGCGCGCTACGACCCACGGGGGCGGCGCAGTAGTCATAAATGCGGGTGAAACCGCGGCCACATCTAGTATTTTATATTTTAACTAATATTATAAATGCTACAGTGAGTTTGTTACGCCTTAACTATTCGACCGATTATCATAAAAGGAAACTGTCCACTTTGTATGGAGGTTTTGGCTTGGAATGGACAGTCACTGAGAATAATAATTATATATTAATTTAGAAGCATTAACCAGTAGGAATTAGAAAAATAACAAAGTTTTGTGTCCAGGTGTTCCTAATTCGTTTGTTGTGGTGGTTTATACAAAGGTTTTAAAAAAGAAAAAATTATTGTTTTTATGTTATTTTAATTTTATTCATATGTTACTAAAATATTATCTAGGAACTCGGCTGGTGTATTTAAATTGTTTTAATATCTTACTAAACTCAAAAACCAAATAATTGTCATTATATGGACGCAGCAACCTACTGTCCGTCCACCGTAGGATCGTCGTTAATGCGTGAATTCTGTTCACGCTAAGCCATTAATGGACAGTTCCCTTTCGCATACATGTTGGTACGTAAACATAAACAAATAGTTGATACCTTTTTTCTGGATGAAAGTTACCAGGGGTACAGGAAAGGACATAGGGTCCTTTCATTCAGTAAAAGTAATTCACGCCGTAGCGTGAAAGCGAAACGTATAAACAAACATTTGCATTTATAATATAGGCCTGGTGTTAGGATGAGCCGGCAATCATAGAGATCGAACAATTCAAGATAAAACTATCATAAAAGTAAGGAAATATATATGCGCAATATAATATAGTATGCGAAGGTATTTGTACGCGCACATACTTGCTCACTTTACTATCTCTTGCGCAGACCGGCCGTCTATGTTAAAGTTTGGCCGCCATGACCGATTTCGGAATGCGTGATCGGTTAAGTAATAAAGCTACATGACCGATCATCATGACATTTCGCATACACGTTGTCAGGGGTACATAAAAGGACCATATTGTTCTTCCACCAAAAAAAAAGGTCCTGTTACTAACCAATTTTTTTTTTACTTGCTTGAATTTAATAACGCGTACCTTTTAGCGGCAAAGAGGCCCCGTGACCATGGCTGCTGAAAAGCAACCGAAACGTCGGAGAAAATGTAAACCTAAATATAAATAGTATTTAATATTTTTATTAGCTTAAAAACTATTAGTAAAGTTCAATAGTAGTAGTAGTGTAACAGTTTCAAATTATGTAATACATTGTTAAATAAACAACGCGATTAAATGAGTTTAATTTCAAAGGCAGCAGAGAGATTGTTATGTCGTGCTCACTCGGGAAAAGATGGAATGTCCCGGTTACTACCGACTACTATCACTAACCTAGTACTATATATTTTACTACTACAGACCGTCTACTTTATAGATAGCTGTAATTAATTATGAGTAATTAAACACATGTATATTGAACGTAATATGTGCGTAAAAACAATCCCATAAATTCATACAACAAAAGTTGCAGTTGAGTATACACCGCCGGCGCTGATGATATTTACTGTTTGAAGTGACATTGTGACGTATTCTGGCAATATTTTGACAGCTGTCACGTACGAGAATCAACCGACATATAATTGTCATTGTTCAAGCTCGTGTTTCTCTTGTAATTATCAACAACGTCTGTGTTGAAGATTGCGTGTGAACCAGAGAAAATTGTTATTTAACGTTGCTGTGCAGACATCACTAGAAATGAGAGTGGTATCATAACATAATATCACGCTTGTAGGTGGTTTTATACAAAAAAGTAAGCAATCCATTAAAGTAGTTGTTATTGTAGCCTATGTACGCTTGAGTGTAGCTCTGGAAAAAAAGAGCGCTGTATTGCCATCGGAAGAAAAGATCCTTTCCCCGATTCCGTACTCTTTTGTCAGTACTCACTCAAAAGCCTGGTGTATCTTATAAATAAATTAATAATCGTCATCATTGCAGTGTCCTCGGCTTACTGTGGATTGTTGCTAGCATCGTAGGTCGTGCTATAGCATCTCCTCATCTTAATATTGTCTTACATTGTATCCCGTTACTAATTACAATTTTGATTACATAATTTTGATATATTACACAACTACTGAACATTTACTACTATTTCTAACTAAAATATTAAAACTATTTAAATTTACACTTACTCCGACGTTCCGCTGCTTTTCAGCAGCCATATTTACGGGGCGTCTCCCCTTTCAATCTCCTCATCTTCATCGCACATTCGCATTTAAATAGCAGTTACGCTATAATGAAGTACTTATAGTGCGTCTTTTTCTGACATGAGTATTTGTCCCCATTGTTACCAATTGAGGGAGATACCTATCTACGTACATATCTTATTCATTTTAAAGTAGATTTTTCCAATTTTGTATTGGATTTTGAGTAACGCATCTTTTTAACTTGTCAGATTAATTTTAGTTTCAACTAGCATTTGTTGTTATAAGAGGGTGCCCACTTTCTTACCTCAACTATCGAAAGGAATAATGATATGCCAAGGTTAACGGTTCAAAGGTGTGTACGTACACGATATTGCTTTATTAACTGCATCTGTACTATTTTTATATCAGCACATCACGAATCTTACCGGAAGAGGTTAATTAAAATGGTAGTAGTATTCGAGATCATTGTTATTTCTATTCGATACTGTCACCCGTGGCTTTACTCCCGGAATTCTAAGTATATCATCGAAATCGATATAAAGCCTTTGACCCACAAACTATCTGCTCCATCGCTGCTTAAAACAGGAACAAACAGAGCAACATGCTTTTGTATTTATAACTAGCTTTCACGCGGGCTCGCTCTCGTTAAAGTACATTAGGTTATGTTATTAACAGTACTTTTTTAATAAAATATAGCCTGTATTACTCGATGATAATACAGCTTACTAATGGCGAAAGAATTTTTAAAATCGGTTATGTAGTTTTGAGTTAAATCGTTACAAACAAACAAACAAAAAATACCTTGTGCACTGCATTCAATACCGCTGAGGCAGAGCTGAGCAAGTATAAGACGTAATAAAAAATGGGTAATTAAGTCCATAGGTTTGAACAATGAGTTGCATAAGCCACATATGAAGCTAAATGTACTCCCATTTTCGGTTTATATCAGAAAAAAAAACTATGTTGAATATCCTAATCCTAATTATACTAATATTATAAATGCGAATGTGAGTTTGTTTCTTTGTTACACTTTCACACTTTAACGACTGAATAGACCATCATGAAATTTTGCATACACATTGTCAAGGGTACAGAAAGGGACATAAGGTACCGTTATTCAGAAAAAAGTATTAACGTAACCTACATTTACGCGAGCGATGCCGCCGGCAAAATAAATTATCCCTTTATAATATAATATATAATAATATCTCCCTTTATTAAACTGTCCCACTGCTGGACACGGGCCTCTTCTCAGTGTGAGAAGGGTTAGACCATAGTCCACCACGCTGGCCCAGTGCGGGTTGGCAGACTTCACATATCTCCGAGAACATTAAGTAGAACTCTCAGGCATGAAGGTTTCCTCACGATGTTTTGCTTCACCGTTAAAGTAAGCGATTATTAACTATTTAATACGCACATAACTTCGAAAAGTCAGAGATGCGCGCCGTGGTATCGAACTCGAGACCTCTGAGTGGGAGACTGTTGGACTCCCACTAGGCTATCGCTGCGCTTATTATTCCTTTATATTTTATATTATTCCTTTATTGCTTTTAAAATATAATACTGGCAATGTGGTAACTTGGCTATTAAACCTTACGTTTATATGATATTTTGATGACTGAGTATCTGCTTATTATAAAAAAGCGGCCAAGTGCGAGTCGGACTCGCCCATGAAGGGTTCCGTAGCAGCAAGTAACTATTTGAGTTGATTGAATGAAAGGTAAATTGCGGTTTACGATTTATGACGTATTAAAAAAAAACTACTTACTAGATCTCGTTCAAATCAATTTTCGTTGGAAGTTTACATGGTAATGTACATCATATATATTTTTTTGTTTTATCATTTTCTTATTTTAGAAGTTACAGGGAGGACTCATTTTACCACTTTGGAAGTGTCTCTTGCGCAAACTATTCAGTTTAGAAAAATTACATTAGAACTTCAATATCATTTTTGAAGACCTTTCTATAGATAGCCCTCAAGAACGGAATTGATGAAAAAAAAATTTAAGTTTCAGTTCCAAAATTTATTGTTTTTTTTTATTTTTGTGTGAAAATCTTAATGCGGTTCACAGAATACATCTACTTACCAAGTCTCAACAGCATAGTTCTTATAGTTTCGGAAAAAAGTGGCTGTGACATACGGAAGGACAGACAGACAGACATGATGAATCCATAAGGGTTCCGTTTTTCGCCATTTGGCTACGGAACCCCAAAAACGATGTCACTCTAAAATCTCTTTTTAGCTAATTCGATTCGTCCTACAAATTTATATACGAAAGAATTCTTTATTTGTAAAAACTGATCGTTTCAAAATATATCACTTACTTAATATAAAGAAAACTAAACCAATTTAAAATAAGTAGTGAGTGAGTAAATGATGAACTGTCACGTAGAGGTCTCGAGTTCGATCCCATGGCGACCACTGACTTCTCGAAGTCATGCGTATTAAAAAGTTAATTAGCACTCGCTCTAACGGTGCATGCCAGATGTCTAAGAGTTCTTCGTAATTTTCAAAGATATGTGAAGACTGCCAACACGCTTTGGGCAAGCGTTTTTTACTGTAGCTTATATTTTACTCATACTGAGAAGAGGCCCGTGTCCAGTAGTGCGGCAGTTTATAAACAAAATCAAAAATCAAAAATCAAAAATCAAAAATATGTTTATTTATAAGAAGAGAACCAATTCATTGCTTCTCTTCTCATAAATAAACATATTTACATATTAGAACTGCCAAGAAACTCACGGCCATTCTTTATAATCACCAAATTTACAGTATTGTGTATTTTACAGATAATCTGTAAGGAAAAACTAGGCTTTCGTTGCTATTGTTATCATATGTGCAAGAAAACTGGCATATAGTTACATATTTATATGATCTAATGCCACTACCCTTCCCATACCCTACTTTGGCTAATGTCACAACATTCTCCGCAAGTATGGTCGGTTTATTTTAGTCTGGGCACCCCTTGCATCTTAGCGGCGTTCTTATTTTAAAATGTTAACTTTCGTTGGAAATAGACCAGCGCCCTTTACACTATAAAATATTTTTAGAGAATTCTTCTGTACTATGTATATTTTTTGTACCGCGGGGGATTTAACAAAAATTCAAATAACGGACACAAACTACTTTTCCAAATTTTTTGTCCCGTGCGTGATTCGAATCACATAGGGCACAAAATATTGCTAAATGCAAAATTTTTTTGGTCGAACGAAGTTCGAACCTATAACACTCGGTATATTGTCATTGGCAAGGTGACCATTTATACCACTGCGCCATCCGTTCAGTTAAAGACATTCTGTTCAATCAGGTCGATATAACATAACAAAGGACATTGTCATGACAGACAATACAGTTGAATGCAAAGCAGCCATATTGTTTCTACAGTTGATGGTGGCGCCACTGTATACGCTTTAAATAAAAGAATGTTCGTGGTTTTCTGTAACTTCTTTTTTTTTCACTGCACCGATTACTTTGTTATGGTATACTGGGGTGTCAATAACCTGTGATAAAGCTCTTGTGCCTATCGGCTGACCTACTGAACGTAATGTCCGACAAATTGTATTTCGTTACTCAATTTATGTTATTTAAGCTATCGTAATATACGTTTTTGATAGTAAACTGGCATACGGTCCGCCTGATGGTAAGCAGTTACTGTAACTGATGAGACCTTACAGAACTAGAGCAAATTTAGCTGCTATCGTTATGTATACATATTTATAAAAAAATATCAAAAAGAAAAAACAATTATTTTACTTCCATTGCTACAGTAACTTAGATGTTTTACATAATATGTAAACTCGCCAAAGGTAATTATTTAACGGCGAGAAGCGCTCTTAATTCTATTACTTAACCTACGTTATACACATTAAACAAAGAAAAATAAAAACACAATAAAAATATAAAAACGGAAAACAAAAGGTAACTAAAAATAAATATTATTATTCTATTTTAATTCAGTGGTGTATAAGCACATATTGCAGTAATATACCACTAATTCAAATTTAATTTAACTATGTGTTCTTTAATCTTTATTTTAATAAGGTCGTATTAATTTTAGTACTTTCTCTTAACATGTCTATGTTGTTAAATACTTTAGGTACAATAAAGTATTATATATAGCAGCGATGGCCTTGTGGGAGAACGCTTAACTGCCACTCAGAGGTCTCGAATTCGATACCAAGCGCGCATCTTTGATGTTTCGAAGTTATGTATATGCGTATTAAATAGTTAATTATCGCTCGCTTTAACGGCGAAGGAAAACATCGTGAGAAAACTGGCATATCTGAGAGTTCTACATAAAAGTTCACGAAAGTATGTGAAGTCTGCTAACCTGCACTGGGCCACCGTGTCACACTTGATAACAACAGACAATAATTATATTAGCCGAGTTTTAATAAACATTCTGACTATCTAAACTCAGAATAAGACTCTACCAGGGTGGCTAAGTGGAAATAACCAGGCTTTATGGATAATTTTCATCAAGTTTCCTTCTGTTATTCTACTTGATAGGCTATGGCATGGCATGGCTAGCATGGTCCTAGTTCCTAGTGTTGTGGGTACTATGGCAATGTATACCTCCGTAGCGCAGTGGTAGTGAATGCGACTGCTGTGCATAAGGTCTCGGGTTCGAATCCCGAGTCGGGCCAACAAAAGGTTATTAGATTTTTCTGCCCGAAGTTAGGAAGTTGGCGGTGTTAGACACCCCCGTGTCTTGGAAAGCATGTAAAGCCGTTGGTCTTGCATCTGATCTCTATCCGGTCGTGTCGGATTACCGTCCTATCGGATCATGAGAGTTAGGGAACAGAAAGCGCACTTGTGTTTGCGCACACACTTGTGCACTATAATATCGCCTGCGTAGATGGCCAGTCTCTGTTCAGAATTGGTCGCCCGCCGTGACCAAAATTCGGTCTGGAGGACATTATATTATTATGGCAAATAGTAACTTAATATTGATTACCATACGCGTAGATTATGTATTTTAAAAGCAATTTGCTATAATTTAAATAACAGTAATTATTAATTATTTTAGGCAGAAATCCCGAAATAAATCTAATATGTTTTTGTTGGAACCATGCGATTGTAAACAGTTTTGATTGGCTACATTTATTTTGACGTCACACGTTTGTAAACGACTTCTGTAATTGCTTGCTGTCCAATGTTTATTTACAAACGTGTTACCTCAATTGACGACTCGGCACCATATTATAAGTACATATGTAAGTTTTATATATATCTTCTCCCTAGCCTTTATTATTCCCGAGTCACTTGGGGTAGACTTTTCTGGTCCAACCGGATTTGACTGGATATCAGTTTTTACACGGAGCAGCTGCCACCTGACCTCCGCAACCCGAAGGCTAACGATACCATAAGGCTAGACCAGCGTCAGGATATTATAGGACACTGACTTCCCAATAACGACTGCCATAGATGTTCATGGTAGCCGGGACCGACGGCTTAACGTGCTCTCCGAGGCACGGAGCAGGCGATAATTGTCAATCAATACGTACATAATTTCCAAAAGTCATATAACATCCGAAAATCAGAGGTGCGTGTCGTGGGTTCGAACCCGAGACCCTCTGCATTGCAGTCTGTTGTGTAATGTGTAACGAAAATAAATGGTTTATATGGTTTTATATATATTGCCGGCGCAAGTGTATTGTTATCGGCCTCGATGGCGTAGTGGTTAGTGTAACCAACTGCCATGCCTGAGGTCGCGGGTTCGATTCCCGCACAAGACAAATATTTGTGTGCATGAACATGGATGTTTGTCTTGGTCTAGGTGTTTCTATGTATAATATGTAGGTATTTACAAAAAAAAAAGTATATATGTATGTTTATCCATTGTCTAGTTCCCACAGTACAAGCTCTGCTTAGTTTGGGGTAGATAGTGTTGTGTGTATGTGGTAGAATATTATTATTATTATTATATGTTTATTTTAATAAGATACCTACTTAAAACATGACTTGTAGTGCTACTTGGTTTATAAACACTGCTTAATAATGTGAGATGGTTTCCAGAGACTAGTTAATAGGCTCCATGTGGGACGAAAATTGTGTGACCCACAGATGCTTGCGTCGAGATGACGGATGGTATGACTGATGGTATAACCAGTTTCTGGTTCAAGTGGTCGCCTCGCCTCTGCCACTGCGTCGAGTGTTGTGGGTTCGAATCCCACACGGGACAAAAATTTGTGTGATCCACAAATACTTGTTCCGAGTCAGGGTGTTTTTGTGTCCGTTGTTTGAATGTTTGTAAAGTCCCCCGCGACACAGGAATTTATCTTAGTACGGGAGTTGTCTATTTGAATTAAAAATAGAAAGAAAGGAGTTTGTATCTATTGTTTGAATGATTGCAAAGTCCTCGCGATACTGCAATTATACAGGAATGGATATGATCTTTATAAAAAGAAAAATAAAGAAAAGACTACTAAACGGATATTTCTATAAGTACTATTTTTTTACTTATATATGGATATTTCGTTGCACAAGTAAGTCATGGAGTATTCCTGCACGTGTCATTTCGACCCGGCTGAAATTAATACTTTAGCGAAACAAATATACTCGTTTAATAACATGTGACTTATTACCGAGAATCATGACCAGCTTATCCACCAAGGTTACATGATACAATAGGTCCGAGGACGGGCTTAAAAATAAGTCACATCTTATAGATAAGCTAATAATATTGGCCACATATTTTTAGTTCTAAAACGATAAAAATTTAATTAGATATAACGCATTAAAGTTCGGGCATTGGGGCTAATAACGTTACACATTAGTAAAATTGGTACCTACAAGTGACGTAACACGAAATTTAAAAGTTGTTAGTTGGTTTACGTAATGCTAATCTAAAAGACTAACAATTTTTTTTTGTCTGTTTGCTACTCTGATTTACCAATGGTTTAAAGTGGTCGCTTCGCTGCTGCCACTGCGCTGAGTGTTGTAGGTTCGATCCCCAAACGGGTCAAACATTTGTGTTACAAATATTTGTTTCAAGTCTGGGTATCCTTCGAATCCGTTGTTTGAATGTTTGTAAAGTCGGCCTAGATGGCGTAGTGGTTAGTGTAACCGACTGCCACGCCTGAGGTCGCGGATTCGATTCCCGCACAAGTCAAACATTTGTGTGCATGAACATGGATGTTCGTCTTGGTCTGGGTGTTTCTATGTATAATATGTATGTATTTACAAATAAAAAGTATATATGTATATTTATCCATTGTCTAGTACCCATAGTACAAACTCTGCCTAGTTTGGGCTAGACAGTGATGTGTGAAAAAAAATATTTTTAAAGTCCGGACCCAGGAATTATTCCTAGTGCGGCAATGGTGTTTAAAAAAGTTATATGGGTGATAGATGTGCCCACGGTTTCACCCGCGTTTATAAATACTGCGCTGCCCCCGTAGGTCGTAGCGTGATGTTATAGCCTATAGCCTTCCTCGATAAATGAGCTATCCAACACTAAAATAACTTTTCAATTCGGACCAGTAGTTCCTGAGATTAGCGCGTTCAACCAAACAAACTTCAACTTTATAATATTAGTATAGATTTTAAATTAAAAATGTACCTACTAGCTTTTGCTTGCGGCTTCGCTCGCGTAAAATATAGTTAGGTTATGTTAGTAACAGCACTTTTATTTAGATAAAGTATTTTTGAAATTTGTATACGGATTATGATTACACATTTGTACGTGTATTCTATCTAATATTATAAATGCGAATGTGAGTTTGTTTGTTACACTTTCACGCCTTAACTACTCGACCGATCATCATGAAATTTCGCATACACGTTCTCAGAGGAACAGAAAGTGACATATAGTACCTTACATCCAGAAAAAAAGCACTGTTTCTAACCTAACCTACATTTACGGAAGGGAAGTCGCGGGCAAAAGCTAGTAACTGATAAAAATACCGTGTATATTACACGGTATTTTTATTTACGCCTATAGCTGTAACACAATTAGTTTTCTATACCTAGTCGTTATATTTACTATCAGCGATAAAAACGTGGACTTTGATTGACATACAAACGACAATACAGACACATATCAGTTTGTAACGCTAACCAATGTATACTAACTAATAATATGATATACTATTATAGCTATTTATAGGCTCCTTCCTAATGGAAGCCTATTAGGAAGAAGCCTATATAATAGTAGGCCATTAAAGCCTAAAGTCCTGGGTCCGGCTTTTAGGGTCCCATTCCGGTACGCTCTCGGCCGGGATGCACCTACAATGAAAAATTTGTTATGCCGCTACGCCCCCGGCCGAGACGCTCCTATTGTAAAACAACCGGAGAAGACACTTGAACAAATAATGTTTAACACAAAAGTGTTTTACTATCATGTATTAGCTTTAGAATTAGTAAGATTAGTGTTAAGTTATACATCTTTAAAAATGAGATTAAATATATAATGACCATCACAAATATTAATTGCACAGCAGATATTGCACAGCATAACGAGCACCTATACGCCTTAAATTACTGCATTCCGTCTCGGAAGGGTTAGGTTATGTTAGATTCCTTCTTAAACCCACCCAAAACCAACTTAGTTTGATCTCTTTGAATATATTTTGCTGTGCAATTAGTATTTTCAAAACGAATCTTACTAATTCTAAAGCTAATACATGATTTCAACAGTATTAGCTCAAGTGTCTTCTCCGGTTGTTTTACAATGGGAGCGTCTCGGCTGGGGGCGTAGCGGAATAACAAATTTTTCACTGTAGGTGCATCCCGGCCGGGGGCGTAACGGAATGGGACCCTAACGGCCGGACCCAAAGTCCTATCTTCGGGATTATACAGCCGTCAAGTTCCAGACCACGAGATGATAGGTCATCTCGTTGTCCTGAAGGTAAGACGGCAAGCTAGGTTTCGTTAACTTTGTTATACGTAGTAAGACTAATAAGAGACGAGTCTGTGACGTCCTAAATTGTATAAGGCATTATACAATTTAGGACGTCACACTGTTACTAACAATAAAGAGCCCGCAGGAAATCTTTTTAATAACATATCTAATACAATATTAGGTGACGGGTCTTACTCGCAATGAAGTATTTAAAGGTAATAAATACCTATTGATTGCACGACGTTTCAACTGACATGCATCGATCGTAATCACGGGTTGACTGAATGTTTAAAAACGTTAATTCAATATTAATTTGCGTAATCCGTGATTTGAACCAATGACTTTACAGTCAACTCGCACAAGTGTGCTTACGTTGCTTTACTATTTAATCAGGCTTTCGTTCCTCAATACAATACCTTCGGGCTTCATCCGAGTATCACTGTACTCAGAATTTTTTGACGAAAAACAGTTTCGTTGTCTTATGCACAGCATTTGCATTCACTACGGTTTCGGTGCCGAGGTAGTCATGGATTTATATATTCTATAATTATCCTATTTATATCATTATCTGCTCTTTAATTTAAGTTTTGATTTACATTACAATTGTTTGTGGAACTTCACACCAGAACAATTATATGCATAGATAAGAAAATAAAAATAGATTGATCTTTCAACTCTTTTAATTACATAGTATATCTGGCCTTCCTTATATATCGTCATGTTGTTTACATAATAATAAATAACATAGGTAACACGTAGCCATCATATCTATAGGTACATACATAACTTAAAACTGTTTGTTTTTGCAAAACTAAAACATTAACACAAGAACCGGTCTGCAATAAACTTTGTGACCGATATTGAAACTTAACACTATTTAAATAAGACTTATAATTGTTTGAGTTATATAAATATCCGGGATCGTTACACCAAGAGATTTGATAACACACACATTGTAACTAATGACCTCTATTTGTGTAAAATATTACTGAAGTCAACAAATAAATAATTACCAAGCAAGATTACAAATATAATTTGTGTTAACAGTTTTCCTTTACATAAATACATGCATAGTCTTATACCCTCTAAAGGTGTGTACTACACCCAAATATCGCCACCTATGATTTTGATATCCACGTAAAAGAAGATATTGCCGTTTATACGTTCAAATTACATTTTAAACTGTGGCCTGACGTTCTTTTGTTTCCAAAAATCTCAATTTATACAACATAGACCTTGACAAACAATGTTTATTAACGGCTTTAGTTCCAAACCAAATTCTAAGTTAGCAACATCCTGTCATTATATTCGTACACAATAAACCTCGACTCATTTACACAGAAACATTGAGCAAAGAAGTCTTCCAACAAATTTGAGCAAGACATATATAGTCACAATATTCAAGAAGACGACACAGCCGCAACCCGCACTTTGCTCTCCAATAAAATGTCCGATGTATTTATAGCGTTATATATAAAACCACTTAAGTAATACGTGTCGTTTGGTACAACGCTATTACAATCCATTGTGGGCACTCTGTATCCAGAAACATCACTTTTGTCAATCAATAACACAATCACCACATATACTTTCTTTCTGAGCAACTCGAGCGCAGCTTTCGCAATCAACATGGGATCTCATGCTATTGTTATATTTCCTCTTCACAGCATAATTCCTTTCTCTAGACGGGAATTTCTGTATTTTTCTCTCTTTTACCGGCTCTTTCTCTGCGCCGGTAATCCGTCTGTACACGTCCGCCCACTCCAATTGCTTCAATGACAAACACATTGTTGATGCTATTGTTTTACGCGCGACACGTCTGTTCTGTCCGACTGTCGGAGCAAGAGTGGACAATTTTTCTTGATCGATGCGCACGCGTCGGCCTTAGTGCAAGGCTGATTATCGCCTCGTTAGTTGATTTCGATCACGTACGTAGCGTGAATGGGTTGATAAGGTATCTGAGGCTGACCCGGTCATCGTGTCGGTGATAACGTAATGGTGTTACTTGTGTTACATTGTTGTAATGCGGGCTGGTTGAAAGCGATAGTGATTCTCGGTCAATACATCTATCAGTTGTCATATGACGCGATTATTGATGATCAACAGCGTTGGCTGAGTACTTAAGTCTATTTAATAGATGTTATTGTCCAGCCACAATTTTTACAGTCATACATTGATAATTGAAGTAGTAGTAAGTATATTTTGTAATATTTTATATCCAGTTGCGTGTAGTAAATGCAATTAGAGTTCAGTTCCTGTGTCAGACCTTTGTCTGATGACGATAGTATTCTTACTATTGAGTTGCGCTATTAAGTAATTCCCAGTAAGAGCAAAGCTTGAAACTGCTTGATAGACAGCACGTCTAACCTCCAATAACCGTTGTAACTAAAACCGCAACAGGCTAAATAAGAGGGTAATGCACTTCTGCTTACTTCTTTTAAAGTATAAGCTTTAGACTCTGTATTTAGGTTTGTTTGGACTCATATTTAACAAAGGACTAACCACCGCTCGAGTGACAACAAAGAAAGGATATTTTCAGTTGCGTCTGAATTTATAAATAGTAGTTTTGTGTAGAGAGAGTTTAATGCCAAATGCGAAATCAGATAACAAAGAACCATACTGTCTGATCGACCCAATTGCGTTGAAACCGATACGTTTAAGCTTGCGTCTAATAGGCCTACCTGTATTTAGTCCATGCGCAATCAGTTTTTGCGAACAATACATTCCAGAAGAGCGATGAATCAAACAACGGATACCATAAAAGAAAAACAAAGACAGTGATATCATTAAAGTATGTCAACGTCAGCGGAAAACCGCTGGGATTTTTGGACCAGTAAGACCTTTTGTTGCAACGATTTCCTTTCATCATTTTCTTCTCGCCGCACTAGGAATAATTCGTATGCCACGGGGAACTTTACATCAGACTGGAGAACATTTAGACTCAGAATAACTACTTTTAGATAACGCAAATGTTTGTCAAATGCAGGGATCGAACCAATACTCCATCCGTGCAGACAGTGCGTTGTTGTAAAAAGCTTCAGTTATGTCTGTAAGAATGTTGATGTTGATCCATCACATGGAACGAAAGAAACTTTGTGTGTCTTAAAGTTTGTTAGAGTTGTAGATGTTTCTCTGTCTTTTGTCTCAATGTCTGTAAAGTCCATCGTGATATTGTAGGATACGCTAAATGGGTGCGGTATGTAATAAAAAAATCGTATTGCTAACATTTTATAAAATAAGGTTCACTCGCCGCAACTGAATAGACTTATCATAAGCCAGTAATATAAGATTAGATATAAAATATATAAAAATAGGCTTATCATAAGCAACGATAGGCTATAGAGAGACCGTTGGACTGCCACGCAGAGGTCTCGAGTTCGATCCCAAGGCGCGCATCTCTGACTTCTCGAAGTTATGTGCGTATTAAATAGTTAAAATAATTATCACGGTGAAGGAAGACATCGTGAGGAAACCTGCATGTCTGAAAGTTCGTCATAATGTACTTGAAGATATTTGAAGTCTGCCAACCCGCACTGGATCAGCGTGGTGGACTATGGCCTAACTCTTCTCACACTGAGAAGAGGCCCGTGCCCAGTAGTGAAACAGTTTAATACAGGGCTGATATTATAAACCAATAATTAAAACATCACTCATCTACAATACACTTTATGTAATTTTTATGTTCAAAACAATGTCGAGATATATTTAGTAACATGTCTGCATTTTACTTATTCGTACAAGATTTCATTCGTATAACTATTTGACCCAAAATATTTGAATCATTTCTATATATCGACACACAGAAAAAATGCTGTTATCAAATATGTAATAAATTTCATTGTCGCAAAAAATGGCGCTTAAGTCATATAGTCTTTCAACCATTGATATGTACATAAAAGCCGCCATTTGCACCTCCAAAAATTGGTCGTACTGCGAGACGTTAGACAAAGCCAATTCAGTTCTACGGAAGAAGACACATTCCATATGCAAATGATGCATAGATACCCTTGCTTACAAGAAAACCTATTTCTTTATTTGTATGCACAAGGTGTTTTAAGCCATCGCGGTCGCTGCCAAGGCGTAGGAGTATATTATAGTTTCCGTATTATTTGAATTAAATGACTTACCTCCAAGCGTGTGGGATAAAGCCTGGACAGAGTTCGGGGCAGTTGTCGCAAGGCCTGCCTTCCGAAACCTCCTTTATTCGAACTCCCTGTAACAAAATTTACACTAATTAATCTATCAATTGCAAGAACGCCACACATAATTGAGTCTGGTCGCTGATGGGCCGCTGCAAAAAGTTAAGATAGTAATAAATATCTTAACTGATAGTATGAGAGATTTAATGATAACCACTGTACATAAATAGCTTAAATAAAAGGTAGTACAAAATTCCAGAGCAGCTAAACCTGCGTCACTTTAGCAAAGCTGAGATCGAATGTAAATGTTTGATAAGTAAATAAATGCATATTCGCTGGCTTAAAAGTAGACGTATTGTTTTTTAATATTTTCTTTGTTTGATTTTGTTTACCTAAATATTTACTGTGGACATCTTAGCTTTGTTAAAATTACATTGATTTGGAATTTTGTAAAAGAGCGTATTAACAACATTATTTGTAATTAGATTTGCCACGTCTTCGCTCACGTGAGTAGGTTAGTTTAGTAAAAGTACTTTTTTGCATTAAAAGTACCCTATGTTCTTGTCTGTCCCGTGACTATGTGTATGCGAAATTGCATGATGATCGGTCGAGTTGTTAAGGCGTGAAAACGTAACAAACAAACTCACATTCGCGTTTATAATATTAGTGACGATAAAGTAACTTGGTATAATTAAAGTATTTTTGAACATTACATTAAATTTGTCAAGTTTTTAGCTAATTTTATCCAATTCTTAGTTTATTGCCTAATAATGATTGATAATGGCTGCAGTATTCATTCAACGAACCTCGGCACGTGTTTCTAGTTCGTTGAGATAATCAATCACGTCATCGATGTCATCTTCATTACTGGACCTAAGTCTGTCTGACGCCTTCATTTCTTCGTTAGACTCGCACTCACTGTAACTATCTGAAGTAGAATATTCACTATCACGTCTATAAGCGAACAGTCTAAATATCCCACTCTTTTCCCTCCAAGAATCGTCTTTTAAGTCAACATTTCGCCTTTTTTTATGAATTTTAAAAGGTACTTGTTTTAATTTCGGCTGAGTCACGTAAGACACTTTAGATACTACCGCCTTTTTGTATTTTTTATCGTAATCGTCTTCAGTGATACCGCAGTGGTTCACAAGATAGTCTCTCCTTATCTGTTCCTTCCCAGCTGGATCACGCCAGTAGTTCTCTCTCTTTCTAACACCTAGATAGTAATCAAGGTCTCTTTCTCCTAAATCGTCATCGTCGTCGGTCGTGACGTCAACTCTGTTTACGTTTTCCTCAACATTATCATCCGAGTCTTCGATAGTTTTCGTCGTTACCCGCTTCTTAGTATTAGGCATTTTCTTTAAGAAAATCGCTGTGTTAGAAGTTAGAAATTTTGTTGTTTTCCTGTATACGGAAGCTACAGATTCCCTTCTTCTTCTCATGTTGTTCATCTTCTTATATCTGCAGCACAGTCGCGATGCGAAATATCTTTTTATCTTACTTAGAAATACGCCAGATTTCCAGGTCATTTCGTCCGAGACGACGATCAAATCATTTTGTTTGTCCGAAAAGAACCTGTTAGTTAAATGGAGAGGTCAGAGTAAATGAGGGTAGTTCTCCGTGAGGTGTCCGCGGGAAACTAGTCAAGTTTTATGATTACGATTCCATCGCGAAGGTGACGTGATCGTGGTCACCTGCCAATGGGTGGACGGTGTTCTTCAAAACCATTTTACAAAGAGACATCAGCTTCAAACGCAATGTTCCTAACGCGTTGTTTTATTTAATGAACTGAGGGGATGGGAGAGCTCTGCTTATAGTGGTTATCGGTGGCTGGTAATGGCTAGGGCGTGGACTCTTTACGGTCATGCAAACAGATCTAAATGTGTCCACAGTAAATGACTCGACAAATTGCAACACCCTTGGCCTGTATTGCCTGTTAAATTTCCACCCTTATTAGCTCTCTTATTTGAGCGCGGGGTCAATGACATTATGTTCAAACAGCTTTATATTAGCTGTAAACAAGAGATTGTAGCTATTCCGAGGGACATTTTGTTGTTCGATAACGAAAACGTGTGAATTAATACATATTACAATTGATTAATTAATTACTTAAGTAGTGCAGGCAATACGCATCAGAAAATATAACAAGAATAGCGTTCGTACTGCCATCTAGTATTTCTATTGTAAATCGTGTGGTTCCTGAATGTGCCGCTATATACTGCGCGCGCTGTTAATTCGTTACGCACGCAACACTACTACCATCTGTTGGCGAGTAGTGGCAACTATCTAACTTATTTGTTTCATAATTTGATGGTATGATATGGTAACATATTAGTGGTCTAAATATGAAGTTGCCGCTTTGTATGATGTAAGACAATCGGTTCGTTGTGGTTTCCATATTAACTATATCATCAATATTTTTTGAATGGCCAATTCCTATTGTATGTTTTTTTTATGTAGGTATGGTTTTCTAGTATTTAGACTACTATGGCTTGTCTTAAATTAATACAAACATCCAACATCATGACATAATTATAGCGAATTGAAAAAATAAACACGTGCAGACACTAAGCGATATATTACTAACTTTAGCGCACGGCTCCACCCGCGTGATATCTACATCAATAAAAAGTAGCCTATGTCCTTCCCAAGGTTTTAAACTATATCTGTACCAAATTTCATCTAAATCGGTTGAGTGGTTTAGCTGTGAGAAGGTAACAGACAGACAGATACAGTTACTTTCGAATTTATAATATTAAGTAAGGATAAGGTTTAATGATAATACGTCATGTTATTAATTATATATTTAGGCTATTCTCAAAAGATAGACTAATTTTAAAATAACCATTGTATTTGGTACAGGATCCAAGAAATTAGATATACGACGTGAACGGCAATCTCATAGCAAAAAATCTAACTATTGGTGAAGGTGAAAACTTGTGTGAACAATAATATCAAACAATATTGGAACTTTTTTAGTTTTATAGAAATTTATTCATCTGGATTATATCAAGTACCTGGATTTGGGTAGTATTTATATTTAAAAGATCCTACTATTTACGTATTATTATTACTAGTAAAAGGATTCTGTATGTAAAAACCACAGGAAACCCTGTCTTCTTATTGTAGGTATTAAATTAAGCTAGATACAGAACATAGGGTTCTGTAAATAGAAATAGAGAACTAGAGTTTCTATCCAGTCTCAGTGTCAAAAACATCACTAGTTCTATTGTCGTAAATTAAAATGAACGTCAAATGAGAGCATAAATTATAATTCAGTTCACATTTTATTCACAGGATTTACAACTGTACTTATAATATATAGATACAATCATACAATATTTTATCGATTTTACTATCTATACTAATATTATAAAGCTAAAGAGTTTGTTTGTTTGTTTGTTTGGTTGAACGCGCTAATCTCAAGAACTACTGGTTCGAATTGATAAAATATTTTATTGTTAGATATCTTATTTATCGGGTAAAGTTATAGGCTATATAACATCACGCTATGAACCATGGGGGCGGCGCAGTAACCATGCACGGGATTAAATATAATAACCATCAAAAATACTAATTGCACAGCAAATATTGCATAGCATAACGAGCAAATCACTACATTCCGTCCCGGAAGGGTTAGGTTATGTTAGTTATCTTCTTAAACCCACCCAAAAATAGGAACCCTGTGAAGCGGGGCTCCGTCGAATTAGTTTGATTTCTTGAAATATATTTTGCCGTGCAATTAGTATTTTTGATAAGCATATTTTGCTGTGCAATTAGTATTTTTTGCTGTGCAGTTATATACTACTCACCATAAAAGCGGCTGAAACCGCGGGCACATCTAGTAAGTACACAAATATAATAGAAAGAAAAGAAAGAAAGGTTTTTATTTTTGCACCAACACGACATGCATCAATTATTAGAATGTACTATATTTTCAACGTTAATTTAAATGTCGCGCCTTTTTAAATTACCTGTATGTGACTGGAACACACCCGCAGCGCAGCGTGAGCAATTTCAGAACGAAATTCACGACTTCACGGCATTTACTCACGTCACGTTAACTCTTTCTTTTTTGGGGCCATTTCTCCGACACTTATCTCTCCGAACGGCTGCAAAGAGGTTATGTTGGACTAACCCGGGAAAAAAAACGTTTCTACCGACTAAACTTACTATGGTGTTCTTCGACGTTACCAGAGTCGGCGGGGCCGCGCAGATCGTTCTCACATGCGAATTGCGACTCCGCCGAGGTTTGCCCGCCGTGTGAAACGACGGGCCCCTAGCCCGCCGTTTCACACGGCCAGCAAACCTCGAAACGAAACTAACCTACCCAAAGTGCAAGCTACAATATACTGTACTGCCTCCTCGTGTGGGACGTCACGGCAACCAAACGTCGACTTTCTGCCATTGTCAAGTCAATTAACTATTTTCGACGTTTAGATAAGATTATTTTTACTGGTTTTAAAACTACAAAATTAATGTGTGCTTTTTTGCCTGAATTTCCTATAAATACCTACTATATTTTTGCAATTAAAATGAATGAACGAATGAATGAACTCTTTATTAAACACACATATAGGTACTATAAACATTAACATTAAAAACAGCAGAGTGTGCCTAAAAGGCTTCAGCTCAGCCTGCGCTGCGGATGAACGACGCTGGCTTAACTTTTTTAACAGGATTAATAAAATAAACAATTATGATTATATTATTAAACTAGCTGACCCGCGCAACTTCGTCTGCTTCACATAACATAATTTTCCCCGTTTTTGCAACACTTTTCATTGATGCTCCGCTGCTATTGGTCGTAGCATGATGATGATTTCCTCGATAAATAGGCTATCCAACACTAAATATACTTTATAATAATGTTTAAATTCGAACCAATAGTTCCTGAGATTAGCGCGTTCAACTAAACAAACTCATTAGCTCTATAATATTATAGTATAGATATATTATGTCCAAGCGTTAATGCCGCTCGCTGTATACGTTACAGCTATTTTCCTTAACAAATTCCTGTTACCAATTCGAGTTACAAGGACATTGTATTATTGTTTTTGGTCGCGTAAACCGCCGTGGTTATGTGGCCTGCGGTATTGATTATTACTTACTAACACGAATTATGAATTCAAAACATGACGTCACAGCTAGTGTTGTGAACGTTCATAAATGCGTTATAAACAGCCATTTAAATCATAAATGAACTGCTTTGTTAATAGCTTAAATGCAACTGTTTATTACCGGTTTTGATTTACGGATGGCGCAGTGGCGCAGTTGGTAGTCGTTTGGTGGTAGTTGTGTGTTTGTTGAAATTTGTGTAGTCCGTAAAAAGTTGGCTGGAAAGCTGGTGTTTTCCGGATTCGATGTTTCAATTACTGGACGGATGGTGCAGTACTGCCACTTCGAGTAGTATTATGGGTTCGAGACAAAAAAATCGAGTTTGGCTGAACAAAACTTCATTCCAGAGGATTTTGTTAATCTGCCCTGTACATGATTACCGTGGTGGCGTGGAGCGCTTATAAAGAAAGAATAATTAACAAAATACCTGTATTAAAAACAACCTTCAGATGATGAAAAATATAAAAAGATTTCAGAAGAATATTGAATGTATATTTTTATCGAAAGGGGAACAAAATTCTATATGAATTTCACAGGCATATATACCGCACATAATAGAGTACCTTGGTGTATTTTGTTGTTTTTGAATGTACTGCGAATGCAAAAGCTTCGAATATATCGCAAAAACTAGGAGCAAACATTTCTCGTCAAAGCAGGATACAGGCCGGCTGTCCAAACTCTATATTGGCATTGGTTTTGTGTACGCTTTTTTAGAAAAACTAAAGCATCGTAGTCTATGGTAAGGTTGCAGACTTAATATTACCGAAACCATGTTTCATTTATTTTTGTTTAGACACTATATTTATGGTATATAATGATACGTAAAATTGACGTAATAGTTTTTTAATAATTCCCGGATATTCCTGTGTCGCGGTGACTTTACAAACATTCAAACAACGGACACAAAGAAAGAAAGAAAAATAAGTTCATTTGTTCCACATTCTTATAAACTTTTTAGGAAACATAACCAATATAAAAAAGAACAAATAAGGTCCTGTGTCAGCAAAGTTGGAGTGTAATCACAACGCTGGTATCTTGCAGAGCCTCCATCGGTGCATGTAGAACACACGTAACTTAAAAAGAACAATTAAAAAGAATATCCAGACTCGGACCAATAATTTGTGGATCACCAGACATAAAGGACAGTGGGCAAAAATGAATGGACGGCACACCCAAGTCCGCCACAACTTAGACTTCTTTTGTTTGTAAGGTATCATAGCAATGTTTCTTTGTTCCAATTTGCATCAAATACTGTCCGAGGATTTTCAAATTATTTGAAGTCGAATAGTTTTAACTTAATGAACATTACCTATTGAAACAAGCATGACGTATTTTGACGACATTTACGTACGGACATAGTTTTATGTAATGACTACTAGGATATTTTTCAATATTTCATAATTAAAAATGCTCATTTTTATAAGGTGTTTAGAGGCATATTTAATATATGCCTGAGTCGGGTGTGTTTTGCCCACAGTCCTTTTTGTCCCGTGTGGGATTCGAACCCACAACAATTAGCGTAGAGGCAGTGGTGAGGCGACCACTTAAACCACTACGCCAGCTGTGCACGCAAAGTCAGACCATTGGTGAGTGTTCCTTTTTTAAATTTATTTATGCACATCATCATTCAAGTTAACGTGGATTAGTTATTTAATTGTTGCAGCGCGAGTAAATTCAGCAGTAGTGAATGCGACTGCAGATCTCATGAGGTCTCGAGTACCCTGGATAGCAACACGGAGCCTGGTACAGTGCCTGGTTGACGGTAATGTACCTGTATTATACCTGTACGGCGGTGCAGCTAGCAAGCTGAAACCTGCATGGGGCAAATGAGTGATCCACAAATGATTTTCTAAGTCTGGGCATACTTTGTGTAATTTTTTATTCAAGTCAAGAAGTCTAGTCACATAAAACAAAAACAAAACTTTGTGTACCTAATCCACGAAACACAAAACGAAATAAAATCAAAACTGTGGAATCCACAAATGGTTGTTCCCAATATGGGTGTACCTACTTTGTAACCGTTGTTTGAATGTTTGTAAAGTTCCTGTGACACAGGACTTGAAAGCAGTGTGGGAGATATCTTTTTAAAAGAAAAGAAGTCCGAATAGATTTTGTAATAATAATTTATTTATCTTCTTTATATGTATAATTCTTTTGTACGTGTGTTGACAGTGAACTCCTCCTAAACGGCTGGACCGATTTGAATGAATTTTCTTGTGTGTGTTCAAGTGGATTCGAGGATGGTTTAGATCTGGTTTCTTTTTTTTTCTTCTGTACAGTACCCACGACGTCTGTCGGGACAGCTAGTTTTAGTATAAATTCTCAATTTTATAATTGCATCTTATTAATTACATAAAGTGCACTTATAGATATTTGCCCGAACTACGTTAAACCTGTGTTTCGAGCGACAAAGTGCTTACATACAAATAAATTTACGTTATAATAACTTTTATAAAGATGTAAAGTTCCTAACGCCTTCAGAACGCAATACAGAACAGTACCTAAGTAGGGGCAATACCTACTCATAACTGTGGGTGTGTATTTTGCTATCACACAATTGACTTCGTGATTAAATTGATACGCAGAATACTGATATAAATCAATTTATTTATTTGATGAGTAATACTAATATTATAAATGCGAATAAGAGTTTGTTCGTTTGTTACGTTTTCAGCCTTAACGACTCGACCGATAATGATTAAATTTTATGTTGTCTGGGGTATAGAAAAGGTCACAAGGTAACTTTCATCCAGAAAAAAGGTATCAACTATTTATTTATTGTCAAAATCGACTTTAATAATCACTTGTGCATTGCAGATCTTAGGAAAAAGGAGTTGAAATTGCGATAAAAAAATCAGTGTTTCAGGTTTTAATTAAGTTTCTTATATAGTTTGATTTTTTTTAAAAGACTACCTTTTCTCTATTTATATTTCCTGTGTCGCGGGAGACTTTACAAACACTCAAACAACGGACACAAAGAACACTCAGACTCGGAACAACCATTTGTGGATCACACATTTTTTTGTCCCGTGTGGGATTCGAATCCACAACACTTGGCGCAATGGCAGCGACGAGGCGACCACTTAACCCAGCCATCCATGCAGTCAGCTAGTAGTCCCAGTTTTCTTCGTGGTATTGATGTGCTACCCCTTCCCACCCTACTGCTTCCCGCTAGTCGTAGGGATCCGTAATAACTACTATTGGAACTTACCACGAGCCTCAAGTAAACGTGCAGTAGCAGTGGAAAGCGACCATTTAAACCTTTACGCCATTCGTGCAATCAAATCATATTGGCATAAGGCTGTAAATCTGTAAATGAGAATAAGTCCTTTCTTAAATCGTATTTTAACGTTTAGAAAGTGGTAAATAAAAGAATACTTAAAAAAGATAACTTATTATTCTAGAATCTTAGCGTTATTATCAAATGATGTCTTATTTAATTTTATTATTACTAATATGTACCTACGTTTATATTTTCTCTTTACTATTTGTTATAATTCTTTTCTGAAATGTATCTGGTGCAATCAACCTTTTCGATAGCCACTCACTAAATTTATATCTAAACTAGATGTGCCCGCGGTTTCATCCGCGTTTATCGTTAATGCGCCGCCCCGTGGGTCGTAGCGTTATGTTATACGTATAGTCTATAGCCTTCCTCGATAAATAGGCTATCCAACACTAAAAGGATTTTTCAATTCATACCAGGAGTTCCTGAGATTAGCGCGTTCAACCAAACAAAAAAACTTTTCAGCTTTATAATATTAGTATACTTAGATATAATAATAATAATAATGTCCTCCAAACAGAATTTCGGATCTTAACGGAGACTGGCCATCGGCGCAGGAGATATTATAGTGCACAATCGTGTGCGCAAACACAAGTGCACTCTATGTTCCCTAACTCTTATGATCCGATGGGACGAAAAATCCGACACGACAGGAGAGAGATCAGGCGCAGGACCAACGGCTTTACGTGCTTTCCGAGGCACGGGGGTGTCTAACACCGCCAACTTCCTAACTCCGGGCTCGTATTGAGAATTCTTGACAGAAAAACCCAATAACTTTTTGTTGGCCCGACCCAGGATTCGAACCCGAGACCTCATGCACAGAAGTTGCATTCACTGCCGCTGCGCCACGGATGCAGTAGTATAGATATATTGTCGTAAAGTATCTCATTTCGGTTTATACTCTACTGCTTTTTAGCTCAATTAGTGCATGCAATGGTTGCCTTCAAAGGTTAAACAATAATTGATAAAAACTTACACCCATGTATTTATAGTCACGTACCGTTGTTATAACCACTGGCGGTCCTAAAGTTATAAATAAATAAAGCAGGCCCAAAGATGTAAGAAAAATGGATGACCACTTCAAAGACTTCACTATCGGGAAAGTACTAATTATTCATACTTCCATATATTGAGCGTGCATCAGTGTAAACAACTGCCACGCCTGAGGTCGCGGGTTCGATTCCCGCTCAAGTCAAACATTTGTGTGCATGAATATGGATGTTTGTCTTGTTCTGGGTGTTTCTATGTGTAATATGTATGTATTTACAAAAAAAGTATATATGTATGTTTATCCGTTGTCTAGTACCCATAGTACAAGCTCTGCTTAGTTTGGGCTAGATGGTGTTGTGTGTATGTAGTAGAATATTATATTTATTATATATTGCCATGGAAATGTCCATTTATTCACAGAATACTTGACGACGCAAAATACTATATAGCAATCGAATGCGCAAATGTTACATATTAAAATTTTACAATTTGTTTCGGTTTCTACACAGTTTTAATCTCTATTATTAAACGACTAGGTTTTGCCCGTGGCTTTGGCATTAATCGACATAGATTTTGTCAATAAATTTATACCTCTCGAGAATATGATTTGTTGACTAGTTAAGGCGAGAGAGCGTAACAAACAAATAAACTTATATTTAAGTTTATAGTATCACTAGTTAGAAAGAAAGAAAATAAAGAAAAGATATTTATTATGGCACATATAAGGGCACACGTAAAACATGAAGAAATAAAAAAAAACAAAATAATAAAGCAGAACAATAACAAAACTAGAAGAATAAAACAAATACTAACACTATAATTTCATTTTTGCTCACTGGCAACACCAGACCTTCCGTTTAACTAAACGGAAACTGCCTCCATTCAATTCAAGGCTAGTATTGTCAGTAAGCAGCGATACAAACAATAATATATTATATTATTTAAGTTTAACTTCAGTTTAAAAAGTAATGTGGAAATGTGTTCATCAGTGCCAAAATTTGGACGTCGCTCAGCGTACGCAACGTACAACGTACGATAAGTACGTAAAGTTAAGATAAAATGTATTAACAAAGAAAGTCTAATTTAGTTAAAAACGAAAAATACGTAAATAATTATACTTTAATAGCAACACATTATTAATAATTAATTAACAACTCTTGTTTTCAAAACTTTTTAAGTAAAGTGTTCAACACTTTTTACAAAACTATAAGACTACTAGCGACCCGCCCGGCTTCGCACAGGCAGTATAAAACCTTAACAAATTATCCACCTACACCTTCCTTATGTATCACTCTGTTTATTGGTGAAAACCGCATGGAAATCCGTCCAGTATTTTTTGAATTTATTGCGAACAGATGCGCGCTCGCCGGCTTGGGACTTAGATTTATAATATGCAGCGATAGTGATTAGAATTCAAACCTACGGATCTCGGATCCTACTTCGTTTTGTATAGCTAGATTGTGATAAAAGGTATTTATCAAATAATATATTCATTAAGATTATATTAAGATAACGTAATGACTACAAGAGCAGCGATAGCCCAGTGGGGAGACCAGCAGACTGCAATGCAAAGGGTCTCGGGTTCGAATTCACGTCGCGCATTTCTGACTTTCGGTAGTTATACGACTTTTCGAAATTATGTGCGTTTTGATTGACAATTACCGCCTGCTGCAATTGCCTCAGAGAGCACGTTAAGCCGTCGGTCCGGACTGCCATGAACATCTATCGCAGTCGTTGTTGGGAAGTCAGTGCCAATAATATCCTGACACGTGTCTAGCCTTAGGGTATTGTTAGCCTTCGGGTTCCGGAGGATAGGTGGCAGCCACTCCGTGTAAAATTAATATCCAGTCAAATCGGTTTAAAATCGGTTTTCAAACCGGTTAGACTAGAAAAGCCGACCCCAAGTGACTTGAGAATAATAAAGGCTAGGGAGATGAGAATGACTACAAGAGTTGTCGAGTGTTCACTATTTCTGTGATTTTAAGTGATATTACCTGTTTTTTAAGGAACTTACTGAAATTTTAAATTTTTATATGTGTCGTTTCTTATTTAAATTTAAATATTCAATTTGTGTTAACATATCTATCTAATCAATAATCATTAATTATTATTTTAATTAATGAAGCAATATGAGTATAAACAAAAGACAGGTAACAATTTTTTCGATCGCATTAGTGTGTGGTCCAAGCAAAGTAAAATATGAGATCACTTACCACGTTGTTACGTGTGGGTGTCGCTCATAAATCATTTGTAGTTTTTGATCATTTTATTCCTTATAAAAACTCGATAGCATCACGTAAACGCCTATGCGGTGCTGTCATCGTTAATAACATTAATAACCGCCGGATCACTACTCGAAATATTCGATTACGCAATTGCTGCGACCTTGTGGGCCAAATAGGGTAGAGTGGGATATTGCTCTAATTTATAAGCTGAAGCGGGTGACAAATTTTTGTCGCAAGTCTTTTATTACTTACTAGTTTATGCTCGCGGTCTTGCTTGCAATGGAACAGTACTTTCTTTCTGGATGTATGGTAACCTATGTCCTTTTCTGTACCCCTGACAATGTGTATGCGAAATTTTATGGTGATCGGTCGAGTAGTTAAAGCGTAACAAACAAATAAAAAATTCACATTCGCATTTATAATATTAGTTATGTTAAGCTGGTTTGAGCATGTAGAATGAATGGACGAGGAAAGACTGACTAAGAAAGTTTATAAGGCTAGTGTGAATGGAACAGTCGCAAGAGGAAGACCTATCCGAACGTTTCTGGATCAGATCGGAGGCGTTCTGGATAAAGGCCAGATTAAGAGCACCTTGAACCGACGAGCGTGTATGAGGAATGTGATGAAAGTGAATGAAGCCAGAGAAGTGTGTCAGGATCGTAGCAAATGGAAATCTGTAGTCTCTGCGTACCCCTTTGGGAAACAGGCGTATATCTATGCATGTATTAATGTATTATATCGCTAAATATCCTAACTAATATTATAAATGTGAGTTTGTTTGATTGTACTCGTAACGCTTTCACGCCTTAACAACCTAATTGATAATTGTGAAATCTCACATACACGTAGTCAGGGGAACAGAAAAGGACATAGGATACCTTTCACCCTGAAAAAAGTACTGGTACAAACCTAACCTAACCAACATTTATGCGAGTGTATCCGCGGGTAAAAACTAGCAAGAAATAAGTGTATAATTAATTACTAGCGGTCGCCTAGAGGTCGAAATTCTACCATAATTGATTTAAATTTTCAGTTTGATAGTTATTAAGGTTTTATTGTCTAATACATCACATTTTATTTAAATTTCAATCTATACAGGTTAATTTACGATATTTGTAAGCTTGCTGGTTTGTTTTCTTTTTTTCTTTATTACATATAAATAGGTAAATATATTATAATATTAATAGTATATATCAATCCAATTTACCCAGTGGTTGACTGTAAGATATTTCTGATATTATGTAATTATATATTGATATATGTAACCATAGTTACGAAGAACAGTATACTACATTAGCCGAACAATGCCGAAATACTACGAACGCGATTCGAATGTGCGTGTCAAATGCATAGTTGTGTGCATGTAGTATTTTTTCATTAATTTAATGTATTTCTAGTGCATATTTTAATATTGGGATTGAACTCGAGATTTTTGCTTGGCAGTTTAACAGTTCCACCATTAGGCTATCGCTGCTTTGCGCTGAATTTTAATAGGGAATGAACCAATTAACCTAACTTTGTCCAACCCGAGTATCGATCCGCCACCGCTATCGGATTAAACGCATTTATTTTTATAATCGCTGTCCTCCTATCCATTGCCCCACCCACAGAATCGTTCGCGCAATGAATCAGTGAACATTTTGTTTATAAAACGCTAACCAAATATAGGAAACACATGTTTTCAGTTAACTGAAGAAATGTGACTCCGCTTATGTGGACATGTGGTCCGCGATGACTCACTTGAGACCGAGTGCGTTTTATTTAATGAAACTATTCATTGTAAGTAACTGATCATTAGAAATTATTTCACGATTAGCTTCTTAAGTATGCTATTTATAAGTATGTGTAATTTTGAATACGTTTTCTTTGGTTTATGATTAACGCTTCTTTCTTTGATCGTGACCTACATTTACGCGAGCGACGCCGCGGAAAGAAGCTAGTGTTAAATAAATACTAGATAACATTCATTGACGGCCTCCATACGCCATCGGTTAGTGTAACCGACTGCCACGCCTGAGGTCGCGGGTTCGATTCCCGCACAAGTCAATCATTTATGTGCATGAACATGGATGTTTGTCTTGGTCTGGGCGTTTCTATGTATAATATGTATATATTTACAAATAAAGTATGCATGTATTGTCTAGTACCCATAGTACAAGCTCTGCTTAGTTTGGGCTAGATGGTGTTGTGTGTACTATGCGATAGAATATTATATTATATTATTATTATTCAAGCAATACGCGTTTTACTGTGGATATACATATATTTATATCTGATGGGTATTATTGACACACAGAGAAAAGAGGCAGCTCACAGTCATGGAGAATGTAGCTCGTGCCTCTATTGAATATGATAAGTATTGTGTTAAAACCCGGCATTGGACATTTCCAATGTCACGATGAAAGGCCAGCTATTCTATTAATAAATGATACTAGTTTCTACCCGCAACGTTACTCGTGTGAATTGATATTAAATTTGTTTATTTGAACATCCAGTAGTTGTCTCATTATTTCTACACCTATATAAAAAAAACAATTGCGACATGTGTGACAGTGCGTCACTTTCGAACGGCTGGACCGAATATGGTGTTTTTAGAGTTCGAATAAACTCTTATGCAACATCTTTGTCTGTCTGTCTGTTATACAACTTTCAACTCAAGAACCGTAAGAACTAAAGAATCGCAGTCAACGCCATTCGACTCAGCATATTCGATATACCCCGAAATGATTATGACCTTTGACCTCAAGGTCACGTGATACCATTATTCGAACTCTAAGATTTACGGCAATTCATTGCCGTTTCTCACTTGTTTTTGTTGAATTTTGGGGTAGGTAATTTAGGAAAATGAAATGGTATTTCTAAAAGAAAAATATATTGTTGTGTTGATATTTAATTTAATTATCTACGGACAGGACAACGACTGTCGAGTCAGCTAGTAACTTAATAAAACTATAAAATGTGTCTCAATGCACAACACCTGAAGGCGTCACAACATGCATTATTATGATGTAATATCAGTATCACAATATATAAACGAAGAAGAAAAAAAATGCGTGCGGAAAGTAAAGAAAAACAAAACAGTAGAAACTAACTAAAAACTATAATTATTATTCTTTATTCTTAAAAAAAGAAATCTCCTGAAATAGGAATCATTCCTGTGTCGCGGGGGACTTTACAAACATTCAAACAACAGACACAAAGAACATCCAGACTCGGAACAACCATTTGAGAAAAGCACTGATTTTTGTCCCATGTGGGATTCAAACCCACAACACTCGGCGCAGTGGCACTGGCGAGGCGAACACTTAAATCACGTTCGTACAGTCACGCTAAACCTTATGCGTCGTTCGAGGCCCCGGGTTCGATCTCTGGGTCCAACAGATTCAAATATGGTGGAATTTTAAGCAGGAAATACGTGATATAAATCGGTGAAAGCGATGTGAACATACTACGGGACTGCTATGTCGAGGTTTTTAGTGCGATCTTAAGGCACACATAAGACATTTTGAAGTTATAAATGTATACAGGGTGTCCGGTAATTAATGGATAACCTTGAAATGTCTTAAGTAGAACTGAAGGCCGTTAAGAAAAAAAAAATAGAATAAAAAATATATATATTAAAAAGTGCAAGCTATACCTATAGCATAGCGTACTTTTGACTGTCTTTCAATTAGCATAATTAGTGTTTAATAAATAAACAACAAAAAACCGATGGATATCATTCATTTATGGTCGTAGTATACAAGAAAGTTATATTATTCATATTTTTTTCCGAACGGCCATCAGTTCCACTATAAGACATTTCCAGGTTATCCATTAATTACCGGACCTCTGTATATCAATTTAAATGCTGTACTTTCTACGTTAAAACGGATTAAATAAAGCTAAGTATGGGACTAATAATGGCGGTACCCACCCTTCCCGCGATGAGTAGTCGTCCAATTAAACCACTATTAGCCAGGACTAGCCGCACCCTGGATAATTAGTTAAGAGTTTTCGTCACGCCATCATGGAATAAATAATTCATACCTACGTTTACCTTTTATGTACAGTATATGAGTGAATGTTTGTCTGCTCCGTGGCACAGCGATAGTTAATGTGACTGTTGTGCTCAATCACCGCAGTCTGACCGCCCGGGATCTCAAGGTTTTGGGTTCGTGGCCCGGGACGGGCTATTAAAATGTTATAGGGTTTCCTGGCAAGAAATTCTCAATTACAGCCCAGAGTTAGAAAGCTAACGGTGTTGCAAGATATTCTCAATAACAGCCCAGAGTTAGAAAGCTAACGGTGTTGCAAGATATTCTTAATAACAGCCCAGAGTTAGAAAGCTAACGGCGTTGCAAGAAATTCTTAATAACAACCCAGAGTTAGAAAGCTAACGGAGTTGCAAAATATTCTCAATAACAGCCCAGAGTATAGTAAGCTAATGGTGTTGCAAGAAATTTTAAATAACAGCCCAGAGTTAGGCAGCTAAAGGTCGTGCTTCGGAAAGCACTTCAAACCAGCACGTGTTTTGCCGACCTATCGGATTAAGAGTGTTAGAGACCGCGAAGAGCCCTTGTGTTTACGAACACACTTTTTAAAAATTTTAGCTTCTACGCATCTACGTAGATGCTAAAATTCTGGGCTGTTTGACTAGTCTCTGTTTAGATTGGCCGCCGTGACCGTAATTCGGTCTGCAGGATTTTATTATTATGTACTGTGGGTAGAACTATAATAATGTAGATAAACGGAGTATTCTGTCCTTAAACAAACATCTGTTTAATAATCCTACCAGGCAATCAAACGCCACTCAATATGTAGAATAAAGGCCACTGCTCACTCAACAAACACCCTTTAACATTTCAACATTGGCATCAGCCACAGCCCCTTATGAGGCTGTATGGAGATTAGTGAGATATCAGCTCACGTGTTTTTAATTCGCAGAAGCGTGAGCAACCAATGGGCTAGGGCTCTGAATAATCCAGAAATTATGAGGGAAGTCCTGAGCGACATCGGTTCTCTACTATCATTCTGGACAGAGCTGAAGTGGCGTGACTGTGACCACTCTCGCAGACGCTTATTAGTCCAAATGCAAGGCTAAGTGCAACATCCAACTTGTGTATGCAACTGCTATGCATGTGATCTCTTTCAATACTCAGATCGGGCAGTGTTGTTGGGTTTTTGTTGTGCAGATTCATAGTAGCAGCATAGAGCCTGTTACGTTGACCCTATTACGTGTGACCTTAAATAGTTGGCGAAATGTGGGTGTATAGGCCCTTCTTATCTCTTCGAAGAGATAGCCTTACGCCTGTGCGTAATGCGTATGTACATCATAACGGACAGGCAGTAGGAGAAACGCAGTAGACTTTGATCAAAATCGTCCCGGCCAACAAGACCTGGCGTAGGTAAGATCTGATTATAATGCAAGCAATATTGAGCATTATGCTTTAAGACGAAGATTTAAATTACATTGCGCATCTCTATATCAATCGAGGATACATATTTCGTGATTTTTATACCAAACCTAGTGTCTATTTGTTACTAGTTCGATGGCAGTAATAGAGTAACTATTAACTATTCTTACGCCAGTTTACACTAGAATAGAGTAGAATTTTGCCAAGTGTTGTGGATTCGATACCCAAACGTGACAAAAATATATGTGATCTACAAATAGCTTTTCGAATTTAAATATTTGTAAAGCATCCCGCGAAATAACCGGAGTCTCATTTCATAATATTCATTAGAAGTTCTATTTAAATAATAATGAGTTACGGTTGTTGTACTGTTGACATTTTATTTATCTGTATAATGGCAGTTCGCATTAACTGTTCCATTATCTTTACGGTTGAGTTAAATGTGTACCCTTAACATTGATAAGGATTGATTGACATTTTTAAGGAAAAGCGTTCATATTAATTTAAGACTTAAATTATATAAAAAGGCATAAGGCATAGTCGTGATTAAAATTATACAGAAGAGGGCAAGATACGGCGTGTTTAGAAGGCGTGTCGTTATACAGTTCAATTTTGTAGCAAGCAACATGCTTCTTTACCTTGCCGTAACACAGTTTTTTGATTAGCATGAAAGATAAACAAAATTTTTATCAGTATACCGCCAATTTTATGTATGTGAAGTTAATCAGATTATTTCTTACTTTTATTTATTCGTAGGTACTTATAAGTAAATTGTTTTCTAAAGGCCTAACATATGTTATTATTAGTTTGGCATGTGTGACACAGAGTAAGCGCAATTCTCTCACTTGATTTATACAAAGTTTTAACTATGTCTATGTTTTAATTGTATGGTGTAGAATGGTGATGAAATAAAAAATACTAAATTAATAAATTCTGAATTCTTGCCGCTTGGGTGTCGTCTGGAGGAGGTACGGCACAGACAATGATTATACACAAGCAGCATATCTGCAGCACCACGCATAAGTATAATTCACGAGGTGTCGCTTTCTTGCATTTGTTTGGCAAAGTTTGAAGCGCTTATGCCGCTTCTGTATAATTTACGCCAAAATATGCCATATATGGGAGGCAGTTGCTTTAAATAACAGTTGTTCATTTTGAATACTAAACCCATTTGTATACCAGTATTGTATAAGTTGTTGTCTAGTTATAACTATGCTGCAAATCGCGCGTTATTTTATTATGGGATGGACGTGTTTCTTTTTCTTTTGAGAAATTCGCAGTAGCACATCGAGGGTTACCTATTATATTTTGGATTATCAAATGAAAGGAATATACGTGTTCACGTAAACTGTCTTTATTCTCGACTGACTTACTCGGCGGGCGCAGCCGCCTCTACACACACATGCTTACGCTGCACAATCGTACACTTATATCCAAATACACAATGTGTCCCTACAGTGTGCAATGCCGCACTGGGTCAGCGTGGTGGACTATTGCCTAAGCCTTCTCACACTGAGAAGGGGCCCAAGCCCAGCAGTGGGCAGTTTAATACAGGGCTTATTATATTATTTTATAATGACTGTGACCATTCGTTATAGGAGGGGATAATTAACGCGATGCTGATTTCTCTATAGTTATGGCAGCGCTCAGACAGCCCCTATAGATCATCACTGTCAAGCAATCTTATATATGACAAACATAATATTGTCTAACGTTTATGTGAACTACTTTATAGTGATTTTATCGTGTTGTTTATCTATATTTATACAGTATACTAATATTATTAAGAGATTATTTAAAAAGGAACCACTGAATGATTGAAGGTTCAAGCTGTGGCAACTTTCAGAGGTCTGGGAACCCTCTCAAAGCGTCTCCGACCTCTCCACGCTATATTAATCGCAACAAATATCAGGTTTCATCATTAAAACTTTTCACTTTTCCATTCAAAATGTTTTGTTTCATCCAAACTTTGGAGGAAGTTCTACATCTATCAGTTTTCACTCTTTATGCCTACGTGGGCGTTAGTCTAAACCTCAGTATCCCCAGAGAGGTAAGCAGAGACGTACAGACAATGACAGCTAACTAGTTAAAGTGTTTCACTATACGAGTAAACGTTTCAAAATTAGGTAATTATAGCGTTTTATCAAAAGCTAGTTCTTTTTCGCTTGCTTCAAAGTAGGTTAAGTTATGAAATACTATTTAAAAAAATATATGGCCTATTTTTTTAAATCGGTTGAGTATTTTTGATTTAAATCCTTACAAACAAAAAAATAAACAAAATGTAATGAGTCAGCTCACTTTTCTTAGGATGGCTCTATGTATTAAATGTTTCAATGTGATGTGAGATGTTTACAAATACGAAGAGCGGTATTTACAAAGATAGTTTTAAAGCGATTTGTATGCATAGTTAAATATGGCGTATCTAACTGTTTGTCGGTCCGTATGGTTTGCTAATCGAGCGATCTGTGCTTAATGGTTACAGTCAACATTGTAAATGATCGTGCAATTCTGACTTCCTTGCTAATATTACAAACACGAAAGTTTGTATGGTTGTATGGATGTTTGTTACTCTTTCACGCAAAAACTATGGACCGATTGCGATAAAACTGGTGGTATGTAGATAGCTGGAGACCTGGATTCACACATAGGCTACTTTTTATCCCGATATTTCTACGGGTACGGGACTTACGTGGGTGAAACCGCGGGGAAAGACTAGTATACATATTATAAATGCGAATGTGAGTTTATTTGTTACGCTTTCACGCCTTACCTACTCGACCGATCATCATGAAATTGCGCATACACATTGTTAGGGGAACAGAAAAGGACATACCCTATGTCCTTTTCCGTTCCCCTAACAACGTGTGCAACTTTCATCCAGAAAAAGTATTGTTCTAGAGGAATATAAAATTAAAATAACCTACATTTACGCGAGCAAAGTCGCAGGCAAAATCTTGTCTATACTAATATTATAAAGAGAAAACATTTGGTTTTTTGTTTGTTTGTTTGTAAGGACTTAACTCAAAAACTAATCACCCGATTTTAAAAAATCGTTTATTTATGCTAAATTTGTTTAAAAAAAATACCGTTACTGGTATTTGACGCGGTTAGCAAAATTGCTTGTCCAGTACCCCGCAAAACTACAGGTGACTAGACCCGTCGAAAAAGCTCCGAAGAGCGAAGGTGGGGACGATGGAATGGCTCCAAACATCTGCAGAATCCTAACAAGGGTTGTTGAGCCTAGTAACCATAAACGCGAGTGAAACCGCGGGCACATCTAGTAATATTATATAGGACTAGATATGCCCGCGGTTTTACCCGCGTTGATAGTTACTGCGCCGCTCCCGTGGGTCGTAGCGTGATGTTATATAGCCTTCCTCGATAAATGAGCCATCCAACACTAAAAGAATTTTTCAATTCGAACCAGTAGTTCCTGAGATTAGCGCGTACAACCAAACAGACAAACAAACAAACTCTTCACCTTTATACTACCGCTGTGCCATCGCAAGAAAAATTGAGTAGCAGCATGGTAGCAGCGGCAGACGGCAATAGGGTGACTGACCTGGGGTCTACAGCCATAACCGGCGAAACGTGGATGTAGTACTCACCTGACTACCCCTTCGAATCCAAGCCATGAGGATATCTATACTAATATTATAAAGCTAAAGAGTTTGTTTGTTTGAACGCGCTAATCTCAGGAACTACTGATTCGAATTGAAAAATTATTTTAGTGTTTGATAGCCCATTTATCAAGGACGGCTATAAGCTATATACTGAATGAACTATCGCTTGCGGTATTTCCGGACCAAAACGACCTTCAAACCTTCAAGAAAAGAGCATACTGCTTTTTAAAAGGCCAGCAACGCAGTTGACACTCTTCTGGTGTTGCGGGTGTCCATGGGCGGCAGTAATCGCTTACTATCAGGCTATCTGTCTGCTTGTTTGCCTACTATCCCATAAAAAAATATATATACCTACTCTACGACCAATAGGAGTGGAGCATCAATGGAAAATGTTGCAAAATCCGAGAAAATTCTCTTATATGACGCAAACGATCTACCGTGTCAGCTAGAGTATGTATTAGTAAATATATTTCATTGGAACTAGTTGGAGTATGTTATTAAAATACTCAGTATAAGTTTCTAGAACGAGTGTCGGTATACACTCGAATATGTTCAGTTCTGGGAACGTTACCGTGCAATGTAATAAAAACTTCAGGAACAAAAATATTTCGATGTAACGTATATTGCGATGGGATTTTGTACTATTGATACTTGTATGGTAATTTTCGCTTCAGTTTCAGTGACGAGAAAGTGCTCTTAATAGCTTTGTCGTCTGGGTACAACATCTGTATACCATAGAAAGAAGGTGAAGGTTCTTAACACCTACAAGTCGGCCTCGATGGCGTAGTGGTTAGTGTAACTGACTGCCACGCCTGAGGTCGCGGGTTGGATTCCCGCACAAGTCAAACATTTTGTGTGAATGAACATGGATGTTTGTCTTGGTCTGGGTGTTTCTATGTTAAATATGTATGTATTTACACAAAAAAGTATATATGTATGTTTATCCGTTGTCTAGTACCCATAGTACAAGCTCTGCTTAGTTTGGGCTAGATGGTGTTGTGTGTATGTATCTCGACAGCAGTTATAGGACACACGAAGTACTAAGCTACTCTTTTACCGTCTGTAAGGCATTTTGTCAAGTTCCGTAGTAATGCTTACTGCCTCCGTGCCGCAGTGGTAGTGAATGCGACTGCTGTGCGTGAGGTCCCGGGTTCAAATCCCGGGTCGGATCAACAAAAAGTTATTGGGTTTTCCGTTAAGAAATTTCAGTATCAGCCCAGAGTGAGGAAGTTGGAGGTGTTAGATACCTCCGTGCCTCGGAAAGCAAGTAAGGCCCGTCGGTCTTGCGCCTAGAGAATACTATCCCGAGATTCAGGATCCCAGGATCCCGGCCGTTTTCTGGCTCCGAAAATCCCGGACTGTACTTGGCTAATCTCGGGATTTTCGGGATTGCCACAAACAGGTTTAGTTTGCATTTCGTAGTCTGTTGCGCCTTGAAAATAACTTTCCCTAGATTAAATTACCTAATAGTATTTATTATATAACGACAAAAGTTACCCCGATCCTTTTCCTATCCTTTCCTTTGTCCTTTCCCTCCTTCATTCCTTTTTAAAGGGTTGGCAACGCACTTGTAACTCCTTTGGGGTTGCGGTGTCCATGGGCGGCGGTAATCGGTTACCATCAGGCGATCCGTCTGCTCGTTTGCCAGTCTATGCCATAAAAATAAAAAAATAAAAAATAAACTATCCTTAAATACGCGGCACGATACGTTTGCGTCTAATCTCTCTCCGGTTGTGTCGGATTAACGTCCCATCGGATTACGAAAATTAGGGAACATAGAATGCACTTGTATTTGCGCACTATAATGTTTCCTGCGCAGATAGCCAGTCTCCGTTAAAATTGGCCGCCGGGACCGAAATTCGGTCTGAAGGACATTATTACTAATGCTAAAACTTAGAAATTTACAATGGTACGTTTTGTAAACTGGGCATCAAAGACCTGAGGTCAGTCGCAAATTTAGGATACGTAAAATAATAATTTCTGTGTCGCGGGTACTTTACAAACATTCAAACAACGGACACAAGGCATATCCAGACTCGGAACAACCATTTGTGAACACACACAAAGTTTTGTTCCGTGTAGGATTCGAACCTACAACCCTCAGCACAATGGCAGTGCCGAGGCGAGTACTTAAACCACTAATAATTAATAACTGCGTAATTTTTGTATTTTAAATTTTTCACAAATGTAATATTTTTTTTTAGCCCATTTGAAAGGTCCTTACATATGGAATCTTCCATTACAATTTGATTCACATATTCTATTATAAAGTTTAAAAGACTACGTAAAAAAGGGGTCTAAAAAGGAATAACTTAAAATTTATATCGCCTATGTCACCCGAGCCATTATTACCAATCTATTGACACCTCATTCATTAAAATCGGTTCAGTAGTTTAGGCGCTACGGCCTATTTTATATACTAGAGTAGTAGAGCCAAGCTGGTTACAGCATAAATGGGCCGGCTCGACCGGGGAAGTACTACCCTCTCACAGAAAATCGACGTGAAATAGCAGTGTCTCACTGCTGTATTTCGTTCGGTGAATGAGAGTGCCGGAGGCCTAAGCATGAGGTGACGATTCTCGCAGCTTACGAGGGACCTGCAGAGTATCCGTAGAGTCATTGTGTGGGTGGCGCGAGTCGACCCGGCGGCCAGGGAGAGCCGTAGAAACGGTGCTCTGCTGGCCGCCCGCGGTATAGTCCAGAGGCCCAACCGAGTCTAACCAACTTGGTTGGCTGCCTCATCATGCCGCGCATAATCTCGAGGTGGCTCGTCGTGCCGGATGGTGACCGGAGGGTGGGTCCCGGCGACCACTTTCGGGAGGGTACGGGGGTCCTTCCGTCCGTCGGATCGGCTATCGCCATACCACACAGTAATATGACGAAACTTGCTCTGCGCCTTGCCCCACTTTGTTGCGAGAATAGCCGCCTCTTTTTTTTTTCACGCTTTCCCTTCCATTCACTCTATGGCAGTACGAACAAAGCATTGTCGTTTAACAGCAGCCAATCGCCGTAACCCCACCGCTGCTTCCTCTTCCGGTGTCGTGGAGTTCATTAACATCAGAGGACTCCACGCTAACCTTAATGCTGTCCATCACCACCTGGAGACGGCTCGGCCGGCAATGCTTTTTCTAACGGAGACACAAATACGCCGTCCTGCAGACACGACCTACCTGCAATATCCCGGCTACGTGCTAGAGGAGTGTTTCCTCGCGAAAGCCGGGGTATGCTTGTTTGTTAGGGCGGATATTTGTTGTCGCCGTCTACACTGCCTAGAGGACCCTTCCTTCTCTGTCCTTTGGGTACACGTAGATCACGGCTCTTTCAGCCAAATCTACATGTGCCTCTACCGATCCCATTCAGGAGACGCTGAGACAACTCGACTCTTTGATTACCTGAGTCAGGCGGCAGACGACGCGCAGGAGCAGTTTCCGAATGCTGAGTTGGTGTTCTTGGGAGATTTCAATGCCCACCATGAGACCTGGTTGGGTTCTCCCAAAACAGACCACGCGGGACGAATTGCCCATGCGTTCGCTCTCACGCATGACCTGTCTCAACTGGTACTCCAGCCCACCCGGATACCGGACATTGCAGGTCAGGCGCCCTCTCTGCTCGATCTGCTGCTGACAAGTAACCCGAACCGGTACAGTGTGTCGATTAGTGCTCCTCTGGGCACCTCGGACCACTGTCTGGTTTGTGCCACAGCTGTTGTTGTTACGCCCCCATGACCCGAGGAGGCAAGACGACGACAGTGGCACTACTCGTCAGCAGACTGGGATGGAATGCGGGAGTACTTCGCATCCATCCCTTGGGCTCAACGCTGCTTTGAGAACAGGGATCCTTCAGAGAGCGCTACTGCTGTCGCTGGTGAAATCATCCTGGGTATGGAATATTATATTCCATACAGTGATGTCACGAGCGGTGGCAGGAAAAGGCCCTGGTTCGGTCGTGAATGCGCTGATGCTGTTGAACGCAAACAGACAGCGTACCGCGCTTGGACCAGGGCTCGCACTCTCCACGACTCTAACGTGGATCACCTGAAGGCAGCGTTCAACCAAGCCACAAAGGTCTGCAAGAGGGCATACTTAAGAGCGGATGCCCAGCGCGTCGCACGGTTCGGCCAGGAGCTCATGGCCTATCCTACGGGCAGTCGTAGCTATTGGCGCCTGGCCAAAGCCGTGCAGTCCAACTTCTGCCAGACCTCGCTGCCCCCTCTGAGATATCCGAATGGATCACTGGCTCATCGGCCGCAAGAGAAAGCAGATCTGCTTGCAAATCTCTTTGCGGCCAACTCCCGAATCGATGACTGCGGTTCGCAGCCGCCTAACATTGCCAACTGCGGCTACACCATGCCTGATATACGTATCAGGCAACGTGACGTTCGTGCGATACTGCAGTCTCTCGATGTTCGGAAAGCCAGTGGACCTGACGGCATCCCAGCTGTGGTCCTCAAAAAATGTGCAGCGGAGTTGTCTCCCACACTTACGCGCCTATACCGGACGTCTTACGCCATTGACAGGATTGTGCCTGAGGCTTGGAAGGAGGCGAACGTTCAACCGATTCCTAAAAAGGGGGACCGTTCCGAGCCAGGCAACTATCGACCCATAGCTATCACCTCAGTGCTCTCCAAGGTGTTCGAGCGGATTATTAACACCCAAATTGTCCGCTACCTGGAGGATCACTCGTTGATCAATGATCGCCAATACGGCTTTCGGGCTAAACGATCAACGGGTGATCTTTTAGCGTTCGTCACGCACCTCTGGGGTGAGGCTATGGACAAGCACGGCGAGTCTTTGGCTGTCAGCCTAGACATAGCCAAAGCTTTCGATAGAGTCTGGCACCGGTCTCTTCTTTCCAAGCTTCCGGCCTATGGCTTGCCCCCTCAACTGTGCACCTGGATTGCAAATTTCCTGCAGAAGCGTCGTATTCGGGTCCTTTGCGACGGTCGCGCTTCCAAATTTATGCAGGTCAATGCAGGAGTGCCTCAGGGGTCCGTCTTATCCCCTACGCTCTTTCTTCTGCATATCAATGATATGTTGAATCTCGGCAACATACATTGTTATGCAGACGACAGTACCGTGCATGGGCGATATCTCGGACGTCCTGGAGCCAAACAGGCTGAGGTTGTGGGGAAAAGGCAGGATCTTGTCGTTGAACTTGACCAGACCTTGAACCGCATCTCTGAATGGGGTGCCAAGAACTTGGTCCAGTTCAACGCCAAGAAGACCCAGGCATGCGCGTTCTCAACAAAAAAGTCTCCGTTCCTTTCCCTCCCTTCTCTGAAGAACACTCCACTGGTGATACGTGGCAGCCTCTCTATCTTAGGTATGGATCTTTGCCACTCCCTTAATCCCAAAACCTACATCGAGAGCGTCATTAGGCAAGCTTCGCGAAAACTCGGAGTTCTGAACAGGGTGAGGCGGTTCTTCGCGCCTGGGCAGCTGTGCCTATTGTATAAGGCACAAGTGCGCCCTTGCGTGGAGTACTGTTCTCATCTTTGGGATGGCTCCGCGCAGTACTTGCTAGACGCTCTTGACAGGTTACAGCGGCGGGCTGTCCGTATCATCGGAGATCCAGAGGTCACGAGTTCACTGGAACCTCTGCAACTCCGTAGGGATATTGCCTCTTTGGCATGTTTCTACAGAATATACCACGGGGAGTGCTCTGAAGAGTTATTCCACCTTATCCCGCCCTCCCCTTTCCTATCCAGAACAACGCGTGCTGGGCTCAGATGCCATCCTTACACGGTGGAGTCGACTAGAGTGCGTACCAACAAGTTTGGGTCCTCATACCTCTGCCGAACGATCAAGGCATGGAATTCTCTGCCAAGGCACGTGTTTCCTTCTTCCTTCAATCCTGGGTCCTTTAAGCGGGGCGTGAAAAAGCACCTTCTCAGGCCGTCAAAGTAGAGACCTCAACATCGCCTCGGCTGCTATGAGGACGATGTGGAGGCCACTGCTCTTAGACCACACGACTGCTTACCATCAGGCGGAGTGTGGTCATTTTGACGAGCAAAATAAAAAAAAAAAAAAAAAAAAAAACATACCCAGATTGCCAAAACCTCCCTTCCTTTTGGCTTCGCCATAATCGGGTAAAATGGTCCAACGTATTAAAAAATGTTCATATAAAGCTATTGCTGTCAAGAATCCGGCAATACAAACGCCTCTATTGTTCTCTTGACGTTCCAACTAGCAATAAAAGCAATAAATTCGATATCTTCGAACAAAGCTTGTTATTTCACGACTTTCTTTAAAACGGTACCGGGCAGAATGGTAACTTGTTGAGGTTTATTTAGTGTTATGGCTTCGTTGACCAGTGGCTTAGAAGTACATAAGAAGAAGAAAAAAGCATTCAAATAGTTACCATAATAATGTAATGTCGGCCAGAAAAGTCTTATATTCCATTAAATTAAAATTTATGCATTAAAATTTGATCCCGCTCTTTTTGGACCAATGGCGACACACACTTATAAATCAGCCCTGTATATGAACTGTCCCACTGCTGGGCACGAGCCTCTTCTCAGTATGTGCCGAGTTAGGCCTTAGTCCACCATGCTGGCCAAGAGCATATCTCATCTTCGAGAACAATATGGAGAACTCTCAAACATGCAATCTCTCTCAAATATTGCTTCAAAATGTTTTCTTTCACCATTAAAGCAAGCGACAATTAACTAATTATTACGCACATAACTTCGAAAAGTCAGAGATGCGTACCTTGGGATCGTACTCGATACTTTGAAAGTCCAACTGTCTCTTAGTTTACTGCGTATCCTTAATTATTTTGTTGTATACGAATCGAATCGTGCTAGAACCCGGGACCTCAAGATTGACCATGTACATTAAGCGCAAGTGCTTTGTGTCTGTTTGCTGAATTCTTTGGCGAAACTAAAAATGCCTGCTTCGTCCATTTCATTGCATAAGTTTGCTTGAGGTCTCGGCAGTACTTTATTGAGTTTTCTGTTCAGAAATTCTCGATAGTAGCAAGGACGTTGGATGTAAAGAGGTAGAAATACATCTCTACGTTCCCCTTTGAGGATATATTAGCAATATTTATTAAACAAATGGTTCGAATTATTGAAATTCGAATGTTAAAACCTTGATATTGATTGATATCCCGCCGATTTTAACTGCCGCACTACAAAAAATTCGTATGTCGCGGATGAATTTTAATATGTACATTTAAACAACGGATGCAAAGAACGCTCAGATTCGAAACAAACACTTGTGGATTTTGTGTAGGGATTAAATCCACTACACTCGGCACGGGGGTAGCGCCGAGGTTACCCCTTTAACCATTACGCCATCTGCAGTCAAATTTCCTGTATTATGATCGTGTATTAGCCTTCCGCAAATACGAATGTTTTAGACCATTCTCGAAATACTAAAACAAAAATCATTTGACCACAACTTTTATGAAAACAGTTTGGGATTTCGGACAATGATTTGAATCGTAATAAGTTACGACAAATTTATTTTGATTCGGACGTGTGATCATATAATATTAAAATTATTTTCTACTAGAGATTTTAGCATGTACTATGGCTCGATCTAGGAAGGACTACTCTCTCACAGAATATCGACGTGAAGTAGCAGTATTCCTACTGTTGTGTTTCGTTCGGTGAGTGAGAGTGCCGGAGGCCCAATCACTCTCTTTCCCGCTCCTTCTCCTGCCCACTTCCTTTCCTAAAGGGTCGGCAACTCGCAAGTGATGCTTCTAGTGTTGCAGGCGTCCATAGGCTACGGTGACCACTTACCATCGGGTGGGCAGTATGCTCGTTTGCCACCTCAGTTGTATACTAGTAGAGGGAAATCGCTAATAAAATTCTACATGTTTATATATGATACATGCCATGTATCGGATCGTCACTACTGATATAACTACACGACGTAACCGTTTTAGTGTGCACTCCGCCTTTCTTCCCACGCGGTTCAACAGAAATATCGCTTGAACCTTAAAATGTCAGAGAACACGCTCCATATATAGACTATACCTATAAACGAAGGAGGTCAATAATCAATCATTCTAAAGGTAAGACCGGATGACTCGGTACTTTGTTTTAACAGCATGTAGTTCTAAAGAACAGATTTGTATTTAAGCATTGTGGAAAGGTGCAATAGATGTTTATTAATTATTAATTTTTATTCATAATAATTGGTGAACACGCACCGGAAGACGCAACAGGGGTTGGTCCCTCAAACGTTGAACGGCTAAGAACCGGTAGCTTAGACACTCTTGCCAATGCCAGCTGGTATGGTAATGGTACTCATTCTTCATGTATTTTAGTTTTTTGTTATATAACAATAAATCCAAATTTTAAAATTATTAAATATAGATTATAATAAGAGGCCCAGGATTCATGATGAACCCATGTCCTCGTGTAATCAAATGATCGGTTATTTTTCTAACGTATAAGTTTATAAAAAATAACCGAGAAACAGGAACGTGGTATTCGTATCATGTGTGCAGTCCATGATTTTAAGGTTTTCTATTAATAATGTAACATGGCAGTGGGCTGGCGTTGTGTTGCAGTAAATTGCAAATTCTGTAAAAATTATATCTCTTGTTACTTATTTTGTAGTTCCAGCAACATGAAAAATACGTCTATTGAACCGATAACTATGACGCAATGAAGTAACGCAATATATCGAGCAATATCAGCTTCTTCAAGGATAAGAACATTTAAAATAAAGCTGCAAAATGACAGGTGCGATTAGGTTGCACCTTTCCTAATGTCAAAATTAATTAATTATTAAAATACAAGATTTAGATCAAGAGAGCAGATGCAATCGTTACGCAAGGTGGTAGCAAGGTAATCTGGTTGCACCCACCAGCCGAATTCATTAATGCTAATATGTTGTGAAAGTTTTTATCAGTTGCAAGATGCAACCTAATTTAGTGTCCTTGCTTTAAATATAATAAAATAAATGTAATTCTAGAATATTAGCTCCAATTTTAGACAGCTTTTTCGTATAAATCTTCTGAAGGTTTATCGGAGATATGCTAAGAAACTCTAGTTTAACAATACTCATAATCAACGAGGACCCATGAAGAGGATTTTGGAAATGAATGAAGAAAAGATGTCTACTAAAATCGTGGCAAGTGGCAAGCCGTAGCCTCAGCCTACCCCCTAGAGACACATTTGTGAATCTATATATGTATGTCCTAACTAATATTATGAACATAACCATTTGTTTCAAGCGATGTTAAGCAACATCAAGACATACAGATTACGCGTGTATTAATTCAAATTAAAGTCATAAACTAGCATTAATTCTAACCTTTACCCATCCTAACCTTGTATAACTTTACCAGTTGTTCTCCATTGGCAAGAGTCTTTGTTAGTTTATCCTTTCACGTAATAATGCTGTAATAGTTCCAAGCAATATTTTCCTTTGTCATTTAATCTCCGTAAGATGTTTACGTAGAGTTAATGCCAAAGAATTTTATATAAAATGCACGGTTCCTATCTTCAGAATCTTCTTCTCCCTAGCCTTTATTATTCCCAAGTAACTTAAGGTCGGCTTTCTAGTCTAACCGGATTTGACTGGGTATCAGTTTTTACACGGAGCGACTGCCATCTGACCTCCGCAACCCGAAGGCTAACGATACCCTAAGGCTAGACCAGTGTCAGGATATTAGAGGGCACTGACTTCCCAATAACGATTGCCATAGATGTTCATGGCAGCCGGGACCGACGACTTAACGTGCTCTTCGAGGCACGGAGCATGCGATAATATCAATTAATACGCACATAATTTCAAAAAGTCATATAACAAAACAACAACAAACGCGTAAATATATATATATATATATATATACTTAAGTAAATAATATTATGCCTATTGTTTCTTGTCATATGTACCCGCCTCCTTCGCGTTCGCACTAGCACCTCAACTTCCGCTGCGTCATCGGACTAACTGCTTATATATAATACTTTCAGCCCTGTATTAAACTGTCCGACAGCTGGGCACGGGTCTTTTTTCAGTGCGAGAAGGGTTAGGCCACACACTCCACCACGTTGGCCCAGTGCGGGTTAACAGACTTCACATATCTTTGAGAGCATTATGGAACACTCTCAGACATGCAGGTTTCCTCACGATGTTTTCCTTCACAGTTAAAGCGAACGATAATTAATTATTTTATACGCACATAACTTCGAAAAGTCAGAATATACGCGCCTAAGAGAACGATAATTAACTATTTATTATGCACATAACTTCGAAACGTCAGAGATGCGCGCCTTGGGATCGAACTCGAGACCTCTGTGTGGCAGTCCAATGCTTTCCACTAAACGATCCATGCTATATCGCCCTAACTGCTTACTATATTAATAGTCTTAAATTAATTAATTATTATACGTACTTATAATTTATACTAAATTACTGTTCGGAACATCGATGTGTTTAATATATTTTGAAGCGGGAATGCTGATGTATAATTATAATCTTGTTATATTGATCACGCACTTATCGAGACATAAAAGTGCGACAGCCAGACTGGTCGGAGATCAGTACGTTGAGTACGTTCAGTATTTTCGTTTCTGCCACACTAAACCGTTATAATACATAATTTAGCTATGCAAACCCTGGCAGACACACTTTTGAAATTTAACCGACATACGATTTTCTTCGAGAAAGCTCAATATAAAAGATTTAAAAGTTAACATTTTCCTGTAGGATCCCATTGACACTAGGTCTGTAGCCATTTAAGGTACATAATGTGTTTACATTTTCGCTTACCTATTTTATGTTTCTTAGGAATAATAAAATCTCATAGATGTAAGCAGATGAAATGTTGGAGTGATAAACCTCTACAATCTCTTCGACGGTATGCATGCATGATATTTCACTGGTCTTTAAAGGTTGTTGGTACATTTACATAATGTGAGGAGTAAGGGGAGCACATTGAGTTCGAATGAGTCAACAGTTTCTTAATGTGTGCCCGCCTGGCGATCAGGCACGTATTCAGGACGCACACAGGTGCGAAAATTGTATTATATTTAATTTAAAATATATTTTTTGTTTTCCGCCAGAAAAGAAAGAAAAAACAAGTTTATTTAGAAAAGGAGTCGCACAATAATTTTATTACAATGGACTTCCGTCAATTAATGCCTAATTCGATTAAATATTTATTTATATAACTTGAATTTTCTTTCTTTTTGAAATGAAAACTTCTTTAGGCGCGATGAGCACTTTTTTGGTGAATAGAAATCATGGAATTCTCGTCATCGTCACCGAACGCTTTCCATGAGCTATACAGGGTGATTTTGAAATCGTGTAATTCCTTTTAACCACGCATTCTACTGGTGATATAGAATAACCCTGACCATATTTTTATTTAATTAGATTTATTTTTTTTGAAAAATTATTATTCCGTTTTTTTCGTGAAATGGTGTCAGATAGTTCAGTAGATAGTATATGTTAACCAACCGAGGCAATTTTAATTTTTTACTAATTAAAATAAAAAATCATATTAATAATGAATGTCGTAACTAATAACGGGCGGTCCTTTTTATTGCCCCTTATTATTTACGACATCAGTTATTGTTATGTTATTATTTTTAAATTAAAAAAATATTAAGATTGTGTCAGGTGGTTAAAATATGACTATATGAAATCATTTCATGAAAAAAATCTGTACTCTAATTTTGCCGAAACCATTATTCTAATTAAGAAAAAATTTGGTCAGAGTTATTCTATATCACCAGTAGAATGCGTGGTTAAAAGGAATTAATGTATACCAGGGGCGTGCACAAAGATTTCTGGTAGGGTATGCACGCCCTACCCGAAACCTCTGCGAGGGCACTACATTTCATTTATAAATGTTTTTGTGTGTATATATATCTGTATATTATATTGTAGTATTTAATAAATAGATATCGATTATATAGATTTACATAAGCCAGCGGACTAGGGTATGCAGTGCTTATTTGCTTGTATGAAGCGCACGCGCCTGATGTATACTGTGTACATATGTGTACTTTTTGGGATAACAAAAAGCGTGAAACTCGCGTCATTGTCACCGCACGCTAGTTACTTAGTTTTCAGTCCCTAAAGAATGCCCCGCATGTTTTTATTTTTTGACGACTGCTTGAATGGCGTAATGGTTTACGTAGTCGACTCTCTACTGCCCCGAGTGTTGTCGGTTCGAATACCATACGGGACAAAAGTGTATATGATCCGCAAATAGTTCTTCCGAGTCTGGATATTCTTTGTGTCCGTTGTCTGAATGTTTGTAAAATCCTCCACCATACAGGAATTATTTCTAGCGCGGGAGTTGTCTTTATAAACAAAACAAACCTATGTGTGTTGTACTACTCGTAGTTGTTACTTGGAATTTCGATCACGATCATTTACACGACTTACGTCCTACCACTAACAAGTAAAAGTCATCCGAAAGATAAATCACATGCTGTCTCACTCATGTTAGGTTAAAGAAGAGAGATAGCGAGATTTTTATCTTATAAATAAATTCTATCTGAACGTGCCCTTAGTTACATAAAATGGCTAAAAACTAATCTGATGAACTAAACCCATAGTTTACAGTACAATTGATCGATTTGTAAATATATCCGAGTTAGCAATTTCGTTTGCAATGGCATTTGAATTATGAGAGTATTCGAATAAGTTATTTGCATGTATAATTAATTGTCCTGTACAGGCTTCGTTTTTTTTATATTGTACTAGCTGACCCGCGCAACTTCGTCTGCTTCATATAAGACCCATTATGCAACCCAATACCCCGTTTATGCAACATTTTTTATTGCTGCTCCGCTCCGATTGGTCGTAGCGTGATGTTATATAGCCTATAGCCTTTCTCGAGAAATGGGCTATCCAACACTAAAATAATTTTTCAATTCGGACCAGTAGTTCCGGAGATTAGCGAGATATAATATAATATCATATAAGCAGCGATAACCTAGTGGCAAACCATTGGACTGCCACGCAGAGGTCTCGAGTTCGCTCCCAAGGCGCGCATCTCTGATTTTTGCTGCTGCCTGCTTTGACGGTGTAGCCTGTATACGACACATGACAAAGAGTAATGTCCTTCAAACCAAATTCCGGTCATTAGTATTATAGTGCACAAGTGTGTGCGCAAACACAAGTGCATTCTCTGTTCCCTGACTCTCATGATCCGATGGAACGATAATCTGACACGACCGGAGAGAGATCAGGCGCTGGACCAACGGTTTTACGTGCTTTTGAGGCACGGGGGTGTCTAACACCGCCAACTTCCTAACTCCGAGCTGCTATTGAAAGGAGGGTGAGAACCCCTGGGCCCACCAGTTATCACATTGTAATTGATACCAAAAAATTCGTTATATTTTTAGGTACTTACCACCAAAATACGCTTGATTATTTCTTCATAGAAAGCGAGAAACTTATATTAAATTAAGTTAACCAATAATCGATTAATATGCATCTCTAATTATATATATACTATCGAGTATTATTAAATCGGTATAATCTCAAAATGTGTTCTATAATCGAATGATGATAATAAAAACTCAATCGATTGAAAATCGTTTTTTGGTTATTAATTATCTGTGTTCACCGACTGACAATTTTGACGGCTAATGTCATAATTATAATAACGTATTTTTCTTGTTTTGTTATTTTGTTTGCTTTATCCCACGGCTTTGGCTTGCTAAAGGACTGTTCGACGGATCTTGTGACTTAGAATTACCTGGCACTTCATATTAGACAACTGATTACGTATTGGATATTGACGACATGGATCGCTGTGTGAACTGTACCATTGCGATAGGTCGTAATAACTCTATTGGCAGAAGAGTTTTGGAGGATGAAGTGATTTTATCAGTTATACGTCAATGGCATGCATAGGTATAGGTATAGCAAGTATGTAGGTATAGCAAGTGAAAAATGCGTGCAGTTGCATACTTATAGAGGGTAATGCCGCAATCTAAGTAATCTAGTTGATGTGTGCTTTGTCTTTTAGTGGTCCGCATCTGCGTGTTACAAACAAGGACGTTTTTTTTTATTTATAGGTACATAAAAATCAAAGCAATATTGATGTTTGTTTTCTGAGGTGTCTACTTCTATCTATCTGTCAGCCACAGACGTCCACTGCTGAACATGGGCCTCCCCCATAGACCGCCACTGGTAAATAAATAGATAAACCTTCGATAAAGTACCTCCGAATAAACATATATAACATTTTGCAAACGATTAATGTCATATAACCTTACTTTTACTTTATTTTATATAACTTAATTTCTGGGAAGCGAAATATCACAAAATTTTCGATGACGACTTGATATTATATTCTCTTTCAAATAAGGCTACTTTGATTATGATAACAACTGGGCCCAGATATATATGGAGTGATTCCTTCGTCCTTTCTTAACAGAAAAACCCAATAACTTTTTGTTGGCCCGACCCGGGATTCGAACCCGAGACCTCATGCACAGCAGTCGCATTCACTACCACTGCGCCACGGAGGCAGTTAATATCAACAAAGAGTTTATACCTATGTGATAAATACCTAAGTACCGATTCGGGTAAATACTGGTGTAATATTATTATGTTATTTTGTAATAATTATAAAATAAAATTGGTATTATTATTTTAATTGATATCTTGAATATTTTTGTAATGTTGTCTATTAATGTTATTGTGATTTTCTTGTGTAATTTTGGATATAACAAATTAATTATTTATATGTCACTAATTTGTATGCCAATATTGGCAAAGCATTGAATATTTTGTATCCAATATCTTTATATGTAAATACCTATGTTTGACAAATAAAAGTTGCTGATTCTGATTAATTGATGTGTCTAGTCCGTCCCTGTGTAACATAACACATTACAATAACTGCAAAATTTACAATTATGTGCAATTATCGTTACACAGTGTGAGGTGGTTATTTTACAAACATTACAGATTAGCATATTCGAGCTTTCAGCTGTGAGACTACTAAATGTGCATTCGTCCATTCACGTATTATTTGGACATTACCCTAACTATATAATTTTATAAATGCGAAAATGAGTTTGTTTGTTACGCTTTCACGCCTTAACTACTCGACAAATAATCATGAAATTTCGCATATAGGTACCTTGCCAGGAGATCGGCAAAGGATATAGGGTACCTTTCATCCAGAAAAAAACATGTCGGGTAGTCTTTGGGGACGCGAGTTTTACGCTTTTTGTTCACCCAATAAGTACACATATACATATACACAGCTGTTCATGGAAAGCGTTCGGTGACGAAGACGCAACTTCCATGATTTTTGTTCACCCAAAAAGTGTTAAACGCGCCTAAAGAAGTTTTCACTTCAAAATGTACCTACTGATGCATAACTTAAGCTACATTTACGAGCGAAGCCGCGAGCAAAAGCTAGTAGGTATATTTTTAATTTGAAAACAACTATATAGCTTTTTTAAACACAGTTGCCGCATTAGGAATAGTTCCTGTGTCCGAACTTTACAAACATTCAAACAACGGACACGAAGGACAACCAGACTTGGAACAACTATATGCATCACAAATTTTTGACCGGTGTGGGAATCGAACCCACACCGGTCAGTTTAGTCTGATATAAATTCGGTGATAATCTCGCTATAGCCTGAGATGTCAACACTTACTGTAGCTCATACATTCATCTCGACATTAAAGTAATTCGAGATATCATCCATCCCTAGAAGGACTCAATTGACCACGCCGCGGCGCCGTCATAGCCAGCGTTGTAGTCTATACTGCAACGATAGCTGATCCATGTACCATCTTCTGTTAATTTGTATTGATTATTGTTTTTTTCAATTATGTATGTATGGATAATTTTTTTTCTGCGCCGAGTTTGCTCAGTGTGATCAGAAAAAGTTGTTCAGATTCTGGGTGCTATTTGTGTCTGTTGTTTAAATCTTTGTAAAGTGCCTCGAGACACAGGATTTCTCGTGGGCTTAAATAAGAGAACTTGTTCAGACTGCAATAGTTAAGTTCTCCCTCTCAAATAATAATCCGGTACTGGCCACGGCTCTGTTTTTAGAACGATTAGGCTATAGGCTACCACGCCGGCCCAGTGCGGGTGGCAGACTTCACATACCTTCGAGAACATTGTAACGTAGTTCTTAGTCGGCCACGTTTTAGCGCCTGGTCGACCAGAGAAGTCTTAGTAGCGAAGATAAATTAAATACTATAATTCGCAATTAAACGATCTTTAATACAAGTTTTACATAATTAAGTAAGCATCGCTGGCGTGATTCTAACAGAAAAGGCTTCGGTGCGAGGTCCGGCTGGAGCACAGTGGAACACTTAACTTGCGGAGCGTTGCCAGGCGATAGATGGCGATCCAAGGCATGGCCGTGGTTTTATTTGCAGCCCTGGGGGGAGAGGCGCTCCCACGCCGCGCGCCGCTGCCGAGACACGCCTGGTCCGCGTCACAACATAATAGACAACAAAGCTTGAACCAGAGATATTGTGTTGCTTATATATAATAATATCAGCCTTATACATAAACTGTCTCCCTTCTAGGTACGGGCCTCTTCTCAGTATGAGAAGATGGCCTAACCCATAGTCCACCATGCTGGCCCAGTGCGGGTTGGCAGACTTTACATATCTTCGATTATATTATAAACAACTCTGAGACATAGAGGTTTCCTCACGACATTTTCCTTCATCGTTTGTTGTTTAAGCTTATGTAGCTGAAATTAAGTTACGGTCGCCTTCATTTGAATTCTAGATAAAAAAATGAAATAACTTTCGTTATGTAACGCGATAATGATACTTTCAATTAAATCCCATGGTTTCAAGGAAGGTGTAAAAGCTGAAGATCTGCCGGATAGTTAGGGCGCATACTATATCTATATTAATTAATAATAATAATAATACTCTACCACATACACACAACACCATCTAGCCTAAACTAAGCAGAGCTTGTACTATGGGTACTAGACAATGGATAAGCATACATATATACTTTTTTTTTGTAAATACATACATATTATACATAGAAATACCCAGATCAAGACAAACATCCATGTTCATGCACACAAATGTTGTAACAATTGCACTTGCTGTAGCCAAAAACGTCCACTCCTGCGAAGCAACAGGCAGTTCAAGCAGAGATGCCACAAATATTCGGCTTTTATTTGGTATTTAGTATTGGTATTAGTGCACTAAATATTGAATGCCCTAGTAATAAAAAGTGAACGAGTGAAAATTGTAAAATGCCAGTCAAAATTATCATAAAGCGTCAAAATTAGTGATTAATTTTATATTGCTCATCATTTTGTAGTTTTTGACACTAATTCTTTTCGCAAATGGGCTTGAATTCAATACGCCTGCTTGATAGCACCTGTAGCCACCGCACTTAGATATCTGTTTAATTATCTGCGTAATGGACTTTAATCTTTGCCAAACTTTCAGAAGCAGAATATTCGGCGCTGGGCACTTGGCGCGGTCGAAAACTTGGTATTCGGTATTCGTGACATCCCTGGTTAAAAGTAATCGCAAGGTAAGAATGTTCTCGTTATAACCGCATAGTTAAGTTATGGAGTAAGCAGTAAAGTTAGTGGCACTTGCGGAATGCCGACCAACAATGAGCTTCCGCGTGCCTAGATGTAGTGTTGCCCCTCTATAATAGACTTTATGTATCACATATGCATATGCTGACTGTCTGATTTGACTGCACGGATGACGTAGTGGTTTACGTAGTCACCTCGCCACTGCTATTTCACTGAGTATTGTGGGTTCAAATCCCACATGGGACAAAATTTTGTGTGATCCACAAATGGTTGTTCCGAATCTGGATGTTCTTTGTGTCCGTTGCTTGAATGTTTGTAAAGTAACCAGTGAGAAGCAAATTTGAAAAAGAAATGCTATGCGAACATTACCGCTTTGGTGGCTCACCGGTAGTAGTGCTTCTATTTGGCATGAGGTCGTGGGTTCCATTACCGAATCGGAGAAAATATTTAGAAAACCTAGCGATTTTCGATGAAAATGTTCTCAGTTAACAGCTATAGGCTCGCTCATAGCTGGGAACTTAAACCAAAACTGGTGAAATAACAATACTTAATCCCTTATATAAAATAGCAGCGAAAGCCTAGTTGATACTCACAGAGGTCTCAAGTTGATGATCGATACCAAAGCACGCATCTCTGACTTTTCAAAGTTATGTGCGTATAAAATAGTTAATTATCGCCTGCTTTAACGGTGAAGGAAAATATCGAAAAGAAACCTGCATGTCTGCGAGCTCTCCATAATGTTTTCAAATATATGTGAAGTTCGTCAAACCACACTGGACCAGCGTGGTGAACCATGGCTTAACGGAAGGGTTAAGCCACGAGCCTTAGCCTTATCACACTGTGAAGAGGCCCGTGCCCAGCAGTGGAGAAGTTTAATGCAGGGCTGACATAATTACAATATACAGGATGGTTTTGAAATCGTGTAATTCCTTTTAACCACGCATTCTACTGGTGATGTAGAATAACCCTGACCATATATTTTTTTAATTACAATTATGTTTTTGGAAAATTATGTGCCGATTTTTTTCTTGAATGGTTTCAGATAGTCTTATGTTAACAACCTGACACAATCTTAATATTTTACTAATTTAAAAATAATAACATAACAATAACTGATGTCGTAAATAATAAGGGGCAATAAAAAGGCAACCGTTATTATTTACGACATTAATTATTGTTATGTTATTTTATTATAATAAGTAAAAAATAAAATTGCCTCGGGTGGTTAACATATGACTATATGACACCATTTCACGAAAAAATTTATACATTAATTTTTCCAAAAAAATAATTCTAATAAAAGAAATATGGTCAGGGTTATTCTATACCACCAGTAGAATTCGTGGTCAAAAGGAATTACACGATTTCAAAATCACCCTGTATATAGGATATAAAGACACGATACGTTTGTATATTTTGTTTACAAAGAACCTTTGCATATCTTTGACTGTTTTACAATGCAATGCGCTTCGTGACATAACAAGAACAGGTTTCTATTTATAGGAGGGAATGTTTAACGGCCTCATGAATAGCATATTAACAAACGAATACAGATACAGCCCGTGGTGATAGAAGGTTCTACTATCTGGGATTGGATGGTAAATATTGTATAGCAGCTTTAATAGGATCTAACTGCGTTGTGTATATGTACAACAAAGTCAGCGGTGTTGAATTTATATGTAGGTATCTATTTATCCTAACTTATACAGTGTGTTTTCATAAAGAGCACATATGAAAATGAGTGAAACTAGACATCATTTTATCGGTAGGAAAAATAATAAAAATATTAAAAAAGATATTCTTTGATTTATACCTATTTACATTATTTTTAGTACAAAGTAAATCTAAATTTAATCAAACATCATTAATATAGAGTGTTTGTGTAGTCGTCTATTGCGTAACCAAGTTCAACGTGAATATAACAAAACGACTGTTGAAAACTGGATGCAGAAATAAAATCATAGTTGTTTCTAATTAAATCTCATGAAGATTTAGACGTTCAGGATGGTGGATGACGTCATACCAGGATCATGGCACGATATACACGGTACTTCTTAAGAGTAGTTACGATATGCCAAGTTACACGTCTATATTCCCGAAAGGATAGACATACATACATATGTGCATGAAAACCATATTGCGTCAACTATGCTGTTGTTGTCACGAAATACAGAGCAATCCCATTACTGCTTACTGAGCACAATTTCAGAGTCCTTGCTTCTACAGGAGACTTCTCGACAGAAGAACACAATTACACTGCCCGACCCGCATTGAACCAAAGAACTCATGCACAGCTGTCGCGTAAACCAGCACTGCGCTACCGAGGCAGTTTAAAAGGGCGAAGGTTCGAACCGCCGTTGCGCAGTTGTCCTTAGATTAGTGAAATACGAGCTTAAAAAGAAGAAAGAAAAAGATTTATTTAGCATACAGAAGGCACACTTAAATGATTGCAGGAAAAGAATAATAATAAAAGAAATAAATAATAGTAAAAGAAAATAATAATATAAACTAGAAAGATAATAACAAAGAGTAACAGAGAGTAAAAGAGTAATTAGGAGTTGTGAATGTAGTCAGCAGAAATGATATTTATCATTTCTGGTCACTGGCAACACATCTCCCGCGTGACTAATCGAAAAGCCTCTATTCAAGGTCAAGGCCAGTATTGTCAGTCAGCAGCGCTACAACTTTATTAGTTTCGAATAGGTTCGCTCCCTATTACGTGGGATCTGATATCATAATTGGAGAAATGCGGGTGTAAACACAGTAGACTATTAATAATAATATCAGCCCTGTATTAAACTGTCTCACTGCTGGGCACGGGCCTCTTCTCAGTGTGAGAAGGGTTAGGCCATAGTCCACCACGCTGACCCAGTGCGGGTTGGCAAACTTCACATCTTCGAAAACGGTAACCATTTACCATCAGGTGGGCCGTAAGCTTGTTTGCCACTTTAGTAGTATAAAAAAAAAAAAAACATTATGGAGAACTCTCAGACATGTAGGTTTCCTCACGATGTTTACCTTTACCGTTAAGCAAGCGATAATTAACTATTTAATACGCACATAACTGAAAAGTCAGAGATGCGCGCCTTGGGATCGAACTCGAGACCTCTGCGTGAAAGCCCACAAGGCTATTGCTGCTATATAGACTGATATAGGCTGCTATGTAGACTACGTAACTAGGCCAATATGTGCCAATAATAACTGCTTTTTTAAACTTGTAGCTCAGGTGTGTGGTGACAGCTCAATACAAAAATATGTACAATATTATGCAGCAACACTTTGCATTTCATTTGTAAAATCAAAACCTTTGAAGTTGTTGTGTTGTTGCATATCGGATATTTTTAAATATAAACATCGTTTGTATTTTCAGTACTTCGCGGTGTAACGGTGAAAAGATACGGAAGAATATTATGAAGATATTTGATACTATGTATATTGTATCTTCTGTGTCCTTGTAAACTTATGTATGATGCATAATTTAGCATAGATAATTAGATATAAGTGTTTACTAAAGCTATATTTTCCTTAAGAAATATTAGTCCCGCGACCGAAAATTCTACGATGAATTTTCTTAGCTATTGACAAGTTAGAAACGTTTGACTTTCGGTTGGTCCCATATATTTGCTTTAACCACCTTCAACACGAACGATAATGAACTAATAAAATAGGTGCGTGTTATCGCTTCAAAAAAAGAAATTCGAATACGCACATATTGTATGACCGTGCATTCGAATGATGAATTCACTGATTTTAATTCGAATCATAATCATATATTCGAAAATTGAGTTGATGATGACAAGTCATCACAATATTGGACAGGGAAATAGAAAATAATTGTGTCAGGAACCGTTTAAGTGTCCGTATGTATCAACTTTGCACCCTATAGAAATTTTCAGCGGTTTTCTTTGATATTAAATTGCTTTTGCACGTGTAGTATCGATGCTTCAATAGCTGAACTTTTATTAATTTTAAATGCAGCTCTATTCATCCCACGAAGTTTATTTGAAGGTTGTAAATTTATTTCATTGCATTCAAAGGTTATTATTTGTTGAGCTTCTCTCGTCGCCTTTGATGATACATAATAATTAGCTATATTTCATACTGGGCTTTGCCCACGATTTGACTTTGTATATTTTTAACTATTCTAGAGAATCATCCATTTATTATAACTAGCAGTCGCCTAGTGGTCAAAATTCCTAAGCTTGCTACTTTGTTATCTGTTTTTCTCTATTATTTATATATTAATACGTGAAGCTTAAAGTAATTCTTTGTAACTATGGTTACCAATACTTTATTTAGTAAGGTATAGGTAACCATAGTTATAAAGAATTGTACGACGTCAGACGAACAATGTTGAAATACTACGAACGCAATTCGACTGCGTGTGTCAAATGCATGGTTGTGTGCGTGTAGTGTTTTTTCATTAATTTAATGTATTTCTAATACACATTTTATAAAAATATTAGGATTCGCCCCTCCTTCTCCATATAAACTTTAACTGTGCCAAATTTCATACGCCTACGTCCGCGCAATTTTCGTAAAAAGGGGTACAATGCTTTTGCTTCACGTATTAATATATAGATACTAATTTACTGACATAGAGTTGATACATTTCATTTATATGATTCATAGTAATAGCAACACGTGATTAGATAAGTGAAAACGTGATATGGTATTATATTCCAAAGGCAACGATATCAATACTGTTTATGTGGCTCTTCACTAGCATGATGGAACAACACTTCCACTTACAGGCGCTATAAATGTAATCATAATTATTATATTCAGCAAAGTTTTCAATATCACGGTCGACCGTAAATTGCAAGAAGTACTTACCCGTACTCGAGCATGACGAATGCAGCAAGTGAAACGGGAACATCCGCACAAACGTAAACATTTCATGATGAAAGTCTTTATAAAGGTTTTTAGGTTAGTTGTTATAAAAGCTTATATCGAACAGCCCACGTCACTACAATAAACACTTATCCGTTCTCGAGTATGATGCATGCAGCAAGTCCAATGGTTCCATCAACTTGCATTTATTCACTTAGAGAAAAAACACACAAATAATTTCTTCTTTAAATTAATATAAATACTGTAAAATGGCTTAATCTTCTAAGCATCTGCCGGTTTCCGTCAAACAGCTGATACTGAATATGTTATAGATTAAAATGGCCGTTTGGATGTATTATCAGATAATTATATATTTAATTATGTTTCTTTATGACCGACCTATTTAGATAAGCGTTTATTTGTAAACGATCTTTATCTGAATGCAATTAATTATTCTGCATTTGTGGAGTGACTATATACCATACGATATACGACCAGCCCTGGTCTCCCACGGGTAGAATAAAACTTTAACAAATTATACACCTAAACCTTCCTTATGAATCATCCTGTATATTGGTGAAAAGCGCATGAAAATCCGTTCAGTAGTTTTTGAGTTTATCGCGAACAGATAGAGAGACACGACGGGTGACTTATTTTATAATATATAGTGATAGTGATACGTTCTAGGAATATATTATTATTTTATTCAGTACTAGATGTGCCCGCGGTTTCACCCGCGTTTGTAGTTACCGCGCCGCCCCCGTAGATCGTAGCGTGATGTTATATAGCCTATAGCCTTCCTCGATAAATAAGCTATTCAAGACTAAAAGAATTTTCAATTCCAACCAGTAGTTCCTGAGATTAGCGCGTTCAACCAAACAAACTAACTCTTCAGCTTTATAATATTAGTATAGATAAATAAATCAGCTGTGTAAAATCTAATCTTTATTTTGCAAAATATTAGTATTAAATCACCATTGTATCTTTTTAAAAGGGTTAGCAGACATGTGACGTTTTATTTTTAAACAGTTTACATTCTAAATACCCCTGTATCTCCTTGTCTCTATGCCGCACTCGATCACGTTTAACGATGCTAAATAAATGTGTTAAATAGTATTTTAAGTGTTTTTTAAAAGTTGGCCTTGATTTTGCTTCTTTCTTTCTTTCTTTTCTGCGCTCAGATTATAATCTGAGCGCACCTTCGTTTACTATTTCTCATCTCGCTTCTAGCTACGCATGATCTGTGTAATGTGCGCGTCCAAGCATTGTTTGCTCCTTGTATATGTATTTTTTTTTACAATTACTCTGTATATTGTATTTTTATTATTTAAGAATTAAAAATAACAAAATGTATACTTTCGTTTGAATGTGTTGAGTGAAGTGCTTCGATATCTAAGTGTACGCCTTTATATGTATAACTATATGTTGTATGTATGTGTTTAAACTATCTCATGTAAGTGAATTATTGTAAATTTTTATGAAAAATAAAAATATCTCAAATCGAAAAATGTCCTCTAGACCGAAATTCGTTCACAGCAGCCAATCTTAACGGAGACTTGGCCTTCTGCGCTGGAGATATCATAGTGCACAAATATGTGCGCAAACACATGTGCACTCTCTGTTCTTAACCCTCATGATCCGATTGGACGGATAATCCGACATGACCGTAGAGAGGTCAGGCGCAGGACCACGGCTTTACGTGCTTACACCGCCAACTTCCTAACTCCAGGTTCGTATTGAGATTTATTTTCTTAAAAACTCAACCTTTTTGCTGGCCAGATCCGGGATTCGAACCCGAAACCTCATGCACAGCAGTCGCATTCACTACCGCGCCACGGAGGCAGCGAATTAAAAATAATTCATATATAGACAAAAAGTAAATATGTATTAAATATTTTATGTAAGTACATACATCTTAACTAATAGGTATTATAAATGCGAATGTGAGTTTGTTACACTTATACGCATTAACTACTCGACCGATCATCATGAAATCTTAGATAAATTAGGGATATAGAAGGACACAGGTTACCTTTCATACAGAAAGAAGTAGTGTTCTTAAGAGGATAGAAATTGATTGACATAACTTACATTGATGCTAGAGAAGCTGGTTTATATAGGCATAATACAATAATAATAATATTCTACCACATACACACAACACCATCTAGCCCAAACTAAGCAGAGCTTGTACTGTGGGTACTAGACAATGGATAAACATACATATATATTTCTTTTTCTGTAAATACATACATACATATTATACATAGAAACACCTAGACCAAGACAAATATCCATGTTCATGCACACAAATGTTTGACTTGTGCGGGAAACGAACCCGCGACCTCAGGCGTGGCAGTCAGTTACACTAACCACTATGCCATCGAGGCCGACGATCTTCAAGATTTGAGTTTGGTCGCTGATTGCAGCACTCTGCACTGCTCTACTGCATTTGTTGTTTTTCAATTATAGTGTATATGTTATGAAACGGGATCAGTTGACCAATTCGAAATATAAATTAGGTGAACAGATCCCGCGGCTCTAGTACGAGCGGGATCGGATAACTAAAGATATATAGATAGTAGCCAGAGAAGTAGAGATGATACTTAGTGACCCATATCCACGTATTATAATATCAACCCTGTATTATACTGTCTCATTGCTGGGCACGGATTTTTTCTCAATGTAAGAAGAGTTAGAGCTTAGTGTTTGCGCATACAGTTGTGCACTACAACGTCGCTCGGCATTCAACACCGCGAATGCAACATTCACGAGAGGAGAAGAAAAATTATATTATTTTTATCAAGTGTGTTCCCGCTCTAGCAATAATTCCTGTGTCAATACAAACATTCAAACAACGAATACAAATAACACCTAGACTTAAAACGACTATACATGGATCACAATATTTTTTGCCCCTTATGGCAATCGAACTGACTACACTCGGCGCGGCGGCAATGGCGAGGCGGTCACCTAATCCACGTCGGCATCGGTGCAGTCGTAGTAAAGGCTATAACTTCACAGAACGAGGTCGTGTTCGCTCGAACACCGGAACTTATTACGCCTTTATATTGTTATGCGTCCTATTATGATATGTACAAAGACTAATTTGCAAACAAGTGTACGTACCCGTTAATGAATTAACTTGGAATACACTACGCTGATTCATTTCGAGTGCCCCAAGTTACAAGCGACTTCAAAACGGACTGCATGCATCTCGGACTGTAATATGTTCTCGCGTTGATTTTATTCTGTGTACACGTAAGTGGATGCTCCTTTTATACTATTAACTACTATTAGAGACTAACATTGAAAATTTTCTTATTGCTTCAGTATTTTATAAGTGGTAACCGGTTTAATGGTTGCGCAGCTCCTTACAGAAGAGACTTGTAAAATATACAATACTGTAAACTTGGCGATCGAAAAGAGTGGCCGTGAGTTCCTTGCCAGTTCTTCTCATTGGTTCTACGCCCTTGCTTTGCTGAACAAGGCAACAAGTACCTAAATGTAAATTCACATTAATAAGTTTAACTTTGACGTTCATAAGTGTTATTTTATGAGCTACATGAATAAACATATTTTGATTTTATTGAAATTTCTTTTTTGTGTAATAGGTTAGTTGTCACATTTTTTTATTACTGAATTCTAATAGTGGTATTTCTCAAAGTCTAAAATATTTTATTTTCATCTACTTAAAAATAGATTGACACTTGTACCTTACAAGTGCACCAAATCTGATAGTGGGTAATTGTTAAATTACACAGAAAGGATGCACGATATAAAACTACAGTCTACCACGTTTTGAAGAGCATATGTCGTCGTTGTCTGCCTCAGTAGCGAAGCGATAGTGAATGTGACTGCTGTGCATAACATTTTGGATTCGGTTTCCGTGTTCCTCAGTTTTATTGGGGATTCCCTTCAATTAATTCTTAGGAACATGGAGATTGGAACTGAGCTCGGATGACGCTAATAGGCTCGACATCTATTACATTAGACCTAAATATCTGGCAAAATGTGAGTATATCGTATCGCATATTTTCAAAAATCATCATTATAGTTTAACTAATGTACACAAAACCTTCACAAACTATATACTATACACTTTAACCTTCTTTATGAATCACTCTGTCTATTGGTAATTTGGCATGAAAATCCGTTCAGTAGTTTTGAGTTTATCGCAAACAAACAGACATACATCATCGGCGCAGTCTCTACGCTTGCATGATTGTAATAGTCGTAAGTTTACAACTTGAGCCGTCTTTGGAAGTGACTAAACCGGTGCGATTCTGGCGGCGCAGGGGGCCAGCGGGACATCGCGTAGGTACCCGAAGTGTTTGTCTGATGACCTCATCGCGGCTCATTTATTTGTATAGACAGCACCTGGTCGTCTGTATACATGTTTAAGAGATTTGAGTTTATATTCTACTAGCTCACTCGACAGACGTTGTTCTGTCTTAAACGAACTTTCAAACTGGCGAGGTTAAAATAGTCGTTAAGTTTTCTGAAATTATCCAGTTTCCTGTGCAATTTTTCTAACTTTTCCCATTATAAACCCTGTACCAAGTGCTAGAAAACTTAAAAAAGAAGATGAATGAAATCAATAAGGTCGTTCTCAAGTTATGGCGTGACCAAGGGAAACAGGGATTCATTTTTATATATAGTGTGTATAATAGACCCTGTCCGATCCTTAAAGGTGTTATACAGTAGCTTATTATGAGTACGTAAGTGACATCCTTTTATAAAAATCGATCAAAGAAATTACCCCTATAAATTTAATTTATTGAAAATAATATTTTAATAGATTACTCATGGCAACACCGAAAACTTATTAATCATAATACCTAGGTATCGCGCTACGCCGCGCCTACCTACCTACGCCTTAGAAAAATGCCGCCAAAACTATACCACGCTCCGCGTCCTTGTCAAGTTTAGTGGAGTGTTGCTAGACTGTGCGAAATTTCAGTAATTTAAGGGTATAGATGCTGATCAATACTGTACTTAAAAATATTATGAAGACGTTTTACGGTGATATAGATTATTTTATTTATTTTTCTTAGCATGTTTGTTAAGAGGGAAACAAGCCCTCAATGGGTCGGACAGGGTTTATTATACTCACTGTATATATGTAATATAGACCAGATTTTGCCCGCGGCTTAGCTCGCATTAAGTCAGTACTGTTTTTGGGATGAAAGGTACCTAATTTCCTTTACTGTACCCCTGACAACGTGTAAGCGATTTTCGCGACGATCGGTAGAACAAACTCACAATCGCATTTATAATATTAGTTAGGATTGTAGATACTGTCTAATAAGAAAGATAATTACTCTGAAGATGCCTGTTGAGCCATACGGTACAAAGCCACCAGTCCTCCGACGACCTGATTTTTAAATTTCATGATGATCGGTCGAGTAGTTAAGACGTGAAACCGGAATAAACAAACTCACAATCGCATTTATAATATTAGTTTGGATTAGGTCAATATGTGTCATTACTATTGTGGGGAGATCAACAGACTGCAATACAGAGGGTCTCGGGTTCGAACCTACGTCGCACACCTCTGACTTTCGGAAGTTATATGATTTTTCGAAATTATGTGCGTATTGATTGACAATTATCGCCTGCTCCGTGCCTCGGAGAGCACGTTAAGCCGTCGGTTTGCGCTGCCATGAACATCTATGGCAGTCGTTATTGGGAAATCAGCGCCCTATGATATCCTGACACTGGTATAGCCTTAGGGTATCGTTAGCCTTCGGGTTGCGGAGGTCAGGTGGCAGTCGCTCCGTGTAAAAACGGATATCCAGTCAAATCAGGTTAGATCAGAAAAGCCGACCCCAAGTTACTTGGGAATTTAGATAACGTTGCTTCGTATGATAAGCAATAGATTTCCTCTTAAGCGGTTACTGGTGATAATGAGGTGGTCTGATTTCAATCTCAGGTAAGGCAAAGTATTGAATTTCTACTTCTAGCAGATTGCAGCTTACTACCTATCTGTCATGTTACTGTTGTATAGATTGTAGATTGATAGTGTTGTCCTGTTTAAGCAAAGGAATGGGCAGTTTTTAAACAAGTCTCAAATATTTAAGAGGTAGCTAAGTATTCATTAGGAACTTATCAGAAAAATCACCTGTGAACATTGCTCAAGGTTGACAGTTATTTGAATAATAATTTAGAAACTGCACCGGTTTGTTGTTTGTCCGAGAGGCGACGTGCGTGTTTCCACGTGCGTCTCTGTGTCGTGTTGTCTTCGTCCCCCCTTGCCACAAGGGGACAGTAGGGTAAAATTTAGATTATATTTTTGTGTAGGATTGATTCGTGTAGGGGCCCGTCGTTTCACACGACGGGCCGATACCTCGGCGGGGTCGCGATTGTATGTAAAAGTGATCCGCGCGGCCCCGCTATCTCCGGTTATGTTGTGGGACACTGTGGTAGGTTTTGTCAAGATGACCGGGATATCGTCATCTTTCGCCGAGCGAACCCGACGAAACCACTCCACCCGCCCCCAAAGAAGAGTATGCGTCAATGCATTCTCGGACTTAAAAAAGCGGCTTGTTGATTAAATGTTCTGAGAATTAAATGTTCTCAATGTGAAATCATTGAAGAGCTATTTAGTTGAGAGGTAGCTAAGTATTAATTACTTTCTCACTATTCATTACCATACTGATGCCAGTTCAAACTGGTATTGTTAGAAGTCTAGTAGAGCCTCGCTGATTTCAACATTAATTGGCTGGCGCGACCGGGCAAGGACTACCCTCTCATAGAATATCGACGTGAAATAGCAGTATTCCTACTGTTGTGTTTCGTTCGGTGAGTGAGAGTGCCTAAAGCCCAATCACTCTCTTTCCTCCTTCCCGCTCCTTCTCCTGCCCACCTCCTTTCCTAAAGGGTTAGCAACGCGCAAGTGATGCCTCTGGTGATGCAGGCGTCCATAGGCTTCGGTGACCACTTGCCATCAGGTGGGCCGTATGCCTCTTTAACACCAAAGGTGCATAAAAAAATGCACAATACTACATCAATGCAGACGCGCGGGCTCCGCTAGACGGGCATGCACCGCTCGTACGCCGCTCGCCGTGCCGCTGCCTTCGAGGCCACTTCCATATAAATCTATGCATTGGAAAGCGCTTCTCTCGCGCCCGCTGACTTTGTGTCCGTAGCCTTACTCGCGATTAAAACATCAATCGTGGTCACGATCAATGTAAGTCGGTCGAAACGTCGGGCAATTAATAGGTACCTTTAAATATTTGATCGCGAGTAAAACCCGTTGTCTAGTATAGCGAAACCGCGAGCAAAAGATAGTTCTTAATATATAAGATCAGTGAAAGTACTTTTTTAAAATAAAGTATAGCCTATGTTACTCGTTGATAATATAGTTTTCGTGAAAGGATTTTCAAAATCGGATGATTAGTTGTTGAGTGCAATCCTTACAAACAAACAAACAAAAAATCAAATCTATCCTCTTTATAATATTAGTATAGATGTAGGCATACGAATCGCGAAAGTCTAAAAAGGTTAATATCTCTGTCTTTTCCTTCTGGGACAAACTTATGTAAAATCTTATGGATAAGTGATAAGTTATGTACCGCAGGGCCTCAACGCTCAAATGTAACTGTTCAAGGAGTACAACAGTAACAGCATATCATAACTGACTGTACGGACGGTCTAGTGATTCAAGTGGTCGCCTGCAACAGCCTCCACGCCAAGAGTTGTGCATTCGATTCCCACACGAGACAAAAATTTGTGTGATCCACATATAGTTTATTCGGCGTCTGGATATTCTTCGTGTTTCAATGTTTGTAAAGTCCCCTTCGACAAAGAAATTATTCCCATCGTGAAAGTTTTCTTTGTTATTATTCACCAACCGAAGTAATGTTGTGCCTCTTGCCGACCATTATTTTGTTCTATTCCTTTAAATATGAAATTACCTGTAACAGAAAGAGACAGCAGGTTAGTCAGCTATTTTAAAAGTACCTACGGTTTTTATAACTATCACTTCATATTATAGAACAAAGTCCTTCACCGTGTCTATCTGTCTGTCTGTGTGCGATAAACTAAAAAATTACTGATCAGATTTTCGTGCAGTTTTCACCAATAGACAGAGTGATTCATAAGGAAGGTTTAGGTGTATAATTTGTTTAAGGTTTTGTGTAAATTGGTTAAAATATGACGATAATTGTTAAAAAAAGTGGCAAAGGTCAAGCCGCCTGGGAGCTTTAATCTAAAACGCTGCATAATCTCTTTGAGATATAACAAAACATAGCCGTGCGAAGTCGGGGCGGGTTGTCAGTGTGTTGCGCGTCTATTTCCGTAGGGTGTAATAGTAAAGTCATAATTTAGAATGGTAAAGTAACTATCCTAACTAATCTATATATTAATACGTGAAGCAAACATTTTGTACCACTTTTTACGAAAATTGCGCTGACGTATAAAATTTGTCACAGTTAATGTTTATATGGAGAAGGAATGGCGAAACCTAATATTTTTAGAAAATATGCATTAGAAATACATTAAATTAATGAAAAAACACTACACGCACACAACCATGCATTTGACACACGCAGTCGAATCACGTTCGTAGTATTTCGGTATTGTTCGGCTGACGTCGTACAATTCTTCGTAACTATGGTTATATCTGTGGAGTAGGTGACTAAATGAAATGTGATTATAAGGGTATAGTTATAGATAATAAAACCTTAATAACGATCAAACTTAAAATTTAAATCAATTATGGTCGAATTTCGACCGATTGGCGATACTGGTATTAAATGATCGGTCGGGTAAATACGCCGTGAAAGCGTAACAAACAACCATAAATACAACTCATTGTTAAACACGGTATATGCATTAAGAAAAAATAATGAGATGCAGTATCGTAGATGTAATAATCTAAGAAGCGGCTAAATGAACGAACTCTTTTTACACTCTGTTGAAACGATGTTTGAGCAGTGATTCAGTCACAAAATACTAATGATAATAAACATAGGTGGGTTGTCTAAATGCTTTTGTATGGGTGTGGCAATCACGCTAATTGCTTAAGCGATATTCAGTCATACAGTGCGACTTTATTATTATTTATAAACTTTTTTACATTAGTGATATCATTTTTACATAAATGCTATTAAGTATAACAAACCATTGAAGTTAGGTACATGTTAATGAAAAAAAATACGAATGAAATACTACTATCGATCACACATTTTTTAGCAGCCTCTGGAGATGGTACAGCCAGTACGGATTGAAGTAACCCTAAATCTTATCTATTAAACTTAAATAAGTGTATACCTGCTTGATGGATTTTAATAAATGAGATGTCGTAATCTTTGTCTTAATGTCCAGGCCAGCTGGAATTCCGAGAACCAGACATAATGCATTTTTCATTAGGTTTGGTTTACTTGTCATCCTTACTAATATTATAAATGCAAATGAGATTGTGTTTGTTTGTTACGCTTTCACGGCTAAACTGCTCGGCCGATCATCATGAAATTTTGCATACACGTTGTCAGGGCTACAGAAAAGGACATAGGGTACCTTTCATTCAGAAAAAGTACTGTTACTAACCTAACCTAACCTATATTCACTCGAACGAAGCCGCGGGCAAAATGTTGTAGGCTATCCATACTACATAATATTATAAAGCTGAAGATTTGTTTGTTTGGTTGAACGCGCTAATCTCAGGAACTACTGGTCCGAATTGATAATTTATTTTAGTGTTGGATAGCCCATTTATCGAGGAAGGCTAGGCTATATAATATCACGCTACGACCCTCGGGGGCGGCGCAGTAATCATAAATGCGGGTGAAACCGCGAGCACATCTATAAATACATATTTTGGAAAATATCATCGATGCCGTCATCAGTATCTATGTACGTTTTTTCACGATCACGACAATAATTTTTTTGGTGTCGGTTTTTGTGCGTGTTTTTAACAAACGATACCGGTTTATGACAAAAGATTTTCTAAGAAGCTCGAAACTCAATCGAATCAATAAAAACCATGGATTGTAAAGCTACCGATTTAAAATCGATATAAAAAATAATCGATTAATTTAAAGTCAAGCGGTCAGATGCCATTCAGTGCACGTACTGTGATCGACAGTCGGAATCGTGACTCGTGTCCTTAGCAACACATGCAACTGCTGTGGCTCCGTATCTGGGTCCCTAGTGCGAGTTGTTTTACGTTAACGCGATCGACACGTTCATGACGTTCGGCGCTCCGATTGGCCCGCTCCAAGCTCTTAACCAATCAGAGAGTCATACGCGGTAAACGTTTTGATCGCGTTAACGTAAAACAAACTCGTACTAGACATTCAGTACACCATTTTCATTGCTATCGAGTTTATAATCAGTGGCGCAGCGGTAGTGTATACGACTGCTGCATGAATGAGTCTCTAGTTCGATTTCGGAGGCGAGTTAATCATTGGGTGTTTTTGTTAGAAAATGCTTAGAGAACGAACCTCTGTTTTCTAAGATTTTTTGTAAGCTGACATGCTTTCCTTGCATCTTTATCCTACCCAAGTTAAAAACAAGTGGCTGGTGTGCCTAAGTCCAGCTGATCAGTAAAAATGTATCAACTTGCTTAAATCAGTGGTCAAGACGAAATTAGGTATTAGAAAGTCCAGAGCTGAATGCTAAAATCAGTAATTCTAATAACTATTCAATTCCTGTGAATTTCATAAATATTCAAATAACAGTACCTACTTTGAAATTAAACACTTTATACGGATTTTGTCGCGTTTTTTGTCGCGTTGTTTATTTTACTTTAAAACACATTTATTACATAATTTTGAAACTCTAACACTACTATTATTGAACTCTACTATGCTATTTAATTTAATTAAAACTATTTATATTTAAGTTTACACTTTGCCCCGACGTTTCGGTTGCTTTACAGCAGCCATGTTCACGGGGAGACTAAGATGGTAGTTGTCCCAATGTTCTGAGCTACATACTGAGTTTTCAAAATTATGTAATAAAAGTGTTTTAAAGTAAAATAAACAACGCGACAAAATCCGTAGAAAAAGTTTAATTTCAATGTAAAACATTCGCGTAAACATAAGACAATATTATAACAGTATCTATTATTCAAAGTAAATTGCAACAGGAGCTAAAATTATAGCAAGCGAAATGTAAGTATGGCAGAGGCATAGGTTTTATCCTGAGCCCTTTGAGGATAGAGGCATGGAATTACGTATGAATCTTAGGACATAATATTCAGAGCTTCTTAAACGGACATTGCCGTACCGAAGTTTAAATATTGATTTATTTATGGGTTCAACAATAATTGTTACATTTATATACATGTTCAAAAAGATTTGTTTACTATATGAGCGTACAATATCAAGCGGTAAACACAACTAAAAGCGGATAAATAAGAAGCAATGTTTTGTTACCCGACTACGGCGTACTCGTATTATATTATCTGTGCTACGGCGAAGCCAAAAGGAAGGGTAACGATTTTGGCAGTCTGGGTATTTGTATGTTCCACCATAGCGCCTAAACTACTGAACCGATTTTAATGAATGAGGTGTCAATAAATTCATTATAATGGCCCGGGTGACATAGGTTTTAGACTCCTTTTTTACTTAGTCGGGTTATAGTTTTAAACTTTTTTAAGTAAGTACATATAATATGCATACTACTTTATTATCCTAGTGGTAATTATATAAATTTAATAAGTTATTTGATGGACTTGGTGCTTAAATCCGGCAAGTGAAGTGTCAAATAATAATTATGAATCTGGTGGGCAAATAGATTATGAAGTCTGCAAAGTCTGGGAATTGGACAAAAGTCTAGATCTGTTTAAATGTTAACTGTAAATATTAAGAGTCCACAAACAGTTAGACAGTTAATTTATATAGAGTCGTAATTAACTGCACGGGTGGCTTAAGTAATCGCCTTGTTTAATATTGTCTTATGTTTACGCGAATGTTATACATTGAAATTAAACACTTTATACGGATTTTGTCGCGTTGTTTATTTTACTTTAAAACACTTTTATTACATAATTTTAAAAACTCTAACACTACTATTATTGAACTTTACTACTATTTAAGCTACTTAATTTAATTAAAACTATTTATATTTAAGTTACACTTTGCCCCGACGTTTCGGTTGCTTTTCACAAATCGTTGTTTCGAGTCTGGGTGTTCTTAGTCCTTTATTTAAATATTTGTGAAAATCCTCGCGATATAAGAGTTATAAATAGCGCGGGAGTGGAACTTTTAAAAAGGGATCTTTTATGCTACTTGTCCTATTAAATGGAGGACAGGCTAATATTACGAATATATACAATTGCTCGATTTGGAAATCAAATTTTGATCGGTTGTTGTGAAAACACATAATTGTGACTCTGAATTGACCAGGCATTATATGTAAATATAGATGTGCCCGCGGTTTCACCCACGTTTATAATTACTGCGCCACCCCCGTGGGTCGCAGCGAGTTGTTATATAGCCTATAGCCTTCCTTGATAAATAGGCTATTCAACACTAAAATAATTATTCAATTCGAACCAGTAGTTCCTGAGATTAGCGCGTTCAACCAAGCAAACTCTTCAGCTTTATAATATTAGTATACATTTAGCAAATTCAAGGAAGCTGATTTATTTGTGTCCTTTTGTTCACTGGATATACTTAAACAGTTATCATTATTTGAGAACTATGTTCACGATGTCTCATGAAATGGATGCTCAAATATCCAGAATCAAAATTCTTGATATTCTTTTATGCTTGAATTAGGTGTTTTTAGTTATAATCGATAAAAAACAGCGATGACCTAGTGGGAGACCTTTGGACTCCCACGCACACAAAGCTAAATTGTCAAGACACTTTCAAATACAGCAAATGTGCAATCTGAAGATGAATTTATTTGAGTCACTATTAATTATATTTATTGTTCGAACAAGAGGGGTTATATAGCTAGCTTTATCTAAACAAACTAATATTATAAAGCTGAAGAGTTTGTTTGTTTGTTTAATTGAACGCGCTAATCTCAGTAACTACTGGTTCGAATTGAAAAATCTTTCGGTGTTGAATAGCCTATTTATCGAGGAAGGCTATAGGCTGTATAACATCACGCTACGACCAATAGGAACAGAGCATAAATGAAAAATGTTGCGGAATCGGGGTAAATTCTCTGATGTATAGCAGACGAAGTTGCGCAGATCAGCTAGTTTTTCATATCTGTAAAGATCTACAAATTTACATAATTAATTATTTATAACAGCAGCGATAGCCAAGTGGGAGACAGTTGGACTCCCTTGTAAAGGGTTCCAATTCGATCCCAAGACGCGTATCTCTGACTTTTCGAAGTTATGTGAAGTTGAAGTAATATACGCTGAGAAAATAAAATGTCATGTCTATAGTCTTTGTTTGAAGATTGCATTCTTATATCGCGTGTGGTGTCTTACTATCATTAATCCAGTGTTTAGTTATTAGACCATTCAGTGTAACCACCCGTTTCATACTCACGTCTTAAGACTCTTACATTTTGCTTTATATATATATATAGCATAACAGATATTTCTATATATAAGTGCCTCCATGCCGCAGTGGTACTGGATGCGACTGCTGGTCCCGGTTTCCAATCCCGAATCGGGGCAACAAAAACTTTCTTTTAAATTTATTTATTAATGCACAACATATTACAATCATTAATATATCTAATGTATCTATCATAAATACATTGTTTTAGATCTTGATCGTAACGTAACTAATATGTAACGTAAAAATTATCTCTGATTTATGAATACCTTATATTGCAAGTAACATAATATGAGTTTAGATTTACATGGACTCCCATCCAAACCCGACCTACTATGGAGGATGTCTTTCACTATTTTTGTAGTTATTGGGTATTTCTGTTAAGAAATTTCAATAGCAGCCCGGAGTTTGGAAGTTGGCGGTGTTAGACACGCCCGTGACTCCGAAATCACATGAAGCCGTCCTGTGCCTGATATCTCTCTCCGGTCGTGTCGTGATTATGTGCGCACACACTTGTGCACTACAATATCGCATCGCATCTGTGCAGGAGATATTATATACTTATTATTAAATTTTAACGAAAACTGGCCAGATGGCCGATAAATAATAAAATGACCAGGCAAGACTGGCAAATAGATTGTGTTCTGATAAGTTGTTTGAGTTGATGTCCTTAGCTACTTTTTATCATCGCAACGCTAGCCATTTCCACACCTTACAACCTAATTGGTGCCACACCAAGCGGTTCCAAAGGAATTTTGTCTCGCGGACGCTCAGGTTGTGGAATGAACTCCCTGCCGAGGTTTTCCCACAAGACTACAGAATTGGGTTCTTCAAAAAGGACGTGAAAAGGTTTTTACAAGGGTGGCAGCGCGCAAGCGATGCCTTTGGTGTTGCAGGCGTCTATAGGCTACGGTAACCACTTACTATCAGGTGGGCTGTATGCATGTTTGCCACTTTAGTAGTATAAAAAAATAGATTAGTCGCCGTGACCGAAATTTGGTCTGGAAGACATTATTACTATTCTATCGTCGCTGTTAAAAGTAGCACGTGTGCCTAAAACTTCGAACCAACGCGGTCACAGTCTAAAAAGTCCAGACAATGTTTGTAGTATGGATTCAAACCCGCAACACTCGGCGCAATGGCAGTGGCGAGGCGACCACAACTACGTCATCCGTGCCATCTGTTCTGAATTATACGTGAATGTCTGTGTTCATCCTGAAAATATGCCTTAATAAATAAGTATTGTAAGTGATAAAAGGATGTCCTATAGCCATCTCTCAGGCTTCATATTACAAATTACTGCTACAATATTTCTGAGGCAATCGCTTAAATATTTTTTTGTTATATATATTTATTTCTCAAAATACACTGCCTTTACATGTTTTGAACCTAAAATACAAAATAGCAACTTAAATATTATAATGTATGTATGTCTGCATTACTTGAATATAATATAAAACTATTCATAACTTATATAACTAATTACACAAAACAGAGCTAGCTGACGTGTTTGTACGTTTGTACCCGTTAATCTTAGGAACGAGCAGACCAGTTTGAAATTTAGCGATAGATAGGATAGGCTGTTTATTGAAAATGCTTATAGACTATAATATTACGTGACTATTCAAATGAGCAGAGAACTTTATTTTACGTGGATTAAACCGCGGAGAACTGCTAATCTATACAAATACCTAAATAAAATTGAAGTGTCTGTTTGTAATGTCAAAATAACAGATTTTTACTAAACGCATATGAAAAGTATATAAGGTACCAAAAATAGGCTAATCTCTGAAACGGTTGGATCGATTTTGATGGGCGTTTGAGCTGATGATATAAAGAGTAACTAAAAGGTTACATTAATTTTAGAAAATAAGGTTCCGTGACAAAAAAAAATCGCGGTTAACAGCTGGTATCTAATATTTACTTAATAACATCTGCTTAAATCTGGAGTTGTACAAAAGTCTAGATTATTCCAGCCAACGTATATCCTACTTAGGAGCGACCTACTCCACATTTTTATCGTCAAAAATTCTTCCTTCATATTGTTGTAACGACGCCCCACACAGCAATTGAATAATCATTAGACAATTGTCCGGAATGTGTCTGAGCACCTATCAACGCTATTAGTCCTTACCTCTGAATGTCATATCTATTAGCCCTCCTACGTTTTGTTAAAACGCCACCCATTTAGCTGTTTCCATAACTTATTTAATATCTGCTAAAAAGACCCTGCTAACATCGCGTCACTCTTTCAAATATTTGAAGAAATAATTGCATGAATGTTTTGTGTGGGATGTAGATCATATAATATAAACTAGCGGTCGCCTAGTGGTCAGAATTCGACCAAAATTCCTAAGCTTGCTACCTACTTTGTCTTCTGTTTTTCTCTATTATCTATATAATAATACGTGAAGCCTACCCCTCTGGGAAACAGGCGTGAATCTATGTATGTATATATGTAATACGTGAAGTTTAAAGTAATTCTTTGTAACTATGTTTACCTATACCTTATTTATTAAGGTATAGGTAACCATATTTAAAAAGAATTGTACGACGTCAGACGAACAATGTTGAAATATTACGAACGCGATTCGACTGCGTGTGTCAAATGTATGGTTGTGTACGTGTAGTGTTTATTCATCATTTTAATGTATTTGTAAAGCGTATTTTATAAAAATATTAGGATTCGCCCCTACTTCTCCATATAAACTTTAACTGTGACAAATTTCATACTCCTCCGTCCGCGTAATTTTCGTAAAAAGGGGTACAAAGTTTTTGCTTCACGTATTAATATATAGATGATATGAATAGGAATGAGTGTTAGCTTGACTAGCTTCACAATGTGGCTTTAGGATCTCATTAAAAGATAATCCTATATGTTAGTTAGTGCTGCCAGGTTTTATCCAATTCTGTTTAATGGTTTCCGCGTCATTGAAAACCAAACATCGAAACATATTCGCAAGCTTTCACATCCTAACTAATGTTATAAAATATTCGAATGCGAGTTTGTTCGTTTGTTAGAAAGAAAGAAAGAAAGAAAAGTAATGTTATGCTTTTACGCTTACTACTCTACCACTACCTTCAACTACTCAACCGATTATAATGTAATTTCGCATACACACATGGCAGGACTACAAAAATGGACATAGCGTACTTTTCATCCAGAAAAAAAAAGTTCCCGAGTGGAAAAATGTATTAAGAAAATCTTGATCATCGTCAGGCAATATCTAGTTTAATAAAATACAGTAGCGATACAGCTAAAGCTTTAGTTTCATAGAGTCAGGCGTGAGTATGCAGTAACGCCGCGCGGCAGTCGTCTCCACACAACCGCACAGCAGCGTGTTGCGAAAGCAGATTTTTTGACATCCGCGGATGCGGATACGGATTTTTTTAATCACATCCACGGATTCAGATGCGGATGTCCAAATCGATGCGGAAGCTGCGGATGTTGATGAAAATTGTTCATCTAATTTAATAAAAAGTATCTAATATCACCGTCTTCGCAGGTTCAAGCCTGTTTTGCAAAGGTTCATAATTTAAACACGTACTACTGAACAACTCATTTCTTTCTTATTGAACCTACGCTATATCTGGATCCGCATTAACGTCTGCGTCTGACTATTGCGGATGCGGATGCGGATGCAGATGTCCAAATCACGGATGAGGATTCAAATTGCGGATGCGGATGCGAATATTCGCAACATCCTTGCCACACAGTTAGGTCGTAAGTCAATATGTATTTACATTATATGTGATTTATACCAGTAAAAATATACACTATATCTATCAAGAACTGACGAACGAGTGCACAGATGGCGTAGCGGTCGCCTCGCTACTAACAATGCGTCAAGTGTTGTGGGTTCGAATCCTACACGGGACAAAACTTTGTGTGATTCACAAATGGTTGTTTAGAATCTGGGTGTGCTTTGTGTCCGTTGTCAGAATGTTTGTAAAGTTCGCCGCGACACAGGAATTATTCCTAGTGCGGGAAGTGTAATTTTAAATTTAAAAAAGAAGGGCTGTGTTATTTGACCAATCACTATAAAAACTCTAAACACTACTTCTGCATACTACATAAAAGTGTTCAAATCATTTCATAACAAGCAGATCGACTCCATCATCAATATACAAACTAAATGCTGTTCTTTAGTAAGTTAAATTTTCAGAGAATTCGTGACAATAACGGAATATGCCATGAATTTCGAAAGTACCTACAACGTCGGTCAGGTCTTGTTCTTCAGATTCTCAACTCAACGCAGGCATTACGACGTGGTAAGGCTGCGACATTCTATAGAACTTAGATAGCATCTCTTTATTTAAAATACTAAAAAAAGAGCGATCTTGAATAATTAGGTACATATACTAGCGGTCACCAAGTGGTCGAAATTCGTCCATAATTGATATAAATTTTGAGTTTGATCGTTATTAAGGTTTTATTGTCTATAACTATACCCTTAATCACATTTCATTTAGATTTAGCCGAGGCTATACAGTTAATCTACCTATCTTTTTCAAACAAATTAATTTTAATTGACGATATTCCTAAGCTTACTACTTTGTTTTCTTTATTACATATAAGTAAGGTATGTAACCATAGTTACAAAGAATTGTACGACATCAGCCGAACAAAACCGAAATATTACGAACGCGATTTGACTGCGTGTACCAAATGCATGGTTGTGTGCTTGTAGTGTTTTTCATTAATTTAATGTATTTCTAATGCATATTTTATAAAAATATTAGAATTTGCCACTCCTTCTCCATATAAACTTTAACTGTGGCAAATTTCATACTCTTCCGTGCGCGCAATTTTCGAAAAATGGAGTATAAAGTTTTTGCTTCACGTATTAATATATAGATAAGCTGACTCTTAGTCCCCGAAGAGGGAGATAGAATGTTTTATAACCATAGTGTGAGAACCCACATTTCGCCAACCTTTTATCTAGGCGTGGGTGAAAGAGGGCCTATTTTTATTTACGCGGTACAGATTTAGATAATTTATTAACAGAAAAAATTAATCACACTTTTCTCTGCGACCCAAGTATCGAACCCAAGACATTGTGCAGCAGTTGCATTAATTACTGCACCACCAAGGCAGATTATGCAATAAATACTTCTATGGAACAATTTTAAAACTCTTCTAATAATTAAAAATGGCTCCACAGAAGCCAAACATTTAAGTGCCCATTATCTAAACGATGAAGCTTATGAAATGCGATTAAATATCTCATTATAGTGGACACAACGCTTATAGACAGGCGTTTCTGAGCACTATATCACAGACGATGCATCATATCATTGATGATACATCATATCATTGATGATACATCATATCATCGACTTCATGCTGATCCATACACTTCAATGGTGCAACTAAAATCAAAACAGTATCCTTTGCCTGTTAGCGCCTATTCTCCTATAAATGCGCATTTAAAAAGAGAGCCAATCTTAACGACTTGAACATTAAATTCTGCTCATAAAGTCGTCAGATCGCCGCAATGTTAGTAAAAAACAACCGCTCAATGCTTTTCGGTGGCAAGATAAAGTAGAAATGCTTTAGATTGTACTAAATGACGTCTGATCAGATCGAAGAGAAATTTGTAAGACGTATCTGATAACTATAGGAACTTATCCTACTAATATTGTAAATGTGAAAGTTTGTGAGGATGGATGGTTGTTTGTTACTCTTTCACGCAAAAACTACTAAACCGATTGCAATGAAACTTGGTATGTAGTTAGCTGGAGAGTTGGATTAATACATAGGCTACTTTTTATCCCGATATTTCCACGGCACCGGCACTAACGCGAGTAAAACCGCAGGACGCACCTAGTATAAAAATAAGTATTCGGAAATTCTGGCGAGTGTTGTCGCAAAGATTTTACAGTTCAGTAAGACAGTGGCTGAAGAAAATATGATCCACAATAGTTGTTTCATGTCTGGGTTTCTTGTAAAGTTGTCTACTGCGGATATTTCTGATCAATATGACGGACATAAAACTTGATATACTTTTTTTAGATGCCATCAATCATTTTTAGATGCATTCTCGGTATTAGTGACGTATCGTTTCAAAGTCAAAGTGAAAAATCACTTATTCTTTCTTTCTTTATTTATTAGGTCACAAAGTAACACTTATGAAAGTCAATATATAGGTTAGTGAGTTTACTAAGTTACTGAAGCTACATTTAGGTTAGTTGCTAAGTTCAGGCAAACGGAACTATTAGAAGAAACCTGCAAGAAACTCATGGCCACTCTTTTAAATCATCAATTGAATTTAATAAGCTTTATAAAAGTAGCGATAGCCTAGTGAGAAATCATTGGACTACCACGCAGAGGTCTCAAGTTCGACCCCAAGGCGCGCATCTCTGACTTTTCGAAGCTATGTGCGTATTAAATAGTTAATTATCGCTTGCTTTAACTGTGACGGAAAACATCGTGATGAAACTTGCATGTCTAAGAGTTCTTAATAATGTTCTCAAAGATATGTGAACTCTGCCAACCCTCACTAGGCCAACGTGGTGGACTATGGCCTAACCCTTCTCACACTGAGAAGAGGCCCGTGCCCAGCTGTGAGACAGTTTAATACAGGGCTCATATTATTATATTATTAAGCTTTATAATATATTTAAATTCATTAGATTAAATGTTATTTTATATGTATGATATTATATTATGGTTTCCTAAAATAACGGTGCTGCTTGTAATTAATTACATTACTGGAACGTAGTCTATACAATACTCTCGAGTTGTCGTTAATTGTGGGTGGCACCGTTATTCAGGGTGACGCTAGCTGGAAGGATTAATATCGAACTAAATTCGCATTGGTTCCTCCATGATCGAGAGTCTCTCACTCGAAGAGATTTATAATCGAGAATAGCTGATATCGAGACTAAGATAGATATTTTTTTAAAGATTATTAGTAATTTGAGTGACATATTACTTCGTTTGCGCCACCAGAATAGTGATTTCGTGCCATCAGTTAGTACTGACATCAATGAGGGAGAACTCAAGATCAAACGTATCTTATCTTATCTTGTGTGGAGGCCAGTCAGTACAGAGCGGCGACACTTCGACCCAGTGCGATCTTTTGTGTCGACTTCCCCAATAATGACTGCCATAGATGTTCATGGCAGCCGGGACCGACGGCTTAACGTGCTCTCCGAGGCACGGAGCAGGCGATAATACATAAGTTTAAAGGTCTTTATTAACTCAAAAGAAAATACAGTCCACTTATTGAGCATAATAAATTACATTATAAATACAAAGTATTAACAAATATGACAGTAGTGCGATGTTTAAAACGTAATGGCTCCAAAAAAAGAGTATATTAAATAATGTATAATGTAGCAGACGTTTTGTGAAACTTAGCTGCAATGACATAATACGATGCTGTGTATCTTTAATATTTTTATGTTTATAGACTTTGGTTCTGTATTATTAGTATAATTATAATAAATATATAAAAAAATATTTATATATATTTTGAACAAATACGACACTAGCATAATTTAATTGTCAATCAATACGCACATAATTTCGAAAAGTCATATAACTTCCGAAAGTCAAAGGTGCGCGACGTGGGTTCAAAACCGAGACCCTCTGCATTGCAGTCTCCCCACTGAGCTATCATTGCTCAAGATCAAACGTAAGCATGTGCTTACGGTAGCGTTTGGCCTTGAGGTCCTAGGATCAATTGCCGGATTTGTTATGTACGCAAATGCAGTGTAACTTTTGTAAACTAGAATATTTGAGGGTAGTGCAATGAGTGGGTTTGGAAACTACAACTTCTCAATTTTAAATCAAATGCTTTATCCATTGTCATACCGCCAACTCAAATGTACATTTACTCTGTGTAGAGATCATTATTTTACTGTTTTGCAGAAGCATTAAAGCTAGTCCTTAACAAGAAGGCACTCAGCCAATGAATCTCATAAGTAGTGATTTTATTTTGGAAACTCTTTTGCGTATTAAAAACAAACCTTAATATTTTAGTGTACTTTAGTGTAACGTGTAAAGATTCCATTGCGTATATTAAAAAGGCAGTTTTATTGGCCTGCGCACTCTGTAAATAGGTTTTTGTTCTTAGGTATTTTGTACATTACCATACTTGCAATGCTTTATGTAAGAGGCAAGAGGTGCTCTGAATATTCGAAAAAGTTACATAACGGTTAAAACAGACTGCAACTGCTGGGCATGAGGTATCGGGTTTGATGCCCAGGATGTGCGAAATCTTATGAAGTTTTCCTCTTAAGAAGATCTCGGTAACAGTCCTCGAGTCTAGATCTGTGCTCGCAATAGACTTCTTATGACTTATGTTGTGAGGTCTATAATGACAGCTAGTAATATAATAATATCAGCCCTGTAATAAACTGCCCCACTGCTGTGCACGGGTCTCTTCTCAGTGTGAAGAGTGTTAGGCCATAGTCAATCCTGAGGTCGCGGGTTCGATTCTCGCACAAGTCAAATATTTGTGTGCATGAACTTGAATGTTTGTATTGGTCTGGGTGTTTCTATGTATAATATGTATGTATTTAAAAAAAGTATATATATATGTATGTTTATCCATTGTCTAGTATCCATAGTACAAACTCTGCTTAGTTTGGGCTAGATGGTGTTGTGTGTATGTGGTAGAATATTATAATGCATTTTTTTCACGTTTCACCGCAAATGGCATTCAAAACTTGATTTTGTTAAATTTTGTATTTAAATAAGTGTGCAAAATGTATAATGATTGTAAAAGGAAAGAACTAGAACGACGTTTCTTCTTTAAAGTTTTCAGTTCGCTTGGCGATAACTTAAAAACTCATAACTCACTTACCCATGGCTGATTCTTGCGGCATCTGCGCACCAAAGATAATGTATGGGCTATCACAGTTAAAATGCTAGAATTTGTACCAGAATGTAAGTTTGTACGTGCCGAAGTAGGGTACGTAATTATTTTTTTAGTATCTATTAAACCGTCGCAGTTTGTTTGTTTGTTCCGGTTCTGTGCAGAAGCGTAACAAACAGCTAAACTACGCGACCGATCATCATAAAATTTAGCATTAACGTTGTCAGGTGTACAAAATGGACATAGGGTTCCTTCCGTCCAGAAAAAAGTACGGTGCGCAAGGTATAGCTAGATGGAAATATTTATAAACTAGCGACCTGCTCTGGCCTCGCACGAGTAGATCAAAACCTTAATAAATTATACACCTAAATGAGGAAGGTCCTCATGAATCACTCTGTCTATTAGTGAAAACCGCATGAAAAGCCGTTCAGTAGTTTTTGAGTTTATCGCGAACAGACAGACATACAGACAGACTTTGTTTTATAATATGTAGTGAAAGATATACGGAAATATTAAATAATGTGGATTTTAGAACATTTCTGCTGTATGTGTGTTTCTGCGTCTCGAAAAAATCACTTTTGATAAGGTTTGCACGGTATATTTGTTTGGGTTCTGCTTTAAATCTAATCCTGTGCTATAGATAGGTTACCTACATAGTATAACGAAAATCGAAGTAAACTGTAGTCGGCATGATAAAATACGTGATTGTACTATAACCACATAAATTAGAGACACATTTACGCCCTTTTCTTTACAATCTCATGACTCAGTCATATAATCAATATTGTTTTACCGATATAACTCGCATTAAATAGGCCTGTGAGCAACTAATTAAATACTCGTTGAACAATATAATAATGTTATACATCGATGACTTCATACTACAAACTTACAGTAGTTTTATGTGAATATTTAGTTACGAAGGTCAATTGATAAGTAAATAATGATTTGTAATTTATGATCTCTTTACTAACCCGCGATTTCGTCCACATTAACGCGTTGGCCCGTGTATCTATTTACGCCCATTAAAAAACATAAGGTCCTTCAGACCATTTCGGTCGCAGCGTCCAATCTTCGTTCCCTTTCCGAGTTGATATGTATGCTATGACCTTTAGCGTGAATTATACCTCTGTACAGGAGATATTAATATTATATACTTTTTAATTTTGCTGACTCAAGCATACGAAGCTGAATTTTTATATATCATAACTAGATTTTGTCCGCATCTTCGCTCGTGTAAATGTAGGTTAGGTTAAGTTATATTTATTTATTTATTATAAGCCTAATTGGCGTCCCACTGCTTGGCAAAGGCCTACCCTTACGACTTCCATCTATCTCGATCGCTTGATATGAGTTGCCAATCCCTTTTAAAGGCATCGAGCTCGTCTCGCCATCTCCTCCTGGGCCGGCTTCGTTGTCGCTTCCCCGTTACTTGGCATCCACTGTGTGGTTGTTTCCGCCCATAACTCTCCTGGCATACGACAAACGTGGCCTGCCCAATTTCACTTTAATTTAGCAGCTGAGTGGCCTACATCAGCAATTTAAGTTTTGGAATGTAGTATTGAATTTCTGATGCGGTCTGTAGGTTAAGTTACTCTTTTTGGATAAATGGTAGGTACTCTATGTCCTTTTCCCCTAGCAACGTGATTACGAAATTTTATGATAATCGGTCGAGTGGATAAGACGTTAAGACGTAACAAACAAACTCACATTCGCATATATAATACTAGATTTTTCTACGGCTTCGCATAAATGCAGGTTAGGTTAATAATAGTACTTTTTTGGGTAAAAGGTACCCTATGTATTCTCTGTACCCTTCACAACGTGTATGCGAAATTTCATGATCACCGGTCGAGTAGTTCAGGCGTGAAAACGTAACAAATAAACAAAAATATCACATTAGCATTTATAATATTAGTAAGGATGCATGATAGCGTCACGCTTGCATCCCTTCAAGCGAAACTAAGCATTTCAAAACAAGAAAAAACACGTATGAAGTAATTTCTAAGAACAATCTAAGAAAATTTAGTCAGTCATGATATCAGTTTCAGTTAAACACAGTAACTAAAAGCTCCTTAGTTGTCTGTGAGGATTTAATAGACCGACGAAATCATTGTTCTGTGCTCTTAACCTGGCCTATATCCAGAACGTCTACGATCTGATCGAGAAACGTTCGCTTAGGTCTTCCCCTTGCGACTGTTCCATTCACGCTAGCCTTATAAACTTTCTTAGTCAGTCTTTTCTCGTCCATTCTTTTTACATGCCCAAACCAGCTTAACCTTTTCTATTCTCGTCATTATATCCACATTTATGCCGCATCTCTCTCTAATCACACTATTCCTTATTCTATCTTCCACACTAAAATATTGTAATGATACATATATAGAAATCCATTATGTAATGATGCCTCAATTAAAGGCTGCCACGACATGCATTAACAAAAAATAAAATACTTATAATCTATGCTCGTGTGTAATAAAACAAATAAATGATGATAAATGATATGAGTATTTACATTCAACAAACGTGCTAACAAATAATGGCGATAAGATAATAAAACGAATGTCAAATTAAAAGAAACTAATGCACAATGCATAATAGTTGGCGAAATGTAGGTACCTACCAATTACATAAATCTGACTTTGCTTTATGTCTATATATTTTTTTAGATGGAACATATTTCTAATTATCATCATCTACATATAGTACAGATAATTATCAGCATATATTTATTTTTTCGTGTGTCGCGGGGGCCTTTAACAAACATAATATTGTCTTATGTTTACGCGAATGTTATACATTGAAATTAAACACTTTATACGGATTTTGTCGCGTTGTTTATTTTACTTTAAACACTGTTATTACATAATTTTGAAAACTCTAACACTACTATTTCTGAACTTTACTACTATTTAAGCTATAGAATTTTAATTAAAACTATTTATATTTAAGTTTACACTTTGCCCCGACGTTTCGGTTGCTTTACAGCAGCCATGTTCATGGGGAGACTAAGATGTCTTACCATCTTCAACATTCAAACAATGGACACAAAGAACACCCAGACTCGGAACAACCATTTGTGGATCACACACATTTTTGTCCCGTGTGGGAATGGAACCCGGCGGCAGTGGAGACCATATTTCTTTTTCCCTTATGACGACAGAATACTTAACACAGAGATCGAAACTGTGACCCATGCAGCAGTCGCAATCACTAGTGCTGCGTTACCGAGGAAGTCTGTTAGAAGATAATTAATTATAATTCTATTTGCCACCAACATAGTTGCTAAATATGGCGAGATTATTGATGACGTTACTTGTAAAGGCAAACACAACTAACGTACCTATATTTTTATTAATGTTTCCTCATACATTTCCCAGTATCGCCGTATTTGTACCATACTATTGACATGTATGTTTTACAAAGGTTGATACAAAGTTTAACCAATTGCTGTGACTAATGTCTATTTATTGCCATTTGCTAACTTCTTCTCCCTAGCCTTTATTATTCTCAAGTCACTTGGTGTCGGCTTTTCTAGTCTAACCGGATTTGACTGGATATCAGTTTTTACACGGAGCGGCTGCCATCTGACCTCCGCAACCTGAAGGCTAACGATATCCTAAGGCTAGACCAGTGTCAGGATATTATAGGGCACTGACTTCCCAAAACCGACTGCCATAGATGTTCATGGCAGCCGGGACCGACGGCTTAACGTGGTCTTCGAGGCAAGGAGCAGCCAATAATTGTCAATCAATGCGCACATAATTTCGAAGTCATATAACTTCCGAAAGTCAGAGGTGCGCGGCGTGGGTTCGAACCCGAGACCTTCTGCAGTGCAGTCTACTAATATTATAAATGCGAATGTGAGTTTGATTGATTGTTTGTTACGCTTTCACGCCTTATCTACTCGACCAAACATCGTGAAATTTCGGATACACTTTGTCAGGGGAACAGAAAAGGAGAAGGAGAGAGAAAAGAGACCTTTCTTCCAGAAAAAGTACTGTTACTAATCTAACTTAACCTACTTTTTTTTTTTTTTTTGTTTCCCAGGAAAAATGCTTTATGCACTGTCCGCCGGCTAGGGGACGTCACCGGCGGAGTGTGTGGGACTCTCAGCATGAAGTGCTGGTATACCCACTAAAAAACCTGGGGTGTTTCCTCTATCACCCAATGGGGAGGACCAGTTGGGAGCTCCTAAAAGATTCATCCATCATATCCATTCATCATATCATATCATATAATTCATCAACGTAAGCGAAGCCGTGGCCAAAATCTAGTAATAAATATGTACGTGCCTACTAATGCTCCATAGATACCCCATCTAGGGGTCGTGGTTTACATGGTCGACTTGCAACTGCGCCGAGAGTTGTGGGATCGATCCCCAACGGCACAAAAAATTGTGAGATCCACAAATAATTCTATTGAGTGTTTGTGTTCTTTGTGTCCATTGTTAGAATGTTTGCGTAGACCCCCAAGTATGTCTTGATTTATACCTCATGCGTAAGTTGTACCTACAAATTAAACAAAAAAATCTTATACACATTCATTTATAATACATATACATAGTTAGCACAGTCCATATAGCAGCGATAGGTCAGCGGGGAGACCAACAGACTGCAATGCAGAGGGTCTCGGGTTCGAACCCACGTCGCGCACGTCTGACTTTAGGAAGTTATATGACTTTTTTAAAATTATGTGCGTATTGATTGACAATTATCACCTGCTCCGTGCCTCGGAGAGCTCGTTAAGCCGTCGATCCCGGCTGCCATGAACATCTATGGCAGTCGTTATTGGGGAAGTCGACACAAAAGATCCCATTGGGTCGAAGTGTCGCCGGTCTGTACTGACTGGCCCCCACACAAGGTGCTCTCGGGCGCTGGAAGGTACAGCGGCTCCTCTTATATAACCTAACGGTTGGTGTAGGAGAACGCTATATCATAAACTGGGATAGCCGTAGAGAAAGGCGATGGCCCCCTCACAAGATAAGATAAGATAGCAAAGTCCATACTAAGAGTTTATAAGGCCTGTGTGAATGGAACAGTCGCAAGGGGAAAGCCTTAGGCGAAAGTTTCTCGATCAGCTCGCAGATTTTCTGGACAAAGGCTAAATTAAGAGCACCTTAACCCGGCGAGCGTGTATGAGGAATGTGATGAAATTGAATGAAGCCAGATAAGTGTTTCAGGATCGTAGCAAATGCAAATCCGTGTTCTCTGCCTACCCCTCTGGGAAACAGGTGTGAATCTATGTATGTATACATAGTTATTTATTAAAGTTATAGTAAAGGTTTATAAGAATGTTTGTATGTTTGGAAGTTAGGATACAGTTTATGCGTGCTTGACTTACAAAAAATACTGTCTTACGTTTACGCGAATGTTATACATTGAAATTAAAATACTTTATTCGGATTATATCGTGTTTTTATTTAACACTTTTATTACATAATTTTGAAAGTGTTTTACTCCTAATAGTAAACTTTAGTGATTTTTAAGCTATATGAATTATTTAAGTTTACACTTTTCTGAAGGATCGGTTGCTCTTCAGCTGCTATGTTTACGAGGTCAGTCACCGCGGTTTAATTCTTTCCGATTTTATATAATAACAGTGTTAAATAAACAACGCGATAAAAGCCGTATAAAGTAGTTTAATTTCAATAACAAAAAATACTTAATCTTGCGTAATTTGTTACATGGATTTATGAAACTAAATAAAAGAATAAACTTTCCTTCACCGTTAAAGCGAGCAATAATTATCTATTTAATACGCACAGAACTTTGAAAAGTCAGATATGCGCGCCTTGGGATCGAACTCGAGACTTCTGCGTGGCAGTCCAAAGGTTTCCCACGGCTCTTACTGCTTCAAGAATTACAATTATGGTAACCGTTATTATTCAATAGGTTACCGTTATTATTCAACCGGCTTAAAAATAGAACATGTAAAAGTTAAAGTTTACGCTTAACGGTGGCTAACCACAACCCCGGGCAAATTAAAAATGCAACCTCAACCTCGTTGAGTAATACTTAATATTAATTAATTGCGGTTAAAAATATTTTTATTAATACTCGTCCTCTGAAATAGTGTTATTTTAAAGGGTTACCTTTTTCTTGGTTTATATTAGCTGGCTATTTGTTTGCTGCTCCAACTTAACTGACTCCGTTGCGCAGCGGTATTGAATGCGACTGCTGTGCATGAGGTCTCGGGTTCTATTCTCAGGTCGAGCCAACAAAAAAGTTATTGAGTTTTTATGTCAAAAAATCTCTATAGCAGCCCGGAGTTAGGAAGTTAGCGGTGTTAGATTAGTGTGTTTCCCGTGCCTCGGAAAGCACTTGAAGCCCTTGGTACTGCGCCTCATCACTCTCCGGTCGTGTTGGATTACCATCCCATTGGATCACGAGAGTTAGGGAACAGAGAGTGCACTTGTGTTTTCACACACACTTGTGTACTATAATATTTCCTGCGCAGTTGGCCAGTCCCCGTTAACCTTTTGAACGCCAACGTCGGCTATACTCGACAGGCGCAAGCGTGCCCTGTGCGCCAACGTCGTCTATACTCGACAAAAAACAGGGCACAGAAATATACAAAATAAACATATTAAATCATTACTTTTCTGTATTTTATTGATCTAACTTAGAAATTGAATCTCCAATTATTACTTAATTGTACACAGCAAACAAAATTTGCATATTTGTTTTTCAAATATTTGATAATAAAAACAATATATTAATATATCGATTTTCGGGCTTGGCGTACAGGACATGGAGCTGGCGTTATGACGTGGCGTTCAAAAGGTTAAGATTGGCCGCCGTGACCGAAATTCGGTTTGGAGAACATTATTATTATTGATTTGTTCGCTATAAATTTTGTTCTTGATTTTAAGGCTTGCGCAGAGGTATTTTTGCCCACATTTGGCCAGTTTTAAGTCCCACGTAATACAAGCCTATTGCCATCCGCCACGAACAGATTCAGACTCCGTGCTGTTATTGAGAATTGCTTAACAAAAATACCTAACAATACCCGACCCTAGACTTGAACCCTAGACCTCATACACAGCAGAGGCATTCGCTAACTAGACAGTCAGACTTAAGACGCTTTGAGTCCTCGTAAAAAGTCCAATAAATCGTAATCGTAAGTGTTACAGTAATATCGTAACGTTAAAATACCGTATAGTGTCGTGTAAAGCGAACGACTTCAATAATCAGGTCGTCCATTCAAACGCACGACTTTTTCTCTTACTGCTAGGCTTAGAGAACTGGTGGCTTCGTACCGTATGGCTCAACAGGCGTCTTTAGAGTAATTATCTTTCTTGTAAGACAGTACCTACAATTCTAACTAATATTATAAATGCGAATTTGAGTTAGTTTGTTTCGCTTTCTCTGTGTTACCTTTACTACTCGACTGATTGTCGTGAAAATTTACATACAGTTTGTCTGCGGTACCAAAAAGATAAAGGGTACCTTTTATCTCGAAAAATTACTGCTCTCGACCAAACGTAGCCACGCGCAAAAGCTAGTATATAATAAAATTAATGGAAGTAGAACAGGCCTTTAGCCCTAGGAGAACTTTCTCTGAACGATCTGTACTTATGTATTTGTCTCTCTCGTACTCGTACTGTCAAGTCTGTTCTGCAGCACAAATTGCGCTCATATGTATGCCAGCCTGCATGGTGACTGATCGTGAGGTCAAAAGGTTGGGCAAAATGTTGTTCACTTCTTCTAGTAAGCAATTTTCAATCGCAGCACTGTTTGGCGTTACGTTTGATAGGCACAGATCAGCTTCATATTTCAGCGATTTATCTAATTAAAGACATCGAATCGGAACATCGTGGTAAGTTTAGTCGGTAGAACTTTCTGTCTTTCCTGGTGAGCTTGACATACCCTCTCCGTAACCTTTTCCCGTGGAGAGAAGTGAGATTGCTTTTTCCCACATTAAAATCCCCGCTTCATATAGCGTGGGATCTAAACGTAGGCAACATTTTGATGTGACATCAGAGCTACGACTTCGGCAACCGCAGACCACGATTGTTTGCTAATCAAGTATCACACCCATGAAAAAAGAATTAGAGAAAAGAAATCCCAAAGGAATGGAAAATGTAGGCAGGTGAGCCTCTCAATCTCTTACTCAGTAAGCGAAAAGCAATGTTACTATTTTGTGACCAGTTTCCTGATAGGGTGATACTTTACTGGGCTAGCCGTACATTTAGAAACAGCCGTTTCTTCTACACAAAATGTGACGTTAAAATGCTTAATATTTCTTCAAGATATACAGGCATATATCTATGTAAATACATGTAGCCGTGAAACTTTTGCTAGTTTCATTGAAATGAACATTCGACTAAATCGATAGTTTTACTTTTTACAGAAAACCTTCGTTGAATATGTATGTTGGAATTCACTAGTTAAAAAGCCTGAAACTAGGTCAATGCATCCGCAAAAGAGGATTATAAGCTTATGTAATCCGATAAATTATATAATGGCTAAGGGGAAGGTACCTGACATATGCACTGGCGGGCTGACAAACACGTCCAGCAAAAGTAATAATAATAAATAGCGAGCCGCCTCGGCTTCGCACGAGTAGTAAAAAACCTTTACAAATTATACACCTAAACCTTTCTCATGCATCACACTATCTATTCCTGAAAACCGCTTGAAAATCCGTTTAGTAGTTTTTGAGTTTATCGCGAATAGACAGACAGACGTGGAGGGAGACTTTGTTTTATAATATGCAGTGATAAGTCTGAGACACATCATGATCCAACGCAAACCAGCATTCACTTATGGCATAAAATCAAAAAGGCAGTGTATGATCGAAATTCTATTTAACCTGTCAATGGTTGGAATGCCAGACTTAATTGAAAATCTATTGCGTGTGGTCGACAGTGAACCTTTGCGTCTCGACTTAAGCCTCGGTGGTAATTTTATAGTAAATGCTATTGCTCTGCGTGAGATTTCGAGTTCGATTACGGGGTTAGGCAAGTATTATTGAATTTTCCGTTGGGAAATTCTCAGTAGCATCGTTGAGTCTGAAACTGTACCCAGTAGACGGTAACAGGTTTGCCTCGTATTACGTGAAACTTATAACCATAACCGACAAAACGTGTATGAAACATCTCCACGTACCCATTCAATTTTTTAAAAGGCTATGGCTGCTCCAAGTTTAATTCATGTTTCGCGGCGGGGGACTTTGCGATTGAAACGGCGGACACAAAGAACATCTGGATGTGTCCGCTGTTTGAATGATTGTTCGATTCTGGACTGTTGCTGTTTGAATGGTTGTTTGAGTCCAGACTCCCAGACCATTTGAGGAGCACAATTTTTTTTGTCCCCCGTGGAATTCGAACCCACAACACTTGGTGCAGCGGCAGTGGCGAGGCGACCAATAGTTCATCCTTGCTGTCATTCGGGGATATAAGCGTGCCACTATATAATATTGTGTTAAATTTCAGCACTTAGTCGATATCGTGTTAAAGACGGACTCTAACATAATTAGGATCAAGTTGACATGTCCTCGGTTACAGCGCTCGGTTTGACGCGACTCTAGTAGAATAGATTAGGAGCTCGACACTCGAGCTAACTAATACATTGCATGCATCGGACACCGATAGCAACCACTCAATATATTCTGTCCTGACCATACCTAAGTGTTCCATTACATGTCGACCCTTCCAGGAAGAAATGTAATATACTACTTTCCAGGATAGCCAAAAACTCAGTTTTACTTTTCTTTTAAGTTTTTTTTGTTTCGGTGAACATAGGCTTTTTAGCTCGTTTTGTTCTATAATAATTATGCAATTATATATTTTACAGCACTTCTAGCGAGTTAAAGTATGACTTACACCTTCATTTTTAAAATAGAAGATTTATGCTGCGTTATTTTCTGGGTGGCTAAACCATTGCTTTTGGGAATATTATCATTTTAAATACACAGATCAATACAGTTCGAAATACTGAATAAGGTTACATCAATAACTTAATTTCATCAAAAATGCTTTTACATTTCATTCTCGAACCTTCGATATATGTGTATAATAAAGGTGGTAGAGGTTATAGAATAATATTTACAATAATTTGTGAGTCCATATTCTCCCTTCAAAAATGTGATAATAAAGATTTTCCATCAGATAATTGAAGTAATTAAAATAACTATTGGTCTCCAGTGTGCTGATTGTATGTCCAAATTTGTCCGCAAATATCCAAAATCAAATTAAAGTAAATTATTGATGTTGATATGTATATATAACAAACCGTGTTAGGAACTGTGTATCACCACGAGAGAAAAATAATTGGGAAATGTTTACTTACAATTTGCTTTAAAAATGACTAGTATTCTTAGTAACTCCTCCAATTCACAAAACATTTACGCTGTTATGAGTAAATTTACGTCTGTATGGGAATGGATACAACTCACGACCTCTCGATCGCAACTCGCCTTTACCGTTGGGCTAATATCGCTTGAAACTTATTTAATCATTTTATGGGAGCTTGGCAAAGCGCGCAGTGCCAGCAATATTTAATTTAGGATTTTGCTCAAACCGGGACAAGCTAGGATTTCTCTTGCGCGAGACAAAAATTTTAAATAAAGAGATACATCAATTCTCCGGAACATTCGCTAAATATAAAATATCTAATGCAAGCTTGTGCCTGCGGCTTTGTTCACGTAAAAGTAGGTTAGTTAGGTTATATTAGTAAATGTACCTTTTTCTAAAATTAAATATAGACTATGTTACTCGGTGATGGTATAGATTTACAAACAAAAAATCAAGTCTTTCCTTTTTAGAGTTCGAAAAACCTCTTATACAACAGCTTTGTCCGTCTGTCTGCTATACAACTTTCAACTCAAGAACCGTAAGAACTAGAGACCCGCGGTCAACGCCATTCGACTCAGCATAGTCGATATACCCCGAAATGACTAAGACCTTTGACCTCTGACCACGTGACCAATCTGGTCACGTGATACCATTTTTTCGAACTCTAAAATTTACGTCAATTCATTGCCGTTTCTCACTTGTTATAATATTAGTATATACATATATATTCATATATATGTATATACTAATATTATATCAAGCAATTTATTTGTTATTTTAAAAGCAGGAAAGATTTCAGCCATGTAACCCTAATCTTGTACCTGCCTGACCTTGGCGAAGCATGCCAAGCAAAACATTTTCAATAATTTTAATTTATGCTCAAAGCCTTTAAATTTTTATTATTTCTCCGTTCATCGATACCATTATATATCCATTGCAAAATGTACCGTGTTCCTCGCTTTGTTGTTGTTAAATGGCACGATAGATGGCGTTGTCTGATCCATCAATAAAAGTGAATCATTCAACACTACGCAAGCACTTGGATGGCTGACTTTGCAAAAACGGAGCACAGTAGCAATTTTGCTCGTCGGAGCTTATTCTGTTGAAGTTTTTAAATATTACTAGCTCATCCTGCGGTTTCACCCACGTTTATGTTTATTGCTCTATTCCTGGATAAAGTAGCTTTCAAATATCGAATGCCTTTTAAAATCGGTTTTATAGTTTCAGAAGTTATTAATTACAAACAAAAATACAAATATTTTTTCATTTTAATATTAGTGTAGGCTAGTTGCGCTGATCATTTCATTTGTATAACTTTTAATTTATAATACTGGTGTTTGATGAAGTAAGTTTAAAGCATTGAAACGAGAGGAACTTGACAAGTGGAAGGCCCCGTCGTTATTCATTATTTTGTGACGGTAGAAATGGGCCGGCTCGTGCGGTAAAGAAAAATGTTTGTTTGTATATTAGTTTGTAAGATTTGTTTGTAAGTGAGCAGCGATAGCTCAGTGGGGAGACCAACAGACTGCAAAGCAGAGGGTCTCGGGTTCGAACTCACGTCATACACCTCTGACTTTCGGAAGTCATATGACTTTTCGAAATTATGTGCGTATTGAATGACAATTATCGCCTGCTCCGTGCCTCGGAGAGCACGTTAAGCCGTCTGTCCCGGCTGCCATGAACATCTATGGCAGTTGTTATTGGGAAGTCAATGCCCTATAATATCCTGACACTGGTCTAGCCTTAGGGTATCTTTAGCCTTCGGGTTGCGAAGGTCAGGTGGCAGCCGCTCGGTGTAAAAACTGATAACCAGTCAAATCCGGTTAGACTAGTAAAGCCGACCCCAAATGACTTGGGAATAATAAAGGCTAGGTAGAAGTTGTTTGTTTGTAAGGATTTAACTCAAAAACTACTATACCGATTTTAAAAATTCTTTCATCATTAGAAAGCTATATTATCACCGAGTAACGCTATACCTATATCTTTATTTTAAAAAGTATTGTTGATAACCCTCTTTTTTTACTTGGGTAAATACATTGACGCCTACCCCTCCGCGGGGGCGGGCGGAGGGGCTATGTCAGGCTCACCCGGGAGAAGATGGAAAGTCGGGTACAACCGACTAAAGCTATCACGGTATGCCAAGTCACTGTCTTGGATGGTGGGTGGGTTGCTGGAATTGAAACTACATCAGCGACTACTGTTGCTAAACTTTTTTTTATTTTTTCCCCAATTCCCAAGAAAAATGATTCATGCACTGCCCGCCGGTTAGGGGACGGCACCAGCGAGGTATGTGCTCCCAGCATGAAGTGCTGGTATACCCACTAAAAGACCTGGGGTGTTCCCTCTCTCACCACATGGGGGGGACCAATTGGGAGCTCTTAAAAGATTCATCCATAGCAGGCCTCCCCGTGTGGGTGCGGGCCGGGTCTAACGGATCCGACCACATCTCGTCCCCAGGGGAGAGCCTCACCGCTCTCCTCTTTCAATGTTAGAAGGCGCGCGGAAACACCGCGCGCGCCCTCTCGGGGCTCTTAACCTAACTTATGCGAGCTAAGCCGCGCGCAAGAGCTAGTATTATCTATACACGATAGTAACCACGAGGTGCCATTTTACGTATCATGTCATGACATACTATATGATTGATACACCGCACCTTTGTGGTCGAGTCGCATCCTTCCACTGCCAGATAAATCTGACCACAATTGCCGTATTATAACCCCGGGCTAAATTATTTCACGTTTTCCAGTCAATTGGTTCTGGACCTTTTTACACTTAAAATGTGGCCAGTATTCATACAGCCCGCTTATAGTTAGTGGTTATAATAATAATAATAATAAGTGACTTGCGAGTCACCATCTGCCTATCCGATCGATGCTATTAGATGTTACATATATATTCAAAGTTGTCACATCGCCAATACCATGCCACCAAGTGTAAAATGTAAAATCTATATAATAATATAAAATGTAAAACACTCAGAATCATTCATGTGTCGCGGTGGACTTTACAAGAATTGAAATTACAGACACAAAGATTGCTTACACTCGGAACAATTATATCTGGATCTAGTATATTGTGATTTTTAATAATACATTATTATATAACGACATGTCGTCACGGGTTGTAGAAGTCGCATATTCAAGTCGTGCTTGCATAGACTGTCTTTTTTCCATCTATACAAATAAATAAAATTGAATTGTCTGTAGGTAATGTCAAAATAACAGCTTTTTAATAAATGAAGGTACTAATATAAAAAAAAATCTCTGTCTGTTTGTTCCGGCTAATATCTGAAACGGCTGGACCGATTTTAATGGGACTTTTACTGGCAGGTAGCTGATATTATAAGGAGTAACTGAGGCTACATTTATTTAGGAAAAAAATAGAGAGCGACTAAATAAAAATTCCACGCGGACGAAGTCGCGGGCAGCTAGTGTTATAATAGAAATAAAAATTTAAACAAATCCCGCGCTAGAAAAATTCCTGTGTTTCGAGGGACTTTATACACATTCAAACAACAGACACAAAGATCAACCAGAATTGGAACAACTAAGGAAGGTGCCTCATTAGTGCGTTGCGTTGTGTCGTCGCAACGGATCAACGCATTGTTACATGCGTCGTCGCACGCGAAGTTTTAACGGATTGACGGACGAGTAACGAAGCGGGTGGCAGGGTGCTGCGCTGCGCTGTCGGAGCTCCGGTGCGACGACGGACAGTGTTCCGATCCATTGTGGAAATTGAAGACTGAAATCAGTGCGTGCGTCGCCCTTTTGCGCTGCAACGTCGTGCGTCATCGCAGCACAGATGTGGCATACAATATGCCAACTCTGCCAACTCTCCGACAGCGCAGCGCAGCACCCTGCCCCTCCGCTTCGTTTCTCGTCCGTCGATCCGTTAAAACTTCGCGTGCGACGACGCATGTAACAATGCGTTGATCCGTTGCGACGACGCAACGCACTAATGAGGGACCTCCCTTAATGTGGTATATCACAAAAAATATATGGGAAGCGACGCAGCGTCGATGCTGCGACGACGCAACGCAATGCAACGGACAAATGAAGGACCTAGCACATCACACAAATTTTGTCGCGTATGGAGATCGAACCCGCAACACTGGGCACGGAGACAGGGTGACCACTGAAACCACTAAGCAATTATTGTTTTCTTTTGGAATTAAATCGATAACACGCGTGACAGCTATGGCGTGGTGTAATGTCAATATGGCCATATAAGCCATTCGGCCATAAACTGTAATGAATAAACCATAGTAGCATTTTATCTTGTACCAAACCCACCTCGATGGCGTAGTGGTTAGTGTAACCGACTGCCACGCCTGAGGTCGCGGGTTCGATTCCCGCACAAGTCAAACATTTGTGTGCATGAACACGGATGTTTGTCTTGGTCTAGGTGTTTCTATGTATAATATGAATGTATTTACAAAAAAGAAGTATATATGTATGTTTATCCATTGTCTAGTACCCATAGGACAAGCTCCGCTTAGTTTGGGCTAGATGGTGTTGTGTGTACCTATGTGATATGTGATGTGATAGTGTTGGTCGCAGCGACTTTGTATACATTACTTGAATTGAAGTGCGTAGAGCGGCAAATTGTAGTGATTGATGCCACTCAAACTAGATTGAAGAGTGTGTTTGTATTTCAGTGATGCTGACTCGTACTGCGCCGTCAATGTAAATCATCGGTATGTCACACATCGCTGCTGACTGCATTTTAATGGCTATGGAACAGAAATAAACTTCCATCGTGTATTTTATGATTCTGTTTTTCGGTTGAATCTGCTCAATCTTACGTTTACGCGAATTCATTGAAATTAAACTAATTTATACGGATGTTATCGCGTTGTTTATTTAACGCTATTACATAATTTTGAAACTGTTTACTACTACTATTAAACATTAATACTATTTTTGTTTTATTTTGCTCTTCAAAGTGATCGCACTCCGCCTGATGGTAAGCAGTCGTGTGGTCTAAGAGTGGCCTCCACATCGTCCTCATAGCAGCCGAGGCGATGTTAAGGTCTCTACTTTGACGGCCTGAGAAGGTGCTTTTTCACGCCCCGCTGGAAAGGACCCAGGATTGAAGGAAGAAGGAAACTATTTATATTTAAGTTTACACTTTCCCCGTCGTTTGCGTTGCTTTTTATCAGCCACGTTCACGGTACTACTGAATCTACTTAGCTTGAGGTCTCGCTTATAGTATATTCATCTTGCACATATAGCGAAGTGGTTTAGAGCTACCTAGCTGCTAGTCACGTGTTGTAGATTCGAATCCTACACGAGACAATTTATGTTCACAAATAATTGTTCTGAGTCTAAGTGCACCTTGTATCTTTGTAAAGTTCTTTCTCAAAACAGTTATTAATTCTTGGTAAGTGATACGAAACGTCAATATAAATATAATTCTATGACTCGCATTTAATAATATTTAGATTTTGTCTGCGGCTTCGCTCGTGTAAATATAGGTTGTGTTATGTTAGTACCAGAACTCCTTTATTGTTTTTATTTTGCTCGTCTAAATGACCACACTGCGCCTAATGGTAAGTGGTCATGTGGTCTAAGAGCAGTGGCCTCCACACCATCCTCATAGCAGCCGAGCCCCGCTTAAAGGACCCAGGATTGAAGGAAGAAGGAAACACAAACAAAAATACTTTTTCTAGGTGAGAGGTACCATTTGTCCTCTTTTGTTTCCCTGACAACGTGTATGAGAAATTTCATGACGATAGGTTGAGTAGTTAAGGCGTGAAAGCGTAACAAACAAACTCACATTCACATTTATAATATAAGTAAGTATTAGTACGTCGGCAATTTGGCACTACAGCTTGACCTCCCCTATCGGAGACCTAGAAGAAGACCCAAGACAAGGTGGGAAGATGTAATGGTAATAAAAGGGAATGCAATGTTACTGACGATGTTGTCGAAGACAGAGTGAAGTGGAGGAGAAAAATAAGGAGAGCTGACCCACCACCAGGTGGGATACATAGCTAGGAAGAGAGAGTGAGAGTGAGGAACAGTGAGGATGTTCTTTTATATTAGACTACGATGCGCTACTATTATTAGCGTATATATATAATGGCGTATATATATGTATGTAAGTACCAGTTCCGTCGCTCGGAGTGGCTTGGCAAGTCGGTAAACATACACATACGGGTCGCGAGATGATTGATGCGTTCCGTACAAACGGGCCACGTAACTCACACCGTATTAGAAATATACATAAGTACACGTTCCATATCATAACAACCTATATTCAAGCTCGTTTGTTTTTGGAGGGTGAGGCAGATGTATATGTTCACGTTTTGCTAGTGACGTTTTAAGTCTAACTTACCTAAGAGTAAGTCCGCGGTATATCTATACTAATATTATAAAGAAAAATATTAGATTTTTTGTTTGTTTGTAACCCTAATCTCAGAAATCCGGTTCTCGTAAGCGAGCTACCTCGTGCCCAAGTGACACTACCTATTCTCCAGATAGGTACCGGAACAATAAAGCCGCTCACCACTCGCAACTCTGGGAGTTGTTAACGAAAACCTCGCTGAAGCCGACGGAGAAGCCGCCTCCCATATCTCCAGTATGGTACCGGAGCTGTATAAGACACGCTTACTTCCTGACGTACATCCATACGCCTACCCAAATAGGCCTACAAGCCGGGTGTGGCCCGAATCACTCTAGCTATGACTCTTACTTGCTGAGCAGGCAAGCGCCCGAGATGCGTTGTGGCAGTGAAACCACACTGCCATTTCGCTAAAGACAACTCTGTGCCGCGCGCGACCGACTGGTTCGCACTAGCCGCGCATGAGTCCGACGCTCGAACGCCATATGCTTGCCGAGCAACGAACATATCGTAGAGAGGGGGGGACAGTAGAGTTTTTAAAAGTGAGTAGTACCTAAAGGGTAGGCCTATTTGTGTAGTGGCCTGTCGTTTTATACGGTGGGCTGTAACCTCGGCGGGGTCGCGACCGCAAGTGAAAGTGATTCGCGCGGCCCTGCCGATTGCAGTTTTGTCGAGGAACTCCGTGGTAGGTGTAGTCGGTATTACCGGGATGTCTCCTCCAGTTCTAGTCACCACCTTTCTTTTACCCCGGTGAGTCATAACCCCTCCACCTGACCCCGCGGAGGGGTATGCTTCAATGCATTTCCCCAAGTAAAAAACAAAATGGTCCACCACGCTGGCCTAGTGTGAGATGGTAGACTTCACACATCTTTGAGAACATTATCGTGGAGTCTCAGAAATGCAGGTCATGATGTCCTTCACCGTTAAAGTGCTAACTAATTATTTACAACGCACATAAGTTTGAAAAGTTAAAGCCTTGGCATCGAACTTGAGATTTTTTTACCATAAATGAACAATCAATAAACTTATGACATAAGTATTGCATTGTCTATAAACGGAGAACTATATACAAAACAAAAAGAGAAGTATGTATCGATACTATAAACGATTTGATTATTTCCTCCTTTAACCACCCATTGTTTGCCAAGAATTCAATGACAATCGTGCCATATTCAATTAGTATGATGTTGCAATTGTATTCCAATTATTTAACGAACAAGAGTCGGTAGAATTCATTTTGTGAGGTTTTGTTATGTTGTCTGTTTCTTTATTCGTTCAGTAACTTGGTATATACTAAGTATGTTTAGGTGCAATAGTAAAGTCTCAGGATCGATGCTGTATTATTAATTTGGAAATTCTTCAAAGCGGTTGCGTCTGGAAATGTACGAAAGACGGCAATACATCATTCACTATTGCTACGCGGCTACGCAATCCAAATGAAATGTATTTTTTATCGCATTTTAACTGTCTGACGCAGCAGCATTGCAGTATCTTAGGTTCGATTACCGATTTGGGCATACTGTAATAAAATAATCTGACAATATATGTTTAATTGCAGCACAGAGAAACTGCCCGATAAATGGCAATGAGCTCGCCAACCATTACGTGAGACCTAGAACTATGTATCTGACGAAATTACGGAATGCCTACTCCATCCGATATATATCTATTGTATTAGGAGAGTCACCTGTAAAGATAGTTGGTTATATGGTAAAAATTAAATAAATAAATAAATAAAAAATAAATAAATAAAAATATCTAGGTGCAAAATTATGTCCCTATATGTCAGGCAACACTCAGTACGCACTTACACGCAGCTTCGTCTAGAAATGTACCGAAAACCGCAATAAAGCCATGCACATTCGCTTTCACTACAGCTCACACGACGTAATCAAATTATAGGTTGAAATTCAAAAAATATATCTCTATTTATCCGCTTGCACCGGTCTCTACGACCGCTGTCAATCCGGTTCTACGTCAAACCGAGTCCAGTTACAAATGGCCCGGATCACTGGTCGGCTTTCCAATGTAGTTCTGCGTACTGGCGCGTAATACGAGCAATACGATTTACGCGATGGCACGACCGACTAATGGAGTGCGAGATGTGCTGTAATTAGTCAGTGTATCGAATCGCGTTTATGTATTACTTTGAATAATACATCTCTGTAGTAATGTTATGACTGTGAAGTAATTTTGATGGAGTTTGACTACAGCGCTCGATATAAGTGTGTTCTTGATCATGATTACGTCAGAAGTATGAAAAGTTAAAATAACAGCCGAATGATAATTATCACAATTTACAACCTAGAGAGATAACAAAACTCCCTTTACACATATTTAAAAGCAGACTCAAAACATGGCTACTAGAAAATAGATTTTACAATTTTAAAGAATTGATTATAGCTATAAGAAAAAATATATAAATGTTATTGATATTTTAATTTTCGTAATGTGTTGAAATAAGCATACGTATAGTTAATAAATATGTAATTTAGTAAAAATATTACATAAATTATTTTTCTTTTACATTTCGTCTTAGGGCGAGATGTAGTAGTTAAGGCGTAATAAACAAACAAACTCACATTTGCATTAATAATATTAGTTGGCATTTACGCTAAATCTAACAGTATAGTATCCGATTGATTTTCGGAACACGATAATGTCCGCGAAGAAGATTCGGGAGAATGCCTATCCTGCTACAGTCAGGGCATAATAATTTAACGCATATTTGACTATCTAATCTGAAAGCGATATTCAAATGATAGTACGTGCGTCGCACTGGCATTCGAATGTCATTCGAATATTATAAAAGGATTACAGACATTCAAATATTCTATATTTTCCAGTGACACGTCCATCGCTTACTTAGTTCGACTCCACGAAAGCCGTTTTCGTTTAATGGGTCATTAAAAAAGTAAGTGAGTTGCGGACACAGGTAGCGGATTTAGTTCATGCATGGGGTGAAATATTCTTAGAGCAACATAATGCTTGTCCTGGTGTAGGTACTATTACGCCGATACATACGTTGCTTTATTGCTGTTAAAATTCAGTATGGTTTCTTAAAAAGCAAAATGTCTTAATAACATATAATATAATTTGCTCAAATTTTTCGATCACATTCGTCCGTGTTTCATTCCGAATGGATTAATTGATATTTTCAGCCAGGAAAATAGGTAGCCGTTTGATCCCTTAAAATATTGAGGCCAATTACGGTCACCAATTCGACAAGCATTAAACGTAAATGGCGAAGTTTTGAGCCAATTCTTCGTGCTATCTGTAGCACACATGAAGTAAAGTTATAATTTTTATAAACCTTACCATGTAGTGGTCCGGATGATGTAGTACTTGAGTGTGACTTTGAAAGAAAGATATTCGAAGGAACTTCTTGGTAATATTTTGTTCGCCTCAAAGTTTTGGATAGACATTTGTGGTATTTGCCTTCGATCAATAATAAATGTATTATTGATCGAATGTATTTACATTAAGAACAACAGATTTTGATTAAGCTGCGTGACATTTAAGGTGTTCAAAACGTTAAGTTACTACCTTTGCTAATAGACCATAACAGGCTTGCTTTCTATGACGAAATATGAATGTAAAATACTTCTACCTTATATCAAGGGTGCTGAATTATATAAAGGTGTAATTGTAGTACTTACTAAACCTGTCACATTTAGTAAGGACTACAAATTATCATACAGTCATATTCATTAAAATGCGACAGATTTTCTAAAACAAATATTAACTGCGCCACTGAAAATATCCATTTCGGGAAGGAACTTGCAAAGGAAAACAATGGACATAAACAATACATAGCTATTATATTTAGCTATTATTTTAAAACGAACCAACTATTTGTGGATTCCACAAATATATGTAACGTTTATTGAACACAACCACAACACTGCTGATAGTGGAGAAGTGAACACTTAAATCATCTTGCCATCCATGTTACCTTGGTCATAGAACCACATTGATCGCTCTGTTTCCAATTCAATAACTCAGCTGTTAACTAGTGCATTATCCACGAGAGCGATGGTGAAAGTATACCCTGGGGGAGAAAGCCACAACTATGAGTAATGGTAATGAGGACCAAGCTTTCTATGAACCATATGTGTACTTGTTCAGAATCGTTATAACGATTTTCACTTATAAGTAATTAGCTCGAGTGCCTCGTCTCGTCTCCGATTTAGCTGCCGTTTTTGGTTTTCGGATGAGCCTATTTTTAGGACGATTCCTCGGTATAGCAGTGGTAGTAAATCTGCTGCTGCGCATCACATCTTGATTGCAATAGATACACCCTCTATTACGTGGGAGGTAGGACTTACAACCATAGCTGGAAAATATAGAAAAGCGGGTGTAATATATCTACGTGCCGAGGATAACCTCACGCCTATAAAGGCGTGAGGTTATGTATATGTTTATGAGCGACCTTGTTGCAATTCTCTTTGCGTGGCAGTAAAATCTGTTACTGAGAAAAGGCGTAGAAATAGTAACACTGTTACTGCCTCTCAGCCAGTAAGTAAGGGTCGACTCAGATTGAGCGGCAAAATGCGTGAGCACTTTATAAATGTCAATATAATATGATCCTTATCCTATCAAAATATAGTTCAAAATCGTATACAAGAAGTATAGTCTAGTCCAGCGGATGGCAGCAGCATTCGAACATCCTCTTCGCGACTGCGCGAGCGTTTTCTAACACGCTCGAACTTGCGCGATTATGTTTGTCCAACGCATCGACTGACAAAGGTCTTCCGAATACCATTCAGATACCGTGTGCTAGCGTTAGAGAGTACACGTAGCGAGAGCGAAACCTTTTAAAATTTGATGACGAGTAATTGATTAATCGCACTGAATTAATTCGCGAGCTACAAGCGCCCACAGGTGTATCCGTGAAACTGCTTTACGCTACGTGTGCGTGGTGGCTAAGAACATATTCGAGTTCGTGCATTTTGCCGCTCAATCTCAGGTGACCTTTAGAGTGAGTGGCAGAGGCTCACATAATTACGCCACCTATTATTTTTTCATCTTGTCTATAATTCCTTTGCCTTAAAGTCAGTAGACACTGAAAAGTAGTCCGTGCTTATCAGTGTGACAGCTTATAAATTGGGCTGATATTATTCTGTATTTGTTACTATCTATTTAAGAAAAAATTATTGCCGCACTAGAAAATATCCTGTGTTGCGGGAGACTACAAACATTCAAACAACAGACACAAGAGACACCCGACTCGTAACAACCTATTTGTGGATCACACAAAGTTTTGTTTCCTATGGAAATCGAACCCACAACACTCGGCTCAGCGGCAGCGGCGAGGCGACCACTTAAACCACTACGCTATCCGTGCAGTTTATAGAGAACACTTTGCTTGACCCAGGTATCGAATCCAAGATTTATGATCGTTTACGAGCATATGGTCCAATTTGTACTATACCAACGAGACAGTTTTAAACACGTCTATAATAAAAAACATAACAACTTAACCATAAAACGAGACTTGAACTTGTGGCCTCGTTATACCAAGCCTTATACGAATATAGCATTTGTTAGAAAGATCTCAATATAGGAGTGCCTCAAGGCACGCGTGTGGATCCAATCTTCGGCTGTACAGTTCCATTGGCTTACTATTATTGATAAGGAAACAGGTAGCCGGTAATAGAGTGCATCCCTTGTTCTATGTGATTCACACACATTGTCGAAATACTTTGTTTTATATTCGGTTGAAATGTTCAGATTGGAACCGATTGCTAATTAGTAAATTCGACTAAGGCCTTTGACTGCATAACGAATGAGAGTTATCAAGTGACTTTGACAGCTCATCGTTTTCGTCTTCATTGATCCCGTACTATGAGTTTACGATTGTGTTTGCAATCGTGTCGTCCTGGGTTCAATCTCGAGTAATTTTTATGAGATTTCCCTTATAAAAATTTTTAGTTAACAAAAGGCTCCTATTACATGAGCTAAAAACATAAAAGACAGCTGACGAAACATGGGTGTAAAATGACGTTAGTCCATGTATGTATTATTTATGTGATGATAGTTTTAATAATTGACTCTTTTTAATATCGACGTGTCCTATAAATTTTAACATTTAATTACTAAAAAACCTAGAGAACTATTCGCAGCTTTAATTATGAGACTATATTACTAGTAATAAAATAAAACCTGTCTCTCAAATTAATTTCATTGATTGTTCCACAAATTCGTTGTTTTAAGATGTTACACAGTTTCTCTGCGCAATAATAATCTGATCCATGTGTTTTAAAATTATGTTGTAAATAATGTCATTTGTACACGATTCGGGTAGCATAAGGTTAAGGTTGTTGCGCGGGTTTTATGTGTTCTAGAATTGGACGCGAACCATTCCAGCTAACTCGCGCATGTACCTCTACTCGAGCATCTACTTGCCAAACGGGATGAGCACTGATTTGCTGACAAGAGCAGCAACCGCATCTTTGAGAAGCCCATACTACTACTAGATTGAATAGAACAAACTATCATACATATATTTTGGATAGAGCATTTTAGTAAGGCAAGCTAGTATTTCGACTATATTTGAAAATACTGTCTGCACGAATGGACTGTTTCTATTAAGAAAATGTCTCGCATGTAACCATAACATTAATTCTTAGACTTAATATTTCGGAAGAGCGGAGTTTCCTATCACAAGCATAATTTAGCTTCCTCTAGAAAATGAAATAAACATTTTATTTCAATTATGGCAGTATAATATACAAAGAATTACGACAAACCTTCAACTAAAGGCAACAACTCTTTTGCAACCTTTAAATTAAACATCCTTAATATATGGTACATCACGCCAATCACGCTCCGTGACTCAGATCTTAAAAAGTTCAGAGGTCTTACCACCATTTATGATAGCACTAGCAACCCGCCCCGGCTTCGCATGGGTAGTACAAAATCTAAACAAATTATATATAACAATCTAACCTAACTGAAACCTTCCTCATGAATCCCTCTCTATTGTTGAAAACCGCATGAAAATCCGTTAAGTAGTTTTTGAGTTTATTGCGAGCAAACGCAGCGGGGTACGTTGTGTTAAAATACATCACTACATAGTGATGATTACCATTCCATGCTTGGGATGAGACAACGTGTTACATGTTATATAGCTTTGTCTCAATCTGGCATTGGTGTTAAGGCTCCGAAATTAAGTATTATATTACGATACATATTGTCAAACACAGATATAAAGAAATGCAATATCACTACGCAAACACAAATGCTAGTTCATTTCAGTTTGGAACTGCTTCGAAACGCTTTTACAAGGAACACGCCTGAAGAATCTGCTAGAGCAACGATAGCTCAGTGGGGAGATCAACAGACTGCAATGCAGAGGGTCTCGGGTTCGAACCCACGTCGCGCACCATTGACTTTCGGAAGTTATATGACTTTTCGAAATTATGTGCGTATTGATTGACAATTTTATTATCGCCTGCTCCGTGCCTCGGAGAGCACGTTAAGCCTTCGGTCCCGGCTGCCATGAACATCTATGGCAGTCGTTATTGGGAAGTCAGTGCCCTATAATATCCTGACACTAGTCTAGCCTTAGGGTATCGCTAGCCTTCGGGTTGCGGAGGTCAGATGGCAGCTGCTCCGTGTAAAAACTGATGTCCAGTCAAATCCGGTTAGACTAGAAAAGCCGACCCCTAGTGACTTGGGAATAATAAAGGCTAGGGAGAAGAAGAACGCCTGAAGAATCTGCTGGCAAAAGTAAATTGCATCGTTTTCTGCGCAATAGTGAGGATAATGAATATATAAGTATACATAATCATTATCCTCACTATAAATGAATACGCTAGAGTATGCTACCACAGCTTATGCCTAATCTATAATATTCTAATGAAGAGAATGACTAATGCTTATTCCGTTTCCTTCAGACAATTCACAGTATCAGCACGTTACCTTGTACTGTATCTTGTACATAGACAAATTCGCCACTAATATGAGGGCCCTAAAAATTATAAGCCTACAACATAAGCGCGAGTTCGTCTTGTCGCAAAAATATGCGCATCATGAGATTTTGGGTTTAATTTCCGGTTGGACAAAAAGCGTTTTTGGATATTTCCAGTAAAATTTTTTTAGGTAGACTCTTAGGCAATAGGCTCACCTCCTATTGCGTAGGGTTTAAAACAAAGATGGCGATATATGTTGTTGTAATACAACTACGCCAATCCTTTCATATACATATCTACATAAGATTCACGCCTGTTTCCCAGAGGGGTAGGCAGCGACTACGGATTTCCATTTGCTACGATCCTGACACACTTCTCTGGCTTTATTCACTTTCATCACATTCCTCCTACGCGCTACAAGAATGTATGTTAAAATAAATAAATAATTATTATTACAAAAAAATATTATTATTATGCATGATATATACAAGGTAAAACATGTCATCATCTCTCTGCTTAATCCTTTTGCCGATATGAGCATGATGTTTTCGTATGGTATTTGATATAAATAGGACATCGTCTAACCTTCGCCTTCGGTAGTATCGCGTTGGATCGGCCCCGTTTTAAACCTGAAACCTGAATGACGTAATCATACCGAGAATGCGCAAATTAGTTGTTTTCATAGAATCGTGCGGTATTTTATCCGTTTCTTAGAACCATATGTCCTGTATTGAACGAGCGCACTATTGGAATCGTATTGCGGTGTATAATATATGAAATCCACATTTTTTTACCAAGGACAGCGGTAGTAGTAAATATTATATACTTGTTTTATTTATTAAACAAATAGCAAGATTATGCTCGCCGCTCTGCTCGCGTAAATGTAGATAGATAATGTCAATTTTCTTACCCTCAGAAACAGTATTTTTTCTGGATGAAAAGTACCCTATGTCCTTTTCTGTTCCCCTGACAAGGTGTATGCGAAATTTCAGGATGATCGGTCGAGTAGTTAAGGCGTGAAAGCGTAACAAACAAACAAACTCTCATTCGCATTTATAATATTAGTAAGGATAAATGTATAGCTAGCAAAATGTAGCTGGAAACCACTTTTGACACAAACAAACCCATCGGCAAAACAAGTACAGACCGGAATACAGGCAGCACCTCTTTTGTAGATTTCCAACTCACTTTCATTTTTGACAAATTATTTATTCATTCATCGTATCGTAACGTATAATAAATCGACGCCCAATTACAATACATGTTCGTCGCATGCACCACAAAATTATTCAGAAATGTAAACAATAATTGTACATCATACGTTTGTTATTACATTGAAGTACTGAATGCATTTGAATTCATCAAGTCAGTAATAAATATTAGAATGTATATCAATATTGATAAAAAATCTGTTATAAATTATTTTAAATATACCTCGAGATTCACGCTTATTGCTCTGCTTTTTAAGATTGTTGTTTGATGATATAGGCACCATTTGTAACGGTGTATACAAACTCTTAAGTTGCCTATACTGTCTAATATATTAAAGCTAAGTAATTTGTTTGTTTTTTATGTAAGCGTCTTGATCCCTAAAACTACTGGCCGTACTTGAAAAATATTTTTCCGTGTGATAGCTCATTTCTTGAGAAGCTATACAACATCACGCTACGAGCCATGGCAATCGAGCAGTTATCATAAACATAGATGATCTGCAGGGAACAGCTAATATTAGTATAGATGCCACTGCTTAACTTTTACCAGCGAACGATACATAACATTGATGCCAATATCTAAATAAGGACTTACGACAGACTATTTACCCGAAAATATTTAACGTACAAATATAAAACAAAATTTCTGACCATTAACTCATTCGTTCCGGTCCATTAGACCCCGTATTCGCGCGAACGCTTTTTGGTAAACGCATAACATGGGTTAGTTAATTGCGATTATTGTTACCGATCCACCCACATAATGATCCGGAAACGATCATTCATATTCACTATTGGCTCGATCACTATCACGCATTACATCGATTGATTGCATATGTCCAAAAATATTATCTAGGTCAAGTAGTCTTTCAGGTAGAGACAAAGAAATTGCCCGACTTATCGGAAACGCCTGGAGATCTTGCATCGACTAGTAGTAGATGCAGGATCTCATGCAAGGAGACCTTGAACATATACATTCTTCCCATTCTTACATATGATGCACAAAAATGTACAAGCAAATGCGCAGCAGAGGCTGACCAGTCAAAGATCCGCGCTACAGGTTCGTCAACGAGCCATAGAGCGTGGTGTCCTAGGTGAACGGTTAACAGACCAATTATAAATTTCATAATAAGTTCCAAAACACAGATCGCAGATGTCACCCAGAAAGCCGCAAAACACAATAGAATTGTTCCGGACACGTTTGTCGCATGTCGAAGGTGCTTTGGGATAAAATCGGCACAGACTCGATCCCAGATGTCGCTGAGCGGCAACTTGGTAGACCGAGGTGATGTTGGCGGGACAGTTAGCTATAGGAGAGACTGGTGCAAACTAGCGTACAAGGAGCTGTGAAAAAGCGATAGAAAGTCTTTTGCCCTGCAGTGGGACAATACAGACTGAAAATAATAACATTGGTTAAATATTCGCTGAGACACGAATAAATCGCTTTATCGTAAAACGATGAAGATGTATCCTGCGTCGAAAGCATTGAAAATTAAAATAGTGACTGGGTCGAATGATAATTGAATATTCGAATGATATACCTATTGATATAAACTTATGTAATAATTAATGTAGATATCAATATCATATAACGTTCAATACTTTTAATATATTTGTTAAGCAGCTTTTTAAAGAAGCTGCCACATTTCGTTACCGCTGTGTCGCGGAGAAATCAATCAATATTGAAAACGATTTTTGAATTACACATAAACTTTGTCTCGTGCGATTATGGGGCTCGCAATAGTCGGTGCAGCATTATAATGATCATATAAACCAATGCGCTATTCGTGTATAATTTTAAAATTACGTCAGCTTAAATCATTATTTACATCCATAGCCTCATAATAAACCCGAAGGCAGAGATTACACACATTACGCAAGCTCTGACTTTTCGATTTTCAAAGTAATAGAAAGCAAGTATATTGCCATCTAGGTACAGTTCCAAATTCCAAAAAAAATTGTAGTGTTGGATAGCTCATTTATCGAGGAAGGCTATAAGGCTATATAAAATCACGCTACGACCAATAGGAGCGGAGCAGCAATGAAAAATGTTGCAAGAACGGGAATAATTCTCTTATGTGAAGCAAACGAAGTTGCGCGAATCAGCTAGTCACTAAATAATACCATGTTATTTATAGCACGATTTGAAGTAAGCTATGATTTAGGGCTATTAATAGCATGCTTATTCAAAGTACAGCTTATAAGCATTATTCATATTAACACTTCATGTTAAAGGAGAGCGTTTGATTTACACGTAGTCGAGCGACGAGCCGTCTTTAACAAGGTCAGTGTTAAGGTCACTGAATGTAACTACGCATGTCACGGCCACCGTTTTATTTTCTACTAGATATTACTTACGGCTTCGCTCGCGTAAATGTAAGTTAGGTTAATAACTGTATCTACTTTTTTTTGGATGAAAGGACTCTGTACTTTTCTGTTCCCCTGACAACGTATATGCGAAATTTCATGATGATCGGTCGAGCAGTTAAGGGGCGAAAGCGTAACAAAGAAACTCACAATCGCATTTATAATATTAGTTGGTATTAGGTTTTACAGTATAGCCTTGCTGGTCCCGTGTCTCTTAGTATTATGTTTGAAAACAATCGCCTAAGGTACTAGCAGAAACACTACTATATTTAGGTTCCAAGAGGATCAGCTAATTGCGTCTTGCAAACACTTTTCTGGACTCAGTGCTGTTACTGAAGTACAATAGATTTATCCGGCGGCCTCAATGGCGTAGTGGTTAGTGTAACCGAGTGCCACGCCTGAGATCACGGGTTCGATTCCCACACAAGTCAATCATTTGTGTGCATGAACATGGATGTTTGTCTTGGTCTGGGTGTTTCTTTGTATAAAATGTATGTATTTACAAAAAAAAAGTATATAATATGTATGTTCATCCATTGTTTAGTACCCATCGTACAAGCTCTGCTTAGTTTGGGTTAGATGGTGTTGTGTGTATGTGATAGAATATTATTATTATTTAATCAAGACGATTGGCAGTAACACGACGTAAATTAATATTCCTAGGAAAAATAAAACTTCACCTTCCGTTTTTTTTTGTATATTTGTATATTTATATATATCTGTTACGATTGTTTTCTAGCAAAATGTTCATATATTTTCTACAAGTAAATTTTCACGCACGAAACCCAGCTTTAGCATCCGCCTCGAACATTCGTGCGATAAATCTGAAATCTATGATAGTATTGACTGTCAGGCAGTCAGTAACCTTAAAATACCGTGAGAACAGTGAGAACTAGTCAGATTGCTAAGTCAGCGGATGGCTGCCTTTGCCTTAGGAGAATTTAGTGGATTGTGAGGCATATGTATGTATATCTAAGGACAGATAGATTATAGGACGAAAGCCACTACCGAACTGCCAAGCATAATTTTCGAGTTCAATCGAGTTCCAGTACATGTTGATTTTTCGAGGTTACGTGTGTAGCATAGTTAATTATCTATCTTTAAAGTAAAGGGAAATATCGTACAGCAATCTACATGTCTAGGATATTTCTATTATGATTTTTTTGCTGTGTGAGATCTCTTTTTGCTATTGCCAGTTTTTTGGAGACCGCTACAAAATAAGTCGCCCATTCCTTTAATTGCTCATATTAACACACTATGTGGCTTTTATTGTTCGTGTTATAGCGGCAATAGAAATACACACTCTGTCGAAATTTCATCTCTCTTAATCTATTACAAAGCCTACTAAATAATAATGTCCTCCAGACCGAATTTCGGTCACGGCGGCCAATCTTAACGGAGACTGGCCATCTGCGCAGGAGATATTATAGTGCACAAGCGTGTGCGCAAACACAAGTGTACTCTCTGTTCCCTAATTCTCATGATCCGATGGGACGGTAATCCGACACGACCGGAGAGAGATCAGGCGCAGGACCAACAGCTTTACGTGCTTTCCGAGGCACGGGGGTGTCTAACACCGCCAACTTCCTAACTCCGGGCTGCTATTGAGATTTCTTAACAGAAAAACCCAATAACTTTATGTAGGCCCGACCCGGGATTCGAACCCGTGACCTCATGCACAGCAGTCGCATTCACTACCGCTGCGCCACGGAGGCAGTTAACAATAGGGTGCCCTTGGTCCATTCGGGTACTAAACCCTTAAGATTGACAATTAGATTCCTACCGTTGTGATTGTCAGTCCAATGACTAACTATTGGGGTACAGCGTTCTTAAATAGTGTATACGTAGGTATGATTTAATCTGTGTGTAGGCACAATAAGCTTGTAAATATTATAAGCGTTTGCTAAACAGCTGTATAAACCGCGTTACACCCACATATTAACAATAGCACGTATGTGTGCTTCACTTCTAGTGTGTATGTGTTAGGGCTGCCAAGTGATCGGATCAATATATTATTAAATTATTAGCAGTGGTAGTAGTCAGCTACTTAAATATTAAAAAGTCTCTACTATTAGCTATAAACACAAATGAAATATGCAAGCAGCTATATGCAATTATACAAGTGATACGTAATTACAATGACGGTATGAAATAAACTGATTACCCGCTAAATATTAGGTCTTTAACTATATGACATTGTTGTATATGTCCTACATCTAATTTCGTGCATTCTGTACAAAATGCAAAGGTTATTTTAGTATTCACTTTGCTTATATTTCGAGAATAGACTATAAATATTATTAATAACAACCTTTTATACAGTTCGTATTTAAAGTTATATGGTTAAGTTCGTTATCATTATTTCAATTCACTATAATTACATGATGATTGTTTATTTTGTTAATTTAAGATAAAACATTGTCACTAATCAAAAGATATCTAGTTTTGCTAACAGTATCAGTAATTGGTTACAAAATAAAGGAGTGATAAATATTTTAATTTGTCGCCGCCGAATATATTTTTATCCCATCGAATCTGTAAGACTTTATGCATATGCGTTCTTGATAAATGAACTTGTGAAATTGCCAACCCTAATATGTCAGTTTGTGTGTGTATGAGTATCGCTTGGTCGCCATTGTGATTAAAAGAGCACAGTTCATTACCTCAAGTCGTTAGCATCATTAAGATGATTTATATTAAATAAATTGACGTTTATAAGCTAAAAGGTAATATTTATCTTTATTATTGTAGGTATAATGGTCTCAGCAATATAATATATATCGTAAAGATCACAAAACTTTTGTTAATTCGTAAAAAAGCAAAATGACATTGGGTGTATGTAAGAGTTCTGTATTGCATTTAATTAAACTAATAATTGCCAATCTATTTTTCAGAAACAACAGCAAAAAGGTTATGCATGGTAGTAGACGACTGCAGGCACTATCGACTTTTGCCTCTTGTTGACAGACGCTTTATGCTGGATATAAGTTCTTATTTGATGTATTGCGTGATGGCTTTGAGAGTCCTAAGTTCTTATCCACAGTTCAGTTCAATACACCTATAACACGTACTAGGAATACTACACTTTTCTCGGTATATCATCAGCGCACAAATGATGGTAGCAGCTCAATTGTAGCGCGATTACTTCGAACTTACAACAATAGATGCAGCGAAATTGATATCTTTGATGATTCTTTATGTCTAAAATATATTCGAAAGTAGCATTATTGGTGACCTGATCGTAAATTCCTGTTACTGATCATCTGTCTTATTATATAAAACTTTTAGTGTTACTTAGTGAACTTACTTAGAAATCACAATTTTATACCTCATATTCGATTGTCGTGGAACTTTGTAATTGGCTTAGAGTTAGTCTTAAGAAAATTTAATAATAATAATAACCCGTCTGGGTAGTCGTAATCTCATCATGAGACTAAAGCGACCTCGAAGGGCTACTTTAGTTTTAAAATAACATCTTCACCTTGTGATATAAACAAAAAATGTATCACCGGGTTTACTTAAAGCGCACAAACCGCAGGGCAGCTTGTGGCGACCTGAATGTGAATGGTGACACTGCCGTCCTGAATGCCTCAGAGAGTCGGTTAGGGCCTTGTCTCCGGTTTGCCTTCGCTGGTTGGCTGGGGTGGAACTTCAAGAGCGCCCGTAGGGCTCTCAACCTTGGCTTGCCTTGGTCGGTCGGTCAGAAGCGGGCCGCTAGAGTTATATGCTTGTAGTGGAAGTGTCATTTTCATGGGCATAACTATGGGGAAACTCGTTCCGGGTCTCCGTTGTCACGAGACTCGTGATAGTAAAACCGGCGCCGCACCGCTCGACATACCTAGCCGCTCACACCAATGTTGCCTTCTACTGCCTTGAAGGCTTGTATGCATAGTGGTGGTTATTTCAGGAGGCCCGTCTAGTGAGTTAGTGAGTCACTGTCTGCTTCTCCGATTGATGCTATTTGAGTATTTAGGCAGACGCCATTTTTCATCTATATCTTTCATTATACCAGCCCACCAAACACCCATCCCCAATACCCAGATTTATTAGGTTCCATATGTAGCATTAGTCTCCTACACTTGCCGCGACTAGTGTCTCGGTAAGTGTCCCATCTCACTCTAAATTAAAACTCTCGAGGGGCCTCGTCCCCGTGTAAGCCTCCCAAAGGGCCCGGTTTTTCCTAACGCATTAGAAAAATACCCGTGAAAGAGAAATGAATAATATATTCTACCACATTCACACAACACCATCTAGCCCAAACTAAGCAGAGCTCGTACTATGGGTACAAGACAATGAATATACATATTATTATATACTTTTCTTTTGTGAATTTGTAATGTATCTTCGTAAAATAGCTGTAGAGTTTCAAAATCAAAATCAAAATAAATTTATTCAAGTTAGATTACAAGGTAACACTTATGAATATCAAAGTTACACGTAAATTTTTCCTGTGAATTTAAAGTGTACAATAATATTTCGCTTACAAATCATAACTGTAAGGTGCTGCAACCATTTCTCCATGAACTACTACTGAACATACTCAAGCATTTGATAAAATTTGATGTTAGCCTCTAAAGCAGCAGTATGGTAAATAGGTGCATCCACTTACATGTACATAAATAATCAAGACAAGGCATGATTGTAGTCCGTAGTCTAATCTAACTGTTTAAATAAAAATTTAGTAAGTAAATTATCGAATTCCACCAAGGACGACCAGTCACCACAAGTAGCACCCGTTCACGAGTACGACACACGGGCCAGCCATCGCCCCCCTCCTTTCCTTAAAATAAATAAATATATAGTCTTACGCCCTATGTCGTTGAAGGCGTAGCCAGTGGAATTTAAGGTTGTATTACACCCACATTTCGCCAAGTACCTATGGTTTTAGGTATACCATATAGTAGGGGGCGAGCCTATACCTGTTATCTGGTACAGTTCTGACCTTGGTGCTACTACTGAGATTACTTATGACAGGAAACTCTATAAAACTTTGCCCGACACGGAAACCGAACTCGTGAACTCATGCAGCAATACGCTACCGCTCCGGCACAGTCGTAATGTTACATAGAAATTAACCTACTGTCACGTTTTTATTACATCAAGGCATTGAGACGACCAACATCTTGGTATCCTCGTGAACGTTGCTGCTAAAAAGCAAACGAACCGTCAGGGAAACTGTAAATATAAATAGTTTATTTAATAACAATAGTACATTTAAAAGCTAAACCGCGATTAATCAGTATACTAACTAACATTACAAATGCGAATATAAGTTTGTTTATTACACTTTCACGCCTTAATTCCTTGACAGATCATCATGAGATTTCGCATACACGTTGTCAGTGAAACAGAATAGGACATAGAGTCAGTTTCATCCAAAATAAAGGAATATTTCTGAACTAACATAACCCATACTACATTTACGTGAGCGAAATCTGATAACTGAAAACGTGTATTAACGCGATCATGATCGGTATTTCCATTTCCATTATATGCCTTTTTAAATTCTTGAAGTTTGTGGTCACAAGCCGACTTGAGCGACAATATTAGGCTTACGTCAGGTAAATGTTCCTAAATCCTTCTTCACATTTTGTTTTTTTTCATCATGCGCCGCAAAATTATAAAGTAATTATCTATACTAATATTATAAACAAGAAAAATTAAATTTTGTATGTTTGTAAGGATTTAACTCAAAAACTACCCAACCGATTAAAAAAATTCTTTCACTCTTTCAAAGCTATATTATCAGCGAGTAACATAGGCTTAATATTATTTATAAAAAAGTACTGTTGCTGTCCTAACCTACTTTTACGCAAGCGAAGCCGCGGGTAGAAGCTAGTTCCGTATAGAGTAGTTTAATTCCATAATATTGTCTTATGTTTACGCGAATATTATACATTGAAATTAAACACTTTATACGGATTTTGTCACATTGTTTAATTTACTATAAAACACTTTTATTACATAATTTTGAAAACTCTAACACTACTATTATTAAACTTTACTACAATTTAAGCTATTTAAATTAATTAAAACTATTTATTTTTAAGTTTACACTTTGCCCCGACGTTTCGGATACTTTACTTTTATTACATAATTAGCCATGTTCACGAGGAGAGGTCTCCCCGTGAACATGGCTAATTATAAAATAATAATAATAATAATATATTCTGTCACATACACACAACACCATCTAGTCCAAACTAAGCAGAGCTTGTACTATGGGTACTAGACAATGGATAAACATACATATATACTTATTTTTTTGTAAATACATACATATTATACATAGAAATACCCAGACCAAAACAAACATCCATGTTCATGCACACAAATGTTTGACTTGTGCGGGCATCGAACCCGCGACGTCAGGCGTGGCAGTCGGTTACACTGACCACTACGCCATCGAGGCCGATAATTAATTTACAATTATGTAATAAAAGTGTTTTAAAGTAAAATAAACAACGCAACAAAATCCGTATAAAGTGTTTAATTTCAAATTTTAATTCTATGTTTAGTTGCTTAAATTAAAAAGTGAACAAAGCTTGACTGAACCTTATGTTACGAAGTCTATTTGTACTTAGTTGGCAGTTCGTCAAATCTCACAGGTCATTGACTTTGCGGCATTTACCGTGACGAGGTCGTGTACCATAGACGAATCAATAATCAATTTATTGTGTTATGGAGTGTTATGGGGACCCACAGGTAATGTGGAGGTAATATACATGTATATAAAGAGGAAATATTTTTCTTGTTGTTTTTTTTGTTAGTATCGGTTTAGCTTAAATAATAGATAACCGATTCTAAAACTTCTTTCACCATTAGAAAGCTATATTATCACCGAGTAACATATTATTACGATACATTTTTTTTAAATGAACCTCATTTTACGCGAGCGCAGCCGCGGGCAACAGGTAATAAGTGCATTCATTTTATTCAACCATCTGGGTGATTGCACACATTAGGAAATGTACTCATACTACGTGACCCGTTCAGGGGGGTAAAAACTAGAGAGGCTGAACGGGGTTTTGCATTTATTACACGTGGTCACCTCGGGAGGGGAGAGAGTGGTAAAAAATATAAATAGGGTCACGTAATATGAGTACGTTCCCTTACACTACGCGAGCTTACCCTTAATGCAAGTATATTAGTTCAGCTGGAGATATTAACAAGAATCTATATAAAGGCGAAGACAATCCAGTTCAGTTTTGTAAAGAAACCTGCCTGTTCGTCACTTCTCCATAATGTTCTTGAAGATATGTGAAGTCTGCCAACCTGCACTGAGCCGCTGTGGTGCATTACGGCCTAACCTTTCTCATTCTAACAGGCCCTTATCCAGTAATGGGACAGTTTGGTCAAACTAAAACAAACAAACATTGGTATTCCTGCTAATATTATAAATGTTAAACTTTGTGAGGATCGATGGATGGATGTTTGAAAGAAAGAAAAGAAAGAAAACATTATTTCTTGCCACAAATACTAACTACATAATTTTCTTATAAAAACAACAAAACAATTAATATTATGACATTGTTGCAACAAATGGTTTCCATTCAGCTTTGTTGTTGCAATAATTCTGACGTATTACCGCAACGCAGATTTTCAATGGAAATCGTTGCGTACGGATGTCAAGCCAACTGCATGTCCTTATTTCCTTACTAATATTATAAATGTTAAAGTTTGTGAGGATGTATGGATGTTTATTACTCTTTCACGCAAAAACTACAGGACCGATTGCGATTAAATTTCGTATGTAGATAGCTGGAGACCTGGATTCCCACATAAACTACTTTTTATCCCGATATTCCCACGGGAACGGGACTTACGCGGGTAAAACCGCGGAGAAATACTAGTGATATATAATTTCATTACATAAATAAAAGTAAGAATAATAATATAAAGAATACACAAACAACAAACTAAAAGAATAAAAGACAAAAACTCTGGTCTACTACATACTTAATATCTATGCATTAATGTCTCATGCGGAGATCTAACCCCCAACACACCGCATCGGGCAGAGGCGAGGCACTCACAAGCGTACGTTTTTTTACTTTTTCACGCAAATACTACCGACCGAATTTGTTTATACATCAGAATATCATATAGGCTACTAACATTCTATCTATCTTAACATAAATCTACACTAACGCGAGCATAGCCCCGGGCAAAACCTAGTATCATTATATGGATACAAATCAGGTCATGCAATTACATTCTGATGTACTTAATGCTGACGGTAGTCCGAAACTCGGCGCTACGGTTGACTAAATGGACGTAACGCAAATCCTCAAAATTAAGGTAGTTCAGGAAAATGCATTCCGAGTAATGCCGGTGACGCGTTCACTGCTTGTCATGTCCACTAAAGTCCATTCGTCGGCCTTAATGGCGTATTGGTTAGTAGTATTTAGCTTTTATAATAAATGGTAAAAACTAGCGTTTACGATTTAATCTAGACAATGTACTTGAGCTTCGATTACAATATCAATTGCTAACATATCAAGTTCATGAGTATACTTGAAATAGACAATCCAGTTGTCAATAAGTTACCATCAAAAATTGCTTTTTATTCTTCAGACTGCCTAGTGCGAATTAGTTTTACGTTAACGCGATCGACAAGTTTATGACGTTCGGCGCTCCGATTGGTCCGCTCCAAGCTCTTAAACAATCAGAGTACCAAACGAAGTAAAACCCTCTTCTCAGAGTGAGAAGGGTTAGGCCATAGTCCACCACGCTGTCCCAGTGCGGGTTGGCAGACTTTACATATCTTCGATAACATTATGGAGAACTCTCAGACATGCAGGTTTCCTCACGATGTTTTTCTTCACCGTTAAAGCAAGCGATAATTAACTATTTTAATACGCACTTAATTTCGGAAGGTCTGAGATGCGTGCCCGGGGATCGAACTCGAGTCCTCTGCGTGGCCTTTTTTTTAATCTTAATCTGTTCTATATCGATATTAGGTATAAAGTTTAAACAGCGCATATATTTGAGTTCGTTTGTATTACTAATAAGAGTTGCAGTAACTAAATATCATTCGTTATTTTCAAAGGAATACACATTTTTATGAATTTCTAAGTTACTCAGCGTGTACTAAAATTTTACTTAGCAAGAAAATCTCCCCGTGACTATGGCTGCTGGAAAGCAACCGAAATGTCGGGGAAAGTGTAAACTTAAATACAAATAGATTTAATAGTTTTAATAATTTAATTAGCTTAAAATTAGTAAAGTTTAATAGAAGTATAGTAGTGTAACAGTTTCTAAATTATGTAATAGAGTGTTAAATAAACAACGCGATAAAATCCTTATGTAGTAGTTTAATTTCAATGAAGAAAATTGAACACTGTTTATAATTATTTGTACCAAACTGTATTAGTTACGTTTATGAAAATATTTTTTATTAAAAAGCTATATGATTAAATGTTTTAAAAACTAAAATAATATTCATGATGATAATATAAATATGTTATATGAATTTCATATTTTAACAAAATTATAGATTTTCAACATACAAACTGTTTACAACCCATTTCAATGTTATCAGCGCCAGAGTCATTATGGCTATGTGTTAATGAACATTATCACACGTAGCTAAGCTTTATAAGTCTCAATCGTAGTTGTTAACTATCATTCCGCTCAATAACCGCGTGCTCAGTGCTCAAACCAGTCAGTTTATAATAATAACTTCGCCATCATGGACCCAGATATGGTCGTGCCTGTCTGTCAACTTAAGAAGAGATGTGGCACGATGGGAATTAGGAGAACGACTATCATTTCGTACCGTGTGCCAGGACATCTATGATTTGGACATTGAAACAAATGAAAAAAATTAATTTATTTTTGACATACTTAATGAAAATAGGATCTCGGTGAGAATTGAAGAGCACCAACTTGATTGGGTTGGATTTACTGGTAACTATGAACAGGAAAAAGAAAGATTGCTCGCGGTGTTGAACAAGTATCGAATTGCTTATAACAATGATGATAGTTATTTGGAGTTGTGGGACGTAGATTAGCTCAGTGGGAAGACCAACAGACTGCAATGCAGAGGGTCTAGGGTTCGAACCCACGTCGCGCACCATTGACTTTCGGAAGTTATATGATTTTTCGAAATTATGTGCGTATTGATTGACTATTGTCGCTTGCTCCGTGCCTCAGAGAGAACGTTAAGCCATTGGTCCTGGCTGCCATGAACATCTATGGCAGACGTTATTGGGAAGTCAGTGCCCTATAATATCCTGACACTGGTCTAGCCTTAGGGTATCGTTAACATTTGGGTTGCGGAGGTCAGGTTGCAGCCGCTCCGTGTAAAAATTGATACTTATTCAGTTAAATCCGGTTAGACTAGAAAAGCCGACCCCAAGTGACTTAGGAATAGTAAAGGCTAGGGAGAAGGACGTAGATTTTGAGTTTTTGCTTATGAAAATAGACAATAAAATTGCCAAAGATTTTTATCAATGGTACTGGTTTATCAAGCAGATTTGGGTGCTATTCGCCCAATATGAAAAATGGTGGATAAAAAATACATACACGAGGAAATTATTGAAGAATTACGCAATATGGCCACCAGGTCCCTCCAGAAAACAACGACGTGAACATAATACGATGTATGGCAGTTATCAAGCTCGAGGACAGGAAATGGCGCTTTGTAATCAGTCAAGAAAATCTTTTTGAGAGAACCATCGAGCAAAGACAACGAAGATATCCTAACTCCTATGTTGTCGAACAATGGATGAATATGCCACGCACTGACGAAGTATTCAATAATGTTTAAAGCCGTTTACGTGATCTCAACTTTCAAGTACGTTACAAAGTTGTAACGCAAATAGAGGGAGAAGGAGATAGATAGTTTGAGGATCAAGTCCTTATAAGAGAGTTCGAAGCCGTATTGAATCAAAATCGCGCTTTGCGCATTGCCGAATTAGCTGAAAGGATGATTCGCTTAGTATTTTAATAAAGAAATTCAATACATCGGTAAGTTTTTATATTTTTTTACATTAAAATATAGATTATTGTTTTCTCTTTATAAAATTCTATTCCCATATAAGGAATAACCCTGTGTTGTAGGGCACTTTACAAACAACTAACATAAAGAATATTCCAGACTTACGACGAACTATTTGTGGGTCATACAAAATATTATTGTTCCGTGTAGGATTCGAATCCACAATACTCCTCGAAGTGCCAGTGGCGAGGCGATCACTTTAAGCATTACGCCATCCGTGAAGTCAAATATCATTGAGTCATAAATGACATAATTCTATTTTTTTATGACGTTTGAAAGCAACAAAGTTCTATAGTTCTAAAGTCAGCGTAGTTGAGTGCCAAATATAAAGCATGCAGCATCGCATAGCCTTGCAGTGTAAATGTTTGTAGTTATAGATTGAAGTGTTTTATTAAAATATTTCAGGCTATTTGTTATTTCAGCGGGCAATCGAAACAATAAAACACACACTTTAAAGTATATTTTAATTTTTTTTTTAGTTTACTTCATAAAATTGAATCTATAATAATTAATAAAGGCGCGGTCAAACAGCCGGCGTGAGCGGGGCGTGCGCTTGTCCCGCCTGTGTTGTATTGTACCGAATTGTATGAGAGCGTTCACACAGCCGGCGGCAGCGGGGCGGGCACGCGCTGCCGCCGGCGGGTGTCAAGCTTCGCTTTGCTGACGCATGCGTGATACGAACGACATTATATATAAAACCGCGGTCACAGGCATAGAAAAGTGTACGCGTCTTGATGGCCGTTACGACAACCAGCGACGACTTTCTACTAGACTATCGGCACATAGATATTTCTAGAGCAATTGAAATAAAGATGATATTTATTTTCCATATACTCGTAATAGGCACGAGCAATGTGTTATCACTATTGCACAAGGCTATTGCAAGTGATCGTAAGTTTCCATGACCAGTTACCATAAGGCGCGCCATATGCTTGCTAGCCATCATAGTAGCTAGCCAAATAATAGTGAGTTTGAAGAGAAGTTGAGTTTTGTGTAGAGTAAAGAGATTGCCGTGTTCTAATAGAATTGAGTGAAGTATTAATAAACTCTATTTTAGTATTAATTTCATTCTTTAATTTAATATTATTATTCGGTGATTATAAATACTTTGTTATTATAAGTTTAGCTTCTTATATTATTTATGTTTTACGAGATCTATTATATGCCATAAAATTAATTTCCAATGTTAATTGGATATGCCTACTAATATTTTAAAGCCATAACAACTACTCTGTAGTATACTTACCATAGAATACATATTTACATAAATAAGCATATATTTCTTTAAAGAAATTGACATTCAGAATACGTCACATTGATGTCAAAAAAAAATTAATATAAAAATATGTCAAATATAATATAATATATACCTATATATTAAAATATGTCGCTCTATAGATGGAGCGTTTCGGTTACGCGTCTGGAATTCAAAGGTGCAAACAGTTGACATACAATATCATAGTGTCAGAAAAATATATAAAGAACTATTTTCTTATTTATTGCTAAACAGTCTTGAGGATGCTTTATGTGGAGGCGAACACAGTTCAATGCATATTGTTTGTTTAAAGTCTATGTCGAGTTGGAGTACTATTTTGTAATTATTTTATTATTCTACTATAATATAATATAAAATTCTACACATACACACAACACCATCTAGCCCAAACTAAGCAGAACTGGTACTATGGGTACTAGACAATGGATAAACATATTTACATATATACATATATACTATATTTTTTTGTAAATACATACATATTATACATAGAAACAACCAGACCAAGTCAAACATCCATGTTCCTACACACAAATGTTTGACTTGTGCGGGAATCGAACCCGCGACCTCAGGCAGTCGGTTACACTAACCACTACATCATCGAGGCTATACTATATTGTATTAGGTTCTTACAAAGATGTGTCAAGCCTTTTGCGTTAATTAAGCTGTTATATTTAGAATTAACTTATTTTTTTATTGTAAATATTATTATTAAAATGTCTTAGCTCAGACAAATTGCCAGCCTTTCTCTTGAACCAATAGCGTCTCCAATTTGTGTCAAATTTTGTTTATTTTCGCTTCTATTAAGCCATGTATATGCTCAAAACAATGTTGAAACATCCTAAAATAGGCATAAAATGTGTCCTCAAGTGTTTATAACTCTTGACACAGCGCATACGCTGTATATTTCCTTACATATGACGTGATTGATTCAATCCTGAATCCATATCCATTTGCGCTTTTTAAACATAAGCAGAGCCGCGTCCACGTCTGAATCGCTCGACATCAATAATTAAAATAGGTACTAGGCTTTCTATCGCTGTCCTTTCTCACGCTCACTTAGGCTCGCGCTGTGATAATTATGTGTTTGTGGACTAAAAGTCTTGCCTGGATTTTGAGTAGGTCAGCGCGACGTGTATAGACTTCGATGACTGTGACAGCGGCTTTATATTATAGTATTCTAGGTCATACTGCGCATGCGTTAAACCACGCCGAGCATGGCGTGAGCAGGGCGGGAGTGACGTCACCAAACCGCGGCGGGCCGGCGGCGTGCCTGCCGCCGGCCCGACGCGTTTTGGTGACGTCACGCGTGTGCGTTCAATAAATATAAAGCTACCAACCCACAGTGACCGCGATTACTGAAATAATATCTTTAATGATAATATTATGTAATGAAGGCCGAAATAGAAATATAGATAAAATAGAGTTTATTGATCAAATTTTAACTTAAATATATATGTTTGTTAAATTATGCTCATCATCTCATTTTGTCTGGGCCGGGAATATGTTCGGTTTATTAACCTCATAAGTTACCGCGTCAGCAACATACTGCGCCCGCGTCAGCGCATTACAATACATGTACATTTATTTGTTTGAATTATTCTCTTTTTAATAAGTCATTATCAAGATAAACCCGTGAATCAAGAAAGTCATATTCAAAACCATCAAGGATTTTTCATTTAACAAGATATCAGGTTTGCCGTTCGGCAACAACAAGGCAACCGCACGACACTCTTATTCTATGAGTGTAAATATCTAATACATATATATAAATGTATGGCTGTACGCCATATTGGTTCAAATGGGTTATCTGGACACTCACATACCTAACTTTTGCATCCCTGTTCCTTTGTTCCATAAGTACATTGTAGTCCAATAATTCCAAAGTACAAAATAAGTAAATTTACTGATATTTACACAGTTGTGAATGATGATCATGGGGAAAAAACAGGAAGCATTAAAAATAATACTTCTTTTTAATTCATAATACTGCTATATAACCGACAGTATAATACGACCCTCACACATTAATGTTACATGCTATGTTTCATACAGAATAAAAGTATACATTTCATATTAATATATATTTTATGGAGGTAATATTTCTTTATTTGTGTATAAATCTCATAGTAGTAACTAATGAAAAATGTCAAATAAAATGTTATTATTTTCAATTGACACGGTATGTTATTTTCATTTCATACTATTTTCAATTAGTTTATAGCGATACAGTGTGTTGAAAGCTTTATACTACGCATGCGTAATACGCGCGCCGAACGCGCGCCCGCACCGCGCCGCGCTGCGCCGGTCCCGCGCCCGCCCCGCGCTCGCTCTAGCGCTGGCTGTGTGAACGCTTTCATATAGTTCAGTACATTACAACACGGCGGGACACGCGCACGCCCCGCGCACGCCGGCTGTTTGACCGCACCTTAATACACAAAACAGCAACAAATCCAGTTGCATTAGGTACTTTCTTATATTGTTTTTAATGTATGGCCGAACACTGTATTCTAAGATACAGGTCTCACCTAGTTTAAAAGGCAGGGATTTCACTATTTGAGCATAGATAATCTTACCAACGTCTGTCCCGTAACTATCGTAAGTTTATTTATAAAATATATGTATCTTTTCTTTTGTGAAATAAACTTTATTATTATTATTATTTCACATTTATTTACCATTAACCAATAAAATTTTTTTTTTTTTTAAATATATAATTATTAAAAAAACACACATTTAACTCTAACCGCAGAGCCGGGCCCCGGAGGGCGCGAGATGACCTCCAGCCACCCTGAGGTTTGACCTGGGGTTGGTGGGCTTTGTGGGCCTGCCCGCCATCCGTTCAGCACCAGGTCCGAGAGGCGGCGTGCGTGTTCCCACGCGCGTCTCTGTTTCGAGTCCGTCTCCCCTCTTTTTAGGGGGGGGGGGGGGACAGTAGGGTTTATATGTGCAGTGAGTGCCTTTGGGTAGGTCTCTTTGTGTAGTTGCCTGCCGTTTCACACGGCGGGCCGTAACCTCGGCGGGGTCGCGACCGCATGCGAAAGCGATTCGCGCGGCCTCGTCGATAGTGGTTTTGTCGAGGAACACCGTGGTAGGTTTAGTCGGTATTCCGGGAGGTACATCATCTTTTCAACATCTTTCTTTTACCCCGGCGAGTTCGACATAATCCCTCCGCCCGCCCCCGCGGAGGGATATGCGTCATTGCACTCCACCAGGAAAAAAAAAATTGGATGGAAAAACTAAGTCATGAAAAATAAAAAAACAAACCAGTGTCAAATAGGGAAAAAGAAATGTCATATCTATATATTAATAATCCCTTTTTACGAAAATTACACGGACGGTGGAGTATAAAATTTGGCACAGTTAAAGTTTATATGGAGAAGGAGGGAAATGATATATGTTATTTATATTATAATATATTTAAGTAATAATATGACAAAAAGAAAGCAAAGTAGCAAGTTTAGGACTATCGTCAATTAAATCTAAATGAAAATGAAATGAAATCTAAATGAAATGTGATTATAAGGTTCTAGGCAATAAAACCTTAATAACTATCGATATAGCCTAGTGGGAAACCGTTGGACTGCCACGCAGAGGTCTCGAGTTCGAACCCAAGGCGCGCATCTCTGACTTTTCGAAGTTATATGCGTATTAAATAGTTAATTATCGCTAGCTTTAACGGTGAAGGAAATCATTGTGAGGAAAACCTGCATGTTTGAGAGTTCTCCATAATGTTCTCGAAGATATGTGAAGTCTGCCAACCCGCACTAGGCCAGCGTGGTGGACTACGGCTTAACCCTTCTCACACTGAGAAGAGGCCCGTGCCCAGCAGTGGGACAGTTTAATACAGGGCTGATATTATTATTATTATTATGGTTGGATTTCAACCAGTATCCGACCGCTAGTTTAATAGTAAATGTCATAAGAAATGTCATATTAATAATAATGCCAGCTTTCGCGGTCATTCAGGATATCCCTTATACTGTAATAGCATTTATTAACTAGGTGCTTTTTAAGGTGGATTTTGAAAACCTTAGCGCTTAGTTGTTTGATATGCTTAGACTCTTTATTGAAGATAATTGGCGCCATACAAAAAACACTTTGGTGCATTAAGGTGGTCCGAGATTTCACAACACACAATCTATCATTGTCTCGCCGGTTACGTTGGTTAACCTCAGATAACTTATCAAATAGATGAGGATTAGATTTCACAAAGGTTGCTATTTCATATATACATATATAGTGAGGGCACCGTGAAAATTTTATATTTCACGAAGTAAGGCTTACAACTATCAAATGTGTTAAGTTTAATCATAATTCTAATGCACTTCTTTTGAGATTTGAAAATTATTTCCTTATTTTTCATTTTTATTTTGTTTTCCAGTGCCAAGCGAACGAGCAACTTCTAACTTCTTGGAATACGTAAGTTACAGAAATTAACCATTATAAATTGGTAAATAATTTTGAAATAGGAAATATAAAAGTATTCTGTGTTATCCGAAGATATGGCCTATCTGTGCGCCAAGATTCATCCAAATTCGTCCAATAGTTTATGCATGATTGCGTAACAAAGAACCAAACATCTTTACATATTTTACATTAATAATATTAGTAGGGCTGATACGTAGTATCAAATCTGTTATGTATCTAGTAAAGCAGCTATAACTTAGTGGGAAATCGTTGGACTGCCACGCAGAGGTCTCGAGTTCGATCTCAATGTGCGCATCTCTGACTTTTCAAGGTTATGTGCGCTTTAAATAGTTAACTATCACGTGCTTAAACGCAAAACATTTTAGAGTTCTCCAAAATGTTCTCGAAAACATGTGAAGTTTGCCAACCCGCACTGGGCCATCATGGTGGACCGTGTTCTAACCCTTCTCACACTGAGATGAGACCTGTGCCCAGCAGTGGGACAGTTTAATACAGGGCTGACATTATTATGTATCTAGTTATCTGTTATGTTATCTGAACCGTGTCTCCCTCACACAGGTTGTAACAAGTGGTCTTTAATGCACCGACGTGCAGCCACTCCCTTTAATTCAGCTTTTGTACTGCCAAAACAAATTAAAGTATTATCTACATTGGCGTTTTAAGGGGAGCCTGGTAGGCCCTGCCTACTCCGCAATTGTTTAAAGCCCAGCCCTGGTTGTGTGTATTTCATCGCTGTTTAAGCACCGACCACCCTAGATACGACAATGGTTATATGACATAAAATAATGAGTTCAGTATTGCTATCCATTTGCATTAAATTTTAGACATATTAATATAACATGGTATACATTTCTTTGTCCTAATTATATTTACGCACAATATATTTACGCCATAAAGGCCAGGTTAAGAGCACCTTAAACCGGCGAGCGTGTATGAGGAATGTTATGAAAGTGAATGAAGCCAGAGAAGTGTGTCAGGATCGTAGCAAATGGAAATCCGTAGTCTCTTCCTACGCCTCTGGGAAACAGGCGTGAATTTATGTATGTATGTATGTATGTATATTTACGCATAATAGCTTATGCGTAATTTTGTTTAAGCGTAATTCTAAAGTTGAATTGTATATTATCACAACTGGTTTGATTACAATTCCGTTTGCTACTAAGATAATTATGTCAACATTAACTGTACGCCAAATAAAATTATGGCAAAGTATTTTTATGTCAATAAAATTATGTCGTACTAGTTATGTCAAAAGTATTTTAGGGAAAAACATTATGCGAAAAGAAAGGATCCCTAATGAATGCGGCGATGCTAGGATAGTTCGTAGGATAATTGAGTTTTACGCATATATAACGACTAGATGTGCCCGCGGTTTCACCCGCGTTTATGATTACTGCGCTGCTCCCGTAGGCCATAGCGTAATTTTATATAGCCTATAACCTTCCTCGATAAATACGCTATCGAACACTAAAATAATTTTTCAATTTGGACCAGTAGTGCCTGAGATTAGCGCGTTCAACCAAACAAACAAACTCTTCAGTTTTATAATTTTAGTAATATTAGTATAGATTATATTTATTCATTACAATTATACGCATTGCTAGTCGTTAGTGCAATGGAGCGTGGATGGCGTCCTGTACTGAGAGTTTCTTGTCAGAACACACAACCCGGGCATCGAACCCATCGAGATCAACCCTACTGGACCATCGAATCAGTCAATTTAATCAGACTATTCGTTTCGAATGCTTTTAACAGACATATTCACTGGGTTACTAACTACTGTAACATTCGTGCAAACGTAAAACTATATCCTAACCAATAAGTATATTATAAGTGCGAATGTGAATTTGTTTGTAACAAACAAACAAATTTTCAGCTTTCAGGCCTTAACTACTGAAATGACCATCGTGAAACTTCGCATATACGTTGTCAGGGGTCCGGAATAAGCATTGGGTATCTTTGATCCAGGAAAAGTAATTTCTTGACAGAATTGTCAACATCTTTCAAGCGATTAGATTAGATTAAACTACGGACTATAATCACGTCTTGTCTTGATTATTTATGTACATGTAAGTGGATGCTCCTATTTACCATACTGCTGCTTCAGAGGCTACCATCAATTTTTATCAAATGCTTGAGTATGTTGAGTAGTAGTTCATGGAGAAATGGTTGCAGCACCTTACAGTTATAATTTGTAAACGAAATATTATTGTACACTTGGCGATTAAAAAGAGTGGCTATGAGTTTCTTGCCCGTTCTTCTCATGAGCCCTACATACCCTTGCTTTGCTGAACGTGGCAGTAAATGTAAATTCACAGAAAAAAAATTACGTGTAACTTTGACATTCATAAGTGTTACCTTGTAACCTAATTTGAATAAATTTATTTTGATTTTGATTTCGAAGCAACAGGCAAAATTTAGTGAACGATAAAGGTTTTTAAAGCTGGCGTTTAGTATTTTACATTCGACCTTTTGAAGGATAGAACGTTGATAGATTGAATCAAGCTAATAATGTGTGTTATTTTCTAACAGGTTTGCAGAACAAGTTTTAGAAAACCTGTTCTAAGTTGGTTGCCTTAGATTTGTTTAATAAAAGGAAGTCTGTATCATTGGCCCAGTGGCTAAAGCTTGTGCTTCAAAAACTCACTTTTGGGTTGGGTAATCTGTTATTAAGTTTTTCTGTAGGAAATTCTTAGTGTAGCAGTATGGTTGCGATTACATAGGATTATTGTATTGGTTGATATTCCAATCGTTATTAGTATTTTAAAATGAAACAATGAATACAAAAAAAGTATAAAGTCTTTAAAGCCATTGTCCGCGGCTTCGCTTGCGTAAAAGTACGTCAGGTTAGATTATGTTAGTTATTAATCCCCGACGCAAAAACTGCGGGGTGGTATAAATTTGACGTGTCTATCTGTGGCATCGTAGCTCCCGAACGGATGAACAGATTATTTTTATTTTTTTTATGTATGAATTAGTCGGTAGTACTCTTAGTTATGTTTGATGAAAATGGGTATCAAATGAATTTAGTATCAGGGTTTTTTAAATTTTCAGTTTGTTATTATTATAATATAGCCTATGTTATTCGATGATAATATAGCTTTCTAATTATGAAAGAATTTTTAAAATCGGTGGGTTTAAAATATGGGTGACCAAATTATTGATATTTTTGATATTTTATATAAAAATCGTACTTACTCATACAAAATTAGCTGCCATTTCTACAATTGACGACATTTTCTCGTTCTGTTTTTTTATGTTACTCCTGAATACTTGTTTCATCAGACCAGTATCAAGTTTTTTTATTACAATCTAAGACAATTTCGCAAAAAATACTTATTCTCAAATTTTAACATGTTTTCTAAGGAATTAAGCATTAATAATGTCCTCCAGACCGAATTTCGGTCACGGCGGCCAATCTTAACTGAGACTGGCCATCTGCGCAGGAAATATTATAGTGCACAAGCGTGTGTGCAAACACAAGTGCACTCTCTGTTCCCTAATTCTCATGATCCGATGGGAAGGTAATCCGACACGACCGGCGAGAGATCAGACGCAGGACCAACGGCTTTACGTGCTTTCCGAGGCACGGGGGTGTCTAACACCGCCAACTTCCTAACTCCGGGCTGCTATTGAGATTTCTTAACAGAAAAACCCAATAACATTTTGTTGATATTGTCTTCTGTTTACGCGAATGTTATTCATTGAAATTAAACTACTATATACGGATTTTATCGCGTTGTTTATTTATCACTGTATTACAAAATTTTGAAAATATTACTCTACTACTACTATTGATTTTATTTGACTAATTTATAAGCTAATAAAATTATTTAAACTATTAAATCTATTTATTTTTGGTTTACACTTTCCCCGACGTTTCGGGTGCTTTTCAGCAGCCATGGTCACGGGGAGACTAAGATGGTAGTTGTCTCAATGTTCCAGTGTAGTTATTTCAAAGTACCTGAACATAATTTAATTATTGGTGTTTCTATTTACGCAGAATGAGCTCAAAGTATCATGAAGTCTAGCTGTGGTTTGTTTCTTCTTGGGTTTGACTATTTGAAGTACTGGATCCCAAGCTGGTGGTACATTCCAACCATCTTCTCTATTGAAATTGGGATGTTTTTTAATTTCAATAGCCTTAACTTTTTGTTGACTCGACCCGGGATTCGAACCCGAGACCTCATGCACAGCAGTCGCATTCACTACCGCTGCACCAAGGAGCATTATTGGGCCCCTGTATCGAAAAGAAATGTATGGTGGCATATGGTGATATAAGTGGGGTAAATGATAGATGATAATCTGGCCAGTCGACAGTTTCAGGGTTATCCATAATTTACACCACACCCTGTATATTCAGTCTATGTTTATAATATATTATAATACCAATTGGTTAATTGCTAGACTGGTAACATTAGCCGGCTGGTTATTGGTTTGAGAATAAAAGAGATACATATATAATCTTTGGTATTGGTAAGCGCGGGAAAGCCGCGACTTGCAAATTGAGATTAATTTGATAATAATATAAATATTCTTTCGGATTATAAACCCAGTTTTGTTATTAACATCTTATTATTATTTTTCTAAGTTGCAAACCATGATCTTTTAACATTTACCAACTTGATGTACCTGAATTATGCAAATAAATGTTTGATTTGCTTCAGTTATATTTGATTTGTTGTTAGAAGCTTTTGGTAATTGTTATGACATAAGATCAAAAAATATAATATGTCTTCTTTATTATAAAATGTCATCTCTTGCTCCAGGTATAAAGATCGGTGTCGCGGCGGGCTTAACAAACATACAATCAACGGAGACAAAGTACATCCAGACTCAGAACTGTTGTTTGTGGACTACACGAATAATTCTACCGTGTGGGATTCGAACCTACAACATTTGTGAAGTCATTTCTTGTTTAATTGTATCACGTAATCGAGGTCCACCTTATTGTTGAATACTGAGTGCAGTTCTGGAATCGGTGACTTTACAATAACGTTGTGCAATCGCTATTAAACAGAAATCCAAATTCTTAAACTGTAGATTTTACCCACGGCTTCGCTCGTGTGTATGTAGTTTAGGTTAGGTTAGATTCGTAACAGTACCTTTTCTAGATGTAAGGTACTCGATGTCCATTTCTGTACCCTTGGCAACGAGTAGGTATGCGAAATTTCACGATGATCGGTCGAGTAGTTAAGGAGTGAAAGTGTAACAAACAGACTCACATTCGCATTTATAATATTTATTAGGATATAAAGGGTTAGGCCATAGTCCATCGCGCTGGTCTAGTGGGGGTTGGCAGACTTCACATATGCTCGAGAACATTATGGAGAACTCTTACACATGCAGGTTTCCTTGCGATGTTTTCCTTTACCGTTTTAAGTACCTTTAAGTATAGACATAATTTTTTATAACACTAGCCTGGACATGTAGTCTCACAGGCTCCTATATAACCACGTTCTTTTTTTAAACAAAATTATTCCAAATTGCTTAAATACTATATCTAACTAAATTATCAGATATCAAAAAAACAATAAAACGTGAATATAATATCTACTTCTTTATTAAAAATTTAGAAACTTAAGAAACACAACAGTCATGGCACTTTTTAAGTAATTTTGACTATAGTTCTGTTTGTAGCAATTTAAGTATTCTGTACTAATATAAAAAAATAACTTTTATCTTAAATATTAATATATAAGGAACAAAAAAAATATATAAAAATTAACTTCTGGTAACAACAAACAAAAATTCTGATAACTGACTTTATAAGATTAATTATTGGCAGTCGTTACACCAGGGACGTAAACATTGTAGGCATACTGGTTTACTTACACTTAATGCACACATGGGTGTTCATGCTGTGCTACTTTGAGAGACGAAGTCTGCATCCTCTTTTATTTCCCTGCATGACTGCTGGTGCCCAGGCACATGATATCCAGATATCAACCATAACTTCATTTAAAATTCGAGTCATTGTTGAAAATTTGGGAAATAGCAGCCTGATCCTTCTTTAAGGTCCTGACTCTCATTTTTGTCTTTATCCTCGTCGCTTTCATGTTGGTGTATCAATTCCAACTCGTATAACAATAACTTTTCAATATCCTTCTCATCTGACTCAACTGAAGCCAGTAACAGTGCATTGAATTCTTCCTCGGATGCATCAATTATTGGTAATACTTTTTGCCAAACTTTGGGATTTTCGTTTTGAACGAGAACGACCTGCTTTTATTTATGGACTATTTCCAGCCATTTTTTTTATTTAATTTACACAAAAATCAATAAAATTAAAGTCAAAAATCATTTATTAATTTAGGTCACAAAGTAACACTTATGAACGTCAAAATATATGGGTTAATGAGTTTACTAAGTTACTGAAGCTACATTTAGTTTAGTTGCTAGGTTCAGGCAAAAGGTTGAGCCACTCTTTTAAATCGCCAATTAAATATAATTTCAGTATTTTACAACTCAGATTAAAAAGGTATTGCAGCCATTATGCCATATACTACTGACTATAAAAAAACTAAAGATAAAAACAATAATAATACAAACACAAAACCTTAAAAAATATAATTTTATATGAAAACTATGGATGTATAGCTTGATAGCCTCCAACCAATTTTTCAATAAGTATTACTCACATTTTTTGCATCAAACGACGCAACCTCCAACCTTGCTGGTCGTTTTAATAACTGAAGCTACTCGGTCGCGGGTAGCGGAGGGAACGATGCGAAACTAAAAAATCTAAATATTTGTATAGACTGTGAGATTACACGACCATACTTAAAGATTAACTATTTAATACGCACATAACTTCGAAGAGTCAGAGTTTCGCGCCTTGGGATCGAACTCGAGACCTCCGAGTGGCAGTCCAACGGTTTTTCACTAATGTGTTCGTTTAGGTACGGTTTAAATAATACATTGTAATTTTCAGTCAAAGGTACAATGCAATTTTATTTCATAGAATCTCTTGGTACGTTTTATAAAAACTCTCTACAGTCAATACATATTACATGTATGTACACAATTCTCCGAAAACCTGTGTACAAAATATTTTGAACAATAAGCAATGTTGATGTTTTGTAAAAATTTCGGGCTTTACTCTTTTGTTTACTTTTGACTAAAATATTTTAGTAGTCGGGTTTACCAGCCTAATTTGGTATCTGCGAAATATTTCATTTTGGTTTTATTTCACCATTTGGAAGGATTAAGCCAGGATTATGATGGGTAGGATCCAACCACAGTCGCGAGGAATCAAAAAGAAGTTGTAGTACATTCATTAAGTTTTAATTTCTAAACAGACTACTGAATTTGCACCTAGTAAATTTTGTATGCTAGAATTTTAATAATATTCTCGAATATCTGTATCAACAACATAGTCTGCCTCGATGGCGTAGTGTTTAGTGTAACCGACTGCCACGCCTGAGATCGCGGGTTCGATTCCCGCACAAGTCAAACATTTATGTGCATGAACAGTCGTAGCGTGATGTTATATAGCCTATTGCCTGCCTCGACAAATGGGCTATCCAACACTTATAGAATTGTTCAATTCGAACCAGTAGTTCCTGAGATTAGTACGTTCAACCAAACAAACAAACTCATCAGCTTTATAATATTAGTATAATCTATACTTATATACTATGTATGTTGATAGTTATGTACTTATATACTATGTATATTATACATAAGCAGCGATAGCTCAGTGGGGAGACCAACAGACTGCAATGCAGTCTCGGGTTCGAACCCACGTCGCGCACCTCCAACTTTCGGAAATTGTATGACTTTTCGAAATTATGTGCGTATTGATTGACAATTATCGCCTGCTCCGTGCCTCGGAGAGCATTAAGCCATCGGTCCCGGCTGCCATAAACATCTATGATCATATGTATGTAATAATCTGATTATTACATTAGCTGTGACACTGTTATATCGTTGAACATAGATTATGTTAGAACATCAAAATGGGTACATGATTTACATAAGGATTTGGACTGGTAGTAATTTTACATTAAAATATAGCTACCTAATATTTAAATTGGATACTGTCTGCATACTGTGAATATTATAATTTATTGTGATTCTTTGTTGTGTCACGTATATAATAATATTTTATCACATACACATAACATCATCTAGTCCACTACTATTCTATCTAGTCAACTAAGCAGAGCTTGTACTATGGGTACTAGACAATGGCTAAACTTACATAAATACTTTTCCTTTTGTAAATACATACATACATATTATACATAGAAACACCCAGACCAAGACAAACATCCTTCCATCCATTATTACATTATTATAATAAGCACATCGTCAGGGAATGAATAGAACTTGACAGATGATTAGTGAGTATATAAGCTCCAAAAGTATGTTGATCAAGACTTTAATAAGTCAAGTGACTTAAATAAGTCAAAAATAACGTAGTCACCTTCACAAACTATCAACTATTATTATGCTCGAAATATGAATTCATACTGGCAAATCTTTAACCGATAAAATGGTGCATAGAAGAGAACATAGCTTGGACATTACTGAGTGCAATCATTTGACCTTGCAAACGTTTGATATTGGATTACATTGGTATGACGGAACCTGTATCCAACAGCCTGTTCTGTTACTTTAAAATATGGATGGTCAAATGGCGCAGTGGTTTGAAAGTTGTTATACATATTCAAAGAATGTTATTAATTTTATTTGTGTCTTTTAATAGTAGGTTGTAAAATCACTGCGACCAAGGCTTAAACACTAGATTAGATCATGTTTTCTAGAATATTCAAATTGCCCCGTGAAGCAAAGCTTAATTGAAGCGCGGCAGTTACCCATAAAAACATTACATGACATTTGCACGCCTCATATTTAATGAGATAATGCAGAGATTTTCGCCAGCTGTCTTTTTTAGAATATGCATTAGAATATTATGCTTTTCTTCAAAATAGCTGAACCGATCGTAATAATACTTGGCACATAGGTGTAAAAGATAATGAGAAAATTGATCTACGGTACCGAATTTTTAAAATATCACGTCTATTTTACAATATTTTACGAGAACGAAATCGAGGGCAGGCAAGAGTTAGAGAGTATCAGCTTAAATCTGGACTAGGTAGCATATTGAAGTATTCCAACTACACAGATAATCGCAGCGAAATACATTTGTGATGTGTTCCTTCCTGTTTAATTCCTTATTTATTTCATTTCATAGATACGCTTCTTTTTAACCTGTAACTGCCTCGGTGACTCTTCGATAGTGAATGCTATATTGCCCATGATGTTTCGGTATCCTTCTCTGGATCGGGCAAAATATTATTGGGCTTTTCTGTCTTGAAACTTTCAGTAGCAACACGGAGTAAACTGAGCTCGGTCAACCACTATAGAAAAGCTATAGCCCCTATCACGTGCAACCTTAAACCAAACTGACTAAATATGAATGTATTACAACTCCATCAATCTCTTTAGAGATATATGCATTAAGTTTAGTAAAGCATGTTAAAAAAAATGAGCAGGAATTAAGGTAGGTCAGAAAGGTTTCCCTCTGCCTCATTCGGTTGTCCCAATCGTAGTGTCCCAATACACATTTACTTATTGTACTGAATAATAAGTAATTGTGTCATACGTTAATAAACGCAACAATGCGCAGTCTTATCACAAAATTTCTACCAGCCAACATTTATAGGTTAATAAACATACGTAACTATATAAACCGAACAATTCTAATGCAATAGAATTGTCATGTAACTTGTACGCGAAAGTTGCACATTCAAATTAAGCAAATTAAACGGAGACCGCACTGGGACTACAGTAAACTCACAGACCAATACACTTTGATGTTCATAAGTGTTACCTTGTGACCTAAATGAATACTAAGCAGATTTTTGATTTTGTCTTGTTCCGTGTAACAAGTTAGCGACAGATCGCGTGGTAACGGGTTCGATAGTCAAGCTGCTGCTACCCCAATAACATTGGGGTTTTCTTCGGAAATTAACAGTAGCTGCACGGTACCAGATAGACTGCAATAGGTCTGAACAGGCTTATCTCTGATTATACAGGGTGTCCGGTAATTAATGGATAATATGGAAATGTCTTATAGTGGAAATGATGGCCGTTCAGAAAAAAATATGGAAAAAGTCTATTCTAATACCTGAGATATGTGGTTTTTTTTAATTACCATGTATAACTTTCTTATATACTACGTAACTACCATAAATGAATGAAATCCATCGGTTTTTGTTGTTTTCTTATTAAACACTAATTATGCTAATAGATAGATAGTCAAAAGTATGCTATGCTATAATAGCTTGCACTTTTTAATATATATATATTTTTTTTTTCATTTTTTCTGTACGACCTTCAGTTCTACTATAAGACATTTCAAGGTTATCCATTAATTACCGGACAGCCTGTATAGATAAACTCACATTCGCATTAATTATAATTTTATAGTAAGGATAGTTAGTGCCTCATAAGCCAAACCCTTTGCTTAAACCAGCGACCACACAGCCACTAAGCTATATATTTTCTAATTAAATAGTTTTAATTAGAAAATATATAGCTTAAATAGTAGTAAAGTTCAATATTAGTAGTGTTAGAGTTTTCAAAATTATGTAATAACAGTGTTTAAAGTAAAATAAACAACGCGACAAAATCCGTATAAAGTGTTTAATGTTTAATTTCAATTGATAATATTGTCTTCTGTTTACGCGAATGTTATTCATTGAAATTAAACTACTTTATAAGAATTTTATCAGGTTGTTTATTTTAAAATTCAATAGATAATTTAGAAACTATTATACTACTACTACTATTAAACTTTACTAATTATTAAGCTGATTAAATTATTAAACATATTATAACTATTTATATTTAAGTTTACACTTTCCCCGACGTTTCGGTTGCTTATCAGGGAGACTAAGATGCTAGTTGTCTCAATGTTCTAGTGTAGTTATTTCAAAGTACTCGAACATAATTTAATCATTGGTGTTTGGGTTTAGTCTGCTGTGTGTGAACATGTGCATCAGAGGACCAGTGAATAAATGATTTTGACTTTGACTTATCGTTTTTTTTGTCTTCAGGATTTTTTTGACTATCGTTCTTATCTGAGACTACCTTAATCTGGTGTGAAATGTTAATAATAAATTACAGCCTCTACATACCACATAATGTTATTTTTCCAATTTCGAATTGAATCTAGAAAACTCAGCGGTGTGGCACCGGTGAAGCATCCATTTAAATCATTGCAACATCTCTGCAGACATTTCAGTACATATAACAAAGATTTATTTTTAAGACTGGCATGATTATCTATCATAGGTGCCTTCTTTAAGACTCTTTATATGACCACACTTGTCTGTTGCACGTAGGGTTGCCAACCGTACTTTATAATAAAGTATTTTACGTTATTTCGGTTAAACGTAGCTTATACTTTATTAAGAAAATAAAGTACGCGAAAATACTTTAGTTTACCTATGTCAACTTTTACATGTTTTATTTAATTGTTTACTTAAAGCAACGATATATGTAGAGATTCCCTAAATTGAACAAAAGCTATTGTTTATCTATCTTAATATAGACATATATTGTAAAGGTCCGGTTACGACGATCCTTGATAGTAAATATTTGTTAGTTGTCACTAGCATCAACAAAAATATGGTAACAAAAAGGCAGGTTAAATAAATAATACTTTATTTTCGGATAATGTACTTTATATTCGTTCAAAATGAAGGTGGCAACCCTAGTTACATGGCATATAGGTACTACATAACATATAGAACACAAAATATATTCGTCCGTCTTGAATTATTCTAGGTACCTAACATGTAATCTGTTCCTAATGGTACGTTGCATGTTCTGAGTACGATCGTTAAGCTTAGCTCTCGGAATTTGAAGTCGTATTCCCTTATATGTACGTATACGTCCGTATGCTATTACAGTTCATGGTCATCCACTAAACTTGTAAAACAACACATTCGGTCGGACAAAAACGATCCGCTTTAAAAAGGTATATTTCCATTTGATTTTGTCACTATAGTCAGTGGCTGTAAGAATAATTTACTGATAAACTTGTAATGTGATTCACATTCCAATATGATTAAGTAAGCTACCGAGTTCAACTGGTTATTTTGGTTCACTTTGAGAGACTAAGTTAAGTCTTTGGTATATTGTAAATTAAGTGCATTGCCAAACAGTAATAAAGAAACAATAAAATAACTTCGTTTAATTATGTAAAACTAATGATCCTTACGATATCAGTACCCTATTGTAAAAGTAACATTATTATTATACAGAAATTGTAAACAGAACAATAAATCATGCAAGAAATTTTATTGATCAATTAATTTATAGCTTCGTCGACCATCATTGGGCATCAACCCTTTCAAATCAACAGGGGCCCGCAATACCCAAGGGAAATAGCCTTCAAAACACGTAACACACAATCGTAAACTTTGCGCGAGTTAGGGTTAAGCACATAAAAAATATACTTCAAACTTTGAGAGCTACCGATAAAAAATGTGACTCAATATTCTTGAGTAGACTTACCATTTCAGAGAAGGCGCTCTTCGGCCTCCTAGCCGGCGTCCCATTCATCCTGCTACCGGACACGAACCACAAAACAACACAGACCGACCAATCGGATCGCACACAACTTTTTTCACGGACACTTGTAGAGTTCACCACTGTCAAACTTTAGCATTGAACCTTTGAAAAACTTTGTAATATATAAGAAACTGTAAAACTAAAACAGTGTACGGCGCGGCACTTAATTTAATCGATGACTTCATGCAATTATTTGCTTGATAAGTTATCGAGAGAAGTTGGAACCGGTCGGAGAGTACGGACGAGACGTCGGTCTCGCAGCTGGAGTGCGACTGTGGCGGACAACGCTCTCTCGCCGTTCCGAGGTGCGTACTAACCCGCGCCGGCCACACCGGCCTGCATTTTTTACGCACCGGACAATGGGATAAGAATTTTGGAGGTTATGTTTTGAATGCACGCGGTTATGTGAGGGTTGACTGTGCCGCCACAAACATGATACAATTCTTTCTAATGATGGTGAACGTCGTTCGTTACGTATGTTTACTTAATACAGCTGAAGTGAACATGATTCACTTAAGACATGTTTACACACTATATTTAGTCGGCAGTTAATCGCGGTTGCGCTTGCGACGATGACGTCACTCAAATATTTTTATTGAGCGATAATGGACGGCAATTAAGCGAATCTCTTGTGGGGTGTCTATGCTCTATGTTAGAGGTCAATAAACATAATAATAAGTTATCTTGTTTATACGCGACTAATTAAATAATATTGTTATAGAACCTAGAGATAAGGTTTAAATGGAACAAATATGTTTGATGTATTATTTTAAACTCTACCTCGACTCTATTTTTACTATATCTATATGTATAGAGTTGTTTATTAAATGACGAACAAGTTGAGAGAGTTCTATCTATACTAATAATATCATAAAGCTGAAGAATTTGTTTATTGGTTTGTTTGGTTGAACGCACTAATCTCAGTAACTACTGGTTCGAATTGAAAAATTATTTTAGTGTTGGATAGCCTATTTATCGCAATAACCGTAAACGCGAGTGAAACCGCGGGCACAGCTAGTACTAACCTCCCCTTATATATAGAAACAATTATTAGGTACGCAGATATTGGTTATTACGTCTACATGGTAATATGCACGTATGGGCCAGTGGTGTATGTGTAGGATACTTATCTTGACAGTAGTACACACACAAACTGCTGTGGTTTACTTAGTTAACATAAACAGATTTGTTTGGACTTCCCCACGAACTATCATCTCCGATTTCGGATGAAGCGTTTTTGTAATTTCGACCTACATAGGGATTCATGTGGGTCGAAATTACAAAAACGCTAAAACAAATGTTTATTTACTTCTTATCAAGTGCCTAAATACAAAGTTTCATAGTTTTATCTTCGATAATGACGAACTCCCATACAAACATTCATCCCATACTTCCACCCCTTCATACCCTGCTTTACAACAAAAGGTAACTTATATCCTTTCTTAATGTCTAGTCTATCTCTGTACGAAATTTTCGTCAAAATCGGTTCAGTGGTTTAGGCGTGAAAGTGTAACAGACAGACAGACAGACAGAGTTACTTTCGCATTTATAATATTATAGTAGGGATAGTAGGAATAATCATGCCAGCTCTGTATTAAACTGCCCCAGTACTGGGCACGGGTCTCTCTTTTTAGTGTGAGAATGGTTAGTCAACCACGCTGGCCCAGTGCGAGTGGCAGAGATCACATATCTTCGAGAACATTGTAGAGAACTCTCAAACATACAGGTTTCCTTTCGATGTTTTCCTTCATCGTTAAAGTAAACAATAATTAACTACTTGATACGCACATAACTTCGAAGACACAGAGGTGCGCCTTGGGATCGAACTATGAACTATTTATGAGTAGTAGAGCCTCACTGATTTCAGCCTGAATGAGCCGGCTCGACCGGGGAAGGACTACCCTCTCACAGAATATCGGCGTGAAATAGCAGCATTCCTACTCTTGTGTTTCGTTCGATGAGTGTGAGTGCCGGAGGCCCAATCACCCTCTTACCCCCTTCTCGCTCCTTCTCCTTCCCACTTCCTTTTCCTCTTAAAGGGTCGGCAACGCGCAAATGATGCCTTTGGTGTTGCAGGCTTCCATAGACTACGGTGACCACTTACCATCAGGTGAGCCGTATGCTCGTTTGCCACCTTAGTTATATAAAAGGAAAACTGTAGACCTCTGTATGGTAGTCCAATGGTCCACCGGGCTATTAATAACATGAAGCATAACAATTAGGCCTGAACTTGTATCACCATTGCTTATTTCTTTAATGTCTGATTGATTATATGGCGTAGCGATTTAAGTGATTGCCTCACTTCACCATCACTGCACGGGACAAAAAGCCGTGCTATATCCAAATAGTTGTTTAGTGACACAGCAGTTTAAATAAGATTAGAAAGTTAATAATAAAAAATATTCTATCACATTATCACAACACCATCTAGCCCAAACTAAGCAGAGCTTGTCCTAGAGGTACTGGACAATAGATAAACATATATATATACTCTTTTTTTGTAAATACATACATCTTATACATAGAGACACCCAGACTAAGACAAACATCCATGTTCATGCACACAAATGTTTGAGTTGTGCGGGAATCGAACCCGCGACTTTAGGCGTGGCAGTCGGTTACGCTAACCACTACGCTATCGAGGCCGACTGAAATTGATATGTATTGTTAAGAAACTTGTTGTAAAGATTTGGCGAGCGAAAAAAGGTTACCATATGCTTCCCGCGATATAAGAATTACCCTTATTAAATGTATAAAAGATGCAATGTACAATGTGACAGTTTATTAGCGCTGTGTAAAAAAAATAGATTCTTAAAAAACAATTCATTAGGAATAATTCATGTAGTAAGGGGTACAAACATTTAAACAACTGACACAGTGGATCACACAAAGTTTTGTCCCGTGTGGGATTCGAACCCACAACACTCGGTTCAGCGGCGAGTTGACCACTAAAGCTACTGCGAGATTCAATATTCGTATGATGAATAGCAAAGCGAATGTAGTAATTAGCAAGTAAGTAACTATTTATTTTCAAAACATAAGTACACATTATTACACGAATACACAGAAAAACAGAAAAGTACATATATAATGGAAGGTTACCATTCAAGATTATTGTTGGTTTGCGTCTTATGCCTCAAACCAACCCTGATATTATTTGGTAACCCCAAGTGACGCTCGGACGTAGCACATCAGCTACAGATACACAGAAATATACCTAAGATCTACATAGCATAACATAATATAAAAAAAATATATGAATAAGATAATATTCAATAACACCCACGGCTGGAAAATCACCCAAATAATTTAGCTACTGCGTTAACAACTACACTAAACGACTGAAACGCCATGATATACAAAAACTTAGTGACAGATGGTAATGGATGAGGGATCTCCTACTGCGAAGCTCCTTCAACATGATTGAAACGACACAGAATAAATCTGCTTATAGTTTAGGACTGATTGCAGATGAGCACAAAAAAATACAAAAAAAAACTAAAGTTACTCCCGCTAATAGTTGCCATTCACCGGTATCAAATGTTTTTTTTTCTCGCCTGTATTGTTTCTCGCTTACACATAGTGGTACTCTATTTAAATGCAATTTTGCATATTACTGTGTAATATTCTATCTTAACATAACGATTATAGAGTTACATATTATTCTACGGTGCTAAAAAAATTAGAGCAGCGATAGCCTAGGGAGACCGTTGGACTGCTACACAAAGGTCTCGAGTTCGTATATAGGCGAGCATATCTGACTTTTCCAAGTTCTATGTGTATTAAGTAGTTAATTATCGCTTGTATTAACGGTGATGGAAAAACATCGTGAGGAAACCTGCATGTCCGAGAGTTCTCCATAATGTTCTCGAAGATATGTGAAGTCAACCAATCCGTACTGGGCCAGCGTGGTGGACTATAGCCTAACAATGAGAAAAGGTCCATGTCTAGCATTGAGACGGCTGATATTATTATATGTATATACTAGCGGTCGCCAATTGGTCGAAATTCGATCATAATTGATTTAAATTTTAAGTTTAATCGTTATTAAGGTTCTATTGTCTATAACTATGCCCTTATATCATCATATTTCATTTAGTCACCTACTCTACATACATATGTGACCATAGTTACGAAAAATTCTACGACATCAGCCGAACAGTTCCGAAATACTATGAACGCGATTCGACTACTTGTGTCAAATACATGGTTGTGTGCCTTTATATATATATGCGTATAAAGTAAAGTTTATATGGAGAAGGAGTGGCGAATCCTAATATTTTTATAAAATATGCGTTAGAAAAATAAATTATATTTTTCTAACGCATATTTTATAAAAATATTAGGATTCGCCACTCCTTCTCCATATAAACTTTAACTGTGCCAAATTTCATACTCCTCCATCCGCGCGATTTTCGTAAAAAGGTTATAAAGTTTTTGCTTCAGGTATTAATATACATATAGATTATTATACTAATAGATAGAGCAAGTTGATTGTAAACTTTATTCAATTGTAGAGTTGTCGCCTTTTAGTTGTACAATCTGCAACATAATTAGCTAAACAATAAATCTATTTCCAATACCATGCTATGAATTAAAATATTTTAATTATTATTCCACATTTTATTAATGGTTGACTTGAAAAATAATTTTTGGAAAATATTCAGTTAAATAATATATAAACGTTTCAAATCGATACAAACTAAGCGGTAACAGCGAATTAAACGACAAAAAAAATCTCTAGGAGATAGCGAGATATCTTCACTTTTCTTATATCCGAGTTTATAATATTAATTGCTTTCTTATTTTGCAACCAATTTTAATATCTACTGTTTGCAAATAGATACATATATCTTTTGATTGATGTTTGCTCTTGTGTTGTAAAAATTTGGACAAAATCAAAGATAGGCATAGTTGCCTATAGAGTCCCTGTCATTAAATTAACCATCCCTAATTGTTGTTGCCGTTAAAAAAGGTATATTTATTAATACGAACGATAGTATCGTAATCCTAACCAATATTATAAAAGTGAATGTGAGTTTATTTGTTTTTTACGCTTTCACGCCTTAACTCCTCTACTGACCATTATGAAATTCCAGATATACATTGCCAGGGGTACATAAACTAACCTACATTTACGCGAGCGAAGCCGCAGGCAAAATGTAGTCATGCATAATTTAGGAAATTTTTAGCTGTTTATGTCGCTGACTGTACAATGTAGAGTTTAGGAGAAACTTAATTGTTCAGAAAGTGAAGTTTTGCATAGTGGAGCAGAGGTCAAAGATTTAACTAATCCCCGTCCATAATCCGTAGTTACTTGTTCTGGGTCTGCGAGGTTTTGCTATATGACATGACTTTACAGATGACTTAGCGGGCAAGCAGTCATCTCGGTACAGTGTGTATGTTCAAACCCCCTGAGATTTGAACTCACAGCTATCGGTGATTGTGACCACAATTATTTGTACATAAATGTGTAACACAGTAAGTTTTGCTCATATTAGAATGCACGAATGACGTAGTGGGCAAGCGGTCCGATTACCGCTGCGCTGGGTGTGTTTGTGGGTGTTTCTAACCCCACACGGGACAATAAAATTATTTGTGTGATACACAAATTATAATATTTATAAGTGTATTTTGTGATGGTCGCAACAATGGCGTTTCTAACATGATGTTCAGTTTGTGCCCGTAAATAAAACGTTTGTAAAGTCACCCGTAACATAGGGCTTGTCCTCTAACACCTGCATTGTCTTTTATACAAATACATAAATTTAAAAACGGCTCGTGCGTTTTGCAATACAAGAAGCAAACATAAAAATCTTAACCTTTTTTCCTTTATTGACAAATTGTAACTATACACGCGCTATACCGGTGAGTAATAATGACATCTGTCACACATGATTATTTATATATGAGGAAAACAAACCCAAAATAACAAGTGCAGGTAAAATGGAAAATAATACATTTTACAAAATCATTCACGACACAGAAATGTATACCTAGTTCAAGACAACAGCCGCACTTAGAATTATTCCTGTCAATCAAAATAAATATAAACTAATATTAGGATTGGAAAAGACACTTTGAAATCATAAATTTAATATGCTTTGATGTTGCCTTGGTCTATATTTATAGGCTCCACGAAATAAGGTGAACTTTTCGACATTTACCGCGTACATTACTACTGACAAGTCAGAAAAGCTATCAATACTTTGCGGTACTCGGACACCGAATGTAGGACTTCCCGAGGTTTATAAACTTTTCATAGAACTGTAAATACAAATTACATTAAGTTATTTACAGCCAGCATCATCTCGTTACATAAATCACAGTTTAGCACTGAAATATTTGCCTGTTCGCATATTAAACTTTTGGCACTAAATGCAGCCAAGAGGTTTTATTCCTGACTTGACGGCTGGCGCCATCTACCGTCTGAATACTAAGTGAATAAACGTCACGTGGCCAGAATGGTTAAGTGCCCTCTTGCATAGACAAAACAGCTGACTTAAAAGGCTAAGCCAAGGACACAATTAAAAGTTTAAGTCCCTGCAGTTTACGAGTCTGTGGGAATCTATTCATTTTGTTGTTTATGTGTGCGTGAGATGACTAGCTTATAGAAAATTTGATGACTGCACTCCGGATAGAATAGTTTAAAGATGTCTACCCTTCATCCCGTACCATACGTGCTATGATTGGATCATACATACACACTGATTTACAGCTATGAAATCTAAGTGTCTCAGAGCGGCAGGGCGGTATTACTCTTACATTACAAAGGGAATTTTTACCTTTGGCAATAACAATGTGTTCTAATCTTTGTATTACTACCTGAAAAACCTGATATCACTTTATCCGACCAGAGAATAGGACCCGACACCTCATGCGCAGTAGTCATATTTACTATTGTACTATACTATTATTTAGATCACCAAGGCAGTGAACGCTTTTTTATCTTGGGGGCAACTGGCGATGTAGCGTCTAAGGGGTGTAAGCACACAAGCTATGATACCTGCTCACTACAAGGTATCCCATGTGCTTACTTGCCATCTATTTGGTGCTAACTTGCCTTAGCTTTGCTTCTGCGATACCAAAAAATTCAATACCAAACAAACTTTGAAATATTACTTACTAGATGTGTCCGCGGTTTCACCCACGTTTATAGTTACTGTGCTGTCCCCGTCGTAGCGTGATGTTATAATGTAATATAGCCTATAACCTTCCTTGATAAATAGGCTATCCAACACTAAAATATTTTTTCAATTCGAACCAGTAGTTCCTGATATTAGCGCGTTCAACCAAACAAACAAACTCTTCAGCTTTATTGCTTGAGTGTTTTATGAGTGGTAAGTGGTTTAATGGTTGCAGCTCCTTACAGAAAAGATTTGTAAAATATACAATACTGTCAACTTGGTGATATAAAAGAGTGGCCATGAGTTTCTTGCCAGTTCTTCTCATTGGTTCTACGCCCTTGCCTTGCTGAACATGGCAATAAGTAAATTCACATTAATAATTGTAACTTTGAAGTTCATAAGTGTTACTTTGTGATGTACATGAATAAACATATTTTCATTTTTGAATGGAGCCATGGCCATATGTGGCAGCTACTGCATACCCTCAAATGATTTTCTGGCTAATTTACCCCCGACATCAACTACCGTATATTCTTGTAATTAGAAGATTATGGTCTCTTTTCTCTGTCTTCCTTTGAAAAAGTCTACTCCTACAGCAATAATTCCTGTGTCACGTAGGATTTTACAAACATCCAAATAATGGACACAAAGAACAGCCTGAGGCGAAAAAATTATTTGTGGATTAGATAAATCTTTGTATCGTGTGGTCGAAGCTACAACACTTCATCACCACCACTTATAAATACTACGTCATCCGTGCACTCAGCCTACCATCAACTACCATGCACTACCATGCCTACCATCTCCAGTAAACAGGTGTGTATATCACAGGTTGTAGGTACGCATTCCTTCTGGCTGTCACCCCAGTCCCGCTACGTTTACCTCGGTGCTTATTAGAATACCGCAACTGGTTTGAACGGCCTGTGAACACTCGCCAACTGAGGTAATTCCGTTTATATCGCCAAGTTGTGATATACTAAATTATATTATAAATGCGAATGTGAGTTTTATTTACATTATTAGTAATTTTTAAAGAACATGATGTTCAAATATGTTGTTTAACAGAACATTGGTTACGAAGTAGTAAACTAATATTTAATAATGAATATTATACAGTTGTAAGTGCGTTTGTAAGAGAGAATTCTATACATGGTGACTCTCTAATATATGTATGTTATAATCTATATGATATAGTAAATCTTTCTATCGAGCGCACTGCTGCATTATCCTGTGTGGAGCTGGAGCAACATGTCAGAGTTTGCGTGTACCGACCACCGCAGAGCGACTTTAGTGTATTCGAAACAGTAATATAAATGTGTATGTGAAATTTCGGTTAAGTAGCTTAGGCTACTTGACTGAAATTTCGCATACACGTTGTCGGAACAGAAAAGGACATACGGTACCTTTCATACATAAAAACTACTTTTTACTAACCTTAACCAACCTACATTTACGAGCGAAGCCTCAGGCAAAATCGATACTAATATTATAAAGCTGAAGAGTTTGTTGGTTGGTTGAACGCGCTAATCTCAGGAACTACTGGTTCGAATTGAAATTTTTTTTAGTGTAGGATAGCCCATTTATCGAGGAAGGCTATAGGGTATAAAACATCACGCTTCGACTAATAGGAGCGGAGCAGCAATGACAATGTTTCAAACCGTGAAAAATTATCTTATATGAAGCAGACGAAGTTGCGCGGGTCAGCTAGTCTAGTATAAAATACAAGTGATGCATACGAAGTTGTTTATATGAGTTATTTAATATACATATGTAACTTGAGAAGAAAAAGAGATGTAGATATGTATGATGCTCACATTTCACCAGATATGGTCTTGGGTCGCACTTTATAACAAGCTGATTAACAGATACTAGTACGTGGGACCTGAAACAGAGGATATAAAATAGCTCTGTCCATTACCTCGGGAATATAGGCGTAGTATGTACTGTATCGATATGTACATATCGATACATACATATCGAGCGAAGTCGAGTTCCGCGGCTATTTAGAGGGTAAGGCTATATTAGCTTCAAAAAGCTTAGCGTGCTCAACAGATCAAGACAGTATTTCACGCCAGCCTACCACCTACTGCTTTATAAGGCGCAGGTTCGGCCTCATATGGAATACTGTTCTCATCTTTGGGCAGGGGCACCAATACGACCTTCAACACTTTAAGAAAAAAGCGTACTCCTTTTTAAAAGGCCGGCAACGCACTTGTAACTGCTCTGGTGTTGCGGGTGTCCATAGGAGGTGGTAATCGCTTACCATCAGGCGATCCATCTGCCCGTTTGCTCACTAAACCATAAAAAAATGTACATACTTTATTTAAAAATATCAGTATTTTCATCTATGGGCCCCGCGGCAGGCCGAGAATGAGATGGCGGGATGAATTGGATGCGTTCAACCGGGATTGGAGACAATTGGCGCTGGACAGAAAGAAGTGGAAAGATAGAAGAGAAGCCTTTGCCCTGCAGTAGGACGGTACGGGCTAAAAATAAAATAATAAATAATTTTCATCTATACTAATATTATGAAGAGGAAAGATTTGATTTTTTGTTTGTGAATTAAAAAATACTCTACCGATTTAAAAAAATCTTTCTCTATTCTAAAGTTATGTTATCACCGAGTAACATAGACTACATTTTATTTGAAAATAATGTTCACTTACTAATATAACATAACCTTTTTTTTTTTTTTTTTTTTTTTTTTTTTTCTAACTTACTTACTCTTACGCGAGCAAAGCCGCGGTCAAAAACTAGTAGTTATTATAAATCAAACTAGCTATTGCGCGCGGCTCCGCCCGCGTGGTATCTACATCAATAGAAAGTAGCCTATGTCCTTCCCCAGGTCTTAAACTATATCTGTAACAAATTTCATCTAAATTGGTTGAGTGGTTTAGCTGTGAAAAGGTAACAGACAGAGAGAGTTACTTTTGAATTTATAATATTAGTAAGGATTAAAAGAAGAATTAAAATTAGATAGCCATTGTTAAAAGATTAACAATTTGCATAGATATCATCATCATGAGGCTATAATAGTCCACTGCTGGACATAGCCCTCCCCCAATGAGCGCCACAGCGCTCTGTCTTCAGCTTGCCGCATCCGGCATCTGCCTGCAGTCTTTGGCAAATCGTCATCCCACCTGGTTGGAGGGCGTAGATATAAATGCAATAAAATATGTACGTATTAAAAAAAAATATCAGCCCTGTGTAAAAACTGTCCCACTGTTGGACACGAGACACTTCTCAGTGTGAGAATAGCCCACCACGCTGGTCCAGTGCGAGTTGGCAGACTTCACATATCCGCGAGAACATTATGGATTATACTTTGAGACATGCAGGTTTCCTCCCGATGTTTTACTTCACCGTTAAAACAAGTGATAATTAACTTATTAATACGCACATAGCTTCGAAAAGTCTGAGATGCATGCCTTGTAATGCGCCGGAGGTTTCAGCCTAGTTTTTAAAACTGAAAATGGCGGACTTCTAATACTGACCTAATCCCCACCAAAGAAACTTAAATGCCGTACGATCTCATTATTGGGACGAAGACTATAAAGACGGAGCGCCGTGTCGGAACACGCATGCCGCCTTTCGTTTCTGGAACTAGTTGGGTAGTGGGCAGCCCCAAAGGCCACCACCACCAGTAGTATCTGGGTACTGCCTCATAGTGGTCGGAGGCCGTATAGATTTTTTTCGTGCAATGCATTGAAGCGTCGGTTATGTCGGAGTCACCTGGGGAAACATGAGGACGTCCCGGTCCAACCGACTAAATCTACAACGGTGTTCCTCGGTTACCAAAGCCGGTGGCATCTCGCGAGTCGTGTAGCTGGATAAGATAACCTAACCCTCTTGTAGAAATTAAATTGTATTAAAATATATTTAATATCTCTTAGGCTTAAATTATACAGAAGCGGCACGGCATAAGGCGAAGGCATGGCGCAGGAACAGCAGAAGCACAATGCTTAAAGAAATTCTATGAAAAATATAGGAATGTGGCGCGTTGCGAATGACACACAACACAGTACGCTGCTTGTTTATTTATTATTATTTATTATTAAATTAGGCTCGTCAACAATATAAACACAAACATTGACTTATGACATTTACATAGCTTTGGAACTGGTGTTTACATCATTTACAGACGTGCACAACATTATATATCTTAAAATAGTATCTACAATTGTCTTATATTTAAAATAGCGCTTAAGACTAAATTCGAAAATAAAATATATACTTATATAATATACATATAACTATAGATATGTTTATGATAACAATGAGGTATTTGTATTTCACTAACTATAACCAAATTGTAAGTAAATAAATTTTAAAACTTCATAATATTTACTATACTAATGTAATTTAAATTTAAATTTCTAAATTTTTGAGATCTTTAGTTGCTTATTATAATGAGGATTAATCATATAGTAATTATCAAGAAATCCTGTTACTCTACAAAATCGAGGTGTATAATGAGGCACCTTGACGTAGTGTCGCCTCTTCTGTATAATTTTAATCGCGGCTGTGACTTATTCGAGCTTTGCCTGCGCCAAACCTGCTCCGGCTGTGCCGTCACCTTATGCCTTCTCTATATTTACACATGAGGTATAAAAATTTATTGCCTGCCTCATTTAGACTATCGCTAAATAATAAGCCGCAGCCGGATTTTCTACTCGTAGATTAACTGCAATAAACTGGAGAAAGACTAATAACTGAGTATAGTCGACTTTAAGTTTACTCAGTAGGTATGATAAATGTCGTGTATTACTGGCAACGTTTGCCGTTATTGCAAAACTTTTCACCCGAGCTCCATTGATATGTGATATATTTATAACCAATGTCATTGCTGTCCGGACATGGTCGAAAGACTTTCGAGTGCACTTATATAAACAGAACGCAATAATAGAAATGTATATAAATTGTTATTAGAAAAGTTTATTGTATTATTTAAACAGTAATTAATATTGTATTAGCTCATAAAGATATGGTAAGTTAAAGCTATTTAACGATTTTGAAGAGCGGTCTTTAATTATATCTTAAAAATGATGTAATTTTTCGGTTTGTTCCGCATTCGTCCCTCATGTTTCATCCCAAGCGTAGAAATACGCATTCGTCCCAGATAATATTCCTTATATGGCCCTAAACTTGAAAAATATTATTTTTTTAATGTTATTTCTATTTCGAGCCAAATTATGTACCTACCTTTTATGTCCCTGTTTTTTGTATGGACTTTTTGTTGTACCATTAGCCGGAAAATATTTTAAAACACCTCGGTGATCTCTCGGCAAAACTTTGGGCTTATGATTGCATGATATCACAAGCCCGACAACGAAAAGATTTAAAACAATTTTAACCATGTTTTTTCATATTTTGAACGCACGAATGCGCAGCGGTTTATGTGACTGCCAAGTCCTCGCCACTGCCAGAGTGTCGAATGTTGTAGGTTCTTACTTTGTGTCGGGCCTATATCACCGAAGGAGTAGTGAGCGGTGTAATACACCCACATTATGCAAACTATAGTTTTAGATCCAGAATTAATCATTAAAAATAAAATAATTCCGCATTCAACAAGGAGCGACTCGAATCGTCGACTGCCAGGATGTTTCAAATCAGTTAGACCCCTTGGCGCTGCGTAGAGATGTGGTCTCGCTATGCATCTTCTATCGCTTTTATTATGGAAAGTGCTCCGAGGAATTGTTTGGAATGATCCCTGCCGCCTCTTTTCGCCATAATCCTACGCGACAGCACTTTCATTCCCATCATTTAGATGGTTAGCAGTCCACAATTGTGCGTTTCTCCAGGAATTTTCTGCCCCGCACAACAAAACTGTGGCATGAGCTGTCGCCTGCGATATTTCCGGACCAATACGACCTTCAAAACTTCAAGAAAAGATCGTACTCCTTTTTAAAAGGCCGGCAAAGCACTTGTAACTCCTCTGGTGTTGCGGGTGTCCATGGGTGGCGGTGATCGTTTGCTATCAGGCGATCCGTCTCCTCAGATATTCTTGCTGAAAAATCAATAACACTGACCGATCCAGAAATTAAACCGGCACCTCGAGCACAGCAGCTGCAGCAGCCTCTATTGAATCTTTTGGCATAACATTTTGGACGCTTGTACTTTCGAGATGAATAGGTATAGGTTTTATAAAATCATTCATGTATTTTATTTTTAAATGCCACTTGTCTCTTGAATAGGTAATCATTGATATAAGTACAGGAGTTAATGAACTCTTATATTATCTTTTATTTACAGACTGTAGATATCACGTATCACTTTTGCATTCGATATTACAATAAGCTGAAGGACATAGCTCGTTATATATAGCATCGTTACTGAAATAGAAGATAACAGCTACATAATCTTCTGTTGTGTCCGTGTTGTAATTTAGGTTATCGAAGTTCTTTAAAAGAGTTTGTACTGTCAGGATAACCGATTCAGTATTAGATAATGGTAATCTATGCAAGAAGCGTGAACAACCAACGGGCGATGCTTCTGAATAATCCAGGAACGATGAGGGAAGTACAGCGCAATATCGGTTTTCCACTAGTTTTCTGGACGGATCTGAAATGGTATGACCGAAAAACTCCTCGTGTCGGACACTTACGCACAATGGCTCAACTGTGAGTTTAAGTGTGGAAAACACATGTCCATCTAATTAATGGTATCTAACTAATAGTACCATCTTAACTATAATATTATAAATGCGAATGTGAGTTTTTTGTTCGTTTGTTTGTTACGCTTTCACGCCTTAACGGCTCAACTGATTATTATGAAACTTCGCATACACTTTGTCAGGGAACAGAAAACGACATAGGGTACCTATTATCCAGAGAGAGTGGTGTTACTAACCTACATTTCACCTATGCTCCATTTGTTTAGGTGCTTGGCTGGCGGTAAGCGGTCTTGGTGTGACTTTTTGCGCAGACACATGTTAAACAAATAAACTACTGCTTAAACTAACGGTTCAATTGATTTAGTAATCGTTATTGTTGTATTTACATCGATATTTATCAGCATTTTATTTTTAGACTAGTTTTTTGAATAGGAAGCACATCGGGATTGCTTGCCTTTGGTTGGGTGCCTGGCCGAATGGAGTATAGTTGTAATATCACATTGTGCGAAATTGTAAAATGATTATGTTTGGTGGAAAATAAACTAATTTTTATTTTATTTATTTTATTACATTTATGCGAGCTAAGAATAAAAGACTGCCAATGGCCTTATACTTTTTGTAAGGTATTCCATACTAATATTATAAATTCAACTTAATTATCTGTTCGTTCGCTACGCCCGTGCACGGTTGGCACAGGCGTAACGGTTTCCCGGCCGCCGAGAAGTGTACTGGTGGAGCTCGGAGATCGAAGATCTCCGAGCCGCCTGCTCGGCGGCGCGACGGCCCTACACGCGGTGTAGGCGGCGACGGCATGGCCGAACGAATGACCAGCTGTCGGCCGATGAATTACAGGCCGAGCTCCGGCTGTACGATGGGTACCGTGCAGCCAAAAAGGAGCTGCAGCTGGCCGTCGGCCAGGCCAAGTCCCGGGCCTGGGGTGAGGCCTTGGAGGGCCTGGATAGGGACCCATGGGGGCGCCCGTATAGGGCTGCCCGGAACAAGTTCCGGGGCCTGACGCCCCCCGTTGCGGAGTCTCTGGAGCCGGAGCTCCTGGGCAGGGTGCTGGTGGGGCTCTTTCCCGAACGGGACCCCTACCACACCCCTCCCATGATGGCGCCGTCCTTCCCGGAGGAATTGGATCCGGCCTCCATCCCGCTTGTATCAGAGGCGGAGATGGATGCAGCCGTCAGCCGCGTATGTGGCAAGAGGACGGCACCGGGTCCTGACGGAATCCCGGGGCGGGTCCTCCGGATCGCCCTCAGAGAGATGGGCGATCCGCTTCGGGAGCTGTTCGACGCATGCCTCACGTCTGGACGGTTCCCGAAGCTGTGGAAGGACGGCCGGTTATGCCTGTTGCGGAAGGAGGGGCGAGACACAACCTCGCCTTCCGCATACAGACCAATCGTGTTGCTGGATGACACGGGAAAGCTGCTAGAGAGAGTGGTGGCTTCCCGTGTCATCCAGCACTTGGAGGGGACTGGGCCGGCTTTATCGCAGGCCCAGTATGGGTTCAGAGCGGGGCGGTCCACAATAGACGCCCTGCTCTGGCTAAAAGATTGGACGCAGGAAGCGGTCGGTGGGGGGAACAAGGCGTTGGCTGTCTCGCTGGACATTGCCAACGCCTTCAACAGCCTCCCGCATGGAACAGTACAGGAGGCGCTCCGGTATCACGGAGTGCCCCTGTATTTGCGGAGGCTGTTGGCCGACTACCTCCAGGACCGTGAGGTCCTGGTGGAGGGACGCGACGGTCTGAGGCGCCGTCGCGTATCCTGCGGGGTTCCACAGGGGTCGGTACTGGGACCGCTCCTATGGAACGTTGGCTACGACTGGGTGCTTCGGGGCACGCTTCCCGCGAGTATGCGGGTGGCGTGTTACGCCGATGACACCCTGGTCGTAGTCAAGGGGAGGAACCTCGGGGAGACGGTGCGGTTGGCTGAGGTGGGAGCTGCCCTAGTAGTTGACCGTATCCGCGCCCTGGGATTGGAGGTTGCCCTCTCCAAGACTGAGGCCCTATTGTTTCATGGGCCTCGGGGGGGACCTCCTCCAGGTACGCGAGTAGCCCTGAACGGGGTCCTGGTCCGGCTTGGGACCCAAATGAGGTACTTGGGTCTCATCCTGGACGGGAGGTGGACTTTTGGGGCACACTTCACCCAGCTGGCCCCAAAAGTCCTAGGAGCGGCGGCCGCCCTGGGGAGGCTGCTGCCCAACGTGGGTGGCCCGAGCGCCACTTGTCGCCGACTGTACTCCGGAGTGATCCGGAGTATGGCCCTGTACGGGGCACCGGTCTGGGCGGACGCCCTCAGTCGCGACAATAAGACCTTGCTGCGACGTCCGCAGCGGGTCGTCGCGACGAGGGCCATACGCGGTTACCGGACGGTGTCCTGGACGGCTGCGTGCGTGCTGGCCAGTGACCCTCCCTGGGAGCTGCAAGCGGAGATCCTCGCCGAAGTTTACCACTTCGTGGCGGCGAGGAGGTCCCGTGGGGAGCCCCCGGGGTGGGAGGAGATCGCACGCATGCGGCGACAGGCGCGGGCCGCCCTGCTGAGGCGGTGGACGGAGGACCTGGCTCCACCGGTCCCGGGCCAGTGGACGGTGGAGGCCATTCGCCCGGTCCTTCGGGGGTGGATAGGGCGGCGATTCGGGTCGCTGACCTGCCGACTGGTGCAGGTGCTTTCCGGGCACGGATGCTTCGGAAAGTATTTGCACCAGATCGCGAGACGGGAGGCGACCCCGCTCTGCCACGAGTGTGGGGCGCCAGAAGATACGGCGCTCCATACGCTGGAGGTGTGTGCCGCGTGGGGGCCGCAGCGGCACACGCTTTCGGCCATAATAGGCGGGGATCTCTCCCTGCCGAGCGTGATCAACGCCATGCTCGGCGGCGAGAGGTCGTGGCAGGCAGTGGTCTCCTTCTGTGAGGCTGTCATGGCGCAGAAGGAGGCCGCGGAGAGAGTCAGGGAGAACAATCCCCTCGCTAACCCTCTCCGGCGCAGACGGACGGGAGCGAGGAGGAGGCGATTTGCCCGCCTTCTCGCTCCTGTATAGTGAGGTCACTGGTACAGAGTCGGGGGACTCTCTACCGGCTTGCACGGCCCCACACGTCTGGGGGGTGGCCTTGGTGAGCAAGGCCTCCCCTCCACAGGTGCTGAGGCCCGGTTACAATCAGCCGGGCCAACCGCCGGGACGGGATGGTGATTGCTAACGCGACCCCATCTCGTCCCACCCCGTCGGCGGTGGGACTGCTCACCCCAGGTTTTTAGTGTGTATACCGACCCCCTTCAGGGGCGGAGAGTCTCACATAACTTCCCTCCCCCCCCGGGGGAGGGGGTATCCATAAAGGATTTTCCTGGGTCAAAAAAAAAAAAAAAAAAAAAGGCGTAACGGTTTAGGTGGTCGCCTCGCCACTACCATTGCGCCGAGTGTTGTAGGTTCGAATCCCACACGGGACAAAAATCCAAAAATGGTTCTCCCGAGTCTGGATGTTCTTAGTGTCCGTTGTTTGAATGTTTGGAAAGTCCTAAAAGTAACTAATGCAAATATAACTCTGTTTGTTTCCTTTTTACGATACAGTGGCTTAACGGCTTAATGCTAAGCTTTCTCTTATACCTGTATGTGTTCCTGTGGAATTCAGGCGAGCACGGTCAGTAACTAATACCTTATAAAAATCTATACACTATTATAATATCAGCCATGTATTAAGCTGCTCACTGCATGGCATGGGCCTCTTCTCGTGTGAAAAGGGTTGATCATAGTCCACCACGCTGGCCCAGTGTGGGTTAGCAGACTTCACATATCTTCGAGAACATTATGGAGAACTTTCAGATATGCAGTTTTCCTCACGATGTTTTCCTTCAGCGTTAAAGTGAACGTTAGTTAACCATTTAGTATGCACAGAACTTCGAAAAGTAAGAGATGCGCGCTCTGGGATCGAACTTTCTCAAGTTCGATCACAAGGCGCGCATCTCTTACTCACTCTCTCACATCCTCTGCGTGGCAGTCCAACGGTCGCCCAATAGGCTATCGCTGCTTGTTTTAGGATACACAGTCTAGCAGCAAATACCTATTTTAAAAATAATTTCCAGGGCTTTTATACAGTGATACTTTCATAATTGCTCGTTCTCAAATATATGTATATACACATGCTTGCTTTGCACGATAAAAAGTATATTACACCAACACTTTGCCAGCATTTTAGATCTAGATTCACCGCAATAACGAGCGTAATTGTCGTATTGAAAATCTATTGGCCACAGTAATTCCGGCCTCCAGATTTAGACAGTAGAAGACACTAGGTTAAGGATTTTGTCTGTTACTAACACTTTATGGACCCTGGTCTGCAATAAATATTCTTCTTTTTAATAATATTCTATCGCATACACACAACACGATCTAGCCCAAACTAAGCAGAGCTTCTACTATGGGTACTAGACAATAGACTATTGATGATATACTTTTTTTGTAAATACATAGGTACATATTATACATTGACACACCCAGACAAAGACAAATATCCACGTTCATGCACACAAATGTTTGACTTGTGCGGGAATCGAACCCGCGACTTCAGGCGTAGCAGTCTGTTACACTAACTACTACGCTATCGAGATATTTACTATTATTTTACAATCACTTTAACCGACCCAGAAATCGAGCCGAAGCTCGATCAAAACAATCGCAGTCAATACCGCAGTCCTTAAAAATAAAGCGCTGTTCAAGCTTTATTGAAATGAAGCGTCCTCCCCTTTCTTCTAAACTAAGTTAAAATCTGGTAAGGTTGCAAACCTGCTAGCAAATACCGCATTACATATAATAAGTGCACTAAAAGGTCTGTAGAAAGCTCTGCAACTTTCACCGTTGAGACTTGTTTGCGCTACTTACAACTTGTTGCGTCGTGCCGCGGCCGAGGCTAGACTTGGATCGGTATACGTGCCAAAGATTTACGAACGAATTAGAAAGAACTGCGACGGCCAGAAGCTATAAACTTGTTACTGAAATCGGATGTAGATCTCACTACATCCCGTGCTCCAATGGCACAAGCTTAAAGTATGTTTTTTTTTTCAAATTGCTGCTCCACTTCTATTGGTCGTAGCGTGATGTTATATAGTCTACAGCCTTCCTCGATAAATGGGCTATCTAACACTTAGAGAATTTTTCAATTCGAACCAGTAGTTCCTGAGATTAGCGCGTTCAAGCAAACAAACAAACAAACTCTTCAGCTTTATAATATTAGTATAGATTAGATTCTGCCCACGACTTCGCGTAAATGTAAGTTAGTTTAGGTTAGAACAGTAGTTTTCCTGGATGAAAGTTAGCTTGTGTTTTTTCTGTTCTCCTGAAAACGTTTATGGGAAATTTCATAATGATCGGTTGTTAAGAAGTAGTAGTAACTAACAAATACACAAAGAAACTCACTTTCACATTCATAATATTAATAGTTGGGATACATATATCGCCCGTCCTAGGACTATATAATTCCTGTGACATTTGACTATACAAATATTCAAACACCGACCGTAAAGAACGCCGACAGATTCGGATAAATTGTTAGTTGATCACAAAATTGTGAAGAACAAAGACGAAATGAGATGGTTATTATTACATGTACTTTTAAGACTTATATCGGATCGGTTACTTGATTGAACTCAAAGTATGCTACTGATCTGCTTATTCTTTTGAGTGAGTTTACGTTATGTCAGTTTTGACTAATTGTCAGTATGTACGTGAAGATACATTTTTAACCGACTTGTATGGATTCTGATCCATACAATATGTACTACTGTAGGTCTTATTTTAAAAAAGGTAAGATTTGATTTTATGTTTGTTTGTAAGGGTATAACAGAAAACTACTCAACCAATATAACAAATCTTTCACTATTATAAAGCTATATATTATCACCGCGTAACATAGGAAATATTTTATTTAAAAATAGGGGTAGTATTTAACTACGCAGCAAAAAATACTAATTGCACAGCAAAATATGCTTACCAAAAATACTAACTGCACAGCAAAATTTGCTTACCAAAAATACTAATTGCACAGCAAACGGTCGACGGAGCTCCGCGTCACGGGGCTCCTATTTTTGGTTGGGTTTAAGAAGGAACCTAACATTACCTAACCCTTCCGAGACAGAATGCAGTGATTTGAGGTGTATATGTGCTCGTTATGCTATGCAATTAGTATTTTTGATGGTTATTATATTTAATCCAAAAAATAGTACTGTTACATCTTTTTTTTTTTTTTTTTTTACGTGGGGGAATGCAATGACGCATATCCCTCCGCGGGGGCGGGTGGAGGGATTATGTCGGACTCGCCGGGGTAAAATAAAGATGTTAAAAAAAAGATAATGTATCTCCCGGAATACCGACTAAACCTACCACGGTGTTCCTCGACACAACCACTACCGACGGAGCCGCGCGAATCGCTTTCGCATGCGGTCGCGACCCCGCCGAGGTTACGGCCCGCCGCATGAAACGGCAGGCCACTACACGAAAGACCTACCCAAAATAGGCACTACTTCAAATAAAACCCTACTGTCTCCCCCCTAGAGGGAAGACGGACTCGACACAGAGGCGCGCGTGGGAACACGCACGCCGCCTCTCGGACCTGGTGCTGAACGGATGGCGGGCAGGCCCACAAAGCCCGCCACCCCCAGGTCAAACCTCAGGGTGGCTGGAGGTCATCTCGCGCCCTCCGGCGCCCGGCTCTGCGGTTGGGGAGAGGGTTTAAACGCTCCCTCTCCCGCTCCGCCACCTCCTTGATGGAAATCACTTCCTCGCAAAAGGAGGCGACGGCGTTCCACGACCTCACACTCCGGACCATAGACTGAATTACGGCCGGGAGCGAGAGGGCAACCGATCCGACTGCCGCGATCAAATCACGACGCTGCGATGCCCAGGCGGGGCAAACCGCCAAAGTGTGCAGCGCCGTGTCCTCAATAACGTCGCGGCAGTCGCCGCAGTGGTGACAACCGGGCGTCTTTTGCCGGCGTATACGACACAGGAACCGGCCAAAACATCCGTGGCCAGTCAGAACCTGTGTCAGCCGGAAGGTGAGGGCGCCATGCCGCCTCTCCAGCCACTCCTCAAACACGGGACTTACCGCCACGATCGTGGCGTGCCCGGCACTGGGGTGCACAAGTCGCTCCTTCCAATTCACCACTAGGACCTGGCGAGTACTGTTACACCTAACGTAACCAAACCTACTTTACCGCAAGCAAAGCCGCGAGTAAAAGCTAGTCTCTTATAAAGACAACTGCCGCACTAGGAATAAATCCTGCGTCACGAGGATCTTTACAAATATTCAAACAACGGACACAAAGAACACACAGACCCGGAACGACTATGTATGGGTCACAAATGTTTTTGTCACGTGTGGGCATCGAACACGTAACACTCAGCACAGTGGCAATGACGAGGCGACTATTAAAACCATTGCGCCATTCGTGCAGGCAGTTTTATCATATACATGTATAATGGCAATATTGACACAGATATCCTTAATTTTATAATCGATATTTTAATGGGTGATTTGCGTGGACTGCACCTTGAATAGTGCTTAAGGCTAAAAAAAACAAAAAACCTTTTTTTTTCTTTTTCTTTTTAGATATTTTCATGTCTTATTGTATTATTGGGGATCCAATTTTTAACATTTTTAGAACTCTATTTGGATCTCTAGCTGTTTGGTAATTTCCCAATGGTGGTTTCGACTTATACACCCCTATAAAAGTCTCTTTATCCTATCATCCTCCCCAATTTTAGAGCCTATTATCAAAGATAGTGCTGACTTATGCGAGTTCAAAGTACCATAAACAGCTCCTGAATTAAATAATTTTGTTAGAAAATACATAATAAATGGAATAGATAGAGCCAATAGGTTTGTATCATATTCGTGACAAAATGTCCACCAAATTTTATAAGTGACATTATATTGCTTTAGTGTGTTACTTGAAAGAGATGCAAACATGACATTAATTGATGTTGTGGGAATAGCCCTTATCAGCCATGCTTTAAGAGGCAGCCTGGAGCTATAACAGACTATGCACATCGCCTCTCTATATAATAAATAATTAGTAAATCCATAGATAATTAGGTAATTAGATTTCGGAGGTCAGTTAGCCGACACGTCGTGTAAGCACTGTTAATTAGCGGAACAAGGTTTAATTAAAAAGCAACCTCTACACACATGAGGCACAAGGACTTGCATTGAAAACAAATAAACATATTGAAAACAAATAAACATTCACGTTAGTATCTCCTGAGAGTACTATAGTTGGCAGATGGTTTATATGTAGGTACTTACATTTCCAACCAACCTAATAGATGTGTGCTGCTCCTGAAAATTTTCCGACACAATTCTAATTACCGGGATCTCTTGATCACTTGCAAATATAAGTGCACTTCATTATTATGAGACTAAAAAGAGGCTGGTATTTATTATTGCAGTAGAAGAAAGTAAAAAAGTGTGACAGGCATCAACTTTTTCTCTTTATTTATGGGCTTTATCGCTTAGCGATAACGTCGCCCAGTAAGAAAATCACAAATATTTCACAGCACGAAAATAAAAAAAATTACAATTTATGGAGTCCTAATTCAGCGAGCTGATACAACATAACGGCCTTGTCGGATAGTGGCTGAAAATTTATTTCAATTGATATCAAAAAAAAATATTGTTGGTTGCAGAATGCGACGTAAACAAGTAACGTCACGAATCTTGTGATCGAGCGGGTTATAAAAGGGCGCTCGGCGCGCAATGACTCACTTTGACATCGAGCGGCGGACGGAACGGACGTGCTGTGTGATCGCTGTTGGGTGATATCAATTATCTCTTACTGAATTTGTTATTGCAGTTCTTGAAAAATTCAATGATTATATTGCATCTGTTATTTTTTTAAGCTGTTTCACTAATGATTTTTAACAATTTTATAAATGTAATTGTGAGTTTGTTTGTTTGTTACGCTTTCACGCTTGAACTACTGCACCGATCATCATGTTTGTCGATTTCGCATAAACGTTGTCAAAGGAACAGAAAAGAACTGGTACCCATCATCCAGAAAAAAGTAATATTACTAACTTAACGTATACTAACCTAACTTACATTTACGAGAGCGTCGCCGCGGGTAAAAACTAGTAAGTATAAAATATTTGTTAATATTAGAAATAAATATTGTTATTTCAACGTTTTAAGACATTTTCGATTTGTACGCATGATACAATAAAATCAAAAATCAAATCAAAATCAAAATAAATTTATTCAAATTAGGTTACGAGGTAACACTTATGAATGTCAAAGTTACACGTAATTTTTTTCTGTGAATTTACATTTACTGCCAAACTACAATATTTGACATCGGGTCTTAATCGCGTTTGTTTTATTTAAATGGTATCTACCTAATAAATACGATTTTTCTCGACGTTTCGATCGGCCTGCAACGATCATTATTTTGGATTGACAGGTGTGAGCTCATCGGCGCCTCCGTGAATTGCGGATTTAGGCAGCCTCCTCTTATTTAGACATAGATGTGCCCGCGGTTTCACTCGCATTTATGATTACTGCGCCGCCCCTGTGGGTCGTAGCATGATGTTACTAGCCTATAACCTTCCTCAATAAATAAGCTATCCAGCAAAAAAGACTAACTTTTTAATTCGGACATTTTATCACCCTGGCTACTTTATTAGTGGTGTTAATGTTGCTACAGAAACGCCACCAAGATTCCCCTTGCGGTATCTTATGCGTTTCTTGTAGTTGTATTGAGCTCTTCGCTCCCAGTCTTCACCAGTCCTGGTGTTTTTAGCTCGGTTAAACAGTTTCCTCAGATTGAGTCTAAGTTTCTCTAGCTCTGGTCCCCATCATTGGGACTTACCTGCCGCTGATGGTTGTGTGGGGGGACAGGCTTGTAGGTAATTCTGTTGGATGCATTTGGTAAGTATGTTAGTAGATGGGACGGTAATCCGACACGACCGGAGAGAGATCAGGCTATACCCGCTTTCCGAGGCCCGGGGGTGTCTAAAACCGCTGATTTCCTCCGGGCTGCTATTGGGATTTCTTAACAGAAAAACCGAAAATCTTTTTTTTGGCCCGATTCGGTATTCGAACCGAAGACCTCATGCACAGCAGTTGCATTCACTACTGCTGCGCCACAGAGGCAGTCATTCAGTTTAGATTTGGTAACCCGAATAAAAAAACAAACGGTTTCAATTGCAAAATATTTTTGAATTCCAACCGCCTCATTTATTATTCCAGAGTAATAGTGACGATCCGTGGATGAGACCTGTAGTCTATGTAGTTCAATCCAGTGGTTTGGTCCAGACTCCTGGCAAATGCTCGGCAGATAGACAGACAGTTTATTAACCGGTTCTTGACAGCTGCGATATGTTCCTTGACCCTTACTGCGATTGTTCGTTTGATCAGTCCGATATAGGATCCAAAACTGCAATCCACCTTCTACACACCAGGTGTTTAAAATGAAATAACATACTTTTAGTTGCGTAAATAGCTACTTTGGAGAACGGAATATATACAGTCTTGACGATGTATCTCTTCATTGCTGTTCCAACTTTGTTCGTTACTTCTTTTATATACGGCACCCGTAACCTTTATTTTTTAACGTGGGGAAATGCTGCTCATAAATACCTCGTCGCCACAAGGGGAAGCGAGAGGGTTATGTCGGGCTCTTTAGGCCTACCGACTAAAACCACCACGGTGTGTCACCTCACTGCTTTGTATGGTGGGTGGCTGGAACTGAAACTACATCAGCGACCCACCCATGCAGACAGAAAAGGTCTGCGGGTCACGTTTGTTGGATAAGATCTGTTCGTCTGTCTGGTCGGAGTAGTCCTAGGTGAATAGCCAGTATTTACACCCACATTCCGCCAAGTATGGTTTTATTTCTCATCTAATAAGTTCAAGTTTTATTTGCTGTTCATCTGTTGTAATTTGTTCACATACTGTACAGGTCCTGCGAGAATACCAGTGTTGCAGTTTTAACTGCAACGAAAACTGACCCAGGTACCTAATTTGGTCTCCATACTATATACTGTTCTGTATATATTTATATTTTATTGTAATGTGTAAGGAGAGGCAACTAATAAAAATATTTTCTTTCTTTCTAATACGTAGCGAGCCTTTTGTAGTTAATTGGGCGCAGTTCCTTACTCTCCTTCTGCCAGTTATACGCAATCACACTACGACGACCGGGAATTCAATACAAAACCTTATGCATAGCATCCCATTGGTTACCGCTGCTCCACCAACTAGAAGCTCTGTAGAGTTTGTTTGTTGGAAAGCTTTAATCTCTGGAACCACCAGACGGATTTGAAAATTATTTTTGCAATTGAAGGAATTCTTGAGGAAGGCTAGGCTATATAAAATAACGCTATGAGCCATTTGAAAAAAGCATTATGTACGTTAAAGCTAGTTTAATATTAGTAACTAGTTTTTGCCCGCAGCTTCGCTCGAGTAAATGTAGTACTTCTTCTGGATAAAAGGTACCCTGTCTACGTGTATGCAAAATTTCATGATGATCGCTTGATTAGTTAAGACGCGAAAGCGTAGCAAACACACTAACAAACCATATTTATAATATTAAGTTAGGATCTACAAGATGGTAACACCACACACAATACAAGGCGCTACACGATACAACTATACTTTTACTAAGTTCATATATGTATGTGTGATGTAGAACTAAATAGTATTCACTAGTCTTTATAACCTTGACTCTATACTGCTAGCCTTTCATTGTTGCCTCGTAGCTCGACGATAACCTAGTTATTTTCCCTAGGGCCTGTAAAAGACGCACGATTACATGCTAGTAATTTTATTTGCCTGGCCTCAGCACTCCCTGCAGGCTTATTATATGTATTTTTAGACAGCAAACGCTAGCTAACCCTTATATGAACTAATACATAATAATACATACTTTACAAAGGCTTTAATTTCGCTGAAGGGTAGGCAGACGTGTATCAGATAAATTGTTGAAGTGCCACGCAGGGTTCTTCTATTCAATCCCAAGGCGCGCAATTCTGACTTTTTGAAGTTATGAGCGTATTAAATAGTTAATTATCGCTTGCTTTAATGGTAAACATCGTGTGGAAACCTGCATGTCTGAGAGTTCTTCATAATGTTCTCGAAGATAATATTTATATGTGAAGTCTGCCAACCTGCACTGAGCGACCGTTGTGAATTATAGCCTAACCCATCTCACACTGAGAAGAGGCCCGTGCCTGAGTGTGCCGTCCGTGAGATTGTTTAATACAGGGCTGATATTATTATATTTTTAGGTATCACGTTATAGGCGGCAAATCAGATACCGTCTACCTAGAATGTTACCAGACTTCGTGTTGCTACTAAAGAAATCCTGGTAACGCTTTATCCAATACAGGAATCAGATCCGAGAACTCACGATTGCACGCAAACATAAGCGCACAATTATGCCACAAGATCAAAGCAAAACGCTATCTCGTTTTTCGATCAGAAATTTATAGACATGATTTCAAAATTCGGACGCTAATATTTAGATTATTACTAGATATTTGCCGCGGCTTCCCTTAAATGTAGGTTAGGTTAGTAATTCACTGCACCCATGGCAACATGCCTACAAAATTTAATGATGATCGGTTGTGTAGTTGAGGCGTGAAAGCGTAACAAACAAAGAAACTCACATTTGCATTGTGGAATAATGTAGGTTATATTTGCTTAGCTTAATATGCTATGCCATAATTAAACATGAATGAATTGAAAGTTACGTCGTACGTAAAGTGCTAGTTACGTCTGCCACAATAACAAATGCTGATGATAAAATGTTTTCCGGTCACAATTAAATACTTTTCTGTTGTTTAGCAATAAGGACGTTCTCCATTTCTCTGGTTTTGGCATTGACTTCAAGGTCAAGGACACATGCTTCTGTCTTCCGCCAAAAAATATATTATTTATGGCTCTAGTTATATTTTATATGACCCGGCAGTGCTGTTATAATAAATAGAGTAAAACTAACATTATAAAATATAAAACGGAGGTATTAGTCGCGCTCTAGTTATCATACGATTTAGTTGAAATGTTAGATTTTAACGCAACCTTTGGAGGTATTATTATTACTAGCGGTCGCCAAGTGGTCGAAATTCGATCATAAATGATTTAAATTTTAAGTTTGATCGTTATTAAGGTTTTATTGCCTATAACTATACCTACCCTTATTCACGGTACTTAAGATATGTAACCATAGTTACGAAGAGTCCTACGGCATCAGCCGAAGAATGCTGAAATACTACGAACGCGATTCGACTGCGTGTGTCAAATGCATGGTTGTGTGCGTGTAATGTTTTTCATTAATTTAATGTATTTCTAATGCATATAATATAAAAATATTAGGATTCGCCCCTCCTTCTCCATATAAACATAAACTGTGCCAAATTTCATACTCCTCCGTCCTCCCAATTTTCGTAAAAAGGGGTACAAAGTTTTTGGTTCACGTATTAATATATAGATGTGAAATAAGATAGATAATCATAAATTAGGTCAAAGATTATATAACCGATAGTCTAGAGACCGTTGAACCGCCATGCAAATACCTTGAGTTTAGCCCAAAATCTAAACATAGTCTCGTGGCTACTTCACCGAAGGGACAGGCAACGATGTATTAAACATTTTACCCCAAATTTCATCAGTCGTCATATGGCTAAGATACCACGTAATAAAGGGTTAACCTACATATTCTCGACTTACGGGCACACGTCTAGACTTCTTGCTGCGACTGAAATTTCTTTCATACCGATGCGCTATCATTCGAATTCCAACACCAAGTCTATTCGAAGGTACATGCGTATTACTTGTGTCAGAACGTGTCAAGTTGCACCCAAACCGTCCAACGGCTTACTCGTGATCCAATAACGAATATCCAAACATCTGATGATGACTTGGTACCCTGTGGGTGTATAAAAATTACAGTAATAAACTTGGTTTGTATATGTATTGAATAAGGCTGTCGGATAATAAATTAGTCTTTATTATAAAAAAATGTACAAAGCTAGCATGTTGTTGTTCAAGGATATGTTCATGAGAAGTTATCACATTTGATCCGAGGAGAGCATGAATAAGTTATTTTCTTCTTGCGACTGCTATGTATGGTTTTATCTGTGGTTTCATAGGAAGGTTTAAACCGCACAGATCAGAGAACAAGTAAACCGCGCATATCCTGTATCTTTTTTTACGTTTTATTATTTTCTACGTTAAACGTATTTTATAATACAAAAGTTATTAAATACCTTTAATAAAAAATCTAAATTGAACTTATTTTAGTTCACGTGATCGTTAACGGTTTTGATTGGTGACATTTATTGTGACGTCATACGTTTGTAAACGTCTTCTGTAATTAATGTGCTGTCCAATGCTTACTTACAAACGTGTTACGACTAGTCATCATTTGACGACTCTACACCATATTGCCGGCGCAGGCGCCAGCATTCTGACAGTTTAAATTATCAGTGTATTCTGTATTTTCTTATGAATTACTTTTTTCAGCTAGCTCCTATTGGATCATTATGTTTTTATTGCAGTATTCCTTTTTCTTTGCGACTTGTTTTTAATATAAATAAATGCACCTGCTTCGTCCTTTAAGCTATATTCTTTGAAAAGTGCCGTTGCGTCTCGACTTACTACAAGAATAGAGGGATAGATACATTTCGCATTGTTACGTTTACTTAGTTCGTGTCGGTATCGTATTTCGTTATCGCAATAGCTACAAATACCTACCAAGTCGTTGCATGTCTTTCTTTGAGACGTAAAGGGGAATAAATATAATAATTACTAAAATCATTAGAAGTAACTGATAAGAAATGCGTTGTTTGTGAACTTCGACGGTAAGAAGAAACGGTATATCAGTAAATAATATTTGATTAAGCCAGCTATTTATATAAGTAATTCTATTTTAAAGTAGTTGTTAAGAATATTTACCATTCAGATAGCATACGCAGTAGTAATGTTATTAGTAATCGTTTGATAAATACAATCCTTGACCTACCGAAATGGGCCGATTTCTAACACAATAATTCTAGTCTAACTAAAGCGATTGACTAGAAAATTAGTAATTTACAATAAAATCTGGTACTCAATACCAGCACAATCCTGAGTACTTAAAGCGGAGTCAAAGTATCCCTTACGACATTGAAAGTATAGTCTAATACCGTCTTTGTTAGTATTTAGATCGATGGTTGCATACCACTATCACACCTTAGCTTCCTTGCGATGATTTTCAAAACATCTCGATGATCTCGAGTAAAATTGCTTGCTCTATGCAACAATTTTAGTCTTCATTTCTAGTGCTGACAGTGAAGCGACTCCTTGTTATTGGATGCAACTAGCGTTGTAAACGCAGGGTAAGGAAACCACTTACCATCAGGTGTCCCTAGCTTCTCTTACTAAAATGTTCGAACCAAAATATGGTTTTATAAATTCTATTCTTTTTAGCATGCTTTGTTAAGCTCATCGACTAAAAGTGGGTGAAATAGAAGGAAAAAGGGATCGAGATGGATTTAACTTCATTTACCTACGGATAAAAATATATCGTACTTGCTTTATTATGAATGCACATAGCTGAGACTATATGGTATCAGTAAAGCAGGTCATACATAACCCAGTAACACTTAACCCAGAATAGCAGGAATTTAAAAACTTTACTGTATTTGTTTTTCGCTTAAAATTTCGCAATCATCGCGTCCAATTAAATAAAAAGCATACGAATAATAATTTTGTTAAAAGTTCATACGCAAACATTATTTTACTATTTTAAAGTAGTGTTTACTTTGCTGCAGGGAAATTTTCATTTTTAATTAAACTTTCGTATTTTTTCGCATGAAATTAAGATTGTGGATTAAAGTTCCAAATTAATAAATGATTAATTAAACTTAATTAATGATTATACATTTACTAAAATTAGGTATTTACGTACCTATATGTTTAATATGTAATATATTTTATATAGTGTATAATATGGTGGATGTGATGCTTATTATATTAAATAGCGGGCGCCTATGTTTCTCTCAACACGGAAACTGCTTATTACGTATTATAGTCTATTACGGTTAATAGACGACGGGCTAAGCCGTTTCGTTTTATTCGTGTTCTAGTAACGGGTCACTTTTTAAACAGGTTATTATTAGTGTATAATTATTGAGTGCTTCGACAGTCTCACGTCATAAGTTTGATGCTAATCACGAGGTTTCAGATTTGAATCCCGGCTTAAAAATTATGTTATCAAGTTCTCTGTTAGGTAGTTCGCAATAACAGTATGGTCTATTCGTAGCAATATTAGAAGGAGGTATTTAAAACGTAGCTGGAAAATTAATGTGTTTTGTAACATATCTATCCACCCTTTCAAACCGATACAAACATGGAGTTATTATTGTTATTAATCAAATTAATTTATGAGCAATATCATGAGTTGCTTCTACAAGTGTCTTTAATGAGTGCAATATCTAACATATTTCATCGCTCTAAATAGAATCGAGGCCAATTTTCTAATTAACAATTGTAGTTTATTGCTTATATACGACTAACAGTTATGTTGTTACAGTACAGAGTGTCACACAGTAAGTTAAGGTCCTAATAGACCGCACCGATGGCGTAGCGAACAAATGGTCACATCGCCGCAATGGGTATTGCATGTCGAATCCCTTACGAGACCATTACTTATTCGTGTGATCATTATAAGTCTAGTTGTACACTCTGCCTGATAATCATATGTTTATAAAAACAATGCGTCGTGTAAGCCCGTGACTAGATTTTTTTGTATCAAAGCAGTGCGATTACTGTGTGCATCTGAATCGAGAGCCCATTTTTTAAATCCTTGTTGAACGATATAAGGCTTATAGGAAAATTAGTAAAAGAATAGTAAAAACTTAACTCAAAGGGCCATGAATTTCTAAAACACGAATTGAAACTGTTATGATTAAATAATTTGAGCCCTTGATGCAGGCGCGTGCATTAAGTGGCATAGACAATGATTATTTTCTTGACGATTCGACATATATAATACGTAACGGGTATTAACGCGATCATGCATAATGTTTACATTTTTTATGCTTGATAGTGTTAGCAATTATAGGTAGAATATAATTATTATATAGAAATATTTAGTTAAATGTAGCAATGTAGAAGCATTATTTGAATATGTTTAATTGTATCCGTTATTTTCTGTTGGCAACACTGATTTTTCTCGACTGCCCCACTATGCTTGATAGTATAAAACTAACGCGCGGAACTATAACGGGCAGTCGTGCGTTGTGAGGCGATCGGATAAGTTTGTGAAGTAAAAGTATATTAAGTGGCGGATATTGCATTGAATTAAATCAGGTATGCATATTGTGTAACTATGTAAACTATTAATATAAAATATAATTATGTTACAATAATATTAAAGGAAATAAATACTTGAGAACTGATTCTGGAGTTTCCTTACAATAGCTAGCATACGTAATAGGGACACCATGAATGTAGTGTGTGGTGGTACATGGACAAACAAAAATATGCCAAAAGTGAGGGTGAATCAAAATTATTCTGCCTCACAAACGGAGGCATGATATCGCAGCACCAGTCAGCCTGTTACCACGACCGGTGTAACCTGGTCGAAACGTCAAGCATAAAAAAGGTAAATATTATGCATGATCGCGTTAATACCCGTTACGTATTATATATATATAATATATATATATATATATATATATATATCTCATGCAACGTGAAAGTTTAAAAATTATTATTTGATTTATATAAAGGATTGTAAGTCAACTACCCTGTTGCCGATAGCAGTACCAATAGTATTAAATTATAATATAATAATCTAAACCAGTAGTTCCCAAAGTGGTCCAGGTGGACCCCAGGGGTCCACGGGAGACTCAACGGGGTCTACGTTGGTGTAACGAAAAATGGGGATTCACAATTCGGATTCACGTAAGCGGAGGTCCACGATAATTATTTTGAGGAATAAGACCGCTGAAGACCAAAGAATTTCTAAAAGCTGCAGAGGGTCCATCGGAACCAGCTAAATTTTGAAAGTGGTTATGAGAAAAAGCTGGGTACCTCTGATCTCGGGTACGCCACGATCGTGGCGGTAAGTCCCGTGTTTGAGGAGTGGCTGGAGAGGCGGCATGGCGCCCTCACCTTCCGGCTGACACAGGTTCTGACTGGCCACGATTGTTTTGGCCAGTTCCTGTGTCGTATACGCCGGCAAGAGACGCCCGGTTGTCATCACTGCGGCGACGTTGTCGAGGACACGGCGCTGCACACTTTGGCGGTTTGCCCCGCCTGGGCATCGCAGCGCCGTGATTTGATCGCGGCAGTCGGATCGGTTACCCTCTCGTTCCCGGCCGTAGTTCAGTCTATGGTCCGGAGTGAGAGGTCGTGGAACGCCGTCGCTTCCTTCTGTGAGGAAGTGATTTCCATTAAGGAGGCGCGGAGCGGGAGAGGGAGCTTTTAAAGCCTCTCCAGCCACCCTGAGGTTTGACCTGGGGGTGGCGGGCTTTGTGGGCCTGCCCGCCATCCATTCAGCACCAGGTCCGAGAGGCGGCGTGCGTGTTCCCACGCGCGCCTCTGTGTCGAGTCCGTCTCCCCTCTAGGGGGGAGATTATAGTGTGAAGTAGTGCCTATTTTGGGTAGGTCTTTCGTGTAGTGGCCTGCCGTTTCATACGGCGGGCCGAAACCTCGGTGGGGTCGAGACCGTATGCGAAAGTAATTCGCGCGGCCCCGTCGATAGTGGTTTTGTCGAGGAACACCGTGGTAGTTTTAGTCGGTATTCCGGGAGGTACATTATCTTTTTAACATCTTTATTTTACCCCGGCGAGTCCGACATAATCCCTCCGCCCTCCCCCGCGGAGAGACATGCGTCATAGCATTCCACCACGAAAAAAAAGAAAAAAGGATACCTCTCATCTAAACAAATAAATAAAATTTAAGTGTCAGTTTGTAATGTCATAATAACTGCCTTTTACTAAATGTATATTGAAGTATATACTGTACTTATATAAAAAAATATTTTTTTAAATGTTTGTCTGATTGTTCCGGCTAGTCTCGGAAACGGCTGGACCTATTTAGACAGGACTTTTACTGGCAAATAGCTGATGTTTTAAGGAGTAACTTAGGCCACTTTTATTTTAGATATTATCTAAATTCCACGCGAACAAAGTCGCTGGTATCAGTTAGTAACATATAATTATAATTTTATTACGTGGTACTTAAAACCATACTTGCTGGCCTCAATGGCGTAGTGGTTAGTGTAACCGACTGCCACGCTTGAAGTCGTGGGTACGATTCCCACACAAGTCAAACATTTGTGTGCATGAACATGGATGTTTGTCTTGGTCTGGATGTTTCTATGTATAATATGTATGTACTTACAAAGAAAAGGTATATATGTATGTTTATCCTTTGTCTAGTACCCATAGTACAAGCTCTGCTTAGTTTGGGCTAGTTGATGTTGTGTGTGATAGAATATTATATTAATACTAGCTGTCCCGGACAGACGTCGCCCTGTACAGGCGAAAAAAAAAAACAAATATCTAAACCATCCTCGAATCCACTTGAACACACACAAAAAAATTCATTCAAATCGGTCCAGCCGTTTAGGAGGTGTTCACTGTCAACACACGTACAGAAGAATTATATATATAAAGATTATACTATGCGAGACAGTGATTTTGTATTATTATTAATTAAATATTGATTTCCCTCACACCCTGTATATTAAAATCATTAAATCATCGACTTATCATACACCGATGACAGTTTGAATACCGATTCAGTCGTTTGATACTTTACGAACATCTATTTGGATACGAAGGTTAATCGATAGTCATAACAGCATAACTGATTCATACTTGCATAACTCAATGTGCAGAAAAACCGGTCAAGTGCCTGTATGTACATATGTATTATGAAATTTATTTGACTACACGGATGACTTAGTGGCTTAAATGGTTATGAGTGTTATGGGTTCGAATCATATACGTGACAACACTTTGTGTGATCCACAAATGGTTGTGCTGAGTCTAGATGTTCTTTGTATACGTTGTTCTTTTTTTATGGTGTAGGACGCAAACGGACAGACGGATCGCCTGATGGTAAGCGATTACCGCCGCCCATGGATGCAACACAAGAGGAGTCACAAGTTCTTTTTTTTGTATGTGTTATTCAAATTTGAAATATTTTTGACAGCTTTAAAACCTCTGGTAATAATTTTCGCTGACGGAAAATATCTGGCAATATTGATTATTAATTTGGAACAATATTTTCTAAAATATACTTACATTAAAATCACCACTGAGAATATAAGAAAATGGAGTATAATTTTTACTCACCTTTAGCACCTGGTACCGGACAAACGGCAGCCTGGCCAAGTTAGCAGGTATGCATACACTCAAAGTAGATACTAACACTACATTATCCCATACATTTTATTTGTGAGAAAGTCAAAGTAATCTCTGGGAGCCCTGAGATCTTGCACTAAAAGTACTCATAGAGAACAACTGTTATCGCAACAAAATCAAACTGTATTGTGACGCACCTTGCCGCATCTTCCTTTCGTCAGCCGTATCTGCGCCTTTTCTGTATAATTTACGCCTAGAGCGGCTTTACAGACCTGTCAGTGACCAAACTCGTGCTGCGCGAAACCGCCGATCTTTACATGAATCTTATACTTATAATTAACAGAATATTATCACTATACATCATTAACATAACTAGTCTGAGCTTTGTGGGCATTGTTGTTACAAGAGAATTATTGGAATCCCTATAATTAACAGTAGCCAGCCAATACATAATATATGCAAATTTAATTTACGTATTGAAATTAAACTACTATATACGGATTTTATCGCGTTGTTTATTTAGCACTGCATTACAAAATTTTGAAAATATTACACTACTACTGATTTTATTTTACTAATTTATAAGCTAATAAAATTATTTAAACTATTAAATCTATTTATTTTTGGTTTACACTTTCCCCGACGTTTCGGTTGCTTTTCAGCAGCCATGGTCACGGGGAGACTAAAATGGTAGTTGTCTCAATGTTTCAGTGTAGTTATTTCAAAGTACCCGAACATAATTTAATTATTGGTGTTTCTATTTACGCAGAATGAGCTCAAAGTATCATGAAGTTTAGCTGTGGTTTGTTTCTTCTTGGGTTTGACTATTTGAAGTACTGGATCCCAAGCTGGTGGTACATTCCAACCATCTTCTCTATTGAAATTGGGATGTTTTTTGATTTCAATACCCTCGCGAAGCATCCTTGGTAGGAATCGGTGTTCTTTAGCGAGAATCTGTGGTTTGTCAAATCTCAGGTAGTGGTTGGTCCCCTGTTGTACATGTTCATACACAGCAGACTTCAACGAGCGTTTGTGTTTTACGTCAGCTATGTGTTCTTTTATGCGGGTGCCTATGCTTCTCTTGGTTTGACCAATGTATGAGAGTCCGCAGTCACAATCTATTTTATAGACCCCTGCATCTTGTAAAGGTAATTGGCACTTGACGGATGGTAAAAATTGACTTATCTTCGTTGGCGGCTTGAAGTATGTGTTGATTGAAGCTCGCTTCAAGATGTAGCCAATCTTGTCAGTGACACCCCTTACATAAGGCAGTATACCAGGCTGGCGCTCGACTGTGGCTGGCTTTTCTCGGGATCTGTGACAGCGGCGAAGCTTGTTAACGCGATAAAATCCGTATATAGTAGTTTAATTTCAATGAATAACATTCGCGTAAACAGAAGATAATATTAATTTACGTATATAAAAAGTGCAGTTCAGTGCCGCCCTCCCGCTTCAGAAAATCAATATATCATTTAAAGGTCAATGTGTGCGCTTTTACAATAAACTCCCAAGAGACATTCAAAATATAAGTTTTAATAAATTTAAAACAGTAGTAAAACGTAAATTATGTTCAAAAGATTATTACTCAGTCACAGAATATATAGAAGATAAATGCTTGGATTGTGTTGCTTTCATTCACAGGCTATTTCTAATCATATCATAAAGTTAATTGTAAATATGAGTTGCTATGACTGTACCTTTACTTTTTGAATCGTATTTAAATAAATTATAGTACCAATTACACACAGCAGCTCAAATAAGAAAAAGAATATAAAATTGAATTGTATTGTAAATAAACATTTGGCAATTGAAAAGAGTGGCCATGAGTTTCTTGCCTGCTTCTTCTCATGTAAGCCCTTAGGTACTCCTCGAACAGGCTTTTTCAATGCTAAATTTTTATTTCCTTTTATTTACTTCTGTTATTTTAAAAATTTTAATTAATATATCAGTACATTCACGTGTACAAGAATTGTTTATACATTTTTATGGAAATAAAGATTTTTGACTTTGACCCTAATAGCACTTTCCCTGAATCCGTAATTAAGTCTGGGACTTCTTAATCGGCCATAGGTCCAAGAAGGCAGTAAAAACAAATTTCACACATTCAAAATTAGAACTTAAAATGCAGATAATAAATGCAACACAACTTCACATTCCTTACCACTAGATGGCAGTGTAATAAATTATAGCCCGCGCTAAGTTGACTTACTAAAAATAAGCCGTGCGCAAATGCGCATACTATAACTTATTATTAGATATAAGTACATTGACCTCTTTTCAAGCTAATTTAACCGTTTCTAAGTAATTAAGTATACACCTAGGTGTGTTGTTCGGTGCAAATTTGTATAGAGTTTTAGCGGAGTAATCTTGTTAATGGAGCGCGGCCGAGTGCCTGTAAAATTGTTTTAATGCTCCATAAACATGTTATAATAACTATGCTGAAATATTAGAGGTAGTAATAATATTATAAATGTGAAAGAAAATGTGTTTGTTTGTTACGATTTCACGCCTCAACTACTCGACCGATCATCATGAAATTTCGCATACACGTTGTCAAGGGTACAGAATAGGACATGGAGTATGTTTTATACAGAAAAAGTAATATTACTTACTTTTACGCGAGCGAAGCCGCGGGCATAATCTACTTTAATGCATTGAATTCATGCTTAGAGTATACTTAACCGAAGAAGTAATGCAAGTGAAACAAGAGATTTATTAATTTATATCAAACTAGCTGACCCGCGCAACTTCATCTGCTTCGCATAAGACTATTTTCCCCGTTTTTGCAACATTTTTCATTGATGATCTACTCCTATTGGTCAAAGCGTGATGTTATATAGCTTCCTCGATAATTGGACCATCCAACACTAAAAGAATCTTTCAATTCGAATCAGTAGTTCCTGAGATTAGCGCATTCAACCAAACAAACAATCAAACAGACAAACTCTTTAGCTTTATAATATTAGTAAGTATAGATATGAAAACTCAACAGCCTTTTTACAGTAATCTTAGGAACAACAATCAACATGTAATCAGCCTAAAACCGGTTGCATTTAAGCCAAGAGTTTCACAACAGATCAAAATGAGGCAATCGAAAAAAAGGTTATATATAGAAAAATAAAAAATTAGAAAATACAGATTAAGTTACTATGTAGTACAAAAATGGAATTGATCTACAACTAGATTTTATCCCAGTTAACAGCAACTAGTAAAATTTTACAATAGTTAAACATAGATTGCTAAATGTTAGTTTAAAACACCTGTTTTGTCATGTCAATGACCATCCCTTCGGGATTAGAGGCGTGAGCTAGCGTGGCTACGCATGTATGATATTTTTTGTCTTACTGATATATCGTCAGCACACACAGCAAAATATTTTTGTTTCTTTGCCAGCACAAGGCCTGTCTTGCCAGCTACGGTAATAGCAGACCATATGTTTTTGCTTACTAAGATTTTTCGCATGTCCACTGAGGGCGAGATGTGTTTGAACGCTTTAAACTTATAACACCTTGTTTTATACCATGTTTCAAGCGAATAAAAGATTACTACTCTGTCTTTTATCTCTACAAACCATACACCCGATTTGAATGAAATTTGGTAAAGAGATAGTTTAAAACCTAAATCAAATAGGCAACTTTTGATTGATGTAGGTACCATGCGGGCGGAGCCACGCGCAAAAGCTAGGCTGTTATAAAATAAATAATAGTTAAAAAAAAGCTTATATATTGAAATTAATTTTAATGTAAAAAAGCGTGGGTTTTAGAAAGCATCTCACGCTTTTTTACATTAAAATTATTTCAAATTGTTTTAATAAAGCGTGTTTTTTAGTTTTGTAAACTATTATTCATTTTTATTTTAAACTATTTTTTTTTTATTTATTATTGTAATGTCTTCGATCCTCGATAAGAGTGCAAAGTTTCAAATCAATCCGTCGTCGGTTTGAAAGGGGTGAAAACCACGTTCAAAGATTCCGTTACATAGGTTCATAGATACATAGATACATACCAAGCTAATAAAAGCGTGTTAAAAACGACTCTGTTCCTAGTGAACAGAGTCGTTTTTAGAAAGTCGTTTTCAAGAAGTGGCCGGAACAATTCAAATGAAAATGAATTTACAATAACCTGTTGCTACGTTCAGTATAGCAAGGGCGTTAGAACCAATGAGAAGAACTTTTTTCCTAGCAGTAGCCTAGTGGAAGACTGTTGGAGTGCCCAGCAGAGATCTAGAGTTTGATCCCAAGGCGCGTATCTCTGACTTTTCGAAGTTATGTGCGTATTAAATAGCTAATTTTGCTCGCCTTAACTGTGAAAAAACCTGCGTGTTTGAGAGTTCTCCGTAATGTTTTTGAAGAAACGTGAAGTTCGGCAACCCGCATTGGGCCTGCGTAGCCTATGGCCTAACCCACCTCACACTGAGAAGAGGCCGTTGTCCATAAGTAGGCAGATTAATACAGGATTAATAATATTATTCTTTTGATCGCCAATTTTACAATGGTGCTTATTTTACAAATCATATTTGTAAGGAGCTGCAACCATTATACCATTTGCCTAATACTAAATTGAAGACACTCAAGCATTAAATATTTTAGTGCGATCTCGATCTCGTGCCAGTCTCGCCATCGCGTATGCCACTAAAGCATGCCACTTACCGTTAGGTTGACCGTCGGTACCGTCAGAGCGTAAACACATAAACACTCTAGTTTTTGTATACACTACCGTACAGCGAGAGTTTTTGTTAGTTAAGATTGTTGCGCCCATTTTTAGTGATCTGTAAAGAAATGTAAAAGCGTTCTGCAGTTGTTTGTCCCAGCTGGTCTGATAGACATTATATTTTTTATTTATTTTGCTTTCTTCTCGACTCAAAAGTCGTGGACACTCGTCGAGAAATGTTAATAATACCATCTCATCTCTCCCTTAGAATTCATAGAAGTTTATGTGAAGACCAACTTTTGCCCGCGGTAACGCTCGACTCGCGTAAAAATTGTTTAGGTTAGGTTACGTTAGTAACAGTAGGTAATTTTAAAATAAAATATAGTCTATGTTATTCGGTGATAACTGATAATTAGCTTTATAATGGTGAAGGAATTGTTTTAATCGGTTCAGTAGTTTTTGAGTTAAATACTTACAAACAAACAACAAATCAAATCTTTCCTATTTGTTATATTAGTTTAGATTATAGAAGACGTAAGGCGATGTACTTAAATAACACAGTTTTGAATAATAAACTAATATCAATTACAAACAAATTGAATGAGACCAGTGTGTATTGCACGGAGAGTGTATTGAAATTCCTGCCCACACCATGATTATCCTGCCTTGTTATGAGTGGACCTCCTGAGGGTGCGGTAGACGGCTAACTCTCCCTGGAGTTCTCAAAACGCGTGGTGAGTTTAGCTCACAATTGCTGCCACGCCAAGTATTTTGAGTTCGATTCTCACGCATGACTAAAAATAATGTTATTTACAAAATAGTTGTTCCGATTGCAGATGTTTTTGGTGTCCGCCGTTTGCATGCTTGTAATTTTGCCGCGACAAAGGAATATTGATGAATCAAGAGCTATTGATGTCTTTTAAACATAAATAAAGCGTTGTTAATAATGATGAATTGACCAACGACACCTGTTGACTGGAAATAGAGTAAATAGAAACACTAATGATTAAATTATGCTCGGTTACTTTGAAATAACTACACTAGAACATTGAGACAATCACCATATTCGGCTGCTGTAAGTAAAGTAACAGAAACGTCGGAGAAAGTGTAATCTTAAATATAAATAGTTTCAATAGGTGTAATAATTTAATTAGCTTAATAATTAGTAAAGTTTAATAGTAGCAGTAGTATAATAGTTCCTAAATTTTGTAATAAAGTGTTAAATGAACAACGTGATCAAAACCGTATAAAGTAGTTTATTTTAAAGATGAATTGATCTAAAAATCTAAGAATAAAGTACAGAACATTTGTAGGATTAAAAATTTACTGGAGTTTTAAACATCCGTAGATTACGCCTGTATATGTCAAATGGATTTCGATTTCGCGGGTTCGATTCCCGCACAAGTCAAACATTTGTGTGCATGAACAAGGTCGTTTGTCTTGGTCTGGGTGTTTCTATGTATATATGTATGTATTTACAAAAAAAAGAAATAACATCTACTACGCAGATGGCTAATCTCCGTTAAGATTGGCCGCCGTGACCGAAATTCGGTCCGGAGGACATTATGTGACCGACTTTTTTACAATTTACACCCTCACCTTCGGTGACCACCCGTAGTATATGCCGAGACACTACACGTTATTGACTACGTGACAAAAATCTAACCATCCCCTTCCTCCCCATACCGCTCTTGTGACCAAGCATGGTATTGTGACGACCCCTTTCCTCCCAAACAGGTCACTTAGTATGGATACTCTCTCTTACAGTCTCTGCACTAAGACAGCCCCTAATAAGAGGGGCAAATTTTTTTAAGAATTGTTGCTCGTGTTGCGGCCTCGATGGCGTAGTGATTAGTGTAACCGACTGCCACGCCTGAGGTCGCAGGTTCGATTCCCGCACAAGTAAAACGTTTGTGTGCATGGGCATGGATGTTTGTCTTGGTCTGGGAATTTCTATGTATAATATGTGTGTATTTACAAAAAGAAAGTATATAATATATATGTTTATCCATTGTCTAGTACCCTTAGTATAAGCTCAGCTTAGTTTGGGCTAGATGGTGTTGTATGTATGTGATAGAATATTATTATTATATTATTTTGAACAAATAGAGTGCAATTTCTATCTGAGGTTTAAAATTGAGTACAATCTCCGAAAATAAAGTATTATTTATTTAACCTACTTGTGCGTTACCAATTTTTTTGTTGATGCTAGTAACATCTAACAAATATTTATTATCAAGGAACCTCTTAACCGCATCTTTACAATATATGTCTATATTGAGATTGATAAACAATTGTAAATCGCTATAGCGTTTCTTTAAGAAAAAAATTAAATAAAACCTGTAAATGTTGACATAGGTAAAATAAAGTATTATCACGTACTTTATTTTTCTTATAAAGTATAAAGTATGTTTACTTTGCTTTCACTTTATAATGCATACCGCTAAGGTGTGGAATTCGCTACCTAAGTCTGTGTGTCCCGATGAGTACACACGGCTACATATCAAGTTAGACACCATATATACGCATAACTAGGCTACATACAAAATAGAGAATTGTCTGAAAGGGACAGTGCATAGTGATGTCGATGTAATTATAAGGATAGAGCGTAACAAAAATATAATGCACTCTCTTGCACGATTCGCAGCGTTCAAATTCTAATAGTTTAAAGTCCAAACAGTCTACGTTGATGCGTCGCTGTGTGTACAATCTGGGTGTCTTCAAGTCGCGAGTGATTAGGTATCTTCTGGGCAAGCGTGCTCTATCGTCGACAGCATCTTCACTTACGACCAGCAGACAAAAGTATAAAAAAAATACGAATAGTGAGCACACACACATTACATTGACATGATGGAGAACGACATTCTACCATTTGCAATATGAGTACGCGTAATTATACTACGCGTAATTATATTACGCGTAATTATATTACGCGTATTTATAATTTAAACTAAATGTTACCCTTCGCTCCCGTTAATGTAGTTTATATAAATACATTTCAATCACTCAGGCATAATAATAACTTTTTTTAATGAAAGGTACCCTATGTCCTTTTTGGATCTCTGACACCTGACACCCTGTATACGGAATTGCATGATGATCGGTTGAGTAGGGCATGAAAACGTAACAAACAAACATTCTTACATTTGCATTTATAATATTAGTTAGGATATGTACCTGAATGTAAACGACAAAGCAAGTTTTACCAATCTCCCTTTAAAGCTGCCTGTCCATTGAAGTGGAGCGAGGATGCGGAGCGGAGATACGGAGAAATATTAACTTATAGGATTGCATAAAATCTCCGCTCCGCTCCAGTATGCAATCCTATTGGTTAATATTTCTCCGTTTCTTCGCTCCGTAGCCTCGCTCCGCTTCAATGGACAGGCAGCCTTAGAAGGATGCAATTTCCCGAGATGCAAAATACATGTATTGGCAGGATATAGACTTCCTATCCTCTGCACAATCTCGTGTCTGCTACACAGTTCAATGAAAACTAACATGCTTTTGTATAAAACATTTTATTAAGACCTGATTTTTCATCGTGATAAAATTGACAGATTTATTCATAAAATTAAACTACGTTAATTATATATTGATTCAGGTTATAATTAATTAGTATAATATAAAAAATGTATTGAAAAACCTTTTACTAGACGATAATTTTATTTTTACGCAACTACGTTTTGCACTCCATTTGAAAGTTATGCCCTCATTTTTAATAGACGCTTTTCAGTAACGTAGTTAGAAATTGTACACACACTGCCGAACCAAGAGATCTAATAATGGACAAACCTACAAAATATAGATACCTATGCTTATTATTTGTTTGATACATATCGCAATTCTCATATAAAACAGGGATTCTCAGTAAGAATGGATTATGTAATATATATAAAAATATTTGTGAGAGCTTTAAATATATTTATATGTATAGTCATAGTGAAAACCCTATAGTTGCAACATATAAGAAAGGAAATTCACAGAGTATAAGTTCTAAGTTTTTTCTTGGCTAAAACTTTAAAATATCCCAAGATGAATAGAATTATTTCCACTAAAAATAAACCAAATATTCAAATACATTCTAAGAAAATTCTAATATATTATCAAAATATAAGAGGTCTTCGCACAAAAACCGCTTAGTTCTATAGTAATATTATCTCATTAGACTATGATATAGTTACTCTCAGTGAAACTTTTCTTAACAGTTCTATAGGCGACGCCGAGTTGTTTCTAGAGAACTATGTAGTACTGCGCAAAGATCGTACTGGCGATACAAGCTGGGGAGGAGTTTTGTTAGCAGTAAAGGACTGTTACACAGTCAAAATGGTCACAGACATAGATAGCCTTACAGTTGATAAAGAGCTATTGTTTGCTATAATCACATGGAAAATGTTAAGTTATTTGTAATTGTCGTATATTTGCCATCTAATTACAGTAGCAAACAATATTTAGATGTCTCAACTTGTATAGAAAATGCTATTAATACTTATTTTGAGTATGAAGCAGCGATAGCTCAGTGGGGAGACCAACAAACTGTAATGCAGAGGGTCTCGGGTTCGAACCAACGTCGCGCACCTCTGACTTTCGGAAGTTATATGACTTTTCGAAATTATGTGTGTACTGATTGACAACTATCGCCTGCGCCGTGCCTCGGAGAGCACGTTAAGCCGTCGGTCCCGGCTGCCATGAACATCTATGACAGTCGTTATTGGGAAGTCAGTGCCTTAGGGTATCGTTAGCCTTCGGGTTGCGGAGGTCAGGTGGCAGCCGCTCCGTGTAAAAACTGATATCCAATCAAATCCGGTTATACCAGAAAAGCCGACCCCAAGTGACTTGGGAATAATAAAGGCTAGGGAGAAGGAAAGGAAAAGACTTATTTTGAATATCAGTTTATGATTGTCGGGGATTTTAATTTCGAATCTTGCAATAAGTCTACTGAAAGACTTTTTCATATTTTTTTGGATTATTGTAAATTAGAACAACACAATAACGTTTGTGATAAATATGGCTGCATATTGGCCTTGACCACTCTTGATTCTCGAAATATTAAAATATTGTCAGATGTTGAACCTTGGGTGCCGATAGACGCGTACGATCCGCCGCACATAGGAGTATTTAACCCAAAAAGTCGATCAAAATTATTTATTGGCTGAAATTTATTTATTGTTATTAAAATGTAATCAAAAATGTTTAAAAAATACTTTGAGCTATTTTTTGAAGCAGGAATTTGAAATAAATGTAAAAAAAAAATGGTTTGTCACTATTTATTACAATATGTCAACAACAACAATACACACAAAACAATTTACACGTAAAAACTTATAAACGAATTAATTATCAAACTAATAAAATCGCTTATAACTACTCCTCTTCATCTGAATCATGTACGCTATCTTCTGCATCTCCTTCATCGATTTTAACTTCGTAGGACATTAACATTTCTATAGTTTCCATTTTAAAAGGTTTTGATTTTTTAGACACTTTTGGTCTAATACTTGTCAAATATGGGTCCGAAGTTAATAATAACCTATTTAAAACATCCATATTACAGTCAGTTCTACTGAATTTTCTTGCATATTGTTCCCTGAATTTCCGAAAATGTTTATTACGAGCTTCTGCAGCTTCTTCTGATAAGGCCCCTATTGGTAGTATGGCGTGTCTAATAACTGTAGGCCCATGAATTAAGATTTTGTGAAGTGTAGGTGTCATAGGATACCATGAATATAATTCTACATACATCTTCGCTGTGTCTTAGCTATAGGTGTCAAATTTTTCAATATTAATTTTATATCCACTTGATATCACTTCTAAAATAACTGCTAATCTTTCTATTAAAGTTTTGTCAATACCAGTGATATTTGCCGATATTTCTATATTGTCAAAAATTCTTCTACTAGTGTTCCCGTCATTAGTGTTCCCGAAATTGGCTTTAGGTACATCCACTATTAATCCGAGTTCATTTTTGAATGCTTCTTGGATTTTTGCTTTTCTATCTTTTATTATATATTTTTCGGCCTGAGTTCTCACTTGCCATTTCTTTATAGGAAGTTTGTAAGAAAGGTGAAGTAATGTTTCAAAAAATCTGATGCGAGCATGTAGGATAGACAAGCCAAACTCCAAATTTTGTAGCTCTGTTGAAGTGGTCTCGTTAAACTTTTCGAGTTTATTAAAATCTTTTGATGTGGCTTTGCAAATATAGCATCTCATTGTAGAGGTTGTGTTTGTTGCTGAGTTGCACACTTTGCCATCTACCATGGTGAGTAACAAGTTATGAGTTAACTGTTATTTCATAAGACCCGAAAGTTATCTTCGTGCCCGTCAACCGTTTAATTTGGTCTTTGTGGTAATTAATTTCATCATTTGTTACATCTTTGCTCTCGTGTATAAATCTGATCCGCATTGGTCGACAGTAACGCGGCGAAGACGGTGATGGATTGTTCCAAATATTTTTTTAGTACCCTTACTTATCAACTGTAATGGCACAAGTGATGATTGAAAAATATTTGCGTCAGATTCACTGCTGTTAGCAAATTTTTATTTGTATTGGGCCTGCTGCGAGCCATCACATCCCCATTTATATGTGAACTCTAGGTTCACCAATTCTTCCTCTGGTAAAGTTTGTAATATTTCTTCAAGATATAATATAAAACGCTGAACAGTGTGGTCTAGTAATGCTTGTAATTTAATTTCTGCACACGTTTCAGTGACCCTGTATGTCTCGACATTTGGATAGCAATCTTGTTTTGCTTTTTGTAAAATCGAGTAGCACGGGTATAGTTTTTTAGAACTTTCTCTAATTATTTCGTACTGCTTTCTTGTCAATGCAGCTTCCACAAACATAGACAAAGCCTGACTTGGCGATAGTTGCTTAATTTTTGCTTCAGGTGTAGCACTCTTTCTGAACACTTCACGATATTTACGACCACGTGTTGGGGATGCCATAATATCTTTTATCACATATGCACCATCCACGTTTCCTTTTTCACGAAGCGCCATTTGATCTGCATAAATTAGTGTTTCTGCTTCATCTTTGCCACGTAGATGTGATGTTTTTCGACGCTTACTGCAGTCTGTTAGTTCCGCGAAATCTTTGCTTGGCCGACCCACGTGGGATCTTTCGGTATTTATTATTTTTTTCGGTATTTCAAGAGTACCTTGTAACCAATCATGGTATTTTTTCAAAAACACACTTTCTGTTTGCTTTGCTGTCTGCCACTTAGACTTCATTTCAGACCTGAGACGAGAAAATGTATGAATAAACTTTGATGTTTGATCAGTAGGGAATGAAGAGTCATTAATTATTTCAAACTCCAATAAATTCAACTTTTCTCCGAAATCTGGTTCAGTATATTCCCTCGCTTTTCGAAAGACATATTTTCGCGTCACGATCTTAACACCGGAAGGCCCTACAACAAGAGAAATCTGAAATTAACTTAAGTGACCGCAAAATAAAGTTTGTTTTGGTAAATACCACGTGCACTTAATTTTCAAAATGTTAACATTTTGGCACGTGGTGGCAGCTATTTCCTTTTAAATTTCTAATATGTATATCTAACAACAAGATGATAAAAGAATTTGACTCAGGAAAAGTCCGGAAATACAACAAAAAGATTTTGAAATATTGAATAAGGCTGAAATCGACTCATCATTTTAATGTACCCAACAAAAAATGGCGTAAATAATTATTAAAAGTATATATTACAAAAAAAAAAGTAATTTAAATTTTACATACCTTGTTCTACACCGTCCATAACTATAATTTGATTTAACCGGATTAATCTAATTTTAACACTTATTTTTAACAATTTAGTTGACTCACTTTTACTGCGTATTAAGTTCGTACGATCAAGCTTGCGTTAGAAAGACGACTGATTGTGAACGGAATGTCAGCGAGAACAAAAGAGAGTCGAGCGATATATTGTCCCCCCGACCCTTCCGGTTTGCCAGGTAGCGAAAACTACTTTCATATTGATACTTTGTAATATTCGACTTTTGATCGACTTTTTGGGTTAAATACTCCTATGTGCGCCGATAGAAATACTCGTCACGTTGCCTAGAAGTGCGGTTGTTAATAACCTGCAACCTAATAAGCAAAGAAAAAATTTAAGTAACGAATGGAATTTCCGCAAAGCCGATTTTGATAGCCTGTACTCTAACATTGCTAGCTTCGACTGGACGGACTTATTACATCAACAGGATATTAACATGGCCGTAACTAAGTTATATAACAGATTAAATAAAGTAATAAACGATCATGTACCTCTTAAACAGAATTCATCCACGTGTAAATACAAATATCCTACTTGGTATACTAGTGAAATAATACAACAGATTAAAAGAAAATATTATAATTTTAAAATGTTTAAACGTTATGGGTTAAAATTTAATTGGGAATTATATAAATACTATAGGACCAAAGTGAAGGCAGTCCTAAATAAAGCTTATAAAAATTTTACAAATATGATCGAAAACAATATCACTTGTGAGCCATTTCAGCATTTTGTAAATATGTAAAAAATAAACGCAAAGATAGACAACAAAAGAACTGGTATACATGAATAAAATAGTGGAAGGACAGAAAGCTGTTAACGCGTTTCCACACTACTTTAGTTCAGTCTTTCATAGTAATACACCGCTATTAGATTCTAATGCAGCTGAGCGTGATAGCAATAATACATGCTGGGTATCGCCAGTCAGTTTAGAGAATATAAATACCTATATCAGAATTGAAACGAGCAGTACGCTGCTTAAAGACAACATCCGCTTATGGACCTGACAATATGCCGTCTATATTAGTCAAGGATTATATATCCGTCTTAGAGGAGCCCCTGTTGTACATATGTTTTGAATCTCTCGCTGCAACAAAGTATATATCCTAACAAATGTATCTAGGGTAACGCCAGTGCCCAAAAGCAGATTACCGTCTGATTTTATTTTTTTATCGGTCATTATCGGTCTTCGTTAAACTGTTTGAATCCGTCACTAACCATAACATCTCTACAAATTCGTGGCCGATTAAATAAGGCTCAAAATAGATTTAGATTCGCGCGCTCAACTTTAACAAATCATATTAAATTTGTTGACTACGTCAGTACCAAAGTAAAAGCAGGGCGCCAAGTAGATGCAGCATATTTCGATTTTCGAAAAGCGTTCGATCTTGTTGATAATGATATTCTTCTAAGACAGCTCTCATCAATAGTATTTGATTCACAACTCCTAAAATTAATGGCAGGCTATCTTAGGGACCGGAAACAGTATGTTAAAGTTAAAAATTGTCTGTCGAAAGAACATTATACTCGTTCAGATGTAAGTCAAGGCAGTACACTAGGACCTACACAATTCTTAATAATAGTTAAAGATCTGCCTAATGTTCTCTAAGGCAGAATGTCTGATGTTCGCGGACGAACTAAAGTTGTTCCTTGCTGTCTCTGAGGGTGAAGACAGCATTACAGGTTATAAAGATTCTTTACAACGCATATGTCCGTAATAAATTGGAGTACAACGCAATCATAATATGAAACCCAAAAGAAAAATTATATACCCTTATGTTTGAAAAATCCAGCGGGAATTTGCATTCATTTTGCAGATTTTTCTTTTTTTTTCTGAACGGCCATCAGTTCCTCTATAAGACATTTCCAGGTTATCCATTAATTACCGGACACCTGTATAAACGTACTTATGGATGCTATCTCCTTATTTGTATCTGGGATGGTGGGTCTTGTAACTCTTCAACAAGGCGAGAATTTAACCACATACGACATTACTGCCTGTTACTGCTTAATTAGGTGGACAATCCATTGTAGGTACTCGAGATTTTAATATCGGTTGCAAACATTAATTAATTATAATCACTACATATTATAAAACAAAGTCCCCCGCCGCGTCTGTCTGTCTGTTCGCGATAAACTCAAAAACAACTGAATCGATTTTCATGCGGTTTTCACCAATAGAGAGAGAGTGATTCGAAAGGTTCAAGTGTATAATTTGTTAAGGTTTTGTACTACCCGTGATTAGCCGGGGCTGGTCGCCAGTTTTTAATAAAACCCTTATATTCCAGAATCGGGTGCTGGACAGTATTTCGATCGATTGCAGGTTAATTAGTCATTTGCGCGCAATTAATTAACGAATATTAAATTCTCATCTCAAATTACAAAATATTAATTTTCGTATGGTAAAATTTTATTCCACGTAAATGTTAAATTAATTTTATTTTTACGTACGTAGACTCGCCTATATAACCGCGAGAGAGTAGGCAGAAACAAAGAAATATATTTTTCCTGTGACATTAATTTTGTTACTGTTTTTAATAAACACCTTCATCAGTCATACCCGAAATGTATTTACTTTGTATGGATTAACTCTGGTTCTTGAGATATTCAACATAAAGAACGGTTTGATGGAACCGTTCATTTGTGTGTCGAATGTCGCCAATTGTAGAAATGGCAGCTGATTTTGTATGAATAAGTACGATTTTTATTTAAAATATCAGAAGTATCAATAATTTGGTCATCCATTGGCATATGGTGATATAAGTGGAGTAAATGATAGATGATAATCTGGCCAGTCGACAGTTGCAGGGTTATCCATTATTTACGCCACATCCTGTATACATATATACTTATTTTGTAAATACGTAAATATTTTATATATGATACGATGGCGTAGTGGTTAGTGTAACCGACTGCCACGCTTGAAGTTACGGGTTAGATTCCCAAAGTCAAACATTTGTGTGCATGAACATGGATGTTTGTCTTGGTCTGGGTGTTGCTATGTGTAATATATATGTATTTACAATAAAAAGTATATATTATGTATGTTTATCCATTGTCTAGTACCCACAGTACAAGCCTTGCTTAGTTTGGGCTAGATGGTGTTGTGTGTATGTGATAGAATATTATTATTATTATAACTAAGCTCATAAATATAATGGTAGTAGTAGAGCCTCGCTGATTTCAGCATGAATGGGCCGGCTCGACCGGGGAAGGACTACCCTCTCACAAAGTATCGACGTGAAATAGCAATATTCCTATTGTTGTGTTTCGTTCGGTGAGTGAGAGTGCCGGAGGCCCAATCGCCCTCTTGCCCCCTTTCCGCTCCTTCGCTATCCCACTCCCTTTCCTAAAGGGTTGGCAACGCACAAGTGATGTGTCTGGTGTTGCAGGCGTCTATAGGCTACGGTGACCACTTACCATCAGGTGAGGCCGTATGCTTGTTTGCCAGCTTAGTTCAATAAAAAAAATATATATATTCTATTTTTATTGTAAATACATACATATTACACATAGACACAGGGCTTATATAATAATAATAATATAAGCTCTGTATTAAACTGTCCCACCGCTGGGCACGGCCTATTCTCACTGTGGGAAGGGTTAGGCCATAGTCCACCACGGTGGACTAGTGCGGATTGCAGACTTTACATATCTTCGAGAACATAATGGAGAACTCTCAGACATGCAGATTTCCTCACGATGTTTTCCTTCACCATTAATGCAAGCGATAATTAACCATTTAATACACACTTTGAAAAGTCAGAAACGCGCGCCTTGGGATCGAACTCGAGACCTCTGCGTGGTGTCCCACGAGGCTATATACCACATTGCCTAAGTTAAAAAATAAAGACGATTATTTAAAGGCAATTACAAAAATATTTCTTTTTACAGTTACAATAATCTACAAATTATATTATACTAGTTTTCGCCCACGGCTTCGCTAGCGTAAATGTAAGTTATGTTAGGTTAGGTTTGCAACAGTTCTTTTTTCTGGATGAAAGTTACCCTATGTCCTATTCTGTACCACTGACAACGTGTATGCAAAATTTCATGTTGATCGGTTTAGAAGTTAAGGCGTGAAAGTGTAACGAACAAACAAACAAACTCACTTTCGCATTTATAATATTAGTTAAGATATTTTAAGTAATGTACATTACTAACAAAAAGCAAAGATTCATAGTTTAATACATTAATATAATAAAACAATAAGTACCACGGTTTAAACAATGTCCATCTAATCTAAAACGCATTTTTAAACCATATTTCAATTTTTCCGCTACATTTTACGTCTGAATTAGAACCACATAGATAATTCTAACAAGTAAAAAGCTTGGTACAGAAGTTACGTATCATCTGATGATACTTGTAACTTTGCGGCAAAAATATGAATACGCAAAGTTTGTTGTCAAGGAAGTTGGTACTCGAACTAACTTATACTCACGTTTTGTCCAGTGTGATCATAATATATTTATTCTAACGTTGTAACGTACTACATAATGTTCTTTTTAGTGAACTATAAGTGTAATAATATCCTCCAAACCGAATTTCGGCCATGGTGGCCAGTCTTAACGGAGGTTGACCAACTACGCAGGAGATATTATAGTGCATAAGTGTGTGCGCAAACACAAGTGCACTCTCTGTTCCCTAATTCTCATAATCCGATGGGACGGCAATCTGACACGACCGGAGAGAGATCAGGCGCAGGAACAACGGCTTTACGTACTCTCCGAAGCACGGAGGTGTCTTACACCGCCAACTTCCTAACTCCAAGCTGCTATTGAGATTTCTTAACTGAAAAACCCAATAACTTTTTGTTGGTCCGACCTGGGATTCGAATCCGAGACCTCATGCACAGCAGTCGCGTTCACTACCGCTGCGCCATGGAGACAGTAAAAACTACAAGCGTACCATACAATTAACCAATCGTCAGAGTCAGAAGTTCAGTCCAGAGTATTTTAGGTACGACTTAATACAGCGAGCTTATTGTTTTCAGATACTGTCTGACATGTCTGTGAATATCACATATGTATATAGATATTCTATTACTCCTTTACTTCTCAACCTAATTCACACACACAAATACATCCAAACAATCACAAAAACAGTTACTCACACGGAGACATGGGTCCAACGTGAAGAGGCCCTTCGAGAGTTTTAATCAAAGGTGGGATGGAACAACTACAGCGGCACTAGCCGCAGCAGGAATAGGACTATTTCTACGTATGGATTCTAATATATGGGCTATGGGTATGGGTGTTTGGTGGACCGGTATATTGGTAACTATGGACGAAAAGCGGCGTCTGCCCTGAATACTCTAATAGCCTTAATGCAATGGGCAGATGGTGCCTCGCCAACTCACAAGGTGGGCCCTCTAAATAGCCACCATCGGCATACAAGCCAGCAGCAGAGGGCAACACCGGTGCGAGCGGCTAGGGGTAACTCAAAAGGATAGATGACTCATATATTTTTTATTATCTATACTAATATTATAAAGCTGAAGAGTTTGTTTATTTGTTTGGTTAAACGTGCTAATCACAGGAACTACTGGTTCGATTTGAAAAATTATTTTAGTGTTGGATAGCCTATTTATCTAAGTACGCTCACAGTAAACGAAGTAAATCGCCTGCACAGATGTCTCAGTGGTTAGAGTGGTCGCCTCGCCACTGCCTCTGCGCCGAGTGTTATGGGTTCGAAACCCACACGGGACAAAAAATTTGTGTGTTCCACAAATGGTTGTTCTGAGTTTGAGTGTTCTTTGTGTCCATCGTTCGAATGTTTGTAAAGTTCCCTGTGACACAGGATTTATTCAAGGAGACGTCTTTAACAAAGAAGATTACCAGTACACCGCTCAACACCCCGGACAAACAAAAAACGCCACTTATCTTTATTTTTCTTTAATCTTTATTTAAACCACCCATCTTATGGTTTATAATATCAAGCACAAAAAGGACTGAATACACATGATCATTTATATACTTAAATACGTATAAGAATCTGCTTAATTTTATCTTTTAATGTAAGAGGCATTATTCCATAATAATTTTGACCCAGGTGCGAGTTCAGGAGCGTACAGTCAGCAGTTCAGTAAAATATCATGCAACCTTTTAAACTTAAAAGGTCGCTAATATATTACAGGCTATTTTTTTGTTTGAGTAAATCGTGGCTGCAGTATCGCTGGGCATCTGTTGTGGTTCGATTTTCAAGTGAGGTAAAGTGTTGCTCTATTTTAAACATGATGGGAGATGTTCTGTGTTAGTTTCTTTTTTTTTACTATTGGATTTGTTTGATTTCTGTCTTCACATTTATGACCAGAATGGTTTTAGAAGTAGCATTGTGTCTTTTTTTTATACAACTAAGGTGGCAAACTAACATACCTGATGGTAAGTGGTCACCGTAGCCTATGGACGCTTGCAACACCAGAGGCATCACTTGCGCGTTGCCGACCCTTTAGGTAAGGAAGTGGAAAGAAGGAGTGAGAAGGAGAAGGAGCGGGAAGGAGGAAGAGGATTATTGGTCCTCCGGCACTCTCACTTACCGAACGAAACACAACAGTAGGAATACTCTGTGAGATTCTATTCTATTCTATTCACTCGCGACTTGATGACACTCATATTGTACTCATTGGGAAACACAGACTTAGGTAGGGAGTTCTACTCCTTTGCGGTACGCATTATAAAAGTGGAAGCAAAGCGCTTCGTGCGTAAATGTGGTATAGCCACCATGTACCTGGTCTGTTTGTCTGGTCGTCCGATGGTAGAACGGGGAAGGAGGCATCAAATTATGCAGTTCCTCTGCACACTCTCCGAAATGTGTCCGACAAAAACCAAGAGACTGGCAACACTACGACGATGCCCAAACATTGGAGTCGTGCGTTGCCATCGCCGTAGTTGGTCATCGCCGACAAGTCTTCTGGCCTTACGCTCAATTGATTATAAAGCCTCCAGCTGATATTTTATAGAGCCATCCCAGAGGTAAGAACAGTACTCCATGCAGGATCGAGCTTGCGCTTAAAATCTGTGCAATTCCTACAGGCGTAACGTTATGTTATAGTATGGAATGAAAGGTTCTAAGATTGTTCAACTTAGACAAAACAAAATTTTCTCTTATAAGCAGGCTACCTAAAACCCCGGTTCTTATTAAAGTTTAGAACCTAATATAGGACTTAACAGGAATAGCAACGATGAAGGAAGTGGAATAGAACTCTCTCGGGCATCAACATAATTCTGGACGAAAATGAATTACATGTCTTATATCTGTTCTCAGCAAAGCGTATAAACCAGGCAATATATAAAATACGCTTGCTTAAAACCTGCATGTCTGAGAATTTTCCATAATGTTCTCAAATATACTCAATACTCAATTGTTTATTGCGTTCCACAATGTAGGCTTAGGTGGTAACTTAAATAATATGACAGTTCATTATGGACCCTGTCGGACACAGCAACGTAGGTGAAAGGAAACATAAACTACTCAGATACAATAAAATCATATTCTATAGATTTGTTAATTTCATAATAAATATCAATGTATGCTTTGTTTTAATCGATTGCCGAGTTATACACTGATTAGCAGCGATAGCTTAGTGGGGAGACCAACAGACTGCAATGCAGAGGGTCTCGGGTTCGAACCCACGTCGCGCACCTTTGACTTTCGGAAGTTATATGACTTTTCGAAATTATGAGCGTATTGATTGACAATTATCGCCTGCTCCGTGCCTCGGAGAGCACGTTAAGACGTCGGTCCCGACTGCCATGAACACCTATGGCAGTCGTTATCGGGGAAGTCGACACAAAAGATCCCACTGGGTCGAAGTATCGCCAGTCTGTACTGACTGGCCCCCACACAAGATAAGATAAGATAAAATATACACTGAATTGCACATTTTGATTTTTAATTAATTAACTAAATATTATTAAATGAGGGATTTATATTTGATTTTTATTTGAATATTGGCAAAAATATTATTATTATTATTAAGTATATAAAAATTGTGTGTAAATTGTATTATTAAAATTGTGATTATATTATATTATTAATGTATTAAACTAAAATCACATTTATTATTTTGTTACTACAGATATGTGAAGTCTGCCAACCTGCGGTGAGTCAGTGTGGCAGACTATGACCTAACCCTTCTCACACTGAAAAGAGGCCCGTCCCCAACAGTGGGACAGTTTACTACAGGGCTGATATTATCATTATAGGCTAACGGTTCGTGCAACGGTATAAGTGGACTTTCCGGGCCGTTCCTCCTATACATTATAGTTGATGTAGAAAACCTGCAACAGAGTAGTAACGCAGTCGCTGCGTTTCGTTCGCTAAGTAAGAGTTTCGGAACCTCGTATTACTTATGACCTTCCTTCCATACTCAAATCATTTTCGGAGCAGGCGAAATATGTAAATATTCTTTCTCTACGTTTCCCAATAGATGGCCCATGGAAAAAAAACAAACAAAATGGTTTAACTTACAATAGGCCTCTGACTCTACGAAGTCTTTACTAATATTATAAAGAGGAAATATTTGATATTTTGTTTGTTTGCAATGATTTAACTCAAAAACCACTTATCCGATTTCAAAACTCGTTTCACCATTAGAAAGCTAATCATCACGGAGTAAAATAGGCAATAGTTTATTTAAAAAAAGTAAACCTAACCTAACTTAACCTACTTTTACGCGAGCTAAGCCGCGGATGAAGGCTATTTAAGCACTAGGAATTATTTTGTATCGTGGGAATAGCACTTTCACTTGAAGTTACTAGTATGCTTGTTTACCTATCCAGCTTAGCTAATATGCTTGTAGTAGATACTAGGAGTGGGTTCACGGCAGTAGTGCAATGCCTGGAATATGAACCTATGACCTCTCGATCGCACGTCTAATAGATTAGCCATCATAATAATGGATAATGTTCCTTCTTAAAAAAGAACAACTAAAATAAAGGAAAGTTAGACGCCATATCCATTAGATTGACTTATCACGGTTCCATGGTCCAAATAGAAACTATTTAAACACTAGGATCTTATAGCCTTAATTTGAAGGTAACTTTCGCTAATAACTTATGAATGTTCAATTTAAATATTTATGAAATGGTAATCAGAATAGATTGGACCGTTTTGTGCCGATTCTCGAACGCCCAATAAGATTCATAATGATAGGATTTGATTGCGGCGTTGGTCATCGTAAAATTTTAATCACTATACATATATTTATACAAACAGCAGAGATAGCCGAGTGGGAGAACGTTGAACTGTCACGCAGACGTCTCGAGTTCGATCCTAAGGCAGCTCTGATTTTTCGAAGCATTTCATCGTCGTCAATTGGCAACGTCCCAGAAGACTTGCAGCATTTCCACGTTGAATTGCAATACTTATTCTTTGTGTAAAGAAAATACCAGCCCTCTGGTCACGCGAAGAGTCGATCAGCCGCTTAGCTAAGTCACTATAAACAGACCTAGCATTTAGACATCATGGCCCCAGCGCAGCGTTTCGACACCAATCGGCTCAAATATGTACCCATCAATAAGGTTTTGATATTTACGCCGTTGAGCGTCTCATCATCTCTCACATATTTTCTATACAGCTGTCAAAACGTCAAACATATTCCCCAGCTAAAAGTTATCTGACGATTGAAAAATCGGCTCTTAGTCAGTTACAGTAACAGTTATAAAAGCCAAAGCCACATTTACGACGTTTTTAATTTATAACATATACATTCTATAACTATACATTCGATTATTCGGACGGTTTTTTTAAAAGATAAAAACCATGTTTCTCCTCCGGTCACCAGTTACACCAGTCCATGAGTAGTAATTTCGCAAAAACACCATAAAAACTTAGCTGCACGGATGACGCAGTGGTTTAAGCGAATAGCCTCGTCACTGCCACTGCACCGAGTGTTGTGGGTTCGAATCACACTCGGGACATTTTTTTTATACAACTAAGGTGGCAAACATGCATACTGTTGGTAAGTGGTCACCGTAGCCTATGGACGCCTGCAGCACCAAAAGTATCACTTGCGCGTTGCCGATCCTTTAAGAAAGGAAGTGATAAGGAAAAGGAGAGGGAAGGGAGAAAGAGGGTGATTGGGCCTCCAGCACTCTCACTCACTGAACGAAACGCAACAGCAGGAATACTGCTATTTCACGTCGATGTTCTGTGAGAGGGTAGTCCTTCCCCGGTCGAGCCGGCCCATTCATGCTGAAATCAGCGACGCTCTACTACTCAAATGTACCGAGTCTGAATGTTTTTTATGTCCGTTGTTTGAATGCTTGTAATGTCCCCTGCGATACAAGAATTATTATCAGTGCCGAAGTGATCTTTTTTAAAACACAAACAAACCCGAGACCTCATAATCGACTTTATAAATAAACGCCAACTTATGTCACTGGTTCAAAGAGGCAACACAAAAACAACTCAAAACAATCCGTCAATCGTCAAGCAACTGGCCACACGTAATTACTTAACCAATCAATCAATATTGAAGTTTAAAAAAGCGTCAGTTATTCCAATTAAAAACTTGTACAATTCGAACAACATTCCGCAGGATAACCGATCCTTATTAACAGAGTTGCCGGTTAAATAAACACGTCTGAGCATCTGTTTAATGTTTATTTGCGCTGGCAACACCGTGGGATAAATAATTAAGTGCGAGGAATTCTCGATCTGAGGGTTCCGTGTAACCACATTACGTTATGGTTTCATTGTTGTTTTTTAATACATTTTATTGTACGTTCGTATACATTTTGATCCCGTGGCTTATGTTTCCGCTTATATTCGTCAAAGTCAATCATTATTTATTAATTTAGTTCATAAAGTAACACTTATAAACGTCAAAATATATAGGTTAGTAATTTTTCTAAGTTACTGAAGCTACATTTAGGTTAGTTGCTAGGTTCAGAAAAAGGGCCTATGAGAAGCAACTTACAAGAAACTCACAGCCACTATTTTAAATCGCTTATTAAATACTAATTTCCATATTTTACAACTCACATCAACAAGGTGCTGCAGTCATTATACGTACCATATATTACTGACCATATAGAACAATAAAAATTTTGATTCGATGAGTGCAATTTCAGTATCAAAGTATGGCAATTTTTTCGATAAAAGGCTCATCCCAATAGGCAGAGATTCTATTGCCGTACGGACCTAATAACTGAGGACCTGAAAACTAGCTGGTGAAATAACAGCATGAAACGTCTCGATTAACATACCTCTGCCGAACGATCAAGGCATGGAATTCTCTGCCAAGGCACGTGTTACCTTCTTTCTTCAATCCTGGGTCCTTTAAGCGGGGCGTGAAAAAGCACCTTCTCAGGCCGTCAAAGTAGAGACCTCAGCATCGCCTCGGCTGCTATGAGGACGATGTGGAGGCCACTGCTCTTAGACCACACGACTGCTTACGATCAGGCGGAGTGTGGTCATTTAGACGAGCAAAAAAAAAATAAGAAAAAAACTTTAAATAGATATAGAGACAATATATACAGGCGAAAATCTGTGCAATTAAGTAGTTAGTATAAGTTTTATGATATTTGTAATTGTTATTATTATCAAACGACAAACACAGAGCAAGAGTCGACAACTTTGATATTAAAACGTATCGTAAAGGATATTCTCTTGAATTATGGAATCCCAAAAATAATATAAATAACTACATTGCGTTCGTAATTAAATTGGTTGACCTCATTGGTTAAATTAGTTGATTACATATTAATGCATTAGAAAGCGATAAAATACTTATATAGAAGGGTATTCTTAAATATTTCTGTGCATAGATTGAATTGCCGGCATTTAATGCAACTGTTGTATTTCTCTTGTTGTATAAACTAAACTTTAGCCAAATAGTTTGTTTATTTTTTGCTTATCTCTGATAGCTAGATAATCTCTGGAGTTATTAGAAAATTCTTTTTGCATTTGATAGCCCAATTCTTGAGGAAGGTTATGGATTATATAACATAACGCTATGAGTTACGGCAGAGGAGCAGTAATTATAAACGTGGGTGAAATCGCGGGAGAGAGCTAGAGATTATTATAAAATAATATCCAGTGTGTAATATTCCATCGATTTAGCTATAAGTATATTAATGGAGGTCTGTTTTAAGGTCCTTACTGCACCTCGCGAAGGGTGCTTGAAGATTGGTTCGAGGCGGCAACCTGAAACCAGTGGTATCCATCGCTGCGCCTGGATAGGGACAGGTCCAGGAGGTCCGGTACCGGACCCTTTCCTTATTCTCGTCACGTGGCCGGTCTGCTCGACTTTGTCCGAATCAATGAGACCTCCGTCGACACAAGTGCCGGTTTAGCTGGAAGCGGTGACATCACGTGGCACCTCACGGTTACAAGTCCTGATTGTACGTACGTGTCTATCAGTAACATTTTGATCCTATGCCGGTTATCTGATTGCGATAAAACTTTAATGGATCAATCGTCGCATGTGTCAATCGTCGCATGTGTCAATCGTCGCATGTGGATGAAACGAGCTGGTAAAACTGTGTAATTAAAAGAGATATAGACATTAGCTATTTCTCTACTATAGTTCATTATTGAATACCTATCTTTTCGGATTGTACATAACTAGCTTTTGACTTCACTTGCGTAAATGTAGGTTAGGTTATGTTAGAAAAAGTATTTAATTTTAAATAAAATATAGCCTATGTTACTCGATGATAATATAGTTTTCTAATTGTGATATATTTTTTAAATCAATCCCTTTATTTTTGAGTTAAATCCTTAAAAACAAACAAACAACAAATCAAATCTTTGCTCTTTATAATATTAGTATAGATAGACGACGCGACTATGCATTTCTGGACGGGATATATAGAAAAACATCTCTACTAGATACATAGAAATGCTCGTCAGAGCAAGCCCGTGTTACGCACATATGTTAGGACGCGAACAAACTACTTGAGAAAATTATTTGTCCCAAGCCATCTTTAAACTAAATCACGACTAAAATCCGACAAAAAACAGATTTTATAAGACCAGGTAGTTTAGTCAAAAGCAAGATTGCAAAATATGGTTTCATATTGAACCGGATTGGTTGGAATTTTTTGCTTATCGAAGCACCGTCCGTGCACTCGGTTAGACACAAAAAAGCTAATTCTCAGTTTAGATTTTTTTAATCCGTACACCCACTTTAAAATACTTCAGTTAGATGGTAGAGACTCAGGTACCGTATTAAACATTTTAACACATTTATTAAATGTGCTTGTTCATTTGCGGTTCGACAAATTAAAACGGCCATGTTGGTTTTTTGCGCGGGAATATAATTAATTTTTGGCGCATCGTGTCGGCGGCCAGTGTCATGCAATGTGACACATTTATTTGGTGTGACATCGTGGCTTTTGAGCTACATATTAAGCTATAAAATGGTGTTAAACGTACATACGCTTCTCGTATAAAATATATTGCGACAATTTTCGAACGGAATATTTGAAATTGTAACTGAAGCAGGATAATGTAAAAATGTGGCATGGAGGTTAATATTCTACGTAATACTTAAATGGAATAAATGACATTGAAAGTATTAGTTTGTTTTGTTTGTCACTGTCGGTCCAAAGTTCGTCTTTGCTGAAGTGGATGATATTTTAAGCAAACACTAGTTTATAAATACTGTACGTTTTGTAAAGTTCAATTTTTTATAGGAAAGTTCAAAATCAACATTTAATAGGCACCAAATTATTTGCTATAAACCGAATTTCACACGAACAAGAAGTGTGTGACTTGAATAACTCTACACACGAAATAACTAATGGTGCATATCTCATACAATATATTACAAGAACAACTCATACAAATATTTGCTATAAACAGGACATCTGCATTGTCACTTGGACGCTAAATTCAAGCCAAGGACGTTTCCCTTCTAACTGCAAGCTTGCGCGTTAATAATACGTAGCATTCGCGTCGCTGTGACCACAAATTACGAAGACAAAGATGGCCAGCTCAAGCAGCAAGGAAATAAATACACACAGGAATGGATGGGTGAGTAGCTATTTAAAATCAAGTCCGTCATACGCAGAAGTTGACATTCGGCATATCTATACTAATATTATAAAGCTGAAGAGTTTGTTTGTTTGGTTTGGTTGAACGCGCTAATCTCAGGCACTACTGGTTCGAATTGAAAAATTATTTTTGTGTGATAGCCTATTTATCGAGAAAGGCTATAGGCTATATAACATCACGATAAAATGCGGGTGAAACCGCGGGCACATCTAGTATTTAATAGTAAACAGATATTGGCATGAGGTATCAGGTTTGATTTTCAGTCGGACAAACTGTTATCAGGTTTCTCTGTCAAGAAATTGTCAGTAGTAACACGGCGTCTGGACCTGTGCCCGGCAGGCGTCATTAGGTTTGCGGGACCTAAAACTATAGCATAGCTGGTGCAATGATATGTGGCTGCCTCTGCCTACCTCTACGGAGGTAAAAGTTTGAAACGAATTAATTATATACAAAGCCCGAGAAAACTAACACACTCACACAATTACATGTCGTAGCATAATGTCGATTCAAACTCGAGTATGTATTCCATAGCCGTGTTTGAAAAAGAAAAATAACAACACGTTTGAAAAAGGAAGAGGTTAAAGATAGATACTAGAATATGCATTATGTCATAGACTATTTTCGCTACGCTAATCTATGCATTATCTATTACGTACTTATCTAACTATGAGTTATCATGCAAAACATAGGTAGGTTAGCACATCACTAGAGTCACTCACTCGGTGGTACCGTTTAACTATAAAAGACCCACCGTACCATCAGGGGTATGGCCAGGGGTACGGTGGGTCTGAAACGGCCTTCTTGGATCCAATTATTTGACCGTCATCATGCGTACTAAATATAATGCTATAACAGGTTTTATTTGCGATAAAGTGTTTAAAAGGTAATAACTCGACACCTACCAGTTGATTACCTAGCATTAAATTAAGTATGTTTACAAATCGCCAAAGTCTAAAGACGTTACACCCACAAAAAATTTCGAAAGTTAAGTTGTGATCTAATACACAATGAAAACATGGCATCTCATTTATAAATATAGTATCACGATCACTCCTATTAAAAATTGTACACTAGCGTTGTCTATCTAATGCATGAGTTCACTCTTAGTGTTTCTTAGTGGGGGCACGTAATCTTGCCAATGTAAGTATGGTGAGAGCTCATCTGTACCTTAAATCTTTGCGTATTCATTACATTCTTTTAGGCTAGCATACACATAACTGTTTTTGAATGATATTCGATTGCATTGCCGCTACAGCCACAGAACGCTAATCTTCTGTATGGAGTAAACTTACTGCTTGTCTACATGTAATCTGCGATTTTTATCTCTTGTGTGTTGCGACTGTGACCTTGACCACGTGATCAAAATGTTATTCGAATATATTCAAATACAATTTCTCGCTACTGTAGTTAATGCACTATAAATATATCAATTTAATTTATGTTTTCGCTCCTAGCTTTGTCCGCGACTGCACTCAGGACAGTACTTTTGCTAGACGAAAGTTATTTTATGTCCCTTTTGTACCTCTAGCAACGTGCAAAATTTCATGATTTTCGGTCGAGTAGTTACGGCGTGGAAGCATAACAAACAAAGAAACTTACATTCGCATTTATAATATTAGAAATTAGGATTTGGTTCGTCATCTCTATTCACAAGTCTATGTGTGAGCGCGTCTTGTTGTATTGAGTTGATCTGTTGATCCGTGCCTATCTTTTCTGTGCTATGACTAAATAATACAGTTCAAGCTATGAACTCATCGCAGTAGTTTTTGTTTATCAGTAATGTGGTCGCAAATTGGCGGCAAATTGGTTATTATTAGTATGCCCATACATTTTCCTTACTAGACATTTACTGCAGAATATAAAATCATACTGACTGGAATATACAGGCTTGATTTTAAATTCAGGAGGTTTACCAAGAAATCGATAGCCTAGTGGGCGGTCGCTGAACTGCTTCATAGAGGTCTTGAGTTTGCTCCCAACGCATTCACCTCTGACTTTTCATATTGCATATAAAATATATTTAATTAGCGGCCGCTTTAACGGTGAAGAAGAGCATCGCGAAACCTACATGGCAGGGAGATCGTCCTAAAATTCTTAGGAATTTGTGAAGTCTGTTAATCTGCAATGGGCCAGCTTGGTGGGTTATCGCGTAAGCCTTCTTACACAGAAGAATGCACATACAATGGCACAGTTTAAATAAAGGGCTGATATTATTATATTACTAGATTTTGCCCGCGGTTTCACCCGCGTAAGTCCTGTTGCCGTGATAAAAAGTATAGCCTATGTATGTAGCCAAGTTTCATCGCAATCGGTTCAGTAGATTTTACGTGAAAGAGTAACAAACATCCATACATCCTCACAAACTTTCACATTTATAATATTAGTATAGATATGAAGTCTAACCTGCAATAAGTTTTGGTGCAGTTGCAACAAGACTTATTTCAGGCTGGACTTGAGCTGAAGCCGGCTGGATGTAACCACTTGGTTATCTGTGCTCCTTGGCTTTCCATACCTTGTTTAAAAGCGCACCTAGCGACAAGGTCATAGAACTTTAAATCTAGGTATAACCTACGCCACTGAGGTTATAACAGGCCACTGTTCACTCAACAAACGTCTCTTCCACATTAATATCACTGACAGCCGCTTAAATAGAGGCCGTATGGTGACCGAGGAACAATCCAGAAACAATAAAGGAAATAGGTACTGTAATAATTCTGTCTGAGTGTTCTTTGTAACAGTTGCTTGAATATTTATAAAATGTCAATCGATACAGGCCTTATGCACAAACATTTCTTTTTCTTTTTTTTTCGTTTAAATAGATAACTGCCGCTCTAGGAATAATTCCTGTATTGCGGGGGACTTTACAAACAATTTAAATAACCGTCACAAAGAACATCTAGACTCGTAACAGCCATTTGTGGATCACACAATGTTTGTCTCGTGTATAGATATATGTTCTATTATGAATGTTGCATCCCTATACATAAACAGACGACCGCTTCATCGGCGATACATTAATTATTGTTGAAATAAATAAAACAGGTATTACATTTGGTAGATAACAATTACATTTCAGCCAGAAATATACCTATTATAAACTTTACAAGGTATGTGTTTATGCGAATTGAGGAAAACTAATATAAATTAAATTGAAACGAAACGATGTTATTTATAAATAAATGTGAGGCTATGTAGTACATTTCGTGTTACTTTTATATATCCTGATGTATTTTTACCTCGTTTGTTTGCTCATAATATCTGCCTTCTTGATTTAGTGACTAGTGTTGTATACGGCTGTGATTCATACGGATTTGAATAGGGATGCAAATCCGTATGAATCACAGTCACTAGAAAGTGGGGCCAGCAAGAAGTTATCAGGATTTTCTTTCAAGAAATTCTCAGTAACTGCCCGGAGTTAGGAAGCCTTGAAAAGCACGTAAAGGCGTTGATGCTACGTCTGATCTCTACCCGCTCGTGTGTGATTGCTGCTTCGTCGTGTTGGTAGTGTCCCATGATTTCGCACGCAATAGTGCACTTCAATATCTACAGCATACACACATATATACTACACTACGCTGAAATTGGCTGTTGCACTTAAAATTGGTCGTAGGTTACGTACAATAATTTAGAATAAGCCGTTTATAAACTACTTAAGAATACATTTGCTTTATTGTAGTTGGTGACAGTCAAACTAGCGGGTCAGCTGTTGGTAAGCCGCAGCCGCTGTTCATGGACATGGCTTTGTTATTTTAACATAGCAAAAGCAATACCAAGAAAATAATTAAGCTTCTATATTATTATCATGTAAGTAAGAAGGAGTAGCTTAGTGGGGAGACCAACAGAGTGCAATGCAGACGGTCTCGAGTTCAAACCCAAGTCGCGCGCCTCTGACTTTCAGAAGAATGACTTTTCGAAATTATCTGCGTAATGATTGACAATTAACGCCTGCTCCGTGCCTCGAAGAGCACGTTAAGCCGTCGGTCCCGGCTGCCATGAACATCTATGGCAGTCGTTATTGGGAAGTCATTGCCCTATAATATCCTGACACTGGTCTAGCCTTAGGGTATCGTTAGCCTTCGGGTTGCGGAGGTCAGGTGACAGCCGCTCCGTGTAAAAACTAATATCCAGTCAAATCCGGTTAGACTAGAAAAAAAGCCGACTCCAAGTGACTTGGGAATAATAAAGGTTAGGGAGAAGAAGTAAGAAGGAGCAGAAATGCTATTCTCCGATTTTATATATGCTTGACGATTTAAAAAGAAACGTGGTTTAATCTCACTTAGGGCCGATATTGTAACGTTATAGTTGGTCGATCTGGTTTTTAGGGACTAGATCGACCAGGGTAACTGTGTAGCGGTGAGAAATTAAAAGAAACTTCGCGAATAAGAGGTTTGTAATTGATAATTTATCAAACTTGGCACATTGTCAACAATAAATATTATCTACGCGTTGACAATAGGTATAGGGCGTGGATCTAAAAGGCACGCTACATGATCTAGCAATATGGACCACTTATCTTCATTAGCCGCACTGCAGGTGGAAGAGAGCTGAAATCATTTTTTATTGTTTTTCTTGTGTGTGTTAGTTTTTGGCCTCAGATGGCCTTGACAACTTAACGCAGACTGTGGGTGAGCACAGAAGGCTCCCAACCCGTGGGGCGACATCGGCTTATATATCGGCTACTACCGGTAGGAGGGGAAGAGGGGGCCACCTCCACTCTGACTCGCTCGTAGCCGCCATGGCGCGAGCTGTCCGCGTGACACTATGTAAGACAAAATCCTAACTAAAATGATAAATGCGAATGTTTGTTACGCTTCCACGCCTTAACTATTCGATCATGATGAAATTTCGCACACATGTTGTCAGGGGTCCTTTTCTGTAACGTAATGTTCACCCCTAGTCACCCCTGTTTAAGAACCCCAAAGGGTTAAGCAAACACTACGAATTTTCCACTTGCTACGGTCCTGGCATTTGAATGAGGCAAGATAACTGTTGTTGGTAATTTATCGGCGCACCGGAATACACAATACACCAGGATGGTAAGCAAGTATTTGCCGTTCACTGCCACACATGCCTGCGGTTTGCCGCATCACCGAAGCAGTTTGAAGGCAACACAAACAAGCCACAGCCTACAGTGAAACAAGATGGTGGTGAACAAGCACCTTTCCTGCCTAATGGTAAGGAGATACCTGATGATAAGGAATTGCCTATGTGATGGGGCATTGTAGTCATGTAATAAAAACGTCTGTAACAGATTTGTTTTTTTTCTTTGCTCGCGTGATCTACTTTTATAATATCATAAATATTAATAATTATGCTGACCTAACCCAGCACGTATGTTTTTAGGTCATCAAGTCTGGCGTGTATTTTAATTATTATTTGTTTTCATATATGTACTGCTAGCACGAACGTTTCATTCTGTTGGAAGCGGGGCGACTCACGAAGACATATTTAAAAACGGATGCCTCAACAGCTCAATAGTTCCTCACGATTGCCACAGTTGTCGCTTCGTAATTTTAAAAACTCCCGTACTAGGATTTATTCCTGTATCGCGGGGGATTTTACAAATATACAAAAACATCCAGAATCGGAACAATTATTAGTGAATCACACAAATCGTCGGACCACACACAACACACGGCGCGGCGGCTGTGGCGTGGCGAGGCGAACACTTCACGCCATCCCTGCAGTGCAGTACAGTGATGGATGATACTAGTTCTTACCCCGACAAATATTAATAATGCGAATGTGGGTTTGCTTGTTATGCTCATACGCCTTAACTACTGGACCGATCGTGATGAAATTTCACATACAAGTTGTCAAGGAAATAGAAAAGGACATAGGGTAATTTTTTTTTTATTGTCTGCGAATTGTTCAAATTTTGGGCGGGCGATGGGGATATGTCGGGATCCAGCCCCTAAGATTCGACCCGCTGATGGACGTGGCGGGTCCCACACAACCATTACACATACAGGACAAATTCACAAGACGAATGCACAAACACATAATATTTAAACAGACAAACCGGGGGACCTAGTCCCCCTTCCGACATCGAGAGGCGTGCGCGGAACACGAACGCCACCTACTCGGACCTGCGCTGATCGGGCGGTGGACGGCCCCAATGGGTCCACCACCCGCAGGCTTCTACTCAAGGTGGCTGGAGGTCGTCTCGCGCCCTCCTGCGCCTAGCTCTGCGGTTAGGGAGAGGGATTGAACGTACCCTCTCCCTCTCCGCCGATTGCTTCACTAACATCACCTCCTCACAGAAGGAGGCGACGGCATTCCAAGACCTCTCGCTCGAAACCATGTACAAAACCATAGCCTTGAGCGAGAGAACGACCCTACCGACTACCGTGGCCCAAGCAGGGCAACCTACCAATGTGTGCAACGCCGTGTCTTCAACAACGCCGCGGCAGTCGCCGCAGTGATGGCAACCGGGCGTCTCCTGTTTGCCTATTCGACACAGGTACCAACCGAAACAACCGTGGTCGGTCAGTACCTGCATCAGACGACACGTGAGGGCGCCATGACGCCTCTCCAGTCACTCTCTAAGAACGGGTCTTACCGCCGCGATTGTGACGTGCCCGGCGCTGGGATTGACAAGTCGTTCCTTCCATTCTGCCACTAGGACCTCGCGAAGCTCGCGCCGCCGCACCTCGATGTCGCGATGCGACAGCACTTCACCCCGTAACAGTGCCTCCTGGCGCCATTGAAATAGGGACGCCAGGAGCCCGGCCTCTAGGTCCCAGGGCGACGATCCGGCAGACATAGAGTATCTTTTATGCAGAAAAGTTAACTTAACCTATATTTTGGGTGTTCAAAGATAACTAGCGAAAATTTGTATCTGCTTATTTTGCTATAAAAAAAGACCACTCCCGCACTTGGAATAATACCATTCAAACAACGGACACAAAGAACATTCAGACTCGGAACAACCATTTGTGGATCACACAAAGTTTTGTCTATCAGTGGCGAGGCGTACACCTTAACCACTACGCCATCCGTGAGACGTAATGATCCTTACCCATTGAGGATAGCAATGGTATGTATGGATATAAAATCATTTTAAAGCCCCTGTTGCAAGTTGTTCAATATAAATAGGATTAGTCATAGTAAGCAAGCCTTCACAGGACAGAGGCACGTATCGGAGGTTGCATGCGACGCCTACGCGGGTGAATGAACGACCTCAGACACCTCCCTCCCCCATGCTTTCCCCGTCCCTCGCCTCACGTGCTTAGCATGCCTGCCGCACAACACCTAGTGTTTGTTAGCAGGGCAAGTTCCGAAGATTTAAATCATATAAGTGCGCTCTCATCATACAAAAAGTGCCTACACTAAAAAGGGTGTATACACATAAGAAAAAGAACGATAGTGTCTTATTTTGGTTATGAATCTCTTTAGAACATGAGTATTTATTTGTTTTAAAGTATTATACACTAGATTCTGTCCGCGACATCCTTCGCGTAAATGGTTAGGTTAGGTTAGTAACGGTACTTTTTTTGGGTACCCTACGTCCTTTTTTGACGGCCTCGATGGCGTAGTGGTTAGTGTAACCGACTGCCACGCCTGAGGTCGCGGTTTCGATTCCCGCACAAGTCAAACATTTGTGTGCATGAACATGGATGTTTGTCTTGATCTGGGTGTTTCTATGTATAATATGTATGTATTTACAAAAAAAAAAGTATATATGTATGTTTATCCATTGTCTAGTACCCATAGTACAAGCTCTGCTTAGTTTGGGCTAGATGGTGTTGTGTGTATGTGATACAATATTATATTATATATTTTCTGTGCCCCTGATAACGTGTATGCGAAATTTCGTAATGATTGGTCGAGTGGTTAAGGCGTGCAAAGGTAACAAACAAATGAACTGATATTCGCATTTCTAATATAAGTTAGGATTGCTAACCTAATGCCATCTACCGAAGACAGTACTAAACTCCGAATAGTGCTTTACCAAGAATTGTCTAAAGGCGCTGATAGATATGAGAACTCACTTGTAACGAGCATTCTAGCGAACATTACAGAAATATAAACGGGAGCATTTTAGCGAGCACTCTAGCGAACATCCATTTTTTTACGAGTATACGGCCGGCCCACCTTATGGTAAGTGGTTACCGTAGCCTATGGACGCCTGCAACACCAGAGGCATCACGTGCGCGTTGCCGACCCTTTAGGAAAGGGAGAAGAGAAAAAGGATGTAGAAAGGAAAAGGAGCGGAAAGGGGGAAAGAACCCGTGATGGGTCTCCGGCACTCTCACTCACCGAACGAAACACAACAGTAGGAATACTGCTATTTCACGTCGATATTCTGTGAGAGGGTAGTCCATTCCTGATCGAGCCGGCCCGTTCATGCTGAAATCAGCGAGGCTCTAACGAAAAGACAGTAAATTTGCTTCGAGCTTTTTGCCAAGCCGAGCCCTTATGTCATTGTTCCGCCGTCAAGCCTGACATCTTCATGAAGAATACCTATATTTTTTAAGAGCATTGACTAGAGCGTTCGCTAGAATGATCGCGAAAATGTTCGTACCGATGTTTAGCTCTATGTTTGGCTCTGTTCGTTGTTCAATTCAACAATTTAAAAACGGCGAAGGCTCGATGTTCTGTTACAAATGCTCAAATCTATCAGCACCATAACAGAATAATACTCTACAGTTTTCCAGCAATATTTTTTTTGTTTTGATAATTATCATAATCTATTTTAAAGGTGGGCGATGCTATTTTTTGTTTAGGTAATTATAAATGAGGCTTGAGTGACAGATTTACGCCCAGGCATAACCGTAAGAAACACTCGTATGAAGCACAATATCTACATGATGTAAGTTAATTACCTACATATTGTTTTTGTGATAACCGCCTACATCAATAAGACTGTCAATTAAAGCAAAGACAGAATAGCTCAAGGAAGGTCTACCTGTTTTGTAATGGACTGAATATAACCGTACGGATGATTTCGCGGTTTGAGTGATCGTCTCGCCACTACCACTGTGTCATATGTTATGGGTTCGAAACAAACCTTTGTTCACCATAGGGAACAAATATTTATGTGTACACAATTAGTTGTGCCGAGTCTGGATATTTTTTGTGTATGTTGTATGAATGTTTGTAAAGTTCCCCGCGATATAGGCATTATTCCTAGTGCGGAAGTTGTCGTTTTTAATGGAAAATATCGAATTGAAAACTGTGGCAATCGTAAGGAACCATTACCAAGAGAAACGGATGCCTCAACAGCTTAATGGTGCCGCTTGCCACAGTTTTCGTTTCGATATCAGAAAAACGGATGGAAAATTAAAGGCTAGACCGGAAATTGACGTTGTTAAAAGAAAAGAATGTAAGGAAAATTACTTGCAGGCCGAATTTTGGTCATGGTAATCAATCTTAACAAAATAAAACCATCTGTGTAGACGTTACTAAAGTGCACACGTGTGTACACACAAGTGCGGTTTCTATGTCTCCACTTCCACAGTCCGATAGGACGGCCATTCGACATACCTAAAGGATTTAGATTGAGAGAAATCAAGCGCAGAACAATCACTTTACGACTGCTTCCTAAAGTACAGGGGCATGAAACACCACCGACAACCTAACTGGGGGCTGCTATTGATTAATTATTGACAGAAATACCCAATAACTTTGTGAAATACACATAACCTATATACGAGAATATAGTATACTAGTTGTGCTCGTGGTTTCACCCGCGTTTATGATTACTGCGCCGCCCTCGTGGGTCGTAGCGCAATGTTATATAGCCTAAACCCTTCCTCGATAAAAAAGCTATCCAACACTAAAATAATCTTTCAATTCGTACCAGTAGTTCCTGAGATTAGCGCGATCAACAAAACAAACAAACTCTTCAGCTTTATAATATTAGTAGATATAGATTATGCTGTATATGTTCTGGTTAGCTATAATTGGTAATGTATCAGAAACTCATATCGTGTCATGTCAATTACTCCACTGTATTAGTGTCAGGATCGTAGCAAATGGAAATCCGTAGTCTCTGCCTACCCCTCTGGGAAACAGGCGTGAATCTATGTACGTATGTATATAAGTATACTACTCAGTGTACTATATATTTACTGCTGGCAAACTAAATAAAATAAGGATATATAATATTATCTTATATTGTCTCCCCGTGAACATGGCTGCTGAAAAGTAACCGAAACGTCGGGGAAAGTGTAAATTTAAATATAAATTAAATAGATTTCATCATTTCAATAGCTTAAATAGTAGAAAAGTTAAAAAATAGTAGAATAAGTTTCAAAATTATGTAATAAAAGTGTTTTAAAATGAACATCGCGATAGTATTTATATAAAATAATTTATTTCAATATATAAGGGCATAGCTTTGCCACGTGCCAAATTTCGACGAAATAGATTTTGCGGTTTGTGTGTGGGCATAGAATGCAAATAAGTTGCCGCGGGTATAAATTTACGACCTATCATAACCTCACGTGTTCGATTATTGTGTGGGCAACTCTTGATTACAATAAACATCAACGCAAAAATTAAGGCCGTACTTAAAAAAAACTACTTACTAATATTTAGCGACCTCTCAACTGAATAGCTCGGAATTCCTTGCATAAGGTGCGTGGCAGATGGTGGCAGCACCAATAATATCCTCAGCATGATAACGGACAGGTGGGATAGCCCCAATGTTTGTTATTGGTTGCGGCTTCATAAGCCTGTTGTGTAATTTTTATTTATGTTTTTTATTATTTTATGTAATAATAACACAATGGATATTAGTCTGAAATAAATAATAATAATTATTATTATATTATTATAAAGATAAAGATGATTTATATATAACATACACAACCATAACATGTGTACAATATGGTGTTACAAAATATTATAGTCTCAACATTTTCTGTCCATTTCAAGACATGCAATCATGCAAACAACGGCCCAGTGCTGTTACGTAACACTTATTTAACTTACACTCAACGCTAAACAATGGTCATGCGTGAGTTTCTGATAAGTACCTAATTACTACTTATTTAGCTCTTAAATACTTGAGATAAGATGACCATTTTTATAGTTACATACCTGGGATGAGTAAATAATAATAATATTCTACCACATACACACAACACCATCTAGCCCAAACTAAGCAGAGCTTGTACTATGGGTACTAGACAATGGATAAACATACATATATACTTTTTTTTGTAAATACATACATATTATACATAGAAACAACCAGACCAAGACAAACATACATGTCTATATACTCAAATGTTTGACTTGAGCGGGAATCAAACCCGTGACCTCAGGCGTGGCAGTCGGTTACACTAACCACTATGCCATCGAGGCCGCCAAAATGTAATTTATTATTCGTTTTCTAAGTATGGGTGCTCCCTATTTATGCTACCACATAATAAAGGACGAGCCTACTGCAATCTACCGGGGACAGTTCCAGACTCTGAGTTGCTACTAAGAATTTAGTGACACAAAACCAATAACACTAAGCCCGACTTGGGATACAAACCCGAGACAAGTACAACAGTTGCGTTGAAGTACACACAGCGACACATCAACCTAGACTGTTTGGACTTTGGACTATTAGAAGTTGAACGCTACGAATCGTGCGAGATAGTGCGTTATATTTTTGTTATTTTGTCTCATTCACGCTATACAGGACGCGACGCTCTATCCTTACCATTACATCGACACCACTATACACTGTCCCTTTCCGACAATTTTCTATTTTGTATGTAACGTACCTAGATATGCGTGTATAGGGTGTCTAACTTGATGTATAGCCGTGTGTACAACAGTTGCGTTCACTTCCGCTGTGCTACTGAGGTAGTATTATAGAAATAACGTTTGTGGTGGCTTTTATAAAAGATATTTTTCAATAGTTTACTTTTTTAAAATAGTAGTTTTCACGGGATGCACTATACAATATTTAGAAATCATCACATACTTCAGTGACATGTATTCCTTTATCCTTTCTTTTGTTAAAAGGTCTTTGCAAGGTCGGTAACGCGCCAGTGATGTCTCTGGTGTTGCAGGTGTCCATCGGCTACGGTGACATTTACCTACCATCAGGTGGGCCGTATGCTTGTATGCCACATTGGTAGTATAAAAAACCGCCGAGCTTGTCTTTCCTTTGTCGCGGTAGACTTTACAAACATTCAAACAATGAACACAAAGAATATCTATACCTGGAACACTCATTTAAAGATCACACATTTTTTGTCCTCTGTGTGACGATCCCCACGGATGACGTAGTGGTTTTGATGATCGCTTCGCTTCTGGTACTACATTTGTTATCGAACCCCGTGTGTTATGGAGGTCAAAAATTGTTTGGTTATCGAACTCATAACACATTGCGTAGTAGCAGAAGCGAGACCAGTTAGACCGCTACGCCATTCGTGCACTCAAATTGCATGTGTAAGCATTTAATATACCTAATACAGAATGTTCCAGAAGTCGACGTCAAGCCGGAATCGGGTAATAGGCTAAGTTATAACTACCAGAAAAATATGAAAACAAATCTAAGTGACGTATATTAAAAATTATAGGTTTTTAAAAATATCATAAGTATCTACATCCTGTGACGGTCTTTTCACTCCTGGTACTACAGAAAATTACTTTTAAATATTTTTTTTGTTATGTAATTTCGAATAATGCTTCTTTAACCTCTCGATTTTTTACGATTCTAGGACACTCTGTATAAGGTAATATACGACTTGCACATAATATGAGGACTACAAAATTACAAATTGCAAACAACAGCGTATTACGGCAGCGCCGTCATATTCGATTCAATGCGCTCCATCGTGCATTCTAACTGTGACTAAGCCCTTTGAAACCGTATGCCTTTCAATTTTACCTGTTCGTGTACTGTGTGTCGCAGGCCTAACGAGTTTGCATTGGAATATGGCAACATAATGTCATGTTCTCAGCATTTGTTGCAACGCAACTGCGTAATGATGCACGTTTTCTACATTTTTATAATATAATATCTTAAGTTTACGCGAATGTTATACATTGAAATGAAATAATCCGTATAAAGTGTTTTATTTCAATTTTTATTATATTTAAAACAAATTTTTAGATTGTCTAATGGAATAACTATTTACGTAAAATCAATGGATATACTCAGTTAGCTAAGACTAAGACCACAATGTTTTATTTTGAGCTTACGAGTGATATAATATTAATATATTTTGTTTAAGTAAGTGAAATTCTTTTTTGTTTAGTATTAAATAAATTCTATTGCGACAGCGCCATCTATTACCGAATAGAAACATAATGTCAAAAAGCCATCTATTAATGAATAGGGGTAACTTAAGTATTCTGCATTTTCACTAGATGGCGCTTAGTTACTAATACTGTCTATACTTGTTTATTTTATATATATATATGTAATAAAATAAACAAGTGCTAAAACAACTAGATACATAAAATGAAAAGTATATTAATAATTAAGCATTGTCGCTCAATATTACAATAAGAGTAGGTTTTATAAGGGGTGATAGCCATTTGTTTCCGATTGACACTCATCGCACAAGCGAATGACAATCACTACATATTATAAAACAAAGCCCCCCGCCGCGTCTGTCTGTCTCTCTGTCTATCTGTCTGCTCGCGATAAACTCAAAAACTTCTGAACGGATTTTCATGCGGTTTTCACCAATAGACAGAGTAATTCATAAGGAAGGTTTAGGTGTTGGTATAATTTGTTAAGGTTTTATACTACCCGTGCGAAGCCGGGGCGGGTCGCTAGTAACACTATATAATACTATGTACTATGTTTGCCCAAATGTTGGTATTGTACAGTCCAGTTCCTTTAAAAATTTGTTTAAGGTATCGGGTTCAAATCCCATCCATTGCAATACCGACGTGAATCCACTCCTCACTCAAGCATTTTAGCTTAGCTGAAGGCTAATAAGAATACTAGTAACTTTTTTAAGATAATAATATTATGTCAATAGAAAAGTGTCAATTTAATCATAAATAGTTTTAATAATATAATTAGCTTAAAAAGTAGTATTTTTCAATAATACTAGTACCTAGTGTAACAGTTTCAAAATTGTGTAATAAAGTGTTAAATAAACAACGCGATAAAATTCATATATAGTAGTTTAATTTCAATGATTCGCGTAAACGTAATACAATATTATGTTAATATATTAACAAACTCGATTGATCATAAAGTTAAACGAAAAATTAAAGGTCGGAGGATTATTAAGATTCCAAATCAATTTTCTTTTTTTTTGCTTGTCAAAATGACCACACTCCGCCTGATGGTAAGCAGTCGTGTGGTCTAAGAGCAGTGGCCTCCACACCGTCCTCATAGCAGCCGAGGCGATGTTGAGGTCTCCACTTCCTTCTTTTTATTTCTTTTTTTTTGCTTGTCAAAATGATCACACTCCGCCTGATGGTAAGCAGTCGTGTGGTCTAAAAGCAGTGGCCTCCACATCGTCCTCATAGCAGCCGAGGCAATGTTGAGGTCTCTACTTTGACGGCCTGAGAAGGTGCTTTTTCACGCCCCGCTTAAAGGAACAAGATTGAAGGAAGGAAGCACGTGCCTTGGCAGAGAATTCCATGCCATATCGTTCGGCAGAGGTATGAGGACCCAAACTTGTTGGTACGCACTCTAGTCGACTCCACCGTGTAAGGATGGCATCTGAGCCCAGCACGCGTTGTTCTGGATAGGAAAGGGGAGGACAGGATAAGGTGGAATACCTCTTCAGAGCACTCCCCGTGGTATATTCTGTAGAAACATGCCTATGAGGCAATGTTCCTCCGTAGTTGCGGAGCTTCCAGTGAACTCGTGACCTCTGGATCTCCGATGATACGGACAGCCCGCCGCTGTAACCTGTCAAGAATGTCTAACAAGTACTGCGCGGAGCCATCCCAAAGATGAGAAAAGTACTCCATGCAAGGAGGCACTTGTGCCTTATACAATAGGCACAGCTGCCCAGGCGCGAAGATATCTATCTAGTTTATTATTCCAGAATTAACTAAGTACGGCTTAGATGCAATATTTTAAACAATCAGACGCTTCGAGTGAAGTAAACTCATAATTATTTTTCTTACTCTAATAATAATAATCTTTATTGTTCAAAATTATACGACACAAAATACAATAAAAAATTAAGGTATAAGAACATGCACTTGTCTAGAAACTCTGGCCTCTGAACTAGGTATATGTCCTGTATTTCAGTAGTCAGCGCCCCCCGTATTAATATAATGATGTATGTATACTAAGAACTTAGCCACAGTTAAATACAGTCAAATCTAAGCAAAAACAAATTGTTTTCTGATATGTTTATGTCGTTGTAATTTAATGCTAAAACTTTCCAAATTCACTTCATTCTAATATTTTTACAAAGACAAAAGTTGTGAATAATCTCGCCAAGTATTTTTTTTTCAGTATATATTTTTATTGACTGTGCCTTATATCTTTGAACTTGTTTTGGTATTAGTTTAAACAATGTTATCCGTTCGGAATAGAAAATAAATATGAGTTAAAACAAATGCCAGTGGTATTAGTTATTGGTAGTAGAACGGAATAAATCTTAAAATTAAAACGCTTCATTATCGACATAGTTTTGACAGTATCCCAATAAATAAGGCATCGGACTAGTGATAGAAAGATTGTAGGTTTGAATCCCATTCAATGCGCTATCCCACGTAAAATGACGTAAACCCACTTGTAATAAAGGCATTCTAGCTCGCTGCACATAGAATGCTTTTGTTAAGAAAGGGAAATTAATAGATAACAATCTTATCTTATCTTAAATACGGGGGCCCGTTAGTGCAGACAGGCGACACTTCGACCCAGTGGGATCTTTTGTGTCCTCTCTCGTCCTGTTCCCCACAGGCTCCGCAGATCAGATTGTTTGCCAATCCCAATCTGCACAGGAAGTCATTGGTGCCAAAATGGCCAGAGAATGCTCCTGTGAGCAGGCGTATTTGACCCTTGTTGTACCCGCAGAGCTTCCGGGTGAAGCCCGTGGCTCTATTTGCAATGAATTTCTTGGAGTGTTCCAGACCCCTAAGGGCGAGCCACTCGAGCCTGTGTTTATCATTGCCATGTGCATTCAAAGCTGCCTTGATGGTGCTCTCAGAGAGTCCTACGAATGGCTCGGGTATATATGTAGATAACAATACTAGTAACTCGTAACGCTTCTAGTAATGTTATAAAAGGAAATAGAAAAGAAATTCGCACATTTTGTTGAAAGCTCCCTCTATGAAAGTGTAAACTTAAATATAAATCGTTTTAATTAATTTAACTAGCTTAAATTATACTAAAGTTCACTAAAGTGTTAGAGTTCAAAATCTGACTAATATTATAAATGCGCATGTGGGTTTGCTTATTTGTTTGTTACGCTTTCACGCCTTATCTACTCAACCGATTAACATGCACAAGTTTGTATACACGTTGTCTGAGGTACAAATCAGGGATATAAAGCACCTTTCATCCAGAAAAAAACTACTGTTAGTAACCTTTCTTTTTTATGTGTGGGTATGTATTGACGCTTACCTCTCCGCGGGGCGACGGAGAAGTTATGTCGGACTCACCAGGGGTAAGATAGTGACATCTCGGTAATACCGACTAAACCTACCACGGTGTTCCTCGAGATAATCAGAGTCGGTGGAGCTGCGAGAACCACTTTCATATGCAATCGCGACTTATTGCGAAATCGCGATTTAATTTCGAAGTTCCCTTTAGGGCTTAGTGGTCGTTTTGCATGCTTCAGTTTACACAAATTGTGCGAATCGATCCCTTTAAAATATAATATGTTTATGTGTCGATTCGCACCTCTTTTTCCAGATGGGGCCGATTCGCACTCAAATTAATACAACACATAAAAAAATATTATTTTTATAAGGTGTGGTTTCACAAAATTCCTACGAAACAAACCTCTAGCGGGAACACTGAAAGCTTATGGATGGAAATTCTGACGATCAGACAAATCAAGGTTCGTTAAGACTTATTTAAACTTTTCGCATACCCACTGAACTAGCGTTGAAAAACTAAACAAATATTTGTATTCCTCGCAAATTTTTATCTTGTACTAAGATTCGAACCCGTAATACTTGACGCGGAGAACCATTTATAATCTTGCGCCATCTCTCAAACCAGTCTTTTCAAAGCTATACAAGACAAACATATGCACATAACATGATGAGACGTATCATGAGTATTCATGAGACATCTAACGCATTCCTGTCATATCTCTCATCAATGCGACGTCTTATCACAACACTATCGATATGCAAATATTTATCATATGTAGCCTACTGACTGATATAAAACATAAGCGCACAAAAATGCAAGGTCCTTGGCGACAAACCACTCAAGAATTCTACCAGCCTCTTATTTATATAGCGATAAGGGTCAAAATTCATTGTTAGCGATGCATTTTTAGGTTGGTTTGAATCTTATCTAAGTGGGATTAAAGTAGGTAATGATGTTACAAAATGACGCTAGTATAACCTGTGCATTTGTTGCACGGTTTAGTGTGAGACATTTTATCTATATTAAAAGACAGTTTGAAGAACTTTTCATATGTTAAATTATTTACATTACATAGATTCACGCCTGTTTCCCAGAGAGGTAGGCAGGGACTACGGATTTTCATATGCTACGATTCTGACACACTTCTCTGGCTTCGTTCACTTTCATCACATCCTTATACACGCTCGTCGGTTTAAGGTGCTCTTAACCTGGCCTTTGTCCAGAACGTCTCCGATCTGATCGAGAAATGTTCGCCTAGGTCTGTCTCTTGCGACTGTTCCATTCACACAAGCCTTATAAACTTTCTTGTCAGTATTTTCTCGTCCATTCTTTCTACATTATTTTTAAACTATTACTATAATATCCGAAGTCTCTAAAAAGCCTTAGGTTTCTTTACTTTTCCAGTTACGAGATATTAATACAAAAGTTCTTACTCCTTGTAGCCAGTTCCGAACGGCAAAGTGACAAATAAGCATCATATCGCACTCTTAATAAAACTGTGACTTATCTGAGTATTTTGGATTAAACAAATTTAAACTCTGTTGCAATTACTTAAGACAAATATAAAAGAAGAATTTATAATCATACAATTAGAGTTCACTTCACCTTACTTCCAAATTTTGAGTTAAATCGCTGTTTTATTGATAGTGCGATAATTAAGGTTTATAAATGTTATTTATTTAATAGTGATTTATTTTCAAAAATGTTTTAATACACTATAGCTGAAGGTAAAAGTGTATTATTGATGGAATAAAATTATATGTGTAGTCCTTCTGCTACATAAAAAATAAATAAAATAAACTACCATTACAATTATATTCTATGCATGATATAGTTTTACCTTAGTCAGTAGAGTGGTTTAAAAAATACATTTTAAAACAACGCCTGCACTACCAATAATTCCTATATCGCGGGTGATTTTACAAACATTCAAAAGCTGGACACAAAGGACACCCAGACTAGACACAACCATTTGTGGATCATACAAATTTTTGTCCCGTGTGGGATTCGAACCCCGAGGCGACCACTTAAACTACTAGGTACGCGATATGTGCAGTAAAACATATAAATGAAGCCCAAATACATTATTTACATTTAAAAACCTCTTATTTATGACATTGCCATTTAGAACAGCCCCTCAATGTCCCCCATGTTCTTAACAGACGATTAAACGCATGTCAACTGCTATGATTGGTTAATTGATTTCCAACATGACATAAGTTTGATTTTAACATGTCGTTGATTGTGAGGATTGGATTGCGGTGTCAAATAAAGCGTTATATTCTAGGTAGATCAAGGAATCTAGCAAGAATGATCTACTGAGAATTTCGTAACAGAAAATGTAATAACATCATACTTGAATCGAACTTGAGACTTCTTGTTTATCCGAAAATATAAACACGTATGCCACTGAATTCACGAGACAATTGCATAAATGTAAATTATTCGATTGCCTTGCTGGCTCATTGGTCGTAAATGCGAATTCGGAGGCTTAATTCTCAAGTCAAGCAAGGCATTATGGGGCTTTACTGTCAAGATATTGATTATATTGATTGATATGACTTTTATTACGAGGGTTTTAACGCACAGCTGGAGAATCTGATTTAATAAAATCATTGGGTAGAGAGGAACCCACCACGCACCCTCTGAATGCCCGCCCCAACTATTGCAAAATGGTGGAATGATGGGAATTAATACTATATGCCATGTGACAGCTTATCTGTCACAAAAAAGAGGCTTTACATTTAACTGAGGTAATGGAATCATTACATAGTAATGTAGGGTGTAACTTTGAACAAAAAACAAATGCTTCTTACATAATATTATTTACTTTTTCTTTATTTTTAGGATTTAGTTTAATATGGACAATTAAATATGGCATAATGACTGTAATAACTGTTACATAAATGAGTTGTAAAATACTGAAATTATAAGTTGATGGCGATTTAAAATTGGCCTTGAGTTTCATGCAGGTATCTTCTCATAGGCTCAACCTTTTGCCTGAACCTTGCAACTGACATAAATGTGAATTCAGTAAATGTAATAATCTCACTAACCCCTTTGACGTTCATAAGTGTTACTTTGTGACCTAAGTGAATAAATTATTTTTGACTTTGACTTTGAACAGAAAACCGACTTCAAAAAGAATATTTGAAAACAAAAATGCACTAAGAACTGTGTCTACAACAACATTAGGATAATATAATGTACAATTATTGTTATTTTTGGAGTCAGTGTCCTTCGAAATAAAAAAAGAATCATCAAAGTCGGTTCACCTAGAAAAATGTACCGAGGTAACACATAAAAAAAATACAGTTGAATAGAGAACCTCCTTTTTTGAAGTCAGTTAAAAAATGTTGTCAATACCGAACTTCTCTGGGTAGGGACAGACGTGTCGTGGGAATAGTAATTAATACGCTGCACGACTATCTTTTTATTTTTAACTTTTGGATTATCCTCTGACGCATACCCTCTCGCCACAAAGGGAGGCGAGAGGGTTATGTCCGGCTCTCCCGTACTTCGGGCCTACGGACCAAAACCCCACGGAGTGCCTACTCGCTGCCTTGTATAGTGGATGGGCCGCTGAAAAAGAGACTAGGAACATCAGCGACGCTGTACGTCTACCTACCCTTCCGGGAATATAGATGTATAGCTATGTATGTACCTTTATGCTGTTTCATAAACAAACTGTTAAAGTACAGAGCCCTTCAAGTGTCGGGTATCAAGAGATTTATCGACAAATCTGGCTTATGACGTCACCACATCACATCTAGGGTTGCCAACCGTATTTTATAATATAAGTATTGAACGTTATTTCCGGTAAACGTACTTTATACTTTATAAGGAAAATAAAGTACGTGAAAATATTTTATTTTACCTATGTTAACTTTTACAGGTTTTATTTAATTGTTTACTTAAAGCAACGCTTTAGAGATTCCTTAAATTGAATAAAATCAATTGTCAATAACAAATATATGTCTACATTAAGTAGACATACATATATTGTAAAGATCCGGTCACGGCGTTCCTTGATAATAAATATTTGTTAGATGTCTCTAACATAAAAATATGTTTAAAAATAATAGGTACTTCTTTTTCAGATCTTGTAGGTACTTTATATTTTTTTTACCTAAGATAGTAAATATACTCTATTCGTTCAAACGAAAGTTGGCAACCCTAATCACATCCCACTTTTATACACATGCAATAAATGCATGCGGTCCGATTGCTAGCGGTCATATCTTTCTTTACCTGGAATAATTATACCTAATAAAGGCTGATTGATCTACCGTAATTCTTAGCTTTTTTATATATAGCGTGTGACATCATATTTAAGGACCGCAATGTATATCAGAAAGTAGCGTTTGTGTCCTATCCCCGGATCAAAACAAATTGATAAAATTTTATGAACTGGTGAGTCGATAAAAAGAAAATGCTATCTTTGTGAAAATAATGTATGCGGATTTATTTGTCACAGTTTTCGATTGTACATACATGGGCTATATTATGTGACTCTTAATATAACCACGCCTTTCAGTTACACGTTGTATATTTAGACTCTCTGCATTTATTTCATATATAAACTTTAACTATGCCTAATTTCACATTCCAACAAGGAGAATTGTGAGATTAGGCTAAAAAGGGTCTACAGTTTTCTTTTCACGTAATAATTTATAGATTCTTTAACAAGTGGCTCATTAATCTTCTAATCTAATCTATAATTAGATTAGAAGATTAATGAGCCAAAGCTCAAAATGAAAACTTACCATGAGCTTGCAGCCGGCACGACACTAGAGCAAGCACAGCCATCCACAAAAGTCCGCGAGGCTGCACACAGCGCCTACGCCTATGCTTGTACCATAAATGTTTCATTAACTAAACATAATTCATCCCACCACAACATTCGTGTGTTGAATGCAACTTGCCTCACGCTCGGAGCGTCACTAGGGCAAGCACAGCCATCCAAACAGTCCGCGAAGGCTACGCACTTTGCCCTTGCCTGTACCGATAATGTTTCATTAACTAAACATAATTCACCCCACCGCCACATTCGTGTGTTGAATGCAACTTTCCCCACGCTCGCAGTCGCACCGCACATGTACGGTCGCATTGCGGCATTCATCAAAGAGACGTTGTACGAATAAAAGTTTTATTTTAATTCGGACGTAACGAATCATGTCACGTGACTGAATATACCATGTCTTGTGTAGGGATCGGGATAAGTTATATTTTTACTTTTCATAAATCTCGGCATTCTGTGATTATGTTCACCATAGGTTGTGTGAGGATCGAAACAAGTCTTGATTTATTTTTTCATAAAATGCAAAATGATGTGAATACACCCTATAATATTGCCCTACGTTTATGTGAATGTTACACATTGAAATAAAATAAACCGTGAAGAAATCAGTAAAACGATTAGTTTTAATGTATCTATAGACAAATTAATTATTATGTTTAGGAATTGAAACATAGCTTATCTGCCCGAGACAACTATTTCTGAATCACACAAATTATTGTCCTCTCTTGGAATCGACAGCAGTATCCTAATCCTAACTAAATTATAAATGCGAATGTGAGATTGTTTATTACGCTTTCACGCCTTAACTACTCGACTGAACATCATGAAATTTGGCGTACACGTTGTCAGGTGTATAGAAAACGACATAGGATACCGTTCATTCAAGAAAAAGTACTGTTATTAACCTAACCTACATTTACGCGAGTGAACCTGCGGGCAATACCTAGTATAAAATAAAGTAGTCAAATACCTTATGTATGTTTTTTTATTATACTAGCTGTGCCCGCGATTCCACCCGCGTTTATAGTTACTGCACCGCCCCCGTGGGTTGTAGCGTGATGTTATATAGCCTATAGCCTTCCTCGATAAATAGGCTATCGAATACAATTTTTTTTTCTATTCGATATTGATATTATATTATTTGTTCCTGAGATTAGCGCGTTCAACCAAACAAACAAATAAACAAACTCTTCAGCTTTATAATATTAATATAGATACGGAGAATGATTTCAAAAGTGCCTTCCATCCAGGAAAAATACTATTCTCAAGGAATAGAAAATTGACATAACCTACATTTATGCGGTTGAAGCCGCGGTCAAAATGTAATAAGTATCGCCAAGACAGTCCGCTAAAATCCACATCGTAGTGCCACCGCTCGGCGCTCGCACTTCCACACGAGTCGTAAATGAAAATGCATTGTTACGTCATGGAGCTGTTATGATTGAGCTCAAAATAAACAGTCACGCTCTATAAATAATGCACCGTGCGTCCTGACTCATTCTCGACCTTGTGAACAATGTTGTTCTTGATAGTAACCTACTTCTGAATGCTATTTCTTAACCCCTTTACTATACACGATGTTTGAAAAGGATCGTGTCCCATTTAATTTATATATAATCACAATACCAACCCTGTTTTAAGCTATCCCAAGCTGGGCACGCGCCTCTTATCAGTGTGAGAAGGGTTAGGCCCTAGTCCAGCACGCTGGCCCAATGCGGGTTAGCAGACTACACATATCTTCGTGAGCATTATGGAGAACACTCAACCATGCAGGTTTCGTCACGATGTTTTCCTTCGCCATTAAAGTGAGCGATAATTAATTATTTAATACGCACATAACTTCGAAAAGTCAGAGATGCGCGCTATAGGACTGCACTCGAGATCTCTGTGTGACAGTTCAATGGTTTCCCACTAGATTAAGGGCGCCTTGATTTGCTAGCTGCTAATGTTATAGATTGGATCTCCACACGGGACCTAGTGGGTCAAGGACCCAAACATTCATGTTGGGAAAAGGGATGTAGGAGTAGATAGGATTAGAAAGCGTACTCCCGTTTCCAAAGGGTGTTGTACCTACATGATAACAAAATGAGTTTAGGCTTGTTGTACGATCAAGTTTCGTAAAGGGCTAAGAATACAGTAGAATATTCTGACTACGGCCGTACGAAAATGTCACTAATAACACACCACCATATTTATCGGAGAACGTGAAATTAGGCGATTTTTGAGCTTTATTTGATTTTGTGAAAATAAAAGGGCTCGCGAACACGTTAAAACAAAAACTTTTCTAGACATTATAACTTCAAATTACAAAACTTTGACAGTTAACGGTGCGTTCGGTTCGGAAACGCGTGTAGATATAAATCGAATCGTTTATAGGCTACATAACATGGACCGTAAGTATTTATGTGTCACTTTTATTAAATAATATACCATTGCTATTAACTCCAAAGTTAATAGCAATAATCGAAAAAAGAAGCTCCATAGATTAGCGTGCATAAAGACAACTAGACAACTGATAACAAACGACCGATTTTATTATAAGCATAGATAATACACTAATTATTTTTAACATTCCATCAATCAAATTTTGAATATTGTTTTTAAAAATTTACAATTACCTAACCTGATTTAACAGCTCGACATACTTAGTTTGTTTACCGTTTGTGATGCTGGCGCCATCTGTGCGTAGCTTTACATACATGGACGTAGTGAATTCACAGACAGCACCACCCAAACTAGACATTCTCTTTCATGTCAGCCGGAATGTTTGTACATAGATACTCACATTACTGCAAATCGGTCGACCAGCCGTCATAACGCGATACGATGGCATCTTATCGACATTATTTTATTACCTACGTAAAAATTAATATAAGACATTTTTACGTAGTAAAGTCAGTCTGATTGCTTTTTGTCACTAAAATATGAAATGTTTAATTACTTCAACTAATACAAAATTTGATCATAATCCTAATTATTATTCTAATCCTAACTAATATTATAAATATAATGCGAATGAGCGTTTCATTGTGTTTTTATTACTCTTTCACGCCTTAACCACACGATCGATCATTATTAAATTTCGCAAACACGTTATCAGGGGAACAGCAAAGAACATGAGGAACTTTTCATCCAGAAAAAAAGTACTTTTACTAACCGCTAGCTGCGGGTAAAATCTAATCATGTATAGATATTTTATTCACGCACACATACATACGCCGTCGCCATTTTCGAACGTCAAAAGTTTGTTTATTTATTTATTTATTCGGTTAACTCACAGCATGTTGTATAAATTTTTGTGAAAACTGTAGATGATAGCGTTCTAATATACATGTCACTTACGAGCTAACACAGTATTCATATAATATTATCTTACGTTTAGGCGAATGTTATACATTGAAATTAAACTACTTTATACGGATTTTGTCGAGATGTTTATTTAAAAGCACTTTTATATAATAATTTAGAACTCTAACACTACTATTATTGAACTTTCACTTTAATTTAAATAGCTCAATTATAGAACATAGTGTAAATTAGTTTAATTTAAACAGCATTTATAATTGAGACAACAAAATTATATTAAGTGTTCATAAAATGTAAACATTAAATATAAATTAACATTAGCTTGCGTTTTAAAGTTTGTTAACGAGATGGTGTCCGTAAATTTCTAGTCAATGTTTACATATTAATAAAATCGACTTAATAATATCGTTACAAAGTCGTGTAGTCGTGTCTTTAAATGTAAATCAATACATTTGTAATACTCATTTGTAGAGATGAAGTCAGATTTTGATTACTCCAGAAGTAATTATAGGAATCCATGTTAATAATATGCAGTTTCTTTGTAATGGCAATAAAAACCTGATTAGTATTGCTTGTTTGTGAATCATGCGCACTGTCATTTATGTAAGCCGTTGATTGACTACTAGAATAAGAATGCAGGTTCCTGGGAAGTCAGATTGTTTTAGGTATTGTGTGAGGATTCCTGTAATGCTTGTTTGTACTAAGTTAATAAACAAGCAAGCGGTGTTTTTACACTATCAGATGAGCGATTCTAGAATGATGATTGAGGCTCTATTCTGCTCTGTATGTAACTTTATTCTCTTGATTTTAAATTATTCTTAAAAGGGCCAATTTATTATTCTTATAATACCTAAGTAGCAGCGAAAGTCTATGAAATACCGTTGGACTGCCACGCAGAGGTCTCGAGTTTGATCCCAAGATGCGCATTTCTGACTCTTCAAAGTTATGTGCGTATTAAATATAGGCTATATAGTTCATTATCGCTTGCATTAACGGTGAAGGAAAAGATCGTGAGGAATCTCCATCATGTTCAGAGATATGTGAAGTCTGCCAACCTGCACTAAGCCAACGTGCTGGACTATGGCCGAATCCTTCTCACACTGAGAAGAGGCCCGTGCTTAGCAGTGGGGCGGTTTAATACAGGGCTGGTATTATTAATACCTAAGCAACCTAAGTAAAGGAAAGATATAGATATTGTTTGAAATTAATTGTCCAGACCCAATGCTTTTATCGTTGTCTCCATATGATACCATAATATATAGCTAATAAGCTGACAGGCAAAATTGTATTATGCGGTTATTTAGGTAAATAACGACTGTTAGATGTTTTTATATCTACACTCTTCTCCAGGTTGATTGAAAATATTTTTGCGATAGATAGCCCATTGTTTCCTGTTTTATAACATTATAATACGAGGTAAAAGTACGGAGCACTCAGCGCCTTCGTTCACTCGAGAATAGTAATTGTTCCCTGGATAAAGATACCAATGTTATTTTCCTGACAACGTGCTAAATTTCATCATCATCGGTCTAATAGTTAAGGCGTGAAAGCGTTACAAACGAACTCACATTCACTTTTTTTATATTACTAGATTTTGCCGGCGGCTTCGCTTGCGTAAATGTAGGTTAGGTTAGGCTACAGTAACTTCCGGAAGAAAGGTACCCTATGTCCTTTTCTGTACCCTTGACTAAGTTCATGATGGTCAGTCGAGTAGTTATTGCGTGAAAACGTAATAAACAAACTTACATTCGCATTTATATATATTATAGAAATATATGAAATAAAATGAATAGTTTATTTAATTTAGTTACCTACTTACATTTATATTTGTATAGATTAACCTTTTTTATGTTGATTGTTTGTTGAAGAGATGTGTATAATAGTTGAAATGAATAAATGATACTCACATTATTAAATATCTTTATATATATAAATCTTCTGTGCGTTTGTTTGTAATTAAACTCCTAAACGGCTGGACAGTGGATTCGAGAATGGTTTAGATTTGGTTGTTTTTTTTTCTTCTTTACAGTACAACGTCTGTCGGGTCCGCTAGTACTATATAATATAACAAAATTAATAAAAATAATTAATTATCGTATAGTAATACTAGATAAATTATACATACATGATTACGACAGGTCAAAGGTGGATTAGATTCATACCCATGTAAAAATAAATATCATAAACATTACAAAAAGATATGATTCCGGCCAGGATCGAACTGGCGGCCTTCTGCGTGTAAAGCAGATGTGATAACCACTACACCACGGAACCAGGTATCCACAAGGCAATTTTTTAAGTTCATACTCTTTACTAGTAACAAATGTATGTATCTTAAATTTCTGTTTTTTAGACAACATAAGTCTTCATAGAAATTAAACTTCCATATATACGGATTTTATAGCGTTGTTTATTTACCACTGTATTAATAAATGTAGAAATTAAACTTCCATATATACGGATTTTATAGCGTTGTTTATTTACCACTGTATTATTTTTTATCTTACACTACTATATTATTAAACTTTACTAATTTCTAAGCTAATTAAATTATTAAAACTTAAAACTATTAGTAGTGTAACAGTTTCTAAATTATGTAATAAAGTGTCAAATAAACAACGCGATAAAATTTGTTTATAGTATTTTATTTATTTTATTTTATTTTTATTATATAGCCACGGTAACAGAAAGCAGATTAAATATTTACACATTACTCAATTGAACATTAAATAGTTGCCAACCTGAAGTCCAATTAAAACTATATTCATCATTCAGTAATCTAGTTTGATTTCAATAAATAGCATTCGCGTAAACAGAAGACAATATTAAATAAGTCTTTATATCTATCAGCATACAAACGATTCGACTGCACGGATATCATAAGGCTTAAAGTCCGCCACTGCCACCGCGTCGCGTGATGCGGGTTCGATTCCCACACTGGACAAAACTTTGTGTGAGCCACAAATAGTTGTTTCAAGTAAAAGAATCTTTTGTTAAAAAAAAATCTAATGCCAATTTCTATTTGAATATAATAATATTAATATTTATTTGAAGTCATACATACATTCATATGATTCATTTAATCCTTTTTTATACAACTAAGGTGGCAAACAAGCATACGGCTCATCAGATGGTAAGTGGTCACCGTAGCCTATGGACGCCTGCAACAACAGAGGCATCACTTACGCGTTGTCGAGCCTTTAGGAAAGGAAGTGGAAAGCAGAAGGAGCGGGACGGGAGTAAGAGGGTGATTGGGCCTCCGGCTCTCTCACTCACCGAACGAAATACAACATTAGGAATACTGCTATTTCACGTCGATATTCTGTGAGAGGGTAGTCCTTCCCCGGTCGAGCCGGGCCCATTCATGCTAAAATAATAATTATAGTCCATTATTTCTTTATTTAATTAATAAATAAAGTGAACTGGTAGCCAGAGACCCATCATTATGTACTGAACTAAAATAGTCTAAAAGCAGTAGGTAACTGAATGTTTGTATAATGAGTTAATAATATAATATTCTATCACATACACACAACACTATCTAGCCCAAACTAAGCAGAGCTTGTACTATGGATACTAGGCAATGGATAAACATACATATATACTTTCTTTTTGTAAATACATACATATTATAAATAGAAAGACCCAGACCAAGACAAAGATCCATGTCCATGCACACAAATGTTTGACTTGTGCCGGAATCGAACCCACGACCTCAGGCGTGGCAGTCGGTTACACTAACCAATACGTCATCGAGGCCGAAAAAAGAGTCCAGAGTCTATTAGCCAATCTGAAGGTTTATCTGCGGCCAGAGCTACAGGACTAACTAGAGAAGTAGTAAATAAGTTCTATGGACTTTGCTTAAAGCCATGATCGATGCAACCCTTAAAGGATATTCAATATTGTCGAATCCGGTGTGTGGCTGAATAATAAACCCAGAAAAGTTCTAGAACAAAAGGTGCAAAAGTCGTCATTGCAGTCACATCTGCGGCGAAAGGAGAAACAATGATAAATGGTTGCCTGTTGCAATACAATCCGTAATTTTCTTTCACGAGCTACTGTATCAAAAGGTGTCAATAAAAAAAAAGATATCGTAAAACCGTGTATTTTGATTACTTTCTTCCATAATCTTTCCTATTCTAGAAGCAACTATCCTTCTTAAAATTTGATGGTGGGGCATTTGTTCATATATGTAGGTAGGCATCTATCGTCACAAAAACTCTATTTCTGCAAATGTGTAATTGTTAAGTCAATAAAAACAAGTGATTATATCACATAAAGAATTAAACTAAGTATATTCATAGCAATAATTCACGGTAAACGAATAGTTTTAAAATTAGGAGTCTCTTGCATAAAGTTGTGTATATATCCAAGTTTTACCCTGTTACTTACTATTCAATTTAGTAATGTAGTGATGCCTCGTGATTATTTGTGATGTTATCTAGTATCTTGCTTCACATTTCGATAATTAATGGAAATAAAATAAAAGGTATAAATTCACAATCACATTTCTCCACGGACTCCCTTTGCATTGTCATAAACTGTTAGTGTATGCGCCCTGATAAATATTTATAATAAATAATTTTACTGAACTCTAATTATTTTACCACCTTAATATTATTCAGTAATTATTGTTATTATTTTTGTCCGAATCTAACAACTAGCCTAATTCTAGCTTCAGTAACTTAGTAAATTTACTAACCTATGTATTGTGACGTCCATAACTGTCTCGTATTACGTCAAAGTCAAAAATAATTTATTCAATTAGGTCACAAATAAATAAATGATTTTTGACTATGACCTAGTACGGAAGTCTATCTAAATTCAATAAAAAATTAAACAAACCACATAATTTTTGTCGTATAGTCGTATCGAACCTAAAAAAAGTGGCAAACAAGCATACGGCTCACCTGATGGTAAATGCCGCCTGCAACTCCAAAGGCATCACTTGCGCGTTACCGAACCAGTAAAAACCTTTCAACACTCTTTTTGAAGAACCCCATTCGAACCTAAAAACATCTGCCATGGTTGGTTAAATGTAACTGTCTTTTAAGCCTTTCATATTTGTGCAGTCAAGTAAAAATTTGCTATATGGATGTTTAAATAGATCGATTTGAATGTTAGAAACATACATTTAATTGTTGATCCAATAAAGAAATATAAAAACAGTTTCAAGGAAATAACAAAAAAAAAATTTCTCACGTTCTATTTTCGACACGAATAACACCCATGACGATATTATTATAAATAGGTCAAAACTGCAATTGTGTAGACTATTCGACGCCTGCGCACATTCACCGAGTATTAAAAAATATATCTGACGCACCGAACATATCGCATTGACTGTTTACATTATCTACAGATAATTTATGGAATTGCTACAAATGAAGATAAATAAATAGTAGAACCGCTACGAATGGACCATACTGTTACTAAGTAGATCTACAAGGTGTATTTGTAGCCGATTTGCATTTTAATTTTAACACGTTCAATGCCTAGCACTCACCCTATGAGTCGAATAAAAAAGTTAGACCATAGTCCATCACGCGGGCACAGTGCGAGTTGGCAGACTTCACATACGAGAACATTATGGAGAACTATCAGACATGCAAGTTGCCTCACAATATTTTCTTTCACCGTTAAAGCAAGTGATAATTAACTATTTAATACGCACATAACTATCGTGCCTTGGGATCGAACTGGAGATCTCTGCGGGGCAGTCCAACGGTCTCCCCCTAGGCTATCGCTGCTATACGTAGATAGCCAGTGAAAATAGCTAACAACATATTTTCTTGGATTTTTATGAATTTAGAATGTTATGCGTGTGGTCTGGTCCAAAACCAAGCCCACCCATCTCATTAGGTCTTGTGGGCGTCGTTGACTAATGGTCAGCAGCACGAAACTGTTTATTAAATAATACCATAATACGATCAGCAATCTGACCGTCGAGCGTGCAATTTAAATATACCGATGTTATATATTTTTATGGGTTAATAATGATGGACGCTACGTTCTTGAATGACTCGCATTTGTGATGGTAGTTACTATTTTATTTGGTAGTAAAGGGTTTGTAACGAAGTCAAACATATTTCTATTAAGTTACGAACTCTGCAGTAGCAAAGAAGAATTGCATGAAGTCAGTACTTAATCAGCAATTAAAAGCTACTTGACAACATTTAGCTTTGACAACTTTTTCAAGCCATCAGTCGCACTTGGTTGATCCAAGTGCGAATGATGGCCTAAAAAATCCTAGATCGTCGGGGACATTACAAACCTTCAAACAACGGAGACAAATAACACCCAGACCTAAAAAAATTTTGTCTGGTACGAGATCAAACCCCGCTACCCTCTTAAAACCACTTCGCCTTTCGTACAGTAGCACGAGGATGGCTAACAGCTGGTAATAGAAGAAACTAGAGGAGTATTATGAACCTCACGTAAAATTTGAAAACATTCGAAAACTGAGGCCTTCAGTTTTCGAATAAATACGGTGGCATAAATAATTGCAGAAGATTATAATCTTCTAGATAATTGCTTGCTTTAAATAGACTAAACCATATCATATTATGACGAATTTCCAGTCATTTAAAAATGCGCATGCACGCATTCACGCAAAAATCACGCATTCTCGGTAAGAAAGCTCTTGTCTAATGATAAAGTATCGCAGCCTGTTTTATATTAAAGTCTAATCGAACCTGGCAACTGAAAAATATATGTTATTTTTATTCATTTAATCGTTTGTTGTACACGACGCAAAAACTATAATGTATTCTTAAAATCGAAATGACTAAGGCCCTCATCGTTTTCTCGGCCGAAACTTGTTTGAGTGAATGGTAATTTATTACGACTTCTGACAAATCTGAATGAAATACTTCAGATGTGATACAGAAATATGTATTACGTATAATTCTCACGTAAATTTAATAATACCCTTATGAAATCATTCTTCAAAATTGACTCATTCATCTGGCAAGTATAACCCAATTTTTATAAAAGAATTCAGGTCATATCCATCGGTTCTTGAAACTGTTTGTAATATGACACAAGGCGACATCGAGTGATATATTGTGGGTGACGGATATTTTATAATATTTGTTTAGTTCGCGGGTTACTCATAGTTATATGAAGACAGATGTGTTGTTTGTTCATTGAGAATTCATAACAATAACTGCACTGAATGTATTTCAAGTTGATTACAATGACCGATCTGATACATCACGACGCCGCCGCCGTGAACTTGTGGAAGTGGCATAATTTTGTTTATGTATTTTGATAAATATAAATTTGTATATAGAGGTCGGAGTGACGGCCTTTACCACGTTGAGTGCTGGTGTAGCATATTGCAATAAGTATATAGGTACTAGTGTGAAGTATCTATATATTAATACGTGAAGCAAAAACTTTGTACCCATTTTTACAAAAATTGCGTGGACGGAGGAGAATGAAATTTGGCACAGTTAAAGTTTATATGGAGAAGGAGGGGCGAATCTTAATATCTTTATAAAATATGCATTAGAAATACTTTAAAATAAAAAAAAACACTACACGCACACAACCATGCATTTGACACACGCAGTCGAATCGCGTTCGTAGTATTTCGGCATTGTTCGTCTACAATTCTTTGTAACTATGGTTACCTATACCATATTTATATGTTATAAAGAATAAAGTAGCAAGCTTAGGAATTTTGGTCGAATTTTGACCACTAGACGACCGCTAGTTCTGATAATTAGTCGTCGTGGCAGCGCTATATACAAGGCTGTATTTTAACAGAATGGCACTTAGGGAAAGCGTTAGTCTGCCAAAAAGAGGTTTCGAATCTGAGAGTTTCCATAATGTTCTCGACGATGTGTAAAGTCTGCCAACCCACACTACGCCAGCTTGGAGGACTATGACATGAGGTCCGTGCCCAGCAGTGGGACAGTTTATAAACAGGGCTGATGTTATGTTTATTATACTACAGAAGCCCATAAATGACGAGGGCAGTTAAGCTAGTGTACTCCCACCGACCTACATGATGAACTGCCAAATAACATTGTTTCCTGATCTTAGAATAAGTAGGATTACTTGGTTTGCTGAGCTTTCATCGGAGGACAAAACTTTTTGCATTTAATATTAGATTTTTCTATCGGGAAGGTTGCAGTAGCAGCACAGTCTTTTTTTTATGTTATAGATTGGCAAACGAGCAGACGGATCGCCTGATGGTAAGCGATTACCGCCGCCCATGGACACCCGCAACCCCAAAGAAGTTACAAATGCGTTGCCAGCCCTTTAAAAAGTAATGACTCCTTCATTACTTTTTAAAGGGCTAGGGCAGGGAAAGGACAAAGGAATGGATAGGAAAAGGATCGGGGTAACTGGGCCTCCGGCTCTCTCACGCACCAATACGAAACGCAACAGTACGGGTACCGTTACTTCACGCCGGTATTCTGTGAGAGGGTAGTACTACCCCGGTCGATCCGGCCCATTCGTGCTGAAACCAGCGAGGATCTACTACCAAAGTCTGCAGCTGCGTCCAGTAAATGGTAATAATTTATGAAGATAAGGTGCGACTTAAAACCATATCTGACAAATATGTGCCTCTGTAATTGTGGTTTGACGCATAAGCTGCAAATCAACAATAATCCTGAGTGGTAACCTCATTTGCATTATATATGTAGGTATGTACTTTTATTTTTCTGTGTATTAAAATATTTGTATAATAACGTGTACCTATGTTTAGAAAATAAATACTTACTTTACTTTCTCTGTTATACACCTTAAGGACACAGGCGTAAAACTAGGCGGCCTCGTAGTGGTTAGTGTAACCGACGGTCGCGGGTTCGATTCCCGCGCACGTCAAACATTTGTGTGCATGGACATGGATGTTTGTCTTGGTCTGGGTGTTTCTTTGTGTAATATGTATGTATCTACAAAAAAATAAGTATATTATGTAAGTTTTTTTTTTTCAAGTCTTTTATTTCCATTGCTACAGTAACTTAGATCTATCACATATGTAAACTCGCCAAACGTAATTGTGTAACGGCGAGAAGCGCTCTTAATTCTATTAATTAACCTACGTTATACACATTAAACAAAGAAATAAATACACAATAAAAATATAAAAACGAAAAACAAAAGGTAACTAAAAATAAATATTATTATTCTAATTTAATTCAGTGGTGTATGAGTACATATTGCATTAATATGCTACTAATTCAAATTTCATTTAACAATGTGTCCTTTAGTCTTTTGTTTAATAAGGTCGTATTAATTTTAGGACTTTCTCTTAACATGTCTATGTTGTTAAATACTTTAGGTACAATAAACTTATTTGTTCTCTCTCCATAATAATTTGTTATTTTCGGTGTAATTAGTCTCTGTTCTCTAGCCCTCCTGGTATTATATTTATTCTCTACAAGATATTTATATTGTTCGCTATAATAGTATTCCAGACCTATTAGATATTCTACTTTATTTTCTATTGGCAGAACATTGTATATATTAAATAATTTATCATACTGTTTATTGCACATAACTTTTACTTTCTTACTAACTAAATACTTTACCAGCCTTATTTGTAAATTTTTAATGTCCTATAAGTAAGTGTTAAACGTCCGTCCATACACAATTAGTCCGTAGTTAATCAATGAGTCTGCAAGGGCGTAGTATACAACTCTTATTGTTTCTACATTTAGTACTTTAGTTAGTTGATAAAACTTACATAACACTGATCTTAACCTATTACAGACATCAGATACATACATTGCCCAGTTAACATTTTTATCTATCCTTAACATTGTCTAGTACCCATAGTACAAGCTCTGCTTAGTTTGGGCTAGATGGTGTTGTGTGTATGTGATAGAGTATTACTATGTATATGTGTATTTGCATTGACGCTTACACCTTTAATTTAAAATCTCTTATACTTGTTACAAAATAGTATAAAGTAAGGCCCTATCGCTTTTTGGAGTAATATAGGTACTATGGATGTAGAAAATATGGTGACTGACTTGACTAATAATTTTTTTTAATAATAATAATAATCATATCATTTATAGCGAATATAGGTTTTAACAAAGGTGTTACATAATATTCAGAGCTTCTATATTCTGCTATTTAGCATGCAACGTTTTTATAATAGAATATAGTATCTTGGTTCAATTTATTTACTATATAATTAATCTTGAATAATACGTTATAACGGTCAGTGCATATTTTAATTTAAAAAGAATATAATATCAATACCTCAATTTCAAAACAAATATTTTAAAATGTCCGGTACTTATAATAAGCATTAGAGAATAATGTCAAATTAGGTTATTAATTATTATTATTAGTCAAAGAGATTTAGTCAAAGAAAATTTATAAGAATATGTCAATATATTTGTACGGATTAATTATGTTTTGTCATTAAGATCTTATATCCAAATTTTAAATATTAATTATCGACGCCGTTATATTGCAAACAATTTCGATTCATTGCTATTTGCTTTTGAGCGTAAAATTATGAACAAAATTAGGTATAGTGTAGTTACACTATTATAATTTATAAGTGATTACCCCTCTTTTCTTTTTTTTATACATCTAAAGCGGCAAATAAAGCAAAATAAGCATACAGCCCATCTGATGGTAAGTGGTCACCGTAGCCTATGGACGCCTGCAACACCAGAGAAATCACTTGCGCGTTGCCGACTCAGTAAAAACCTTTTAACAACCTTTTTGAAGAACCCTGTACTGTAGTCTTGTGGAAAAACCTTAATTTGCGTCGCATTATTTATATAACAAGCAAAGGATTTATGACGATGATTCTAGGTTACATACATTTTTGAAACGCTTGATATTTCGGTCAAGTTGCACTGGCTGTGTCACAAACACACTGAAAACTGTTAAACAGATGTATAGTTTAAATACCATTACAATGGTTGGAATGTACCACCAGCTTGACATCCAGTAATCCAAATAGTCAAACCTAAGAAGAAGCAAAACATAGCTAGACTTCAGGATACTTTGAGCTCATTCTGCATGAATAGAAACACCAATGATTAAATTATGTTCGGGTACTTTGAAATAATTACACTACAGAACATTGAGAGAACCATCATCTTTATCTCTTTGTGACCATGGCTGCTGAAAAGCAACCGATACGTCGGAGAAAATGTAAATTGTAATATAAAATAGAATATTTTTTTTTAAAATAGCTGCTTTGGTATTATGGGTTAAGTAGTAGTGTAATCTATACGAATATTATAAAGCTGAAGAGTTTGTTTGTTTGGTTGAACGCGCTAATCTCAGGAACTACTGGTTCGAATTGAAAAATTATTTTAGTGTTGTATAGCCCATTTATCGAGGTCAGCTATAGGCTATAATATAACACTACGGCTATGTTATATAGCATATGTACCCGCGAGCATAGCTAGTATTTTCATAATTGTGTAATGAAAGTGTTAATAAACAACGCGATAGAATCAATAAAGCAGTTTAATTTCAAAATTAAATACCATTGTCCGGTAAGACCTTATGTGTCTACTTTCTGCCGTACTAATTAGTATGAACGACAAAGGTTTATTATTCTTTCATACGAAATGCGAATCCTTGACAGAGGCATTAATCAGATAAGGTATAGAACATTGACGCTATATTTGATAATGCGTGTACCTTTACAAGGCCGTCCTTATCGAGTTGTTACCGAGAACCTTTAATTAAATTTGTTACATTATGTAATACATTTTATTACTAACTAGATTTTGCCCATAGGCTTCTTTCGCGTTAATGTAAATATTTCAATAAATTACTAAATAAATAAATTTCGGCTTTCACACCTGAACTACTCGACCGATCTTCATGAAATATTCCATACACGTTGTAAGAGAACAGAAAAGGACATAGGATACCATTCATCTAGAAAAAATACTGTGATTAATCTAACCTAACCTACATTTTGGTACATAGTTTAACGTTACCCTACCTATAATATTGGCTCATTTACATCAAATCAAAAAGATATTAAAAATGGGTGCCTCATGATATGACTAATCTGCAGAAAGAAATGCGTGTTGAAACTTGTGTTACCTTGTTGCATCGATACAGAAATGAAGGAATATTGGATCGAATTGTGACATGTGATGATAAGTGGATTCTTTACGATAACCGTAAGCGAAAAATGTAATGGCTGGCCCCAAGTCAAACGCCGCAACAGTGCCGTAAAGCAATGCTTACCCTAAACCCTAATTTTCTTTTCTCCGTCATGCACTCTACACCATCTAGCCCAAACTAAGCAGAGCTTGTACTATGGATACTAGATAATGGATATTAGCACACATCGAAATCTCCTCGCTAAGCTACAAAGCTTGTTGGCGAGATAAGCTCGTTAACAATTATATATACATATTTTAAATCTATAAAACTAAATGTTATGTTAGTGCTTCTACATAGCACATTGTGTGCTATGAGTAGAAGTGATAATTTAATCTTAGTTATCTTGTGCTAGCCGCACGTTGATGCCTGTTTTGATGGTTAACCATACGCTTTACTGTGTATTACTTCTAGTAGTCTGGCAATACTTCTAGTATTGCCAGTAATGCGGCTACCACTTACCATTAAACCCGTATGCTTCTTTGTCACCCAGGATTACATCAACAGCAGTGTCATTTTGCTGATCATTCCGCCGGAGTGCTACAGTAGCGATTCTTGCACAATACTAGGTACAATAAGTTTGTTTATCCCGAGTACCTATATGTGTTCTTTGTATCCGTTGTTATAATGGTTATCCCGTCACACCGGGTTTATTCCTACTAATGGGGTGGTTATTTTAACAAGTACCTGACCCGCAACTGCTTCACATAATAGAATTTTCCCCGTTCTTGCAACATTTTTCATTGATGCTTCACTCCTATTGGTCGTAGCGTGATGTTATATAGCGTATAGCTAGCCTCGATAAATGGGCTATCCACCACTAAAATAACTTTTCAATTCGAACCAGTAGTTTCTGAGATTAGCGCGTCCAACCAAACAAACTCTTCAGCTTAATAATATTAGTATTTGTATATAACATTCAATTAAATGTTTTATACCAGAATAATAAGCTTTTGTCGTGAAACTATTATTTTTTTACGTCACGTGGTTATAATTATGTATACTTATATATTGAAAGGTAACGTAACGCAAGGGAATTTTAATATAATTATTTTGATTTGATTTTATTTTATATAACATTTTCTGTGTAAGTACGTACGTGCTCTTTTTAATAAGTTTGATTAATCCATCCACCTGCCTGTATGCTTTCTGAGATCATTTATCAAAAACCGGCCGGCGGTATGGGCCTAAGTAATTTGCGTGTTCGATGAAAAATGCGAATTATTTTAATTTTAATCAATCATTTTAAGATAAGTTAAGAGATTTAAATTGCACGAATTATTCATTCGAGAATAATTTTAAATGTGTCACAGTACGAAAGTAACGGAATCGAATACTTTGATAACATTCGGTCGTTCACTTGTGAGTATGCCAATGTTTATTGAAAAGTACATATTCGAATCCTCAGGATAAAATAAATATGTACACTAAATTCTACGAAAGACTATCTATCCTATGTATTAGGCCGTTTTCACATTTCTTCCTCGATATTGTTATATTTATCACTATTTTCAATTAAGTTATAAGTTATACATAAAATTGGTACATGCTTATGTGCATACATTACTATGTACATTGAAAATATTACAATTTGGGCACATTTGCATATAAAGGCTGCGCCTGGCTGCGTTGTTAGTATGGTAGGTACACGGCAACGTACTAGCGACTTCAAATAATTATAAAAAGAATAATATCTGATTTTGATATCAATACTTTTTTATCAGGAGTCGATAAAATCATTTGTTTAGGATGGTGCTAATATTATAATAAAACATTTACTTTTTTAGAACAAATTCGCAAGGGCAAATTATTTTCCGTTGCTCAAACTATTGAAATTAAACAGCTGATCAGTTTACGGACTGAAGTAAGTGAAAAACCATTTGATGGCTTTACGCGTCGCAGCATTCTCGGCGCTCGCCGTCCCTCAGTCGACTGTTCACTGCCGCGGTGCGAGCACGCTCGATCACGACACACATCGACCGAAACATCTTGAATAAATCCGCGAACGATATTCGAACACAGTTTACAAGTTTTCCAACTGCATCATTGTGTTTAGTGTAACGTGCTGTGCTTTCGGCTGACCTCGACGACTGCTAAGGTAAATAAACCGGCACTAATCCGCAACTTATCGGCCGTTTTGTGTGCTAAGTTATCGGTCAACGGAATATCCAATTGTTTTAGTATGCTGTAAAATGTTACCATGCTAAACGAGGCTACATTTTCGCGTTATAAAATTACTTTGAAGAATTACTTATTATTTTAAAGAATTGGGTTTGAGTAACATTTTTTATAGCTTTGCTCTCTGTTCTATCTATTTGATGTGAATAATGATAAAATTGTGTCACAAAAAAGAAAATTATTAATTAGGCAATAGCCGATAATTTATTTTAAACAATTGACAATAAATTAAATTTTCTTCTGCTGTCACATGTGATTATTCTTGACTCAAGAAGTAATAAATATAATTTGTGATTCACATATCTTAAAAAAGTACATACCAGCACTAAAATAACCACGCTTATTAAAAAAATATCACAGAGAATATATTTTGGGCGAAGTCTGAAATTAGTACACTCGTTAAAAACCCTAAAAACGACGATAATAGCTATGTTTATGAAGCAAATCGGCAACCATTAGCAAAACCAGTTGATGCTAACTTGCCGTTAACGATCGACAACACCTGTTGTATAACGTTGAAAGATGGTACCACAAACTATCATGAAAGAGAAAAATTGTATAAGCAATATAAAAAACATCTTTGAAATTTAAAGGAGCGATGAGAGATGAACATTATGTGGACGCCAAAGAAATATCATAAATCTTATCTGGTACGCGCTTATCAAATAGTATACGATTTAAGACAAATAAGAGAAATGAATCTTACTTCAGATTGTGCATGTATCAAGTTCTTTTTACTGAAAAGAAATGTAATGTGACCTACATTTTTGCACGTTGGATGTTAAACTATATTTAAGTACTGATACCATATACTTGCATGATTTCTCGTACCGAAATTATTATTAAGAGCGCTTATGTCTCGTGGCCTGGTCCGAGCTGCAAATAAATTAATTACATTTAAAACCTCAAAATATAACGTATATTTGCGACGTTTCCCCTCGGAACAGTCTAAGCCATAAACGCTTCAATAATGCTGATTAAACAATTTCGTTTAAAAGTGACTGAAGTTATAAATAAACCATTTATTAAAAAAAATTATCTTCTCTATTTAAGTCTTTAAAATTTATATTTTACTGGCGACTCGCCCCTGTTTTGCACAGATAGTGTAAAACCTTAACAAGTCCATGAGGAAGTTTCAGGTGTATACCTGAACCTTCCTCATGGATCACTCTGTTTATTGGTGAAAACCGCATGATAATCCGTTCAGTAGTTTTTGAGTTTATCGCAAGCAGACACGGCGAGGGATTTTGTTTTATAATAGTTGTAGTGAAGTACCTAGTTTGCTCGAATGTTTTACATTGAAATTAAGTTTGAGTTTCACGAATTGCAGCGCGGTTGCTAAGTGGCCGGTTAACACAAATGTCTTAATGACTTCTGATGTTAAAAGGTAGATATCCGATGGCACGCGTATTTAGGCAAAAGTACCTCCTTCATGAAATAAGCCCTAATACTCTGAGGTATAAAAAATATTAATAATTAAACATTTAGCAAGACTTTTTGAGACATGATTTATTACAATTATTAAATATTTCATTATTGTGCGTTTGAACGAATACATCGTAATAAAACCTGCAAGTCAGAATTCTACATAATGTTCTTAAAGATGTAGTTTGCCATTCCGCACTGGGCTAGCGTGTTGTATAATGGCCTAACATATTTAGGTTCTACGTATAAGATACATATTGTCTTTAATTACAAATATTTTTGTATAAATGGCTTTTAAAAGGTTTTGTGTCATAAATACGCTTAACTACATACATATGCTTTGCTACATAGTTATTATGTTAAGGATAGTGTGTTGGTTTGAAAACTAGGTCTAGGTTTAATGTGCCAACGTGCTTTTTGTGGCATCGACTGAACTCTGATTGAGTTTTCCGTTTGTTATTATGAACCAAAATAATTTTACTGTCGACTACACCCGGGTGCAGTGGGTTGAATCCAAATGAGATTGCAATAACTATCCGCACTAAGATAAGCGAGTTCACACATTACATTTACATAATACAGAATGAAAGTGTACAATTTTCAATATAAGTGAACTTGATAATACTATATATTTAGTTCAGATGTCATTTTGGCATTTATTGTACAAATGACGACTACTCCCGACGTCCACAAAAGGGACGGGATAGAGAATTTATTTTATCGAAACATGTTTTTAAGAAAAACTACTCCCATATTATCAATAACTAGCTGACCCGCGCAACTTCGTCTGCTTCATATAAGATAAGAGAATTTACTCCGTTTTTGCAACATTTTTCATTACTGCTCCGCTCCAATTGGTCGTAGCGTGATTTTATATAGCCTATAGCCTTGCACGATAAATGGGCTATCCAACACTAAAAGAATTTTTCAATTCGAACCAGTAGTTCTTGAGATTAGCGCGTTCAAGCAAACAAACAAACTCTTCAGCTTTATAATATTAGTATAGATTCTTGAGTCACGCGGGACTTTACAAACATTAATACAACGGACACAAATAAAACTTAAACTCGGAACAAGTATTTGTGGATCACACAATTTTTTATCCCGTTTGGGTATCGAACTCAAAACACTCATTGCAGAAGCAGTGGCGTGACGGCCACTTTAACCACTACGCCAGACGTGCATGAGTTAAACTAAAAAACTAACCAGTTGTATAGAGGTATGTTAATAGCCTGCTATAAAATAAAATTAGAATAAAAACGGTTTACGCGTTATTTCCATTATAATTGGGGATAGAGACTAAACACATGAATTTATAACTGTTGGAATTTTTGCAAGGTTTTTATGTTTAATGTTTTATAGTTAAATCGACCTTGGCATTGTACGTTTTATTTACATGATATCATAGTACAGCGACTTGTATTACACAAAGAGTAGATGTGGTAATAGCAGCGATAGCATAGTGAGTTGTTGAACTGCCACGCAGAGGTCTTCGAAACCTCGATCCTAAAGAGCGCATTTCTGACTGTCGAAGTTATACGCGTATTAAATACGTAATTATCGCTCGCTTTAACGATGAAGGGAAATATCGTGAGGAAACCTACACGTCTAAGTTCTACATAATGTTTTCGAAGACATGTGAAGCCTGCCAAACCGCACTGGGCCAGCGTGTAGTTACACTGTGTCTCAATATAAGAAGGGTTAGGACTCTTCTCATATTGAGAAGTGGCCCGTGCCCACTAGTGGGACATAACCACCACATCATCATGGTTCTTCCTGCCTTGCGGCGTACGGACCGAATCGCGGGCAAAGCGTACGGTACTTGCACTGGCTCTTTCCCGATGCGCTTTTCTTGACTCCCTACAAATCTTTAACCTATCCCGAGCCCTACTCTCTCCTAGCAGAGCTGGCTCATACCTGATCCACTATCTACCTGAATAGGTCTTAACATCACAGTACGGTACTTCGCGTTTCTCGTGTCTCAATCCTTAGTCATCAAGTGTTCGTCGAATGGTGTGCCAGAAATGCGCAAATGTGCACATGGCGTCAAAATTCTCATTGCTGCAGATCAGTTCCTGGTGAAACACTGGTCCCGCCTCCACACAGCGGATCAAATCGAGCCCACCAGTGGAACAGCTTATAAACAGGTCTGATATTAAGGTAGTGGTGTGTTACGCTGACATTTCGCCAGCAATGTTTGGGTTACATATAAAAGTGCCGTTCAAGAGATAAATCAAATTACTTTGTACAGACATAGTCTCACGCCTATTATAGCCGCGAAGGGGTAGGGGCTATCAGGGGCATTCTGTACTTCACCAAAATTGTAGATCTGGTTAGAAATTTAGGTTAGATATGGTTTATCCATACATCACCTGGAAGCGTTTAAATCTAAGACGGTACGCTTTCAGCGATCATTTCTCCCACATACGAGCAAGCTCTGGAATGAACTGCCTGCTTCTGTGTTTCCTGAGCGCTATGATATGTCCTTCTTCAAACAAGGTTTAAAGAGAGTTCTTCTTTCACGGTAGGCAGCGGGTTTGCTGTGTTCTGACATTGCTGAAGTCCATAAGTAGCGGTTACCACTTTTCTTCTGGTGGCAATAAAACAAAATCTTGTACTATCGTATCATTATAACACACTAACAGCTTGTTATAAAATTGTTATAGGTATCTGCTATCAGCTAATTCTCTTACTCGGAACATTCCGAACACACATAGTTAGAGCTACAATCGAGCTTTATACTATATACTCTGTTTCCCTTTGATTGTAACTTGATTTGGACCAAGTTTTGCTAAGTAAATAAATAGGTGAGTTACACCTACATTTCACCTAGTAAGCTCTTAGGGTCCACCTTTCAAGGGATGAGCCATTTGGCGTCTACCGGGCATAGTTCCAAAGTCCGTGCTTGTCCTTAGAAAGCCAAGCAGCTTGACTGCCAGAAAAATCCAATGACACTTTACTCGGAACTCGATTCCGGAACCTCATACTCAGCAGTAACCTTCACTGCCGCTTCACCATATAAGCGGTATTTTGCACGTCTTTACTATAATAACAATATCAGCTCTGTTATTAGTATACCTGGGCTCGGGCCTCTTTTCAGTATGAGAATAGATAAGTCATAGTGTTAGACCTATTATCACACATTGTGCAACCCTGGAGTCAAACCCAAGATCTCATGCACAACAGTCACGTCACTACCACCAAGTCAGTCAATACATTTTTATAGTACTAAAGATTTTGAATTGGAGTTTCAAAGTAAAAATGTTGTATAACGACGGAGACCGGTACTGATAAAAAAACAGAAACAAAAGAAACGATAAACGTGTTCCGATAAGAAACGTTGTATTGAATATAACCTAAACTGCAATTGGGGTGTATTTTGTGGGTTCGAATCCCACACGGGACAAAACTTTGTGTGATTTACAAATGGTTGTTCCGAGACTGGATGTTCTTTGTGTCCATTGTTTGAATGTTTGTAAAGTCCGCTGGGACACAGGAGTTTATACCTAGTAGGAACAGGAGTTAACTTTTCTTAAAAAATCTGATTTACCCCTGAAGGTATATGAAAAACGATATAACTTCTAGTACAACATTATGGACTACTCTCAGATGTGCGAGTTTCCTCACAATAATAACTATGTTATACAGATATCATAATTCATATTGACAACTCAAAATCATTTGCCGAGAGAGCTGAAGGTGTTTAAGAGTGGAATACTTGGTCCTCCATAAAAATAAAATATTTCTTGGACACCTAAGAATATTACATTAAACTGCCTCAGTATCGGCAGTGAAACCGATTTCTTTGAATAGTATGACTGCAAGGATCCGTACAATCGCAATGATTTAAATCGTCGCCTCGGCACTGCCGCCACAAATATTTGTGTAATTCGCAAATGATTGTTCCGAATCTGGGAGATTTTTGTGTTCGTTGTTTGAATGTTTGTAAAATCAGTCACACGAATTATTCTTAGCGCAGTATAATTTTTTTTATTTATTTAGGCTTTTGATGTCGGCTAAGCTACTACTACTACTTACTGTAAAAGTCACAAATTCTAAATAGCAAGTGGTACCTACAGAGGTTTGTTCCGCATTCGTCCTCATGTTTCGTCCTAAACGTAAAAATACGCATTCGTCCCAAAAATTGTTCCTTTTATGCCCCTAAATTGGAATAAATAATTAATTTCTTAATGTAATTCCTTTTTCGTCCCAAATTATGTTCCTTTTCTGTCCTTGCTTTTTTATTTAATTTTTGTTGTACCATCAGCCGAAACATAATTTAAAATACCTCGTTAAACTCCTGGCAAAGCTTTGGGCTTATGATTGCCTGATATCATGAGCTCGACAACAAAAAGATTTAAAGTAAAGTTTTGCTAATCATATGCACAAAAATATAGGACGAAAAAGGAATAATTTTAAAAGAGGGGTGAATGATGAACATTTCGGAATGTGGGAAGTAATGTAGGGGCAAATGCGGCACAAACCCCTACAGGACAGGCTTGCCTTAATATTATATTCGTTTCTAAATAAAAAAGAAGGTATTGGGTTAAATACTAGGAGTGTTATTGGATTTTCCTGTCAATAAAATCTCTGCAGCAGCACGTAGCCTGGAACTTCTCTTGTCCGAAATTACGTGGCTCCTAAAACCATAATTACATATTAGTATGAAATGTGGGTACACCTTTTTCTGTCTCCGTTGGGTTATAAATTAAAAGAACAGTTACAAAAAAATATTTGTGCATGGGAAAAAAATCTAAATTCTAGGAATAAGCACGCAAGCAAAAAAACATGCGAGATGCGGTCTGAGGTAGTCGAAAACACGTTAAACTTTATTGCATTCTGAAAGCAAGATGGCTACCACAGAAAGCGAAGCGAAACCGACGAGAAGCATAATGAAGCAATTACAGAATTTGCAGAAACGTGTTGCTTTCAAACGGGCACAGTGCTCTGTTCGGAACACCAAATATAGTTATTATACCTGTTGTATACATTTTAACATTTCTCGCTAGTTTTTAACCGACTTGAAAAAAGGAGGAGCTTCTCAATTCAACTGTATATTTGTTACTCGACTCGATTTTGATGATTTTTTTTGTTTAGTAAATCATACTTTAGAGGTGGTCTCATAATAATCAACAAATAAAAAAAATAATACCTTGATGACGTTTTGTTTTTTGTGATTGCCTTTAGCAAAAGTTTTGTATTTTTTACTTTTTCTTTTAATATGTACATTTCTTCATTTCTACTTATCATGGCATGCAAATTCTATAAATTAAATGTCTCAGTTTCAATTACCGTGTAGGGAAAAGTTATATCGAACTTTTTATTACATGCATGTACCAGCACGATGTCTGGCAATGTATCTAGCAATCAGCAATACGCTCTTTGTCTTTGACGATTCTCTTACGATATAGGGATACCCTATAACACAATACTTTTCACAATTTCTGAATCATTTACTTGAATTGTACACTAGTAGTATATTTGTAGATAATTAGAATTTTGTTAAAAATAGATTTACGTCATACTGTATACGACAAAAGCCATATAAAGTAGTTTAATTGCAATACATTTACGTCACCTGTATCGGATTAAAAAAAAGCCTGACAAAATAGATAACAAAAATCGATGATACCAGTACCAGAGACACACATACAGCACAAGACTATCTCTTTGGCATAATAATATCAGCCCTGTATTAAATTGTCCCACTGCTGGGCACGGTCTTTTTGGTATGAGAAAGGTGAGGTCGTCGGCCTCGATGGCGTAGTGGTTAGTGTAACCGACTGCCACGCCTGAGGTCGCGGGTTAGATTCCCGCATAAGACAAATATTTGTGTGCACGAACATGGATGTTTGTCTTGGTCTGGTTGTTTCTATGTATAATATGTATGTATTTACAAAAAAAAAAGTATATATGTATGTTCATACATAGTACAAGCTCTGCTTAGTTTGGGCTAGATAGTGTTGTGTGTATGTGGTAGAATATTATTATTCACATTTATTCACTATTTATCAATAAAAATTACATTTTTAAATATATAATTATAAAAAACCACATTTAAAAATATAAAAATTATGGATGCCCACCGACATCGACTCAGACTGTCACCCTGAAATATACCTCGCTTAATCTGTATTAGGGCGCTGGTCGCCTGGGTCTGTCGACACCCTGGATAGTAAAGAGCCGTTTTCCATTGCCCCATACACAACTTCAAGAAAGTGCATAGAGTTGTATTTACTTTATACAGCTCCAGCACCCTCAAGAGCCATGTATGCGGCACTGAATCGAACGCTTTCTTGTAATCTATCCAACATGTCGCCAGACTCCTGCGATTACGGCGAACCTGTTGGCTAATGGCCATATCAATATGAGGAGGAGTTCCTTCGTACCACGAGCCCCCTTCCTACAACCATTCTGAGAGGCCGACATAATAGAATTGATTTCAATATGTTTCGAAATTTTGGCTCTCAGAATAGAAGTAAGAAGCTTATAGACCGATGGTAAACAAGGATGAATATTATTATTATTATTATTGGCCACCACGCTGGTAGACTGCGGCTTGGTAGACTTCACATGTCTTTGAGAACATTATGAGAAACACAAGTTTCCTTCACCGTTAAAGCGAGCGATAATTAACTATTTAATACACAAATAAATTCGAAAAATAATAAATGCGCGCCTTAGGATCGAACTCGAGACCTCTGCGTGGCAGTTCAACGGTCTCCTTCTAGGCTATCGTTGGTATAATTATCTATTACATAATCACATATTTATAAGTTAAACTACATTTTGATCCTGGCCTCGCTCGCGTAAATGTAGGTTAGGTTTGATTATGTTAGACAGTTATTTTTCTGGATGAAAGGTACCCTATTTCCTTTTCTACTCTCCTGACAAAGTGTATGCGATATCATGATGATCAGTCGAATAGTTAAGGCGTGAAAACGTCACAAACAAACAAACTCACATTCCCATTTATAATATTAGTTATGATTAATATATTTTGCTAACCTATTCATCTATTTCATAAGAATTAAGTTTTAAACATTACTACACTGAAATTCAGACATTTTCACGTTCGCAGCGTTCCATATAATGTGTATGATGTCATCTGTTATGTATTGTTAGTTGTATGGTAATGTAAATAGATATGTATCATTGTGTAAACAAAGCGTTATCTCTAACTGAACTGTAGCGCATGTTTGAACAATACGCCGAGGCTTCAGTTTCAAGACTTTAACTAGGATCATCTGTGTATGTATTAAAAGAGGTACAACATAACGGGAACCGTTTTCAAACAATGCAGAGTATTAGGACATGGCTTCGTCTGCGTAATTCCCAGAGGAACAAAATATATCAGTTCTGTATTAAACTGTCCCACTGCTGGGCATGGGCCTTTTCTCAATATGAGAAAGGTTAGTGCACCACGCCGGCCCAGTGTGGGTTGGCAGACTTCACATATCTTCGAAAACAGAATATGTAGAAATCTCTGAGACATGCAGGTTTTTCTCACGATGTTTTCCTTCACCGTTATTGGAAGCGATAATTAATTATTTATTATGTATTTCGTCGGCCTCGATGGCGTAGTGGTTGGCGAACCGAATGCCACACCTGAGGTCGCGGGTACGATTCCCACACAATTCATACATTTGTGTGCATGAACATGGATATTTGTCTTGGTCTGGATGTTTCTATGTATAATATGGATGTATTTACAAAAAGAAATTATATATGTATCTTTATCCATTGTCTAGTACCCATAGTACAAGCTCTGCTTAGTTTGGGCTAGATGGTGTTGTGCGTATGTGATAGAATAGAATATTATAATTTAGTAGGTATATATAATGAATATCGTAGGATTGTGTAATAGTATGAATATTGGCAGCGATATAACCGCTTATCTTAAGCCTGCAGTCCTGCATAAATCAGCAATTGTTGCCCTTAACGACTCCAGACGGCATATCCTGTATTGAATATGATTTCATTTGCAGCACCAGACAGATAAATTGCTTTATGTACTTAACGTACAAAGAACTGGGTATGAGACATCGCCTTTGAAGAACATTTACCTTATTGCCGTTTTCTTGATATTTATATCGACACTAGATCTTGCCCGCGGCTATTTTTACGCAAATGTAGGTTGGGTTAGCTTGGTTAGTTGGATAGCTCAGTGAGGAGACCAACAGACTGCAATGCATAGGGTCTCGGGTTCGAAACACTAACTTTCGGAAGTTATATGACTTTTCGAAATTATGTGCGTATTGATTGACAATTATCGCCTGCTCCGTGCCTCGGAGAGCACGTTAAGCCGTCTGTCCCGGCTGCCATGAACATCTATGGCAGTCGTTATTGGGAAGTCAGTGCCGTATAATATCCTGACACTGGTCTAGCCTTAGGGTATCGTTAGCCTTCGGTTTGCGGTCAGGTGGCAGCCGCTCCGTGTAAAAATTGATATCCAGTCAAATCCGGTTAGACTAGAAAAGCCAACCCCAAGGGACTTGGGAATAATAAAGGCTAGGGAGAAGAATATAGGTTGGGTTATTTTTTCTGGCTGAAATGCCTATCCAATATCTTTACTGTACTTCTGAAAACGTGTATGTGAAATTTCTTGATGTTTGGTTGAATAGTTAAGGCGTGAATGCGTAACAAACAAACTCATACTCCCATTTATAATATTAGTTAGGATTCACGGCTGTTTATACCTCGTAGAACTTAGCCGCTGGGTTAGTTAAAGAGCAAACCAGAAAAAAAATTCATAGCTTTGACGATTTATAGTCAGGTTGAATATTTCTAGTTATAGGACAAAAAGTGCAATTTGATTAAAAATTCTCTTAAAATAATGTGTTTATTTTTCTTTAAATAGGATAACTCCCGCACTAGGCATAATTCCTATATTGAGGAGGACTTTACAAAAATTCACAGAAAAAGCAATTAGACCCGTATCAACCATTTGTGAGCCGCTCGCCGGTTTAAGGTGCTCTAAACCTGGCCTTTGTGCAGAACGTCTCCGATCTGATCGAGAAACGTTCACGTGTCTGCCTTCTGCGATTGTTTCATTCACACTAGCTTTATAAACTTTCTTAGCCAGTCTTTTTTCGTCCATTCTTTCTACATGCCCAAATCAGTTTAACATACCCTGCACACTATTCAAACCAAGAATTAAAGTCAAAACGGTTACATTATTTCCGAGAATCAGACTTAGTTTAATTTATTAATATTAAAGTACAGCACTTACAAGCTATTGTTTAAATTCCAAGGCTTTTCGAAGAATCAAACCTCTTTAAATGTTTATAAAGGACCAGTTATAACTCACGTCGTTATATCGGACACATGATGTTTTATTTAATTTTATTGCATAATTTAGTTTATTTGTGCTATCCGATTGAATGGACGGCTGTATTATCTTTTATTGGTTTATAATTTTTATAGCTTGTAACACTACATATTATAAAACAAAGTTCTCTGCCGCATTTGTCTGTCTGTTCACGATAAACTCGAAAACTACAGAACGGATTTTCATGCGGTTTTCACCAATAGACAGAGTAATTCATGAGGAAGGTTTAAGTATATCATTTGTTAAAGTTTTATACTATCCGTGTAAAGCTGGGGCGGGTCGCTAGTATGGCATATTAGCCTTGGTAGTGGTGAATGTGATTGCAGTACGTGAGGTCTTTCGTTCGATTCTCGGGCAAAGTTGTTACTGGATTTTCTGTCAAGGAAATCTCAATAGCAACGCGGACTTTGGTACTGTGGGGCAAACGCCCCTTATTATGTACAACCATAGCTGCCAAAATGTGGTTGTATTACACCAACATTTCGCTTTCAGTTTGAGTATGTATGATGTAGATCAAATGTTATGTGATTACCATTGAAGAATTTGATATGTACAACGCACTTTTTTGTCTTATTTTCACGGGTATTTTTTAAATACCGAATGTCTCCCGCGATCATGCTTGTCGAAATGTAATCAAAGTTTCGGGGAAAGTGTAAATAATTATAATATATATATATATATATATATATATATATATATATATATATATATATATATATATATATATATATATAAGATTATAAAAGACTTAGTTTGAATAGCAAATACGTGGTTTATAAATTACATTCTTACTTAGCTTTCTTAATATTAATATATATATATATATATATATATATATATATATATATATATATATATATATATATATATATATATATATATATTAAATTAATTAAAAGAATAGTTTAATATCTTTTTCGCGAACTCTTTATAAACATTGATATATCGGATTCAAATTACATCCAGTCTAGCAACAACTATTTGTGAACCCTACAAAATTGTGTCCAGTGTGAGGATCGAACCCATGACACTCGGTGCATGGGCAGTGGCGACCGTTTAAAACACTATGCCATCCGGTAAGCTCTATATTAGTGCTACACGTAGAATGCAAGCGCTATAACGCTAACTAATAATCTATAGAGCTTCATCAATCACCAATTCCGTGAATATCGTTCACAAAAAGTATTCGCGATACTTAAAATTGGACAGTACAATATTGTGACATTTGTTCAGATAAATCTCGTGTTGGCAATGTCACAAGAATCCGTTGCAAAGATTGCATCATATAATGTCACTAATAGTGGCTTATATTGGCGTGACCGGGTAGCAAGAAAGAGTATTGACTTGTAAATAGTATCTCTTCCATGTGTTTGTTCCGCATTCGTCCCTCTTGTTTCGTCCCAAATTTGGAAGTAAGCATTTGTCGCAAAATTAGTACTTTATATGCCCCTAAATTTAAATAAATATTAATTTCTTAATGTAGTTCCTATTTCGTCCCAAATTATGTTCCTTTATTTTCCCTGTTTTTTACGGGCTTTTTTTAAACCGGCAGCCAAAATATATTTAATATACCTCGTTGATCGCTCGGTAAAACTTTGGGCTTATGATTGCATGACATCACGAGCCCGACAACGAAAAGATTTAAAATAATTTTAACCATGTTTTGGTTTGCTGACCATATGCACAAAAATGTAGAACGAAAAAGGAATAATATTAAAAAGAGGGGCAAATAAGGAACATTTTGGAATTTGGGACGTAATGCCCTACATTACGTCCCACATTGCATTACAATTGCGGAACAAACCCTTCCATACATCATTACGGAACAGTCCCACGACTATATTAGGTTACCAGGGGTCAGCAGTGACAGCCTACTGGGAGACCGATGGACTGCAAGAGGATCCGAGTTCGATCCTAAAACATACACCTCTGAATTTTCGAATTTATGTAAATATAAAATAGTTAATTATCGCTCGCTTTACCGGTGAAGAAAAACATCGTGACGACAGCTGCATATCTGAGAGCTCTGCATAATGTTCGCGAAGATATGTGAAATCTGCCAACCCGCAATGGGCCAGCGTGGTGACCTTATCCTTCTCACACTGAGAAGAGGCACGTGCCCAGCAGTAGGATAGTATAATACGGGGCTGATATTATTATACATAAGAAACTAAAGCGATGGAACACCTCAGACCTGAAGTGAATTTTGGTTTTAAAACTGTTTATTTACAAACCAGTAGTCTTCCACAATATTGCTTAGTTGGCGCCCCTTGACGAGGATACGTGCATTATCATTTTTATCGCGAATACAAGGGGGAGAGCTATATCCATCTACTTTAAGCAAGGTTACAGGTTCCCAGTGTGTTATTTATTTGTAATATTTGTGTATAAGTGGGTTATTTATTCTTTGATTTTATTTAAAATATTAATAATAATGTCCTCCAGAATTTCGGCCACGGCGGCCAGTCTTAACAGAGACTGGCTATCTGCGCAGGAGATATTATAGTGCACAAGTGTGTGTGCAAACACAAGTGCACTCTCTGTTCCCTAACTCTCATGATCCGATGGGACGGTAATCTGACACGACCGCAGAGAGATCGGACGCAGGGCCAACGGCTTTACTTGCTTTCCGAGCCACGGGGGTGTCTAACACCGCCAACTTCCTAACTCCGGGCTGCTATTGAGATTTCTTAACAGAAAAACCCAATAACTTTTTGTTGGCTCGACCCGGGATTCGAACCCGAGACCTCATGCATTCACTACCGCTGCGCCATGGAGGCAGTTATTAATAGAGTAGTATATAGTACTAGCTGACCCGCGCAACTTCGCCTGCTTCATATAAGAGAATTTTCCCCGATTTTGCAACATTTTTAATTGCTGCTCCGCTCCTATTGGTCGTAGCGTGACGTTATATAGTCTATAGCCTTCCTCGATAAATGGGCTATCCAACACTGATAGATTTTTTCAGTTCGAACCAGTAATTCCTGAGATTAGCGCGTTCAAGCAAACAAACAAACTCTTCAGCTTTATAATATTATAAGTATAGATTTAAAATAATATAACTACAGCACTACGAATAATTTTCGTATCGCAGGAGACCTAACCAACATTTAACTGCGCGGATAGCATAGTGGTTAAGAGATCGCATTCTTCATTCATCTCTATAATATTATTAAGTTATTACTGTTTTTATCTTTAGTTTTTTTTTTATAGTCTGTAGTATATGGCATAATGGCTGCAACACCTTGTTAATCTGAGTTGTAAAATACTGAAATTATATTTAATTGGCGATTTAAAAGAGTGGCCGTGAGTTTCTTGCAGGTTTCTTCTCATAGGCTCAACCCTTTGCCTGAACCTAGCAACTAACCTAAATGTAGCTTCAGTAACTTAGTAAACTCACTAACCCATATATTTTGACGTTCATAAGTGTTACTTTGTGACCTAAATGAATAAATGATTTTTGACTTTGACTTTGCATTGCCACTGACGCCGCGCCTAATGTTGTGGGTTTAATCCCCATACGAGACAAACATTTGTGCGGTCCAGAAATAGTTGTTCCGAGTCTGGGTGTATCCGTTGTTTGAAAGTTTGTAAAGTCCCCTGCAACACAGGAATTATTCCTAGTGCGGAAGTTATCAAACAACTCGGGGTAACTATAACAGCAGTCGTTTCAATCTCTTGAAGTGTGGTAAGTCACTCAAAGAACCTACCAAAAAAATTTTTAATTGTTGGTCTTACTATTTATTAATTTCATTTACTGTTAAAAATGCATACCTTATTACGTAAACCTATAGATAAAGGGAGGGATAGGAAAGTGAGTAGGTAGTTACACTAGGCGCCTCTGATTGGCCGTCAATTTTTGAACGAAATCTGGGCCTTTATTCATGAGCATTCTCGCGTAACGGCGCGGCGGCGTCAGGACTTAGAAGTCAGCTTTTATAATATTTTACGCGCGATTAAACATAAACATGTCATGCGTAACGAAACCGATTATTTGAACAAATGTAACTCCTTTGATTACCTTGTCAGTCCAGTGGTCTGTACGTTTGCATGACTGCTATCCATGAGGTCTACGTTTTGAATTCCGAGGGCTCGGGTTCTTTATTTTCTTTGACTTGTTTGACCCGTAGCATAAATTTGCGTTTATGGCGTGAATATATCTCATATAATGCCTAGTCAGGCAGCAAACGTCCTAGTACGATTCCTGAGTTAGCCAAATGTTATTGGGTTTTATATAGAAAAAAATTCAGTTACCTATTTATTACGGCACGCATAGTTTGGAAATGTGCCTTATGAAAGCACACCATTTTAAGTGTGGTTTAAAACATGTGTATAATTTAAGATACATTATTACTATAAATATGAAAAGACACATAAAGCAATATATATAGCAAATCTAACTGATATTATAAATGCGAATGTGAGTTTGTTTGTTTGTTACGCTTTCACGCCTAAACTACTCGACCGATCAGCATGAAATTTCGCATACTCGTCAGGGGAACAGAAAAGGACATAGGACCTTTCATCTAGACAAAAAAGAAACCGACTACTTACTAATTTAACCCAACCTACATTTACGCGAGCGATGCCGCGGGAAAAATCTAATAGAATCTAAACACATCGTGCGTAACGAAATTGAATATTTAAATAAATAAATAGAATATTATATTTTTTTTTACGATTGGTCCTCCGCTTGCTGACGATGATGTGTTAAATGTTCCGAATAATAAATATGTGTTGTTTTCGTGTGGATCAAAGCTGTGTGGAATTATTAATTCGAGTTAAGCCGTCACGGTACTATAAGTACTGAGCCATGACGAGCGGCACGTGTAGCTATCGAATAAACGAATAATTACAGAATAATAAAACATCACGCATATATCTCCAATTGGGTAGACAGAGGCATATAACACCCATATGCCAACAAAAATTATAGTCTTATGTACCGACTACACTGAAATGCTTCTTTCATAATATTATTAATTTTTCCTCTATTACAGTAATTATGGCATAATGACTGCAACACCTGGTATATATATGAGTTGTTAAATGCTGAAATTATAATTTGATGCCATCGCCATCAAATTATAATTTAAAAGAGATTTTTGAAAGTTTTTAAAAGAAGGGTTTTTGCAGGTATATTCTCATGGGCTCAACTTTTTGCTTTAACATTGCAACCAACATACATTTAAATTCAGTAAATGCAATAAAGTCACTAGCCCCTTTGACGTTCATAAGTGTAACTTTTTGACCTAAATTAATAAATTATTTTTGACTTTAACTACAGTTTCACTAATGTCAGTCTAGTCAAGTATCGATCGTTGACAGGTTAGAAAGTACCGCCTGGTCAAGCAACTAACCGGTACTATCCCCACTCGTCTTACCTCGCAATTCCTTAATCTTTCAACAAAACCATCTTTCAAATAAACTTTACTTTTCACCGATTTTATCGCGTCGTTTGTTTTAACAGTAGTGCTATTATGTATTTTTGAAACGACTACTATTTTAAATTATTTAGATTAACACTTTTCCCGACGTTTAAGTAACTTTTCAGCAGCCATGGTCTTAGGCTCCCGGTGATCGACAAAAGCCTTATAAATTAGCTTAATTTCAATGTATAACATTCGCGTTAACGTAAGACAAGATACTATTAGTAAATCTTTGCCGTGTTTGTATGACACGTGAAGTCGATATGAAATTGATTTAACTGACACTAAATCAAGCGACGTTCACGCCGGTCATCACGTCGTGATGATCACACGAAATGGTGATTAGGAAAGTTTACGTAGAACGTTTTATTGCCCCTTTGAGTAGGTATGACAAATGATCTTTGTTTACATTTGCATTTATTGGCAATTGTAAGCAATACATTGTCTCGCTACATTTGACATAATAGCATCAGTCTGTATAATACCGAAGGGTAGGACAGACTTGTATTCCATACTAGCTTTTCCCTTCAAACGCTTATATTTATACATTATTCCTTTGCATATATCAAGAAGTTCATCTACACACATACACATCCTCACACTTATACACACATCTACTCCCTCACACTACACAAACACCGTCCGCGCCTTCTTGCATTTATTAAAGATTTTTTTGTATACCTTTACTATAATATGTCCAGTAAATTAATATACTTCGTGTATTTTCTTATTGATTAAGTAACCTGCCTTCTTCTAAGGCAAAATAACGCTTTGTTTTGTATTCATTCATTTCAATTGCATCATTTTTAAGGAGAAAAGCGGCGTCACCACAAGCAACTCCATGCTTAAAAGGTGATCTCTTAACAATGTAATTTAAATGTATTGTGAGATTGAAATAAAGTTATTTTTTACATAATAAGGTAAAAATAGCATATCAAATAGCTTCCGATTATTTCTTGTTGATATGGTTAACAGGCGGCGCGGCGTTCCAAAATTTTTTAATATTCGATTACTTCTAGGCGTATCATGATGAAACATGTATTAGATTTTAAGTTAGACCTCCAGCAACTCAATAGATAATTGTTTTGGTTTCCATAAGGCCCGTCACATATATTTCTTAAATATCTGCTACGTATATACACCGACGAGTCACATCAACCTAGACTGTTTGGACTTTGAACTATTAGAAGTTGAACGCTGTGAATCGTGCGAGAAAGTGCGTTATATTTTTGTTACGCTCTATCCTTACCATTACATCGACAACACTATGCACTGTCCCTTTCCGACAATTCTCTATTTTGTATGTAGCGTAGTTTTACGTATATAGGGTGTCTATCTTGATGTGTAGCCGTGTGTACCGTACCTCATGTCTTTTGCCGTACTGCTGACAACGTGTATGCGAAATTTCATAATGGTCGGTCGAGTAGTTCAGGCATGAAGCATAACAAACAAACGCACAATTATAACATTTAATTAGGATTAATTAGTGTGAAATTTCACTAGAACGGTTTTATCACCAATATAATGTATATAAACGTTCTTATTGAATAAATACATTACAATTTAAATTGTTGGAGGAGCTTATGTTCAGCAATGGACGTCATACCGCTAACTCAAACATTATACATAACAATAAAGAAACATTTAACTATTGAAATGTTAGCGTTTAAAGAAGTTAGTAAGCCGCGCATGCGGAAAACAATTTAATTATTCCAGCAGTCTAAACATAAGCGTCTCATACGTAAAATATTTGTTCCAAGCAATTGCACACAAAGCAAAACCGTTGAATGTCTGTGCTGATGGCTTTACTATCTTATATTTTTTAGAGGCTATATTTATAGCTTAGAATTTATAAGTTCACGCCTGAGGTCACGGGTTCGATTCCCGCACAAGTCAAACATTTGTGTGCATGGACGTGGATGTTTGTCTTGCTTTGGATGTTTCTATGAATAATATGTATGTTTTTACAAAAAAAGTATATATGTATGTTTATCCATTGTCTAGTACCCATAGTACAAGCTCTGCTTAGTTTGGGCTAGATGGTGTTGTGTGTATGTGGTATGATATTATATGTATATTATATTATTATTATATGTATAAGTCACTAGATTTTGCCTGCAGCTTCGCTCGCGTAAATGTAGGTTTGATTAGTAATAATCTTTTTTTTTATGACAGGTATGTCCTTTTCTGTTCCCCTGACAACGTGTATGCGAAATTTCACGATGATCGGTTGAGTAGTTTGAGCGTGAAAGCGTAACAAACCAACTCATATCGCATTTATAATATTAGTTATGATTAGGATTACTACCAAAGTAAGAAATAAATATTAGGCTCGCCAAATCCATATTATTCAAAGCCGCGCCGGCCCTAGCCCTTTATCAATATAGAGCAAGATTGTTATTCGGCATCCTTTGGTGGACGCTTTTACTTTACGTAAATTCTACTCCGATTTTGTTTATTTATTTAGGCTTACCAACTAAAATACATACAGAACATTGGCTACATATTATCATCGTATGCTTTTAAATTAAAGGTAAGCACAACATTGTAATCGAAAGTGAGTTACAAATTCTAACATAATTTCAATAAGTAGATAAAACAAATTGAATAATGTAATGTGAAACTAGTTCAAATAGATGATAAGTTAATTTATTTAAGCGGTTGTAGCCCAATGGATAAGGCGTTGGACTTGCGATCGAGAGGTCGCGGGTTTGGATACCATACATTACACTACTGACGTAAACCCAATCCTAACACATGCACTCTAGCTTAGCTGGAGGAATTAACAAGAATACCAGTTACATATGACTCATATTAAAAAAAGAAGATAACACATGTAATCTTAACCTTTAAGAATATAACTACTTTTCTAAACTTTTTTTAGAAATCAGGAGTATCCTACAATAATGCCGCCGTTTTATTTAAATCCAACACAGTTCTATTATTGATTCTTTACAAATATAAACCAAAAGCATTTAATTAAAACAGTGATTTAGTGTAATATTTCGGCTTCTAGGTACAAAGTTCGCAAAAGTCAAGTAACTCATAAAGCTGATCCGTAAAACAGCGTCCATTCAAGATCGTAACGAGATGTCAATGAAATACTGTTACATATATTACATAAGATATCTTTATCTTGGCAGCTGATCACCCATATCGGTTGAGGTTATGATACGACAGTTATACAATACCGGTATCTGTCATTCAAGTTATGCTCTTAACGGTTAAGATTACATGTGTTATCTTCTTTTTTTAATTTGAGTCACATGTAACTGGTATTCTTGTAAACCCCTCTCTTGAGTTAAAGGTCATGTCGGCAGTGTAATAAACAGAGATTGTTTTTTTATACTACTAAGGTGAAATATAAGCATACGGCCCACTTGATGGTAAGTGGTCACCATAGCCTATGGACGCCTGCTACACCAAAGGTATCACTTGCACGTTGCCAACCCTTTAGGAAAGGAAGTGGGAGGAGAAGGAGCGATAATGGGGAACGAGGGTGATTGGGCCTCCGGCACTCTCACTCACCAAACGAAACACAACATTAGGAATACTGCTATTTCACGTCGATTTTCTGTGGGAGAATAGTCCTGCCGCGGTCGAGCTGGCCCATTCATGCTGAAATTAGTGAGGCTCTACTAACCTAACCTAAGCGATTTGGTGGTGATAGTAATTTGGTGGTGATATCATTGGCATTATACCCCACTAGCGTCAGCCGAAAGTAGTGATCTTCGTCTCCTATGCCCTTGCATAGGAGACGAAGATCACTACTTTCGGCTGACTCCTTAGTTAGGCCAATCCTTTATTCAACTATATAGCCAATAGCGTAAATCGTTGAAATTCTCAGTAGCTGCTCTGGAAATGCCCGATAGACCACAATTGTTTACGCAGATTTATAACGTAGGATCTACAATATACATAGTTGTCGAAATGTAGATAAAATACAATAGCCACAATAATACAGGAGGAGGAGGAATTTCCTGACCTTCAAACCTTTATGAAAAAAGCGTACTCCTTTTAAAAAGGCCGGTAATGCACTTGTCACTCCTCTGATGTTGCATAGGTCGCATCATGGTGGTAATCGCTTACCATCAGGTAAACCGTCTGGTCGTTTGCCTCCTAAAAAAGCAATAATAGGAACAGTGATGGGAGTGTGTGCAGTGGGGGATCGTTGGACTGCCACGTAGAGGTCTCGGAATCGAATTCCAGGTCCGGCGAACAATAAGTTATCGGGTTTTCCTGCTCAGAAATCTCGATAGCAGCCTAGAGTTAGGAAGTTGCCGGTGTTAGACACAACTGTGCTTCGGCAAGCACGTAAAGCCCTTAGTCCTGCGCCTGATTTCGCTCAGGTCAGTTCAAATTCCCGTCCCTTAGGTCTAATGAGAGGAACAGGGAGTGCACTTGTATTGCCGCACACAATTCTGCACTATAATATCTCATGCGCAGATGACCAGTCTTTTAACATTGGCTACCGTGACTGGGATTCTGTCTGGAAAGCAATATTTACTATTTAAAAAAAAATGGATTATAAACGAATATTCTAAGTTATTCGGTCTCGTGTATGCTTAATTATCATATTATACATTGGACCTACGACAATATATTATTTATCTTAACGGATAATTATTAAAATCACAATATCTGTATGAGAAAATAATCTGTATTTTGATGACATATCACAACTGTTCTGCCGCGGTAAAAATATATTTGTTGATAACAATTGTACTCAACATGTCAGATCTTTACTGATAAATATTTTATAGAAATCCGATTACATATTATATCGAAAGATACGGACTATCCTTCTTTAGAAGATATGAAAATTTATAATTATTTTTATTTTCTAATAGCAAGGTTATACACACATAACGCCTGTCTCCCTGAAGGGGTATTTATATGAGTTTTAGACCCACATTTCAGCAGCTATGGATAAGGCATTGAACTTGCGTATGAGAGGTCGCATGTTCGAATCTCATCCATTGCACTACTGACCTGAAACCACTCCTAACACAAGCATTCTAGTTTAGCGGGAGGGGTTGATAAGAATAATAGTAATTTGAAACCTATATTGCCAGTAATCTTTTAAAATAAGAAAAAAAAAGAGTAGTTGAGCCCAGCCGTTTACTGGATATAGTCCCAGAGTCCGTGCTGCTACAGATGGGACATCACATCTCGGGAATTGAAGTCGAGACCTCGGACAGCAGTCGCATACACAGGTCATGATACAAAAAATATCTCGATAGATATTATGAATTTTTGAATAATATACAAAAGATACAAAGTACCTCCATTCTAGAAACAACCATAATGGTCTTAAGTTTACGCGAATGTTATACATTTAAAATAAAACTATACGGAAATAGGTTTAATAATTTTAAATAACTTAAATAGTAGAGAATGTTTAGTAGTAGAGTAATTTTTTCAAATCTATACCTAATGTTATAAAGCTGAAGAGTTTGTTTATTTCTTTGTTTGGTTGAACGCGCTAATCTCAGGAACTACTGGTTCGAATTGAAAAATTATTTTATGGTATTGGCTGGTATTGATTCAGTAGCCGATTTGAACAAACTTCTTTCAGGATGTGCGTTTATTATGTTACATGTTGTATATTCTCAAATTTTATATTTTCGTGACCTAGAAACGGAATCTATAATAATATATAATAGGCTTCAAGTTTTTGCCCGCGGCTTCCTTCCCGTAAATGTAGATTGGGTTAGTAATAATACGTTTTCTCGATGAAAGGTACCCTATGTCCTTTTCCGTTCCACTGACAACGTGTATGCGAAACGATGATCGGTCATATAAAGGCAACGAACAAACTCACATTCGCATCTTTAATATTAGTTAGGATTAACCAGAGCATTATACCTGTCCCAGCATAAGCCCATCACCTGTACAGACAGCGCGTAGATTGACCTTTACATTCAAAACACTTGCTTTTATTCGCCATGACAATACTGGTTCGTTGTCACAGATTTATGCAATCCATTGATGCGTAGGTGACCAGTCCGATCGGCCGTGAACTATTCGTTTCATTGACTATTCTAAATGGGTACTTTAAATTCTGTTTATAGTTTTTGGGTATGGCATGAAACCTTGTATCAAACTCAAATTATACAGAGAACGCTGCTTTGCGGATGAGGTTAGGTTATATTATAATGATATCAGCCCTATAATAAATTGTCCCACTGCTGGGCACGGGCCTCTTCTCAGTATGAGAAGGGTTAGGCCGTAGTCCATCACGCTAGCCTAGTGCGGGTTGGCAGAATTCACATATCTTCGAGAACATTATGGAGAACTCTCAGACATGCAGGATTCCTCACGATGTTTTCCTTCACCGTTAAAGCAAGCGATAATTAACTATTTAATACGCATATTTTACGTTTCTTTAGCAATGCTAATATTAGTATGAATTTGAAAGGAATGTAATTGAAGCATGGATATTGTCATGCCTACTGAACTGTAGGGAATTCGACGCACTGGCGACGACAAGGTGATTTTAACCATAACGTCAGCTGTCTATCCGGATAATTAGATTCTACTGATGCATAATTAAATGTTGCAGCACCGGTTTCATCTTTAATTTAATATGCAAACATCCGGTTTTGTCAAGGTTCGACATGCAACTATTGCCGTCAAAAATTTTAATATGCTACACACCCGAATTTTTGACAATATTATGTCATGTTGCTAATTTAAACATGAAAGTATTATAATAATATTCTATCACATAAACACAACACCATCTAGCCCAAATTAAGCAGAGCTTGTACTATAAGTACTAGAGAATGGATAAACATATATATACATACGTTTTTTTGTAAATAAATACATATACATAGGAACACTCAGACTAAGACCAACATCCATGTCCATGCACACAAATGTTTGACTTGTGCGGGAATTGAACCCGTCACCTCAGGCGTGGCAGTCGGTTACACTAACCACTACGCCATCGAACCTACTTTTACTACGCGAGCGAAGCCGCGAGCAAAAGCTGTGTACATTTATTTTGATTCGAGACTGCACTAATATACCATTATCAGGACCTGAATCCGGGCCTATTCTAACACAATACTTGTGAATCATTCTTTACTATTCATGATATACCTACAGCTACACATAATTAGTAGAACTCGAATCGAGTGACATTTGCAGCCTGGGCGTGCCTGATGACGTCAGTATGACGTCATCCGTCCAAAATCATGGCAACCCCGTTAGTTCAAACGATTAATTGATTTATGTGCGCTTGCGACATTCGCTCGTATCGTTTCATTGATGACCTACGGTGAACGTAATTGTGTTATAGTTTATGGTGATGATATTCGAGAAATTATATATACATATTATATATATACATACATACATACATACATACATACATACATATCGCTCGCTCAGTGTAATAAAGGCTTATTAAAAACTTTTAATTAACTATTTTAATTTATTTATTTGGATCGCCAACAAATGATACACATTTCTTACATCTATATAGTAATTGACAGACATGCCTTGTGCTCATTTACTTACAAGCAACCATATATAATAAAAACAAAACTATTGCCACAAAAATGAAATAAGAAGCACTAATTACATTAAAATAATATATAACTACATTTTGCCGGCGGCTTCGCTTGCGTTAATGTATTTTTTTTCCACTTAATATCTAGTACATTAATATCTAGTAAATTAGTTTTAGTTTTTAGCTTAAGTCATCACTTATTTTGGTGAATATTGGTTCACCTGTTATTGGCAACTGTATAAGCCAAACTTATGACAACTTTATTTTATAATTTATATACAGAAGCTGTTGGTGTACCGTTATTAAATAAATAAATAGGTTAGGTTATGTTAGTAAAAGTACTTTTTCCTTTTCTGTTCCCTTCTTCTTCTTCTTCTTCGTTCTTTTCGTGTGGTTAGTGGCCCACCTGTTGTCAAGAGTTGTTCAAGCCGCCCGTAGGCCTCTGACATAGCTTAACGACTGCTGTCAATTTGGCAACAACCGGTATCGACTTTTTACGTGCCCTCCGAAGTACGGAGACGCTCAGATAAAATACCACTAAGCGGTCACCCAACTATAGACTGACCGCAACCAACGTTGCTTTACCTCGCTAATCGTTTAGGTACCGATCAGTGTGTGTGTGTGTGTGAAATTGTATGATAATCGGTCGAGTAGTCAAAGCGTGAAAGTGTAACGCACAAACAAACTCACATTTGTATTTATAATATTACTTAGGATAAGATAACATTTTGCGCGACTCAGAAACCAAACCCAAGACTTCTCATGTACAGCTGTCGCATACGCTATCGCTGAGTCAACAAGCCAGTCTAAGTTAGCAATAATATATGTTATATTTATAAAACTGGTTGAACTCGGTTTAGTAGTTAATAAACTAAGGTAGGACATTCATACATACATACAATTACATATTAAGTTCTTAACCCTTATACTGCATTATAGTCGGACCGACAAATGTCTTATTATATAAGTTGAATTTAATTTAAGTCTTTAATCTGAGTTGTTCGATGGGTAAGACTAAGACTGAAACTTTATTTAATTAAACTAGGTACAAGAGCGCTGAAATGTTTACTTCATTTAAACTTAGAACTACTAGATCTTGAGTTTTCTAATCAAAGTATAATCATAATAGAAGTCCAGTCTATAGTTATAGAGCTGTGGTGGTCTTGCCTAGGGTTGCCACCTTTTTATGAACGAACACAGAGTATATTTACTGTCATAGGTAAAAAAAATAAAGTACAAATCTGAAAATAAAGCTTTGTTTATTCAACTTGCCTTTTTGTTACCATATTTTTGATGATGCTAGTGACATCTAACAATTTTTTATTATCAAGGAACGTCATAACCGGATCTATACAATATATGTCTATATTAACCCTAGATAGCTAACCTTCCTGAACTACCATGATAAGCTAACCATTCGACATTTTGAGGATCATTTTTAAAAGTGTAGTAAATAAAAATAAATAATAGTTATAATTGCTTTCTAAGATATTTTGATAATCCCCACCCCACGCTATTTTACATTAAAATTACTAAACTATTTTCTACTTTTTATAATAAAGCGTGTTTTTTTTTGGTATTTATAAACTATTTTTTTCTTATTAATTATTGTATTGTCATCGGTCTTCGATAAGTGTGCAAAGTTTCAAATCAATCCGTCGGTTTGAAAGGGATAAAAATCACGTTCAAAGATTCCGTTACATAGATTCGTAGATACATACCAAGCTAATAAAAGCGTGTTAAAAAGAAAAAGATGTTTGAATTCTGTCGATTCGAACCGTTCTACCGTGGTCCAGTATAGTCTGTGAGAGGTTCTTTAACTATGACACTGCGTTTATATCCTACATCTAATTTCGTGGATTCTGTACAAAATGCAATGTTTATTCGAAAAAATGCATTAATATTTTGAGAATAGGCTATTGTACTATGTATGTTTAATAATAAATATTAATAACCTTTTATACAATTTGTGTTTAAAGTTATATCGCCTGTTCGTATTCTTTGTTTAAATTTAGCATAATAATATGAAGTTTGATAATTTTGTTAATTTAAGACTAAACATAGAGGCCTAAATACAAACAACTACTATACGTGAAAAATAAAAATAGAATTCGAATAGGACATTCAAATTAAAATACAATTTTACCGATTTTCTTCCTACAAAGTGACAATTTCATGTATAAATCTTTTATTATTATTATAAGTTTTATAAGATATAAGATGTCCCACCCACTGTCTGACTAATCAAGACCCATCTTAAACCCTTGGAACTTGAAAGCTGATATTTTGCACAGAGGTGCCGTTTATGTGAACCAAGAATAAAGCAGAATTATTCGGAAATCCAACGGGATTAGGAATGAATAGATTTTCTGATTTATTTATAGCAATTAATAAAAAACAGGCTTTTCAAATTTCTCTCGGGTTAGTGCGAAAGTTCTAAACAACTACAGATGAAGTCACAAGCAAAACTAGTCTTTTGCGTATTTCTATAAAATAATTAACTAAGTAACATTTTAAAGGATGGCCTTAAAGTGACGATAATTAGTCAAGTTACCCTATACAGATTAATTTCTCCTTAAGTTTGCTAACACAAGCGGTGTAACATCAATCGTTTTAACAATCTATGAGAGAGGCTTATATTGAATCATAGACATAGCGAAAATGAACATTAATTGAGAACAGCCAACAAATCACAAATAGTTTAAAAGACTTCTACGAAACACATTTCAAGAATACAAAAGGCAACTGAAGATGTCTTTGATCATTTCGCCTGAATAAGCTTCGTTCCAAGAAAAATATCAATAATTCTTACATTATTGCGTGTTAACACACGGATAAAAACGCTTTGCCATTTTAGATTTCATATGATATGTGCTACAGAGAATATCTTGTTTGCCCATGGCATGCTACGATGTAAGCATAACACACGTGGTAGACATGTAATGTAAACTTACACACAAATTTCGACAAGTAGTCCAACAGTCGTCGTCTCAAGAAAGCTGTTTTTTGTCAATTGAAATAGTACCACGGTTATATCTAAGAACATAATGTCCTCCAGACCGAGTTTCGGTCACGACGACCAATCTTAACAGAGACTGGCCATCTGCGCAGGAGATATTATAGTGCACAAGTGTGTACGCAAACACAAGTGCACCCTCCGTTTCCGAACTCTGATGATCCGATTGGACGATAATCCCACACGGCCGGAGAGAGATCAGGCGCAGGACTAACGGCTTTACGTGCTCGCCGAGACACGGGCGAGCCTAACTCCGGGCTGATATTAAGATTTTTAACTGAGAAACTCAATAACTTTTTGTTGGCCCGACCGGAGATTCGAACCCGAGACTTCATGCACTGCAGTGGCATTAAGTTTTACTACCTACTTATTTCTGGCTCTCAGTTACGGGAATGCGAGTCAGATAAATAGTACTCTAATTTTGATAGCTATTATTGAAATAGCTTATAATAAGTAATTCAGCATAATTTTACTAAGAATAGAAACCGGCGTTGACACGCACGAGGCATAGACGTTGCCTCCGTATATTAATACTTGCTAAACCCCACGCTTCGCTGAAGCTTAGTCTAATGTTAAATATCAGGGAAATGGCACCCAAACCCGTGGGAACATTGGGACAAAAACTTCATAAGGACAAAAATTTCAAAACTTCATACAACACTTTTATATAGAAATGTTACGTTGTATGAAAGTTTCAAGTCAATCCATTGACTACTCTCCGTAGTTAGTTTTGCGGACACGAACAAAGCAATTTTTTTGTATAAAGATATCGTAATCCTAACGAATATTATAAATGTGAATGTAAGTTTGTTTGTTACGCTTTTTCGCCTTAACCTAGATACTCCTGAAACTATTTTGCATCTCAGATCATTATGATTTTTTGATATGTTGATATATATGTCACCAACTACTGTGGAAAAATACTGAAAAAAATCATGGTCATCTGGAAAAGCCGGAAAACCATGGGCGTTATAACGGCCGGTAGGAGAAAGCCCTACTATCGCTAATTTGTACGGGAAGGGTATAATTAACTTCTAGCCCAGTCATCATGAAATTTCGTATACACGTTGTCAAGGGTACAGAATAGGAGCCCAATCTCCTATTCTGTACACTTGACAACGTGTATGATAGAATTTTACTGACAAAAATTAGGTTAACACAAGCAAAGCTGCAGTCAAAATCTAGTTTATTTTATGCAGGCGCGTTCTTGCCACATCCATGCCTCATACCGCTCTTATATAAACCACACTTTACGATTGTCTTGTACCCTCACTTAACGGACGAAAGGAAAGTTCGTTCCAAGAAAATTAAATTGTCACTAACTGAAATTAAATTAATTCGTACCATTTCTCAACTATTTTACTTCTAGATATGGCTTGTAGTAGTGTACTTGATTCCTTCAATTGAATTTCCGAGTATCAGTAATTGTATTGGTTCAGTATGAGTCAATTGATGATGCGACACCATTGCTACTTCATGAGGAGACTAGCTGATGGACGTAATTATGATTTATGTAGCAGAGTGATTTGGTAAACTGGTTGACAATTCTTTTGGGGGCTATCTGTCAAGTCATTGTAGGGGCGAATTTAGGAAGTGTCTGTCGCGGTAATACATATGATAGATTTCTAATAGTTAAAGGCTTATTAAACAAACAATGCTACTCATTGATACTATGAATTAAAAGTACAACTCCTGCTTTAGGGAATAATTCTTTACACTAAAATCGTAAAACAAAATGTTAGACGTTCCTGGAAATTAGAAATCTATCTGTCACAGCAAACTTTAGTTAATTATGTATCGCACAATAAATAATGATATTAATGCATTTTATAAGATTGAATTAAGTTTGAATTTACTTTATGGCTCATGCACGATGTATTAAACGTGATCATTTAATTATATCGTTATGAGTTTCCAGACAGCCGCAGACAGAAGCTAGATTTTCGATAATCTATTAAAAGATATTTCTGTCCACCTACATACAATTAGTCCAAAAGCATCAACAAAAGCAATAAAATCTTTTCATGCGACGCAAACATCCAACTTTGCCGATGTCATCGACATTACTCTTAAACGTACCGTGAGTAACACAACACCGACACTTGTGCACAATGGCGCCCCTATACAAATAAATGCCCCGCAATAATTTACAATACAGGCTAAAGTTACAATACAAACGGCGTTGTTACTCCCTTCGTAAGGCTATTTGTCCCAAATGTGCTGCGTGTTGACATCCGGACCTCTGTAAAAGGCAGATGTGGGGAACATTCTAGAATAATATCGCAAATCAAATCAAAGTTTATACAATTCAATGGGTAACAAAATATGCAATAAAATTATTTTTGGTAGAGCCCTTTACACGATAATACTGTCGAAAAATAATAATTAAATAATAATAAATCTACCACATAATTCTACCACATACACACAACACCGTCTAGCCCAAACTAAGCAGAGCTTGTACTATGGGTACTAGACAATGGATAAACATACATATGGATATACTTTTTTTTTTGTAAATACATACATATTATACATAGAAACACCCAGACCAACACAAACATCCATGTTCATGCACACAAATGTTTGACTTGTGCAGGAATCGAACCCGCGACCTCAGGCGTGGCAGTCGGTTACACTAATAAAGCCTGTTGCCTTTTACCAGGTTTATTTGCATCGTGTAGCAAGATAATGTCTCTTGCTTCTCGTGTAGCAAGAGATTCTTAATAGAAAAATCTAATAACACCTGGTCAATATTTTTGTTGATTCCTGGAGTCTCGTACTCATGCAAACGAATTAGTTTTATTTCCCAATTTGAGCTTGATCTCGAATATTTCTTTAAATATAAAATTGTAACATCAAATGTACAATTAGGTGTTTTTCTTAGGTACGTGACTTTTTATCCATTTGAATCTATAATGACAAGCCTTTTTAATGTTCGTAAGACGATATTTTATGACAATAACAGTAATTATTTATCTGACAATTAATAGTTTTTAGACATAATTAATAATTCTACCGCTGCGCCAATGAGACAGTCTTTTTATTTTATATTCTTTAATATACAGAAGTGCTTTATATTGTTTTTGAATGCCTAAGCTAAGAGCTGAGGTAAAGTATCTTCACGTTCTATTCAGCAGTTTCGACATAGCAACGTAACAAACAAACAAAGCTACTTTCGTACTTATAAAATTAGCATGGATGAATGCGTACAATTATTTAGACTGACGAGAAAATTACTGACTCTGAGATCATACTATGCCTTATATGTATATCGGCATTATACCTATTTTGGTTATGCAAACAAAAAGTGTCTATTTGAAATGGCGTGGCCAATAAAGGACCAATATTGATTTTATGGTAGAAAATCTTTTTGTAATGAAAATAAGTGTTATGAATTAAGGAATTGTAGCTTAAGAAGTCAATGACCTAATTCTAAGTCACAACTTTGACTCAAATTCAGTTTGTCTTTGACTAAGGGATTGTAGCTTAAGTGGTCAATGACCTCACAGTATAGGTGAGGAAATGGTTTAAATGATTATCTCGCCACTGTCCATGCACCGACATTTGTGGATCCAATTCCAATCGAGACAAAATTGATTTCCGATTTTCGTTCTAATGTTCTTCGTGTACCGCTGTTTCAACTTTTTCAATAAGGATCACAAGTGCAAAATTTGTCAAATGTGTATGAGTCAACACCAATTTTCATGTGCGAATGTGTATAGAAACTTTTGTCTTTCAGAATTTTTTAACAATTTGCGTTGATTACAAATTACTGGCACTCCTAAATCCTTTTCTTTCTGTCGTTTGCCAGCAACGGCTCGTATACGAGCCGCTACAATGTGTACCTCTGTTTACCAGCGGCTCGGATTCGAGCCACCAAGTGCCACGCCACTTTAACCCTTATTTTACTAACCTTAACGGTTATAACTAATTATTTTTTGGCTACAAATGTATTTTTTGGGTAACGGACATAATAATATAATAAGAAAATATAAACAATCGAAATGAAAGAAATTTAAATTAATTAAAAAAAACTTGGGTGGGCACTTAAAATAAAAACCACTGTGACTTCGGAGCAATAACTATAACTATCATAATTTTACAAAATCAGTCACGTTTAACCTAGTAAGTCGCAGCGGCACACCGGTGGCCAGACACAATAGATTTTTGGTTATGTCTGGTATTGAGTCGCGTGTGTCCAATGTTATCAAAAAACATTCGGTTTTTCGATAACATTGGACACACGGGTAGTGTTACTCGGCATAACATAAAATAACTTTTATGGCGGGCAAACAAAATATTAGATATTATTCTGCCAATTATATTAAGAGACTAGCTTTTAACCGCGGTTTCGCTCGCGTAAAAGTATGTTAGGTTATGTTAGTAAAAGAACTATTTAAAATAATATGGTCTATGTTACTCCGTGATAATATAGCTTTCTAATGGTGAAAGAATTAATTAAGAAGCAATTTTTGAGATAAATCCTTACAAACAAACAAACAAAAAGCAAATTTTTATAATATTAGTGTATATATTTCCAATTTTGCTCAGTGTTGATTATTTTCATGTTTCAGCATAAAAAATATAACATAATTTTATAAACATAAAATATCATATGTGTTTGATAACTGACATCTATTTAGGCTAAGCCTGCAGCGATAGCATAAACATAAAATAAGTCGATACAGTGGACCCCCGGTAATACGGCCCCTGTCTAATCCGGCGCCCCCTATAATCCGACATGACTGTACTTACATAAAACATATATTGGCAAAACTTCACTAATATACTTATAATGCATGCATGATTGAACAGGTTGTAACTCGTACGCGCCACCACTATTGTGCTCGACGTATTATAGTTCAAATAGAATAAAGTAAAAAGTGATAGACACAGGATTTGTAATTTCTCGGATAATATAAAACTCTTTTTCAAAAAATTCTGGTCTATAAGCGCAGTACTCTACAATCCGACAAATTCGATAGCCCGCACCACCCAGCAAAACGTTTGTCGGATTAACGCCTGTCACTACCATCTATCATGAATTAGAATCTCACAATACAAACATGAATTTATATAAAGCTTCGAAAGCGCGAATAAACTGGATTTGTCACGCGTACGCATGAGATATCGTAAAATTTTCGCCTATTTATATGCTAATATTATAAAGAGGAAAGATTTGACTCTTTGTTTGTTTGTAAGGATTTAACTCAAAAACTACTTAACCGATTTTAGAAATTCTTTCACCATTAGCTATAGTATCACCGACTGACATTTCGGTTCTTATACCGACATAATTTTTTTTTTACATCGGGCTATTCTCCTTATACATACCCCCTCGCCGCAAGGAAAGGCGAGAGATTATGCTGGGCTCTCCCAAGACTTCGGGCCTACCAGCCAAAGCCCACTGCGTGCCAACTCGCTGCCTTTATGGTGCGTGGGTCACCAGAACTATAATTTCAACAATCGGTCCAACCGCAGTACTCTGTGCAGGCTCTTTTTATTATTTAACTACGCTTGCAATCAAGCATACGGCCTCCTGATGGTAAGTGGTCACCGTAGCCTGCCAGAGATACCTCTGGTGTTGCAGGCGTCTATAGGCTACGGTGCCACTCACTTCACCACTTGCGCGGTGGCAACACTTTAGGAAAGGGAGTGGGATGGAGAAGGAGCGGGAAGGGAGAAAGAGGGTGATTAGGCCTTCGGCACTCTCACTCACCGAACGAAACACAGCAATAGGAATATTGCTATTTCACGTCGATATCGAGCCGGCCCATGCATGCTGAAATCAGCGAGGCTCTACTACAGGCAACAACTCATTACTAAAACAATCTAACCTACCCTATTTTTACGCGAGCGACGCCGCGTGCAAAAAAAGCCACCCCACGATAAATTAACCACGAGTTCACATCAATAAATCTATTGGAGACTATTTGTCGCCAAATGTCGATAATATTGACAGCGGGGAGGGACCTTAACAGATGTTCCGTTGATCATAAATTAAGTTAGCTGTCCACATTTTCATCAGCTGTTAGCAAACTTGACACCTTTTGGATACGTATGTCAGGATTATTTAATGACAAACTTTTTTCAATTTTTAATGGCGTCTTTCATAGCTGCCCTTTTTTTTCATACGCTGCTTTAGCGAGGACTTAATTAACATTTAAACAATGGACACAATGTACACGCGGTACAATTATTTCCAGTTTGCCTACTGATTGAAATTTACCACAATCATTAGTGAAAATTTAAGCAAACATATAGGTTTAAACATTATACACTAAAAAAACTAACTGTTTTAAATTTTCTTGATATCTATCTAAAGCTCAATAATAGCTACTAACGAAACAGGAAGATCTATTTTCTACTAAAGCGTGCATCGTCGACCACACTGTCGCCTAACATTAAGATTGTGGTCAAAGGCAGGACCTTAAAAAATATAGAGAAGGACTTCAGTTTATGTTTGAACTAGATTTTGCCCGCGGCTTCGCTCGCGTAAATACTTATAGGTTAGGTTAGGTTAGTAACATCACTTTTTTGGATAAAATGTACCCTAATATCCTATTCCGTTCCCCTGACAACGTGTAAGAGATATACCATAATGAGCGGTCGAGGAGTTAAGGCACGAAACAAATAAACAAACACACATTCACATTTATAATATTAGTTAGGATTAAGATGTAGGTACACGTCATGATATATTATATTATTATGTTCGTAAAAACTTTTACTTAACTGTGATGTCGGTTCATGCACAAGCCACTCACATAAGCTTATAAGCGTTGAACAGGAACAAAGATACAGTTATTCCGAAACTAAAAGGAAACTTTTAGGATAAAGTGGTATTATTCTTTTCTCTTTATATTTATATGATACTACTTTTTCTTAAGTTTGGATAATCCAGTTATACTTATCTCTTCATAATGTTGGTTTCCAACTTCATAATGTATCATGTTTGGGCCAATAATATCTGAGTTGCTGACTACTCGGACACAATATGTTCAGACAGTGTCCGAATTGACATATTTTAATTTCAATATTTCTTTACTGATGATTCGGACACCAATAAAAAAAGCTGTTTTGTACAGTCAGATAAAAATCTTCCAACGATACCTTAATTGTAGAAATCCGTCATCAACCCAGCATCTATTAGTAATTTTTATGTCATATGTGAAGTTGCCAGGAACTAGGATGTATTTAGTCTAAATCTGTCGGTCAGGTTCAAGTGTATGATGATGTGCGACAGGTTTGAAGCTATAAAATTGTATGCTGGATCAAATAAGTGAACGTTTGTAATTAGTACTAAAAGAAAAGTTTTTAGCAGTTGACGAACAAATCATTCCTATAAACCTACAGTGTTAATTGAAAAGTACTAATAACTTATTTATACCTTATCTTATCTTGTGTGAGGGCCATCCCCTTCCTCTACGACTATCCCAGTTTATGATATAGCGTTCCCCTACACCAACCGTTAGGTTATATAAGAGGAGCCGCTGTACCTTCCAGTGCCCGAGAGCACCTTCCGGGACCAGTTATAGACAGGTCTTGTCCCCAAATCTCGACTCTCCATCCTAACCTCAGAGATCCGGTTCTCGTAAGCGAGCTACCTCGTGCCCAAGTGACACTACCTATTCACCAGATAGGTACCGGAGCAATAAAGCCGCTCACTACTCGCAACTCAAAGGAGTTGCTAACGATTACCTCGCTGAAGCCGACGGAGAAGCCGCCTCCCATATCTCCAGTATGGTACCGGAGCTGTGTAATGCACGCTCACTTCCCGACATACATCCGTATGCCTACCCAAATAGGCCTACAAGCCGGGTGTGGCCCGAGTCACTCCAGCTATGACTCTTACTTGCTGAGCAGGCAAGCTCCCGAGATGCGTTACGGCAGTGAAACCACACTGCCACTTCGCTAAAGGCAACTCCGTGCCTCATGACAGTCAGTACATACTGGCGACACTTCGAACCAGTGGGATCTTTTGTGCCGACTTCCCCAATAACGACTGCCATAGATGTTCATGGCAGCCGGGACCGACGGCTTAACGTGCTCTCCGATGCACGGAGCAGGCGATAATTGTCAATCACTACGCACATAATTTCGAAAAGTCATATAACTTCCGAAAGTCAGAGGTGCGCGACGTGGTTCCCGGCGACCCGAGACCCTCTGCATTACAGTCTGTTGGTCTCCCCACTGAGCTATCGCTGCTCTTACGTAACAACTTTTGTTCTACCTTATTTCATAATTAATTTATTGATTGCAAAATTGCAAATATTGACATTGCTTGGTCTATCACACGACTAAGACTACATGCAGTCGCAAAAGAAAGTAGCAGCGTAATATAATAAACAACAAACTGCGGAGAGAGGCATCGTAAGGAGGTCGGGGCGCTTACTGCGCGGATGGCGTTTAAATGGTCGCCTCCCCACTACCTCAACGCCGAGTGTTATAGATACGAACCCCACAAAGGACAAAAAATTGCGTGATCCATAAATGGTTGTTCTGGGTCTGGGTGTTCTTTGTATCCGTTACTTGAATGTGTAAAGTTTTGGTGCAAAAATATGAAAATGTATATGAAATTATTTTAGAGGGTTTTAAAATGGCACCCTTCATTTGTTGAACATAATTTTTTTTGTTCCGTTTCCCATACACTCGGCGGAGTATAATAGCGACATGATCTCTTAAATCACTACCTGCATTTAATTTAAAACGCGGCGGTAGCCTAATGGATGAGGCATTAGACTTGCGATCGAGAGGTCGCGAGTTCGAATCTTACCCATTGCACCACTGAAGTGAACTCACTCCTAACACAAGCATTCTAGCTCAGCTGGAGGGGTTAACAAGATTACTAGTAATTTGAAACACAAATTGCTATAAATAAAAACAAATTATTGCAAGTATACGTCGCATATGGAATCTCATACGGCAGTAACACGATCTTAAAGCCTGCACTTCAGCCTAGGATTACAAGACGAGTGCTCTTTACTGCTGAACGTTACGCATAATGTGTTCATTGTGAAGCTTGTAATAAGAAACGACAATAATCACTTATACTTACTTACATTACTTGGCTTAAGTACCTCGTAAGTGTAAATCCATGCTTAGCTATAAACATATATTATAACATAAATTAAAAATTTAAAACACTCCCGACCCAAAATTCATTTGATACCTATATTAAGGGAGTTGTGACAAAATATGTAATCCGCCATTTTGTGGCGGCGGCCATCTTGGACCGATTTTATCAAACATAACTAAGAACACTAATTACTAAAAAGAAAAAGACTAATTTACCATTCAAACAAAAAAAAATTGAAATTGGTTCATCCATTCGGGATCTACGATGCCACAGACAGACACACACACACATACACACACACAAACACACACACACACACACATACACACACACACACACACACACACACACACACACACACACACACACACACACACACACACACACAGATAGACAGACACGTCAAACTTATAACACCCCGTCGTTTTTGCGACGGGGGTTAAAAATATAATGCTTTCAAATTTTTCGCCGACGACGGCACGGATCCGCCAGGATAATATCCTCACGAATCCGCTCCACCGCCTCTTTCTGCGAGATGACATCCTCGCAAAATGATGCGACGGCCATTTCCCCTCGCTGTCGACCATGGCTTTGATCATGGCCGGCAGCGAGAGGTGTTCACCCACAACGTCCTGGAGCTCACGGTGCTGCACCATCCAAGTAGGACATTCCTCGAACATGTGCTGCGCCGTGTCCTCCTTACTCTCGCAATGGTGGCAGACGGTACTCGGTTCCTTCCTAGGATCCTATATGTATATCCTAACTTGTAAATGTTAAATATTATATATGCAAATGTGAGTTTGTTTGTTACGCTTTTACGCCTTAACTACTCGACCGATCAACGTGAAATTTTGCATACACGTTGTTGAGAATAGGACATAGGATAGCTTTTAACCAGGGAAAGTAATTTTTCCTGGATAAATGGTAAATAAATGGCGTGGCAATCCATATGGAGTCAATGTCATTATGAATGTTTTGGTTTTACTAATATTATCGACTAGTTTTTGCCCGTGGCTTCGCTTGCGTATATGTACATAGATTAGATTATTTATTTAATGCTTATGTATTATTTATTTGTTTATTTTGAGTGCACTATTGGCGGACCAAACGTCAATAATTGTGCTTGTGGTGTTCGCTGAAAATCAGCGCTGTGTAATGCTTGCAGCAATGCAAGTGACACAGAATTATGCTGAGCGCATCACCGTTGTTTTTATGCCGTCAGGTGGGACGTGCATCTGCACATAAACAACATTTTAATTGTCTTTAAATTTTCTTTATACTTATTTTTATTTACTTAATACATTTTTCTTGTACCCACATTTTAATAATAATTGATGATGCATGTCATGATAGTGCAAAAATAAAAATCTTTTCATTTTAATTTTCTTTTCATTATGTAAGTAAAAGTACTTATTACTAGATAAAAGGTAACTTTTGTCGTTTTCTATTCCCCTGACTACGTGTAAGCGAAATTTCATAGAGATAGATCGAGTAGTTAAGGCGTGAAAGCAAAACAAACATACTCACATTCGCATTTACCTATATGTATAATATTACTACATTTTGCTTGCGGCGCCGCTCGCGTATATACAGGTTAGATTATTTAAATAAAAATACTTTTTCCTAGATGAAAGGTACCCTATATCCTTTTCTGATCCCCTGACTATGTGAATAGAAAATTTCATAATGATCGATCGAGTAGTTAAGACGTGACAGCGTAACAACCAAACATATTTAATTTCCATTCACTGCTGTACAGTATATAAATTAAACACGATATCAACGCAATTGCTTTTCCACGTGTATTTGAGATACTTCGGGGTACTTTGAAGCAATTTCGGGTTCTTCGGGGCATTTCGGGGCATTTCGGGGCACTTCGGGATACTTCGGGGTATTGTATGCCGTATCATGATTTAGGGGCGTCGTTAGACTCAAATGCAGCAGGTGCAACGCATGTGTGCGTGCAAAAAATAAATGCGTTTTGTCATTACCGTGGCTTGGTTTTAAGTAATGAAACACGATATTCTTATGCATATAAATAAATAGTGAATTTATAAATGCTTTTTTATTTAATACTAGCTTCTGTCTGCAGCTTCGCTTGCGTAAAAGTAGGTTAGGATATGTTAGATATAGTAACATTTTTAAATAAAATGTAATCTATGTTACTCGGTAATAATATAGCTATCTAAAGGCGAAATGATTTTAAAATCGGTAGTGTAGTTTTTGAGGTAAATGCTTACAAACAAACAAAAGATTATAATATTAGTATAGACAGTTGAGATTTAATTTCTATCATTTTAAATTAAGTTGAGCATGATATCTATACTAATTAATATTAGTATAGATATCATGCTCAACTTAATTTAAAGCTGAAGAGTTTGTTTATTTGTTTGTTTGGTTGAACGCGCTAATCTCAGTAACTACTGGTCCGAATTGAAATTTTTTTCTAGTTTTGGATAGCCTATTTATCTAGGAAGACTATAGGCTATATAACATCACGCTACGACCCACAGAGGCTGCGCAGTAACCATTAACATGGCTGAAACCGCGGATATGGCTAGTGTAATATATTTAATAATAATAATAATTTATCGAAAATTAAAAAAATATTTATTTAACATATAATTACATTGTAGTTATACATACAGTCTTATAGCTATACACGATGACAGTATACATTTACTACAATAATATTTGTAGATTAAATTCTATACTACGGTATAAAATTACAAAATTTATTGTTGTATTAAAATCAAGGGATATAAAACAATGTAGGTTAATTGTTGGTACAAATGTCAAACGGAAATAAATGTCACTATTTAAATGTCTCGCTACAGCTTTGTGATGTCAAACCACCTGATATATTATAAACTAGCTGTCCCGCGCAACATCGTCTGCTTCACATAAGAGAATTTTCCCCGTTTTTGCAACATTTTTCATTGATGCTCCACTCTTATTGGTCGAAGCGTGATGTTATATCGCCTATAGTCTTCCTCGATAAATGGGCTAACTAACACTAAAAGAATTTTTCAATTCGAACCAGTAGTTACTGAGATTACCGCGTTCAACCAAACACACAAACAAACTCTTCAGCTTTATAATATTAGTATATGTAGATAATTTATTAAAAGCAAATAATGTAAACAAATATTGCCAGGATGGCGTACTAGCGTCGCCACTGCCATTGCGACGCGTGTTGTGGGTTCGATCCCCACGCGGGACAGTAATTTATGTTATCCACAAAAGGGTGCTCTTTCTTTAATTATAACTGAACTAGATGTGCCTGCGGTTTCACCCGCGTTTATGATGTATATAGCCGCGTGTTGTTATATAGCCTATAGCTTTCCTCGATAAATTAGCTATCCAACACTAAAATAATTTTTCAATTCGGACCAGTAAGTAGTTTCTGAGATTAGCCCGTTAAACCAAACAAACTCGTCAGCTTTATAATATTAGTATCGATAATCACCAAATTAAAGGAGCGTATGTACCTATAGAAAAGAGAAACGAAAAGAACTTCAAATTTTTTGCAAGCAGATAATTTTCTTTTAATATTTCTTTCTCAAAAGCTCATGCTAGTATCTAGTATGTAGCAATTTCAGCGAAAATACCTACTATCAAGCAGGCTGTATGTCTGTTTGTCACCTTACTATAATATAATTATAACAATTTTATTTCCAAAATCAATAGTTAGGTACAAATATTGTAAAGCTACATATTAAAATTATAAATACAAAATGATTAAACTAGTAGAAAGGTCTGCCATCCCTGTATTACTTAAGAACTGTATTACAGGTGATGGGGCTTTCCAATACAACAAATTCAGTAAACTAATGTAAGGAACAGACTTAAGACTTAAGAATTAAATGATTAGTCATTCTTAACTATCGCATTATAGAAATAATATGATAATTAATCCAATTGCTTAACCTTACGTATCTAGATGTGTTTACTAGTAACAACACTCAATCATACCATATTTGTAATACCAGTTTGCGTTGGAAGGTAGAAAATGCTGATAGGAAATTAATTAAACTGTTACTAATATGTCTTACGTCTACGCGAATGTTATTCATTGAAATTAAAATACTTTATTCGGATTTCCTAGTCTCCCCGTGACCATGAAAATAAAAATAGTTTTAAAAATATAATTAGCTTAAAAAGTATTAAAGTTCAATAGCACAATAATTATATTATTCTATCACATAAACATATAATAATAATAAATTACATACACACAACACCATCTAGCCCAAACTAAGCAGAGCTTGTACTATGGGTACTAGACAATGGATAAACATACATATATACTTTTTTTTTGTAAATACATACATATTATACATAGAAACACCCAGACCAAGACAAACATCCATGTTTATGCACACAAATGTTTGACTTGTGCGGAAATCGAAACCGCGACCTCAGGCGTGGCAGTCGGTTTTACTTAACTTAACTTTATACGGATTTATTAAGTCTCCCTATGAACATGACTGCTCAAAAACAAACGAAACGTCGGGCAAAGTGTAAACTTAAATATAAATAGTTTTTTATAATAATTAGCTTAAAAAGTATTAAAGTTCAATACTAGTATTGTATCAGATTCAAAATTATGTAACGGTGTCAAATAAGCAACGCGACAAAATCCGTATAAAGTAGTTTAATTTTAATAACTATTTACTAATTTACAGCATCACGGCAGTGATATATCTTTAAATTAATACGTGAAGCAAAAATGTTGTACTCTTTTTACGAAAATTGCGCGGACGGAAGAGTATGAAATTTGGCACAGTTAAAGTTTATATGGAGAAGGAGTGGCGAATCCTAACATTTTCATAAAATATGCATTAGAAATACATTAAATTAATGAAAAAACACAACACGCACACAACCATGCATTTGACACAAGCAGCTGAATCGCGTTTGTAGTATTTCGGCATTGTTCGTCTGATGTCGGCGAATTCTTCGTAAATATGGTTAGATACGTATATTATATAGATTATAAGGGTATAGTTATTATAGACAATAAAACTTTAATAACGGTCAAACCTAAAATTTAAATCAATTATGGTCGAATTTCGACCACTTGGCGACCGCTAGTTTACTTAAATGCTTGCAGTCATATTCAATATTTAATTAAAAAGAGTCCCAGTCGATGATATTAAGTATATACAATAGATATATGATTGACAGCACGGATGACGCAGTGGTGTAACTGGTCACCTCGCCACACAGCCGCGCCGTGTGTTCTGGTTTCGATCCACAATACGCAGACAACAATTTTTGTCCCGTGTGGAACAAAAAATTGTGTGATCCACAAATGGTTGTTCTGAGTCTGGGTGTTCTTTGTGACCGTTATTTGAATGTTTCTAAAGTCCCCCAAGTCACAGGAATTATTTCTAGAGCAGGAGGTGTATTTATAAAAAACGGTTATTTTATATGGCGCAAATTTGAGTTTCATTGCAGTAACCTAAAGAATTGAACTATGTTTACGCATTCCTATAATGAGTGCCTATGTTGTAGAAAAAGGTATAAAAATACGAGAGTAAAAGATCTATCTTAAAAAATATTATTTTTATAATATGTATTATGTTATATTACCTAAATAAGAATTACGTTATTTGCTTTATTTATTTAATTGAAAATAGTGATTTTTATCATGTTATTGTACAAAAGACACGTTGACAATAAAACCTTTGGTCAAAATACTTATTTAATGCTAGGAATACCATAACAATCACAGGTATCGTTATTGTATTGCCACAAAAACACAAACAAACAACTTCCTTCTTTTTTATATTACGTATACTACGACCAATAAGATTCATTAGTTCCGCTTGATATGAAGAAAACCACAAAGAATCTTTTCACACTGAATTCCACGCCTTCAAAATTACAAAGGAAGCCTTTATGACCATCGGCTCACCAAATGCCAGTATTTAGACCACCATTCGTTGTTACGAACGTTTTTAGTCACAACCACATTTACCAAAATTCGTTAAACCTTCTTTCAACTTTTAAGTATAAAACCTCTGTGGTAGAAATAAGTAAGTTTGTGCCAAAGTTCCTTTTAAGTTTTACATCTGTGGTACTAATATAAGCTTGGCGCCAAAAATAGTCGATGGACAGGCACAGGCCAGAATGTATAATGCCAAGGCTCGGTCACGATCCCATTGTTTCCTTCACCAATAAAACATCAAAGGGATAAAGTTTCAGTTGTGCATCACTTCGGGCTTTTTGAGTGCTTCCTGTGTTCGATTTTTAAATGTATTGTATTATTTTGTCATAAGAGATTTTGCCTTTATTGTTTTACAACATTTGGTATATTTTATTTATTTAAAACCTACCAAGAGCAAGATTGAGACCAAAATTAATTAAAATGTATAATTTTATTTAGCCAGGGCATAATACTGAAGAGAATCTAGGTTACTAGAGCAACATTCTACCCTTGATACTAATTTTAAACCCGAAATATTGTAAGTAGACTTTAACTTTCATACATATACATTATATATTTGTATATATTTGTATCATACATTTGTATATAGCAAGCCTGCATAATGTAAAAGACAAAATCAAACATGTTTTTTTATAAATGCTATGAAAATTTGGGTTTAATTGAAACCACGGCAACTGAGTGTAAACTAAAGATATTATGCCTTGACCAATAAAGGAGTCATAAAAGGAACCTAATAATAACTAAACTTACACGTCTTTGTACTCCCTCGTGTTTACAAATACTGAGATAGTACTAATCTTAGTCGCTGTTGCTTCCGTGAAGCTAAAGGCAGGTTTAGACGCCTTTACCAAATAATTGGATAATTGTGTGGCGTTATTGTGTTTTGAGACAAAACAAGTATCATCTACCTTGTGTTTGACAAGTTTTATACATTGACTTAAATAGGTTTTAATATAAAAAAGTTATAATAATTAGGTATAATTCATCTTCTTCATATTTAAGAGCTTTGCTCTTGTCGGTGGAGTATACGCCATATTCCTCGATTTACGGCCAATTCCTTGACCTCCTTATAAGATATTTGGTCAGTGCATGTCCTACTGGATCTGCCCTTTCCTCTCTTTCCTTCCACTTTTCCTTCTATGATGTTTCTTATGAAATCATCATGTCTTATAAGGTGGCCAAACATCTTTCCTCTTCTGTTTTCAATTGTCGTTAAAATGTTGCGTTCTTCTTGGACTAGATTCAGTAGGTATAATTAAATATGTGAAATAATTTAGGGAGTAATATATTTCAGCGTCTTTTCAATATAGAAAAAATGTGCGAAATTAATACCTCAAAGTAAATTGAACATATTTTAACTAAAGCCAAACCAAACAAAACAATGGCAACATACCTACAGAAAGATACAAAAGGAATACGCTAAATGTTGATGAGCCTGTCACTCATTTATTTTGAAAAAAGAAAACAACTAAACTGTTCCAATTATAAAATTAATTTGAAATAGCGAACGAAAATGAATGGGTATGAATCACTCACGTTCTGTCATACTTCATTCATACTTTCGAGTTATTTGTGTTCGCTAAAATGTGTTAGTAGATCACCTTTGATAGTTTCTGTGATATTCCTCACATTGTGTTGTTTTTCGAGGAAATCATCAATGACAGCTTGATTTATGTAAGAAGTACGTGATTTTTGTTGCTTTTATTGTGACATTTACTTTTCTTTGGTACAATATACTTCTGCGAGGGTGACATTTAATGTCTATCACAATGGATATTTCATTTTATTCAAATCAGTCTATTTGGCAGAAAGGTACTCTGCTAGAATACCTTTAAAAAATTTTATAACGCAATTTAGTAGTAGGTAAGTATAAAAAAATTTGCGTTCATGTCCAATATTGTAAAGCTGGTGTTATATTACGCTCTAAGTTTTATTATATTATACGCTCTAGCTTTAATCTCTAGAATATCTGCTATTATTCATTTTGGCATTTCGACAGTAAGCCCGTGCCCATAAGCTAAAGTTACATACTTTCGTATTATACATACCATCTAAGCATAAATAATACGAATTCAGGTTTTAAATTTTTTGATAAACCTCATCTATATGAGTATCTGTAGGTATAAATATTATAAGTCCATCCAACGTTAGCAAATTATTAAAATGTTGTTAACTTTGTTATGGTAAGAACAGAAACAATATTACCATTCGAATTTCAAAAATCGTACCAAAAGGCCTTGATAAATACAGATCTGATACTGTTGTGGGTTCGGATCCCACACGGGACAAAATTTTGTGTGATCCACAAATGGTTGTTACGGGTCTGTATTGTTCTTTGTGTCCGTTGTTTATATGTTTGTAAAGTCCCCCGTGATACAGGATTTAAGATAAGAGCGGGAGACGTCTTTAAAAAAATTGTGTGCGATGTAACACTTAGCGTGGCCTAGTGGCGATGTTGCCAATCAAACCATAACACTATGATATATTGTTCAAAGCTAAGACAAATTCTCTTTTTTACGTCATCACCCGACTTACACTTTACAAGCATTCTAATAAAGACTCCAAAAATCACTCAGGTAGGAAACACAAATTTGTGCCCCGTGTAGATATCAAACCCTCGGCCCTCGATCAAACCTTCTGTGATATCGGATGTTTAGTATTGGACATCTACTTTATAAACCGACAATTGCTAAATATATATTTTTTTTATTTCAGGTAATTTTCTTAATAAGTATTCAATTGGATGCAGTCATAGATTTTATTTCATCGAGATCTTAGTCCGGTAAGAATTCAAAAGCTTATTTTGTTTAAGACGAAATCCAAGAGCATATCTAATCAGCATGCAGGCCTGTGCTCCCACCATAATATAGGAAAAAATTAAAGATTATCATCGACAATACTTACTGTCATACATACCTTTTTTTTTCAAATAGTTTATTGCGAATATACGTTGATAAAGTTGGTGTTTACATAGTTTTATCAATTATAGAACAAATATACAATAATGCAGCTATATGACGCCATTTGGCAAGCAATATTCATCACATTTTATTATATTATATTAAATTGGAATTCTCTGCCAAGGCATGTGTTTCCTTCTTCCTTCAATCCTGGGTCCTTTAAGCGGGGCGTGAAAAAGCACCTCCTCAGACCTTCAAAGTAGAGACCTCAACATCGCCTCGGCTGCTATGAGGACAACGTGGAGGCCACTGCTCTTAGACCGCACGACTGCTTACCATCAGGCGGAGTGTGGTTATTTTGACGAGCAAAATAAAAAATAAAAAAGTATAGAAAAATTTAAACATGCTCTACTAATAATTGCTCACATAATCAAAAATAATATAAAAATTAATTAATTTCATGTAATCCATGTTATTGTTTTAATTATATACAAGTGTAATGTTCGGGTGATCGGAAGGGGTCTTAATCAGATAATAAAGCAGCGATTACGTATTTAACAATATATTTAAGACTGAACCGAGATGGTACTCGCTCGACTAATCGGACAGGACTCTGCTTTGATGGGGTTAGAGGATGCTTTATATATGCTCTCACAATCAACAGGATCATTATGAATGATAGAGTACATATTCAAAGGTCACAACAACAACTTAATGAAATATTAAATGAATCATTACTAATAATAAGAGAACAGTAAATAATCGATTAGTTAATACGTAACATAACAGGATATTTTGATATACTAAATGTGTGTACGATACACAAGTAAATTTAGATAATAATATATAGGTCAAGTCAATTTAGTTACGAGTCATGTAATAGCTAATCATTGGATTTCATATTTGTCTTCGAGATATTATTTCACACTGTAGTATGCTTTATTAGCCAGAAATTGCTTTAATAGCGTTCTAAGCTTATCTATATTGATTTCTTTTAAAAATATATCAGGGTCCTTCAAGCGTTGCGGGAAAAAACACCTCCTGAGTTCCTCACTACACTTCGCCCCACGTTCTAAAATATTCCTCATTCGCCCCTCTTTTTAAATTATTCCTTTTTCATCCTACATTTTTTTGCATATAGTAAGCAAAACAAAACATGTCAAAAATAATTTTAAATTCGCTGTCGGGTTCGTGATGTCATGCAATCATAAGCTGAAAGTTCTGCCGTGAGATATTTTTCGGCTGATGGTACTCCAAAAATTCCATACAAGAACAACAGGATCAATATAGGAATATAATTTGGGACGACATAGGAAATACATTTAAAATATTATATTTATTTAAATTTAGGGGCATATAAAGAACAATTTTTGGGGACGGATGCGAATTTATACGCTTGGGACGAAACATGAGGAACGAATGCGGAACAAACCAAAAAGACAACTCGGTACCACTTCAGCTGTAGTAAGGATGTGGTGTTTAGGGATCTGTTCGTGGACTTCACGACTGCTTGACATCAGGCGGAGTAGGTACACTCCGTACTCATCAATATGACAATCCGGTAATTCAGTTAGCCCCAATAAATCTATACTAATATTAAAAAAAGAGAAAAAGAAGAAAGTTTGTTTGTTTGTTTTGTTGAACGCACTAATCTCAGGAACTAATGGTTCGAATTAAAAAAATATCTTCGTGTTGGATAGCCCATTTATTGAGGAAGGCTATAGGCGATATAACTACACGCTACGACTAATAGGAGGGGCACATCAATGGAAAATGTTGCAAAATCAGGGAAAATTATCTTGTATGACGCAGACGAAGTTGCGCGGGTCAGCTAGTGAGTTGTATACCTATACAATCATTTAAATCAGCTTCTAACATGCAAAGATAAATATAGATACGGACCCACTTCCGAATTCGAGGCGTCGCGTTGTGGGCAAAACCTAATCTATACTAATATTATAAAGAGGAAAGATTTGATTTATTATTGGCTTGTTTGGTTTTAAGGAATTAATTTCAAAACTACTCAACTCATTAAAAATTATTTCCCCTTTAGTAAGCTTTTTTTTTTTTTTTTTACGTTGGGGAATGCAATGACGCATATCCCTCCGCGGGGGCGGGCGGAGGGATTATGTCGGACTCGCCGGGGTAAAAGAAAGATTGAAAAGAAATAATGTACCTCCCGGAATACCGACTAAACCTACCACGGTGTTCCTCGACAAAACCACTATCGGCGGGGCCGCGCGAATCGCTTTCGCATGCGGTCGCGACCCCGCCGAGGTTTCTGCCCGCCGTATGAAACGGCACGCTCCCTCAAAAATTTCCTACTGTCTCCCCCTAGAGGGACGAGACGGACTCGACACAGAGGCGCGCGTGGGAACACGCACGCCGCCTCTCGGACCTGGTGCTGAACAGATGGCGGGCAGGCCCACAAAGCCCGCCACCCCCAGGTCAAACCTCAGGGTGGCTGGAGGTCATCGCGCGCCCTCCGGCGCCCGGCTCTGCGGTTGGGGAGAGGGTTTAAACGCTCTCTCTCCCACTCCGCCGCCTCCTTGATGGAAATCACTTCCTCGCAAAAGGAGGCGACGGCGTTCCACGACCTCTCACTCCGGACCATAGACTGAACTACGGCCGGGAGCGAGAGGGCAACCGATCCGACTGCCGTGATCAAATCACGGCGCTGCGATGCCCAGGCGGGGCAAACCGCCAAAGTGTGCAGCGCCGTGTCCTCTACAACGTCACGGCAGTCGCCGCAGTGGTGACAACCGGGCGTCTCTTGCCGGCGTATACGACACAGGAACCGGCCAAAACAACCGTGGCCAGTCAATACCTGTGTCAGCCGGAAGGTGAGGGCGCCATGCCGCCTCTCCAGCCACTCCTCAAACACGGGACTTACCGCCACGATCGTGGCGTGCCCGTCCCCTTTAGTAAGCTGTAATATCACCGAGTAACATAGGCTATATTTTATTAAAAAAGTGCGAGTCGGACTCGCCCACCGAGGGTTCCGTAGAAATAATTTGTAGGTCCAATTAATAAATTTAAAAAAATCCTTGCATAAAGCCCCTTGTTTTTTAATGATTTAATTACAAATGTATCATTTTCAGATTTTCCCTATACTTGTAGTATAAGACGGTATTACTTGCCAAATTTCATAGTTAATTTTGATTCCCTTGAGAGTGTCGAAATATACGTTTTTTGTGCCATAAACGGCCGTATCTTTTTATTACATTAACTTAGAAGTTTGATTTTTTCACAGCTTTAAGAGACTGTAGACCTGAGTATATCGTTTTAATTTACGAACGGATGGACGGACGGAAAATCGTGTTCATCATCACCATGAACAAAAGTGATCCTATTAGGGATCCGTTTTTTCCTTTTGAGGTACGGAACCCTAAAAAGTACTGTTACTAACATAACCTAACCTACTTCTAGGTAAGCGAAGCCGCGAGCAAAAGTTAGTCTGTAATAAGTCTGTTATAAGTTGGTGTATGCACTTATAGCGTTTTACTTTACAGCACACTTAGCATTTTATGTTCTTTACCATAGCCTCATTTGTTTACATTGGACGTATACCTACTGTAATTAGACTGAAAGACGGAAGAAAATCGTGGCTGAAAACTGTGGTCTAACCCGTTTGTCTATTAAAGTTCTCCAGTTCGAATTTCGGATATGGCGACCAATCTGACTGCACGAATGGAGCAGTGGTTTGTGTTTCGCCGCGGGTTCTCTATTTATTCGCATAAAATTATATGTCATAATTTAAAATGGCTTACTTTTACTTATCCTAATAATAGTTACGCACAATATTAATTTGGTATAACTGTTTAGGCATAATATTTTTAAGCATAATTACTATAAGCATAATAATTGTTAAGCACTATTCTAAAGCATACATTTGTTTATGCATAATGATATTTAAGCATAATATTTATACGCCGCATCTTTATATGTATAAATTTTTTGTGGTTGCGTTTGTAATTAAACTCCTCCTAAACGGCTGGACCGATTTTGATGAAATTTTTTATGTGTGTTCAAGTGGATTCGAGAATGGTTTAGATTTGCCTTTCTTTTTTTTTCGTATTTACAGGATGTCTGTCGGGATAGCAAGTAATTATATATTACTTCGGCATTGGTTTCTCTTAGCATATGATTATTGAGCTCTTTAAGGACGTTGTTGTGTTTGCATCTAATTAAATACTTTTCGTATATAAAATAAACATGTTGGCGGCTTCGGGTTGGCCCGAGGGCCACCTCCGCCGCACCCTAACCTATTGTTACACTATGGTAACCAAATTATATTGGATACAATACCTACTATTTTATTTTTCAAATTCAAATAGCTATAAATAAAATAAAAGGTGTTGCCATATCAATTATTAAAGTAACATGTATACCTACTTGTATATTTAAACTTAAACTCTGTTTCGATTATACCTTTTGATCTTTATGTCTAATAACTATTAAACGAATAAACAATATGCCTTATAACTTTATACCAATCAAAATTAGGGCAAAAAGCATTAGTCTAAATGATATTTCTAACTCTTTATGCCAAATTAAATTAGGAAAAAAGAAATTAGTTGAAACAAAGGGTTCCTGTCGCCTCGTCACTGCTGCTGCACTGTGAGTTGGAATCCCACACGGGACAAAACTTTGTGTGATCTACAAAATATGGTTGTTCCAAGTCCAGGTGTTCTTTGTGTCCAAGTCCCCCGCGACACAGGAATTATACATAGTGCGGGTGATGTCTTATTAAAATAAATTAAAAAATTAAAATAATGATGTATCTTTGTTTAGCTTCCTTAGATATGAATAAATGCGCTTTATGCGCATCCGGACTCATAATTTTTGTGTATTTTAATCACGTTAGTATGAAAAATAATTTAAAATCGCAATAGTTAACAACTTTACTATATGCAGCCATTGATGGCAGTCAATAAACTTTAAATAGATATTGAATTGGTGTTTTTTTAATAAATAATAATTTAAAATTTTTGTAGTACCTAATAGTTTAAAGTACCTATAGTAAATTAAAATATATTCATAAAATATGTTTATTACTAAATATTTAGGTACTTATGTCACTGGCTGTACATAACATACCCGGGTACATGCATATGGGTTGAGTATATAATTATTTTATCTCACACTTTGTTAACAATGTTGTCGTTTATTGGTGAGACAACCCAGTAACACTTAGACCGACTTAGGTATGTCACGTAACCAGTAAGGTAGTATTTAAGTGTCGACCATATTCTACAATTATATTTATAACTGCTGACCGATTCATGTATGCAACCAAAAGACTGCGAGATACGATTTCGACAGAAGCTGCTCTTTGTGCCTACCACGGTTATGTCTCATCCGTACTCTCATAATATGGTCTCTTACTGTGGGGTAATTCAGTAGATATCATAAAAGCATTTAGGGTTTAAAAGAAATGTGTGCGTGCAATCTGTGGAGCCTTTTTTACTGATAGCTGTAAGCCCTTGTATAAAAAATACAATATTTTGCCTGTACCATGCATTTACATTAGAGAATTATGCCTATTCATACAATATCATCCTGAACATTTTATTAAGCTTATGGATGTAATGTCGTCGGCCTCGATGGTTTAGTGGTTAGTGTAACCGACTGCCACGCCTGAGGTCGCGGGTTCGATTCCCGCACAAGTCAGTTATTTGTGTGCATGAACATGGATGTTTGTCTTGGTTTGGGTGTTTCTATGTATAAAAAAAGTATATATGTATGTTTATCCATTGTTACCCATAGTACAAGCTCTGCTTAGTTTGGGCTAGATGGTGTTGTGTGTATGTGGTAGAATATTATTATTATAATATTATTATTATTAACTAAACGAGATGTAACCCTTAGAAACGAACATAAGTTGTACTTACCACAATGCAGGCTCGAATTGTATAAAAGGAACTCATATGTGAACGCTACAAAAGCGTATGACAAATTGCCTAAATCATTTATAGATTTACCTTGCACAATGTTTAAAAAGAAATTAACTCAGTGGTTAAAAAAAAATGTTTTTACGAGCTCAATGGGTTCATGTCATAATGCATCGTTGAAATTAATAATATAATACATTTCAATTTATAACCTGTAACATTAATTATGGCATTTTAATTGAATTAATTATAATGAGTAATTGAGTTGTTATTTTATGGATTATTCTAGTTTTAGTTAGTAAGAATTTAAGAAATAACATTTAATTTGACTTTTTAATTGTATAATTTATTATAATGTGTAATGAAATTGAATGAAATTAATTTAGTTTTAGTTCCTAAGAAATAAATATTTGCACGCCATATGAAATGGGTATATTTAAATTAAGAACATACTTGTAAACCTACATTCTGGCACTCTCTCTATGGTCGGTACCTCATGTCTGAGGATCATGATCATCGTTGGATAATCCACACTCGGATCGAACGATTTGCCTCCATCGGTTCCTGTTCATGGCACTTCTGACCACCCAGCTAAGTTTGGTTGAAGATGAGTGCTTTACTTGATCGGTTAATAAAATCACATGTCACTTCCATTCACATTCTGGCACATAAAGTGATTATTATTATTATTAACTAGCTGAGCCGCGGAACTTCGTCTGCTTCACATAAGAGAATTTTCTCCGTTTTTGCAACATTTTTCATTTATGCTCTGCTCCTATTGGTCGAAGCGCGATGTTATATAGCCTATAGCCTTCCTCGATAAATGGGCTATCTAAAACTAAAAAGAATTTTTCAATTTGAACCAGTAGTTTTTGAGATTAGCACGTTCAACCAAACAAACAAACTCTTCAGCTTTATAATATTAGTATAGATTAATAAATTATCGACGATAACGAAACCACTACTATTTTAAAGAGTCACAACTATATTGTCTATTGGACATGTAACCATCGCGGGCGGTCCCATAAAAACGGTATTGATGCACTTACAGTTAATGTCCGAAGGTCAAACTCATTGTTCACAGCGACAAACCAAAATGGCGGCTTTTATTGCTGCAATAAAATAAAATGCAACCCCAAGGCTAGGTGAGATCATCCCGCGAAAATTAATTGTGAAAGTTTTGCGTAGCGCATGTTAGAAGAGCTAGCGGGGCGAGTTTGTTATGATACTATTTGACATCACGGATGGCGTAGTGATTTAAATGGTCGCCCCGCCACTGCCGCCGAGCCGAGTGTTGTGGGTTCGATACCCACATGGGTCAAACATTTGTGTGATCCACAAATGGTTGTTCCGAGTCTGTGTGTTCTTTGTGACCGTTGTTTGAATGTTTGTAAAGTTCGCCGCGACACAGGACCAATTTCTAGTGCGGGAGTTTATTATGTTAGTTTATTTAAATGAGGTTACGAACAAACACATGTTTACGATATCTTGATAATACCACCCACCGTTGCAAAAATGAGCACAATTTACCATCATTATCAAAACACTAAAAACAAGAAAGAATTTTCATACAATGCTGCACTCTTAATTTTGCTGCACTCTTTATTAAAACGCAATGCAATAATTTCACACGCGATCATATTTCATTAAACATTTTAATAACTATTTGATAAGCGAATAGAATATTTTTCAGATTATATATAAACGAAAGAGAATTCAGTGAGCCAACAGTTTATGTCAGTAAAAGTTAAAAATATAACATACGTCAATAATAGAATTACCTCCTTTTTAAATATCGCTGTAATCTTATATCTCATGCGTCGCCTAGTCACGTACCTACGTCCCAAATAATGTCACAGCCGGTAGATTTACGACATGTATACACACCATGCTCCCGTTTTACACTTTTGTGTGTGTATGTGTGTGTGCATGCGTGTGTGTATGCGTGTGTTTCTGTGACATGTGTGTTTCTGTATGTGTTCGTACCAAGGTTAACGCTGGAATTTAATTAAAATCGCTGTAAAACGTACACCGTGACATATCATATGTGATGTTAGGCTTTGATTAAAAGAGCAAAAATATGACAGATGAATTTGACGGCACCCTAAAGCTTATAATAAAACTTAGAAAGGCAAAAGAATATATGTATATTATCTACTCAATTGTAGTAAACCTTCATTTTGAAGGATGTGTGGTTCCTTACAGTGTTAAGCGTCCGTAGGCTTAGGCAATGACCTATCATCATTGGCACAATATACACATTATACTTATACAATATTCCTACGCCACGTTAAATAAATAAAAACATATCTGAAGCATTTAGCCAACATGTGTATTCAAGATAAGAAGCTCATTTTTAAGTTCTTTAATACTTCTAAAGGCGTATTTGCGTAATTCTTAAAACAGAATTTGCTGTTCTGTAATATATCTATCTCAAAGTCCGCTCGCTTTTTTCACTTTACTTATAAATATTTATTTTATATCAACTAATATGTATAAAGTCTCTCTTGAAAGAATGAATTTCAGGTTGGATGAGTTTGCAAAGCATTGATTTTTTATTCTATTGAAGACAACTTGCACCCTGCTCTGTATCTCGATGTCATAAGTGCGAAACTAGCATTGAAAATCTTCACAAAAGACACTTCTATCATTATCAGTAGATCTGATAAGTTATCAACCGTTTCGAACATCGATCCCGCTCGCCTGTAATGACGAAATTAGCACTAGAAATATTGCACTATTCATTCCATTTTAATGCAATAACAACACGAATGAAAATACCAATAAACTATAATTTATTTATCTATAAGAGAAATAGTTAATAAATTCTGAATTATGCATCTTGTGACATGGAAAAGGAGTGTTTTACTGCTTACACGGTGTACAAACTCGTTAGCTATACTTGTTTAGGTATAAGAGATAGAAAACGATTATGTGGGGTGTATTTAAGCTCTAGTGTCAATTAATATGAAAGCACATAAGCCCTAGCTAGTTAATAGCAGACATTTTATGTTTTATAAGTTGTTACCAAGTGCGGTAACAAGGATGGTGTTTTGTGGCCTTGCAATAAATATCCATGCTTAGAAATGCGGTATCTAAATATACCAATCCACAAATAAATAAAATTGAACTGTATTTTTGTAATGTCAAAGTAACATCTTTTTACTAAATGCATATAAAAGTATATACGGTACTTATAAAAAAAGCAAAACTTTTGTCTTTCTATTTGTCTGTTTGTCCCGGCTAAACTCTGAAACGGCTGGCCGATTTCGAGGGGACTTACACGGGTAGATAGCTGATGTTATAAGGAGTAACTTAGGCTACATTTATTTAAGACTTTTTTGTGAAAGCCCACATTGGCGAAGTCGCGGGTAACAGTTAGTAATATTATAAAGAGAAAGTGCGAATTACGTAAGTTATGTATGTGAATGTGTGGTGATTTTCGACGACTTATCTTTTTTCTTTTTTTTTCTCGTCCTTTCTACATGCCTAAACCAGCTTAACATACCCTTTTCTATTCTTGACACTATATCCACTTTCATGTCGCATCTTTTTCTAATCACACTATTCCTAGCCAGATATAATATAAATAAATAATTACGTTTGTTAATTGTCAGCTAGGTACATATATTAGGCAATAAGTTACTATTGTACGATATAGCAAACAATTCATATATTCCATGGCTGTTACCTTGTCCGCTTCATCCTTCTATTCAAAACCACACACCAAACTTTACAAATACAACGAAATACCAAATTCTGAACGGTAAACCGTAATGAATATTAAAACTTAAGTTGAGCGTGACATTTTTATTTAACTTTTACATTTACAATGGGAAAGCATCTGTGTCAACATGGCTCCTTAAAGACAAAAGTGCGTGAGCTAACACCAGGACAAAGGTGGAAAGCTATGTAAATAACCACAACGTACTGGGAATAGCTGTTGGCTGTACGCTCGATATATTTAAATATGGCGTCCAAGTTTTGAATATTCAAAAAAGGAATTGGTTATCGTCGCAAAATTGTAACGCATAAGAGCTAGGACAGTTTTCTTTCTTATTACTGGCAACGTAGAGACCGCCCGATGCTCGTGCGATTTTAAATGGTTACTGCATCTTGTAAATGCGAATAATATACATATCTGCTATTGCAAACTAGATGTATTATTCGGTTATTAACCGTTGGAAAAATACATTATAAATTGAATGCAACGTAAGTGATGAAAGAGGTATGTAAACTTACCAAACTCTTGCTCACTGAGCGAAACGATCTGATACTGTTACCTCCATTTTCTTGTGATCACAAAATAATTGACAACCGCTTCTTAAGTCGTTAGGTATTGGTCCTTTGATGAGAATTCATAACAAATTTTTTATTTAGTTCCGTTACAAAAAATTGTTCACGACTATTTGTTGTGTTTAAAACACAACTGTTTAAGTATGCATGCCGTTTGTCCTTTCGGCATATACTTGCATAAGTCTATGCATAAATCTGTTATTACTATCAATTCACAACACTTCACACATACATAACATTCAAATCTGACACGTTCATAATTGAACTGGGTGCGCCCATTATCATTCTAATTTTGAACTCATCCTCAGAATAGTATTTCCATATTCGCGCATCACCTTGCAGAATGTAGGCGTAGCTAAAAATTAAACGTGATGAAATACAATATAATTAATGTTGTCAATATCGAGTTCCAAGGTCAAAAATACTAACCGATATGTATAAACTTATTGTTGCCCATCCCACGGTGTATTCTAGAAAATAATAGTTACCTACCCACTTCTTCAACGGGCAAAGGAAATCGAATTAAAAAAAATCACACATGTCATCGTCAAAAATCGACAAAATTACATGAACCACTCTATTTTTTATACTTGTATCAATAATTGCAAAATAAATTTGTTCCCTAATATTACTACTATATGCTTTCTTATGGTAAACGCATAATTTAGTTCTATTTACACGTAACGTTTGTGAGGGTCAACCCATTGATTGCTGATAGTATGTCAAGTTCATACGATTACGTAATCGATGATTCACATTTCAAATTTGTCACAATCGCATTATGTCATTTTATTTTATAAAATACGTTATACGTCACTGTCATGTTTATAATCGTAAATTGATAAGTTAATCTGCATAACGTTTCCTTTTCTTGAACAGAATGATTTCTTATGAATATTTATGAGACATTTGATTCAATGTCTTTGATGAAATAAAGCAATTATATAAAATATGCCAGACTAGCGCTCGTGTGATTAATACATTGCAACTTCATTCAGTAAGCTCACTCTTGTCTTATCTTAACATTTCTTATTATAACACATATCAGCCTATAAAATAATATGATGTAAGTAGATCAACATATTGCAAAACGGTAAATTAAATTTGTAATTGGACATCAAGGACTTAAGCCAGACTCTAATACACTTTCTTTAAGCTTTATAAATGATCATCTTTGAATTTTTATTGCTTTTTTGACAAATAGTTAATAATAATATGTTAAGCTCTATATGTAGTCAGTGATATTCCTTAATTTAGAAGTGTTTGTAATTATAACCTTGCAAGTACACGATAAATAAAAATACTGACACTAGTTATTTATATTGGTAAGCTATGATATTAATAGTTAAAAATAAAAATATCATGACATATTTTAAAAGAACCAAAATCCTGTGTATAAGAAACGTAATGATAAATTTGTAGCATGATGAATATTACAAATTCATCACTACGTTTTTAATTAACATATTATTTTCTAAAAGATCTGCCAAATTAATTATCATTAATACAAAAAAAGTCTATTAAACAATTTTAATATTTTAATTACTCCTTGCGAGCCATTGTACAAGAATAATTAACGCTCATTAATTTTAGCGAATGTTATTCATAAAAAACATCATTATCACATTTGGAGCAAATACGACCCAAATTTCGGACTCCATAAATTAAAAATGTAGACGCTAGATTTATGTATTCTGTCACCATAAACGGCTAATATTTTCCCCTGTTTATGAACAAAAGATGTGTGTCAGGGTATTGTACAAGTGTCAACATGCCAGTAGTGTACTAATTAGTCTCGAGGTGATGACTGACAGTTTGTCATGCCAGTGAAAGTGACAAGTTACGTCACAACGCATTACTCCTTTGTTGATGACATTTTATGGCCGCCATGATCAATTTTAGAACATTTTTATCAAATCGCGTTTTAGGGTTATTATCTTTAATTTATCGCTACAATTTGCTACGATCTTATACTGAATTTTGTAAGTTGTTTTTGTTTTTTAAAATTATGACGGTGACGTTAAATGTCACTTTAATTTGAAAAATGAATAATTATTTCAACACTGTGTCATTTAATATGTTATTGCATAATTTTATGTAGTGTTTAAAAAGTAAATCATTGAATATGGTCTCTCAATGTGATAAACAAAATAACGTTGATTTATATTAAGTAATAACTTTCAAACTACGTTTAAAATAAACGAAGGGCAAGAGCGATTGGTACTTGTGCTTGTGTAAAGTCTAGAAAATTATAATAAATATATTTTAGTAACAGCAAAATCGTGTAATTTGCTTTTGCCCAGCAGTGGGTCAGCTTGTAAAAAGTCTGTTAACAGTCTGTCTCGTAAGTCCGGCCATGAAGTCTCAAGTTAGATTCCTGGGTCTGGATAATTATTATTGGGTTTTCAGGTAGCTCTTAATAGCAATTTGAAATCTAAAGATATGCCAGAAAGCAATTGCTAGCCCCGTGGGACCTAAAAGCATATCTGGTAAAAACTGAGTGTAATACACATCTACCTATCCCTTCAATATACATGTGCAAAACCTAACTAATATCACTATATATTATACCGCGCCTGTCTGTCAGTTCGCGATAAACTCAAAAACCACTGAACAGATTTTCATGTGGTTTTCATCTTTAGGCGGAGTGATTCATGAGGTTTAGGTGTAGGTATAATTTGTTAAGAATTGTACTACCCGTGCGGAGCTAGGGCGGGCATTGCTAGTGTATTATAAATGCGAATGTGAGTTTGTTTGTTGTGCTTTCACGCCTTAACTACTCGACAGATCATCATGAAATTTCCCATAAACGGAGCGGTACACAGCGCTTCGGAAAAAGACGTAGGGTACTTTTCATCCAAAAAAAGGTCCATGGAATAGAAAATTAATATTACCTACTTACCTACATTTATGCGAGCCGCGGGCAAAATCTAGTCTATGATATGATGAAATATTTAAAATATTCAGGCCAACATAAACTTATTGCTTATTGGATATTGGTTTTATATCCAACAAATACGCCTATTGTGTAAAACGCATATGTGAGTTTATAAGGCCACATAATATGTATTTTTATAACACTTAAATAAAATCTTAAATTTTACAGAACTATATGGTCGTAAACCTTTTGTTTAATATCTACAATTTCGTTAACGTTTTTATGTTCGAGTTTTATTTTCCGTGCGATGTTATTGGTTCAGACGAGACCGCAGTGGAAATCGTTCTGTGCAGAATTGAAGACAGTCGTATCTAAAGTTATTTTCCAAGGCCTTGCTCCTAAAGAGAGATGGTATACTAAAATAGAGACTGAAGTTGGAACTAAAGATCCTGAGGTGGGCACCAGATGATTTGGAATAGTCACGGCCCTCTGCTCTCTCCTTACATTCGCCAATGGACGGTGGTGATGAATCGTGGTGGATGAATGGTTAATATTGGATAACTATTAACCTGTCAAGTCTTAGAATAACAGGCATAATCAAAAATGTATGGTGTCTGGACACCGGTGTACTGCGATTTGATAGGTTAATGGCCACTCCTACAACTAACAAGTAAATGTTATCCAAAAGATAAATCTCATGCTGTCTCACTCATGTTAGGTTAAAGAAGAGAGATGGCGAGACTTTTATCTTATAGATAAATTCTATCTGGAGGTGGTACTACCACCTCAAGCCATAAGAGTGGCAAGTATTGTCATCTGTCAATTTCTGGAATGCCAGATATATTGACGGCGCGGATGGTAGTTTAAGTAGTCGCCTTCCCATTGCCACTACGCCAAGTGTTTTGAGTTCGATTTCCAAACGAGACAAAAATTTGTGTGATCAAAAAATTGTTGTTCCGAGTCTGGGTGTTTTTGTGCCTGTTGTTTGAATAATTATTTTGTAAAGTTCCCCGCGATACAGGAAAAAATCTTTGTGCAGCATTTGTCTTTAAAAAATCTTTGTGCAGCATTTGTCTTTAAAAAATCTTTGTGCAGCATTTGTCTTTAAAAAATCTTTGTGCAGCATTTGTCTTTAAAAAATCTTTGTGCAGCATTTGTCTTTAAAAAATCTTTGTGCAGCATTTGTCTTTAAAAAAGTATACTCTCTCTCTTTTTTTCTGTAAATGCAGTTATAATACCAAGTTCTCCGCGTCACAGGCAAGAAACCTGGTTCGGGTGACAAATGTAAAAGAAAATTGTGTCGGCCACTGTATTTCATAACGTTAAGAAAGTCGGGACTGCTGTATCTATTTTAGCGGTTCGTTTTGCGTAGTAGGATATACAGGTAATTCTAGAGAACATTAAAGGTGTTCAAAAAACCACTCTAATGTCAGGAACACGTGGTTTCTCTTCCACTGGCAACCTGTTATCTTATCAGACTAGCTTTTGCTCGAGGCGCAAGTTAGGTTATGTTAGTAAAAGTAGTAGTTTCTAATGGTGAAAGAATTTTTAAAATGTCTTTGTAAACACATACAAAATGTCAAATCTTTCTTCTTTATAATATATAGATAATCTCACTACTTTATCCCTGACGAGGTAGGCAGTAGTGTATTACACTTACAATATGCTAGTTAAGGCTTTAAGTCTATTAGGCTTTAGATACCTCGATGGCGTAGTGGTTAGTGTAACCGACTGCCACGCCTGAGGTCACGGGTTCGATTCCCGCATAAGTCAAACATTTGTGTGCATGAACAGGGATGTTTGTCTTGGTCTGGGTGTTTCTATGTATAATATGTATGTATTTACAAAAAAAAAGTGTATATGTATGTTTATCAATTGTCTAATACCCATAGTACAAGCTCTACTTAGTTTGGGCTAGATGGTGTTGTGTACATGTAATAAATTATAATATATAAATTAAATTTCCTGTTAGAAAAACCCAATATGACTTTACCAGCCCAGTACATAAAAACCAGCCCGGTACATAAATACCAGGACCTCATGTACAGAATTGACACTGATTATAATTTCGTCACCGATGCAATCCGAAGCAGTTGTTATTTTAGCTAGCTAATAAATTTATTTATTTATTGAAACACTGGCTAAGGTCCATAAATAAATTAAAGGTAAATTTGATTGAATTACATGAAGAATGTTACATAATGTATGTGATTATATAATAAAAATATCCATATTCAATGATAACTGGCTGATTTATTAATTGTAATTGTATCCACGCAGCTGCCTACGAGGGTCCGTGACCCACAAGATGACGTCATGAAGGCTCGATCAGGCATCATCGTGACATACAGACACATATTTCAACGAGCCTCTAATATAACCTACGATGCATTGCATGAATGCCATAATGGTTTAAGTAGACGAATCCCACAAATGAGGTTGATGCCCAAGCGGGATTAAAATTTGTGTAATCCACCAATAGTTGTTCTGTGTCTGTTTTATGCGCCGTTTTTTGAATATTTGTAATGTCCTCTGCGACGCAGGTATTAATTCTAGTGGGGGAGATATTAAAACGCTTTCGTTTTAATTAAAAATTAAATAGAAAATAACTTTATAAATTGTAATGGTATGTTTACGCATTTAACCTATTGAGTCGCAACGGCACACCGGTAGCCTAATACAATAGATTATTAATTATGTCTCGTATTCTATGGCTTGACAGATTAATTAATATGAATTATAGTGTGTAAGGGGCACGGAGATATTTAATATTTTCTTTTTATAGTTGATTCCTACTGCCTATTTACTAAACATTTTTCTAATGGATAATGTTTTATTAAATTCTAAATCTAGGATATAGATCGTTATTAAATTCTATATATATAAATAAAAATCAATTGCCAGTATTTGTAATTTTTAGGGCAAGGTTTGTATGAATAAAAATTTGCGAACGATCCGCAGGAAATGTCGAACCTTTAAATGGTATTTTTATATAAAATACTAATATTCGTTTATTTATCAATTCTCAGAATACCAGATAAATACATAGGCGATTAGAAACTTAAAGATGCTATAAAACGGCAGAATTAGAAAATAAAAATGTAATTGCAAGCGTGAAAGAATGTTCCAGTAACGACAAACACAGAATTCTTTAAAATTATAAATATTATATATTTTCTCTACCGCCCAAGAAGACGTTTCGCCATTACACAGTTAAACAAATACACCCGGTTTCGCATGTTCCGGGAGCGATGATACAAAATAAATAAAACATTTCAATCGTACCAGAATAAATAACTTTTTGCTGACGAATGGAGACACCTGTCTTATTCTCATTAATCTTTGCAGTTTCACCGGGCGCCCGGCCACCGGTATTTTTTAGCTTTTTTATTTCATTTTACTTTGTCGTATAGACATCCGAGTTTTCTTTTAATTAAAATACCGATTGCAGCAAAGTTGTTTTGTTTTAGCAAGTTGTGGAGAAAGTTAATGTTGTCCTGCTGACTTATTTTTTATGGAGTTTAATGGATTGTTTTATATATCTTGTATGTTCTTTTTGTTTTCTAAAGACAACTGAATTCTGTGTCGCGGGGGACTTTACAAACATTCAAACAACGGACACAAAGAACACCCAGACTCGGAACAATCATTTATGGATCACATAAAGTTTTGTCCCGTGTGGGATTCGAACCCACAACACTCGGTGCAGTGGCAGTGCCGAGGTGACCACTTAAACCACAACACCATTCGTGCAATCACGTCATGTATGTTCGCGCTTATATTTAATTTTGTATGCAACTGTTAAGTCGTGTATTCGATTCCAGGGGCATGCAAAGTGTTATTAGGTATTTCTGTTTCAAAATTTACAATAGCAACACTAAAATACAAAGAAATTTGGAAATGCTCTTGGCATACGGCAATTGGCTTCTTTATCTAAATCATAAATGTGGGTGTATCTGTCTACAAATCCGACGATATAGGCCTAAGTCTATCTATATAAAATAACTTGCTGTGCCCACGATTTCACCCGCGTTTATAGTTACTGCGCCGTCCCCGTGGGTCGTAGCATGAAGCCTATAGACTTCCTCGATAAATAAGCTATCCGACACTAAAATAATTATTCAATTCGAACCAGTAGTTCTTGAGATTAGCGCGATCAACCAAACAAACAAACTCTTCAGCTTTATAATATTAGCATATAAAGTATACTCGTAGATAGTATATATAATAATAAGTGAAAATTCATAACCTATCTATAGTATATAATAGATAAAGATAGCAATTGATATATTTTTAATTTAGTTAATTAACTCTAAATAATTAATTATTTTGTGTATCTACATCATACAATTGCAAAAAATATAAATATTCAAATGACTCTGCTACAATACAGTTCACGCCAATCGTATTAAACTGTCCATTGGAATGCCATGCATAATTGAAAATCTTTTGTGTCCGGTCGCCGGTGTACCACTGCCGCTCAATAGGTTAAATATGTCGCTGTAGGGATTATTCCTGCGTCATATTTGACACACAGTTTATATAGAGGTACATTTGTATCTAACGAGAATACTACGTGAATTCACTATTTATTCAAAGCTAAATCAAATTTACGAAGTATTTGTTAGGAACTGCTGTGTGAGACATCCCCGGGTTACTTGCATCACATCACATCAATGCCGCGCTTCGTTGGTTTACACGCAAGCCATGCGAGTCGTCTTTAAATGACCATTACTATTATCTAGCGCATGTAGCCTGCGAAAGTAGCATGCGCATGTAGCCCGTATCAGCTACTTGCATCATGCAAGAATCTAAATGTTTGATGCACAGTCACACATTGTTTGTGGCGATTGCATTACGATATTTATCCGGACCCGCAGCATCCGGCCTTGCCACTTCTTTGTACCGATAAGACAGATTGTTGCCCCATGTAGAACTCGCAGAGCAGCATGCCGTCTGTCCGTAAAAACCTTAACGAATGATACAATACGATATGACATGTTATGACATGCCTGCATGCTGTGTCCAAGTATCGTCATAACGAGAATAATAATATTTGTGCATTTTTATTTGTCTGTCTCGGTGTCAAAATTATTAATTACGGCAATAACTTAGCAGAATTTCTAGACTAGCTAAAAACTTTATTAGCAACTAATTATAATATTTAATCATTTAAATAAATGTTATAGTGTTATTAAGAAATCAATTGTCGGCCTCGATGGCGTAGTGGTTAGTATAACCGACTGCCACGCCTGAGGTCGCGAGTTCGATTCCCACACAAGTCAAACATTTGTGCGCATGGACATGGATGTTTGGCTTGCTCGAGGTGTTTCTATATATAATATGTATGTATTTACAAAAAAAAGTATGTATGTATGTTTATCGTATTAGTCTAGTAATACGATAAACATACATACATACTTTTCTCTCATTAGTAGTTTATGTTGTCGCCTCGCCTCTGCCACTACGACGAGAGTTCTGGGTTCGAATCCTTTACAGGACAAAATTTGTGTGATCCACAAATGGTTGTTCTAATTCTGTATGTTATTTGTGTCCATTGTCTGAATGTTTGTTAAGTTTCCCGCGACACAGGAATTACAACAAGTGCGGGATGTCTTTTTAAAAAAGAGAAAAGAAATAGGGTTAGGCGGGGGTTTGTAAATGATTTTGCCTCCTGAGGATCAGCCAGCTGTTTCTTTGTAAGAACAGTTAAACACACCGATAATTAAACAAAATTAATCAATGCTTCAATGATGCTACAGGTTTCAGTTTAATATACTTATATTTTGCTTTTTCACATTATTAAATCACTACATATTATAAAACAAAGTCACCCACCGCGTCTGTCTACCTGTTCGCGATAATCTCAAAAACTACTGAACATATTTACATGCGGTTATCACCAATAGAAAGAATAATTCATGAGGAACGTGTAGGTGTATAATTTGTTAGTTTTGTATTACCCGTGCAAAGCCGGGGCGGGCCGTTAGTAGAATATAAACGGCGGAAGCCCAATATATAAGGCATTCGACTCGCAAATTAAATATCGTAGGTTTGAATCTCACCCATTGCACTATTGACGTGGACCCTCTCCCAACGCAAGCACATCGGCCTAATCAGAGAGGGTAATAAAGAAGACCAGTAAGTTGTATCCCAAATTGCTAGAAAGCTCTTTTTACAAAAAGCTAGAATTTCTAAACATGTCATGTGTAGTAGAAGCTCTTTAGCTCATCAAAAACCGATAACGTTTAAAAATACATATATATGTTGGTTACTGTAAAAGCCCGAACTACGGTATATCCTAAGATTTTTTAGTAAAACCTAAGATTTACCAATAATTAATGGTAAAAATCCGAACCGTTCTATGGTCATCGTTTATTTCGAACTTTTACCACCATTAACTTCGTAAACCTTAGGATTTGCGTCAAAGACACGGTAAATGTTGAAACTCGGGTGTACTATGCCAAATCGAATATTAATTGATCGACAACTATAAATCGAACGTCTAAATACTCGAACGTTCATTATATCGAATGGAAAATAAATCAAACATTTAATATATCGTACACTTAATGCATTGAGTGTTTAAAATATCGGGTGTACCACGAGTTCCGCTCTCGCCTTAGCCTTCTAACCTAACCTATCCGAGTCGGATCGCTCACTGTTCCATGTCCCTCTACCGTCTCCGCTTATGTCAGGTTAGGTTAGGTTAGTTGTTTTATTCCCAAAACCAACATTTACCAACCATCACTGGTAAAACCTAGCATGTTCTAATTTCTAATGGTGAAAGCCCGAAAAAATCGTTCCATTCTTATAAATTCTTACATTTACCAACTCGTTTTGGTAAATCCTAAGATTAACTGGTAAAACCTAAGATTAATCAATATTCGGGATTTTACGGTAACATATACATCTACGATCTCAACTCATCTGGTAACGACTTTACTTAAATCACGCCACATTTTACTTCATATAAGTATCAATCCTATTAATTAAGTACTACTACTGGACCATGCGTGTAGCATGTCAACAACATAACTTATGATATCGTATCTTATAATAATCCTCATTTAAATCAGTTAGATAAGCGACGTGACATACGATTAAGGAATTAACAAATGAATGAGCACTACTGCACCTGTTCGCTTAAGTCCCACTGCGGGTGAGGCCGACCTGTCTAGCATAGTAATGTTTGTATAGCATCTCCTTGAAGTATATAGATAGAAAGAAGAAAGAAAGAAAATTTATTCAACATAATTGTGCACACTTGGTTACAAATATAGATGAAGTGAAGGTAATAAGGCATGGGCTAAATTTCAGGCAAGTTGTCGAATTCCAACCCAAGCATTAAAAGGTAACATAATAATAATATAATATTCTATCACATACACACAACACCATCTAGCCCAAACTAAGCAGAGCTTGTACTATGGGTACTAAACAATGGATAAACATAAATATATACTTTTTTTTGTAAATACTTATATATTATACATAGAAACACCCAGACCAAGACAAACATCCATGTCCATGCACACAAATGTTTGTCTTGTGTCGAAACTGAACCCGGGATCTCAGGCGTGGCAGTCGGTTACACTAACCACTATGCCATTGAGGCCGCCAATATACACAAGGATGAAATGTTTTGGTTACTTTTAAATGTATACTTTCATGTTATATACAGCGTATAACAGAAATGTGTGGTCATATTATAGGATTATCGATTCGATTCCCACGCGGTATAAAAAATTGTGTGACCCGCAAATGGTTGTTTTGAGTGCGAGTGTACCTGTGTATGTGTGGTAGGGCCAAAAGTCAAATCACAGTAAAAGGATGCACGATACAAACTATGACGTAACCGCTATTATTATTAAATGCATCTGTCCGAGGGAGATAGCGAGATTTCCTCAATACAACCCCAATTTTTCTTACATACAAATTTATAATTTTAACTGCTCCCTTATTTTGCAACCAATTTTGATACTGTTTGCACAAAAGGATAATGTACATAATCAAACACAGACAACTACCTTATAAGCATGTTCAATCTCTGCTTATCCATTCAAGAGTGTATATACATACATAGATTCACGCCTTTTTCCCAGAGGGGTAGGCATAGACTACGGATTTCCATTTGCTATGATCCTGACAGACTTTGCTGGCTTCATTCACTTTCATCACATTCCTCATATACTTAATTGTTATGTATATACTTATATATTGATACATGTTTACAATTGTGGTTGCGAAAGTTATTTGTTGATATTTGTTACGCTTTCACGTCTGAATGGATCGAGCGATCTGCGTGAAATTGCACACATGTGCACCATAACGGCTTTCTCGCACAATAGTTGATAAATCACACAACATAACTAGGGCTATCATAATAACAATTTGCCAGGCGTAACTAAAATATCAAAGATGAGACCTATGGAGAAGCTTATGGTATCATAAGCGAAAAAAGGGCTAAAAATACTTGTATAAGTTAGTAGTTTTCTCTCGGCTTCGCTCGCTAGGGAAAGTTCTTAGATCTGGATAAAATGTAGTCTATGTCCTTTTGTATACCTCTGACAACGTGCACGCAAAATTTCACCATAATCGGTCGTGTAATTAAAGCGTAAAAGCGTTGAAAAGAAATAGTGGGGATATCGTTATCTCGTTTGTATCATGCATCCTTTTTTCGTCATTTGACAATTGCGCTTACTACCAGCATTCCACTACCTTCTACAAAGCATTGGAAAACTTAAAAAAGAAAGATAAATGAAATCGGTACAGTCATTCTCAAGTTACGGTGTGACCAAGGGAAACATATGCCATGTTTTGACTTCAATAATAAAAATTGTGAGTCAACTATTCTATTATAGACTATATAAAGGCTGTGTACCAAAACGTAGTGATAACCAACATCCTTTACAAGCTTAGCTTATATAGAAATAGATTTTGTCCGCGGATATGCCCGCGAAAATGTAGATTAGGTTCTATTAGTAACACTACTTTTTCTGATAAAAGGTACCCTATACCCTATTCTGTACCTCTGACAATGTGTATAAGAAATTTCATGATGATCGGTCGAGTAATTCAGGCGTGAAAGCAGAATAAACTCACATTCGCATTTATAATATTAGGATTCTAATAAAACTATATTCGTATCAATTCTAACTTAAGAGCGGATGAATGGTTAGACATATTAAAGCACCGTATGTGAGGTAACTCATAGATAATCTAGGCGAAGCGAAGATATATCTAAAACGTTTTATTTATCGCATAATTTGTGTTACAAAATAGCGTATAATTCACAATGGCTGCCCGCGGCACGGCTATGTTTTGTCGTGACGAGAATAGACGGCACTGTATGGAACAATTACAGTAATACAGCTCTGTTTGAGACTGACTTTAATTTATATTCTCCTTGGCGTGGATGGCTTGATAAATATTGAAACAATTACTAGAAGCAATCACCTACTGGGACACCGTTGGACTGCCACGCAGAGGTCTCGAGATCGATCCCAAGACGCGCATCTTTGACTTTTTGAAGTTATATGCGTTTTAACCTCGCGTTAACAGTGAAGGAAAACATTTTGAGGAAACTTGCTTGTCTGAGAATTCTCTGAGAAGTCTGCCACCGTGGTAGACTATGGCCTAACCCTTCTCACACTGAGAAGAGGCCTGTGCCCAGCAGTGAGACAGTCCAATACAGAGCTGATATTATTATAAATCAATTTTTGATGTTCATGATCTTAGCAATGAATATCCGTAGTTTTTGCTTAAACACTGTTACGCCTCTTGTAAATAGACCCAAGTGCCATCGTCTCATAGATAGATCTATGAGAGGATGGCACGAGTAGGTATGCGACTACATATTTTACGGTAAATATTTTACGTGTACGGGAATCGAACCTGCATATCTCTACACATCGCTAAGAGCGAGGCGACCATTTTAATAACATCGCCATTAGTGTTACCAAATATTGCATGAAAATAACTTTAGCAGAGTGCAGCATAGATACTTATATATTTCAAGTAAAATGTTCTTAATATTTTAAAGTGTCCTAACCGAGTATCGAAACTTCAACTTCAAAATTGGTATTTGTGCGTGCTCTCATACTGTCGCGACTGAACCAGTAATTTTATGGTACTGTACAGCACACATACATTAGCACACATGTCTCTGTGATTATCAATTGCAGCTTGTTTGAGTTCAGGTGATTTGACACACGTTTTCAGGGGCACACATAAGAAAATAGGTTACCTTTCATCCAGGAAAAAGTAGTGTTGCCGAGGGATAGAAATTATTGACATAAGCTACATTAACGCGAGCCAAGCCGCGGGCAAAAGCTAGTGCTAATAAACTGAACATGAAAATTTAATTAAAATTTTCACTCTGAAATAATAAATATGATACATAGTAAAAGTTGATCACTGTAGATGCTCAGGCACACTTGACACATATGGATAATCTTATTTCCCTTGACATAGAGGAAAATAAGTGCAAACGTTGGCCACGAAAAACGTTGATTATATAACATCATAAAAAAACATCTTACTCATAGAGAAGTCTATAAATTCATCAAGCTTATGATGAATTTATAGAATGTATGTACATACTATACATTTAGAGCAGCATTCATTGTTTATTTAATAAATCTTGCTAAGAGTATTTTAGATAATAACCCAACACTGAGTAATTATTTGCGTAAATTATTTTGAGTCTTCGTTGCAGTGTCTTCATTTAGTTTGCGCGCCAAACATTTTAAATACAGAACTACAATTTATTCCTATGACATTCCATTTTCAAATACATTTGTTATATTTCTTTCCATAACGTGTCGTGCTCGTTGAAAAAAGAATATGGTGGATGTTTTTTGCTATACTCGTATTATGTCAAATAGCTTATTTTGTAACCGAATCGCGTAACAGATGCTTGTTAACTGACAAAAGATTGTTTTTATTGGCAACGTACGTGCTACCGACTATCTATTATATTACACAAACGTTTTAGTCGTGACAATCTTAATTTATTAAGTGTTATGTCCATGTATTCAATTTTCTTTTTTTGATGTGCTATATGGCTGTCGACGGCTGTCACAGGACGAGTAATTTAGTGAATGTTTTGAAGTTTAGCTTTAAACGTTTTTATTTTTAATTGTTATTAGGCATACGTATACTTAAACGTGAATTATATAAATATTTTTAAGGTTTGTATATCTCCGATGAAAACATATTTTGAAAGAAACCAATTTTTTTATGACTTGGATCGATAGGAGGATATAATATATGATCGTTCAGTATAGTTGCAAAATTCCTTAAGGATACGCTGTAATGTTAGCAAGGAAGCCAATATAGTCTTTATATCTGTCTTGCAGTGACAGGTCTGCTATTTCTATTAACAGGGTTGCCAATATACATTATGTTATTTTATGTATAAACATTCAAACACAATTATAAATTGTTAATGAATAAATGAAAATGTACATATAAATTTCTATAGTGTTGCTAATTAGGTAAACTGTTATGCTTGTCTCCGTACAAAAAATGTGACCGCTTACATCACACATCATAAATTGGGGCCTGTTTATCATACTATCAGTCTTCAAAGCGGCTAGGTAGTAAACCTCATTAGTCATAGAACTTATGAAGCCACGACACCTAATTTACGACGTTGGTAAGCCGTAAAGTGATGACGAAGTGCGAAGGAACTCTGGTAAATAAGCGTTTTTAGAACAATCTAAGGCTTTAAATCTGTTAGGATATTCTTAATGAATGGCAGATTTAAAAGTTGTAAATTAGGCTACCTAGTTTACTTAGAAAAGAGAGCGCATGTTGATGACAACATTTTATGACAATAAATAGGCTTTAGACAAAACAAATCGGTAAAAAATATTGGTCTTTCCTAGAATCAGGCACGCCTAGTGGTAAGTGGAGTATTATGATAATTGATCAAACGATTTGATATTTATTCTTTACGTATGTATTTTCTGTATTTATTCGAGCTGTTTACAATATTAATTCATAGAATTCAATTCAATTATATTATAAATAACATAAAATATTAATTATTTGTAATTATAATAAATTAAATATTTAATACGTGACTATTATATCAAACCGAATCATTCGACAACAGTTGAGTTATCGTGCCATTTTAAATCGAACTTCGAGAAGACTTTATTTGGCATTAAAATTAAATTATTTTTATTTCTCAACTATGCATATAATTTAATATACCAAAGCCGATATACAACTATCGTTTTTTATTGAAGTTGTAAAAGTTGACTCAATGAAACGAACCGCTTCTAGCCATTTAGTCTCGCTACTTGACATTTAAACGATATGCGTCTGCGCATTTGACAGACATACGAGCACGTTTTGAGCACACGGTCAAGGTGTTCCATTCCTAGCTTGAGCAAAAATATTTTGAGACCGGCGGAATGTTGCGAAAATTTTAGGAAATAATTTTACAAGCTTTTCTTTCAATGTCTATATATCTCCACATTTTGCTAGTTATTGTTAGGTAATAAGGGCCAGGTAATAAGGGGCTCGTCTATAACGCATCTTTCCAGGATTCGAGCTGTTGCTGAAATTACCCCAATCAAATCGAAACCGCTACTTTACTATGGCCAGCAACTAGACGCATACTCATGGCACAGAACCAACAGCTGTCATATTTAGAAGGTTCATTGTATTATAAGCAATTCGATTGATCAGAATGTTGGTACCGGAATAATTTCAAATCCATATTCTAGACAAGTCTATATTACATGAAAAGCCTCTCACCTCACCTCTAGCTAGAGATAATACATAGAGACCGATCTTTATATAATTATTGTCTTCTTTTGTCATCTCTATTTATTATGAGATGCAGCGATAACCTAGTGGCAAACCGTTGGACTGCCACGCAGAGCTCTCGAGTTCGAACCCAAGGCGCGCAGCTCTGACTTTTCGAAGTTATATGAGTATTAAATAGTTAATTATCGCTTGCTTTAACGGTGAAGGAAATCATCGTGAGGAAAACTGCATCTTTGAAAGTTCTCCAAAATGTTCTCGAAGATATGTGAAGTCAGTCAATCCGCACTGGGCTAGTGTGGTGGAATATGGCCTAAATCTTCTCACACTGAGAAAGGGCCCGTGCCCAGCAGTAGGACAGTTTAATACAGGGCTGATATTATTATATTTATTAGCGAACAAATAAAATCTGGAATCAGTATAATAAATTGTTATTTGTCAAATGTCACAATTAAAAAAGAAAGATTGCCTATATATGCTGCGCATTGAGAGTCTGTCACTTTAAAAGAAGGCCCATGTCCAGCAATTTAATTTACAGCAAACCCATAAATAAAGTACTTATGCAAATTGATCCTGAAAATAACAATAGCACCTTTAAATTTGCCGAATGCATGCAGAGACAGTTTCGCGACTTATCTGGGCATCGACCTTGTCACCATTATCGTATCATCCAGGGCATCTGTTAGCCTTGGGGCTGCACAATATGTTGCAACAGCACTTATATACATAAGTATGTATTATGTGACAGGAAAGTATAGAGACTGCATCATTGGTACCGTAGCGAAAGTTTAAGTTTATCCAAAAGCAGATGAGCCTTAATTTTGTCTGCATACTGAGTGAATTCACAAAGATATTTATATAGTTACTAGATTTTTTCTGCGACTGCGCTCGTGTAAATGTAGGTTAAGTTAGATTAGTAACATTATGTTTTTCTGGATGTTATGTACTCTATATCCTTTTTTGATCCCCTGAAAACGTGTATGCGAAATTATATGATGATTGGTCGAGTAGTTAAGGCGTAAGGATGTTTGTTACTCTTTCACGCAAAAACTACTAGACCGATTGCGATGAAACTTGGCATGTAGCTAGCTGAAGACCTGGATTCACACAAAGACTACTTTTTAAACCGATATTCTCGCGGGAACGGGCCTTACGTGGGTGAAACCGCGGGGAAAAACTAGTTTATAATATCGAGTAAGGCAGTTAGGATTTTCAACAGCTATAATATTTGATATACTAATGTGCTACAGTATTGAATTGGGTTTTGCTTGTAAAAGTAAGTGTAGAACAAATAAATAAAAATGTTTGCCATAGGCTGACCCTTCCCACACTCGGAAGAGGCCCGTGCCCGGCAGTGGGACAGATTAATACAGGGCTGATATTATATTATTATTATAGGTTTGGTTTCAATTGCTAGATTCAGGTTATTGGGTTTCACTCTTAGAAAATCATCAGCAGCTGTACATACTTTGGAAATGTGTCTGCTGGACGGCATGTGGGTAAAGCAAAGATAAAAATGTGTGTGTTATACATTATACAGGCTGGTGGTTAGAACAAAAAATCACAAACTATTCAGAATGATACGTGGATCGTTTATATTTGTAACAAAATACTAAGAAAACGCGAAATATACACCAATTGAATTCTAAGATACATATGTCTCAATAGATTACGTGTTTTAATTTCCATACAAATGGGGCTAATAGATGACAAAAAATTATTTAACTTTGTAATGTATACGCCTAAAGCGAGCCGACGACATTTATTGAATTAAATGGCACTTAATAAGTTACGGCGGCTATCTATCTTCTTGTCTTATAATAGATATGTCAGAATATATAGCACTATAGACTCTCCCCGTTTCCCCGTGACCATGGCTGCTGAAAAGCAACCGAAACGTCAGGGAAAGTGGAAACCTAAATATAAATAGTTTTAATAATTTTATTAGCTTAAAAGTTAGTAGTAGTGTAACAGTTTCAAAATTATGTAATACAGTGTTAAATAAACAACGGGATAATATCCGTATAAATGAGTTTAATTTCAATGTTTATATATATACATTCGCGTATACAGAAGACAATATTATGTAAGCCTTCAATATACCACGCTGTATAGGTATATTTTACAAACCGCAGCTGTAGGTAAGTAGGTACTAATAGATATAGCAAATGAATTATACAAACGAACGGCCTTGCCTTTTCTAGGAATAAAGACAGAAACCGCAACGGCATTAGGAACAACACACAGAATCTTAAACACACACATTTATTACACAATCACGTACGTAATTTAAATTTATTGTTTATCTGGAAACGAAGAAATCCTCGCGGGGAAACTTACCTTTAAAATAAAGTCAGGGCACGTCGAGTGTCGTCAATATGTAATTAAACATCAGCGAGATACATCATTACAGATGCCGATGCAACCTTTATATTTCTTTACAGTTTCTTGCTTTTTACAAAAAGACTACTCCCGCGTTAGAAATAAAGCCTGTGTTACGAGGAACTTTACAAACGTTCACACAACAGACAAAGAATACCCAGACTCGGAACAAGTATTTGTGGATCACACAATTTTTTTCTCCCGTTTAGGGACCGAACCCAAAACACTCGTGGCAGTAACAGTGGCCTGGCGATCGCTTAAACAATTACACCATCCGTGCTGTGACAACTAACATACATGCTTAGTGTCTCACCTACATCCCCGAAGGAATAGGCAGAGTAACATATATCAAAGCCACGTCTCACTCACTATGGTCTCACGTAAGTGGAGGCGAGCTTATTTAATAACATTGCTTGACCCGCAAATCAAACCCGAGACCCGGCATAACAGTCGCGTTAACTACCGCTGCGCTTTCGAGCTAGCCATAGGAAACAGAATCTATATTAGACACAGCGAACAATAAGTAACAAGTAGGGTTGCCAACATATTTGCGACGAAATATAGTATTTTAAAATAAGCTTGAACAATATATAGTATTTTGAGGAGAACAAAAAAAGACATTTATTTGTTACTGTTTTTTTTTTTTATTTGTTTGACGTTGTTAATTTGATCTAATGGACGAGTTAGAAACGGATTATGCACGATGAGTACGGATACATGCTTTCGCGTCAGTTATAAGTATGTAGTGAAGGAGCGTAGATACATAGATACTTTTTTTATATGAAGGTTTTTGTTTGTTGTTTGTCGTTGTTCAAATATAGCATGTTTGCATACTATATATTTCTTCAACAGTATTTAGTACGCAGACTGGAAATATAGTATAATATTATATATTATAGTACGATTGGCAACACCAGTAACAAGTGACCGCACGGATAGCGAATCAGTTTAAGTGCCTACACTTTTTCACTGCTAGTGCAGCGCGTGTGTGTTTATTAATTTCTTTTGAAGGTCCAACAACTTTAAAACAATGAGACATACTTAAGATACATGGGTTCGACCCACACATGGTTCAAATCTCTGTGTGATCCATAAATTGTTGCACGGAATCTAAACGTTCTTTGTGACCGTTTTTAGAATGTTTGTAAAGCCCCGTGACTATGAGATTAGCCCTAAACAATAGCATCGTATGCTTCATAGGCAACTGCATAAGTACATAATATACACAGTAATTATGTAATATATCTTCTACTGGCATACCAACACTGAACGGTATTTCCAGTCAACAGGTGACCTATAAGATGTGCTGTCGAACTTCTTAGTCACCGTACTTCACTGACTCATCATTGAATATGCACATCGGATTACGAAAGCGAATTATAATTCTGCACGCAGAAGTGTATCAACATGAATACGAGTTCTGAATTCAAGAATATGAAATCTCTGTGACTCAAATTTATTGCAAAGTGAGTCATTTCAAAACATACTTACTTATAAAAGTGTAACACATATAGTCGAGCGTTTATATCCCAAAGGAGTCTTTACTTCCAACCTTATAAGAGGTAAGCATATTGCCGATTACCGGACGTTTGGCGGCCTCGATGGCGTAGTGGTTAGTGTAGCCAACTGCCACGCCTGAGGTCGCGGGTTCGATTCCCGCACAATTCAAACATTTGTGTGCATGGACATGGATTTTTGTCTTGGGCTGGGTTATAATATGTATGTATTTACAAAAGAAACATATATATGTATGTGTATCCATTGTCTTGTACCCATAATACAAGCTCTGCTTAGTTTGGGCTAGACGGTGTTGTGTGTTTGTGATAGGATATTATATATTACAGTATCTACTGAGAAATTTCGGACTGAAGTCACTTTGCTCGGCCCTAGAATCAAGCTCTAGATCTCATGCACATCAGTCGCAATCCACTGTGCTACTGAAGCAGACACTTCGTGATAAATATAAGTAATAGCAGTCCTGTATTCAACTGTCTCAATGCTGGGCTAGGACCTCTTCTCAGTGTGAGAATATGCCATAGACCACCACGTTGGCCCAGTGCGGGTTGGCAGACTTCACATATCTTCGAGAACATTATGAAGAAATCTCAGACATGCAGGTTTCTTTACGATGTTTTGTTAAACGTTTACTACACATATAACTTCGAAAATTCAGAGACTCACGCCTTGGGATAGAACTCGAGACCTCTGCGTAACAGACCAACGGTCTCTCACTAGGTAATCGCTGCTAACGTGAAATATTCACTCGTAATTTTAATTAAAGTTTAACACCTGTGATCTGACAGACTAATCAACATGTGTTAACTTAAACACTTGTCAAGCGATTGGGTATGGCTGATGCAGTCAGTCAAATACGCCAGTTGATATGCGTTTGACAGTATGACAACTATCCTTTAGCCTTTCAGAAACTGGCGGTGAAACAAATACTATAAAATATGTTCTGCGTGTGATATTTGAAAGTGATAATTAAATGAAATTTATGCCTATAACTGAGATTTCGAAATAGACAGATCAATACGGCTGTATCGCCTCCCTACAAAATATTAGTTAGGTACCAAGAACAATGATCTTTATATTAAAATACTAACATCGTTATAACATTAGTTGATTCGTAAAAAACTCTACTACATCACTTCAAATGTGACCAGGAAATGTGAATGTGATCAGGAAATTTAAACTTAAACTGTCACTTTTTATCATCAGAAATCAATTCGATACGCTTGTTTTGCTTCGGCAATAAAGCAACTATATATTTGCTAGCCAGGGCATCCGGACAAATTACACTGTATCTTGACTCTACACAAATGTCGGATAATTGAAAAACAACTGGCGGGATACAGCAGTATAAACAATAAACATACATGACAATGTTAACAATATCAAAAAGCAAAAACTACAATGAAATCTTTTTAAATATATTTAAACCTTAAACATACTTTTAATGGAATCGGTTCACATCGTCATAGATTTGTTTAACAAGATTTTGAATGTTATCATGGCGATTGATCAAAGATGTTTACACGAACTAATGGTCCAATTATATTGTATAAAAACTTTGGATTTTTCATTATAACAAAGTAGACTGACGGAGTTACGATGAATATAACAAAGATGAAACGAAATTTTAAGTAATATTAAGAGCTAAATTGAATGCGTGAATATTAAAGCTAAAACGAATGACTGATACTTCTAATAGATATGATTTGCAAGTTAAGTAATGTTGTAAATATGGCGATTAATAAAAAGAACCAATAGAATGAAGTGGTTTATAACGACATTTCCAATATTCTAAAGGACCTGTTATTTGATTATAATAATGTAACTCAATATAGCTTCGAAAGCTATCTTAAATTATAAGATAAGTTAATATCTCACATATTAAGGCAACCGCAGGACCGATGAACCGAAGCCAAAATTCCTTCCTACCTACAGATTCTGGCTCCGAATTTGCCCGAAAGGTTTGGTTATTCAATTATTGTTATTATATTAAGCATTCCATAGAGCAACACAAAATTTTTAGAGCCTTATTTATTAATCATTTTAGAAGTAGCTAAGTAATCATTAGCCACTTTCAGCATTGAGTAGGTATTAGTTAAATAACAGTGGCGGGTCGTTGATCAAACATTAATCATTGATCAAGCACTTAAGAGCTATTTAGTTAAGAGGTAGCTAAGAATAAGTAAGCCTATTTTCATAAATAAGGCTGTTAATCGATAATCTATTGCGAGAATTTTTTTCTGAAGTGTGTGCGTATTTATTCAATATTTTAGTTTCGTTAAATCTTGTACGTTAAATGTAGTGCGCTGAGGGATTGTCGTAATGTTTTAAAGAGAAATATACATATGAAGTGTAGCAATAGTAAGCTCAAACCTTTCCCTGAACCTAGCAACTAACCTCAATGTAGCTTCAGTAACTTAGTAAACTCACTAACCTATATAGCCAGTTGCACTCACTGATCGGTAAACGATTAGCGAGGTTAAGCAACGTTGGTTGCGATCAGTCTATAGATGGATGACCGCTTAGTGGTATTTCATCTGAGCGTATCCGTGTTACGGAGGGCACGTAAAAGTCGGTCCTGGTTGTTGCCAAATTGACAGCAGTCGTTAAGCCATGTCAGAGGCTTACAACTCGGCTTGAACAACTCTTGACAACAAGTTGGCCACTAACCACACGAAAAGAAAGAAAGACGTTCATAAGTGTTACTTTGTGACCTAAATTAATAAATAATTTTTGACTTTGACTAAGGTTTAATCATTGTTATACTGAGAAAAGGCCTTTGCTAAGCAGTAGAACAGTTATACATAGACAGTATACAAAAATATATTTACTCTCGCTCTGGAGAGGTAGGCAGGAACTAAGGATTTACTAGCATTACATTATGATAATCGTACAATATATTTAACACCTAGTTCGTGTAATAAATTGCTGCTAAACGTTAATAATCACGAGTTGATCTCTGCTCCTTAATATCTACTGCACCTGTCTGCCAATGAAGGCTTCCTTTAACTTGGTATCTCTGCAAGATTTACACATAAAACGTGACTGAAATACGCATGTCTTTATTTATAAATGCATTTACTGGTCAGAGAAGGACCTGCGTTGTGGGTGGCATAGTTAATCTTTTTTATATAATATTGTCTTCTGTTTACACGAATGTTATTCATTGAAATTAAACTACTATATACGGATTTTATCGCGTTGTTTATTTAACACTGTACCTATTACATAATTTTGAAAACTGTTACACTACTACTACTATAGAATTTTACTAATTTATAAGCTAATAAAATTATTAAAACTATTAAAGCTATTTAGCAGCAGCAGCAGCCATGGTCACGGGGAGACTAAGATGGTAGTTGTCTCAATGTTCCAGTGTAGTTATTTCAAAGTACCCGAACAAATTTTTTCTTTGGTGTTTCTATTTACGCAGAATGAGCTCAAAGTACCATGAAGTCTAGCTGTGGTTTGCTTCTTCTTGGGTTTCACTATTTGAATTACTGGATCCCAAGCTGGTGGTACATTCCAACCATCTTCTCTATTGAAATTGGGATGTTTTTCGATTTCAATAGCCTCGCGAAGCACCCTGGGGAGGAATCGGTGTTCTTTAGCGAGAATCTGTAGTTTGTCTTAAGATAGATATATTTTTTAATTGTTTGTTGGACCGATTATTAAAACTTCCTATAAATACAATTACTGATTTATTATATTATAAATCTTGTATCCATATTTCAAAACTTAAGTAGGATCTAGGGGGCCACATCTAGAAATTAGTTTTGAAAGTCGCCGATATTGAAATCTACAAGGAGGTCCATTATAACACACTGTTGTGAATAACAATCATATGGCCATCGGCAATGGAATAGTGATACGACGTATGTCGGCGTATAACTGAAGATCAAAAATCGCAGAACATCCATTATTTTATTCGATTATATTATTTTTTTGTTAAGTCGAACCTGGAATGTGGATATTCTCATTACCATGTACATATTTCGACGAATTACGGATTACGGACGTATGCCATTCGCTTTGTAAACTACAATATAAAAATAGTTAACCTATGAGGTTTCGAACCCAAAACACTGACAATGACCACTTAAACCTAACGCTGTACTTACAATCAAAACTTAACCTGACCTTATGATTCTATTTGTATCTATTGTAACTTAACTCTAGCAAAAATATCTATGTACAAATACTTTGAAAACAAAGATAATTATTACTCTTAAAACTCAAACCTTTACCACTAGCCAGAACTAAAACATCTCTCAACAATTTATTAATATTATGATTCGTAATCTCATTATTAATAGGTACCTTCCATTTCCGTGCACGTATGAAGTGTTTTATAAATACATAATTACAGTTTGACTGACCCACATGCGAGGTGCATGGGTGCGTTATTGCACCCGGTGATGCAACATGCTCCGGGGTGCATTTCTCTTCCTAGTAACTGGATACCACGAACACCTTGTGTTTATCTCTTTGATCTGTGAAGCAATGTCATGGAATGATTTTGTTTGATTGCATTGCAGCTGTCTAATTATTGCTTGGTTATTTATCACGGTGGTATTTTTGGTAGTTGTTTTTGGTTTTTATCTAACCAGGGTGGTAAATAAACATATAACAGTCCGTCAGTGGTTAGATCAGTCAATGAGAACGAGAATGGAATTTGGTGTAGGTACACCAAATTTCATTCTTGGAATGTTTTTGCTGTCTGCGTATGACGCAAGGATTACTGGATGGATATCGAATAGGCAGCAGGTCTTCAAAAGTCTGTAGCTCGGCTTATTGTAGGATAACCAAAAGACTGTTTGCTGTTATTCTTCTTTAAAGCTTTTACTAGTTATATTTCTAGATTATAGCAAAGTACCTGTGAAAAGTATAGTGCTTCCATAAGGAGCCTGGAATATCTATATATTAATATGCGAAGAAAAAACGACGTAACCAATTCTTAACAAATACTTGGTATCGCCTAGTACTCGGTCGTAATAAATAACGTATTTATTTAATTTAAGCTTTCTGCTCTTATTCTCCTTATAAACTTTAACTACACCAAATCTCATACTTCTTCATGTACTCAATATGCTTAAAGATGCAAAGCCGTGAACAACAGCTGCTTAATAAAATATAATTTACGTCAAGAAGTTACTTCATATATTAACTACATATAATTAACTCACATCACCAACTCATCTAAGTTGATCTAATCTAGCGTACACTAACCGCAGTTTAACAGCTATCAATCAAACGGACGTTTAACCTGACGTAATGATGTCACACCGCTAGATGAATGAACACGTTCGTTCACAATCTCGCTCTTGACATTCACGCGTTCGTTCAATACTCATACATCACTTTGAAGTTATGTCGATAATTTAATTAATTTAGGTATCTCGAGGTCAATTATTAAGTTGTTTGGGTTCATTGTATGTGTATGGTTGGTGTCAAATATAATTTAATTATTGAAGGAGATACTGGTGATGATAGTAAACTATGTTTATGTAATGTAATGTTTGTTGAGAGAAGTAGCAGATACAATATCAGTAAAAAAATACATAGCATCAGGTTTCAACTGTATTGCTGAAGGCATAAGGGTAGCAAACTCATATTTTGTTATGTTGCTATATTGAGGCGCAACGTAATAAAGAGAGCTTTTTCTTCTTCTTTTCGTGTGGTTAGTGGCCAACCTGTTGTCAAGAGTTGTTCAAGCCGCCCGTAGGCCTCTGACATGGCTTAACGACTGCTGGCAATTTGGCAACAACCAGGACCGACTTTTTACGTGCCCTCCGAAGCACGGAGACGCTCAGATGAAATACCACTAAGCGGTCACCCATCTATAGACTGACCGCACCCAAAGTTGCTTAACCTCGCTAATTGTTTACCGATCAGTGAGTGCAACTGGCTATGTGCACTGTTTATAAGGAACAGTTCAATACTTCATAATTTCACTGGTATTTTCTCGCAGAAAAGTCAATAAACTTAGGAACTCAAACCAGTCCCTCGCAATTCGCATTAAGCATGTTCAACCGATTGAACAAGGCAGTGGTCATTTTTATTATATGAAGTAGAAGCAGCTCGTAAAATCTGAATTTTCGTATGTAGGTAATATGAATATCGGATCTCTTATATCAATCAAGAGTTGGCCATCTTGAAATACTATTGAAATATTTCGATATTTTTTCTTTGATCTAACAATATATTTATCCTTTCAATTGGAATTTTCTCGACTCCCTATGAGATACCGGCCTACTTAAAAGAGCGTATGGTATTTTCATAGACCAATAGGAACGAGATGCCTATACAAAGACGAGAATTTTTAAAAAAGATCAAATTAAGATATGTAGGTTATGTTTAAACAAAATATTATAGAGTGTCTTTTATAACATTTTTTATTTATACGTTATGTGTAGTATAACTGACGACTGTCTATTCTCGAAGAAATAGGCTTACTTGATACCCACATTACAGCGTTTTTTTATTGCCATTGGCGGCAGACGAGCGAGCGGCCCACCTGATGGGAAGTGGTAACCGCTGCTCATGGACTTCAGCAATGTCAGGACACAGCAAAGCCACTGCCAACCGTGAAAAAAGAAAAGCTGTTATCATTTAGGTCTCACATAAAAAGAGAGTGTGATGATTGTCGTCTACTGGTTGTCTTTTCAAAAGAAAATGCGCGCGTAGTGTGCTATATAAAGATCAAATATATAACCGCATTCTGCTAAGTGGAGTAATATGTGATCAACATTTTTAAAAAGGATACAATATTGAGATAGTCCATTAATGTTTGTACTGACAATTTATTTTTCTTTTTCAGGTAATTCATCTAATACTACAAATAAATCTAACGAAAACAGCTTTAAGCCTGCAATATTCATCATTGTGGTAAGTTATAACTTCGTAAAAAGCTGTAATCGGGCTGTTGGATGTTAACGCGAAGGTTTCGAGTTCAAATCATCGGCATAAATAAATATTTTTCGAAGAATCATTTAGAATATTTCTTTAGTAGTTAAAACTTGCAAGTCCGGCTGATTTCTCCATTATTCTTGAACGTATTAAAGTCTGCTAATCCACATTTAGACAACGCAGTGATGATGGCCTAAGTCGTGAATTATAGTGAATAATATAATTATAAACAAATAAAAATAAAACGGCTCCTCTTTATTTTTTAAACGAGTTACTCACTATCTAAATAAGTTCTATACTATGAAGGACTATACATAAAAAGTAAACTAAGCCCTAAGAGCTAACACTTAAGGATGATATAAATGTTGCGTGTGTCGAACCCATTACATTCAACGCAATCATTGTGTCAAGATGACCTCTTAAACCACTGCGCAGTCTGCCCATGCTTCAGCATATACATATGTATCTTAATAGCAGGTGTGAAAATAGTGTAACGTGTTTTATCTGAACGTTTAATTGATCCCTTTCTCCTTACCTTCGAATATTTCAACCTGGTTTATTATTGGAAAACGTAATTAAGTGTACCTTTAAGCTTATCGGATTTAACCCGAATATATTATGAAAGTGCCACTGGCATTTGCGGATTTTGAAGCTAAGTGTGCGGTCACACCGTGCGTGGATGTTCGCTTGTACCTATGTCCTTTTTCGTGTTAAGGAGTACTAAACCTCCTAATTTATAAAGTTAAAGTGATCGTAATTTGTAAATCTGAGGTAAAATACATATTTTTGGGGAGAAAACAGACACAACACAAGTCATAAGATAACATATAACGAGCTGCTGTTTCTAATAATAATAACGTCAAGACTTAATTTCAGTCACGGCGGCCAATCTCAATAGAGACTGGCCATCTGCGCAGGAGTTATTATAGTGCACCAGAATGTGCGCAAACATAAGAGCACTCTCTGTTCCCTAAGTATCATGATCCGATAGGACGGCAATCTGATATGACCGGAGAAAGATTAAGCGCAGGATAACGGTTTAACGTGCTTTACGACCCTAGATTTACTTTTAGCCTTCAAGTTGTAAATAGGTATACATTCGCCAAACATTGATCTTAATACTAGTTCATACAGATTTTTAGGCATATAAGTTAGTTAAGTTAATGCTTGGCATAAGATGATATCGCCAAAACGACAGATAAATATCAAATATACCTTATATTTATATCGAAATGTCTTATTATCTAAATATAGTGTATTTTGAAATGTACGGTTAATCTACCAAAATTATGCTAATAGCTAGATTTTGCCCGCGGTTCACGCTTATATCAATTTTCTATTCTTCTATTTCTAGCTTTAAGGTACCCTGTGTCCTTTTCTGTAGTCCTGACAATGTGTATGCGAAATTTCATGATGATCGGTCGAGAAGTTAATGCGTGAAAGCGTAACAATTATAATGAGGAAAGATTTGGCTTTTTGTACGTTTTTTTTTAATTTTAACAACAACCGATCTTAAAAAATCTTAAACCATTGGAAAGCTATATTACTATCAAGTAATATAGGCAACATTTTATTTAAAAGAAAGTAAACAATACTTTTTTTAACTAACCTAACCTAATCTACTTTTCGTGAGCAAAGCCGCGGGCAAAAGCTAGTATAATATAATATCAAATCCTATATAAATAGGATTTGATATTAATACATTGAATACTCATAGAATTGCGAACATCATTAAAGTTCATTATAATTATGTCCTCAAGTCTCTTAAAAACATGACATTACAATTTACCAAGTAAGTAAGTAGTACCTACGTGTAAAAACACACATTCGCGCGTTAGTAGAATAAAAAGGAATGTATGAATTATTACGTCTGATGTGGCCGCACACTTATTCCTTTTACACGTTGAATTTCTTAAGACATTTACAGATCTCATTGTCGATGTCAATTACTTTCACCGCTCTTGGCTGTAAGGAATTAAATACCTGTAATTGTACACTGCCAAGGAATTTAAAAGAAATCGGATTCATATGAAGCCAATTTATTGTATGCATACATTGAGTAGGAACGTACCTGCTTTTTTTAAAGCTAGGCTGTTTCTTTCCCCAGATCTCATGGAAAACTTAGTGTACGGTACTTAAATCATCTTAGCTAGTGACGATCACTGCTCAAATTCTGCAGTTGCTACCAGTGATTGTCACCAATCACAACAGACTGATAATTTTAATATCTCGTTTAATTTGATATTGAATATTCGATGTTAACGTAAATTAATATTTTAATGTGGATTCATAATGTTTTCGAGTACTTCGATAATCCGCTCGGTGACAATCGTGCTCCGACTAGTGCACATAGGAATTTAGAACGCTAACTTTAGTTACAAACTAAGCAATAAAGTAGATGCCCATGTACATTGTTTTACACACAATTCCTACTCACATGCTACAGACGATTCTAAAATGGCATTCATAGTTTTAAAATCAGATGTATCTCAATTACTGTCCTTATTCTAGGCAGTTGCGAAGTACAGGTTGACAGACGAAAAGGCTATATAGCCAGGTAGCTTATTACACAATTCTGTGGTATTTTAGCGAGCTCTCGTCACTACTTGGCTTGGCTCCAAATAATACAAGCACCTGACGTCACGAGTAGGTACTTAAAGTTCCTCAATTGTTACTTTATGTCTAAAATTAGCAGTTGTTCAACCTGAGTAGGATAATTACTATGGTCGGTTTTCGTGCAAAGTGGATATTTTTCTCCTTTACTTAACCAAGCTGGCAAAATACAAACTGTCTGATGGTCTAGCACGTCCCCGAAGCTATAAAAAGTGAGTAGTTATGATGCCGCAATAGACGAATATCAAGGTCTCGAGACCCTACTTGCCTCTGAAACACTATGTTACATTATGTGATAGCACGCGTCAATCAATCATACTATTGTCAAAGGATTAGTTATTTTATTCATTTGCTTTATTAAGTTCCAAATCTTAAAAACAAGTTACGCTCGAAATAAAATGTCAACGTAACTGCATGACTTTGGTTCAGGTGGTCATTTTGCTTCTGCTCGTATGCCTAGTGTCCTAGATTCGATCCTACCCAGCACAATATTTTTATTTATTTATTTAAGGATTTCTAACAAAGGAATATTCAATAACATACATTATAAAGCAATAATAAAATTCTTAGCGTGTATAGTCTCTCAATTATAGGAAACCACAGCTTGCAAGTTAAGTACAACTAAACTAACAAACTTAATTAAAGAAATACAAACAAAACATAAAAACATAACATTTTTAAACATAAATTTCTGCATGTAGTGTAAACATTGGAGAAAACAATAATAGCTAATTGGATAATAGAGTTATAGAGTTGTAACTCTATTATTTTTATGATTGATAGATAATTGCGCCAAGTGTGAGTTTTCATCGTATCGAATGATTTAACGTTTTTAAAGTCCTTAGGTACAGACACAGGGAGATGGTTACCTACGCACTTCCTTAAAAGGAAATCGTACCAAAAATTGACCCGTTGACGTTGCTTGTAATTCATACGATTTCGTCATCAATGACTCATCTAACGTCATGTTATGTCATATAAAATACGTTATGTGTCACCGTTATTTAAATAATTATATAGTGATAACTTAATCTACATAACGTTTCCGTTTCTTCAGCAATGCGGGCGTTGCCTACAAAATAATGCATGGGATTGTACTGCTCTCACTAAATAGGTATGCAATATATTTTAAGTAGCTAATATTTAAATATGCTGCATATGTTACTATTTTTATTTACAAACCTTTTTTCATCTACATATACAACGTGCAAAATATTAAACGCACTTCCTGAAAGTACTTTGTTCAGAATCGGCTACTGAATCCATTTCTGACATTTTAATATAGGTATTTTTTGTCCTAAAATAATTAAAACAACGTAAATTACAGTCATCTTTTTCTTTGAACAGTCGAAATAAATAAAAATGTTTCATAATTCAAGGTAATAAGGTTTTTTATGGAATAAAGGCAATAATGTTAGATTTATTGTAATACACCCCATACTATCAGCGCACAATAAGGAAAACTAATTCGTTAAATTAAAATATTTAAGTACATATAAGTAACATTTTAATGATTATATTATTATTACGATTTAATAATCTAATTGGGGTGTTTGAGGTTGTGCGTTACATCCGTGACACCCTGTATTTAGTAACACAGCAGCTTATATTCCTATGGGAAAATGTACTATATAATATATTGTAATTAATTCCCAATTGAAAAGAGTGACCATGAATTCCTAGCCTGCTTCTTTTTATGACAGCTCTACTTCTTTAACTAGCTTTTCTTTTCAGTATTCAATGATTATTAACTGTTTAGTTTTTATATTTAATAATTAATTGACATATCCAAACAATTTTCGAAATTATTTTATGGATTTCATATATTGGAATTTGAAAAAAAAATATGGATCTCTCAAAACTTGAGTTCTTTGAAACTGGCCGTATTTATACACTTGTTCGGTATTGCTATTCCAAGGTTACAATGAGATGCTCGAGTAGTAAATTACTCACTTATTACACATCGTAAAAGAAAATAAGTTTTTAATGTGTCGGCTACTTGACTTAGCAAGTGATTATTCATGTCATCATTATAATGGATTAGCTGTGGTTCGTGTCTTCATAATCGTATAACAACGACCAGTCTAAGTAGATCCCTCGGAGCTACGGATTCGCATAATAATAATGGACCAGTCATAAAAACTGATTTATAAAATGTATTCAACTGATTTAGATATTTGTTGTAATATTTTTGTTGCTATTTGTCTGTGGCACATAGCTTAGTTTCAGTATTTGAGCCGTACCTACTCTTAAGCTGGTCATCTTTCCAATCATTTGGATGTTTGGAATAGGAATGTTTTTCTCGGTTGTTCAATTTGGTCACTTCCAAGTCATATTTTTATTTGCTCTGTATAAGAAGAAAGAAAGAAAGAAAAAAAGAAAATCGTTTATTTGCCACAGAAACAGTACAACATAAAAAATTAAAAATAAAATACGTAAATACAGGAAATAACAGTTTAGTATAGTTTAATAGTCGTCCATTTTTGCCATTTTAATACACTTCTCTAATTCCGTGTTAGAATGTCTTTCATCCTTTCACACATTGACTACCCTATAGGAAATGCTTTTTGTATTTATAGACTTTATATTTCGGTCACCGGTAACCGTTATGGTGTTTAAAAGGTTGACACCACACATTAAACAATTTTAATAGCTTGTTATAAGGACGTTGTTAATAATTTGATTGATAATGCGATACCTGTTTTATCTGGTACCGGTGCTCAGTTAAAGTTCATTGTACAGTTATTGGTATACGCGTAATGGATATATGATATTTTACATACGCTAAATCAATGTTTAATAGTAATATATGCTAATGCAAAAGGATTTATTATACCATGGGATCTAACGATATGTAAACATATCGTGTATAAAATAGTAAATATCATTGAAAAATCGTAACTAATATTATAAATGAGAATGTTTACTAACTAATATTATAAAGTTTGTTTGTTTATTACGCTTTTACACCTTAACTATTCGATCGATTATCATAAAGTTTCGCATACACGCGAAATTTTATGTCGGAAAATGTTTAGTCGGAACCCGTTGGTCCCCTAATATTCGTCCCCCAAAATAAAAGTTGTAGATTCGGCACCTATATAGGTGCCCATTGGTCCCCTGATAGGAGACCAATCAATATTAATTTACACTCGGCGTAATGGCAGTGTATAGGCGACCACATAAACCAATAAGCCTGCCTTACGTAGCACTAACATCATAGTTGGCGAAATTTGGGTGAAATACATCTCTGCCTACCCCTCCGGAAATAAGACATGAGACGACAACTGACATGATTAATTATAAGTAACTAGCTGACCCGACAGCCGTTGTCTTTTCATCTATACAAAAATACATTTTACGTAATTAAATTCAATATCAAAACGACAACCAATTTTATTAAAATTTTTGATATACCACGCGGCTTTTTCGCAAAATTTCGTTAACACTTACCTTCAAATGACAATTACGAACATAACAAAAAAAAACACAGCCAAGTCGGTCGAGCCGTTCCTAAGTGATACTCCGTCATACATGTGGCAATTGATTTTTATTTATTTAGATTACGACAATGTCTCGTGGTACGTTAAGATGTTTCTTTTACTTTTAATATACATGTTTAGAACAGTTTGCTAAATTGCCAATGGGATTGATGACGTTATAGGAAACACATTATCAATTTTATCAGAACATGATTTATTCGTTCGCAAGATAAATTTAGAATGTCTGGTTTTGCAGTACAGGGCTAACATTTCCAACCGAACTAAAGACAGTAGCTATAAAAAATAATGTGACTGTGTGACTGGAGGTTAGGCTGGTTAGGTTAAATTAGTAACAGTTCTTTTTCTGGATGAAAGGTAGGTACCCTATGTGGTTTTCTATTTCATGTTGATCGGTCGAATAGTCAGACGTAACAAACTCACATTCGCATTTATAATAGGTATTAGTTAGGACTTTGCCAATAAAATGTTCCCATACAATGTCCAAAACTTAATATATATAAATAATAATAATAATATCAGGCCTGTATTAAACTGTCCCACTGCTGGGCACGGGCCTCTTCTCAGTGTGAGAAGGTTTAGCCCGTAGTCCACCACGCTGGCCTTGTGCGGGTTGGCAGACTTCACGTATATTCGAGAACATTATGGAGAACTCTCAGACATGCAGGTTTCCTCACGATGTTTTCCTTCAAGCAAGCGATAATTAGCTATTTAATACGCATATAACTTCGAAAAGTCAGAGATGCGCGCCTTGGGTTTGAACTCGAGACCTCTGCGTGGCAGTTCAACGGTTTCCCACTAGGCTATCGCTGGTATAAGAAAATTTAAATAATTTAGATGAATTAAATTTTCTAAAATAAATCGAATTCTTAGACGTGGATTACCCGGCGTTAACTGGACGGTACTTAACCTAAAACTTATTCAGTTGACGCGGATATTAGTGAAGCATAACACGTAACCAGTGTTTTCTATAAATAAAAAATACTTTCGTACATATCCTGGTTCTCAATTAGACTTACGGCGCCTAGGAGGTCGTTGAACAAATAACAGTAATGGAAATCTATGGTTAGACATCCTTCGGCATAAAAAATACAAGCGTTCTTCCGATGAATTTAAAGTCTGGTTTTAAGCTGAGCGAGTCCCTGAGGCTAAACATGTTTGGGTGGACAAAAAATGAGCATACTGAATAGCACGTGCGAATGGATTCAAGTCGAGATTGATGCCTCGCTCTGTCATGTTTAAGTGCGGTTATTTTGATATAAAAAAATGACATTTGCATTTAGTTTCTGTGTCCTCTATTACGATGTAAATAACTGTTCAAAAGCTTATGTTTTAAACAATACATACTTACAAGAACTTTACTCTGTGCAATATGATTAAAAACAAACCTTATTTTATAGTATTAAATAAGTCTAATTTTGTTTGTATCATTTTATATTTTCAGTGTCCCCAATTTTATATATTATTCTGGAGCGGTCTGTTAGCGTGCTTCAAAATAACTTCATACTTACTTCAAAACATACACAACTATCACCCCAGTCTGGCTATGGATGCCATATCATCACCTCAGCCGAAAGATGTCCACTGCAGGACATAGGCCTATAACTGCTGAATATTCAGCATCTATACCTATAAAGGTACATATATTTCTGGAAATTTAGAGTAAAAATAAACCTATTAACTCTTCATTCTAAAATATATCTAGATTTCTTTTTAAAGACAACGCACGCACCAGGAATAATTCCTGTGAGACTTTACATACATTCAAACAACGGACACAAAAAAACACCCAGACTCGGAACAACCATTTGTGGATCACACATAGTTTTGTTCCGAATAGGATTCGAACCCACAACACTCGGCGCTGTGGCAGTGACGAAACGGCCACTTAAACCTCTACGTCATCCGTCACAGTCATATATACGTTTAAAACGTTATATTGTTCTGTTCCGCCAATTTCACATAAAAATAATAACGTAACTGACTTTCGTATTTATAATATTAGCAATAATACGATCATAATCGTTGTGTACCATTTAATTCAAATGCTGCCTAATATCAAACCACTCCAATTCATAGGCATTTAACCGTTTCAAGCAAAATTAAAAATACCATACTAAATTAACTTCTATAATATACCCGACATTTATTATCAAAATGACTAAATAGCGTGAAGCACTAATAGTTATATTAGTTATTGGCAACATTCTGATACAAGAGATAGCTGCATTGACCCCGGAACGAACGGGATGGCTGGAAAATTACACAGATCGTACCCAAGTACCGTGTTTAGGCGTGATGCGAAAACATGTTTCATTCATACATTGATTATAGGCAACGGATATTGTTGCTCAGAACCAGACAGTTACAAAGTTGATGCAAAATTAATTTCAATTCAAGACAAATTTGCCGTGGTTGATTTCACAAACGAAGATGTAAGTGATCTTTTGATAATCATTCCGAATCTAAGTAACATATGGTCTGATAAAAAAAAGGCCGGCTCTTTTAGTGACCATAGAAAGATGAAGACAGATATATGGCATCGGGTTTTACATGATATTATAATGATACTTCTAAAGGGGCTGATGGCACGCCCTTTATCTGTTACTGCAAATCAAATTAAGGTCCTATGACATGGAAATTTATTTCATATAATAATATTATATTTAGCTATATGGAGGTATTTATATATCATATAACCATATCTAGACATAATAAAAAAGGCACTCTGTCTAGACATACAGTAATTAATTAAGAAAATTAGTGTCACAGTGTTGTAAATAAAATATTATAATTAAATATCTACATTAGTTGGAGCGTCATATATTTAGTATGAAGGTTAGATTCCAGATATGTGATGTACAATAATAAATTTGAAAAGATAAGATTTGTTTGCATAATTTAAAAGTTGTATGCAAATACATACAAGTTAAATTATTCAGGGATCCTTATAAAGCCAAACCGACTGAAATATGGCTGCAGCGTGTAGCTTCAAAGACGAATAAAATACCTTTAGAACAGCAAAACAAAATAAACAACCTAAACTGAGAATTCCAACCACAGTTCTAACACTCAAAGATATATCAAATATGGAGACAAAACAATCCCATTGTGCTGAGCTCGGAATTCAAGCATTCAAATCATAATGTCATCGAGATAAACCAAATCTAGTTTTAGCCTAATCCAAAAATATTCGTTGCTACAAAAACTTGTCGCGAATGCAAATTGTTGAACTTCATCATACCGGTTTTGACTCGCGGAATTATTTGAACAAAAACTATAATGGAACACACTTTTAATTGTTGTATGCTTGACCGTAATCATAGGGTCATGGTCAAATATTCGTATAAGAAGTTTGTTTTTTCATACATATTATTTAGGTAATCTTCAGAGCAGTTTATTTGGCTAAAATTCACTACCTATTTATGTCGTTCTGAAGCAGTAACATTACTTTTAGTAAAAAGACAAGTTCTGAATCAGATTCTCATTCCTATGTCGCGGGGGGCTTTACAAATATGTAAAGAACGGACACGAAGTACACGCAGACTACGGGAAAAATGTTGGGATCATCTAAATAATTTGTCCCTTCACGCGGCGACAACGGTGAGGTGGCCACTTGCCCGTTATACCATCCGTGCATTGAAGCTACTAAATAGTCACCGTGCTTTGGAACAGTGCTACTGACTCTTTGCATTTTGACTCTTTAACTGTTCACAAATTAGTTTGTCTAGACGCATTCGTCTCACGCATATAGAACCTAGATAAGAGCCTCATCAGATATATCCCAGTAACATCTTATTATGAAGCGTCTCCTATCTCCGTGGCGCAGCGGTAGTGAATGCGACTGCTGTGCATGAGGTCTCGGGTTCGAATCCCGGGTCGGGCCTACATAAAGTTATTGGGTTTTTCTGTTAAGAAATCTCAATAGCAGCTCGGAGTTAGGAAGTTGGCGCTGTCCTTTTAGTCATTGTAGCTGGAAAAAAAATTCATCATTTCATCGACACAAACATTTATCATCCATTAAACAAACAGCATTTCCTTAACGAAATCAGAATGACAAGCAATAAAACTTCTCACCACATTTATAACCTTAATGAAGTACAAAGTTAAAGTCAAAATGTGAAGCTGTCGTTCGCGTGACCATCGTAATGAAACAACTAGTATATGGGGGATCCTCAATTATCCTAACGGCTGGTTGTTTAACCGATGTTATCTCACTCGCCCCTTAATTCCGTGTGACGGCTTCTTATTACTGTTTAATGGGATTTTTAACTTCACAAATTAGGTAGCTGGCTCGTGTGAAGACACTTGTTTATTTTTTATGACGGTGAACCCCTTGGTTTTACGACTGCGTGTTGTCAAAACGTATATTTATCGAATTACTAGCTTCGGCTCGTGGATTCACCCTCGTGAATCCCATGGGAACCAGTATAAAATGATGTAACCTGTCTTCATCCAGAACGTAGTCTATCTCTGTGCCAAGTTTCATCTAAATCCGTTTCGGTGTTTACGGTGATCGAGTAACAAACATCTTCACGAACTTTCACATATCTACAATACTAATATTATAAAGAGGTAAAGTTTGTAACTTTGATTGTTTGTTTGTAAGGCCTAATCTTAGGAACTACTGGTTCGAATTGAAAAAATCTTTTAGTATTGGATAGCCCATTTATCGAGGAAGGCTTATAGGCTATATAACATCACGCTACGACCAATAGGAGCGGAGCAGCAAGAAAAATGTTGCAAAAAGGAGAAAAATTCTCTTATATGAAGCAGACGAAGTTGCGCGGGTCAGTTAATTAAATATAAGTGTGAATAGTGACAGTTGAATTGAATTTCTAGTTGTTTTAGTTATTAGTCATAACGTAATGTTTATTTGATTCAATATTTTAAATGCAACGCATCTGCTTTAAACAGTTATCAATGATCACTGTTTTATTTTGTCATTTATAGTTCAATAGCAGAATGGATTTTGATATGATCACAAATTTCTCCGTCAGTACGAAAAGTTGTCGATATCATCAATACCAATGTGTTGATGATATCGACAACTTTTTATCATCGTCTTCTGTCATTCATTCTGATCACTGGATCAATGATGATGATGGGATATAGGTAATGACATTTAAAACGTCGTAACGACTGGTATAAGCATCAATTGCTACTAATAATATGTATTTGACGGGCAAAACTTATACATCGGCATAAAATACATTTAATATTAATTAACAACTACAAAAATATTTGTTCAAAGTTTCGATTTCTTTCTTTTTGTGTCCCGGTAAACATGACAAAAATTTAAATAACTCACACAATAACTATAATATGTGAATTACACAAGATTTTATTTTATGGAGATCGAACATACAAGATTCATCGCACTACCAATGTTCAATCGATCCCTAAAACCAGTGACCTATTCTGTAGGCAAGTATCAAGATTAAGAAAATAATTAACATATATTAAGAGTTTGAATGTTACTACTTCAATAGAGACGTTACATCTGTAGTGACATCATTAAGTCAAGTGTCTACCATTTCGTTAAGCCATCACGAGTAGGTGTTCAAACCGTGTGGTCTAAGGGACCGCCCTATCATTACCGTGGGTGTCGTATATGGCAGCTAATAGAATTTAGACGGATGCTTCGCCAGTATACGCTGATAACATCAACCGACCACCTACGGCCATATCAAATTTCAATCCTAACTGTTCTATAGAAATGCTGTACAGTATATTTCGAACAGATTTGAGTGCAATTTACTGATTGAGATGTATTTGAATAGGTAGATTTTTGAATAGGCGATCCTATTTATCTTTTCGAAAGCTTTTACATCAAACGGAAGGTATCAATCATTATTTGCTCGCATTCAGTGTTCAGTTATCCTTGCAATTGCTAGGGGCGATCGATTAGTAGCGTTACCATGAGTTACTCACGTAAGCTTGATGGCGAGAAATAAATATATTTTTTTACTTACAGCAACTTGCAGTACCTGATAAAACTAATCGGTAATTATATGTCTTTTTCTAAGTACAGTTTATTTATACTATCGATTGACTTTGTGCAATGTTATTGAATTATTTCGTTAGAAAATGTTTAGTGATAGCACTGGATCTGGCAATGTGTCCGGTAAACGTAATAATTTGATATCAATAACATGGGATTTTAAACATAGCTGCGCTTCGACGACGTATCACTTGGATCTATATAATCATGTACAATGATTTGTTTCAAAATTGAATAAAATGCCATTTATTTTAGAAAGTAATAATATATAATTGCTCAACTCTCCATATCCAGAGTTTATATTGTAACTATTTATTTCGAATCGTAATCAAGGGTCGAATTTTATTCATCGACAACTCATAGGTGCGCTGCAGTACACCTGTTTTCCGGTACTTAATAAAAGATGTTTAAAGAAATGATTAAATTGCGAATTAAATTGTAAGGCGGGGATATACATTGGACGGACAGTGGTAAATTATTACAATTTATCATCGCAACTGTTCATGTTTTGCAGTCTATTTACAAGTGTGGATGGTTATTAATGGTTTTGGCGAGGACCATGTTACGGAACATTCTACATCCCGTGGTTTATGTCATATTCAGATTGTTGCAGGAAGTAAATCAATGAATAATTTGCTCTAAAGCTTTACAAATGTCTCAGTTGGAATATGTATGACAACTTCCTTTATTACTGGTCTCAGCGCATTCTCGATTCCTTGCCAAATCCTTTAATTCTCTATATGGCTCTACATTAACTTTCTATTCCTTTTATTTGATTTGCGTTCTTTCTTTTATGGCTACCTCTTTCTCTTGGCATTTATTTTACGTCTTTAAAATTGGTAACATCGTTTTCGTATTTAAATAAATCTAAATGCATTCTTTCATTTTCATCTGCTTTTCTCTATTTGTGCCTGTTCTCAATATTTCTTCATTACTTTTTCTGTCCACATACCAGATTCTAAGTAGTGGAGTCTAAGTCATAACATCAAAACATTCTCATCATAACCTTCAAATATAATTCAAGTTCTAGTTATAAAACCAGAACGCGCAGTCTTGAACACGAAAAAGGTACATCATATATCTATGCTAAGTCATATGTAATGAGTTGTAAAACATTTGACATTCGTCTGGCGTCCGCACCATCGTTTTGCATAACTTAGACAAAATTTGTATTCAAATTGAAATTATAAATGCCTTTGTTACTTCGAGAATCGTTTTTGTTTATAGAAAATTTTCTGTTTTCCCCTGAGCTGTTATTGTGTTTTTAAAATTTGTTTATCTTAGAACTCTGTTCGAAGACTTGGGTTGTTATTATACAAGAATCGATTACGTTTTGTAATGAATTTCTGCTTAAGGGCGTCGTATCGTTCAAATTTGTATAAAAGCTTATTATGATAAACGATTGGCCCAGTTTGGTATCAGTGTTTGAGTTTATTAACTGGATGAAAGATTGACGATTCTCTCTGATGAACTTAATATGTAGTAGAGTAAGACCCTGCTAAAGAGTCGTGATGTCGTAAAATTTTCCTTATAAATAATATTCTAGTACTGTTGTTGTTTTTGCTTCTGTTACAATATAATTGGCTGCCCGAATAGCGTATGTAGTGGTTCAGATCGTCAACTCGTGTATAAAAATCCTATTTATAATATTATAAGTGCGAATGTATGTTTGTTTGTTACGCTTTTACGTCTTAACTACTCGAAAAATCATCATGACATTTCGCATACACGTTGTCAGTGCACAGAAAAGGACATAGGGTACCCTTCATCCAGCAAAAGTACTGTTTCTGAGGGATAGAAATTTGACATTACCTACATTTATGCGAGCGAAGGTGCAGGCTGTTGCCTGCTTCGTGGTCATCTAGATGAAAATAAACATAACCACGAAGCTACAAATTACAACATATTTTGTTCGTGAAAGATATGCATAGTTTCTAATTTCAACTATTTTGCAACATTACTGAAGCTAATCTGACTAGATCATACTAGATAAATATTGTTTTTGTGTTTTGTCATGTTACTTTGTAGTTCGTGATCCACATAACGACGTTAGCGTGATAATAAATCATCAAGCAACACGACATTATAGTAATCGCTCTTTTTCGTTTCATTACAGGTAAATATTGGAGAGGTGAATATCTGGGATGAAAGTTAAGCAATTATAACAAGAATGTCGCGACTACTCTTTTGGGTCATTGGTGACTATACCGCGCTGCTTGTTGTGCGTTTGATAAATACATCGAACAAATTTATTTATACAATTATCTGTACTATCTATACTAATATTACAAAGAGGAAATATTTGATTTTTGTTTGTCTGTTTGAAAGGATTTATCTAAAAAACTATTCAAACGATTAACATTTAAAAAAAATCTTTCTTCATTAGAAAATGATCACTGAGTAACATAGGTAATATTTTATTTTAAAAAGTACTGTTACTAACATAACCTAACCTACTTTTTGCGAGCGAAGCCGCGGGCAAAAGCTAGGTCTAGAAAAAGTAGGCAGTGCTGTTTTAAGTTCTACGTAATATGGGGTAAGTTTAAAATCCATGTTGCTACTGAATTTCTTGTCAGAAAGGCCCAATAAGACTTGTGCGCACTGAAAATCGAATCAATCCTCATGCCCCATGCTCATGCCTCATGCTCATACCCATACTCTTACCCCACGCTCATGCCCCATGCTCATGCCCCATACTCATACCCCATGCTCATGCCCCATGCCCATTACTCGCATTTACTACCGTTGCACCAAGGCAGATAAAAATGGTGGTTTCCACAAACGGCTATTTCAAATCCGAGTGTTCATTTTCAGTTTTAATGTTTTTAAAGTATCTCTAGACGAAGGACAACTCACTGCAGATACTGTTTAAAAAAAGTCCTCTATACTTCATAAATCATGTTTCTTTAACAATTTTTTTAATGCATAATGCATTGATATGCGAGTCAGTTCCTAAACTATACGTCATTACTCTAACATTTGGTCGCGGAAGCGGACGTGGCTCAGACTAAGGCTGCCTGTACATTGAAGCGGAGCGAGACTGCGGAGCGATGAAACGGAGAAATATTAACCAATAGCATTGCATACTAGAGCGGAGCGGAGATTTTATGTAATCGTATTGGTTAATATTTCTCCACTTCAATGGACAGCAGCCTTAAGCTTGCCTTTCCCATACCAAATCCATGAGAAGGAGTGGTCGTATATGCCGGCAATTTCACGTCCAATAATTCAAAAGCCATTAGTTTATTAACTCCTAATATAGACATCGCTCGTAGGCGTTCAGTATCCAGTCGTTTGTGCAACATTTGCCCTATCAGCCATTGAATAATTAGTTACCTATTATTGCTGGATCCTTAAATAGATGCTTAGCTGAGAAAGTGGTTAGAGATGCAGCTTTCCACAAATGTAGTTTACAATGTAACAAATTGGAGAAAGCTCTTTCAGGTTAGCGATTTCTTTTTATTTATTTATTCATGACAATTTTACATTGTGTTGAATACTTATATTGTAAACAACTACGTAGCTATATAAAACACGCCACTTAATTAAAAAAAATCACATGTGTAAATTAAACAAAACCATACAAACACCAAAAACAAAAATAATTAAAAATCATAATAATAATACAACAATTAAAAAAAACAGCGTGTAAAGAGTGATAATATGTAATTTATATCACGAAAACATTGATGTCTACAAATAATCAAATATTATTAAATACAGTTAATTAATGTCATGTAACGATTATAAATAAAACCAATAAAAATTAGACTGGTGGTAACAAAAATAAAGATATCTTTACTAATTATAGTACAAAATGCCTAGGCGTCAGCAGATGTTTTTCAGACACATTTCGTAAGCTATGTTTTATGAGTCAAATAGTAGGAAGCAAGCCCATTGCCGTTTATCATTTTTCAAACTCCGTACAGCAATTGACAATTGTCTAACAGAAACCAAGAAAGTGCTCCATCTGGAAATCGAACTTAGGACAACATGAGACTCTTTCAAGTAGCACTAAGTGGTTATACTATCTTATATACCCATAACGTGGTATCGAACTCTGCAAGATAATCGATTTCAAAAGAAGCAATAGTATTATTGGGTACTATTATGGAACACTGCCTCATTGGCCCTGTGGGTAATCTATACCAATATTATAAAGCTGAAGAGTTTGTTTGTTTGCTTGAACGCGCTAATCTTAGGAACTTCTAATTCGAATTGAAAAATTATTTTAGTTAGGCTTCCTCGCTGGTTTCAGCATGAATGGGCCGGATCGACCGGGGTAGTACTACCCTCTCACAGAATACCGGCGTGAAGTAACGGTACCCGTACTGTTGCGTTTCGTATCGGTGAGTGAGAGAGCCGGAGGCCCAGTTACCTCGATCCTTTTCCTATCCTTTCCTTTGTCCTTTCCCTCCTTCATTCCTTTTTAAAGGGCTGGCAACGCACTTGTAACTCCTTTGGGGTTGCGAGTGTCCATGGGCGGCGGTAATCGCTTACCATCAGGCGATCCGTCTGCTCGTTAGCCGCCCTAGGCCATAAAAAAAAAAAATGTATATATATAACATCACGCTACGACCCACGGGGGCGGCGCAGTAGCGATAAACGTGGGTGAAACTGAGGGCACATCGAGTATGTCATACTCATAAGTCTTATGTTTACGTGCGGTCGTAAGGTGCCGGGTTTAAAGCCCTAGTCAGGCAATGTGTCATCCTCAGTAGCAAAACAGCGTTTAGACGGCTAGAACCTATTACAAAGGCGATGGTTTGCCCAAAATTCTGAGGAATCTAAACACAGCTGGCACATTGCGAATGTAAATGACTGCCCGGAGAATGAAGTGGTTTATGTGGTCGCCTCGCCATTACTGCTGCTCCGAGTGTCGTGGGTTCGAATCCCACACGGGACAAACATTTATACATACATACATACATAGATTCACGCCTGTCTACCAGAGTGTTAGTCAGAGACTACGGATTTCTATTTGCTACGATCCTGACACTCTTCTCTGGCTTCATTCACTTTTATCATATTCCTCATACACGCTCGCTGGTTTAAGGTGCTTTTAAGCTGGCCTTTTTACAGAACGTCTCCGATCTGATCGAGAAACGTTCGCCTAGATCTTCTCCTTGCAACTGTTCCATTTACACTAGTCTTATAAACTTTCTTAGTCAGTCTTTTTTCTTCCATTATTTTTACATTTATGTATTCCACTAATGATTGTTCCGAGTCTGGATGCTTGTGTTCATTGTTTGAATGTTAGTAAAGCCTCCTGCGACACAGGATTTATTGCTAGTGCGGTAGATGTCCTTGAAAAAATTATATAGGTTCGTCTGCTTACCCCTTCGCTAAATATAAAAGCCCGAATCAAATGTACAAATATAATTGTCTGCATGTCGACCCGCTGTTAAACACGCTAAGAAATAGCGAGTCTGTTGGTACATTAAACGGTTCGTGTAAAACGATGAAATAATTCAAGTTGAACATAATGATGTCGCAATCTGTAAGTGTGAGCCTGCAAGTTTATCTTGCAGTAACTGGGGCAATGGGACTGCGCACCTCGCCGTGTAGTAATTGTGATAATTTGTAATACATTCTGTATTATAATGTATATGACACCTGGTTGCTCGGTAATAGTCTATGTGAAATTACAATAATATAATAATAATAATATTTATTTGCAAAATAATATGATTGTAGGTATAACAAATGTAGTATACATAAAGTTTTAAATACCAATTACAATAGAAATGGGTGTAGTACTGTCCTCCTAAATAGGCTACAGATTAGCCTGTGATAAGGAGTTACAGTGAAAATTCTCCTGCTAGAGAAAATCCTAATCCTAATTAGTCCTGTCTGTAGTTGCGGTCGCGTCAATCCTACGTAGATCTCACACTGAGGAAAAAATAGACATGTATTTGTAATCCAAAATATAGTCTTTCTGCGTACCAAGTTCCATCCACATGATTTGATCAACGATTTGAGGAACAAAAATCCAAACTTCCAAACACCTTAACAAAGTTTCACGTTTATGATATTAGTAGTAAGAACACACATGACATACATTTCTTGAACAGCCGGATAGGAGGTCAGTCTTCATTACGTGCGACTCGGATAAGCGACTCTGGATTCTCACTAGGAATAATTCCTGTTTCGCGGGGGACTACAAACATTCAAACAACGGACACAAAGAACACTCAGACTCGGAACAACCATTTGTGGATCACACATTTTTTTGTCCCGTGTGGGATTCGAATCCACAACACTTGGCGCAATGGCAGCGACGAGGCGACCACTTAAACCAGCCATCCGTGCAGTCAGCTAGTAGTCCCAGTTTTCTTCGTGGTATTGATGTGCTACCCCTTCCCACCCTACTGCTTCCCGCTAGTCGTAGGGATCCGTAATAAATACTATTGGAACTTACCACGAGCCTCAAGTAAACGGGTACCAGCATTCAGTCACTAAGTAGATTTCCATGACGACTTCCATTTCCATGAGCGGTCGTTACTAGTTAAGGTAGCTCCTATTATCTACCTGCCCGCCAACCGACCAGCACCAGGTCCGAGAGGCGGCGTACGTGTTCCCATGCGCGCCTCTGTGCCGTTTTGTCTTCGTCCCTCCACAAGAGGACAGTAGGAGAAAGATATATATTTTTAAAAAGGTTAAGTATATTTGTGTAGTGGCCTGTCATTTCACACAACGGCGTGGCGGGCCGTAACCTTGGCGGAGTCGCGATTGCCCCGCCGCCTCTGGTTATGTTGAGGAACACCGTGGTAGGTTTAGCCGGTATTACCGGGATATCTTTGCCCCGTTGAGTCCGACATAACCTCTCCGTCGCCCCGCGGAGAGGTATGCGTGAAAGAATTCCTGACTGAAAAAAAAACAAAATCTCCTATTACCTCTAAGTGAGCATCTTAATTTATACCATTTTTTGTATAGGAAATCCATCAAACTAATTTATCTTACGTCAAAAATCTGCCTTTGACTTCAATTTATCTATACCGGCATAGTTTTGGGTATTAATTGATATCACAGTATCGGCCGATCTGCCATGACTAATCATAATTTCCATCCCCAATTAGACCTTTATTACAAGGATATAAGATTCGATTCAAACGCCGTTTTTCTGTACTTCGGGCATGCGGAAAAGTGTAAATGAGATCAGTATATTGATTTACATGTCCGTCTGTCAGTAAAATACATCGAAATAGTTATTTTTAAAGTACATACGTAATGTATTTTACCAGGTTAGTAGTTGGCTTTAATAATAAATAACTGGAAGTAATATAATTATTTTTATACTGGTGTGGGTTTAGAAATCGTCGGATAGAATATCAATCACAAATCCTAACTAATATTAGAAATGCGAATGTGAGTTTGTTTGTTACGCTTTCTCGCCTTAACTACTCGACCGATTATCATGAAATCTCGCATACATGTTGTCAGGGGTACAGAAAAGGACATAGGGTACATTTCAGCCAGAAAAAAATACCGTTACTAACCTAACCTACATAATAATAATAATAACGCGTTCTTGTATTCAGCAGGGTTAAGCAGGCGTGTAATAAGATCAATGGTCTCGATGGCGTAGTGGTTAGTGTAAGTGACTTCCACGCCTGAGGTCGTGGGTTCAATTCCCGCACAAGTCAAACATTTGTGTGCATGAATATGGATGTTTGACTTGGTCTGGGTGTTTCTATGTATAATACGTATGTATTAACAAAGAAAAGTATATATGTATGTTTATCCATTGTCTAGTACCCATAGTACAAGCTCTGCTTAGTTTGGGCTAGATGGTGTTGTGTGTATGTAGTAGAATATTATTATTATAGTAGAATATTATTATTTATTTCACATTATATTGATGACCCACGTATCAGATCTGCTACACACTGGTGTCATTTGTTGCCACGATAACGATAAAACTATGTTGAATGAAAATACATTGGAAAATATAAAAATAATATTGCCTCCTCGTGACCATGGCTGCTGTAAAGCAACCGAGACGTCGGGGAAAAATGTAAACTTAAATATAAATAGTTTTAATTAATTTAAAAAGCTTAAATTGTAGTAAAGTTTAATAATAGTAATGATAGAGTTCAAAATTTTGTAATAAAAGTGTTTTAAAATAAACAACGCTACAAAATCCGTATAATAATATTAGCCCTGTATTAATCTGTCCTACTGCTGGGCACGGGCGTCTTCTCAGTATCTCACCATGCTGGCCCAGTGCGTTACATTATGGAGAACTCTTAGACATGCAGGTTTCCTCACGATGTTTTCCTTCACCACTAGGCAAGCGATAATTAACTGTTTAAAGCGCACATAACTCCAAAAAGTCAGAGATGCACGTCCTGGGATTGAACTCGAGACCTCTGCGTGGCAGTCCAACGGTTTCCCATTAGGCTATCGCTGCTATGCTGACTTTATAATTCGTATAAAGTAATTTAATTTCAAAATGCAGAAATTGCACTCTTTGAGTGTCGTGGTATTGATGTGACAAAAATGCATTAGTCCGCAACTCAGCGACGACAAACGGTGCCGCATGTGCCGTGACAGTTTTTGTACCGATATGTACAAATACATACATTGTACTACATGCGTAATATTTTGTATGTTTTTGTACCTACCGCATGTAGTATGTATTAACGCAGCTAGGTGCATGACATATGCCTTCGATGCTGTCAATCATACTTATGGTCTATAGTACTACTAAGATGTTACTATTACTGTCAAGATACCTAAACTGTGATTAGAAATCACAATTAGCTGTAAATGTATACGCAATCTTACGTCATTCGACCAAAAATAAATACCGGTTGTTACCCGCATTTTCGTCCGAATAGAATTCAGCAAAAAAAATTTTTTACCCGTTGTATCTTAATTCTTTTCTAAAATGACAAGTAGCCTAAGTTACTCCTTATAACATAAGCTATCTGCCAGTGAAAATCCTGGCAAAATCGGTCCAGCCGTTTTAGAGATCAGCCGGCACAAACAGACTGACAGACAGACAAAAATATTTAAAATTATTTATTTCACATAAGTGCTGTATACTTTCATATGCATTTAGTAAAAAGCTGTTTTTAACATTACAAACTGACACTTCAATTATATTTATTCGTATAAATATAAATTTATAACCCTACGGATCCCTCATGGCAAACGTCCTACACATACTTGATTAGTCGATTACATATTTTGTTTTTGTGATTCTTCAATATCCGGATTAATTATCAACGGCTTTGATGGCTATCATAAAATATTTTAATTAAATTAATTACAAAAACTTTTTGTTAGGCAATTCCGTAAATTATTAATAATTTGTTGTGATCCGTAATACGTACCGGCGCATAAACAATTTTCATAAAAATTTAAGATATTACTTCTTTTCTATAATATCTCTGTGACCATGACGTTGGTATCGAACCGCTTACTTTCTTTTCGCTTTTTTTTCGTAAAAGAGACAACTCCCTCACTAGAATTAATTCCTGTGTCGCGGGGGTCTTTACAAACATTTACACAACGGACACAAAGAACATCCAGACTTGAAACAATCATTTGTGGGTCACACAAAGTTTTGTCCCGCGTGGGATTCGAATCCACAACACACGATGCAGGGGCAGAGGCGAAGCGACCACTTAAACCAGTTCTCCATCCGTGCTGTCAACTTTGGCCACTCACATAAGAAACGTCTTTAATATTTAACTTTACAGCCGTCAATTCTGTTCTCACTATCAAACTCATATTAAAATCAAAGTATTTGTACGGTAATCCGTGGCGCAGCGGTAGTGAATGTGATTGCTGTGTATGAAGTCTCGGGTTCGAATCCCGGGTCGGGCCAACAGAAAATTATTGGGTTTTTCTGTTAAGAAATCTCAATACGAGTCCGGCGTTAGGAACTTGGCGGTGTTAGACACCCCCGTGCCTCGGAAAGCACGTAAAGCCGTTGGTCCTGCACCTGATCTCTCTCCGGTCGTGTCGGATTACCGTTTTATCGGTTCATGAGAGTTAGGGAACAGAGAGTGCACTTGTGTTCGCGCACACGCTTGTGCACTATAATATCTCCTGCGCAGGTGGCCAGTCACGGTAATTTTTTTTTTTATGGTACCCATAAGCGGTCTACGAGCAGACGGATCTTCTGATGGTAAGCGACTACCACCGCTCATGGACACCCGCAACACCAGAGAACTCACAAGTGCGTTCCGCCCTTTTAAATTTGTCCCCCTCCCCTTCCCTCAGAAGAAAGGAGAGGGAGTTGGCCTCCGGTACCCTCACTCACTCGACGAAAGACATGACCGAAATTCGGCTTGGAGGATATTATTATTTTGTACAGTAACGACACAATCGATGTCAATAACAGTTGTTTACTATGGTTACTGGCAAGGCGACAATTAAGCTAGTTTTAGCTGAATCGACCTATAACTTCAATTCATTGTTCCACAATTAGGTTTGATTACATATCTGTTAAGACTTTTAAGAGTTTTATTTTTTAATACCAGTCTAAAGGCATATCTCTTGTATTGACGCCACAAAAATTCTGATTATTTTTGAAGTGAAAGCTTCTTTAGGCGTGATGAGCATTTTTTGGGTGAACAATGATCATGGAACTCGCGTCATCGTCACCGAACGCTTTCCTTGAGCTATATGTATACTGTGTATATATGTGTACTTTTTTGGATGAACAAAAAGCGTTAAACTCACGTGATCATCACCGCAGTTACTTAGTTTTCACTTCTATCGGCAGTACCCAAAGACTGCACCGCATGTTTTTTTAAAGAATCGGTTCTCGATATCGAATGATCTCACTTTCGTAATGGTATATGATTGCCTAAGGTCACTATAGCCGATAGCCACTTTATTTAGATACTAGCTTTTGCTCGCGGCTTCGCTTGCGTAAAAGTAGGTTAGGTTATGTTAGAGACAGTACGTTTTTTAAATATAATGCCTATGTTATTTGGTGATAACATAGGTTTCTAATGGTGAAAGAATTTCTAAAATCAACATACATTCAAACATACAAAAAATCAAATCTTTTCTCTGTATAATATTATTATAGAAAAATTAAACACTTTATACGGATTTTGTCGCGTTGTTTATTTTACTTTAAAACACTTTTATTATTTAGACTAAGATGGTAGTCTCCCCGTGAACATGGCTGCTGTAAAGCAATCGAAACGTCGGGGCAAACTGTAAACTTAAATATAAATAGTTTAAATTAAATTAAATAGCTTAAACAGTAATAAAGTTCAATAATAGTATTGTTAGAGTTATCAAAATTATGTAATAATAGTGTTATAAAGTAAAATAAACAACGCGACAAAATCCGTATACCGTGTTTAATTTCAATGTATAACATTCGCGTAAACATAAGACAATAATTATTATAGAAAAAGTCAAGTAGGGTTAAAGGTAACAATGTTATATAATCATTGATTACGTTAATGACACTACACATCAAATATAATTCATATTATTGGATGAAAAGTAGCAGAAACATACAAATCATGTATTACATTATGTCTACAGAAAATGTGTGTCAACATTTAAATATTGCATAATAATTTCCATTTGATTTTCATTTCGAACTGTTCGGTCAAAGTACTTGAGATAAGAGCTGTATCTTTATCGACAGGATGACGTCATAAAGCCACTAAAAGTGCTTATGAGCAATTTATAGGCAAGATTAATATTATCCATATTGCATGCAAATCCTAAGTTTACTATTTACGTGTATTGCGTTTTTACGCCTAGATCCCTTTACCGAATTTGACGAAATTTTGGTGTGTAATCAAATAATCAGCCCTGTATTAAACTATCCCACTGCTGGGCATGAGTCTCTTCTCATTATGAGAAGGCTTAGGCTTTAGTACACCACGCTGACCCTGTGCGATTTGGCAGACTTTACATATCTTCAAGAACATTATGGACAACTCTCAGACATGCAGGTTTCCTTACAATGCTGTCCTTCACCATTAAAGCGTAAAATAATAAATAACTATTGAATACGCACGTAACTTCGAAAAATCAGAGATGCGTGACTTGGGACCGAATTCGAGACATTTGTGTGGCAGTCAAACGGCTGAAAAAAAACATTAAGCTACTTTTTAAAGAAATGCGATCGCTGTCACGGGTCTTTGATATATAATTTTTATACTGTCTACCTTAATATACCACTGCAAGTAAAACTAGGTGACTAGGTGGACTATATGTGAGCAAACAAGATAAGCTATCACTACACACGTCTACTAGATAGCTTGATTACGTTGCCCGACACTGTATTACACAATGTCGAAGAATTTTGTATGCGAGGGGCTTAAATATGTGAATATGTATATCAGCTTCCGCATGGAAGTATTTGGAATTACAACATCTATATCTATACTAATATTATATAGCTGAAGAGTTTGTTTGTTTGTTTGGTTGAACGCGCTAATCTCTGAAACGAACGTTCGAATTGAAAAATTCTTCTCTCATCGCTATTTAATACTGACTGCACAGATGGCGTAATAGTTTAATTAGTCGCAGTGCTATTGCACCGTGTGTTGTGGGTTCGAATCCCACACGAGACAAAACTTTGTGTGATCCACAAACGGTTGTTCCGAGTCTGGATATTCTTTGTTTAAATAAAATAGACTTTTGTTTTCAGTCGATATGCAAATCAAACACAAGATTATAAATGGGTGCAATAATTTTATTACCATGTTTAATGATCAATTGAGTAAGCCATGACACATAGGCTAACTGGTGTCTTTAGTGAACCGTTAAAAGAATAAGTACATAAGGTACCTATATAAAGTAGACTATGCAGGTCAATGCCTATCAAATTGTATTAAAATCGTATTAGAACGTTAATTACAATGTATATAACATTCGCGTAAACGCAAGACCTTATTATTTAGCAAGGCAAATTAAACTGATTGAGTTCCTTTAGCAGTTATATTTCTAGAATGAATTATAAATTTTCAATGGTAAAAATATATATTTTCAATGGTGATAAAATTGTATACTATAATAATAAACAAATCATAAATCAATTAATATAACATCCTAACTAATGCGAATGTGACTTTGTTTGTTACACATTCACGCCGTAACTACTCGACCTCTCTCCCCAGCCTTTGTTATTCCCAAGTCACTCGGGGTCGGCTTTTCTAGTTTAACCGGATTTGACTGGATGGCGTAGTGGTTAGTGTAACCGACTGCTACGCCTGAGGTCGCGGGTTCGATTCCTGCACAAGTCAAACATTTGTGTGCATGATCATGGATGTTTGTCTTGGTCTGGGTGTTTCTATGTATAATATGTATGTATTTACAATAAAACATATATATATATATATATATGTATGTTTATCCATTGTCTAGTACCCATAGTACCAGCTCTGCTTAGTTTGGGCTAGATGGTGTTGTGTGTATGTGGTAGAATATTTATTTATTTATTTTATTATTTACACGGAGCGGCTGACACCTGACCTCCGCAACCCGAAGGCTAACGATACCCTAAGGCTAGACCAGTGTCAGGATATTATAGGGCACTGGCTTCCCAATAACGACTGCCATAGATGTTCATGGCAGCTGGGACAGACGGCTTAACGCTCTCTCTGAGGTACGGAGCAGGCGATAATTGTCAATCAATACGCACATAATTTCGAAAAATCATATAACTTCCGAAAGATGGGTTCGAACCCGAGACCCTCTGCATTGCAGTCTGCTGGTCTCCCCACTGAACTATCGCTGCTATTGTGCTGCCGTGACTACTCGACCGATCATCATTAAATTTTGCATAAACGCTGTCAGGGAAACAGCATAGGATATACAGTACATATTATCCAGAAAAAAAAGATTATTACTAACCTAACCTAGCCTACACTTACGTGAGCGAAGTCACAGGCAAAATCTAGTTCGTAATATAATATAATAATAATAATAATGTCCTCCAGACCGAATTTCGGTCACGGCGGCCAATCTTAACGAAGACTGGCTATCGATTCAGGAGATATTATAGTGCACAAGCGTATGCGCAACCACAAGTGCACTCTCTGTTCCGTATCTCTCATGACTCGATGGGACGGTAAACCGACACGACCGGAGAGAGATCAGGCGCAGGACCAACGGCTTTACGTGCTTTTCGAGGCACGGGGGTGTATAACACCGTCAACTACCCAACTCCGGGCTGCTATTGAGGTTTCTTAACAGAAAACCCATCCAAACCAATCACTTTTTGCTGGCCCGACCCAGAATTCGAACCTGAGACCTCATGCACAGCAGTTACATTCACTACCGCTGCGCCACGGAGGCAGTAAATAATATAATAATTAGTAATCAAAAGTGAGCACTAGAAGCGAGCGAGTCAACGATTCGAAAGGCGCACGTGTGCCGTATTGCGTCCCGACATTCTCGTCTGACAGCCTTACTTATAAATCAATCTTAAATATTTAAGAAATAGATATGTATTAACTACTGACTTATAAAAAGACACCTATAAACGCTACTCAACGTTAAATGATAGTTGATTAACAGTTTAGTAACGGCGCCGGGTCGTTGGTTACGTATCATATCAATCTATACTAATATTGAAAAGCTTAAGAGTTTGTTTGTTTGTTTGGTTGAACGCGCTAATCTTAGGAACTACGGGTTCGAATTGAAAACTTATTTTAGTGTTGGATAGATCATTTATCGAGGAAGGTTATAGGCCACATAACATCACACTACGATCAATAGGAGCGGAGCATCAATGGAAAATGTTGCAAAAACAAAAACAAAAATTCTCTTATGTGAAGCAGACTCAGTTGCGCGGGTCAGCTAGTGAGTAATATGCAGAAAAATCAGAGTTCCGAAAGGTATTTAATTGAGAGATTGCTAAGTATTAGTAAACGGTATTTGTATAAGTAAGGCTGTGAATCTTCTCTCACACCATTATGGTGCTGATAGACATGAGCATTCACTTGTAAAAGAACATGGAGCCTTCGCCGTTTTTTTTATTTTTGAACTGAACAACGAACAGAGCCAAACATAGAGCCAAACATCGCTACGAACATGTTCACGATCTTTCTAGCGAACGATGTTATTTCGAAGCAAATTTCCTTTCGCTAGAATGCTCGCTAGAATGCTCGCTTAAACGCTCTCGTTTATTTTCTGTTATGTAACATACATTTACATAAATTCGCGCCTGTTTCCCAGAGGGGTAGGTAGGCACTACGGATTTCCATTTGCTATAATCCTGACATACTTCTCTGGCTTCATTCACTTTTATCACATTCCTCATACACGTCCGTCGGTTCAAGGTGCTCTCAACCTGGCCTTTGTCCAGAACGCCTCCGATCTGATCGAAAAACGTACGCCTAGGTCTGCCTCTTGCGACTGTTCCACTCACACTAGCCTTATAAACTTTCTTAGTAAGTATTTTCTCGTCCATTCCTTCTGCATGCCCAAACCAGCTTAACATACCCTTTTCTATTCTTGGCACTATATCCACATTCATGCCGCATCTCTCTCTAAAACACTATTCCTTATTCTATCTTTCTTCTTTCTTTCTGTAATGTAACATTTGCTTGATTACTCAGCAATCTATCAGCACTATAGGATTCAGTTTCAACACGCTCACACTAGCAACATAATCACATTTACGATACACACACCTACATATAAACGTCGTCGTTTTGTTGTGTCACTTCTTGCAATTACCAAGGCAAAATGTACCGACGACGTAGCTCTCTATAATATAGTTTATGGTTCAAGCCACCACCTTATATCAGGTAAATGGCCCAAGCAACAACACAAGCGTGTGCTTAGAGATAAACGATAATTATTATCCTCCTATCTCGTTGTAATTATAATATGTAAATTTTACCCGCAAACATACGTGTTACTTACTCATTTGGTTAAATATAAGTAGATATGGAGATTGTTTTATTTCAGAAACTTGCTGTGTTATAACACTTTCCTAACTATACAGGGTGTTCGGTAGTTAATATATAACCCTGAAATATCTTATAGTAGAACTGATGGCCATTCAGAAGAAAAATAAAAAAATAATAATTTTAAAAAAGTGCAATAGCTAGTTATATTTTTGACTTCCTATCTATTAGCATAATTAGTCTTTAATAATAAAACAACATAAAACCGATTGAATTCACTCATTTATGGTCGTAGTGTATAAGAAAGTTAAATACGGTAATTTAAATAAAAATCATATTTCAGGTTTTTTTTTCTAAACGACCTGTAAGGCATTTCAAGGTTATTCATTAATTACCAAAAATTCTGTATAATATTATGAATGCGAATGTAACTTTGTTTGTCTGTTACGCATTCACACTTCAACTACTCGACCGATCAACATGAAATTTCGCATACACGTTGTCAGGGAAACAAAAAAGGACTGTTCGAGCGAAGCCGCGAACTAAAGAAGGCTTTAATTTTTTATTAAGTTCTTATTTTACTAATAGTTAATCTACATATACTAATATTATAAAGCTGAAGAGTTTGTTTGTTTGGTTGAACATGCTAATCTCAGGATATCTCTATTGGTTCGAGTTGAAACACTATTTTAGTGTTGGATAGCCTATTTATTGAGGAAGGCTATAGGCTATATAGCATCACGCTACGACTCAAGACAGCGGCGCAGTAACCATACACGCGAGTGACCGCGGGCAGATCTAGTTCTTAATAATTCTCACTAATTACAGTATTTGTTTATATATACATTAAGATAACTTGTACACCTTAATTACGCATGTTGTGACATCTTACAATGTTGTGCATATCGTTACTATTTATGGTCTTACTAGACTTTGCCTGCAGCTTCGCTCGCATAAATATAGGTAGGTTAGTTAGTAGCAGTATTTTTACCCTTTGTCCTTTTCTGCTCTCCTGACAACTGGATATTTTTTTCATCAGCTTTTTGTAATGTCCCACTACAGGACAAAAGCCTCTCCCTTGGACTTCCAAATCACTCTGTTGGTGGATATCTGCTGACCTTATGACCTTATGACCCCTATATCTCGGGGATCTTTAACTCACAGGGCCCATATTCAAACTCGACCGAGTGATAACCCCAAGAAGTCTGTACACCAAATTACAAGTCAATCGGTCCAGTGGTTCCGGAGCTATGCCTGTCACTAACAAACTGTCACTAACAGACAGACACACAGACCCACATAGTGTTTTCATTAACCTCTTTGAAGAAAACTCAGAGGTTAACAAATATAAATAATAAATATAATTTTATTTAGGATTAGTTATATAGAAATAATGTAACAACTACTGGATGTCCAAATAAATTAATAAGAATAATTTAATGTGATTTCCTTAATTCGATGACACTTACATTTACATAGACACTGAACAGACATTTATAATACACGAACAAACAAGCAACTATGTCTATAATTCACTATGCATAATTATGCAAATTTTAAAGACGACACTAAGAATCTTTTAACTATGGTATCCACTCGAATCTATTACAAATAAATAAGATTGAAGTATCTGTTTGTAATGTCAAAATATCAGCTTTTTACTAAATGCATAATATGAAACTTTATACGGTACTTATACCAAAGATCAATTTAAAAAATGTAGCCGTTTGTCTGTTTGTTCCGGCTAATCTCTAAAACGGCTAGGCCGATTTTGACGAGACTTTCACTGACAGATAGCTGATGTTATAAAGAGTAACTTAGGCTACTGTTATATTAGTTTTATTTTTGTTAAATTCCACGCGGTCCATGTCGCGGGTAACAGCTATTTGAAAATATATATGGGGCTTATAATCGTTGGAACTATAAACTGATTCGCATATAGCACCGGTATTCCGGATCTTTACGATTTCTGAATTCTGATATTTGAATTTTAATGTTTTGTTTGTGTAACTATATTTGGAAACGTGTGGATCATATTTTTATGGCTTAATTTAAGAAACAGTTACTATCATATTATACTTTCTTATATAATAATTTCGTTTGTGGTCAAGAATATAAATTAACTTTATACACACATAGAGAAAATAAATGTAGATGACATAATATTTTATATACTTACTTTAAGGAAATTATTTTAATTGCTACGAAACCCTATTCCTCTCTTCTAATTAGCTTTGCCCGGCAGGGTCCATAATGACCAAATTTTTTTTATAAGTCCGTCATTAGGGAATACAATAAAATATTGAGTATTGAAAAGTAGTAACAGCAAATTTATATTGCCTTTGTGGCGCAGCGATAGTGAATGCGACTGCGGTGCATAAGGTGTCTGTTGAATGCCCGGTTCGTGAAGTTTTAATGGATTTAACTGTCAAGAAATTTCAGCTCGGCCCCAGCCCCTTTCTATCACCATACCATTCGACAACGAAGCAGGGTTCATTCATATCACCTGGAAGCGTTCAAATATAAGACAGTGTCGGCCTCGATGGCGTAGTGGTTGGTGTAACCGACAGCCACGATTGAGGTCGCAGGTTCGATTCCCGCACAAGTCAAATATTTGTGTGCATGAACATGGATGTTTGTCTTGATTTGAGTGTTTCTATGTATAATATGTATGTATTTACAAAAAAAGTATATATGTATGTTTATTCATTCTCTAGTACAAGCTCTGCTTAGTTCGGGCTAGATGGTGTTGTGTGTATATGGTGGAATATTATTATTATTATTTCTTTCACGTACGAGCAGGCTCTGGAATGAACTGCCTGCTTCAGTGTTTCATGAGCGCTATGATATGTCCTGATATTGCTGATGTCCATGAACAGCGGTTACCACGTCCCATCAGGAGGGCCGCTTGTTCGTCTGCCGCCAATAGCAATAAAAATAATCATACTGTCTAGTATGAAAATAATGTGTAACCCTATATAATGTGTAACCTAAAAACATGGCTGGCGAAACGTGATTGCCTAACTCTGCCTGCATCTTCAAAGTTATAGGCGTAAGCGTAAGACTATATAATTATGTACTTACAGCTAATTTCGGCTTAGTGGTAAATTAGCACAAATCAGTTCGCAAGAATTGTGCGGAACAACTCTTTCTAAAATAATATTTTAAAGTGTCGATTCAAAACGACCCGGTCTAAAAACGTAGGTGGCGATTCACACAATATGTAATTTTTTTTTATATAAAGCTAGCATCTTTGTAGGCGAATGTATGTAGGTACTTTTATTGTACTTTTTCAAAATAGGCGAAGCGCTATCTACTTTTGCAGATGGGGTTGATTCGCACACAAATAAATCCGATGTGTGCGAATCGACACCTAAAAATATATTTTTTTAAATTGATTCGCACAATTTATGCGAACGGATTCTGGCGACACGACCACTAAGCCCTAATTTCATTTTCAAGCCTCCAGTATTTCCTTGCCCGGGTTCTCCAAGGTTTTAAAGCTGACCCTGATATAAGTCATTTGTTAACTGACTACATTACCCATGACCGTTATAAAAGCCAGTGTGTTATATGCCTAGGAGACGAAGGATGGATGACGAGATATTCAGATAAGATAACGTTAATAGGATAGGCAGACACACACCGTCATACACCCACGTATCGCTTTGAGATAATGGTGACGTTTACTATCGCCATCTAGCGGACAAAAGCGTTAATCATACTATATCATTCAGTTAAGTTTCCTTACCTCGAAGATTGGGGATTAAGTTAGCTACACCTATAATAAATGATGATGTTTCTACAAAGGAGTGTCTAAACAAGTATTACGTATTAAAATGGGATGTGTGGCTAGATTATACTGGCTGGCAACAAAAGAAATATTAAACAATATACGTCCATATTTTCCATATCGCTATCAAAAGAGTTATGTTTGGAATGACTGATGCAATCAAATGTTGTTGAGCTGGCCGGGCTACTGATAAAATGTTGCAGCCACATATGGCAGTAGAAATATTACCACTAAAATTGTAAGAGGCTTAATATTGTCTTCTGTTTACGCGAATGTTATTCATTGAAATTAAACTACTATATACGGATTTTATCGCGTTGTTTATTTAGCACTGTATTACAAAATTTTGAAAATATTACTCTACTACTACTATTGATTTAATTTTACTAATTTATAAGCTAATAAAATTATTTAAACTATTAAATCTATTTATTTTTGGTTTACACTTTCCCCGACGTTTCAGTTGCTTTTCAGCAGCCATGGTCACGGGGAGATTCAATAGTAGTAGTAGGGTAATATTTTCAAAATTTTGTAATACATTGTAAGAGGCATTTTTTAAATTCTAGATATCTGCCTCGGTGGCGGCAAATATCGAGTTCCATTACTGTGTTACACGAAAAGTTATTGCGTTTCATGGTATCCCGGGGTGGACAGCAGGGCATTGCGACCTCAGTTATAACGTCAAGTCTCTCGGGCAGAGTCACAGTGCCCATGGTGCTACTAAATATTCCGTCACAGAAGAATCTAATAAGATTTTGTACTACCCTGAAATCTGGCCTGATCTTTACCGTGGCGAACAAACGGTAAAGATCGAATCTGGGTGTTTTTATATCCATTGTTTGAATGTTTGTAAAGTCCCCTGCGACACAGAAATTACTCGTAGTGGGAGGTTTCAAAAATAAATAGCCAGTCAAACAAAAGGATTAACCGCAAGGAGAAAGACGTGTTCACTTTAGTGGGACAATCTAATAAACTAATAATGATTATATGCTAATTCAACAAAATACGAAGTACAGCTAAAATTATAGACTGACAGACAGGTAATGACATACCTCAGCTGGTTGAGTTACGGTGTAGGTAGTTACCGTTGTTTACAATAGGATGATATCACAACTTGAATCAAATTCCTGTGTTGACTTAGAAAGGAGGTGGACCGGTGGCCACGGACTTTAGCTCAGAGGAAAATATTCTTTATTAGCAGGGCATTAAAGTTTAGAAATGTGTCAATTTGAAGGTAAGATGGTCTGATTACGGCGAGCTATTAAAACAATACCTTGTAGATATTTTGCATACACGTCTAGACCTTTTATAGGAATAATATCAGAATGGATTCTAAAGTTGAGTACTGATGTTACTAATTAGAACTAGCAGACTTATTTATAAACCAATCTTAAAACTTTAAGACGTAGCTAAGTATAGATTAGCAACAAATCAAAAAAAATTCGCCTATAAACATAACTCAACACTGAGTGTTAGTTTAATAATAATTAAGTAATAATGGTTAGCCTTAATTTAGCCTTAGTCATTAATCAAGGACTTGAGAGCTATTCAGTAGAGAGCTGGCCAAGTATTACTTATTCAGCAATATTTTTATAACGATAGCTGTGCAGACTTAAAGTAATAGGTACTCATCGTTTATATTTAATTAAGGCATTAATTATGACAGTATCTTGATCATTATTCATTATTTTGTTTAACTGTAATGAATTTTTTTAATCAGCTTACTATATAATAATGATAGAAAGAAAGAAAGAAAGAAAAATATTTATTTTGGCACACGCAAAACACGAAGAAATCAGAAAATTAAAGAAAAGAAACCAAAAGTATACAAAATAAAAATACAAACAGAACAATAATAAAACTAGAAAAATAAAAAATAAAAAACTAATACCATAACTATAAATTAAATTTCTGCTCACTGGCAACACTGCACCTTCCGCTTAAGGTAATATTAATAAATAAAGTAATGAAGTGGTAATTTGTAATAAAACGCAACGCGGTTGCGTGGATGGTGTCTCTTTTGCCAGTTATTTGCCAACCCCAAACATAAAAAATAGATACCTGTCCAAATTTTACAATCATTACAGGATATTCTTTCTTTTCGTGTGGTTAGTGGCCAACCTGTTGTCAAGAGTTGTTCAAGCCGCCCGTAGGCCTCTGAGATGGCTTAACGACTGTTGTCAATTTGGAAACAACCGGGACCAACTGTTTTACATGCTCTCCGAAGCACGGAGACGCTCAGATGAAATACCACTAAGCGGTCACCCATCTATAAACTGACCGCACCCAAAATTGCTTAACCCCGCTAATCATTTACCGATCAGTGAGTGCAACTGGCTATTACAGGATAAAATGATAATATTAAAACAATGTTATATTGTCTTCTGTTTACGCGAATGTTATTCATTGAAATTAAACTACTATATACGGATTTTATCGCGTTGTTTATTTATCACTGTATTACAAAATTTTGAAAATATTACTCTACTACTACTATTGATTTTATTTGACTAATTTATAAGCTAATAAAATTATTTAAACTATTAAATCTATTTATTTTTGGTTTACACTTTCCCCGACGTTTCGGGTGCTTTTCAGCAGCCATGGTCACGGGGAGACTAAGATGGTAACTACACTGGAACATTGAGACAACTACCATCTTAGTCTCCCCGTGACCATGGCTGCTGAAAAGCACCCGAAACGTCGGGGAAAGTGTAAACCAAAAATAAATAGATTTAATAGTTTAAATAATTTTATTAGCTTATAAATTAGTTAAAACAATGTTTTTTAAAACAAGGTTTATCTTGTCGCACAAGTTACATGTAATTTACCGAAACGCTGGTACCGTAAATATCGTGCCTATGCGATGTGAAAAATCGATTTCCTTATCAAAGGCTGCGGGCGTTTATATATAAATAACATTGTACCTACTGTGTATACACTCGATAAGTGACCTGGAAAATATGTTATTAATGTAATGCATTCCGAGATATAAAACAACTCATTTACAATTTACATATTACTCGTTTACAATCGCTTAGTAACAGTATATTAATAATATTCTACCACATACACACAACACCATCTAGCTCAAACTAAGCAGAGCTTGTACTATAGGTACTAGACAATGGATAAACATACATATTTTTTTTTGTTAATTCATACATTTTATACATAGAAACATCCAAACCAAGATAAACATCCATGTTCATGCACACAAATGTTTGACTTGTGCGGGAATCGAACCCGCGACCTCAGGCGTGGCAGTCGGTTACACTAACCACTACGCCATCGAGGCCGACAAATATAGTACAAATATAACTTATTAAATTTTGCCCACGGCTTCGTTCGTATGTAGGTAAGGTTCGATTAATAACTGTACTTTTTCTAGATGAAGGTGTACAGAAAGGGAAATAAGGTACCCACCCTATGTCCTTTTCTGTACCTAACAACGTCTATGCGAATTTTGATGATGATCGGTCGAGTAGTTAAGGCGCGAAAGCGTAATAAATAAACAGACTCACATTTGCATTTATAATTATTTAGGATTAGGATGAATTATGGTAGGTACTGCTTATGAGATTCTCATTAGTCGACTGCAACCTAAAAATCTCACCAGTTGCGAGTAATTGAAATCGCACATCACACAATTTACTTTTAATCCGAAACGTGTGATTTCCTTCAGCGTTAAAGTGAATCACAACTGACTAAGACTCCAACTGACTTCAAAAGTTACCAACTATTCTAAAAGTATAAATAAATCATAATGAAAACAGCCTATGTATACATATATCCCTGTTCTAAATCTTCGAATAATCCCAACACAAATAGATACACATTCACAATACTACAGCGTAGCTCAATCTAACTATTCCCATTCAATACGAACCATCTTCCATTCATTCTTTAGCGCATCTGTCATTCATTCACGTCAACAGCTGTCTTCATTGACAGGAGACCATAGAGTATGTGATTTATCATTTTTTACAGACACGTCACCCGTCTCGTTAGCGTGTTTGAGGTCACTCCGATGCGTAAACATGCGTACCTCTGACTATATTTGTATTTGTTAATTAAGGTTTTTAACTGTCAATCAATATCGTTCTAAATTGTATTAATGTTTATTGCCCTTCCGTTATTCTGCGACTTAGGATTATGAAATTTCGTTTAGGAATGATGGCATCTAAGTTAAAGTTAGAAACGTGGTCGCTCACTATGGGCCTTATCAGAAGGTTCAAGGTCACTCAAAGAGCGAGGGAGAGAGCTATGTATGCAGTTTCCCTGCACGATCGATAAGGAGATCTGCAGGAAAACTAAAGTTGCCGACATAGCTCTCCGGTTAGCTAAGCTGAAGTGGTAGTGGGCAGGGCACATAGCGCGCAGAACCGATGGCCGGCGAGGGTAGAAAGGTCCTGGAGTGGCGACCACGCACACCGGAAGATGTAGCAGGGGTAGGCCTTCCACAAGATGGACCGACGACCTAGAAAGGGTCGCGGGAAGCGGTTAGATGCGGGTGGCCTTAGACCGGTCTATGTGACAAATTAATTTTCTTATTTGAACGGCTAATCACCGAAATGTCAAAATTAAGCGTATGCCAAGTAATTTGATTGGCTGTAGTTTATTTAGTGAGCCAATCACAGCATTTGACATGCGTTTGAACGTCTGTTAACACATTTTTATGTTGACGCAACAATTTAGAAACCGGGTGTATACTGTATTTTTGTTAACTGATTCGTTGTAGTGCCAAACTATCTATCGTGAAGTCCCAGGCTTATTCTCGGGTATACCAAATATTTTATTATTCCATCAAATAATTGCCAATAGCAGCATCCATTGTATACTAGATATATTAATTTTGTAAACATTGCTGGCGTGTATTCTGGGTACAATGCAAGTCTACCAAACACATCGCAGATTCGCAGAACTGCTACGTCATCATGAGAATATACACTCTTTTTATGACCGGATTCGCCGTAACAATTCCATTCATTCCAGTACAATTACATTTTATAACAACGCGCAAGAACGATGCACTATTAACCACGAGAATTATTATAAAAAACGGATGTTTATTCATAGCCAACCGGGCGTGTCAATAAACAACTGAAGTTATGGTCGCCAATCACAGTACTCATTTTATGTAATAAGTACCTATACCAGAGACAATTTTACAGTATTTATAAAAAGGTTCATTAGGGGCACCTTGTTGAATTAAGGGCTCGATTAAAATTAAACTACTTCATATGGACATTATCGAGTTTCTTATTTTTTATAATACATTAATATTACATCATTATCAAACTTTAAACCACTATTGTTAACAATAATAACAACAATGTCAGTAGTAGTTCAACGTTTCAAAATTATGTACCTAATTGAAATTAAACACGGACAAGCAACGGATTTTTTCGCGTTGTTTATGTTACTTTAAAACACTTTTATTACATAATTTTGAAAACTCTAACCTCGTATTATTGAACTTTACTATGCTATTTAATTTAGGTAATTAAAACTATTTATATTTAAGTTTACACTTTGCCCCGACGTTTCGGTTGCTTTACAGCAGCCATGTTCACGGGGAGACTAAGATGGTAGTTGTCCCAATGTTCTGAAGTGTAGCTAGAGCTACACGACAAAATCCGTAAAAAGTGTTTAATTTCAATGTATAACATTCGCGTAAACATAAGACAAAATTATGTACATTATGTAATTATTTGCGTACTAGCTGACCCGCGCAACTTCGTCTGCTTCACATAACATAATATTCCCCGTTTTTGCAACATTTTTCATTTATGCTCGTCTCCTGTTAGTCTTAGCGTGGTGTTATATAGCCTATAGCCTTCCTCGATAAATGGGCTGGCCAACACTGAAAGAATTTTTCAATTCGAACCCGTAGTTCCTGAGATTAGCGCGTTCAACCAAACAAACATACTCTTCAGCTTTATATTATTAGTATAAATTTATTATATTTTATAAAGATCTGTTCTACTTCCAGATAATCCTAATCCTAATTTAATATTATAAATGCGAATGTGTATTTGTTTATTACGCTTTCACGTCTTACATACTGAACCGATAATCATGAAATTTCGTATACCTATACGTTATCAGGATTACAGAATAGGACATACCTAGAATAATTATTTCATTCAGAAAAAAGCTCTTTTACTAATCTAACCTAACCTTCATATTTAAACGAAGGAAACCACGAGCAAATTCTAGTTAATACTATATAATCTGAAAAAGTAGTCAGCCGTAATAACTCTACCTTACTTAATTCAATCTCTCAAATGCTTAAGAAACTAGTAGCAATAACTTTGTCCACGTGTGAGTTATCAATATATCATTACGTCCAAACATTTCATTAACATTTTGATTGGTGTCACACGTGCCGAGTATTTGACAATTTATTTTATACTAGCTGACCCGCGCAACTTCGTCTGCTTCATATAAGATAAGAGAATTTACTCCGTTTTTGCAACATTTTTCATTACTGCTCCGCTCCAATTGGTCGTAGCGTGATGTTATATAGCCTATAGCCTTCCTCGATAAATGGGCTATCCAATACTAAAAGATTTTTTCAATTCGAACCAGTAGTTCCTGAGATTAGCCCTTACAAACAAACAATCAAAGTTACAAACTTTACCTCTTTATAATATTAGTATAGATATAAATCGACGCCTAGATATTTTTTTTATATTCTGTCACATACACACAACACCAAACTAAGCAGAGCTTGTACTATGGGTACTAGACTATGGATAAACATACATAATGTATACTTTTTTTTTGTAAATACATACCTACATATTATACGTAGAAACACCCAGACCAACACAAACATCAATGTCTATGCACACAAATGTTTTACTTGTGCGGGAATTGAACCCACGACCTCAGGCGTGGCAGTCGGTTACACTAACCACAATGCCATCAAAGTGATCATATTCGCGAGAGGCAGGGCAGAAATCGCCACGCTTTCGGATATCAAATAAGAAGCTGATATATACTGTGAGATTTGGTTTCGGCGAAAATCGAGAGACTTGGTAAACATTGAAATTATGAAAACAAAGAAAACCCAAACGAGTAAAAACATCGATGAATCACGCAGTTTTTAATCTACGCTTTCAATAACCCCATTGATTGCGCGATCAAAATAGTGGTTTTCCTCGCATATATTTATAGCTGTACTCCACAGACACACTCCACATTTTCTCAATAGAAGTCGTATATCCTACAAAAAGATTATCCGAATTATACCAGCAATTTCTTAGATAAGAGATTTCTAAAACACAAACAGTTCTCAAGAGTTCCTTGTTGGCCCACAAAACATATGAAATGGCAAGTCCCTCAAACAATGTCGGAAATACTGGCCTTAAGCCCCGAGGGGAAAGAGAGATCATTATCCGTTCTGTAGACTCACTATTTATAAACATAAACATCGTTATAACAGGGTTAATTTGTTCTTGGATTCATACTCATAACATATACTAAACCGACACCAATTAGTACGAGATAAACTTATGAATATATATAACAATAATAATATATTCTATTACATACTCACAATACCATCTAGCTCAAACTAAGCAGAGCTTGTACTATGGGTACTAGACAATGGATAAACATACATATATACTTTTCTTTTGTAAATACATACATATTATACATAGAAATACCCAGACCAACACAAACATCCATATTCATGCACACAAATGTTTGACTTGTGTGGGAATCGAACCCGCGACCTCAGGCGTGGCAGTCGGTTACACTAACCACTACTCCATCGAGGCCGACAAACTGGTCTTTGCTACTATCACTAATTGAATATCAATAGTGTGATAAGATATATCGAATACCATTGCTATTAAAACAATATACTTAGTTTTAGTTAACCGATAATACCGAACATAGACTACGTAAAAATCAATCTAATTATTACGATAATATTTTTACAATTATTATTATTTTTGGAGTCGGTGTCAGCCAAGAAGGTAGGTTTGTAGCTACATGCATAATTACAGGTAAGATGTGCTAGTTTCTCACGCGCGACTTGACGACGCGTGAGGCGAGAGGCCGGCCGGCCACGTGTTGCGCCAGTCAAGAGAAAGAAGCGATACGAGTCACACGATTACGAACCTTTCAGATTATTTTTTCTTTCTATACTGTCACCATCCTTCTTATGGTAATTTCTTGTGTTTGTAAAATTGGCTTTATTTTCGTATTATCGTTTGTTACATTATGTCTTAGCTTAGTGTCGTATTTAAGTTTGTTTGTTTGGTTTAATTAGGTATTGGTATTGGTATTGGTATATGTCGTTTCATTTATTGTTGCAGATTTTGTCACTGTATATTGTCGTTCGTATAAAAGTAAAGTTAAAAAAATATATTTCTTAAAGTATTCTCGTATTATTATTGGTAGGTATATTCGAATGTTTCGTTGGCTGACACCGACTCCAAAAATAATAATAATTGTAAAAATATTATCGTAATAATTTGATTGATTTTTACGTAGTCTAATATTTTTAATGTCGTTTTACTTAGGAGGATTCCAAAAAATAATTTGATCATTGTTTGTTATTCATTGGTAATGTGCTCAGTTAAATTTGAAGTAGGTAGTACCTATCTTCTAGCGTGGTAAACACATAGATCATACATAGTACATACATATTGTTTAGTTGAAAAAAAGTAAGTTGGTTATTAAGTCGTAGTAGAATATTTTTTTTTTTTTTACGTGGTGGAATGCAGTGTCGCTTATCGCGGGGCGGGCGGAGGGATTATGTCGGACTCGTCGGGGTAAAAGAAAGATGTTGAAAAGATAATGTACCACCCGGAATACCGACTAAACCTACCACGGTGTTCCTCGACAAAACCACTATCGACGGGGCCGCGCGAATCGCTTTCGCATGCGGTCGCGACCCCGCCGAGGTTACGGCCCGCCGTGTAAAACGGCAGGCCACTACGCGAAGAGACCTACCCAAAGGACTCACTTCTATAATATACCCTACTGTCCCCCCCCTAGAGGGGAGACGGACTCGAAACAGAGGCGCGCGTGGGAACACGCACGCCGCCTCTCGGACCTGGTGCTGAACGGATGGCGGGCAGGCCCACAAAGCCCGCCACCCCCAGGTCAAACCTCAGGGTGGCTAGAGGTTGTCTCGCGCCCTCCGGCGCCCGGCTCTGCGATTGGGGAGAGGGTTTAAACGCTCCCTCTCCCGCTCCGCCGCCTCCTTGATGGAAATTACTTCCTCACAGAAGGAGGCGACGGCGTTCCACGACCTCTCACTCCGGACCATAGACTGAACTACGGCCGGGAGCGAGAGGGCAACCGATCCGACTGCCGCGATCAACTCACGGCGCTGTGATGCCCAGGCGGGGCAAACCGCCAAAGTGTGCAGCGCCGTGTCCTCAACAACGTCGCGGCAGTCGTAAGTAAGTAAGTAATAAGTAAGTAGTAAGTCGTAGAAGAATAGGCAATTATTTTTAACAGTGCATTTTAATTTCTTTTGAAATAGTTTTTTGTTTTGAAGTCGGTTTTTTCTTTTGTTAAAATTTTTGTTTATTTTTAGATTTTCAGTGAATCTGAAGTAGGTAGCAAATTGGCATAAATATGGGTAGACCTAATAAACGTGCTGCTCGTATGAGACAGCGCCGTTTAAATGAACTAAGGAAATTAGGGAGAAACGCCTCTCACAACAGAGGAAATCTACCTCGAGGGCAATATCAAAAGAGACTAGCGAAGAGCGTAAAATCAGACTGTCTAAGATGCGGTTTTACATGAAAAGAGTTGTGAGTAGGGAAAATGTCGAACAACGCAGCCACCTTCTCGGCTTGATCAGTGATCGTCTGTCTAATGAGATGGAGGAGCAACGCGCCCACCGTCTTGGATTAATCCACGATCGTCTGTCTAATGAGACCGAGGAGCAACGCGTCCACCGTCTTGGATTAATCCACGATCGTCTGTCAAATGAGACGGAGAAGCAACGCGCCCACCGTCTCGGATTGATTCACGATCGCTTGTCAAATGAAACACCTGAAACTCGTTCACTTCGACTTAATAGAATGCGACAAGTCAGTCATGTTTGTAGGGATGTTGGAAATGAACAGTCTTTTGAAGCCTCTATTAATATTTTCGCTGATGTACCATGTGCCGTTTGCAAAAGGACTCTTTATCCACAACAGCGTTCCAATTTACGAGCAGATTTGTACAGTACGCTATTACCAGAAGAACTGGTTACTTTAGTTACAATAACTACCTGCAATCGTTGTCACAACAATATAAGAAAAAGGAAAATTCCAACAACTGCGTATTGGAATAAAATGATGCCTGCAGAAGTACCGCCTGAATTAGCCAATTTGACAAGCGTTGAAGAACGGTTTTTAAGTCGCATTACATCATTTTTAAAAATCATTAAACTTAATAACCGTTTTAGTCAAAATTGGTGTAAAGGACAGGTCATTTTATTTGCAAAGGATGTTGTAGAAATAGCCGAACAATTACCACTGACGCCACATCAAGCTGGTTTAGTTTTGGTAGTGGCAAATTTAGAGAATCTTTCATGCACTAAGGAATTCGTCGTGAACATGCTAAGACTGAACCAAGCATTAACTTGGTTAATTTCCAATAACCATCTTTACAGGGATGTTCAGGTCCATTTTGAAACTACCTTAAACATACCTCATGTAGTTCAAATAGTTGAAAATCCTATTCCTGAACAAAATGCCGTTACTACTACTACGTTAGAATCATGCTCGAAACACTATGTTACTCTAATCGTGATTCTTTGCCGAATCCTTGCCCTCCCTTTCGATCCTCACGTGATTTACGGCCCTTAGCCTATAAAAGATTCCTTCGAGTATCATTAATTTGCTCCTAAGATTTGAAGAGTTCCGTCGCTTTATTATGGATCCCATCATCAGAACCTAACCAAACTATTATCAAACTACCCTTGAAGTAATTTTTTTCCAATAAATAAAAAAGAATCATCGATTGGCGTGATATTGAGTTATTATTAATTATCCATTTGTTGAGCACATACTTAATGTAAATTTAAGACTTATACAGTTTTTTTCATGGATGCCATTGTCAGAACTGGACCAAATTGCAATGGGACCAAACGGGAAAAACATCAAAATCGGTCTACCCAGGTGAAAGTTATGAGGTAACAAACATAAAAAAAAAAAATACAGTCGAATTGAGAACCTCCTCCTTTTTTTTGAAGTCGGTTAAAAAGTAGGTACTCAATAAGGTTTGGCGGAAACAATGTAAGTACAGTCACTACTGTCTATAGTTTTGTAGGTTTGTATTTTTGTTCGCTTACAGCAGCCACACGTTTGACTACAAAATTATACACTACCTAGCGCAGCGGTAGTGAATGCGACTGCTGTCTCGGGTTCAAATCCCGGGTCGGGCCAACAAAAAGTTACTTGGTTTTCTCTTAAGGAGCCCCGAGTTAGGAAGTTTGCGATGTTGCACACCTCACGGGGATCGGCAAAGGAAAGCGAAAAGCAGTTAAATCTCTTGGTCCTGCGCCTGATCTCTCTTCGGTTGTGTCATATTGTCGCGTCGGATCGCGGTGTTAGTTAACAGAGAGTGTACTTGTGTTTGCGCACACACTTGTGCACTATTATATTTCCTATGCAGATGACCAGTCTCGTTAAGATTGGCCACCGTGACCGTAATTCTGGAGCACATTATTATTAAAATTACGTATTTGTAATGTTATAATGACGTACAGTTATCTGAATACAGTTATACCAAACAATCAACCCACAGACAGTCACAAAATTTGGTAATTACTAAGCTGATCGTAATGATGGTTAATCTTGATATATGATTTCCTACTCAGCAAAGGAACACGAGATATATTTGTAACTGACATATATTCATATGTATGAGTCAGCCCACTCATAGACTATAGGTAAAATCAATCAACTGTAATCATTCAAAAATAACCATACTTACCTACACTTTTTTTGTATCTAGTTTCTGCTTGCGGCTGGGCCCGCTTCAGGCCTATGAAACGCATATCGGTATAAAAGATAGCCTATGGCCTTCCCTAGTCTTTTCAAATTGCATCAAAATTGGTTCACAAGCCCAATGTTAAATACATATCCGGGTGAATTGTGGGTATAAACCCTTGGCTAACCCTTTGGGAATATACCTAATGGTGTGATTCTATGATGGTATGAATGTTTGATGGATGCATATACAAGTGTCTACTTTGATTAGAAAAGAACTCAGAGATCATATTAACTGTAATATGTTTTGATACACCTTGCCAAGACTAACATATACATAGAATCATAGATTTAACCTTACTCACAGACCGCACTCAAATTCGAATTCAAAACTAATTTATTCATTTAGGTCACAATCGTATCTTATCTTATCTTGTGTGGGGGCCAGTCAGTACCGACCGGCGACCCTTCGACCCAGTGGGATCTTTTGTGTCGACTTCCCCAATAACGACTGCCATAGATGTTAATTGCAGCCGGGACCGACGGCTTAACGTGCTCTCCGAGGCACGGAGCAGACGATAATTGTCAATCAATACACACATAATTTCGAAAAGTCATATAACTTCCGAAAGTCAGAGGTGCGCGACGTGGGTTCGAACCCGAGACCCCTCTGCATTGCAGTCTGTTGGTCTCCCCACTAAGCTATCGCTGCTCCATTTAGGTCACAAAGTAACAGTTATGAATGTCAAAGGGGTTAGAGAAATTAATAATTTACTGAATTTACATTTATATTAGTTACTAGGTGCAAGCAAAAGGTTGAGCCTATGAAAAGATATCTGTAAGAAACTCAAGGCCATTCTTTTAAATAGCCATCAAATTATAATTAAAATATTTTACAACTCATCGATGTAGCACGTGTTGCAGTCATTATGCCATATACTACAGTCCATACAAAAAGAAATTCTAAAAATAAAGGCAATTTATCACTATACTTAAATCGTACGAAACAAGTGGCGACAAAGAAGAGTCAGCTCACATATTACATTCACATGACAGACAACAATAGTGTACGATGTTCAATATAAATGAGCGTGATGATACTATATTTATAATTTAGTTATCATGTTGGTATTGTCAGATAACAAACTAACATTCATGAGGTGAACATATTTTAAATGTAGAAGAACACATCTTTAATTTATTTTAATTTTTTATTAAGAATAGGCACTAGGAATAATTCTTGTATCGCGGAGACTACGAACATTCTAACAAAGTTCAAGAAGAACCACCATCCAAGACCCGGAACAACTATTTGCGACGTACACCATTTTTTATCCGCGATCAAACCCACGACACTCGGCGCGGCGGCTGTGTCGAGGCAATCACTTAAACAACTACGCCATCCGTGCAGATAAACTGAGCATAGAATGCAATAAAATATTGACACCTAGAAAGCTGTCACAATATCTATCAACACGTTAAATATAGTATTCAGTCAGAATTGCGATGAACATCTACAATTCTGTTTAAATGCAGTTTTAACTGATATGCGCCACTAGTCCATTAAAGAATATCATAAACTGTCATGACCATTATACGCTATTGAGCGTCGTTTGAATTACATAAAACGAAATGGCTTCAAAATACAGACAATTAAGACTTAGTACAACTCTAGATAGAATAGCATATTCTAGATAAAATTAGAGAGAATTATATAGGTAAGAAGATACAAAATATTTTAAGACTGCAGGAATTGCACTATGATTTCAGCGTTCGCCTTGTTTACATACACAGTCTTATACCTACATCCTTGAAGTGAAAAAGCCTATTACGTTTACCGGCCTCGGTACCAAACCCCGCTACTGTTAGCAATATTTTGACATAAAAACCCAATAATACTGACTCGGAAATCTAGACCTAAACTTTAAACACGGCAGTCTAAAACTCTACCGATGTGATTTATGCCTTGACAAATAATTGTGGTCCACAAATAGCACCCGGGCCTTCTTTATTTCTGTTCTTTTAAAACCAATGAAATGCCTCATGACACAGAGAGCCTATTGAAATTAAATTTATAAAATCCAGATAAGCCTCGCTGGTTTCAGCATGAATGGGCCGGCTCGACCGGGGAAGGACTACCCTCTCACAGAATATCGACGTCAAATAGCAGTATTCCTGCTGTTGTGTTTCGTTCGGTGAGTGAGAGTTCCGGAGGCCCAAACACCCCCTGCTCCCCTTCCCGCTCTTCCTCCTTCCCACTTCCTTTCCTAAAGGTTCGGCAACGCGCAAGTGATGCCTCTGGTATTGCATACGTCCATAGGCTAAGGCGACCACTTACCATCAGGTGGTCCGTATGATTGTTTGCCACCATAGTTGGATAAAAAATAAAAATTATATAGTACATAACAAGTACATACAAACCATATTATATATTTTCGTAATAACGACGCATAATTCTCTTTCTTCCATGAGTAGTCCTGTTAAATCTTACTTCAGACTACTTTCCAGTAAATTCGAAGCTTTATATTATTATTAGCAAATATCATAGCTGTTGAGGTTGGTTTTCATAAAGTACTATCTTTCAACTTATCTTTATTGAAGAGGATTGTTTCTCATGTAAAGAAAACAATAAGTTTATTATCGTGGCCTCGACAAAATTGCGATAGAGTTTCTCAGAAGACTTAAGGCCATTATATTTCTTATCAATCTCTATATGCGTTATTGCTATGCAACTTGATAAGACAGGATTAAATATTTGTATTGTAGAACAATAAAATATTTTATTTATATTTTATAGAGGTAGATTTGAGCGGCATTATGTCACAATTGGACTGATGTTCACCGCCATCTTTAAAAACGGCTACCCTTATTTTTCTGGCGTATTGTTTCGCAATACTAGTTTAGAACGCATTTAGATACTGGGTATATAATAAGACGCTATACGTATAGGGCTGGTAGCAGTTAAAGGCGAGGATCGCAGACTGATATGCACAGAGATTACGGTTCTGAGTCGTTTAAGAAGGTGCTGGTTCTCTGCTTCGGAATTTGCCCAAGGGCTGATACATTTGAAACCTCAGAGTTAAACTATGTACGTGACTTTTAAGGCAGAAGAACGAAATCCATTGAGCTGCCTCCTTACAGTATAATCCAATCTCTTATCCTTAAGCTGTATAAAGCTTGCTCATGCAGGAGTTGCATAAAGTGTTATGGCAGCAACCTTCTATAGGATGCAGACACTTTCATAGTCAGGTTACTCCCAGTTTATGTGGTGATATTGATGTTCTCTATTTGTCTCATAACCACTTTCAAGGAGCTGAAGTTTATTTTATAGATGTCAAATGTTGGAATGCCAGACATAATTAAAAACCTTTTAGGTCTGGCCACCGGCGTGCCGCTGCGACTTAAAGGTTAAGCTATTTAGAATACATAATATACTTTCAAACAAATTAAAATAACAAAACTGAACGTATTACTTTATTTTTGGATGCTTGTTGACCATAATGGGGTAACCAATATTTGGATTTGGGTGAATCTTGATACTCAGACCCTAAAACCGTTTTCTAAATTAACACATGGGATAATTTTCGTTCCAGTGAGAATTACACGCGCAAAACCCGGTACAGAAATTAGTAACTATATTCATTGAAATTAAACTACTATGTACGGATTTTATCGCGTTGTTGTGGTAATAAACAACGCGATAAAATCCTGTATAAAGTATTTTAATTTCAATGAATAACATTCGCATAAACAGAAAGCAATATTAGTAACTATATATTAGTATTTTAATAGATACCTACTTATTCTATATATAAGTCTACTTAGGACACCAAGTCCAAAACAAGACATATATCCGAGCTAGCATGATCGAAAGCGCAACATGTACCATGAACCGCCTTCATTCATTTCATCCGGTACTCCGCCGGATAAAATGAATAAAGGTACCGGGTGAAAGGTACCCTTATGTCCCTTTCTTTACGTCTGACACGGTGTTTGCGAAATTTCGTGATAATCGGTCTAGCAGTTACGACTTGAAAGCGTAACAAACAAACGAACTTACATTTATATATATAATATTAGTAAGATACCTGCTTATTTCTGAAAAAGGTATTTCAACTACTACATATTATATTATACCTATCAAATATCCCTGTCTCAAAATTTCAGACTACATAAAATACCTACTAAAAGCCTCCAGCTTATATTTTACAGTCGGAAACAAAGGCTGACAATATATGACCGTGCAGTCTGGCTATCGGCGCATCTGACACCGCCCTATATTTGAAGCAGTGCCTTTCACCGGTGTTCTGGTTTTGTGTTGCTTTAGCACTTTATATGCGACTTAAAACTGTTTTATGAGCTGGCTGCTTGTATTTTATTACTTGTTTTATCTGTTAGTTAGAGATAATTAGAGTTTATTCAAGATTGACGTTGTAATCCTTGAGAGAATTCATTCTCGTAGTCGGTGCATTTTTTGTATCGCGGTGGACTTTACAGACTTTACAAACATTCAAATAACGGTCACAAAGAACATCCAGACTCGGAACAACCATTTGTGGATGACACAAATTTTTGTCCCGTATGGGATTCGAACCTACATCACTCGGCGCACTGGCGAGGCGACCACCACCACTGCGCTATCCGCGCATTCAATATAATAAACTTAACCTGCTTGGAATGCCAAACGTAATTGATAACCTATTGTATCTGCCGGTGTGCCGCTGTGACTCAATAGGTTAGGAAGTTGCTACGGTCATAGATATTTTAAGGACATAACAAAATTTAAAGCCCTGCATCAAAAAAACTGCCATATAGAAAATCTTTTCTCAGTACAGTTATCTGTGGAAGTTACAAATTTAATTTCGGCGTATTTCGTAGTAAAGGCCGCGGGTGGAGAACAGGGATCTCCCGCCCGCCAGCCATTGAGCCGGAGCGACGCCCTCTGTCGTGCCAGGGCGTCGCCTAGGAGTCGTCGCCCGCAGACCTTTTCTGTCTGCATTGGGCACTGCTGGGTGAGTCACTGATATAGTATCAGTTTCAGCGACCCACCCACCATACAAAGCAACGAGTTGGCACACCGTGACGGCTTTAGTCGGTTGGCCCAAAGTCAGGAAAGCACGACATAACCCTTTCACCTTCCTCTATAGCGTAAGGGTATAAGGAGTATAAGAAGCATTCAAAGGTAAAAGAAATGGACCTTGTATTACAAAAACCCTATGTCGTTAAAATACCTATTTAAATTTTCTCACATATCTTATTAAGTAAACAAAAATGGCGTGCTTGTAGTTAAAGACAATGCATAGAGAAGTATATCTACATAGGTACATATCTTTCTTATATTTTGTCACCTCTATTTATTAAAAATCAAATATACTCTGAAAGCATTAACTGAATGACTTTATTATAAGCTTTTGTTTACCAAATGAGAAAAATGAACAATGAATACAACATGTCACAGATATAACGCACAACCTCAAACACCCCAATTAGATTATTAAATCGTAATAATGATATAATCATTAAAATGTGACATTTATGTACTTAAATATTTTAATTTAACGAATTAGTTCTCCTTATTGTGCGCGGATAGTATGGGTATATTACAATAAATCTAACATTATTGCCTTTATTGCATCAAAAACCTTGTTGCCTTGAATTATGATACATTTTCGTTTATGTCAGCTGTTTAATAAATGAGTGACTATAATTTAATTCGTTTTAATTATTTTAGGGATAACAAATTACCTATATTAAAATTGCTGGTATTGATTCAGTAGCCGATTTTGAACAAACTACTTTCAGGATGTGCGTTTATTATGTTACATGTTGTATATATAGATGCGTATTGCACTTACAGTTTAACAGACAAAGCTACAGCCATGAGACAGAGTTACTCTCTATACTAATATAATAGAGAGGAAAGATTAAATTTTTATTTGTTTGATTGTGTGTTTGTTTGTAAGGATTTAACTCAAAAACTACTTAACCAATTTTTAAATTCTTTCACCATAAGAAAGCTATATTATCACCGAGCAACATAGGCTATACTTAATTTCTTTTAAAGTACTTTTTCTAACCTAAACAATTTTTATGCGAGCGAAGCCGCGGGCAAAAGCTAGTAAAATATAAAAAAGACAATTAACTATTATACCAATGGGCAAAGTAATGCTGTGTTTCCTTTCATTTCATAATTATACGACTGCTCACGGGTAATATTCAAACATTTTGTCTATTAAAGAAGTTAAATATTATACCGTGTCCCACGGGAACTCTTAAAGTTTTATGCTAAAATATTTCGCTATTAATATCTGGAGTGGGTAATCCCAGGGATATAAATTCACTCTCAGGGCTGTAAATCAAATCCATTCCTTCGTTTTGACGCCTACCGCTAATATTAAAGATGGATTCATGCTAATATTATAAATATGAAAACAATTGTGGCTGGTATTTAACGTCTACACCGTTGAATTGATTTCAATGCCATTTTGATGTAGGAAGGAGACTACTTAAGTTAAAAGTACTTTTAAAAAATTCAAATATAGAACATCTGGTAACTGTCGCACTCGAGTTTGTTATTTTGTCTTCATCTGTCATTATAATCGGTCCAGTAGTTTAGGCGTAAAAGCGTAACAAACAAACAAACTCACATCAGCATTTATAATATTAGTTTGGATGTTTTAAAACTTAACTTTTACTGCTAGCAGTTATCTAAGCGTTTCTAACGCAGGAAGTAAGCAATCGAGGGAAACTAAGTCACCATAGAACTGGCGCGCGCGGGCGTTCAGTACCGATTGCGCCTACGCATCACTTTGTACACGCCGAAGTTTCAAACACGTATGTCACATAATATATTATCTCTATTTGTTTTCACAGATATATATCTTATAAATAGGGGCATTGCTAGAAGTTTGGCCGACGATTACTGGAACAATTAGAAATAATTAGGGCAGTGAGATTATTTGTTGAATAGAATTATTGGCTGTATTTCTCATGTGGTATACATAAGTAATTGTTAGGTACACAATGTTATTTTCTATAAGTCTGTATCAAGTGTAAGTAATTGTATATACAATGGATAGGGAAACAAACAAATATAAAAAAAAAATAGTTATACTAGCTGTTACACGCGACTTCGTCCGCGTGGAAATTAACAAAAAGATTTAATTTTTTACGCGAAATCCTTATTTTTTTCTAAAATGAAAGTACCCCAAGTTACTCCTTATAACATCAGCTATGTGCTAGTGAAAGTCCTGTCAAAATCGGTCCAGCCGTTTCAGAGATTAGCCGGAACAAACAGACAGACTAAATTTTTAAATTGATTTTTGGTGTTAATACCGTATATATTTTCATTGTCATTTCTGACATTACAAATAAATAAAATTGAAAGTTTATTTGAATTTGTATAAAGTAATACATAGTTTCGAGTAATAGCACTGTCGTGCATACAATAGTCAAACTGCTACGATGACATGACAACAGACAATGGTTGCCAGTATCGTTCTACTTGACTGCATTAGTGGTCTCAAGTTTAAATTTCCGGTCGAGCCAACTTACATTTATTGAGATCATTTTGTAAATACTTAATAGCAGCCCTGAGGTGAAGAAGGCGGTGTTGCACACTACGTAACTTGAAGCATGTAAAGCCATTGCACCTGATCTCTTTCCGGTCATGTCGGATTGTCTTCTCTTCCCACCGGACTATGAGTGTTAAATAGTTATGCGCTATAATATCTACTGCGCAGATGTCCAGTCTGCGTTAAGATCGGTCGCAACTCTGTCTGGAGAATCCTCACCTAGTTAGGTACTGGACTCAATGAAGGTTCTGCTAAAGAGAACCGTCATTGAGACCAAATTAATATAATGATATCTTAATTTTGAAAATTAATATGCCTCGTCGAAACATATAAATTTGAAAATCTTCATTTAATTATTTATAGAGACGATCCAATAAAATACAAGCATGTACAAAACTACCTACTTTTGATGGGTAGAAATGCGTAAATATGTAGGTACAATCGAATAAAATTCGAACAATACACCATTACGTCACGTCCGCATTTTACGAGAAACAATCTGTCCAGTGTCTCACACTGACCTAAATAACAGGTCGAGAATTACAGAATGCACTAATCACGTTTATATTTAACAAAAGTACATTTATACTTATCACATCACTGATAAGATCGTGCATTTCCGAAATGCAATGATAAATTCGTGATAAGAGTGGAGAATGATAATGTACTGCAGTAATTTCGTATCAGTTTTAAGGTGTCAAATATTGATATTAATTGTGATACGTATAGTTGCGCAACTTAGCTAGCAATCGATGATATAAATACATAAAGATATCGTTAATAATAAACTTAAATCGAGTAGTAATTCGAATACAATCGAATTACTTAATCGAATAGCTCGAATCTTAAATCAGTAATCGCATTTTGGTAGTTATTTAGGTGGTGTACAAGTAACTTTGATGATTGCCGATCACTTCAAAGCAATCTTTTTACAGGTCATGCAGGCAAAGTAATAAATATTAATGGTCTAGACGTTGTAGCATAAGTTATGAACTGCTTGTTATTAAGCAGACCGTGTGCTTCTTTTCGACCTATTTGGTTTACCGTAAGCAGCGGCTTGGATATGTTTCTTTTTTATTGTTTCTGTAATGCCAAGAAAAGTCGGCAGCCCACTGGCGCTAGTAGATGCACTAGCGCCAGTGGGCTGCCGGCTCATCCGCTTTCAGAAGCAATATAAAATATCCAGTATGTGGGTACCTTTGAAAAGTACATTTTCGAATTCTTATTGACGCTGTTCGGCGTAATATAACTGAATACCTTGGTAAGCAATAAGCGAGTCACGCGTTCACCTAATTAGATCAAACGTATAAAGAGTCAGTGCATTTTCTGTGACCGCGACATTCGGGTGCATTCAATGCAACATTATAACATTTTCATTTAACATAACATTTAACTAACATTTTTAACATTGAAGAACTTATTGTGGAACTGAACAATAAACTATTAATGTGTAACATTTAAAACATATCTTCTATTTAACAATCACTGCAAACCTTACGCTACACCGTACATACGCCAATCGGTCTAATTTTGTTTACCTCTAACGTGGCAAACAAGTGTACTGTGGCCACTTACAATGCCAGGTGTTAACTGGCATGTTGTCGATCCTCCATAAAACATGACTCAGCAGGTAGCACAGCGGCAAAATTGTGGTAGACGTCCAAAGATTTGAAAGTAACCTAAGTGCAATTCATAAATTTTCTACCAGCGCCACCAGCGGGAATTTGCTAAAACTAATATCATAGACAACACTTTTCTTTTTACACGCCATACTTACTATTTTCATTCGAATGCACGTTATAATGTTTAACGAAAACATTACGAACATCATAATGTATCGTTTAAAATACCACTGACGTTCTAGAAAATATCTTTAGAAAACATGTTACGAATAGAAAAATAAACTTGTTTGAGTTTTCACTTTCACTTGAAGATGTTAGCTGATGGTGTCATGTGTGCTTTTTACTAAAAAGTAAAATTTTGTTGCAGGTAAGAACGGGAAATACATCGTCATCTCTTTCCAGTAAGTTTTTGTGAGTTAAAGATACGTCTATAATTATATGGGTCACATATACACAACACAAATGCACTTTTTATTTACCTAAGATACGTTACATTACGTTGATTGTTTTCTTTCTTATTTAAACCATTATATATTTATTTCTGCTAATAATTTCTTTAATTTCTGTCTGTTCTGTTTCTGCAGTATTTACTCATAATGTAACCTAGTAGTGTAACCTATGCGAGTGCAGTCTAGAAGTTTATTATATCATACATTTAGGAAATGCACTAGTTTGTATAAATCCTCTATGCTTAGAAATCAAGCAACTACAAATACTGAACTAAAATATACTGGCAGAAAATAATTATAATAATAATTCCAAACATGAATGAAAAAGAAAATAGAATGCTCAAAACTCAAGTGTTTATTCGAGTTCCAAATTTAAATGTCAATATCCGCCATGGCGCCAACGTCAATATTTTCCTCCGCGATACCAGTTACATCATTCCTAAACGTTATTTAAAATAAGAATGTTTAATATTACTGCAACTTTGTAGATAAAACTATTTTAAGCGGTTAGCAACACTTTAGCCTTGACTTGTATTCGTAATCAATATTATGATTAGTTCACAACAGATTCACTGTTTCCAAAAAAATATTTGTACAAAAAGGGTACTGTGACTCACAATTTTATTGCTACTGTGTCGTTTTTGTAACTGGCAATGATTCATAGAAACTATAATGTTTCTTTCGTCAAATCTTAAATGAGGTTATTGAGCTTCGATAAGTTTATTGTTATAACTCAGATAAAGCTACAGGTTTTTTTTCCTTACCTCACTAAGGAGGAGAATAATCATATGGCCTTCCTCTTATTCGTTAACGGCACTTTAAAATGAGTACCACTCCGCTATCAATAAGGTCAAATGTTGATAGCACAGTACCTTAAAGGTATTAAAAAATGTCTCTTTCTCTCCCTACGGCTTTACAGAAGAAGACTGGCAGTCTCCTTTTGAACAGTAGAGACGTTATAACCGTCAACTAAGCAGGCAACCGGTTAAGTTAAAATCCTAGAGGATTCTTCTAGTTAATAGTTTCGTAGCCTACTTTCGAATTTATGTAGGTTGCACCTTGAAGATTCGATTAGCAGGTTATTGCAATGTTTGCAGTCGAGTTAAGTGATTTCCAAGCTATATTTAGGACGAAAGGAAAACAATGAATCACATATTCGCTTCGTCGACCTGAAATGCATATTGTGAATTGCCGATAGTAATTGTTTAAGCCTATAAAATTGCTATTAATTCTGCCTTGTGGATATTGTCCGGAACAATACAAGCTAATGGTGTGTTTGATTCCGTCACGGGATGCGCTGAAGAGAAAACTTGTACTTTTAGGAATATTCGACAACTTTTTAATAGGTTACAACATGAAGGATGCATTAGGTAGTCAGAGAGTAACAAAACGAGTACAGGGCAGATTTATTTCTTAAATTATTATATAAAATATATTAAAGTAATTTTATTGGATGAAACATTTGCATCCGGTTATCTGTTATGGTATGGCTTTTATTCCAGAGCGGAGATCTTAGATTTTCAAATACAGAAGCACAACTATTTAAGTCTGATTATCATTGGACTTCAGATAACATTCTACTCACTTAGTATAAAGTTAAGGTTTTGACTTTAACTTAAATTGAATTGATTTTTTGCTTTAATTCTTATGGAGCAGGGATCTAGAACGTTACAATGCCGAATACGTTGAAAATATACTAGAGCGCTTAAAACTCTTAAAAGAGGGTAGATGAATCACAATTATTTTTAATACCTTACACAAAAATATTATTTTATTGCTGTTTTATCTTTTATGTAAAATAATGTATAAAATCAAAATAGGCAACTACCCTACAAGTATGAAACAAAATACAGACAGTTATAAGTTGATAAACACAAATAATTTGTAAAAGATAATAATCATTATTTCATAGCAGTCCTCGATAGAGGCTAGTTACTTTATAGAAAATTTATTAATACAGTATCATTATTAAAAAACTTCTATACCTACATAATATGCGTAATTAAAAAGTTTTGGTTTATAACATAACTATAGAACTACAATGTTGTTTCACTAGAGTCGCTGACCGTCCTCTAAGATTGGCAATAACATAGTAACTACTAATGTTAAATATTGTTAGGATTCGACTCATGCCCTTTGCAACAGTTAGAATTTAACAAGCGTCAAGAATAAATGTTAGGAATATTAATGTTTATTCCAAGAAAACTTTACTTTTAGTACTTAATGTCTCGGCTTTATGTTCGAAAACCGAACATGCTAGGTTTTAGCAAGCAGGTAGTTTTTCCACTATTTGTAATGCGGAGACCTGCCTGCGTGTGCTTATTAAGTATCTAGTTAATTTATTCATTTCAACATTATCAAGTCCTTTTATAAAAAGTCTAAGGTAAGGATTTATTTATACTAATATTATAAAGCTGAAGAGTTTGTTTGTTTGTTTGCTTGAACGCGCTAATCTCACAAACTACTGGTTCGAACTGAAAAATTCTTTTAGTGTTGAGTATCGAGGAAGGCTATAGGCTATATAACATTACGCTACGACCAATTGAAGCGGCGCATTAATGAAAAATGTTGCAAACACGGGGTAAATTCTCTTATCTTATATTTTTTTTATATCTTATATGAAGCAGCCGAAGTTGCGCGGGTCAGCTAGTTATAGATAAAGACTGAAGTAGGTAGGTATAAACCTACAAAAATGATTGAAGGCACTGATATTTTTATCACAGATGTATTCGTCTATCAAAACTACAAATTTTGCAGTATATAATTATACAATGAAGTTTCAGTGGCGAATTAAAATTACAATTCATTTACTCATTAAAGCTAACAAAACAAAAATATCCGATAGTATAATCAGACAAGGGATTTTTTGCATGTTATCGAAAATTTTGTACGAGGTCATTCTCGTCGACCCTCCAAAAAACCCAACGACCAAACAGGAATTGGTCCACACACATACTTAGCTTATTCAGATATAGATTGTGTAACCCGACGGATACCCACACCTCGATCTCGTAATGCACTGTTAGATCAATTTACACCACCAGTTCAAACAACTGATGTGCAATCGGTTTAATCTAATTTTGGGCAACGGATCCAATTTCTTATGCGCTTAGTCGTATAAAATTGTCTAATTTATATAACAATATCATTACGAAACATAGAAAATAATAGTATTGAAGTGATTTATTATTTTGGTTGTATACCGAAATGCAGTCCGCATAAATATTTATTATGGGTCAATCACTGACTAAATTTTAAATATAAGAAATTATTTTTCAAATGCAAAAGATTATGAATAATGTATGAGAACGCCTGGAATCAAGGTCACGGCAAAGTTATGTGCCAAAATTAAAATACAATGTTGCCATATCAAATAAATAATTTAGTGTAACAATCCATAATAAAAACAATCTAATAAGATTATCTGTATCCGTCACAGAACATTAACGGCTAAACAAAAGATGTTACAAGCGTAACCGTCAGATTATCAATCTTGATTTGTATATTATTATACATTGATAAAATACATCTGATAATATTATGAATAAACCACTCGTATATTATGAGATTATCTACAATTAATTGTGTTACTATAGTAGCATGCGAAAATATTATGTGTACATTTTAGACACTTCGTTTTCCACTAAATCTTCTTGTTATATGAATAGATATTTCATTGCCTATTATAACACTACTTCTTTGTTTTAACCTGCCAAAATATCCAAAGTCAACCTGTCAAAATAGTTAGGTTACGCTGTCACAACTGGGTATCATTCTCTTGTTATTCAGATGAAATAATAATAATAATAATATATTCTACCACATACACACAACACCATCTAGCCCAAACTAAGCAGAGCTTGTACTATGGGTACTAGACAATGGATAAACATACATATATACTTTTTTTTTTGTAAATAAATGTTTATAATATTTTGCATGAGGTATTTTTTGGATATTACAGACAATTTTAAATAAATTTTCTGTCTGATATCTTATACGTTTTCAATTTCAAAACATCCATACGAAAACAAACTTATGTCAAAAGTAATCTTCAACAGATTTTGCAACTTCGTGTAATAATAATCTGGTAGGATAACATTGTTGGTTCTAATAATAAATTCTTATTAAAGAAGATATGGGCCAGAAGCCAGCCTTGAGTAGTACTTCAAAACATTGTATTCCTGGCTAAGTTAGGGTTACCATGGCTCTTGTCGCCGATAGATGTCGATTTTTAAATTTACTTGTTTTATTTTACATAATCACTTATCTAATCTTTACGGATAAAAATGTGACGCCTACAATCCTAAATCTATACTAATATTATAAAGCTAAAGAGTTTGTTCGTTTGTTTGGTTGAACGCGCTAATCTCAGTAACTACGGTTCGAATTGAAAAAATATTTTAGTGTTGGATAGCCAATTTATTGAGGATGGCTATAGGCTATATAAAATCACGTTACGACTGATAGGAGCGGAACATAAATGAAAAATGTTGCAAAAACGGAAAAAAATCTCTTATGTAAAGCAGATGAAGTTCCACGGGTCTGGTAGTTAATTATAAGATCAAAACAACTAAATCGTATGTTAACATACACCTCGTATCACATATCAAATTTAAATGTTTTAATCTTATTAAAATAAGAGATATGAGCACATGCAATATTTTAGACAACGATTAAAACTCATAATTCTTCTTAAAACAAAAACCCAAATAATTGAAAATCATATAAAATTCTTTATGGTCAACAATCACGTACAATTATGACGCAGTAAATAAGCTAAAAATGACGACGGTCGTCATAATTGCGTAGTAAAAATACGGAACATCCCGAAAAATACGTAACGGTTGGTGACGCTATTTCTGACAGACGTATTTACGCGTCCGTAAGACTCCCATCAACAATACACAAACCACTAAGTCTCGGTTTTTGTTCACATTTATCAAGAACCGCTAATCCGCTTTTTGTGGGATCTCTCTTTTATTTTACTCCTTTTCTTAATTTACGTTTTCTTTTTCTCAGAGTATTTTCTATTTTATGATGGCACTGAATTGCGAAATTATCGTGTATTCTTTTAGAATCTAATTTATTGCTATAGAAATGGTGATGATACAGTTTTTTTTTCAATATGTGTGTGGTCTTACCTAAATCAGTCAATGTTATCAAATTTATTGCGTGCGTTTAATACTTATGTCAACTGCTAACTCTTATACAATAAAATTGATGATATGTGGTCTCCTATAAGGCACAAAATGATTCTAAATATCAATATTTCTTACATATATTATGTTAATATTAAATTTTAATATAGTACGCTAGTTTTTATTTCATTTACCTAAGTATGAGGTTTCGATATTGATTCCTGGTCAGGATGTTATTGCTTTTTCTATTACAATTCCCAGTGAAGATGCTCAAAATGTACCCACAGGATGGCAATAAAGGGCCTCTCGTATTATACGATAATTAACAAAGCTAGCCATATATGAATTAAATTCAACAATGGCTACCCCTTTCGGGACATAATAATGTCCTTCTGACCGAATTTCGGTCACGGCGGCCAATCTTAACGGAGACTGGCCATCGGCGCAGGAGATATTGTAGTGCACAAGTATGTGCGCATACACAAGTGCACTCTCTGTTCCCTGACACTCATGATCCGATGGGACGAGTAATCCGACACGACCGGAGAGAGATCAGGCGCAGGACCAACGGCTTTACGTGCTTTCCGAGGCACGGGGGTGCCTAACACCGCCAACTTCCTAACTCCGGGCTCGTATTGAGATTTCTTAACAGAAAAACCCAATAACTTTTTGTTGGCCTAACCCGGGATTCAAACCCGAGACCTCATACACAGCAGTCGCATTCACTACCACTGCGCCACGGAGGCAGCTTTAAGAAAGGTCAAAGAAGGGATCGCAGAAATTCTATTTAGAAGTGCTTCGAACCCTTCTTTAGATTATGTAATGTAATTATGTAATTATTTTTCAGAATATGTAATCTGATTAGCAGTTTGATCATTATATTATTAACTAGCTTTTGCTCGTGGCTTTGCTCGTGTAAAAGTAGGTTTGGTTAGGTTATGTTAGTAACAGTATTTTTTGAATAAAATATAGCCTATGTTACTCAGTGATAATATATCTTTCCAATGGTGTAAGAATTTCAAAAGTTTAGTAGTTTTGAGTTAATTTGTTACAAACAAAAAATCAAGACGTTCCTCTTTATAATATTAGTATAAACTACGTATTTAAAAATGGTGCAGTATCAAATAAACCAAATTCAAATCTAAATAAAGTAGTTTAAATTTTATGTACCTATAGTATTCGCGTAAATATAAGACAATAATATGTCTTTAAAAATGATAAAAACGCAGGCAGTACGGATTAAAGAATAAACAAATAACCTGTCAATTACTCTTCGTTGAAATAGAAACAATAATCTATACAAGAACACGTTTATTATCATAATTGCTAGTTTATAGACACGCAGATTTAAATCCAATCCTCTACCATTTATGGTATGACTTCATCTAAACATTGTAGACCAGATTTGGTAAGAGAAACTCTTAATCCTAGACCGACATTGTGTAAAAAGAAAGCGGTATTGCAACATTTCGCAACTGTATTCAATATAATAAATATTTGTGCATTCAAATCATAACTATATAATATTATAAATACGAATTTGAGTTTGTTTGTTACACTTTCAAACCCTAACTACTCGACCAATTATCATGAAATTTCGCATACACGTTGTCAAGAGAGCAGAAAAGGACATAGGGACATATATCCCTTTCATCCAGGAAAACGATACTAATCTAACCTACATTTTAAAATAAATGAAAACGCAAAATCTAGTTTTTCATATTAGGATACAATTTGGATCTTAATTATTTGACTGTCGCTTTAGTCTCGGGGCATGAGATTGCGCTAAAATTTGTGATTGATCTTGAAGAGCCTCGCTAATTTCAGCATGAATTGGCCGGCTCGACCGGTGAAGGACTATCCTCTCACAGAATATCGATATGAAATAGCAGTATTCCTACCGTTGTGTTTCGTTCGGTGAGTGAGAGTCCCGGAGGCCCAATCACCCTCTTTTCCCTTTCCCGCTCCTTCTCCTTCCCACTTCCTTTCCCAATGGGTTAGCAACGCATAAGTGGTGACTCTGGTGTTACAGGCATCCCTAGACTATGGTGACTACTTACCATCAGATGGGCCGTGTATTAGTATGCCACGTTAGAAGCATTAAAAAAAATTGTTATATTTGAGTCTCAGGTGAAGCCTTTTGTATTTTGCCTAGCTAAGCTTTTTTGTAGCAGCACGAAGTCCCAGATTTTCCATTTCATATGCGTGAACTTCGGTTATATCGAAAGAACCTTTGTTTAGAATTTCAAGCCTCAATCAGCAGTCTAGGCTGTGCTTTGATTGATAGAACTCCTTTTTTATTCCTTGGGTAGAACTAAAAATGATTTTATTCTCCTCCGTTGTATAAGGAATCTCTGTGCTAATTTCATATTTGTTGACCCAAGGGTTTGACCGCAGGCATTTTCGCCTGCATCGGGCACTGCTGGGTGGGTCGCTGATGTAGTTTCAGTCCAGCGACTCACCCACCATCCAATTCGGCGACTTGGCACACTGTGGTGAGTTTAGTCGGTAGTACCCGGGACTTTCCATCTTTTCCCGGATGAGCCCGACATAATCTCGCCGCTCCACTTTTCCGCGGCGAGGTATGCGTCAAAGCAACCCCACGATAAAAAAATGGGTTTATGCTGTCCGTTGATATATCCGTCAGTTTATCATTTTATATATTTAGACAAACACTTATTTTGTAATATCAAACAAGGTCGAGTTACGAGTGACGTCAAATAATTAAACTTCTAAATAACTCGCATGATGACTAACACTAGTCACAACAAAACAACTGTGTTAATAAAACAATATTTTTCTTGAAATGACTTTATTCATAGAACTTACTTTAAATACACGAGTCATGAATATGTATAATCATATTTACCTAACGCGATGTCTGTGTCAAAATAGTAACATGTATTGTTTTAGAACATACTACCGGCTTCGCACGGGTAGTACAAAACTTGAACAAATTATACACTTAAACCTTCCTCATAAATCACTCTGTGTATTGGTGAAAACCGCATAAAAATCCGTTCAGCAGTTTTTGAGTTTATCGCGAACAGACGCGGCGGGGACTTTGTTTTATAACATGTAGTGAAAGTGATTGGGTATTCCCGCACACTTGGATCGCTGTCATGGTCCTTAATTACGATTAAAGCTTTTTCTAATCATCCCAAGATCTGTTCAGCGGCTAAGTCAATATGTAAAAAACTGGCAAAGAGGCAAAATTATAGTAACTCAAAAAAATTGAGAAGTAGAGCAGGGCTACACCTCGGCTGAAGCAGAGCTTCTAATCAAAAGGATGCAGCTATAATAATATATAATAATGCAGTCTGACTGCAAGAATGGTGTTGTGGTTTAAGCGGTCGCCTCACCACTGACATTGCGCTGAGTGTTGTGGGTTCAAATCCCGCACGGGATAAAAATTTCTGTGATCCACAAATGGTTGTTTCGAGTTTGGATGTTCCTTGTGTCCGTTATTATAATTTTGTTAAGTCCCCCTTGACACAGGAATGATAACAAGAGCGAGTGATTCCTATAATTCTATAGGACGTCTTATGGGACCCATGCTGCCAGCAAGGAAGGCGAGCAAATTGTATGGGTATAAAAAATACTACAGTAGAAGTTGCTGTAATCAGTGATTTTTATAAGATTGGCATTCGCAAATGGTTATTTAAAGTACTAGTAATATGGGTTACAAAATTACAGTATTCTCGTTAACTATATTGTGTTGGAAAGTTTACATCGGTTGCACAAACTAATTTTGGATAGGATTCAAACGAGTGACCTCTCGATCGTAAGTTCAACGCCTAATTCATTGACCATCGGTTTAGTATATTCCTTTTATCTAGTTATTTAGTAGACTAAACCACCCACTTATTGTGGTACTACACACGTGACTTTCTAATACTGTACTGTACTGTACGATTGAAAAGAGTGACCGTGTGTTTCTTGCTGTTCTTCTCATTCGTTCTATTTCTCCCTTGCGTTGGTGAACATGGCTTTGACGTTCATAAATGTTACTTTATTTATTTAAAGCACACCAACTATATATTTACAAACAATGTGTTACGTTTAATACCGTTAATCCTAAATACAGTGTAAATATATCACTTGAAGGTGTACACAGCACTCACATTATCAAGATTTTACTATAAAGCAATACATATTACATACATATCATCGTTAATGTCTAGTGAATTTTAAACTTTGTGACCTACATGAATAAACATATTTTTGATTTGATTTTGGTTACCTACCAGATGAGTCTTTCTACTTTAGGTAGGTAGCAGAGCAGGTAAGTGCAGATTACATTAAAATTTATTATGAAGTAGTTTCTGCCCGCGGCTTCGTTCGCGTAAAAGTAGGTTAGATTATGTTAGTACCTACCTGTACTTATTTTTGAATAAAATATGGCGTATGTTCCTTGGTAATAATAAAGCACTCGAATGGTGAAATAATTTTTAAAACAACTTACGAACAAACAAAAAATCCAATCTTTTCTTTTTATGAATTTAGTATAGAAGTATAGATGATTCAAGAGAGTAGGTACTGCTACATATAACTATATTATACGTAATGTGTATATGTTTTATGAGTCCTAAGTGTTGAAATTATAACATTTTCTATTGCGTCAGAGTTACCGACCGTGATGTTGAAAATAAAATGTCTATGAGGTCATCATTTCCGATAAAAAATGTTATGTTTAACATAATTATGCTATAAGTGTGATGTGTTTTGATTATCAATATAAATTTGAATTAAAATGAAGTACATAAATATCGTATGGTCTTTTTGTAGGTTTTACTATTTTTATGTTAATTTACAAAAATACTAAAGTAATTTATTTGATGGACTAGTTAAGCTCGCAAGGTATATGACTACACACATTTCGTTTCCTATGGGTCTTGATTCTTGATTATATGGGTCGAGCCTGTTGCTATTTAGGACTCCATGCTGCTACTGAAACTGCTACTGCTTTGTGACGTATTGTTATTATTAAATAGACACTATTTTTTAATTATTATTCCTTGACATTACTTATAATATTCTTTGACATTTAATTAGTTATAATTATTAATATTTTATCTTAACATTTAATTACTGACATAATATATTATTGGTATGTCTTAATTGAATCATAATTAACTTTTACTGAAATTCTAAATAAATTTATTTCTTTTTGTGCATCTATATTATGTTGAAATGTATGTATGTATGTAATGTAATAATTAATTAATGGGTAATAAGTACTCAATCTTGCATGCCTAATGGTGGAATGTGGAGAACCTATAAATGTATTAGCCATAACATCTGCAAATGTATATCCATATTCGCAAATGAATAAATGAATTATGAAAATCTCGTGACAGAAAAACCTAATAACCCTTTAACCCGACTCGGGAATCGAAGCCTTGTGCATCATAATCGTATTCAACTGCGCCACTAAGGCAGTACTAGATTAGTAATACTGATTTTGCTGAAAGAAAGGTACCCTATGTCCTTTTCTGTTTCCCAGTTAACGTGTATGCGAAAGTTCATGATGATCGGTCGAGTAGTTAAGGCGTGAAAGCGTAACAAACAAACAAACTCACATTCGCATTTATACTATTAGTTAAGGATTTTAGTATCTCCAAATTATTTTATTCCTAGTATTTAAATGTACCATAGTGTAGATAAATACGTTTCTAAAACGCAGTATTCATTGGCTATCCTTGACCAAAGATTAGCGGCCATCACGCATTATGTTAGGCTCATTCGAGGTTTCATTCACAGGCTAATTAGTTTTACGACCCGAGTCCGCTATTCGCGCGTACATCGTAAAATTCGCGGTACATCGACAACATCAAACATAAAATATTTAGCATGGCCACAAATTAGGTAGATACAGAGGTTTGGCTCAATAATACGTATAAAATAGACGCATTCTTACAGATACTTGCGTGATTGCTTCAGTGGTATGTAAATAAAATCACCTCGAAAGCTATTATCACGTCGGCTGTAACCATAGTAACCATATGTTAATAACATGGTTTCTATAATAAAATGGATGGCATAGTCGTCTTGCCAGTGCCACTGCGTTGAGTATTATGGGTTCACTCGATATGGTACAAACATTTGTTTAAAACACAAATATTTGTTCCGAGTTTGAGTTCTTTAAGTCTATTGTTCCAATGTTTATAAAGTCTGCCGCAGTATTGGAATTATAACTACTGGAGTCGTTTAAAATAAATATTTTCTACTTTTTATTACCGACTAAACAATGTGCTTTGTAAGGATATTTTTACAGAATTGTACAGCAGATAATCTAAAATTGCTTCAAATTTTTACGCGTAATATAAATCCGGTTTTCTGTATTTATCCACTTTGTGGCATGGCATTGTACAGACTAATTTACGACAGCAAATGCTTGAACAATTCTTTTTTTTTTCATCCATCAAGGCAGAGTATAATTCTCAAAGACGTTTATGCGGCCGGAAATTGTGGCGCATAATGACCTAAATTATACGGCGTATTAATAAAAATGATCGAATCGATTCATGACCATTCGTTCACTAATAAACCAATCAATTTGTATCGATAAACGATTTCGAATTTATGCAAATATATGTTACAATAAATGATCGTTATGGTTTTGTGAGAGATCGACGAGTATCGATTTATATAAATCTATTTTAGTGTTACGTCATTGTTGTGTCGCTGCATCGGTCTTGTGTTATCCAGTAACAAACAATGTATGAAGGCAATCTAATTCTGAAATCGAGCAGTATTTTGAGTTCTATTATCAAGATACATTTAGTAGCGACACGGACACTTTTATGATTAAAATATTACATATGTATTACTGAACCATATTATGTAAAATATAGCTAAGACACATACCGATTTAGCCCTTGATGGATACAAACATGATACTATTTACCACATACATATGTCGAACTGGTAAGATGTTACCATCAATACATGAAAACGTGGACGGCCTAGGAACCGCTTCCAAAATAAAGGATAAACATACATATACCACTAGTCCTTTAATCAAAGATCATCTGGAAACCGAAATAATACTATATTTAAGTAGACAACAACAAACCATCTGCCTGTTGATAAGGGTCACCTATGTTGACCTACAGCAGTGATAGCATGAAGAGTGGATGCGTCACGGGTGTTATACGCCTGATATTACAAGGTCCATATCTGTTCCTGATATTGCAAGGCCTTGCAATATCAGACGTATCATCCGTTCGATTCAAAGCGTTAAAAAATCTACCCGCTATGCTATCACGGCTAGGCATAAAAGTTTTCTAGTCAACTGAAGACAGCACAAGGTTTTATCAACATAATGCGAAGCCACCAAAGGAATACATCACGAGGTTCCTTAGTTGGTTTCTGTAGATTAGACGTACATCTCCAATCTAGTTGAAAAGTCTCCATATTTGATGATGTGATATTTATATATGTATGTTATTATATTATGTTACGTCATTCGGCCCAGATACCCGACCTTTACTCGATATAATTTATGCATGCATAAATACAAACTGACATAACGTACAGGCTGCACCGTTGTTGCCCATTCATTTAAAACTTGTCCCGTGTGTAATAACTTGCCGACTAGCCTCCTTAATGATCGAAAATTAAACGGTTCAGCTTCAGAAGTAATATTTTATGCGTGAGAATATTGAAGCCTTAAAATATGAAATGATTTTTGAAGTATTTTATCAGCAGCGGCAAGCACGGTACAATACCACTTTTTGATTATAGCTACAGATTTTATAACGTTTACAAAATTATGAACTAAAATAAAAAATTGTCTCATGTTGGCATAAATTTGCGATCAACCTCGGATTTGATTCCCGGGATGGACAAAGTGCTCTTACTGCTATTAGAATTGTCTGTTCTGTTCAGTTGTTTAAAAATAATCGGTTCAAATTATAATAATTTTATTATAGCAACAAAGAAAATAAATAAAACATGCATATTTCTGAAATTCATAATTTTAGATCAAGTATCATAACAAAACAAACAAGATTATTGTTTTGATTTATTATAGCTTATAAATTCGTAAATCAAAAAACATACCTCAATCTACTTATCGAATAAAACAAATCAGGTTACTCGATTAATTAATACGTGATTACGAATTGATGTTTAATCGTTAATCCGATCTTACGATTGATCGAAATGCATTCGCATAAATTTGGTACTAATTTCCCTTTGCCATTAAAAAGTGATAAGTTTTATTCATTAGTCGACTGAACTACTTTCGCGGATTACAATAGTGTTGAGGCTATTTATCGATTTTGGACTCGAATTATAATTAATTGACGTCGAATGATTTCTATTAAGGTGAGCTGTAAACTTTAAGATAAAATGTTACATAAACATAAAAGCTGTATAGTGAATTTGCTTTTTCTTGAACTTATTTTAAATTATTATATAAAAAATAATTAAGTATTTAACGGACTCCATTATTTGCGCAACAGTAGTGAATGTGGCTGAGTATTTTGATTGATGGAAAATAACCTATTACTTAAGACCTAAAACTGTTGTTGGAAAAATGTGGGTACACTTCTAACTTCGCTATGGGTGTAAAAATATGTATGGTCTTCTAACAACCTTTACTTTTTTAACCTCTTAAAAACCCTTTAATTTAAGGTTACATACTAAAAAATACTTTTATTTTATCCTCACGACGGTCGTCGCGTCGGTCGTGACGTATTAAGACGTCAAACTTACGACGCACCTGCGCCTTAACGTTATTCAACCGGTGTAACCAGTAGTCCAGTCAAACGTGTAAATTAATTTTATGATAATCATAAAAAATGCTTTAGTGGTGTAGCGGTAATTAATGCGACTGCTGTATAAAAGATTTGGGGTTTTATTCCCTGGTTAGGCAAAATGTCATTGAATTTTTCTGTCAAGAAATCTTAAATAGAAGCACGGGGTCTGGAACTTAAAATATTTTAGTGCTGGATAGCCCATTTATAGAGGAAGGCTATAAGCCACGCTACGACCAATAGGAGCGGAGCATCAATGGGAAAGTTGCAAAAACGGAAAAAAATCTCTTATCATCAAAAGTATTTTACATACGGTCGGAGGTCAATATGCTTATCGAATGGCTAAGAACGGTATTCCCCATAATTATCGAATATCGAGTTATTAAAATTTGTAGTTCCTTAAGCCTTAATTACAAATACTTTTTTTTTTATACCTAGTTGATAAAACTTATATATTAATGAATTACTAGATTGTCCCACGGCATCGCTCGCTTAACAGTAAGCTAGGTTAGATAACCAACAGTACTTTTTTTTGACAGTACCCTATGATCTTTTCTGTTATCCCTGACAATGTGTATGCAAAATTTCATAATGAACCGATCATTATGAAATTGTAGTGTGTGAATTGTTAAGACGTGCGTAACAAGCCAAGAAATGAACAGACATTCGCATTTATTATATTAGTTAGGATATTTAATATATCTACACTAATATACAAGCTTCGAGCTTAGAGCGGATGCCGCTGCCAATTAGGTACAAATGTGTAATGTAGTAAATAGATAAATAAATAAAAATCTTTATATATATATATATACATATATATATATATATATATATATATATATATATATATATACATATATATACATATATATATATCTTCTGTGCGTGTGTTTCTAATTAAATTCCTCCTAAACGGCTGGACCGATTTTCATGAAATTTTTGTGTGTGATTTGGTTTTTCCATGTATACCGGACAACGTCTGTCGGGACAGTTAGTAATATTATAAAGTGTTAAGTTTGGATGTAAGGGTAATCTCTAAAACCACCATTCCGATATGGAAAATCATTTTACATTGGGTAGTCCGTTTGTTGGGGGTCATTTATAAAGAGTCAAAAAGCATAAAGAATAGCAGTCTGTCTGAAGTACCCCAACCACGTATAGAGAATCCGACCGATTGCCTAGATAACGCAGAGATTAAAGTAGTAACTTACCCATTCAGTCCTATGGGTTCGATTCCTGAAATACTACCACTGGCAGCGTCAGTGGGGCTTAGCTTAAACATATAAAGCAAAGTATTAATGTAATATGCATCTCCTAACCTTTTCAGCTATTTAAGTTTGATGCTATAATATAAACTAGGGGTCGCCGATTGCTCGAAATTCGACCAAAGTTTGCCTGTAAGATACATACATACATAGATTCACGCCTGTTTCCCAGAGGGGTAGGCAGAGACTACGGATTTCCATTTGCTACGATCCTGACACACTTCTCTGGCTTCATTCACTTTCATAACTTTCCTCCTGTAAGATATTGCTGATATATAATTATAGTGTCTTATCTATGTGGTATATATTGATATATTTAACCGTAGTTACGCGCGTCGACTGCGTGTGTCAAATGCATGGTTGTGTGCGTATAGTGTTATCCATTAATTTAATGTATTTCTATTGCATATTTTATATAAATATTAGGATTCGCCTCTCCTTCTCCATATAAACTTTAACTGTGCCAAATTTCATACTCCTCCGTCCGCGCAATTTTCTTAAAAGGGGTACAAAGTTTTGCTTCACGCATTAATATATACATATTATCTAAGATATCCTAGCCTGAAAACTATATGCGACTTATTACAGCCAAATCGTTGTCCTAGATATTTTATAAACGTTCATAAAAAATCTTACATCTCCTTCTTGTACTTCAAAGTCCATTTGACCAGTACCATTCGCAAAGTCTCGAGTTCAATACTGAGGCGCTTATATATAGACTTTTCGAAGTTATGTGCGTTTTCAATCATTAATTATCACTCGATTGAACGGTGAAGGAAAACATCACGAGGAAACCTGCTTGTCTGAGAGTTCTCCATAATGATCTCGAAGATATGTGAAAACTGCTAACCCGATGGACAATGGTCTAATCATTCCCACATTAAGAAGAGGCACATGCCCAGCAGTGGGACAGTTTATTACAGAGCTGATATTAATATTATATATCATTGTGCTTTAGCGGTTATCCGACTCATACTTAGTACTTTACAAACATTAATGTAAAGGTCACAAACGTCTTCTGTTTACGCGAATGTTATTCATTGAAATTAAACTACTATATACGGATTTTACTTAACTTTACTAATTTTAAGCTAATTAGATTATTAAAATATTTATATTTACGTTTATACTTTCCCCGACATTTCCGTTACTTTTTAGCAGCCATGGTCCCGTGACCTGAGCCTAAAATTAGTAAAGCTTAATAGTAGTATAGTAGTGTAACAGTTTCTAAATTATGTAATAAAGTGTTAAATAAACAACGCGATAAAAATTCGTATATAGTAGTTTAATTTCAACAAATCTATTATTGTATAAATTACACAAATTTTCGTTCCATGCGAGGGCTTAACCTGTAACATTGTTGGATATTTAAAAACGTATTGAAAAGGAATTGACTTATAGAGCGGCAGCAGCCCGCCGTGGTGGCTAGACCCAATAGGTTTTCAATTATGTCAGGAAAATATAGGTATTTTTAAATTAATTCATTGTACTAACGTATTTTATCTTACCCCTTATTTAAAAATAGCCTATGTTCATCCCTATAAATCAAGCTATCTCTATATCAAATTTTATCAAAATCGGTTAAACTGTTTAGCCGTGAAAGCATAACAAACACATAATCATTTCAATGATTACTAAGAAAGTATTTATAATAGGTTAGTATGTAAGTGAATTATAGCGACTCGGTCTATAGTTATTTTGCACTAACTCTGCTTTTAATCAGTACATCATCCAGTTATCAGTTTAACAAACGAGCGATCTATTCAATCCACACCGAAGCGCTTCACAAATAAATAAAATAAAACATCCGGAAGCGAAGCAGAAGTAAAAACAAAAGGTAGTAATTGCGGAAAAATAAACGTCAGTACATTCCAACGATGCTCTTGCGCATCTCTCTTCCCGACTCCCGCGCAGGTGGCCATGCTATACAATAATTCGTAGATAATTCCCTCCAAGGTCGCGTTTCGTACTATTTCTGTACTAATTGAAATAAATACACGAGTGGTTGGTTGTAATGTGGCCATGTGTTTAGATATTTCGAGACGAGTCTCAATAATTAGACACAGTACAGCATGTCAGGTATGCTCAGTGCACTTATAATTATTCTGGTTAGTTCTTTCACTGATGGCACTAATTGATGTGGGCATTTTATATTATAGAGGCGAACGCTCTTTGGTCAGATTGAATAAAGTCCAGAAGAAAAGTATTCTAAAACAAGCGTAAGGTTACGTGCTTTAAGTATATGATGCAAGTGAAAACAAAAGAAATATGCAAGGATCAATGATGCCAGATGCAAGTGATAATTTACGAGCATAAAGTATGTGTTTGCGTTGCGAGATGCGAGTAAAAGCAAAAACTATGCAAGGATCAATGATAACAGATGCAATTGGTAATCTAAGTGAAAGCAAAATAAATATGCAAGGATCAATGATGCCAGATGCAAGTGGTAACCTATGTGCTTATAGTACGTGAGTGCGATGCAAAATGCGAGATAAAGCAAAAATAAAATGCAGGGATCAATTATGCCAGATGCAAGTAATAATGCAATTAAAAGCAAAATAAATATGCAAGTATCAATGATGCCAGATGCAAGTGATAACCGTTGCTCACCCCTCCAGGGTTGCTGGCGTGAATCCATATGACATAAGTGACACGCAAGTACGCAGGTTTTTTACCAACGTACCTGTGTGTAAGTTTGTTTTGGAACTTTCGTTTAAATATATCTTACTGTGATGAAAGCTCAAACATATAAAAACAAACTAACTTTCTTTATTATATACAAAAAAAACCACTTAACATATTTTTAACGAAACAAACACATGCCCAATTTTTAAATTTTAATTAATTCTAGCTTTAACCTGTGACTTTTCTCGCGTGGAAATTTCATTTGCTATTTAATTGTTATAGAACTATGCATAGACTTGGCGAAACGAGTTTTGATTTTAATTTGTCTTTTAAAATTATTACGCTATGAAAACCGCAAAATCTGTTTAGTAGTTTTACATGATACCGGATAAATAGACAAACAGACAAAATGTCTAAAATTTATTGTTTTGAGTAGCAATAAATCCTAATATTATAAATTCGAATGTGAGTTTGTATGGTACGCTTTCATGCCTTAACTAATGGCCTAATCATCATGTAATTTCGCATACACGTTGCCAGTACAGAAAAGGACATAGAGTACTTTTCATCAAGAAAACAGTACTGTTCCTGGGAATAGAAATTTATTGACATACATTAACGCGAGCGAAGCCGCGGGCAAAAACTAATAGACTATAAAATGCAAAAATAATTTGTCAGTCAGAGCTTAACGTGATTTAGTGATCTATTTATAATATATTTTTTATTTATTACAGTTTTAATTATAACAAATATATATGCAAATTGTGTACTATTATGTTTCGGTTTGAATCGTACTGTAGCTAGTGACATTTCTGTGCATATGAGACTTAAGAACAAATGTCTCGGATCGACAACGTGTAAGTGATGCTTCTGGTGTTGCAAGCGTTCATATGCTGCAGAAGCCGCTTACCATCAGGCGGGCCCGTATGGTAGTTTAAAGACTACAGAGCAATAAAAAAATAAAAATATATTAAAAGGCAAACTCAACAGTTTAAAATCTTTATTTTGTTTGCCAAATCATTTCCAAAATTAAATTTTGTGTTTTGTTAAGTAGCTATTGACAAGCTCAAGTATCACCAATAAAAATATTGTAACTGTTCATTCTTTTTGATATTGATAGGTACAAAATGGATTATGATCGAATTTCGACCACTTGGTTAACTCTGATACACCTAATACAGATACAGCTCGTTACAATCTTATAACAAAAGATTCAGAAGCCATCACATGCATATTCTTAATGACATGACGTCTTAATTCACACGTGTACACACAGCTCATTAATAACTTCAAATATTTGTTCTACACGTATTACGACGCGTACCTAATGGATTTCGTAACAGCTTATTTGAGAACGCATAAACACGAATGATGCGCTGCCAAAAATGAAACAAAACATTAACGACTTCTTACTTATTATCGCGTCTCGTTGCGAAAAACACTGTTTGTCAATTAGGTGCTAAGATAAATTGTGTGTAAGATTAAACAAAAGGAAAGGTCAATTAAAATGTCAACCACACTTTTTAGTGACGTTGGTGGCAGAGTACCTCTCATCTACATGACTATGTCTGCTTGATATTGCAGTAGCATACATGCTAAGGCTAATGCTTATTGCCGAAGGAGTAAGCGCCAGGTAACGTGGATTCCGTCTGCAATAATGAGTGTCAGCTACATTTTTCTATATTTTTTAACGCTCACCGCTCCCCGCGGGAAATAGGGAGCAGAGAAGTTATGTCTGGCTTACCCGCGGAATGATGGAACGTCCCATGTACTAACCGACTAAACCTACTGGTGTGCCAACTCGCTGCCTTGTATGGTGAATGAGTCACTGTAACTGAAACTACATCAACGATCCATCTAGCAGTACCCAATGCAGGCGAGAAATGCTTGCAGGCGACGATTCCTGGGCGACGCCCTGGCACGATAAAGGGTGTCGCCCTGACTCTAAGGCTGGCGGACGGGAGATCTATAGCTCCTCCTCCTATATAAACTGACAGTGATATAAAATACGACTGCTATGTATGATGATTCGGATTTGATTCCAGATTTGAACTAAATGTTGTAGGGTTTTCTCATCATTAATTTCTTAGTAATATGGAGTGGGGTATTGTATCCGGTAGACTATTGTAGGTGTGAGATTATGCTTGGCAAGACATTTGTATCTTGAGATTTTTAAGGGAGACGTAGATTTTTTCTTTTTGACGTCATAGTAAATTTGATTTTTATTGCGATATTATTAATCGGGATGATAGCAACATTGACTTTCGCGTTGCATGATAAATACATTTATATTATTATTACATGTATATTATACATAACGGCTATAACGTGATCATGCATATTGTGTATATTTTAATGCTAAATGTTTGGACCAGGTTACACCGGTTGTGGTCACAAGCTGACTGGTGCAGCGAAGTCAATATTTTTGATGGCAAATTGCACTTCACTAATTACTTACCTCCAGGCAGCGTGGCACCATTTTGATCGGCGACAATATAGAATTTAAAAAAAATCTAATCGGTCATGGCGGACACTCCATCCAATAATTTCTAAAGCCCTAGGGATTTTTTACAACCGTGTAGTAATCCGACACGACTGGAGAGAGATCAGGCGCAGAACCAACGGCTTTTTGTGCTTTTCGAGGCTCGAGAGTGTCTAACAGCGCCAACTGCCTAACTCTGGGCTGCTATTGAGATTTCTTAACAGAAAAATCAAATAACCTTTTGTTGGCTCGACCCGGGATTCGAACCAATGCACAGCATTCGCATTCACTACCACTGCGCTACAAAGGCAGTTCACCTTATAGCATGGTACTGAAACAGCATTTCTTAACTTTCTGTAGGGACAGAAGTATAGCAATGTCTCTTAACCGCAGGAATATCTGGCCATCATAGCGTAGCAATGGAGCTGGCGCCGGCAATTTAGCGGTATTTACTGTGGTAGAATTAAAATCAACGTGACGTATTGTATCAAGTAGTATTTAGTTGTGTTGAGCGGGTGGTCTGGCTCGTATAACGTATGTCAGCAGTTTGGCTAGTGGCAAGACTGTTGCTCTATGAAATAGATTTCGTCACGGAGAAAAGTTTCGTTTATAAAAGTTTTTGATGTAGCACTCATGCACATCTTTGTTCACATGCATGTACACTGCGCAAACTCATTTAATATATTATATATTCCATTTGCTTATGAATGCTTTTCACATGTTGGCTATCTATACAATGTTATGAAATGGTGGCCTAGAGATCTATAGTATTAGCCTCGGCTTAGGTTAGACTCAAGATCGCTCACAAATAACGAATACCCTGAGAATTTTCTCGTCACCTGTATACTGTGTCACATGATGTAATTTGTGGAGATGAAATAAACGTTTATTATTTGGAAGGATCGCTTGTAAATGATGACTGGGTTAAATTTAATGTGAGATGCGGTAGATTGGATGTTTTTACGAAAATCGAGAGAAACCAATGACCGCAGCGGGCTAGTCGTTTCAGACTCTTCCGTTTAGGGATTTCCTTCTTAAAAAAGCATATGAAACCCATTGTAAATACAAGATATTAACAAATAAAAAAATTAGCTATTGAGGAAGTCGGTGCTGAGTCCGCGGTATTAGCCGGTAAAATACTGACTATTTTTCGGAGTAGGATGACCCAAAGCACCTTGTAAAATCCCTACACCCAACCTATTAATACCAAACTTTCTGATCAACGATTCCCTCTCGACCTCGCTTCTGATAAACTCCATCAGCAAATGTCGCACATCCTCAATCCTTCCACAAGTCAGGCAATTTGGCGAATTGACTTCTTCCATCAGATATGCAAACTTTGCCGACGGATAGTGACCAGAGCGAAGTTTAAAAGCTGCTAGCTTTGATAAATGCCAAGATTAAATAAACTACTCACTATACTTCCTATGAAATGAAAGTTAGATAAATCAGCTATAGTTTTAACAGGTGCACGCTGTCAAGAGAAAATTTCTTTACATGCGAATAGATTGGTATTAACCTTTTACGTTTATCGCGCATGCCATTATCGTACAAGAAAGCGCAAACAGTCCCGTAATAAATTTAAATATATATTTTGCTTTAATATAATCGCTTGTTGATCGAATACAGTTAGCGTCTCTACCAATTTCTAAATTCAATGTTCCAATACCGAGCTACAAAGTTTTCTGTCAAAAATTAATTTCGCTATTGACTCTCTCCTATATATGGAATAATTCGGAACCATATTTAGGCTTCTCAGCCCTTTTCCGAACAGCCAAGAGAGAGAGCTGCATCAATGCCCTGTTACTGTCTATTCTGCCTACGCAATTTTATTTTTTACATCTGTAGGTATATAAATTTTCATCTGAATGTTGTACTCGCTACCCTGACCAAAAAGGCCGACCGAACTCGTGACTTCCCCATTTAGGTTGCTGACAAATAATGTGACAAGTAAAAATGTATTTTATGTTTGGCATAAACTATTTCTTGTACAATAAATCTGCTAAAGTAACACAGTTGCCGTCTATTTATAAATATGATAAATAGAGAGTATAAATAATGTTTTATACAGCGTGTAACTGAAAATTGTGGTCGTAAACAAGATGACGACATGATGTCCTATCAACCTGGAAATGATCTAGGAATAATTACTTAATTATTTTATGTATACTTAGGTATTTTATCATTGAGGTTTATTACATCGGGCGGATTCATGCCGACTTCCACCTGCCTGGCATTAAGCGCCTGACGGTGATTTGCCTGGCGCCTGAACTAACCAATGATAGAGCCAGAAGATATATTTGTCTCTGTCATCGCTTAGGAAACTGAAGGGAGACTGAAGGGCTAAAAAGATAGTTATGTTCTCTCTTCCTTTACGACCGCAGTTTAGTTGTATGTCCTTAGCATTAATATTTTGACGACAAGAGAAAAATATCAATAAGCGGCGATTACCGCTTGCCATTAGGTAGTAAAAGGACTTGCGTGCTATGATATAGAAAGAAAATTAGATTTTTACAGCTATATCTCTGAACATATTACATTCTACGGTTACACGCTGTATAGCCGAACCAAATTAATGTGTGTGTCATACAGTTCGACCCGATTTCCCGCTTAACTAGCCCAGCCCTGCCAATGACCGCGTCACCAACACTGCGGCTTACATTACATTTTTCCGACTCAAACACCGACCAAACTTTGGCCAAGTCCGATACCGTAACCCATAGGTTTTATGATCCAGAAAAATAAACTTTTCTCACTAAAACTGACCGTACGCCACAAATCATAATTTAATTTGTTTTCACAGGTTTTTGCCATTTATTAGCAAACTATCGGTTATTTTAAGGGCTTTGCTGATGGAGGACAGATTAAATAAACATATTATACGGTAATATGTTTCATATTTTCTGCGAAATAACAAATATGATTTGAAATTACAGCTATCATAAATCAACGTGAGTGTTTGTTTTTGCGCGAATTAGTCGTAAATTGAGGTTTGGCTGGTATAGCAGTTGTGGTAAAAAAATAATCAGGGATAAGAAGACCTTCAGTGGATCTTTGGTGACGTCAGAAAACCAGCAATATAAATACATACATAGATTCGCGCCTTTTTTCTAGAGGGGTAGGCAGAGACTACGGATTTCTATTTGCTACGATCCTGACACACTTGTCTGACTTCATTCACTTTCATCATATTCCTCATACACGCTCGCCGGTTTAAGATGCTCTTAACCTGGCCTTTGTCCAGAACGTCTCCGATCTGATCGAGAAACGTTCGCCTAGGTCTTCCTCTACTACCAAGTGAAGTCAATCAAAAATAGCAAAAAAACCTGAAAATTAACAAGTAAATAAAACTAATACATAATTATGTAATATTTATTTATTATTTACTAATAACAATACATAATTATTGTTTTTCATTTTGACGAATGACATTTTGTGTCGCCTTGGCTAATGAAAATCAATTAAGCTAACAGCCTACGAAAAAAGCGCTAAAATAAAACATTTAATTACCTGACATCCGAAATAGGGACCTGAAAGAAAAACTTCAATAAAAAACGACCTTCAAAGGAATTAGATGCCGTGGGAACTAAATTAGGAATCAATGCGTTATGAAACGTTCAAATTGATGGTCATCTATTAACAACATTCTAGACAATTGGCGTTACCAACACAATAAAGATTGCTTTAGCATGTCTGGCGCCAGTCTGTATTAGTTAACACATCCTGTAATAAGTAGGACCACCACACCTTAAGACTCTCTCACGCATAACGGAATCTTAACATAACCCTAGAATTCCGCTGAATTCCGCTCCGCATGGAATATGCTGACTGAGGAAGAGAAAATAGCGTTTAAATAATCTTGCATTGTGCTGAAACGGCTTTGTAGATGTTCTTAAAGTGACGAATTACTCCAGTCTCTCCTTCTAATCTGTTCCTTTAACAAAAGGGAATAAAAAGGTTTGATCTGTCAGACTCACAAAGAAACAGCTCCAACTTATTATGTCCCATGCAGCCCCTCTCCCTTTTGTATTTAAGGAGGCGAATAGTGGTATTTTGTACTTAAAATACCACTAATACAATTTATGATGGGTCAAAGCAAACTATTAATTAGTCAATGACATACTTATAATATTAAATATGAATTAAAAGTTCTACCATACGGAAGTTTTCATCCTTATCCATCCCTCCAATAAAAAATGAACATATTCTGCTTATACAGGGTGTCCAAGAACCTGGCGTCCAACTGGATTCCCACGATGCCCCAAGTTCTAACAGTACTCAGAAAAATATTTTAAAAAATCCACCCCATGTACTTACAGAATTATACTGATTTCAAAAAAAAAGGGGAAATGAGCACCCTGTGACATACTTTTGAATGCTGTGACTGCTAATGCTGATAATTTCGATATTTCTTGGAGGTTTTGTAATCTAGGGTATTGCTGTGTCTAAATAGAATGTAAAAATAAAGTACTTATTGTACCATTTTAAAATAAAATATTATTTTAACTAAAGGTGATATGGAAAACTATTGAATTTCGCAACTTTGACCGACTGTAGTGTAAAAAAAATGTACCAAAATAGTATGGCAAGTGACGTCAAATTTTGACGCGTTTATTCCTCTTTTTAAAAAGGTATAATACTTACACATTAATTTGAAAAAAAAAATTTTGATAATATTTTTACTCAACAACCCAATTTTTACGAAGTGCCTACCTACTAACGGTAACTGTCGGACCCTTTCTTATCTTAGAAACTGTTATGTTACTACTATTATTTACTTCGGTTCCAAGAGTGAGCAAGAAGGAAATACACACAGGTAGATGGGTTCCCAGTAGAATAAAAGCAAAGAATGTTAGTTTAAAGATATTTTATTACAATAAATGTTCAAAATGTTGACCACCCGCGGCAATACAAGCTCTCACTCTCCTTAAAAAGGACCGCTTTATGTTTCGCGAGTAACTTTTTTGACGTATCACCTGCACTGCTTGTGTTATCTTCTCACGAAGGTCAGCGATGTCATTAATGGGCTTCGCATAAACGAGCTCCTTCATAGTTCCCCAGAAAAAAAAATCCAGCGGATTTAAGTCAGGTGAGCGGGCTGGCCACGGGATTGTTCCTGATCGCCCAATCCACCTGTTCGGGTATTGCTCGTCCAAAAACTCTCTAACGGATACGCGAAAATGTGCTGGACAGCCGTCGTGTTGGAACCACATATCTGGTGGGGTCTCTTCTAGTAAGTTTGGCAAATCATTTTGAAGAAAATTTAAATATGATTCGCCAGTCAAATTCTCGGGCATCTCAAATGGACCAATAATATTCCCACAGAGAATACCGGTCCACATGTTCACTTTGAACCGGTACTGGGATCTATCTTCTCGCATCAAGTGCGGATTTTCCACATGCCACTCGTGCAAGTTGTGTAGGTTCATGTAGCCATCCTTCTTAAATGTAGATTCATCTGACCACAAAATTTTGTCGATAAAGTTTTCGTCTTCTCGATGTTTTTGCAGGATTGTTTCACAAAACGCGACTCGGCTCGGATAGTCTCGAGGTAAAAGACTTTGCACTCGCTGTACGTGGTACGGATGATATTCTTCTTTTTGGAGAATACTGTGTGCTGTGCTCTTCGGTATCCCCGTATCAGCTTCTATTCCTCGCACAGAGATGCTTGGATTTGCCGACACCGCCTCTAAAACTTCATCGCGTATGAAGTCATTTACGGGTCGTCCTTCACCAGCTACTTGATTGGGGAACCGCCCGTCACATAGTGATCTGTGCACATTAATGAAAACTCGATGGTCGGGATATCGCGTAGCCCTCGGATACCTTTCTCTGTAAAGTCTCGCTGCAGCTCGTCCATTACCTCTACATTCTCCATAAATGTAGTGCATATTTGCGTATTCTTGCGGAGTGTAGGTCGCCATGGTAGCACACACAAAACACAAACTGTCCAAACACAGGCAAAGGTCGTCGTAAAGAGTTCGTTTCAAAGTCCAGAGCACAAAGAGTAATCGAGTCCAATAAACAAAGCTTTAAATCGTAGTACGTGATCAATGGTAACAATAAGAGAGAGGTGCGTAGTAACGGCAGGAGGCAGTGACGCGTACTGACCGTACTGTTATCCTAAATAGCACGATCCCAGATAGCGTCACTATCTATCTCACTCGCACCTCTAACCTTTTTCTCCCTCACTCTTACCTGAATAATGGGGTACCATAAAGAAGAACCAGCAAATCGCAAAGATAGTTTCTGTCTTGCTCCCTCCTGTTGTAATAACGAATCACTATGGTGAGATGCATGCACATACCGTCCCTTACGGTCTAACCTGTTTTTTGAGAGGCCTGTTGTTATTTTTATGAGCATACAACAGTAATTCTTTAGAGGTTAGATTCAATTCGTCGTAAATTTTTCTTTCTAAGAATTCTGTAAGACATCGTAAAAATTGGGTTGTTGAGTAAAAATATTATCAAAATTTTTTTTTTTCAAATTAATGTGTAAGTATTATACCTTTTTAAAAAGAGGAATAAACGCGTCAAAATTTGACGTCACTTGCCATACTATTTTGGTACATTTTTTTTACACTACAGTCGGTCAAAGTTGCGAAATTCAATAGTTTTCCATATCACCTTTAGTTAAAATAATATTTTATTTTAAAATGGTACAATAAGTACTTTATTTTTACATTCTATTTAGACACAGCAATACCCTAGATTACAAAACCTCCAAGAAATATCGAAATTATCAGCATTAGCAGTCACAGCATTCAAAAGTATGTCACAGGGTGCTCATTTCCCCTTTTTTTTTGAAATCAGTATAATTCTGTAAGTACATGGGGTGGATTTTTTAAAATATTTTTCTGAGTACTGTTAGAACTTGGGGCATCGTGGGAATCCAGTTGGACGCCAGGTTCTTGGACACCCTGTATAAGCAATGATTTTGTATATTGAAGTGACTAGCGATTTTTATACGAAAGTAGGTAGTCGACATTTTTTACTTGCCGGTCCAAAAGTGTAAGAGAAAACAAACTGAATTGCCTAGATAGACTCACCTTTCCCTCATAGGCAAAGACTATAGATTTCCAATTGTTACGATCCTGGCATATATCTCTTCTGTTTCATTCAATCCCAGGAATCGCATGAATTATTTTTCTATTACTTTATTAAATTATACATTATGCATGCATCAGTTTTAAAGTAAGTATCACATCAATAGTTTTTATTAGTGGCATAAAACATATTAGAGAAAAGCACATTCATAAAATCTGACATAAAATTAATTGTGACCTTTTAAGAAACAATATAAATATAGTTAATCCCACTAACGAATGATGCCTGCATATACCATAAATAATATTTTAATACTTTGTTTTACAGTCGGCATACACCCACTTAAAAACAAACAAACCTAAATTCTCCAATTGTGAAGTTTCCACAGTTAATATACCTTACATATGTATGTACCTTGTTGTCATAGCAATAAAGGCGATAATCTCTTGTGGGATATTCACGCACCAGCAAAATAAAATTTTAACGCTCGTTACATAATAGAAGAAAATCTAGAATATATTTTGAACTAAAAGCTATTCTCTTTAAAGTTTTAATGTGCCGACTTTAAAAGAATCTCGTTTTTCTCTTTCTGTGTAATTTATTGGACATGCGGGAAAAGTAAGGTCTTGTATTTAGTACGCCTTTTAGAACATGAAAGTAACGGCTGACATTGTAAAGAAGCAAAGCACAGCTGAAAGTTCTCAGGTCCGAATTAATATTTACCTAAGACGAAGCTCTTTAGTACTATTATAGGTCTTATAAGATCTATTTCATAGGAACTAGTAAAATGTAGCGCTTGGTTACGAAACTTCTAATGATAGTGCTGACAAACAAAATTTGCATGATACTGTAATAGGCAATGATTAAGGTCTAGACTTGCATTATAGAGAATCACTGACCGGTTTACAGAAACTACTCTCCACCAACTTTTTGCTTGACTAACTTATTTTGTTGAACAAATGACTACATACGCACTTTCCTCGTACAAGACCAATCTTCATATTGGTTACGCATTAGAAAATACAGAGAAAGTCAGTCAATCTTCTGTAGAAAATGTTCTAGTAATGACTCAGTCATTAGGCACTTGCTTTCGTCCTGTGGAACCAATTTAATGACAGGTGCCATCATCGCGACTTTCGTTATGGTTAATAATTCAAAACAATATTGTGGACTTGGATTGCACTACTTATGTGAATCCACTTCTAGTACAATTTTAGGATACTTCATTAGTGAGATTGGTCTTTAAGAGCCAGCTGTGGTTAACCACAAAATACACATTAATTATACGTAGTTCAGTGACATCTTTGTTGACGACGTTTCTGTATTACTAAATGATGGCAGGCTGTATCGTATTCTGAAGCCCCTGATATCGATCGCTTGCAATACCAAATGGATCGCTAGCGTATTAGCGCCGTAAGGGTTGTCCTAAATAAGCATGAAAGAAAAGGAATGTAAGAGTAATGTTAGGTATGAGAGCTCTTGGAGAAAAAGAAAACATTTTATTTTTCGGAGTACTTACCTGTCAGAACCCAGTCGCTACCACTCTTACGCTAATTGTCTCTAAGAGGATGATACTTCCATATGTGATACTAAACAATTCACAATAGCTAATATTTTAATAATTAAATTATAAGCTTCAGTCGTGTACAAATAAAATATATTTTAATCCATAACACGACGCATATTGTCTCTAAAGGGCAGAAACACAGACTTCTTAAAAAATTTTAATAGCTCTACATCCATTCTCTGGATAGAAACCGCGATCCCCTGACAAGAGAGTATAACACTTGAACTGACAGAAACTTTCTTTTCTTTTTCAGGTAATAAAATATTTAACATTATAAATAAGGAAGACGGCTCACGACTCTTGCAGTAGACCACAAATACAGCAACATTACAGAAAGTTATCCTTATCACTACATATTATAAAACAATGTCCCCCGCCGCATCTGTCTGTCTGTTTGCTATAAACTCAAAAACTACTGAACGGATTTTCATGTGGTTTTCACCAATAGATAGTGATTCATGAGGAAGGTTTAGGTGTATAATTAGGCTAAGTTTTTGTACTACCCGTGCGAAGCCAGGGCGGGTAGCTAGAAATATACAATAGAGAACAGCCACGGTAAGATTTTAATTAAAATAACAAAGCAATTATTGTATATTATAAACGTTGTGGTCCCGTCCTTTGTAATGAAGGGAGCTACGTGTTACCACTAAGTAAAGACAGTTCCCATATTAATTATAATATAGCTTGTTAACGAGCCTTTTTGGAGCCCCGGGATAAGTTTGCGCTTATGTTTACGTCGAGGTACTGCTACTGAGAATTAACTAATGTATGTATTTGCCCGACACGGACATCGAACTTGAGACGTCACGACCTCAAGTAAACGCATACTTATACAGGACAACAAGGTTGATTGTTTAGTTATGTTCTAACCAGTGTAGGTTTCGTTAAATTTCAACATAGTTGTACAAAACAACTGCTGTAATTCTCTTTTTTAAATCAGACTTATTATAACGTAATGTATGACATGGTATCTGTAGAGTCGAATGTACCTGACCTTTTGGGAATATAGTTATAAGATAACGCATGCAAATAAAGCCTTTTTTTTATTTTGCTCGTCAAGATTACCACACTCCGCCTGTTGGTAAGCAGTCGTGTGGTCTAAGAGCAGTGGCCTCCACATCGTCCTCATAGCAGCCGAGGCGATGTTGAGGTCTCTACTTTGACGGCCTGAGAAGGTGCTTTTTCACGCCCCGCTTAAAGGACCCAGGATTGAAGGAGAGCAAGAACAAGAGTGAACCTAAAGTATACTACCAAATAATAATGTAAAGAAAACTTAATATTTTGCCCAAGAATGATTTAAACCTCGCCTTTAGAAGGGACTAGCAGGGAATATCCACTAACACAGAGATTTGGAAGTCCAAGAGAGAGGCTTTTGCCCAGCAGTTTAAAAAGATAATATAATACGTAGTCGCTTTTTAATTAAACTATATAGATAAAGTGAAATTACTGAAATGTTTTTTAGCTATTCTCTTATTGCGTTCATCCCGTTAACCTTAAAAAGCTCAGGTAATAAATAAAGTGACCGCAAGCAAAATCCTAATTGCCCGCGCTAATGGCCGCACTGAATTATGTGGTCAAAATGGTAATTACGTGTAAACATTGTAAACAACATAAATTCTACATAAAGCTCCGTCTGGCTTAGGGGTGGATGTTACACGTTTTTACGATGAATTACTTAATAAAAAAACATTGTAATTGGAATATTTTGTGTGACTTTAGTAGCACGGCAGAATTATTTGTAGGACTTTCTATTTCATAACATTATTCTTAGTTCTTTTTTGTAAACTTTATCTTATTAGTTTACCTTCACAAAATATTACTAGTTAAAATTAGTAATATTTATATAAAAAAGAGTTTTCTAATGTTACTATGCGACGTATACGAATAAATAATTTTTGACATTGACTTGACTTTTGGAGCTTAAAAGTACACGTTGACAGAGGAACAGAAAAGAACATAGGGTACGTACCCTAAGCTATTAACGCGAGCATAGCCGGGCAATGTCATGGACATGTTTTACTATAATAATTCCAAGTTTAAAGCCTGTATATAAGAAACAATTTGCGCGAGTCGACAGAAAAATAATATTTCAAAAAATATCGTTTTACATAATATTGTCGTCTGTTTACGCGAATGTTATTCATTGAAATTAAACTACTATATACGGATTTTATCGCGTTATTTATTTAGCACTGTATTACAAAACTTTGAAAATATTACACTACTACTGATTTTATTTTACTAATTTAAAAGCTAATAAAATTATTTAAACTATTAAATCTATTTATTTTTGGTTTACACTTTCCCCGACGTTTCGGTTGCTTTTCAGCAGCCATGGTACGGCTTATAAATTAGTAAAATAAAATCAGTAGTAGTGTAATATTTTCAAAGTTTTGTAATACAGTGCTAAATAAACAACGCGATAAAATCCGTATATAGTAGTTTAATTTCAATGAATAACATTCGCGTAAACAGACGACAATATTATGTAAAACGATATTTTTTGAAATATTATTTTTCTGTCGACTCGCGCAAATTGTTTCTTATATACAGGCTTTAAACTTGGAATTATTATAGTAAAACATGTCCATGACATTGCCCGGCTATGCTCGCGTTAATAGCTTAGGGTACGTACCCTATGTTCTTTTCTGTTCCTCTGTCAACGTGTATGCGAAATTTCATGGTGATCAGTCGACAAATTAAGTCGTGAAAGAGTAACAAACAAACAAACTCACATTCGCATTTATCTCTTTCATCGTAAAGGGTAGCTATAATATGTCGATGTAACTTTGACAGCCCTGCGCTCCAGGCAGGATTTTCCGCTGGCTCGCCGACTTGCTTTGTATTTGACACAGACCGTTGGAATGTAAAGGTACCGTTTTGAGGAGTTAATGGGAAAGCGTGATGACCTGTCATAACACTCAGGGTATGAATATGGATGTACCTTGACTGAAATGCTCGTTCATTGAAGGAATATTCTGCGTATAAATGTACAATACGATGAGACGTGTTTTGTTGAAAATGTATGTTATGAAGTATGGCTTTAGTAGAATCAGTTGATCTAAAGATTCTAAACAGTATAATCATTTATTATTTATGTGCGATCGTTTTTTTACCAAATCACGTTCGAGCGATATACCAGCCAAAAAATCCCGATACCTGACTTACATACATGAACAGCGCTTGTTATGGACAGCGTTATTTTTTTAGGCCTGCGACAGTACGTGTGTTTCTTTCCCGGGTCAGAAAAATAGTTTTTGGGTATTGCTGTCAAGCAACTCTCAGTATCCTACTAGGTACTGTTTCAGACTTCGTGCTATAGGTAGTATACGACAATAGATACGCCCTCTATTACGTGAGATCAAAACTATAACAATATAGCTTTTCGGGGATATATATATATATTCCAGAACTCTACAACGAAGCTTATGACACAGAAAAGTATCAAAGGATAGGCTATATTTTGTGTCACTGGTACGTAAAATGTCTCTACGGCAAAAGCATAAAGATTTAAGGCATCGATGCTCCAAGAAAATCTCAACAAACTGCTTGCTACTGCGCCGAGTACAACACTCGGCACAATAGAAGGTTCGAATCCCATACGGGACAAACATTTGTGTGATCCGCAAATAATTGTTCCATGTTTGGAGGTTCTTCGTGTCCGTTGTTTAAATGTTTATAAAGTCCCTCATGATACAAGAATTTGGTAATTAATAATGGGATGGACCATTTCAAATTTTCTTATTTTAAAAAGACAACTCCCGCGCTCGTAGCCTAGGGCGGTAGCTGTCTTTTTAAAAATAAGAAAAATAATTATTTTTTTAATGATCCATCCCATCCTCCAATTGACTTTGTATCTCATCTTCATACTCTAAAATGCGATACGAAGTGGATTGAAGTATAATTCTAAGAACTTATTAAACAAAGGATTAATTTATCAAGTCTTATAGATAGCTCTAATGTTACACAAGCGGTCCTCGACTTAATCTTCGGATAGATAACATTGCACATTGGTGCACATCTATCGAGATAAGCTAATTGGATCGAACAGGCATTTAAAACAGCGACAACTGTAAATAATGTTACAAGTAGATGCAACGACTAACAAAGTATGCATAAGTAAACATGGCCTTTCATATCCGGAGTTTTAGTTTCAGGGTCTTCGACTTAAGGTCAGAACTTAAGTCTCTTTTTGCTATAAATTGTTTTAACTCTTCTTGAACTCAATTAAATTATATACCTCTATAAAATAATATAAAATAGAAAACTTGAAATAAAATTAACATTGAATAAAAGCCAGCCTGTGAGCAGTAAAGCTCTCATAAGAAGAAGCGAGAAGAAAAAAATAATCTCATCTAAAAATCTGACACCTCTTTTCAATCGATTATTGTTTGCAACATGTTTTCTTGACATAGCTAACAAAAGTCCTGTGTGATACAACTCTATTAATACTTTCATATATGCTATTGTATACGTTCCACCCTTTCCACAAAACCTGTACCTAACTATATAGAACTGCTGTCAAACTATGCTAACAAATATGATGGTTCGAACATAATATATAATTAAATTTACATTTCTAGTATAACTGTTCAATTTCTTCTTTCTTTTCAATTTTATGAATGTATTTAGAGCTTTTTATTTATTTTTCCTGGCAAATGTTTCATTTTTGTTAGATGTGACCTATAATATCCTACATGCCTGAAATTGGATGTATACACATGTTTATGCAAATAAATCTTATCTTATGTGTTAGTCTGTAAGTAAATGAGCACAAGGCAAGTTTGTAAATTATTTTTTAGATGTAAAAAATGTGTACCATTTGTTGGCGATCCAAATAAATAAATACGAACTGCTGTCAGATTCAGTGGTTATAACATGACAGTGCGGTAAAGATAATAATCTTAGCTGTTCCCACCAATAACTCTGCCTACCCAATCCGGTATACAGGTGTGATGCTAAGCCAAGTATTTTTATTTTTAGCTTTATGCAAAAAGTCCTTATTAAACAGGAGAACTCGAGACATTCAAACAACAATCAAGTTGGTTCTCGGAAGGCGAATTGTAAATTTTGCTTAACGAGGATCGCGTCGCTGTTTGTTGTTTATTTAACTGCAACAACACGAGAAAGTTCTTGTAGCCGTCGTAAAAGTAAGAGCTGGTTCATAAATTAATTTTTACCGTAATCTTGAAAGGTTATCTCGGTAATTACATTGAATCGGCCCTTCTTATATTAAATAGAAATTGTAACGCCTCAACGTTATCCTAAAAAATAGGCACTTTTAGGCTCACGTATTGGGAAATGTAAAGTTCAAACAGAAATGGCTTTACTGTATCTAGCTATGACGTAGACAAATCTTTCACAAACATAGTAAAATGTAAAGTTTATTATATCTAATTGTGGAGTTATATTAATTTATTGTATACGTTGAAACAAAGGACAGAAATAACACCATGACTACAAAACATAGAGCATATATTTGAATCACACAATAATATGCATATTAGCAAGATCAAGAGGTCACGAGATCACTGGAACGATTGCAACTCCGTACGGACATCGCCTCTTTGGCATGTTTCTACAGAATATAACATTATCCCACTCTCCCCTTTCCTATCCAGAACAACACGTGCTGGGCTCAGATGCCATCCTTACACGGTAAAGTCGATTAGAGCGCGCACCAACAAGTTTGGGTCCTCATACCTCTGCCGAACGATCAAGGCATGGAATTCTCTGCCAAGGCACGTGTTTCCTTCTTCCTTCAATCCTGGGTCCTTTAAGCGGGCGTGAAAAAGTACTTTCATAGGCCGTCAAGGATGATGTGGAGGCTACTGCTCTTAGACCACATGAACGCTTATCATCAGGCGAAGTGTGGTCATTTTGAAAAAAAAAGATGATAACTTAAGCTATTGTGCCATCTGTCAAGTTTGAAGATTTTTTGTTTACTGTTTACACTACAGGTGTCTTGATGAAGCAGACCAGGTGTGTTCTAGATAAATAATGAAGCTTCAAATTCAAAGCCGCGGATGTATAATGCATTTATACTCCTGTAATTAACACAGTAATTATGATGTCAATCAAAGGCTTATCATTAATTCTTGAATGAATTTTAGCAAGAGTTCCCTCTAACTACCTACGTTCTTAAAGAAACTTAGAAATGGCCGACCTCCTCTGGCGTCTGTCATATTATACAATATCTTATTATCGTTTTTACTTTTAAAATATCCTTTATTTTGTAAAAACAACCAGTTCTTTAACAGTTAATAACACTTGTTAGTCTCTCCTGTTTGGCTAAAATACTTGTAACCTACGTCAATTGTGAGAAAAAGCTCGTGCTTAATTATTGAGGTACAAAGTCAGTTAAGACACTATAAAAAGTAATAAAAGCTTGAAATTTACTTCACAAACGAGAGTGCAGTTTGTTAGTTAATCTTAGTGTTACTTACACCTTTCATTTATATTTCCATAATATTCAGCGATTTTCTGTAAGCAGGTGATTCTTACTTACGAGCAATATTTTGCAGACATTGTAAAATTGGTTATTATGACAATAGAATACTTGAGATATACGTACAAATGATTAATACACTCCTGTACATCATAAGGTTGCTTGGAAAAGACCTAGAACAAGAGAAATATGTATGGATGCTGTCGTATGCAGTAAGTTACATACATAGGCTCACGTCTAATTCGCAGGGGATAACTCTTCCTACCCCTACAACCGATTTAGATATACCTACTTCCAAGATTATCAAATCATTTTGTGGTAAGATTCAGTACTATCCTAACTTAATATTATAAATGCGAATGTGAGTTTGTTTGTTTGTTACGACGCTTTAACTACTCGACCGATCATCATGAAATTCGCATACACTTTGTCAGGGGTATAGAAAGGAGATAGAGTGCCTTTCAGCTAGGAAAAAGTAAAGTTTCCGAGACATAGAAAATTGACATAACCTACATTCACTTGAGCGGAGACGCGGGCAAAATATAGTCTTAATAAATACATAATCATTTTAATTAAGCACACACTTCGAATAAAGATCGCTTATCTTCTCCGAAGACAGTAAGAAAAGATCACCAGTTGGACGTCTATGCATGTTACGTGCCAATCGGAAAGGGAGAGAGAGATGAGATAAAATATGAAATACATACTCGTATATGTAACGACACTGAAACGTGTGATTTTTTATGATAGTCCTACTTTAGATGACATTATATTGAGTTCTTAAAGCTTGCTATCCGTAAAAAAATATTACTTATATACTATATGAAAAAATAATTGAATCGTTCTAAATTATTTACAGCTGAATATACTTACGCTGATTTCCATTGAACCATGAAAAGGCTGTAGATTAAGTGATTTTTCTGTCCTACTATTATAAATCTAAAACATTGTGAAAATATTTCAATCCCTTTTACTGAATCACGCAAGGACGATATTATTTATCTGAATATGCCTTTTCGTGGAATTCACGTAGTCAAAAGCGCGAGCAGAAGTATATTCTTCGGCTATTATTATATCACTCCTTTTATACGGACTGCTATAATACCTTCGCTACATTACGTTATTACGTTAAAGTTAATAATAGTAAACTTTAGGATACTCCAGCAGACATTGAGACATAAAGACTGGCCGATCTTAATATACCAGTTCTGGCTCATACTGACATTTTCGTCGGTTTAAAGTAGTGTTAATGTTCTTTCCCCAGAACATCTCTGGTTTGGTAAAATAATGTAGTGCAATAACAATTCTCGCTCATACTATCAACAGCCTTATTAAGACAATACCCACCAAATAAGTCTTTAATTGCGTAATGATCAACGTTTTACGAGTTCAAAATGTCTGTAGACTCTCGCAAGGAATGGCGCGAATCGTTTTATGATGTCAATAGTATTCGTTGAGAAACTACAGTAGGTATGTTAACAGTGTTTCATAGAAGCGATTTTATGTTTCTTGGACTCGTTCCTATTAGGCAAAGAATTTATGGCTGACAGTTTGCTGGTCAGATGCTGGCTGGTGACGTAACACATGGTGACAAATTTATTTAATAATAATAATTGTTATTATTGTATGTGGTATACATGTATGTGGTGCAATAAAATTATGGTCATCGTCACGTTTATTCTATCGGGAACTGGTATTTAAATACTAGGATAAAATTATACTTCAAACTGTTCACGATTTATCGCCGAAGAAGTTAGCAGTATTACGCAGTATTCTTTTTCTATTAATGGCGAATCTATTGCCGTTTACTACAGCTATTTCCAGACAGCTATTTACAGCACTAAGTGTAGAGAAAACTTCTTGATCACAGCAATCAAACAAAGCGCAACTTTATGCCACAAAACCAATGTGGCAGTCATATTTATTCAAAATTAAAGTAAAAATAAATTTATTCAAGTTAGGTTACTAGGTAACACTTATGAATGTCAAAGTTACACAAAATTTTCTGTGAATTTACATTTATTGCCACGTTCAGCAAAGGAAGGGTGTAGGGCTCATGAGAAGAACGGGTAAGAAACTCATGGCCACTCTTTTTAATCGCCAAGTTTACAATATTATATTTATACTAACAAATACCTTCCCTTATCTTTAAGATATTATTTAAGAAGATAGCGAATGTGTGTTTGTTTTTGTTTATTACGCTTTCACGCCTTAACTACTCGACTGATCATCATAAAATTTAGCATATAAGTTGTCAGGGGAACAGGACTTAAGGTACCTATAATTCAGCAATTTTGGACTCCTGTGCTGCCGCACAACAAATAGTTTGCAGCAAAGTCTTTGCTATATACAAATAAGCCAAAACGAACGCCATAGGCTGTATGACAACAATGCAAGATCATTATGCACCGCTGCGGTTAGATTACGTCAGTCAATATATCCAAGATAAAATGTTATGTAGATAAGTAATGACACATTTTCCATCTTTTGAAAGGAATATAATGCTATCATTCGAATGGAATTCTCAGTAACAAAAATATCACTACATCACTACATATTATAAAACAAAGTCACCCGGAGCATCTGTCTGTTTGTCTGTTCGCAATAAACTCGTAAACTACTAAACGGATTTTCATGCGGTTTTCATCAATAGACAAAGTGATTCATGAGGAAGGTTTATATGCATAATTTGGTTAGGTTTTATACTACCCGTGCAAAGGCCGGGGCGGGTCGCTAGTAATAATCTAATAAAAATTGTGTGGGTTTGTTATTGAGCTTCTTATTGGATTCGTTACACCGCGTAGACGTCACAGGTCTATTACTACGTGGAACCTTATTTTATAATACGAAGGTAGCTAAAACAGGTAACAAAAAAGACGCTAATGCAAGGCTGACTGTGTTTTTTTACTTACTATAATCTATATACTATAATCGCTTGCTATATTAGTGATATCGCGTGTTGTTGATTTAAAGGAAAATGATTTACAGATGTGTTGATTGGAATGGGACATATAGATACTCCTAAACTTCTAGAACTCAGACTCACCGGGTGAATTGCAATAACATGGCTACTCCTCTCACGAGGTTTTCCAGAATGATAGTAAATATTTATCCAGACGAGGCGACTTATTTGATAATTAGAATAATACGCCACCAAAGCGTTTTTTGTCATCAACCACGTAAGTAATATGAGTAGTAGAGCCTCGCTGACTTCAGCATGAATGGGCCGGCTCGACCGGGAAAGGACTACCCTCTCACAGAATACGTGAAATAGCCATATTTCTACTGTTGTATTACATCCGGTGAGTGAGAGTGCCGGAGGCCCATTCGCCCTCTTTCCCCCTTCACGCTCCTTATCTTACCCACGTCCTTTTTCTCTTCTTCCTTTCCTAAAGGATCGACAACGAGCAAGTGATGCCTCTAGTGTTGCAGGCATCCATAGGCTACGGCGACCACTTACCATCAGGTGGTCCGTATGCTTGTTTACCACCTTAGATGTATAAAAAAGTGGTATATACGCGGCTTACCTGATGATAAGCAGTTACATTAGCCTATGTACATTTACAACACCAGGCACTTCAGTTAGTTAGACGACTACCACTAATTTGTTGCCACCTAAAACATTGTAAAGCGGCATAGCAATTAAATTTAATATAGCTATAAAAGTACCAGCAATGCCGACGCCTAAATGCATTTATTTGAATAAATACGGTTTTAAATGTTTTTAATGATTTGATCTGCATTTTCAGCATCACTGTATAAACAACTGTACTGCCAAATGTCACGGTGAACAGGAATAGCAACATTACACAAATAAAATCACTTAATAATATGTAAATAATTAACAACAAATTGAATATCATACGACCCTGGTTCGTAATTTCTTATTGATAATATATATAGATAAAGTGTGTTCTGTGTGTGGTACATCCAAAACTCAATTCTCCTTTTTCCTAAAGCATGTTTTTCGCCTTTCCATTTCATGGTCGATCAAAACATAATTATATTTTACTGTCAGGAAATTCTTAGTGTCAACACAGATTTGGGACTGTGACTAGTAGCAAATATGGGTTCTAACGTTACATCAGGCTTGTACCGTACATGCCTAACGTTTTATTATTGACACAATATTATAAATTCGAATGTGTGTTTGTTTGTTACGCTTTCACGCCTAAACTACTCGACCGATCATCATGTAATTTCTCATATACGTTGTCAGGGGTACAGAATAGGACATAGGGTAGCTTTTATCCAGGGAAAAGGACTGGTACTAATCTAACCTAACCTAGATTTATGCGAACGAAGATCAGGCAGAATCAATATATTATATCCACCTGAAGTTGTTTCAAGTATGTGTGTCTCAGGAAAATCTTTTTTGTACAACATATCCGACTTCAATCGAAAATTAAGACGACAAGTTAGATCACTGCGTCTTATAGTCACATATTTGATTTATATCATCTTAACTCACTTTAAATTTCAAATATAAACATTTTTGTGGTTAACCGGCTAAATTCGTCTTATTATAAATCAATCAGTATTATTCAAATTCTAGCATTAAAATGTTGTTTAAGTGCTTCACACATATAAGGCGATAAGTAATAAAGCTTTTACATACTAATAAAAATGTAACGGTCATATACCACGTTTAGCAGAAATATGATACATAGTAAATTAAAAACTAAGATCTAGCCAATCATTTTGTGCGTACGAAATGTGTTTGCATGTCATGGGATTAAGTAATAAATTTAAATTATAATTTGCATGAAAATTGAGGCTCGAAGAAACATGAAGCTGTTCAAATTGAATATGGTTATGTAATAATGGGTTACTCCATTTTGAAGTAAGCTCTTTTTAGTACATAAAATTGTAAAATTATTTGCACTAGTAGAAAAATCACCGACAAACCCAAAACATACTATAACACCTGTCAAAAATGCTAAGAAAGACTGATTTAAAATAAGTTCTATATCACAATAGAAAATAAGAAGTAAAAGGTCGTAATAAAATTGCTAAAAGTATTATAATTTTAATTTATATCTTCGTGTCTATGTAATGCAAACAAGAATTTAAATTATAGCTGAGGGTGAGACTGCCGCAAATATCTCTTAATTTCGTAGAGTAGGGTTGCAATCGGCAAAAAATAGAAAACAGAGGGAATTATCAAAAGAGCTGCATTAAGGAAAGGCAAAAGTTTATACATTAAAAAGCAAAACTTTTCAGATTATCCAATGATTTAGACAGTACTTACCTCACTACGACCATTGCTAATGGCTTTAATTACATTGTTTTTGTTACTAAAGTGGCAGCAAGCATAAGGCTGGCTAATCGGGTCGTATGCCTTGCTGGTAAACGGTTATAGTAGTATATTTATTCTTACAATATTAGATGTATTATTAATATGTTGGCTAGCCCATAGCATGAGGAATAAAGAAGAAAGAAAAATACGTTTATACAGACACGCACAAAGTTGAATTTATTAAAGATAGAAATGTTATGGAAAATAAAACATTATATCAAAACTCAGCATAATGTTGCATGCAGCATTGATATGTTGAGGGTGTCTGAAATTCATGATGTCACCGTACAGTAACGTCACGAATCTTTGGCATCACTACCTGTGATATTAACAACAAAGAACAAAGAAAAGTTCTGTGCAATTCTGTAACATCTCACTACCAAGTTTACTTCCGAACCGGCTGTTATAATTTGAGATTATCCAGAGCAACCATGTAACAATTGGTTACCGTCGAGGTGACAATCGAGTTTGAGATGAGTTTTTAGTAGACTAGCACGCTTGGCAGAGCACCGTCTTCTTATGCGATCTTTTTAGAGAGAAGTTATATAGGATAAAGAAACATAAAACAACTGCGATCTTCTCCTATTCGTGAATAGCACATACGGTCATGCCAAGAGCAAACTTGCATGAGCAGTTCGCACGGCTTGATCGATCAAATTAATTACAAACATTAAACATCAGAACCGTATTATTAAAAAATAATTCTGAACGAGTTACGTCATCGACACATTTCATAATTAAAAACATTCACAGACATTTTTATGAAGTAATTAGTGCGGAATGTAATATGAACAAGTTTGATTCATAAGTATCAGGGCTCAAGTAACCAGGTCAAGTACTGCAAACTGTGTCAGTAAATGATGAGATATTTTTTAATAAACTTGATGATGAGACGTGACCTACAACAAAGACCTACAACAGTCTGGCTTAGCAACCTACCTCCCCGCTAAAGAAGTTCAAATCCAAACAACTTCAAGTTATGTCACTGGGTTCTGTAGGCTTTCTGACTGGAAATCGCACAGCGCTTCCTTAAGGAATCTTTATTTAGAATGAACTGTCATATCTAGGATATCAGTATGAGCTTTGCGTTTTGTATTGGTAGCACAGCAACCGTTCTATGTAGACCCAACAGCGGATGAATTTCATCCTGTAGCTGTAAGTGATCCTATACTATTATTGCCATAATCTTATTTACCAATAACCGAGCTGATGCCTATCTTACGTTTATATACCTAAAAGGACATGCAGAGGTGTAAAGCTCGTTTATTTTTCAGCTATAGTTTTAAATCCTACGAGCTGAGCTTATTGCCATCTACTAGGCACAATGCCACCTACATTGCTTCTAATTAAAATTTCTTGACTGAAAATCCTTAAAACTTTAGACAGACATTCACTACCGCTACGCCAAGCTAGGCTTTATTTCAAGAAACCTTTTATTATTTTAGTGCATTGAAGCCTATACTAATAATCTATATCTATACTAATATTTTAAAGAGGAAAGATTTGGTTTTTTGTTTGTTTGTTTTCAAGGATTTAATACAAAAACAAGTAAACCGATTTTAAAAATTCATTCATTGTTGGAAAGCTATTTTATCACCGAGTATCATAAGCTATATTTATTTTAAAAAAAAATACTGTTACTAGCATACCCTATCCTTTTACTCGAGCGAAGCCGACGACATGAGATAGTCTCAAATAAAAGGAGGCGTATAAAATAGCTACACAATATAAATCAAAGCAATATGACATGTGCTAACACAATATCGCGAGCACCACCGCACCGCATTGCTCCCAAGGGCACCATACACCGTATTACACGATTTTTATTTTAGGGTCCGCCGTAAACGTACTGGACATATTATTACGTAAGCGTTTAACGTTAACGTATACGTATGTGGTGTCAGTTTACTTAGGAATTTTATGGACTGTGTACTTAGAGATGGATGTGTCCGGTTTACGTGTAAATTGAAGGTTACGTTCGCAGAATTGGGGTGATCAAGGTGACGTTTTCGTCATTGTTTTGAAAAAGACATCTCCTGCACTAGTACTATCTAGCATCGTGGGGGACTTTACTAAAATTCAAACAAACAGCCAAAATCGGAGCATTCTATCGAGGATTAGATCAATAAGTCGACCAAAAAATGTTTTTGCGCTTGTAGGATTAAAACCTACAACACTCGGCGTACTGGCAGCGGCCAGGAGACCACATAAGTCCGCCATGCGTTTATGCGTTCACAAGACTTTATTAAAAGTGAAACTGTAGAAACATAAACAACACATAGACTCGTGACCCCGCTGTGATCACAAAATGCCACAGCATGGAGGATGACATCCTAATACGCAGTGGTGAAGTGACCGTTTAAACAACTGCGTCATTCAGTCAATCAATAACTTATTCCCACGCTTTACTTGGCATAACATAATAATATATACATTATGTAAGCTCTCCGCATTATAATAATACACATATTTCACTCAAGGCAAATATGGTAATACCTATTTTCATATCGTACTCTACATATTATTTATATTTGCATATACCATATTTTCCGACGTTAGAATTTTTACTTGAGTGTATTTTCTATTCATATACGACTGATAAAAGACTCAATTCTTAACTAAATATACTGTACGATATCTCATGTATAAGTGCCAATCCGTAGTCTTTACTTACCCTTTTGACTGCACGGTTGGCGTAGTGGTTTAGACGGCCGCCTCGCCGCTTGACACTGCGCCGAGTGTTGTGGGTTCGATCCCCACACGAGACAACACTTTGTGTGATTCATAAATTATTGTTTCGAGTCTGGGTGTCGTATCATTTTAATTGTTTTCAAACTGATATCTGCATACTTTTGGTTAAGCGACTATAAATGTATAACGTGTGGTTACCGCGATACAAACCTCAAGCTTAGTGCGGAAGCCGCTGCCAATTATAAAAATGTGTAATTAAATAAATAAATAAATTTTACTAAAACTACAGCTAATACAATTCTAAATACGTTACGTAGAAAGCGGAAAATTACAAGATATAACGCTATTCAAAATGTGCGTATAAATTCAAATTTTACGTAAACAGCGTTGAGAGTAATAATTATATAAAAAGTGCTAAACTAATTATACACATATCAGAACTAAAGAAATAGTACAAATAATCAATTTAGTTGGTTTATTTGGGTACTGACAACATTGAGTTTCGAATTTGGAATTTAGAAGTCTAGACATCTTTAGATTCTATATTCTATATCTCTATTCTATAGATATCTATCAACTGTCATGAATGCCAATCAAATATTTAGCACGATATTCGTAAAACGACCCAAATTCACCAAATTCCAGATTGAAATTTGTACAATACAGTTTAGACGCGAGTATTACGTTACAAAGTAATGATAATTTCTTTAAAATATACAATTTTCAACAGCAGCAAACAGATTTATCCAATGAAAAATTCTACACTCACAGCGTGGGAGAATTTATGTGTCTATGTTCTAATCTATGACACAAATTGACGTAACATAAACGAACATCATACTAATAATTTAAAACTTGGAACAGAACTTTCTCTGCGCATTGTTTATAAAAAAAAACTGACAGATGGGACCTAGATAACGTCTTTGAAGTTGGTTTTATTTTTTTCAACGGAGCATAGATGTTACAAAACGCAACTTGTGTTAAAGGATACCATTCGTTGGCACAAGTGTACGACGAGCACACCTATCGACCTCGAGTGCTCTCTTAATCTCGAGTGTGTTGGACTTGGAACAGAATTTTGAGTTTCGAACTCTGAAGTGCTTTGAATTTTCTCTGTGCGTGGGTTTGTTTCGAATTTTAAATTTGTTTGATGTGTTTGTTTTGTGTTTAACTAATTTGGTATGTATTTTTAATGTTATAATTTATGTTTTATTATACGCATAATTTTATTTAAGGTTGGGATTTTTTTTAATTTAGTTAGTTCTAAATAGTAAAAATTATAATATTACGTTTCAATTACATAATTATAGCTAAATTGATTAATATTTAGAGGTTATCAAACCACTTGGCAAAGATATCAAACATTGACAAACAAAAATTATCTACAATCTAAAGAGCTATGTTCGATTGTTTTATCGATCAGCGGGCCAGTCGTGTTAATTTCAATGTGCGCTATCATTATTGTATGTTTTGCAATTAATAAAATATTTAATAACTAGATTCGAGAATTAAGGTCAAAGCTTTTAATAGGGTTATCCAATTAAATCAATGGCATTTAATAAAACGGGGTGAACAGAAAATCACTTTATAATATAATTTATTAACCTTGGCAACAAGAAATAATACAATGAAAATACGCATTCATATGGAATACCGTTTAAAATAAGAACAAGTTTCAAACGATAAATAAAGTTGCAAATATTTTAAGCGGCCAGTATGTAATCAAAAGTAACCGCCTTCTAGGTTATTTAAAAAATATAGCTATTGGCTTTGACATGACAGTGATGGTGTTGTGTGTAGGAGTATTTCATGTCATTGATTCTAATATCTACATAGTATAATATTTTAGCGATTGACAGAGAAGCGTGATATTCATAAATAATAAGCAGAGGTACCTACATCTTAACCATATTTAGTCACCTATAATTAGTTTACAAAGGGCGATTGTACCAATTATACTAGGCAAGCTAAAGTTCGCTGTTACATCAAGGTTTCTGCAACTATTACCGACTCCTTGCAATTACGCCAAATTTTATGACAGAATAACATGTCGATATATTTTGTTTGTTTTGTTCGTGGAATTAACAACTATTATTCATTACTAATTATTTAATAATTCCATAGTTTTGAAGTGAAATCTTCTTTAGGCGCGTTGAGCACTTTTTGGGTGGATAAAAATCATAGAACTCGCGTCATCGTCACCGAACGCTTTCCATGAGCTATATGTATACTGTATATATATGTGTACTTTTTGGGTGAACAAAAAGCGTGAATGTCACGTCATCGTCACCGCACGCTAGTTACTTAATTTTCACTTCTATCGGCAGTCCCCAAATACTACCCCGCATGTTTTTGTTTTTTTGATCATGGAGGTCATGACAGTGACATTCGATACATAACTAAGCCATCTGGCTTATGCCATATTACCATGGAGGCAGTATTCGTACTTCATATTCTCGAAATCTCATCAATAATCGTATCTCAGATAAAATGAATAAGAGAATAAATATGGTGTACATTACCGCTTTAGCATATCAAATTTAAATAATGTGCTCAACTTACACTGAAATAGTGATTGCGCAATGTTGAAAGTTGTATCCTCTCACGTATCCTTATACATAGAGTGTTGCAAGCTTACGATTTCACTAAGCTCATTCATATGTTTAAGCTCAGCTTAAGACATGAAACGAATAATTATTAGGTATAGCATTTGAAACATCTGCTAAATATACTATATACCTGCATATAAGTAAGTGGTCACTACCAATGCGCCAATACCCTATTAGATACACAGGAATTATTATATCTATTGTAATTAGGGTTGCCACCTTTATTTTGATCGAACATAATATATTAACTATACTATGTAAAAAATTAAGTACAAGATCTGAAAATAAAGTATTATTTATTTAACCTGCCTTTTTGTTACCAATTTTTTTGATGCTAATGACATCTAACAAAAATTTATTATCAAAAAACGTTGTAACCGGATCTTTACAATATATGTCTATATTAAGATAGATAAACAATTACTGTTATTCAATATAGCAATAGGCAATCTCTATAGCGTTGCTTTAAGTAAACAATTAAATAAAACCTTTAATAGTGGTCATAAGTAAAATAAAGTATTTTCACGTACTTTATTTTCCTAATAAAGTATAAAGTACGTTTACCTGAAATAACGTACAATACTTGTAAAGTACGGTTGGCGACCCTAATTGTAATATTTATCACTAAAGGAGGGTAAACTTTACCTTTCTTTACAAAGTTTACGTTCCTGTATAACGAACTGCTATCTGCTTATATAAATACCAGCAACGCCTTACATGGTCCCAGAATCTTCTCAAACAATGGACAAAAGTGTAAAGCTTTTGAAAATCGACCAGCAAGTTAGGCAAAACAAATTCAAAAAAATAACTATGTAGGTATAAGGCTTGTTAAAATAGATTGCGCAAATCAAGACAAGATCGACATTTAATTATCTTATATTATATTCTATATAATTTAATATCGATAGTTCCAATTTGCATACATAGTCTCATCTATACCTATATTATAAAGCTGAAGAGTTCGTTTGTTTTGTTGAACACGTTAAGCTAAGGAACTACTGTATATTGTCTTCTGTTTACGCGAATGTTATTCATTGAAATTAAACTACTAAAATATATATAAATAATAAATCATTGTATTAGCTTATAAATTAGTAAAATAAAATCAATAGCAGTAGTAGTGTAATATTTTCAAAATTTTGTAATACAGTGATAAATAAACAACGCGATAAAATCCGTATATAGTAGTTCAATTTCAATAAGGAACTACTGGTTCGAATTGAAAAAATCTTTTAGTGTTGGATAGCCTATTTATCGAGGAAGACTATATAACATCACTCTACGACCCACGGGGGCGTCGCAGTAACCATAAACGCGGGTGAAACTGAGAGCATAGCTAGTCCTAACAAATCATAAAAATTCGAAAATCAGTTTGTTTGTTTGTTTATTTGTTATGCTTTCACGCCTTAACCACTCGACCGATCAACATGAAATTTCGCATACACGTTCTCAGGGGTACCTACAAAAAGAACATTGGGTACCTTTCATCAAGATAAAAGATACGAACAAATCTTTTTTTTTTACGTTGGGAAATGCGCCTGATGCATACCCTCTCGCCACAAGGGGAGGCGAGAGGGTTATGTCCGGCTCTCTCGTACTTCGGGCCTACGGACCAAAACCCCACGATGTGCTCGCTCGCTGCCTTGTATAGTTGATGGGCCGCTGGCAAAATTACTACCTCAGCAACTCACCCAGTAGTCTACAACTCCTCGGCGACGTCCCGGCACTACATAGGGCGTCGGACCGACTCATTGGCTGGCGGACGGGAGATCCCCGTTCTCCCGCCCGCGGCCTTCATTATGGCGGCATATCGCCGGCGACGGCTCGGATCTGCAAGGAACCTTTCTTCACGGATCCGCTCCGCCGCCTTCCTCTCGCTGACGCGACCGCTGCCCACTTCCTCTCGCTGTCGACCATAGCTTTCATCACGGCCGACGCGACCGCTACCCACTTCCTGTCCCTGTCGACCATGGCTTTGATCACGGCCAGCAGCGAGACGAACAAAACCTAACCTAACCAACATTTACGCGACCAAAGCCGCGGGCATAATCTAGCGTAAGATAATTTAAACATTTCTTTATTATTATCTGAAAAGGAGAATTAATTTTACTATACACTATTATTGTGTACGATTATTTAAGGTAACGTACTATAAAGGCAGACAACCATGGCGATCATCGCTGTAGTTGTTTCAATAAACTTAATGCAGAGACACGGTTGCGTCGTTCCCCTCAGAGTACAAACACCGATTGCCGCGATGAAATTGCCTTTCGGAAGCTCAACGCATACATAGAGTGGATGGAACTCGATGCAATCTCATCAAAGCGCAATTTCGATATATTGAACCCAGTTTTTAAAACGTGATGCAACATTGACAGTTCCTATGGCGTAGTTGTTTAAGTGGTCGCCTCGCCAGTGTCACTGCGCCGAGTATAGTGGGTTCGAATCCCACACGGGACAAAAAATTGTGTGACCCACAAATGTTTGTTTCGAGTCTGGATGTTCTTTGTTTGAATGTTTGTTAATGCCCTCGCGATACAGTAATTATTCCTAATGCAAGAAAATGCGAGAAAAAATAAATAAATCAACTGTGGTCATAAAAGATTTGAGTCATAAATGCCTTACTACATTTAAATATGGTCACCTTTCAGGACATATAAGGTTTCATCTGACCCACAATGTGAATGACAATAATAACTTTTAAACTTTCGCGTTGCATGATATACATATATGTATATTTAATACTTAATGGGTATTAACGCGATCATGCATAATGTTTACCTTTTTAATGCTTCACGTTTCGACCAGATTACACCGGCCGTGGTCACAAGCTGACTGACAATGACATCTGAATTATAAATATAGTATTACTACATTTTGCCCGCGGTTTTGCCCGCGTAAATTTAGCTTAGATTAGTAACAGTTCCTTTTTCTGAATGAAAGGTTCCCTATGTTCTTTCTGTTCCCCTAACAACGTGTATGCGAAATTTCCTGACGATCGGTTAGGGGACGATAACTTAACATACAAACAAACCCACATTCGTATTTATAATATTAGTAAGGATTACGTTAACTCACATTAAAAATGTTACTCTATTCATAAATATAAACGTAGTAGGACGCATCTATGATTTAAATAATTGTCTGTTGATGCTAAATCTAGCAATGCTTACTTTGGCCCTTATATAATTTGCAACTCTCACCATTTGTAGGTAAAGCTAGTAAAAGTACTAAGACGCCATCTTGGCACTAAAAACGTGACACTTATAGAAAATGGCATCATTTACGAAATAGTTACATAGCTCTTGAATTTAAACCGCATTTAGTGATAGATCTATAGAGCATTACGTGTTTGTTTTGTTTTAAAAAAAGGCAACTCTCGCACTATAAATAAATCCTGTGTCGCGGGGGACTTTACAAACATTCAAACAACAGATACAAAGAACATTCAGACTCGGAACAACCATTCGTGTATCGCACAAATTTTTGCCCCGGGTGGGATTTGAACCCACGACACTCGACGCAGTAGCAGTTGCGAGCCGCAATCTGGGTGTTCTTTATGTCCATTGTTTGAATGTTTGTAGTATCTCCGCGACACAGGAATTACTCCTAGTGTGACAATTGTCTTATTTAAGAAAATAAAAAAAATAGTACCTATAATTTAGTCATGTCTACAAATTATCTTACTGTAAGGCACAGGCCTATTCTCATGTATCTTATCTTATGTGGGGGCCAGTCAGTACAGACCGGCGACACTTCGACCGAGTGGGATCTTTTGTGTCGACTTCCCCAATAACGACTGCCATAGATGTTTATGGCAGCGGGGACCGACGGCTTAACGCTCTCCGAGGCACGGAGCAGGCGATAATTGTCAATCAATACGCACATAATTTCGAAAAGTCATATAACTTCCGAAAGTTATAGGTGCGCGACGTGGGTTCGAAGCCGGACCCTCTGCATTGCAGTCTGTTGGTCTCCCCACTGAACTATCGTTGCTTGCTCATGTAAGAAAGGTATGAAAGGTTTTCCTCATGAACCTCACCGTTAAAGCGCGTGATAATTAACTATCTAATAAGCGTCATGTTGACCAACTAGAATCCTCTACGTGTTAAGTCTCTTAAATAGGTAATCGCTCACTACTTAACATTATTAATCTATCTCTCAATCTTTTTCTATGATCACAATACCAAATTGTATGAGCACTACTACCAACCTAATATAATATCAATCCTGTATTATACTGTCCAACTGCTGGGCACGGGCCTCTTCTCAGTGTGAGAAGGTTTAGGCCATAGTCCACCACGCTGCCCAGTGCGGATTGGCAGACTTCTCATATCTTAGAAAACATTATGGAGAACTCTTATACATGCAGGTTTTCTCACAATGCTTTCCTTCATCGTTAAAGCAAGCTATCATTAACTATTAAATATGCACATGCCTTTGAAAAATTAGAGGTGCGCTTGGGATCGAATTAGAGACCTGCTGCAAATATCGCTGCGTATACCAATCTAATAGTGGTTCAAAATAAATCAGTAATTACGCACTGGCCACATTAAACCAGATTGAAAAAAAACATTCTATTCTAATTTTAAATAGACGTCATAATATTGTGTGCGCCTTGCACCTGCGGTTGGCGCGTCGTGTTACACGGAGGACTAGCTTCAAAACATGTCAGCAAATCATCCACCTGTGACATATTGAGAAATGGATAGCTTTTAAGGTATTAGGTTTAGTATCTACGATGTTTATTCTATTATTAAAAATCGTCATAGAGAATATAAGCCGACCACACTCCATGTTCGTAGACCACAACGATTGTAATAGAATAGTTTACGAAGAAGATGGTATAAACATTCTCTATAGCAGTATGAATCATATGAAATATATTATAATCATTTCAGTATAAAGAAAGTATCAGGCAGTGGTCAATATGACTGCTTTTTATCAGTTAGTATCGAAATAACGAAATATAAATGTGAAACATGGGTACCACCTTTTTTGGGTAACACCTTCTTTGATAGTATGTATACCTTAAATATCAAATGACCTATTTTAATTGGGTCAACTTAACGTAATATTTATTATAAAGATTCAAAATCAATGAATATGTATTTCATTATTGCCTCATACACAGTTACCGCTGAGCGCAGTAGAAATACATATTTTATATGTTTCTTTTTAAATATAAATTGTGACTTGAACGAACAATTAATTAAATCTATTTTATAGAAATGAATGACTTTGTATATTTAATAGATAAACGATTGGAATTAAATAAATAATTAATAAATGTTGCTTGCATATAATTTATTAATGACACTTTCAAAAGTAACATTTCACAATATCTTTGGTCGCGTATCATAAGCGTTTATAATTGCCATTGATCATGAGGTCCAGGGACTGATACCCAAATAAGCAAATGTTAATTAGTTTTTGATTTAGCAATCTTTAGAAGTGTAATGTACACACATTTAGTATATCAAAATAGCCTGTTATGTTAAGTATTAATTAATCAATTATTTACTGTTCTCATCTCATTAGGTACTGATTTATTTAAAATATTCCATTATATTGTTGTTATGACCTTTGAATATGTACACTATCATTCCTAACAATCCTGCTGATTGTGAGAGCATATATAAAGCATCCTCTAATCCCATCAAAGAGAGTCCTGTCCGATTAGTCGAGCGAGTACCAACTCGGTTCAATCTAAAATATATTGTTAAATACGTAATCGCTGCTTTATTATTTGATAAAAACCCCTTCCAACCACCTTAACATTACAGTAACAGCACGAAGTCTAGAAATTTGCTCGGAAAAATGCGATTGGCTCGCCTGTTTTAACCTAAAATAGCAAGCAATTTATACCACAAATATGTATTTTACCTTAACTATGCTACTTTACTCTAGGTACCTACTTTGTCAAACAACACTACCTTTGCTTTCATACGAAACCTAAAGAGAAAGATATGACGTTTGAATCCGCAGAAACAAAAGCCGCACAGTAAATACTCTTCATACAACATACCTAGCCTTTGTTCAGTCATTTCCACTTTCCGAATGTAATGTACATTTGACTTTCTAAGAGAAAAGGCTCTATTATGAACCTAAGTCTCGCGAATAACGACGAAACGGATCGTGAGATATATAGTTTCATTTTACTGTCAAGTGCAGCATAAATCAGGGGTGGCTAGGGTTGCCTCACGAGAAAGGATGAAATTGCATTTTTAATAAAGAGTTGGATTCTGCGGTTGGTAGAAGAGAGACACCTGTTTTTATTTATTCATACTTGACGTATATCTCTGCGACTTCTGTGGCATAAGCTTGCGCTTATTTTTGCGTACTGTCGTCAGGTTGGGTTCGATGTCCGTATCATCCAGAGCGTTATTGAGTATTTCTATTAAGAAATTCCCAGAAGCAGCAAGGAGTTTGCATTTGTGGTAAAACATAGATAAAAAAAAACTCGTTAATACTTCGTTGCCTGTATGTGTATGTATGCATACATATCTCTCCTCGCCTGTTCAAGCTACACTGGCTGCGATACGTTTATAATATCTGTAAGTACACAAAAACATGCACTATCGTTCTTCTGTACAATGTAGATTACAAAAATATGTATACTTTGAACTTTAGTCCTTAGTATTCCTAACCAGTCAACTTCTGAATAATTTTGAGATAAAAGAAAGCTCTGAACATATGTAGCACACAGAATAATGAAGTATAGAAACGCCGTAATAGCACACACCATCATTATAAGAACAAAGTCTTACCATATCGAGTGTGAGTTGTGCAAGACTGTGTGTAGTTTTGTAAATGTACGTGATTGTAATGATAATAAGACTTCTGGATAAGTCTCTATATTGGGTTTTCCCACTACAAACACACATACATATTAAGCAAAGAAGAATAATGTTTTTTTATATAGATTCTTCTCCAAATCTTGAATTTTTCCGGCATAGCAGAGGACTTTGCAAAAAACGAACATAAAAATACCTTTTGCCAGAATCGGCTCAACTATACATTTTTGCATCATAATTTTTTTTGTCCCGTGTCTATATCGGATTCATACAACTCGACGCACTAGCAGCAACGAGTTGACCATGTAAACACAGTGCAATTTTATTAGATCGGTTGATATATTGCGTTGGTATACATATTTATAACGCATTTTATTAGATCTTACTACTAGGTTCACGGTCAAGGTCAAGGTCCACCTCTCTCTGACCAATAATTATTGAAGGCATCTAGATCATCTTACTTAGCCATCTACGTTTGGAAGCGTCATGTCGTTATCGACTGCCCAATTGGTATTGGTACGCGCCCATCTTTCAAAACATATGTGGCGTGTTCTGCCTAGTGTATTTAATAGTTAATTTTTATTTATTTAAGAAATTAAACTACTATATACGGATTTTATCGCGTTGTTTATTTTTCACTGTATTACAAAATTTTGAAAATATTACTCTCATGGTCACGGGCCCATGGCCGTGACCATGGCTGCTGAAAAGCACCCGAAACGTCGGGGAAAGTGTAAGCCAAAAATAAATAGATTTAATAGTTTAAATAATTTTATTAGCTTATAAATTGGTCAAATAAAATCAATAGTAGTAGTAGAGTAATATTTTCAAAATTTTGTAATACAGTGATAAATAAACAACGCGATAAAATCCGTATATAGTAGTTTAATTTCAATGAATAACATTCGCGTAAACAGAAGACAATATTATTTATTTAAGAAATTACTATATATAATATTTTAAATATGTTAGTGTGGAGATCCAACCTACAACAGTTAATGCAGTATCAATTGCGAAGCGACCACTTACACCGTTTCCGCTATACATACCTATGACTACACGAGTGGTTTCCTAAACATACATGACTGATATATTATGCATGTTTTAGAGCGCAGTGTTTCAGACCAGATCCGTCCTCCCTACTTCCAGACCTGCACTCTGTGGCTCTTTGGCAATCACATTACGTAACGATATTAACGGATTTGCACTTAGTCCACTGATTTATGTACTACAGTTATTTTGCAAACGCATAAACAAACGGCGCAATGAAATTTCGCTAACGATAATATTCTCTACAAATATTTACGGACATTGGTTATGTCAATCAATGCGTTGTGCGTTCTAGAATGCAGTTGTGTGTGTTTGTTATTATAAGTTTGTACGATCAGAATCTGTCGATGTATCCATCAGGCCTACTTACTGTTTAGCTAAGTTCCACTCTACATCCTGCCTTATTTCTTAGTCGTACGTCAGTTTTGCCATTACCATTCTGCAAGTATACCAAAAAGACATCAAATTAAAATTCGAATGAAAGAGACCGCTATTGCCGATATTATCGGCCTATTACACGAACCTGACGAATAGTAACACTGTTAATGCGTTTCAGACGATGAGTATCTTTAAGAGTGTTGGAGGGTACCTTAATTCCTTATTCTTCCAATATTTAATCCCTTTCCTCTGAGTTCAGCAACGTTTGAGTGATTCGTTTTGTATTGCAATTGTGATTATGAGCTACAGTAATCGCTTTCATTGCCAGTTCGCTTGTTCATACGTTGGTAGTATAAGAGAAAATCATGAGATCTAGCGGTCTTATAATTTTCTCTCATTATTTATCTACATTATTTTTTGTGTGTTTATTATTTACCTCAATCTCGCCAAGTGCTTTGCACAACCCAGCTAAGGGTTGTCAGCCGCTTACCCATATCGACAAGTAAAGTACATACTATACGGAGAAATGTATTGAGAACGTTTTGGTAGTAGCCCTGGATTTTGTACATATAGTTGGATTATTTCGTGACCGTCGGTCGCCGACGTATGGGAAAGCTCAACTATGCGCTTATTAGCTTTGACACAGAATTTACAAAATGTAGGTTATCCCGTGGTACAGGGATAAAATTCAGCACTATTTAATTCAAACTGGATGGATTTTCGTTGGTAGAAATATGACCATGTTGACTGCGATGTATATAAATAATACCATTTTAATAATAGCGATACACCTATCAATAAATTCATATACACAGTTGTATGCGTAGATATGCTTGTAGGTATGCAACAGCGGGTTTGGTACGCTTCAGTTGCTAACTATTTGCGGATTAGTTAAGTTCGTGTAGAATAGAAACCGCACAATCCATGTTTCAAACTAATTCTGCAGTTGGATCGATATACGATAGAAGGAAAGTTCTCGAAATACGTATTGACTCTTTCAGTATTGCTTAGTTCTTTGCTTTAATGTTAGTGTGAATAGAAAAAAAGTTTTGTTGCTATAACTCATGAAGTCCTTATAAAGTTATTTGTTTAATATTTTTGCAATGGTATAACGGACACTCAATAAAGAAGAGTGCTAATGATGCAGAGGATTGTATGTCCAATTCTGTTAAACTTGTAAATAATTTACCTTTTTGCGTAATTTATCATGATTATGATTATTCTTACAAGCACTACAGTTCCTTTATTACAGACTATTATTTTGCATATTCAAAATTAAAATTACGGAATGCTAGTTAGTCCATATTTAAGCGCAATTTGACATCTATTACTGTCTCACTAGTCAGCGACTTGACGATTATTGGACAAGGTGTTCTTCATCAAAACAACAAAGAACACTGCATCGGATGTTATTATAATACAATTTTTTTATATGGCAATTGGCTCCACTGCTGGGCAAAGGCCTCCTCTTCCGACTTCCATCTATCTCGATCGCTTATTATGAGTTGCCAATCCCTTTTAAAGGCATCGAGCTCGTCTCGCCATCTCCTCCTGGACCGACCCCGTTGTCGCTTCCCGTTACTTGGCATCCACTGTATGGTTGTTCCCGCCCATAGCACTTTTGGCATACGACAAACGTGGCCTGCCCAATTCCACTTTTCAGCTGAGTGGCCTACATCAGCAATTTGAGTTTTGGAACATATTATTGAATTTCTGATGCGGTCTGTAAGTCTGACTCCCAAAATACTACGTTCATTGCTCTTTGACAGACCCCGAGAGCGGACTTTTGATTTTTTGTCAATGACCAAATCTGTGCTTCATAGGTTAGTGTGGATACTTTCATTAGTGATTTCATTAACCAAAAGTTCTTCCAGGCATTTTCGATGCGTCGTGCGACTTCTTCATCTTGTCTTGCCTGGAAGGAGACAATTTGGCCGAGATATATGTACTCATGGACATATTCAATCCTCACACCTCCAACCATTGTACACTCTGGTGTTCATGCTGAGTACGACTTCGAGACTGGCTTTGCTCAGTTGGTCGAGCATGAGGCCTAATATAATTATAATTATAGTAATAATATTAGCCCTGTATTGAACTATCCCACTGTTGACCACAAGCCTCTTTTCACTTAACAATATGAGAGGGATTATGCCATAGTACACCACGCTGGCCCAGTGGCAGTTAGCAGACATTACATATCTACGAAAACTTTATGGAGAAATCTCAGACATGCAGATTTCCTTACGATGTTTTCCTTTACTTCGATATACGCACATAACTTTGACCAATCAGAGATCGAACTTAAGACATATTCCTGGCAGCCCAGCGGTCTCCGTCTAGGCTATTGCTTCTTATTTTTAATATAGATTTATAATAAATAATATAATTTTATAATAATAACAGCCCAGTATTAAACTGTATCACTGCTGGGCATAGGCCTCTTCTCGATGTGAGAAGGGTTAGGCCATAGTCCACCACGCTCACCCACCTAGTGCAGGTTGACAGACTTCACATATCTTCGAGAACAATTTAATACTAGAAATTTAATATTTTTAGCGTAATAATCAAATTTATTATCATAATTAGGTACATGCTTGTTCTGCCAAAGATAGAAACTGCCTTTGGCATTGACACAGACCATCAGCACCATTTACTCCTTACCAATCGGTACGTCGATCAAATATCTTTATATTTAGATAGCATTGCCTGATCTAAGTCGTGAATTATATTTTATAGCTCGTATCGCTTTCAATATGAGCTTTAAAAATATCATCAGCGCCTTAGATCAGGCGACGCTGTCTGTGGATCCCAAATGTTTGTTTTATCCGACACCAGGTTACTACTTTCCAAATTCACCTAACATAAAATCGTGAGTGGAAACCACTAGACATCTCTTTACAAACTTAGAAGGGTTGCGCCACTATTCACCACATTAGCTAACTGCAGTCGCATAGAATTCACACACCTTTAAGAAAATAATTTACGCGAGTATTATTGAATATTATTTGTACTACAGGATAATGAAGGCGTCGTGTCGGCAAATTCAAAGCTACAGAGAATAGCAATTTCATGCTTAAACATTATGATAATGTTGCCTCGGGTACATTACTCGTTTAATCTAATAACTGGTGAATTATACATGAGGGACGATTAATTTTAATGTAGTAATTGTGCTAAAATACCAGTCTCATGCTAATTTGGCTGATTTATATGAATTAAGTTACTACTTTGTTGTATGGAGGTCATATAATAAGTGCTTCTTTTTGATTTTATTTTTGTATATTGGCTATCTCAAGTTGAAGGTATATAAGGAAGAAGTTGACAGTTTTATACGACAAATAATTGTAATGGATCTCAGTATCTGACGTAATCATGTCCAAATATTTACGTCCTTGATACAGAATAAACTTATTTTTATTTTTGGATGTTTATTTAACGCCTGTTAAGCAACTAATTAATAGGCTTAACAGTAATCAGTCTGCAGTGGAAAATTTTGTTTACCTTCATACATGCCATTGTATGGTTAATTAGGTGAAGTTGCAAATTGTTCTCAATCAGATCGGAGGCGTTCTGGACAAAGGCCAGGTTAAGAGCACCTTAAACCGACGAGCGTGTATAATGAATGTGACGAAAGTAAATGAAGCCTGAGAAGTGTGTCAGGATCGTAGCGAATGGAAAGCCGTAGTCTCTGCCTAATCCTCTGGAAAACAGGCGTGAATCTATGTTTGTATGTACTTGCAAATTGATTTAATCAGACATCGGCAAGTATGAGCCAAGTAACACTTTTAAAAAATAAGAAATGTTATGGTTTTGATGAGTTTCACGCATAATATTTAAGAATATAGTCATTAAGTCTGCCGGTAAATTAATAATAATATGGCGCATATATTATGAATACTTTTGTTTATAGAAGAAACGCTGCGTACGAAATACCGTGGTCTATAGAATTTTCTCACGGCACAACTATTTTTAGAGGCTCATTAGAATTTCGTTAGATTAGATCATTTAATTAGTTTGTGTAATTATAGACCATAAACGCTATTAAATAAACATTATAGTGCTTAAAATCATAATATTGATTTAATTTACATTTCAATTTAATATTATGATAATTATAGAAATGAAATTATCTCACAGTAAATTAAGCCAATGAACGTTAGCAATAACCTTTATTCGCTTAAAATTAATACTTAAATTATATTTAATTATATCACTATTTATTTTTTATAATGTTATCTGATAATTTTAAGTTATAAGTAAGTATTTATAGTTATAGTTCTGCGACGCGTCTAGACGACGAATGCGTTAACCGATAATCGCAACAATGCGTAAAATATTACTGCAGTTTACATACATATCTTTACTTAAATACATTCAAAGACTTCTCTTAGACGACATAACGCACATTATTATCGCACAGTTGAGGCACTCGCGCGATATTTATACCTCTTATAAGTAAGTTTCTTTCTTTGTACTACCACCAGCTTGGGATCCAGTAATTCAAATAGTCAAACCCAAAAAGAAGCAAACCACAGCTAGACTTCATGATACTTTGAGCTTATTATGCGTAAATAGAAACACCAATGATTAAATTATGTTCGGGTACTTTGAAATAACTACACTGGAACATTGAGACAACTACCCTCTTAGTCTCCCCGTGATCATAGCTGCTGAAAAGCAACTGAAAAGTCGGGGAAAATGTAAACCTAAATATAAATTGTTCTAATTGTTTTAATAATTGTATTAGCTTAAAAATTAGTAAAGTTTAATAGTAGTAGTAGTGTAACAGTTTCAAAATTATGTAATACAGTGTTAAATAAACAACGGAATAAAATCCGTATAAATGAGTTTAATTTCAAAGAGAAGCAATGCCAAAAGCTTCGTACCATGTTCAGTTACTGACTTCTTAGAACTAGAGAAAAATTCTAACACGCACCCGATTCTGGTTCCTATCTGAATTTCATTGCCATCCACAAGCGTAAACGCATACTTATACCTCGGCACCAACAAGGCAGTCTATCAAATTACGCAAAAACAACTCAATCGTCTATATTTAGCCGCGAAGCTTTGAAAGCTAATAAAGTGAGTAGTTATGAAATGAGCTCACTGGGCCAGCTAGCTTCATAAACGTTATGACATTACAGAAAGCTGTGGGTGGATTCGGACTAATCGATCCAACATTCTAGACTTGCAGACCATTTTCTTCTGTAAAAATCATTATCATTATCTTGTGACAGTAGGGCAACTACCCTACTGTCTATGCTTATGTTGATATATTATATATATTTCTCTATCTATGATTTTGTATATTATTTTATAATCAAGAGCGAATAGCAATCTAAATGTGGGTTTCAAATTTAGGAATAAAAGACTATAGGGTCTTAGAGGGGGATGTCGGTAATAACGGTTACGTCATTGTATCGTGCATTCTTTTTCTGTCATTTGACAATTACTCTGCCAAATAAATGTATAGTCTTGGCCGGCAATGTTACAATAACATACATCATGTCTATTTATCTATTTTTTTATTTATTTACCTAGGGTTGCCGAATACTACACGATTGTTAAGATCTCGACTTACCTAACTTATTTAAATTATTCTCATTGCATTTACCATTCATTCGTAACTTAATTTGGTATTATTTTGACCGAACCTTACTCCAAAAATTTGTTCAATTTGAATGTTACTTTTAATTTTAATACGTTCGTTTAGATATATGTATATAATGATAGGTATCATTAAATGGCTCTCCCAAGATTGCCGTCACATTTTTCCGCAGGCGAAGCTCGGGTAGTAGCTAGTCTATACTAAATACTGAGAATCTTGTTACTGAACAATTATCTATATTTAATAGTTGCCTGTCGAAATTAGAAGCTAGGCCATAACAATTTACTAAAACACCAGTAAATGATGAAAAAACGGTCTGGTTAAAAAAACGACTAGTGTTCGGCGACTTTAAAATGAAAACTAACGGTTTTCAGAATCGATAGATTTAGATTGAGTCCAATAAGCAATTAGTCGGCTGCCGTACAAAGCGGGGGCTAAATAAATTGGCTCTAAAGCGATGCTAAGATCCGTTAGATAGGAAATATCTGGCATACAAGGAAGGAGGTGTTTAGTAATGAGCATCATCCGCGTATTTAACAGCAATGTTATAAATCGTTTTGTGAGTATACAATATACATATAAATACTACGATCGCTCGCCTACTATCTACACTCGCGTGCAACTAAATCGACTCACCTTTACAAAATGAAATAAGAGAGATTTACATAATTAATTATACAAATTATATAGAATACCTCTATATTTTTAAAAGCCTATTTCATAGGCTTTTAAATGATACTCTAATTTAGAAATCTACGGCAGAATTTTCGAGATAATCAGATTTGAACGATAATGCAAAATAAAATGAATTATTGAAAACAATCATAGCGATAATTGACATAAAATAAAAACGAAATGTTATGAAAACTAAAGACATATATTTAGTGTTGCCTCCCCTGGTCCTAATAACATCTCGAAGGCGGTTCCTATTTTGTAAAGGTGAGTAGTTGTTGTAGTTGCACATGAGTGTATACTAACATTATAAAGCGAACATTATGAAGAGTTTGTTTATTTGGTTGAACGCGGTAATCTCAGAAACTACTGGTTCGAATTGAAAAATTATTTTTGTATTGGATATTCTCTTTATCGAGAAAGGCTATAGGCTATATAACATCACGCTACGACCCACGGGGGCGTCGCAGTAACCATAAACGTGAAACCGAGGGCACAGCTAGTTCTAAATATTAGTAACATGTTAAAGAACAGAAGACATGTTAAACAAGACTTTAACATGTCATGTCTTTGAAAGCGAGACATAATTTTAATCTATTGTATCTGGCCGCCGGCGTGCCGCTACGACTCAATAGCTTGAAATGGTTAATACGTTTATAAGCAGCCTTACCATTTGCGAACACTATTGTAGTGGACTGTCAGCCTGCTGCTTCGAGTTCAAACTTGACGCAGATGCCTCTACCGTTTCATATATGTCTGCATTAAATACGTAATTAACTAATTATAATCATACGTCGCCGAGTATTGTGAGTACCGATAACTGCAAAAAAGTGATATTGAAATGTGTGAGATCTAGTAGATTGTATACCTATATCTTCAAAAAATCCCGCATATTGGTTCGTCGCAATACATAATGCGTCTTGTATAAAACATAATAATAATATTGTCTTATATTTAAGCGAATGTTTTACATTGAAATGAAATTACTTTATATGAATTTTGTCGCGCTGTTTATTTAAAACACATTTTACTTTATTTTCCTTTTTTTGCTTGAGTTCCATAATTATGTAACAAAAGTGTTTTTTAAAATAAAAAATCCATATGAAGTAGTTTAATTTCTATACATAATAATAATATTATTGTACGAGATGGCAGGGCGTTAAAAAACGCCATGGCGTCATTTCCGGTGGTACAGCAGTACTCAATGCGCAGCTGTCGCATCCACGCTGCTTGGAATCTCAGGTCCAATTTCCAAATCGAGCAAAGAATTACTAGAATTTGCCGTCAAAAGTCTTAAAATGTATTCAAAAGAGCATAAAATAATATGCAAATATAATTGTTATAATCCCCTACATGATCTTTAGAAATATAAGCATGAGTAAATGTACAAAAACAATAATTATTTAAAGAATTCACGAACTTTGAAACGTCGTGAAATCTCTAACAAGCAAGGTCTAAAAGTCGACCGAAATCACAACTTATATTACATTTCTACACGTCGAACGTGAAATCTAGACTCAAGTCGTAAAGTTCTCAAAGCGGACGTAAACTAGATTATTAAAACGGGTCAATTAAAAACATCGTTATACTGAAGTAATTGTTTAATAAAAACTCTTTTTCTCTCTGTCCTAGATCGGCATTCATTAGATCCTTGTGCCCCAGGGATCAGTTTTACTGTGTCTGCTATTTAGTATTTCCCGTGAGAAATCTTGACCGGGTTAAAATTTTTGCTGTTTGAGCGTAGTCTAGACTAGTGAAACGGTAATAATTAAAGTTAAAGAAAGATGTTAAATATTTTACAACCTTTTTATTTGTCATTCTCTTTGTTAAGATACCAATTTTTTTATCACTTGATTATAGTAGTACCTATTTAGAGAAAGGCACGTTCTTTTAACATACAGAGGGTAAAAGTCATTGACCGCGTGCTTTTTTATAAATCTATGTTTTAATAGATATATAAATTATAATTACTAGTTAAGTTTGCCTCGGTGGCGCAGCGATAATGAATACAACAGCCGTGCAAGAAGTCATGAGTCCGATTCCCGGGCGAAGTGTTATTATAAGGCTTTTCCATAAAAAAAATCTTAGTAGAAGCACGAAGGCAGAAACTGTGTCCAATAAACGCCAATAGTTTCGTCCTACATTACGTGTGACTTAAAACAATAGATATATCAGATCCACATTTAGCAAGATCTATTTACATCCAATTTACCAAGAAAGGCTTCAAATAGATATTTAAGGCCGGTTGCTTTCCAGCAGCCATGGTCTCCCCGTGAACATGGCTGCTGAAAAGCAACCGAAACGTCGGAGAACGTGTAAAATTAAATCTTAATCCAAATAGTTTTTATAGCTTAAATAGAAGTAAACAGTAACTAGTAAAAATGTTTAACAATAATAGTTTAAAGTTTCAAAATTATGTAATAATAGTGTTTTATAAAAGTAAACATCGCGATAAAAGCCGTATAAAGTAGTTTAATTTCAATGTATATATGTAGTTATGCGATAGTACATTCTTATAACTGGTATTGCTCTAATAGAAAACTTAATAACACTTATACCGACTCTCCAAACTCGCGTAGACGAGAGCAATTTTATACCAATAGATCACCGAGTAAATTTAACTAAACTAAAGATCGATTACTATGCACATACACAAGTATTTCACGGACGTCTACATAAGGTCAATGGTCGGATGACAGACCAAATACGCGGTGTTAGCACGTGTACTACATGCCTACGTCACATTATGAACTAAGTTATTTTGCAATGTATAGAATTATCGCGTCATATGAAACTTGAGAATGTTTGACATGTACATATGAGAGGTGAAATTAAATTAAGGTATTCATGTTACGAGTGTATGGATTATTCACTGTGCTTTAAATAGTTTATTAGAGCTATTATAGCAGCACGCGGCGTTGCCCGCGTTTAATTTTTAATGTAAGATTTCAAATGTATTGTGGTTATAGGAGATTTGTAAAAAAACTAAATTCTCAATTTAACTGTATGGCTGCAATGGTTAAGTGAAACAACTTTGACTGGACGGATAGCGTAGTGGTTTAACTGGTCACGTCGCCGCTGCCATTGCGCCGATATGTGGGTTCGAATCCCACACGGGACAAAAATTTGTGTGATCCAGAAATGGTTGAACCGAGTCTGAGTGTTCTTTGTGTCCGTTATTTAATTTTTTGTAAAGTCTGGCGCGACACAGTAATAATTCCTAGAGCGGCAGTCATTTAAAAAATACTATTTGTAGATCACAAGTATTTTGTCCCGCGTGGGAATCGAACCTACAACACTGGGCACAGCGAGGCGATCACATAAGCCATTTTGTCATCTGTGCAGTTATAAAACATTCTTCTTAACAGCCAAGCTAAAATGCATGTATTAGGAGTGGGATTTCAGACGGTGACGTTTACGATCTCTCGATCGCAGTTCGGATATTAGGTATAAACCACTATTTATGAAATCTGCATTTCTGAGAGTCCATAATGTTCTCGAAGATATGTGAAGTTTATCAACCAGCAGTGTGGTGGACTATGCATGGCCTAACCCCTTCACACTGAAAAGAGGCCCGTGCCCAGCAGTGGAACAGTTTAATACAGTGCTGATATTAGCATATTATTTATTATTATCTAGTTTATTCTTACTTTTGCTCAAATAACTACAATTACAATATTTTTTTTAATTAAGATTTTGCTATAAAAAAATCACAGAGTGAAAGTAATCGTCTTCATCTCGCTTTATCTTGACAACAACTTTTTAGTTAAACGCATCCCGACGCTACACAACGTTCAGAATAATTTCCAGCGGTTTTGTGCACGTGAAACATTTTCAATATTTCTCTTTAACAGTAAAATATATTATTGTCATGGCTGTTCCGACAACATTTTCCAATCCGTATAGATATGGTAGTGGAAGAAATTGCATTAAAATTTCTATTGATGTGATTTATTTTAATAACACTAACACTTTTTAAATTACATAATATTGTCTTCTGTTTACGCGAATGTTATTCATTGAAATTAAACTACTATATACGGATTTTATCGCGTTGTTTATTTAACACTATTACATAATTTAGAAACTGTTACACTACTATACTGTACTATTAAACTTTACTAATTTTAAGCTAATTAAATTATTAAAACTATCAAATCTATTTGTTTTTAAGTATATAATTGTAAGAGGCTTAATATTGTCTTCTGTTTACGCGAATGTTATTCATTGAAATTAAACTACTATATACGGCTTTTATCGCGTTGTTTATTTATCACTGTATTACAAAATTTTGAAAATATTACTCTACTACTACTATTGATTTTATTTTACTAATTTATAAGCTAATAAAAGTATTTAAACTATTAAATCTATTTATTTTTGGTTTACACTTTCCCCGACGTTTCGATTGCTTTTCAGCAGCCATGGTCACGGGGAGTCTCCCCGTGACCATGGCTGCTGAAAAGCAACCGAAACGTCGGGGAAAGTGTAAACTTAAAAACAAATAGATTTGATAGTTTTAATAATTTAATTAGCTTAAAATTAGTAAAGTTTAATAGTACAGTATAGTAGTGTAACAGTTTCTAAATTATGTAATAGAGTGTTAAATAAACAACGCGATAAAATCCGTATATAGTAGTTTAATTTCAACTTTTTAAATTATTTTAAATCGCTTGGGATTGCCGGTATCTCCAGTACTTCTTATCAACTATAATTAGGGCAAGATCACCCCGTATAAGTTATTTTAACCTTAAAACAAGAGCGTAAACGCAAGACAATACGAATTTTCATTACATTTATCAACATACAGATCAACTTAGTAATAAACTAGCGACCCGCCCTGGCTTCGCACGGGTAGTACGAAACCTAAACAAACTATACACCTAAAACTTTCGTTAATAATAATTAATGTATGCAATGAAATTTTTATTACGTGGCATTCAATCTTTGTTAATATTGTAAACAAAATATTATACATTTTAGCTGATCTCAAATATATACACACATTCATCTACAGTGATCACTATTTATTGTAAAGCGTATGTAATTTAAATTCATATAAATTATGTTCCGAAAACATATCAATTATTTGCTTTTAGGAAAATCCCTTTAATATACGTGCCAAGATGTTTTTCGCGTCATTCAATGTAGGACCGCGGTTCGTAATGCTTGCTCGCGTAGCTATTACACGACCAATATAAGATTATAGTTGACGAAAATAGGAACTACATAAATCGCGAACTAGATGAGGCATTCACATATACAATAGTGCCACTCTTGGGCCTAAAAATTACCTGGTCAGTCTAGGCAACGAATATTTGATAATTATATTTTGCGTTTAATTAACTAACAGTTTTTTCCTTTGTTTCAGATTCCATATTTCCAATCCAAGGCAACATTTCTGCTAAAAATATTAAATTAAGAATGTTCTGATTCCGCGAACAGTGTAGTTCAAAGTTTGTTTGTAATAAAATATGGATTTGTTCAGTACTTATCAGTGATAGTGTCGGTCGTGTGTGTTAGTGTTTTGTACAAGTGTGTCTAGTGAACAAAATGGAAGCTTTAGAACGGAGAGGAAGGCTCATGGCCATCGTTGCTGTTCTGTTCATCGTGTTTTGGTCGCAATGTAAGTATACCTGATATTTTCTTTGATAAGATGAAACTTTTGTCAACACCAAATAATTATAATACAGGTTGCCTACCTCATTTGCTGCATAGATAGCGTAGGACTTAAAATGGTGGCCTCGCCTCTGTTACTATATGTGATGATATGGATTCGATTTCCACGCGAAACAAAAATTTGTGCGCTCTACAAATATTTGTACCAAATCTGGGCGTACTTTTTGTCCGTTATTTAAATGAATGTAAAGTCTGCCGCGACATAGGAATTATTACTAGCGATGAGTGAGACCTCCACAATACAGGAATTGTTACCAGTAAAGAAAACCTTAAAGAAAAAGGTTGTTAATGACTTACGTTTCGCCTACCTAATGCCTCTCGGTTGGCTTCCCTATTCGGCTAAGTGGAGTTTTAAGGTAATTTTTAGTAGCAGTAAGTAATTATGCAGCACATGTGGATCGGCAAGCCCCTATTACATGAGACTTAAAGATAGCTGAGAAAATGGTACATGCGTAAAGATACACCTACGATGAACACATTTTATGTTATGTTCGTCACAAGTTATGTTCGTTAAATAGTTTATCATCGCTCGCTTTATCGCGCGAAGGAAAACATCGTAAGAAAATCTACATGTCTGAAAATTCTCTATAATTTTATCAAAGATTAGGTTGTGCCGGTGGCTGTGCTCGCTTGGGAGAAGTAGGTACTTTCTTTTCTTGATGAAGGTAATCTTCTTTTCTGAGCCTTTAACAAGCGAAATGTCATGATGATCACCTAAGCGGGAAAGGATAACAAACAAATAGACTCATTTTCGCATTTATAGTACTTCTTAGGATATGTGAAGTCTTCCAACTACGGAACCAGCGTGGCGGACATTTTAGTTTCAAACGTGATTCTTTAAACCATATTTCTGGTAATATAAACGCAATCGATCCAAGGGTCAAGCAATGCTAACAGGCTACGATTGCTATAAAATATAATGTAAATAAAATGTACACGATTGACGTAAGCCGTGTTCAAGTCAAACGAGCCGAGATGTCCTCGTCCAATTGATTTTAATTCCCTTTTAACTTATGTTTACTTTACGTTTATATTGCCCTGTGTTAATGAATTAAAACCGAAACGAAACTGACGCGATATTGGCGTGATCGGGCGTCAGATCAAAAAACCGATCGGTCGCAAACACACTACTACACAGTACTGCCATCATAAGATAAAAAGACGTACCTGCTAGAATTTTTATATTTAATATAAAAATACGTGCAGATGCGCCCTTTTTTACTGATTTTGATGATTGATAAAAAATTGAGCACGTCTTTTTCCCTTATGACGACAGAGTAGAGCTCTGATTAAATTATTATTTCAATAATATTAATGCATAGATTGTGTCATTAGCGCTGATAATCAAGCCTAATGTTTGCGACCCATCGGTTTCTTGATCTGACTCCCGATTATGTCAGTTCTACTACTAGTAGTTACAAGTCACTAGCGACGCACGATTATCCTAAATGTAGAATATTTCTTTTAACAATAAAGGACGTATGCAATAAAGTAAATACCAATGGAGATCACAAAATCCATTTAAAACAGTTATACACATCCAGCTGAAAGGTGCTTCTTATCACATACATAGAGTATCGTTGTGATACACTGACCACAGCCTGGGAAACGATGGTCTAAAAATTATCCTTGCCCACAAAGCATTATTAATAATTCAGAAACTCAACCCTAAACTTTTGTTTAGATTTTAGATTATAAATTATAGCCGCAGCCGTGGGAATTCGTTATTAAACTGGGGTATCCCCTGAACTTTGCTCCCTCGTACATTACGCAATGCAAACATTGCCATATTATATTGCAGGCTTCATATTATTAATTAAGTATCATATTTATTCAAAATACCTACCTGATATATTGTTTTGTTGCCTACCTATATTTTATATACCTATTCATTTTAAACATTACGCCAGAATTACACTTCGTACATTAACGAGTCCACTAACCTGACATTGCAAAAAACTGTCGATTCATTGAGACCGAGCAGACATTATAGGTTTTAAATATTTAAGAAGTAGCATTTAAGTGTCTCTTCAAGATGCAATGGAAGCACCTAGCTGCAACTTGACTAGATTTTATTACATTCTTAAAGAGATTACTAGCCTTGATCATTCAATCAAATTCAATTCTATCTGACTATTACATTAGAGAGATTTTCTTAAAAAAATTGTATATCTATAAAAATCATGAAGATTATTAGGTGATTGGAAATCCGTCAGTAAGATATAATTTGAAGAGCAGCGATAGCTCAGTGGGGAGACCAAAAGATCCCACTGGGTCCCAAGTGTCGCCGGTCTGTACTGACTGGCCGCCACACAAGATAAGATAAGATATAATTTGAAATCCCAACCTTTCAATCAATACCGATATCTTATCATCAGTGATCTTTACAATCAATCTAAATATTAAATCGTAAATCAAATCAAGTTAAGATTAAGTTTATCGTAGCGAAATCTCTGAGCAATTTTAGAACTTAATCTAGTCCATCCGTTTCCATTTCCCTGCATACATAGTTCCTCGTTAATAGCGAACCCGGCTCTACTTAATGTTCCGTTTCTAAACCCGTTTTATGCCAGTTAAGCCTATCCAGACGCCTATTTTGAAGCCGGGCCGTCTATTATAGCTCAGTGTTCTACTTTTGTTCAAAGTAACCTGGATGTGAAAAGCGACCTGGTTTCCAGTTTTTTAGACACAGTAGCTTAATAATTTTCTTAAAATATTAAGAAGTTTTAGAACATACTAGACTTTGCCTGCGGTTTTTCTCGCGTAAATGATGTCAATAAACTATCCCTCGAAAACAGTACTTTATTCCTAGATTAATGTACCAATTGTTCTTTACTGTACGTCTGATGAGCAGCGATAGCTCAGTGGGAAGACCAACAGACTGCAATGCAGAGGATCTCGGGTTCGAACCCACGTCGCGCACCTCTGACTTTCGGATGTTATATGACTTTTCGAAATTATGTGCGTATTGATTGACAATTATCGCCTGCTTCGTGCCTCAGAGAGCACGTTAAGCCGTCAGTCCCGGCTGCCATGAACATCTATGGCAGTCGTTATTGGGGAAGTCGACACAAAAGATCCCACTGGGTCGAAGTGTCGCCGATCTGTACTGACTGGCCCCCACACAAATTTCATAATGATAGTTCAAATAGTTAAAGCGTGAAATCGTAACAAACAAACAAACTCACATTCGCATTATAATATTAATTAGAATTTTATAGAGACTTGGTCCTATTTAAAAAAAACGACTAACGCTATAGGACTAATGCCTGTATCGTGGAGGACTTTACCAACATTAAAACAATGGATACAACGAACACTCCGACTTGGAACAACCATCTGTGTATCACACAAATTTTTGACCCTCGGCACTGTGGCAGTGGCGAGGGGACCATTGTAAGGTGACTTTGTCACAACAGTCCACAGAACACGGGGTACTTTATACTCTACTGGAGACGCAGCCATTTATACTATACGTATACAATGCAAGTATGTATCTAAAAACTATACAGTTGAAATAAATGTGACACTATAACGCAAGTTGTTGGTGCAGGCAGCATGCGCAAGGTACTCGCGCGTGCTACTTATGCGAGGTACTCGCGGGGATTCCATTTGCAAAGTACTCTTTACTTTCTTTATTGTACATAATAGGGTAGTTGCGAGGGTAATGAGGGTAGTTTGATTTTGCATTATTTTGGGCACCAGAGCAAAAAGCAATCAATAGAACTCGTTTTGTCCAAGTAGTATCAAAATTGGTTACAAAATAAGCGAGTAAATTTACAATCGTACATAAAAAAGGGCGGGAGTTTAAAAAATGGAGATATCTCGCTCGGACATTTGCATTTAAATAGCGATTACGTCACAATTTGTATTGTGCATCCTTTAACCCCTACTACCAGATTTGAAACATTTATACCTTACTTACTAGCGAGTTGATGTCAAACATTATTTCTATTTTAGAGTTTGGGCAATGTAACTATATAACTTAAAATAATTCAAAATGGGAGTCTACTACCTTATGAGATACTATAATCTAGTATAGGCACATTGCATTGCATTTTGCATAAACCGGTACTGCTCTCTTAGAGACGAGAGATTGGATTTTAATTAGGACAGACTCGTAAATAATCTGATTTCAGAAACTGTATTTCCCTGTTTGTCAACACGCTCTATATAGCCATTATTTTCATAAGTGCACTTATTTTTTATACAACGAGCACATAAATAACGTACACAAAAGACAGGCTCTCACAAATCTTAAAATTAAATTAAATTGCAGAAGCTTAAGTTTACGAGTCAATTAAAAATCCATTAGCTGTGTAGTCTAATAAATATAAACCCATTCTCAGGCATTATATGGCACTCGTAAAGGCGGCTATACAATAATTCTTGTAGATAGATACTGAACAAGTACATATTTTCCTTAAACTTTTAATTAGCTAGGATTACATCTGATAGATCGCGGAATTCGATTCTAGTGACTATACGCATGTTGGTTTATATATTCATATACATACACACACGCCTATTTTTAAAAAGATAAGCAAATACTACGAATTTTCTTGTGAAGACCTTGGTATATCTCTCATGCACTCGAAGTACATTATTGGTAAACTCTCGTCGGATTGGGATATTTTAAACCCTTTTACAAAAATGTACTTGATCTGATCAAGTTCACTGAGATCTTCCCACGTTTCACGTTCACCTTGTAGCAAGTAACCTTATAGCATATATTCTAGCGAAGATCTGGTAAAATCTAGATTACATAGTAATTGTTAAAATATTAAATGATGAGCACATGGTAAATTAACAACTAAACGGTCTGCTAAAACTGAAAATACTATTTTCATCAAATTTTGTTGGTGTGGTTTCGTTTACCCTCGTCATCGGAGCTAAATAAAAAAGGAACAGGAAATGATCTCCCGTTCGGCTAATAGACGTAAGAGCAAATCTTGAAGTCACTTAAAGTATCAGTCTTAGTGCAACATTATTGTAAGGTTGCAAGTAACAGAGGCAGGCGGATGCCGTCTACAGAGCACGTTTCCAGAATCTATGCTGCTAAGTACTAAGTATGTTCAAAAAATCAATACCATTATCTGCTGTGTCCGATCTCAAGTAAACATTAGCGAAAACTTAGCAGGGCACTAATGAGACGGTCATACATTGTATGCATACATCACCAATTGTTTGTTAGTTTGTCTTGATTGACTTGATAATTAACACAATATTTGTCTCCATCACATATTATTTGTTATGAGGTAAGTATGACAAATTGGTATATAAATAGAGTCTTATGTCCGTCTGTTTATTTGTCGTTACATGAGCCACCGAGATTGGCACCGAAAGCTCATTTTTGTCGCTTAATTACGCAAGAAACAAATTACCTTGTTAGATACAGAATTCTAGACAATGAATGAGACCTGAAATATATTGAAATAAGCAGTTATTCCTAAATTGGCTTTAAAAGAGTTTGCCCACTAGCCCGTCTCATACCATGACCGTGCTAGGAACGTGTCAGGCAAAAAAATATTCTTTGTAAGGAAATGTATAAGACTGCCCACTAGACCGTTCCGTCACCGACCAACAGTTCCTATAGCAGGGCGTATCATGTTGCTTTTCGTGTCCGATATCTACGTTTCTAGCACGGTCATGGTACGAGACAGTGTAGTGGGCAGACTCCTTTACGACTACTGAGTCACATATTTAAGGGCACATCTTCCACCGTACTAAAGATCATAGCTAAATATTGTGTTTTTTTTCAACTGTAATTCTAGAACTCCCTAAAACAATACTTCACTGCCAACAGGATAATTTTGGCAGCGGACCGACACGTTACAGGAAAATAAAACATACAGATTTTATCTCACTCAGGTTTCATAATTGAGAAACCCAAGAGCAAGGTTGTAAAGTCAAAGCCCGAAAGTATGTATACTTTACACCACTACACTATATAGTTTTAATCCCTCTTAAAATGTCAATCTTACTCGTATTCATTGATCCGTACCGCCGTCGTAGCTAATTTTAAATAATCAGCTACTTTTTATTTAAATAGCAGGCAAAGATGAGTTACAAGTTACCTATTAAACTGGTTTCAAAAAAGTAGTATTTACGGTAAAGTATATTCTTGTCGGATATACAAAACTTTAGCTCCTTTAAGTCTGCTCCAAAACTTTTTGAAAAAGCATTAGGTGGTCCAAAACACGGTGGTCGGGAACTTCACCCAAGAATAATATATTCATTACATTTCTTCGGAAGTCGCTACAAAAAAGGTCTCCTAACCGATCCAATCTAATAAACAGTCTCATTTTCTTTTTACCTATATTCAAATTGTGTCCATATATCGTATTGTTATTTCGTCGCTATATTAAAATTCACAACGACTATTTTTATTAAAAGAATCTTATTTTTAATCCTAAATTCTTGAGCTTTTATAAAAAACGTGTGTTTGTCTGGTTTTTGGCCTTGATCGATAACTTGTTCGCAAATGTCTCATTCGCCCACGTTTTAGTGGAGTTTGTGGGAAGCTACCGTTTCTGATGTATGATAACTACAAACAATGGAACACATTTCATGCAGCGTCGTTATGTTGTCTGTGATAGCTTTATGAAGCACGACCATAGCTTTACGACTCCCAAAATAGCTTCCGGTCAAGAGTATGTCGGTTACGTAATATTACGATTGTATCTTTGCAAATGGTTCGGCAGAAATTACACCTACGTTCAAGTGTGTTATGTTTTAGTCCTATATTAGTAACACTGCTGTTATGTAGAAATTACTGAACACTCTCATGTGTGTTAGGCAAACATTTTATTTATCCTTGGACATGCACAGCTGCATACATGTCCAAGAGTGTGTTCTTCTCAGACCGGACCGAGTTACAGATTCGCACTAGTTACGATCCGGGTGTATATCTGTTGCTTCCTTTGATCTCATTAGGTACATACTTGATTCATGCGTCTCTTTTTGTGGAACTCCAGAACGCCTCCAATTTAGTGGCAAAAACAGAACATAGAAATACATTATCAGTGATACAGGCTATACCGCCAATTTACAGTAGCACTTAATTTGTGAAAGAAAATGTATGAAGTTATAAATCTATCATGGCTAGATCATAGAATTGGTCTAATCATGACGTGATCGACCATTTCTCGAAATGGTTGTATTTCATGAAATTATTAAATACCCACTGGTCACATCTTGATGTGCCAGACCATGTCTTGATATGGTCTGGCTAGATCAATGAATAATAGGCGTTAATCTATAAGAACAGCTGAACGCACGGCTACTTCAACATATGTTATCATCATTAGTGATGATATGATGATATCGTAAAATAGTTACATTATTCACCGATAGAAGCGCTGATATCATTTTGTTTTTGGGAAGCATCATGGTGAAGGACAATTATTCTGATAAAAAGCTAATAATTATGTGTCGATTGAAGATAAAAGTGAAGTCATATGTCGTTATGAGACAGAACTCCTTGAAATAGAAGTTCCTTCTTCATTTAGAATGTTTATTAAACTTTTGATATCATGAAATCCTTACTTTAATGATATTGCCAAACGGACTAACATATCATCAAACGGTGACGTAAAAACGACATGGTCAGTTTTAGCTGACCATTGCATGATGGTTGTACATTTCATGAAGTAGTCACTAAGATCACGAGGTGATCAATTTTATGTCCATCACATATATACTTCACATCCTCGATTTTGACTATAAGACCTTAAAACCAATGTCTTCTTTTAACTTTCTAATATACTCACAGTTAATTTAGTTTAGATTTATTACAACCTTAGATAAGTTTATTTTTATTGGCCTATAGACACCAAAGCAAATCATGAATGTTATAAATTTTTTAACTATAGCGTTGTAATTATTTTTAATTATTTATTTTCACTGCGTACTTATATCATAAAATCTGCGGCGCTTAAAACTAATATTTGATGGATATTATAGCTTCATGTACTTTTCACCAGATTGTCATAAATAAAATACACGTCTTAGCACTAAAACCACTGGTATGCAGTCTGTAACAAAATGGTTGGAATTTATATTGCTAAAGCCCCACACTTTTTAAGCTTACGAGTACATCGCGACATGAGATTCTGTAAAGTATGATATAATTCTTGCGTACGGAACATTTAATTTCTTGAAACGTTGCTGATTTTCACTAATCGCTCTTTGGGTCAGTACCCGATTTCATTCGCTTCGGTAATATACATGTAGGTATCTTAGTAGAGGTTGCTCGCGGCTTCGCTCGTGCTATTCTAGATCTTATCAATACATTTCTATCCCTCGGGATAATTTTTTTTTCTGGGTGAAAGATACCTTACTAAGTTCTTTTCTGTGCCTCTGGCATCGCGTATCCAAAATTTTGTCATGTTTCGTCACGGGTTAAGGCTTAAGGCTTAAGAGGCTTAACAAAAAAAACTAACAAGTATTCGCATTTATGATATTAATAAGGATTGTTTGTTCAAAAGATTAAAAAATTGGGGCTATAAGAACATCAAATTGCTGTATTGCGTATTTTAACGAGCGAGATCTTCAACAGACATAGTACTTACAGTAAACTATAGATTTCACTTAAAGAGGACTAGCCCAACTGTAAAAGTAGCTAAAGCAGCCAAAGAATCCTATGTAGAGAACCTGCGATAAGTAAAGTGTCCGGTCTCCTCCATGCTGCTATTCTGCCTCTGGTCTCTCTCAGGTGAGCCGTATACAGCCTAACCTTTCATTAATGTGATGTAGAAATGTTAAATTGGTTTTTCAATTTAGTTAGGTCAGTTGGTAACAATGATATTTAATTATTTTATTTCTTTCTATAAAACAGCGGAGTAAATTCATAACCTATATTCAGATTATAATAACAATTTCCATTTGCAGGCAGGAGCGTGGAGGCTCAGAGAAATAATACCAAGATGTCGTACGTCTGCCCACCGGATTTCATCAGGCTGGGGCACAGCTGCTATTACATAAGCGAGACTGAAGCCTCGTGGAATGATGCTCTGGTCAAGTGCAGGGTAAGTAAACTCAAGTTTTCAACTTAATTTTAAAGTCATGATAAGAAAACTTTGGTTCCCTTTTTATTAATGCACCGCCTCGGAGTTATGTATTTGGTGATAATTGTAAATGATTTACGAATGGGTAGAATTCCAGTTTAAGCGTAGTATTTTGTAGATCACATCGTCACTTACAATAGGCGAGATAGAGGCGAACAAAGGCGAACAAACATTAGGCAAGATTGTATTCAAACGTAAGCAGGATATAGAAACATGAAAATGACATGAATGCAATACTATGTGCATTCAAATATAATCACAAGTGCTGAAAGGCCTAGAACTTTTTTCACTTGTTAGCGTTTGGCGAAACCTGTGTAATTATGCTGTCACAGAATAATTTTTCTGGTCTAGCTATATATTGTAGTTAGATACAAACAGAAAACCAGCTAGAGCTAACCATTTGTGGACTACAACACACACAAAGTTTTGTCCCGTGTGGGATTCGAACCCACAACACTCGACGCAATAGCATCCATCAGTGCAGTCACAGTCTCTATACTATAGAAGACAGCTGTCAAATTACGATGTAATATATTTCTTTAGTAACTCTTGTTTCCAGAGCTCTTCAGGCAACGAATGCATATGCTTCCGTTGCATATGCTAGTGTCAATATCAAATTGCTCGTTACCTCTTTGGTATAAAAAATCTTTCACACTAAGCCAAAATATAGTTTAAAACAATTTTATACATTTCACTTTCATAATAATTTTAACATCAATACCGAATGGTAGGAGTCACTATACTATAGAAGACAGCTGTCAAGTTACGATGTAATATATTTCTTTAGTAATTCTTGTTTCCAGAGCTTTTCAGGCAACGCTTGCATATGCTTCCGATGCAAATGCTAGTGTTAATATCAAATTGTTCGTTGCCTTCATGGTATAAAAAATCTCACACTAAGCCAAAATATAGTTTAATACAATCTTATACATTTGAATTTCATAATAATTTAAACATGAATACCGAATAGTAAGCACAACATGATCGTATTTTATTCGAACGTTAATGTAAATGTAGAAATAAAAAGTTATCGCATAGCTTTTAACAATATCCCCGATTGCATAAAGATTATATTTCACACGGAACTTGACCTCGACCCTGTGATAACAATTTACCAACGATTTGTAGATCATATACTAGTTTTGTGACGTTCAACCGTTTTTAATGGCACTGAATATTTAATTCGTTAATAAATATGTTAATTACTTTCAAACGGTAACTGCTTTACATTCAAAAGCAAAACTCAACCTACTTTGTGCGTTCAGTGCTTAAATATGATGCTATTGTGTAGTGACTTAAGATGTGTGGTTAGCATATTATATACATTTATATCTATACAACGACTGTATGACTAGACCGCTTGGGATGGATACCGTAGGGATTCTAGTTGTCGCCTCGTTACTGCCCGTGGGACAACAAGAATACACACCAGATTCAAAACATCTATTTGTGAATATTTGTTCCCTGCATAATTGTTTCGTTCGAACCCACAACACTCACCGCGTGGTAGCGAAATTACCGTCATCCGTGCAAATCTATACATAAAATTGAAGTGTCTGTTTGTAATGCCAAAACTACAGCTTTTTACTAAATGCATATAAAACTATACCTATACAGTACTAATATCGGCTGGACCGATTTTGACGAGTCTTTCACTGACAGATAGCTGATGTTATAATGAGTAACGTTACTTTTATTTAGAAAAATAGGGATCCGCGAAAATAACCTCACGTTTTTGTGTCGCGGGTAACAGCTAGTCATACATTTAAGTTAAGGCTCATTTTTCCGAGGCAATTTTCTTATATCAAGTGTCATGCTATCCTTAGGTTTTTTACCAAATATAACAGAGATAGCACTAGACTTGTATCGATAAATTCAAAACGGTCTTATTAGTTAATATCAATACAAAAACACTGATTAAAATATTGTCTTAAAACCGGCCGGTGGCAATGTCCTTTAGAAAAAACGTTGCTATTCTACTTTAATGGTCCATTCTATCGCTAAATGACTTCCATCACTATATTACCAATCAAAGAGACATAATGTCGACCATAAATATTCAGTAGCTAACAACACATGAGTGCTAACAAAATCAGTTTAATTTCGTTATGTTTTTTGCGTCTATTTTTATTACTTCTACAACATTCTTACTTATCGTTTATTTTAATAAATGTATTATGGCTTACAGTTTATTTATTTTTTAATACTATAACTGTTAGAATATATGAACTGCAGGGATGGTGCAGTTGCCGCGCCGAGTGTTCTGGGTTCGATGACCACGGGATAAAAAAAAATTGTGATGCTCAAATAGTTGTTCCAATTCTGGGTGTTCTTTGTGTTCCTTGTTTGAATGTTTGTAAAGTCCCTCACGACACATGAGTTATTCCTAGTGCAGGAGTTGTCTTCCTTCATTCTTGCTGGAGTAAGCCGTAGCGGGCAAGCTACCGCCTCGCTCTGCTATCGCACGACGAGTGTTCGATTCCCACATAAGACAATTATTGGTGATCTACTAAAAATGTTCTCATCCTGCATGTACTTTGTATCCGTTAATTGTAAGCCATGGCGGGCGGCCACGGGTGGACACCCCAGTAATTATTTAATAATAGTTTTAAAATAAACACCGCAATAAAATCAGTATAAAGTAGGTTAATTGTTTTTAAAGTTTTGTCATATTGCTAGATTAACTTTCACACTAAAACATTCATATACCTATACATTATGATTGTTTTAAGTAAACCCACCAGAATAATAAGTCTTCAAAAATTGTAAATAGTTCCGCTCAATCGACCGTACTTAAATAAAAATATTTAATAACCTGTATATTCGTCTGTAAATACCAAATTAGACATTTTAGGATGACATGACTGACTATCAATTGCACTTCACCACACAAAAATAAGACCCCAACTTTCTGTCATTTGCTAAAAAAAATATAAACATACTTTTATAAAAATATACTTAAATCGAGATCAGACCAAAAATGGCAATCGCCTTTCGCCGACCAATAATATGTTTAATCAACGTGAATACATCACTTAATATGGCGCGAGGAGACCAACTATATAATTTATATCAACACCATTTTTTATTGACCAGAAGCTGCATCAATATAAAGTTCAAAGATCTCGATGTCTATTAGCGCTTTTTTTCCACGACCATTATCCAAATGTGCTCAATGAATTCATTACATAACCAAATAAACAGCATTGACTTGGTATTAATCAAAATGTGTTAAAGCAATCATTCGGTCGGACAATTATACTAATTCTTTAGAAGTCACTTGTCAAGTTGTTGATTCGAATTTACTGCGTGTGCGCATTAAAACTAAAGTGGTATGTCCTTAACATCTTAGCGGTGCCAACTGGATCAGATCATGCGAGATCTGACCAAGACCTTGACATTTTTATTATACTATACTTTTCATTTCAAGGCCGAGAGCTTTTTACGTTCGTATTTTAAAATACGCTTCTTATGTTTTTATTTCGTTTTATTAGCTGTGACACGTTCCAACTTGGTTAGTAGTGTTCGAATTTTAAATTTAAATACTGTGATTTGTTTTGCACGAACTTGCTGTTTGTAACTGTTGGCATATCAAAATAAATATATTATTTATCTCTTTAAAAAATAGGAATATTTTGTTTTTATATATAAAATGGGAGACAAGATAAAAACAATATCTATATTGGTAGAATAATAATACAAAGATAATTGCCGTGAAGGTGTATTTTATTTCTTGAAACTACTGATTACAAAATACAACCTGTGCAGCACAGAGTAGAGATTTCTTCAGATATAAAAAAACAAGCATCTAGAAAGTGATTTCTAGATGCTTGCTTTTTTATGAACATTTTCTTGAAAATGTTATATTAAAGAAATGTCGCTTCATTGGTAACCGCGCGGTAACCACTTGAACTATCCTGCTTTTTGTCAATCTAAGTAGACAGAGTCGACGTCAGACGTCGTCCCATCATCTCTTGTAGCATTGAATACTGATACTATACTGATAATGAATGAAGCAAAGATATACACTCTGTAATGCGCTGTCTCTTGTCTCGTAAATAATAATAATGCTATAAGTCATGACGGTCCGGCCCAGGATCACCTCGTTTAAACCCGTTTCTGTGCATGCGGGTCTCTCATTTTGAGCTTCTTATACATTCCATTTATTAAAATTTAAAAAGGTCACAAAATAAAAATAAATTATACATTTATTTTTATTTTTCAGTTATTTAATTAAATACGTATTAATTATTAATGCTAACATATATTAGTCATATATCTTATTTTTACAACGCTGTTCTAAATGACGATTTTTTACTTTTATCCAAACGTGACTTTTTGACAAAATATCTAATCATTAGCAACTCTAGATGATACTGATAATTGCAAGCATATTTTTAATAGAATATAACTTTAACCTAGGAGGCCGGATTATATTAATATAAATTAAGTAACAGTTTGAAGTGTTATCTTTGTCCAGTCCACAGCAAAAAGCGCAGCTGCTATTTATTTTTCTAAATACAGCTGCTACATATTTTGATAATTAAAACTAACCAAGCCTTTTTTGCTGCGTAGTAGATTTAGTCCACAGACTCCGCCTCTTCTCAGTGTGAGAAGGCTTAAGCCGTAGTTCACTACTCTGGCTCAGTGTGGGTTGGCAGACTTCACTTCGAAAACACAACTCTCAGACATGCAGATTTCCTCGCGATGCTTTCCTTCATCGTTAAAGCAAGCGATAATTAACTATTTTATTACGCACATAACTTCGAAAAGTCAGAGTTGCGCACTTTAGGATCGAAGTCGAGACCTCTCCGTGGCAGTCCAACGTCTCCCTCGCGTGTCACTGATCGATAAACTGAACTATTATACGTTCATTAACATTACTAAGTTATTGATACATCACATTATACGTATTTCTTAGTACATAGATGCAAAACAAATATCCGACAAAAATAATCTTCAAAGCATACAACGGCGTTATTTATTGACGGTCAATAAAATAATAATATTCCCAAATATTTGCCAGTCTAGTCTAGTATTTGGAGACGACCCATTATGTTTACTTATTCAAATTATCTATGACTACGAAAAGTTACGATTTTATTAGTAGACTTAATGATATATTTTTTTAAATGAGATGTAGCATGTTTAACTTAGCCTTAGCCTTTTGTTATGTCCCACAGCTGGACAAAAGCCTCACCCTTGAACTTCCAAACCACTGATCGAAGACATTCCCTGCCAGCATGATATATATGTATGTGGTATAATAATATAATAATTAATATAATATAATATTTTATATTAATTATTATTTCGTTTCTATTTTAGTTTACATTAACATATGTATGTGCAACTTTATGCGACTGCTATGCTTATACACTGGTCTCGGTTTTGATTTACAACTCGGGGAGTCTTTGGGCTTTTCTATTAAGAAATACAGAGTAGCAGCATGGAGTCTAGAGCTGAAACCGGTAAACGGCAATAGGCTTGGTCCTATAACGTAAGACCTAACAATTTTGCTAGCGAAATTTAGGTCTTATACACCTTCCCCTACACCTTCCGGGTATAGGTGTGAGGGTATGTATGCCTTCTTAGTCGAGTCTCTATCGTGTGAATTTGATAGTAGGATAGGCTAATTAGTTGATTGAGTTCTGCGATCAGAGAAGTTTTAATAGACAACAGTACTCGGCTCCTATATTTCGTAATCAGTATCATTCGATTTGATGTTTATCGATAAGAATATGATGGAACCATATTCATAAGTAAGGTTTGAATTTTCGTTCGTTACTGCCACAACTATGTACCGTTCGGGAAAATGTTTAAATTTCGAATTAATTTAATTTCTACAGTAACTGACTGCCGTTTCTGTCCATTGTTATTACGATTGCCACAAACATCTGCGGCTTAAAAAGTTAATTAACCCTGCTTGCTTCGATCGCCGAACAGAAAAGAAAATTACGTAATGCATCAATAATAATATAAACTTTTGCTAAATAATACTAAGAATTGGAGAACTAAGAATACATATAAAAGAAATAATCACTCACCTTTTTGAGCTTTTTTGCCGCCATTTTGATAAATATAAGCAAAGACATTTTTATAGCTATACATCACGACAAATTGTCTCATGGCATGATGATTAATGTTCTATGAAATGTTTTATGAATGTCGACTATCAAGATCAGTGCGTAATATTTATTAAGCATAAACACTAGCTATAAATGTCAGGAAACGAATTCACTAGGAAATAAAAATAGTATTACATATTTTATAGCAATTTTACACTTGCCATGTGAAAAATAAAATCTCTATTAAGCGTTTTATATTTGTGATGTGACATTTTCGTCACTGTTATTTATTTAATGACTGTTATGTTATAGGGCACTCCAAGGACATTACTAAATCCAGAGATTTGTGTTGTTATATTCCTACTTCAAAGCTTCTGAAAGGTGCAGTTAGTATCTTACATATTCTGCTATTGTATCGCATCGAAATTATTGACAACCGTCAAAACAATTGAAGCGATTTTAAGAAATTGACAGCTGTCAAAACAATTAAAACGATTTAAAGAAATTATAACACTTTTTTAAATAATAACCTCTCTGCACCTGTCGGCCTCGATGGCGTAGTGGTTAGTGTAACCGACTGCCACGCCTGAGGTCGCGGGTTCGATTCCCGCACAAGACAAATATTTGTGTGCATGAACATGGATGTTTGTCTTGGTCTGGGTGTTTCTATGTATAATATGTATGTATTTACAAAAAAAAAAGTATATATGTATGTTTATCCATTGTCTAGTATCCATAGTACAAGCTCTGCTTAGTTTGGGCTAGATAGTGTTGTGTGTATGTGGTAGAATATTATTATTATTATTAAGCGTCTTTGGGTCTTCTCGGGAGCTGTCTTTAAAGAAGAAAAACGCTTGTGGGATATCATTATTCTATAAATACACTTCCCGCGCTAGCGTACTATTCCGCTGGGACCTTAACTAATATTTGAAGAATAGACATAAAGAACACCTCAACCCGGAACAACTATTTATGGACCACGTTTGTCCCATGTGAGGACAAACTCACAAAACTTGGCGCAACGGTAGCGACCAAAACTACGCTGCTATCTGTATGAAGTTGTTGACGTCTTAGCATGAATATTATAATATTATTATTACCTCAGTATCTAGTAGAAGTAGGATGCTCTGTACTCTCAAATCAGCGATAGTGTCACTTCAACACCTCTTAAACAAACAAACCAATGGCGTTACCATTAACGCCTCTCACTTTCAATTTACTCATTTGCACGTACTAGAATAACATAATGGTGTTTCTCAAAAGGTTAAAAAGGTACTAATAGTTTTAGGAATTATGTGTTTTCTATTATGTACTTCATGAGGCTACAGCTATGATGGGTGTTCAAGGTCATGTGAAGCAATTAATTAAGCAATCATAAAGCTGGAAGTACTCCCCAGCTTCTACCAAATCTTTAGAAAATGATTTAGTTGATGATTTGTTTTACTTTCATCAATAGTGTTGCCACGTTGCGAAAGGCTACTGTTCTAGGAAAGCAGTGAATTTTACCTTGCACTGTTAGCAGAGCAATTTGTAATATTTACTGCTTCTCCAGAACAGCATTCATCATCACCAATAAAAAAATGAACGCTATTGGCAACTTGCGAATTGCTAACCAAATAAAACGGGCTAGTTACATAATTGCCCTATATCCAGAAAGGTAAGCATGTTTATACACGCATTCTTTGCCGAAGGCTTCGTTTACTGGGCACAGTTCTAGACTCTAAGCTGCTGAGGGTTTCATGACAGTAAAACCCAATTAGTTTGCACGTCCCAAGCATCAATCCCGGAACCTCAAGCTCTAAGTACCACTGAGTCAGTTATAGGAAGAACAGTATATTTACTATCAGGCGAGTGAAATGCTAATTTGGCACTTAACCTATAAAAGAAGCTGTTACTTCGCTCTATCACAGGCTGAAGAAATTATATAGGTACACAAAGCAATTTAAAAATCATGGCGTATAAAATGCTTGGTACAGTTAGTACAAGCGCACTAACACAAGATCCATACAGAACCACTGGTCATTTACATATGAATGACAAGTGGAGCGATCAACTCTTGACACCAGCCCCAAGTAAGATCGATTTGCATCATGCAAATTCATCTTTCGTTTGCGATTCGTGGAAGCAATCTCGACATCACAATCATTATTGCTGTTAAGTGATAAATTAAAATAAATGAAATGTCAAATTATTTGAGTCAATGCCTCTTTGTTACAATTTATGGCGTTCATTGCTTGCTTGTTGCCAACCGCGGTGTCATCCACGTGCGTGCAACAGAAATGAAATAACAATTATAACGTTTACACTTTCTCATAGGAATAGACAAAGGCTCCCTTTAACATCTACAACAGGGCTATGATTAATAAGTAATGTATCAAACGTCGATACTGTTGCCATCTTCCTGCTTTTTCCAGACACTGTACTGCTGGAATTACTTTTGTATTTTTGCATTGGTGAGCAATTATGATAGACAAACATCATAATAAAATTAGGTTAATGTTTCCTAGAAGCATCAAATTCGTTTCAACACACTTGCTCAGATCAGCTTGAAACCTTCTGGAAAATACCAATCCCAAATTCCGGAAAATCACTTATATCCCTGAAAGGGAAACATGGAGGTGTGTTACTCTTATTTTCCGACAATATTCCTTTAGTTTCGTCGTAATAAAGGACGCCGAATAGACACAGTTCCAGACTCAGTGCTGCGACCAACAATTTATTTGCCAAATAATCTTAAAATCATTTTGCCTATCTCTTAACTTGAAGTCGAGATCTCATACACATTTTACAGCTTCTCTACAAATCTCTTTAAGTGTCATCAGCTATTTGTGTTTAGAATAGTAGTTGTGTATGCACGATCATGTGCATGGTTCTTTAAAATATTGTTCTGCATGCTCGTTATCTTGAAATGAAAGTAAACAAATTGTGTTAAATCACTTTAGTAATAAAGTGCATGATGCAAATTTGCGTCATAAGGAACTAATAACTTTGACTTTCACGTCCGCTTTCCTTAAGTCTCGTCAAGTCGCTCGAACGTAATCGTATTTTAATATTACTTTAACTATCTGTCTTCTTCTTAATTTAATATTACTATTAGTAGTTGTATTATTATATATAATATCAGCCCTGTATTAAACTATTCCACTGCTGGCCACAGGCCTATTCTCAGTGTGCGAAGGGTTATGCCAAAGTCCAGCACGCTGGCCCGGGTCGGCAGACTTCACATATCTTCAAGAACGTTATGGAGAACACTCAGTCATGCAGGTTTCATTACGATGTTGTCCTTCAGCCTGAAAGCGAGCTATAATTAAGTATTTAATACGCAAATAACTACAAAACGTCAGAGATACACTCCTAGGGATCGAACTCGAGACCTCTGCATTCAGTCCAACGGTCTCCTACAAGACTATCGCTGCTTGTGCTTGTATTAGAGCTAACTTTTAATTACATCCGATGTGGCTATATTGTATATGTAGCTACCCTTTTCTTGTCTCTTTTCATAAAGTCTTCTTTACGAATCAAGCTCTGTGTCGCGACGGACTTTACAAATATTAAACATAATGGACAAAAAGACCAATAATAATTATTAGTGGATTACACAAATATTTGACCCGTGTGGGATTTGAACCCACTTGGCGTGGCGGTTACTATCAAGGTAACCCTCTACTTTAAAATTATTTATATATTTACATTTTTCCTGACGTTTCATGTGTGAGTGTAAATATATTTCATAGCGTTGTTTTGAATTATTTTCTACTATTTAGTTTATTATGTGACAAAGATAAATTATTTATTTAATGAATATTATCAATTTACGCAATTATTTAAAACTAACTTATACCTAAATAAATAAATTAAAAATTTAAAAACCCCCGACACATATTGAGGGAGTTGTGAAAAAAAAAAATGTAATTCGTCATTTTATCGTGGCGGCCATCTTGGATTAGCAATTTATCATAGTGTATAGTATTCTACTAGTCAAGCCCTTTCATTTGATACCCATATTGAGGGAGTTGTGAAAAAATATGTAATCCACCATTTTGTGGCGGTCGCCATCTTGGACCGATTTTCATCAAACATAACTAAGAACACTCCCGACTAATTCACCTTACAAATAAAAAAAAAACAAAATTAAAATCGGTTCATCCGTTCGGGAGCTACGATGCCACAGACAGACACACACACACACACACACACACACACACACACACACACACACACACACAGACACGTCAAACTTATAACACCCCATCGTTTTTGCGTCGGGGGTTAAATATTATAAAACAGAAATCTAAATAAAATATCCTCCGCATCACAGTCGACTGTTAGTGTGCCCAAGTATTGTGATATCTGGGCACACGTTATTCGTAACTTAGCTATTATAAACGTACATATACATATGTGTGTGTATATGTACGTTTATAATAGCTTATATACGAATAACCCGGTATCGTTGTGGTAGTGTGTGTAACTGCTTTGCATGAACCTTAGGTTTAATACCTGGGTCAGGACATTGTTATTGTGTTTTAGTCAAGAAATTTTCGGTAACAGCACTGTGTGTAGAACTCAGCTTGGTAAACGATATTGACCGACCCGTTTATTAAAACCATAGTGAAATGTGCGTGTAGTTTCATCCTCTTCAGGGATATTCGCGTGAGACTATGAATGTAGTTTTAACAGTTTAAGTAAAGTTTTTAAAAATGAACCTACATACATAAATTCCATATAAATCAATTACGCGAGAGAGCCATGCTTCGGCATGAATGGGCCGGAGTGATGGTTTTCTGTGAGACCGTGGTGGTCTCACAGAAAACCGACGTGAAATAGCGCTAGCGTTGTGTTTCGTCGAGTGAGTGAGGATATCGGAGGCCCAACCGCCCTCCTCCCCTTCTGGTAGGGGCATATTTAAAAGGAACGCAACGCACTTGTGACTGCTCTGGTGTTGCGGTTGTCCATAGACGATGCGTAAACGTCATCATCATCATTACATTTATACTGCTAGACATAGGACTTCCCAAAGCTTTTCCACATATACCGGTTTTAGGCCACCCTCATCCCACCGCTTCCCGCGATCCTTACCAGGTCGTCGGTCCACGTTGTGGAGGTACTACACATGCTGCGTCTTTCGGTGCGTGGCTGCCACTGCAGAACCATTTTGCCCCGTAAACGTACGGCAATATTAATCTTCTGTCTATAACCACGTATGCCTAACCCATCAGGCATTTTAACGAACATGGCTATTACTATTAAATTATTCATAAGCTGCATTGACTTTGAAAGTAACATAAAATAGTTTAAAAGTTGCTAGTTCACCTACAAATAGCTCAGAGTAGTCACGACCAACACATTATAGTGCTGTTTTATCTTTATGTAAACAACATGAGCTTTGAGGCGCGCCAGCCTTTACGCAGAATGATTACGTCATGAGGCACCTGTCGCTTTAGGCCGCTGAAAGTATACAAATATATGTACTGCCTAGTAACTCTTTAGTTCAGTGTCAGGTAAGATTGCTTGCGTAAGCGCCAGCCATAAGATGGTTTTCTAACAGTCAAGGTAGCAATCAGAGAGGAAAATCACTCTAATATGGACTTAAAAGCCTAGAGACTAAGAAGATTTTACAATGCTGTCAGCGCAGCCTTCTCAAGGAGCCTGGAAACCATAGCTTCAGAATACCGAACAATACAAGGATGTTTACCTACAGTCTTTTAAAGGCTTGAGGAAATACTTAAACAGACGGGCTACATAAATTTTAACCGAATCCTTGGTCGAATCGAACATACCGCTGTACCTCTACACAGCGGTATGTACAGCTCTTAGAACTTCTGGAGCCTTACCGATATCTCTTATAGCACTCTGATTGCATGCGAGGATACATTTTGCCCACGGCTTCGTTCGCATAAATGTTGGTTAGGTTGGTTTAGATTAGTAACAAAAGATTTAACTGGATGAAAGGTACTATATGCCCTTTTCTGTTCCCCTGACAACGTGTATGCGAATTTTCATAATGATCGGTCGAGTAGTTGAGGCGTGAAAGCGTAACAAACAAACAAACAAACTCACTTTCGCATTTATAATATTAGTTAAGGTTCTGAAATTAAACTTTTATTAGCAACCATTGTAAACAAACCCAATGTGATATAAACAACTTTAAAACTGAACCACTACAAGAAGTATTACGGAAAGTAATAACAGGCGACACGGTTCCTCATCCAAGAAATAAAAAATTACAATAAGGCGCTTCGCATTTTACACAAACATTAATTAATTACATTGACACAAGTAATACATGCCATTGGTGTTCATTCTGGTGTATTTATGCAATTAATATCTATACTAAAATTATAAAGCTGAAGAGTTTGTTTGTTTGGTTGAACGCGCTAATCTCAGGATTTACTGGTTCGAATTGAAAAACCTTTTAGTGTTGGATAGCCCATTTATCGAGGAAGGCTAGGCTATATAACATCACGCTACGACGATTGGGAGCGCAGTATCAATGAAAAATGTTGCAAAAACTGGGCAACATCTCTTATGTGAAGCGGACGAAGTTGCACGGGTCAGCTAGTATTTTTATAAAATAACACTTAACTCAATATAATATTGACCTACCTTAAAAGTAGAATTTAATAAATTTTGCCTACGATTCGCACAGATGACACAATGGCTTAAGTAGGAGGGTCTGTACTACCAACGCGCTGAAAGCGAATTTGATCTTCGCACGCGAAAAGACAATGTGTGGCTCCAGATAGTTTTCCTATATGAATCTTCTTTATATCTGTACTTTCTATGCTTGTATAGGTCCTTACCATTTTTACTTACTAGGTTTTGCTGCGCCTCCGCTCGTAATGTAGATATGGTCAATCAATTTGTTTCTTTCGGAAACAGTACTGTTTTTTGGATGAAAAGTATGTCCTTTTCTGTATACTTACCTGACAAAGTGTTTACAAAATTTCATGAAAGCGTAACAAAGAAATTAGGATATGATTTATTCGGTTCGAGAAACTTACGTAAACAAAAAACGATATACCTTTGCTAACTGTAAAAACTTACATTATTATCGGCAGTATCATCACCATACATTAATCTAAAATCTCTGTAGGATCAAGATACTTTGACTGTGATATAAATAAATAAATTTATCTCTGACAGCGTAAGAGAAATAGACAAATGGTTTTGTATTGTGTTGTGAGTAGAGATTACAGAGTGCAAGAGTGCTGACAGCAAAAACACACTTTTATCTATACCACCTCACCCTTTCACTGAATAGACGGCAACGTACTTACAAGTGATATCGAGCTTCTATAGCCTACAGTAACCACTTACCAACAAACGTGCTGTATTCTTGGTACACATTATACTTTGTTGAGGAAGTATACGCCATTTTTCTCGATTTTTGGCCAAGACTTCTTCATATATTCTCTCTTCTTATAAGACACAAATTTAGCCACATTAGTGTCAAAAAATGAAAGCTTTGTAGTGCATTAAATGATCCTATACTTACAGAATCGACGCCTTGTGCACGTTTTCGCTTTAACGGCGCCCGTAGCATTCCATACATACTTCGGTAATAACTGTCCTCGCAACCCAGAGTATGGAAAGTAACTTGTCTTATTAAAAAACTGGTCAATTGCTCACGCTGATGATTCCGGACCTACATATTTGTACCTGATTGTCGGTGTTACTGGTTTATTGAATTAAAATTAACAATTTGTCCGTGTTGAGCACGAAAATCCATCACAACATTGTTTGTTTCTTTTGGCTGCAAATGTCGGTCGGTTATGTGAGGGCCACACCCTTCATAGAGTCTATATAATATATATTATGGCTTGTACGTTCTATCTCACCGTATGCCTCCTGTTCAACATACGTTTATGAGTGATGTCTGCTGTCTGCCCACATACGTGTTCGATCGATAATGCAAAAAGACATATAGAATACTACACCTGATATGTGTGTTCCACTTTTACCTAATAACTAAAAGTAGGCCTTGTAGCTTGTGTCTTTATGAAACCCCTAAAGCCTTTTATTTATTTATTTTAAGGAAAGTCTACAGCTTTTTTACACATATACAATACAAATTTTCTTAAGGTAACTCTAAGCTGATTACAGAGTTTCACGACAATCGAATATGAGGTAGAACATTGTTATTTCTAAGTCAGATTATTAGTTTTATTTTATATTATTATAACATAATAAACTTCAAATAAACTTTTTAAACTAATAAATTAGATTAAAGTAACATAGAGCAAGCCTACTGTTGTCAAATAAATACAGTTTCAAATTCAATTCTCTTTTTTAGAAGCTTCTTTGCGAATACTCTAAAACATTACACGACCTGGCAAAAGAACCATCACAAACGATTATTTCTGCACATACAATCAATAGAGTAGTCGTAAGCTTAACAAAAATAAATTCTAACTAATATTATAAATGCGAATGTGAGTTATTGTTTATTTATTACGCCTTAACTACTCGACCGATCATGATGAAATTTCGCATACACGTTGTCAGGGGAACAGAAAAAGACATAGGGTAGCTTAAATCCACAAAAAAGTACTATTACTAACGTAACCTAACCAATATTAACGCGAGCGAAGCCGCAGGCATAATATAGTAAAAAATAATTAATTACACACTCCACTATTTCGCTGTGCCACAAATAACTCATATATTTATAAGACAGTGTGTAACATCGCATAGTGCAAAATTGTATAAAAATACGCGATCCGCATTCCACAACGAGTTTCTTAACGTTTCCGACGTACATGTGATATGATCGATATACAACGTAAACGCATTGAAACAAAGATATTGATGTTTTCAACAAGTACTAACGTTTGACCGAGTTCCACAGCTGGCTCTTTTAACCGTCTGAATGTTTGTTTGTACGTTAGGTATGCCTTGCGTGTTAAGGTGCGTCTCTAATACGTTAGTATTAATAACGGTATACCAGAATAAAGTATGGACTGCCACGCAGAGGTCTCGAGTTCGATCCAAGAGCTCTTACTTTTCAAAGTTATGTGTTTACAAACATATTAAGTAGTGCGTTGTGTCTGGACACAAAACATTTATAATTATGTCTGACTTGACAGATTGAATATTTAATTATAGCTCGCTTTAACGGTAAAAGAAAACATCGTGAGAAAACCAGCATGTCTCTGAGTTCTCCATAATGTTTTTGAAGATATGTGAAGTCTGCCTACCCGCACTAGGCCAGCGTGGTGGACTATTGCCTAACCCTTCTCACATTGAGAAGGCCCGTGCTCAGTAGTGGGTCAGTTGATCTACAAGGTTGATATTATACCAAAATAGAGAAATATTCTTAAAGCTTGTACATATAACATACAGACAAAGATAGAATTTTGTTTTCTAAGGAACGATTATGACAGGCTATTAAGCTGCTCGATTGGCGGAAGATTTTTATTCTTTAGTTAGATAAATAAAAAAGATAAAAGATCATTTATTTAGTGAAATCATGTGTGTACATTACGAGTTACATTAGCTTGCAAGCATGATGGTCAGTTCTAGTGAGTGAGTCCTTTCGTTATACTACAATAAGTGTAACTTCTAACTCCTTAATAAGCCGGTGCTCAAGGGTCCAAGAGGTAGCCGTCTTTGTCCCTTATTGATGATAATAACTGACTTTTGCTCGCGACTTGAAGCAATACTTTTTCCTGGGTAAAGGGTGTTCTATATCCTTTTCTGCACCCGTGCCACCTTGTATACGAAATTTCATGATGATCGGTTGAATAGTTAAGACGTGAAAGCGTAACAAACAAAAGTCAAATTCGTATACAGAGTGTCTCAGAAGTCGACGTCAAGCCGGAATCAGGTAATAGGCTAAGTTATAATAGCTATCAGAAAAATATTAAAATAATAGTCATATAAAAAATAATCTACACCCTGTGACGGTATTTTCACTCCTGTTACTATAGATATTTACTTTTTGAATTAATATTTTATTTTGTTGTGTAATCTCGAATAATCGGTAACGGTAAGTAACGGTACCCGTACTGTTGCGTTTCGTATTGGTGCGTGAGAGAGCTGGAGGCCCAGTTACCCCGATCCTTTTCCTATCCTTTCCTTTGTCCTTTCCCTCCTTCATTACTTTTTAAAGGGCTGGCAACGCATTTGTAACTCCTCTGGTGTTGCGGGTGTCCATGGGCGGCGGTAATCGCTTACCATCAGGCGATCCGTCTGCTAACTTATACCATAAAAAAAAACGAAAAAATCAAGAGCTTAAAGAAGCACAGGTGTAGTTTTTTGTTTATTTGAAGTTCTATATTAAAAAAAAATCTTATATTTTTCTGTTAGCTATTAGAACTTAGCCTGTTACCTGATGCAGCTTGACGTCAACTTATGGGACACCCTGTATATACAAAAGTACTGTTCTCGACAGATAGGTCAGAAAATTGAAATAACTTACATTTATGCGAGCGAAGCCGCGAGCAAAATTTATTTAATAAATAAATAAGACAGCTCACCCAGTTGCTGTTATGGTAGAAACAAATCTACAAAGCACATGCAAACAAACAGCAATACAGATAGATATGGTTGATCCCTATCAAAGGTTAAATACAAAATAACAGACAGAGTGATTAGCATTATGTGTAGAGCTATTAAACAACAACCTCGTGGTTGACATCATCGGTAGTTATTTAAATATGATTGTAAGTCAGTATAATCGTAAAAGCTCTGCAACCTTCCAGCTAATAGCACAGCCACATTTACTTAAAGGCACCTTTCAAAATGTCCACGTTATCTTGGAGATCATTGCTGTGATATAACAGAAATGTGTTTATATTTGAGGATAATATTACACATACTCGACTTTGCCTGCAACTTCGCTTGCATATCAAGTTGAAGAAGAAGTATCAGGTTAGGGTGGATTAGTAAAAGTATTTTTCTGGATGAAATAGGGTTACCATATCTCAGGATTTGTCCTGAGATTTCAGGATTTTTGGACTCTTCTCAGGATTGCGGCTGGATCTTGCAAATCTCGTGAAATTTCAGGATTTTTAGAATGTTCAATAAGCTGTATTAGCTTACATTTAAAAGATCTCTTTAATAAATTAATTTTATTTTAAGTGTGTTCTGTGATAACGGGTGCTATGGAAACTAGATTAATATTGTTTTGAGAGAAAACAAATTAACATTAACATTATCCATTATTAGCGATGGTCTTCGCGCTAGTGCCACTGCGCCAAGTATTGTGAGTTCGATCCCCGGTTCGGACAAAAAAATATGTAATCCACAAATAGCTGTTAAGGGTGTGGGTGTTATTTGTGGCCGTTGTTTGAATGTTTGTAAAGTCCCTCGCGACACATGAATAATTCGTAATGCGAGCGTTCTTTTTTAAATAGAAAAATAGTAGTTTATAAGTACTATATATTAATAAATAATGTAAAGACCTAATGTACCAGTATAACCATATCAATAAAGAAAAAAGAGTTGTGTCTAGACTTGGAGGCACGAACATCAATTAGCAATTAAGTTTCTACATATAAATATTTTTGTCTGTTTTCATTTTCCTTTTCTATTTTTCGTATTTACTTAATGTCATTACACGAACTGCCACACTTTTGTCTATGTATTACCCAAAAATATGAATATGCAGCATACTAAGAATGTCTAGGACATTAAATTCGAGTTGATACACGTTGTTTAATTCGTCTTTATGTCTTTATTTGGCCAAATGTACCCGACTGAGCTTTGAATTTGCTTCGACGCACCGTGTATGTGTGAGTACATTCATTTTGGCGCTCTGTATTGAGTTGACCATCAGATACTATTTATTTTGTGGCTACTATAATGAAAACATCTCTATTACTACCAAAAAAACCATAACTCTTAACTAACGAGAATTCTTTGAACATAGTTAAAGAAAAATATGATCACGGAATTGTTACTAGAAAATTCCACGATTAGTTATTTAGAGAGGTTAGTGTTCGTTTTTTAAATAGATGCGACCACCCCGGTGCGCGTGGGCAAAGGTATCTAACGTGTTTACGTTATCTCGAACTAAATTATTTCAGTATGGGAGTTTGTTTGTATCGAGTTGTTTGTGATGCGCGTGTTTATGAGGTAAGGGGCCTGTGAGCTGCAGTAGCCTTGAATAAACTAACTTATATACGTATCTCTGTTATTTTCGTTAAGGCAAAAAGTGTAATCGTGGCACTTACTTAACGTTGCAAAGAGACAGTGTATATTCTACAGAAAAAGATTGTTCTTCTTTTCAAATCAATAAAGAACAGGAATACAAAATAATTAAACAAACAGGTCAATTAAACAAACGCAGAAACGTTAACACACAAAAATGTATGCATAATCATTTACCTAATTCACCAAGAAGTCAAAGAAATCTAATAGGTAAACCTTGTAAGTACTTCGTGCTCGCCAGAAATGCATATATCACTCATAACTGACATGACCACGAGAGATACTCATAAAGCTTATATGTAATTATTTATTCAAATCAATTATTAGTACTTTTTTTAAAGATTACTCTTGCGCTGGTTGCAATTCCTGTGTCGCGAGGCACTTTACAAACATTCAGACAACGGCCACAAAGAACACCCACACTCGGAACAACCATTTGTGGATCACACAATTTTTGTCCCGTGTGGGATTCGAACCCACAATACTCGGCGCGGCAGCAGTGGCGAGGCGACCACTACGCCATCCGTTATAAATTATTAAATTAAAAACATTTAATCTACCTATCTTTGTATATAATCAAACTCGCCATGATGGAAGCTATCCTTATAACTTACTGTCTGTAGTTCACACCAAAATATTGCCTTTCGTAATTAAGGTTAAAGTACACAACGCCAAACTTTTCACTTTACAAAATTAATGTTCTAAATACAACTGAGTGATGCTGAAAATTTTAAACGATGTACAAACTTTCCTCATAATAAACATGGTCAGCAGAAGTTTGTGAACTAAACTTTGTTATTCCAACATTGGAGCCTATGTTGGACTAGACTTAACCAACAAAGGCATTCATCCGTAAACTGTGGGCTAGGGATGTAGTGACATTTACATCCTCATAATGTTTGACTTCATTATTTGCATCCATGGCTTTAGGAATGTTGCACGTCTTTGGAGTTGCATTGTACAAGTTTTCAAATTGGAATGGCTATGCTGCGTAACTTAACTGATTGCCTACTGATGACTGTGAATTGAGGATTAATAGCGAAGCGCCTACTAGCGGCGTCGGAATAAAAGATTGCATAATTGCTTCATGTTCTGTAGGCTATTTATGCGAAATGTGAGATTTAAGAGGGAAAGTGTCCTACATCTCCTTATAGATATGACTGTCTAAACATCCAGATCCTTGCTCACATCCTTGGAAATAAACGTCCAAATCACACATCCTCGTCTAAAAATCGTACATCCTTAACATCCCTGCTCTAAACTACATAAACAATATATAGACAGGCGTCTATCGCCAAAACTTTACGTACTTTGTAACTTTCGTTAGTGTAATGTTATCATTTGAACTTTAAGTTAGTTTATAAAGTAGTACCTGTCTATAATGGTTGTTTCTGATAACTTATCGAGTAACATGGAACTGGCTGAAGTTGAACGAGTTAAGTTATGCTAAAGTTTAGCCGACGATATGTCAAAGGTTTTCTTTAGACAGTGTTCGTTTACGCAATCCGGAAAGTATTTGACTTAGCGATACGCGATTGTCACTGGCAAATATCGACGGTACGAATTGTGGTTTAAACAATTTTAAACTACCCTCAATCCTAATGTTTAATATACTTTTTAGGTTGCATGGTCTCAAAGAGCTGTTATGCATTTCAATATCTTGTCAATGTATACATCAAGACACACTTAAATCTTAAATTAAAACAATAAACCACATCCGAATAGTTATTCGATTATAGCTGTCTATGTCTACAGCAAAAAGACAATAAACTTTAATATAAAATAATAAACAATATTATATCCGCGTAGGTATGTGCGTGTACGCATGATGATGGAACATGGTGTGACGTCATCGCGGATTCCATTATTTATTTCTGTCTAGTTATGTACGCATTACTGACTTCAAACGTGCTGTTACAAAGAATGGTATTGTTAGATCAAGGACAAGCTAAACATAAACCGACTGGAAAAATATCACCATTTTGTTTTAGGCTACTTATTTTCACCTCTAGAATCCCGATAAAACCTCCGATGTTAATTTTGACATAAAAATTATAATACTACATATAGCTTGCTAGCTAGTAGGCAACTGTTCTACTGCCACGCAGAGGTTTCGGTTCGATCCCAAGGCGCGCATCTCTGACTTCTCAAAGTTATGTGCGTATTAAATAGTTAGTTATCGCTCACTTTAACGGTTAAGGAAAACATCGTGAGAAAATCTATATGTCTGAGTGTTCTCCGTAATGTTCTAGAAAATATGTGAAGTCTGCCAACCCGCACTGGGCCACCGTGGTGTTCTATGGCCTTACACTTCTCACAATGAGAAGAGGCTCGTGCCCAGCAGTGGGACAGTTTAATACAGTGCTGATATTATTATTAGTCCATTTATAAAGCATATTCCGCTGAAAAATCCCTAGAACAAAATGGTTTCCCCTTAACTGAAAGGCATTTAGTAGAGCTGTTGGTCGTCCTTGTGTGATAAAGATCGCTATTCAGAGTCAATAGAAACCATACAATGGTTTGTGTTAACTATAATAGCTATTTGCTTCTTATCCATAAGATAAGTACGTGGCTATTTCATTAACAGACAGCTTCACAATGTTATCTATTCTAAGCATATTATCTAGTCTATCGGCTATTAGTGTACCTAATATATTACTTACTTAGCACTTAGCTTAGTATGCTTATAGCTAAGTAGAACTTTTACGTTCTTTTGAAGTGATGGTATGCTTGTGGCTACATTGGACAATCGAGAACAAAGGTTTACGGATAAGAACTTTACACGAAGGATACATTTATGTTATACTCGAATTTTCCACGCGTACGCACGAGTAGTAACAGTAAATTTTTCTGAATAAAAGTTACTTTATGTCCTTTTCGGTTCCCCTAACAACGTGTATGCTAAGTTTCATGTTGATCGTTCATATATCGTCGCGAATATCTAAGAATATAAAATAAACATTTGTACTGCATTTCCTGTTTCGTAGGAAAACCCTCGCGACTTGATTAAAACTTCAGTTACGTTACTACTGGCATACATACGCTAGGAAACAGCATACCAATGAAAGAAAACCAACAGACGGATACGTTTTGAGAAAAACCTTTTTTCTTCTAACGAGGTAAAGTGCCTATTCATTCGCTTACCTTTTCACAAATATTATTTCACCCTCACTCAGTAGTCAGTACATAATACTTAATTTTACTCGCGGCTTTACCTGAATAGAATGCGATTTTTTTTTAAAACCTTGTTCCACATTTATATTATTCTAGAAATTGCTAACAGCTAAAGTAACAGTGCTTTTATATGGATGTAAGGTACTCTATGTCCTTTTCTGTACCCCTGACAACGTGTATACAAAATTTAAATATTCCTTAAATTTAATTTTTTTTTTAAACTTACTCTAACTAACGTAACCGTGCCTTCTTCTCGTGAGCGAAACGCGCAAAGGAAGTCACATATAAAAGCGTTCGTTCTTAAAAATATTCCTTAAAAACTTGAATTACACTAAAAAGATTCCTTTTCGATTTAATGCCTCATTTTCTACCAACCTTGAAATATGTCAGGTTTCGTCACACGTCGTGTTTATAACTGGACTGCGTGTTAATGTGTTAGTCGGTCGGTCAGTCGCCCTGATATAATTTAGACTAACTGACGTAATCTTTGCTGAAATCTGGGTGCCTAGTGCGAGATGTTTTTACGTTAAGGCGATCGAAATGTTTACCGCGTATGACTCTTTGATTGGTTAAGAGCTTGGAGCAGGTGAATCGGAGCGCAGAACGTCATAAACGTGTCGATCGTGTTAATGTAAAACAAACTCATACTAGGCACTCTGATTTATCAGTACTATACGTCACTGTATGTGGTAATTTCTTCCGATACACTAAAAAAACTGTTACCGATCTTCACTATTGTACCATACTAGTCGTTGCCTGCTGCTTCACTCACGTTTTAGTACATTTGGTTAATTAATTCCTATCCCTCGGGATCAGTACCTTTTCCTGGATGAAAGGTACCCTTTTCTGTTTCATTCCTTGTTAATTGAAGTGTAAGAGTAACAAACAAACTCACATTAGCATTTATAATACTAGTACGCCATTCGCCATATACCATCCGTGCAGTCAATATTGAGCTAATCTTTCTCACAACGAAAAAGGCTCTTACAAAACCGTGGCAATACAGGGCTTATAATATTACTACTAAGAGCTCAATAACATTCGCTGTAGTAATTAGTCCGCACCATGTGATCTGGTTTCCCTGCTCCACAAACAACAGGAAGAGTCGTTAAAGTTTTATCGATACGTTTCGTGCCAACACTAGCCATGGTGGTTCCAGGTACGATACACAGAACCGAGCCAAGTTGCGTCAGCTTCCTTAAATTATGAAGTTATTGGGATTGACGATATGCAGTTGCCTTGGACCTGAGGTTATAAAGAAGAAGATGAGATAATCACGCAAAATATAAATAAAAAATGATAATAGAATAATCAACAAGAGCTTATCAGGTAGTAGCTTAAGAGGTATCCTAAGTGTGTTGAAACTGTTTTCAAAATCACCAAATGTTGAAGATTAACCAGTATAAAAAATTCAGAAAAATTACGTATAACTTACCTTTTTAAAAAATCGGAAACAGAGAGATAGCTTTTAAGTTGTAATTGACGTACCGTAAATTGGAGTGTATTGCAAGTAATGAAGTGAAAAAATATATTTTTTAAATTCGTATTTGCTATGACTAAGTTTTACAATGTCTATAGTAAAAATTAATATGGCAATATTTGGCTTTAATGTCAAATTTTAAGAATGGCAGTACGGAGTTACTTCATATGATCAAATTCGCGCGTATTTAATTGTGTTGTTTTCACCCCAGTAGTTGCAATACACCCCAATTCACCGGTACCAATTTGGTAGGCATATTGTAATTAAATTACAAATGATGAGAACCAAATAGTGATAGCAGTTTAAATTCTCTCGCACTAAAAAGTTCTTACTCTATGTTCGAAATTTAAACGAACAATAGATTAAATTTTGAATATAAAGTGAATGCAAAGTACATTGCACAGAAGTCGCTTGAAGCAAAGGCAACATGCAGAATAATCCACTTGTATATATTTTTATCCAAGCGTGACATGCAGTTACTGGCTGAAGGTTAAAAAACACACGTATACGAACAATTGTATGCAAACTAAATGACAATATTATAGAAGCAATTATTCTTACATTTGATGAGATTATGATAAGCAAGTGATTAAGCCATTTATAAACTCTGGTAATAAGTTTTTTATTGCAACTACTGAGTTTGGATGTCAACGTGTATGTTTATTACAAAATCACGATTCTATGAACGGCAACATAAATGACGTAATAGCGGTGAGCAAGGTTTTTGATATATAATGGCAATTTCCATGTAGGTTTTTATTAGAATCAATACGACTACTGTTAAATTATTTGTCTGGTCTAGAGACAGTTTTCAAAGATTTGATATCTGTAGTATACTTTTAACCACCTAATGATATCACATTGTATTTTGACCTACAGCTAGATCAAAATCTTCTTCGAGATAGATTTTAGATCTTTTCGAAATTTCTGTTTTAAGTGACAACAGATAAAGTAATTCAGCCGATTCATATACACAGACATGATAGTTTATGTTAAAGGGCTTATAATAAAATATAGATAAATTTATTTTTGGTCATTGAACAATTTAAATCATAACCTAAAATAGTTATAATTACTTTACAAAATAAGATTAATTAAAATTATTAAACAAAATCAATTTTACATTGAATTCTATTTTCAAATACATTTTGAAGCTTTTGACAGTTGTCTCACCCACCTGCCACATACTCATAAATATGGCGCCCCGGAACTATTGGATTACAGCATTCCTTTTTCAAATTGCCGACGTGACATCAACCTGACACATTACTGACAGATGTCATGCGACTCGTAAAGTAAATGCAAAACCGATGTTTATTTGAAAATCAGTGCAACCTACACGATGACGTCATATAATACTATTTTCACGGGCATTACTCATCGACCTTCATGAATCTAATTGAAATACATAAAATGTATATCGTAGCGGCCCAATGAGAAATAGCGATTAAATATTATATTTTATGTGTACTACAAACAATGCCGTTTAGTACTAATAAATGTAATTTATGTAATGGAATAATAATGTTGCTATAAAACAGTGTCGCAATAGGCATTGATATACATGCATATTGAAGCCTTGCCAATGAAAAGATCATCCAGCTAGACCTATCTATATGTACCGCACTGAGAGATAGAAATAATCTTATGTATTAATCTAGGCAATAATCTACCTACATTTTAATTTTCATTCAAACCCGTTCAACGTTTGCAGCCTGATAGAGTAACACAAATCTTGAAGAATTTTTACATTAAATATATATGTAAAAGTTCGTCATATAGAAGATTACTGTTCAAGCAATGTGATTGATTGCTGAAAATAACTAATGGTCGCTAAGACTGCCAAAGAAAATGAATATACATATCTCCTAGCAAAATCTATGCATCATATCTGGAAATTATGAAATCCTTCTCATTCTAACAAAATAACCCAACCCAATAACAAGACTACTGTTCCTTATTTTACCATTTTCAGATACTATTATCCCTCGAAAAGCACGTAAAGCCGTTGGTCCTGCGTCTGATCTCGCTCCGGTCGTGCAGGATTACCGTCCCATCGGATCATGAGAGTTAAGAAACCGAGAGTGCACTTGTGTTTGCGCACACGCTTGTGCACTATAATATTTCCTGCGCAGATGGCCAGTCTCTGTTATGATTGGCCGCCGTGACTGAAATTCGTTCTGAAGGACATTATATCTATTTCATCTACATTTTAAGACAGCCGATATATTTTTCTATTTTTTATTTCATAGTTCCTGTGGTACATGATAGTGCACCTAACTCCTGAAATACGAGACATTCTTTAAATAATTCTTGCCATTTTATTATTTATGGCTAGCTTAGATTGGATGAACTAGCAATGGTCTGTTGGTCAATTAGCCATTATAGAATTACTCCTGCCACGTCCTAAAAACCTACAACCTGACCTATATTTCCGACAACTAAACTGACTTCATCGGAAACTATCAACCCAACGATTCTATCAATCGTCTCATTAATATGTCATTTGTGAAACATTAGTCCGTCTCTTGCTTCGGGGCCTACTCTGTGTGGCATTCTTGACTCGGCTCATTGGGATCAATTCGTGTTGACATCATCGGGTGCTTACACAACACCTATTGAAACAGATGTCGCTTTTCCAATTGACTCTCTGAGGTCGTCTGTAAGTAACATATATTATTTGATTTTCATGGTAATCGCTAATTGTGTTGCTAATCGGTCAACTTCGCTGAATTTACCGTGAAATCGAATGCGTTTTTAATAATCTAGTTCATGCATCTTTAAATTTTTTGGTACTACTTACACTTAGACATTAAAAGTGTTACATATATTGTTTTTTTAAAACGATTATATTTTCTATAGCTGTTATATAAATTATACAAGTAGGTGGGCCTCATAAAATTTAAACTTTTGTTACCCTATAACAAATAAAACAAAATTTAACATCTACACAATTTCACCCTTTTCGATTTTTAAAATGTAATTGGTTTAACGAGCTCGCCCGTATTACACTGCGCCCAGTATTATAGGCTGGATCTCTCTATTACTACTCGTATATTCAGGACAAAAAAAAATGTAATGCATACAAATCTAGACGTCTATTATTAATTTCAGCCATTACTTTAATTTTTGTAGAGTATCTGCTATACAAAAACCAATATAGGTATCTTTCAAAAAATCATCGTTATTTTTACTCATTATCTTTGGGGTAAAATGTATCTCTAGTTATTCATCGCCGCCATATAGTTATGCAGCGCTTCTGCATACGAGTAATACATTATATCAATGTTCAAATACTTGAACAGTGACAGAATTTCCATTATTTAACTTGAAATCATTCAGGTTAATACGTTGCAACACCTTGACTCACCGGCTTGAACACAACTGTATCAATAATATAAATATATTTTATTTAGAAATAAATATTCATAATGCTTTTTGTGATGTTAATTAATAATAATTTTATAAATTAGCTGCATATTTTTCGTTTCTTTTGATGAGCTCTAATCCAACCTAATATTGTCACAAAATTCAAAAAGATGATATTAATGATCATACGTTTTTATTGGCTGAAGCAGATCATTAGTTCATAATTGAATATTAACTAAAATCTGGAATTTCGCTTAGTCTGGGATAGCCCGGCTCGGGTTATACCTGCTTACTGTTGTAGTAACCTAGCTAAGGAGAGCCTTAGTTGTTGTGTGTTTGAAACCCTATAGAAAACATTATCGACGAAGTGGAGCTTCATTTAAATATAATATTACCGTATCAACGTGGTGACGTCATCACGCACCTCTGATTGCACAGATGTGCACACTCGCACACAGCCACGGCTACGACACACTACGACCCACATTCCCGACATTGGAACAAGACGATGAACGATTGTGTACACTACGCCGATTGTGTCTGTTTCTGTCGACAGCCGGCTAAGGTCGACATACAATTAATATTGATAGTAATATAAAAAGTCGTTGCAGCATTCGTTCCGCATGCCGAAGAATCTGCAATGCAAAAATGATCACTTTAATGCTGACACTAAATGAGCAAGGTAGCATTAAAAGCTGAATGATATTAACAGTAATTCATATTCTTTGTAATGTTTTGCTGTTTTGGAAAGTAAAGAATACAAAGGTACTCTTTAAAAAAATCTGTCCTATCCAGCCACATTGAAACAACAGACACAAAATCCACCCAATTTGGATATGTATGGTTTATGCAATTATTTGTCTCATGTGAGGATCAGGCTCACAACACTTGGCGTAGCGACAGCGCCGAGTTTATTACTGAAGACTATCTACGCGAAGTTAAAATCTAGTCATCGGTACGGCTTCTTAACCCAACAAAGTTATACACCGATCTCTATAGTAATAGAAATAGACATTTCTGCGCTGCTTTTAATTATCTATACAAATATTATAAAGAGAGTGTGCGAATTTTGAGTATAGGTATGTGGAGAGTAATATTCGCAACTACTGCATCTATTTTAGAATTAGGTACATCAATCTAGATGGACATGACATACATAATATATATCTATATATTATTACGTGAAGCAAAAATTTTGTACATCTTTTTACGAAAATTGCGCAAACAAAGGAGTATGAAATTTGGCACAGATAAAGTTTATATGGAGAAGGAGGGGCGAATCCTAATATTTATTTAAAATATGCGTTAGAAATACATTAAATTAATGAAAAAACACGACACGCACACAACCATGTATTTGACACAAGCAGTCGAATCACGTTCGCAGTATTTCGGCATTGTTCGGTTGATGTCGTAGAATTCTTCGTAACTATTGTTACGTATTATGTATGTAGAGTAGGTGACAAAATGATATGTGAATATAAGGATATAGTTAGATAATAAAACCTTAATAACGATCAAACTTAAAATTTATATCAATTATGGTCGAATTACGGCCACTTGGCGACCGCTAGTATTTTAAAATCAGGCTAAATCGGGGCGGGCCGCTATTCATCAATATTTTAATAAATATTTGTTGTTAAAAGGGAAACTCAACAAATATAGACTAACAGATTTAGAACACTGCTCGGAAGAGCACCTATAATGATTATAAACTTGAAAATCGCTTTAAATTTTATGCAAACAATAGTAATTGTCTCTATTAATTGCTTCAATCTATCAAATGAGAGACATCCCCGTAAAGTAAACGAGCTGTCAAGCGATAATTACTTTTCTAGTGTGATTGAAGCGAGTGTCACTATTCATTAACCGTAATATACCCACACAAGTAACCGTATACTCGTGAGCACTGCCCATAAACCGTTACTTAGGTAAAGTCAATTTACATGAACCTTTTCGGTACTCAATACGAGGGTATTCATACCATACTTGTTTTCGGTAGGTACTTCATACGACGATTAGAATTCATATCATACTTCTGGATGCCTATCAAACAAGGAATTTTGACATGAGAAAATGAATGTAACCTGGTCGAAACGTCAAGCATAAAAAAGGTAAACATTATGCATGATCGCGTTAATACCCGTTACATATTATATATATATATCATACAATAGGTTGACATAATATAAGTCTTGTATATATTTTGACGTTCATTAGTGTTACTTTGTGACCTAAATGAATAAATGATTTTTGACTTTGACTTAAAGTCGTATATTTAAATTACGTAATAACAGTGAAATATCAAAGTTGCATGCATGTTATGCACAAAGAAGTAGGAAGAAGTACTAAGAAGTAGAAACATAACCATGCCATAACAGGACCAAGTAAATTGATTATTAACGACTTCAAGTTTTCTGCAAATTTTACGATTGGCAGAATTTCTAAAGACCTAGACTTCAATTTCGGTACTGAGACCACCAACAAAATAGTCCACAATTACAGATAAATGAGATAAAACCTTTTACATTAACAAAACTCGTATATTGCTCTACAATATTTAAAATTATTGCTCTCCTTAGACATAAAAACTTAACATTCCAAATTGGGTCGACGCCCTTAGCATTCCTATTCCGCCCAAAACTATTAACTCATTTATAAACCTGTTAGACTCTAAAATAGATAACAAATAATCTTCATCGATCCTTATTATATCATCTCTCATTCACTCCTTTAAAAACTGGAATCTCTATCCTTGTCTTTCTAATATTAATGTGGCAATCTGTTGATTCAATATTTACCCGCGACGAGTCGGTTTTGTCGTTAAGTGGTCAATAAAAATAATAGGTGATTATTATAAGATCATTGGAAGTAATAATTCTTTTTTATTGCGACTATTATTGTATCTCGTTAAGATAAATACCATAGAACGCTCAAAATGTTATGGACAATTCCATTGAATAGGTCTGAGGAAGGAATGAGGAAGCACTATAAAAATCTGATGTTATCAGCATAGGTTGCGAAATAGGTTAAATAGTGACATCGCCACAATAAATGCGCCGTTTGATATGATTTATCTCTACATATAGATAACAATGTATGTGATCTAAGAAATAGTTGTTGTCTTTGTGTTTTTGATACAGGTGATGTGTTTGATTTGAGTAACATAACACATTTTCGAATTTTCATCGGTTTTTCAAAGTCCGTGAAAATACCCTCATGGTACAGGAGTTATTCCTAGTTAGTGAATTATCTTAGAGTTCTTGTGATCAGCAAGTTGTAGTCGCAATATGCAATATATAGACCGTTTATTTCTTCGATTCGATAATCATTTGGAAGAGGCATTCATTCAAGTGGTAGCCAGATTTACTGTCTGTCCGTTCAGTCCATTACTTACTCGACATAGAAATAAAACAGGTGATTCACAAGGTTTCACGCAATATCAATCGCTATGTGCCTTCGAGTAGCAGTGGTCATCATACAGCTAAAACAATGAATAACATAATATTTGACTTTCGATTTAAACAGCGCACGTTCTATGCCTCACAGTAAAGGAAATAAATTTTGGCCAACAATATTCTATAAGCTATCAAAACACCCCTCAAATGAGGACACGAAACGAAACGGAAAAGATATTATTTGAAAGGAAAAGTACAAGTTTCTCGGCAACTAAGCAAACAAAGTAAAAGCATCCTTACTTTGAAACTTTCGTTTATGAACAAAAACTAACTATAACAACATTACCCTGTTTATATCGACTCGACTACGACTGAACGGACGGCGTAATGATATAAGTGGACGCCTCGCCACTGCCACTGCGCCGAGTGTTGTGGGTTCGAATACCGTACGAGACAAAACTTTGTGTGATCCACAAATGGTTGTTCCGAGTCTGGGTGTTTTTTGTGCCCGTTGTTTGAATATTTGTAAAATACCCGGCGACACAGACATTATTATTAGTGCGGCAGCAGTCTCTTTTAGCATATAAAAAAATATGACTTATGGCCATTCCCACAACTAACAAGTAAAAGTTATCCAAAAGCTAAATCGCGTGCTGTCTCACTCTTGTTAGGTTAAAGAAGACAGATGGTGAGACTTTTATATTATAGATAAATACTAATTGGAGGTAATGGAACAAGCCCTTAGTGTACAAATTCTGCTTTGTCAGGCAACTGTACTAAGACAATAGAAGTACATGAAAACACATGTAAGTGTACTGGATACAATTATGAATCAAATCATAAAGGATTATGGTCCAGGTTCACGTGTAAGCTCCTTGAGAACTAGCCAAGGGCAGATAAGAGTTAAGGCTGCCTCACGATCAAATCTTGACTGGATTTAATGGACTTGTAAAGATATCAATTATCGTAACCAGCAAACAACAGCTTTGATTATTTAAACATTACAACTGACTATCTGATAGGTGGCAAACTGTGTATGTATGAATAAAATAAATATAATTGCCATGATTAAAAAAATTTTATTTACTAGAAAATCTTTTACAAATCTCAAGAGTGTCTTGATTATAATGATATTATACCATAAGTTTGACATTAGTACAGTTAATGTATTAACTCTTATAAGAGTACACCCAAACATAGGTGATCTAAATTAATGAAAACTGATGCTGCATATTTACTAGTGACAATGTCACACAACTATAAATATATTATGATATATTTATAGTTATTTTGATGTTATCGCAAAATTAAGTACTACGAAGTACCTACTTGCTTTTTTAGTTACGACATAATTTTTTTTTCGTCATTTCGTAAAGACAATTACTCCTGTACTTTACAAACATTCAAATAACGGACACAAAGAACGTCTCGAATCGGAACAACCATTTGTGGATTATATTTTTTTTATCCCGGACCGTTGTTTGCAACCACAACACTCGCAGTGACAGGCATTTGTGCAGTCCAAAATGTAATTCGTGTATCAACATAACTTTTATACGCGGATGTTTGATATTTATATTTTGTTACCGTGCAACCCTAGGCAGGATACGGCCGGATGCAAGCTTATTTGCTTTTCATAATACACTCCTTTGACGTGTAGTGGATCATGGTCTGGACTAAACTTAAGCATCCCAGACATGACAATATTTATATTTTCAGTTAACTATGATTTAGTGATTGCGGTATTGAATAAGCTCTAATAATTGAATAAAAAGAAAGCCGCTTACAGATTTAATAAATACGACAAAATATCCCATAAACACCAAATAAATATGAATTGATTAGTAATTATTTATGGTATAATAATATAATATTCTACCACATACACACAACACCATCTAGCCCAAACTAAGCAGAGCTTGTACTACGGGTACTAGACAATGGATAAACATACATATATACTTTTCTTTTGTAAATACATACATATTATACATAGAAACACCCAGACCAAGACAAACATCTATGTCCATGCACTCAAACGTGTGACGTGTGCGGGAATCGAACCCGCGACCTCAGGCGTGGCAGTCGGTTATACTGACCACTACGCCATCGAGGCCGACTGTATGAACTTACCTACAAACATTTAAAAAGCTACAATGAATCAATCATCAATGTGTTCATTGTAGCTTTAGTTCCATTAAAGAGGGAGGATCGCTGTTAAAATACACATATATACAGATAACATTATAACTTTTTTTTTGTAGTTATAATTGTAATTATATTCTGTATTTCTTTACGGTGTAACCGTCTTGCCAAGAACTTAACAAAAAAGGTCATAATACAAAGAAATACATAAGTCTCAGACACTTAACCGACTAGGCAATCTTTAAAAAGCAATAAAATTAGTAAATAAATCGATGACGTCAGATTAACACACCCAGACATGTCTCGCGCTCTACATAAACGCTAATTGTATAAAAACCCATTAAACATATAAGTGAATTGGCTGAACGAATATTGACACTATATTGCTTGTTTAGACGTCTGCAATGAAAACGGCCTCGCCATGTCACTGCTAAGTAAAAATATTATCTGGGCCGTCTGAAATTGTCAATTGTATGAAATCTAATTGTATTTATTCAAGGTTCTTTTTATGGAGCGGGAGGCTAGAGGTACACGATTATGAGTCATATGTAATAATACTATGAATGAGCTTTGCCACATAAATATCAATAATGTAGTTCTTGGCATTCGTGACATCGTCGACGGATCGATTTCATTGTGTACTCGCTTCAGTCATAAGGCACATGTGTTATGTAAACAAATGTGTTATTGCTAACTGGTAGATTGAGCTGCGTTTGCGCAAACGTTACAATTTTATTTTTTATGGTTTATATTGCAGCTTATTTTGTTTGTCAATTATATTATAAAACGGTAACTAGGATCTATCTGTTGGACTTTAAAAACATATTATAGAGACTGCACGGATGACGTAGTGATGTCAGTGGTCGCTTTGCCACTGCCTTTGCGCCGAGTGTTGTGGGTTCGAACCCCACACGGGACAAAACTTTGTGTGATCCACAAATGGTTGTTCCGAGTCTGGATGTTCCTTGTGTCCGTTGTTTAAATGTTTGTAAAGTCTCCCGCGACACATGATATATTCCTAGAGCGGGAGAGTCTTTGAGTATTGACTGACACGTACCTACAAAAATTCTTAGCTGTTTGACTGTAACAGTGTCACGCAAAAACCAGTGTCCGGATTTTAATACGAATGCGGTTTTGGTTGCTAGGTATTGACCTTCAATCTAAACCAAGATTAACCTAATTCAATATATCAGCGATATAATCAGCCTCGATAGCGCAGTGGATAGTGCAACCGCCTGCCACGCTTGAGGTCACGGGTTAGATTCCCACACAAGTCAAACATTTATGTGAATGGACATGGATGTTTGTCTTGGTCTGGGTGTTTCTATGTATAATATGTATGTTTTTACAAATAATATATATATATGTTTATCCATTGTCTAGTACACGTAGTACAAGCTCTGCTTAGTTTGGGCTAGATGGTGTTGTGTGTATGTGATACAATATTATATATTAATACTCAACGCGATTCACTTACATAACATCGCGGGTGGATATTGGTCGCGTGGATGAAATCGCGGGCAAAGGCACTAACTAAAATGTTGCTCAATATTCCAAGTAAATATTAGTATATGTAGTAACTACTAGAATACTACATATTAATGCTATACTTGGAACTTTGACCAACATTTCGGTAAGTTATCAGGTAGTCGTAGTCACGGGAGACCCCTTACACACACAGCTACATCCTAATTCTAATCCTAACTGTAATATCCTTACTAATATTATAAACGTGAAAGTTTGTGAGGATGTATGGACGTATAGATGTTTGTTACTCTTTCACGCAAAAACTATTAGACCGATTGCGATGAAACTTGGTATATAGATAGCTGGAGACCTGGAATCACATATATGACACTTTTTATCCCGATATTCTCACGGGAACGGGACTTATGCGGGTGAAACCGCGGGGTAAAACTAGTTATAAATACGAATGTGAGTTTGTTTGTTTGTTACGCTTTCACGCCTTAACTACTCGACCGATCATCATGATATTTCACATACACGTTGTCAGGTGAACAGAAAAGGACATAGGGTACCTTTTATTCAGAACAAGTACTGTTACTACCTATATTTTCGCGAATGAAACTGCGTGTAAATCTAGTAATTTATAAAAACAGCTTGCAATTTCCACACGTTATATACTTGTATATTAATCTGCCAATTATTGGAATGTCAGATATAAATGCAAACCTATTGCCTGGCCGCTGGTGTGCCGCTACCACTTAATAAATTAAAGCCACGTTTTAAAGGAGGTGTAGCGCCATATTAACTTTATCCCTTATTCTTTTTTTGAAACAACAAATGTGTCAAACATACTTACGGTCCGACAGATGGTAAGCGGTCACCGTTGCCTATAATCGCTTGTAATACCAGGGGTATTACACGCACGCGTTGCCATTAGTTAAAAAGGGTTTGTAGGGGGAATGAAAAGCTAGCGGTCTGGTAAATGCTGAACTTTTGCAACAACCGTGGAACACATAATTAGCCTTATTTTGTCTTTAGAATTTATTTATGTAGTCTTTAGTTACTCTATAAGCCTCTTGTTCTATAATTTTCTCTTGGTTTTATTTATTAGATACCAGAATTTTCTCGCGGCTTCGCTTGCGATAATATCCTTACTTCCTTACTAATATTATAAACGCAAAAGTTTATATGGATGTATGGATGTTTGTTACTCTTTCACGCAATAACTACTGGACCGATTGCAATAAAACTTGGTATGTAGATAGCTGGAGACCTGGATTCATACATAGGCTACTTTTATCCCGATATTCCCACGGAAATGGGACTAAGGCGAGTGAAACCGCGGGGCAAAACTAGTAGTCAATAAGTTTCAATCCTCTGGGCACGGAAGGTACTTTTTTCGAATAAAAGGTACCCAATGACCTTTTCTATACCTCTGACAATGTTTATGCGAAATCGGTCGAGGAGTGTGAAAACTTAACAAACAAACAAACTCACATTAATATATATATATAGGTTTAGGATATTGTGTCTTACTGTGGGTGGTCTCAGCAATCAATGATTTCCTTTTATATAACATTTGCCGAACTACAAACATCTCTTTTGTATTTGCTGTCCTCTAGTGCTAATTACAGACAAAGACGTCTAATTCCATCGCAACTTAGACGACGAGAAACAAGTCGTATGTGGAGCAAAACCGAGTGACATTAGTCACCGGCTAACTAGTCTAAATAGACTCGTTAACGAGTTTTCTAACATATCAATACAATGGATGTTTGTCTTGGTCTGGGTGTTTCTATGTATAATATGTATGTATTTACAAAAAAAAAAAGTATATATGTATGTTTATCCATTGTCTAGTATCCATAGTACAAGCTCTGCTTAGTTTGGGCTAGATAGTGTTGTGTGTATGTGGTAGAATATTATTATTATTATTATTATTATTATTATTATTAATGACGCGTTGTGTCAAGAATAGCGCAGTGCAGGAGTATGTATGCATTCACATTGTGCAATTATGATAACACAAATATATTAAAGACTTATAAGGTATAGCAGTAAAGTCTAATTTGCATTTTAAATTATAAACAATAAAACGAGTAGATGTCATAATTACTAATTCTATTTTGTTGTCAATATACTATATTAATTAATTATATATCTGTTGTAATTATGTATAATTTACTGCACATAATGAAATGTATAATTGCAGCCATCAATATTTATGGTGTCCTCAATATATATGTACTATTAGATTATTCCATACTAGATTTTGCCTGCGGCTTCGCTCGCGTAAATGCAGGTTAGGTTAGTAACAGTCGGGCACGCCACGATCGTGGCCGTAAGTCCCATATTAGAGGAGTGGCTGGAGAGGCGGCATGGCGCCCTCCCCATCCGGCTGTCACAGATAATGACTGGCCACGGTTGTTTTGGCCTGTTCCTGTGTCGCATAGGCCGGCAGGAGACACCCGGATGTCATCACTGTGGCGACTGCCGCGATGTTGTTGTGGACACGGCGCTGCACACTTTGGCGCAATGTCCCGCCTGGGCGTCGCAGTGCCATGAGTTGCTCGCGGCAGTCGGATTGGTTGCCCTCTCGCTCCCGGCCGTGGTTCAGGCTATGATTCGGAGCAAGAACTCGTGGAACGCTGTCGCCTTCTTCTGTGAGGGAGTAATTTCCATCAAGGAGGCGGTGGAGCGGGAGAGGGACCGCTTGAACCGTCTCTTCAACCGCAGAACTGGGCGCCGGAGGGCGCGAGATGACCTCCAGCCACCATGAGGTTTTACCTGAGGGTGGTGGGCTTCGTGGGCCTGCCCGCCACCCGGTCAGCACTAGGTCCGAGAGGCGGCGTGCGTATTCCCACGCGCGCCTCTGAGTCGCTTTGTCTTCGTTCCCCCACAAGGGGACAGTAGGAAAATATGTATATAATATTTTAAATAGAGAATGTATATTTGTGTAGTGGCATGCCGTTTCATACGGCGGGCCGAAACCTCGGCGGGGTCGTGATTGAATGTGAAAGTGATTCACGCGGCTCCGCCGACTCTGGTTATGTCGAGGAACACCGTGGTAGGTTTAGTCGGTATTACCGGGATGTCGCTAGTCACCATCTTTCCCCCGGTGAGTCCGACATAACCTCTCCGTAGCCCCGCGGAGAAGTAAGCGTCAATACATTCCCCAAGGGAAGAAAAAAGTTTAGTAACAGTACTTTCTTCTGGATGAAAGATACCCTATGACCTTTTCTGTTACCTTCATAACATGTATGCGAAATTTCATGCGTAACAAACAAACAATCAGACAAACTTACGTTCGCATTTATAATATTAGTTACGATTAAAAGTAGGGTTTAAAATTCGAATGTTTAATTAAAATCACAATAATAAATTATACATTATAGGTATAATAATTACCTTAATAAGTAAATAACCAAATTAGTGTCGAAAGTAGGTGGATAATTTGATTGCACTAGTGATTAATCTAGTGAAAAAATATGTTACTCTAGTTTAAAGTAAATGTGTTTTAGAGAACGAGAACAGAAATGTTCTTCCAATTCTCTAAAATATATGAGTAAGTTTATAATCCAACCTAGGTATTAGAATAACACTACTCTAAAATTAAGTTTTAATGTAAATAATTACAATTTTTTTAGTTATTCGTTTTACTTTTTATTATCCAAGTTCAATTTCATGTCCAACCTTGCCTTTAGTTAATATAAATCCATATTTTGTGCATTTTAGGCAATGTGACTTTCTGCGCATTAATTGAAAACCAGCTAATGCTATTTCTTTAGTTGTAGCAGGTTCTGCAGTTGTAATACTGAGGATGGGAGTGATATTCAGGGTATTAATTGATCAATTAATTATCAATTTGCCTCTTGGTGTCTATACTACCCGACTTCGGCATTATACAGATGAAGGTACCTCACTTTCTCGATATTTATATTGTCGTTATCGATATTAAGATTTAAGCCGTTGATGTTCCTAGCTTCTGGTAATTTTTACAATGGCCATCTAAGACTCTGCCATAACATTGTTGCTTAATCTTGCTGTCCGATCTTCCTGTGAGCTCGCCTTTCAATACCATCTATTTCAGTTTAATTTATTAGACAAGAAATAATAGTTAACGACAACTGTAATTTATGAAAGCCTAGATTTGAATGAGTTCTGTTGAACAACAGTAAATATAATAATAATGTTTATTGTGCTATAAATCTTTAAGTATATTATGTGTTTCTCAATACGATTTAAATGAGTCCTAGATACATTTAGTCCCGACGATGGGCGGGACAAAATATATTACAATAGAATTCGTCCAAGTTACAAGAATATTAGATACAAAAATACCAGTGTTAAACCTCCTGTTTAGCAATAGTGCTTTTGTATGTTTAACAATAGTATTTTTTAAAATCTGCCAGATAAGCTAGCATTGGCCATCTTCTTTTTGCACAAATTGCCAAAACATTTTGGTGATAAGCACGAAGAATGCTGAAATTCGAAGGAAATATATGATAAAGTTTAGGAATTTTATTCATAAGAGTTACTTAGTTACGTAAAGAAAAATAATTTTGACACGTAAGAAAATGTTATTTTCAGCACTCCAATTCTTTACAATGGTTCATATTAGACATTGACACTATTGTAACTAAACGGAGACATGCTGATAATCTACAAGACATGATCATGTGATGGGCAGATTTCACTCGCCTACAGAAATACACGTGATGATGATTGTTTATTCTTTCAGTAGCTAAGTTGTAGTTTCAATAGCTAATTTGTTTGCACTTACAGGACTAACGTTAAGTAAAACACGGTAGATATATAATTGAGGTAGGCTAGAACTTTAATTACATAAACTAAGCAACAATCATAATTTACAACACAAACCTAACCACTTATAAATAAAACAATATGAAAAGTAACAAAAAATAGCACTGTTAAATTTAATATAAAGAAAAGAAATGGCTGGTTTAGGCAGGGTAGTAAAATTCCTCAGCATCGCTGTCGACCGGGAAAATGCCCAGAGGACTGGCAACATTGCCACGTTGAAAGGCAGTAAATAGGCTAATAATTTTTTTTGCATCAATTTTAGGCCAATTCCATCTATCTAGCTAAAGCTAATACAAACAAGCTGTTAAAGATTTTTAGACAACAATTCAATCATTTGTAAGAGTTGCTTGTCTAGAGAGCAGGAAACGTACCCGCTGACCGTTTTATTAGCCGGATCGTTATCCCAGTGTATTTTAACACCACTTTCGACTACTATTTCCAGTTGTCCATTACATTCCGATTGCTTTCCGCAGCTATTGTTACAATAAGAAGAAGAAATAAGAGTCTAGAAAATGTAGTGCCTTGTAATAAACTGCAATCAAATCCGTATACATATAGGAATTTTAATTAAAACAGTCTAGCTGTTAGTTCTAGCTAAAGTATAATAATTCCTATAAATTGTATTTATTGGCCTAACTATAGCAACATTCGTAGATGTAAACACTGCAGCTACAATAATCGCTGATCGCTACCTACTTGGACTAGTTTCCTTGGCGGTTAGACGCGTTCCTAGAAACGCCTCATAGTTTGCCAGCGCACGAGATGACCGATAGCGTTGGCACGAGCATCTTAAACAGTCAAATAGTTCTGATAGTGACAGTTGTGTATGGCATTATTGACATTCGCGCCTGCATATGCACAGATGTGTAATTCAGATAGTAATAGCGAATTCGTGTGAAGCGATTTGTATCAGATTATTTTAGGGTATGATTGGGCTTAATGGTCGTTTCTCACAAATCTTTTATTAGAAATAATATTTTTAAGCGTCGATTCGCACAACTTCGTTTTCAGGCGGGGGTTTTGCTCTCAAGTTGGATCAATATGTGTGAATTGACACTAAAACATTTTACATTTAAAATTGTCGTTTCGCACAATTCTCGCGCACAAGTACGTGCGAAACGACCAGCCCATGATTGTAACGTTGATTATAATAACTATTACTTACTGTCTCCCTATTCAGAGCACTCTACCTACCCACTTCAAACACAAACATTCAAGCTTAACTGTTAGTGGTAAACAAAAATACTAGTAGTTTGTAACTTAGATACCTAGTTACTAAAACAACAAAACTATCATATTGCCGACACGCAACAAACCTTATGTCCTGGTAAAAAGAATTAATCATTACTAGCAATTTAATGTCTTTATTGTCAGCATCTGCACTTTCTTTTTTCAATCTTGGTTTTTCTAAACAAGAGTGAATTTTCCTAACCGCGGCTTTTCCTGCGTTAATCGCGATATATATAAAAAGTGCTAAATGGTCTATCTATTTGCTAAGTTTCAACCTAATCTCTTCACCGATTTACGTGTAATTGAGTGACAAACATCCAAACATCTTCACAAACCTTCGCATTTATAATATTATTAGGATATGTGACCAATTTGTAAATAAATGTCATAACTATATTTACAAATTATAAGCCACTTATTGACAACGGTGTCATCAATCATTGGTCGTTAATTAACCATAACTAAGGCTTAATTATAAGCATTTTATCTTTCATCGTCAATTAATAACCGAAAATGTGTATTACTAAAAATAAACAACACAAGAAAATTATTTATCTACTCTGTGGTGCCGACTAACAGAGCTTTAAATATAGATTAGAAAATAATTATAGAGAGGTATTTAGGTAATAAACCCAATACATCATCTGTGGTTCGTACGGAAGCTTTATGTAGTAATTAATTGGTACTAAATATAGTGTTCGGTTAACCATTGATTTATTTTAACTAAGGGACGTTCACCTAAGTCTTTATCCCGATTTTATAGTTACGTCTTTAAATAGATATAATTCTTGGTTGGAATGCTCTTGAGTTACATCGGCCCGATCGATCACACTCGTGCGTGAACGTACAAGAATTAATTGTCATTTGTACTATCATTTATCTAAGTCGTAATCTGAATATATAAAAATTAATTATGTAATTAGGTTGATAGTAATCTATATTAATAATATTTTAAAGCTGTAGACGTTGTTTGTTTAGACGTTCCAATTTCTGCAACTATCAGCCAGAGTAGATTTTTCTTGCTCCTTTTATTGTGGAAGCATACAGAAAACATACGGAAGCGATGCAGTAATCATATACCTGGGCAACACAATGGGGAACAACTGGCAACAATGCACAAGGCCCGTAGCATTTACTACTTATACTGTCTAATCCGACCCTGGATGGTCCAATTGCCCATAAAAATATTAAGCTTCCGTACGTTTGTGACCGCAAAACTCAAAAAAAAGATCGGTGAATTGACTTGACATTTTTATACAACCTTGCATTTTTATATAAAAGTGTTTTTATATATTTTTATACTAAAATTCTAACGGAAACGGTATCTATAAATATCAGACTGAGCCACAGCGAAAAGTAGTGGGTTTAACAAGTACGTTATAGGGACGTAGTAGGCAGTTGGTATGACTAACTGCATACGTGACGTACTGGCGAGGTGACCCTTGGCCATTGCCCGAATACTGTGGGTTCAAACCCAACACGAGACAAAAAAAATTGTGATCCACAAATGGTTGTTCCAAGTGGAGTTCCTCGGGTTTAAATATTTGTAAAGTATTAGTACACAGTATTATAAGGTGAGAAAAACAAAACCTCCTTTTTTACATTTGTGGCCACCATTTTGGAAATTTATATAGCCTATGTTACTGCCATAATTCTGATGAATTCAACGACACCTCGTATGTCAAAAACCGTTCAGCCGTTTGGGCTGTTGGGCGTGCCAAAGAAATGGATATATAGACACATACATATATACGCTCGAAAAAAATTACCTTCCTTCTGACGCAGTCCGGTAAAAAGGAATACGGGCGTTTTCATAAAAGAAGGACATATAGGTGCGTACCTGTATATCCTTTTTAAAGACAAGTTACGTTTAGTGCGTACTAGAGCTGTACTCATTAATTAAAAATTTCACACAATCCTAACGCAATATGAATTAGATCGTTTAACACGTCAAGTAAGGCGGTATTTCACTTCTACAGATCGGCTCAATCAAACACAGCTTCAGTTCACGACTCGGCTAGTTTCTCATTAGTCACGTGTCAAGTGCGACCCGTTTTAATGATCAACACCATGATACATCAAAATTTGTTATGATGTGTGAAAAGACTTGTTTAATAGAGTACTGTTTTAATTAATGTCAAAACTGGTTATTGATAATTCATTATTGAACTGGTGTCGAACTGGTGTTGTGGTGTATTTTCTTAAGATAATTCTTTTGACCTGGACAAAAATGCACAACAACAATATGACTGCACAGATGTCGTAGTGGTTTAAATGGTCACCACGCCACTGTCACTGCGTCGAGTGTTGTGGGTTCGAATCTCGGACGGGACAAAAATTTGTGTATTGTTCCAAGTCTGGATGTTGCAATACAGGAATCATTCCTAACGGGGGTGTTGACCTAAAAATACTTTAAACGTTTATTTATGTATTATCACTACTAACTGCTTTGCAGAAGAGCTTGGGTTCGAACTTCGGATTCGATAAAGTGTTATTAGGATTCACTAGTAAGAAATTCTAAGTCGTAGCATAGAGTTAGAAGTAGTACCTCGTATACTTTTTATTCCGATATTCTAACGAGAACGATAAACTATCAATGTAAGAGTGAGCCACAGCCAAAAGTACTGAATTTAACCAGTACGTTATAGGTACGTTGTAGGCAGTCAGTAGGACTAACTATACAGTAGTGGACGGCTATAGACCTCCTCGTATCTTATTACGTGGGACCTAAGAGCTGGCGAAATGTGTTTTTTTATTCAACTAAATTGGCAAACGAGCATACCACCTGATGGGAAGTGGTCAACGTCGCCTATCACTTGCGCATTGCCGATCCTTTAGGAAACGAAGTGGGCAGGAGAAGAAGCGGGAAGTAGAAAAAAGGGTGAATGGGCCTCCGGCACAGTGTGTGTAATACATCTCTAACTCCAGTGAGACGTGAGAATATGCATATATGTATATATAAAGGATATAACTAATTCTTAAGCAATATTGACGCAACACTAAACATTAGCTAGCAATGCGTTACAAAGAAGAAAACGAACAATAAGTAGAAAATAACTCAGTAATATAAATATTACACATTCTGAGTACTGGAGGCGGTAAAAGTAAATACGCGTTGATCAAAATATATCGGTTCGTTGCTAAGAACGTAAATATAGGAATAAGAGCGAACGCAATGAGCGCTGAGAAATTGATTTTGTTTCCAACCGAGTGACTATGACATGCAAGTTATAAACGAAGAGAGATCTTACAAAAAGTAAATTTTAAAGCAGTAGTAGTGTAATGCTGTGAATGAGGTCTCGGATTCGATACTCGGGTCAGGACTCAAGATGTCGATATGCGGGTAGATAAGTACTTAGTTAGTTGGACGCGTGTTATCCGCATTTAGCCCCACAATTGGGCCATTGTACGTAAGTAACCGATGTGAAATATTGTTCGGTTACTCATACCACCTCAGCTCCATCCATAAAGATAATAGGGGACCGATGTACCGCAGTACCTCCTTCATCGTTTATGTTTAGAAGTTTCGCCCGTTGGTTGCACACGCTTTTACAATGTAGAAGCACGTGAGCCAGTGTAGATAAGTACTTATAACTTATTTCGTAGGTAAAAATCAGTGCCTTTGACTGGCTTATAATATAGTCTTGTGTTCGAGTACCAAAATCTATAGGACCAACCTCATTGCTTATGTTATAAATACGAGAGGAACGCTGTTATTTATTACGCTGTTATGGAAAAACCGGTAAACCGATTGATATGAAATTGAGTACAGAAATAGGTCATAAGCTGGTGTCGTACAATCAGTAACCTTGCCGCCAAGGTTCCATTTGGTTTTTCTGTCAAAACTTCTCAGTAGCATTCAGCATCTGACATTTATAGAAAGAGCACCTGGTTATAGAATATAGGCTCGCAATCTTTTGTGTGGAATCTTAAACGCATAGTTGGCTAAATGTGGATGTGATACACGTCTTCCAAATAGGTAAATAAATAATACATCTCTGTCTACTTTTTTGGTATATAGGCGTGAGACTATTTATGTCTGCAATTTTGTGCATTAGTATAGTGGTTAAGATATAATTATGTATAGTAGGTAATAAATTTAATAGCTCTTGATTACGTCAAAAGTCGTCGTCTCAAACTCAAATTCTTTCCAGACACATGCGTAGTGGTGTTTGTACACGACCCAAGGAACCGGCGCGGGCTTCATACGTGAATTACGTATGTCAGTCGTTTTACTCGGAAAAGATAAAATAAAATATTTAAGATAAAATCTATCTATTATTATCGCCATAAAATATAACATCATTAGCGACCAATAAATAAATATTTTTACTGCATTACTTTTTGAAAATGCTTATTATGCGTAATAGAATTAACGGAATTGAAAGTTATTATAACTAAGAAGGTACTCTTATATCGAATAACAGCGATATCTAAGACCGCTTGACCTTTGCAAGGCCTTAACAATGCAACAATTCTATTCAATAGCTATGTCACAAAAACAAAATAGAGACTACAAAAAACTTTCGAATATATACAAAACTTTTAATAAATTTCAATATTTTTTTAGGAATTTATTAAAATTTTGATTATAAACATTTTATCAATAACTTATCTTTACCCGCAGCCACGCTTCTATGGTTCAAGTGCATGATCCTAAGCTATAATACCAACCTCAAAGAAGCCATCAGCATCATGCATTTAAAAAGTAGCCTATGTCTACGATCCGACCTTTGAAATGTATAGTGTCTAAGCAAAAAAACATATCAATAATTTGGTACAGTAATGATAGAAGAACAAACTTACAAACACAATTCTCGCATTTAAAAACATAACGCTGATGGAATATTCTACATCATTCCATGATAGTTCTACGCAATAGATCGATTACCCCGATGTACGTAAACCGTCTAAATTCGTGCACTTAACCCGCTAACCGCTTATCACTCACGCCAGCAATCATTATGCAATTACAGTCGATGGTTTCGGCCGTGATCTTGATCTCGTTCCTATTCGATTACACTGTCAATGGCGATCACATGTCCGATTCGATCAATCGATTCTTATTGCTTATTTATCGGAACATTGTCTGCGTAGCATTGTTCGATGTTCGATGATAGTTTATCGATGTTTTGAAATATCTCGCTCGGTTCATCAATTGATTTCTGTATGACTATTACGTTAGCTTCTTAATGTAACTTTAAATTCAATTTGACGTATTTAATGCAGTTTATTGTATCGTCACTTTCTCTTTAGATATTTTTATTATTTATCTTTTGGAGTAGATTTCTGTGCAGTATTTGCTATATTGTTGTCCGATAGCTTCCTATTCCTGTTGTCGCCACGACCACTCCACCGCCTCTTGTGGATCTAATCCACACAAGACAAAAAAAATTGTAATTCGCAAATAATTGATCCAAGTCTGAATGCTATTTGTATCCGATGTTTGGTTACCTGAAACTCAGTGTCAGGAGAATTAAATATTTCAATGCAGAAATTAAATATACCAAATGTTGTAAACCACTCACGCAACCGCCAATTACTTTAGTTAGTGTCTTCAAAGTTACATTTGTTTTGATCTAACATCGCAAATGTTTGTACCAATACACCATGTGTAGTGCCAACATGTCAATCACAATTTCCACAAATAGTACATCAGAATTACCATCAATTAAAATAGATAAATATTAATGAAAGTAAGGATCTTCTGGCCGTGATCTTGTGTCTCTAATTTGCATTCTATTTGCTAGTTTTATGTTCATCTGTTTGTTTATAAGTACAATATGTTCTACTGTTGAGATCGTATTGTTATGCAAAAGTCTCTGTTTAAATTCACTCTAGACATATAGAGATGCAAATTTAATGGTAAGAGGAAATGCATCTATGTTTTAAACTCATGTCTAGAAGACTGACACAATTATCTCGACTATTGAATACGGTATTAGCATGAAGTTGGTTGAAACGTTTTATACCTCAATGTATTTATTAATACAGTATTAATGCTGTTCTTGAAGCAACATATCACGCTTTTATATATTCTAAATTTTACGTTTTTCATTCTCCATCTTAATCTAGGCTCTTGTCACAATTAATTGTATTACAAAATCTGTTGTAGCATTTTGCTAGACTAGGAATATATTTACATACATATATCGCCTTCATAAGTGATAGATGCATTTACGTCAATGTAAATACAAAACAAATAACCATCATTATCAGTGAAAGTAAACTTGGAGAGCCTACTTCTCCTCATGTTAACTCAGTTTATACTAAAAATAGGTTGTTCTGTATCTTGTCTAACTTTCCTTTAAATAATTAGACACTTTTATGCAGTCGATGCCTATTATCAAAATTTAATAAGTCCGGAATGCATTGCATCACCGCCAATTTTCTCAGAGTAGTGTTTCGTCAGTCATAAATATTCATACCGGTCTAATACCAACTGTTCCTATTTACATGACAACCATAGCTGTCTATCAAACGGTTATCACAATAGGCCACGTAGACGATAATACCGGCGAATGTCACTCTCGACAAGATGCTCTTGTAATCCGAGATTACAACCATCTCAAACTTACCAACGACCATGCAGCTAAGAAAGTAAAAATGCATTCAAATTTAAACTTTATTTCAAAAGCAGTTAAAGTTACAAATATTGATGCTGATGGTAAAACAACTTTGTACAAATCAGCATTAACTTGTAATTTGACGAACTGGCATTGAGTGGAGTGTCTGATATTTTTATTGGAGAAATTTGAAGATAGCAACTTATTCAATGTATGATGTAGGGAACTATTGTAAACATGCAGGTGTGGTATACCATTTATATACTTGTATTAAAATGTCTATTTGATAGTTGATCATTTACAGTTGTAAAAGAGGTAGTGGCTTTGTCATTTGTCAAGATCCGTTAAGCTGCTTCAGGGTATGACATTTGATGTTTGAGTCGCGTGATTATTCTTACTTACACGAGAATTCCTATACATTATTTTGAACTTACAGCTATCTGAATTTTTGGTGATGTAAATTAACTATTTCTTTTATAATGCTGCATCCGCACTGATATTATCCGGTATTAAGTTTCTTTTTCTAATTCAGCTCTGTCAATGAACTTTATAAATATTGAAGCCGACTACAACTTACTTACTTGAACTTGACTATCACGTATACACCCAGATTCAGAACAACTATCGTCGATTTGCACAATGCTCTTTATGTGATGTATTGAGGACCATTAAATATTCCACAGTCGTCACACATAAAGATAGATCTGTCACTGCTCCCGTTATAAATGTGAATGAAGTCTTACGCGACCTCAAAATCTGCTAATGTTAAGTAGATGTTAATGTTCTATTAGCAAACTTAGATGTAGCGCTACCAAAATCTCCTACACAACCAAAAACTACCGTATCACTAAAAGAATAAGGTCTATTACGCTAAAATAGTCCAACGGTTTAATATTTTATATCAGCATTTTCGTTTAGGCATTTGAATTAAACATTACAGTTCTAGATTTATGCTCGTATCGTGATCTGTCGGATGTCATTGATAAAATGTTTAGTCTATGCGAAAAATAGGCGTCTAAGCGTGAACATCCACATGCATAAACCTAACTTTATGTTATCGTGACTTTTAACAAAATCTCGGCTAAATTAAAACATAACGTTACGAGCTGGGTGTTCTTTGCGATACATGCAATGAGGGCTAAGTCGCTTGAATTCACCGCTAGAGGTCATAGTGGCTAGTAAAGTCTCTAGTCGGACATACTCTATAGTCATGTCAACAGTAGGTAACCATCTAAACCCTTAGTTCCTTAAGTGGTCCAGGTGTACCTCCAGGGGTCCACGGGAGACTTGACGGGGGTCTACATTAGCGTGACAAAATAATAGGGGTCCACAATTCGTAAACGGGTGTCCACGAAAATTTATTTGCTTTCGATAGTGAAAAACTAAAATGTTGCCTTGACTTTACATATCAATGAAGGCAGATAATATTTTAAGAAGCTCAGCGTTTGTTTACTCAATTTTGAAAGTGATCTATTAGAAAAAGAGTCTGGGTTCCTATGATCTAAACCGACAATTATTTCTGCGAAATACGGCTTCTGACAGCGACTGTGATAGATTTGCCAGGACCTTACTCGCAAGTGGCGCCGACTGGCGAGCACAAATTCCATAGGCCCCATTGCGTGTTCACCTTTAAGAATCTGAATTTATATTGAGGTGGCCTATATTTGTATCACGACACCTTACAGATAAGGTTATAGATTTGTTTGTTGTTATGGAAAACAGTGATTTCGTTACAACAAGGAATATTTCCGTTTAATGCCCACCATTCAAGAATATTTGAACATAAAATATTCTAGCTGCGTCAAGTGATTCACGTGACATCCCATTTGAACCGTAACCTTTTAACAATAAAACATAGATTATTAAAGTTTTGACAAGCGCCTGATTAAAGAACCATCCAGTGTGTAGCCTGGTCAGGTCGTTGATAATTATCATAGTAGACCGTGCTGTTTCAATAGCATCTACGTATCAGAAACCTTACATGATTTCTCATCGAAGAAAGAATTACAAAATTATAAAAAAAGAAAGCCTTGGATACGACTATAGATTATTTATTTTTGTTTATACGAAGAATATTTTTAATACAAACTAAGTCACTACCTTAATCTAAACAGCTGAAATTGATAAATCACTTTTCAGTGAACTATTGCTGCTATATAACCTGTCAAATCGCAAAAACCAGACAAAATTAAAAATCTATTGTTTCTGGTCACCGGTGTGTCGCTGCAACTCAATAGGTTTAAGAAAATAACATTTCAAACATACCGATAATGTATCAATCATAGGAGCCGCACTTACAAATAGTTGATTGAAATAACTAGAATTGTGCTGAAAGGCTATCGCTCTATCGCATAAGAACTAAACTTAACCAGTGAGATGTACTATCGACTTGAGCGACGGGTGACCATTTCAGAAAAATTTCGCCTACAATTTTGACCAGTTGAGTTTGTATCGCCTTAGAATCAGTAAACAAATGTAAAGTGTAAAAAAACTCAAACAAAAAAAAGGGGCGTGTCACGGGTGTTGGCCTGCTATGCGATTTTAACCTTAGGAGTGGTCAACCGTCGCTCAAATCGATAGGTCATAATATAGGGGTAATATATTTCGGCCCTTAGTGATACACAAGTGAGATATATACAATCTAATACAAATTACATACTTCTGGATATCTCCAAATGCACAGGCATAGTATACATCTGCTATGCATGGTACGTGGGGCCTAAAATATAGAAGACGAAATGCATCTTACGTCTTTTGTTTTAGGTTTTCTCCCGCGGACACTTAGGTTGTAGAATGAACTCCCTGCCGAGGTTTTCCCACAAAACTACAGTATAGGGTTCTTTGAAAAGGGTGTTAAAAGGTTTTTACAGGGTCGGCAACGCGCAAGTGGTGCATCTGGTGTTGCAGGCATCCATAGGCTACGGTGACCACTTACCATCAGGTGGCCGTATGAATGTTTGCCACTTTAGTAGTATGAAAAAAAAAGAGGTCGCACATAATGAGAGCTATTGCCGTCTACATTCCCAGGCTATACTGTTGCAGAGAATCGTGTCTCCTATCAATCAAATGTCACCAAACCACCTTGGTTTGTGATGGTAGCTAATTACCATCTCATTAACATATCCTTGTCTCGAAACGTATGGAAAATGACGTCATCACGGTCAATTGGTGTCAGGACGAGATCGCAAATCATACGATGGGACAAGAGCTTATTGAAAACCAAGGCAATGTCAAGAGGCACCCAAGCCATGAGTAAAGAGCGGATATTTCGACATTAGTTAGACATTAAAAATGTACTGCTGTGACTACAGAATTTTACGTGCTGGATAAATAGCTACATATCGTACTTCACAAAGTTGGTAACTTATGCAAAATAGTAATAGTAGCCTACTAAAGGCATACTTTTTAATTTTTGTTAAACTGTAAGAACCTGGTACTTGATTATAGAATTTCGTGGCACGTCGTTTAATTACGGCCAGCTTTGAAATATTAGCTTTGCTTTTGCAAATTGAATAGTCAAGACATATGTAAAATGATCATAAAATTGGTCTTGAAGACCAAAATAACCAAAGCAATCAATGTATATTAGACATGACTAATGTCGATTTCGTGTACGAGTTATAAACAGCCATTACTTTTTTTAAAGTGTTTTCTCTTTCTAGTACTTTATGACTTTACAATTGAACACAAAGTACACCCAGACTCGGAATAATAATTTTGGTACATAAATAATTGCTTCGTATGGGATTCGAACTCACAATACTAAGCACGCCGGCAACTTTTGAGGCGCCCGATTACCCACTGCGCAATCCGTGCAACCAATAGATCGATCAGACTTTAAACAGGTATATTTATTATATATTCATATAAAATAAATCAATTGAAGTTCCTTAATCGATATTATAAGTAGTCGTGAACGATGAATCAAATTCCTTACCAAGCAGAAACACTTGGACCACACTAACCTACATAGCCCTACCAACCCAGAGGCGCCGGTTGACGCCATCAGATAATAAACCCATAAAAAACATTAAATAGGCCATAGAACACACACGATACCAATTGAACAATATTAAGGTGATCCTATGGAAATTCACAGACAATTGACTATATTAGGCGATGACATGTACGATCCTAATGATAATCGGCGTTAGACCGTTTATGCGTCTTGATTTAAACAAAGGGTCGCGTAAGATTGATCGTCATCAACGAGCTAATTTACAGAGCAGTAAGCACTCCGGCTATGGGATCAATTGGTTCATCATCAGCAATAACTTCTCAAGCTTATTTGGCAATAAACGTCTTGGGGAATTTCAGAAACTTAATAAAGACGGCGCCAGATGGCTGGGAAGTACGACTACGAGTTGGAAAGTCCTGAAATGATACCTACAACAAATTGAAATATTTGGGAAGTACGTACTTTTTGAGTATTGTTTATGATATTTTATCACGTGTCTACTAAAATCTTGATGAAATATCCACAGAGTAGTAAAATTATTAGGTTTGTTTAGTGTTTCTAAATTCAAATTGCGTAAGTATATTTTAGAATATGGCAAACCTTTCATCTTCGTTGTATAAAGACAGACGTATTACAATGACATTTCGTTGGGTATGGCTAAGTTCGTTGAGTAAGGTCCAACCTAAAAAGGGGTGAGCGTTGCGGTCTACCTTGCACATACCACACTTCCAAACTCTATGCTGCTTCTGAGAAATTCCTGACAAGAAAACCTTATTACCCTCATCTGGCATCGAACCCGAGACCTTATAATGCACAGCAGTGGCATTCACTACCGCTGCGCTACCAAGTCCTGAGGGAGTAATCCCGCGTGAGATGGCCATATAATCAGAGAGGGTATTAGTTTAAACAGGAGCAGTTCTAAAAGGCAAATAATTTCATCCATTTTAAAAATGCCTAATATGTTCCTATGAAGAGTGTTACTAGACTCCTTGAGGAACCACTAGCGTAGCATAACCAATGTTTGCTAGAAATCAGTTAAAGCATAAAATGAAACTGCAATGGAACCTTACTAAACTATGCTAACTAAACATAACTCACGAATTGTACGAAGGTGTGTCTTCTACAAAGGCATGAAAACATATGTATAGACATAACGCTAATATAGCTAGCTACAATCCCTGCCTTTCTTTTAGATGCTATATACCCGTGAGTCTAATAAACTCATACATTTAGCAACGTAACAGACTATTCTTATCCGGCCACACGCGATGTAATTAATTTCTTTCGTATCATGCTTACACGCAATTCTGAAGTGTTAATCATCTTATACGAACTTAACGTATCAATTAAAACGGACAAGATGATTATCAGAAAGCATTCCAATTTGAGTGTCATGTAGCCAGACACTTTTTTGAAATGAAAATCTTATATAATAACTTTTGATTGTTATGAGAACACTTGATTATCGCTTTCGTTCGCTTGGATTACAGTTGCCATCCAACGATTTGTAGGCGGATCACAGTATGCATCTTAATGCCAGTTCTACAGAATAGAATGATTCGTGCCTCAGATTTACATTGTACTCCAAAACTTCATAAATATGCGTTCAATGGTTCTTGTTTAAAACTCAAATAAATTCAAATCTAATTATGATAATATTAGCCCTGTATTAAACTGTCCCACTGCTGGACACGGGCCCCTTCTCAGTGTGAGAAGGATCAGGCCATAGTCCACCACGCTGGCCCGGTGCGGGTTGGCAGACTGCACATATCTTCGAGAACATTATGGAGAACTCTTAGACATACAGGTTTCCTTACGATGTTTTCCTTCGCCGTTAAAGCATGCGATAATTAACTATTTAATACACATTTAATAATACATACCTTCGAAAAGTCAGAGATGCGCGCCTTGGGTTCGAACTCGAGACCTCTGCGTGGCAGTCCAACGGTTTCCCGCTAGGCTATCGCTGCTACAAATCTAATTAAGAGACATGAAAAAAAGAAAAGATTATTTCTAACCGATGATTCTTTAACCTTTATATATTATTGTAGAATGTATATATATATATATATATATGTACTGTTTAGGAAACGCTGGGGCTCACCTATCCTTGATGGACATATGCCCCTAAATAAATAAAGAGGGAAAAAGGCATGAAAAAACTTTCTAGGGTTTATTTTTCTTCAGCTACGTTAAAGTTGTATAATAGTATATATGTAAGAAAAGTATGTGGTGGTGAGTATGGAGTACTGAAGACGAGAATATCGGCGCCACAATGTACGTTTAGTGCCGTGCTCGGAGATTTGATATTAATATATAAGGAGAATAACGGGAATCCCAAAAATATTTTATTATTATATCTTATAGGGATGTTGACCCTGCAAAAACAAATTTGGTAGGATACCAGATACAAAGTCGTATGTCTACGGTTACACGAATATTACACATTGAAATTGAACTACTTTAACTCATTAATTAGCCGGAACCCAAATGGAAGAGGCGTCGTGTCTGGATATTAGATTTTGAGCGTTAGTCGATCGATTAAACGAATTTATCGCGGTTTATTTTAATTACAATTTAAGTAATTGTATATTATTTTAAGTGATTTATAATGTGTTCAATAAGACTGTGATCTATATTATTAAATACTATTCGATATCAGTATACTTTTTGATAATTCAAAAATGTGTATCCGGCGATCGATCTTAAGACCCCGGCTGGGCAGTCCAAAGGTCTCCTTAAATTCTTTAAGCATTGAAAATCAATGAATACGTCAAGGAAATATCTCAATGGTTTCAAAGTCGATACAATAAACTAACGTAAATAGTGAACAGAGCTGATATTTATAGTCCATATAAGTGAGATCAAAGCGGTGATGTCGGCGGTACATCAAAGCGACAAGTGGCACTATCTGCCGTCACGTCTGTACCGCGCGACTATGTGAGCTGTTCGACATAACACAGTGACAGACTTACACTCGGATGACTTTACTTGGAGAAAGTGTTAAACGTTTATAAGTATAGAGAACAAAGGAATACGGACATAAAGTAGTTGTAACATACTGAAATTTTATCTGGATGGCGATTTAAAATGGTGGTCGTGCGTTGCTCGGAAGTAGCTTCTCATAGGCTCAACATTTTGCCTAAACCTAGCAACTAACATAAATGTAAATTCAGTAAATTTTGTAAATTTACTAACTTTGACGTTCATAAGTGTGACTTTGGGACCTAAATAAATAAATCATTTTTGGCTTTGACTTTGACTTTAATATGTCTGCGGAGAAGATAAAAAGTCAGTAGGTAAATGTTGTACCTATTATTAAATACAAACAAAATATTCTTGTATCCACAACATGACAATTTCCAAATTGTTCTATCGTTGTTTTGAATTCCATACGAAACAAAAATTGTGTGCACGCGTCAATGGTTGTTCTGAGTCTGGGTGAAGTTTACAACTGTCGTTGTAGTTATTCAAATTCCCCGCGATTCAGCAATTGCTAGTGTAAAATCAAAATCATTAGATGCAAGTATCTAATGATTAAAAACTATTGCCATTTACGTAACATAACTTCGGACAAAATTTGATATACTGCTACATCTAGAAATGCATTCGGTATATTACGGCGAGGAAGCAAATCTCAACTAATTGTGACCTAAAACTAAGTTGGCGAAGTAATCTATTTCGCTAGCCTATTTATCAACCTGAAAGTTATATATGAGTAGTTTTTATGATGTCATCAATATATATATCAGACCAGACAACACTGACGTCATAAGGAAAATGTCGTATCTGCTATAAAAATTATATTTTATATAATCATTTTTTACTGATTCCAAATAGGTACGTAAATAACTAAATTACGAAAAATTTTAGATAGGTACTCTTTTGTCAGTAGAATAGACTTAAGACCACTAAAGTTTGTAGAAAACGAGAGGCTAAATTCTTAAATAACTACGTCTCACTTCACTGTTAAAGGATGATATTCTACACCGCACATCAGCTTGTAAGTGTAAGTGCGCACTTTAAGCTCTTAGCCCCGTAATAAGAAACATTCATTTCTGCTCGTCTCACCGAATAACGCCCTGAATACCCAGGTATAGCTATAAAAGTACAACTAAACTGCAGGCAAATTTAAACTCTGTGTATAATAATCGTAAAGTCTAAGTTAACTTGTAAGCGATTTCAGTGATATAAATCTATAAAATTGAGAAGGAAGTGCTTGTCTAGGCAAACTCATAAAGTTAGGAACATGTCGTAAAATGGTATCTTAAATATTGAATTTCCTGTAAGACCCGAGTTGTAATTACGTTTCCTGTCTGCCGTTTCGTCAAAATTACTTGATCCTGGTGCAAAAATCTAGCTTTATTAAAATTTACCCTTGTGGGAAACATTAGGTGAGTTAGTCCAAGAGCATTTTTTTTAGAAGAATCTTTGATCTCCTCATATTGTTATTCGTGACGAAATCGATTTACAATTACGAATACCGCAGTAATATAATTTTTAATATTAGGATTTTTTCTGTTTTGTGCGAAAATGTGCCCGATATACGGCAATAAGTTTGCCCACCATTACATGGTTCTAAATCATACCTAGCAAACTATATATTACTAAAACACAACTCTGCTTACCCTGTTTGGTATATACATACAATCGTGAGTACATTACACATACATGCAAAATATTTCAATAATTATACTTAGCGGACAGAGCTGGCTGCCATTCTTTCTAATATTTCAGTAGCTCTTTACAATTTCCTTCACCTGGACTCATTGCAATAAATCTTGCATGAATTCAAGGTCTAGCAAATATAACGGTCACAAAAACAACCAACAACTCGCTGTCAAAAATTAAAACATTATTTTACATCTTATTTAAAAATTACATGAACAATATATTTAGGATGCGTTCTCACCTAGAAAATCTGTTATTTTGTGAAGGCAGTAATAAATATATCAATAAATTAACATCAACATTTTAACTTGTACATACATACTTTGGACTTTGGTTTAACTTGTAGTATTATTGTAATCAAGCAAGACTTTGAGTACTTATACCTCATGCAGCTAAAAAGCAAAGCAATAAGCACTAAAGATACCATCTTTATGAATAACAACAGTGTTACAAGAAATAATAATCTAAATATACGAAGAAATTGACAAAAAGTCCATCATAATAAAAAGACTCGAGAATTAGAAAGGCGAGCTTCAGTTCGCCTTACGGTTCGCCTATTCGGTAGAATAAACTAATTTCAGAAATGCACAATTGAACATTTAATTTTTAATATAAACGAAAAAAGTGGTGATCTATAACAAAGAGTATACTTAATATTGTCTTCTGTTTACGCGAATGTTATTCATTGAAATTAAACTACTATATACGGAATTCTAAAGTGTCAAATAAACAACGCGATAAAATCCGTATATAGTAGTTTAATTTCATAAGAGTATGCTTGTTTTTAAAAAACATTAAACTTGCAACAACTGTACATGGATTAATCTTACCGGCAAAATATTTCCCTCATTACACACACACCTTAAGCCGCGAAATTATTCTTGAACTACAATAATAAACAGTCTTATTAAAAAACAGATACATTTCATTGCACTGCACGAGATCACAACTAACCTAGTTGGCAGACATAGCCGTGTCACAATTTATAGAATACAGCGATATATTATCGTTTCCCACGCGCTGTAAACACAAGCGCAATCACGTAACTGATTCCACTTTTTCTTGAAAATAAGATGAGTTTCCGGAAAATACTTTTTGGTGCATAATCACTTTACTCTTATCAAGGTCAGATACGTATTTGCGGTGCATCTGTTTAGCATTAGCAGTTTTGTACCAAGGCTACGGCTGATGAATGTGTCCTATTTCTATTTTACCTAAGTTTTATTCGTGTGCATTAAAATAGATGCACACGTTAGTTGACTATGTAGACCGCCCAATGCTCCAAACGAATGAAATAGATATAACATTAGTTCCTCAATTTATTTCACATGCTGATCAAAATTAAGTAGGTATTAATGAGTAAGTTATGGGCTACAGCCATTCCAAGTTGCAATGTCAAATGCAAATCACTCTAAAATATTTCATTTATATCATTCATATAATCTTAGCAGACAAATAATCAAAACTGCTTGCGCTATCATTGGATCATCAAATCCACCTTCATATTTAACGCAAATAAACAAATACTTCTGGCATCTTGCAGTTCTAAATAGTGTAAATAAATACACAATAGTGTAGTGAATACCGAGAACCTACCTCACAATAGAAACCAAACTAATCCGAGTTTCCCCGGCACTAGACGAAAGCTCGGCGCTGGGCGAGCGCCAACGAGCTGAACTTGGCTACGGCTTATTTATATTAATTAATAGCTCGTACGTGATGGCATCTGACGGTCAACAATATTACAGGAATTTGTGTAAATTGACCAATTTGCAATACAGCCAAAGTAATACAGAGTTCATGTTGAACACAGCGAGTAATTGTGTATATATTTAAATAAAACTAGTCGTTGACCCGCTATTATATTTTTGCTTTTAATAACGTAGTCTGCTTCTTAAATAAACAGACACGAAGTAGTTCAGATTTCAAACAGTCTCCTCACACAATTACATCAAAGATCGGTTTACCAGTCTCTCCCCGGTTATCCAGTCCGTTATTTAGCTCATGTGGTGGTGGTTCAGCCCTCTTTGTTTTCTTCCTCCACTTGCTGCCCTATCCTTGATGTATCTCTACACGCCTCTGCGCAACATCTATTCACGAGGTCTAGGATCTTTCAAGTTTCATATCTTACTTGCAGTGCCTGAGATTGGAGCGTTAAAACAAACATAATCTTCAGCTTCATAATTTATATAAATTATTACACTTGAATTTAGAATAATATTTTCAAATACAGCTTTTCTATTTGCAGATCTTGCTTTTAAACCATAAACAACTTAAAATTCAAGACAGGTATGATATCTAGTGCTTTTAAAACACATCTCCTGTTATCCCTGATATACGGCCACATATTGACGTATGGAAACCATTTTAAAATTATTTGCAGAAAGTCTAAAGCATAACTGGGCATCCGTCTGCTTGGTGATAACAGAGCATGATTAATGCACGCCCGCGCTAAATACAAAGCACTCAGACTGTGAGATATCTCTAGATCTAGTTAGATGTAGGTGCACGTCATACTGTCTAGACGGCTGGTCCGTATAGTCGGAATAAACCTGACCCGTAGGCATTAGGCTGCTCGTACTCTTGCGAATTTTTGACGAATATTTTCTTATATATAAATCATGAATAGTCATACATATTTTTCGTATCTCCTTCTAAATGCATACGCAAAGATGTATTTATTTTCCTTTAATAAATACATCTTTATCGTCTTTAAGTCTTGCCCTGCAAATGAATGAAAACTTTGCTCTACTTCTACGTTACATTTACGTCTTCCTAAACATGTAAGTCTTTTTATTACTTTATTAGCTCTTAAAGTGTGTAAAAGGCTTGAGTTTACCACTTAACTACGCGCGAACTTTTGAACTACGAAACTTTCTGCAAGAAAGCGAAATATTGTGTCTAGGTGTTTCTTTCCCTTCGCCACGCATAGAAAGCCATTGCTTTGGCTCTCTGCTTGCTTTACTAGTAGGTAGTTAACTCAATATTTGCTTATTGCAGCCATACACTTATAAGGATTATAATATTTTAGTAAATTCGTTTCAATTGCGAAGACGTTCAGTCTCACGTGTGACTTTGGCCTCGACCGCACCGAATCATATGTAATAATAAACATAGTATTGTGATTATCACATTTACCTCACGATTTTAAATAAACAAGTGTAGACATCTTGTGTATCAAAAAAAATATCGCGAGATCTTCTAAAAAGCATGCATGAGTAATTCGCGAGTCGCGACGATTCACAGATCTTCACTAAAATACATTACATGACGTCTCGTTCTACCACTGGCATAAGTGAGCGTTTGCGATTACTGATGGTAAAACTAGAATAATGGATTGGGCAAAGTACTCGGATGTTTCTTTTTCAGAATTGTCAATAGCATGCCAGAATCTTATATATCGGCACCTCTTTACAGGAAGGGTAATACACATCTCGTGTCACGTAAAACCGTTAGGTCTAGCTGCCACTATACTTATGATAGTTGTTAGACTTGTTAGAGAGATTTAGTACTTACAAAACCAATAAGCAATATACCAAAACCAGTAGACGGACTTCCAAACTTAGCAATATCCTAGCAAACTACATTACTAGGTACTATGAAAATTTTGATACGTGCGAATCACATAGGGTAAAAATGACCTCAGTACAAGTGCAATGTTCTCCAACGTGTAGCTGGCCTATGCGAATGTAGAAATAAGCTCGTTTCATATCACACGGCGCACACAGGAATTAAACTGTCAAAACAAGGAAACGTTCAAATTGATGGACATTTTGTGCCGCCCATATCGCGCGGTGAAAATCAATAATTTCACATTACGCGTGAAATAAATCGCATAAACTTCCCTAAACGTCGCATCCGACGTTAATGCGCACTTTGTCTTTGTGATCGTATTCGCGCGTTTCGAAATATAAATATGTTTATTTTTTTTAATAGAGTCATTCGTTTTCTGTGGAAAATAACATTGGACATTTTAATCTGCCAATAATCAGATTTTAAATGTTAACACAGATGTTAATGTGGTCGCCCTTTTTGTTTACTTTTAATGATACACATGTGTTAGATGACGACCTAGAAATGAGATCGATTTTATTTTTAATTCCATTTGCTCTGATGTAGCGTAAGCGTAATTTTATGCGTAACTAACGATTGTGAAGTTCCGGGTTTGAACACCGAATAAAGGAGTGTTTTAGTGAGGAAATTCTCAATGACTCTGATGTCTGGATCTGCACTGAATAGTTAATGACAGGTGCACTATATATTACGAAGGACCTAAACAGTTTGCAAACTGAGGATGTGAAACATACTATATTGATTACAATAATGAACTTTGATAAGCCTATAGTACAATTTGTTTAAATTTTATGAAGGTTTTATCACATACATTCCATTAATATTTTTTTATTTATTTTATATTCTCAAAAATCTTATTATCTACTCTTCGAAAACGAGTCGAATCAGGGCTAACAATAATGACGATAGATTAAACCGAAAGTGTTCTCGAAACATTTGTGGATTCACTTTGATGTCTCCGTTTCACACGAATTTCTTTCTCAGAAATCGTTTGGCGAAACATTTTCTTTGAGTACTGGAATGTCAAGTGAAATTAGATTGAGCTAGTGAATAAAAATAAAAGAAATTTTATTATTTTGTATCTAATTTCCCTGTAAAAGATTATCGAAGATTTTGTAAATATACCGAATAAATATGTATAACCAGATTCTTCGGCTCTAGAAGATTGAATATAAAACAGAATGTAATATTTACTAGAGGTTTTTACATAGCAACATTATGACCATGTCAGTTACTTTCATTTTAAATACTATATAAGTAAAGCATACGGCAAGCCTAATGGTGACTAAACCTAATAATATAATAGAATTATGCGTTGCCGAGTCGGCCAAAACGAAATGCCCTCTGCACTGACACCATTACTAATAGGCAAGAGTTACATTTCACGCTCTAAGACACAGCTTTTCCGTAAGAAGCTCTAAAATCTTTATTCACTGAGGGAACGCAACACAAGAATGTTTCCCGTAGTCTTCTTTGCAGTCTGGTAACTGCTAAGCTTGGGATAATTTGTAACTGTATTATTTAAAATACAAAATACTAATTGTACTTTTAGCTAATAGGTCAAAGATCAGATTTTTATCTTAATACTAGATTTTGTCAATAAATTACTTTCTCTCAGGATCCTTTGGGAACAGCACCTATTTTCTTAATGAAATACCTACCCTATGTCATTTTCTGTTTCCCTGACAACGTGCGAAATTTCATGATGATCAGTCCAGTAGTTAAGTCGTGAAAGCATAACCAAGAAACTCACATTCGCATTTATAATATTAGTTATGATTTTAGCATAGCTGCCGTCATCCGTATTGTACTAGATCAATTTTTATATCTAAAAAGTATGTATGCGTCAGAGAAATGCCTGTCTATCAAAATCGTTTTCTATAATGTTTTTGAACACTTAGTAATGAATGATCTGCATTTTATCTCACGTCTAGAGCTATGAGGTGGTAATAGCAGACTGTGTGTGCTGTGTGGGTTTTCTGTAAAATATATTAGACAAACTCTTATAAAGCGCATAGAATTTTAAATTTATTATTTATATTTTTGAATGTGTGGTTGAACGTGTGGCATATTCAAGCATATGAAATATTACTTAAACCAGTATTAAAAAGAATTAATTTCATAGGCGTAGACAAAAGTTACAGGTTTTCGTTTGCCACGATCCTGTCATATCTACTATTGCTTTACTTATTCTTATCATTTTCTTTAGGCACATTGCGTTGGTTAGCCCTTTCCCAAAATATCTATAGGTCTGAGAATGTTCGCGTAATGTTGATTAACCTAAAATTCAAGATTAGTCTTTTTAATTTTCAAATAGGTGTTCTACTTATATTTTAATTTAATTCGCCCATCGTCGCGTCGTACGGACGTCGACACTCGATATCCAGATACAATGCTTTTATGATCATGTTTAATATGGTTACGCTAGGTCATTCTGTTTACACCTATATGAACTGACCATAAATTGGTGTTTCGTGTTTTGTTTTTTGTTTGTTTTATTTTACGCTAGGCTAGGTTAATAATAGGCTTATATTTTACATATCAGAGTCAAGAGTCAACCAAAGATCATGTCATGAACACATACATACCATACGTAACATTATTGGCGTGTTAAACATGTACTCGCCGCGGCCTAGATTTTATTATATTTCTTTCCGAGAAAGAACCAATTCCAAAAAATAGTTTTCGACATGTTCATAACATTAATAATAATCGACATAAACCAGTGATACTCATAAAAGTTACGAAGTATTAAACGTATCTTATCGATAATATCTGTGTCCTTCAAGTCGTCCAAAAACTCACATAGAAGTATCATTATCCACTCAACATTATGCCAATACATTTATGTACAACTTATAAGTAGGAAAGTTGGCATTACGTCTTGAATAATGAACTGAAAACATGCTGTTTAACCTAATATATAATACTGCTTATTTCTATCGAGCTGCTGTAAAAAGAGCGTGAGAAAACATAATAAATTTTTCTATTATCTTTTTAAAAATGATGATTTAAACAAGATCCGTATTGGCCAGCTTTATTCGCCGATAAATATTTTAAGAAAAATAATTTATTCGATTGATATATGTAATAGTGGAATCTGATTGTTTACAACGTGTTAAAAAATACACAACTTTATGCGCGTAATACATTTTTCATGTAGGCGTCCGTTGACATTAGTGTCTTTATACATTGAATTTAAATGGAATCAATTTCTCATTGTTGAGAATATATTTCTGTTTAAAAGCATTTTATGGTGATGAAAACTAAAACTGAAGTAAGTGTGAATAACACTTGAGTTCAGGCGATCCCGTCAGATTATATCAAAGGAAATGAATATAACAAAGTATATACTATTATTTACCTGGGCCGTAAATAAACTACATGGAAATAAATATGCGTATATAATATATACATATAATATAATAATATACCTACCAGTAATTAAAATAGTTCATAACAACATTTTTATTTTAAATTCTCTGCGTTTTATATTCCAGGTCAGCGGAATTCACGTTACACATTTTAAACAAAGACCGGTCGCGTTACTATTAAAATACGAGTTTGAAAATTTTATTTCACGGCAATCAATGAAATTATGCTATCCTATTTGGTATCGCAAAGGAACTTTTTTATTTTTAGATTTCAGTAGCGATTCCAAAACATGCCATGATGCTGAAACATACAAACTACATAGTAATTCCTGTAAATTCAGATATTGCGGTTTTCTAAGGCTTAGAATATATAAAACCTTACAGTCGTACTAGGTAGAACGCAAATAATAGAGGGTTGAAGTCATGACCCTCACCAATAAGGGATAGAGGAAAAGAAGAACATCAGGCTTATTGGTCGTTAAGCACGAATCTGTTCATACGAATTGTGTCGATTAGCACACATCCAAATAATTTGAGTGCGAAACGAACGATCTGAGAAAGAAGGAGTGTGGATCGAGACATAAATTTTTGTTTTAACAAAAATTTTGGAATTCCTGCGTACCGACCAATAAGCCGAACATCACCGATCCCTAAAAATGAGGCGAAAGTCTCTTACAATGTACTTTTGATCTAAAGGAGACATACAGATCTGACAACGATCGCTTAGTTTTATTAAAACAAGCCCTAGAACCCTCTAGGGCTTGTTTTAATAAAGTCTTTGGGTACTGAATACTTCTGCCTATTAACTTCAACCTACTTTTGTGAATAGACCTCTTGCGACGCCTACCTAGAAATGTGCTATTTTCATAAACTAAATAAATATTTTGACGCAACAAACTGGCGATGAAATTATGAAATGTAATGGTGTTTGTTTAATTATTTAATATCAACTAATGTAAAGAGGAAATTGTTTGTGGTTGTCCTTTCTACACGTTGAAATAGAATATTGCAAATATCATTCGTATAAGTGTTGTAGCAGATATTAGGAGCGGCTTATGTCTGTGAAATGGTACTTAGACAATATTTTTATTCAACCAAGGAGGCCATCGTTTGTTGGTCCACTTAATGGTAATTGACAATTACCGTAGTCTTTGGGCAGTTGCCAATAGTATCAGTCACACGTTACCTTCTCTTCAAAGAAGAAAACGCTATCCTGCCATAGAAAAATAACAAAATTGCTGCTTCCCAGCTGTCAGCAGTGCGCCTCTTTAGAAACCCCAGGATTCTATTCCCTCAGGAACAGAGCCATTGCAATTTTATTGTTATTCTTATTAATTGATACATATACAGTGTGCCCGGTAATTAATGGATAACCTTAAAATATCTTATAGTAGAACTGAAGGCCGTTCAGAAAAATGAAAAAGGAAATAATAAAAATATAAAAAAATATATATAATAAAAAGTGCAAGCTATATTAGCATAGCATACGTTTGACTGTCTATCTATTAGCATAATTAGTGTTTAATACTAAAACAACAAAAAACCGATGGATTTCATTCATTTAAGGTCGTAGTATACAAGAAAGTTATACATGGTAATTAAAAAAAACACACATATCTCAGGTAGTAATTAAGATAGATTTTTTTCATTTTTTTTTCTGAACGGCCATCAATTCCGCTATAAGACATTTCCAGGTTATCCATTAATTACCGGACAACCTGTGTATACGGGGTTTAATAAAATATAAACATAAGCTTAACCATTTTTGTTAGACTACTTTTTACAAACATTTACAATTTTCCTAAACTTATTAACAAGATTAAAATTGCACAACACAGCAGTGTCTTCATTGGTTACGCCCATGCTTTCTTTAGCTACCGAGTGTAGTTTTTAATCTTATTCGTGCGATTAGAGCAATTAATTTTTATGTTTGTATATCTGGTATGAAGTCAAAGGCAAAGTCAAAAATCTTTATTTCCATAAAAATGTACAAATAACTCTTGGACACGTCAATTAACTGATATATTAATTAAAATATAATAATAAAATAAATAAATAATCATATAATTAATACTAAATGCCGTAACCAAACTGAGGCATAGGTAAAAGGTTATTAATAGTATTTTCCAAGTAACTCTGTATAGCCGTACAATGACTGCGCCGATGGCCAAGTGGGATTAGTTGTCGCCTCTCTTCTGCCACTGCAGCAAGTGTTGTGGGTTCGATGCCCATACGGAACAAAAATATTGTGTGATCCAAAAATAGTTGTTCCAAGTCTTGGTGCTCTTTGTGTCCGTTGTTTAAATGTTTGTAAACTTGCCCGCGATATAGGAATTATTCCCAGTGCGAGAGATGTATTTTGTAAAAATAAAATTGTACCTGTTATTCAGCAGTATATAGACAGACTACAGATAGCTTTCACTACATTGTTCCTGTATGTACAACGATATATGGATAGCCATCTATGACATCGAAAATCATACATCTGTCCCTTATAGGTTAAACTAATAGGCATATCTTTACTAATATACTACATAGCTTTTGCCTGCTTCGGTCGCGTAAAAGTATTGTTTTTTATAAAAGGTGATATTACAGCTTACTATTGGTGAAAGAATTTTTCGGAAAATCGGTTGAGTAGTTATTGAGTTAAATCCTTACAAACAAACAATCAATTCTTTCCTCTGTATAATATTAGTATAAACGACGTTACATATATTTTTGTTACATCGTTATAATATAATAATATTAGTTTTTCTTCTATGACTTCATTATGTGTCTACCCGCCAACGGCGAATAGTATACAAGGACTAATGAACAAGGGTTCTAATCAAACAAGCAGTGTAACTCCGAACTTCTAACGTATGTTACTCAAATATACATTTCTAATGAACTCGTGTACACCTATATGAATTCTGATTGTTATGCAGAACTAGTTTGTGTCCGCGGTTTCGCATGACTGTTATTGGGAGATCCGTTTCTGCGTTAATCCTACGGTAACGCATACTGGGATAAAAAGTTAATTGCGTTGTGTTAATCCATGGTTAAACATGGTGTATCTATATAAACTCTAATTGTTATGCAGAACTAGTTAGTGTCCGCGGTTTCGCATAACTGTTATTGGGAGATTCGTTTCTGCGTTAATCCTACGAACGCATACTGGGATAAAAGTCCATTGCGTTGTATTAATCCATGGTTAAACATAGTGTATCTATATAAACTCTAATTGTTATGCAGAACTAGTTTGGGTCCGCGGTTTCACATGACTGTTATTGGGAGATCCGTTTCTGCGTTAATGCTACGGTAACTTATACTGGGATAAAAAGTTCAGTGTATATGTTCATCAGACATGGTCTATCATTTTGCCAAGTTTCATCCAAATCGTCTCTTGCTATTCATCAATTATATTCACTTATAAAGTTGCTCCTTGTTGCTATTTCTATCATATACGATAATTTTCTTGTCGGTAAATTATTCTAAATTCAGTCATTGATCTCGTTACGTAAGCAAATTAGCCACAGTACAAGTAGTTTTACTATCTGGTAACTTCGTAACATGGACACGAGTGAACTTAGGAACTAGTTAGGAAACGATAATAGATTCGCCAAATATTACACTGACAATACAAAAATATTAGCAAACAAAATGACATAGTACAATTAAGACAACTTTAAAAAATATATAACATTTTACTTTCCCGCCGAAAAATATGCGCAGTAAATCAAATCTTCAAACTCGAATAGTATTTAATATCCCCAGTTAATCCCAACCAACAACTTAAACCCTCTGGTTGTAACCACTTCACATTTGTCACAAGGATTTAGTCTCAATCTTCAATAATATATCACGTTTCTAACTAGGAAAAGAATGTGCCACAATAAGAACAATGATCAAATAAACCGTCGTTTTTATCCTTCATCCAGAGCTCAGCAGTAAGTCGACGTGAATGATGATCGCGCACATTTGTCACGTGTGGTGATGTACGCTGACTATCCGCTCCCGACATTATCCGCCCACTACTACACTAGCCAGTTTACTGAACCTAATGTCGGGACTTTTATTCAGGGGAAAATCTCGATTGTTGTTGTCATGAGATGAATGCAACCCTGCATAATGAATGCATCTCGAACCATCGATGGTACAGAACCTGCCTTGTCTGATATTTGTCTCTTTTCTTCTTCTATTGCTACTAGCCCGCAGCTTTTAATGTTGGCCCCGACCGAGTAAGCACATTAAAGCCAAATTAAAAATTATTTAATAATTTAGGTCACAAAGCAAATTTGAATCGCAGCACTTTATATATGGATATGTTTAGGCAGTAGTTCATAAAGAGGATAGGATATTTCAGGCGAAAATAAAATTGGTGTTTAAAAGTGCCGTCTTCGAGATCACACTCGCAAAAATGTGGATTGTCTCTGACAATCCACATCTTCTTCCTTTAGTATTGCTTTTTTCAATCTAATAGAAGACAGCCATGTCCGAAGTTGTGCAATTTTGGACACCAGAATCCTTGCCTTAAAACCTAAATGGTTTCTTTTTTCCAAATACACACATAATGCATTACTTTCAGTAGCCACTTTCATCAAGCTGAGTGTGGTGTTAAATATTTTGTTGTTACTGATATGACACAGAGTTTATAAACAAACCTAGTCTCAATACACCACGTTATTTGGCTATCCTACCGGCTTTGCACACGATTTGCGCCATAAAATAGCAAGTGAAGTGATGATCTATCACACGATGAAAATATGTGACAATACTGTTCTATGTTTGAACACATAACCCTCAAAGCAACCATGCACTGCCAAAATATATTGTGTAATCAATCGAAATAGCTACTCGTACAATAGGGCCAGAATCAGTTAAACTTGGGAGAGGTATTTTGTATATTACATATATTGATAACATATAAAAAAAACAAACATAATACCTGTAGGTACTCCAAAGAATTAAGCAAGAATGTGTTCAAAGTCAAAGCCAAAAATCATTTATGCATTTAGGTCACAAAGTAACACTTATGAACGTCAAAATATATAGGTTAGAGAGTTTACTAAGTTACTGAAGCTACATTTAGGTTAGTTGCTAGGTTCAGGCAAAGGGTTGAGCCTATGAGAAGAAACCTGCAAGAAACTCACGGTTCTATTCATGCTTCGCTTCTGAGGAATCCCATTCCTTTCCTTTCATCATATTTAAAGCGCTTTCCAGCAAATGGTATCGCAAACAATCAAACTATTGTTAACACTTACCATCAAGCGGCTCGCATGCTTCTTTGCCATCCATGTCATATAAAAAGACTTGGTGAAATTACTTCCCTTTACGCTTCAGAAAAATACAACCGCATTCCTCTACATCACCGAACTGTGAACACAGAATATGAATATCTGCTAAGGTATCAACTTCAACTAAAACTGTGAATGTGAAAGTGACTTTTAGACTACACGATTCACGTAGTGTTTTAAGTGGTCGCCTCGCCTCTATGTGATGTGGGTTCATTCCCCGAACCCCAACACGGAACAAAAATTTGTGTGATCCAAAAATGGTTGCTCAAAGTCTGGCTGTTCTTTGTGTCCGTTGCTTTCCTCTGCCAAAAATTTATTTAATCGTTACTTTAATGAACAAAACAGATTAATGTCGGCTGTGAACAATGTTTGACGCGTACGTGTTGGCCACAAAGACTACATCATAAGAGTACTTACATGTACACCGAACATAAAACTCCAGCTAGGAATCACCGCAGTTTATGATGTGCTTACTGTAGATAATGGTGTCCATTCTGTTGTCACAGGCTAAATGAACGTTAAAAACACGACATCTCTTTCTAAAAAAATCTGCTATACTTTTCAGATGGTATGGCAGATTTTTAGAAGGATAAAATTATTCCGCAATGTTAAATGTAGAAAAATGTTTATATACTAAAGTAATTATTGTAATAGCATTCTCTGTACTGCTGAAGTTTACAAGAATTACTAACAGATACATGGTGTTTTTTAAATATGCAAATATATGGAATAATAGGATCACACAAACTATTGTCTCTAACTTATGTATGTATTTAATTTCATTGTTCTATTTTCTCTCTTAAACGCCTTTGCAAGATCACATCAAGAATACATTTTTGTCTTAAACACAACTTGTGTGTGAGAGAAAAATGTATTTAATAGATAACAGAATCGACGCCAATCTCTGGCATTCTTGCCTTGTGGTTTCGCAGTAAAATCTCTGTCATTAAACGAACGTGTTTTCATGAACATCGTAAAGAAAATGGACTACACAAAAAATATGAAGATTCCTATATTTTACAGTGATACCTAATAGTAAAATCTAGAAATAAGCTCTTGTGATGTTACTGGAATAATCATATCAAAGACGATAGAAACCAACTGGTTTCAACCATAGCGCAGACTACAGACTCTTAGAATACACCAATTTATTGTTGTTTTTTTTTTCTTAACATTGTGAGTAGCTTTTGTTTTACTTATTTATAATGAATCGCTTTGAGTTTTTTTCACGTACTTCCTACAGGCTCAACTTCTGGCTTAGATTTAAACCTTTTGCATGTTAACATAATTTAGCATTTATAGGTTTTGAACTAAATGCGCAATTTTAATATTTAATTAAAAACGCTTAATCTCGATAGAGAAAGATGCAGCCAGAAAAACGTGTATTAATAATTTATTATTAATTAATTTATTGACTTATTACTTAACGAAATGTGTATTTCTTCGATAATTTCTTTTTAAGTACTTAGTTAAAACGTGCTTTACTTGAGAAAAGCTATGTGCCTCATACGACGATGGTCTCTATAAGGGAAAACTTAAAATATATCAATTAAATGCTTGATTATGCGGCGAAACAAAAACTATAGTTTTAGAGTATTATTGTATTTAGCAATAAGTTTCATGCTAGTATTTAACATTCGCCATAGCACCAGTTAGCATTTTTGAACTTGCAACTAAACGGCCTGGTAACAGCTCAGTTTTCGAATTATCTGGTAAATATTAACATTATTTACTAAGAAATAATTGCATAAAAAAGAACGATGAAACATAATAAAGTATTAAGACTAATGACCCACAACATTATTAACGTAACCTCCCTACTGAACTGAATTCCAAATCTTCATATTTACAGAAATAGGTACAGTTCAGTAGGGAAAATTATGAATATTGGACTACTTAGTAAGTACTAAGTGGTCCAATATTCATAATTTTCGTTATTATATTATAACTTGCAACATAATTATAACTTGTTATCATTTTACACTGCTTCATTAAGTACACGTTTCTACCGTGCCATGACCTATCAGATGATTGACGCAGTCATTTCAATCACTGCTAGCTCAAGACACATCAATGACACTTTAAGAAGATCGTTAGACGTCAACTACTCTTTTAGTTATTTTTTTGAGACTGTCGATGAAGCTTTTACCGCATTTAAGCTTTCAATTACCGGATGTATTTATAAACGTAAACAGTATTAGTAATCCCACAGAAACACTAGACTTAATCAGAGCTGGAACATTTCCAAAAAGGTCAAGGATTAGCCTCAGTACTCTAATTCTTTTCTTTGTGTTCTAAAGCGGCGCTAAAATAAGAAAACATATGGTTAGCTTTAAATTATTGCCGCGCTTCCATTTCTTTTATTTCTCGCTCGGGTCTGTTGCTATGCGATGCATCGCCTAAGCAATTTAGCTGTCTGCGCAAGCCGACCAAACGTACAAATATTCCAGGACAAAACGGAATTTGGATTATGGACAATACAATACGTAATAAAAATAATAATATCAGCCTTGTAAACTATTCCACTGCTGGACACGGGCTGAGAAGAGTCTTAGTGTAAAAAGATAGGCCATAGTCCACCACGTTTGCCCATTGGCAGACTTAGCATATCTTCGAGAACACTATGGAGAACTCTCTGACATACATCTTTTCTCACGATGTTTTTACTTCACCGTTAAAGCGAATTTTAGGTTGTCTCCTACTAGGAGTCTGCCAATTTCTCTTGCTTCGTTCACTCATGTCATATGTTTTATGAACAGTTGTCGACATACCTCTAGCTGGTCTTAATACACAAAAATCATTAATCTGAAAATCAAACACAAGAGTCATTTATTTATTCAGATCACAAAGTAAAACTTACGACTGTAAAACTGAATTGGTAAGTGTTTACTGAAATTACAATAAATTATTAATGTTAGTTGCTGAATTCAGAAATACGGTTAAGCCTTTGATTAGAACCTACATGCTACTATACTTTTAAATTGCCATTAAAATACATTTACACTTTCCAGTCAAGTCTATTTTAGTTCCAGTCCCGGCTTTATAATTTCAAATATGGTATTCCTTTTTCAACCTTGGCTTTGAAAATATTCGTGTTAGAAGAACACTGAGTCACCACAAGCGAGTTAACGTATGAGGCTGTTCCTGGACGCTTTTCTTAGTAATCATCAATGCACTCACGTTCGTTCGTAAACCACCTGGCCAGATGCAGTACACGTGACAGTGTGTTTATCTATGACTCGTTTAAATGAAAACTGTTTTATCGAAATATATTTATAACTGAGTTTGTGATGTTGACCTAGGTTTTTAATCACCGGGGGGGCTTGCTATGGATGAATCTTTTTAGACTCCCAACAGGCCCCCCCATTGGGTGAGAGAGGGAACACCCCAGGTTTTTTTAGTGGGTATACCAGCACTAGGCTGGTGAGTACCACACGCCCCGCCGGTGCCGTCCCCTAGCCGGCGGGTAGTGCATCAAGCATTTTTTCCTGGGAATCAAAAAAAAAAAAAAAAAAAAAAAGGTTTTTAATCACCACTATGGAAACTTTTTTTATTTACTATGTTTTTATACGGTTTATTTTACATTTAAACAAGCTTTTACTCAAATTACGACGTGTTTCCTTTTATTGTTAAATTATTGCCGTACATATAAATTTGCATACGTATATAGAGTCACGCTTGAATGTCACGAAAGGGGTAAGCAGATAAGTATATCTAATGCGAGATATGATACGGTACCACGAGATTGAACAAGAACAACTTATATCACAGAACCGTAACATCGAATCAAATTTTTAGCAATCAATTTTATAACCAATAAGCTGGTTATAATATTTTAAAATAAACATACTGCCTTCTTATTTCAAAACACTTAAAACAAGAAGTGTTGCTTAAAAAACTTACAAGAAGGTTGAATCATTATGGTTTACGGATCATAAATCTGTAACCTGATCTTTTGTTTGCATTTGCATTAAATATCATGCATTGTTTTCACAGTGAATTAAAAAAAAAAGACGCCAAGCGGTCTGCAAGTGGCTTGTATTATCGACATCTTCGCTGTTCGGTCTGTAAATGGCTTCTATTGACATCTTCTAAAGACTGCCTATAACACATCAGCATCCTAAAAATGAGGGCTAGAATATCAGAGGACTTTCAAAATTTTCGTTATGTTGTCGCTCTAAATATTTGTCTTTTTAAAATTGCTACTATGCGCTAATGCGTAAGGGATTGTTCCTCCATCATTGACTTTATAAACATTGAAGCAACTGATTGAATTATGCCTAAAACACACTTTTGTTCAGTTTGGTGATCGATCCCACAACATTCGGGACATTGCCAGTAGCATGATCACCATTAAAGCTACTGAGGGTCTACTATCATACCATCTGTAGAATCTATTTTATAATAATATTACCTGTACAGCGGCCCACTACTGAGCACGAACCTCTTCTCAATGTGAGAAGGATTAGGCCATAGTCTACCACGCTGGCCTAGTGCGTATTGGTCACATATCTACGAGAACATTATAGAGAACCCTCGGATATGCAGGTTTCCTCACGATGTTTTCCTTCACCGTTAAAGCGAGCGATAATTAACTATTTAATAAGCACAAAACTTCGAGAAGTCAGAGATGCGCACCTTGGAATCGTACTCGAGACCTCTGCGTGGCAGTCCAACGGTCTTCTACTAGGCTGCGGCTGCTGTGTAAAATATTTTACTATACATTAAATGACTGGACTTTAGAATTATATTTTAGCCCCGTTATACCAACGCTAATGGACACAGTTATACAATGAATACAGTGAAAAGGATTTGGCCTGCACTTTCATTAAGTCAAATCATCCTGATTATTAATTTGCCCTTTAAATCTTTCAAGTCTTGATCATACTGTTTTTAAATTATTTAAAAGCTCCATAAGGACCATTGAACTCTGTCAGATTGGTATTCAAATTTCGCAATGGCGATTTATTTAAAACCGATGAAACGGCGGCTGTTCACACATTTAGACAGTTCAAACACATAATTTACATTACAGTTACGTTTAAAAAGATTTATTGAAAAATAAATTCTATCCTTTTGTTGTTAGCAAGTATAATTAGGTGGAAAGACGTGATATATCAGCGTAAGGCAACGATTTCTATGTAAATAAGTAATTGAATGAATTGCCAAGAATTACATAGATACAGATTGACTTAAACTGATGATCTCACTCGTATATCCTCAAAGGGATAAACAGAAGAGTATTACAACCACATTTCGCCAGCTGTGGTAATAAGAACCAAGCACCGATAGCACGGATGGTGTAGTAGTGTAAGTGGTCGCCTCGCCAGTGCTACTACGTCGAGTGTTGTGGGTTCGAATCCCACACGAGACAAAATTTTGTGTGATTGACAAATGGTTGTTCCAAATCTAGGTGTTTTTTGTGTCCGTTGTTTAAAAGTTTGTAAAGTCCCCCGCGACACAGAATGTATTCCTAGTGCAGGTGTTGTCTTTTTTTAAAGAAAAATAAACAACGCTTGTTTTCATCTACCGAGTACAGTTCCAGACTCCGCCTATCGGACTATCATTAGCATCAAAAAAAATTTCTTTAGTTTAACCTAATTACACTACCTGAACCTGGATTAGTAAACAAGGCCTTATGCACAGAAATTGCATTGACTATCACTGCGAAACCGAGATATTCACATACACATAGATTTCTCTTTCCCGGCGATGTAGGCAGAGACTACTGATCTTTCCTTAAGACTCTTTAAATAAATAAAAGCAAAAATACTGTACTTTGAAACCATGATCAAAGAAATCCACTCAATTATAAGTGGAGGTGCCTTCATTCCCAATTTAATAAGGACTTTCAAAGCCCTTACGTCTAGAGACCACTCTCGATCACTCAAAAGAATCAGATCTTCTAATAAGTTGGCTCGTGAGTAGACAAGTTGAGATACCAACAAATAGGTCGGAAGCAAAAAAGAGGTTCCAAGCTCGCTGTAATGAGCTTTGATTGTATTTAAGCCTGTTCTGCTCGAGTCCTTGTCCTTGTCCCAGATTGGTTATAAATAAATGTGATTACTAGATTATAACGTAAGACTTACACTAGATTATAACGTAGGACTATAATATACCTATGAATAGAGATTACGCAATGGTGATTAATAATAATGGATAACCATAAATGTGGTTATTACTTCATATTTAATAGGCCAAAAACCATTGAGAGTCACTCAATTGCGAAAAAATCAAACAGCATCAATAGAGCAACTCTAGGGGTGCCCAAATTGCACTCATGCCTTTTCTTTAATTATTTGAAGGTTTCAATTAGTACATTTGGTTAGTCTTATTTTTTGCCGATCGTTCTATTACATTGTATGGGGTCATTTCTAGGAATTCGTTTAGCTAAAGATATCGACAAGCACTTAGCGGAATAAGGCATTTTAGAGAAACAATGAAAAGGATAGGACATTACTGAAAGTCAACAACAGCGACTAATACGAAAAATGTATAACTTAATATAATAAAAATTGTGTAATCCACTAATAGTTGTACCGAATCTGAGTGTGCTTCGTATTCGTTGTTTGATTGCTTGTAAAGTATTCCACGACACAGGAATGACGCTTAGAGCGGGATTAGTCTTTTTAAAATAACATAGCAATATTACTTGGCTTCTTGATATACCTCACGTAATAACGGAAGGTAGTTTTAGTCTATTTCTTCGAACAACTGATTTATTCAAAACAAATTCACCGCACTCTTCCCGTTCCAATTGTGCCATTCACATTCGCGTTGGTTACATAATAACATTCAAAATATCACATTCAGACATTTGCGAGGCACTTAGCATAATCACTATCGATCAATACATGAAGCGAGCTTTAGTATTATAGACAACGGTATCTCTCCATTGACGCCTGAGTACGAATATGTTCTTAGAATAATAATTGAATGCAGCGGCGTCTCAGATATATGCACCGTACGTGATCTAGGCCAATTGACAATAAACACTAGCATGACTTCATCCAGACACGTGTTATAGGATTTAGGGAATATGTTACGTGTAGTATTATAATTATTATTTAATGTACACATAATCTCATGCCTATAACACTGATGGGGTCAGCAACACTCCGAGACGCTATTAAATATTTCTTGTCCGAAAACCCAATATATTTTTGTTGGCCCGACTCCTCACCCACAGCACTCGGTTTGACAAAAGTCTATCGCAATATGACTTTTATTTCATTTATTAAGGATCTCCGACAAAGAATATAAAAATATTGCACAAACATATAAACATAAGTTTTGTATAATGTACACCTTCAGTTATAGAAGACCCCAGCATGCACTATAAAAAAAATTATAATAGAAAATTTAAAATTAATTAGTTCAATTGAGCTACACATTGGAAATGTTCATAGCAAGAGAAACAAATAATATAAAACTTAAACAAACGTCTTAGTATTTCCTATATTTTGATAAGAATTCACTGATGGCAATATCATGAGTCTTTGATAAAGTATTGTATTGCCTACAAAGCCTTCGTACAGCAGCGTAATAATCGAGGTCGGTTTTTGAGAACGGAATATCAAATAGATTATAATTAATTTTCCTTGAAAACTTATTTTATATCCACTGCCACGCTGCTCTTATATGGCAAAAATTGTTGGGTTTCTTGTACAGGATAATAAGCCTTACGGTACTTGTATAATAATAAGCTAGATAATTGTATAATAACACTCAGTACTGAAATTAACTTTGGCACTATGCCTAGGCTCTTGGTACTTTCTAGTACATTTGTAAGACTAGTAAAATTCATTTACTTCTTGGCCTTGTGATGAAGTTTTTACATTTTTGGTTTCTCTACATTACAGCTAACCATACTAAAACTTTATTTATTTAAACACAATTTCATAATATCTTTACAGCATGTCCTAAAATGATATTATAAGCTATACATAATACAATATAACTAAGACAATACTAATAATTTTACAAATACAAATAATACTAGGTATGCATTTTTCTGCAATTTCTATGAATATCGGCAGGCCACAGTGATAGATATCAACGTCATTGGCAATTAAATGAATGAGTTGTATAGCGCACAACAACGGGGCTTTGATTTGAAACTTTTAGCTATCAACTAATTTACATTGCAATTATTTCGGATTTGCCCGGGTTTAGCCTACCAAGAAACAGTTCCCAAATTTTGTTCATAAACCACACAATATCCATTTTATTCCTAGTATAAACTTTATAGTTTAATCTGTATCAAATCGCGCAGATTTGGGTTAATACGTCATCGCTCACGGCTGATCAAACACGTTGACATCTCAAGGCGTTATAGATTGTTACCACATCACAGTAAACACTTGCCTTTTAAAAAAACATTACGCTTTGTACACATTTTGCAATTTGGTTTATAAAGATAATAAGAATATAGTCAAATAAAATATATAGCGTTTAGTCATATAATTAATAAAACATACTAAGAACTAACGTCACCGAGTAGTCCAAAGTAATCATTTATTAATAGTTTTTATATTCATTTTTAACCTTTACCGCGAGCGAAGCGGCGGTTAGAATCTAGTAATATTATAAATGCGAATATGAGTTTGTATGTTACGCTTTTCCGCCTTGACTACTCGACGAATTATCAGGAAATTTCGCATACACATTGTCAGGGGTACAAGAAAGGACATAAGGTGCTATTCATCCAGAAAAAAAGTACTGTTCCTTAGGGATGTATAGAAATATGACATTGCCAACTTTCATTTACAGAAGAGAAGCGGCCAGCAAAATCTTGTATATTATTTAGTATATATTGGCAGTCAAAATACTTAACTGTAATTATTAATGTAATCAAAATCTTACACTATATGTTACCGAACACTCGCAAGATTCCAAGAGGTGTAATGTCGAACCACCTTGTTTGATGACACGATAAAATACGTCACGAAAATCTCACCATCCTTCTTATAATAAAGTCTCCTCGGAAACTTAACAGTAACATCGTAAAAGTAACTTTCAAGATTCATAAATGTTACTTTGTGACTTAAATTTATAAATACCGCTACGAAAGTAATTAGAATTTTCACAATGGCTTTTGTAAGACAAAGAACAAAAATTTAATTAAAGTAGCTAATCTCAGCTTCAAGAATATTAGGTATCCTACTTCATAGAAAATTATGTAAACGACGCTGCTTTTGTAGGAGCTCCTTTCATTCGTATTTATTTATTCCCTCATAGTGTCATGAGAAAAATATGACTTAAAATACATTTTCCCATTTTCGTAATCTAATAGTCACCAGTTACCACGTTCTATAGGCGTTTGCAATAGCAGGGGGCTCACCATCATCAGTGAATGCGTTGTCAATGCTTGCTTAACAATCACACAGTGCGTTACAGACTGCCTTTTACTCGCTCTCGCGCATACAATGACAGTGCTTTAAGATTTAGTGGTAATGCTCTAGGAGTATTAAATCGCTTGTTACCGAACCTGCAAAACCGACGTTGCTTCATTGCCAGAAAGTGAGATATCTGACCTTCCTGCTGACAATACACTGCGCTTATACGCTTAGACACTCATTGCATAAAGAGAACACAAAGGTTATTTACCTGTAATCTCCCGTAAAGTGAAATAACTACTACTATCTTCTACTATCGGATCCAAAGAGTTAGACCTCCAGCGGCTCACATACACCTACACCCACCATCCGTTTTCTACCATATTTTAACACCTTCTAAGGTTGACAACACACGAGAGCCACGCATACTATTGCAAGACTAATAGGCTACATTAGTCGTTGACCAAAAGTTTTTTTTGCCACCTTAGGTTAAACCAAATACGAATTCCATTACTATTTCTGAGAAGGAGGATTTATATCATTAATTATTCTGATCCACACCTAAGCGTAGTCAAGGTAATTTCGCAAGCCCTCCTAACGAATACAAATATTGAAATATTTGGGAATCCCTACCATTGTCGGCAATACATACAAAATAGATCATAATACTGTTCCTAGACCTACGCTCACTTAATATGCGTACGAGATAAAGTGAAGTCCTCTATGGAATAACAAGTGAGAGTAATAAGCATATAGATGACTAAAAGTCATTACGAGGTGGCGAGTCTGATACCTGGTGACACGGTGGGTGATGTCAGAACAATTTCCTGCCACACCTTGTGATATTTCGTTTGGTAGAATACTTAAGATGAGCATGCCACATTTTGAAACCCAACCATTTTCAAATGTACTAGAAGGTGTCATAAATAGTTATGTATTTTTGATGGCATACTTTTGCCTCGTAGTACTGGGTTCATAGAATTAAAATCACCTTGTAGTTTACATAAGTAAAACAAGCTGTTCAATATATAGTAGACTTCAAATAACCGTTGATTACGTGGAGACAAAAAAATTATAGCGATATATTGGTGTATATATCAAGACAAACTAGTAATTATAACTTATTCTCCATCTATTTCAATGAGATATTGCTGAATTTAAGTGGTACTGTGTAATTTTTTTCTATAGTGTTATAACAGATGTCTTTTCGTTTCAGGATCGAGAAAGTAACCTAACTGTGCCGGCGCGATGGGAAGACAGGAACCTTCGCAGATACCTCACCCAATCTGACATCAGTATGTATAGCTTTATCACTATCATATCTATATCAATCGGCACTACTGCCTCCGTGGCGCAGCGGTAGTGAATGCGACTGCTGTGCAAGAGGTCTCAGGTTCGGATCCCGGTTGTTCTGTTAAGAAATCTCAATAGCAGTCCGGAGTTAAGAAGTTGGAGGTGTTAGACACCCCCGTGCCTCAGAAAGCACGTCAATCCCTTGGTCCTGCGCCTGATCTCTTCCCGGTCTTGTGTGGATTACCGTCCCATCGGATCATGAGACTTAGGGAACAGAAAGTGCAAACGTATTTGCGCACACACTTGTGCACTATAATATTTCCAGCGCAGATGGCCAGTCTCTATTAATACTGGCCGCCGTGAATTTCGGTCAAGAGGACATTATGATTCCTTATCACAAATACTAAATCCTCCAAAAACACAATCGAGCCACTCAAATTAAACTAGCAGTCAGTGACTGCTTCTTGGTCCAATCACGTAAGCATCAATGATTAGATGCCTGACTGCCTTTTACTCCCAAAACACAGTCAGTAGCTGCGCTTATTTTATATGCCCCTAAGATATGCAATATCGCCAAGGATAAGGGATTTTTTAAGATATACAACTACTACGCTAAGTATAAATCCTGTGTTACGAGGAACTTCATACATTCAAACAAAGGACGCAAAGAAAGCCCAGACTTGGTACAACCATTTGCGAATCACACCATTTTTTGTCCCGTGTGTGATTTGAACCACAGCACACAGCACAGAGGCAGGGCGACCTCTTAAACCACTACGCCATACGTGCCATAATAAAATTAATATCCTAAGGTCAGACCAGGTGCTAAAATTTAGGATACTGACACCCAAATTGACTGATATAGATGTTACAATCGGGTCCATGCGTCTTACATTCCCTCACAGTCGCAGAGAGATTTGTTAACTTTTCAATGGTCATCTATAGCAAGGATACTTATTCTTACCGTTCTTGCACAGAGAAAGCAAGCCGGTGGATAGGAGGCATTTACGACGCGAGCGCGAAGATGTGGCGCTGGGGAGAAGACCTTAAAAGGAAGATGCATTACCAGTCCTTCTCCAAGATGAAGAAGATGACTCCTGAAGAACTTAAATATCATTGCATTGCTATGATACCGGAGTTACTGTACAGGTTAGTTTAATATAAGTTTAAAATTTTCGAACGAAAGTGGGACCACGGCAGTTTCTTTTTTGAAATTAACGGATTTCATCGCATATTTTTTTAAACACTGTGTTTACCACATTTTGAATATTTTAGCTTTTATTGTTAAACAGTGTTACTAGTTACTGTTTACTTTAATTTAAGCTATTCAAATTATAAAAAATATTAAGATTTAATAATTTTATTATTTATATTTAACTGATTTGATTTAATTTTAAACTTTTCCCGACGTTTCGGTTGCTTTTCAGCAGCCATGTTCTCCCTGTGAAAGTGAAAGTTTCAAAAATATGTAAGAACAGTGTTTTAATCAATAATAAATCCGATTAAAGTAGTTTAATTTCAAAGAAAAATATAGTTCAGTTTCAAAACGTAAGACAAATTTTATTATTTTCTATTAGTACGCGTGTTATTTTTTTATATTTTTGTAAAAAACGTCATGTTACCAGCAATTACCTAGAGAGTGTTCCCGATAGACGGCAATAGACTCACCTCTATGATCCTAGACATAATATGCAGTTGTTTATAAGCATTTGTATATGCATAAAATGTTAAGAAATAAATTAAATAATGATATTACATTCTATTCATTAAATAAATTATCATATGATTTGAATTTCTTAGAATATATATAAACAAACTATGGAACCGCAAGCTTCTTAGCGTAGGAATGAACGTCGTAAATACTTATATGTACTTATATACCTAATTATAGCCACAAAATGTTGACTGCACGGATAGGATATAAGCCTTAAGGCTACGCGCCGTAAATATGAACACATCTTTATATTGCAAGCTATATAGCTTATACATATATAGTACGTTTTTATAGTTTATATATATAGAACTCGCCTGTAGAACAAAGAACAAAATATGAGAACGATAAGCTATAGAGAACTAATATATATTTATTAGGTATCGAGTGTTTCGAGAACCGATATTGGTTTCGTGACAGACATAAGAGTGCGCGGTCTCAAGAACACAACGGATTTCGGTTTAGAGCCCACAAGGTTTGGAATTCAATTTAAATCACAAAAAGCCGTTTGTGAACGACTTAAGTCCTAAACGGCAAGCGATTTATTCGATACTAGATTTATATCGCGGCTTTTTTAAAGGTATTTTATGTCATTTTCTGTTCCCCTGGCAACGTGTATGCGAAATGTTATGATCATCGATCGGGCAGGTAAGGCGTACAAGCGTAATACACAAACTCACATTCGCATTTATAATATATTATTAAGGTAGGATGATAGCGTCGCCGTTTTAATATATCACAAAGTTCGAAATACTCAGTGCTTCACGCTTCTACAAATCAGTGTGTTCGGTGTTCTGTGTCATATAATTATAATAAATATCATCTGCCCTGTATTAAATTATCACACTGCTGGGCACGGGCCTCCCAGTGTAACAAGGGTTAGGCCATAATCCACCACTTTTACTCCACCACACGACTTTACATAGGTATCGTCGAGAACATTATGGAGAACTCTCAGACATGTAGGTTTCCTCACGATGTTTTCCTTCACCGTTAAAGCGAGCAATAATTGACAAATTTATACACACATAACTTCTAAAAGACATTGATACGCACCTTGGGATCGAACTCGAGACCTCTGTGTGGCAGTCCAACGGTTTCCCGCTAAGGTATTGCTGCTATAATTACTCAGAATAAATATGTCAGTGTTCTAATTACGTTATTAATATTTGTATGTAAATAAAATTAAGTTATTTAATAATAACTGTTTTTACTTTAGTATGTCTAAAGTGAAGCGTATCACTAAAAAGTAAAGTTTGTCTCTAAAGCTAAGGTTATCTGCTAGGTTGTGGTCTGTACAGCGTATTATTTCGTAATGGTGCCAATTATTGTGGTCTTCTCTCCCTAATATAATGTTATTTCTTTTCTACTGTATAGTTAGCTCAAAAGATTGTAATTTCGCTTTCGCTCATAACTTGAACCGATATCTCAAAAACCGATTATAGCTAAACGAAGTGCGATCCTGCGAAAAGCAATAAGTTTTACGGTTTTCGCTCTGTGTTGGCCTATTGTCCCTTACTTTAAAAAAATATGACGACATCGCACCGTGTAGTTATTTTTATTATTTCCATTTATACATGAGTGGCTTCGTCGTCTAGTGACACCCATTTGAACGTTTACGTAACTGAGATCGCGAGTAGCAACATCTTAGCACTGAGGCATAACTTAGAATTCTTAAACATATTATAATATAATACTGCTTTCATAAGAAAGAAAGACGAATATATTATTTTTTTCGAAATTGAGATGCATATTTTCAATCAGTTAAAAAGTATCTAGCAGTATATTCATATAAATTAGATTTTATTTGGCAGATACGTTTTTTTGCCTTATAACGACATAAAAAATATCAATGGCTTTAAGAAAAATATTACAAAAGCTGATCATTAAGACGAACCACAAACAGATATCTAGTGAAGATCACGTAAAGACGTACCTAGGTATCGAAACACAATCGACGTATCGCAATATAAGCACAAAATCTAAATTTAAAATGTAGTTTATTATATTGAAACTAGTCTTCAGTGTGATTTAGTGAGTTCATGCAAATGAAATCTATACTAATATTATAAAGCTAAGGAGTTTGTTTGTTTGGTTGAACGCGTTAATCTCAGGAACTAGTGGATCGAATTGGAAAATACTTTTTTGTTGGTTAGCTTATTTATCAAGGAAGGTATATAACATCACGCTACGACCTACGGGGGCGACGCAGTAATCAAAACACACACATCTAGTTAAAGAATAAAAAGAGGACACAATACATATTTCATGTACTACACCGGACTTGTTCTCAAACTCTAGGCACGCTACTAGTCAAATATTTTGAAAGCCAATATGTTATTAATTTGTCAATTATTGGAATGCCAGACATAATTGGCAACCTGTTGTGCCTGGCCACCGGTGTGCCGCTGCCACTCGTTACGTTAATTAAAAATGAAGCCGAAGCAAACATCGTAGTCATAATTGCGTATTATCTATAACAAGAGGGTACAGATCATTGAACTAGTATGTGAGACGTCGCCAATATGGCTGCCATGCAATCTCGTGTTTGTGGGAACACGAAGCCACATTCGTAATATGTGACCACATTGTATGAAATTTATTACTTGTTGTACTTGAAATTTAGTACTTTAATTAGTTTTATTATTGTCATAAAGTATGAAGGTCGTGGTTTGTGTGAATCCACGGTTTAATTTATGGATTTCTTGTACGAATTACTTGCTTAATTAAAACGTTCGAACATATTAACACATCGAAGATTTCTTTTACATAGACTTCTTATGCCTAAACCTTCCTCTTGCGATAAGCTGAGATCTTTTATTAGATCCGCTTTTCACCGCTAGTTTTTGGCCCAAGTAAAAGAGTGGCGAGCTCCCTTCTAAATATTTGTGACTAGATTATAAACTAATAATATTTATTCTATTATATATATGAATGTAAATGGATAATTTATTTTAACAAATGTTTATATGCTTACATTTATTTTAATGGTTGAGTATAAGTAAAGGTTTATTTTATGGTGGAATCGTGACATCAGAGATATCTATGAACAAAGACGGATATTTTATTATAATTGGACGTTGGCGGAATTCGTAAGAGTGACCCTCGAGTTACTATCAAAGTAATGTTAATTACATTATCGCATTGGGTGTAAACCTGTTATGATAGTGTAAGATTGTATATAAATAAATAAATTTAAACTATGCGGTGTCTGTACATATCTGTATAGCCATTGTTTTATAACTAGCGATTGTCTCATGACTACTTAAAATAAGTAGGTAGGTATGTAACTTTTGACACTCACAAATGTTACGTTGTAATCTAAATGACTTGAATTAAACGATGCGTGAACCGAAAGCTCGCATGACACACATTTTTCACCACAATCAATCGTCTGGCTCAAATCCGTCGTCGTTTCGTAAAACGTTCGCCACAAACGACAAAGCAAATAAACCCTCACCCCAAATACCTCTTCAATGACTCACTTATTAAAAATAAGCAGACTGAACGTATACTAAAAGTTTCATTTAATCACTATCAACGTTAATTGTTTCAGGTGGTCGCCACGTAATTGCTTCGAGCCGCGACGCTTTATCTGCCAAACGAAACTGCGGAAGGAGCCAAAGGCCATCGTGAAGGACCTGCGCAAACGCTGGCAACGGATGGGCAAGATCAATGAGATAACCGCTCCGAGCGTCAGCCGAGAAGTCAACGACCCAATGATGGTGAACGACATCACTGCAAATCCTGTCCCTCATCCGAAATCGTTCGATCTCCGCCCGAACAGGGGCCGAGGACCTAAACGCCACGGCCCGAGACAGAACAATATTCGTAACCCGAAGGCTTACGATTTGAGACCGAATGAGCTAAAGAAGAGGTCCAGGCCAGCGATCCGCAGCAGACGGCTTAAGAGACCATTCCCAGGGTATGTTAATGATAATTATGCTTTACACAAGTAGTTAGTTCTAACACAAGTAGTTAGTTCTAGTTCCTTAGATTATAACAGCGTACATCCCGACCAACTTAATCAGCTCGTCTAGAAAGTGCTTCCATCTCACGCATGCAAGCTTTAGTTTTCTTTTGGTATTGCAAGCTATATTAGTCAAATTAATGCTTTTAACAAGCGACATATAACAACAATGCTTGCAACAAGCATATAGAAACATCACTTCCAAAGATTAATTTGAGGAAAATGTCTCTCAGTCCATAATCATGACTACATTTGCCTGTGACCGAACAATAGTATCAAAAATAAACAGTGATTGCCTAGTCCAGTCAAACTCAAATGATATACCCCGTAGCAAATTGAACTATGGTTCTAGAAACCGCAGTCAAATTTATATCCAACATTTACATAAACACATTTAGCATAACTGTTTAATATTCACATCCCAATAAAAGCATCACAATAGCCAATAATAACAGGACTCAACATCAGAAACATCGATAACATATAATTGTTGCAGTTAATTTGATGTATGCCGCAATAAATGTCCGTTATTGGACATTAATGTGTTTTTGTTTCGAAGTATCTGGGCCTATATTTATAGGTCTGTAATGGCGAAAGTTAGCCCAATGTAACGTTAATGACCCTTGCCTTTTGACATCAAAGCTTTGCATCGCAGTCATGCTTCTTCAAAAATATAAACTTGGTAGTTATTTAGATTTTCTCTCTTCGCCTGGCTCTTGCACCCAGTTTCTGGAAGGTAGATCAAAACGAACATTTATTAAAAGACGATCAAACTCATATCAACTGCTGTGATTGGGTGACTGAATTAGCAACAGCCAATCAAATCACTTGACATGAATTTTATTTGAACATATCGTTGATTAGACGCTGTACGTAATAAATGATTATTATTATTTGTTTCGTCTTTTTATTTAACTAGTACATTAGGAAAATACCTTTTGGAAGACTTATTGGTATTAGCCTTACACACTTAGGATTAGTCATGAGAATATACCTCATATTCTATAAACTGATCAAAAGCGGGTGGACGGATTTGACATTTCTCTCAAGACTATTTGCTATATATTGTGGAACCCTCAGAGATGCAGATATCTCTCTTTTTACTTAGCGTACATTTTCCTTTATCATTCAAACAACTGATATTCTTCTTTTTCAAATGAATATATTTTTTTTTAAATCAAAATTGCACAGGCTTGTATTCGAAATCTCTAATGCCAAATAATAATCAAAAATAAGTTATTGAACAATTTCGAATAAAATAAGTTTTAGATGCTAAACTAGTCTAATTCTCAGTAACACTTTTAGCTCAAAATCGCGATACCGTTAAAGATACTGTGTGTTAACAAATATTAGTATAATAATAATAAATACCAGCCCTGTATTAAACTGTCCCATTGCTGGACACGGGCTTCTTCTCAGTGTGAGAAGTGTTAGGTCATAGTCCACCACGTTGGCCCAGTGCGAGTTGGCAGACTTCACATATTTCGGAGAATATAATGGAGAACTTAGATATGCAGGTTTCCTCACGATGTTTTCCTTCACCGTTAAAGCGAGCGAAAAGTCAAAGATGCCTCGGGATCGAACTCGAGACATCTGCATGGCAGTTCAACAGTCAAAATTAAAGCAATATATCTATCAGTCAAGTGTTTAAGCAACATACATATGTATGTTTTCCAGTTACACATGGAACCGGCGCGACCCCGAGGGCTCGTACATGCGCAACGCGGAGCTGCTGCGGTCGGGGCGCACGGGGCTGCGGCCGCAGCAGATCAACGCGCACCTCGCGCGCCTGCTGCACCTGCGCGACCGCCAGCTGGCGCGCCAGCGCGCGCGCGCCGCCGCCGCCGCCGGCGCCGCCGCCGACGCCGGGGACTGGCTCACGCACGAGCCGCGCCGCCCGCGCCCCGCCGCGCCGCCGCTCGCCCGCGCGCACGCGCGCACCTACACCGTCGACAACAACATCAGCGCGCTGCACCCCAAGACCATCGTCGAGGAGTTCGACATGTTCCCGCAGCCGCAGCCGCAAGCGTTACCGAAATCCACCCACGGTTAGCCAACATCGAAACATTTTATCGATTCAAACGATCGTTCTCCTTATCGATTGTTCGAGAGTCGTATCCCTCGATATTAAATAAGTTCCTTTCGATTTTCCCCGAACTTTTGCCGACTTCGCTTATTTATCGATGACGCTGTTGCGATTTTCCCGCTGACTACTCTCGTTCGTTGATCGTAAATATTAATTGAATGAGAGTTAGTGAGCTGTAAGAGGAGTACTTTATTTTCTAATAGAGACACGGACGACGACGCAGTATTAAGATGTATAAGAGCGTTGCCATATTAATACTGTATATGCCACTCTAGTCTCATAATGAATTACATCGTTGTTCTGCTGGCGTCGTCCTCTGAATTCGCATCAACGGCATTTTCTTGTTCTTCTTCTCTTCCTTCTAGAGTAGTCAGAACCTACGACTTCATGTCTACTCGATTTTATAAATTGAGCTTTATATCCATATTCTATTATAACTGCAATCCAGTGTGAGTCTTGTCAATGTAGTTATAGTTACCACTTTAAATCTGTATACTATGTGTAGGTTTTCTCATTTTCCATGTTGTAGAATCGCATTCGCGACTAATCGTTAATGTGTAGTGGAACTTTTTTATATTCTTGAATTAAATTTTTACTCTTTATAAACGAAGTATTAGAACATTATTACACGAGACAACATTAAAATATTACTATTCTTATTGTATTATATTAAAATTGATAGATCTAACTATTTAAGTCAGAGTGAGTTAGAACCTTTACTTAAGATGTCAGTATATCTTTTTTATTACTATTCATTTGTTTATATTCCACGAGTTTTTAATATTATAATGTCTAATGCTGTGCTTTTAATTTAAGTGCGTCGACGTAATCTGTTTTTTTTTATTTATAATGTACTAGTCAGTAAGTTTTATGAGAAAATATTATAATTCTAGAACACTAACCTGTTTAATCTTATATAAAGTCTCTGAAATGTTGATAATACCTAATAATAAACAAGAAATTAAAAGATGTAGACACTGTCAACATAAATTGTTGAACGTATTCAACAATTTATATTTTATTTTAACATTTTCTCATTGTTTTCTAAGTGTATTTATTACAAATAATGAAATTAACTAAAAGTGTCGTACGTCATAATTGGCATTTCGTGTTTAATTAGTTATTTAAGTCTACGTTCCAATCTGTTTGTTTATTTTTAGTTAAAATCTAATAAATTAACATTTTTACTAAACTGCCAGTTATTGTAGTCCTCGCATTTATGGAGTTAAATCACATTTTATCTAAGTCTGTAAATTATTTTTAAGCAGTAGTTGCAAACTTCTTTTTGTCAAATCAGACATGGTTTGAATAGAATTTATAATCTATATCGTCGGCTTAGTAAAGTAGGCAATTCAACTTAGTTGCCAGCCTTCATAATTAAATATAATGTGTTACGGCAGCAAAAACGCTATGACTAATGTTAAAATTGAAGTCACGTTTGCTAACGTTAAAAATGCAATGAACCAAAATGCAAACTTCATCTTGTCTTAAACTTAAAATATGTCGGTGTGCGGTACCTCTCTTAGAATATTCATGAACTAAGCTGACGATAACACAAAACTTTATTACAATCAATATATTTTAAGATTTTTGATGGAAAATAATGACTATAAGAAGATTCAGACATACAGCTGAACTCAGCATATCCGCATTGATACATATTGTAATAACACGCGCCTATCTTTGTAGATCGAAACCTAGTCTATAATAGTACTAGAACTGTTATCATAGTATTACTGTCATACCTCAAAAAAAACATATTATTTCTTTCATATAAAAAATAAGTTATAAAAAATGTTTAACATCTCTAATATTTTTGTAGTATACTAAAACAATCAATTTTATATTTTGATCTGTAAATACTACTTAATTATAAATTTAGTAGTAGCAACACCGAGGTACTGTGAATTCTTTTTAAGAAATGAAGAACTTATTTATAGGAACAAAAATAACTTCTTATTGTATCTTAAGTATTAATATTTACTTATTTTAAGGAAATAAAGAATCATCAGAATCAATCGTTTTATTTTGATACCCTTATAATGTGAGTAAATACTGCTTTAATTAGGTATATCTTATTATTGTAGAGGACACGGCGCTGCACACTTTGGCGGTTTGCCCCGCCTGGGCATCGCAGCGCCGTGAGTTGATCGCGGCAGTCGGATCGGTTGCCCTCTCGCTCCCGGCCGTAGTTCAGTCTATGGTCCGGAGTGAGAGGTCGTGGAACGCCGTCGCCTCCTTTTGCGAGGAAGTGATTTCCATCAAGGAGGCGGCGGAGCGGGAGAGGGAGCGTTTAAACCCTCTCCCAAACCGCAGAGCCGGGTGCCGGAGGGCGCGCGATGACCTCCAGCCACCCTGAGGTTTGACCTGGGGGTGGCGGGCTTTGTGGGCCTGCCCACCATCCGTTCAGCACCAGGTCCGAGAGGCGGCGTGCGTGTTTCCACGCGCGCCTCTGTGTCGAGTCCGTCTCCCCTCTAGGGAGGAGACAGTAGGGAATTTTTGAGGGAGTCCTTTGAGTAGGTCTCTTTGGGTAGTGGCCTGCCGTTTTATACGGCGGGCCGAAACCTCGGTGGGGTTGCGACCGCATGCGAAAGCGATTCGCGCGGCCCCGCCGATAGTGGTTTTGTCGAGGAACACCGTGGTAGGTTTAATCGGTATTCCGGGAGGCACTTTACTATTATTCCATCCTTCTTTTACCCCGGCGAGTCCGACATAATCCCTCCGCCCGCCCCCGCGGAGGGATATGCGTTATTGCATTCCGCCAAGTAAAAAAAAAAATTATAAATTTAGTCAAGACATTTTGGATCTCAATTATGACTTTTTGAAAATATATTTTCCTATCTTAGCAATAAAAATGATTTATTGGCTCATAATTACAAAATGTTAAGAAGATTAACTTGACTAAGGCGAAATAAATATGATTAAAAGGAAAACGTTCCAAAATCTGTAATTCTTTTTTTTTTTTATGGCGTAGGGCGGCAAACGAGCAGACGGATCGCCTGATGGTAAGCGATTACCGCCGCCCATGGACACTCGCAACCCCAAAGGAGTTACAAGTGCGTTGCCAGCCCTTTAAAAAGGAATGAAGGAGGGAAAGGACAAAGGAAAGGATAGGAAAAGGATCGGGGTAACTAGGTCTCCGGCTCTCTCACTCACCGATACGAAACGCAACAGTACGGGTGCCGTTACTTCACGCCGGTATTCTGTGAGAGGGTAGTACTACCCCGGTCGAAACTAAACAGACTCATATTGTGAAAGATTATTTCGTTCTTTGGAATTTTCTGCCATTACACGATCGTGTGTTGTTACTTTCTTTCTTTCTTTCTAATATTATTGGCCCTGTATATAAACTGTCCCACCGCTGGGCACGCCTCTTCTTAGTGTGTATAGTTCACCACGCTGGCCCAGTGCGGATTGGCGGACTTCATATATCCTCTAGAATATTATGGAAGAGCTCTCAGAAACGCAGATAGCCACGCACAATAGTATGCACATAATTTCTAAAAGGCAAAGGGTCGATGTACACAAAACTTAAAATTTAACAAGTCCTCTTTTTTTGTTTAAGGTATTTAAAAATACATAGGCTTCCTAATGAAATTCAACTCAATATTTGTTTTATTTTTATTTTTGTTGCACAAAGTTGTACAGTGGCGGACTTAATACCAAGGGCATTATCTACCAGTCGACCTTAGGGTGATGAAGAGATAAAAAGAAGTAAGTGCATAAAATAACACGAAACATACATGTAAATATACTAAAGAATATCACAATAGTAATTATATATTACATAATATATACATACCAATATGTATAACACAAACAAAGCCTCGAGCAAAATCTAGTATACAACTTAACTAATATTAACAAACCTAACTACTTATAAATAAAACATGAAAGTAACAAAATATGAGTCTATAAATTTAATATAAAGAAAGGAAATGGCTGGTTCAGGCAGCGTCGTAAAATTCCTCAGAATCGCTGTCGACCGGGAAAGTGCCTAGGAGACTGGCAGCATTGCCACGTTGAATGGCAATGCTGATTCTTTGAGCCAAGAAAAGTCCAGCCTTCTGGTCACGCGAAGCGTCGATTACCCGCTTAGACATATCTCTAAAAAGCGCACGAGCGCCCGGACCCCATGAACCTAGCGTCTCCACCCCAAACGGCTCAAAAACGTAAACCAATTAAATTACTGTATTTGCGCCGTTTGAGGTTTTCCGCCGCTACAGCAGCAGCGGATATATGTATAATATATTATATAATCTAAATAAAATAGATAGATATTTGTATCTATATATATAAAGATACATACATATATACTTATATACATATATACATACGTATCATATAACCGATGAGATGAATTCGATAAACTGTTGAGGAGGAGGGCACGCATCTTTACCTTGAAAGTGTAACGGTATGTGGCCATCCTGACTTCGTGAGCGTGCGCATTCTATAGTATAACGGACTGGACGAGGAAAGAAGAATGCAGGAAACCAGATGTATGGGAGGGACAAAGTAAGAGGAGGTTATTGGTAGACCGAAGATTTCTATCATGATTGGAACACAGGTATTGGAAAGGCAGGTTAAATAAATGGGGGCATTTGGTGAGGTAAGAATAGAAAATAATGTTGTAAGGACGCAAACTAAGGCGTTAACGAATGGGTAACCATTTTAAAGTGGATCTATGAGATGAACCTACATAACGTTTTTGTTATCTATCAGCCAAACTCTGTTGGCCCACTACTGATGGGACGCCCTGTATTAATAAATTACAGACCTCGTGCTACTACGAGCGAATCCAACTAACGAATTCAACTCGGGACTTCATGATAAGCAGCATAAATTAGCGTACCTACGCACGGAACCATCAATATCAAATCATCTTTGGCAATAATTTGCACTGCCACCTAGTAGCGAGTAGCAGCACTAACTTTGAAATTAGTTGAAGTTTTACGTACGATCCAAATTTCCTGGCCGTTATAAGTTGTTCATATAACATATAAAAGAGGGCGCTATCTACTTTAATCTTATACTAATATTATAAACCTGAAGAGTTTGTTTGTTTGGTTGAACGCGATAATCTCAGGCACTACTGGTACGAATTGAAAAATTCTTTTAGTGTTCGGTAGCCTATTTATCGAGGAAGGTTGTAGGCTATATTACATCACGCTACGACCCATGGGGTCGGCGCAGTAACCATAAACGCGAGTGAAATCGCGGGCATATCTAGTCTATACTAATATAATAAAGCTGAAGAGTTTGTTTGTTTGGTTGAACGCGCTAATCTCAGGAACTACTAGTTCGAATTGAAATATTCTTAAGTGTTGGATAGTCTATTTATCGAGGAAGGCTATAAGCTATATAACACCACCTTACGAGCAATAGGAGCGGCGCATCAATGAAAAATGTTGTAAGAACGGGGAAAATTCTCTTATGTGAAGCAGACGAAGTTGCGCGGGTCAGCTAGTACTTACTAAAGAATAGCAGATCTTATAATAAATTAGAAATCTATACTATCTTTATATATATAATTCTTCTGTACGTGTGTTGACAGTGAAGTCCTCCTACACGGCTGGACCGATTTGAATGAATTTTTGTGTGTGTTCAAGTGGATTCGAGGATGGTTTAGATTTGTTTTGCTTTTTTTTTCGCCAGTACAGGACAACGTGTGTCAGGACAGCTAGTAATATTATAAATGTGAAAGTTTGTAAGGATGTATGGATGTTTGTTACTCTTTCACGTAAAATCTACTGAACCGATTGCGATGAAACTTGGTATGTAGATAGCTGGAGACCTAGATGCACACATAGGCTACTTTTTATCCCGATATTCCCACGGTAACAGGACTTACGTGGGCAATATCTAGTGAAATATATTTCTTTACAGCCATGTCACGTATCAGATAGCATCAATGCTATCTGTGACGTCAAACTATACCTAACTGCACAGATGGTGTAAGGTTTAAGTTGTCGCCTCGCCGCGCTGCCTCTATGGCAAGTAATCTTCTTCTCCCTAGCCTTTATTATTCCCAAGTAACTTGGGGTCGCCTTTTCTAGTCTAACCGGATTTGACTGCATATCAGTTTTACACGGAGCGGCTAACACCTGACTTCCGCAACCCGAAGGCTAACGATACCCTAAGGCTAGACCAGTGTCAGGATATTATAGGGTACTGGCTTTCCAAAAACGACTGCCATAGATGTGCATGACAGCCGGGACCGACGACTTAACGTGCTCTCCGATGCATGGAGCAGGCGATAATTGTCAATCAATACGCACATAATTTCGAAAAGTCATATAACTTCCGAAAGTCAGAGATGCGTGACGTGGGTTCGAACTCAAGACCCTCTGCATTGCAGTCTATTGGTCTCCCCACTGAGCTATCGCTGCTCTACAAGTCAGGTAATGTCTATTCGAAACCCATACGGGACAATTATTTTATATTTCATTTATTATATTAGAAAGTCTGTAAAGAGGCTGCAATACACAAATTAAAATTAATAAATACCTTCCTGAGTCAAGCTATGTTAATATTGTTAACAAAACGAGTCGCTCATTTTAGTTTTTTTTTCGTTGTGATTAGAAACTAAGCTATTTTATTCTCAATAGCAACATGGAACCTGAAATTGTACGTAAAAGATAACAATAGGGTCGCTTTCTGTTACTTGGGACTTAAAACAGCTAACGAATTCATAGAAGTTCATATGAAAATTATAAGCAAAATAAAACGATGTCTCAAATAACATAGTTTTTGAGGAAAAGCATATATCGACTACAAACTCAGTGATGCTCTCGGTGTTCAAGCGATGGCTTTAGTAGTGAATGCGAGATGCAAGAGGTCTCGGATTCGATTTCCAAGCCGGGTAAACTTATTTTTGAAGCTCTATGCAGAAGTATTTGACTGTCTATCCTTCTTGGAGTCATTTAAATTGCGTGTTCCATGTCGTGTGCCTGTGTGGTCGTCAATGTGGAATTGTTGCACCAACCATTTGCCAGAACAAATTTTCAGCATTTTACAAATTCATTCCCTATTACGTGATGTGTGGAAAATAAAACTAGCGGGCTAGATGTTAAAAAGAATTTTGAAGATAAACATGTGTAAGTCTATTAGTACTATAGGCTGATATCGGTTATGGTGGTAGTTCTTTAAAAGAGGATAGGGCGGATGGCGTAGAGGTGTAAGTGGTCGCCTCGCCTCGCCAAGTGTTGTGGGTTCGAATCCCGAACGTGTGAAAAATTAATATAATAATAATAAAGTTTATTACTCCATAAGAATAACACTTAATCTAGGATCTATTGATTCACAAATGGTTGTTCCGAGTCTGGACATTCTTTGTGTCCGTTGTTTGAATGTTTGTAAAGTCCCCCGCGATACAGGAACTATACTTATTGGAAGAGTTGCCTTTTAAAAAAATCTTGAATTATTTGCATGAACTCACCGAAGCACTCTGAAGGTATGCTATGACTATTTTTAATATAATAAACTATATGTATACGATATCATCTATATGCTGCAGTATTTTATCAATATCTACGTATATACGTGTTCTTTACTAGATCATTACCCACACCTCTTGATCTCATCCAATTAAATCAAACAAAACTATATGTCAAAAGAATTATATGAACTGTACCTAGTATTCTCTATCGGTGTTAGGTGCTCCGCCCACTTACTACTTTCATCGTATCTTCTGTTCCGTGACATAAATATAAACAATTCGTTATTGTTATATGCTGTCTAATTACACTACGATATATGATTATAATATATCTAAGTGGCTTGGTGGCGCAGCGGTAGTGTATTTGACTGCTGTGCATGAGGTCTTGGATTTGATACCCGAGTCGGGCAGGGTGTTTTCCGGTTTTTTTCTGTCAATGAATTCTCAGTAACACAACGGGGTCGGGATCTGAGCCCAGTAAGTGGCAATAGGCTCGCCTCCTTTTACGTGAGATCTAAAAATATTATAGTCGAAATAACAGTGGAATACACACACACACATACATATACACACACACAGTTAAAAACTTATTATAATTGAAAGATGTTATGTTAAATAAGGCATCATTACTCTGTGTAACGTTTGTTATGGAAGAGGGAGGAAGCCTAACGCAGGTATCATTTTCCTCCATCCCTAGATATAAGTACTTATGTATGTGATGTCGAAATAAAACTTTTTTTTTTATATTATACTCATTGTTGGGGGGGTATAAGCGTGAGAGTACCTATGTATATTTTTCTATCAATTAGCAGCAAGTAGTCTGAAACTGTGCCAAGTATACGGCAATAGATTCACTGGCTCGTTACATGGCACCTAAAACCATACTTGGCGAAAAGTAAGTGCAATATACCTTCGCCCCTACCAACCCCTTACTGGTTTGTGAATGTAAGCTTAAGACTATTAATATAGTTTGGGATTAAATATAATGACCATCAAAAATACTAATTGCACAGCAAAATATGCTTACTTATTTTATTCAACCTATAAAAATATAATAAATATCCTCAAGAAGAAAAGTTACTTATAAATAACACATTTTTTGGTGGATACTCGTATACGTCCTTTGGGAATGGAGCTGATGAAGCCGCTGAGAATAACCAGTATTATTAACGAAATATAAAGTAGTTTTTAGATGGTCTTATAAGGGAAATTTGTACTCAATTTTAAGATTAGTTCATAATAGTTCAATATCCCGTTAATAGCTCGCCATTAAACGAAAATAGAATCGTAAGTACATGCTACAAATTCAAATAGCCAAACATTAATCGAAGGAAAACGCCCATAGGCTTCCTCGATAGCATACCTCTGTATTATGTGGCCGATTATTTACAACATTTATATACAGAAAGTACCCTAAAAACGCTTGTAAATCCGCAAAGGATCAACGACCCATTGACCGAATCAGCGTTATTTCCAGAGATGTTGCGATACCGTTGCCATGGCAACTGTATGCAAACAAACTTCGCGCCATGACACACGTAGCAAAACACGCTTTTCAAAACTGGAATCAAATTTTCCAAATTGTTCAGTATACATTGCTGATTTTCTTTTAAATCTATAATATTGGTTGGACCGAAGGAAGCAATGGAATTGTAAATAAATTACAGTCGTAATGCGGAGAGTAACGCATCAGAACACGCAAAAATATATTTTCAAGCGTTGTGCTAAGGATTACGATATAATCAATATAAAATTACAAACATTGGTGTTTAGTTTGAATGAAGAATTAAACTGATATGCCACTCGTTTGTACGTTTTATAGACATACTAGATTTTGCTCGCGGCTTGGCTCGCATAAATGTAGATTAGGTTAGGTTAGTAACAGTATTTTTTCTGGATAAATGTTACGTTATGTCCTATTCTGTATCCCTGACACCGTGTATGTGAAATTTCATGAAGATCAATCGAGTAATTAAGGCGTGAAAGCGTTATAAACAAACTCACTTTCGCATTCATAATATTAGTTAGGATAACGGATAATTTATTTTATCATTTTATTACTTAATTATTGGTGTTTTGCACCGGAAAAGGTAGGCTAAAATATGTTATTGGCCCCGACCTTTCGTTGCCGACCGTCATATCCAAGATGGTCGGCGACGACAGGTGCTGGGGCGCAATGAGTTCCTTCTGCGAGACTGTCATCTCGCAGAAGGAGGCGGCGGAGCGGGGGCGTGAGGACGATCCTTACGCCCCGGACGTCCGCCGCCGGAGGAGGGGGCGCAGGAGACGCGCTTATGTCGCTCTCCTGCCCCCCACCTAGGGGCTCCGGGTGGCGGGGCCTCAGGGGACCCTGCCACCCGTAAACTAAAAGCCCCGAGAGGGCGCGCGCGGTGTTCCCGCGCGCCTTTCTGATGTCGAAAGGGGAGAGCAGTCAGGCTCTCCCCTGGGGACGAGAGGTGGTCGGGTCCGAAAAAAATGACCCGGCCGGCACCCACACGGGGGGGCCTGCTATGGTTGAATCTTTTAAGTTCCCAACTGGCCCTCCCCATTGGGTGAGAGAGGGAACACCCCAGGTTTTTTAGTGGGTATACCAGCGCGTCTTCTTGCTGGGAGTCCCACACGCCCCGCCCGTGCCGTCCCCTAGCCGGCGGGTAGTGCATGAAGCATTTTTCCTGGGTACCAAAAAAAAAAAAAAAAAGGCTAAAATATGTTGGATAAAAACCTATATATTTACTGTTCTATGGATCGTATATAGTAATTTTATTGCCCAACGATTAACGTAGTTGATGACTAAACTTTATGTGCAAGACATATATAGACAGCTATAGCTTAGTGGGAGATCGTTGGACTGCCACACAAGGGTCTCAACTTCGATCCCAAGGCGCATATCTTTGATTTTTCGATTTATATGCGTATTAGAGTAGTTATTAGAAGTTGTTATAATTAATTAAAATAGACAACTCTCGCTCTAGGAATAAATCCTGTGTGGCGGGGGACTTTACAAACATTCAAACAACGGATACAAAGACCTAGACTCAGGACAACTATAAGTGGATCACATAATTTTTTGCCCTGTGTGGGAATCGAACCAACAACAAACAACCCTTGGCGCGGTGACAGTGGCGAGGCAAACACTTAAACAACTACGCCATTTGTGCAGTCGAGTATTATCGGTGATCGACCATTGATTGCATGTGAAATTCTTTTGTCTATCGAGTAGGTACCTGTTGGTTGTGTTGTTGTGGTCCTTGGTCTCCATTTAGTTTAGCTACTATATTACTTTTTTTTATTTATTCATATTTATACAGGGTGATTTTGAAATCGTGTAATTCCTTTTAACCACGCATTCTACTGGTGATATAGAATAACCCTGACCATATTTTTATTTAATTAGATTTTTTTTTTTTGAAAAATTATTATTCCGTTTTTTTCGTGAAATGGTGTCAGATAGTCATATGTTAACCAACCGAGGCAATTTTAATTTTTTACTAATTAAAATATTTTTATTTTTAACATATTAATAATTAATGTCGTAAATAATAACGGGCGGTCCTTTTTATTGCCCCTTATTATTTACGACATCAGTTATTGTTATGTTATTATTTTTAAATTAGTAAAATATTAAGATTGTGTCAGGTGGTTAAAAAATATCGGGCACGCCACGATCGTGGCGGTAAGTCCCGTGTTTGAGGAGTGGCTGGAGAGGCGGCATGGCGCCCTCACCTTCCGGCTGACACAGGTTCTGACTGGCCACGGATGTTTTGGCCGGTTCCTGTGTCGTATACGCCCGCAAGAGACGCCCGGTTGTCAGTCACCACTGCGGCGACTGCCGCGACGTTATTGAGGACACGGCGCTGCACACTTTGGCGGTTTGCCCCGCCTGGGCATCGCAGCGCCGTGATTTGATCGCGGCAGTCGGATCGGTTGCCCTCTCGCTACCGGCCGTAGTTCAGTCTATGGTCCGGAGTGAGAGGTCGTGGAACGCCGTCGCCTCCTTTTGCGAGGAAGTGATTTCCATCAAGGAGGCGGCGGAGCGGGAGAGGGAGCGTTTAAACCCTCTCCCCAACCGCAGAGCCGGGCGCCGGAGGGCGCGAGATGACCTCCAGCCACCCTGAGGTTTGACCTGGGGGTGGCGGGCTTTGTGGGCCTGCCCGCCATCCGTTCAGCACCAGGTCCGAGAGGCGGCGTGCGTGTTCCCACGCGCGCCTCTGTTTCGTGTCCGTCTCCCCCTTTAGGGGGAGACAGTAGGGCTTTTATTTTGAGTAAGTACCTATCTTGGGTAGGTCTTTTTGCGTAGGGGCCTGCCGTTTCATACGGCGGGCCGGAACCTCGGCGGGGTCGCGACCGTATGCGAAAGTGATTCGCGCGGCCCCGTCGATAGTGGTTTTGTCGAGGAACACCGTGGTAGGTTTAGTCGGTATTCCGGGAGGTACATTATCTTTTTAACATCTTATTTTACCCCGGCGAGTCCGACATAATCCCTCCGCCCGCCCCCGCGGAGGGATATGCGTCATTGCATTCCCCCAGGTAAAAAAGAAAAAAAAAAAAAAGGTGGTTAAAATATGACTATTTGAAAACATTTCATGAAAAAAATCTGTACTCTAATTTTGCCGAAACCATTATTTTAATTAAGAAAAAATATGGTCAGGGTTATTCTATATCACCAGTAGAATGCGTGGTTAAAAGGAATTACACGATTTCAAAATCACCCTGTATATATTCTTAATATATATTTACCGACACAAAAAACGACAAGGTGTTATAAGTTTGACGTGTCTGTGTGTGTGTGTGTGTGTGTGTGTGTGTGTGTGTGTGTGTCTGTCTGTCTGTGGCATCATAGCTCCCGAACGGATGAACCGATGTTAATTTTATTTTTTTGTTTGATAGGTGTAATTCACCTATCAAACAAAAAATCGGTCGGAATCTTGTTAGTTATGTTTGATGAAAATCGGTCCAAGATGGCCGCCGCCACAAAATGGCAGATTACATATTTTTTCACAACTCCCTCAATATGGGTATTAAATGAAAGGGCTTGATTAGTAGAATACTATACACCATGATACATTTCAAAACCAAGATGGCCGCCACCACAACATTGCGAGTTACATTTTTTTCACAACTCCTTCAATATGAGTATCATATGAATTTTAAGCCTGGGATTTTTAATTTTTAATTTATGAAATCAAATCCTCTAACAAAAGCCATCATTCCATTCATTGTCCATTTGACTAAGCTATAAGCGAATTTTAATATGTATGTAAATATAGCATGTTGTTTTCTCTTAAATTCAAGATATTTACATGATTATTAATTAATCAATTTCAATAACGAATACTAAATTACAAGCTTCAATTATCATTAAACACCGTTAGTTAATTATTATTTTCAGCCGTTAGAACCTACTCTCAAAGCAAACTAATTTATCTATACTAATACTATAAAGAGCAAAGTTTAGATTTTTGGTTTGTTTGTAAGGATTTTAATCAAAAACTACCAAAACCGATTTAAAAAATCTTTCATCTTTAAAAAGCTATATTATCACCGAGTAACATAAGCTAATAGCAGCGATAGCCTAGTGGGAAACCGTTGGACTGCCACGCAGAGGTCTCGGGTTCGAACCCAAGGCGCGCATCTCTGACTTTTCGAAGTTATATGCGTATTAAATAATGATTATCGCTTGCTTTAACGGTGAAGGAATGCATCGTGAGGAAACCTACATGTGTGAGAGTTCTCCATAATGTTCTTGAAGATGTGTAAAGTCTGCCAACCCGCACTAGGCCAGCGTGGTGGACTATGGCCTAACCCTTCTCACAATGAAAAGAGGCCCGTGCCCAGCAGTGGGACAGTTTAATACAGGGCTGATATTATTATTATTAACATAAGCTAGATTTTATTTAAAAGAAAAGTACCGTTACTAACATAAACAAACCTACTTTTACGCGAGCGTAGCCGCGGGCAGAAGCTAGTCATACATAAAATGTAATGTGTGTCAAACAACCTGTAACTTAGTTCAGACTTATTAAACACGACTGCGTGTCCTTGACACAAAACCTCAGCAGGTGACAGGCAGTCTGACACATCTATTCCTGTACTACACCGTCACACACAACGGGCACAAGGGAAATGTCAAACGTCAGGCTACCTCACGAAGCACAATGGCACCGAGTGGAGCGATGACTATGCTTACTTTGTTAGTCATAGATAATTGCAGGAATTGCGAAATTATGATACAGTTCTCAGTAACTATGATAAGCTTATTTATGCATGAACAGCTTTTATATTTATAATATATTTTTAACCCACGACGCAAAAACGACGGGGTGTTATAAGTTGACGTGTCTGTGTGTGTGTGTGTGTGCGTGTGTGTGTCTGTCTGTGGCATCGTAGCTCCCGAACGGATGAACCGATTTTAATATTGTTTTTTTTTGTTTGAAAGGTGAATTATACGGGAGTGTTCTTAGTTATGTTTGATGAAAATTGGTCCAAGATGGCCGCCGCCACAAAATGGCGAATTACACATTTTTCACAACTTCCTCAATATGAGTAATAAATGAAAGGGCTTAACTAATAGAATACTATGATAAATTTCAAATCCAAGATGGCCGCCACCACAAAATAGCGAATTACATTTTTTTTACAACTCCTTCAATATATGTATCAAATGAATTTTGTGTCGGGGGTTTTCTAAATTTTTATTTACTTGGTCTGTAACATATATGTTACGGACAACTTAAGAAGTCTTATATAGATGACGCCCGTTTCAAATGGGCAATGTAAATAAAACTGCAATACAAATCACTTTAATAAAGATTTACATAAAATGTGCAATCAGTAGTCAGTGTATTTCTAGTAATAATAACATGTAGCACATATTGAGCATACCCAATAATGAATCCATTTAGTTCGTTCGATATTCTTGCGTGCACTTTGCCGCCAACATCCGTTGAAACAGGTGAAAAAAATTCTGTCATACTTTTTCTTTGGAGTATATCATAGTGCTCGATAGGATTTAAGTGAGTGATTGAGCAAACCTTGAGCGGTCCTTGATGTTAGCTTTAGTAAATATGTTCACAACAACTCTCACAATGTGTGGTTGAGCTTCAACATGCATAAGCTGGAATGATGCTCTCTTCCAACATATATTTCTGTATTGAAATTGTCTTCGATCATTTCGGTTCTGCCACCGATACAAATATCATACCAACTTCATGCTATTTTGACGAAAACGAAGAGCAGTGGTATCAGTATAAAGAAGTACGTCACAGAGAGGACGTACTTTTACCCTACATAAAATCGAAGCCAATGAATTCTATGCTACACTCCTGAAGCGAGTAGAATTTCCAGAACCGCCAAGGAAATACTGTTAACACGTAATAATTCTAATAATCTTACTGCAGTGTTGGTAATACGCAGCGAGCCCTCTAATGTTGCAAGCTTTCAAGCTATGATAATATAATGTTATGTCCTCCAGACCGAATTTCGGTCACGGCGGCCAATCTGTATAAATAATCATCTGCGTAGAAGATAATTATAGGGCACATGTACATGTGTGCGCAAATACAAGTGCACTCTCAGTTCCCTAACTTTCATGATCTGATGGGATGGGCAATCCGACACGACCATAGGGAAATCAGGCGTAGGACCAAAGGCTTTACGTTCTTTTCGAGGCATGGAGATGTCTAACAACGCCAGCTTCCTAACTCCGGGATGGTATTGAGTTTCGTAACAGAAAAACCCAATAACATTTTGTTTTCCGGAACCAGGATTCGAACCCCTCATGCACCGCAGTCGCATTTACTACCGCTGCACCACGGAAGCAAGTTGTGGTAACCGTTTAACTATCAGGCTAAATTATAATATAATTATGCGTACACATTTAATATTTCTAAGGCCCGTAATATCATTGACAACATGCATGCATATTCTTCAGAATGAAGGCCATCCCAAGGTGGACTGCAACTATTTGAGCGATATTTCAACGAAAAATTTAAACGACAATCCCGCTGTGCCTTCTCTTTATTCAATTCGCTTCAATAAGTAAGCATTTTCACTTTTACACAAGCAATTAATAGCCAGGTAGATACACACGCAACACACTTTCTTTCTACAGAGCATTAATTGCGAAGTAAACATGACCTTATGACGATAGAACGATAAAGTAGGTTAGTTCGCGCAATTACTCGCCGATTACCCTTAACACTAGCGCCAGGGTGAGGGGGCATGTGTGACCCAAATACGAGCTGAGAACTGCGTAATATAACTTGATTGATAGTTAAATTGAAATGACGTCATTGTGCTACAGCCAGGGCAAATGGCAGCATTCCAACGCATAGAATTTGCTGTAAAGTAAGCAGAGATAGGCTAGTGGAAGACCGTTGGACTACGCAAAAGTCTCGAGATCTATCTAAAGAACGCTGATTTTTCGAATTTATATGGGTATTAAATAGATTCTCACCGCTTTACCGGTGAAGGGAAACATCGTGAGGAAACCTGTATGCATAATGTTCTCGAAGATCTGTGAAGTCTACCAACTCGCACTGGGCCAGCATGGTGGATTATGGCCTAACTTACATTGAGAAGAGGCCCGTGCCCAACAGTGAGTCAGATGACAGACAGGGGTATTATTTATTTTTAAAAAAGGCTTACAGACTAATAATACATTTATATTCAAACATGTATAATAGGGTTGCTTATGACCAGCCTCCGCAAATATATTATTTATACACACAAAAATAAAAATAAAAACAAAGATACTTAACCTAATATATTATAATATTTACATGTAGTAAAAACAAAACAAAACGAAAGTCACATAACATAGTATTATTGCCACTGTTACGATTTTATATCGATAAATAATAAATAAACGATAATATGCATCACAAAACTCGTGTAAGAAGATACTCAGTAAGTCAACATTATGCGTAGAAGTGATTGCCTAAAAGCCGTCTTACTGTAGATGGGCTTGTACAAAACAGGTCAATATTCGAGCCTGGAGGAAGATTATTAAAAGTAACTGCACTCTGCAAGAAAAACGCCTAGCACATAAACTATTATTGACTACAGTAACCGCTTACCATCATCTTTGGGCAGGGGCACCCCAGTACCAGCTTCTCCCTCTGGACCGCATTTAACGGAGAGCGACTCGAATCGTCGACTGCCGGGTTGTTTCAAATCGGCTAGACCCCTTGGCGCTGCGTAGAGATGTGGCCTCGTTGTGCATCTTCTATCGCTTTTACAATGGAGAGTGCTTCGAGGAATTGTTCGGACTGATCCCTGCCGCCTCTTTTCGCCATCGTCCTACGCGACAGAATTTCTATTCCCACCATTTAGATGGTTGGCAGTACACAACTCTGCGTTTGCCAGAAATTTTCTGCCTCGCACAACTAAACTGTAGAATGAACTGTCGCCTGCGGTATTTTCGAACCAATACGACCTACAAACCTTCAAGAAAAGAGCATCCTTTTTTTTAAAAGGCGGGCAACGCATTTGTAACTCCTCTGGTGTTGCGGGTGTCCATGGGCGGCGGTAATCGCTTATCATCAGGCGAACCGTCTGCTCGTTTGGCACATATCTCATAAAAAAAGAGACGAGCCATACGATTGTATTCCATATTTTTTGTATTTATAAAACATGTCAATTAGATACATAGAATACTCTCTAAACAAATATTTCTATTCGTTTGGGTAGTCGAAATCGAATAGCAGTCGCTCCCTGGTTCAAGTTTATCTAAAAGGTATTACTGTTATCATTTCCACTTATCATTTCTATAACGTAGCCATTTCAGTTATAAAGCTTATCGCCTTCTTAAGCCCTATACATACCACAACAAAAGTACAAAGCTATCTGCAGACCATGAGAGCGCTAGTTTCTACGTCGCCACCTAACCGACGTTCACAATTTCTCGTAGTTCACTTTTACTCAACGGCAAAGATAAGTATGTTGTTTTCTTTCACAGCCTAATGTCAAAGGTTAATGTCATGCAAATGACACTGGCCGGTAACAGCACTTACTGTGTATTTTGCATATAGAAAAAAGGTTTTATTCAATTACCGCGTCGTGTACCTACGATAAGATCTCGCGTGTTGACCACCGACTACCAGAATCTAGTGTATTGGGTAACTATCATATTGTTTCGTGCTAGTCTACGAATAGAAAACGTTTAACAAGAATTTGGTTAGAATATCAAAATACTACTGTTATACACGAATGTAATACTATGAGACAGATCAAGTGTATAATTTTTCTGGATTGTCTAGTCAAGAAAATAGATCAAGCATACCTATTTTCGTGACTGGACTATCCAGAAATTTTTAATCATATTAACGGGGAACTAAAATTAATTTTAAATAGCGAAGAGAAGATCTAACAACTTGAACTACACACTCCAACTTTAGGTAAAGAAAGTATTGATAATACTAAATTCTTAGAACTTGCAGTGTTCCGCGTTGACCATAAAATATGCTTCCCGTCGTGGTGCTCCTTTTCCTTTTCTAGACAATTGTCTGTCCTGCGACTGTCTACTAATGTCTACTATCAGACGCATTGGGTATTTTTACCCTGTTATGATTGTTGGCGTGGACAAAACTAAAACGCGTGGTGGCCTCTTCTCTTCTAAATTATGATTTTAAGTATGCCAGTACCAAAATATTTAATCTAGGCTATATTTTAAATCATAAGGCATGTCATATAGCAAAATCTTGTACAGTTATCTATTTCGCTAAACGGGTAAAGGAAAAGTGTTATATTACGCTATCATCCTAGTGATCTAACGGTTTTAAAATTGAGTGTTAAAAAGCTGACAAGTTAATTTGATTGATGACAGTAAAATGTATGAATCACACTAGTGTAGAAATGGAACAAGTTTTCGAGGAATTTGGCGCTAGGTATGATTGATAGGATCCGCGGTTTAAAGGCGGTGTTGAACTTATCTGATGTTAGCTGGTAATTTGTGATGTCAGAAATGACCGTGACGCAGCGATCGACCCTGAACTGTATATTACTTGTTATTTACATAATAAATGGCGTAGAACCGTTCAAGTGTTAAAGTAAGTACTTATGTACTTGTATTTTGTACACGAACAGGTAATTTCAATTGTATTTTTATTACGTAGAACTGAAACTAAACGGATTAAATAACAGTTGCTGCGACTAGTACTTCATTTGTTAGATATTAATATGTATCTTAGATCAAACAAACTTTTACTTTTTATATCTAATTGAAATAAACTATGGTAACATTTATACTAAGCAGCTCATATAAGAAAAAGGATATAAAATTGAATTGTATTGTTAATAAAAATTTGGCGATTGAAATGTGTGGCCATGAGTTTCTTGCCTACTTCTTCTCATAAAAGCGGTACTCCTCGAACAGGCTTTTTTCAATGAAACTTTTTTATTTCCTTTATTTATTTTTAATATTATATTTTAAATACCTAATATTAATTTTATTGATTCTAATTGACGTGTCCAAGAATTGTTTATAGATTTTTATGGAAATAAAGATTATTTTCTTTGACTTTGATTACAATATCTGAAATATATTTTAGTGCTTAGGAGGTGCTGTGGTAAAGAATACGACTGCTGTATTTGAGGTCTCGGGTTCAGTACTTAGATTGGGCAATGTGTTTCAAGGCGTAGGCCTAGGCAAGCCAGTTGCTGACTACCGGCAACTTCGTCAGACTGTCACACGTGTGCACATCCAAATTACAATTGGCCAATTTGATTATTAAACGAATAATCCGATATCCAGGACTTAATTTATTTGTACGCTAAATTTCATCCCAATCTATGCAACTGTTTACGCATAATTGAATGACATGCTGCCAGTGTTCTCGGCATACAACCAGTAGACTGTGATGCGAAAGTATTTTATGACGCCTATTAAAGGGTTTTAGTGTTAGGTTTTCCTTTTTTATATTTCTGTTATACAGGGCTGTCCGGAAATTAATGGATAACCTGGAAATGTCTTATAGTGGAACTTATGGCCGTTCAGAAAAAAATATAAAAGAAATCTATCCTAACTACTACCTGAGATATGTGTTTTTTTTAAATTACCATGTATATATAACTTACTTGTATACTACGACCATAAATGAATGAAATCCATCGGTTTTTTGTTGTTTCATTATTAAACACTAATTATGCTAATAGATAGACAGTCAAAAGTATGCTATGCTATTATAGCTTGCACTTTTTAATATATATATATAATATTTTTTTTATTTTTTCTGCACTGCCTTCAGTTCTACTATAAGATATTTCAAGGTTATCCATTAATTACCGGACACCCTGTATAATATTTTAAGTATAAGCTAGTTTTAAAGAATTGTTTAATATCATAATATTCCTATATAATTTAGATTAAGTGACAAATATCTAAACATTTTGACAAAGTTTCACAGTTGTAAAATTAGTAAGGTATTTTCTGTTACGATATGAAACAACCAAATTCATATAGGTATGTACACACAGCGACACATCAACCTAGACTGTTTGGACTTTGAACTATTAGAAGTTGAACGCTGCGAATCGTGCGAGAGCGTGCGTTATATTTTTGTCACGCTCTATCCTTCCTTTCCATCGACATTACTATGCACTGTCCCTTTCCGTCAATTCTCTATTTTGTATGTAGCGTAGTTATGCGTATATAGGGTGTCTAACTTGATGTGTAGCCGTGTGTAGGTATAAATGAACATTCCATTAAAACAGCCAACCGCAAAATCAAAACAGAATATGATACGGTTAACGTTCATGTAGTTTACTTAGCTAACATGGCGACCTACTCACCTCATTTTACAATCACAACATAGTTGACAAATTGCTACTATCGCGATGGCCGCGGTTTAGGTTCCGAATAATGTCTATCAAATAAACCTAATCATTAATTTTTAAGTCAAATTTCATAATATTTACGGAATAGAACCTCATTGACCCCGTGACATTAGTAGTGCTAAAGTTTTTAACCGATCGTAACGTCTCGAGTTCTATGTACTGCCTCCGTGGCGAGTTGGCGGAAGTTGGCGGTGTTAGACTTCCCCGTGCCACGGTAAGCACGTAAAGCCGTTGGTCCTGCGCCTGATCTCTCTCCGGTCGTGTCTGGTTACCGTCCCAGCGGATCATGAGAGTTAAGGAACAGAGAGTGCACTTGTGCTTGCACACACACTAGTGCACTATAATATCTCCTGCGCAGATAGCCAGTCTCCGTTAAGATTGGCCGCCGCGATAGAAAATCGGTCTGGAGGAAATTAATATTAAGAATTTTCCGTTATGAAATTCTTAGTGGCAGCACGGAACAACAAATTTCAGAATCCTCTCACCCTTGTTCCTAAAACATAACTACCAAAATATGGGACACAACCGCCTACAGTTTCCGGTAGAAACCGGCATGAACCGTAATGCCATGAAGTATATACAATATAGAAACTCGATGGTTGACTACATCATCCAATAGTTTATATCTACGAGCGTTTCACCTGACCAATAGCCATTAGTCATTTAGTCATCGTAATAAAAGAACTACAATTTTCTTCAAGACGCAAATTCAGTTCAATGGCATTTGAATGTTCCACGCAACACTATTTAAGTATGCATACGGGTTTCTTAGTTATCGTGGTTTACACTAAACGAATACTTAGGGCATAACTTTGAACCTAGCGGAGCGGTAAGCGAGACTTCTAAGCAAGCACCTATTCAGTCCTAACCTAAAAAACATGATGACTAATTAAAGACAAATTATTTTAGTTTAGTTTCAATGCCTTTAGTTTAGTTTTAATATGATATTAGCTATCTAGTCTACAAGAGATTTTTCAATTAGCAGATAAGATACAACTTTAAAATTCTTAAAGAAAGATTTTCCATTTTTGACAGATTGCAATAGAAATTTCATCAAAATTATTCAAGCACGTTATTTTACGATTGAGAAATCAACTCTCAATCCTCTAAATTTTCTATTGAATAGTTTTTATTGATTGTTTTAGGTACAGATTAATTTCAAACAACTACTTTATGAATTTTCCAAATCAAGTAGTAATTGCTATATGCAATACCTATAAAGTACTAATTTATGAGTTTGCCAAATTGAGTAACTTAAAGTATATTTTAATTTATTAAATCATTTTAATTGAAGCATTGACATTAAAGGGCAAGACAAGCGAACAAGCGACATATCTGCTCACACCGGGTTCGCTTAGAAGTATTCCTCCACCAAATATTACGACCGAATAACCTTGTATTGTATCCTTTAGGAAGAAGTAAGCGCTGTACTGTCAGAAAACGGGGGGCCATTAACACTTTATACTACTTCAACAGGCAACGAAGCAATTCCCTTTTTTGGGTTATCAGCAACGTGTTATTAATTTGTCAGACATAATTAAAAATCTATTGTGTCTGACCATTGGTATGGCGCTGCGACTCAATAGGTTAATAAGATCCTGCAATGATCCCATAGGCTACGGTGACCACTTTATCGCGTACTAAGTGCACGCGGTAAGTTGAGTAGTACAATAAATTTAAATTAAACTACTTTATGCGGATACTATCGTGCGTCTTATTTTTTATACTTTTATAACTACACTTTATGACATTGATACAATCAACTTCTTAATCTCCCCGTTGAACATCAATCATCATCAAACAACGCGACAAAATCCGTATAAAGTGTTTAATTTCAATGTATAACATTCGCGTAAACATAAGACAAAATTAGTAACAGTGTTTATTAATAGTAGTTTAAAGTTTCAAAATTATGTAATAATAGTGTTTAAGTAGTTTTATGTCAATGTATAACATTCGCGTGAACGTAAGACGATATTAGTACAATAAATCCAATGAGTCAGGATCGCCACACACCTCGCTCCGCTTCTCCATATCAATAGCTTTAGTCTATAAACGTTGAGTGGTAATGAACTTGTGAAGGTGCCTGAACTTAGATATAAGTGCTGATACAGAATATAAAGGCGATCGAAAATGTATAATTAGTTGGCTTGCTTACTGGCACAAACACGAAAATGCAAATTGAATAAATTATACAGAGCGCAGACGATTTTGACATGTTAATTTGGCGTTAGATTGTGGAAAAAATTTGGTTTTCTATTTTGAACGATTTGTTACTAACCTATCGATAATTATCAAAGAGCTTGAAGGAGTCTTCTTTAATTTGTTCATCGGTGGAAGAACGGCAGTGGTCAGACAATACTTTTATAGCTGAAATGTTGAAAGTCGTTTAGTGTTGTAAATACATGCAAAGGCATACATCATAAAAAACACAAACGGACTCATAATGCTATTACTTTCTGAAGGTTTTCTTTCATAATGTGCTGTGTCTAGGTTGTACGGGAAAGTGTTTCAGGCTATAAAAATTTCTGAGCAGAAAATCCTACGCAGTTACATACTGTATACCTATATTTATAATTATACAATCGGCTAATTCAATTAACCTTAAACCTCAAACAAAGACTATTACAAAATAAATTAACTTAGACTTTTAATGTTGTTTTGAAGCCAAACTACATTGGTTGTTTGCATTTCATTACTTGAACATATTTGCATACAAGCTTTCCAAACAATCAGGTTACAGATTAACCAAATGATGCTTTAACTAACGATATAATCGATGTTGTTTAACCCGATTACGATTCTCGATTCACAAGTCATTAATTACAGGTATCGATATTAATAGTGCGTATATTTGTTAATTATATCATACAATTGTATTATTCCCTAATTGATGTTACGTTGCGACAATGTCAACCACATATTTGGTTATTATTAATTGACTACACATGGTAGACTCCGCCTTTGTCAACAACGTTGTTTAATGACGATGTGATCTTAGGAACTAGTACTCTATTACAGCAAACTGGCGTTAGAGTAGGTATACTATCCCCTATCTTCAAGACCCGAGTAGATATGGTTTCGGGGGGCGAACTACGGGTCTTCCCCATTGGACCAGGATACTGCGGGGTCAGGAAGCCTACTGCGCCTCGAAAGGCTTGTTCTATCTATCGCGCTGATTAGAGTGCGCGGTGCCTGACATTGGTCTTGGACTCGCAGGGTTATGTGGTTATCCGCTGAGGACGACATGTTCGTTGTTCGGCAAGCACGTGGCGTTCCAATCGGTCGCGCGAGGTACGGAGTTGTCTTTAGCGAAGTGGCAGAGTGGTTTCACTGCCGCAACGCATCTCAGGCGCTTGCCTGCTCAGCAACTAAGAGTCATAGCTGGAGTGACTCGGGCCACACCCGGCTTGTAGGCCTATTTGGGCAGGCGTATGGATGTACGTGGGGAAGAAGTGAGCGTGCCTTACACAGCTCCGGTACCATACTGGAGATATGGGAGGCGGCTTCTCCGTCGGCTTCAGCGAGGTTTTCGTTAGCAACTCCCAAAGTTGCGAGTAGTAAGTGGCTTTATTACTCCGGTACCTATCTGGAGAATAGGTAGTGCCACTTGGGCACGAGGTAGCTCGCTTACGAGAACTGGATCTCTGAGGTTAGGGTGGAGAAAGTCGAGATTTGGGGACAAGACCTGTCTATAACTGGTCCCGAAAGGTGCTCTCGGGCACTGGAAGGTACAGCGGGTCCACCTAATATAACCTTGACGGTTGGTGTAGGGGAACGCTATATCATAAACTGGACTAGTCGTAGAAAGAGGGGGTGTTACTGCGTTTCGTCAGGCTAGTAAGAGAAGCTTCTGGAAGCTTTCATCAATATAAATTAAAGAATGGGATTGGTCGGTACCTACCTATCCCATTCCTTTCCTATAATCACGTATTTAATAGGTTACTTGACATTTAAAAAAATTATTGACTGACTTATCCATTGCAAATCGCGTATATTATGCTAGATTCCTTTTTTCTAGGTTTTACACTTACCGGCTCTGGTAACCAATTGGGTGGTAAATGGTTACCAGAGCCGGTAAGTGTGTTGATCTTGTTTACCACATTTGATGTATAAAACAAAAATATAGTAACAATTCCTTCACAACAAGGTATGTACATTCCTCTCAATACATCCACGATATCGCTCACAGTTTGACCTCGTAAGTATAAATTTATCTAAGATGTTTAAGAATACAAAAATATAATTATGTAATGGCACTACTTCCCTGTTTGCATACAAATACCTTACGTAGTCAACCAAGTCATTGGCATTAGACAAATCGATATTTGATTAGAATTTTAATAGTCTAGAAGTTGACGTATGTGAACCTATAAGTAAATTTAAGAAGCAGTTAAATGAATATCTTTATTTAACTTGTCTTAATATGATTTATTTGTTTGTTGATACGTGTATTACACTTTAAATCCACAGAACCACATTACATTTTAAATTGTTTTAACTTTTAATCTTAGTTGTTAATTTTCCTATTATTGCATGCTGTGGTCTCGTATAATTGAAGGACTATACATTTATAATACTTATGTAGAGAGAAATTCTTCGTAAACTGCAGTGTTATATATTCTTTGTTGGAGAACCTTAATAAATACAATAAAATAAAAAATATGAAGAATATTTAAGCTAAGACATAGAAAAGCAACATATCACATACCACATACCTAATATATCTTCCTGTCTTTTCGAAGGATTAGACACAAATACATGATAGACTCTCCCGTCGCCCGATTTCTTGATTTTGCCATTTATTTATTAAGTATTACATACTAGAGAAGACATCAATTAAATATTTTGTAACAGTAGTTAGAGTGCATGCACTCTAACTCACGTAGTTTGAGCCAGGCGATCACTAGAAAGACACGTGTATTACGCTACCTTTACAACATGATGGCATATATTAAATATCAACATTTTGCACTTACGGTTGGTTGCAATAATCTGCTAGCTTAAAGAAAATCACTTTAAACCATGTAACAAAATAAATAGTTGAGATGTTTATTTTAGTACGTGGTACGTTTTAAATCAATGGTTTCTGGTCATGAATCTGACGCTACTGCATTCTACCAAGCACGTAGTCAAATTGCGTTTCACTGTTAGCTATTTCTCAACAGGAAAAATGTAAAACGTTTTTGAACGTTTGAAACAGGCCTTTTTTCTAGATGAAAGGTATTCTATGTTCTACTCTGTTCCCCTGACAATGTGTATGCAAAATTTCGTGATGACCAGTCAAGTAGTTCAGGCGTGAAAGCGTAACAAACAAACAAACCCACGTTCGCATTTATAATATTAGTTAGGATTAAGGATTAGCAATCAAAAGTAAATCTTATGCACGAGACATTAAGCATTGGTTATGCCTATTTTAGCAGCTCTCCTAGCAGTTTCATACTTCAATGTTAATTTTCAGACTTTTTACTTATGCGAGCTCCGCAGCTTTGTGAAGAAGGTAAAAATCTTTGCCCGACCTGATAATTGAACTTCGTATCTCACAATCAGTGCGAATAAACTCACGCTTACACGACTTAACCAACAAACGCAACAAATAATTAAGACATTTTTCTTACAAAAATATTTTCCGCCCTCCTGACGATTAGGCAAAGTACAACCTCAAATAAAAGGCTCCAAAACAAAAAATGTCCCAACGAGCAGGAACTCGATGCGCGTAAACAATTACATTGTAAACAAACCAATAGACGATATTTATTACGACTGAACAAAAAAACTATTTCAGTATATCGACGACCATTTTACCCTGACCCCTGGAAAATTACAGCTGCCCTTAAAATCGGTGAATGTTTAAAAGGTTGTCGGGGGGCAGGGTGACTCATGTTGTTTTGGTTACCAGTGGTCTGGACGACAATAACACTGATTACGGATATATATTGTATGGAATGGGTATATTTTCTGATTAACAAGTCTATAATTATATTGTTTGAAGCAAAACATTGACGTTATGACATTTTTGTTTTAATTTATTGTAGTGAAATAAGACTTATTATTAGGCATTTTGATAAGATTTCCTTTGCCCAGCATTTGACAAAGGGGGCTAAACAGGACTTTGCGTCAAAACTTTTTAGAACAATCTTCTGTGTACTTATATTTTGTTACGTTGACTTGTTAGTTGTGGGACTCGCCATTAGAAAATAAAATAAGATCCAAGTGGGATGCTTAGGGACAATCTTTAGCAATAAAAAGTTTTGTATAATAAAAAAATATATATGTAATTTGAATAGTTTACATGCATCCCTTGTCACGTCTAGTGAGTCAACATCCTGGTCAAACAGTGGTGGTTTAGGGGTGGCACGTGCGGCCAGCGGTCAGTATTCGCCCCGCGGCCGCTCCACCACACTGTGTACCATGGACTTACGCTAGCCGCCATGACAGACGACATACCAGGTGAAGTGTTCCTATTTCAAGTTTTTAAATATTATTTCTTCTGTCACATTGACAGCTGCATACTTTTTTAATTTTACGTCCAGTATCGTTGTTTTCGTAGTGATAATTATCGGTGGTTAACGATTACATAGTGAAAGGAAAGGAAGGTGTGTTTATGCTAGATAGTTAACTAGAGCATTGTATCCGTATTCAGAATAGCTTTATGATAGAGAGTTGGACGTTGTACATTAAAAGTAGGTACTATTTCTTATTAAAAGATAAGACATTATTACTTATGTTTCCTCATTTCTATATTACTTATTGGAGAGGAACATATTTTCTTTAATGTTTAGAATTAATCAAATAATATAATGCACAATACATATCAAATATATTAGTCTCTACTAATAAGGTTAATATGTCATGAGAACATATTCTGGTCCTTCTTTAAAACATTTTTGAGGAAACGGTAATTTATTTTCTTTCAATTTCTCAGTATCATACATAATCTCTGTGTTCAAATAGGTAAATACACTGTCATAAATCAAAAAGTTTTAGTAAGGAGGTTGTTTATAAATTTTAGGAGAAGTTTGAGACAGTTTCAGGAGTTTTCCGGGTGGAATTCTTTCTCCGGTGTATATTTAGGAACAGATAGCTTCTTACAAACACATTTTAGGCAATAGCATCTTTATTTAATTATAGTATCTCTACTGATACCGACTGTATATATGAATGGTAGGAAGCTTTTTAGATGTATGTTACTCAATCGCGCGTAAATCAAAGAGATATGGTTTAAATTGGCACAAAACGATAGACCACGTCCAAGATTTCTTTGACTGTCAATCATCACAGGCTGTATATTACTTATATGTAATCTCGACCAAAGATTTACAATATTTTCGTGCCTAGAAAACCACCTTGTACTATTTTCTTTGTCAAAAAGTAGTTTAAATAATAACAAGATCATTTTTGTCATAAACTGGTATTTTAACAGATTAATAATAAACGGAAATTCTATAAAGGAGGTCAATGTTCAATAAAAAGTTTACAATAATTATGTGATGTCGTCTAAAACTAAATGTCTAATCTCAGTCACACTTATTAGTAAAAACTAAAACAACTATGAATTTTAATAAAAATAGATGTTAAATTAGTGTCCAAATATTGCTGAACCATTATTAAAAAACAAACATAATGTTGTCAATGATTAAAAAACAAACATAATGCATACACAATACTGTCAAAATTTCCCTCCATTTTTCAAACCATAAAATGTTCCTTTACGAACGCCTTAGCGTATATTAAAAACTCGTCTAGGAATTTATTGTTAAGTAGAAATGGAGCAACCATGTTGGCATACCATACTATGTAATTACGGAATAATTTCTATTAGTTTTGACACAGCGCTTATTCAACTACATATGTATTTCTATTAATATCGATTATAAGTTTTACTAGGTCATTACAGAGGTATTTATAATATCCAGTATAATAAGATGATTGTTTGGCCTACTTGTTACAGGCATTCTTTAGTCTGAAGGTCTAGAATTATTAAGATTTTCCTATAGAAAATCTTTATAGTCGTGATCCGTTCATGGAATCAGGTCCTCGTATATTAACTGTTTGTTATACTAGAAGAACAGAAGATTAGTTTAAAGAAACATAGGAGACAAGGTTAAGTGAGGAGTTATTTGGTTTAAAAGTTTTAAAATGCGTGCTATCGTGCGTGGTCGCTTGCCTCCGCTTCAGAGAACGTCTTCGATGAAAAACATACGTAACCATTCTTTTATTATCTTTAATTAAATTTTGGCGGTTTAAAATCTAAAGAAGATATGCTAGCCTCGTCAACGTAATAATTTTTAATATATGTACATTCAATCACAAATTAGACAGCGTTACGTTGAAGATGCAGATCTTTTATCCAGGATCAAAGATACTTTAAACTTCAAAAGAAAGTTTAACCTGCCTAGATGGTAATATAAATATGAACTAATATTATAAAAGCGAAAGTGATGTTGTTTGTTTGTCCGTTACGCTTTCACGCCTTAATTATCTCCCGATCATCAATAAATGTTGCATACACATTATGCGGATCAGAAAAGGACAGCAACACTCATCTAGAAAAACAAACAAACAAACAACAATTTGCCAAAACAGTGGAAAGATATGAACAATAATGCATTTAAAAGACAGTTGAAGGGCTTTTTAGAACATAAAGCATACTACAATGTAACTGATTTTTTTATTGATAAAATAATGTAAACCTGGACTAAATTGTCTGTATTTCTTTTTATTTTCTGTTGTAGTATATTATTATATTTTTTGTTTCTATGTATTTTTTTATAATTTGAAATATTTGATTCGCTAATGATTCCAATTAATTACTAATGACATATGCACGCCTATGGGTGGAATGTGGCAAAACCTTCATATAATCTGTGACAACTAAAATGTAAACCCATGTTCGCATTAATAAATGCATTTGAATTTAAAAAAGTACTGTTTCTAACGCAAGCGAAGCCACGGGCACAATCTAGTACTAAATAGAAATATGACAGTATTTTAAACTTTCTCCGTATTTATCCGGCTTATAGTGGCCGTGGAGTAAAAAGTTTTCTTTCCTTCTTTGACTAATATAATTATGTATTTACTGTTTTGTTTTATCAAGTTGGGTGCAATACCGCTTGTAGTACCACGCCCACACAGCGCCTTCGTCGCATGTACTCTACATGCATGGATCGTAATTAAAAACGTTATCGCCACTGAAAGTGTTTGTTTTATGAGTGTGTTCGTCCAAATATGGTACCAGGGATTATATATAGAGGATAGTCGTAATAGGCTTTTCCTTAGTCTGGATAAAAGTACTCTTAAAAATGTTGAGTAGGTACATTCTGAAGTGTCTGTTATATTGTAGGAGATTATATTACATATTAATTATGTTAATAATAATAATATTTATTTGCTTGCTTGGAAGGAGGTTAAAGGAGTGTGGTTGAAACCTTGTATATTTAGTCGTTTAGGCACGCAAACATTAATTAAACGTTTATTATTTATACTTATATATCTATTAGACAATTATTAACAAACCAATTTAATTGAAACAAAAAACTTCGTTTCAAATTTTACATAAAATTATCAATTTCTCTTACATTTATCTTGATTAACTAGAGTTGCTTTTTATATATACGGAGAAATATAGAAAACAAACAGATATTGTACTAGCGCACGGAAAGTGAAGATACAAATGCATCCTTATTAAGAAGTTTTAATATTGCTCTTAAAACAAAATCTCTTACAAAACTTTTAAAGCGCAATATTTGAATACTGGCTATCTCTTTCATGTAAGCACTTTCTATATCTATTGCGCTGCTTATTAGTTCAAACTACCAAACCAAATGAATTTATTAATAACAAAATATGCACCAAAATTTGACATCCATAACTATGAATGCTTTTATGTTAACGAGATCGAAAAGTTTATCGCATTTGACTCTCTGATTGGTTAAAAGCTTAGAGCGGACCAATCAGAACGCCGAACGTCATAAACGTGTTGATCCCGTTAACGTAAAACAAACTCGCACTAGGCACTCTGGTTTAAAATGTCATTGCTAGTAGGTAATCATTTTTATTTCAATCAATAATTAATCGTTAAATTATAAATAGATTTCACACGTGTTCATGAGTCGTTTTAAAATGCCTTTTGTCACTAGTCTTAAAATAGATGTAGTAACTTTAACCAACTATGCTATATCTTTAAAACTCTTCTCCCTAGCCTTTAATTATTCCCAAGTCACTTGGGGTCGGCTTTTCTAGTCTAACCGGATTTGACTGGATATCAGTTTTACACGGAGCGGCTGCCACCTGACCTCCGCAACCCGAAGGCTAACGATACCCTAAGGCTAGACCAGTGTCAGGATATTATAGGGCACTGACTTCCCAAAAACGACTACCACAGATGTTCATGGCAGCCGGGACCGACGGCTTAACGTGCTCTCCGAGGCACGGAGCAGGCGATAATTGTCAATCAATACGCACATAATTTCGAAAAGTCATATAACTTCCGATAGTCAGAGGTGTGCGACGTGGGTTCGAACCCGAGACCCTCTGCATTGCAGTCTGTTGGTATATATATATCTTTAAAACATGTCTTCGTTATAATTACAGAAATTAACGGCTTAGTTATACATACATTAGCTAATAAAAACACAGCATAAAGTATTAAAGGAAACGGGTTGACGCCGCATGCATTCAGCCTAATTATCATAAAATAATAAAAGTACTGCATGCCAGTACACGCCACTACTAGTTACCATAGAGCGCGACACTGGCACATAAGCTCGTAGTCTATGCACCCTTGCACACGCTAAACTATCTGTCATGCAAACAACCCACAATGCATATACCTAGGTTAAATATTTATAGAGATCTATGGAACTATGAGGATTACATAATATCGTTTCACGTTTATGCGAACGTTATACGTTGAAATTAAACAACTCTTTACGGATTATCGCAGTTTTTGTCCTTTATTTGTGTCTATGTCTCATATAGGGTGTCCGGTAATTAATGGATAACCTGGAAATGTCTTAAAGTGGAACTGATGGCCGTTCAGAAAAAAATATGTAGAAATATCTATCCTAACTACTACCTGAGATATGTGTTTTTTTTAAATTACCATGTATAACTTTCTTGTATACTACGACCATAAATGAATGAAATCCATCGGTTTTTTGTTGTTTTATTATTAAACACTAATTATGCTAATAGATAGACAGTCAAAAGTATGCTATGCTATAATAGCTTGCACTTTTTTATATATTTTTTTTTTATATATTTTTTTTTTATATATTTTTTTCATTTTTTCTAAACGGCCTTCAGTTCTACTATAAAACATTTCAAGGTTATCCATTAATTACCGGACACCCTGTATAACGAACTAGATTTCGCCTGCAGCTGCGCTCGCGTAAATGTAGGTTAGTTTAGTAACAGTACGTTTTGTCTATGTCCTTTTCTGTACCTGCCCCTGACAAAGTGTATGCGAAATTTCATGATGATCGGTCGAGTAGTTAAGGCGTGGAAGCGTGACAAACAAACTAACATGCGCTATAAATGCGGTAAAAAATATCAATTAGGAACTTAGGATTAATAGCCCAATGAGCATAATTTGACACACTATCAGAGTACGAATGACATACATACATATCATATAAATAATTAAAACTAAATGGCAGTGCAATTGGAGAAGACAATCCACATAAAGTCCAGGTTAGACTAGCCGTGATAATATACGAGAACTGATATTTGTAGCAATTTTAGAACTACGTACTAAATGCTACCTAACGTAGCATTTAGTACGTTTGTAGTGTTAAAGAAGAGACAAAGACTTTAATTTGTTATTTTACTTTTATGTTTTCAAAGAATTCCTCTGTGGAATTGAGCTTGATCGATGTTGCAGAAATCTTATCATCGCACCCAAAAAATGTTGATCCTTATATGAAGAAATAAATGTTATATTGCACGTTGTTTTGCATAGCACGCCTCAATCCATCATTATGATAAATACTGAGAAAAAATTGCCCGAAGATTTTGTATTTTTCCGATAACTAACAACACAGACCCTCTGGCATCCATAGACAGAACCGAAACTACAACACTTCATCACATTAGCCGCAGTACGCATACTGAGCTATCTGTAAAAACATTTATATTATACATAGATAGAAAGCAGCGGTAGCCCAATGGATAAAGTCGATCGAGGGGTCGCTGGTTCGAATTGCACCCACCCATTCTACTGCTGACGTCAACCCACTCCTAATACTAGTATTCTATCTAAGCTGCAGGGGTTAACAAGAATACTATTAATTTGAAAAGCAAATTGGTAGTAATAAAAAAATAACTAGTAATACTTACTATTTAATATTCCATGTACTCAATTTACAATTGCCTAAAGATCTTTCAGTTAAAATTTAGTAGTCTGGTTACTTCAAGGTTCACGGTGAACCAACTATTCTGAATCTGATAAAGTTAATTACTTAGCTGCTTACCTGACAGCCAAATGTTTTATTAAAAGGCCAGAATTAACATAACTACCTAAGAACAAAAATTTGGCGATAGTCAGTCACGCTCGTACGTAAAGCGTCATGAACTTCATTGAAATTAAACTACTATATACGGATTTTATCGCGTTGTTTATTTATCACTGTATTACATAATTTTGAAACTGTTACTCTACTAACTATTGAATTTTACTAATTTATAAGCTAATAAAATTATTTAAACTATTAAAACTATTTATATTTAGGTTTACACTTTACCCGACGTTTCGGTTGCTTTTCAGCAGCCATGGTCACGGGGAGACTAAGATGGTAGTTGTCTCAATGTTCCAGTGTAGGTATTTCAAAGTACCCATAATTTAGTCGTTGGTGTTTCTATTTACGCAGAATGAGCTCAAAGTATCATGAAGTCTAGCTGTGGTTTGTTTCTTCTTGGGTTTGACTATTTGAATTACTGGATCCCAAGCTGGTACAATATTATTAGGAACTTCAATTACATGGGAGATATAAAATTAATTTTTCTCATGTCTTGTATGGATTTCTGCTCCTAAAGAGGAATAAGATATTATATTTAGTATAAGTGATACTACCCACTGTGTTGGAATCGGTACTTCATAAAATTTACTCACACCTTTAAAAATATTATTTACAAACATCTACCGCAACTTCACTTGCCATAATTTAGATTTGGTAAATAAATTTCTATAAGGCGATACAATATATACATATGACTATTTTATTACAACGTTGTCAACCGTGTTTCTGGCGAATAAATAAATTTGAATCTCTCTGGAACAGTGTTTTTTTTTCTGGATGAAATGCATGATAAAATAAACATGCGAAATGTAATTATGATCGGTCGGGTAGTTAAGGCATGAAAGCGTAACAAACAAACAAACTCACATTCGCATTTATAATGTTAGTTAGAATGTTATCTTATAAACCTTTATTCGTGTGAAAACTCATTACAAGCTTTCTTTAACTGCAGTGGTAAAATCTATTTTAATCTCACAGGAGACTTCCTGTGGCTGAAAAAAAGTAAAACTTTGTTTTATTTTAACAAATACACTTATTTGTTAAACCAAAGTTTTACTAACATTAATAATATGAGCGTTAAACACATTTGCTCTTGTAATAGGTCGACGTTATATTGTGTAAGCAACAATTATAGCCCATAACTTACGCATATACTATTCATTGTTACATTGCTTTTAACCGTTATGGAGTTTCTTTAATTATTTTGCAAGCCATCAGATGTTGACTAAAATATATTAATAATAATATAATAATATTCTATCACGTATACACAAATACACAACACCACCTAGCCCAAACTAAGCAGAGCTTGTACAACCACTAGACAATGGATAAACATAGGTTCATATATACTTTTTTTTGTAAATACATACATAATATTATACAAACAAAAACACCCAGACCAAGACAAACATCAATGTTCATGTACACAAATTTTGACTCGTGTGGGCATCGAACCCGCGACCTCAGACGTGGTAGTCGGTTACACTAACCACTACGCCATCGAGGCCGCCCAAAGTAAGAATCAGCTAAATCATTAGCTAATGCCGGATATATACGTAAAGACCATTCCGGACAATTTCAGCATTGACAGCACGGAACCAGAAAACCATTAGCCTGAGTACCCGCCTTGCCACTGTCAATGTGTTATGGGTTCGATCCCCATAGGGGACAAAATAGTTATTCTGAATCTAGGTGTTCTTTGTAACCGTTATTTGAATGTTTGTAAAGTCCCCCGTGATGCAGAAATTATTACTACCACTACTGCTAAAAGTGGACCAGAAGGTATAATAATAATATCAGCCCTGAATTAAACTGTCCCACTGCTGGACACGAGCCTCTTCTCAGTGTGAGAAGGGTTAGGCCATAGTCCACCACGCTGGCCTAGTGCGGGTTGGCAGACTTTACATATCTTCAAAAACATTATGGAGAACTCTCAGACATGCAGGTTTCCTCACGATGTTTTCTTTCGCCGTTAAAGCAAGCAATAATTAACTATTTAATACGCATTTAACTACAAAAAGTCAGAGATGCGCGCTTTGGGTTCGAACTCGAGACCTCTGCGTGGCAGTCCAACAGTTTCCCACTAGGTTAAACAGAAGGTGCCATTAAAAAAAAAGAAAAATAAATACCTCCTTGTTATACCATTTACGCGAATGTTACATAAACAAAACGTCGCGCGGCGGGGAAAGTGTAAAATTAAATCTAAATATATTTTATAATTTAAATAGCTTTAAACAGAATAGAAGTAGACAGTAACTAGTAAAAGTGTTTAACTATAGTAGATATAAGTTTTACAATTATGTAATAATAATGTTCTATAAAAAATAAACAACGAAAAAAAATCCGTATAAAGTTGAATCATTTCAAGAAATACATCCTGCACTTTTTAAAGTCTACTAAAATAGCGGCTATTTCATAGCTAACCTAAAACAATTTTACCTTCGCCAAAATGTATTTGGAATACATGTCTTTAGTACCACATCAACATTTATTATAGTATAACGATCTCTAACAGTTTAGTATGTTGTGGACGGTACATTATTAAAATGTTTGACATGCCTACATAAGTAAATAATTTCTCTGTTAACATTTGACAAAGTGCTTCCACTTAATATAATTAGGGCTGCCAACCATTATTATGTATAAAATATTCTAAAGTACTTCGAGAAATACTTAATGTAGGTTTATACCAATTAGTATTTGAAAATGGAAACCTGTAGTAGTTACGTTTGCTGTAAATAACAACAGTACCATAGGAGATAGGAGCAGACACATCGAGATACATATATAAATAATATCAGCTCTGTATTTAACTGTCTCACTTCTGGGCAGGGGCCCCTTCTCAGTGTGAGAAGAGGTAGGCCATAGTCCACCACGCTGGCCCAGTGTGGGTTGGCAGACTTCACATACATTCGAAACAACATTATGGTGAGCTCTCAGACATGCAGGTTTCCTCGCGATGTTTTCCTGCACCATTCAAGCGAGCGACAATTAACTATATAATACTTACATTTAGCGCAGCTGTAGTAAATGCGACTGTTGTGCATCTTCTTCTGAGCGTTGCGGAGGCATTTGTTTTTTTTTGTTTAGATTTCTGGCTTCAGATGGCCTTTACAATATATACGGACTGTGGGTGAGCGCAGAAGGCTCCCAGCCCGTGTTTCGGTGGCAATCATTGCTAAATATTATACAGGGTGATTTTGAAATCGTGTAATTCTTTTTAACCACGCATTCTACTGGTGGTATAGAATAACCCTGACCATATTTTTATTTAATTAGATTTATTTTTTTTGAAAAATTATTATTCCGTTTTTTTCGTGAAATGGTTTCAGATAGTCATATGTTAACCAACCGAGGCAATTTTAATTTTTTACTAATTAAAATAAAAAACCATATTAATAATTAATGTCGTAAATAATAACGGGCGGTCCTTTTTATTGCCCCTTATTATTTACGACATCAGTTATTGTTATGTTATTATTTTTAAATTAGTAAAATATTAAGATTGTGTCAGGTGGTTAAAATATGACTATTTGAAATCATTTCATGAAAAAAATCTGTACTCTAATTTTGCCGAAACCATTATTCTAATTAAGAAAAAATATGGTCAGGGTTATTCTATATCACCAGTAGAATGCGTGGTTAAAAGGAATTACACGATTTCAAAATCACCCTGTATAGTTGCGGCCCAGAACGCGGCCAGCCACCTTGATTGCTGTGCATAAAGTCTCGGGTGACGATGCCTGGTCAGGTCAAATTGTTATTAGGTTATTCTGACAAAAAATTCTCAGTAGAAGCATGGAGTCTAGACCTGCGCAAGGTAGACGGCAATAGGTTCGCTTTCGATTACTTGTAACTTAATGCATGGTTTGCAAAATGTGGATGTAATTCACCTCTGCGTACCTTAGAGATATAGAGATATAGACTTGAGACCATGTATGTATGAACTTATTTCTGTAATCGAAACTGATATCCATGGTTATCTTAATATTTGAATACCCAAGGCAACGTTTTGGATTAGATTTTTGTAACCTACTTAATTTTGGTTGGTAGGGTGGGTTAGTAACAGTATTTTTATGGATTAAAGGTTCTCTGTTCCTCTGACAACGTGTATGCGAAATTTCATGATGATTGGTTGAGTAGTTACGATGTGAATGCGTAACAAATTCACATGCGCATTTAAAATATTAGTTAGGATTTTTACTTATATCAATATATTTACATTTTCGATATACTTCGCGGACGAAGTCAGGTCAGATTGGTATTAATTCTGGAAAAATTACTCGAGAAATAAGATAAGCTGGTTTTCGTCAAAAAGTCATAGCTATCAGGCACACACATACCTAACAGCCAATAAACAAAATATAGTTATAAAACTTAAGTTTTAGTTTACTTTTCGGTTTTGCAAACAAATCTAGGATCGTTCCATGTGGCACAGGGTCCTTTAAAGCTATAAATTCAAGGTACATTAAGCAGGTTCGGCATGCTTGTTCCGTAAGGTGATCAAGACTCACAACTATTTAGTGGCAAGGTTAGCAGTAAAACCACACGTCATCTAATAAAATCTAGATCTGATTCCATCGGGTCTCGCCGCACCTATTTGAACTTGAAACTGTTCATTACCCCGATGCCGTCATAAAAGGAATTAATCGTTTCTAAATATAACACAAAAAACACTAAAACGTATTCAAGCTAGGAACGTACGTCATTAGGCAACAATAGGGCGTAATCTCATCACATCAAATCTAAGGTCCGGCCCAAGGTCTGCGAACGGAAGTGCGACGTATTAATGGTTACTTTACGTTTTTACTTTCGATAACAACTTACCCACCTGTAATTTGGCCACTCTGACGTCACTTGTACATGTTTCTTGCTTTAACGGTGATAGAAACACATCGTAAGGAAACCTGCATGTCCGAGAGTTCTCCAAAATTTTCTCGAAGATATGTGAAGTCGGCCGACCCACACTGGACCAGCGTGGTGGACTATGGCCTTACCCTTCTCACACTTAAAAGAGGCCTGTGCCCAGAAGTGGGACAGTTTAATACAGGGCTCATATTTTATTATATTATTATACACATGTTTCTTTAATAAAACGGTCGTGTAAAGATTTATTACAAGTGTTAAGAATAACGCTCTATGCCGTGGTTTCGTAGTGTTGAAGCATTACGTTATTTTATTGATTAGATGCATAGACTCCGTTAGAGACATTATCCGTCGGTTACAAACCTCATGCGTAAGTGATTCCCTAAATTATGTAGGACGTAAATTTTACTGACGGATTGTGTCAAAAACGAGAGACAACGACAGAATATAATCCGTAAGGTTACGTATAAATAGGTTATTTTATTTTTATTTATTTATTTGGAATAACTAACAGTTGCACATTTTGTTTTTATAACAAATACATTGTAATTGAAGTTTGATTAAATGTGCGCAACCCACACCGTTATCCACAGTTTACATAATCATAAATTGATGTTAATTTTGCAAAAATCAAACAAAATATGATTGAAATTTTTAATTTTAACACAATATTTCTTACACTTATAACTTAATTTCTTCAATGGCTCTTTTTAATGTATAGCAAAATTTACTAGCAGGCCTACTAAATACATCCACTTCAGTGAAAAGCTCATTGTTTTTTCTACTTGTATCTACGTCGTATAGGTGCGCGGAATACAGCATTAGTTTTAAGTTAGATTTGGGAAGCATCCAAAGTATATCAGCCGAACCAGCAAGTGAGGCAGCAAGGTCCATATGCAGCCTAGTAGGTTAAGTGTTATTTATTTTAGTAGTATAAGCTTGGGTTACAATGGGACAGGCATATTTCAATAGAAATAAAAGAAAAAAACGACGGTCATTATTATTTGTAACATTCGTTTTATAATTACGATTAAACCACTGATGTGACAGTCTTTAAAACAAATTACGCAAATACAGATGACCTGCTAAAATGTTATGTGTATAAAAACAGATGCACTCATCTACTAATTATTTTATGAGCTGGATCTAAGTTTAGACCAGGCGTCACCATATTTGAGGGAACTGATAGATGTTTATAATAACCGGGCACATTAGCTTTACGTGATAGTCAAGGTGTAAAAGAGCGTGATTTTTTGTTTCTCAATATACAAACAAGATAATAATAACGCTGATCATTTTGCGAGTTCTAAAGTCAAGAGTTCCTCTTGTCGATACATTTTTTAAAGATTGCCAGCAATTTTTTATTTTAAATTCCTGATATACTTGTTAAGCTCCCTAGTATTCTTGTTAAGCCCCTCCAGCTAAACTAGAATGCTTTAGGAGTGAGTTCACGTCAGTAGTGCAATGAGTGGGATCCGAACCCGCAATCACTCAACATTGAAAATTTGTCAACAAATCTGCTACTATGGACAAAAAAGTAAGCACTGTATCAACTGAAAATCACGTACCTAATTTCTTTTTTGAGTCCTAAAACCGACTAAACCTACCATGGTGTTCTTTCTCACAATCTATGGCCGAAGCGCAGGGATCACTCGCGTATTCATCCTACAGGACTGAAAATCATACCAAGATTTTAGTATTAGATTAAGTAGATACTACTAAAACACTTGATAGTTCTTTCTACGTGACGTCACTAGGTCAGCTGTGTAATCTCACAATTATTATGAATCAAAAGTAGATTAACGGCAAGGAAAAAGTTCGCATTATCGCACATAAATGGTGGATACCTAATTGAGTGACAATCGATGTGTTCGTGGTATAAAGATTTATGGAATACTGCAACTGCAATTTCACATGCGAACATACATATATCATACACCTATTTCAACGTACTTACGTAAATTATATTAGAAACCTATTGTGTCTGGGTGCCGGGTGTGCGGAGTCTCAGATTCAGATACAATTAATTTATTTAGTGTTTTTTATATGTTTTAATATACACTCTGTAGACGAAGGTAACGTGTATCTTGAATGGATATTTGTAGTCAATGTGCTATGTAAATAATTATTCGAAAAATTTAATGCGTTTGTATATATAGTATAAAGACTACTATTATAATTATATTTCATCTATAATAGTAGTATTTGTACAATATACCTACATTACGCATTGAAAATTGTATAGCAAAAATATATAATATAATTTTACATTAGTCTATCGAGGGTATTAAATTTGAATTTAAAAAATTAAATTTCCGCACAAGTCAAACATTTGTGTACATGAACATGGATGTTTGTCTTGGTCTGGGTGTTTCTAAGTATAATATGTATTTACAAAAAAAAAGTATATATGTATGTTTATCCATTGTCTAGTACAAGCTCTGCTTAGTTTGGGCTAGATGATAATACAGGTAGAAGACAATGGATAAACATACATATATACTTTTTTTTTGTAAAAACATATTATACGAGTACATAGCAACACCCAGACCAAGACAAACATCCATGTTCATGCACACAAATGTTTGACTTGTGCGGGAATCGAACCCGCGACCTCAGGCGTGGCAGTCGGTTACACTAACCACCAAATGTGAGTTTGTTACGCTTTGACGCCTTAACTACTCAACCGATCATCATGAAATTTCACATAGGTACACGTTATCTGAGGTACAGAAAAGGACATAGGGTACCTTTTAGCCAGAAAAAAGAACTGTTATTAACATAACCTAACCTACATTTATGTGAGCGAAGCCGCTGGCGAAATCTAGTTATTAATAATATACATACTTACACAGACTAACGACATGTCCCTAAAGGGGCTGGCATAAGTGAATATCACCAACATTTCGCTAGCAACTAAACAATTAATTATAAAACCATTTATGAATAAGACTTTTGCCGTGTACTGTTTACAGTTACAAAATCCGGACTGACGCTAAGAATCATTTAACAAAAAACTCAATAACAGTTGGCCCGACTCGGGACTCGATCCCATGGCCTCATGCACAGCAGTCACATAGACCACCGTTGCGCCACCGAAGCATGTAGATTTTACTGTATAGTAAGTTACTTGATTAACATTATGGTGTTACAGAAACTGGCGCCGTGTTCACGTTCGGCAAGTCGCACTTCGCCGACAACGAGCCGAGCCATTTCTTCATCAAGAACGATCCCATCGTTGCCATCTCGTGTGGAGACGAGCACAGTGCTGTCATATGCCGTAAGATACACTTGCAATTCAATTTATCCATTAAATAGTATTCGTAAAAACCTAAACTTATAGAGCACAAAGCTATTGTTTAAAAACTTATTATAATGATACCGAAAAGCAAAGCCTCCTACCACAGGCATGTCATGCTTAAAAAGGGGGCTGCAAACACTAATTTATAAGTATTCATTATTTTGTGATATTCATCCATAACGATACCCATAAAAAAAATAGAAAGTATTCATTACTTAAGACAATAAAGTTATTACTTATAAAAAAAAGACTATTCTAGGTTACTTTGTAACCTAAATTAATAAAGAGTCTTCTCGTTGGTTTAACTTCTAACTAATATAAACTGCAAAGACAGGTTAATAAAAGGTTTAAGTCTTAAGTATTAGTCTAGCTTAGGATAAAAACTAGACTTTAGAATGCTACTTAAACAGATATTAGAACAGCTGGCCATCTTACCCAACCCGCTGATAGATATGGATACTTATTTTACTGATCCATTCCTTCTAGAAAGTTATCATAGCAGATTAAATGTCTATCCAAAACTTTGGGGTAAACGAAAAAAGAAATACTACGAAGTGTCTACGGATTTCTTTATATTAAAATGACTCCGTTGTGCAGACTACTTCATGAAGAAGTTAGGATACTGATGAGGTAACGGACCGAAATTCAGGATGCATTTCGGAACACATTTAGTGTTTCACGGTACAAATAGTTATAGGCCTACTGGTCATTTATCTCATTTGAATTGCAAAAGTTAAGTAAATAAGCAGTCGCTACTGTTATAAGCAGCCATTGAGGCAGAAAGGAACCCATTTTAAGGGTTTAATAATGGTGAGACCGGTGAAATGGATCTCACATATACAATGCGAAAGGAATATAGTTATAGTACATGTATGTGCGATAGCAGATGGTTTGCATAATTGCATAATTAGCTATTTTACATAACCGCTATACCTAAAAGTAAACCTAAAAATAATGATAAAAGACTTGTGTCAAAGATTACTTACATAATGAAGTCCATGCGTTGTTCCAGAAAATGGGCGCGTGTTTGTATTCGGCGGTAACGCGTGGGGCCAGCTGGGGCTGGGCCACAAAGACGAAGTCACCAGACCGAGCTGCGTCAAGTGGCTGAAACCACACCGCGCGCTGTTCGTCGCGTGTGGCAGAGCACATACCGTGTTTGTTACAGGTGATAACAGCCCATTCTCTCACATTACTAACAAATATATACTCTCCATTATGAAACTATATATTTGTTTATTGATTTATATTCCGTTCACAATTCTTAAATATCGAAATGCACTACCTACCTTCATCAGTAAAAAATATATAGCCCCCATTATCCTTATTTTATATTATAAACGCGAATGTGAGTTTGTTTGCAATGCGTTAACCACATGACTAATCATCGTGAAATGTGTTGTGTGCATACACGTTGTCAGGGGGACAAAAGGACATAGGATACCTTTCATCCAGAAAAGAGTACTGTTAGGTACTAATCTAACCTAATCTTCTTTTACGCGAGCGATGCCGTGGGCAAAATCTAGTAATATTATAAATGCGAATGTAAGTTAGTTTATTTGTTCCGCTTTCATGCCTTAACTACTCGACCGAAATTTTGCACATACGCAAGGCCGGCCTTAGCCGTCTAGGCGTCCCGGCCGAGACATGCATTTGGCGCTCTTTTAGATACACTTATTTCATTACAATTATAGAAACTTATATTGAATTTGTACCATATCTTTTATAGAATTAATAGAAAACTACAAACATCGCATATATTAATTATTACTAGCAGTCGCCCACTGGTCAAAATACAACCATAATTGATTTAAATTTTAAGTTTGATCGTTATTAAGGTTTTATTGTCTATAACTATACTTATATAACTTATATTTTGTACTCTTTCATTGACGATATTCCTAAGCTTGCTACTTTGTTTTCTTTTTTCTTTATTAGGTACATATAAATAAGGTATATGTAACTATAGTTACGAAGAATTGTACGACATCAGACGAACAATGGCAAAATACTACGAACACGATTCGACTGCGTGGGTCAAATGCATGGTTGTGTGCGTGTAGTGTATTTTTATTAATTTAATGTATTTCCAATGCATATATTGTAGGATTTGCCACTCCTTCTCTATATAAACTTTAACTGTGCCAAATTTCATACTCCTCAGCCTGGCAATTTTCTTCAAAAGGTGTACAAAGTTTTTGCTTCACGTATTAATATATAGATTAATAATAACATAATTTAACCATTAATTCTCTAAACAATGCACCTTTCCTATCTATATTGTCTGTCACCTTTTTTTTACGTGGGGGAATGCTTTGTCTCATACTCCTCCGCGGGAGTGGGCGTAGGGGCTATGTCAGACTCACCGGGGTTTAAGAGAGATGGTAGTGATGATAAGAATGGACCTTCCGGTACTACCGACTAAACCTACCACGGTGTTCCTCGACAAAACCGCAATCGGCGGGGCCGCGCGTATCATTTTTACATGCTATATCATAAACTGGACTAGTCGTAGAGAGAGGGGATGTCCCCCTCCTAGAGGGGAGACAGACACGACACAGAGGCGCGCGTGGGAACACGCACGCCGCCTCTCGGTCCTGGTGCTGATCGGATAGTAGGCAAGCCCACGAAGCCCGCCACCCCAGGTCAAACCTCAGGGTCGCTGGAGGTCATCTCGCGCCCTCCGGCGCCCGGTTCTGCAATTGGGGAGAGGGTTTAAGCGCTCCCTCTCCCGCTCCGCCGCCTCCTTGACGGACATTACTTCCTCACAGAAGGAGACGACGACGTCCCATGACCTCTCACTCCGGACCATGGACTGAATCACGGCTGGGAGCGAGAAGGCAACAATACCGACTGCTGCGATCAACTCACGGCGCTGCGATGCCCAGGCGGGCATTTCGCGGCAGTATTCGCAGTGGTGACAACCGGGCGTCTATATTGTCTGTCACCAAACATATCTGTATTTCTTTTAATGGTTCGTGATGTGACTCGTCAAAAACCATTAAAAAATTAAATCTTATTTTTCTAGCATTTTTGTCAACAAATTCGCTGACAAGACTGGCAAAATCTAGACTTTCTGCAACTTGATTTTCAATAGATAGTGCGGCCAAACTAGTCAATCTTGTTTGAGACATTGTAGACCGCAAATAAGTTTTTATCAATTTTAGTATAGAAAAGCGTCGTTCGCCGAATAATACACATATAATAATTAAAATAATATACGTTCGCTGATAAGACGCATTTAAACCTCGAGAACCTTAACAAACCTTGAAGAAGGACATATAATAGCGCTCGGGAAACACAACACAAATATATAAATGTTAACGAGCGTATCTCGCCGACAAGCTTTTGTACTACTACATACGTACTCGTACCACTGAATAAAAGATATAAAAAACACACTTTAACAGTGAAGAAATCTTCAGATGGCTATAGTCTAAACAGTTTATTAATATTTACTTTACCCACAACTTCGTACACGTGAAATTTTGAAGTTGGTACCTATCTATATATTTCCTTCTTTACATGTAAGAAGCTGATCTACATACGTAATGCACACTTATAGATTGATAATGCACAATCTTAAGCTTTATTATTAATAAATATTATAATCCTCTTTTCTACGTAATTTTTAATTGTCTAATCCATTGCTTTCATAGTTTATTTATGTCATTGACTTTCACAGTATTGTAAGTTTTATTTAATTTTCTATTTATTGATGTATACTTATAATTATTATAATTGTCATTGTTGTATTTTCGTTATATATTATTATGTTCTTTATATTGCATGCTGTGATCTCCTGTTATTGAGGAAACACATGTCCTATTTTAGTGTAAATCTACCTTGTTATAAATGTGTATTTCTTGTTGGAGATTTAAAATAAAATAAAATATTTGACTTCTAGGCGGCGTATTAAGATGAAACATGTACTAGATTTTAAGTTAGACCTCCAGCAATACGACTATGAAAACCGCATTCAATTTCGTGCAGCAGCTTTTGCGAGATGCTTGTACAAACGTTCAGACAGACAAAAATTAAATATTGTTTTGGTATCGATAATATCTTCGATCTTATGAAGAACCCTTACATTAATTTTCTTAAATATCTTATAAAATACTAGATTTTGCCCATGGCTTTGCTTGAGTAAATGTAGGTTAGTTTAGATTCAACAGTACTTTTTTTCTGAATAAAAGGTATCCTTTGTCCTTTTCTGTTGCCCTGACAATGTGTATGCGAAATTTCATGATGATCGGTCGAGTAGTTAAGGCATAAAAGTGTGACAAACTCCCCTTGACATAAAATATTAGTTAGGAGGATATCAGTCAGTAACGATTTTATTATATGTATAGAAATTTTATTCTTCTATCAATCCATTGTCGTTGACGGTTGAAATTGTTTAACCAAACTCTTGTTCTTATATCCAGATTCAAACGCGATCTACACGGTGGGGTGCAACGATGAGGGTCAACTGGGCACAGGAGACATGGAACACCACACGGTGCCACAGGTCGTGGAGCTGGATGGAGAGTGTGGGCCCATCAGGCAGGTGTCCGCTGGCAGCAACCATACTGCCATACTTACAGGTAAACTTACTTCAAGCTAGGGCCTTACTCTGACTACTGTACTCCTGATCACTCGTCGATCGTGTTTGTCTGCCGTCTATGAGAGTAAGGAAATAGATAGTGTAGTTGTGTGTACGCCCACACTTTTGCATTATGATATTGTATTATAATTCGGCATCTTTAAGGGGATAATCCGCTGTAGCCTCGCTCTCCTAATAGACTCCTTTCTTTTTTCTTTCTTTTAAAAAAAGAAAACTCTCGCATTAGAAATAATTCTTGTGTTGCGGGGGACTTAACGAACATTCAAGAAACACAACACGCAGACTCGGAACAAACATTTGTGGATCACACAAGTTTTTGTCCCGTGTGGGATTCGAACCCACAACACTTGGTGCAGTGGCAGGGGCGAGGCGAGCACTTAAACCGTTACGCCATTCGTGCAGTTGTAGTTTAATCCAACTTGTTTATGTAGACAATGGGCGCGTGTTCGTCTGTGGCTCCAACACCGAGGGGCAGTTGGGTCTCGGCGAGGACACGCGCTCCAGTGTCAAATTCGCAGAGCTCAAGTTCATGGAGAAGATCGCCTTCGTCGAGTGTGGATACTACCACACTGTCTTCATCACTGGTCTGTATTTACTTTAGTTTTAAACCACAATGTACCTAACACATTCACCACTGTTTTGAATGTTAGTATTACTTAACAAAAGTAAATGCAACAAAGGACCGACCACGAACTTGCCTAGCACTTTTAAAACAGACAACTCCTGCATTACAAATAATGATTGTGCCAGGGACACAAGAATTGCCTTTCACCTTTACAGACATTCAAACAACAAACACGAACACCATCCAGATTGGAACAATCATTTGTGGAACACACAATTTTTTTTCCCGTGTGGGGATCGAACCCACAACACTCGATGTGGCGGCAGTGGAAAGTCGACCACTTTATAAACCAGTACGCCATCCGTGCAATCAAATTGAATTTCATTGCAATCAATACGTTCTATCATAGTCTTTCCATAGATTTTAGTTCATTTATAAATGTTTCCTTTAGAGGAGCTTTTAGACAATGATTGAAAGTGAAGCTGATAATCAAACGTCAAGAGCTGTGACAGACCTCTGATCTCTGCTTGAAGTCACCGCTACAGATGACTGATTATAAGTATATAATGTGGTGCCATCCATAAATACCTGATACGGTACTTTAATGCTTTATGGATATTTTCAAGTAACAAATCTCTTACGTAATCCTGAAAAGCACAAAGAATTATATGATCTCCAGAGAACGTGATAATAGCCTGTCTATTAGGATTGATTGGTTGATGACATAGTTAAATATGTGTACAAATCAATAGATTAACTAACTAGAAATATACTATTCGTGCAACCGGACCGTGCATTCAAACAAACATCCACCATTATAATCAGCCTAGATTATATAGCCTGATCATAGTAATATACCCGGATCAGGCTATGCATAGCTTTGGATAGCTTTTTAAGTCGATATCAGCGTCGATAACACGAAGTATTGCGAGTAAGATCACGGCACGAAACAATCATTATCATGAGTCGGATAGTGAATTGACAACACATCGTCCACATTAGCACTTACTGTAAAATATAACAATGGAAAAATTAATAATTATGTCGTAAATTTTCAACATAATGATTGATTTTTATATATCCACTAATTTGACAAGTCTTTTTACTCCAATAGCGAAAGGCGCAGTCTTTGTAACCGGTGACAACGAGAACCAAAAACTGGGCATACCAGACAAACCTTCAACGATTTACGTGCCCGAAGTCTTGCCTATAAGCATTCCCATAAAAAGCGCGTGTTGCGGCGCCGCACATACTTTCCTGCTCTCCATGGACGAGAGCAAGATCTTGTGCTTCGGCTCTAACGAGAAGGGACAGCTAGGACTACCAAAGAATGTTGAAAACGTCACAGAGCCCACAGAGATCGATATGGAAAAGATGTTTGATGGATATCAGCTGAAGCTTGTTGCGTGCGGGGCTATGCATACTGCTTTTGTGACGGGTAAGTTTGATATCTATATGGTTTTTTTTGTTTTGTTTCCTTAATTGTATTTTTGTATATACCTATTTCTTTTATTTTATACTTGTTATTATGTGTATGTAGTACGTGTCAAATAAACAAATTTTCTTTCTTTCTTTCTTTCTATATTCTTTGGCGGAATACTACGAATGAAACATATTTTCGTACATATCAATCATATAATATTGTCGTAAGTTTACAATAAACATTAAAATTAAACAAGTTTTTGTCACCGTTGTTTCTTAAAAAAAAACTTTAATTACATATTTTGAAACTATGACACTAATATTAAATTTAAATTATTAAAGCTATTTATATAAAAGTTTACACTTTCCCCGACGTTTCTATTGCTTTTCAGCAGCCATGTTCACGTTAGTCTCTGTTTGTAAAGTAAATCCGTATAAAGTATTTTAATTTCAATATATCAATCATAGCTACTACAGAACAGGATGTAAATTCTGTTCTTTAGTTAAATAATTACTTACCCTTGCACGCGCCGCCTCTGACACTGATGACCACGAACAATGGATTATTACAGTAACTATTATAGTAGATAATCGATAGTTAACTAATCACTTAAAACAAGCAATTACAGAAGCATTACCTGTCGGCATAGATTATACTATTGATATGATTTCTTTGTACATATAGACATATCTTATCACGTATCTTAACTTTCACAATATATACAAGTTAGTGTAAACACTTTGTGTTGCCGTACGATGTTCAATCTGAATGTCTTTATGGCTTGTACACACGGCTACACATTAAGTTAGACACCCTATATACGCATAACTACGCTTTATACAAAATAGAGAATTGTTGGAAAGGGACAGTGCATAGTGGTGTCGATGACGATGTCTTACCATTAGGTAAGGATAGAGCGTAACAAAAATATAACGCACTCTCTCGCATGATTCGCAGCGTTCAACTTCTAATAGTTCAAGCCGTACGCACAGATCTTTTATATATAAAATATTATATTGGACCTGTTATTGGAATACTAACTAATAATATAAATGCGAATGTAAGTTTGTTTGTTTAGTTGTTACGCTTTCACGCTTTAACTACTTGACCGTTCATTATCAAATTTTGCATAGGTACAGAGAAGGACAAAGGGTACCTTTATCCTTTATCTATATAACGCGAGCGAAGCCGTGAGCAAAATCTAGTCAATCATACTTACGTACATACGCTATATATGTCAGCATGTACATAACATTCTATTCGACTTATTAAATGAGAGAAATCAAATATATCTGCAACCAATTACCTTGAGACGGCTCTATACTTAGTTTTGCAAAATTTAAATGGTAACATTTTAAATTTTGTACGTAGTTTATTTAAATGACACAATGCATTTTCTGGCCCTATTTACCAACAAACGCATGACAAGTTTCGCATCGCACTTGAAATGCGTACGAATATGTTTGGAATGAGTGCACGTCGATCGAGAATAACGCCAGATCGGCGTTGTATTCAGTAAGACTAGCAGCGTTTATTATGTAATTAATGTAGTATTTGCAAATGTATCAAAGTCATACTTTATGTTTCATTTTGTGCAAAGAGTCATAAAATTACCCTTACTTTCATATATTTTTTTCAGTAAAAACACTAAAGTAAATAAGTTAACTACATCAAAACAACATCAAGGAAATAACACAGTACGTTTAATCTATTCTAAACCACTATTTTACTTCATATCAAAGGCGACAGTTACTGCTGACACAAATACGATATCTAAAGTAATTGACTAATTTTCATTGTCACGTCAACATAAATAGTGACCAAATTACCTTACAGTGGGGGCGCGGGCGGTATGATCAGTATTCGATTTCCATTTGCAGCCAGTGGACGTCCCAACACGTACAAATTACATTTACATTTCAGACAACGGACTACTTTACACCTGCGGCGAGTCTCGGCATAATAAACTCTGTTTGGAAGAAATCGACGATGCCGATAACGCTAACGAAGCAGTGCCCAATCAATACACACCTAAGCGGGTCACGGCAATGAATGGGCACGTAGTCGACAATGTGGCGTGCGGCGGCTGCCATACCCTACTAACAGCCACTAAGGGCTCGAACGCGGACTTCACAAACAACGACTTCAACGTAATCGACGAACAGACCAGGCACATCTCCTTAAACGAACTGCCACCGCTACAGAAAGTACCAGTCATGAACAAAACTGAAGAACACTCTCACGCCATAGAGGACATCACGAACTCCAACATCGAAGTGCACAACACTGATAACGTGAATGGAAATGTGAACTCTGAAGCCGGATCGATAGATTCATTAGAGGCGAACGTCAGCGGCTCCCACATAGTAAACATAAACGACCTTGCGAACGAAAATGGTAGCACGCATGACGTGGCTGATATAAACACAGACAAAATTGATTTGTCTTCCCCGATTGAAATGAACGTTATGGAGGTCGTTGAGAGTATGGACACTATGGCTGACAAAGCAGAAAGTAAAGCAGAAGAAGTTGTTACTACCGTCACTGATAAAGTTAACGAGAAAGTGGAAGTCGTTGAGGAGTTTGTTAAAAAAGCCGCTGTGGTATCTCCGTCGGTGCATGATGAGGCGAAAAAAATTCTTGATATTCCTGACAAGATGACAGAGATAGCAAATTCACCTCCGCCGAAGACACCTATATTACCGGAGCTATTGCATGTTCCCGACTTAACCCAAATAAGTCCAGGACTAAGTAAACACAGTGACGAAAAAAGTGAGACAGGACAATCAGAGAATGAGACAATACCATGCGGTTCAGATAAGTCTAGTCCTCAAGCGGGGAAGACAGCGAAGACCCAAGCTGTGATGCCTATTGTTAGAAGTGAAGATCATATCGATGCTCCGGAAGACGCAGAGCATACCGAAGAATGTGACGTTGTGGTGCAGAAAACACCGGAGAAAGGACGATTCGCGCGCATGTTTCAAACGATTAGAGATAAGGAACATTCATGTATGGGCAAGGGCAAGGTCATAGAAGAAAAAGTTGTTGGTGAGTAGTCTTTTTAAATAAAACCCCCTTTATATATACACTTTTGTATAGATATAATTGTGTATAATTGTTCATATGTGGATAATAGAAACTAACTACATATACTGTTAAAAAAAATCGAATATTTATCGTGTTATGAATTTAATCAAAACTCGGTTGCTCATGTAATTTTCATCAGAATTATCCGGAAAAAATTATAGCCCATTAATTTTGTTGGCGACTTTGGTGTCGATATAGCTTTGATTTAGGCTTATGTAATAATACACACTTTCATATGCATACATTTTACAGAATAACGTATATGATTTTAGCCATTGAATCAAACATCTAAACTATGATTATAGTTTTGATAATTTTACATAAGAATTAAGTCATAAAGATATATTGAAAACGTATTTTGGTAATGGGTAATATCTGGTGTCCCACACTGCCTAATTCGGTAACTGCGTACCTACGTTCAAGGTATACCTATATTTGTAGGTAGTTGGTCATTCAACCTTGGGCGAACAACCTTGTGTTTTGTCCTTGACGAGAGTGTGATTTCTAGATTACCTTATGAAGGACGGATGGCGTAGTGGGTAAAGTGTTCGCCTCGTCACTGCCGCCGCGCCGAGAGTTGTGGGTTCGATTCCCACACAGGACAAAAATTGTGTGATTCACAAATATTAAAATTGTTCCAAGTCTGGATATTCTTTATGTCCGTTGTTTGCTTACTTACACCTAACCTTTATTATTCCCAAGTCACTTGGGATCGGCTTTTCTGGTCTAATCGGATTTGACTGGATATCAGTTTTTACACGGAATAGCTGCCACCTGACCTCCGCAACCCGAGGCTAACGATACCCTAAGGCTAGAGCAGTGTCAGGATATTATAGGGCACTGACTTCCCAATAACGACTGCCATAGATGTTCATGGCAGCCGGGACCGACGGCTTAACGGCTCTCCGAGGCACGGAGCAGGCGATAATTGTCAATCAATACGCACATAATTTCTAAAAGTCATATAACTCCCAAAAGTCAATGGTGCGCGACGTGGGTTCGAACCCGAGACCTTCTTCTTTACTATCATAGTGATATTATCATAAATAGTACAACGCTATCTTGGATAGTTTGTACGTGAATGCCGCTGACATTTGTTTTCTTACTTGCAGAAAACGTCCACAAAGGCTTAGACAACGCTGAGGAGAGTATCCACAAGGTGGAGGAAACAGTTGAGACGGAGATCAGAAATCAAACCAACTCTAGAACTTGCACGATATTATAAACGTTTTCGTCTTCAATGTTTAGCTTACCAATAAAGTTTTTATTATTGCTATTATTTTTGACAGTTTATTTAGTTACTCTTCTATTTCTTTGTGTGGATAAAACAAGTGTGAATGCATACTCGAAATTTCTCGACCGGTTAGTCGTTCGAGAAATTTCGAACAGGTTCTGTACGTTTGCCTGATCTTCCTTCAGACAATAAAGATCGAATGGATCTCAAATAATAAAACGCAATTAGAAAACATAACTAAAATATATTTATCACATTTGTGCATAATATAGGTATATCAATGGTACTTATTAATAATTAAAATCACAGCACTATCAGTATTTTGTACCTCAATATTACTATTAATACTTAAGTCTAAATATAAAATATTGATATATAAACATAATAATTATATGATATACACGACGGTGCAACAGTAGTTAATACGACTGCTGTTCTTGAGTTCTCGGGTTCGATTCTCGATATGTTATTGGGGTTTTCTATCAATATATTTTCAATAGCAGTAGGAGTCGGTAATTGCGCCCAGTAAACAGCAAGACTTGTCCCTTTTACGGGGAAACTATATTATGCCGCCCTCTTGTTTTTAGGTATTTCAATTTAAAAGACTATAATTTTCAGTAATTCGTAAGATTTTTCCACAAGAACAGTCATCAATATTGTGTATTGTACAGTTCAAATATTTACAAGGTATTATTATTATTAATTTTAAATTTTGCCGCCCCCTAAAAGCGCCGCCTGGGGCAGGCCGACCTTGCCGCCTTCACTACGGTACGACACTGGCTTTATCCAGTGAGTCCAAAAGAAATTTATACATATACATACATATATACAGCAGCCTAACTCGACGTAAATAAAATTTTCATACGTGTCATTAAATGACAAAGTATCTGACAATAATGAATGCTCAAAGAATATATACATTGCCGTTCTTTGGATTAAGAATGTTTATCAGCATCATAGATAAAAACTTCTTCATCTATTTCGAGTTTCCTTGAACTAACAACAAATTCACATGCAGCAAAGCTTGTCATTATTGTTTATGGCGTAGTGGTTAGTGTAACCGAGTGCCACGCCTGAGGTCGCGGGTTCGATTCCCGCACAAGTCAAATATTTGTGTGCATGAACATGGATGTTTGTCTTGATCTAGGTGTTTCTATGTATAATATTTAAGTATTTACAAAAATAAAAAAGTATATGTGTATGTTTATCCATTGTCTAGTACCCATAGTACAAGCTCTGCTTAGTTTGGCCTAGACGGTGTTGTGTGTATGTAATAGAATAGAATATACCTACATTAAATATTATATATATAAACTTTACATAGATTTGAAACACACTCACACATACATACAATACTAATCTAAGATTGTAGATATAAGTCTTGATCATGGAACTAATAAATACTTACATATTAATTATATAATATCGATACGTAAAAGGGTAGCATACACAAACTTTTGAGAGAGAAGATTGAACAAACAGATAAAACAGCGATAAAATATTGATTATTAGAAATACTTTTAAAAGAATTAGATTATACTTATACCACTATTAACTAACTAGTTCGGAGTAGTAGAGCCTCGCTGATTTCAGCATGAATGGGCTGGCTCGACCGGGGAAGGACTACCCTCTCACAGAATATCGACGTGAAATAGCAGTATTCCTGCTGTTGTGTTTCGTTCGGTGAGTGAGAGTTCCGGAGGCCCAATCACCCCCTTCCCCCCTTCCCGCTCCTTCTCCTTCCCACTTCCTTTCCTGAAGGGTCGGCAACGCGCAAGTGATGCCCCTGGTGTTGCATGCGTCCATAGGCTACGGTGACCACTTACCATCAGGTGGGCCGTATGCCTGTTTGCCAACTTAGTAGAATAAAAAAAAAACAGAAAAAAAACTATACCGGCTATTTAATATCTTGCCTGTTGGAATCTTAGACTAATAAAATCTGCGGTTTGGCATGGGTTGACCCCTAATATGGTGCAGGCAGGTCTTGATCAGAGCTCCGGATCCGTTTCTTCCATTCGTCATAATAAGGCAGGCGTTATTTTTGATAAAATAAGACAAACCTTACACGGCCTAAAGTCATGTACTAAATCCTACATAATTATGTACAATGAAGAATGATTAGTTAGCTAAAAAAAAATTTGATTAGTTTATATGAAAAACACAACCTTAACAATTTTCGTCTTAAAAAGCGACAATATATAAATTCTTACTTTAAGTATATAATTATTTTTACTTTTACTGTTTATTATACAGGCTTTTGTTAACAACATACTCTACGTTTGCTAAAGAGAGGCTTTAAAACAGTACTATTATATAATATATTATATATTAGTATATTCTTTTTCAAGTAAAACTGAAAACGCACTAGGGTACATTCTACATATATGTACGTAAACATTGACTTCATACAAAAGACGGTGGACGAAAGGCAGTGAGGTGAGCGATGCTCGATTCTACGTTGGTATTCTGAATCTACTTTCAATAAGTAACAGAAAATTAAATATTACTTAATGTATCAAATTTTTGTTCTTTGTAATATTAGGTATTTTACTATGCATGAATTGACATATGTAGTTATGTCGCCGTCGATGATATTGATGGACGGTAAAACCCGAACGAGTTTTTGCTTGCATCACAAAAATGAATTATATATATATATATATATAGACATATATAGATATAATAAAATACATACATATTATACATAGAAACACCCCGACCAAGCCAAACATCCATGTTCATACACACAAATGTTTGACTTGTGCGGGATCGAACCCGCGACCTCAGGTACACCCGAGACCTACACTAACTACTACGCCATCGAGGCCGCCAATTGAAAGATCGTAAGTTAGGTTAAGGCCAGGTATTCCCATTTTACATAACTTTGATTCAATATTAAACACATAAATAGTGATTGTTTAAAGCCAAAAAAAAATACATATTATAGTTTACTATATGTACTTTGAGAATTTGTGGTTCAAAACATGATAACGAAAATTTTACTCGATCAAAAAAAAATCCGAAGAGGAGGCTAAATCGATTATTGTTTTTATGTTTTTCTTATTGTTCTTGAAGCTTATCAAAGTTTTACTTCCAAAAACCATATCTACTCAAAGTTAATAACATATAGAACAATTATTTGTGGTTACATTTTTCAATATAGTTTAATACCTTTAATAATAAAATATTATATAATACAGCGGCTTGCGTAGACTTCAGACCGGCGACTCGTGCGCACGGCTCGCTTCGCGTAAAGTATGGCAGCGTTAAATACCTACTTTGCTTGGTCTACCTGGCCTTTTAAGAAGAAAAAAAATTACATATAATATTAGGCCGTGTACAAAGCCTTCGCGGTGTTGTGTAAATAATAATGAAGTCTATTGGGTATTGTAAGCTGTCTCTTCAGGTGCCTGCCGATGTCCATCACAGCTTTGGCGTTATTGCTACTGCTCGTCCATATAGCTGGAACAGATAGTTTACTTTTAAAACACAATGCAGACAAAAGAACGGTCCATAAAGCACGTTATTTTAGGTCTTGCGACTGCTTGTACAAAATGCAACGGTTATTTTAAAAAATCAATTATATTTCGAGAAAATCAGTATTTTGTTAAAAATATATAGTAATATCCATTATACAATTTGTATTTAAAGTTATATTGCTTAGTGTCTCCCCATATTCGTTTCAAATTGCCATAATTACATGATGGTTAAATTTAAAACAAACCATAGTGGCCTAAATACAAGCAACTATACATAAAAAATAAACATAGAATGCAAATTGGCCATATTTATATAATACTTAGTATGAAAACCACAACGTTACTAATTTTCTTTATACAAAGCGACATTTTCATATTTACATACATACATACATATATTCACGCCTGTTTTCCAGAGGGGTAGGCAGAGACTACGGATTTCCATTTGATACAACCCTGACACACTTCTCTGGCTTCATTCACTTTCATAACATCATACACGCTCGCCGGTTTAAGGTGCTCTTAACCTGGCCTTTATCCAGAACGTCTCCGATCTGATCAAGAAACGTTCGCCTAGGTCTTATCCTTGCGACTGTTCCATTCATACTAGCCTTATAAACTTTCTTAGTCAGTCTTTTCTCGTCCTTTCTTTCTAAATGCCCAAACCAGCTTAACATACCCTTTTCTATTCTCGTCACTATATCCACTTTTATGCCGCATCTCTCTCTAATCACACTATTCCTTATTCTATCTTTCAGAGTCACATCACATAATATGTTTCTCAGCGCTCTCATTTCTACAGCATTTATTCTGCTCTCATGCTTCTTTTGCCATACCCAACTTTCACTTCCATGCATAAATGTAGGCACTAACACATATTTAAACCCCCTAATAATCATATTTTAAAACTGTCTTATAAAAAACGTTATTTCGGGTAACCTACTTTATACTTTATTAGTAAAATAAAGTACGTGAAAATACTTTATTTTACCTATGTCAACTTTTACAAGTTTTATTTATCTAATTGTTTACCTAAAGCAACACTTTAGAGATTCCCTAAATTAGATAAAAACAATTGTTTATCCAGCTTAATATAGACATATTTCGTAAAGATCCGATTAACACGTTCTTTGATATTAAATATTTGTTAGATAATAATAAAATATGGTAGCAAAAAAGCAGGTTAAATAAATAATACTATATTTTCGGAGCTCGTACTTTTTTTTACCTCTCTTAGTAAATGTACTCTATTCGTTCAAAATAAAGGTGGCAACCCTACTATATACATACATATATGTCACCATTTATGTATGTGTCCCGGGTGATATGGTCCCGGGGTCAATTCCCAAGTTACGCAAAATATTATTCCGGAAGGGGTAAGTAGACATGTATCACAAGTAGACGTGTGCTGTTACTGAAAATCTTTCATAAAACCCGGGCCTTAGGATTTTTCTAATTTGGTTTTTGAGACTCGGCACCTTTCTAATTAACAATCACACAGGATCACAAGCTTAAGTAACACATAAATATTTATAATCATTGAATAATTCAAACTAATATTAGATATATGTATGTATTTACAAAAAAAAAAAAGTATATATGTATGTTTATCCATTGTCTAGTACCCATAGTACAAGCTCTGCTTAGTTTGGGCTAGATGGTGTTGTGTGTATGTGGTAGAATATTATTATTATTATTATTATTATTATATAAATGCGAATCTGAGTTTGTTCGTAACGCATTCACACCTAAACTACTTGACCGATTATTATGAAATCCCGCATACTCTCATTATCAGGGGTATAGAAAAGGAGATGGGCAACCTTTCATCCAGAAATAGTACTGTTTACATTATTGATGAAATCTAGATTAACGTGAGCAAAACCGCGGGCAAGATCTAGTTATAAGTACATACATTCAATATTGCCTTAAAAGGACATTAATACTTACATATTTTATTCTTCTGCCTTACGTTAACAACAACTCCGCAAATAATGTTGGAGTGTTTAAAGCTGTCACCTATCAAAAGCAGCACCTTAAATAAAAATACATTATTAATAAATAAAATTCATTCATAAAGCATATACTACATAATATAAAATAAAGGCCCCCGCCGTGTCAGTCTGTCTATCTGTTCGCGATAAACTCATAAACTGCTAAACGGATTTTCATGCGGTTTTCACCAATAAACAGAGTGATTCATGAGGAAAGTTTAGGCGTATAATTTGTTAAGGTTTTGTACTACCCATGCAAAGCCGAGGCGGCTCGCTAGTACTATATAATGTTAAATCTGTACAATTCAGGATCTCGGAGTTACAGTATACATAGATATAGAATGAGCTGATTCTGCTCCTGTACGGTAGAGGATTTGAGAACTGCCACTGACTAAGCAGTTCTAGTTTCTGTGCCGCTATAGTATAATATGAAGTCTGCTTACAGTTGAAATAATGTCATCCAGACTAAATTTCGGCCATGGCGACTAATCTTAACGGAGACTGGCCAACTGCATAGGAGATATTAAAGTGCACAAGTATGCGCACACACAAGTGCACTCTCTGTTCCCTAACTCTCATGATCCGATAGGACAGATCGATACGACCGACGAAAGACCAGGTGCAGGACCAACAGCTTTACGTGCTCGCCGAGGCACAGAGTATTTAACACCGCCAACTTCCTAACTCCGGGCTGATATTGAGATTTCTTGACAGAAAAACCCAATTACTTTTTGTTGGCCCGATTGAGGACTCGGATTCCAGACCGCTGCGCCACAAAAGCAGTTGAAATGCCGAGACGATTAAGCAGTTTATGGTAAGCACCAAAAACACTTGTTCTACTTTTTATTTTATCTATGAAAAGTCAGTTAGGTATATTATATTTTAACCACAGAACATTAATGAGTAAATAGTATATATTTTTGACGTTATTGCAAACCAAGCTGATTGGTTGAAGATGTTAGGGGTACCATAGCATAAGCGATTGTGCGCGTACCGCGCCCCCTTCACACTTCTAACTACTCTTACATGTTCTATGGTTCTAACCGTGCGACTGTAAAACATCATCAATATATTATGGTACAAGACACCACTCACCGTATCCAACCAGATGGAATCCATGACGCCGTATTTCATCTCGTCGAAGATAATCTGCCACCGTCCTCCCTTCCTGTTCGTTACGTCCTCCCACATAGGGCGGATTCCCGTTTTAAATATCGCATAGTCTTGGCCGTGTTGCAACTCGGATGGTAGCTTCATATGGTGGTATAGACTGCAAGGAATGGCAAGATAAAGGGTTTTATTCATGTTTTTTTACATAGAACACACAAACAAAATCTAATATGTATATAAAGATTACTATGTACGTAGTTTTTATTATACTTATGGGTATACACATCTATCTAACCGTGTCGTGATGCTACTATATTAGTAATAGTTTATTTTTTTACGTGTGGGAATGCTTTGTCGCGTACCTCTCCGCGGGGGCGGGCGGAGGGGTTATGTCGGACTCACTGGGGTAAAAGAAAGATGTTGAAAAGATAATGTACCTCCCGGAATACCGACTAAACCTACAACGGTGTTTTTCAAAACCGCTATCGACGGGCCCGCGCGAATCACTTTCGCATGCGGTCGCGACCCGGATGAAACGGCAGGCCACTACGCAACAAGACCTACCCAATAGGCACTACGCACTTTAAAGGACTCTACAGGACCCGAGTAGATAGGGTTTCGGGGGGAGAACTACGGGTCTCCCCCTTTGGACCAGGGTACTGCGGGGTCAGGAAGCCCACTGCGCCTCGAAAGGCGTGTTCTATCGACCGCTGACTAGAGTGCGCGGTGCCTGACATTGGTGTTGGACTCGCAGGGGTATGTGGTTGGCCGCTGAGGACGACATGTTCGTTTGCTCGGCAAGCACGTTGCGTTCGAGCGTCGGACTCAGGCGCAGCCAGTGCGAACCAGTCTGTCGCATGAGGCACGGAGTTGCCTTTAGCGAAGTGGCAGTGTGGTTTCACTGCCACAACGCATCTCGGGCGCTTGCCTGCTCAGCAAGTAGAGTCATAGCTGGAGTGACTCGGGCCACACCCAGCTTGTAGGCCTATTTGGGTAGGCGTACGGATGTATGTCGGGAAGTGAGCGTGCCTTACACAGCTCCGGTACCATACTGGAGATATGGGAGGCGGCTTGTCCGTCGGCTTCAGCGAGGTTTTCGTTAGCAACTCTCCGAGTTGCGGGTGGTGAGCGGCTTTATTGCTCCGGTACCTATCTGGAGAAAAGGTAGTGTCACTTGGGCACGAGGTAGCTCGCTTACGAGAACTGGATCTCTGAGGTTAGGATGGAGAGTCGAGATTTGGGGACAAGACCTGTCTATAACTGATCCCGGAAGGTGCTTTCGGGCACTGGAAGGTACAGCGGCTCCTCTAATATAACCTAACGGTTGGTGTAGGGGAACGCTATATCATAAACTGGGATAGTCGTAGTGGAAGGGGATGTCCCTCCCTAGAAGGGAGACGGACTCGATACAGAGGCGCGCGCGGGAACACACGCACGCCGCCTCTCGGACCTGGTGCTGAACGGATGGCGGGCAGGCCCACAAAGCCCGCCACCCAGGTCAAACCTCAGGGTAGTTGGAGGTCGTCTCGCGCCCTTCGGCGCCCAGCTCTGCGGTTGTGGAGAGAGTTTAAGCGTTCCCTCTCGCGCTCCGCATATTACTATTTACTACAGTATGTACTTGTAACTTACCACCAATAATCTTCGACTGTATTGAAAGTGGTCAACTCGACCAAATTGTTTTCCCATTTTGCTTCTTTATTGGTAAACAGCCAGAAACTCCACTCGTTTGCCAACGGGTGCTTCATCTCTTGGGCTGTTGTATTGGAGTCGTGGATCAACATTTTTAGTACCTGAAATTAGTAAATTTCAAATAAATAACGAATTTAATAATATTATAGTCAGCCGTCATAAGGCAAAAAGACGTGTTCGATGCGTATTTTTTTACTGATTACAAATACCTACGTAATAAATGAAATTGCATTTATTATATTTTAGCAAAAATTTAGGTGTGTCTTACATTTACGCGAATGTTATAACTTAAAATTAAACTACGTTATACGAATTGTATCGCGTTGTTTAGGTATTTGAAAGTCACTACTTGTACATAATTTTGAAACTATTAAAGTACTACCTAAACTATTTAGATTTATTAAACAGACAACGCGATAAAATCCAGTTTAATTTCAACAACGAATGTAAATTTAATCAAAAGAAAAGTCCTGACGCAGTTTCTTTCTTTATCTTTTTTTTATTCACTCCTCACCGGTATTATAATAATTCCTGTGCCGCAGAAAACATTCAAACAACCAACTCAAAGAACACCCAGACTGTGACCAACATTTTGTGGATCGCAAAATTTTTGTCCCGTTTGGACGTCGAACCCACACTTGGCGCAATGGCAGTGGTGAGACGACCACTACAACTACTCAATCGACATCCAAGTGCAGTCTAAGTGTTACTTGCTGTCTTATCAACGCCCAGCCCAAACCAGCCCAGACTTTTCAAAATTCCTTCGTGTTATAGTACTGGAATAAATAGGACTTCAGCTTTTAGATTGCCTTTTTCTTGTCTTTTTAAGTATATGCTAGTAATATAAATGTTTTTAGTTGTACACATACCTAATACTATTTAAAAGGTAGGTATATCTTGACTTGCATCCATCGTCGTCACGGGTTGACAACCGTGACCACGACGGATGCAAGTTGGTGAAACGTCGGGAAATTCATAGATTTTTAATTAGTTATTAATTTGATAACTAATTAAACTCACGCCTACCCCTCTGGGAAACAGGCGTAAGTTTATGTATGTATGTATGTATTAATTTGATTTATTACTTTTTAAATACTTCATCGCGAGTAAGACACGTTACCTAGTATTTTATTAAGCTAGTAATACAGCTTATAAATTACTAATATTCTTGTTAACGCCCCAGCTCAGCCAAGATGCTTGTATTAGGAATTGATTCACGCAAAGGTTAGCCTTTGATTCCAAGACCGCTCGATCGCAAATACCAAATCCTATGCATTATAATAAATATTATAAATTAAAGTCTTGTTACATAGAGACTTTAAAGGCATTGAAGTAGGTAATTACTTAATTATGGTCACTAATAACTATTAATATATTGATATTCCCACGGGATAGGATAAATAGCACTTAACAACTAAAGTATATGTGGACGAAATTTCGGACAAAAGCTAGTCTGATTTAGGGGAAAACGGGCTAAGGTGGCAAACACGCCAAGCCAATTGCAACTTGACGGTAAGCCGTAACCAAGTAAAGTTAGCAACACCGAACAATCGCGTGTTACCAACTTAATAAAAAAGGAATCGCTCCTAGCGTCGCTAGTAATACTTTTAATGACTAGAAGATAGAACAGACACAAATTTTGCTATGTAGATGTTTTATAGCTACAACGCGTTGTAGACTTATTTTGTTCAATAAACATTTTAGTTTGAACCAAACATGCATAACAAACATTAATGTAGTAATTAGTAGATAAATATCCTTGAAACTCTACGCCCCACTTTAAGGTAGGTACTTTCAATATTCTATTATCTTTGTTATTGTCAATGATACTCATTTCGATAAGAACGACACTCGAGACAGTAAAAGTTAACAGGGTAACGAACAAAATTTAAATGTACACGGCTTCACATACAAAATAGAGAATTGTCGGAAAAAGACAGTGCATAGTTACATGGTGTCGATGTAATGGTAAGGACAGAGCGTAACAAAAATATAACGCTCTCTCTCGCACGATACGCAGCGTTCAACTTCTAATAGTTCAAAGTCCAAACAGTCTAGGTTGATGCGTCGCTGTGTGCACCTACAACTATGGAGTGTATCCTAACTAATAAAAAAAAAACATCAAAATAGAGCTACTAGCTCCACGGATAGTGTAGTTGTTTAACTGGTCGTCTCGCCACTGCCACTGTGTCAAAGGCAGTTGGTTCGATCCCCGCACAGGTTAATAATTTGTGTTATCCACAAATAGTTGCAATTGCTTTGTTACGTCTGGATGTTCATTGTGTCCTGCTTAAAAGTTGGTAAAGTCCCTGGAGACAGAAATTTGATTTCAAATACGAAAGTTCTGATTAAAAATAATATATTTGGGTACGTTAAATTTAGAAGTTTCTATTTTATTATCAGACAAACTTAAATGTAAAGAGGGACAAAAGTAAATTGTCCAAGTTAAATTTTTTATTGTCGTCGCTGTAAATGGTCAGCGACCATTTTCATACTTATTTGCAGTCGGGTATATCGCAGAAGACAGACACGTCGTCTAGCATACGGAATACACTACACTGACAGTAACTCTACCGTCATTGTAGTTTCTAAGGATTCATGGACAAATAAAAATAAACGAAAAGTGAGGGTAGATCAAGATTCTTCTGCCTCACAAACGGAGACATGAGTTCACCGTACCAGTCAGCTTGTGGTGGTCGGTGTAACCTGGTCGCAACGTGAAGCATCAATAAGGTAAACATTATGCATGATCGCATTAGTACCCGTTACGAATAATATTAGTACACCTACCTGATTTTCACTAGGTTATGTCAATTTTGTACCCTATGGAAACAGTACAAAATACTCACTTTCGCATCCTAACTAATATTACCCTAACCTGAAACACAGGTCTCCGACGTAGTTCAAGTTACAAAGTAAAAACTACTCGACCGATTTGCAATCTGCAAATTGTATTTGCAATGCAAATTGCAATTTATTGTTTCCTGTTTCACTAGAATCTCTTAGTATCATGTAGGTGTTTATGAATCAAGTGATTCTAATTCGGAAAGGGACGCATGGTTTATTTTTATTATTTTACTTTTTTATTTATAAGGTTCACCAACAATTGATTACACTGTTACAAGATGTGATACATTCATAAAACTCATTTACTAGCGTAACAATCTCTTACAGGTAAACACAGCATGCATAATTTTTATATCTAAAGTTTACAATTACCAGCTCAAAGACAATTCAAACAATACAAGAAAAAAATGTAGACAAAATTAAAAATAAATAAATACACAAACAAACAAACAAACAAACCAACCAACCTTAATACACAGAGAGCATTAGGTGTTTTGATAGTCAGACATAATTTTTTTGATTCTATTAAGTGAGTCAGCATGCATGTCAATTAGATCACTTAAGCTATTTAACAATTTGCATAGTCGGGGGATCGGCGAATTTGCGCTGAAGACGGTTCTACGGAGTGGAGGATGTAAAGGCGTGATTGGAGCACGAGGACTTCTGGCGGGGACACGGAGTTTTAAATATTTCAGCAATTGGGTACAATCAATTTTATGCTGTATAATTTTAATTAAGAAGAGGGAATCAAGGATATATCTTCTTTTCTGTAAAGACACCATATTAAAATGAGAAAGCCTGTCATTATAGGACACCTTTATCTTTGCAATCCCAGAAAAATATGCCAAATGCCACAAAAAACTTTTTTGAACCCTTTCTAGCCTAAGGGCATGGGTGGCATAGTGCGGCATCCATACAGTGCTACAATATTCTAGTGAGCTGCGGATAAGACAATTGTAAAGTGAAATCTTAGTTTTGTTGTGTCGAAAGCTAGTAACATTTCTAATAACGAAAAAGTTAATTTAAGTTTAAAAAGCTCTACCTATTTAAAACAGGCGAAGGTAAAAATTCGGGCTTGTATCAACAAGTAATTAATGGACGTCCTTCATTAACTGCTAGATGTTGCCCGCGGCTTCGGGAGCGTAAATATATGTGTAAAGTTAGTAATAGTACTTTTTCCTGGACGTAAGATACCCTACGTCATTTTCCATTCCCCTGACAATGTGTATACGAAATTTCATGATGATCGGTCGAGTAGTTAACGCGTGAAAGTGTAACAAACGAACTCACATTCGTATTTATAATATTAGTTAGGAGTACCGGTGACATCATCGCTCGAAACAATAGCTTTGTTATATGGACAACGGATGTTTGTCCGTGTAAGTAGGTACTCGAGATAAGGATTAACAAACTGTCCTCTGATGAATTGGCGATCGATGTTAGGACACGTTCTCATTCGCCAAAGACTGAATAACATGAGTATCCGAATAATCTACCACAAAATAAAGAACTGACTTACTGACAATTTTTGTAGATAACTATCTAACAAAGTACTTTAAATAGTTTTAAAATCTCACGTAATTGAAGGTAACGGGCGTTGAGCCTTAAGAGCCTTAGATGACATATTAATATAGATACATAATATAATATAGATGTTTTGTACCAATGCACGCACAGTAGAGACTATTTAATAATTATTTTTTTAATCGTGACCCTTAATTTCTGGCACAGATTTTTCTGAAGTATGTTTTTGTTATGTTTCTTACACTTTTTTTATGCTTCTTTTCTAATTCTTGTATTCCAACTAACCATCTTATGTTCATAACTCAATAACTACGTAGTAAAATATCACCTTAGTTGCAAGTACAATGCAAACTTTAATTGTATGTTGTCATATACATATGTGAGAGCTTGTTATTAGCAATAGACTTTAATTATTGTATTTATATATAAGAATATTAGTCTGTAAGCTTTCTGTAAAATAAATAAATAATGGATGTAATGGACGGTGTACCGAAAACTTTGACAAGACGTCATTCCATACTATCACTGTCATTCTGTACTTATCTTGACGCAAACTTCTATTAATCAAAAAAACGCAAGATTAAGGGCTTGTCCCACCACCTCCAAATAGCATTTATCTATAAGATAAAAGTCTCGCCATCTCTCTTCTTTAACCTAACAGGAGTGAGACAGCATGCGATTTATCTTTCGGATAACATTTACTTGTTAGTTGTCGGACTGGCCATAAGATTTTATATTGATTAACATTATTACGCGGTACGCATTGAATTGCTACCAATACAAGGCACCCTCGCGCCGGCAGCAATGACCTCTGCGTTCCGCGCGCATAATAACAGCTGATCTGTTTAAATCACGATGACTTAATTACATTGCTGTATTTTAGTAAAATGTGGTATTCTTTGCTTTTTATTTAATAAAATGGATGGTTTATGCATTATGACAGTACACAGTACACAGTCAGAAAAATGAAAACGTAGTCATCGCAAAGTACCTAACTCTTATGAACGTTATATTTTCACTTATTAATAAGATTTAACATTTATCTATTGCCATGTTCAACAATGAAAGAACTGGCAAGAAAGTATGACCACTTATCTTTATTTGCCATGCTTAAAATGTTATTTGCATTACAGCTCTGTCTTGCTTTTGCACATGCAATAACAACGCTTTAGAGATCTCTCTTGGTATTGCCTTTAGGGCTTATATCATTCTGCGTTTGCCCAATAATTACAAAGCCTCGTCGCTTTGTAAACCAGTAAGGTAAAAGGCCATTTGTATACTAAGTACATCTTAGTATGAAAAACATCCCTTTATCTGTCAAGTCTTAGAACACTGGACGAAATTTAAAATCGATTGTGTCTGGCCAAATTACCTCTCTAGCTTATTTAATATAAGTACTTGTGTTTTGAGTAGACTCACGTCGTAGTACAATGGATGGAATTTAAATCCAAGACGCCATTGAACTACCGTTGCTTAAAAAATATTACACAATCGTATGAAAATGTATTATAAGAAAGAAAGATCGAAAGAAGTTTTAACAGCTCATCATGAAACGTTTCGACTCGTGCGCTTATAGAAAATGTGCGGGAATCCCCCTGCGGAGCCAATGGGGAGTCCGCGCATATTTCTAACTCCTCGTTGTATGAACTAATCAAAATATATGAAAACGCTTAATCACAATTAAATATGTTAAGGTGTGCCGATGGATATAAAAGCACACTAGATTATAAAACAAGTAGTAGTACTTGTAGTGAAATCTACGTTTGCGTAATTATTTGATCATTACGAGAGTATTAATTATACTAGCGGTCTCTTGCTCGAAATTCGACCAAAGTTTGCCTGTAAGATATTGCTGATATATGTCATTATATATTGATATAATTGTAACCATAGTTACGCGATTCGACTGCTCGTGTCAAATGCATGGATGTGTGCGTGTAGTGTATTTTCATTAATTTAATGTATTCCTAATGCATATTTTATATTAATATTAGGCCACTCACACATACGCCACTCCTTCTCCATATAAACTTTAACTGTGCCAAATTTCATACTCCCCCGTCCGCGCAATTTTCGTAAAAAGGGGTACAACGTTTTTGCTTCATGTATTAATATATTGATTACAATATTAAGTATGTGTGAGCATACACATATAGGTACACACATGTAAACATAAATATATGACTACAAATTGAATTATAATTCAGCACAATTGAGTTATACAATTGAGGTCGCAAGTACGTCTAAAATAGTAAGGTGACATAGTTGTAATGTGCCTACAATACTCCCCATTTGAAAAAATAAAAACCCAAAAAGAAAAACAAACAGTAGGTACAGTACTTTAGACTTGAGAGTCTAAAGCACTGTTTGTTTTTCTTTTGTTTTTCTTATATATATTATGATACAAATAAAAAATGAGTAAAGTAGTGATAAGTGGTAAGTTAATATGTTGCGTAAAGTATAAAATTTAAACAAACGAACTGTGCTATATATTTTTGTTGGCAACTCTCTGACTTAAAAGAATAATGCATGAAAACCAAAATAATAAAATCCCTTTTACACGATAACAGTTTCTTAAGCAAATGTATTAGAAATATTTGTCTTACTTGGCTTATAAAACAGGGAAGCATGACACTTATTGCAGGAATCTTGCGTCATATAAATGGGCCTTAGGTGTTTAAAATCGATATTTCATTGTGTTATGGCGCCAAATAATTTGAATCCAGATAAAAAGACTACAGAACATAAAGGTGCTGATAGACTTGAGCATCCACTTGTAACAGAACATCGAGCCATCACCGTTTTTAAAAAGTCGAACTGAACAACGAACAGAGCCACGCTCAGAGCCAACATTTTCACGATCATTCTAGCAAACTTAATAAACGAAGCAAATCTACTGTCCTTTCGCTAGAATGCTCGCTAAAATGCTCTCGTTTAGTTTTCTGTAATGTAACAATCGCTAGAATGCTTATTACAAGTGAATGCTCAAGTGTATCAGCATCTTAATATGCAAGTAACACTAAACGCTAAAACAAGTCAAATAACTATAGATCATTAATTACTGTACTCTTTGCACAGATAAATATTCTTATAAACTTACCTACACCTTACTCCTCTAAACCAAAAACAGAGTTCTTTATAACACTACACAGTATCAGAGTAAGATAAACAGTTTATAAAAACAATAATACAAATTGTTATAAATAAATCAATTAGTTATTACTAATGGTATTCGTAATTATCGCACTCATCCTATCTTATTGAACCACAATGATTAAATGATACTTCGTGGAGAACAACACTTAAAAGTACCTTTTATATGAATCATGTTTACCAGTCAGACGATAGCACTCAACCCCACGGAAAACCCGAGAACAATACAAAGTGTTGCAAGCGTAAAATATTAAATGTGTAGGTAGATAATATAATTATAAGAGAATACTAATCTTATAGCAAAATACTGTGAAGGTTTAGTTAATGAATAAACAATGTACTTAATCATTGAATTAACATAATAAACAATACCTTTTATGAATTGTATATTTTTTATCAGATATTAATTGTAAATACATTCCAATGTTGCCATTGAAAAATTAATATTAGGGGTTTTTTAGCTCAACTGAACATAACACTCAAAGAATAAAGTAATATAGAAAGAAATAACAGTTTTGCCAACGTCGCGGCGTAATAACACAACTTACTTTTGTCTTTGCATATACATTATCTACCGATTTATCGTTTGTTAAAGTTACTTAGCAGTAATTATAAAGTTCATTTAATTATTTTTCTTGACTGTATATTACCTGTTCGGATGGCGTTGTGGTTTAAGTGGCTGCCTCGTCACTGTCACTATACCGAGTGTTGTGGGTTTGAATCCCACACGGGACAAAACTTTGTGTGGTCCACAAATGGTTGTTCTAAGTCTGTGTGTTCTTTGTGTCCGTTGTTTGAACGTTTGTAGAGTCGAGGGACTCTACTCTACTCAATTTTTAACAAATTTTGCAAAAAAAATTTAATACGCGAAACGGCTTTCGAATAAGTACTTCCGTAGAGCCATTCTTTTAATACTGTCGTAGCTAACATTTTATTATACTGTCTTTTGCATTTGTTTTTTAGTTGTGGCGCAGCTGCAGTGAGTGCTACTGCGCATGAGGTATCGGGTCCTTAGGTATTCACGGAGTCTAGAACATAGTTTTCTAGACGGCAAAAGCTTCACCTTCCAATATGTGGAACATAAAACCATAACTGACGAATTGTAATGTTATACACCTTGCCCTTTTGGAATAAAGTGTGAGACTATGCATATGCATAGATATATTTATGATAGGGTTCGATTCCCGCACAAGACAAATATTTGTGTGTATGAACATGGATGTTTGTCTTGGTCTGGGTGTTTATATGTATAATATGTATGTATTTACAAAAAAAAAAGTATATATGTATGTTTATCCATTGTCTAGTATTCATAGTACAAGCTCTGCTTAGTTTGGGCTAGATAGTGTTGTGTGTATGTGGTAGAATATTATTATTATTATTATTATATATCTATATATTATGTATTACGAAAGTAATTGTATTACAGAATTCTACGCGAATTAATTGTGCCCAATCTTCGGGAATCCCCGTTTATACTTGGGATGACACTTGCGAGTACATCGAGAAAATCTGAAAAAGTACCTCGACAGTCCGGTTTACAGGTGAATAATCAAAAAATATGAAAAAGGATACTAACAATCGCATGTAAGGTCCCCTTCACACTGCCGTTTCTCCAACGCAGGCGATTGATTACGGTGTGCACAGTGCAAATGCCGCGGCAACGCAACGCGTCTTCGTAGCGTATCGCGTGCTTGTCGCTTGATTTAATTAAGAAGTTTGGTGTTGTATTCCTGATGTGACATAGGTTCCCAGAAATTGTTGGGTCGGTAGCGCGACCTATGGACTATGGTTTAGTAATTTTCTCTTGCACTGTCACCTCTGTTAGTTCGAGAGCCCGTGTGAGCTACAGATTACAGCGACCGCTATAGGGAGATAGCTGGTCATACCTATTTCGCCGTATAGCACACCCATCGCCTTGACCTTTCCGCATCGAATAACCTACCTCATATTATACATTGTCAGAGAACAGTGCTACATAGTGCTAGATATCTACTAAAATCAATTATATAAAGGAGAAATAAAAACACATAATAAAGTTTTCTATAAAATGGTATTTAATGTTTATGGTATCATTGCATTGCTAAAATGATGTTACAAAATGACTGTAGACAGACAAGTGTTAACGTAAACCAAGCCAAGTGTTTATTATATATTTTGTTAAGTGCTAGTGTAAAAATATTGTGTTACTTGCTTCATAATACTAATAATTTATAACCTGCGATCAACTAGCTAGTATATTTGACACGATTATATCTAAGGACTGAAGCACAACTGCTACTTTATAACTAACGCTGCTACCGCCCGCGACATCAACGAATACACCTGCTACTAAAAGTAGCACCATGCTTAAGACCTAAAAGATTATAACTAATGCACACATTAGCACAAAAGTCAGACTTAAATTTTATAACCACAGACTCGTAACATGCACGTTATAATAAGTAAGATAAATTATGTGAGACGACTCCTTAACATCAACCTAAATATCGTACCTCTGGTAGCTATTCAATGGTTACAAACACAACAACTATGTACGAGATAGCTTACTAAACAACCAAACACTTTCTCACAAATATTGTTTCCATATCACTAACCTTTTCTCGAATTCAGAAAATCGAATTATCTGAAAAGGAGAGTAATTATGAGCGTCACATTGAAATATCGACTAAAAATTTGACACTAGAATGTTTAGTCGAGTTTTCGTTTTCCGTACCTATGTACTGTTTAGATTGCGCTCCACGGAAAGAAGTCCATTTGATATGGCGCTAGTGTCTACATCATTGTATAAACTTTGCTACTAAAAATTTGTAGTTCCATATTTGTCCGTTTGACTGATTCGTGGATCGCAGTCTAGCCCGCCTATCTATAAAACAACATTCATTGGACATTTGACCGAGCTACCTCATACGCGTGTTACATTTATGGTCGAACAGTATCAACTACACAGTGTACAGATTCTTCGTAGCAGAACTGTGCTTCACCATGGTGTCCCGATGTACTTGGAAGCCTATTTTCCCGTGTATACCGAGTTGCTCTTTGATTTTCCTGCCAATTTCGATGTTGGCGTGCTGCTTCGAAGTGTCAGCTGTCCATACTCCTGAAACACATAGTTGAAGCATTGTTAATATTTATGCTAAGGTCGGGTATTACTCTGACGCGTTGGCTGTTACCAACGCTCAGAAATTCGTATCAAACGACAGTAAAATTAAACTAATGGGATAGTTGTTTATTATTTAAGGCAAAAAGTTATATTACCCAAAACCGAAAAAGTGATTTTTTTAATTTACTTCATAATAAATAAGTTAAAAGCATTTCACAGTCTAAATCCAGTAACTCTCAATATGACGTCAATATGACAATAAATATATGTTATTTTAATTTAGTACTTATATGACTGTTGCATAGGTATACTGTACATAAACACATCATAAAATGTTTATACATATACCTAGATGTACTATCATGGCTCGGAACATCTACCAGCTGAGAGGTTAATATTATTTACAACAGAAAATATTAAAAAGCCTTTACCAATTTTATCAAGTTTCGCTCTAACATTGACAACAGCGCCACAAATTTCTTCAGAGTGATCAAAGTTTTCGCCAATCAGCAGGAGAACCTAGAAAAGAGAAAATTCAAAATTAACACTGGCTAAACACTGACTTTTCAGATTTTAAAACTCCATGGTACATAAAGATAGATTCATACTGAATTCAGAACACTCCATGCAGTACCATTAATTGCAGTTTATGTTAGGCAATCCTGTTTATGTTTTCCATATTCATAAAGATTAAGAACCTCGATGCATAGTGGTTAGTGTAATCGACTGCCACGCCGACTGCTTGTGGTCGCGGGTTTGATTCCCGCACAAATCAAAAATTTGTGTGAATGGACATGGATTTTTGTCTTGGTCTGGATGTTTGTTTCTATGTATAATATGTATGTATTTACTAAAAAATATATATATATAATTATGTATGTTTATCCATTGTCTAGTACCCACAGTACAAGCTCTGCTTAGCTTGGGCTAGATGGTGTTGTGTGTAAGTGATAGAATATTATTATATTGTGTCTAAATACACAAGATAATTATATAAAATATGGACAGCATAGAATGGCCTAGCCTGGTAACATCCTTAGCCATTACAAGTATAGCAAAGCATCCTTAGAAGACAGTCTATAAAATTTGAAGTTATTTGAATTTTCATGTAAATACTACTTTTATGTCTGTATAATTCTAAAACTATACCTATATATGTGGTACTTGTACCAGATATTGCAAATTAAATGTCTGCAATAGTTTCTTGCAAATGAGAAATACTATGATGATATGATGATATACTATGATATATGGTCACAAAATATAATCTGCTTATTTATTAAGCAAAATATCTATGGCTTCAACATTAAGTGAAGTAAGTGCTCAATAATTGTTATTAATATAATACATATTAATAATAATTACTGAGCACATAAGCTGAAATATTGCTAATATCATACATACCACATCTAACCAGAAGCGGTCAAGATCAGAGTTGCGTTGCTTCTTCTCAAGACTGATTAGCCATCGGCCACCCATCTTATTGGCATCATCTTCCCACATAGGACGGATGCCTTGCTTGAACACGGCATAGTCATGTCCTTGACGCAGCTCTGATGGTAGCTTGATGTGATGGTAAAGTCTGCAAATGATAACAAAATATTGTTATAAACTGGTAAGAAAGAAAAGCAGATATTGCAGCCGAAAGGACTATGACTAACAGTAGAATACAATATGTAATACATGAAATTATATGTATCTAGCCAAAAACATATGAGCCCAGTGTATGTTTAATAAAGATAATCAATTAAAATGAAAAGGATTGTAAACTGCTAAGGCTGCTTGTTATTAATAATGAGGCTCTGTAAAGAATAGCTTATACACATCCAGGAAGTACATACATAATTATGGATACAAATTTTCCAAACCATATTTAATTATTTTAGGCCCATGGATTTTTATGTGTAATAGCCAAAAGCATGCATACTTGGGTAAAAAGTATCATGCATGGAAAACCATGATCAATTTATGGATTAAATCTCATATAAAGCTTTTTATGTATGATTGGGTCACAAACAAACATCTACACAAACTTTCACATTTAATATTAGCAGGAATGTAATTAATAATGCATTTTGAACTCTGATTATTTATAATGGACAGATACATCCTCAAATAAACATTTTTAACTATCCACAATAGGTTTAAAGAGATCTTTATTATTACTCAAAGTTCACTATCATAAGAAATCTTAGCTCTAGTTTACTTCATGCAGTTCTAATTAGTAACAGATCAAGTGTGAAGAGAAGAAGCATGAAACAGATATTATTATACAGATTTTTTAGGAAAGACTGGTTTTTAAGGAATTTGTCTAGTAATCTAGTTCACCTTCCTATTTAATTAGGCTAACAGCTTTTGCTAAGAGTAGGTTCACAACTTTCACAAACTACAAGTTTGAGGACAAGGTTTTTTGTTTATGTTTACACAATCTGTTTACAAAGTTACTAGTAATTACTGGCTTTGGCCCAAATACTCCCCCACATACTGTAAGAAACATGTTTTTTAACTATTGTATTCTACCTTAGAAATAATTAGTGAACTATTAATATAACAATGAATTTGAGATACCTGATATAACACTGATATGATTCAAATATAATTCTTATCTTGCAGAGTAAAATAAATATAGATAGAATGCTCAGCCATAGACTATCACAGATAATTCTACCCACAATTTATATGACTTACTTACCTCCAGAAATCTTCCACCGTATCAAATGTGGTTAATTCAATTAGGTTCTCCTCCCATGTCTTGTTCCTGTCGTTGTCATAGAACCAGAGGCTCCAGGTGTTTTGAAGAGGGTGTTTGATGAGGAACTCCGGCGGGACCTCGGCATTAGTAGTGCCTTTGGTCTCTGTAGTCGCGGACCCCTTGAACACACAAGTCATTTTACACTAATCCTAACCTAAAAAGAATTATCAGGAAACTTATTCTTAACTTAGAATATAATATATAAGATACTTCTATAGAATTTAAACTACTTTTTAGATACTTATATCTATTAATTGATCAAAATACACTTAAAACGAGAAACAAATGCAACAGTGAAAGTTAGTGCAGCCACATCAGCATATCCCGCAAAAAGTAAAGGAAGTACAATATAATTATTGTCAATTACGGGTGGACTGTGTAATTTACATCACAAATAATTATAACTACCCACCTCTACTTCTTCAGTATTATTTCCAGCCATGTCACAACTCACAAGAATCTCACGATGCAATTTTTTTTACAGAAAAGAAAGACAGACGGGTACAATGTTGCAAGATTTGTAGAGCAATATGTTTTCATTTTATTTTTTATTCAGCTTTGACAACAAGTATAATTTCAGCCAGTTATATGTGTAATAAACAAATGATTGAATTTATTGTAATAGACGACATTTGTTGATAAAAAATTAAAATCAATTCTAATTTTATATTATTTATTAGCTACCTGTAATCAATTAAGCATTTTATAATAATATAATATAGCAACACGACAATAAATGTCAATTCCAATAATAGGGATGTCTAGATAACAATCGTTAAACTGGTAATAATCGGTTTTAGCACAGCAGTTCATAATATCACCTTGGAAAGGATGTATTTTGGCCCAATAAATTAAGATTATCAAGGATCAGTTTCATTTAATTGACTGTAGTAAATGAAAAATATTATCTATGTTATGATATGATGACTAGGTATAAATACCGTATATAAGTTGAAGAAGAATTAATACAATTTAGTGGCAACACTAGAGCTATCAAAATAAATCCTATTTTCAATTTCCTTCAAAGTTCAATTCCCAATAGAGCGGCTTCGTTCTTTTGTAACATTTGGATTTACCGGCCCCGTCCAATTAGTATATCCTCAAACGTTCAATCTTGAAGATGTCTGTCCAAACATTACTATTAGACTTCTCTATCGACCCCGCCCGTCTGGGAGATGAAAATGGGCAGAAAACTGTATTCGGTCAATTGGAAACTGTACTGAAGGATTATATTCCAAATCTTATTTTAGCCGCTGAGATAACACTAGAAGGAGGTTCGTTGAAGCTGTTGACCGGCAAGAAAGGCACTACGGTGTCCGTGAGACTGTTTGATCGTGGCCTTGTCACTGTAAATATTGAATATTATAAGGAAGAGAATGAGGAACCATTAATTAACCTCAAGGTAAGCGCGCGCTATTTGCTATATTATATTCAATTTTATTTTAAGATAACCACTAGTATTCCACTTTATACAGTAGACAATTGAGTTCACGTGAAAAAAATACATTTATTTGAGTGCTGAGTGATATTTGATAAGGATTATATACATGAGAGGTTAAACATACATTTTAATTTAAAGTATATTACTTTAGCTTTTTGAGTATATGATGTTTTCTTGATAAATGACTGTAGTTATAAGCTTTAGTGTTAACGAATCAGAATTAATTCAGCATTTAGCTTAAGCTGCAGGTCTTATAATAATTTCAGTTCTAGATCCTGAGTTTCAACCAAAAAGACTGACAATTGCTTGCAGATTCATGTAGGAATTCTAGTGTGCATTAACTTTCAATAGATAATATATTTTGACTAGTCAACACAACTTAGAATAAAATTGTATTGGTATGCCATTAATTGCCAAGCCCTAAGCTGAATTATCTATTTTGATGTTGGAGTTCCACCAATCTGGGTTTTAACATCCTCATATTTGAAATGATTGTTAAACTGTGCAAAATATAATTATTTACATTGATTTATAGTACACATTTTATTAGATAAATTTATCAGTTTCACAAAGATTGGTGTAATTTTAATCAAACTATATTATTTGACGGAGTATAATATAATATTATCTATTGTGACATATCAAATAAATAAATTATAGTTTTAAATCTATAATCAATTGATTATTGCAAATTAGCAGAAATAAGTTTAAATGATATCTATTATTTCATATGATTTTTATTCTTTTTTCGTTACAACAATATGAAATAATTAGTGGAATGAATAGCTGGTAAAAAAACATTGTCGATCTCTATAGGAATGATTTACTATATTTCTTAGGGTGAAATTAATTACATTGATTAGGTTTTTTTATCCTAGTCATCTAATCAGTTGTGGCTTGAGACACATTGTGCTAACAAATACAATAATGTTCTCTTCAAGTATGTGTATTACTTTACTTTACCATATTGTGTTTGATTAGATCTTCCTATACAGTATGAAACATGTTACAAATTTATAATTAATAGTGTGCATTAAATGATGAATATTACACATATGTGAGCCAACTGTGTCTCAAACTTTACTGCGGTATAAGAATATTTAATTTAATAAATGAAAATATCTATAAATGTCTGATAGTTGTTTGAAGGTTGAGCGTATATAAATTTATTTTCTAGTGCTCTAAACTACTGGAAAGTTCGGTAAGAATGTCATTGGACTGCGACAGAGTAAAATTGTTTCCAACCATCAAACGTGGTTATAAATTCGATGTTTATCTTACTAGTTCAGGTTAGAAATATACAATCAATGCTTTTTTATTACCCTTTTCACCTTAGTTTGGTGATTACCTTTTTTTATATATATTTTATTATAGTATTATTACACTTTTTGGTTAATTTTTGCATTAAATTTTCTCGCAGATATTTTATTCTTATAGGATATTTTCTTTTTATATGTCACTATAATTTATATGTATTTTAAATTTTTCACTTTCGTTCAATGTTTCACAGTAACAATACACAATTTCATTTTATTCAGTAGCAATCATAAACTGTTAGTACATACATCCATGTTTTCTTCTATAAATTGTTCAGTAACCTATTTTACCCCACAAATTATGAAAATGTGTCACTAATATACATTATTGTAGTGAGGTAACAAACAATACAAATGTTTACATAACAAAATATAAATTATATTTATGGAGTTACTTCATTAGAGTGTATGTTTTTTGACCAAGTGGCGTAAATGTCAGCGAATACGTGACTGCCAATCGCAGGGAGTCAGTTAAGATTTCCGGGTCGTTCTTTTTCATTATGCAACATAGTATGGAACTGTGCTGATTTGACAAACTAGGATGTAAAGCCTAAATATTCATGGATATAATTAGTTTTACTAATATTGTATTGAAATACCTTAAGTGATATCACTGCTAAAAGTTCACCATCATTCCCATTCATTACACTGTACATTTGAATCTCATGCCAGTATCTCTATATTTATCCATACCACAAACCCAAGATATGCTTTGACATGCATCCTAGTACTAAACTGCATGTGTATCCCCTACATACCTAATGTATAGATAGTTTGACATGCCATGTAGCAACCAACTAACGAATCTTCCAGTAGGAGGACGCTCAACCTTTTTAGCCCTTAAACTAAATCTGCATGTTTAGATAACCCATTCATTTTTTGTTTGTTTCCTTCTTTATGAGTTATTTTTTCAATAGTCGGCGAGGGTATTGGAAAGCCAACTGAAAAAGTACATCAGTATTATAAAGTCGCAAGCTTACGCGCCGCTGAAACGATGCCTGTTCGGCAGGTATTATCCTACCTCAGGTAAGTCTAATCTTATTTTATTGCGAAAGGTGTTTATGTACGAGAATATAATCAGCAGGAATTGAACAACTCTTGCGAGCCAGGAAAATGTAGTTTTAAATCGGACGTCACTTCGCTCCTTTTGGTTTTGTTTAAAGTATGATTCTTTAAACTAAAGAACAATTTGTATAATAATCCAGATAAATATTATGAGGCAGATTTATTTTTGTAATTATATAGTTTGGGTAATGCTTTTAAAATAACGCATAAAGCATTATGTTCGATAACTATCACAAGAATATTTATCTTGATTATTATGGAAGTTGCTGCACAAAAATCTCCAATATATTAAAGCGCCAGTTTTCTCTTCGATTAAATTCTTAAAGTAGATACATATTTCCTTACGGTGTGTTTTGTCTTAGTGAAAGTAATTACATGCTGCTAGGACGTGAGGCAATTTTTTCTATTATTATAAAGTAAATTTATTTAATACATTTGCTTTAATCTCCACTATTTCACATGTAACAGAATGGTATGGTCATATCCAAACCTAAAATATTTTATGAATAATGTTTAATGGTCATTTATTTATTTCGTAATAACGGCAGAGTGAAATGACAGAATGGCAGAGTGTGAAAATAGCTCAGTATTACTATATTAAAAATATTGATTGTTCATTCGATAGTATTTTTATTACACTTAATATTTCGACCACGCTTTTCTGTTACACGTTATATGTGATGTGTTAATGCACGTTGTCCCTTAAACTTTGGAAACTTATGATAATAGTTACGACAGCTTATAAATCTAATCATAATAATTTAGTATACATATCCACAAATGCCTCTTATAGGACTGGCTAAGTCCCCAAGCTAACTATCCCAGTTTTAAATAGGGATTCAGCTGTGTCTTTTCTGTTTCTTTTATCGAATTATATTACATAAAAGTGTAATTAGACCCCAAATTTTTAGAAGTACCTACTCACATATACTTACAAACAAGTTTACTTTTTGCTTTAATACTAAAAGCTGATGTCACGCGACTTTTTGTCACGTCGCCTTGTCGCCACATAAATCCTCTACACGATAAAAAGTGACAAGTCTTGTATGTAACTATAGTATTGTGAATAGCGCACAAGTGAACATTTTTGTCACGTCTGTGTTACATTCGCCTGGAAGCATCGTTGAGTAACACAGTTGGATGACATTTATGTTTTAAAGAGTCAATGGGACAAAAGTAACTGCTGTGCGAAAGTAAATGTATTTTACCCTTAAATATTTTTACAGAATATTTATTGGAAATTTTGTTATACAGTGTTTCTATAAGCTACTGTATAACACTTAAGGTATCGGACAGGGTTTATTATACACGCTGTATATATTACGGGTATAGCTCTTTGATGCACATTTTTGTTATATAACATACATGCTAGAACAAACTTTGACCGGCTCTAATCCAATAGAAGTACGCGGAATGCTTATATTAATAAGCATCTACGATCTCTGTCTGATCTTATATTACGCAGTTAAAACGCTTCTGTGTGTTGACCGTATATACTGAAGCATTAAGTGCCATGTAAAAGTGTGTGTGTGTGTGTGTGTGCGTGCGTGCGTGCGTGCGTGCGTACGTGTGTGTGTGTGTGTGAGTTTACAAGTTTCAACCACTGTGACATAAAGATTTGCACTCCAATTGCTGTGGTTTTAGAAATATAAGGCGTCTGTGACTACGGCACAGCCACCAATACCCCCTTGTATATTTTAAACGGCGGACCGACCAATTCTGCTAGTTTACGACCAAATTCTACTAATTATCAACTAACTCACTACGTAAACAGATTTCCAGTTTACGATGGTGGCTGTGCCAAGATGAGCCATACATACATGCTTTTGCTTTACCTACAGTACAGTACCACGTGATATTCAAAAAACAATAAATATTGTTACTAACCCCTAATTTAAAACAACGAACGGTTCTATCCAAACTACTTTGAACTCTATATTACACGACTAGCTGTGCCTAATAGTCGTGTCCTGAATTTAGATGGCTTATAGCATTCCCCAATAAAAAAATAAAAAAGAGCGAATATATTACCCAATCTGATTAGTAGTGTTAGAGTTAAGCGCTTCTAAACAAGCAATGCCTTCAGCTATATATTGTTATACTTGCATAAATTATAATTTGATGTATTTTATAGGTATACGATTATTGTTGTTTATTGTCCCATTACCTTAGCGAGGTAGTGCTATTTATATTATTGGAAGTAAAACTTTACAGACGAACGTCTCCTGGAATACGACATCGACAAGGTTTTATTAGACGAGCAGTCACCGTTCCAGCGAGTTCAAATCGTCCATTCGAAAACTCTTGGCAATATGTTGGTGCTAGATGATTTACAGAGTAAGTAATATATAAAATATTCTATCACATACATACAACACCATCTAGCCAAAATCAAAAAACTTTATTTTCCAGAACATGAGTAGGTATAAAAGCTCTTACAATGATATTAGTCTCATCATATTCTGCCGTCACAGCAGCATGCAAAATTAACACAAGACATAATATGGATTACATTCAGAAAATTCATTAATACATGCTGTTTGTATAGTTATCACTTGAATATAAATTAAATTAATCATTGTTTATTATTAATTAAATATGCACATGCCATAGGATTACATTATTTTACATGTCAATTAAATAATCGTTTAATATAAAACATAATTAATTAAATTTCATCATAAAAATACTGCGTCCTTGTTAGGTTAGGTTACTTTATTATAGACTTTGGCCGTGGCTTCGCTCGCGTAATTGTAGGTTAGGTTAATAACAGTACCTATGTCTTTTTTGTGTATGCGAAATTTCATGATGATCGGTCAAATAGTTAAGGCGTGAAAGCGTTACAAACAAACTCACATTCGAATTTATAATATTAGTTAGGATACTAACAATTTTCAATAATAATTATGTAGCTAAGAGGTAAAGAATAATAAGTCCTCTTTTTGTATGTACTTTTCACGGGCTTGGAGTCCGAAACGTGTGCACACTTAGGACCCAAAATTAGTCAAATCCTTAAGACTACTTTACCATTTTCTAGAATCCAATTGATAGTGGTAAACATAAATAAGTCCTTAAATAAGTGGATATACTGTCGATAATAATTACTAAATTCTTCGACATTAATTTTTTGGTAACTGTTCTTATAAAGCAAACGAAATGTTTTATTTTAATGGTCGACCTGTTCACGATTTTTTCTCACGCCTATATCAACATTTTAAGCAAACGACATCTAAACTTCTATAGTGGGTAAGTCTTGAGTCAACTCAATACGCCATCCAGTCGTGAATTGTAAGAACAATGAATACACAATTAAAAGTCTTGAATCTGTCTCGCTGCCGTAGCTGTAGTGATTGCGACTGGTAGGACAGTGTTATAGAAATTTTGCCTCGCAGACAACATTGAACTCGCCAGTTAAGAGCGACTTAAGAAAAATTAAAAATTTGCTTTATTACAAATACACTTTTGTTTATTCTTTCCGTTATATAGTCACTGTCTCTTTTAAAGTCAAGACAATGTTTGTTGTAATGAAATGCAATGATTATTTATTTGCATGAATTATGGTAGTAAGTTGTTCAAAATGTACATGATAAAAATGTTCACATATTTCGCCGGTTAACCCGACATGCAAACAATGTATGTGGGCAGAATGTAGGTTTAAGTTTTTAAGTGGCCTTTTGAAGAAACACTTCATCGTAAGTTTTTACATGTTGTCTATCTGCCAGTGCTGTGTATACCTATTTGTAATCGAGGTAGCACATGCACTTTCATAATTGTCAATTATATGTGAATATCTGTGAACTTACCCTGTAAATATGTCTAAATAAATATAGGTATTAAAACTATGTATGTTTTTTGTAAACTTGTAAACGTATTTATTGTCAAATATTTGCCATATTACATTGTTTGTATAAGCAAACAATATTACCAAGATAAGATATGAATATAATATTCTGTTTTCTAGATATTTCTGAGGCTGATCTCGTGTACACCGAGACTCTCATGCAGAGAGGCAAGGAAAACTATGAGGGCAAAGAAATTGTCATCTTAGGTAAATATGCTATCCTTTTACCGTGGTTTTATTTCCAAATTGATTGAGTTTACTTTCTGGCCCAATCAGTTTTGTCAAACCTGCATGTCTGATAATTCTTCATAATGTTCTCGAAGATGTGCGAAGTCTACCAACCCGCACTAGGACAGCGGTTGCGTGGACTTAGGTACTCTGGTCAAAGCCAGAGTTCAGTTATAGTCCACTACTTTGTCCCAACACTGAGAAAAGGCTAACTATGATCAGCAATGGGACAGTTTATATTTAGGGCTGATGTTATTATATATATTATGTAACCCGACTTTATTTATGACGTTGATAACACCACGCATTAAGCTCTGCAAGACTCCCACTGCGTCACAAATCTCTAGGTAAATATAGTTTGTATTGATTTTCCAACTAACGCATAATGTGATATGGTCACGGCCTACTACATTATTTTATAGGTCAAGGATAAGCGACCTGTAACATGCTAATCTATGGTAATAGAATTTCGGTTACGTAATAACAGCTAGAAAGCTAGCTGTGCTTACGTTGCAGTTATCATAGTACAGTTCGGATATAATGACATTGAAGAGCACGGTTAACTAAGCCATATCAAACGAATTTCTGAACATTTAGGTATATGCGTAACTTAGGGGTTATAAGCAATGATTGCGACGATCATGTCACATTACCATTTTCTCGTAATTCAAAAAGTATTCATCAATGTCTTTAAATTCAGAACCTGTTTTAACAAATAATACTTTATTCAAGTATCATTTCCGAAACACAATTAATAATACTTCGCTAATTAGAAATAAACAGCGTGGTTACCTCTGAAGAATAACAAAAGAGAACATTATTTTTACAGTATATATGTAGCGATACATTTTCAAAGTTAACAATAAATGTCATCCTAGCTTTTGTCCGCGGATTCGTTCGCTCAGAAACATTTTTTTTTATGAACTCTCCTGTCCCTCTGTGCGCGAATCTCACCCGCACTTGACCGTTCTTACTGATACCAAGGAATTGAAAAGAAGGGACATTTTACGAAAGAGACATTCTTAGAAAGGGACGTTTTGCGACCTGTAGACATTTTGAGAAGTGGACATTCAGCGACTGCGCCACTGCGTTTAATTCCGGACATCGGGTGCTCATATTTAAGTTATCGTGCCGCGCAACGTCTTAGTACATAAAATTGGAAGTTTACGCCAAATGCTTGACAGCCGATAAGCCTTAGATATCATAGCTTATTATGATGACATTGGAAGAAAATGCTAACTAAACTCGTTCAAAACGGGTTTTTGTACATTCTTATCAGTAAACGCCTGGTAACTACGAAATAAGTACTTAAGTTTTCACTTTGTATTTACCTATCGACGGGATATACTAATAAAGGAAGGTAATAAATGTTTCAACTCTAGTGATATCAGTAAATAGCTTGAAACAACGAGGTGAATTTAACCTTTAGTTAAGTGATATGTTTGACTTAACTATTAGCTAAATGATTTTACCTTAGTGCGAAAAACACACAGCCAATTATATTAAGTCCCATGTTTCACAATCTCAAAGTGGCATTTACTCTTAATTTATATTTTAGATAACTTTGTCTCAATTATTGTTATACTGGTCATAATACTCAATCAATACTTAGCTTAACTTATAAAAGTATCGTTAACTAATACTTAGTTACTTCTCAACTAAATAGCTCTCAAGGCCTTGATCAATGATTATTTGATTAACGTCCCCTTCCTCGTTATTAACTATTATTCAACTGATACTTAACTTTGAGTAACGATTATCGGGAGATTTATTTTCGTTGCTAGTTAACACGTTAATATTTAACTGTCTCCGTGGCACAGCGGTAGTGTATGCGACTGCTATGCATGAGGTATCGGGTTCGAACCCGATTCGGGCCAACAAAATGGTATTGTACATATTTTTCTGATAAGAAACCTCAATAGCAGCCTGGAGTTAGGCAGTTAGTGGTGTAAAGACACCCCCGTGCCTCGGCAAGTACGTAAAGCCCTTGGTCCTGCGCCTGATTTCCCTCCGGTCGTGTTGGATTACCGTCCCATCGGACCATGAGAGTTAGGGAACAGAGAGTGCACTTGTGTTTGCGCACACACTTGTGCACTATAATATCTCCTGCGCAGATGGCCAGTCTCCGTTAAGATTGGCCGCCGTGACCGAAATTAGGTCTGGAGGACATTATTATTATAAATAATTAAGAGTGCTTTGTACGTATATGTTTTGAATGTTCGTAGGTGGGGGCGACGGTGCTCTCCTATACGAGCTACTGAAGGAGAAGCCCAAGTACGTGTGGATGTTGGAGATCGATGAGGTGGTGATGAGCGCGTGTAACAAGTACCTCAGATCCATATGCGGGGACGTGCTCGAGAGGAGAAAGGGACCTAATTATGAAGTAATTATGTTTTACATTTTTAGACTCTAAAGGTATTATTTGTCTTTGATTTTGTACGTTTTTATAGGCAACAGCCAATAGCACTCAAGGAGACGTTTCGTGAACCCGGCATCAGAATTACTTTCAGAACTATGGTACTAATACTTTAAATTTGGGTCTAAAGAGAGCACTTCTTCGTATGCCCAAACTTGCTACCAGGCATACCTAGTCGATATTTTTCTGTCTTCCTTCCAATACTCAGTCTTAAATGGTGGTTACGTCACAATTATATCGTGCCTCCTCTTTCTGTCATTTCATTATTACCAGATTTGAAAGAGTTTCTGAGTGCTTTTAATTAATTATTTTAAAAACAAAATAGTTATTTAGAAATTTGGGTTGCGTTACTTATTGATTGAAATTATAGAAGTACTAGATTTTGCCCGCGGCTTTGCTCGTTATAGTTCATTTTATTATTAACCTCTGAGTCTTCTTCGAAGAAGATAATGAAAACACTATGTAGGTCTATGTGTCTGTCTGTTAGTGACAGGCATAGCTCCGGAACCACTCGACCGATTGACTTGTAACTTGGTGTACAGTCACCTTGGGGTCATCCCTCGGTCGAGTTTGAATATGGGCCCTGTGGGTCAAAAGACCCCTGAGATAATAGGGGTCACATGGTCATAAGGTCAGGGGATATCCACCAACAGAGTGATTTGGAAGTCCAAGGGAGATGCTTTTGCCCAGCAGCGGGACATTACAAAAGTGGATGAATTAAAAAAAAGGTCACATGAAAACAAAGAGGTTGAATCCTGGGTTTTTACACCCATCTCGTTAAATTTCTATCCCTCGAGAACAGTAGCTTTTTTATGGACGAAATGTACCCTATGTCTTTTCTGTCCCCATGACAACGTGTATGCACAATTTCATGATGATTGGGTTGAGTAGTTAAGGCGTGAAAACTTAACAAACAAACAAACTCGCATTCGCATTTATAATATTAGTTTGTACCGATTCGTCTAGTATTCTTATTCCTCCTATCTCCTTTCCGTACATCTAGTATTCCTTTTCCTCGATTTGGCGCGATAGTGATACAATGGTGTAATATCATTGTATCAAGCTACCATATATATTTATTTTATTTATTTTTTGGTCAATTAGCTTTGCCCGCGGTTTTACCCGCATATGCTATGGGTCGTAGCGTGTTGTTATATAACCTATATATAGCCTTCTTTGTTAAATAAGCTATCCAACAGTAAATAATTTTTCAATTCGAAGCGGTAGTTCCTAAGATTAGCGCAATCGACCAAATGAACAAACTCTTCAGCTTTTTTATATTAGTATAGATTAACCTCTTACAATTAGGCGCATCTTACAGTCCTTTTCCACTTCTATGGTATAAAGAAACAGCTACCTTCTGCTAGTAGCTTCGGTACGCTTCCCAACATTTTCACACGATTGATCGAGATGACGCCAAAATTTCGCTCGCGCTAGTTGTTTGACGTAAGCAACGTTAAATTTATTAATGTCGCTGATATTGACCTAGAAGTTCGTCTAGTTCTATATAAAGAGCATGAGTCAGTTTACGTGAAGTGCCGGCCAAGTACCTGTCTAATGTAATTTAACATGAACATGGCGTCTAGTAGCTGCATACTCGTAAATACTTCTATTAATATTAAGATAGCGAATTATAGTAGGTATAATAAATTATACTAGCTGACACGCACAACTTCGTCTGCGTCTCAATGATCGAAGAGAATTGTCCCCGATTTTGCAGCATTTTTCATTAATGCTCCACTCCTATTGGTCGTAGCGTGATATTATAGCGTATAGACTTCCTCGATAAATGGACTGTCCAACACAAAAATAATTTTTCAATTCGAAACAGTAGTTTCTGAGATTAGCGCACTCAACCAAACATACAAACTCTTCGGCTTTATAATAGTAATTTAGATTGAACGATATCACTTTTTCTACTACCGAACCAACTCACGAATTCGACCGATGCAGTCGGACGAAACTTCGGATAATAAATACTTATTTATATTTCGAAATACTTACATTCTCGATTAAGACATGGATAATAGAAAACACTTTTTTTGTCGAATATAATTAACTTAATAGAAAGTTATATAGACAGCGATAGCTTAGTGGAGAGACCAACAGACTGCAATGCAGAGGGTCTCGGGTGCGAACCCACGTCGCGCACCTCTGACTTCCGGAAGCTAGATGACTCTTCGAAATTATGTGCGTATTATCGCCTGATCCGTGCCTCGCAGAGCACGTTAAGCCGTCGGTCCCGGCTGCCGTGAACATCTATGGCAGTCGTTATTAGGAAGTCAGTGCCCTCTTATATCCTGACACTGGTCTAGCCTTAGGGTATCCTTAGCCTTCGAATTGCGGAGGTCAGATGGCAGCAGCTCAGTGTAAAAAGGGATATCTAGTCAAAATCCGGTTAGACTAGAAAAGCCGACCCCAAGTGACTTGGGAATAATAAAGGCTAGGTAGAAGAATAGAAAGATAACCTAAAGAGGAAGAAGAAGAAAAAAGACAACAGAATGTAGATATATTCTATTTTAAGTCTCAGGTGCGATTATCGAGTCGGTCAGTGTTATCGAGTTATTAGCAATTTTCATTAGCAGAGTCTGGAAATATACTCAGTAGACGGCGATATTTATATAAGTCATAGGTCATGGTGTTAAGTCCGAAGCCTGCCGTGGAAGACAGAGTTCTGCCTACCCCTTCTGGAATAGAAGCGTGAGACTATTTATGTATTGTAGACTGACCATACAGCACGGATGGTGTAATGGTTTAAGTGGTCGTCTCGCCGCTGCCACTGCGCCGAGTGTTGTGAGTTCGAATCCCACACGGGGCAAAACTTTGTGTGATCCACAAATGGTTGTTCCGAGTCTGGGTGTTCTTTGTGTCCGTTGTTGGAATGTTTATAAAATTCCCCGCGACACAGAATTTATTCCTAGTACGGGAGTTGCCTTTTTAGAGTTCGAAAAAACTCATACAACAGCTTTGTCCGTCTGTGATACAACTTTCAAATCAAGAACCGTAAGAGCTAGAGACTCGTGGTCAACGCCATTCGACTCAGCATACTCGATATACCCCCGAAATGACTATGACCTTTGACCTCTGACCTGTTCACGTGGTACCACGTGACCTTTGCATATTACCTGAACCATTTTTTCGAACTCTAAGATTTACGGCAATTCATTGGTCATTGGCAATTCATCGTTTCTCACTTGTTAACTTTTTAACTAACTAATTGTCACTTTGAAATGTTACAGGTAATCGTAGAAGACTGCATGCTGACCGTGAACAAGTTCATAGGCGAGGGCAAGAAGGTTGACTACATATTCGGCGACCTCACGGACATTCCCATCTCGGAGTCGGCGTGCGGCGAGCTCTGGGAGTTCATGATCACAATCCTGAACGCTTCCTTCAAGATTCTCAAGCCCACAGGCAAATTTATGACACATGTATGTATTTTCAATCTGATATTTATCACTATTTGTATGTATATAAAAATTGAACTACTATACACGGATTTTATCGCGATAAAACCTATATATAACGTTCGCGTAAACGTATAACAATCATAAACTTTTTTAAATGTTAATGTCTAACTTAAGTACAATCAGCAACATAAGTCTATACAAACTTTTATTAACTACACTCGTAATGCATCCTATGTCGCGGGAGTCTTTACAAGCATTCAAAAAACGGACACAAAAGTACCCAAACTCGACAACAATCTCTGGTTCATACAAGTTTTTGTACCGTGTGGGAATCGAACCCACAACACTCGACGTAATGACAACTGCGTGGCGACCACTGCAAGCACATCACCATCTGTGCAGTCAGTTGCCCCTGTTCATTTTATTTCTGTTTTCTCTTATATACTCAAGATTAGTCTTTTAGACATAAATGCAAATAAAAAGATTTTCTGGATAATTTTAATGTTCATAGTTGTGTTCACTCTATAATCTACCTATATAAAATCAATTGTCACATGTATAACGGGGCATTACTTAGGAACGGCGCGACCAATATGGCTGTTATTTTTTTGTTGTGTTTTTAATTGTTTGGACATGGTTAGTACGAATAAAAAATTTCGAAAAATACGCAGGAATTGTCGAAAATTTAAATGAAATATTTTTGTATGGAAAATTGATTGATGTTTTGATATTGAATTTAATTACGTGTGCCGACTGTCGGTTCAACTAGTAGTTTAATAATAATTGTTCCGAGTCGGGCCTTTGTTGTATTTTTGTAAAGGCACCCACGATACAAGGTCAAGGGAAGACAATTATAATGGTCTTTAAAGAAAAATATATTTCAGCGCAAAGGAAATCGCAGGCATTCTTAGTATTGCATGTGACGACCCATCCATCTCGCGTCGATTGGTCATTTATGAACTTCAAATTGCAAATAATAAGTGTCAATTGAACGAAATCAGTCAAGTGTCCGTTTGAATTGGAATCAATAGGTCAAAATAAAAGGTCAATCACATTTTCGATACTTTGTAAATAACAAAAATCAAATAGGCAATTATGTACAATTTAGTCCTATATGTTTATTGTATTATCTATGGGTACTAATATTATAAAGCTGAAGAGTTTGTTTGTTTGTTTTGTTGAATGCGCTGATCTCCGAAACTACTGGTTAGAATTGATAAATTATTTTAAGTGTTGGATAGCCTATTTATCGCGGAAGGTTATAGGCTATATAACATCACGCTTCGACCCACGGGGGCGGCGCAGTAATGACAAATGCGGGTGAAACCGCGGGCAGAGCTGGTGCGCGTATAAAATTAATTTAGTACGCTATTAATGCAGCGATATAGTCGGCAACCGTTGGACTGCCACGCAAAGGTCTCGAGTTCGATCCCAAGGCGCATCTCTGACTTTTCGAAGTTATATGCGTATTAAATCGTTAATTATTGTTCGCTTTAACCTTGAAAGAAACGTCGTGAGGAAACCTACATGTCAGATATTTCTCCATAATCTTCTCGAAGATATTTGAAGTCTGCCAACCCGCATTAGGCCAGCATGGTGGACTATGGCCTAACCCTTTTCACACTGAGAGGAGGCCGGTGCTCAGCAATGGGACAGTTTAATAAGGGGCTGGTATTATTATTATATTATAAAGAGGAAAGATTTGTTATTTTGTTTGTTTGTAATAAGGATTTAACTCAAAAACAACTCATCCAAATTTAAAAATTCTTTCACCATTAGAAAGCTTTATTCTCGTCGTAACTATACATATTATTTTTACGCCTGTTTCTCGCGGGAGTTGGTAGACACTACGGCCAAATTGTTAGCAGGTTTTTCTGTTAGTAAATTCCTATTAGTAGGACATCATCTAGCTGGCAAATTGCATCATATAGGCTTGCCTCCTACAACGTAGAACCTAAAACCATAAGTGGCAAAATGTGGATGTAAATCACCCCTGCTTACTCCTTCCTTCTATTTACACACAATGTATAGTTTATAATATTATATTATATATATGTTCCAGGGCAACGGTGCTACATCTCCCGAATCTCTGGAGCTCTACGAACAGGAGCTGGCCAAGCTGAAGCCTCCAGTCAAGTACACGAAGAGCAAAGCCTTCGTGCCATCGTTCCTCGAGGACTGGTTCTTCTACCACATAGCATTCGAAGCCACGGGCAATGGGGACGCTTAACACTACACCAAAGATAAAACCACTATACTATTGATACTAAGTCATGTTAATGCCATATTACTAGGAGTACCCACTCTCTGTACGTTTAAGATTTCTATCAAAGATGACCACTTTGTCCAAGTATATGCTGTTCCTTACTATCACAAGATCTTGCCATTGAACAGTATTAATTTATATCACTCTCTTTTGCGTGAGCAGGAGGACCAATCCGCCTTTGTAATGTTCCATCAGTATACTATGATCTCTTTAAAACTGCCATATTCTGCCACTAGGTGGAGTGTTAGCACAATCGATAAAATACATCTTGTTAGTTACAACCTTATTTTGTTTAATTGTTCCATTTTTAAATTAGTTGTCTGTTTCCCGCTTGTGCTACAAGCGACATCTACATTTAGTTTTACGATTTGCCGCGTTTTTGTGATAGCAACGAACAGTGTGCTTCGGACTTTTGTTATAAGATTAATTTACAAAGAAAATTTCCTAAGTTTTAGATGTGATATACATGGCTTCTTTTGTGATACATCTCAATGTATTAAGGTAGCTTTTAGTACGTGTATAGCTCGTAAGATATTTAGTCACACTACAATATTTTCCGTATTACTAGTATTAGTTGGAAGTTTACTGTTATTTGTATTGATACATGCCTGTTTCTTTTATTGTTTTATGGATAATAAAAGTATTTTAACAATACGTGTTTCTGTTGTTTGTTAAGTCTACTGTTACTCAGTATTACCTACTGTCCCTAATATAAGTCGAGGCTTTCGACTACGATAAACGTGGGTAAAAATAATTTATCAAACGATTATACAAAAATGGCGAGAAAAGGTCGCAAGAGCATTCTACAAGCATACCGTCCTACTTTACCTTGGTACCTGTCAATTAATGTAGGTGCTTCAAATTATAATAATATGTGTTGTGTTGTCGACATTGTAGAAATTTCATAGGATATAGTTGAATGCAAAACTAAAACTGTATTGTCAAGGACACCACTGAACCACACCACTTTGGTGCCGTTTACAATTTTTTTTAGGTAACCACACCACCGTAATTAAGTTCTAATACAAAACTTATGTATGCATTTATCTATGTTAATGATTTATTATTCGTAAGATCACGACATGACATAGATCTCTTTATGCTAATCTTAATTGCCAATTTCAGCATCTTATTACTTATTATCATTAAAAATTAAAACATATCGTATTGTTTTTATACACGTTACACATCAGTAGGCGGCAGTGGTGTGGTTACATAAAAAAAATGTAAACAACACCACAATCGTGTGGTTGACAATACGCGAATATCTTTGGTATCGTCACCGCTCTCATAAGCTTACCGATTGCTGAAAATATTGGTCATTACAACTTAATAATCAAGACAAACACGCATTTTAAACTTCGTGTTTCTACTGGAGAAGAAAATGGCTGATCGATTGATCTATATTACATCCACTGATCTCTATCTAATTGATCTACATATATGATTGCACGGTTGGCGTAATAGGTAGTTTTAGTAGTCGCCTCGCTTCTACTACTGCCCCGAGTGTTGTGGGTTCGGATCCCACACGGGTCAAAAAAATCCACAAATGGTTGTTCTGACTTTGAATGTTCCTTGTGTCCGTTATTTGAATGTTTCTAAAGTCCCCCGTGATACAGGAACAATAATTCCTAGTGCTACTCCTTGTCTTTAAACAAAGAAACAAAATTATACTCTTATTAAGTTACTATTTATTAACTCTATACCTAGTTACAATTATATGCTCATTTTTGTCCCACAAACACTTTAGGATTGATAGGGCATAGATTGAGGACAATCTGGCTGTTTGCGTCGATAGATTTTAGATACATACCTACATACTTAAATGAAGATGCGGTACTCAATTATATCAATCAGTCTAACACTTAGGTATACTTACATGACAATGTGCTAATTACTTTATGTATTGTTAATTGCTCCTGAAAGATAGAATAAGGAATAGTGTGATTAGAGAGAGATGCGGCATAAAAGTGGATATAGTGACGAGAATAGAAAAGGGTATGTTAAGTTGGTTTGGGCATGTAGAAAGAATGGACGAGAACAGACTAACTAAGAAAGTTTATAAGGCTAGTGTGAATGGAACAGTCGCAAAGGGAAGACCTAGGCGAACGTTTCTTGATCAGATCGGAGACGTTCTGGATAAAGGCCAGGTTAAGAGCACCTTAAACCGGCGAGCGTGTATGAGGAATGTTATGAAAGTGAATGAAGCCAGAGAAGTGTGTCAGGATCGTAGCAAATGAAAATCCGTAGTCTCTGCCTACCCCTCTGGGAAACAGGCGTGAATTTATGTATGTATGTAATTGCTCCTATATTAATTGCCAGAGACTAGATAGGGCACAAATTACATAGGTGCAATTGACCGAATCGATGCAGAGCCCTAAAATCATTGGCCCAATGACAGTTACTGCACTGCGCAGACTTGTTTCGAAATGTCTGTATGTAAGCGTCTATCTTTATTACTTGTTTAATATCTATAGGTTATGGTTAGGACCAGTTTTAGGGCATGGCGGAACAGAGCACTGGGGTGTAGGGTTTGTAGCACATTGAAATTATTGCGTGCGGTAATACTTCAGGGGAAAGTGAGTCAGTGCCAGGCCTACCCGATATGGCTTCTGACTCAATATCTGGGTGTCACTTCTTCACTGATCAGAAACTCCAAGCCTTTAAAATAGTATTCTATTTAAATCTCAACTAATATTATAAACGCGAATGTGAGTATACTTGTTTGTTTGTTTAACGCCTTAATTAAGTAGGTACTCGACCAATCATAGTGAAATTACGCACAAACGTTGTCAGGGGAACAGAAAAAGAAAATAGGGTATCTTTCATCCAGAAAAAAATACTGTTACTAACCTAACCTACATATTTTTCGCGAGCGACGCCGCGGGTAAAATCTAGGTTGTAGGTAGGTTTGGGCATTTCGGGGCTCGCATCAGGCCTCGACACCCATGTGCCTTGATAATAAAGCTAAAGACTGGGTATAGACTATAGAGTGAACAAAACTGAAACACAACAAAACAGAAAAAAATAATATTATATTCATAACTTTATAAAGATAATTTACAAAAATTACAAGACGTTCATATTTTATTCTTACTTATATATTGTATGCCTGTTAATAGATTTGTAATCACAGTAATAAACTAGCATACTTGGAAATTATATGAAAAAAGACGATGCATAAAGAGTGAAATACTTAATTATCTATTGTAAACGTAAGTAATCGTGTTCACTTTGTAAACCTTTTTTATACTTTTGCGGCTTGTACACAACGTATTACAATTAGAAGACAGGTTCAATCGCATTAGTATTGTAAGAGAAAATATTGCGAAGCGTTTCGGTAAAATTGTACCTACTTGGACAACTAGCGAAGTGCACAATTTCATTCGAAAAATATTCGAATATATCAATAACATGTGATGACTTAAGTATTAACAGCGTTGCGCAAAATCTTATTGTGCACAGCGCTAACTTTAAATTTAAATAAAACGATTACTAACTTTGCATGTCACTTACATTTTATTACTGACTATGCTATATTTTTGTACTGAAAAAAGTGTTCACATTTATAATTTAGTCCAAGGATCCCTTTATTAACAGCCCAAACCAACCGTTGATAAGTAATCATAAAAAAATTGCGTATATAAGTGAAAGCCCTTGCACAAACCAGGAGATTAGGTTACAAATCAAAATTGTAAGGTTGTATGTAGGGCATCGCTGTTTAGGGGCCTGGGTCTCTCTGAAAAATAACCCTGGAAACTGGCGTATCCAGATATGCATACAAGTATGAACCCGATTGAAACTAAAATTGTAATACGCTTTGCAACATTCGTTTAACATAAACCATACCATTATTGTCAAAGCTAATATGTGTAGGAATTCGCTGGGAGTCAAACATTTCGCAGGCCTTGTGACGTCATGATTCATGATACGTAGTATTTTAAGCCTTTTGCACATATTAATCAAATAAATAGAATAAGTCTTGCAGACTACTATTTCAAAAACATGTTAAATATTTAACAAATCAGTAGTGGCTTTCATTATAAAGCAAAATATTTAAATAAACGTTGAGATTAGATTGATTTTATGGATTTTATCGCTGTTTATTTTATTTACAAACAGTTTCCATCGCTTCCATGCTTACGATGGGATTTTCAGGCAACCGGCGCTTTGATAGATCCAGAATTCTAAAAAGCATTAAAAACATAACGTAATCTTAAGTGAAGAATTTAAAATAACATTTAAACTGCGATAACACCGGCAACAAAGGAATTTTGATTTCATTATGTAACATTCACATTTCACATAAGTGTAATTTTAAAACATTAGTTTGCACCGATAACATTTATTTACAAAACAATAATTTAATACGTAGAGCACCAATGTTGATTGCCTTTTCATAATGCTGACAAATTTTCGCTATAAACAAATGACGGTAATACAAAATACTATTGCGTCACAACTGCAGTGACGTCATACCTACATCACAATAGCGCAACATATGACTCCCACCGAACACGCACACGGATGTTGAAAGCTTAAATCTGGCGTATAATATAAGATACATAAACATAACTCTGTACATCGCTTGTTATTCTGCTTGTCTTAATCTGGCGAGTCGCTGTGTGAGCTCGTCTTGTTCCTGTGACACGACGGTCGTGGCGCCGATCGATGTGCTCGGCACGCCTGAAGGCAGTTCCATGTTGAGCTCCAATCTGAAAATAAAGATGGAAAATTGAATAACTATTGAAAATATTCATATACTTTGGATAATTTTAGGAGATGGAAATACACTTGGGTGCAATAAAATCACACATGTGAATATTTTTTGAAAATATTACTAATTTTTTTTATTTAAAGTAATACATTTCTTTTTTAACGTGGAATTAAAGGTTATTTCAATACCTATTGAGTGATACCACATAAGCGGTAATAAGTTTTACTTACGGCCGAAAAGAAAAGACAACAACAAACCCCAAAATTCTCTCACTTGCTCACTTAGCTCACTGCAGATTGCGAGACTAATTGCAGGTATAAAAAGGCATGTTTTGCATTTCAACGCTCAACCAAAAAGGACGTCTCCTGACTACGTTGCATTTATCGGAAGAAAATGGATACTACTCCGGAAAAAGCTGCTCAAGTTGTTCCTCTAATTGAAGCGGTCCAGAACCAGAGTGCTGTAGCTCGACAGCTGAATATCAGCTGATATTCAGCAATTCGTCGTGTGTACCAGCGCTATCGAGAGACTGGTAGCTATGAACGACGACGAGGATCTGGTCGAACCAGAGCTACAACACAACAGCAACCTACAGAGAGATTTAACGTGTGGCTTACAGGTTTTACTTGGAGGTATCTCGCTCATAGCTAAAACTTAGCTTGTCTTCATCGCTGAGGCCAATTTTGGGAGACAAGCAAGAGGATTAACATTTCAGCGGTAAGTAGAGGAAGTTCTCCAGGTACATGTCGTACCATTTGGCGGTTTCATTGGAGAGAACTTTCTCTTTATGCATAACAATGCAAAACCCCATACCGCTACTATAGTACGACAATACTTGCAAGAGGTGGGTATTCCCGTGATGGAGTGGCCAGCTCGGAGCCCGGACCTTAATCCGATAGAGCACTAGTAGGACGAGTTAAAAAGAAGAATAAGAGGCCGAAATATTGCTCCAGCCAATCTTCAGGAGCTACAAAAAGCGCTTAATGCGATGCTATGCCACAAAACTTTATCAAACAATTGATAGAATCTATGGAAAACCGATGTCAAGCTGTTATTCGGGCAAGAGGGGGCAAAACTTCTTATTAATAATATTTTTCCAGTAAATATTGTGTGTTTTAAATTAATCCCCAATTTTCGAACTTTGTTATTTGATAAAATTTTATTACTTTTTTTAAATAGCCTCGTATATTCAACGTTAAGTTAAAGCGGTAAGGTTTAAATTGCAATAATGAAGGTTTATACAGGGTGATTTTGAAATCGTGTAATTCCTTTTAACCACGCATTCTACTGGTGATATAGAATAACCCTGACCATATTTTTCTTAATTAGAATAATGGTTTCGGCAAAATTAGAGTACAGATTTTTTTCATGAAATGATTTCAAATAGTCATATTTTAACCACCTGACACAATCTTAAGATTTTGCTAATTTAAAAATAATAACATAACAATAACTGATGTCGTAAATAATAGGGGGCAATAAAAAGGACCGCCCGTTATTATTTACGACATTAATTATTAATATGTTTTTTTATTTTAATTAGTAAAAAATTAAAATTGCCTCGGTTGGTTAACATATGACTATCTGACACCATTTCACGAAAAAAACGGAACATAAATTTTTCAAAAAAAATAATTCTAATTAAATAAAAATATGGTCAGGGTTATTCTATATCACCAGTAGAATGCGTGGTTAAAAGGAATTACACGATTTCAAAATCACCCTGTATAGTTCAGATAACTACTTATAAGCAACTGGCGACAGTTTTAAGTGTTACATTTGTATGGAATTGTGTATCTAGGGTTTTTATATATCAATGCCTTAATCCCATATTAAAAAATATATCTTTCTTTAAATAAAAATTAATAAAAAATATTTTTTTTAAACAGTAACATGTGCGATTTCATTGCACCCAAGTGTAGGTAGGTAATCATTTTCTGTTCTGTGATAATTACTGTCATAGGTGTTCATAGCAGTTAGGACCGACGCGGACGTCTTGACGGGTTAGAGTCAGATAGTCTGGATAGTAAAATGTCTAAGTAAACAAAATTACTAGATTGCAGAATGACTGGGTAGGCAAAACATTTCAGTTGCTAATTTAGATATATTTATTTCAAAACGTCTATCGTTTCAAAATGACTTGATTGCATGATCCCTGGATATGCAAAACGTTATAATTGCAAAATGTCTGGATTGTATATTAACAAGTATAATTTATGTTACCGTAAGATATTAAGGAGGCTTACTTTATAATAAAATAATAATTCCTTAATGGTTAAAGCCTCGCCACCATCTAAAGAGGCTCGAGTTAAAAGGCTTACTCTTTATTCATGACCTGAGTCAAGTCCTTGATGCAGAAGGCTTACTGCTTAACGCGGCAGGAAATATTATTGTACACTTGGCGATTAAAAAGAGTGGCTATGAGTTTCTTGCCCGTTCTTCTCATGAGCCCTACACACCCTAGCTTTGCTGAACGTGGCAGTAAATGTAAATTCACAGGAAAAAATTTACGTGTAACTTTGACATTCATAAGTGTTACCTTGTAAACTAATTTCAATAAATTTATTTTGATTTGATTTGATTTTGATCGTGAGGAGAGGAAACTCCTCCTCTCTAGAGCCAGTAGGGTATTTTTAAAGTAAAAGTTATAAAGACAAAGAAATTTACCGGTTGTTAGTAGAACCACCGGTAAATTGGACTCTGTTCCTTATAGCGGTAGGTCTTCATAACTTTTTTTTTATATGGGGATTTTTAAGTCGTCAATGCAATTACGATTCAACTGTAAAATAATAAAAGGAATAAAATACCAGGCGCTAAATTAAAAATACGGCATATAATAATAATATCAGGCCTGTATTTAACTGTCCTACGGCTAGACACGACTTTGCTCTTCTCAGTGTAAGAAGGGTCAGGCTGGACTATGCCACCACGCTGGCTTATTGCAGGTAGACAGACTTCACATATATTCGAGAACATTATGGAGAACTCGACATGCAAGATGCCTCACGATGTTTACCTTCGGCGCTAAAGCGCGCGATAATTAACTATTCAATGGGAACGTATTTTCAAAAAATTTGAGATGCGGCCTTGAGATCGATCTCGAGATCTCTGCGTGGCAGACCAACGGTTTCCCACTAGGCTAATGGAACTAAGTAGTAAGAGTTACCATTTTTAAAGCTTCACTTTCTATAGGTGTTTTTAATCCCTGGTGGCTGGTCCTTATCATTATCAAGCCATTTTGTTTTAACAGACTCTATGTCACTAATAATTTGCGGCTATTCAATTACGCCTACACATTCTGCAACCCAGACTTTGTGCAACTAAGATGTTTTATCTATATAGTCATTCTGCAATCTGGACTTTTTGAAACTTAAACGTTTTGTCTACACAGACATTCTTCAATTCAGTCTTTTAGCAACTTGACGTTTTGCCTACCCAGTCATTCCGCAATCTAGTAATTTTGTTTACTCAGTTCTTTTACTATCCAGACTATCTAATCCTAATCCGTCTTGACTCACTCCCTTTATGAGGAAGAGGAAGATCAATGGCAACGTTAATATAGTGTGCGGAAATGGAAAAGGAGACTTCTAGATTCGTTCAGAAGGTCCGGACCTTCTGAACGATTCTCTATACGACGCTATATTAACTTATTTCCTACGACTCCACCTTGTATGACTTCTATTTCTCTAAGTCAGTGAGTGAGAAGTAATTTAAGTTTTTTTAATATGAATATCACACAACGCGAAAGATTACAAGCTGAGGGAGTCGTACGTCTAATCTTTATATTTCTCGTCTAGTAAGACGAAGTAACGATATTAAGTATAAACAGTTGGAATTGGGCAAGATCATGTTATGTACCGCACATTCTTCTTTTTATGGAAGACTAAAATCTGAGAATGTAAGTGATGAGCAACTTAAACATTACATTACATAGCAAACATGTGTATATATATATCTTAAATTTCACATACCCAGCCTCATCAGCCACTTGTTGCAACAAGTTATCAACATCTCCTTGAGGCACTGTGGTTGTAGTAGTTTGTGACATCGCATTCTCCATGTATGACGACTGGACATCCAAGTCTTCAAACTGGCTCTCGAACTTGTCCATAAGTGTAGATATCTTCTCCAGGTTCATTGATTTCATCGCGGCATCCATCGCTTTTACTACGCCCGCCATAGAGTTTGTGACCTGGTTTTAAATTAACAAGGTATAAGAATGGTGGAATTCTGGCCTCACACTCCTTTCATACCAAAGCTACATAATGGTTTTAGTGGTTTTCTTGCCTCTGTCACTGAACCGGCTGTAATGGGTTTGATCCCCACATGGAACAAAAATTTATGTGATCCACGATAGTTTTGCATGACAGGCTACTCTTTATGTTTGTTCTATGAATGTTTGTTCTATGAATGTTTGTAAAATCTCGCATAACAGGGACAATACACAAAATTAATTCAAATACATATTTTAGTGTAGAGCACATTTTAATGTCAAGCTATTGATTTTTCTTTTGTTGAAAGAACTTATATTAAAAGTGAGGCATATCTATGAAATGAAATATACTAGCATAATGCACAGTGCCATAATAGCACTGACCAGATTTCTCATGAATATTGAATAATTGAATAACAATTACCTTTCTAGTTGTGAGAGCAGTCTGTACTCTACTTGAAACAGCATCCACTCTTGCCGACATTCTTAGATAATTAAGTGCTTGATTCTTCTGTCTTATGGCATTTTCTGCATGTATCCGAGCTCCTTCCATGTTTCCTTTCTGTATTGCTTTCTTTGCCTTTTCCTTCTCTATCTTTTCTTCTTTTTCACATTTTTTAGAGTTTCTCTCTAACTCTTTTACAGCAAATTTTAAATTAAATAGATGTTCTGGTTATGAATTAAGGATTAATTTTTAGATGCCATGATATAAGTATCATAAAATAAAATATAAATATGAACTAATTGAACATTGTTTTTTATAATACAGTTTATAAATATACACTATGATAAACTAATTGTCAGGTTTAATTCTCCGATAAGATAGATTGTTCGAAATATAATAATATACGGTTATAAAATGTCAGCAGCAGAAAATCTGAAATTGGGCCAACTATGCCTACAGGCTGATCTTCAATTATGGGGTACATTAATATCACTAAGAGTAGTAGCCATAACTAGTTGAACAGATAATGTTTTAATAATATACTTTATACTGTGCAATCATGTCTGTTTCTGTGAAAGAAACAACAGATATGATAGAATGAGTCATTCATACAATCCTACTTGTTAATATTTTTGTAATAGCCATCAATAGTCTGTATAATTAGGACTGACCAAATATTTCTGTCACTGGCCTTTATATACTTTGACCCACTAGACTTTATATTATTTTCACGAGTTTCAGACAGCTCACTGAAGGTCACTGTTGATATACTAACAAAATACACTAATCAATGGGTACTGTACCCAGTAACATTATTTACTAGAAAATTCCTTCGATTTTTATTATAATATGTACAGGTTGAATAATTTACTTCTTTGTAATACTTTCAAACATGATACTAAAATATTCATTGTGACTGTAACTAAGTAGAACTCTCTACATAGATATTGCATGGGTGTTTGATCAGTTTTGTGTTTTATGTTCTATATAAACGCAATCAATAACTTAACGTCTAGATAACATGTTATATCTAAATAAATACTCCAATAATATGGCACATACCAAAATAAGGATCCATAGATGTCCTGAGCTTTTGAAAGTGTATGACACAGGTATTTACCTAGTTTTAGTCTAAAAGGTTTGCTGGAAACATATTAATTAAAAATCTTCTGTGGGAATGAAAATAAAACCAAAGAGGCTGTAAACAACTGTCGAAACTTTAAAAAGGATACTTTCCATAGCGGACGAAGACATTTCGTTCCCCAGTTTGACGGTTTAATAAAACTTTTTACACAAAAATAAAGGTGCAAGGACCTATTGATATTTACTATAAGCAAAACTTTAAATTGTAATATTGCTGCAAAGAATTGCAAATAATTATTTATTGAGATGACTCACTAGATATTAGTCAAAACAATTTTCCTTTAACTCTAGCTGTCAAAAGTAGTCAATCAATTTAGCAACAAGCCGTCAAAATAGATTAAGCGCTTTGATTCTTAAAGGTGAAATTAGCCCAAAATCTATAATAAATTGTTAAACTGTATAAAATGTAAATATGTTGTATTCGCTGGATAAATTAATTGGGCTGACTTGCCTTCACCTTTCTCATTGCATTTGCGGTATTTCATATTCATGGGAATATAATATGTAGTAAACAATAAGTGCAAAGACCCAAATGACTTTAATACAATTTTAGAAGAAAATATATTGTAAAGAGAGGCAGAGGAAGATCTAAACTATCTAGAACCGTAAATATACGATATAAGCCCGTCACAGACGTAGCTATAATATATATTAATATGAATCATAACAAGTCATATTACGACATATTTTCTATACAGTGTGAGTTTTCATAAAGTGCACATATGAAAATGCGTGAAACTAGACATCATTTTATCGCTAGGAAAAATTATAAAAATAATATTCTTCAATTTATACCTATTTATATTTTTTCTTTAGTAGTTATGGACCTTGTACCAAGAAAACCTTGTAACTTTTGAACCAGGTAGTTAATTGTGTTGAAACAAAAACAGTAGGTAATAATACGCAATGTGTAGACAATAACGACGGTATACTATTCACATCCAAAAAAATACCGGTGGCATAAAAATAAGGAACATTTTAGAGCAAAACTGAGTGTCGTAAAATGTTTTTTAAACATTGTTAAAAACTCAAGAAAACCTTCACATTGCTCCTAGATTTTATTAATTAACATTTGTAGGAGCAGGACTTCTGTGTAGGTACTGTAGCTTTGCAATAAGACGACGTTGTAGTGGTAGTAACGAATATATATTTTTGTCTTAACTTAGGCTAATTATATATACAAAGTTGGTCACGCAAGTAATGCTTGTTGTACAGAGCTCACAATTAGTACGGCGACAATCACAGAGGGCGCGCGAACGGGACGTGCGCGCGCGGCTCATATAAAAGACGTGACACGTAAAATCAGTTTCATTCGGCGCTTGATGCCGCGGTGAGCGGACGTGTATAAATCTTTATTGCAGCTACAGTGGTCCCCCCCTAGCGAAGCGTACGGGAGTCTTCACGACTCTGCCGGATCTTGTTTTTTTCTGGTGCTCTTCGGTTGTCGTCGTTGTCACTGAAGGTGTGGCGGCAATGTCAGTGGTGGGTGTGAGGTTGTTATCATCCGTGCGTAGTGAATAAGCAGGTTTCAAGCGGTCGATTGATACGTTGATAGTGCGTGTAGGCAACCTTATCTTGTAGTATTTGTCGCTTCTCTCCAGGACAGGATACGGGCCTTCGTAGGGAAGTTGAAGCGGCTTCCGTACAGAATCAACACGTAGAAATACTGAATCGCATGTATGGAGATCTTGGTGAACAAATATGTTTTTATTGTTGCTGTGAGGTAGGTATTTAGGCGTCAGCTGTGTGATAACGCGGTGTAGTTCGTCAACGTACGTGTAGTCCATCTTGTTTGTTGTAGGTGTTGGTACGACGAAATCTCCCGGTAATCTTAGCGCTTGTCCGTATGTAAGCTGAGCGGCGCTTGTGTTCGTGTCGGTGCGAGTGACAGCACGTAGACCCATAAGTACTGTCGGTAATTCGTCGATCCATTTGCTACTTGTAGTCAATCTCGCCATCAATGCAGTTTTTAGTGAGCGGTGCCAGCGTTCTATAATACCGTTACTCTGCGGGTGGTAAGCAGTAGTACGTATTTTCTTGGCGCCGACAAGTCGTGTTAGTTCTGAAAACAGCTGACTCTCAAATTGTCTTCCTTGGTCCGTTGTTATGGTACTGGGCGAGCCGAATCGCGTTATCCATGCTTCATATACCGACTTCGCCACTGTATCAGCTGTTATTTCTCGTACGGGGATTGCTTCGGGCCAGCGCGTCGCGCGATCTATCATAGTTATAAGATAACGATGACCTTGCGCCGACGGTAGGAGCGGGCCAACGATATCGATGTGTAGGCATTGAAATCGGGCGCTTGGCGGGAACGTTGCAAGGTCGCTGTAGGTATGTCGTTGCACTTTCGATTGTTGACACGCAGTACATCCCTTAGCCCAGCGTCCGATGTCCGTGTTCATTGAAGGCCAGAAGTATCGTTCTTGCATCATTTTTCGTGTTGCGCGTATTCCGGGATGACTTATGTTGTGTAAGGCATCGAACGCAGTTCGTCGAAAATCAGCTGTTAGGTATGGACGTATATTGTTTGTAGACGTTTCGCAATAGATCTGATGGTTTGCCGTAGGTATAGCGATCTTCTTTAATGTTATGTTTGTTTGTTTGAGTAGGTCGGATATTGAATTATCTTGTTCTTGAGCGGCGGCGAGTTTTGTGTAGTCGATCGATGTAGGTATGTCGATCGCTTCTATTCGTGATAAGGCGTCGGCGACTGCATTGTTTATCCCGTTCACGTGTCGTATGTCCGTAGTGAATTCGCTAATGAATGATAGTTGGCGGCTTCGACGTTGTGTTTCGTTGTCCGACGGCGGCTTATGGATTGCGTATATGAGCGGCTTGTGATCTGTGTAGATAATGAGTTTTCTTCCCTCGAACGTTTTTCTAAAATGTTTTACGGCCATGTAGATAGATGATAGTTCTCGATCAAACGTGCTGTATCGTTGTTGTGCGTCGGAGAATTTCTTCGAGAAGTAGCCGAGAGGTACCCATTTGTTGTTCACGCGTTGTTGTAGTACTGCGCCTGCACACTTGTTTGATGCGTCACACATTAGCGACATCGGGTGGTCCGCGGAAGGCGACGGATGAGCGAGTAAAGTTGCTTTTTGAATGCTAGCTTTACAGGCCTCAAATGCTTCTAGTGCTTCGGTAGTCCAGTTGATTATTGATTTGTCGCGTTTTTTAGAATTGTGTAGAAATGCGTTGAGCGGGGCGTGAATACATGCTGCATTCGGTGTGTTGTCGCGGTAGAAATTAACCATTCCTAGGAAACGGCGTAGTTCTTCGACTGTTGTTGGCTTCGGGTATTCTGCGATGACCTTGACCTTCTCGTAGGGCGGCTTGATTCCTTCGCTTGATACGTCGTAGCCGAGAAATTTTACGTTTTCCTGAGCGAATACGCATTTTGATGGGTTGATCGTTATCCCGTATTCGTCTAATCTTCCTAGGACGGTGCGTAGGTCTTGGTAGGCGGTTTGTAGGCAGTCTGAAACCACGATCAGGTCGTCGACGAAGGGGAAGACAAAATCGAGTCCACTGAGTACTTGATGGATAAAACGTTGGAATGTCTGCCCGGCGTTCTTGAGACCTGGGCACATTCGCGGAAATTCAAATAACCCGAACGGTGTGGTGATTGCGGTCTTCTCGATATCAGGGCCATGGACGGGCAATTGTTGGTAAGCTCTGTTCAAATCTAGTACAGTGAAGACTTTCTTGTTATGTAGTAGGTATGTGAAATCTTTGAGTCGAGGCACGGGGTAGCGATCGGGCTTGGTTACCGCGTTTAGACGTCTGTAGTCGCCGCATACTCGGATGTCACCGTTTTTCTTTGGGACGACGTGAAGCGGACTTGACCAAGGGCTTTTGCTTGGGCGGCATAGACCTTGTTCCATCATAATTTCAAATTCTTTCTTCGCAGCCAAGTAGCGATGCGGTGGTAATGGTCGTGTTCTGCAGTGAAGTGGCGGGCCGGCGGTTTCGATGTAATGTTCGATGCGATGTTTGGGTGTTTGTTTCATGGAGGATGGACGAATGATATCCGGGTACTCGGCGAGGATTTGGTGAAAGTGTTGTCGATCATCGATGCTTCTTACGGTTGGCTCAGTAGATGGAGAGAGTGAAGTTTTGACGGATAAGTTCGTGACTTTATCGATGAGACAGCGGCCACGTATGTCGACGAGTAGGTTATGATATTTGAGAAAATCTGCACCGATGATGGGTTTGTTGACTGCGGCGATGACGAACTTCCATGTGTACGGTCTTCGTAGTTTCAGGTCTAGTACCAAAGTTTTCTCGCCATAAGTAGGTATTGTTGTGTTGTTAGCGGCGTACAGTTGAAACGATGTCGGAGCCATCTTCGTTCCTCTTTGCTTCGGTATGACAGATATGTTGGCGCCGGTGTCAATGAGGAAAGATATACGTGAATTTCTATCTGTTATGAATAGGCGGTGCGATGTCAGGTGCGCGTCGGTGGCCGCCTCAGCCAACGCGGCAGTTAGTTTTCCGACGCGGGCGTCGACGATTCGAAACTACACGGTCTTGTGCATCGGTGAGCTTGCTTGCCGAACTTGCGATGATAATAACAAATGGACGGTGACTCGGTGCGCTGCGGCGTCCTACTGCGTGGCGGGCGTTGATAGCTCGGCGATCTTGTGTATCTATAGTCAGGACGATCGTTCCACTGCTGACGTCTTGGTTGATATTCTCGGCGTGATCTCAATGCTTCTATTTCCTGCGTAAGTTGTTGGGCTTTCAGTTCTGCTAGCTCCTTCGTAAGATTGTCGATCTTCTCGTGTAGCGAGCGTAAGTCGTACGGAGTAGGTTCGCATTGACTTGACGCCCGTGAAGTACTCGCGATGTTATTAGCGGCGGCGAGGGCGTGAGTGGCAGTTGTGGCGGCTGTGCTTGATGTGCTTGCGATGGCGGAGACTTCGGGACGGGAATGTTCTAGTATCTTGTCGGCCATAGATGCGAGATCGTTGAGTTCTGAGTGCTTCGCTATGTTTTCACTCACGGCGAGGACGGCACGTATTGACTGTGGAAGATGGTTTGTCCACATAATACGTAGTGTTGATTCGGAGATGTTTTCACCGGCGAGGCTCTTCATACGTCGTAATAATTGTGACGGTTTCATATCACCTAGTTCTATCTCGGAGAGTAGACGCTGTACCTGCCGTTGCTCAGATTCCTCGTATACTTGCAGCAGACGACATTTAATGGCTTCATATTTGTTCGTCTCCGGCGGGCGTAGAATTATGTCGGCGATTTCGTCGATGTCCTGTCTTTCCAGCTGCCCAACGACGAGCTCGTACATTGCCTTGTCGCCTTTCTTGTGCGGTGAAACGATAGCTTCGAATTGGACGAACCATAATCTAAGCCTATCGCGCCATATCGGTGGTATACGGAGATTTGTAGATACACCGGAGAGTTCTTGCTCGGGGATTGAGGTATTTGTTGTAGCCATGATGATGTCGTATAAATGCAGCAGGGATTTCTTATGCTTGAGGTTATGCAGCAGGGATTTCTTCGTCGGGGTCACCAATGTAGGAGCAGGACTTCTGTGTAGGTACTGTAGCTTTGCAATAAGACGACGTTGTAGTGGTAGTAACGAATATATATTTTTGTCTTAACTTAGGCTAATTATATATACAAAGTTGGTCACGCAAGTAATGCTTGTTGTACAGAGCTCACAATTAGTACGGCGACAATCACAGAGGGCGCGCGAACGGGACGTGCGCGCGCGGCTCATATAAAAGACGTGACACGTAAAATCAGTTTCATTCGGCGCTTGATGCCGCGGTGAGCGGACGTGTATAAATCTTTATTGCAGCTACACATTAATCTGTATTTAATAAGCTTTAAAACAACATAAAACCACACCTGTATCCCAAATAAAACAGTTTTTGTGAAGGGCTAAACAAAGACGTTGCCGCCACCACGTGCATCTTTTTCCGAAAATTGCATTTACACGATTAACCACCTGGTTCAAAAGTTACAAGGTTTTCTTGGTACAAGGTCCATAACTACTAAAGAAAAATATAAATAGGTATAAATCGAAGAATATTATATTTTATGTTTTTTAATTATTTTTCCTATCGATAAAATGATGTCTAGTTTCACTCATTTTCATATGTGCACTTCATGAAAACTCACACTGTATACATTTTCGAGTGACCGCACACGTTAGCTATAATATATATTTCTATGACGTCACCAAAATATGCCGACTTATATATCTCGGTATATTTTGGCATATTGATATATATGTATATATTGGTATATTAATATATATTTTGAGGATACGGAATGTTCCATTTGTTCACGGAACGCCTACCCGACGTCCGTGCTCGATGCACACGATCATTTCTCCCCCGCCTGCTTCACCTCAACGACGCCTACCCACCTATTGTTTGTGTCTCGGCTGTGTGTGAGCCACATTCGCCCGCCACTCACTATCTGTTATTTGTTCGTGGAAGGAGCGTACGCTTTATTTATATGGAACATTTAATTGAGTGTACGAAAATAGAGAGCGTATGAATTAAAAGAAGCAGCTTGGCTAGAAGTGTTTAATGAGTGTGAGTTTGCAAGCGGTAAGTAAGATAATTTATTTTACATTGTTTTAAATAAGAGATTCGTTTAGGGACTATGCCTTCTTTGGTTTAGTCTGTTTCTTATTCTTATGGACTGCCATGGCACTGTTCCAGCTGTATTAAAAAAATTGCAAAATTCTTCTCGAATAAAAATGCAGTCATTTGGATATAGGTACTTCGTTTTTTAGTGTTCGTTTCGTAGCGTAGTGGTCATTTATTGCGAGCGACTGACAGTCGCTATTAACTCTGATTTTTAGATTTCTTGTAATATCGAAATATTCATTGGTTTTGTCAATACAAAGTTGTGTAAAACACAAGTGGCTTTAACTATCTTATCTGTAAGATCAATTCTGCATTCAAAAGGTCTGTTATAGACTCTCCAACGAGTAGATAAAATACCGAAGGCATTTTCTACAACTCTGCGGGCCCTGTGAAGTCTATAGTTATAAATTTTGCGACTTTTAGTTGTGACCTTTTGGATAAGCTCGCATTAAATTTGGCATCAGCTCGAAGGCCTCGTCCTCCACGAAAACGTAAGGTATATTTATTCCGCCGTCAGTTAAGGGTTCTTCATTAGGAAAATTCATTTCACCAGACCGCATTTTTTGTTCTAAGGCACTGTCAGTAAAAATTCCATCGTCACTGAATCGTCCCTTTGATCCCACATCTATCAATGTAAACTTTCGTTTAGGATCAGCTACAGCCAGTAATACGATGGAAAAGTGTGCTTGTAATTAAAATAATCAGAACCAGAATTAGGTGGGGCTCTTATAACGACATGCTTGCCATCTATTGGCCCACAGCAGTGATCAAACTGACATGTATCTTTGAAAACTGACGCAATATTCTTCCATGGCGTAGTGGTTAGTGTAACTGACTGCCACGCCTGAGGTCGCGGGTTCGATTCCCGCACAAGTCAAACATTTGTGTGCATGAACATGGATGTTTGTCATGGTCTGGGTGTTTCTATGTATAATATATTATATGTATTTAAAAAAAAAGTATATATATGTACGTATGTTTATCCATTGTCTAGTACCCATAGTACAAACTCTGCTTAGTTTGGGCTAGATGGTGTTGTTTGTATGTGATAGAATATATTATATTATATTATATTCTTCTTGTGTGGGTTCTGAGAGAACGTTAGGCTGTAGGTGCTTCCAAAGAGAATCGCATACTTTCTCCACTATGTTGGATACAGTAGATTCTCCCATTCTATAACTGAAGCCAATGGACCGAAATGAATCTCCAGTTGATAAGTAACTGAAATAAAAAAATAAGTAATTATTTTCTTTTGTTTCAGTGGCTGAAATGAAATCTCAGTGAAAGAAATTAAGAGATGGCCACTGTCAAGCAATCAATGCTAAAAAAAACTACTACAGGACAAGCGGCAGATCACAAATATCAATGGAAGTATGAGAAGCATATGGAGTTTTCACTTCCTTTTATGAAGAGCAGAACCAAACACACAAACGTAACAAGAAATCAGCAGCCCGACGACAGTCTTACAGACACAAGACACAAGACTCCTCGAGTGAAGTAACCAGAAAAAGAAATAAAACAATACACTCCATGCTCGAAGATGAACAGAAAAGGAGAGAAAAAAGACACGAAGAAAGGGATCTTTTACGAAAACAATTAATAATAAAAACGAAAATAAATCCACGGCGATGGAAAAATTATTCATGAGCATGTGTGATACAACTTCTCAGTTGCCGGAATATCTACAAATAAGTGTACAACGTAAATTTTTAATGTTGTAATGGAAGCCAAAGAGCAACATTTGATGGGATCAAACAGTACACAGGGTTCCTCTGGTTCTACAACGTATAATTTCACTGGTGGTACTCCTTTTGAGCTACAAAGGTCCAGCCCATTTTATTCCGCAAAATCATCTTACATTTCATCAGCTGAAACTTAAATAGTCCAGAGACAACTCAAAATCTGTCACCACTACCATAAGCCGCTCAATTGTGCATGCCTTTTATAGGTGTACATATAAGGATAATAATTGTATAGAGAGCTAAATGCTTAAATGTTATATATGTATACTGTTGGCGTGTCTATTAATAATAAATAAATAAATATGCAAGACGTAGTATCAATCCTGTTCAATAGTCCATGCGACCACACTGCAAGTTCGTCATATAACTCACCAGATCCACCCTACAGCCCTGAGACGTTGCAAACTCCACCAACACCACATAGCAGACATTATGAGGTTTGTAGTCAAAATGTCGATTCTACTGCAAGATAATACACTGACGCTCCTCTTCAATATTCCACCCGACCACACCCTGCAAGATCATCATTTATCACACCAGGTCCAGTCTATAGTCCTGAAAGAATGACAAGACCACCACGACAACAACCACCGCAATCTCAAACTACTGATTTAGATATTGGTGAATTCTATAAAAAAATCTATTTAAAGATTTTAACTATTGAAATTACTTACTTATTCTTATGTTACTTTCTTACGAACTAGATACATACTTAAATTATGTACTTTATTTAGTTAAAATACAAGTGTTGCAACTATAATAAATGATTGAAATATGATTTGTTTTTAATTCCTACCTCAAGCATACTGCAAGACGTTCTTCAGAACTAATGCCTTTGCGCATAACCGTATCGCGTTTTATTAAATCATTTTTATCAATTCATAAAGCTCGATAAATGCCGATCTTGAACTTCTAAAATACTGTGCAAATTTATTCGATGGCAAAGTCTATCCATCCTAAAAAAATCCGTACCGGTACTGAAAAGAGTTCCTCGAGGCGCGAGACCTTCAGTGGCCAAAAAATTGATAGACGGTATAGGTCTTGTTGTCCGGGAGAACTCTTAAAACGGCTTGGGAACAATTATTGACTTTCCCTTATAGGATTTTGCATATTGAAAAAGATCAGGCATCCAAAAAGTCACCCACTGCACAAATTAAGCGCAATTGTTATGTTTCGGCCAAACCATTTGATACAAAATTTACATCCAATAAAAATAAATCCATATATCAATATGTAGAATCGAAATTAAGGGAAGGCGATATCAGGGGCGCGTCTAGACTTTTATTTAGTAGTGATGTGGTGGCGCCTTGCTCTCCGGACACACTTGCAGGTCTAAAGAGCAAGCATCCAGCGGCGGTTGACGGTCTCTCCTTTCCTGATGCACTACAGCCAAAGACGTTTTTACAGCGGTATGCTCTTTTAGGAGTGGCTCAGCGGGCGGGCTCGACGCTCTGACACCACAGCATCTTAAGGATCTTGTGTGTCCGAGCGCCGGGGAGGCTGGCGATGCGCTCTTGAAGGAGCTTACCGCTCTGATGAATTTAATGCTTTCTGGCAATGTGGACGATGCCATCATTGACATTTTATATGGGGCCAACTTGTGCGCTCTTAATAGGAGGTATGGTGGTATTCGACCCATTGCTGTGGGGTGTATATATCGGCGTATGGCAGCCAAGATATGTTGTAAATATTACAATCAGGAGCTATCTAAAAAATTTCAACCCCTTCAATTAGGTTTTGGATCCAAAGGGGGTTGTGAGGCTGCCATACATGCTCTTGCCACGTACCTAGGTTGTGGTGATGGAGAGGTCGTTCTCAAGGTTGACTTGAAAAATGCTTTCAATTCAGTAATCAGAGATACCTTGTTGACACAGGCAAAATTAGAAACACCCAAAATTTTTAAATTTCTTTGGCAATATTACATGTACCCTACAAAATTACTATATAAGGATAATCTTTTAGAATCTGCAGTTGGATGTCAACAAGGTGACCCCCTTGGACCGGTTATTTTCAGTTTGGCAATTCACCCTATTATTCAGCAGATAAATTCAAAATTTAATGTCTGATATTTAGACGATGGGACTCTTGGAGGCGATGCAGATACAATATTAAAAGGACTTGGCCCTTCTTAAAGATAAATTTGCATCTATTGGCTTGGAATTAAATACCGGTAAATGTAAACTTTTTTTAACAATATTGAAAACAATAACAAACATTTGGTACTTTCAAAATTTAATAGTTTGGCTCCAAACATCAAAATTATGGATAAAAAAAAGTTCTCTTCGCCTCCTTGGGTCACCAGTCTTTGAAGAAGCTTTTAATTCTTTCGTAGATGAGAAGATTGAAATTTTTGTGAAATTTCAGATCGCCTCCTCAAAATTAATATTCATTCAGCTTTTACAATTATTCGATATTGCCTTTTTGTTCCCAAATTAACGCATGCGCTAAGATCATCACAGTTTTGGAAAAATTTAGTACCTTTAGAAAAAATTGATAAAATTATTCAAAATACTCTAAAAAATATTTTAAATGTGGATTTGAACGACCGAGCTTGGCTACAGGCTTCTCTGCCTGTTCGTCTTGGTGGGCTCGGCGTTCACAAAATTTCAGATGTTAGTTTACCGGCGTTCCTATCCTCGGTTCATAGCACGGAAGAATTAACCAGGAAAATTTTAGCACCCACACTGGTTAATTCAGAAGTGCTGTGCAAAACTGACGCTGTGAACGCCTGGAAAATGGCTTGTCCGAATTCTGTTTTGCCAAACAACCTATTCTCCCAGCGGCAGTGGGACGGGCCGCTTAGCAACTCTGTAAGAGAAAAGCTTTTTACTACATCTTCCAATGTTGCTAAGCCAGCTCGATTGCTGGCTGTGGGAGAATGGGAATCTGGTCTTTGGCTACAGGCGCTTCCATCGTCCAATATAGGTACCATCTTGGACGATACCACTTTCCGCCTCGCCACTTGTGTGTTTCTCCGCATTGCTGTCACTGTGGAGAAGCTGTCGATAGCCTCGGACACCATGGACTCTCTTGTAGCCGAAGCGCTGGTCGAATTTCTCGCCACGCTAATCTTAATGACATACTATGTCGTGCTCTTGTCACTGCTGGCGTTCCAGCTGTACTTCAACCCAATGGCTTGGTACGCGACGATGGGAAGAGACCGGACGGAATGTCATTGTTGCCTTGGAAGATGGGCAGGCCTTTGGTGTGGGACGCAACGTGCGTTGACACCCTTGCGCCATCACATCTTCCAAGCACTGCGGGACGTGCCGGCGCTGCTGCTGCAACCGCGGAAACCCTCAAACGGCGCAAATATAGTAATTTAGTTGGAAATTACATTTTTGCACCATTTGGGGTGGAAACCCTAGGTTCATGGGGTCCGAGCGCTCGTATTTTGTACAGGGAGATCGCAAAACGCCTGATCGACGTTTCGCGTGATCAGAAGGCTGGTCTTTTCTTGGCCCAAAGAATCAGCATTGCCATTCAACGTGGCAATGCTGCCAGTCTTCTGGGCACGTTACCAGTTGACAGCGATGCTGAAGAATTCTACGATGCCTAAACCATTTTTGTAAATATTTAGTATTATAATTATTTGTGTTTTTGTAATTATGTTATCTTTTTTAATACGTTTGTAAATATAAATAGTGGAAATAAATACAACGACTAAGAACGTTCGATGAAAAATCATGATACAAATTAAATTCGCCACGAGTTCTCGTTTGTTTTATGTGACTCTACCCAGATGGTTCTATTTTTCGTTCCTGACAAGGCAACATGCATATCAAATTCAGCATCGGAATCATCCTCTGAGGAACTTTCAATTAGATCTAAAAGACGTGCTCTTGTCGAATTCATTTAGGTACCTAGATTGATTATAGTGTTATTTAAACATTCTGTATAGAAAATAAGCTTTAAAATCGTGCGCTTGCAAGGACGACCGCAGACCGAGTGAGGGCAAAATATATATTATAGTATAGATTCCGTGTGTGGTAGCTTGCTATACTATAATATATATCTCGTTATATTAATATATATTATAGTTACGTCTGTGACGGGTTTTAAACCTTTTTTATTCATGTCGCGAATGACATTCTCATAAAGCGCGTTGAAGAAATGTGCAGTCTATGGTTGATTTTGCTCTGAATGTTGGCATGCCTGGGTTCAACAACAAAATGTCAAAATAAAATTGAATTGAGTGAAAAGTGTTCGCTGCCCGCTGCCGGATTTTATTTGGAAGTGAGAGAATCGGAGAGCGTCAAATAATCTTTATTATTTGTTGAAATCCTTAAAGAAAATAATTTAGAAGTTTTAGTATTTAAATTGTAGTGCTTGTTATCTTTAAGTTTTAATATTATTTTTGATTTTTGCTGAGTTTGTGATAAAAGCAGAAATTCTAAACATCGTATCGGATAGGTAGAGGACATTCGCTGGGCGTAAAAAGAAAATGGCGTGTGCTACTCTAAAAAGAAATTTGGACTGGGAGTCCATGGCGCAGATGCCTGCCAAAAGGAGAAGATGTTCACCATTTGCAGCCAGCTCTAGCACAAGTCCTGGAATTAAAGTGTCTGAAAGCAGACCATCGTCATTTGGAGAGTCCGTTACTGCACCTGCAAAGCTGACCCCAGGTTTGTTTATTTTTTTTATTATGGCTGCCTAAACGCAGTGAAGCTTATCGATATTTTTAGTTTCTAAATATAATAACGGTGAGTTGATTATTTTGTATTTTTAATCAGCTGTATTATCTAACGCCATTGTTTCTACTGCATCATGAATATTTTTATCGCGTTAGAGCGAGATGAGTGATCCATGAAGACCGTTGCGTGGAGTTTTTCATGTCCTTTTGTTGGTTTTTGTATTCAATTCCCAGCTTCGAGTCTTTGTAATGTCATGCCGTGGGTTGGTTTTTGCAACAACCTGGGATTTTTTGCTTGTAAACCAGATTTTGGTGACTCAAATACTGCATGCTCAGCCGAAATATGGATAGCAGCCGCGTAGTACTTACGCGATTTGACAAATTCAGCAAATAGTGAAATAATTATTGAACTAATTAACAGAATGACTGGACATATTTAAACAAAGCAATATGTGCTTAAGTGGACTGTTTTATTTATAAGTTGACAATAATTATTGCATATTCAATTGAGCTATTATGTTGACATAAGCATGTTTAATTGAAACATGAGTGATCAGAATTTGAATTATAAACATTATTTAGCGATAAATAAACTTCTAGATATATTAAACTCATGATAACTGATGCCTGGATTTTCTTTGTAATTATCTTTGTTATTTTTTTATCTAATGTTAATTACTTTATCATGGGTATAAAATTTTAACAAAGCCTGAATCACTTAAATTCGCAGATCTTTTATTCATGTTTATTTATTTCATAATTCTACAGTCTGACATTACAGTTGCTACAACATTGTAAACAAAGGTAAAAAAACATCAACCAAGGTCAAATATAAATATGGCATAGTTTATTCAATGATTTCTGCTCAATGATAAAATACTTAAGTTCATGCAATCTATCACCACAATAACATAACATGATTGAAGGTTATGCCTTTTTAAAGGTATGATACACTCATATTTTGGTTATTAGCTTTTGGATTAATCATAAATAATAGGTATTTCTTTACTGTATAATTTAACTTGTTTTTTTATTGATTCAGTCAGTGTACTTGCAAATGGTTGCAACAAAAAGTATTGCCCAGTAATCATAAGCATACAAAAAATATTTTTCTGCCATAGAAGGCTGCACTGGACCTTTTTTTGCAAGTTGTATGTATTGAGAATTTGACTAACTAATCTTTCATAATTCACAGCTGAGAATAGATATTATATCTGAGTTCTACTATTGTAAATGGATATTGGTAGTTTATGACATCTTTATATTTTTGAAATGGTTATGAAATGCTTTCATTTATTTCTTTTCAATCATATTTTTATGTACAAAGATACTTGTATAATAACTATTTAACTCAAATGTGTGTCAAAAATATGTAATATAATGATGGGATTTCAATTTAAATAATTACTAGGTAAAACATTTATACTTGTGTTAATTTTTCTGGCATTGTATAATAATATTCTATCACATATTCACAACACCATCTAGCCCAAACTAAGCAGAGCTTGTACTATGGGTACTAGACAATGTATAAACATACATATATTTTTTTTGTTGTAAATACATACATATTATACATAGAAATACCCAGACCAAGACAAACATCCATGTTCATGCACACAAATGTTTGACTTGTGCGGGAATCAAACCGGCAACCTCAGGCGTGGCAGTCGGTTACACTAACCACTACGCCATCAAGGTCATCAAATATAAAATAAAAGAATATATGCCAGTCTAAGAAACAAATGAAACTTCTATTTTAAGGACAATTAATGTTTTAAGTGTTGATTAATACTATTTTTATATAAAGATTTGATTTTAATTTGAAAAGATTTATAATTTATTGTATTATCATCAATTTTATTACTTTGATGTTTTTTAAGATATGGGTTTTGTAAACTACATTATACATACTTTAAAATATTTAGCTTTATAATTTTATATTAATATAAAATTATAAAGCTAAATATAAATGGACTAAAATTTGGACCATGGGCTCAAACTAAACCACATATTCCTATCAATCCACTATCATTCACTGCATGGGTCTGAATCCCATGGTAAAATATATATGAGCTACTTTTTTTAAAGTCTGTCTATTACTGGTAGTTTTTATCCAACTTGTAATTTTCCTTACATTTCTGCCTTATTTACAATATATATTTTAACAAACTTTATTAATTTAACATGGAATGTATAGAAAAATCATAGAGGTCCTGTTTAACAGGAGATCTGCAGTGCTTGTTATCTATGTACTTGTAACATGTGTAGGAATTAAATCCAGAATTCTCTGTGCATTTGCAGTGGTAATTAAATAATAACATGTGGGATTTTTAGAGGTAGCTACAGCATTGTGGCAACAACCAAGTGGAGGAAAACACCACATGGTCATGTTAAAATATACATCAATCATGTCCAAGAGTTACTTGCTTTAGAAGTGTGCAGTTAACTGCTGTATGTATGGGTCTCAATGTGATAAATTTACCTAAATAATTTTTAATATATGTAGTTTTGTAGATAAAACTACATATATATAACTATCAGAGTGCAAAGAAGTACAAACAACTCTTTGGACTCATCAGATAGTCACATTAGATATATTTAAAACTATGTAAGCAAAGTCAATCGTGCTGTGAGATAATGGTTGCACTAAAATGTCTGTGACTGTTACCCATAAACTATGTAGATATTGCATAGACTTGCTAAAACCGTTAATAGTTTTTACTCATGATTTCGCCCGCACTCGTGGCCTGTCTACTGTGGTTCTAAGGAAAAGTAGCTGTCCCTCAGTAATCATAAGTTTTTCTAGAAGCTTTAGAACAAGTATGGTTACATTGTCTGATGAATAGACTGCCTTGTTGGTACTGTGGCATATGTTTGCAACCAATCGTAAGGTCGATTAATGGATCGGGCAAAGTAATATTGATTTCGACGTAAGCAATACTCAGTAGCAGCATAGGGTCTTGACATGAGTCAGATGTACCTCAACAGACTAGACCCCTGTTACTTGCGGTCTATAATATAACTGGCAAAATTCCTTCGACTGCACGGGTAGCGTAATGGCTTAAGTGGTCGCGTCGTCATTCCCGCTGCGGCTTGAGTTCGAATCCCACACGGGATAAAATTTTGTCTGATTCACCAATCGTTGTTCCGAGTCTGGGTGTTCTTTGTGTCCGTTGTTTGAATGTTTGTAAAGTCCCCTGCGACACAGGAATAAATCTTAGAAGCGGGAGATGGCTACTCAAAAAAAAAAAAACTACCTCGGGAACTACAGAAGCGTTAGTGTGTGAGTGAATTGATACTTTCTCGTGATGATTAATAAGTTTGTAATTATGAAATTCATTGGCATAGTATAGCTATCTAGGCACTGTCTACACGGGCGTGCCACCAAAATCAATGTTATCGAGTAGAGTAGGTTAACTAACGACATTACATACTGTATTTTAATATCGGCTGCATTGACTGCATAGATGGCGAATTGGCTAAAATGTTTACTAACACTGTCCGCCAGAGATAACAAAGTTATTAATCCTCAGTGTTTGGTAAAGACGTATTACACTTAAATTTCATCAGAAGTTTAATATTCCGATATTTCTCCAGTTTTATATAGAAACTGCATAATGGTATGAACCTATTACTGTCTTTGTGCACTTTTGGATTTGCCCTCATAAATTAGAGGAACTCGTGAGCATCTTCGAGAATGCAAAACAATGTAGTAGTATTATAAATCCTTCAGGAATTAAAGGATAATCGTTTATATGTGCCGAGCTTTGCCAGGCGATCAGATAAAGCCGGACGCAGTCAGTCTTTCTGGTTGCCTGTCCGGCCAAATTAGACGACGAGAGGCCTTGTGCGAATTTAAGTTAAAAAAATATTTGTCATGTTTCCACTCCGGCCTACCCGCGTTGTATTGCTAGCACTGCGCTTACACCCCTAAACAATAAAGGATGTCCGGCTAACCTGGCTAGTGTTACATGGCAGCCCTATATGATGTGCCAGTACGATGCACAATATTGGTTTGTTGTCAGTAGTGTACAAACGTTGTAATGCGTGTCGTGGAATGTTCCAGAGCGCATGGCACAGGAGATATGTGACGAGATCAAGCGCCTGCAGCGGCGGCGCCAGCTGCGGCTGACGGCGGCGGCGGGCTCGTCGTCCAGCGGCTCGGAGGGCGACAGCTCGCCGCCGCACCGCTCGTCGCACGGCGCGCAGAAAGTGCACCACCGGGCGCTTTTTACTTTTAAACAGGTGCGAGACTCCACCATCATTTTTAGAGCTATCCTTTCAAGTATAAAATAATACCTGTGTTGGTACCCTTGTGGAGAAACGTGGTCTGATGTCCCTCAAACGCATGCAGATAGGGAGGATCCTCCGACCGGGCTGAGGTGATCGTGCCTGGCGGGGCGCCGCCCACATTATGGCTAACTAGATGACCCGCGCGACTTCGTCTGCTTCACATAAGATAATTTTCCCCGATTTTGCAACATTTTTCATTGATGCTCCACTGCTATTGGTCGTAGTGTGATGTTATATAGCCTATAACCTTCCTCAATAAATGGGTTATCAAACACTAAAATAATTTTTCAATTCGAACCAGTAGTTCCTGAGATTAGTCACAGCATCTATAATAATATATTATATAATAAAAAAGTGATAATAGAAACCGACAGTGTTACAAACATTTCCAAGAAAGGGTGATTTCTTTGTAAAATAGTTGTTAAACACCTGCATTACCGGTTGTTTATTTATTAACCACTCTGATTAACCGGTCACGGGTCCCTTGTACCAGTGTTATTAAAATATATTTATTTGTGATACAGGTGCGCATGATCTGCGAGAGAATGCTGCGCGATCAAGAGGTGGCGCTGCGGACGGAGTACGAGTCTGCACTCAGCACCAAGCTAGCTGAACAGTACGAGGCCTTTGTGCGCTTCAACTTGGATCAGGTACAACATGTATGGATTTGTTCTGTGTTAATACTGCCATCGATGTCTCTCGTCGACACTTGACGGTCAGGTAATTAATAAAAAATGCGAGCCAATAGCAGGTATATGATTAAGTAGACAACAAAAAGCATATAATCAATTGAAATGGCGTGCAATAAGTTTAGGGTCCAAAAATTTATGCAGTATCGAACAATCGGCTCCCGAATGATTTTCCGGACCAAATTAGTATAGACAATGCAGTATTGGACAAAACTAAAAGAACTTTAGTTTGCGAAATATTTATTGTTATCATCACACAGAACAGATTAAAATATTACTATGGTTTATAAAATATTTCTGTTCACACAAGTAGATGGTAGAATAAAAGAGGCCTGACAAAGTTTATTCACTATTTTAAGCCCTTATTTTTCGAAGTTTTCTCAACTGTTATGAAATGTTTGTTTGATAATTAATGTATTACATTTTGTATAATTATAAAAACTGCATTAATGGCAAAGTTGTTAAAGTGGGGTATCGCCACTCGTCACACGCAGATGTTTGTGGGTTCGATCCCCACACAGGACTAAAATTTGTGTAATCCGCGCATAGTTAATAATAATAATAAATTCTACCAAAAACAACACCATCTAGCCCAAAGTAAGCAGAGCTTGTACTATGGGTAATAGACAATGGATAAACATACAATCATACATTTTTTTTGTAAATACTTACATATTATACATAGAAACACCCAGACCAAGAGAAACATTCATGTTTATGCACACAAATATTTGACTTGTGCGGGAATCGAACCCGCGACCTCAGGAGTGCAGTCGGTTACACTAACCACTACACCATCGAGGCCGACATTACATTGAGTTGTTCCGAGTCTGGATGTTCTTTGTCTCTTAGAATGATTGTAAATTCCGTCAGAACTCGGGCACTATTAGTGAATTATCGTTTTAAAAATAAAAAACAAAGACAGAGAGAAAAGCTAGACATATACCTACATCATATATTTAATTACCTTTTTACCAACTTAATTATATATCTGTGGTGCTTCAATGTGTGTGTGTGTGTGTGTGTGTGTGTGTCAATGCAGAATTGCCTGTTATACATTGTTTGTGGGGTTTCTCATCTCGAAAGCCTTTTCATAACCATCTGGTCAAGTTGCGATAAAATAGTCATTGCATGATCGCCTTTACATTGACGTAATTATTATCTCATGTTTATTTATTTAAAGTTACACCATCAATTATAATTATAATTTAATACAGTTCGGGAATGATACAAGGTGAAATGCCTTTACAGGTGTATACAACACTTACGATTAAAAACAAACATACATGATAAAGCAAAAAAAGAAATTAAAATCGGAATAACAATAGTTCTAATAAGAAAGTAGAGATAATGTTTTTATTAACAATATTGTAAACAACCAATACATTATGTTCCTAAAACACAGGACGTAGTATATTAGGTACACAGTACCTGAATATAGAGAGTTCTAAACTTATCAATGTCTGCCATGTGAAAAATGTCGATATTGCATTTTTTTAAGAAATTATAGAATTCATGTCTTTTCGGGTCGTGACCCGTTGGTCCCCTAATATTCGTCCCCCAGAATAAAAGTTGTAGATTCGGCACCTATATAGGTGCCCATTGGTCCCCTGGTAGGAGACCAATCAATAATAATTTATTTTTAAGGTACCCACTCGTACCTTGGAATAAAAGTTAGACTCGGCACCCGCTCAGTTGCCCTTTGGTTCCTTGATAGAAAACAAGTCATAGCAGAGTGAATGGGAAATATAAATGATTTTTAAATAAATAATATATCAGGGAACGAGTGGGTACTGATCCGTCTTTTCAAAGGAGCGTGTTTGCTAAAATTAGTTCTGCTTCGAAATGGACTAAAATCTCTTTTCTACAGGGGTCTGGGTAGACTGCTAGGGACGGTCAGATTTATTTGTCTAAAGTATTCTAGGGTAATTGATCTTCCATGAATTATCATAAGCGTGATTGATTTGGCGCCTTATCTCTAATGACTTCATTTTGAAATTATTAAGTCTTGTATTGTAGTCAGCACGATATGGACAGTGACGATTCTTAAACGCTAGAAAACAACTAATATTATAATAATAATATAATAATATTCTTCCACATACACACAACACCATCTAGCCCAAACTAAGCAGAGCTTGTACTATGGGTACTAGACAATGGATAAACATACATATATATTTTTTTTTGTAGATACATACTTATTATACATAGAAACACCCAGACCAAGACAAACATCCATGTTCATGCACACAAATGTTTGACTTGTGCGGGAATCGAACCCGCATCCTCAAGCGTAGCAGTCGGTTACACAAACCACTACGCCATCGAGGCCGAGATGTATGTTGTTAATAATATTTAATGCTTATCAAACAACAAAAAGCATAAAGTATAAGTAATAAATCAATCTGTAATGCTGTAACGTTTGCAATTACTACAACGTATCAGTCATACCATTTAATGTTTTTAACCATTAAACTAAACATTGAAACATGTATGTGCTGTATAGCTATATAATATTTTTAGTATTTTAATCATAGTAATGCACAATATTCGCGAATAAAGACACTGACAGATGAGCGTTGACTCCGTCCCGCATTAACATCGACCGTATTAGTAACACGCTCGGCTGCACATGCTGTTTGCTCAATATTAATCATGATATACAGACCGTGAGTCTGGATCATGATCGTGTTACAATAAGCGGGATCTCTATTGGCTTACCCTCGGTTCAGCGATACGGATCATGATAAATATTCATTGCGTAGTATTCTCCATAACTGAATCATGCCATCGGGCCTATTATGTGTCAAAAGTGATGCATTTGTACACATAATAGGCCCCGGTATCGTAATCTATGGTAACATAGTAGCACCACTAATAGTTCCGGGACTGTACGCTTATCATTTGTGTCTTGAAATAAAGCTTATATGCTTCTACATTCTTAAAAAAGAAAATTCATTACATGCACGTCTTCCTTTTAAAATTATGAGTGTTATTTATGTGTATGAGAATATGTTTTTGTTGTTATAAATATTAATTTACAGAATATTATACAGTACCTACAACTTGTGGAAAATATCGTCACCTACCACTTGCCATTGCTCATGAATCTATTTCTATATGATCATAAACTTACCCATTAAAGTTGTATTCTCAATGTCTTACGCCATTATAAAGCTATATTATCACCGACTAACATAGGCTATATTTTACGCGAGCGAAACTGCGAGCAAAAGCTAGTTTGTAATAAAATAACATTATTATATAGGTACGCATGTAATAACAAAATAAAAATCGCCATTTGTCGATAAGGATTAATTAGTCGTGCAGTGAGAGTGTGACACAAGAGTAAGGGTCTCGTAGTAACAGGCTGGTCGCCGCAGGTGCAGCGCCGGCCGCCGCCGCCCACGTGCGGGCCGCAGGGCATGGACGCCGAGCACCACATGCATCAGGACCTCGTCCCCAGCTGTGAGTTGACCGCTGCGCTACTTTTTGTTACGATAATAAATTGTCACTCATCATAAAATATACTTCTTCGCTTTTTATAAATACCGAGAAACATCATTTAACAAATGTATTTTTATCGTTGTTGATGTGTAAGAGGTATAATAGACACGTCAAAGAATTTACAAATTTTCCTTTGCCTAAAGTTGTATAATGATAAAAGATAAAGATCATTTATTTTGTGAAACATGAGTATACAATACAAGTTACATTAGCTTGCATGCAAGGTGGTCAGTTAAAGTAAGTTCTACATGCTTTACCATACGGTATATGTCCACTCATATTAGTTTCTGTGACCAATTCGGTACTGTTGCCTCTGACTGTCCTGTTTTTTGGTTTGTTACTACTAGCATATAGTTGTGACAGTGACAGACTGTATATTTAAAATTTTTGCTAAAAATATTATGATAAGCAGGGTTTTCCTACATTCTTATATGACAATCTATGGTTTCAGAAAATCCTATAAGGAATAAAAAATATAAAGAAAATAAACTGTGGTAAAAATTTGCAAATGTAATTACATCAAACTTGTATTATATTGTTTTCCTTTTTGTTTCAGATCTGTCCTAATAACGAAGAAAGGCGGGCTTTGCGGTATAATACTGCAAATATATCAAGACAAACATATTTTGGTATATGTGAATATTATATGCGGGAGTAAAGTATCCTAATGAATCAAGACATTGTGATTGCTAGTGGAATTTCATTTGCGCCAATATTGTCGAGTGTAATACTATACATGGTACAGTATTATTGGTACATATTTAAATGCAGTTTATTTCCCACCACACTTTAATTTCGTCTCAGTTCAAAGTTTAAATGTTATAATAGGTTTAACAATATTGCGCGTGTGAGATTCCACAGTTTAGTTGATGCCACATACACATAATTAGCTTTTAATGCTTTAGGTAAGGTACGCTGGATAATTGTGTTCATAGACTGAGGATCGACGGAACAGACGCGGGGCTCGCGGCTGGCTGCCGGCCGGGCCCTCGTACTAATAAACGGGTTTGTCAACAGAAATATGTCTATAAAACAGATACGAAGCCAAGTGTATACTTGTATTTTGTATATTTTCTAAAATAACTTTACAGAACCTGTAGTAAACGTATTGTCTAACACGAATAATAAAATCACGCAGAGTGCCTCTTAATCATTGTCCTCGAAAGTGCGAATTAGTTAGCCATAATTATTTTTGATTGATGATTATTTTTACTGTACTTTTCTTTATAGTGTTGTCGAATTATAGTTGTAGTTGGTAAATTATATATTTAATTTGATTGTAAGTCCGCGGGCCGCGGCCTGCCCGGCTCCTGAGAAACGGCCTCTTGTATCAGACAGTTTGGGATATCTTTAGTACTCTATAATGTATTCTTATCTATAACGGCTGCCTCTAGCCATATATTATATACTACTTACTTCCTCGAAATTAACTCACTGATACATGGCTTATTAGAGAATGATTAAATTAGCTTTATTTAAATTTATGTATAAGTTATTTTTCTCAATAATGTATTAGATATACTGCGTCGGTGTCGACAATTACTATAACGAAGACAGGCACGCGACGAATCATTATTGGGATTTGTTTTATAATAATTGTTTAGTTAGTAATTTTTTATTGAATACATAAAACGATATTTGTTACCAAGCATTATTCAATAAAAAAATATAGGATAGGACTTTTTTTAAATTGTATTATCAGCTCTTTATTGTAGGTTATTGGCGATTAAGAACTGAAAATAAATTAGCTAAACACACTATTTGATTTTCATTTTATTATTTGTGTAAATGTAGTAATTAATCCATGCATATCCTGCTTGTCCCGCCGTGAAAAAGCGCGAGTCAATAAATATGTATGGCTTATTGGGCTAAACAAAGTTTACTATTGAAACGGTAAGTTTTGTCTACGATTGCTAGGTTTTTTACATATTGTAAACCAAACAATAACATATGTTAAAGTTGAAAGAACTTTGGTAAAAAAAAACAAGCAGAACTGGTTTATCATGGTTTGTGTAGGCGTTGGATTGTAACACTTCGCTGCTTGCGCAACACTGGAATGACCTCAAAATAGACTATAATTTTATAGATAGATTTATATGCGAGGTACGATTCCATTCTTTTTAATCACGTAGTTACCTACTTGAGAAGAGATCGTAGTCACGCCTTCATGTCAGAAGTACCTAAATAGTGATGAAACACTAACTAAAAGTCTGTCGGTTCCTCGTCAGTGAGGTAGGTATGCCCATTATCTTTCTTGACAAATATCGATGCGTGTGACCAGAGACCAAACATTGCGTGCCACATGTACTTATATAGACATAGCCCACAAGTATAGTCAAGTATAGCAGTGGCAATCTTCGAAATCACCTGTGTTATACCTACTGGTCAGCAGTATCATAAATACACTGACGGACTCATAAACTGCATCAATGTTCAAGACGCCTTTGAAATAAACATTTTAACTAACTATTCAAACTTTTTATACAAATTTAAATTGAAACCTATAGGTAGTTTAGTTCGTTAACTTCATAACAGCGCGTAGTATCATATCTTTATGTGTATGTTTGTATACTGGAAAAGACCATTAAATTTTTTTGAACAAAATCGTTAAGTGTAACTGAAATTGGTTTTGGAATTAGTTTATTGAAAATTGGTATTAACAATTTAAAAAAATTGAAGCACAAGTTTTTTTTTAATAAGGTGTATTGCCTTCACATGTCCGGTTAAACGGTCTTGCGGTATATTGTTTTATTCTTGTGAAATCGCTTTTCTTAATGCTGCCACTGTTGTGGGCACAGCATTTCTCGCATAAACAGCTTTTTTTAAACTGTCCCAAACATGCTGAATGGGATTAAGATCCGGGCTGCGTGCTGGCCAATTCATGGGACGTATCCCAGCCTTTTCGTACCTAATATTGTCGCACTTGTGCAGCGGCGTGGTGTCGGGCATTATCTTGCATTAGAGTAAAATTTTCGCCTATTAATCCCATGTAAGGGTACCACGTGAGCTTCTAAAACCTCTGTTATATAGCGTTGTGCCGTCAAACCACCTGTACTACCGTTTTGACGACCGATGTTGATGAACACAAGTTCCGTTCGCCCGATCATCGAAATGCCACCCGACACCATACACGAACCGCCTCCAAAAGAAAAATGCACCTCATTGCAACTTTGAGCATATCTCTCCCCACGTCAACGATAGACTCTTCCGCGACCGTCTACACCATTTAAACATGTCCTACACTCATCGGTGAACAATATGGAGGCCCATTGCTCTTCAGTCCAATTAAGATGTTCACACGCAAATTTTAAACGAGCTTGTCTGTGAGCTGTCGACGGCTTTGGACCATTTGCTGGTCTAAAAGGTCTCAGGTTCTTATTGTTCGTGCACTCACGTTTACTCCACGCACTTCATTTAGCTCTGTTTTGATGTTTACTGACGTGAGGAAACGATTTCGTAGGGAAGTTGAAACAATAAATCGGTCGTCACGACGGGAGGTTGCTCGAGTTCTGCCGGTACCGGGTCTCCTTTTGTTAAAACCTGTCTCTACAAATCTTCGGTATACTCTAGAAACCGTAGACTGGTTTAAAGGAGATCCCCCATTTTTCCTACATCTTTGGGCCTACTTGTTATAGTCATAAAATTGGTGGCATTTGTTAGATAAATACACAAATTATACTTCTGCTTTAGGTATTTCATTAAAATTGGCAATTGCAATGTAATTTTTTTATTCGAATGTGTGACTAGGTTAGGTTCGGTTAGGAAATTGATACGGTTACAAGTCACGGTACATATAATTATTCTTTCAGCTGATTTATAATGAGAAATTAAACAGGGACCAAATAGCACCAATAATTACCTCATATTTTGTTGGATTTAGGTAATTATAAGTTGACAGAACAGGGTCTTTATTTGATAAGTAAAACATTGGTGGAACAGCCTTTTAGCCTTTTTTGGGATAGAACAGGGATGGATCAGTTCAGTCCCATTATCGTCAATATCAATAGCATTTTATTTCGATAATATTTAGCTTATCGAACGCGGTTCAATCAAATGCTTGTGAAACAGAGAGTTGTTTAGTATGTATGAGAGTTGTATCGAGGGTTGTGCCCCTGGCACAACATTGATTATGTGCAGGTAATAGGTTGTCTAAAATGAAAACACTATTTTTATTATTTTTTAATCTAGATTGTTAAAATGTTATCCAGGAATACAAATATTTTCATACCTTAGTAGTGCCACTACACGAAGAGACCTACCCAAAGGCACTCACTCATTATAAACCCTACTGTCTCCCCCCTAGAGGAGAGACGGACTCAAGACGAGGCGCGCGTGGGAACACGCACACCGCCTCTCAGACCTGGTGCTGATCGGGTGGCGGGCAGGCCCACGAAGCCCACCATCCCCAGGTAAAACCTCAGGGTGGCCGCAGTGGTGACAACCGGGCTGTCACCACTGCGGCCACCCTGTCTGCCGAGACTGTCTCTTGCCGGAGTGTACGACACAGGAACTGGCCAAACAACCGTGGCCAGTCATAACCTGTGTCAGCCGGAAGATGAGGGCGCCATGCCGCCTCTCCAGCCACTTCTTAAACACGGGACCTACCGCTACGATCGTAGTGTGACCTGCACTGGGGTGCACCAGTTGCTCCTTCCAATTCGCCACTAGGACCTGGCGGAACTCGGACCTTGCCACCTCGAGAACGGGAAGAGCAAGTCCCTCGCCCCGAGCTAGCGCCTACCAGCGACACCAAGAGCGCCGCTTCCAGGTCCCATGGCATCGATCTGGCGAGGAGGCTCGCAGCCTCGAACGAGATCATGCAGTAACCTCTTATCAACCTGACGGTCATGGCGCGCTGTGGCGCAATGTTACGGGCCGTCAGGTTGTCCGCCCAAACAGGGCCATGGACCGCACGACCCCCTCGTAGAGCCTCGTAGCCTCGTAGAGCCCAGCAGGAGGTGTTTTTTTGACCCCCCAAGATTGGGCAGCAGGCGCGCGAACGCACCTGCAACGCCCTAAAGAATGGGAGCATACGATGAAAATGGGCTGTAAAGTCCCATCGGCTGTCGAGCAAAACACCCAAATACTTCAGGGTTGACTCGACGCCCATACGGACCCCTCCTACCATAATATGGGCCCCTGAAGGTGGCCGCTTCCGAGGGCCGTGGACCATACGGCCTCGGATTTAGACAGGGCCATCTCGAGGCCCAACCGCCGGATAGGATTAAAGGTTTGAGCGGCCCCAGCGGTCGCCAGTATGGCCGCCACCCGGTGCGACTTACCTCACGCCGTGACAAGGGTATCGTCGGCGTAACAAATGACGCCGACGCCACGGAGGAGCGCACCTCGCAGCACCCAGTCGTAACCAATGTTGCACAGGAGCGGACCCAGAACCGATCCCTGTGAAACACCGCACGACATCTCTCGTGTACTCCAACCGTCGTGACCTGGGTAGACAACTACCCTCTCCTATAAATATGCCCCGACAATACGGCGGAGGTAGGTCGGCACTCGATGAAAGATGAGTGCCTCCCTAATAGAACTCCAGGGCAAGGTGTTAAAGGCATTCGCGATGTCCAGAGACATCGCGAAGACGACCTCGCCCCGGGACACCGCATCCTCCGCCAGGCTCCTCACACGCTGGAGAGCGTCAATAGTGGAGCGCCCGCGGTGGAAACCATATTGGTTCGTTCTCCGCCAGATCCGGACCCACTGAAGACAGACGCTGAACGAGGCGCACCGCCATAATAAACGCAGACATTTTAGCCACCTCGTCCAGCAAAAATATTTTCATACCGAGGTCACCCTAAAACAGAGTACCGATATGCGTACACAAGAACAAAATCATACTTTGTCAATATAATTGTTTATTTTTGTTTGTGTGTTTATTGTTTATTGTATGCCAAAGGTAAAACCACAGAAAAGGCAAATAATACAACAGAACACATCACCGGCGCAAGCACAACCGAAACTCGAAAGAATGTACCTACTTTTGGTTTTTTGACGTTATACTTCAATGTCAAACTTGAAGTTTGAAGTTTAAAATCTGACACCGTGTCTTATTAGCTGGATTTAATTTATGGAGTGTCATTAATTAACATAAAATATTATTTTATTATCGTAAATTGAATATAGTTCTTTGTGATTTTGTGTATTGATAAAATAAAAAACACTACAGTAAAAATATAGATTGTAGCACATGACTTTAACTACAAATTACGTCGTAATTAATTAACATAAAATATTTTTCTCAAATTAACCATTGTAAATTCAATTTATGTTTTGTGATTTTGTTTAGTTGAAATTAAACACTTTATACGGATTTTGTCGCGTTGTTTATTTTACTTTAAACACTGTTATTACATAATTTTAAAACTCTAACACTACTATTATTGAACTTTACTACTATTTAAGCTATATATTTTCTAATTAAAACTATTTATATTTAAGTTTACACTTTGCCCCGACGTTTCGGTTGCTTTACAGCAGCCATGTTCACGGGGAGACTAAGATGGTAGTTGTCCCAACGTTCTGAAGTGTAGCTAGTTATTTCAAAGTACCCAAACATAATTTAATCTTTGGTGTTCCTATTTCCGCAGAATGAGCTCAAAGTATCATGAAGTCTAGCTGTGTTTTGCTTCTTCTTGGGTTTGACTATTTCAATTACTGGATCCTAAGCTGGTGGTACATTACAACCATCCTCTCTATTGAAATTAGGATGTTTTTTAATTTCAATAGCCTCGCGAGGCATCCTTGGTAGGAATCGGTGTTCTTTTGCGAGTATATGTGGTTTGTCAAATCGTAGGTAGTGGTTGGTCCCCTGTTGCACATGTTCACACACAGCAGACTTCAACGAGCGTTGGTGTTTAACATCAGCTATACTTATGTTCTTTTAAGCGGGTGCCTATGCTTCTCTTGGTTTGCCCAATATATGAGAGTCACAATCTATTTTATAGATCCCTGCATCTTGTAATTGGCACTTGACGGATGGTAAAAATTGACTTATCTTCGTTGGCGGCTTGAAGTATATGTTGATTGAAGCTCGCTTCAAGATGTAGCCAATCTTGTCAGTGACACCTCTTACATATGGTAGTATCTATGGCAGGCTGGCGCTCGACTGTGACGGCGGCGCGGCTGTTGGAGCTTGTTGTCTTGCAGTACTTGCTTGACATGTTGAAGCTCGGCGTCCAGGTGTTTCTTGTCACAGATCCCATGGGCTCTCTGAAACAAAGACATTCCCACGGTAGCTAACTGTTTAGGATGGTGGTGAGATTCACCGTTTAAGTACCTGTTTGTATGGGTCTTTTTCCTATACACAGTGTGGCTCAAAGTGTGATCAGGATTCCTGATGACAAGTACATCTAAGAAAGCTAATGAATTATTTGCCTTTAATTCCATAGTAAATTGGATGTTATTATTAATGGAATTAAGATGTTTTAGGAATGTGTATCTATTTAGCGGAGCCACTCAAGCTAGACCGAAAAAACTAGTGGCAATGCTTTGTTTGTTCAATGTACCTCACGAATTTATTAACAAGATCCAATGTACCTCAATTATTATGATAGAAATTACAATAAATCGCCTCATCTATCCAGCGGGGCCCGCGGTTGTATCACGCTCGGAATACATAAAAATAATACTGATCGTAACTTATGCCAATGTACCTCTCGATTTATGTATTAACTACCAGGAATCTTTAACAGAACAGGAGAAATTCAGAAAGAAGATTTTGTGTGTCTAGCAGGGCCCTTTGTAATTTGAATTCATACTTACAAAAAAAGCACACCGTTGTTATGTATTACCAATGTACCTTAGACAGAGTGCTCTCGAGTTGCCTCTGAGTGGTGAGAGTATCTTCGCTCCGTACTGAGCCAGTCTGTAAATTGGTGTGTCGATCTGACTCACAATAGGACGTAGGGGAGCGTTTTCTTTGTGTATTTTTGGTAACCCGTACAGCTTTGGAGGTTTTATGCAGGCTGGTATTAATTATTTTACGTCTAGATTTAGTTTCTCGGAGTATTTATTGATGATATCTTTGGTTTGCTTTACTATCTTGGTTGTAGGATCTGTTTTAACCTGTTTATATGTAGTTTCATCCGAAAGTAAATTTTCAATTTTATGTTTGTAATCTGACGTATTCATTACGACCGGAGCGTTTTCTTTATCTGCACGGAGTACTGTAATTTCTGGCCTAGCTCGCAAGTTCTTCAGTGCGACGAATTCATCTTTGGGAAGGTTCGGTTGGGCACTTTACTTCGACGCAAGACTGATAAAATGTCCTGAGGTATGTATAGCCTCCAAATCTTCCTTTCTTACGTTATTCTTGACTAGGCAGTCCTCAACGTTGCAAATAATGTCCTCATACGGTATCTTAGCTGGTGTGATAGCATAATTTAGAGTTTTCAAAATTATGTAATAACAGTATTTAAAGTAAAATAAACAACGCGACAAAATCCGTATAAAGTGTTTAATTTCAATGTATAACATTCGCGTAAACATAAGACAATATTATTTTAGTGATGAAATGACGCTATTTTTGCAGTAAAAATTTTGGCTATAACACGTGGGCCCAGAAATGGTGAAAATGTTCCTTTAATTTTCTAGCAATCGTTCGTTGATCCAAGCCTTCCCGCACCAATTCCACAATTTGAGCGGCTTGTTCGGACGAAGTATCCATATTTATGGTTACGAAACTTTTGTTGAATTTAAAACACTAATAATCAATAAGTACTATTGGTAACAAAAATGTAAACCGCAAATGAAAAAAAATGAATTAGTTTCGAACTTTACTCTAATAACAGTAATAAGTGTAAACTAATAACACACGAATTTGAGACTATGCATAGATACATTTTATTTTCCCGCCTATAATTTTATCTTTTACTGCAGTTCTATTTTTAACGTTTGTTTTTTTATGAGTAATGGATAGTCTCGACATTTTCATTTAGTTTAATCTATAAAGATTGCATACTTATCAAAAATGTTAATTTGAAAGTAATCCTGAACTTTGATGCAGTTTATGAGTCCGTCAGTGTATTATAGTGATATACATTGGCGTTGACAGAGAAACAGCTACAGCCTGGGAAGTCGCCAGCAGGGAAATTGATGAACTTGCTATCTTGCAGAGATTTGGAGTTCGATCATCCAAAGATCATCCTCAGACTAATTATACTAACAGTGTTTATTTTTTTTTTCAATTTATCGAGTTAAACAATCTATGACACAATAGGTATATGGTTTTCAATAGGTAATTTGCAAAGATAATAAAGATTCGCAATCGCACAATTATGTGAGATTTGCCACATATTAAATATAATACATTCATGGGTTAAAGAGAACCACTAGGCATGATGTGCAATATTCAGTAAACAAATCAATCAAGCGCTCATCTGGCACAGCCACCTCAATATTTCGGGAACCACAACGCCTGGTGATAATCTGATTGCACTAATAATTAGATACTTGTTAATTGGTTGACATTAGTCGCAAACTGCCAGAATTAATCAGTGCTTCTAAAAAGAGAAAATTAAGCTTATTTTCCATACTACGAGCCCCAATGCAAAAATGTTCGTCTACTAAGAAAATTGAATGTAACCATGTATTGTAAGTGTAATATAGATAAGTAATGTCGGTTTAATGAGCCTAACAAATAAAAATGAGATTAGTAAATTAAATTAAGTTTATTTACTGTGAAGTACTCAAATAAAATATTTTGTCGTTACAAAAAAAATATGAATTCTTCCATCAATTATAACTCATAACAGTTCGGCTATCGCAGTTGAACACGCAAAATAGTTCGTCTACCACTTGGTTGTATCTCCTTTACTATCAATAACGGATTTAATCCTAAGTGGCATCGTCGCTACTAACTGTTCACATTCTTCTGGAGTTGTTGAATCCCAAACAGTCTTAATTTTCTCCTTTAAATCTTTTTTTGACCTTGATGGATTTTTTCGCAACATCTTCATTTTCCACCACATTGTCTCAATAGGAGACAAATCTGGACTGTTTGACGGCCACTCCATTGTAGGTATTTGTTTAGAGGTGAACCAAGCCTTTGTTGTCCTTGCAGTATGACAGGAAGCACCATCTTGTTGGAAAACATAGGCATTTTGATGTTTCAAAATCGGAATGGACGGCTATAAACTCGTTTCTAAAATGTTTTGGTATTTTACTACATTAACAGTCTCGTCTACAAATTGCAGGCGACCCACACCTTGTGCTGACATGCAGCCCCATATCATTACAGACGCAGGGAACTTTACTTTTCTCTTGATACAGTCTTGGTGAAATGCTTCATGTTTATTTCGGATTTCTTTTTCTGAAGTAATGTGAGTAAGGGTTTCTCTTTAGCCGTGTAAAAGCCGTAACCCATTCTCTTCAGGACTCTTTTACAAGTATCGACCGACGACTCGATGGCGTAGTGGTTAGTGTAACCGACTGCCACGCCTGAGGTCGCGGGTTCGATTCCCGCACAAGACAAATATTTGTGTGCATGAACATGGATGTTTGTCTTGGTCTGGGTGTTTCTATGTACATATAATATGTATGTATTTACAAAAAAAAAAAGTATATATGTATGTTTATCCATTGTCTAGTAACCATAGTACAAGCTCTGCTTAGTTTGGGCTAGATGGTGTTGTGTGTATGTGGTAGAATATTATTATTATTATATTATATTAATCATATCACGCCATTGTACGGTAAGCTCTCCTGCACGAGCGCGACGGTTTTTCTTTATAATTTTCTTTAAAACACGGTTTTTAATTTCACTCGTAATACGAGGGCGGCCTGATCTCTTCAAACACGAAACTGTGCCGTTATTTTTGCTATGCTGGATTATTGACTGGACAGTTGATCTTGGAAATAATAAGTCTTTGGCGATTTGGTATGCAGATTTTCCATTATCACTGCTTGAAATAATAATTTTTCGAACTTCTACCGCGATAGGTTTTCCACGACCCATATTGCTCAAAATTATTAGCGAAAATAATGGAAAAATACTCGGAACACGCCTTTTTATAGCCTTTGACATCTTAAAAACAATTGAATTCTATTTTTAAGATAATTTATTTTTAAATTTTGGTGTAACAATTAAAAAAGTATATTATTATTAGGCATAGACGAACTATTTTGCATCAATTAAGCACTAGACGAATTATTTTGCGTGACCATTTAAACAGTAATTTAACTAAGATACATAATTTTAAAAAAAGGATTATTTTTTGTGACTAGACGAACATTTTTGCATTGGGGCTCGTATATTTTTTGACGCACACACAGCGTCTCCTCAACGTAGATTGTTTGGACTTTGAACTATTAGAAGTTGAACGCTGCGAATCGTGCGAGAGAGTACGTTATATTTTTGTTATTTTGTCTTATTCATGCTGCACGGGCCGCAGACAATTCTCTATTTTGTATGTAGCGTAATTATGCGTATATAGGATGTCTAACTTGATGTGTAGCCGTGTGTACATTCGCGTACATATTGACTTATTGAAATAACGAGTACATGACGGTGATAAATGTGTTTATGTTGTAATGACAAGGAGTTGTAATCAAGCTATTAATAATATTTATAGTTAAGAATATCAAATAAAATAATAACTTTAAAACTTTCGTGTTGCATGATATACATATATATAATATGTAACGGGTATTAATGCGATCATGCATAATGTTGAATGAAAAAGTCGGTATAAATACTGTGTACTTGTTTATTTTCATCTATACTTTCAAATAAATATGATGTGTATATTAATTTTGTATTAGTAGAACGTTTTTGTATAAACCCGAGTTGTTGTTCAATAATTACATTATGGATTGTTGGATAAATATAATTGTGTATCTTTCGAAAATCTTTGCTAAAGCAGACAGGATGGATATTGGACGATAGGTCTCCACATTCAAAAACTGGCACAATGCGGACTGATTTATGAGAAACTAGTTTTTGCCCGCGACTTCGTCCGCGTAGAAGTCGAAAATGGTTCTAATATGATTTTAATTGGTTTTCACGTTATTAATTACGTTATAAATGTTATAATATAACATATACCTAAATTATTATGTAAAAATGTTTGAATACTTATAAAATATAACAATCTTTATTATAGTGTAGGGATTTACCTAAAGGTTAAATAAACATGCAAATAAAATAAAATTTTGTTATATTTTATAAACACGAAGCTCGGCCTTTGATCTGGTGAAAGTTACACAGGGTATTATCTTTTTACAACGAAATCGAAATACTACCGCATACATCTACCGCAGTATTTCTTTGTAAACAATATTTTTTTGTTTTCCCTTTGGGTGCTAGAATCACCACGTTACTCTGTGCGCTTACTCTAGAGCATGCCACATACAACTGGCCGTGGGAGAAGCAGCTTTCTCTCAAGTCTACTCCCGCTATCTTAAGAGTTTGACCTTGAGCTTTGTTTATGGAAACTGCACTCTCTTGAATTCGAAGGAGTAATTTGATGGTGTTTGGGGAATCTTAGGAATAAATACAGACTCTCCTCGAGAACAACCGGTCAGTATAGTTGCCTCGATTACATTGCGGTGCAATGTTTTCACTTGCAAGCTGGTGCCATTGCATAAATTTGGTGAATTTATATTGCGCAGCAACATAATTGGCGGGCCAACTCTCAATTTTAATATGTGAGTTGGGAGACCGGGGGCTTCAGTGTATTCAGGCACTCGACCGGATAATGAATGGCATCATTGGTGTTTATCACTGAGTCGACGGATTTATATTGACATTCGACCCCTACGAATGATCTCAAAAGTATTTCTTTTATGACTGAGGCTGTTCGTTTTTTGGTGCTAGGATGGCACGCTCGCATAACCATTCTGCAGTTTATTGTGAATATTATTAATGTTTGGGTAAATTTTAACTATAAGCTCTTCTACAGTGGAAACAATTGTACCTAACTCTGTAGGGAGAATTATATTATTTTCCAGTTCTGAGAAATCACCATTTCCTATTTTGAGCAACAGGTCTGAAAACTGTCCGCGGGAAAACGTCAGTCTGGGGTTATTCATGCAAACACGTAGCTCGGCGTCCGTTTCTTGTTCTTGAGATAACTTATCGTAGTCCATCGTTGTGTTCAGTAGTTCAATTTCTGCGATACGTGATAACGCGTCAGCGGCTTCGTTCTTAATATTGAATGTATTTGATGTTAGTGCAGTATTGGCTTATGAAATGCAATTGTCGTTCTCGACGCGGTGTGTCATTGTTACTCGGCGTTCTTGTTAGAGCGTACGTCAATGGTTTGTGATCCGTACATATGGTGAGTTCGTTGCCCTCTATCAGTCGGCGTAGGTTTTTAACAGCTGTATACATTGCTAGAAGTTCGCGATCGTATACACTGTATCTTCTCTGCGTCTCGCTCATTGTTTTTGAGTAAAAGGCGAGTGGTTTCCACACGTTGTCTATTTTTGTTGTAGGACTGCGCCGAGGCTAGTGTCAGACGCGTCGGTGAGTAAGCATAACGGAGCGTTAGGTATCGGGTGCGATAATATAGTAGCCTCGAGAATGCTTTGTCGGCATTGTTCGAAGGCTGTTTCAGCTTCATGTGTCCATTGTATAGGTGTTTTGTAGTTTTTCTTGCTATTGTGTAGATACTTGTTTAGTAAATTTTGGTATTCGGCTTGATGGGATAGGCAGCTACGATAGAAGTTGATCATGCCTAAAAATCTTCTTAACTCTTGCACTGTAGTTGCTTTGGGAAACGTAAGTATGGCTTGAATGCGTTCTTCTGTGGGTTTGATTCCGTCCGGTGTAACTTCATAACCGAGGAACTGTATCTTGTCTTTGCCGAACTCACATTTATCGATGTTTAGAGTGACGCCGTAGTTGTCGAGTCGTTCGAGAACTTTTTGTAAGTGACGCTTGTGATCCTCTGGGTTTTCTGAGTGCACTAGTAAATCATCGACGAAACAGAATACGTTGTCGTCGAGCCCTCGTAGTACTTCGTGCATGAAACGTTGAAATGTTTGGCCGGAGTTGCGTAAGCCGAACGTCATACAGTTGAACTCGAAGAGGCCGAAGGGAGTTATTATGGCAGTCTTCGCAGCATCTTCTTTTTCAATAGGTACCCAGAAGTACGCCAGAAAAGTTTTTTTTTCCATGTAGCTGGTACGTAAAATCTTGAATTCTCGGAATAGAGTAGCGATCGGGTACTGTAACGGCGTTCAATCTTTTATAGTCGCCACACACGCGTAGCGAACCATCCTTTTTCTTAACGACGTGAAGCGGGCTGGCCCATGGACTGTTTGACGGTTTACAGATTCCCATCCCCATCATCTTTTCAAATTCTAGCTTCGCAGCTTTGTATTTATCGGGCGGCAGGGGGCGCGGCCTTGAATAGATTGGTTGGCCTGTTGTTTCTATGCGATGAGTTACGTTGTGCTTAGTCGGAGTTTTGAGTGACATGGGTCGCAGTACGTCGGGATATTCTTTCAAGATGTCGTGATAGGGGTGATGGTGGCTGATAACGTATACGGCTTCGTCGGTGCTATGTATTTTGATGGTGTGAACGCTACGGTCGGTAATGCGGTCGATGAGTTTTCTTTGATGTAGATCGACAAGTAATTTGTGCTTTGCTAAGAAATCTGCGCCTAGTATTGATGTTTTCACGTCGGCCACGGTAAATGTCCATTTAAAGCTTCTGCGTAGACCTAGGTTGAGGTCGAGTGTGCGCTCACCGTAAGTACGTATCTCTGTACCGTTCGCAGCAAACAGTTTGTAGGTACTTTCAATCGGCTTCACGTGTTTCTTATTTCTTGCGGCAAATACGGATATGTCGGCACCCGTGTCGACTAGAAACTTCTCTCTGTTGTTAAGATCGATAACGCAGAGGCGGTAGCTTGGTTTGCTAACATCGACGCCCGCCATAGTCGATGTATTTTCTAGTTTGCCTGCTTTTTTGCGCACGGTGATTCGCATCTACGGGCTTCATCTCCATAGCGCAGGTGGTAATAACACAGCCAGTCGGGATCGCCGGGTTTGCGGTTCGAGCGGGCACGGTGTCTCGAGTTCGATCGCGATCGTTTGTTGCTATGCGAATGAGTGGTGCCATAGCGATACGACGCATGTTGTTGATTGGTTCGAATCTCAGCGATCTCCAGCGTTAGTTTTTCTATTTGTTTATATAATAGGTCGAACTGTAGATTTTCTGTAGTTGGGCAATGTAAACACGACGGGCTTGATGTGTGCGCCGGCGTAGAGGTTGTAGTGTGATTTGCGGCGACTGTTGCGGGTTCGAAATGTTCAACCATTTTGTCGGCCATCACAGCTAAACATTCTAGCGACGATTCGGTGTGCACGGCGCGGACTTGTGTGGGTAATTGGTTGAGCCACATAACTTTTAGAGCTTCGTCGGTTAGTAATTTATCGCTCAAATCGCGCATCTTACGTAATAACTGGCTAGGTTTCATGTCGCCGAGTTCTAGGCCGCTGAGTAATTTCTGTAGCTGACGATGGTCTGATTCTTGGTACGTCGATATCAGTCTGTTCTTTAGCGTAATGTACTTGTTGGTCGATGGCGGGTTTAATATGATGTCGCCGATTTGTTCGAGGTCACCACAGCCTAGCAACGGTACGACGAGGTTAAATTTCTGTTCTTCTCCCATCTTGCTGGCGGCGACGGCGGCTTCAAACTGTGCGAACCACAGTCGTGGGTTTTGACGCCAGAATGGAGGTAGACGTGCAGGCAGTGAGATTGTAGCGACATCACCGTGGAGAGTGCTTGTCGGTGAATTCTTCAGCTTTTTCTTGTGCCATGACGATAAGGTAGCGTGTTCGTACGTCTAGATTTGGCCGAAAACCAAGAGATGTTGGGTGTCGGTTTAGTAAACCGATATTACAACAGCACTAGAACGATGAGAGGTCAGGGGTCACCAATTTAAAGAGTTACCAGCCGGCGGGCAGAAGCCAGGTCCGTAGCTGGTAACCGTTAGGGTTATAATGAAACACGCAGACTGATTCAACTGAGAATATATTTACAATTTTTCACCAATCTTATATCCCATTTATTAGTCATGCAAGTTACGCTAACACTAATGTGTACAATAAACATTTTCACCAATCAGCGACAAGTAAACAAAAATCTAACATTTACGAATGATTTCTTGGAAATCTGTTCGCGAGTATAAAAGTAGTGCCACGTATAAAAAACAGAGGAAAGCTTCGCGCGTCACCAGTTAGAAACTTGATATCGTCGCGGCTAGACGTATGATGCTCCGTTCGATCGCCTTCGCGCGTCGCTTGGTTTCGGCGCGGCTAGTTGTACGATGCTCCGTTCGATTCCAGGTTTAAAGTTATATGTTGCCTGTGCGTATATACATACGCCACAAGTTCACGCATTTTAAACGTCGACTCGCATAAGGCTGCTTCCTCTAGGGTAGAATCCCAATGTTTGTCGTCCTCTAGCAAGCCAAGTTTCATGCAAGCTAATTGAAAAGTTTGTTGGAGGACACCGTTAACAGTCTTCAAGTCATCGAAGGATGATGGACCCCTAACCTCCTGCAGAAGTAAGCGAAGATGGTAACACTCGGTGTTATTCGGGTGACCCGTGTACACTCTACCTAGAGCGTGTTCTTTCATTATTCCTGGTCAGCCATCTACAAGTTTTCCTCTTTTCCTTCCCACAAATTTATTTTTATGCCATACAACATATGAAGGCACTTCCGCATATAGAAAAGTTTTAGCAAAATCATCTGTTTGACCTAAATCATAAAATGCTAACAGTGTCGTTTTTGGTGGGCTATTAACTTTGTCGGTGAGGTTTTCGGAATTAAAATAGACTCGTTCGCCATTTTCAAGGTGGACAGCTAAATGTATGACTGCGGACTGGCAACCTTTTATGTATGGAAAACCCTAAAATCCTTCAAACTGCCTCGGAACTACTCAAATAACGCCCATTCTCATATAATTTGACTTCGTTCTTTTTGTTTTCAAGCACGAAAGCCGCCTAATCACTGCCCTTATTAATATACTTACAAATGTACTTTATCGATTTAACAGAATTGCAAAATTCCACATTAATATGTGCCTTAAATGTCCGTGACAGAACCTTATTATAGGGAACAACCCACCTATTGTCTACTTCAATGTCTTTTAATTTAGGTGTAAAGCCACCGTCAGCCGTAGATCGTTTTCTGTACTGTGGGTAATCATCGTCACCTGTCTGTGTATCTCTCAAAAATTATCTAGGATATTTTTTGCTACATTTATTATCTTTCATGCAGGGAGAATTATTATTAAGGTCCCATGGACATATGGACCGTGTATCATATTGCTTTTAATTATGTCGTATCAAATAGGATCTTCATTTGGATTTGGTATCTCAGCACATATAAGTTCATCCACCATGTCAGGCGAAATGCGGTTAACCATCCACAACAATATGTGTATGTAGGCGGACCCCGTTTCTGCCATTCGGTAGAGAACATGAAACAACGTACCTCTCAGAATATTTTTCCTTTGGTTAGAAGTGCCATTATTTTCTTAACTTTGAGGTGAAAACCCTGGCTATCATAATTTTTTGCCCAGGCAAAAGCATCTCCGTGATTTCACCCCATCGAGGATTGCAAGTTAATGTTATAAAGAGATCGGGACGACTGTAGTTGCGCACCTACGTCATGGCGTCTTGTGTCCGCTCATGCATATAGCGTGGCCCCCCAGTCAAAGAAGAAGGCAGCACCATCTTTTGACCCAGCTGATCAGCATCAACGTCCTGTCTCCCTATCGCATCTTGCAAGTGTATAAAACTGTCCGCAACAAGCTGCACCTGATTGTTCCTAATATAACTCAACCTTTCTGTCTCGATTTTCGCAAACATGTTGACTAAAAACTGGCGAAACAGCGAATGAAAATATGGCAGATGATTACGTTCTCCTTTCCTAATCATTATACGGTAAGAATAAAAACTAGTAGTGGATACCATTTTTTTAAGCGGTTTTTTAGTCTTACGTACGCACTGGGGTATAGAAATGGAGTATCCATCCTCGCCGTAGCAAAACAAAAGTGGGACTGTAATGCATCGTATGAGCGATAGATTTCACTTATTCGATGCAATGTGTTATCATGACTCTCAATTACAATATCGCGCTTAGAAAATTGCTGTCCAACAATAACTATAGCAACTTCATTTGACGTAGGAGATTTCCAAGGAATTTTCGAAGGAAAATCAAGGTATAAGGTAAATTTTTCATTCAAATATCCAAGCCAAATAAAATTGAAATTTCTAATTCTAATACGGTTTAAATATTCTTTTATATTTGTATTTTACATGTTTTTTTGAATATGGAATGATTCGAAACCTTTTTTGAATAAAATCGGATTGAGTTGAAGTGACTTAGTAGAAGTATGAAGAGAAGATAGTCGGCTTACGTAAAAGAGTAGAAGGAGAATAAGAGCGAAAGGATAGATCACAAAAAGTTTATTGAATAGCAATAGCACAGATTAAACTTTTACACAGGTTTTTGGTACAGCTAGGGGTCTTATACGAGTATTACCGCTCCGCGGTGAAGCGTTCTATCGACTGGCCGCGCGGCACCGGCGGGCTGGCGGGGTGCAGGAGCAGGTAGCGAGGCGACCGGCCGAGTCTATTGTTTGGGTCGGGCGCGCATTCCGCTAAACTGCGAAGCAAGACATCCCCAAAATAACTTTCTATCCCTTTTTAACCCCGTTAGAGGATGAATTTCAATAAAATACGAAACATGTCTTCCATCAATTCTGTTAAAGAATGTTTATGCAAAATTTGAAGTAAATTGGACCAAGGAATCACGTTGTCCAATACAAACTTTGCCCCCCTTTTTCACCCCTTTAGGGGTAGAATTCCGGAAAATGCTTCCTTATCGAATGCATACGTCATACAAAGAACCCTCCATGTTTCAGGTCCCTACGCTCAGCGGTTTAGGCTGTGCCTTGATCTGTCAGTCAGTCAGTCATTCAGGACAAACCATTTTATATGTAAGTTTAGATGTTATGTAAGTACTTAGGTATGAATTGCCCTCGCGCAGTAAAACACATGTCCGTTCTTTACTCGCTTTATTACAAGACTGGCGGTACAATGAAAACTTATGCCTACATACGTTACACCTCCACCCTTATTTACCTACCGTATAATTTAACATGATATAATATTCTTAACTACATAATAATAACTATTTTACTACCAATGTCTTAGTAAGTATCAACATATTATATAATCCTATATCACATAATTACATTGTTGCCATCATCTTAATAAACCTAATAACTTTACATACCTATGTCTAGTATTGTTAAACTTATGAACTACACAGCATTATTAAATCGATATAAAATCTACTGGTTTTATTACTCCTTAAGGACGATTCACCGATAGTGGCACAGGAGTTTTATCACTAGAATTTTATACACAAACGCTAAGCTGTGGCTTACCCACTGTTTTCTCAAAAGGTCCAAATTCCTGTACACTCGACTCGGGTAAATTAGACCCCACGTATTGCTTGTCAGGTCCTAAGTCTCTTACCGTTTCACCCTCCGAATTCTTCACAGCGGATCTGGTTCTTGGTAATGAAATTAATTCATCTACAGATGGCACCCCATAACTGTTTCTCCTCTTTTTAATTTGATTGACGTGACTTTTCAAAAAGGGACCACCTTCCTTATTTACTAAATAATATTGAGAGCCAACTCTTTTTGTGATAGTGCCATCGAACCACTTTTCTCCTGTGTAATTGCGAGCCCACACTGAATCACCTATTTGGAAGTGTCTATCAGTCCCGCCTGCATTGCTTACTTGATTACGTTCAGCCTTGTTTATACTAGCTTCTACCTGCCTACCCTCGCCTAGTAATTCTAACCTAGTTCTCAATTTACTTCGCTGTAATAACATGGCTGGTGACTCACCAGTAGAACTGTGTTCTACATTTCTATACATCATTAGATACTTATGTTTGCAATGCTTCATCTAAATCTGTCCCGTCCCGTATTGATTTTTTAATAGCTCGTTTACAAAGTTTAACCGGATTTTCCGCTGCTCCATTAGAAGCAGGATGATATACCGGTGTAAAGGTTACTTTAATACCGTTATTCATAAATTCTTGATATTCACTACTCGAAAATGGTGGACCGTTGTCCGAGACTATTTCCTTGAGCAAACCAAAGCGTGTAAAGGTAGTACGAAGCACCTTCACAACTGCACTAGCTGTGGTTCGTGGCATTAAAAATACTTCTAACCATTTACTTGTGGAATCTATAATTACTAAAAATATCTTGCCTTGCAATTGTCCCAAAAAATCTACATGTTATCGCGACCATGGCTCGGTGACATAAGGCCACAATTGTGGCGGCGCTTTTGGGGGTGCCGTTCCTTCCAGGCAACATGTGATACACTCCTGACAAGTTGTTTCAATATCGTGATCGATACCTGGCCACCACACACAATAGGTACTACGCGCAATACCTACTTTATTTTATTATACCCAAATGACCTACATGTAATTCTCGTAATACAGGTTCCCTAAACTTGCTCGGTACCACTAAACGATATCCCCATACTACGCATTCCCGGTCTAGGTATAGCTCTATGCGCCTTACAACATATGCTTTTAAGTCATTCTCTGTACAACCCGGCCATTAGGCCATCCCGTTTTTATAAAATTTATTATTTTAATTAAAATGTTATCTTTACCAGTACTTTCTCTTACGTTTTCCCTCGTATAGATATAGGTGAAATTTACGCACACCATAAATTATAGCTAACGCTTCTCGTACAATTTGTGAGTATGCTCTTTCAGCTGTATTGAGTACTCGTGATGCGTAAGCCACCGGTCGCTCATCCCCTCCTAGACAAATTTAATATGTGAGATGACAGCACCAATGCCTGCACTACTCGCGTCAGTCGTTAGTACCAGAGGCAACTCAGCGGCATAGTGTGCTAGCACTTTGCTAGATACCAACAAATGCTTCACTTTATTCTCATCATATCTGACATCCTTTTTTAATAAGGTATATAAAGGTTCTAGAATAGGAGATGATAATCAATACTTGTTACAGAATAATTTGTTGTTCTACAAAGTACAATCTAACGAACCTAAATTATATGTGCCCAAAGGATCCAGGTTTAGCCTTCTAAAATTATTTCATGATGAAAACTGCCATGTAGGTTTTACCAAAACTTTCAATAACTTTGCGAACATTTCTGGTTGCCTCGAATGGCCGCTTTTGTTAGAAAATATTTAAAACACTGCCTTATATGTGTAGACCGGAAAGGTCATTCTGGTCCAAAACAAGAATATTTTACACCCCATTGATAAAACCCTTATTCCATTTCATACAATACATCTAGATTGTACAGGTCCATTCACACAATCAGGTGAAGGATACAAATATATTCTACTTTTGGTCGACGGGTTTACCAAATTCTGTTTATTAAAACCTCTCAGAACCCTGAGCTCGATCGAATTGGTGCCTATTATACGGGAAACCATTACTATATTTGGAACCCCGTCAAAGGTTATTACAGATAGGGGAACCAATTTTAGCTCTAGTCAAATCCGTTTCTTGTTAAGAGAGTTACAAATAGAACATCATATGGTTGCTACAGGCACATCACGAGGCAATGGCCAAATAGAGAGATATGTTGCTATAGTGATAGATATGCTAAATACTACTTGTAATGGCTCATCAGATTGGCCAAGCGGATTGTGGAAGGTACAACAGTCTATTAACACCACTGTTCAGAATTCAACAGGTTTCACACTGAACCATTTGCTCATAGGCTGTAATGCTAATATACTCTCTATTCAAGCCAATTTGAACGACGTAAATATTTCCGAAGATAACATAGATGTAAAAGTAGATCGTGAACTAGCTTATCAGCGTCTATGTTCCGAGGCAAACAAATTCAAAACTCAATTTGATACAGTAAGGCGAGATAATAAAGTTTTTGCAGTTGGTAATACTGTTAATTGTGATTGCACCGGTTTAGAAATTACGTATCGAAGTCGAATGTGACAAGTGGAACGAGAAAAATTATTTGATTGGAACTGCTGGAGTCAGTTGCTTTGTTTTAGCCAGTCTCGTGTGCAGCAGGTGAGGGGCTTAAATTTATATCAAAGCACTGACAGTTGTTATTTTGTCCTCTTAATGTGAAAAGTAGGACTATAACAATGAATAATATGTATTAGCATTAAGTGTCCTTACAACAGTGTATTGATTGATCTTAATATTAACATTGGAACTCATAGTGCCATCTATGATCTATTTTTGGAATTGTTTACTTTTTGTTCTTATTGGTACCCCATGCCCAAACTAAGCAGAGCTTGTACTATGAGTACTAGACAACGGATAAACATACATATATACCTTTTTTTTGTAAATACATAAATATTATACATAGAAATACTCAGACCAAGACAAACATCCATGTATATGCATACAAATGTTTGCGCGGGAATCGAACTCGTGACCTTAGGCGTGGCAGTCGGTTACACTAACCACTAGGCCACCGAGGCCGACCATTGCTAATATTCTCATATACCATCGTAAATCGCTCGCGGTAGGTGCTAGGATCAAAAGTTTTGACACAGCAGGCATTGTGTAGGTACTAGTCTCTGGAGTGCTTACTACTGGACCACTAGTATTTTAGACCCTGTACATTGGCGTATCCAGCTTTATTTTTTCAGAGCAGGCGTAGTCATAACCTGTGGTGGTCTACATAAAACCCTATTATCGGACCCTCAGCTTATAATCGCCAATGACTACTCCATAAATTTCTGTTGCCAATGATTCTGCTGCTTAATTAATCTAGTTATTTTATTAATTTAAATAACTAAGGAATTTTTAGGTACATCTAAATAAAAAAAGATTTAAATATTTTAAGAAATATTTTTTCGTAGTTATAATAATTTTATTGGATGTCTTTGACTTGTTTATATTTTGAAATCAACGGCGCTAGTGTAGCTATATATTGAAAATTGAAAATGTTATCAAGTAAAAAATTTGAATTTGTCTCGTTCTTCACTCATTTAATATTAGTCTTATTCATTCGTTCATCGACTTATTTTGTCATTGTCATTATTTGTCATTTGTAATTGTAATATAAAAGGTGTTATTGAAAATATTTAATTTCACCTTTTCTGTCGTCTTTTTGCGAAAATGAGTTTTGAAACATCGACGAATAATGGCAACGAGAAAGATGATCGAAAATATTACGAACGCAACAAAGCGGACGATTTGCAAATCTCCAGGACTGATATGAATATGTTGATAATGAATTATTTGGTAACAGGTAACGAAACAAACGTAAACGAATTGATTATTATATGTATCTTTTACAAGATATAAATAATATTAGTTTAAACCATTGATATGTGCACGAAATCGAAATAAATATCGATTTCGCAACAAAGAAAAATCACCACGACGTACATGACCGTTTTGTAAATAAACCATAAAACGTGATCTAATCTTGTTTGGTGTTAATGACTATTGTCTTTTTAAGTGATTTCATATTAATGGCTGATCTAGAAGGGACATCTATTTATTAATAATTAGAGTGCATACGTACCTACAATTTACCACAGTATATTTTAATTGATCCAGTTTGTTGTGAAGCCCTTTCATAATTAGGAAATAAATTCTAGTTACTTTTTATCACTCTTGTATTGTGCAAGTCAAAGTCACTAAGAATTTAACTAATTGTCAACATAACATCAGCTTGTTTTGTTACAAAATTAGACCAATACCTATTTTGAAATAACTAAACTAATGACTGATAAATATCTTATTTATCAGTCATTAGTTTAGTTATTTCATTTTTATTTTTATTTAATTTTTATAGAAATCAATAACAGAATCAATGAATACACTAAATATTTCAGAGGGTTTTAAAGAAGCAGCACTTAAATTCCAACAAGAGGCAGGTCTTCAAGAGCCTGCCCTCTGCAGCTCCTTGGATGAGAGAATCATGATCCGTGAAGCAGTGCAGAGTGGACGTATTCCTGATGCCATTGCTATGGTCAATGCACTTCACCCAGAACTGTTGGACAATGACAGATATTTGTACTTTCACTTACAGGTAACTTAGTTTTCACTTAACACTAACTGGATAATTGGCTATAGCCTACAATTCAATTAAAAAGCCGTTTTTGCAGGCTTGCTGGTATTTTATACTTATTTTATATCAGATTCAAGGTTTTGTAGTGAAAATATTAACTGCATTATACTCACATTTATAACATGAAAGGTTAGCAGTTTAAAACAGCTATTAAAATAAAAGTATAGAAACACAAATGGACTGTGTATGATGTGAGAGATAGCCTAATTTATGGCATACATAGGTTCCATATTATTATTGAATCAAGGTGTAAATGCAATACATGATAGTTGGTAGAAAATATGTGTGATCTAAGTAAATACATTGTGTTTAGTTGACTGAAACACAATAAGTGATTCAATCAACTAAAATCAATTAAATTATTGGTCAATACTTGAATCTAGACACAGTATTATTTCTGGTTACCACCTAATCAATGGTTTAATAATAGTTACCATATTTGACGAAAACAATTTTTACTTTAAAAATATACTTTTTGTGATAATATTGCCTTTTAGACTACAAACTTTCTTTAAATTTACTTGCGTCTCTATTATGCCAAGCCAATTTACCTGTTATATAAAACAATATCTTTACCTTTTATAATTTGATTTGTATTAGTAAAATATATTCTGGCAAATATTTTAAATTATCAGTCAATGATGCCAATTCTGTTGTCACAAAATTCTCTTATCTTAGCTAAAAATCTCTAAAATTTTGTTTAGTCCTGTCACTTTTAGCGATTTCAGAATATCAAATGTCGTTTGACACTAAATTTTAGAGATTTTAGCTAAGATAAGAGAATTTTGTGACAACAGAATTGGCACCATTGTCCTAGTTAAACATTTTCCACACAACTTATTTCAAGTAGTGTGAATCACTTATTTCAAATATAGAATCACACAATTTTCTTCAAATTATTTTCAGTTGTTATGCTAGCAGCAATGCTATTGCAAAGGTATGACTTACAAATCTTTCTCCTTTTCAGCAACTTCAACTCTTAGAACTTATCCGAGCGGGTCGTGCTGAGGAGGCGCTAGCGTTCGCCAGCGCGACGCTCGCCGAAGCTGGCGCGAACGATCCTAATGCGCTCACAGAGCTTGAGCGGTCGCTAGCATTGCTTGCATTCCCCGACCCTCATACATCTCCTTTTGCAGATCTGCTATTACCCTCACATAGTCAAAAGGTAACATTCATTCTATGTAATTGATGGGAAAAAACCTGAATACTACCTATCCTTGATTACTTACTTGTGACTACTGTTTGTGCAAAACTTACTTTACAAAGAAGCTTTGCACATACAATCTTGAATTTATTTATGTCTATAATGCATTTATGACAAACAGCCAACTTTAGGTATAACACATGTTATCATGTTGTAAAAACTTGATAAATATTTAAAACATTGAACATAATGAATACTGAGAGGAACAAGAATTCTATGAGGCGATTTATAACATCATAATCTCTGATAGAGACAACAAGTGAAACAGAGAATCAAGAGAGCCAAAAATTAAATAATCATTACTAAAAGTGGGCACCATGTTGTAAATATTTAGGTTGTACTGTGATAATGAATAATAATTCCTATGTGATGGACTTGTTAGGCGCGATGTCGCATTATCGACATTTAAGATATACATTCCTAATTGAACTTACTATGTCCACAGATTGCAAGCGAACTAAACGCAGCTATATTAAAGATGGAGAACCAGGAGTATACAAATCCTAAGCTGTGCAGCCTACTCCGCATGATACTGTGGTCCCAAAGCGAGCTCGATAAGCATAACATCAAATATCCTAAGATGACAGACCTCGCCAACGCCACTATAGAGAAGCCAAAGTAATGTGCAGCCGTGTTTTTATTATATTCTTAATAGTTACTGCTTCTTGTGTCTTTCAATCCATTTGTATACTACATTCTTGGTCTTGGTAAGAAAATAGTGGTCAAAGTGAATACATCCAGTGCTGGAGCCTGATCACACTTACTTCAAGCATTGTTATTGTATGCACAATAATGAGACAGTGTATATAACATACGAGGGTGCGTTTTTAAGTTCGCGGAATGGAATAGAAGGGGATGAAATAATATTACAAAATTATTTTTCCTTTTCAATATATTCACCTGAAACCCTAATACATTTCTCAGATCTATGAATTAACTTATGAATACCTTCATAAAAAAATGTTTTGTCTTTCTCTGAAAAATACGCCGAAACTGCATCCTTCACTTCTTCATCGGTTGAAAATTTCTTTCCTCGAAGCTCTTTTTTCAGATTTGGAAAGAGATAATAGTCGCTGGGAGCCAAGTCTGGGCTATAAGGTGGGTGATCAATGATATCGAAGCCCACCTTGTGCAAAGCAGCCAACGCAACTCGACTCTTGTGAACAGGAGCATTGTCGTGCAAGAGCAGGACACCTTTGGTCAATTTTCCTCTTCTTTTTTCTCTGATTGCCTCTTTTAACTGCTCTAAAATTGAAGCGTAGTGTTCTCCGGTTATGGAAACACCTTTTTCTTTGTAATCAACCAACAAAATTCCTTCTGTGTCCCAAAAAACTGTCGCCATGAGCTTTCCCGCCGATTGCGACACCTTGAATTTCTTAGGCGGTGGTGTACCCTTTTTATGCCACTGCATGGAATCTTGTTTAGACTCAGGTTCATAGTGATGAACCCAAGTTTCATCCCCAGTAACAATTCGCTCCAAAAAACCATCCTTGTCTTCATTACACTGGCTCAAAAACGCACGCGAACACTCGACGCGCTTCTGTTTTTGAGGCGGTGTGAGCATTCTAGGCACCCATCTTGCACTGACTTTTGTCATGCCGAGATGATCATGGAGAACCTTGAAAATGGTCGTTTCAGATACTCCAACCATCTCTGCGATTTGTTTTTTCTTCAAACGTGCATCCTTCAATATTAATTTTTCGATTTTTTCGATAAGATCTGGAGTGGTGACCTCAACAGACCGCCCAGGCCGGGAATCGTCTTCAATTGATTCCCTGCCTTGCTTAAAGAGGTTGTGCCACTTGTATACCATGGTTTTTCCTGGACAAGAGTCCCCGTATACAGATGACATCTCTTCCAAAATGGTTTGAACATTTTTTCCTTGCTTGGTAAGGAACTTTATAACGGCGCGGAACTCGATTTTCTCCATACTTCACAATTTCTTCCAGATTGAGTTGCTTGAGGGACGATAGTTCAAAGACTAATGACCTCATTATGATAATACTCGGTATATATACTAATTATTAGTTGCTAAACACGTTAGTGACTAAACAAGCACCCCCACCACCTTCCATACCCTCCATTCCGCGAACTTAAAAACGCACCCTCGTACATTGTGTGTAGCTTTGTCTCATTTTCATGCATGTGATTACAATGCTTATCTTTATTGTTTTAGATATAAGATAATAAGCTACAAAAGTTTACCTAATTGTTCTTTTAATATAGTATATCAGTCAAGCTTTGTATGGTTGGTATAAATTATTGGATGATTGCCTACTATTCTCTTAATAGGAAAAAATCTCTAAGTACATCCAAGTTAATAAAGGTACTATAATTTTACTTGGGAATCATTGAACAAAAATTATCCAGGTATGATGTACAGTAGTATGTTTTATTATATCTGATTTTTCTAGTGTAAAGAGTAGGTAGACACAAGATGTTAGGGCTGTTGTTATTTTTTTGCAAACCTTTGTTACATAGACTTTGTGTTGTATTTCTAGTCATTCATCTATATTTTAATGTCAGTTTATTGTCAAGAAGTACATATACAGGGTGATTTTGAAATCGTGTAATTCCTTTTAACCACGCATTCTACTGGTGATATAGAATAACCCTGACATATATTTTTTTAATTACAATTATGTTTTTGGAAAAATTGTTGCACCGATTTTTTTCATGAAATGGTTTTTGATAGTCATTTGTTAACCACCCGACAATCTTAATATTTTACTAATTTACAAATAATAACATAACAATAACTGATGTCTTAAATAATAAGGGGCAATAAAAAGGACCGCCCATTATTATTTACGACATTAATTATTGATATGTTATTTTATTTTCATTAGTAAAAAGTTAAAATTGCCTCGGGTGGGTAACATGACTATATATCATTTAAAAAAAAAACATACATTAATTTCCCAAATAAATAATTCTATTAAAATAATATGTTCAGGGTTATTCTATACCACCAGTAAAACGCGCGGTTAAAAGGAATTACACGATTTCAAAATCCCCCTGTATATTATAAAATACTATTGCTAACTATCTCAGATACCAGGCAAACTTAGTTGTTCAATAAAAAGATGATACCAGGCCAAACTAGTAAAGAAGAGACAGTTCTTTATCTGTCAGTAAATGAAAATTTAATTTTTCTGTTGGTTAGAAAAATCTTTCAATTTTGTTGATTATTATGAGAAACAGCACATTATTTTTGATAATTTCTTGTTAAATGTATTGTCGAATATGTAATTTTCTAGCCAAAACTAGTTTTTCCTAAAATGTTGTGTAATGCCTGGTAACAAATACAAGAAATGGATTTAAAGACACAAAAGCTACATCAATATGAATGAAAATATTCTAGTTATAAAATCATCCAGAAAATTTAATGTATTGTAGATATTGGACCATTTTAGGCATGGCCGGAGACTGTGATGCGAAGCGTCGCCAGCAGATGACCTCGATGGAATAAAACAGGACAATCACAATGTAAGAGAACCGGCTAGCGTTTTCTTTTATCAATCGTAAACATTTGGACTTAGTACATCTTGTTTTACGGGTCAGATGAGTGACAACTAATATTTATGATGCTAGAATAGTTTTTAATTGTATTAAATGCTCTTATAGGGAAGAGTATAGATTAATAGATTTTCATGTTCACTTGTGTATATCTGAACTAATTATTGAATTAATAGCACTACACAAGGATCTATAGATATTTTCAAATGCAATAGTCGACTTAGAATACCCTCTCAAATACAAAGGTCGTTTTAAATTCTTTTTGTTTAAATTATATTGTAACCTCTCTTTCAGCTTGTTAGTATAACAGTTTTGAACCTTGAACAGTAACTTAATAATAACAATAAATAAAAGAAAATCTCTGTAATTTAAGTATTTTATATGTAATATTTAGAAATAAAAATATTCATTATTTAAGATACAACAAGTTATTTTATTTCTTATCTGATAAAATAATTGCTGTTCCTGTTATTTAGTATTTAAATTATATTGTTACATTACATGGAAGTATTGAATAATTTCGTCTAATCTGTACAGTCAAAGATACAATGGGTAGGTACATTACAAGTCATTAAAAGATGTTAATATTGTTACAGAAAATATGATAGTTTACAAACTTAGAGATTTACAATTTTAAGTCAATTTCATTGTACACAGATGAATATATTGTACTAAACATTAGCCATGTGCAATTTACGAAAAAAGAAATAAAATATTCGAATATTGTATGAACCAGCATCTCAATGTTAAACAATTCGTTGTCATTGAATTTCATTAGTTGAATTGTAAACGAATACTCGAATTCTTTCGATGACATGAGTGATAAGTCCTTGTCGATTGTGATGACCATGTTATAACACGCGGCAAACGACAACGATGACCTCCTTTTTACGTCTTCCTTCAATATGTATCTTTTAAGCCCCATCCACTCGAATACAAGTATAATCTGGCTGTTCGTAATTGCGTGTCGCTAATACAAATATTCTATTAATTTCAACGATTAATACATTTCGAATACTCCATGATCGAGAAGCGCGTATCATTACTAAATATTGGTACCTACTCCTTTATAAGAGAGAAATGGCGTATGGATGCATGATTTTGAGATTTTGGTGTATAGGTAGTAGTAATATGTTCAATAATTAATATTTCAACTATTTATTAATTACCTAATGTAAACATTCGTCTCGCTATCTTATTTATCTACATATCTTAGATAAATAATAGTTATCTTACAGGAAAAGACGAATTCTTTTTCGAAAAATGGAATACAAAGTTCTAGCGTTTGTCGAAAGTGCTTAGCTCTTTCTAGTTAAATTGAACTCCATGCCTTTAATTCGGATACTTAACGAGAACATTGTTCCCGTTGGGCGAAGGCCATGCATCACTATCCACCACACTGGATAATTTGACAGACTTCCGAGTGTTATACGAGATATTTCCTTTATTTTTCAAGTTTTCATTTCGAGACTGGGCCAACATTTATAAAAACGCTTTATTAAATCGCTTGGTACAAGCGAACTTAATATAATTTTACATGACGTAGGTATCCCGTTTTATTTACAAAAGGTGTTCATCTTATGGGCGAGATTGAGCACATTTGTAACATAGACAATTCCACAAAATACAATGATAAGATGTTCTTTGTCGGAAACATAATTTTTATAATACTTGCTGCGTCATATTACTACCCAACACTTGAGACAAAAGTGTCTTATCCATATCCACACCGTCCGCCCGGCCTGCGCATTTAAAAAGAAAAAGGACCTTAGATTTATTTACATAGACTAAAGGCGGAACAACGGATAAACTGACCTAACAATAGTCTTCAACATGTCAGCAATTGCTTTTGATCTTAGGCATGCTAGCCACAGTGCTGTCATGCACAATAGTATATTATCTTTCTACACTTGTGGCATTCAAAGGTACACAAGAATGGATTAGAGTACCTAAACGCAAAATAGATTGTGCAGATTAGACGAACAGTGTGGTTGAACCATTATACATCTTGACTGTATAAATATACATTTAAAATTCAGTCTACATTTCATTGCATGTAAACACATTCAGACCGATGCCTACATTAGTTATTTATTCAAACTGATTGAGTAAATGTCACCAGCCAAGGACATAGTCTAACGCCTTGGAGATCAGTCCGCTGGACCGTTGTGGTACTGGCGCGGACGGGATGGGCGTCGGACATAACGAACGGGCTCCTGCTAGTCTGTAATAAAAAATAACATTTATTTTTAAGTAAAGATCGTTGATTTAGTACCCAGCGTAATTTTGTAATAAACTTACTTTGCCGATAGAAAGGATTCATAAGTCCTTCGTGGCAGGACTGATTCCTAGTGCGAGATGTGTTTTTAAATGAATAATAATAAAAATGAGATGTAAATATAGGTAGTAAGATAAGATTCATGTTTCGCCTTGTTTTACGTGATTGAAATCAGAGAGGGTCACAACATTTTTGGGTAAATTGGTCAGTCCATACTCGTATGTAGGTTTGATGTTCCAGTCGATTGCATAATCTAGGTAGTTATCAATTTTAAGACGAAATTTGTCGTCCATTTAACAGGTGAGTTATAAGCAGATATTACAATACACTTGATTCATTACAACTATCTATGAATTTATCACATGTGTTCTGTTAACCAAATTAGTTAAAATTAATGTAACTGAATCTAATTGCCATGTCTCTAGCTGACTGCATGGGGTAATAGTTTGCATTACAAAATTATAAATTGAAAACTTTTGGTTCACAGTTCTATTACTATCTGTGGAAAAATAACAACATTTGTCACATGCAAGGACTACAGCAGTTTTGAGGTGTTGCATTTGTGCAGTTTTGTGACAGTCTATAAATATATTATTAGAAAAACATATACTTATTTAATAATATATGGTTTTTAAGCTTACATTCTTAAGTCAAACAAATTCAAAAATTCATTAATTATACAGTATACTTCACAAATATATTTAGATAAATCAATATTATAGAGGAAAGTTGAATAATAGAATATAGAAAATAAACACTGCTTCAAAGAAGCCTATGTGTGAGTGTGTACTACCTAAAATCTGAGAACATTTATAGTAAAATTTCAGCAGCCGTGGTCACGGGAAAACGAAATGTTGGGGAAAGTATAAACCTAAATAAATATAACTAGTATTAAATAGTTTATTAGATTAAAAATTAGTAAAATTCAATAGTGATAGTAGTGTAACAGTTTCAAAATTATGTAATACAGTGTTTAATAAACAACGCTATAAAATCCATATAAATGAGTTTAATTTCAATGAATAACATTTGCGTAAACAAAAGACAATATTATGTTTTACAATGGTATAGATTTTTATATCTTGTCCAATGCTTACACTCAGGAACCAAACACAATGCTTTGTTATTGCCAGGTTTCCATCTAATGAATGAGTTGATACATATTTATGAGCTGGTGTGTCTTTATGATATGCTAACAAATAGTTAATTTAGTTATCAAATTATATGTAAAAGTATTTGATTGAATACCTTTCAGGTGAAGTTATTCCAGGACTAGTGACAGTGATCCTAGGAGGTTCTTTACACTCCACAACTCCAACCATGACGCCGGGCAGTACTTGTCGCCCGCTCAATGCTAGCGCGCGCTCCTTTTCAGCCCTTGTCGCATATCTGATATGCGCCCAATTCCCTTGTGTAGGGTACTGTTTGTCTGCAAATATGTGTAAAATGAAGTTTCAATTATAATAATCTGCATTGCCAGACATGGTCATTACTATTACATTATATATTACTACTACAACATACGATAAAAAAATCATTGTATGCTTTAAGTCCAACCTTATAATACAATAGGTACCTATTGTGACGGGGGAAGATGAATTTTTATGCACAACATCATACTGATGATTATTGCAGCATTATCTGCATGAGAGCTTGAGCTGCCAATTGCTCAATTATCAGGTGTTAGATAAACATCCTTACTAATATAATAAATGGGGATATGAATTTGTGTTTGTTACATCTTCACACCTAAACTACACATATCTGATCATCATAAAATTTTGCATACACATTGCCAGGGGTACAGAAAAGGAGATAGGGTAGCTTTAACCAAAGAAATAAAGAAAAGAATTGACCCAGTCTACATATATGCAAGCAAAGCCGTGGGCAAAATCTCTGGTACTGTGCTAGCTTTATCTCCGCTAAAATCTAAAAAAGGATGTAGAGGAGAATTAGTTACTCTAACACCTTTTTTACATTAAAATGTCCAGCGGAATGTGAATGGGATATACTTAACTCATCCAAGAAATATCGGTGTAATGATAAACTGCTTAATTTAGTCAAATACAAATTTATGGATACACATGCATTTAGCTTATTCATGAGTCACAGCTGCACACTGGTAGCCAGACAGGCATTCCAAGAGTTGATTAATATCAGAGAATTTTATCAAAAGTCATGTCTTTATTAGATTTTTAATTAATTAGCTATGTGATTGCTACATCTTGTAATATTTTTAATTCTTTCCTTAGTTTAGGAGGATCAGTTTATTTTGATAGTACAATCTGCAAAATTTAACTTAACCTTCCACTCTGAGGTCTGATAACTATGAAATAAGAGAATCCTTCATAATAATATTTATTTTCTTTCTTTTTCCAACCTGTTGTCAAGAGTTGTTCAAGCCACTTCTATGGGTGGCTTGAACAACACTTGACAATAGAGGCCTATGCCTATGCCTCTGATATGGCTTAACAACTGCTGTCAATTTGGCAACAACCGGGACCGACTTTTTTACGTGCCCTCCGAAGCACGGAGACGCTCAGATGAAATATCACTAAGCGGTCACCCATCTATAGACTGACCGCACCCAACGTTGCATAACTTCGCTAATCGTTTACCGATCATTGAGTGCAACTGGCTATGATACAATAAGCATATAGACATTAAACTTACCTAAAATAGCACCACAATTGCTGAACCTCGCCAAAACTGTGTTAGCTGCATTCGGTGGAAAACCAAACACTGTTATCCAGTATTCATCCTGCTCCTGGCATCCGTCTTGCCAAGGTGTTGCCATTGATTGATTATTTAAAGATACATTCATATTCCCATAACCATTTTGAACCATAGAGTTGTTATTGTAATAACTGTCTTGGAATAAAGATTTATTTATGGATGGTTCATTGCTTTTTATAGTGTCAAATAGATCCTCTATAGGTGGTCCGCTTGGTTTGCTAGAGTAAGACATGTTTGATGATGCAGGAATGTTGTTAAACATGTTTGGAGAAGTTGGAATGTTCGGATACATGTTCTGTTGGTTGTATAGAGCCTGCTGGTGCATTGAGATGTTCTGACGATATACCTTCTGATCTGGTGTTGAGGTTTGAGTGGGACTGGTTGGAGATCCTGCAACAATCAAAATTTTATGTTATAACTATATATGCTATGCTATAACCTCTTACGTTGATTACACAAACTGACACTTTCATACAAAACAATAATGCACTCGAGAACTCAAGAAAAAAGAACACTCAAATAAAATTTTGAACCGAGTGCATGTTCATTTATAACCAAAGTGATTGGGTATGTATCAACATATTCATTGATTAAAAAGATTAGACTTACCAAAAGCAAGGCTTCGTCCTTTTGTTGGCGACAGACTATTAGTTCGAGGGGTTGTTGGCGGATTTATTTCACCCAGCAGGAAAGGCGGTAAGTATCCTACATTGGGACTATTTGAAGGCGAGTGTGTTGGACTACCCAAAGTCATTGGCTCCATTTTATATTATTTTATTATGCACTATTAATTATCCTTCGAAAAATTGAAAATGAATGTCGTTATTTAATTTTATTTATCAGTTTTTGAAACGGCTGACACGCTTTGCCGTTGACAGCAAGAAACAAATTTGACGTTTATGTAATGAAATGTCAAAAGTTGTCTTGCTCTCCTGGCTGTATCCGTTGCATTGTGATGATATTCTCGATTACAATAAGATTTACATCTGTCAAGAATTATGATATCTGTAGTAATTGAACGAAACATTCAATATATTTTCGCTATAATTGGCAACATTGATTTGATATTTGTCAAAATAATTCAGTCAAACAAACGAACATGGATTCTTTGGCTGCAAAGCCTGAGAAATTTAATGAGTTTACCAGAAATGAATACGAAACAACCAATTCAAATACTCTCACAAACATGTCAGTTAACAGTAGTAATATTGTTCATAAGTTATTTAATAGAGAGGTAAGTTAAAACTACAAAATAACATAAAGTTCAAAAGCTTGATCCTGGGCTTATGGTTTTATTTTTTTATCCTATGTTCTAGTTTATTTTATGAACATGGCCATAGAAGCGTAAGATATTTGTTAAGAGATAAGTTGTTATCTCCGGAATTAAGATTAAGACATATTTTATCTTGATTGTTAGTTTTATAATATAAAAACAAATGTATATGATTTCTTAATTAATTAATGATTAGAGAAACGATTTTGTCAGGTCTGTGTTAATTGACCACCATAATATACGATAAGTTTGCAAGATGTAAACAAAAGAGAATGTGATATAAAAATAACTGAAATGATATATTTAGAAACATTGCTTAGAATATTTGCCAAAAACAATACTTTCTAAAAAAATAATAGTAGTTTATTTCTATTTATGCCTAAAGCATTTTTATATATGAAGTAAAATCAATTTTTTATTAATTAAATGTATAGTATTAATTTGTGTTCTAGCTAGCCTAAGAGATAAAAATCACTTGCTAATCATTAATTATGAATGCTTTTTATTTCTTATTAATATCTTTTTACCCAGAAATAATAAAGGTCTATGAAGGCCAGAATAAGAATTACACATATGTATTTGGCATTAGTGTAAAATTGTAGATTATTCAGCTGAGATGTGATAATATTAGGCTGTTTAAACAGGTTCATGTTGTTACTAGCTAAGATAAAACGGTCTGAGAGAGAAGCATTTGCTTCTATGTGAGTCTTACATGTATAATCATTACCTTTTAAACCTGAAATCTTCTAGAGCAGTGGACCCTTAGTAGTTTTAACTGCAAACCACTTCAAAAGGACCTCCTACTTGTATATTCTTCATACTGATGGCTTCTACTACTTCTGCCTAACTTACCTTGTACCTACCCTATCAATAAACTGCTTTGCGTAACATCTACCTTAGCTTACAATGAATCTGATATAAAACTATGGACATGCATGCTTCTATATTTATGTCAGATTCTTCTATGTAGCCTTAGGTCTGAGTTTCTTACTCAGACCTAAGGCTATGCATTTTTCTTTAACTTGACCAAATGAAAGTAAGAAATAAAAATTTCACTAATAGAAGCTACATTTTCCTATAGGCAATTTATACAATACTCATACAATAGTAGTTGAAATAACTGTTGGTAAATCTAATCAAGTCCTTCATATCTCTACTAAGCTTATTTCATAACAATACTTATGGCTTCCACAGCAGGTAGGTTAAATTCAAATTCTAATGAATTTGTATTAAATAAAAGGTCACTTTCAGATCTCCTTATTGTATTTTTGTATCAGCTACCTGAGAATAATATTCTAGATATTACTATTCAATTGATTATAGTTTCTTGATTTTGGCAGGATCATTGTTATACTATATGCTTTCTCTATTACCTGTCCAGATATCATTTATAATATAACAAAGTGGTATTCCAAAAGTTAATTCTAATGTATTTTATGGTAATATTATAATGAGCTATTTTGAAATATGTCAGTATCCATCCTCATTACTTAGAACAGATATTTGTAAGATTTGCACCAATCCAATTATTGGTCTATGTAATTCAAAAAATCAATAAAGGTGAACAGATAATTATCAACAAGTTTGGCAGAATTCAATCTATTTTGTTGACAGTTATAATTCTTATTTTAGTATGGCTGAGACCAGTATGTTGATACAAGGCAAAGCTCATAAATTGTCTGTATTTAAGACTTAATAAAATGTAATCCTAGAGCTATTTGTTACACATAAGCACCCTTGTGTATTTATATTCACTAATTGGTTCACATAATCCACTATTACTATTAGCTAGGTCACATATCCACTACTACATGCTACCGTCTATGTAATTGTGTCGTCTATCTAATGTCTACCTGCATACCTGTAAAAGTGCCTGCATTTCCAGATGTCTTGCTGCTATAAAATTAAGAATTTCCTAACAGGAAAATCAAATAAAATATTGTTGAATTCAGTCTTGATGGTTTGCAAACATTGGCCCAAATCTTAGCCATGCGACCAACAAGAAATTTAATTTGCTTACCATGATTTTAATGCCCAGTTATAATTAATATCTACTACTAACATTTAATTTGCTATCTTACATGGTTGTCTTAAGTCATTTACTATCTTACATGGTTACTAGCAATACCATTTATCAGTAGCATGCCTCAAAAGTTATTTCATTGATAAATTAATGCATGTTCATTTACATAAAGTAGCATTGAAGCCTTTTGTTTACTTTCAAGAGTAGTCTAGAGATTGGATATCATAACCAAATACTTATGGCAACTATTTCTCTTTTAGGTGTTCGGTTGCACATCAAGAAAAAGCAATGATAGAAGCCGCAAAGTATTTGAAAGGATCCCACCTCGGTTGCGTTTCTGTCTCATGGACATTGTGCCAATGTCTTACCTCAGGGAGCATGTATTTATGGGCTTCTCCCAGTGTGGACAGTTCCTACTTAGCTTCACATACAGCTGTAACTCGCAAGTGTATTTCAGAGAAAGCTCTAAGTTTACGTAAGTATAATATTTGTTTATATTTTTAGGTATTGTATAAAACTGAATTTCATCAATCACTTAATTTCATTCAACAAAGTCAACTATACCTTATTATTTGCCTGTACTAGAAAAATGTAATAACAACTCTAACTCTTGCTCTAAAGTGGAGTCTAAAATATCTCAGAACCCGTTAGAGTTTTTTCGTTCATCTAAACAGCAATAATATGCTTAAAATAATGCATCAAAATATTACTGGTCTTTTATCGAAACAAGACTTACCTCTAGGGTCATATTAAATGAATTAAGAAATTTAAATAAATTACCTATAATACTATGCTTCTCTCAAACATTTATCAAAAATTGCTTTGAAGGTATAGTAAAGTTAAACGGCTTTAACATAACCACTCTTTACTGCCGAGAAAAATTTCGAGGAGGAGTCTGTATCTACGCCCAAAATGATTTGAAAATTAAAGACCAGTCATTTCTTAAAAACTTTGCTCTTATAGATAGTTTCGAATGTTGTGGCGTAGAGATGATAGATCATAAATTAACTATGATATGCCTATATCGTACAACAACATCAAACATTGACATATTTTTTAAACAATTAGACCTATTATATATATAAACTGACTACAGCTAAGAATAAAACAAATATTTTACTAGGCGACTTAAATATTAATACTCTTAAATAGAATAAAATAGTTCAACAATTAACTGACATTGTAAATAATTTTAATCTGACTTTACAGCAATCATGCATAGATCACATTATAGGCGCTATCTATCTTAAAAACTCGTATGATGAAGTTCTTAAACTAGGTTTATCAGACCATGACACAGCACAAATGCTAAATATACTCAAGGTAGTATCGAAACCACCCCAAGCTCTATACATATTTAGAAGAAACTACGAACCTACAAACGTATCCAAGTTTTTAGACTGTATGAATAGCGAGGTACTCACCGAGCCAAATGTAAATATAGCATTTAATATAGTTCACGAGGATTTTCTCTTATATTATAATTTGTGCTTTCACATATTAAGACATAAAATAAAATAAAAAAACCGTGATCTTAAATGTAAATCAAGAGGGCTAAGACTTAGCTGTAACACAAAAAGAACATTACACTACAAATTCTATGAAGAAAACAAGAGCAAGCAAAAATATATACGAAAAATACGCAAACCTCTTAAAACACTGTATGTCCCATTCGCAAAAGATATCCCATCGCAAATTTATATCTAACTCACAAAATAGGTGTAAAGCAGCTTGGAGTATTATAAATTATTGTCGCAGAACGAATGTAGGCTGTATAGACGAAATTAGAATTGGCAGTCGGTCCGTAGTCGATCTAATTCAGACTGCTGCTAAGGTTAATAACTATTACATTGACTTGAACCTGGAACCACTAAGTGTCTTGGAAGTTAAAAAAATAATCATGGCATTAAATAATAGTAACTTGGTGGAATATGATGGGATTTACACATTTATTCTTAAAAAGTGCTCATGTATTTTAGGCCCTGTAATAACGCACTTGATTAATGCCTCTTTCAAGCAAGGAGTTTGCCAGAGCGTTTAAAAATGTCTTTAGTGAAACCCTTTCATAACCAGTGAAAAAACTGATTTATCTAATTATCGGCCGATAACATTGATCCCCATTTTTCAAAAGTCTTTGAAAAAGCAATGCACGACAAAATGATGCATAATGTTATATCAAATGTAGATAAAAATATACCTACATTAGTCTTGTTTTTCGATATGTCCAAGGCATTTGATTTTGTGTCCCATAAATTGCTCTTATTAAAACTCTAGGATTATGGAGTTAGAGGATCCGCATTAGCTTGGATGGACTCTTATCTATCGAATAGACTCCAATGCGTGGAAATGTCTAGTGTGGGTAAAAAATTCTACCATGACGCATATTAGATCTCCATATAAAATTAATAGCTGCGGTGTGCCGCAAGGTAGTGTACTTGGACCTCTATTATTTTTATTATATATTAACGATTTTCCTGACATAACTAATTATAAATGTATTTTATTTGCCGCAGACATTTCTATAATATTGACATGTAATGACTCCACGAATTATGACTACGAAATAAATAAGACAATTTAATCGGTGATGCAATGGTTAGAATCTAATAATTGAAACGCAAATCTAAATAAAACTAATTTTATCCAATTTCAAAGCAATAAGTCGAAACATACTTATAGAAATATCATTATAATAATAACATAATTAATAAAACAGACACCACAAAATTTTTAGGTATAAATCTGGACAAATATATTGATTGAAAGCATCATGTGATGGTAACATATAATAAAATTCATAAGTTTCTCTATGTGCTAAGTAGATTAAGTAAAACTTCGTCCTTGGAGACAACTTTGTTAGCTTATCACGGGTATGTAAACTCTGTACTTAGATATGGCCTGATATTGTGCAGTAACTCCACTGATGTAACAAGAGCCTTCCTCGCTCAAAAATCATCAGAGCAATAGTCGGCATATCTAATGATGTTTCTTGTAAGCCACATCTAAAAAAAATGGATAATTATATTAACATTACCAAGTACATACTTGGTAACGTTCATATATCCATTTTTTTACAACGATGCCCCTTTCATATATGTACATACATATATGAGATGGGCATCTTTGTTAAAACTAACCCAAATCTATATTTTTTAATGGCGAAGGATAAATTTCCCAGAAACACGAGGAATTCTACCAGATTAGTTTTAGAGGCAAAGCCAAAAACTACAATGTTCCAAAAAAGTTGTTATGCCAACTTTGTACGAATATATAACAAAATACCGGCACATATAGAATTACTTACATTAAATAGATTTAAAATCATTTAAAAATCGACTGCATTTATTCATAAATGCTGTGAATGAAATGCTTTCTATGTAATCACTAATCAATCATATTTTTATGACATTGCATGTCCATTTTAATATTTCATAAAGTATTGACATTTCTTCATTATTATTATAAGAAATTTTGACATTTTCAATAATCTATGTATTTTTCTTTATTATATTTTATTTTATAAAATTGATGTTTATACTTTTCGATGTTTAAGAATTTAATGTGTAGTAAACTTTTACATGCCACTCGTGGCAAAATAGAAGGACCGTGTACCAATCTGACCACCTAATTGTACTCTATTTTATGTGAAATAAATATATTTTCATTTTATTTCAATCTCTATACAAATTGTAAGTTGTATTACATATGTAATCTTCTTGATAGTGTTTAGGTGCTGGCTAGTATATAATATTCAATATATGTTTGATCATTAACTTATGCTGGTGACTGCACATTTTAACTTAAATAATTATATTGTTTGTATCCTTTTCTAATCTAAAAAAAGACTAGTCTATTATCGGAATAAATCTTTGGTCAATTTAGTATATAAGAACCACAGGAAATTTTTGCCCCATATGAAGATTAGACAGCACTTGGTGCACTATTAGCAGCGAGGCTACAAATTAAACTATGGCACTATCCTTGCTACATTTTTGTCATTATTTATAAAAGCCACGTATTTATCTAGCTTCTATTATATACTACAACAATAAGATATATTGCTTTGCAAAATCTGTGTCATAATGATATGTGAACTAAATGTATAAGCCAATTGCGAACATTTTTGCATCAATACTTAAATAAAGATCATTCTGTTTACCGTCTTGAGCTACAGAGGCCTGCTGGTTGGCTGACATGATTGGTTATCAATTATATCTGGCATTACAGCATTTAACAGATTAAGATAATACTAATGAGATGCATAGAAATTAAAGGTTTGTGTATGCAACTGTCACCAAGGCCCATTGTTAATGGCTACATAACAATTTTCAAGTCTTGTGCATGAGAGAGCCACGCTTCGTCACGAATGGGCCGGCTCGACCGAAGTGATACCACGGCCTCACAGAAATCCGGCGTGAAATAGCGCTTGCGTTGTGTTTCGTGGGCAAATTTCAAAGGCCGGCAACACACTTGTGACTCCTTTGGTGTTGCACCATATGTGTCCATGTAATGCGGCGGTAATCACTTACCATTAGGTGATCCGCCCGTTCGCTTGCCACCTACATCATTAAAAAAAACTAAAAAATATTACTCAATTTATAGTCGAAATATAGTTGAGATATGTGTGATAAGTCCAAAGTAAGGTATAGTTAAACATGAAATAATGTTTTAGCTGTTATTATGATATTATATACGTATGTATTCCTATTCCTTTAAGAGGTACCCAGAGACAAAACATAGCTGTTTATGTTTTCAGGTCCCAAGTAGAAGGGCTAGCGTATTGACGTCTATCAGGCACAAGTCCAGACACCGTGCTGATACTAAGAATTTCTTGATAGAAAAACACGATAGCACTGCCCAACCTAGTATCGAACCCGAAACCTCATGCACGGCAATCGTGGTCACTACCGCTGAGCCTTTAAAGATGATAATCAGATTATTTACAGATATAACGTAAATTATTTGCAAGATACCATACGAATTGAATTACATAGTTTTAGTGAAATGTTTATTAAATTCAGAGACATCATTTGCGATGACATATTTTAATTATAATTGGATGGTGTAGTGATTCAAATAGTCAACTTGCTATTGCCCTTGTGCCGAATGTCGTGGCTTTGAGCCCCATATAGAACAAATATTTGTGTATCACACAAATAGTTGTTCTGTATCTGAGTGTTTGTGTGCGTTGTTTAAATGCTTCTAAATTATCCCGTAATACAGGATTTATTCCTTGAGAAATGGTATATGCCATTTTAAAATAAAATACCAACATACAAGGATAGGCGTACGCTATGGTTTACAATTTACGATTCAAACGCTCCCGACATATCTCTTCACAAATCCCATATTCTTGGCAATTTGCATTCTATTTTTATGGCTGTAACTGCCCTGAACCAACATAAAACAAAATCTGCTTTTTATAGGTAAAGGCATTTTTTTATACCACCGTTACTACTGATGGCTTGTATTGCAGTCTCCACTACCTGTCATGGGTGCCAGGTCGCATAGTGCGTCCGGTGCACAGCGTTCCACTGTTCGGCGACGACTGCGTCGACAGTAAAGTCACTATATCCATGGCGCAATGGAAACACAATCCCGGCGTGCTAGTCGTCTACGGAATTGCGTGAGTATCTACCCTTAAAACATTTTATTAACAACACAATACGGTGGTTGTCTGTTTAATTTTATACATTACTAGGGTCCCGCTCCGGCTTTGCGCGTGTAGTACAAAACCTTAACAAATTATACACCTAAACGTTCTTTATGAATCCCTCTGTTTCTTTTTAAGTTTATCGCGAACAGACAGACGTACAGACGTGGCCGGGTACGTTGTTTAATTTTCAATTCAATCAAAATAAATAGTTTTGTGAAACAGTATTAAAATTGGTTGCATAATAAGGAAATAATTAATGTTTTAAATTTGTCTATAAGAAGTGGTGTGTAGTAGGGATAGTTCTTTATCTCCCTCGCACGTCTGTATTTAAAAAGCGGTTAGGACACAGTTTGTATCCTTTTCTGCCATTTGACAGTACCAGTGATGAAATGCTGGCATCTTAGTTATATAGAGTAGATTTAAAATTAAAAATCTTTCTATTTTTGTGGTTGGGTAACGTAACTATTTGGCTTGAACTATAAAAGATAGTGAATGAACTACTCTATTATTATTACTGTAAGGTTTTCTGCTTTAATCTGTCTGGCTAGATTAGTGGTGTACGCGTAATGTAAGTGTGATTTGGAATTATCATTACAAGAAAAGTCAATTGAGACGTTACATTATATTTTATCTTTAATTTCATAATTGTATGTCTCGAAGACAGAAAGCAGAGGTATTTTAGGGTAAACCGGTAATTGACCACTTCTACTGTGGTAGTTCCAGTGCTGCTACTGAGGTTTATTCAATAGGAAAACCCAATAGCACTGGAGAGTTCGCATTAGTGCGACTCCGAGTGATGCTGTCTCTACGCTAATCTAAAAAAGGATTTTGTTGATAAATTTAATTTTAGACAACGTTCCTATTTTAGTAAAATACGTTTCATATTTTGGCGATTTGCCCATTTTACATCGAATGATAATTATTGTAAACAAGGAGAATTTGTTCCTTGATATACAACCGCGCCCTGAATCCTTCATACTTACATGATATAAAAGTTTGCTGGAAAATATCCTTGTGCTATTTTACTTCGGTGAGGAGGAGAGCCAGAGCTCTACCACGCAATGGGCAAGCGATCGCAATATCCCTGCTGCCAAGCTCTCTGCTGTGATTCACATCCAACATAAACAACTATTTGTGTGATCCCCAAATATTCTAAGTGTAGGTGTAGTTTGTGCCAGTTAATTGTATGCACCAGAGAGAGAGAGAAAGGTCTTTCGTTAAAAAACAAAGCGTTTTGGTCCCTGTTACGTTAAGTACGTATGATAACAACAAAAGTAGGAACACCCTGATGTTTGAAGCTCTCATAGGCCATAATAAGCGACTACCATCACTTGTTTGCTGCCTTAATATTACCTATAAAAATCAAATATATCGATTAATGATATACAATCGAAACGAGCGCGCTTTGAAAGCCTGGCTCATTGACCTTAACCAACGCCCGCGCCTATCTCATCGACATTAAGCATATGTAATGCACTTATTTATAGCATAGACGGGAAATATATACCAGCAAGGGCACTTCCGTATTCTTTATGACAACTATGGTGGTATTTACACATTCCATAGCAGGTAAATTAAGACATACTACAGACTAGCAGTATTGAGGTGAACTAGTGATGCGCATAATCAAACCTGCCATATTTTCGGATCAATTCAACAACACCAGAAATCATATTAGGAAGATTGTATTGATGATATACTAAAAACTGTATTTTCGTACACAAGTAGGTACAGTTTTAACTCATTCTGTCGGTATAGCAATTATATAGCATTTCCTTTAACGTCATTTTCACTTGCCTTATCAATCTTGTAGTTCAAAAATATCTTAAGCCACCCTTGAGTACCACTGTATTGGCCTTTACAAACATTGCAATCAAGGAAACAAACAGCACTTGAACTAACTGTGGATCGAGTTAATTTTTGACTCGTGCTGGACTTGACCTCGTAAAGTTCGATACATTGTTCGTAGTGTGGTGGTCACTTGAACATATAATGTACTGCTTGTACTAATGGCGCAATGGCGGATGTTGTTGGTTCTATCCCCAAATGGGACAAAAATTTGATCTTCTATTAGCTGTTTAGAGTCTAGTTATGCATTTTCACTATTGGTTAAATGTTTGTAAAGTCTCTCCCAGTACAGTCAGAAGAATAACTGTGTAGACTAGAATAGGTTGCGACAGAAAACTTTTATGCAAGAAACACATTCTTTTAATGGATTAATGTGGCAACGAAGTGTACAGTCTGCCTTGTTGGTATATATACATAATATATAGTACTGAAATATATGTAAAGGTATTTTGATGTGACACTAACTAGGTGTTAAACAGGATAGGTATTTTCGAAACTGAACTTTATTATGCAAATGAATTTCTAAATATTTTTCAATACTACATCCACTAACATTAATTATAAACTGTTTACGTAGATTATTATTATAAGAGATAGTTATTCAGGTAACAATATCTAAGATGTACGCATGTTTCACAGAGATTCCTGTTCTGAACGGTCCTACCTCAGTGTTATCGGAGTACCTCGTTTAGGATGTAAGAAATGCGCAACATTTTCAAGAGATGAAGGTATGTACCGCCACTTTATTTCACAACTACCCACATTATTCGGCACTAAATCACTTCAACTATAATTATTTTCTCTTTCAGATGATTTAAATTGGGGCAAAAGATGCTTAGAACACAACTTCGCTATACACACAAAATTCTTTTGCACGTCAGACTCGAGCATGTACGAGCCCGTTGTCCAATTAGCATATTCAAATCAAATCATAATATACACAGATTTCATACACATACTAGAAATAGATTTCGTCAAACCCGATCCTGAAAGAAGTGATATCACAGAAGATAACAAATATTCATTAGATAGGGAGGAAACTAATTCCATGGACACCAATCCCAGTACACCGGCGTCAGACGTCTCGGCAGCTTTCCAGTCCCCGAAGTACCAAAACAACGTCGTACAAAACATTCTGGCCGATTTCTCTGACTTAGAAATGGAGCCGTACCAAATGTCCAAACCGGTACGACTTCCTGATGTCATGGGACAAGAATTATGTATCCAAGCGTCCTCTATTTCACACAACTTAGTGGAAGAATGGGAGGGACCGTCGCCTTCGATCAGAACTTTGATAAGTCCACCGTTGCGGTCGCCAAGACGCCGGCCCGCAGAAAGCATGTCACGGTTCAATGAAACGCACAGGATAATAGCAGAGAAGGCGTACGAATTTGTAGAGGAAACGGAGACTAAATGCGAAAAACTCAGTATGTTTAGGAAACGAAGGCTAGCTGACAAGAAATATGAGTTTTCAGAGGACAACAACGAAAACATAGTACCTTTCAGAGTGCTGAGAAGTAATAGGAAATATTTTATCGGATCTACGAGTAAAAGTCAGTTGAGGCGTCCAAAGTCACCTCCGGTAGAAAGCGTGGTTTTACGAGCTCATAATCAGATTAGTAGACCACCTTCACCGACTACCAGTACAGATCTGAAGAGTAATGGACTGTCAGCGTTAGAATCAGACCACAATAGCGAATCTGAGTACAGAGTAATGGAGATGTTGGACGATGGCTCTCTTAAAACCGTGGCTGTGCACGATAATACCTCAAAGACGTTATCAGACTGTCCTGTTAACGCTCAAGACCCTTACTTAGTGCATTCGGAGAACTCAAAATGCAGCAAATTCTTTACGAGATATTTCGTCGAAAGTGACGATGAGATTACATCGATCATCACGGATTCAGAGGGTAAGTCAATGTTGTACTTAAAAGCGTTCACATGTTCTTATTACGTGGTTTCTTAAAACGAGTAACTATTTTGGTTGCAAAATAGTAAAAACAAAACTACAAATGCTCTCGCTGCGGGCACCACAAACGCAATCAGTAGATGCAAACGACAAGCTTACTTAATATTGTCTTCTGTTTACGCGAATTTTATTCATTGAAATTAAACTACTATATACGGATTTTATCGCGTTGTTTATTTGTCACTGTATTACATAATTTTGAAACTATTACACTACTAGTACTATTGAATTTTACTAATTTATAAGCTAATAAAATTATAGTCCCCGTGACCATGGCTGCTGAAAAGCAACCGAAACGTCGGGGAAAGTGTAAACATAAATATAAATAGATTTAATAGATTAAATAATTTTATTAGCTTATAAATTAGTAAAATTCAATAGTAGTAGTAGTGTAATAGTTTCAAAATTGTGTAATACAGTGACATATAAACAAAGCGATAAAATCCGTATATAGTAGTTTAATTTCAATGACAAGCTTACTTGTTTTTGTAACGAAGTATACAATCTGTATAAAGGATTACATTCATCGGGTAACATTGGAAATGATTTGCCCTCGGTGGCGTACCGGTTTTGAATGCGACTGATGTGAATGAGTTCTCGGGCTCAATGCCCAGGTCGGGTGTAAGTGTAAGTGTTACTGGATTTTGCTGCCAATCGATTCGCAGTAGCAGCGCGAGGTCTGGCACCGTGTCTGATAGACAGCAATAGGCTTATCCCTATATCGTGGGCATATAAATAGCAATAGCCGGCGAAATGTGAATGTTATACATCTGTGCCAATTTTTAAGGGATGTAGGTGTGAGACTGTGTATTTATTTGCAGTCACGTATGATACAGAGTTCTTGAATTCAATCTTTGATTTGGGCAAAGTGTTATTAGGTTTTTCTGGGAGGACGATGGCATGTAATAGGCTTGCCTTCTATTATGAAAACTGACGCAGTGTGCGTGTAATATTTACCTACCGTTTGTAGGTACATATGTATACTCTCTCAATATTTTCTTTATATTAGAATACGCAATGTACTGATTATGATGTAGGTATCAAACATTTTGGCAAGTTTTAGTAGAGAGTAAATTATTTTTACTCGCATTATCTGTTTACACAGTCGAATTGTGTACTCATGTAGTTGCGATAACGATCGTTTATTTATATCTTACGTTGCTCGCCTACAACGGCAGCCTGTGTTCCAAGTTTTTATTATCGTCTGATTGTTAGTAAACATGACTGACGATATCGTACTCGTTTCTACGCGACATTATGTGTAAGCTTTCGTGTACTACATACCTACATATTACTCTTGCAATTTGATTGAATTTGACTGCCTTAGTGAAAAAGTTATTAAGTTTTACTGTCTAGTAATTCTTTAGCCTTCCGGAGTTAGGAAGTTGGTGGTGTTGCCTCAGCAAGCATGTAAAGCGTTGGTCCTGATCTCCTATCGGACATGACGGGTTGCCGTTTCATCGGATGATGAGAGTCCACTTGTGTTTGCATACTCACATGTGCCCTGTAATATCACCTGCGCAGTCTATGTTAAGATTGGCGGCCATAATGGCAATTCAATTTAAAGGACTTTATTTACTCTCAAAAATGACGGCAGACTCGTGAAAGCACGTACTAACGGAATAATCTGAGGTGTCAATACACAACATACAATTATCCACCATCTATACTAATAATTATTATAAATATTTATATATGGGTCTCAATTGTAATCTGGGTCATCAGCGACAGCGGTCGATCAGCGATCTTTCTATTCACAAATATTCCTTTTTAACAATAATAATAATAATAATAAAGCAGTGCTTTTAGATACAGCACGCATTGTGAGGAGGTTCCTATCTTTGGAATCCTAACCACCGGCAGCTTGGACCCTGTTCCCGATGCCGGTGGGGTACCATATATTTTATATTTTTAAATGTATTTTTATAGATATATGTATATTTAAAAATATAAAATATATTGAAAATATTTAAATAAAGAGAATAATAATAATAATTTATTGTCTCTAAAAGGGTACAAACAATTTATATATTCCCCCACAATATGAATTCAGATACGATATTATTGGATTAAAACCACATAATATATTTAGGATGTTTTAGTTATGAATATGAGAGCTTTTAATATAAACTAGTTTGCTACCTAACTTAAAATATTATTTAGATTATATATATATATATATATATATATATATATTATAGCTTTGACACTTTCATACATAAATCTTACACCTCTATAATGTTGAAGTTGTACGTAAAGTTATATAACATCCTCATTTTGTCAATAATATATTTGAGATACCATGGAATTGAGAATGAATTTGTAAAATGTCGTCTAGCGGGCTGTATAAGGCGAATGTAAAATGTGCCGTTTCAAATGTTATATCCAATGACGTAATATAAATAGACGCGTCATGCACAAACATCATGGCACTCGAAAACAGAGTAAATACTATCGGTACCTAGACAGCTACTTAGACGCATGATAGAGCAGCGATAGCTCAGAGGGGAGACCAACAGACTGCAATGTAGAGGGTCTCGGGATCGAACCCACGTCGCGCACCTTTGACTTTCGGAAGTAATATGACTTCGAAATTATGTGCGTATTGATTGATAATTATCGCCTGCTCCGTGCCTCAGAGAGCCGTCGGTCCCAGCTGCAAGCAAAAATCTATGGCAGTCGTTATTGGGGCAGTCGACACAAAAGATCCCACTGGGTCGAAGTGTCGCCGGTCTGTACTGACTGGCTTCCACACAAGATAAGTTAAGTTAGACGGATGAAGAAAGGGAAAGAAAATTAAATGTCATCTACGGCATTCCTGTTGTTAGAGAGATAAATATATTTCTTTAATTACGTTGTCATTCTGTGGTGCATGCTCATTGGCCGAGCGCGAACACGTGACTTACCTCAGGGGCTAGCCGTCATTAGAAGGCATCGAAAAAAAAGAAATCATTTTCTTGATACTTACGCATGAACTGATACTTTTTTATCTTTCACAGCTGCAGTATAAATTTTACATTTCCAAAAAACAGGACGGTATTCTTTTTTTGTTGTTTAGGAAGTTATTTACTCAAGGTACGTGACTAAACGGACTTCTGGTAATTACCTTGCATTCATGTTGCCACTACAGAGCGCGGGCAACGTATCTATAGTTTACATATCATTGGTTATAACTTGTGTCTTATTCTCCAGTTCGTATCAGTTTAACACCATGGTAACTTATTGTACTACAACTTCTTGACAGCACGGATGACGTAATTGTTAGATCTCCTTACCACTGTCACCGCGGCGAATGTTGTAAATTCCCACACGGGACAAAAAATTGTATGATCTACTAATGGTTGTTCCGAGTCTGGATGTTCTTTGTGTCTGTTGTTTGAATATTTGTAAACTCGCACGCGATACAGGAATTATTATTAGTGCGGGAGCTTATTTATTTTTTAAATAGAAAACAGAATTTATTATAGTATTAACGGCTCACCTCGGCTTCGCACGGGTATGTTTTATTATATCTTAAAGGGATTAGGCAACGTTTTCGGCTGCTTGAATTTTCCGACATTTTGACAAATAATACACCTAAACCTTCTTCATGAATAATTCTATCTATTGGTAAAAACCACATGCAAATCCGTTCAGTAGTTTTTGAGTTTATCGTGAACAGACAGACGTGGCGGTGAACTTTGTTTTATAATATTGTTACGTGCTGGGTTCGAGGGATAAGAAAACAATATTACCGACTAAAACACGTTTTCGTATAGCACAAAATTAATTAACAACACAACACATATTATTCTTCACTTTTTCAGCTTTAAACTCTGTGATATTTTAGTTTCCGTTCGCTCCGATGAATACTCGATCGTTTATGATTGTAAACTGACTCGGTGGGCGCCGGCCTTCCCCATTTTATATGTAGTTAAAGCGTTTCTGGAGATTTCTAGAAACGCTAAACCCGGTATGTAAATAGTACAAAGATTCGAGAATGTGCTAGCGTTCTCTCTACTCTTTATGTATCGACAAGTTACGTAGTTCCGTAAGACGTCAATAGATGGCGCTGTAATAAATTATTAGACGGAACCGCCGAGTGTTCCCCGCAGTGCTGGTAGATGGCACCGGCTGTAAGAATATGTACCTAGTGATGGAATGTAAGTAAGCGAGTTTGGTGGCAGACGACTGCATGTCGGGCTACCACGTGGCGCTGCCGCTGTCGGCGCACGGCGCGGGCTACGCGGCGCTGCAGGGCGTGGGCGCCGGCGCGTGGGAGCGCCTGCGCGGGGCGGCGCCGCCCCCGCCGCGGGCGCTGACGCTGCGCGCGCACCAGCGCTCGCTCGACACGGAGCTGCTGTGCAACGAGGTGTGCGGCCGCCTCTGCGACCTGCACGCCAAGAAGTTCATCTACTGCTTCGACTGGGGCTGCCACGTCATCGACGTGTGCCAGTCCAGCGGCTGTCTCTCGGGGGTGACTATCAATATTATATGTTATATAGAGTGCGACTAATTTATGTAACGGGACCGTGGATCGACACTATAGTGAGGCCCCGGTGACCTGTAACACAGGTATCCCGATACCTACCGCAGGCACCAGCCTCTCCCAAAATTCAATGTGTACCCAGTTACTAATTCCATGGACCATCTATTTGTAATTTTGTGGAGAGAAAATTAATCAATTATTATTATTATTTAACATTGAATAGTAGTATTTCTCATAGTTGTATCCGAATAATATTGAAATACAATTGTTCACAACACGTAAATAGAGATATTTTAACAATAGGACTAAATGTCACGTTCGAGAACAGGTAGGTATGCTATTCCAATTAAGTATTATAACTTAATAGGAATAGATGAAATATATTTTGTTTGGCAAGTTCAATCATCATGCCTGTGAACAGGTAGAATTACCTACCTGTTTCTGCCATGATGACCGTAGACACTGTATAACTGCATAAGTTACCACTTACCACCAGGTGGGCTGCTGGTACGTCTACCTATAGTGGCAATAAAAAAACGTTACTTATAAGCTTAATATATTCCTCATTAAGGTTTATCTGATTATTGAGAAATTGAACCTTTTGCAGGCTCCAATAACTAACCATAGACATATACATGACATAACAGTTACAACGGGTATACCACAGTTGAATTGTAATTATATCAGCCTTGTATTAAACTGTCCCACTGCTGGGCACGAGCCTCTCTCCAGTAGCCCACTGTGAGTCAGCAGACTTCACATATTTTCGAGAACATTATGAAGAACTCTCAGACAAGCATGTTTCCTCACATAGCCTTGCTTCACCGTTATAGCGAGCGATAATTAACTATTTAATACTTGGCCTTGGGATCGCTCTCGAGACCTCTACGTGCCAGTCCAACGGTCTTTTCCCACTAGGCTATGGTTGCTTTACGGTTGCATTACTTTAGTGCAATTGTGGAATGTTTTCACATACTCATTAATTATTATATGACTATTAGCTTTTGTGCGCGGCTCCGCTAGCTTAGTACCTACAGCAATAAAAAGTATGTCCTTCGTCGGGTTTTAAACTACCTTCGTACCAGATTTCATCCAAATCGATTAAGTGGTTTATCCGCAGACAGACAGAGAAGACTTTCGAATTTATAATATTAATAAGGAAGTAAGGATTACATTAAGTTCCTAATATTCTACCTACTTAGTGTTCTGCAATATCTACTCTATAATCGCAAGTTGAAGTGAGACAGAGCTATTGTGTTGAAAGAGGTGCGGTGCATGCATCGCAGTTAAGTGGAACATAAATATTGTTCCGAGTTGCTGTTCTGGTAGTAACATATAGTTCAATGGTGACGGGTATCTCAGATCACTCCAGTTTAAAACTCTCGGAAGTTTTCTTCGTGTTCGACTACTTGTTGATTCGACTGTTGTGTTAAAGTGTAGTCTGAAAGGATTATTATGTTTACAGTTGTGTGCAATGTGGATGTGGGCGAGTGACGAGAACGGCGCAACTACGGAGTGCGAGGCGTGCAAGGGAGTCAGCGCCGGCTGTCTCCTACACCGACAGCAGTATGCGGCCGAGGTGACTACTGACTCATTTATTACTATTATTTAGACTACGGATGCACGTCATTGCATTTAAAAACCTATTTTTCCACAATTTTCTAAGAGAGAAATGTGGAAACATAACAGTACACACGGTGGATATGGTGCTCTACTATGAGTGAAGTTAGGTCAGGCTATCCGCTGGCCACATTTGCGCCTTATACTGGTGAATATTTTTATCCTGCATGAGTTAACAAAAGCTCATGATATATTAATCCAAATATTGTGTTCTTTTCTAGTGCTTATTTGTGTGGGACCTAGTGAGCGGCGTGTACAGGACTGAGAGAGTTTCCATGACGGAAGATTCCAGCCAAGAAGGCAGTAGAGGTAAACAAATACTTTTTCTTGTTATTTTTATAAGTGATACCAGACTTCTTTTTTTTTGCTACGTGGGGAATTGATAGTGGGGGATAGGCATAAGCCTATCCACTCGCCACAAGGGGAGGCGAGAGGGTTATGTCGGGCTCTCCCGAGACTGCGGGTCTTCCGACTAAAACCACCACGGTGTGCCAACTCACTGCTTTGTATGGTGGATGGGTCGCTGGAACTGAAACTACATCAGCGACCTACCCAGCAGTGCCCAATGCAGAGATGTGTCTGCGAGCGAGTACTCCTGGACGACGCCCTGGCACAACAGAGTGTCGTTCCGACTCAACGGCTGGCGGATGGGAGATCCCCGTTCTCCCACCCGCGGCCTTCACTACGGTGGCACTTCGCCGCCCGGCGCCCGGCGCCCGGCGCCCGGCGCCCGGCACGCCGGCGGCGGCTCGGATCCGCAAGACTACTGTCCTCATGGCTCCGCTCCGCCGCCTCCTTCTGCAAGATGACGTCCTCGCATGTGGATGCGACCGCTAGCCACTTCCTCTCGCTGTCGACCATGGCTTTGATCACAGCCGGCAGCGAGAGGTCTTCTCCCACGACGTCCTGGAGTTCACGGCGCCGGCTCCTAGCGAGCGTGCGCAGACGTGAGCGTGGGACACCTGCCGCAGCCGGGAGGCAAGGGAAGTGATACCAGCCCAGCCCTACGATTAATCTTGTTACACTAATAAAGCTATTTATTTTTATTTTTATGAATGAGATGGCGATTGCAATTTTTCGCAAATTGACACGAGCTTTAGCAACAGATATTGATGATACATTGATGACAACTAAGTATCTAATTTGAAGTGATAATTAAATTCTATATTATGTTGATTTTGTTGTAATCTCTTATCTATATATTAATACGTGAAGCAAAAACTTTGTACCCCTTTTTACGAAAATTGCGCGGACGGAGAAGTATGAAATTTGGCACAGATAAAGTTTATTTGGAGAAGGAGTGACGAATTCTAATATTTATATAAAATATGCATTAGAAATACATTAAATTAATAAAAAGACACTACACGCACACAACCATGCATTTGACACACGCAGTCGAAGCGCGTAACTATGGTTACATATATCAATTATAATGACATATATTAGCAATATCTTACAGGCAAACTTTGGTCGAATTTGGAGCACTAGGCGACCGGTAGTTATTATTAAAATGGAGCAAACGTCGTTATTACTAACGTTGATAGCTAAAACGAAAGAGAGTAGTTAGTTCAAAATAACATTAAAAAATATTACTTTTAAAAAAATAGCCAAGTATATTGTGCGCTGGATGACATTGCATAATTTTTACAGAAACAAAAATCAGCAAATCTTTTGTACAAAAGTCGCATTGTTTTAATCATCACCAATCCTTGTCGATGGTTAAAGTCCTCACTCTTTTAATTATCCTTAACGAATCTATTGTTATAAAACGTGAACAACAGTTTCAGGCGCGGATCGCGCACGAGAGCTGGCGAAGAGGCTGGGGCCCATCAACATGCCGCCTGGCAACGAGAACAGATTGCTCACCACCTTGACAGGTGAGAATATAAACGATAAATGTCGAGCTTCCTCGCTGTAACTTGTTTGATGATGGATGGCCATATTAATTGTTGAAATGGTTGCGTTTCTATGAATAGGATAGATGATTTAGTTTTATACTTAAATATAATGCTAGATACCGGGTCTTACTCGCGATAACGTATTTAAAAGGTAATAAATACCTATTGATTGCCCGACGTTTCGACCGACTTGCATCATTCGTGGTCACGGGTTGAGATTTAGTTTTATGTTTGTCTCGATTAATTAGTAATTTTCTTTTTCTGTTTAATTTGTTGAGTTAAATTTTGGGATGTCCGTTGTTTCAATGACAATTTTTTTATAAAGGTACTGTTTTTTTTTAATGTATACTGCCGCCATAAATAACGTATTTAAAAATAAACATAGATACATAGATTACCGCTTGATGCCCAAGGGGGTAGATAGACTATAGATTTCAACTTACTACTATCCTTTATATCTTTCGCTTTGACTGCGCTCAGTTTATATTCGGCACGCAAGCTGGCCAATTACATATAACTGTTAACTTTATTATATATCCAAATCAACATATATTCTGGTGAACAGGATGCGTTAAATTTGTTCTGAGAATGTTCTCTAAAGCCTTAGACTTTCAAATTAATGCCTTGAAAGTCGTACTAATAAATAGTTTTACGACATACCTTGCACATGCATGCTATAAGTCTCCTGATAACACTTACTCCCGATCTGGTAGCTTAGGGACAACTATTTTGCAGTTGCAACACTGTATGAACGATACAATAGTATTACTAAATACGTTTATTTTCCAGGGCGATCGCTTAAAAGACTGACAGATGTGGACAACTGCATCGAGATCACGAAGAACCACCCAGACAGCTCTGAATCTGAGTCGTCATCAGAAGACGACAGTGATTACGACTGATTTTACTCTAGCAGCATCCGTGATGCGCTGTATTAAACCTCTTTCCTAACCTTGAAGGTAAACAGGAACTATAGACAAGGAGTCGCACTTTTGTCTGTCACAAACTATAGTTAACAACGAAAGAGTTTCTAATTTTAAAAGAGTTTGAATGACAGGTCTTTGTATTAAATTAGTTTTTAGTTTTATAATATTTTTGGCACACTTTCACGAATATTCAGGTCTTCCAGGGGAAGCACCACTATTTCATATAGCAGTATTATTGAAATTTTACGTAACGAAAGAAACAGAGTTATATATACACTGTACATATGTATATAATCTCTCCTTGTCCGTAAGTATTATTACAATAATACTGGTAGATAAGTTGGTTCAGCCCCAGTACTCTGTTTCCATGGAAAGTTTCTTGATATTTGGAATTGTTTACATACTTATATATTACAGTACAGTTCTTAAAGTCTGAGTATAAATTCAATAGCGCCATTTCTCTTTGTAAATATCTGCACTATGAACGTTAGTATGTTGCAATGAATCGAATGAACGGAATCAATCTTACATATATGTACAGAAATTCGTATTAGACATTAATCATTTTGTATATTTTCTTAAGACACTGTCTTTGTAATCGAACCATCCTGTTATTTATTATCGTTGTTCAAATTTTAATATGGAGTATTGAAGATAAATTAGTAGTAGACATAGTATTGGCATTAACTCTCTGTCTGTCTACATATATGTGTAAATTAATAATACGTAATTGAAAGTTACTGACCACTTCAATTGATATAAGTGTTTTATTAGATGTACAAATTGTTGAGTAGGTGCGACATGTGTTTGGGCGTTACATTCATGTTTATATTGGGTTAGGCCGGTCGTGTATTGGGTGCGAATTAAAAAGATATCACGTGAATTATTCAATACCAAACTACTTTTGCAAACGGTTATAATGAATATGTAGCTTACTTTTTATCTTTGGTGTTGTAGTCAGCAATATATGTTTATAACCATTTCTCGTAAAGTAATACAAACCTTCTACCGCTTCGAGAGTTGCTAGTTTTATTGGGTAAATACTCATACACAAAATTGAGAATATCTCTTGTATTTTATAGGCATGTTCAGAATCGACAGTCTTCTTGTGCATTTATTTATGTAATCTATTTTATATACAAGTTGTCATCGACAAATGTTGTTCCAGACAACTGTACAATAGTAGTAGGTACTATTAACATATTTAAAAATACAACATTTAGTCATTCCCTGAAAAAGATGACTGAATGTCTTAAGAAAAATAATCGTGAATGAATCCACGCCATCATGCAATTTGTTTTCCTTTACGACGTGACCTTTGATCAGGTTACACCGCCGTTGTCACAAGCTGGCGAGCACCATCGGTAATACAATTTAAAATAAACATTAAAACGTAAGGTTGTCTCTCAGGAATTCCGTATATTTATTTAGTATAAAAAATATTCACCTACTACGTTATGAACTTTCATCATCTCAGCTGAAAGACGTCCAGTGCTGGACATAGGCATCCCCAAGGAATTCCACACAGACCAGTCTTCAGCCCAACCGCATCCAATATCCCGCTTCTCGTTATGAACTTTAGATCTAACCATGTCATTCCATCGCAGTTTGTATATAAAGCCAAGATGTCACCTTAAATAAATGTTCCTCATTTTACAAAATTATATAACGTACTATCTCGGTGGCGCAGCGGTAGTGAATGCGACTGCTGTGCGGTTTCGGATCCGATTCTCGGGTTGGGCAAAGGAACAGTGCCTAGTAAACAACAGAAGAATCCCTATTGAGTGGGATCTAAAACCATAGTTCACCTAATGTAGGCGTAGATGCAATACCCTCTGTCTACTTTTAGGGATCTAGGCGTCAGACTATGTATGTATTACCTTCATAAAAGCAAATGTATCCAATCAAACACAAATTAATCAATTATTTGGCTGTATATAGAACAACGTGTTGTAGGATAGGGAATACCTATCGATTTATATGTCGTTCTTATTCAAGAAAAATAAAAATTAGTGTAAAAAGTCGAGTTAATAATATCCTATTGTCTTTGTAGATATTTGATGGTTGTGTGACAGTTGTATGTTATAGGAGCCCACTCTTGTCTAGCTGATAAGCGTAGTCTGGTCGAGGCCACTATTTTAAATCCTATTAGTGTCCTAATTGTGCTTCTAACTGCGAACTTTCGGTAGAGTCTTGACAGATTGCCAACTAGGCATGTAGGAGATATTATATTGAAATAATACCAATAAAATAAGCTAATAATCCTGTCTAAACATTATCTATATGACACCATTTACAGGTTTAAATAAAGAGATTACTTGCATATTTTAAGGTTAAACCAAACAAATATTTGTCTGATTTAAATACACTTTAACAGTTTTTAGGAATGTTTGTGCAGTAAGAAAATTCGTACCGTTCTTATTGCTGTATTGCAAATTATAAAAAATCTATCCAAAATAGTTTTCTACTACAATCGCTGAGGATACTATACCTATAATGCTCATTCTTTAATGAGCAGCAAAGTTAAATCAGAACATAAATATTTCAATAATTGGGTTATCTGATATTTATTGCTAGATCCAGTATTCGAATAAACTACGCCCCAATCTACCTCCTATACTCCCCGCATCTCTACTTTCTTTATAAGAATATCGCTAATTTCATTTTCACTGCGCGCCCTGTTAAGGTACTAGGACAGCGCGTTTTACAAAAAAACGCAATGGAGACAAAATAAAACAAAAAAGCTATATCACTAGGATTCATGTCGTATTGTAATAAGTAGATGTTTGAATTACCTTGCAGTAAATGCAATGTATTAAACATATTTTATTCCGTAACTCTTTGTCGTTATATACTCAACTGGCCAATATGACTGCCTCTCGATATTTCAACAAAATGTACATATAGATTAAATGTGATTGTATGGTTTTATTTATAGCATGTGAAGTCGTTTGTAGTTATTTTGAGCCTTAATGTATTCTAAGTATGACGTGACCAATGAACGAAGGGTAGAATCTTCTAAAAATGTATTTGTGTCGTCTTAAATATTCTTTATAAATATTTCAGACGCGACGATTTTGTTTTTGAATCGAGACATTGATATGGAATTTATTTCATGTATAATATTGAATAATATTCAGTATATTATACAAGATTTTCAGCAGAAAGATCAACAATATTTCGTTATTTATGTCTATATTTTCTAAGTCACCCGTAATTTCAGGACTAATATGTGGATTTTAAATAATTACATCGGAATAGGCTCGCTCCTATTTCGTGAAACGTAAAGCCATACTTGACAAAATGTAGATGGATTACCCCTCTGTTTAACATTTCGAGGATATGGGCATGAGACTATATTATATACCTTATAAGTATGTAAAATATATATATCTTATATGTAGTCTCATTTCCTACTATCAACCCTACTTATGATGAGTTATCGAAAAAGTTAAATAATTTTTTGGCAACTTTATATATGTGTAATTTCATAAGAATACAAAATGTATAAAAAGTTTGAATGGCTCGCCTCAAAACCCAATCATTGTACCACAAATCTATATATCTGCATATACTTAGTATTGTCTAACATATTTTCTTTCTGCTGCATTTATAATGTATAAAGATAGTGAACACTAATGTTATCTATGATAATTAATCAATGATATTATTGTCTAAATGTTTCAACGACTAATGACGATTTATTCTTATTCTGGCACATTTGAAACTCATTAAAAACAACTTAAAAAAATAAGTGTTTTCTTAAGAAATAAACTTTGTTCATATGTGCTAGAATTGAATCGTATATGAGAATCTAGGCTCATAATAAGGTTGTGATTGTTTGGACTTAAGTTTGTTAAGAGAAGTGCCTCTGAGACTTGAAGTTTATCCTCCATGCGTATCTTCATACATTATTATAAATTCTGTAACATTGTATAGTTCATGCATTAACAGTTGTGTGCGTGACATGTGCCGAATCTTGACGCCTACATCACACCTATTACCACAGTAAGGCACAGCTTATAAACTAGTTGAATATAAGTAGTTTGTCTTTTCCCTGGCAATCCTAACATTGATTTTACTATCAATACTTAAACCACAGAAGACGTAGGTACAGATGTAGATATAATGCGTCTGTGAACCTATGAATTTTATGCTCGAACCACACACAATTTGTCGATTGCACGAACATTTTATTTGCTACATCTACACTTATTTTATGGCTCGATGAGTCGCGGTTCAATGATCCAAAACCACAATGCAGTCGCTTTCTAGGTTAAGGTTGAGTACACATGAGCGACTATCACGTGAGCAATTATTAATGAGCCCTCTCAAATATTGTGTCTCGCGGCACGTCATTGAAAGATGATGTGCATTGAATTCGTCTGGTCACAATGTATGACAAATTATATAAATTGGTATTAGAAGTACCGCGTCGCCTATGCGCTAATCACCACATGATATATTATAAAACAAAGTTCCCCGTCGCGTCTATTCGCGATAAACTTAAAAACTACTGAACGGATTTTCATGCGGTTTTTGCCAATAGACAGTGATTCATGAGGAAGGTTTAGTTGTATAATTTGTTAAGGTTTTGTACTACTCGTGCTCTTATAAAATCACGAGAACATCAGCACATCGATAAGGCGACTATAAATTAAACTCAATTTATCATCGGTTCAGCAACCGAGAGGGAACACATTCAATCTGATATACGACAGTGGGTCATGTGTAATCAGCCTGTTCAGTTGCACGACACTGTGTGTAGTGTGTAGTGTGTAGTGTGTAGCGTGTAGCGTGTATGGTACTGGAGGCCAACACGACACAGCATGAGCACACAACACTCAGTGATATGTGCGTGCGGCGATGTAACATCTCGGCCGAATGCATTCATTCACGTTAGCGATGTTTCGAATAGCTTGCGAATTGTAAGCGAATGAATAGCGCATGCACTTACTTATAAATAATATTGATATTATACCTAAGTGAGATCGTGCTCTACACCCTTTGTCATGCAAAGTATATTTCGCGTATAACTTTATTCAAACACTATTCGAACAAACAGACGTTAGGTTTGTCGGTTTCAGTCGACGTTCGATGCATGTCTATGTGTGAGTATTCTCGCGTTGTATTAAGACAGTCTTTTATTCAAATGTGTTTTGTGCCAGTACAGTTTAAAGAGATCAAATATCTTTTCAGGTCGTTGAGTTTTTACAAATGTTTCTATTTTTATTTCTTATCTTTTTTATACGATGGAGGATTCAGATACGTAATTTGGAGCAAGATAAGTAGGGAGCAAGTACTGGTGTTTTAAATGTAAATTGGTGAAATTGCTAAACTAGTTTTAGTTTTATTTTTTCTTTCTTAAAAATATCATAAGAAAAGCGAATGAAATGTATTACATTGTCAAATAGAGAATATATTATGTAAGCGATTATTATATTGTAGTCATTGTCAAAGTTTTTAATTTATAATGAAATAAAAATCTTTTGTGACTCTACTACAACGTAAGCGTCTAACGCTGCTGAATACGCGCAGTTTATCGAATTTATTATATTCTTATATCCTTTTCTTATATATCCACTTATTATTCTTATATCCTTTTCTTATGATATTTTTAGTAATAATATTATTATTAAAAAATTAGTAAAATTAGTTTAAATGGCACCAACAACATTTTGAACAATGTTTGTCTATATAGGACGTAAATACCAACCAATATTTAGATGTTTGTGATGGTTGGTTCAATGTTTGACGTTTTATAATCACCGTTAAGGCAGTAAATGTGTACTGATGTTTTTAAATGTCTAAGTATGCTAAGTATGTATTTTGTACAATAATACTTGTAGCTTTGATACGAAATTGGGCCGCTTTTTATCCAATCTTGACATCAATGCCAGCTTAATCATAGATTACTTAGCCTGAATGGTTCCGACGAACGTGAACCAAAAACTGACTACCATACGCATGAGTCTGTGTGAGCGAATCTGTTCTTCGAGTTGTAGAGAGCCTTTTGTATCGTCGTTTGTACCTGCCTTAAGTCGGCAGATAAAAGAACTCACTCGACACGCAGTACCTAGCAAGCTTTTCGGCTTGAGTAGAAAGTTGACGCCAGAAAGCTGTGCAATTTTCAGATTTCTCTTTATTTAATATATCAGATGATACAAGAACTAATTCAACAAAGCAGAAAAAAAATATTTTTGATTTGATTTATAAATATCTCACACAGAACAAATGTTTTATTTAATATTTGATTGTAAACACAAAGGTATTATTGTACAAAATTTTAATTGTAGATAATGTACATCATGATATTGATGTTCAGTGGTGAGATCTAGTCTTAAGTTGGCACCAGGGGGCAGCTCCAACAGAGGCATTTTAAACTGTTAGCAATATAATGGTTGTTCTGCAATACATTCTACATGCCTTTTACTCAAATATGATATCTCAATAAGTTTGTTCATTTTGTGACTGGTCCAAATAATCTATCCAATGATTGTGTTTTTTAACTCAAGATAGTGTGTGACAATACAGTAATGAATGTCTAACATTTTAGGAACTTATGATCTCTCATATAAAATCATTTTTAACAAGAGTTAACAAAGAATACTTTTAAATAAAATGGAATGCAAATTATATATAATCTACATACAAATGAAACTTATCTTTTATATTATCTTCAGTAAGGGCCGTCTTCAGAAAAGATAGATTAACGGTACCAGTCACTGTTAGCTTACAGTAGTAGGTAAGTTGATGCATTTATTTTTTTTACCTGTCGACAAAGGCACTGTCCAAATGTGTTACTTGCCATCAAATTGTAATATACTATAGATAGGTATGAAACAATGCATGATGTAATAATAACATGAATAATGAAACACTTGTTTTATTCATGACCTTATTAAAAGTTTCATTTGTGTCAAATGAATGAAATTATATAATACAACAGTCTGTAATTATTCCTCATTAATCTGTTAAATAGAAAATAATATGGAATTTGAGCAGATAATGTCAATAGTCTTAAAAAGACAGAAGCAAGAGGTAAGATTGGATATAACACTATAAATACATATTTACATTGAAGCTTTTCTCCATTTTCAATATGATTACCACTCAATCAAATTGCAAGTTGTAGTAAAATAACTATGCTAAAATCCAATTAATTATTTAAATGTATGTTAACTCTTACACAATATACATACAGCAATTCTAACACTAGACCTCTTAAAAATATATTTTTCCTCAATCTGCTAGCTGCTAAACAACTTATTGAATCAGAGTTTAAATTATTAATTTTAAAATACAGAAAAAAGTAAAAATATTTATTAACGTCTACTAAGGTCACAAACTGTACATGTCGTCACACTCTGCATCAGTGTCTGCCGGTGGACGGGGCTGGCCAGTCTCGTCTAACAAACAATCAAGTGATAGCCTGTCAATATCGTCCCATGATAATTTATTGAACTTGTCTTGCACAATTTTAATCAATCGGTTAGCTGCACACATAGCTTCGGCGTCGTTCATGCCCATTTTTTTAAAATGCTTTACAGAAACTTCGTGAAGTCCTTCAGGTTTCTTAACAACTAGATTTAATTTAGTACCATCTTTTATTGTAGGATAAGCTTGTACTGTTTGTTCGTCGATTAATGTTCTGCCCAAGAGTAATAATTTCTGTTCTTCCACTGGTATTTGCAATTTCTCGGCCACTTGTCGCTTAATTTCTGATATATGTGTGGTTGGAAGCACCTAAAACAAATGTAAAGTGGACTATTTACTAAAAACGTACTAAATTTTACGTACACTATTTTTGGTCACAGTATGTACCTCCAAACAACATTCACCGCCTTGTAACTTTTTTATTATTACTTTCATTTTGAATAGTCAGAATATTGCTTGATTTTCATAAAACGCTGCGTGTAAATTACAAAAATATTAATTTAACAGCATGATATCAATGACAGACAAAAACAACTGTATAAAGAATTGACGTCTGTGACTAAAAATATTTATCATACATTATATTGTTGGTACTTTCTTGCATATGTCATTCAAGCTTACTATATCTCTCTCTTAAAATAAAAATGGGCAAACTGGGCCGTTGCGCTTGGTATGGAACACAACCGAGCGTTTTGACAACAATTGTCAGTTGTTTTGTGAATCTTTAGTACAGTGTTGCCACATAGTAGAGAAGTAGAGACTGTCCGCGTCCGCCAGAAAGTATGACATAATATGATAGCTCGATTCAGCATAATCTTTTTCGTTGAGCCAGAGCGTCGAACATTGTATATAGAAGTCTCTAAACGTCTGTCATTTTTCTGCAATGTGTGGCTACAATACAACAGCAACGTTGCCAGTTATAACAATAATGTGCAAGACGCGGCATTTGCGTATATGTCAAGCCGGAAAATTATGTCAGGCATTACTAATAAGGCGAGTTAGATACAAAATAATGATATATTTTTTAATTATGCATTCTTCTTGAGACTTACGACGCGATAACGAATGAAAATAACGAAGAATTTTATTTAGCTATGGTTAAGTAGTAATCTTCTCCCTAGCCTTTATTATTCCCAAGTCACTTGAGGTCGGCTTTTCTAGTCTAACCGGATTTGACTGGATATCATTTTTTACACGGAACGGCTGCCACCTGACCTCCGCAACCCGAAAGCTAACGATACCCTAAGGCTAGACCAGTGTCAGGATATTATAGGGCACTGACTTCCCAATAACGACTGCCATAGATGTTCATGGCAGCCGGTATCGACGGCTTAACGTGTTCTCCGAGGCACGGAGCAGGCGATAATTGTCAATCAATACGCACATAATTTCGAAAAGTCATATAACTTCCGAAAGTTAGAGGTGCGCGACGTGGGTTCGAACCCGAGACCCTCTGCATTTCAGTCTGTTGGTCTCCCCACTGAGCTATCGCTGCTCTTAAATATATATATATCTCCAGTCTCGCACAATTGGCCCTAATTATTTTTCGCGGAGTCAATCTTTGAATTATTTGGAATTATTTGATTTATTGCATAATGAGACCAGAGGTGCGAAACTCTTTTTTAAATAAGGGTTTTGCACCTCTTTTTTGATAAATCATACATTTAAGTAAAATAATTGGAAAGAGAAGAACCCGCCACGCACCACACACCGGATTGCACATCCTAATTATGCCAATAGAAAAAGGTTGATAATACCGAACTCCTCTTGATAGAGACAGCCGCGTTGTGGGATAAGCTTATATAGAAAGCACTTTTAGTCAGGGAAAAAGATAACTAATTATCGACAAATCTATCTCTTTTATTGCGTATCTTATTTATGTCAATTCCATTGTTTAGTAAGGATAGAAAAGTACGTACATTATGTACAACTAACTCGTAATGATGCGCAACTGCACATTGTTGGGTTCAATGTATATATTACATTATACCAATTAATTAATATTGAGTTCTGTAATCATTGGAACATGCAGCTGAAAACTGTGTTAGACTTCATTTTTTTAGGCACCCTATTACATGGGTGCCAACCACGATAATAAAAGTGCGATTAACGCACATTTGTTTGATGTTATAGGAACATTACATATACGAGCATGTGATTATAATATAGCAACTATGTAATTTTATAAATAGACTAGTGGGAGATCGTTACACTGCCTCGCGGAAGTTTCGAGTTTGATCCCAAGGCTAATGCAGAAGTTTGGGCTGTTTGACAACATGTGTAAATTAAATGGTTAATTATCGTTTGATTTATCGGTGGCAAACATCGTTAGGAAACCTACATATCATATCTGAGAGTTCTCCATAATGTTCTGGAATATATGTGAAGTTTGCCAACCAGAACTGGGCCAACCACCACGATTATGGTCTAACCCTATCACACTGCCTAGATTGGTCTTATAAGTAATCACGAGTATATCTAAAACCTATATTCTGTATACTTTGGAGATTCTGGTCTATTTGACTATAATGAAAAAAAAGTCAATTAAGCTTTATAACGAACCTCATGGGTTGAAAAAAGTATGAATTAAGAATAAATAACCAGCCTTCTAGATTATACGGGTTGTAAATGAAATCTCTGAAAATAAAAAAATAAGAATTGCAAATGTCATGAATCTAGAATCTTCAACTTTCGTAAGTAAATAAATAATTACCAAGGTGATACTAAAATACTTAACAGCTACTGACTAACGTATTAAGAAGTACTTAAAGTTTAATTTCTTTATATTTCAAGTTACCAGATGAGTGAAGCAAAATCAATGGAATGTACTGATGATGATGCCAACAACTCAGTGTTAATTTTTGAAGTAGACTGCTTCGAAGGTAATAAAATAACATTATACTATTAATGTTATCTAAAAAAATATATGACTATCGTTAACATAATACTTAGGTAGAATGTCTCCACTGGCTGTTAGTGTTTTTATTGTATTCGTGAATTATATTTTATGACGAATACTTATTAGCCACCTAAATAGCAGTGATAGTCATAGCTTTTAATAAAAATGGTACCGAGTAGATACTTAAATAAATTGAAAACATAGTGAATATATTATTCTCGTGTTTTACCTTTTGTAAATATTTGTACCTTGGCGATTCAAAAATATTTTAGTTTATTCTATTTATTACATTTCCAAAACTCTGTTATTTATTTTTGCTAAGCCAATGAAACACAAAAAACATGACTTAGTATTAAAATTCTAGCGCGCTAGACGTCGCTCGTCGCTCGCCGCTCGCCGCTCGTGCTGGCGTGTCATCGCGTAGCGCGCTAGTAGTTTTACCACGCCATATATAACAGACGAGGCATATATAGCGCAACGCAATATATAGCGCCGAGATTGAATCGATGTAGCACGCGCTATGCACTGAGTAAATATAGCGTGCTACTTTATGACGCTATGTGCTACAAACAAAACATGATATTGTGGTTAGCTAATTGCAGCTGACTTGGGAGTTTAAGTTAGGCTAAATTGTACATTATTACTTACAATACAAAACTAACGAGTTAAATGATGATGAATTTATATGACTGATTCATATATTTTTTAATAACAATGAATTTAGCGATTGCTTTGGAATTCGCATTGATGAAAAATAAAAGTTGCAATTTAAGTATGGTCTAATTCTGATCGACTATTTAAAATAGTCATGGAACTAAAAAGGAATTACAACCATCACTAGTCTAAAATTTGGCCGGGGTGTCCGTAGCCTAGGAAACGGGTGTAGCTACAAGACAACAACATTGATAAGTCATTTCTTATCGTGTTACATAAAAACTAGCAAAACTCTCATTAACTACGTATAAAATCAGTTCCGGGGAAGAGTTGTTATTTGTGATCGAATAGTTCACGCAGGAACAATAATGATTTTGACAGTTCGAGGTATGGATGGCAGGTAGGTTTAATATATTCTTTGCGAATTAATTCTCGATTAACCTGAAACAAAGCACTGATAACGTTTAATAAAAGTTGTAGAATGTTTTTGAAAGTGATACACGTGCTTCTCGAAGCGGGAAATGTCCGAAATGAGCTCCCCCACGATCCCGGGCGCGTATCAATTTTATCATAGTTATCGGAGCAGGAGGGAGACGGTGGCGGCGCCTGGCACGGCACACGGCCCGCCAGGCTTATTCACCTGCGGAGTTAACTTTCGGGGCATTTATGTACTATTAAATATATAAGGGGAGCAGTAAATATGCAAAGATAAAAATGTATAACAAGTTACGAGGAATTACGAATACAAGCCTCGATTTTAGTTAAGAAAGTACGAGTTCATAAAATACGTGTTTTCTATATTATCAACAAAATCCATCAGAAGACTTAAGTTGCTTTTGTACCTAAAGAAATAAATCTCAGAATATACTTATTTGAAAACTATTCATATTTCTTATTCTTCACATTCGAAATAAATGAGATAAAATAAAAAGAATAAAAAAAAAAGAGTCATAATCATAACATAATTACAATCAACCTATAAAAACATTAATTACAGATTATTATATACTCAACAGTTTATTATATTCTATAAAATGTAAGTATAATAATAAACCAATATAATAATCACATAAACAATACAAAATATTCACTCATGCATTACCAATGGTGGTACATGGCAGGTGGTGTCACTCAACCGAGACAAAGCACCTGCAAGCACCCCACTATGTTCCTGTGACAAAAGTACACACACACTAGCTCTGTGAGCTCACACTGTAATATGTTAAAAACAAAGTTCACAGAAACACTAGCCAACATGTTTGACAACCCAGCTCCCACATAGATACCGCTGTTTGATCAATACTTGATGTCATACAAATCAGTGTAAAGTCACAATAATGTGTAACTGTTGTGTTCAAGTGAAATTTTGCTGTTAAAATACATTTTTGATCCAAAATGTCCGAGATGGGGTTTGAGAATGTGTTTTATTTAGAAAGTGAGTGTTATTGTATAGACGTTTATTGAGAGTGAAGGTGCGGAGGGATGGATGAGGTGTTGCCAGGTTACGCTCCGCGGATACTCTCCGCCCCTGCTCCTGGCAGATCAATAATATCTCTATCACCTGGGATAGTGTTATGCAACATCTGAGATGGATTTGTTTGTATTTTGTAGATTTAATTATTTTATGTATCTATCTTTTTGCTTATTGAAGAGTTAAACATTTTCTTTTATTTTGTATTCCCTTTTGTTCTACTATATTAGTTACTATTAATATGAATGCTTCACAGGTTTGTGTTTGTGTACATATGTGTAATTATTGGTTTGTAATTATACTTTTTAATATGTTGTCATAGAAATAATTGATTATGCAATATATGTATATATTACTATGGGGAAGTGCTATATCAGACATTATATAATTTTTCAATAACAAAATATAATCAAATGAATATTATTCAAAAAGGTTTATTCATTTTATAGTGACATGTTATAGTTTATCTGCCAGTGTTGTACTTAATTGCAAAAACTTAGGCAAGGGGTGAGCCACCCCACTTTGAAATGTTTCTAATTAGTTGGCAGGTATTGCTTTCACTGTAATTACTAGATTAAATTGCTTTCATAGACTATGTTTATATTCTTTTTATTTAGTAAATGCAATAATTATGATTTCAGGATTTTTAAAAAGTTATGGGTTTCTATTTGTGTAGTATTCTTCAATAAATAAATTCAAACAAAGCAATGTTTTCATATATAACATGATATAACAGTAATAAAATCAATTAGAAATCTATAGACAAATTAAATTTTGTTTACAAACATAAATTTTTTAAACATATAAATTTGGTCTACTTATTTACATAAATTGGCTTCTTTTAGTGGACTTTGATATTATTGAATTTAGTTTAATTATGTTGTTATGGTAGGCTTAGAAATTATGGTGTAATTATGTGATCTGTATACAAGATTTGTATTGCATTTAACAACAGAATGAGAGGCATGAAAGTTATTTTCTCATAGCAGTAACACAGAAGAAGTGTATGTACCTATGGACTATGTTGCAGGTTACCCCTTTTGCTGAAGTATTTTTATATAATATAAATGTGCTTGTCTTCAGATTTTGAGTGTGCCGGCGACGAAGTATTAGTGGAATCGTCGCCGCCCGCTTCGCCCGACATGGCTGCGAGGCTTGCGGCTCCCACGCAGGTATACAGATACTATTGTTATAATATTAAGAATTTATTAAAACTCTAACTCTCTTAAGCTCAACAAAGTCGTAATATCCGATGAAAAGATCGGATGGTTTGTGTTTTTTGCTTGAAAATGCTAAATAAATTTCGAAGTGAAAATGGCTACACTTACAATATAAATTAATTAGAGAGAAGAAAAATTTGTGATGCTGTATTAGATATCAATACACCTACATATATTATAAAGTACGGCATCGTTATACACATTTTTGTGTTACCCAATAACGCGAGTTAAGGCGGGAATATGGACCATAATATGTTACTTCCTGTTGCCGGTCGAAGCATCCATCGTCTTGTAAAATAGTTTTAGAGTAAGGTTCAAGGGTTCGTAGTATTGTCGGTTCATCTTACCTTCGGGGATGCACTGAAATTTGGAGCAGCAAGTATTTTGAACATACAAATATGTAGGTATATGTAGTATTTCTACGACGAGCAGGTCTGCCTACCATTCTTAACCTTTTGACCGCCACAGTCATGTATCCATGACAAAGCTGCATGTGTCCAGCAGACCATGGTCAAGACTACATAACAAACTAAAGGATGAAATCGTAGCTTGGCGCCGAGAGCAAGCTTTTGCTCTTTGACGTGGCGGTCAAAGGGTTAAAGAACTGCCGTGCTGACGGATGGTTATTAACCTTTGTAGGTACCTCACGCTGGTGGCGCAACGACAATTTTTCTGCAAACATCCTTAGACTATCATGGAAGGGCCTTAAACTGGCTTTATACTTGCATTTGCAATGAACGAGCGAGTGCTTAACATTGTAGTGTGTAAGTAGTGTCGTATAGAGTGACGCAGAATTATGCGTCACTCTATACGACTTTATATAAGATTGTAGGTAGAGTCGAAAATTATGTAACAATCTTACTTCCACCAAATCCGTTTAATGCCTAGGAATAACATATAAAAAAATACCTACAATGCCTTTAGAAACAAAACTTTGCTTATAGTTTTCGTGGTATGATCGTGTCAATATGGCACATTTTGCTTATAGTTTTGGTGGTATGATCGTGTCAATATGGCACATAGTCTATACTGTGGTATGACTTTCACTTATCGTTTATATGGATTAATATATTTAATAGAGGGTTCTTGGGCTCGTTTTTAAGATCAACTATTTTTAAATGATCTGCATCGGCGATCTTTCTTCTCTTTCCGCTCTTCTTGAGCGCCTATGTCTAGATATAGTCAGATGTTTGATAAAAGTGGCTTTTAACAAGTGTGTCATAGTCATGAATATCAGTATTCCTATCAATATTTTTCTTAAGTAGCATCAAGCGGTATATCTTTTAAATTTATGATCCATTTAAAAACCCAATGCTCGTGAGTCTATCTGAATTGCAAAACTGCTTAAAATTCAAATTGGCTTGCTAACTGTCGATCTGTCGACAGCGTTTCAGACTGCATTTCATTCTCCAAAGTATTACCTACATTATCTTACTAAGTATTTACTTACAAAATGCTGATTTTGTTATTAAATAACCCAATTGTTTATGCAACTACATAAGTCAATTATCCATCAATTCATACATTCACCGGCTTCAGATACAGCGCAATTTCCACTTTTGCCCTGGCTCGTTACATAATTATTTTATACTTACTATATTTGCTTTTTGATACGATACTATTTTAATTTAAATTTACAGGTTGCTAAAATCTTTACTACATTAATAACGCCGCGACTCATGATTGGTACTATTTGTTACGTAAAACATCTCCTAACCGTTTTGTCAAGTACCATCGTTCTCCGTCCATTTATTGTTCTTACGCAGTTGATTTATACTAAGTAATCGTTGCCAATTGCGACAAGCTTCTTGAATATTGTGTAAAATAATTTGTTATTATATTGAATTGTATATTGCGTACTTAGGGTGGCACCGCGGCGGGCGGTACGTCGCCGACCGCAGTGCGTGAGCTGATCGTCATTCCAGAATTACCTAACTCTATACATTTGCAGCACGCCATGCAACAGGTAAGCAACTGTATTTCGATCATCACTACCATTCTTATAGTAATTTTCTTTCGCTTTACATTTTAAAATGTTTGCCTAAATAATATCTATAGAACTCTGTCGATAACTTAGTCTACTGCAACTGCTGTTAGTAGTATCTAGATACATATAATCTTAAATGCATGCAGTTTTCAGATCAAATTGAAGATATTATCATTTTGGCTCCGACATCACTGTATATACGCAATTATGTATGAGTATATTATATTAGCAATTTGTACAAAGTCGGACATCTGTGTCATAATATAGATACATAGATACTTGACAAATAAACGCTATCGTTCTCGAGCGCTATGAAAATCCGTATTAACGGTACGGTTTCTTCACTGTCTTATTGGGCATTAAGAGCTCACTTAATGTCTTAGAATTCATACTTTCAAAATAAAACTATTATTGTTAAACTGAATTTGATGTCACTAGTTGACATCTTCACATTTTGGATAGTTACAGTGGAGAAAATGCTATACTGAGATCCGGTTTTAGAGGCTTGGAAGTCCAGATCAACAAATAGAGGCACCGAATAACTATAGACCAGACAAAAACAAGGATCTCGCTTAAATTAATTTCAGTGATATCGCCTATGGGAGCTCGTTTTGGTGCAGGCCCGGGACAACAGTCTCGTCTACCCTCCCCTAAATCTGTTTCCATGGACCTTAAACTAGATCTACTGATCAATAAGTCTCTAAATTCTTATTTTAAAAATCATCCCCATTCTTATGTATATTTCTAGAGTTAATTCTAAGGGGCGAGCTTTACCTACCAATTTTAACAAATAAGCTTAAAATTGGATTCATTTTCTAAGTGTTAGTATTTGTTAAATTAAATCATAGAATATTTAAGTAATTTTATCTATTGTTGGCTACAATGATACATACTGTTCGTGACATCGAGATGTAGACCTTCACATACGAAATAGTGCGCAAATAGCCAGAAAATTTGCCATTCTTCGGATTTAAGTAAATGATTGCATTCGAATAATATTCGAATACAGTTGTGCACAACGCGATAATCGGCCGAACACCCGGCGTACGGTAAGGTCTTGTCTGTTGTATTCTGTGTACCTAATATCTTCTTAAGTGATATTTCTACCAATCCCCAGGTGACGAGCACTGTAGTGGAGGTGAATGGCGATAGCTCAGGTCACTCCAGTCCTACCGCAGAGGGACAGCACACCTATATTACTGTAGCCAGCGAGTCGCTCGGTAACTATGGAACAATATTACTCTATTATTACTTTTATTTATTCTGTAAGAGAATGTGTAGAACTAATTATTATATAACAACATTATTTTGTTGATCATGGGAATGTTCACATTTACGTTAAAGGTTTAAAAACGGCCAGGTTTCAAATTTTAATCACCAACATATTATTATTCCTATTTCTTAATTTTAGCTGTTCAAAATGTTATGGTTCCTCGTTACATTACAATCGAGAAAATATCTCCAATGTCAACACTTGACTATATCTGAACAGGCTACTTAAACATAAATTTCCTATTTAATCTATTGAGTCTCAACGCATACCGGCGACCAGACATATACAGACTAGATTTTTAATTATGTCTGGTATTCTAAGACTTGACAGATTAGGACACAAGGTATAACAGAATGTCCGCACAATTATATTAATAACATATTCAGCATCCTACTGAGTATCGTAGCCATACAAATTTGTGTTGTGTTCCTGCGGTGATAAAGTTAATCGAGGTTTGAAGGAGGCTCTATGCAGTTTGTAGAGGATCTGTATCGTGCTAGACTTCTTGGTACCTCTGAGTATTTTTGACATAATAAGCCCATAAAACAATATATGAAAACGACATTATGCTCGCTTGTTTTCATAATAGATTCTATCATTAGTAAATTAAGCCGAGTTCTCTATCAGAGATGATCTTAAAATGTCAGTTTAATCTTACCTGTAAGTTATGTTACACCGGTTTTACGCTATGGACTCTCAATTTACATCATATGTGAACATTCCTTAAGCTAACTTAAGCACACAAGTTTATAATATAATTTACCACTCGGTTAGTCTTACACGTGTTTGGGTATGGCCGACTGGTTTCAAGCTCAACTGGGATTCTTACCCTCTAACACTGGACTTTTAGATGAAGTCTGACTGTTGGAAGTGGATCTAATAGTAATCTTGTAATTTATGATTTTTATGCCTATGTACTGCCCTACACGCTCAATAAATATGGTGGTCGATTAAATCATCTTGAAAATAGCATTTGCCTTCGAAACTTTTCGGAGAAACTCAAACACATAGACATCTAACCGTTTCTTAGAATAATTATGAATACCACTGATAAACAATGTTTTGATATTTTGTGTATGAATGTCATAGATATTTTATTTCGTATATAGTTCACATTAGCACAAATAGATGTCGTTCGTGTGTTGTTTAGTTAAGCATGTTTATTTTTTGCACATTTATGTTGGCACATGTTTTATTTATTTTATGTATTTATGTGGTGTGCCGACGTGTAGTACCAGACACTTGGAGCCATGCCGTCACTCCACAAGTCAAACTTGAAGAGCTAAGTGATGAAGAAAGCAAGTTACTTTTATATTTTTTTTGCTTTTCTAACAGCATGCTTATATAGTTTCTGTGGGATCTTATGTTTCCGGACGGTGGCGGTGCTTCAACTATCTGTTCTACTGACTCGAAGATTAAAAAGCTGTAGTATTAATGGGTTCTGAAATGCTTGTCATGAGGTTTGGCGCCTAACTTTACATCTCAGATCATATTTTGTATTAACACATGTTATGAAACTACTAACTAGATATGTTACATAAAACTATAAACGATTGTGTTTATACATTAAACATATTTAAAATAAACTAAATTAGATTAACTAATTAAAGGTACTAGCGGTCGCCTAGTTGTCAAAATTCGACCAAAATTCCTAAGCTTGTTACTTTGTTTTCTTTTTTTCTTTATTACATATAAATAAGGTATAGGTAACCATAGTTACAAAGAATTGAACGACGTCAGAGGAACAATGCCGAAATACTACGAACGCGATTCGACTGCGTGTGTCATGCATGAATGTGTGCGTGTAGTGTTTTCCATTAATTTAATGTATTTCTAATGTATATTTTATAAAAAAATTAGGATTCGATCCTCCTTTACCATATACCTAAACTTTAACTGTGCCAAATTTCATATTCTCCGCCCGCGCAATTTTCGTAAAAAGGGGTACAAAGATTCTTTATGTATGTTTGTTTTTCAAGCTTTACACAATCAGTGGTGAACGAATTTGATATGGTTTACATGTTTGGTAGATATATATATATATAATCTAAAAATCTATGCCACATTTTATTCAATTCAGTTCAGTAGAACTGGAGTTATGGTGTGTAGTATCACACCTGTATAATAATCTTTGCAGGTACCTAAATCATAGTCCTCGCGGAGGCAGTACCTGGGATAATCTAATTTTAATACCTATAGGTAAAATCGGTCACGACTGACTAAAGAGAGAATGGGTAATAATCTAAACAAAACTTTACACAAATAAGGCAATTCTTTGCTTTTTTTGTGTAATGTTTTGTAATACAAAAGTGTTTTAACGATGATATAAATCTTTTTTCTACAAAATCGACATATTATTATTTTAGTTAGTGCCGATCGATAAACTAACCATCAGTGAACGTCAATGTATCAAAATGTTAAAAGGATATAAAGTAAATTGTCGAATTGTTTATTATATGTGACGAGTTTTATGCCTACGACCATGGCTGCCGAGTTATAAAGTGTTTTCACGGGATGGAATATTGAATAATTTTACCGTTTTTATACCGATAAGAAGGCATTTGGACTGGCAATATGCCCAAGTAAAATAAAATGATTAGTTCGATTATGACTAAACTCATAAAACGCCAGCTCCCAACCAACATTACTTGGGCAGCGCCATCTGTTGCTGAGGGGTGAACTAAAACTATTATCACACGATATTGACTTACGTGTCTTATTTATAAATGAAAGAAATGGTATATCTGTGTGTCTAGTTTAATCTAAATTTACTTAACGGATAGCTCGTGAATGAGAAACAAAAGTCCAAACATTATCTCATATTTATTTATTTAAACGTATTTAACACTTATACAAAATTTTTTCGTAGCCTGCAGTGACGTGTTAACCATCTCAATTTTCCTTAAACTTGACATGAAGATGTATCCTAATTTTTGGTGGTTTAGGCAATACGAAAGGTACGATGACATATTCAAGATAGTAGGCATAATAGGATCATTAAATAAAGTTAAATTGAAAAATAATATAGAGATTATTTTTCTGAATATGTAATCTTTAATTTACCCAAAAAGCAGAAAGGCAGATCACAAAAATGAATTAACAAATTATCAAACGTAACTGCTGCGATTGGTTGACGAAAAGCTAATCAAATAAATTGACATGAGTTTGTTAAGCTTTTTTAAAATCGGGTGTGAAGTGATAATTTCTATATCGCTTAGATGTAGAAAACGTACACTGAATGACCTGTGTAGTAAGTTTTTAAAGCAGACCATTAATTACAATCACATGATTATTATGGCTTAAGATAATTAAAACATTCTTGAAATTAAATTAGCGTTTATATAAAATATTTAAAGTAAAATAATACAATTAACTGAATGTTACATAGATCGTAGATGAATAGTTTTGTTATATAATTACATAAACGGAAGAAAATGTAATTTCGGATTACTATTTAAGAATTATTACTTCTTTAAGGGATATGCCCCGCATACATCTTATACTTTGTATTAGATACATATAAAATAGAAACTTCATTTTCCTAGTTTTATATTTTCGGATATCTGTAACAAAAACATGAGTCAAAATTCATCATTTCTCACAAATGTCACTAATACCCCTTCGTTTCCACTTGACTAGTTAAAGAGGACCATTACACAGAAACCTTTGATGGACAGCAAACAATGTGATTATCTATCACCCTCTGACGTCATAATATCTGATTATCTGTACCTGTCAGCATTGTGCCGTATTAAATGCACCCTATTTGGGCACTTTTAATATTAACATGGATTTTGATTCGAAATTGAACTTTATTGCTTTAGTGTTAAGTCCTTGTTATTGGGTAGACAAAAGGTGAAATTAGGGTTCTGCATAAAATAAAATAAAGCTGCGGGTGCGCATAATTCTGTTTTAGAGAACTTTTTAAGTACTATATTTGATAAGAACAATCTTTGAAATAAAGGTGACTGTGTTCTGGATTGTATATTGTATAAAATGTTATCCTAAATACCGCGATAATGATTCGTTGTAGTTATACCGAAAATGTAAGTATTTAGCTGTCTTAAGTAAGCAATCTTATCTCAAATATATATTTCGGAAGGAGTATAGAACTATTAATAACTTAGTCAACATTACCTGTTTTAAAAAGATTATAGAAGAATTTACTGTCTGTTATAAAATTTCTGGTTTAAAATGATTCTAACAAATTTTAATAAGACGTGAAATATGAGAACCATTCCTCATATTTCATGTTCTCGTGTTACTAATGAACGTCTAAATTAATTGCGTTTCCAATTTATTTTCACGTATAATTTACAATGTCTGCCGTGCACCCTACTGTAAGTTGTAATAAAGCATAATTGGCACGCCCCTGAGGATTATCTACCTGAGCGATCATTATCAATGGGTGCACATGCACTGCGGGATCATCCCTATTATCTCCGTAGTCCGCGCACCTGCTTGGTTACCTTTGACATGACGCGCGCCGTCGCGACGCGGCCCTTCACTACACAACACGTATACATCGGGTGTTTCGCTGGTATATCATTTTTATATTCATATACTAGGTACATATCTGCTCGGATGCTTTGAAGAGGGCTTATACCCAGTTTTATTGTATTTTATTGCTTCCTATTGGAAAGGATTTTTGTAGGTCTTTTTTAGGTTGTGTGCTCATACAGAACGTGTTTTATGAAATCGTATTGGCAGCTTAAAAGATTTTTCGGTAGGTACTTATATAATTCAAAAATCAGTTACCTTAAATTTCATTTTCTGTCATGTTCATGGACACTTTCATTTTTTATTTTCTTATTCTTCTTTGATTATTATATTTTTGTTCTGTAATAGTTTCACAGAGTTAAAAATATATACCATGGTTTTAATTTTTGAAGGCATTTCATAGCATCCATGTTACACAAAGACTCAGAAGCAGTGCTTTTAAAATTATATATAATATTACTTCAGTGCTTTTAATAAAATTTGTAGTACCTTGTGTCTAATCGTTCATTATAAATAGTTAAATATTGATTTTATATAATAATATAAACCGTTCGTAATACATCCAATATAGCATAATATGGAAGTACTGAACTATATAGAAGTTATTACTCCGACACGAGTTGTTCAATAGTGAACCTAAACTGAAACCTATCAAGGTACTCAAACTTCTCTCAAGCTACTCTTTGTAGATAGTTCTATGTACGGTTACATAGAAAATACTATACTTTTATAAACTGTTTTCATTGCATAGTCCTTTGTATACATTCCTTAATACATAAAAATATACAATGCGTATGCTACACCAGAGAAAGACCTTCTATAAAAAGCAATGCAGTTAAATAAACAGTATTGACTGTTTATACAACTGGAATCTTTTAAGATAATGAATCGTTCAACAGACACATACACATAGATCTGGTATCAACATTCACCGTACGTACAATGTTTATACCAAACTACAATAGGTACACTATATAATAAAAGCGAAAAGTTCAATTATATCACTTACGTCTATATTACAGCGTTTAACTCAGGTGGGGTGAGGTGCGTCGAGAACAAGATAGAAATATATGTAAGAATGAGACGGGTGACAGTAAGATTGGTAATCGGGATGTTGTTCTGGGAAGTGTAGGTCCAGAGGCGAGTTGCCTGGGAGATCTCTAGCGGCATGGAGGTGCCCCGGTACCGCTCCTACTACCCCTGTGAGTGCCACTTGTATACTGGTGGAGCATTTGTGTGGCTGATGTTCGAGCGAGGCGGACCGTTCACGCGCTTGATTCGCTACTAACCTTGTGATTCCATTTCTTATTCATTTGCACCGCTCTCTAAAGTTAACATTTAAAATTAGTTTCTTTGTGTCGCGAATCTTTAATCTAACTACCATTAACATTTCTTGGTGCTAGTTCTAATTCTAACTCAAGTTGTCGTGGACATAGGCTCATATATTTTGATTGTTTTTGTTCTAACGGGATCTGTTTTTGTTCTTCAGGCGAGGGTGGCAACGGCGTCAACTACCATGTGCAGTATGTCACTGAACCTCAGGAAATTTACACACAAGGTCATCAGACCCATATGTAAGTAATTAGTTTTAATATAATTAACATTTAGTTTATATTCTTAGTATTTTTTGAGATTCATGAGTTCTGGAATTATTTAAATTTTAGTTGCAATTGGCATTTCAATATTTACAAAAGTATAATTGCTATTAAGTTTTAATTTAAGGTTTAATGACATTTTTCAGTTTTGATACAATGGCCACATCGTTTGTCGATGATACTACAATATTATGAAAACCGTATCATATATAAAAAGAAAAATACACCGATGGATTTTTTCCGGCAGAAATTAGTAATTAATCTAATCCAGAAACTTTTGTAAAGTCAGTAATGCGGGAGTCAGCTTATTCTTATTTGAAAGTAAAATGAATGAAAATGTTTGGTATTTGAAGCGTAAATATTTAATAGATGAGAACATCTTTACCCGACTAATTTGCAATTTTATAAGAAGTATTGGCAATAAATATATTAAAAAATATTGTGTTAATATGATGGTATTGTTTGTTTGTCCAGGGAGACTCTCCGCTCATACCCGGTGTACGGAGTGACGACCGTCGCCAACGGCGGCGCCGCGGAGGGCGCGGCGGGCGACGGCGCCTGGGGCGGCGCCTCCTCCGCCGAGTACACGGCTTATGGCGTTGTTGTGAGTACACTTTACTTAATATTTATAATCATTTTATTTATTTCTCTCTTCACAAAGGTTCACAACAATAAGCATAAAACAAAAAAAAACAGCTTTTGTGAGAGACTGGAGTCCATACTAGGGCAACCCTGTGTTACTGATCACCAGGCCCTCTATAATGTAATGTAAAATTAATGTAGTCATTGCAGTGTTTATAAAATATAATGCACTAGAAGATAAATACATAACATTATTATAACATCTTATACAAATAACTTTAACAACTTTTCCATTTTTTAAAAACGATTTCTCGTTGTTTTGGTTGTAAATACTGCTAGTATTCGTGTTAACCTCCAGCTAAGTTAATGCGCTTGTGTTGGGGTTAAGTTCATGTCAGTATTGCAATGAGTGGTTGGTATCTAATCCATGATGTCTTCATCGCGAATCCAATGCCCTATCCATTGCTTTTTCATTGTATTATCAAATTATCTTTATCAAATGCGTATAGGCTTCTCCCAAGGTTTATCACACAGACCGATCTTGAGCCGCCCACTTCCAACCACATTTTTTTTTTTTTTTTTTTTTTTTACGTGGGGGAATGCTATGATGCATATCCCTCCGCGGGGGCGGGTGGAGGGATTATGTCGGACTCGCCGGGGTAAAAGAAAGATGGAATAATAGTAAAGTACCTCTCGGAATACCGACTAAACCTACCACGGTGTTCCTCGACAAAACCACTATCGACGGGGCCGCGCGAATCACTTTCGCATGCGGTCGCGACCCCGCCGAGGTTACGGCCCGCCGTGTGAAACGGCAGGCCACTACCCGAAGAGACCTACCCAAAGGACTCACGCTCAAAAATTCCCTACCCACTTCCAACCACATCCCGTGACCATTAACAAGTCGTCGGTCCACCTTGTTCACCAGCTCACCTCTGCTGCTTCTGTCTTAGTACGTACCTAAATTATTGTTATTTTTTTTTTTTTTTTTGTAGGCTTCAGTAGCAGGCGACCTATCCGCTTACGACTAATAAGACGCTCATGAACATGGTCCTGTTTTATTACTTCCTTATATGGAACCTTAAAAGTAGGAGATGTTTAAGGAAATAAGGAATAACAGATGTGCTACTTCTACCCTCCCGTTGGATATCAAATTTGTTTGACACTTGAAATAGGTAGAACTTTGGTACCCACTTCTTTGGTACCAGACTTACGGGCAGACTCAATTAATACAGTAATACAGGACTTAGCCACCAATCATAAAGTGAGTGCAAGGAGTAGCATATCGACAGCCATAGAATGTGCGGTATTGATAGCTCGAGAAAGCGAGGTTGCATACTCATCCAAGTCACCGAAATTGCAGCCATTAACATTTGGATAACCATCTAGCCACTTTAATTAGGTGATATTATAAAGTATATTTGAAAACAGAAGAGACAATATTAATGTCTTGAGCTGCAGCGGCCCACCAGCGACCAGACACAATTGCATTCTAATTATTTTTGGATTGCCGGCAATTGACAGATTACGGTTCTAAATTTAGTAAGTTGTTGTCCTGTTGCTATGCAGATGTTTGTATCGGCGTGGGTAGCCAACGGATCGTGTTGCTAACGACGAGACTTTTGCCCCGACGGAATTCTATTTGTCAGTTTGTTGCTGTTTAAACCACCTATTTATAACCTTCCAGACACATATCATCATGTCCTTTACAGATGACTACTTACTTAATCCATGAAGTTGATATCAATATAATGACACCTGAACCTCCTCAGGAGGAGGCATACTCAAAAAGTATCTAAAACGTCGAAATATGCGTAATGAAATGCGTAAGAAAATTGCTTGATGAAATAAATCTGTTAATCATTTTTACAGTAGATAATCTCTAAAGAGTTTGAACACAATGACACAAGTGGTGTGAATCTGTCCACACATTTGATATAGTCATCAGGATTCTGTAATTGCTTTAGTCATTTTATATACATTTTAGAACTTTATATTTAAATGAAAATTGTTTACTTTTATTCTCGATTGTGCGTCTTTGTTATTATTAAATAAATGTCATAAATTTTTTGGTACTAAGTACCACTTAATACGCTGAAATTAGATGTAAGCGTATAAAATTAAACTAATCTGTATTTTTTATATGCCGATCGCCTTAAATAACGTCAAGTTTTTGTAGTTTGATTTAACAACAGCGTCAGCTCCTGTAATTGTTTTAAATCACAGTAGGTAATACGGTTATCAAAACAAAAAGATATTTCTGAGCGTGGATGGCTATTAGCCATAAAATATAAGGATCCACAAAATACTCCCAGGAGTTGCGGGCCGTTTATGATGCAAATTAGAATCATCGGTGCTATTTTCGTAGCTAAACATCTAAACTTGATTTTGAAAAAGCAATCTTAGATGCAATTTTATTTTCAAGGCATCTCCCACCTTGTATCTCTAACTCTGTTTCGCGGTCGACTTTACAAACATACAATTAACGGACACAAATTACACCCAGACTTTATCCCACACGGGATAACGATTTTTTTGACCCACATAAATAATTATTCCGTGTTTTCGAGGATTCAAACCCACAACAATAACTTAGCGCAAAGGTAGCTGTGAGGTGCCCGCTTGTGCAGTCGATTGCACCTATTGATAGTGATGCTAATAAGGCAGCTACTCTGTAGAAGATTGCAGCAACAGTGTTGTGAGTGTTGTTTCTGCGATGAGTAGGGACTAGGCTCCTCGAAGAGACAATTTGATGTTAACACGGAGTAGCAGCGTAGCAGTAGCATGGAGAACCATGTGTTTTTGGTTGCGCTGGCAGCACTATAAACTTATTTATATAGGTACCCTTTGTGTTGTAGGCGTCCATAGGTTGCGATATCAAGACGGGCCTATACCGAGTTAAGAAACAAACATATCCATGGTTGTTTCTTAAAACCCGGTATAGTAAAATAAAATGCACGTCTAGAATCCCTTTATTGAGAAGTTTTAATGCATCACTTAACTATCTTTCTCATTCCTTTTCCTTCATGGAATGCTTAATACAGTCAAAAATGTGAAAAAGTCACCATGCTAATCGCCAATTATCAAGCAGACTATGCGCATATTTGCTATTCTTATTGTACATATATACAAATAGCCCGTGATCCTTGTCCGTTACCGTCAGATCGACTGGAAAACGCACACATTGTTTGGTCATGCCATCGACCGCTCCAGATTATGCATGAGCCACTCCTATATTTCTATCTCCTCTCAATATATGCTTGCTTCTGTATGTTCTCTTCAAAGGTCAAAAGTCCATTCAACACTGTTACGGACAAACTTTAATTGTTTCTTGCAATGCCTAATAATGACCAAGTCTGCTTAGAACTACTGTTGAAACACAACAGCAATGGAGAAAGGGCCCCGGCCTTGCTCAGTATGACTGTGGTGAGCTGGAGCACACGATGGCACATTTGGTTGGTATTGTTGCCCCAGCACTTGCACAATATCAGAGCTTTGTGCGGCCACTCCTCTTATGAGTGGCCGAATATTATGCAAATATAATATATAGTCCAAAGTAGAACCATTGACACGAAGAGAATGGATAAAGAATTTTGAAAATCGTGCAAACAATAAAGCCGTCGTCTCTTTCGGATGTACAGCGTAATCATACTATTCATACGGCCCTTTAAGATATGCAGTTGCCAGCAACATCACTTTCGCACTCATTGCAGTAGGAATACCTATCGAGCAGTTTTTCAGCAGTGGTTCACCTTAAAGATGATTTATTGCCGTTACTGTTCACGTAGGTCTTCGTTTAGATAAAATTATTGAACTACAAATGACTTTCAGTGATCTTTTTTAGTTAAGAAAGATAATACCAGTCGTGTCACTTATGACACGGCACCCTTGTATCGTTTATAAAATGAAACTACTATACTTCCAAAAATAATTTAAAATATAGCAATATTGAAAATACATGATAAAAATGCAATACTTTTCCAATTCATGGCAAACTAGGCGTTTGCCGAGAAATATTTTTAGGTCTAAGATGTATTTTAAATATTGACCACGACTAAATTATTATTAATTATTGTACCTATTATTTAAATAAATATTATTATTATTAATATGATAATAGAAATGATTCGTAAAAATGAATAAATACCAAGAATCATATAAATTATTCAATTTAGTAAGCATTTTTTGGGGAAAAAACTTTTTTTTAATTATTTTGCTCGTCAAAATAACTATACTCCACCTGATGGTAAGCAGTCGTGTGGTCTAAGAGCAGTGGCCTCCACACTGTCCTCATAGCAGCCGAGGCGATGTTGGGGTCTCTACTTTGACGGCGTGAGAAGGTGCTTTTTCACGCCCCGTTTAAAGGACCCAGGATTGAAGGAAAAAGGAACTTGTTGGTACGCACTCTAGTCGACTCCACCGTGTAAGGATGGCATCTGAGCCCAGCACGCGTTGTTCTGGATAGGAATGGGGAAGGCGGGATAAGGTGAATTAACTCTTTAGAGCACTCCCCGTGGTATATTCTGTAGAAACATACCAATCAGGCAATGTCCCTACGAAGTTGCAGAGGTTCCAGTGAACTCGTGACCTCTGGATATCCGATATCCGATCCGCTGGACATCCGCTCTTAAGTATGCCCTCTTGCAGATCTTTGTGGCTTGGTTGAACGCTGCTTTCAGGTGATCCACGTTAGAGTCGTGGAGAGCGCGAGCACTGGTCAAAGCGCGGTACGCTGTCTATTTGCGTTCAACAGTATCAGCGCATTCACGACCGAACCAGGGCCTTTTCCTGCCTTCGCTCGTGACATCACTGTATGGAATATAATATTCCATACCCAGAATTATTTCACCAGTAACAGTAGTACCGCTCTCTGATAGATCCCTGTTCTCAAAGCAGCGTTGAGCCCAAGGGTTGCGAAGTACTCCAGCATTCCATCCCAGTCTGCTGACGAGTAGGTGCCACAGTCGTCGTCTTGCCTCCGTGGGTCGTGGGGACGTAACTACAACAGCTTTTTGTTTTAAAATATTTAATTCAATCAATGCCCGTAATTTAAATTTTCGCTTGACGAAAAAAGACGCTTATCAGTTATCAGCTTCATTATAGAAATATTATAATGAAGCTGATAAGCGTCTTTTCTCTCAAGTTTTGTATTACGATATTCTTCATATGCTTGAAGCGACGATTGTTGTTAATGCCCGACATGTTGGTGCAGGTGGCAGGCGACGAGGCCGAGGCCCCGGCCTCGCCCGCCACGCCGGCGGGCGCGCCTGCGCCGCCGCGCATGCCGCCCGCCACCGTGCAGTGGCTGCTCGACAACTACGAGACTGCCGAAGGTGACGTATCATGTAACTATACATACATTTACATTACTTTATACATACGCCGCCCGCCACCGTGCAGTGGCTGCTCGACAACTACGAGACTGCCGAAGGTGACGTATCATGTAACTATACATACATTTACATTACTTTATACATACGCCGCCCGCCACCGTGCAGTGGCTGCTCGACAACTACGAGACTGCCGAAGGTGACGTATCATGTAACTATACATACATTTACATTACTTTATACATACGCCGCCCGCCACCGTGCAGTGGCTGCTCGACAACTACGAGACTGCCGAAGGTGACGTATCATGTAACTATACATACATTTACATTACTTTATACATACGCCGCCCGCCACCGTGCAGTGGCTGCTCGACAACTACGAGACTGCCGAAGGTGACGTATCATGTAACTATACATACATTTACATTACTTTATACATACGCCGCCCGCCACCGTGCAGTGGCTGCTCGACAACTACGAGACTGCCGAAGGTGACGTATCATGTAACTATACATACATTTACATTACTTTATACATACGCCGCCCGCCACCGTGCAGTGGCTGCTCGACAACTACGAGACTGCCGAAGGTGACGTATCATGTAACTATACATACATTTACATTACTTTATACATACGCCGCCCGCCACCGTGCAGTGGCTGCTCGACAACTACGAGACTGCCGAAGGTGACGTATCATGTAACTATACATACATTTACATTACTTTATACATACGCCGCCCGCCACCGTGCAGTGGCTGCTCGACAACTACGAGACTGCCGAAGGTGACGTATCATGTAACTATACATACATTTACATTACTTTATACATACGCCGCCCGCCACCGTGCAGTGGCTGCTCGACAACTACGAGACTGCCGAAGGTGACGTATCATGTAACTATACATACATTTACATTACTTTATACATACGCCGCCCGCCACCGTGCAGTGGCTGCTCGACAACTACGAGACTGCCGAAGGTGACGTATCATGTAACTATACATACATTTACATTACTTTATACATACGCCGCCCGCCACCGTGCAGTGGCTGCTCGACAACTACGAGACTGCTGAAGGTGACGTATCATGTAACTATACATACATTTACATTACTTTATACATACGCCGCCCGCCACCGTGCAGTGGCTGCTCGACAACTACGAGACTGCCGAAGGTGACGTATCATGTAACTATACATACATTTACATTACTTTATACATACGCCGCCCGCCACCGTGCAGTGGCTGCTCGACAACTACGAGACTGCCGAAGGTGACGTATCATGTAACTATACATACATTTACATTACTTTATACATACGCCGCCCGCCACCGTGCAGTGGCTGCTCGACAACTACGAGACTGCCGAAGGTGACGTATCATGTAACTATACATACATTTACATTACTTTATACATACGCCGCCCGCCACCGTGCAGTGGCTGCTCGACAACTACGAGACTGCCGAAGGTGACGTATCATGTAACTATACATACATTTACATTACTTTATACATACGCCGCCCGCCACCGTGCAGTGGCTGCTCGACAACTACGAGACTGCCGAAGGTGACGTATCATGTAACTATACATACATTTACATTACTTTATACATACGCCGCCCGCCACCGTGCAGTGGCTGCTCGACAACTACGAGACTGCCGAAGGTGACGTATCATGTAACTATACATACATTTACATTACTTTATACATACGCCGCCCGCCACCGTGCAGTGGCTGCTCGACAACTACGAGACTGCCGAAGGTGACGTATCATGTAACTATACATACATTTACATTACTTTATACATACGCCGCCCGCCACCGTGCAGTGGCTGCTCGACAACTACGAGACTGCCGAAGGTGACGTATCATGTAACTATACATACATTTACATTACTTTATACATACGCCGCCCGCCACCGTGCAGTGGCTGCTCGACAACTACGAGACTGCCGAAGGTGACGTATCATGTAACTATACATACATTTACATTACTTTATACATACGCCGCCCGCCACCGAGCAGTGGCTGCTCGACAACTACGAGACTGCCGAAGGTGACGTATCATGTAACTATACATACATTTACATTACTTTATACATACGCCGCCCGCCACCGTGCAGTGGCTGCTCGACAACTACGAGACTGCCGAAGGTGACGTATCATGTAACTATACATACATTTACATTACTTTATACATACGCCGCCCGCCACCGTGCAGTGGCTGCTCGACAACTACGAGACTGCCGAAGGTGACGTATCATGTAACTATACATACATTTACATTACTTTATACATACGCCGCCCGCCACCGTGCAGTGGCTGCTCGACAACTACGAGACTGCCGAAGGTGACGTATTATGGAACTATACATACATTTACATTACTTTATACATACGCCGCCCGCCACCGTGCAGTGGCTGCTCGACAACTACGAGACTGCCGAAGGTGACGTATCATGTAACTATACATACATTTACATTACTTTATACATACGCCGCCCGCCACCGTGCAGTGGCTGCTCGACAACTACGAGACTGCCGAAGGTGACGTATTATGGAACTATATATATATACACACTAGGTTTTGCCTGCGACTCCGTATGCGTAAAATTTGGAAGTAGATCATTTATGAATACTTGACTTTTAGACGGCATATCAAATTGAAACATGTTCTAGATTTTAAGTTATACCTCAGCAATACAACTGTAAATACCGCATTCAATTTCGTACTGTAGTTTTTTCGTGATGCGCGTGCAAACATACAGACAAAATTCATAAAAATATTGTTTTGGCTTCTATATCTAAAAACTACACAAATCTTTTTTCTTAAATATCGCCTATGTATTACTTTATATATACGCCGTGGCCACGCCTATTATAAGGGCTCAAACGCTCTTTGTTGTTCGAATTGTCTATAGAATAGGTCTGTATGTTTGCCAATGCACTTGTATAAGTAAAAAGACATCAAATCAAGCAATTACATTTTCTCTTTATTTATTTTCTACGATCTCGTACGGTTATTATTGTCGAAGCGATCTCCGTGTGTGAACAACGCGCGCACACATACATAACACATACCGTGCCGCACCGCCGCCGCGCCGCGCTCCTCACTCTCGCTCCCATCACTGACCGTAATACACGTAATATCAGCATCGTATACCTATCTACCTAGTTAGTATATATATGTATGTAGTACTTACCAATAAACGGCATCAAAGAAGAACGAGCGTCTATTCAATCAAACAAACCCAAATACACCACCTCCGATAACGTCTCGCCGCAACAATTATAACAACCAGAAATGAACATACATTCGCAAAAATAAACATCTAAGCATAACGTTCAAAAAACAACGGACACTAATTGGGATTTCTATATTTGGAATAGTAATCCAAGCAATCCTTATATAATATTTAGTGATATTCGTTAACTGAAAACAACATGTCTCAGATTACATAAAAATTCTGTCGAAATAAAAAAGGATTTGGATATGATGAACGAATAACTTTTGTTTCTTTGAGTTCATTGTTAAAACTTTATGAATTAAGTCTAATTCCAACCAAGAAACACGCGCAATAAAATTTTCTTTCGGAACAAACTTTTATTACGAGTAAGAAGCTTTAATAAATGAAATTAAAGAAATATATTGAACGATTTGGTCGTGTTATCCTTTAGTATCAAATCAAATATTGAAGTGTTATGTAATGTCAAAATAACAGTTTTTTACTAAATGCACATGAAAGTAAATACGGTACATAAATAAATAAAAACAATTATTAAAATTTATGTCTGTCTGCTTGTTCCAACTTTGAAACGGCTGGATCAATTTCAACGAGCTTTTCACTGGCAGATAGCTGTTGTTATAAGGAGTAACTAAGGCTACTTTTTATTTAACAAAAACTAGGGTACCGCGATAAAATAAAATTCGACGTGGACGAAGTCGCGGGTAACAGCTAGTGTTCAAATAAATCATTACTTTAATAAGTTTAAGGTCAAGTCTGTCTCTGGGTATGCTTTTTCAGGTAACATATACCACCAAACATGGAACTTTAAAGACTTCATATATGCATCTAAATATAGTTTTTTGTTGTGTTTTAAATATAGTTTACCTTTCTGGAACTAGTCATTTGACATAAAATGCCAACATGCCATCTGAATTATAAATATAGTATTATCTCATATTAAAAATTGTACACTGTCGTTCTCTATCTTGTAAATGTTATGTGTGAGTTTGTTCTTCCCAGTGTGGACACTTTTTCGAGCGATCTAAATACACAGTGAGAGTACATCTATTTAAATCTTTCAGATAAAGTATTATACATACGTAAAAAGTTCCACGCTTGTTTGAGATACACGAAGGCGTGGGCCTAGTGCCTACTTTACGTAACACTTTTTTTGTTAGCTGCTTAGGTTTTTCTGTTAAGAAACTTTCAATCACGGAGTCTGAAACTGTACTCGGTTGACGTCAATAAGCTTGCTCCTTAAAAGGTGGGACTCTAAAACATAGTTGGCGTCGCTGCTTCGGGGATTGAGGCGAAGCTATGGATGCATATTTCTTCCATATAGCATCCATTATCTTCTTATGTTTATCATATTTGTATGTTAACTTTTGTTTTTGTCTTAGTATACTACAACCAAATTATGATATTCGAAGACAGCGAGCATATTGTGCTCTAATATGTACATAGAATTCCTGGAATATTGAGGTATGGTTTGTTCTTACGCAATTCTCAGTCTTAGCATGGAGTCTGGGTATACATACAGATGAAAAGGGGGTTCTCCTCCATTACCTTGGACCTGCAAACGAAAATTGGCATAAAGTATAGCATACGTCTGCCTTACTCTTTCAAGGATATACTTCTGTGAGTCTCTGCATTCAGGTACACATTTAAATTTGATTTTTAACATGTGTACCGTCGATAGAAGGAGACGTTTAGCAGATATCTTGAGTTTAACAAGAAGATTCTCAGCAAACATTGTTGTGACAGGTGTATCTCTGCCGCGCTCGACACTGTACGCGCACTACCTCCGGCACTGCGCCACGCACCGCCTGGAGCCCGTCAACGCCGCCTCCTTCGGCAAGCTCATCCGCTCCGTGTTCGTCGGGTTGAGGACACGGCGCCTCGGCACCCGGGGGAACTCCAAGTACCACTACTACGGGATTCGGGCCAAGCCCGGCATAGACCAGGACCACGGTGACGTGAGGGATGAGGCCCCAGACCAGCATGATGTTGATGACAAGACGGATGTGATGGACCATCAGGTAATTATACTTAGTAGCTGGCACCGCAGTGGTTGTTCTGCCTATCCCGGTATGTGGTGCATGACCTTGCCACTTGTTTACCCAAATAATAATAATAATAATTTCTCTTTATTATTGTTATTATCAGGGGTCGGAATAGGTAGAGTTTTTAAGTACCAAATGACGTAAAACTACCGACAAAATCTTAAGATGGATATGCCTTTTAAACCCAGAATTGGGGATTAATGAAAATTGTTTTCTCAAACTTCCGGGATTTATATTATTATCTTATAAAAATCTTTTTCCTCTGTTAAACACAAACTAAGTAGCGTTACACGTAACACGCCGGCAAATGGCGCTTGACGGAATTTTAGTACTCGTTGCCTGGCGGCTTGATAAAGTTTAGTTATTTTCTATTTTATGTGCAAAGTGAGTAGAGAGATGGAAAAATGAAAAGTATATATTTTTTTATTAAACAGTATCTACAACTCAATGAAATGAAATGAAATAACAACAAATCAATTAGAATCTATTTTAACAACTATGTTAGAAACATTGGTGGAAGCTAAAGGTGCATCGTCCACATCATTTACTAAAGAATTAAAATATATTATCATAATATTTCAATGTTTTCTTCTATTAATCGCCTTCAATACGGGTGCACGACCCACTTATATGATGAAAATGATCTTTCAACGTCAACCGATGTAAGCGGAGCAAATTTAAGCCATGTTTCTTGGCTTGTTTCGCTAATATTTCTAACGACATCTAAGTCTGGATTTCGATTTATAATTTGTTCAAGTTTTGTTTGTAGTGCATCATTTCCCGTCCAATTAATGACTGCTCTCACTTCGTTAAAAACTTATAAAGCTTCCGTAATAGACAGCTTTTGCTTTTGCAAGTTTGCCAGGGCTAATTTAATGATTTTAAAGTTTTCCTCTATATAAATCAATTGTGTTTGAAAATCTTCATTGTTCATTGCATTTTTTGCTTTTCTAATACTAAGTGCATCCTGGTTGTTTAACATAAGAAATACGTCTTGTATTTTGTCAAAATATTTAGCATAGTAAAACGATGCCTTTAGCCAGGTGACCCCATCTTGTAATAACAGGCTGTGGAGGCAAAGGTAAATCTGGGTATTTTTCTTTCAAAGTGTTTACTCTACTTGGAGACTTAAGAAATGTTTTTTTTTTACATTCGATATTAACGTATCAACATTCTTGTATTGAACTCTTATTTATTCAGCGAGGCGGTGCAATCACCGCCTCGCTGAGCATGAGCTAAACATGTAATGTGAACAAGTCATGGAAATTTACTTTTTAAAATACGCCCAGCTAACAACATGTATGCTACACTATCTATCTGTACACATCATTTACTCTAGATTCAAAAGAATTACCTTTCTATAACAAATAGAGAAATTGTATTGCCATTTACTTTTTCTAATACTCTACAAGCTATCAAGTGTGGCTTGTATGGTTTCAAGGGACTTAAAGTCCTGACCATTAAATGCATCATGTATATCTGTTGTCTCGTCTAAGGATACCCACAATCTGGTATTTCCTATTTTGGTATAGATTTCTTGAATTCTGTTTTGGTAATTTTTTTCTAAATTAACTTTTCGCAGTAACGATTCGTCAGGTACGGATCTGCTACTGCATTTGCCTCATAAATATTTTGCAAAAATCTTTTTGAATGTGGTGTTATTGACCTGAGACCAAGGTATGTTACACGAAATTAAAAGTTCAATTAAATCTAAATAGAAGTCTTCCATTGGTGATTTTCGAGTTCCTTTATGTGTAGGTCCATTAACATGCCGGTCTAAATTGCTTTTTTTTGTAGCTTTTACAGAAGTTTCACACTTCGTACAAAATATTGTTCCACTTGCATGGTCGTAGATTAAATCTGAATCGTCTTTGATCCAGTTTTGCACAACGTCTTCCCTCATAGCTGGGTGTTCCATGACAGCACGAATAAAATGGCGGAGTTCCTTGATTGTCGTGCAAATGGAATACCTACGTAAAACACAAAATAATATCTTGAACACAAAGTATTTTAATTTAACAGCAGTTTAAGCGATGTAGCTAGTTCAAAGAGAGAAAACTAGCACTAGACTAGACAGAACTTTTATGTGGAATATATATTTAAATTGAAATTGAATATGTAATCGAGATTATAAAATTATTAAAACTTACCTTATCTGTAAAAAAATTTTTAAAAAATGTTCCAACAATACCGTCTGAAAAGCAACGTTTCAACATGTGCAGCCTTCAAATTGTACAAGCCTTCTCTTTGTGCTTAGCGGTAAGTTTCTTTTAAGCTGTGCTAATTGTTCCGATTTCTCTTTAGACCCAAGTATGCTAAAATTTCTTCTTATATTTACTAATATAAATTGAAAATCTGAGAGTAGGTATGTTAAATAAATATTAAGTAAGTATGTTGAATAAAGAAAGAAGTTAAAAGTTTTAGTTAAATAAGTAAGTATTATGCGCTAACTTTGTCTCTCCGATATTGCTATTATTAGTATAACTTCTGCGATTGCAGTTAATAAAATAAATCACACCGTATACCTACAGTCACAATTATTTGAATCCAAATTTAATTTATCCTTTTAAGTTACAAACTCTTTGCCTACGTTTTTAAAGTTATTTTATTTTGCCATGCGTAACAGATGTGTGTATTCAAAATTTTAATATACATATCTGATTATGAGACACTTATATCTCACACCCTTAATATGTAGGAGTACCTTTGTGTCTGTTATACAGATTATCTAACGCAGTCGGTATAAACACGCAGGTATATGACACGGGCTTTATCCCCCTCAGACGTTTAGGGTCGCTGCGTCTGGGGCAGATTCATATATTATATACGGATTCATTATATACGGATCGTCTGTCTGGTAGAGTACCTAGAGTGTACACCTTTGTATCCGGCGTATTGAGAGCTCAGTCCCTTCGCAGTATCCGGGCGCCCCGGCCGTCACCGGCAAACGCTTTGTTAATACGGACATTAATTGAAGCTGCAGTTTTAGCATACCTCAACTTCGCTCAAATGGTACGACTCATTCATTTAAACTTTACAGCGCGCTTTTGTTTCGAATTCTTTTATTTACTTTATGAAGATATGCAACGATGCGCCTTCTACGTTGCTAATGTTAACTTCTAGTTTCCTACATCTAATTATGAGATGCCTATACAAAATTTTTTTTATTAAATCTGAATTTATATTTCGAGTATAGACGATATATGTATATCATTAATAACATGTATTATTCATAAGCTGCATCAGTTATTTTTTGAATATAATTTGTTTCAAGTTGGGTTGTTTAGTGTTCACTCGAACTCGTTGCTTGTATTGGCTGTAATAACATGATGTTTTTGATAATTGATTACCAATCATATTTTGCATAAAGTCAAGTAAAAATTAATGTAATATGTTATCTAATTCTCCATTAAAAATATTCGTGAGATAGTGTGTATAAAATCGAAATGTTACAAATTTTTCTTTATATTTTATTACTAATATATTATGTTACTATCTTTTTTAATTATAATGAGGGTAGATAGATTTTTTTGACGTGCTGATTGCCCAATTATGATGAACAACAACAACTCAGTGATAAGTCAAGAAAATAATTGTGCCTATGTCTAAAATAACTTTAGATTGTTCAATTTAAATTTAATACTCGATTATAGCATAACTTAGATACATTTTGATTATCACCTATATATCTTATCTTATCTTATCTTGTTTGGGGGCCAGTCAGTACAGACCGGCGACACTTCGACCCAGTGGGATCTTTTGTGTCGACTTCCCCAATAACGACTGCCATAGATGTTCATGGCAGCCGGGACCGACGGCTTAACGTGCTCTCCGAGGCACGGAGCAGGCGATAATTGTCAATCAATACGCACATAATTTCGAAAAGAAATATGACTTCCGAAAGTCAGAGGTGCGCGACGTGGGTTCGAACCCGAGACCCTCTGCATTGCAGTCTGTTGGTCTCACCACTGAGCTATCGCTGCTCTATCACCTATATATAATTATATATTGATCGTAAATATTATCTTATTCATAGCCGTAAAAATGATCTCAGATATTTCTCGAGATAAAAAGTAATTATATGTTACTTATTGTTTCTTTAGCAATATCCGTTACAACCATTATATTTTCTTTTATCCATAGGGACGACAAAATCAAACACACATTTGTAGGTAGTATTTTTAAATTTATATCTTAATTATATACTAAAATATTATGTTAAACTTATTAAGTATTTTATTAAGGGATTAAATATAATGACCATCAAAAATACTAATTGCACAGCATAACGAGCACCTCAAATCACTGCATTCCATTAAACCCACCCAAATAGGAGCCCCGCGAGGTAGGGCTCCGTCGACTTAGTTTGATCTCTTTAAATATATTTTGCTGTGCAATTAGTATTTTTTTGCTGTGCAGTTAAATACTACCCTTTTATGAAACTGTAAAATAGTTATATTTTTATGTCATCGTAATAAATCACAAATAAAACCGAAGGACTTGATGAGATTACGTTGTTTAAGCAGCAGAATTTCGCCACAACAGTATCCTACAGCTGTTCTTTCACTGAATATAAACTGAAATACTAAAACAATAGCAAAAATTTCTAATATGTAATCTGTATATACCACAGCCATGTCCGAATGTATTTCTGTTTTTCATAATTTAATTATTATAACGGCTAGCAACCGTAAAAAAATACATAATTCGCTTGGAATTACTATGTTTTTAAATATCTAGCAACCAAATAAAACAAAACTAAAAAAAAATAAAGACACATACATAGCTAAAATCTTTTTCATATTGTTCATTGAAGAGTATTTAATCGGTTCAGTTTTGGAGGAAGTAAATATAGGAATGCGGCCTGTTGTTATCTTTTTTACACATTGATATTTAGTTCGAGCTCATCGCAACAACAATAGATATGTTATCTTACTATAAACATTTTGATGATCATATTTTTCTTATAATCATATTTACAATGAAAGTATTTGGGCAAAACATAAGGGAAACACCACTCATGCGCAGTGTGATGTAGGTACTTCTTGCTAATGTGCCTCGGCAACGCTTGTCTGCGTACTTAAAAGAATCGTTGCATACAATATGATTTTTTGTAGGTACGATGCTATGCGGTTGATATTTGTTACTTATTGGAATGATAAATATCTTTTTAGGGTATGTTTATTGATTCGTGTTCAGAATGAGCGGTTTGGTTATCATTCTTATACTACTAGTTTTTTATCATATATATATATCAAATTAGATATTGCCCGCTGCTTCGCTTGCCTAAATGTAGGTTAAGTTAGATTAGTAACAGTTCTTTTTCTGGATGAAAGTTACACAGTGTCCTTTTCTGTTCCCCTGACATCGTTTATCCGAAATTTTAGGATAATCGGTCAAGTAGTTAAGGCGTGAAAGCGTAACAAACACGCTACCGTTCATCCAAAAAAAAAACTGTAATTACAAATCTAACCTAACCTAAATTTACACAGGTGAAGCCGCGGGAAAATCAAGTAAACAAAGAATTATTTAAATGAGTCTGCCCACTACACCGTCTCATACCATGACCGTGCTAGGAACGTATCAGACACGAAAAGCAACACGATACGCCCTGCTATAGGAACTGCTGGTCGGTGACAAAACGTGGGCATAGTCTTATACATTTCCTTACAAAGAATATTGTTTGCCTGACACGTTGCTAGCACGGTTATGGTACGAGACGGGGTAGTGGGCAGACTCCTTACATTGGTACTATCTCTATTGTTTTTCAGTATTGTCTACCGTTCTTAAATGAATGTAGTGGTTACGGTAAAATGCTAAGCGAACTAAAGAATAAGGATACAATAAGAAAGAGAATTAGTTATTTAAAAATAAATCAAATAACAAATTTTATATAAGTGAGTACTTAACTCACTTATATAACATTTATTATATTTATTAGATTATATAACTCAACGGATGCAACGTTGCGAGCCCATATACTTGACAATGAGCTTGCTTAAAACAATATGCTGTTTATTGCCTTGTCACGCAGTAACAATGGTCCATGGAGGTGAAGTATCTAGGCATGACCTTAGATAGCAAATTAACGTGGAAACCTCATGTAGACAAAGTCATAGAGAAGGCCCAGCGGGTCTTCGGTATGATTCGTTCTACTTATGGGAAGACCTGGGTGCTAAAGCCCAAGGTCATCAAGTGGCTATACACGATGATGATAAGACCCATACTCACGTATGGAAGCATTGTCTGGTGGCCAAGAAATAAACTAGCTACATGCAGGACCGCGCTGTCGAAGGTGCAGCGATTGGCCTGCATGGCTATAACAGGGGCGTTCCCGACTACGCCAACGGCAGCGTTAGCGATCCTGCTGGATCTAACGCCGCTACACATTGTTGTGGAGTCAGAGGCGATAAAGGCGCTACACAGACTATCTGTGCATGGGCTGTGGAGCGTCAACATGCCGGTAACTAGACACACAAAATTGGAGATTTCAAAGGATCTCAAAAGGATTATGATGGGATGCGACAAAATGCAACCATTGCACATATTCAAAAAGAATTTCAAAATAAAGGTCCCCACAAGGGACGAATGGAGACAAGGTCTACAATCCCCTGACAAGGGTTGTCTCATCTGGTACACTGATGGTTCCAAAATGGAAACAGGATCGGGCGCTGGTATCTATACCAACGATTGCAAGGTGAGCCAAAGAATGGGCAAATATTCAACGGTCTTCCAAGCGAAAACCTATGCTATAATTGCCTGTGCTCAGCAGAATATCAACAGTAATGTCACTGACAGGACTGTGTATATTCTCAGTGACAGTCAAGCTGCTCTCAAGGCTCTGGACTCGTGTAGGGTGGACTCCAGACTGGTCCTGAAATTGTTAAGGCTCTTAACAAACTTGGCAGGAAGAACACGGTCAGACTAGTGTGGGTTCCGGGGCATGCAGGGGTGCAGGGCAATGAGGAGGCTGATGTATTAGCCAGAAAGGGCTCGGGGCAACTGTTTGTGGGCCATTCGTGAGACTCTCTGAGAGCACCGTCAAGGCAGCTTTGAATGCATATGGCAATGATAGACACAGGCTGGAGTGGATGGCCCTTAGGGGTCTGAAACACTCCAAGAAATTCATTGCAAACAGAGCCACAGGCTTCACCCGGAAGTTCTGCGGGTATAACAAGAGCCAAATACGCCTGCTCACAGGAGCGTTCACTGGCCATTTTGGCACCAACGACTTCCTGTGCAGATTGAGATTGGCACACAATTCGATCTGCAGAGCCTGTGGTGAACAGGACGAGTCCATATCGCACCTACTATGTGAATGCGACGCGTTGGCTGGATTGAGGATGGGTCTGATGGGATTGGCATATCCAAACCCTGAGGACTTCAGGCTTCTCCCTCTGAAGTGTACGCTATGACTGATGCAGTACGTTCATAGGGAGATAGCTAAGGGATAAATCTTGGGGCCGACACAAAAGATCCCAATGGGTCGAAGTGTCGCCGGTCTGTACTGACTGGCCCCCACACATAAGATAAGATAAGATTGCCTGTCATTGTCTATGATGCGGTGTTTCGCTAATTCGTAGTCATTTAAGCGTGTAATATTTTGGACCAGCTAACTTTGTTGATAAATTTCACTTAATTTCTATGATTAACATTGCTTATGCTCTGGCCTTATTAGGCTTTTAAGATAATAAATGAAAATGCGAAAAAGTCAATTCACTTCCACGGAGCAACATCGTTTCTTTTACCACCCACCCACACACACACACGTTGTTACGCAAAGATACAGACGTGTGATGACCACTTGCATTTTTCAATCGGTTGTTGTATTTGTATTAGGAGGGCAGGCCCCGTGAGCGTGCTCGGGCCACTAGCCCGACAGCTAACCAGCACCGGCAGTACTTGGGCGCGGTGGCGCCGCCGGAGCCGCCGCCGCTGTCCATCATCGACCTGCCCGACGATGTACCTCACGAGGCGTTAGATGCTCTGCGACGACACCACAGGTACTGTTACAAGAACATATCACTTTTACCGTATTAGTTTTCTTCTAGTATTAGTCTTAAAGTCTAGTAGCTGTTTTGGTACAACCAGGCCATTTAATATATACCTTAGTTATACATTTTTTTAAATAAATTTTTATAATCTTTACAATTCCATGTTCGTTAGGGAGCATGGCGTCGAGTTCCTGGAAGCGGTGGCAGCTCTGGACATCGGTGCGGTAGAACGCGCGCGGCGTGCGTTCTGGCGGCGCCCCCCTACGGCGCTGTGCCGCCGCGTGCTGTGCAAGCTGACGGCGCGCCGCGACGTGGCCGCCTGGCTGCGCCTCGCCGAGCTGCAGCTGTACCAGCGCGCCGTGGAGCTGCTGCTGCCCGACGTGCTGCGGCCCATCCCGCCGCAGCTGACACAGGTATGACGCGTGTGTCTCGCCGAGCTGTAGCTGTGCCGCCGCGTGCTGTGCAAGCTGACGGCGCGCCGCGACGTGGCCGCCTGGCTGCGCCTCGCCGAGCTGCAGCTGTACCAGCGCGCCGTGGAGCTGCTGCTGCCCGACGTGCTGCGGCCCATCCCGCCGCAGCTGACACAGGTATGACGCGTGTGTCTCGCCGAGCTGTAGCTGTGCCGCCGCGTGCTGTGCAAGCTGACGGCGCGCCGCGACGTGGCCGCCTGGCTGCGCCTCGCCGAGCTGCAGCTGTACCAGCGCGCCGTGGAGCTGCTGCTGCCCGACGTGCTGCGGCCCATCCCGCCGCAGCTGACACAGGTATGACGCGTGTGTCTCGCCGAGCTGTAGCTGTGCCGCCGCGTGCTGTGCAAGCTGACGGCGCGCCGCGACGTGGCCGCCTGGCTGCGCCTCGCCGAGCTGCAGCTGTACCAGCGCGCCGTGGAGCTGCTGCTGCCCGACGTGCTGCGGCCCATCCCGCCGCAGCTGACACAGGTATGACGCGTGTGTCTCGCCGAGCTGTAGCTGTGCCGCCGCGTGCTGTGCAAGCTGACGGCGCGCCGCGACGTGGCCGCCTGGCTGCGCCTCGCCGAGCTGCAGCTGTACCAGCGCGCCGTGGAGCTGCTGCTGCCCGACGTGCTGCGGCCCATCCCGCCGCAGCTGACACAGGTATGACGCGTGTGTCTCGCCGAGCTGTAGCTGTGCCGCCGCGTGCTGTGCAAGCTGACGGCGCGCCGCGACGTGGCCGCCTGGCTGCGCCTCGCCGAGCTGCAGCTGTACCAGCGCGCCGTGGAGCTGCTGCTGCCCGACGTGCTGCGGCCCATCCCGCCGCAGCTGACACAGGTATGACGCGTGGGTCTCGCCGAGCTGTAGCTGTGCCGCCGCGTGCTGTGCAAGCTGACGGCGCGCCGCGACGTGGCCACCTGGCTGCGCCTCGCCGAGCTGCAGCTGTACCAGCGCGCCGTGGAGCTGCTGCTGCCCGACGTGCTGCGGCCCATCCCGCCGCAGCTGACACAGGTATGACGCGTGGGTCTCGCCGAGCTGTAGCTGTGCCGCCGCGTGCTGTGCAAGCTGACGGCGCGCCGCGACGTGGCCGCCTGGCTGCGCCTCGCCGAGCTGCAGCTGTACCAGCGCGCCGTGGAGCTGCTGCTGCCCGACGTGCTGCGGCCCATCCCGCCGCAGCTGACACAGGTATGACGCGTGTGTCTCGCCGAGCTGTAGCTGTGCCGCCGCGTGCTGTGCAAGCTGATGACTTGGCCGCCTGGCTGCGCCTCGCCGAGCTGCAGCTGTACCAGCGCGCCGTGGAGCTGCTGCTGCCCGACGTGCTGCGGCCCATCCCGCCGCAGCTGACACAGGTATGACGCGTGTGTCTCGCCGAGCTGTAGCTGTGCCGCCGCGTGCTGTGCAAGCTGATGACTTGGCCGCCTGGTTTAATCATGGTTCCCATGTCAATTATTTTAAATAATTGGCGATTTGTATATGCCGATTGCTTTAAAAAACGTTATAGCAAAACAGGATATTTTTGTTTAAAGAAAAACATGTATTAAAGTACGTATTATTCGTTGCAGTCGATCCGCAACTTCGCCAAGAGCCTGGAGGGCGCGCTGGCGGCGGGCGCGGGCGGCGCGCCGGCGCCCGCGGCGCGCGCGCAGGCGGCGGCGGCCGCGGCGCTGGCGGCCGCGCTGCGCCGCTACACGTCGCTCAACCACCTGGCGCAGGCCGCCCGCGCCGTGCTCACCAACCACCATCAGATACACCAGGTACGTGCCGCTCGATCCGCAACTTCGCCAACAACTATCTTGAGTCATAATATCTGGAAGAACTTATGGCGGCCCCATTACGCTACCTTGTGGCACACCATATTTTTTATACATGTTTTTTTCTTCAAGATAATTTCTAGCCTACGTTTTCGACCTACTCTAACTTCTTTTGTGCACCGCGATGTGTTTTTTGTTTTATATCCGACTGTATAAGGCTTACACAGTAAAATCTTATAGTGTACACTGTCAAAGGCTTTAGTCATGTCAGTGTATATGGCGTATGTGAAGAAACTACAAACCATATTTTTATTTGGCATCAATTATAACGTTTTTATGCTTCATGGTTAAAATATTAAGTATTCGTGTATTGATTGACGAGTACTAACGCAAGGAATTGTGTTTTTATACAGATGCTCGCAGATCTGAACCGCGTGGATTTCCGCGTGGTGCGCGAGCAGGCGGCCTGGGCGTGCTCGTGCGGCAGCGCCGCCACCGCACACAAACTTGAAGCGGACTTCAAGGTATATACAATACTTTTATTAATGCTGAGCTTAATTTTTGTTTGCTATGATAATAAATGTAAATAAGTGACGAGTGTTGAATGCGCGTGCAGGCGACGCTAGGCCGCGGCGCGTCGCTGGAACAGTGGGCCGGCTGGCTGGAGAGCTGCGTGCGCACGGCGCTGGCCCCGCACGAGCGCCGCGCCGACTACACGGCGCGCGCGCGCCGCCTGCTGCTGGACTGGTCGTTCTACTCCTCGCTCGTCATCAGGGAGCTCACTCTCAGGTCTGTGTCGCTATGTACGTACAGGCGCCCTGGGCCCGGCGCGTCGCTGGAACAGTGGGCCGGCTGGCTGGAGAGCTGCGTGCGCACGGCGCTGGCCCCGCACGAGCGCCGCGCCGACTACACGGCGCGCGCGCGCCGCCTGCTGCTGGACTGGTCGTTCTACTCCTCGCTCGTCATCAGGGAGCTCACTCTCAGGTCTGTGTCGCTATGTACGTACAGGCGCCCTGGGCCCGGCGCGTCGCTGGAACAGTGGGCCGGCTGGCTGGAGAGCTGCGTGCGCACGGCGCTGGCCCCGCACGAGCGCCGCGCCGACTACACGGCGCGCGCGCGCCGCCTGCTGCTGGACTGGTCGTTCTACTCCTCGCTCGTCATCAGGGAGCTCACTCTCAGGTCTGTGTCGCTATGTACGTACAGGCGCCCTGGGCCCGGCGCGTCGCTGGAACAGTGGGCCGGCTGGCTGGAGAGCTGCGTGCGCACGGCGCTGGCCCCGCACGAGCGCCGCGCCGACTACACGGCGCGCGCGCGCCGCCTGCTGCTGGACTGGTCGTTCTACTCCTCGCTCGTCATCAGGGAGCTCACTCTCAGGTCTGTGTCGCTATGTACGTACAGGCGCCTTGGGCCCGGCGCGTCGCTGGAACAGTGGGCCGGCTGGCTGGAGAGCTGCGTGCGCACGGCGCTGGCCCCGCACGAGCGCCGCGCCGACTACACGGCGCGCGCGCGCCGCCTGCTGCTGGACTGGTCGTTCTACTCCTCGCTCGTCATCAGGGAGCTCACTCTCAGGTCTGTGTCGCTATGTACGTACAGGCGCCCTGGGCCCGGCGCGTCGCTGGAACAGTGGGCCGGCTGGCTGGAGAGCTGCGTGCGCACGGCGCTGGCCCCGCACGAGCGCCGCGCCGACTACACGGCGCGCGCGCGCCGCCTGCTGCTGGACTGGTCGTTCTACTCCTCGCTCGTCATCAGGGAGCTCACTCTCAGGTCTGTGTCGCTATGTACGTACAGGCGCCCTGGGCCCGGCGCGTCGCTGGAACAGTGGGCCGGCTGGCTGGAGAGCTGCGTGCGCACGGCGCTGGCCCCGCACGAGCGCCGCGCCGACTACACGGCGCGCGCGCGCCGCCTGCTGCTGGACTGGTCGTTCTACTCCTCGCTCGTCATCAGGGAGCTCACTCTCAGGTCTGTGTCGCTATGTACGTACAGGCGCCCTGGGCCCGGCGCGTCGCTGGAACAGTGGGCCGGCTGGCTGGAGAGCTGCGTGCGCACGGCGCTGGCCCCGCACGAGCGCCGCGCCGACTACACGGCGCGCGCGCGCCGCCTGCTGCTGGACTGGTCGTTCTACTCCTCGCTCGTCATCAGGGAGCTCACTCTCAGGTCTGTGTCGCTATGTACGTACAGGCGCCCTGGGCCCGGCGCGTCGCTGGAACAGTGGGCCGGCTGGCTGGAGAGCTGCGTGCGCACGGCGCTGGCCCCGCACGAGCGCCGCGCCGACTACACGGCGCGCGCGCGCCGCCTGCTGCTGGACTGGTCGTTCTACTCCTCGCTCGTCATCAGGGAGCTCACTCTCAGGTCTGTGTCGCTATGTACGTACAGGCGCCCTGGGCCCGGCGCGTCGCTGGAACAGTGGGCCGGCTGGCTGGAGAGCTGCGTGCGCACGGCGCTGGCCTCGCTAAATGACTAATTAATTTATAAAATACATTTGTTGTTGTTTATGGTGGTAGGTGGCCGTTAACTGCGCTGGTATTAGGAAGGTTCGCGTAATACTTTTGCCAAGTTGTAATTACATCCTTGCTCTTATATTGAATTGCCTCAGAAGCACTTTTAATGGCTTTACAGCAAGTTGGATCTTTTGTGTTTATAATATACCTACCTAATTTTAAATATAAAAATCTGTAATAAATAATGTAGTGTAAGTAACGTAAGTATTCTAAGAATGTATATTTATTCGACATGAAACCATTAATAAGCTAGATATAATAGATAGTAGATGTACTTATTTAATATTAACAGGACAGTTGAATAGTGTGCGAGTATGTGTGTGTGTGTGCAGGTCGGCGGCGTCGTTCGGCTCGTTCCACCTGATCCGCCTGCTGTACGACGAGTACGTGTCGTACCTCATCGAGCGCCGCGTGGCCGCGCACCACAACGTGCCCTGCATCGCCGTCATGCAGAGGGTCCTCGTACGTATACACACTCACACTTATACCACCGTTAATAATAATATCAGCCCTCTATTAAACTGCCCCACTGTTGGACACGGGACTCTTCTCAGTGTGAGGAACCACGCTGACCCCGTGCGGGTTAGCAAACTTCACATATCGTCGGCTTATTGCAAGAACTCATTACCTGCAAAATATCACTAAATACGTTTTAACCGATAATGTCTAACATTATATTAAGTATGTGTACAAATCGCGATAGTCTAAAACTTTTATCACTTATTTTTATCTAGTCAATTTTAGGCGTTACGGTCTTGCCATAAAATCCATAACTGCAACTTTGGAAGTCAGGCATTTACAGAGAATCACTAAGCTGCACAAGTTATTTTTATTAAATAGATAAAAAACAGCATACAATATTATACAGAATTCATTTTCACTATGTATTAACTTTATCAAAACAAGTGTAACATAAATCCTTACTAATATTATAAACGCGAAAGTTTGTATGGATGTATGGATGTTTGTTACTCTTTCACGCAAAAACTACTGGACCGATTGATGAACCGAACCGATGAAACTTGGTATGTAGATAGCTGGAGACCTGGATTCACACATAGGCTAGTTTTTATCCCGGTATTTCCACGGGAACAAGACTTACGCGGGTGAAACCGAGGGGAAAAACTAGTAGCTTATACTTATGTTTCGATACAATTAATTATTTACATTTACTAATCATTTATCACAATTGCACAATAAGTAATCTTAATGATTTTATAGAAATACATTTTATATAAATCATAAATTCATAATACCTATTAAGATATCCCTAAAATAATTTATAGATTTTAGTTATTTCTTTATTTTGTGGATCGCATAATTTAATTAAATTAACATCGATTAAAAGAAGATAGTAACTTCTTGCAGGCTCCGTGGATCCTCGATTGTAGTTTAGTGAGTTATTCATGGTTAGGTAAAATGCCGGGCACGCACGATCGTGGCAGTAAGTGCCGTGTTAGAGAAGTGGCTGGAGAGGCGGCATGGCGCCCTCACCTTCCAGCTGATACAGGTTATGATTGGCTACGGTTATTTTGGCCAGTTCCTGTGTCGTATAGGCCGGCAGGAGACGCCCAGGGTGTCATCACTGCGGCGACTGCCGTAATTTTCCGAGTCCCGACATCATGGAAGACAGTATTGGTCCACCCGATTCCAAAATAAGGTGACCGCTCAAATCCGTCCAACTAGTGATAGCCATAACCCCTCTTTTTTCGAAGATAATGGAATCCATTACCAACTGTCAGCTCTGAGCAGAGATTATGCGAATGGGTCACTAGCTTTTTAGTTGACAGAAACATTAAGGTTGTAGTCGACGGTGAATGCTTTAACTTCATGTCTATAAATGCTGGTGTCCCGCAAGGCATCGTGCTATTGCCTACTCTGATCCTCCTCCTTATCAATGGCATGTTGCAAATTTGCAGCATTTATTGTTATGCGAACGACAGCACGTGCGATCTCTCTATACCAGCCGTGCTAGCGTCTCTCGGGAAAACGTCATTGAGAGCCGAAACAAATTTGTGTATGAAATTGAGACCTCTTTGAAGAAAGTCTTGGATTAGGGCAGACTTAATTTGGTCCGATTTAACCCCACAAAGACACAAGTCGGCGCGCTTACCGCAAAAAACTGCCGTTGGTCGTATCTCCTCGTTTTGAGATCATCCCCATAACTGCCTCAACCAATATTGGAATACTTGATGTCGACATCTCAAGCGAAGTCCAGTTCCGCGGCCATTCAGAGGTTAAGGCTAAATTAGCTTCGAAAAAGCTTAGCGTGCTCAACAAATCGAGACAATATTTCCCGCCGGCCCACCGCCTATTACTTTATAAAGCGCAGGTTTGGCCTCACATGGAATACTGTTCTAATGTTTGGGCAGGGGCACTCCAGTATTAGCTTCTCCCTTTGGACCGCATTCAACGGAGGGTGACTCGAATCGTCGACTGCCAGGATGTTTCAAATCGGCTAGACCCCTCGGCGCTGTATAGAGATGTGACATCTTCTATCGCTTTTACTATAGGGAGTGCTCCGAGGAATTTTTGGACTGATTCCTGCTGCCTCTTTTTGCCATCGTCCTACGCGACAGCACTTCTATCCCCATCATTTATATGGTTGGCAGTCCACAAATGTGCGTTTCTCCAGAAATTTTCTACCTCGCACAACAAAACTGTAGAATGAACATTCGCCTACGGTATTTCCGGACCAATACGACCTCCTAACCTTCAAGACAAGAGCGTACTCCTTTTTAAATGGCCGGCAACGCACTTGTTTCTTCTCTGGTGTTGCGGGTGTCCATGGATGGCGGTAATCGCTTACCATCAGGCAATCAGTCTGTTCGATTACCTACTATCCCATAAAAAAAGAGAGCTCTGTTAATTACCTGTTTATTGGAAGACTGACTTATATGGAAAGTATTTTTGTGAAAAAAAGATATATTGTTTGTTTTGAAGAATAATAAGAAGAAGAATAATTTGTTTACCAAAGTCCTAACACAGTATTTTAATACTGGTTATCCCTTTTTTTTAAATACACGTTTGATTAGAGTTTCGTTGTTTTATATCAATTTAAGAAATAATTAATTCACATACCGAACAGACTTACAGTAGCAAGGAGTCATTAACTTCTATTTTCTGTTTTGTTTTAAATATATAGCTTTGTAGAACTAGCGACTCTCACTTGTTTTTATTAATATACTTATTAAGCAAATCTAAAACATTTAATTTTCCATCACCGTAATTATATTTAGGATACTATCGGCACATCAACATAACCACTAAGGAATTCGAACTAAAATACCGTTTATCGCGGAATAGTGAATATGTCACATAAATGACTTCTTGCAATAAGCCGACGATATCTTCAAGAATATTATGGAGAACTCTCAGACATACAGATTTCCTAACGATGTTTTGCTATAATTAACTGCTTGTAATACGCACATAACTTCGAAAAGACAGAGATGCGCGCCTTGATATTAAACTCGAGACCTCTGCGTGGTAATCCAACGATCTCCTAGGCTATCGCTGGTTATACCATCGTTTAGAACCCTAATAATCGCTCACTTGAATATATCAAGTGGGAGACTTCAAGAAACGTATCAATTGGTTTGTTGCCAGAACAAAAGACAACTATCTCTTGTCTTCTTGGCTCGTACAGCGACTCATTATGTAGAACTCTATATACCCACTTGCCGGAGCGCAAGACGAGGATACTAAATTGACGTTCTGTAGTGTTATGGTATTATAAACCAACTCCGGCTTCAGAGTACGGTCAGACTTCGAGCTATAAACTATTAGCCAAAAATAATAGATATCTTATGAAAAATACAACTGACATTTGGTTTACTAGGATATAGCGAAATAGAAATGTAATAGCTCTATAGTTTCTGGTTCATATTGCGAACTATTGAGAAGCCAGCTCAGCTTGTAAAACAAGTAAAGCTGAGCGAAGAGATACTCACTCTGTTCGTAGCTTAACTTTATAGTTCTACCTCAATCTATTAATCATTTAACTAGTTTACTATCTTCTATCTAGTAACTCAGCTAGTATGACCATCGTGACCGCCATGCGTTAAAACTTTTCTAGCACGCTATCCACTAGTTTATAACTCGTGATCTTACCAACAAGACAAGCAAGGATTCCATTGTGCCTGATCTCTCTTGAAAGTACAGAGAACTGAATTCAATAATATTTGTGCACATTATCTTAAACATCAAACTTTAAATTCACAATTACTTCCAACTAGGAACAACCTGAAGAAGAAGAAATCCCCGTTGAGGAGCCGATTCGCGCCGACCCTGACGATGATGACCAGGATTGGGAGTGGGAAGACGAGGAAGAAGAGGATGATGAACCTGAGTGCAAGAAGACAAGGGCTGGGGAGTAATCACCACTTGCATACGGTACACTATTGACGATACAGGTAGCACAGTACCTTGCTTCAACATACTTCACTTCCGTCGGGCTTTGAGTCTAGATTCAAAGAAAATATTACCGAATGTTCTTATCTAACGTTAGTATTGTAGGAATACTGACATTTCTTTTATATGTGGTATCCGTCATTTAAATGACAGACATTTGTGTATGGTAACACTAAGGCCTCGTTTAGGGAGACGCGGGGCGTGTCCGACGTCGCGTCGCGCGGGCCATTCAAACATATGGGAATGTATGAGAGCGCTCAGGCACAAGCGTGATCACCCGCGTTTTGTTTGATATTGAGCGCTGCTCGCGGCGGGTCACGCTTCGCCTCAACGCTTGTCTATCAATCAGTTTGTTGGTTCTCCTCTAGCAGTAATATATCGATGATCACGTCTGCGTTGTGAGAAGTTCAAAGAAGACTGTCAACCTTCTGCGCGAGCGGAAACAACGCTCGACGCGCCGCGCAACGCCCCGCGTCTCCCTAAACGAGGCCTTAGCGATAACAGCCTGTGTTGCTAGATATATGTATACTTTATATAGTTTTCTATGCATATTCATTTCAAGAAGGTTATTAGTGAGAAAATCTTTAGGGTTTACTCAATTTTTGTTTACACACCTTTACAGAAGAAGATTGAGCTCATTTCGACTCAGTCTCACAACAATAACCGGTATCTCTCAAATTTACAATTCTTAATAAATGGGTATATATGTAACCATATAATTATGTATGTTATAGGTTTATATATAGCGGATCCGCAATGTATTGCAGTAACGTTGTACGAGAAACGTAATCTTAGTATACTAATTGGTTATGAAATACTTGATGTATGTAGTATATGGATCTCGGAGGGACAGATTTGTATGGTAACAGTACTAGATACTGCTTGGCAATTGGTACATGTATATTTGAATGGGTTTTAGACAGGTTCCGAATGTACTTTTATTATATAGGTTATCGTGGATAGATATTACAAGTATTTCAATATGATAAAGTAATTTGGTGGATTTCGTCGTATTTCAAACTCTTTAATGTCTTAAACGCCAGTACGTATTTAGGAATTAAACATTTCATAGATTAATAGAATTATTTTCATTGCCTTAAATACAGTTAGTTACAAACATATACCTATTAAGTTGATTATATGTACTTCCCTATTAACAGCACGATTAATTCTTCAATTGCACATTACATTATATTTATATTATTTAATGGAGATGAAGGTGTGATTATAATATTTAATAGTATTAGGATATTCGTGTAGCTGCGATAGTTCTTCATACAATATTTTTGTCATAGACTATTTTGTATTTTCCGTAGCTTATTTAATAATGGTTGTCTATTATATATATGGGGACATGTAAATATTATGTAGTAATTTTCATAAAACATAAGATACTTGGTCATTAAACAGCACCAAAGTAAAACATTTCCAGGCTCAATAATCACATCTGACTGAGTTACGCAAAATTTAGTTTATTTTTATAAAATGAAGAGTTTAAATTATACCAAAGAGCGTTATTTTTTGTTAGCCTTTGTTGCATATGAAGGTAGAGGTAAAAGATCTAGACATTCGATAATTAAAGTATTGGATTATAACAAAATTATTATAAATTCATATTGAGTAAGACACATATTATATTCTAGCATATTTAATTTTACTGGTTCGAACCTCTTTTAATGATTGAATCGTACGAACCTGTCGTTCCATTAACGTATATTTATCAATGTTAGTTATATACATACATTCATCATGATTATTGTATAATGGCGACGTAACGTCTACTATTTATAAATATATAATCAAAATCTTAGTTGATTTGTATAAATGTTACCGTATTTATGGCCTAAGTCAATAAGTCTACGTTAGATGTCTAAATGTAAGCATAGTATGTAGCATACGATAATTGTCACTATATTTCGGTATTACCAAAGTGCGTTGCAATTTCCATAGACTCGTAGTTCACATATAATTTACACATTCGATAGATTTACGTCTATAAGATTTTATATCATTAAGTGATTTAGCAATTTTTTATCCCTGAACTCGAATGACTTAAGCTGGTATTGCCACACATGCTAGAACTGTTATGGTCTGCTTTACGTGTTGACAGGTTAAACATAAGTCTGCAACCACTCATCTAATAACGAGCTTGGACGCTTAGACTTGTGAGCTTCCTCAGCGACATAATATATACCAGATACAGACTAGGCTCCATACAAATGCGCCGAAAACATTTTAGGCACACATCGATGCGTGTGTACGTATATGCACGTAACTACGTGCTGTTGAATAAAGCCTTATAAGCATAGGCATTAAAAACGAGATGATTAAATCAAACTTGACTTTGGTTTGATATGATCATCTGACGTCATCAATATTAGGCTTCATAATTACACATTTTGCCAACAAGTTTTACAGCTGAGTCGATCGAGTTCGCGAATAGACCATTATACAGTCAGGCCGAACCGTGCAATACGGCCGTTACATTAATCTATGATAATAGGTAACAATAAAAATGTATTTGTTCATCAAGCTTTTCAGACTTCATATGTATATTTTACTTATTTGTATTTTGTACAATTTTTATATTGATAACAGTGTGTAATGACGCAGATGAACTGCCTTCAAACGTTGCCTTACGATACATATGTACCTCCGATTGCTACGTTATTTGGTATACGCGCTGATAGGTTGTGTTGCACAGCAAATAAAATATAACCTGATGTTGTGATTCGTTACATAGTAGTCGTGTGTGTCTAACTGTCCGTTCGAGTGCGAGGATTACGAGCGATTGACAATAGTTCTGTGCCGTCTGGGTAAACTTTTATAATCTGTAGGAAACACCAGACGCGACCTGCCAGTGCCTCAAAAAAAAAACAAGAAATAGATTCTTTAAAAGTATTTAGTAAGTTCTCTAGACAACAATCAAAATGCCTTGATCGATTAGGAGAGCACACAAATTCTAGTTATTTTAGTGATTTACGTATGAAAAGTTAATTTATATTTTTGCATATTATGTATATCGCGGAATTGCACTATTATAGTTATTAAATGTAAATGTCGCCGGGAATGTTACTCGAGAGGGACTTTAGTCCGCACACTTTCGAGTAGTATTTTCAAATAAATGTTTGTATTTAATGGAGACCACGAGTATATGTAACCGTTTAGATGTTAAGATATTTGTATTGAGTGTCTTGAGGATATACAGGCGAACTGTAGCTAAAATACTTTACAACGTCTAAATACTACCTGTTGTGTTAGAATTTTTGTTTACAGTTAACAACTGGAACAATAGTGGACTTCTACCATCTTGAATATCCACATGTAGGTATGAAAATATAGGTACGTGAATACTGTGCGAATTAAGAAAGACTAATGTGACAATATACAAACAGTGCCTGCTACTCGGCGGAGACCCCACGGGTCCAATAACTAGCGCTATGTATGATTTAATTAATGGAGAATTGTATTATGTTTCAATCATAAGTTAGAATATTTATGAATACCGCTGGTTTTATTTTTGTAAACACAAAATAATATTTTTTTAAAGAGCTTTCTCTCTTGTATCCCGGTGTCCTTTATCTTATCTTGCGTTTGGGGGCCAGTCAGTACAGACCGGCGACACTTCGACCCATTGGGATCTTTTGTGTCGGCATCAAGATTTATCCCTTAGCTATCTCGCTATGAATGTACTGCATTAGCCGCAGCGTACACTTCAGAGGGAGAAGCCTGAAGTCCTCAGGGTTTGGATATGCCAATTCCATCAGAGGTATCCTCAATCCAGCCAACGCGTCGCATTCACACAGTAGGTGCGATATGGACTCGTCCTGTTCACCACAGGCTCTACAGATTGAATTGTGTGCCAATCTCAATCTGCACAGGAAGTCGTTGGTGCCAAAATGGCCAGTGAACGCTCCTGTGAGCAGGCGTATTTGGTTATTGTTATACCCGCAGAACTTCCGGGTGAAGCCTGTGGCTCTGTTTGCAATTAATTTATTAGAGTGTTCCAGACCCGTAAGGGCCATCCACTCTAGCCTGTGTTTATCATTGCCTTGTGCATTCAAAGCTGCCTTGGCGGTGCTCCTCTCAGAGAGTCCCACGAATTGCTCAGGGCCCACAAACAGTTGCTCCGAGCCCTTTCTGGCTAATTCATCAACCTCCTCATTGCTCAACCCCTGCATGCCCCGGAACGCACACCAGTCTGACTGTGTTCTTCCTGCCAAGTTTGTTAGGAGCCTTAACACAGTTCAGGACCAGTCTGGAGTTCACCCTACACGAGTCCAGAGCCTTGAGAGCAGCTTGACTGTCACTGAGAATATACACAGTCCTGCTAGTGACATTACTGTTGATATTCTCTTGAGCACAGGCAATTATAACATAGGTTTCCGCCTGGAAGACCGTTGCATATTTGCCCATGCTTTGGCTCACCTTGCAGTCGTTGGCATAGATACCAGCGCCCGTTACTGTTTCGATTTTGGAACCATCAGTGTACCAGATGAGACAGCCCTTGTCAGGGGATTGTAGACCTTGTCTCCATTCGTCCCTCGTGGGGACCTTTATTTTAAAATTATTTTTGAATATGTGCAATGGTTGCATTTTGTCGCATCCCATGCTCATAATCCTTTTGAGATCCTTTGAAATCTCCAATTTTGTGTGTCGAGTTACCGACATGTTGACGCTCCACAGCCCATGCACAGATAGTCTGTGTAGCGCCTTTATCGCCTCTGACTCCACAACAATGTGTAGCGGCGTTAGATCCAGCAGGATCTCTAACGCTGCCGTTGGCGTAGTCGGGACGCCTCTGTTATAGCCATGCAGGCTAATCGCTGCACCTTTGACAGCGCGATCCTGCATGTAGCTAGTTTAGTTCTTGGCCACCAGATAATGCTCCCATACGTGAGTATGGGTCTTATCATCATCGTGTATAGCCACTTGATGACCTTGGGCTTTAGCCCCCAGGTCTTCCTAAAAGTAGAACGAATCGTGCCGAAGACCCGCTGGGCCTTCTCTATGGCTTTGTCTATATGCACGGGGCCTTTACTAACATATAATTAACCGACACAAAATACACCTAGACTCAATCAATAATTTGTGGATCAGTTAAATAATTGTCTCGCGTGGGATTCGAACTAATAACACTTAGCGTGGTGGCAGTTGCGAGGCGACTGACTGCCCGCTGTGCTATCCGTTTAATTGATAATAGGCAACGTGAACCATTAAGCTGTGTTTATTTTTTGAAGAAGATAAGACTGTTCTGTACTTCTCTATTAGTATGAGATTTATTGCGAGAGTGGGCCTAAATGGTAGGTACTTCGGTACCTGCTTTACTCGACAGACAAAGCCATTTACGCCGAGTAGTACTTAATGGTAAAATTGTCAATTGAAAAATACAAGCCAATGTTTAGCTACAGTAGTTGTCCGACACATGAGCTTAAAAACATTTTGTACCAAGTTTAGATAAGGTCTATCGATTTGTTCTATTATCAAATGTTTAAAATTGAGCAACGAATACTTTGGGCTGCATTCCTGTTAACATCGCGGATGGATAATATCACAAGTATTGTGAGTATTCGTACAGTTTCGATGCCGTCTAAAGACTAAACTGAAATGTTCAGAACGTGTCGACGTGTCTAGTATTTATGTCTAAAGATCGAAGAGTGTGAGTTAAAATTCATAACTATTTTTGTATTTCCACCTTTTATCAGGTTTCACTGTGTAATTACATGAATCTTTGAATTATATAACCCTGTCTTATCGATGTCTATTTATTATCAATGTAAGCATTAAGCCTCTTTTCCATTAGACCGCTTTGTTTACCCAAATCAATATTAATTTACACCAGCCATTTATTTTAATAAGAATTTGTTTTATAATAGGATATTTGTAATATCTGTGAGATACGGTTACGTACGAGCGAAATCTGGTGCTAGAAGCACATCAGGGTCTGTGTGCTTGGGGTGATGGATTAGCTTTTTCGTATCGTGTTATAAATATGACGCTGGCACTCATGCGCACGGGCGTCTGATGCGCTTTAAGCAATAGAGTGTGCCTAAACGGCTCCACAAAAAGATTTTACCGCGCTACCAACGCAGGTAAATAAATGAGTTCTAATGAATTGTTGTTGTAAGAAAATTTAAAATACTACTTTAATCTTTTTTAAAGGCATTTCTCGCACTAGGAATAAATCCTGTGTCGCGAGGGCCTTTATATATGATCAAACAACAGATACAAAGAACAGCCAGGCTTGGAACAACTATTTGTGGGTCACACAATTTTTGCTTGAGTGGGTCTCGAACCCACAAAATCTATATCGGCCTCGATGGCGTAATGGTTAGTGTAACCGACTGCTACGCCTGAGGTCGCGGGTTCGATTCCCGCACAAGTCAAACATTTGTGTGCATGAACATGGATGTTTGTCTTGGCTGGGTGTTTGTATGTATAATATGTATGTATTTACAAAAAAAAAAAAAGTATATATGTATGTTTATCCATTGTCTAGTACCCATAGTACAAGCTCTGCTTAGTTTGGGCTAGATGGTGTTGTGTGTATGTGGTAGAATATTTATTATATTATTTATTTATTATATTTGCGAAGTGACCACTAAACCCACTTCACCATCCGTGCATTGTTTTAAAATTCCGTTTATGTAATTATAATTCACCAAGGCAGCTATTTCAATTTAATATTTTATAGCAATGTTCTTGTGGATTAGAGGCTTCACTTTAGTATCGACAATCGTCGTTTGATAATATCGTATGTATGTCTAGTCATCATATGCGCAGGAGTGCAACCCACCAGGGGGCGACTGTGTTAGCGTAAGACATGATTATTTAATTGTTGTACTATGAGCTATGACTCGGAAACGATGTACCTACCATTTGTATGAGACAGAACGATTATGTGTCTGAAATAAAGCTAGTCATGTGTTTACATTGGTGTTTTATTTTTGCCTTTTATTTTTTGTACCTATTCCTTTTACATGCTACTTTAGGAAATATCTGCATAAATTGTTAACACTCGTGAATGGGATAAGATTGCACGGTGAGTATTGTAAAAGAGATCCAGTAACCTCTCTTTCTTTGCAAATTACTTACATGTAAAGTTCACTTCGTTTAATTTGCTCGCGCGCTGTCATTGTATGTAGGTGTAGGCACATTACTACTTTGTCATCTCAATCTTTTAGATGACTTACGATTTTAATTTGTATTACTCAATTGTGCTGAATTATTATTTAATATTTTACTTAGTACCTAATATAATTCTCTTTACGTGTGTGTATATGTGTATGCTGAAACATTCTTAATATTATAATATAAATACTATCATGATGATTGTTCACGACACTGCGCGCGGTCTAATGGTCGACGGTTGATCTGATGTGAAATAGCAGGAATTATTCAATAAATAAAACCACAACTGATTTTTGAACTAAAATCGACAATTTATTTTTAATTAGGTTGGCCTTATATAGTCGGACTGGTAACTAAACCATAGCGCGATTCAGCCGGCCGGTATAACGCCATCTATCGAGTGTTGCAGCAATATTTACATATTTGGTTTAATATTTATTTACTAAGTCGATTACACATATTTAAAAATGATCGAATAAACAAGTATTCTGAACACGCAATTGTTGTTTTCACTACATTGGTGACCTCGACGTGATACCAGCTACGGACCCGGTTCATGCCTGCCGGCTTGTGTAGCGATCGTACCACCTTCTAGTGATACTCGTTATTTGCACTTTCCAGTGGCCACTCACAAGCGGGTCTCACTGGGATTTCAAGAGGCTATATTCACGGTATCGATAGTTTGCGTTACACCAGTGTAGTCCGATAACTATGGCGACGAACAGGCAGAACGTATCAGGGCTGGGTCGTGCAAGCGAGATAGCTGCCATGTATGAACAATTGGCTCAAATATCTCGAGAGCTAGCGGAGCTGAAGACGGATCAGGAACCTAGAGGACGATCACGAAATACTTAGATACCGATCGCGGGCGAAATTCTGCAGAAATACAGCGAGTTGAAAAAAGCGCGTAATTCGCAAATTCCGATGCATAATATTGAGCACAGAATAATAACAACAAGTCCGACCCCGATTCACGAACGTGTTCGACCTCTCTCAACATGATCTTAAGCAATACCAGTAGCAAACATCACCGCTGAAACTGTCGCTACAGCATTGATTAGCGGTTGCATTGCGTGATTTGGCTGTTCGAGTCGGATCCTTTCCATCAGCTGACAAAGCGACTAGGAATTAACAAGATCCACACGACTCCCTATCATCTGCAAGCTAACGGGCAAATAGAAATATGGCACAGATGCCTGAAATCGGCTCTCATAGCCACTTGTAACAGCGCCAAATGGGTACAAGAATTGCCTATAGTCATGCTCGGATTTCGCACAGCAGTACTTAAGAAAACCGGAGTAAACGCAGCGCAAATGATGTATGGCACTACATTACATTTGCCAGCTGACTTTTTCACTGAGAACAGTAAAACATACGTCACACAACTATAAAATTTCATGCGCGCCTTACGAAACGAGACAGTGAAGTCAAACCCAAGTCGCTACAGTCCAGTGATTATGTTTTCCTCAGAAGAGACATGATCAAGAAATCACTGACTGCTCCGTATGAAGGTCCCTACAAAGTCGTGAAACGTGAAGGAAAATGATACACTATCTAGCTCCCGGACAGGACCGTTGTCGAATCCGTGGATCGCATGAAGCCTGCATTTATCGTGGACACTACAAACATAAACAACGCACACAATTTATCGCCTACGAGAGTGACGTCATCAACATCGGCGCTTGCACCGGACACTGAGCGTGCATCAGCAGAAACGATCGCGCGCCGACATATCACCCGATCCGGCCGTGAAATCCGACCAGTCGTGCGATTTGCAGTAGGAATAAGCACAATCAATTAGCTGCAATCAATTAGTTAATTGTTTTTATTATTAAGTATTTCGTACATAATTTATAAGGCTCTTTACACCTACATCAAGTTTATATCTTTTTTTTGTGTGTTAATTTTTACTTTTCATTTTACTTGTTTTTATATAATTTTGTCTTTTACTTTTTTTTTTACGTGGCAGAATGCTTTTACATGTACCCCTCCGCGGGGGCGGGCGGAGGGGTTATGTCGGACTCGCCGGGGTAAAGAAAGATGTATAAAAAGATGAAAATGTACCTTCCGGAATACCGACTTTCTAATACGACGGAAACCACTATCGACGAGGCCGCGAGAATCACTTTCGCATGCGGTCGCGACCCCGCCGAGGTTTCGGTCTGCCGTATGAAACGGCAGGCCACTACACGACAAGACTACCCTATGGTCACTTCACACTTAATCCCTACTGTCTCTCCCCTAGAGGGGAGACGGACTCGACACAGAGGCGCGCGTGGGAACACGCACGCCACCTCTCAGACCTGGTGCTGAACGCATGGCGGACAGGCTCACGAAGCCCACCACCCCCAGGTCAAACCTCAGGGTGGCTGGAGGTCATCTCGCGCCCTCCGGCTCCCGGCTCTGCGGTTGGGGAGAGGGTTTAAGCGCTCCCTCCCCCGCTCCGCCGCCTCCATGATGGAAATCACTTCCTCACAGAAGGAGGCGACGGCGTTCCACGACCTTTCACTCCGGACCATAGACTGAATTACGACCGGCAGCGAGAGGGCAACCAATCCGACTGCCGCGATCAACTCACGGCGCTGCGATGCCCAGGCGGGGCAAACTGCCAAAGTGTGCAGCGCCGTGTTCTCAATAACGTCGTGGCAGTCGCCGCACTGGTGACAACCGGGCGTCTCTTACCGGCGTATACGACACAGGAACTGGCCAAAACAACCGTGGCCAGTCAGCCGGAAGGTGAGGGCGCCATGCCACTTCTCCAGCCACTCCGCAAACACGGGACAACGATGCACACGGGGTGCACAAGTCGCTCCTTCCAATTCGCCACTAGGACCTGGCGGAGCTCGGACCTTGCCGCCTCGAGAGCGGGAAAAGCCGGTCCTTCGCCCCGAGCTAGCGCCTCCTGGCGCCTACGATAGAGCGACGCCAGGAGCGCCGCTTCCAGGTCCCATGGCATCAATCCGGCGAGCAGCCTCGAACGAGATCGTGCGGTAACCTCTTATCAACCTGACGGCCATGGTGCGCTGCGCACGATGCACCGAAATGTTTCGGGCCGTCAGGCTATCTGCCCAAACTGGAACCCCATACAGGGCCATGGATCGCACGACCCCCTCGTAGAGCTTCCGGCAGGAGGTGTTTGGCCCCCCAAAGTTGGGCAGCAGGCGCGAGAGTGCGCCTGGAATGCCGTCGGGCCTTGGGGTGGTGTTATTCGAGCGGAGTCTCGACACCGTCGCTCGCAACTCTACCTGGGTCACTTCGGGAACCACGTCGTCGTCAATGTCTGCGCTGGACGCCATTGTCTTTTACAACCTGTAATATCTTACTTGTAGTAGTGTAGGCACATTACAACTATGTCACCTCAACCTTATAGACGGCTTACGACCTCAATTGTATTACTCAATTGTGCTGAATTATTATTTAATATTTTACTTAGTAATGTATTTATCTTTACATGTGTGTACATATATGTGTATGCTCACACGTAAACATTGTTATATGCTCACACATTCTTAATATTATAATATACCTAAATACTCTCATGATGATCGAATAAACAAGCATTCTGAACACGCAATCGTAGTTTTCACTACATAGGTATATCCGTAAATTGCTAGCAGTTGATTGTAAAAACAATGTTTTATTTACCGAGGCATATTATGTATTTCTGTACGCCTAGGATTAATTTTTCTAGAACTCGATCGTCGTTTCGCGATATCTCTAGGGTTAATGTAGGTAACATTATACAACGATATCGCGATAATAGCGATAACTAACGGCAACTTACGTAGCAATTCAAATATACCTATGGAAATTATACGCCGATTTTATTTAACGTAGTCATAAGCAGAGGCGGCTCGTCCTAAGGAGCGCTGGTGCAGTTCTCCCACTCTGTATAAATGGCATTATTATTACATGTATTGGCATTATTTATATTAAAAGTTAAAGGAAAGTTTAACATTGTTGCCCCTAGATGGTGATATATTGATTGTACTTTCACCATCAGTTTAGGAATTAAACGCAAGCAATTACAATTCTACCGTACTAATTTCATACGTAGGTGGAGCGTTAGAGATTGCGGATCTATGAAAATAAAACTTGGTACAGCGACCATAGACCTCACCTCTAAAAATGTAATTGCTTTTCTTAGATTAACCCATATTACTGTTCAAACATTTGTGATGAGAAAATAAAAATTATTATTATTATTCTCAATTCGGCCGGATTTGTACGGCCGCCGCATGCTATAGTAACTACGAACAAATGTACGGGCACAGATAATATAATACTATACTAGTACAGATACTCAATCCCATACAAAAATCTTGGACACGCCTAATGGATGGCAGCACAAAACTAGCGCCACTGCTGCCATTTACCCATAGCAAGTACACAAGTCCCGAATCCTATTTGATACCAGCTCATAAGAGATGGCGTTGTGACAGTAAAAAAGGTACTCGACTGTTTACCACGGATAGAACTTATTTAAACGCTAAGTTATCTACCTATAGTGTTGTATGCCGAAATGCGTACGATCACACTTTGGTGCTTCTCATTTACTCGGTCGGCTTTTCTTGAATATATCGTGTTGCTGTCAAAATTTGACCTTGTATATATTTTTTTCATATAATTTTAATGAATGCGTTTTAAAAAGTATTAATAAAACAATATACCTATTTGATTATGTATGCGATTGCGATTGATGTTCGGGTATTTTGAAAATAACTCATTGGCTATACGCCAATAAATTCTACTTTGGCAGTTAGTTATATTTCACTATAATTGTAAATATAAAATAACAAAATATTGCGCTCAGATTTTTGAAATCAACTGTGCAATGCCTAATATTTAGTCTCTGTTGAAATTTACTGAGTTATGACTATTTATAAAATACATCACATAGATTATTTTGAATTTAACTATCGAAAAATAAATATAATAAACCAGCACTTTTTTTTAAAGGACTCATAATGTGTAACAGACTCGACACAAAAAATCTGTTAATCATAATTTATTTTCTGTGTGAGAATCGAACCCATAACACTCTGCACTTCGATAAGTACCCGGTTTAAGCATGGTTTAAGCGATTAAACCAGTACGCCATACTTGAAATCAAATCACATGCACGCGCGAGTATCGCGTGGCGGCGGCGTTCGGTTTATTTCGGTCGGCTTCGTGAATTTTCGTGTATAATATCGTGTATGAGCGCTGCCGGTAGCCGCGGCGTCGAGTAGCGCGCCTGCCTGCCGCGTCGATTTTCAATAGAGAGTCGAAGCTTGATTGTCAACTGAAGTTTTGTTATGAAATATCAATTATCTGGATCTGCTTAATACTTTAACAGAAGTTAAAGCTAATAATATAATTATTGATATACCTCCTATAAAATACAATGTACCTATTAATAGTTTAAAAAACAACTGAGTTAGTAGTCATGGCTCGTAATCTTTTAACTATGTCATAATTATTGACATTGTATTCTTTTACTTTTATATCCATATTAATTATTGATTTTTAGGGAAATCAATAATTAATATGTAATAATAGTTTAAAGTCAAGTAACAAAACAATAGATTAGTACCTACTTAATTAATATTGTGATACTTATCTAAATAAAGATCACATTAATATACCATGATGCGATGTTACTAATCCCAAAACACTATTCATGCTTTGGTATGATTTATTTAAATATTCGTGTCTAAATAATAATTATAAGGTAAATATAAACTAAAGACAAAAATAAAACTGCAAAATCAAAAAGCGTCATAATATTCCTCCGCATCGTCGTCAATTGGCAACATGCCCAGAAGACTGGCAGCATTGCCACGTTGAATGGCAATACTTATTCTTTGTGCAAAGAAAATACCAGCCCTCTGGTCACGCGAAGCGTCGATGAGCCGCTTAGCTAGGTCTCTATAAACAGACCTAGCACTTGGACCCCATGGCCCCAGCGTTTCGACACCAAACGGCTCAAATATGTACTCACCAATAAAGTTTTGATATTTACGCCGTTTGAGCGTCTCCGCTGATGCAGCAGCAGCACCAGCGCAACCCGCTATGCTAGAAAGATGTGATGGCGCAAGGGCGCAAGGGTTCGATAAGTGCGATCCTGTCCTAAAAGATTTCGTTTTGTTATTGTAGGAGACCCCGATTGTACATAAACTAAGATGTTATCTTACTCGCAGACTATTATGAACTACTTAATATAATGCTAGTTAACGGGTCTTATTCGCGATAAAGTATTAAAAAGGTAAAAAATACCTACACTGATTGCCCGACGTTTCGACCAACCTGCAAGGATCGTGGTCACGGGTTGATTAAAAAAAACGTTTAGTACGAACTACCTTCCTTTACCGATAGTTAGCACGATTTACTTGATCGTCGCGTATTTCATCAAGGGACATGAAATTCACAAGCACAATTAGGGATGCCAACCGTACTTTATAGTAAAGTATTGTAAGTTATTTCAGGTAAACTTAATTTATACTTTAGTAGGAAAATAAAAGACATGAAAATACTTCATTTTACCTATGTCAACTTTTACAGGTTTTTATTTAATTGTTAACTTAAAGCAACGCTATAAAGATTCCCTAAATTGAAAAAAAACAATTGTTTATCTACCTTTATATAGACATATTTTGTAAAAATCTGGTTACGACTTTCTTTGATAATAAATATTTGTTAGATTTAACTAGCATCAACAAAAATATGGGTACCAAAAGACAGGTTTAATAATTTTCAGATCAAATCTGTACTTTTTACCTAAGATAGTAAACATACTCTATTTGTTCAAAATAAAGTTGGCAACCCTAATCACAATTGTGCCTAACTAGCTTTCAGGCCCTTTGAAACAGATTTAGTCAAGTTGCGTCTAGGAACCAAATAATGCCAGAAATTGCGTGTAAACTAAATTAACAAAGCGGTATAAACAAATAACAGGATTTAATTTTATAGAATAATAATTATTATGTCATTACTTAATATTTACCTAACTATTTTTAGTAAAATGTTGCTATGATTTATTAAAACTCCATTTCTATCGGCATGTCTATCGTAAGTTTGTAATTCACTTCAGAATAAGTAGGTAGCACAGAGATAATGATAATATAACTTGACGACTGCGTTATACTGCCGCACAAGTAAACGAAATTTGACAACGAAGTAACAAGAACCGACCAGGTATTTGAAAATAATGCTATGTAGTACAACAAATTTACAACAAAACGTTTTGTTTAATACATTAACATCACTAACATTTGTTAAACATACATATTTTTCATATTATAAGTACTTTCTTATTATTTAGTATCAGTATTAAACAAATATTGAAGTATACCAAAAGAAGGGTATGAAATAAAAACATACAAATGTTTTGTAGACTTGTATAAACACATAAAAGAGCCATCTAGCGCCCTATATGTAAAATAAAATGGTAGATCGACGAACCTATGTATGATGTAAAAAATACTTGTTTAATGATATCTTTAAATCATAAAATGAATGCGTTTACCTTGATGTCCGTTAATTAAATATGTAAAATGTTCATTTATAATAACATTTTATGGTCAATTTCTTTTCAATAAAGCATTTTAATTATTACTCATATTAACATTGGAACTCATAGTGCCATCTGTGATCTATTTTTGGAACTGTTTACTTTTTGTTCTTATTGGTACCCCATGGTACGGGTACGTTTTTCGACAAGAGCGCCTCTATTACCAGTATCATGAATTAACTGTTATAATTGTGTTACTATATAGGTTTCAATAGATGGCAATATTACAAAATTTTACTGCGGTAGCCATAGATTACAATAAGATAGCGTCTACATTAGTGTTGCAAAGTAAAAATTCAGTGGGATATTTTGTTTTAGTCTACAACAACATAAATCAATGAAGATGATGATTTGTATAAATAATATCCAAAATCTCAGCAATAATCCCATATAAAAATACAATAGAGCTAAACAGGTAATATCAATGCAGATAGAGATATTTAACTGAATAAGATTTTGTGGCAATATTGAGATCACCTAGCAACATTGTGTTTGACACGTCATGTTCGACGATTTCTAACTTCTAACAAGAAAAGTTTCGATTTATGCGTTTGCTCAAAGTTAATTTCTTGTTTTTCTGTTTTTGTGTGGTTTTTTACAACCTAGTACGTTGAGATAAACTTAGTTCCTCCGGCCAGGCATCAAGAGTACCTAAAACTTCTATTTTGTGATGAATTTGATCAATTTAGTCATCATTATTCTAAGATCATGTTGTGTACTAGGATGTTTGGTGAAGCTTGGAGACAGTAAACGGACTGTAATGATGCTGTTAAAGTCGCAGCGCATAAGTATTATATGACTCACAAGAGAAAATAAAAAACATACACATTATCTTTTGTTTAATTTTTTCGTGTTCCCCATATACTTAATCCCATTTTGTAACTTGATTAATATGCTGCCTATATTTGTATGCATAAAAATATAGGCAGCATATAAATTACAATAAAATTATAAAAATCTAAAGGAATAATGCAGGTGTCTATATACGTATATACACATAATATGTATGTATATATTGCTTTGACGACTTCAGTTTAGTTCATGATACTGCTACTTGGCGGCAGCACTTATACAGACCTCTAGCGAGGCTCGAGTTACCTATCTATAACAGTATTGTAATCTATGGGCCGCCGCACTGTGGATCGAAAATCGTCTTCCGTGGACTTAGAGATTTTTTTTTTAAATGTCGAAAATATTTTAATTTTTTTTGTCATTTATGCAATAGCAAAATAAAAATATTCTTTACGAATTGCTAAATAAGTAAGTAATAATTAACTAATGAGCCTAATAATTGTCATAACATTGATGCATTATCACAACTTACGGAATCTTGTCTTATTCTGGCGTGTGAGTAATGAGTTATTAATGAGTTCTATGAAATATTTTTAATAAACTCTCGCTAATGAGGGTAGTTATTTAACTTAAAGTTAAAATTACTAATCACAAATAGTTTTAATGGTCAGTAAATTGCAATAAATAGAAGGATTTTTTAATTTATTCTTCAGTTTATTTAAAACTTCCTAACTGCTTACATCTCGAGTTCATTTTGTAATCATAATGGAAAGTTTAGTTACCAACTTAGACTTATTTGTTATTCTTAAGAATGAAAGTACTTCATTTGATTATCAAGTCTTATTCGAGGCAGTGTTAACTCATCTAAGCAATGGCCTTTCTGATGAAGATCGTGTAACTGTCAAAGAATTTTGTCGAAGATTCACACGAGCTGCTTCACAAAGGTGGCAGAAATCTCATCGGAATATTTAGGCTTCAAGCAAATATAGATTGGCCAAACTGCATTCAATCTGCTCAACTGAGTCAAGAACCAAATGACGAGGGAACAGAAGAAAATAAAATATCTCAAGAACCGTCAATACCATCCTCTATTGGAACAATGACAAAAAAATCTCGAAAACCGTTTGAAGACTTGGGAAATAAGCAGAAAAAGAGAAGATCTGATGACCACAAGAGCGAAGATCCTAATGAATTGGAATTTTCCGCTGCCCAACTTTTAAAAGAAAATGGTCGTGAGGATATCGCAGCTGTCATTGAATATATGCTAAAAAATTCGGAAGCCTCTGCACAAATTAGTGAAATGTTGAAAAAATCGGTTCGTCCTGTTGCATTTACACCGGAAAAAGCACTAGGGTTGCTTATTTCATTAAAGCTGACTAAGTGGCAATACATAACTTTGCGAGAGACAGCCATGCGGGAAGGTGCTACGAATATTTATCCGTCTTATTTTAAAGTGCAACAAGCCAAACAGCAGTGCTATCCTCCAAAGCAATCAATAACTGTGACCGATTTATCAGCTAGGATTACGCTTCAATCCCTTCTTGATATCACGGTGCAGAGGATCCTTAAAAGTTTTCCTAACGATGCCCAAGATAAGGAACTTACTTTAATATCGAAGTGGGGATTTGATTTGATTTGGCTTCTAACCAAAGTCGTTATAAGCAGAAAATGGAAAATGACTAAGATGATTCCAGTATCTTCATGACTTCTTTAGTACCACTGAAGCTTACTGATGGCAATAAAACTTTATGGACGAATCTGAAACCATGTTCAGCGTCATATTGTCGTCCAGTGCAGTTCACTTTTGTTAAGGAGAGCGAGACAGTGGTCGTCAACCACAAAAAGGAAATGGATGACAAAATAAAAGCCCTTATCCCTACTGAGTGCTATAAAAATAAGGTAAGTCATCAACTGATGATGACAATGACCGATGCTTTTGCCCATCTTTAAAGATCTTCGTGAATCTGCAGATCCCCAACTCATATGTAGAATAAACTATGCTCTCTGTCAGTCGCTGCTCACATATTGCATACCAATATGGGGAGGAGCTTCAGCATCTCATCTCTTAGAACTGGAAAGGGCACAACGGGCGGTCATCAAAGTCATGTTCCGAAAGGCCAGGAGGTACCCCACTGACAAACTCTACAAAGAAACCCAATTACTGACTGTTCGGCAACTATACACATTTAATTCTATCCTGCGCCATCACAAATATATTGATCCATCTAAGATAAGCCGGAGCAAAAGAAGAATTCGTACACCCGTTCCTTCATTCCACACTATGTTTGCGCGACGTCAAATATATTACATGGGACCATTCCTCTATCGGTTCTTCAATGACTCAAAACATATATACAACATGCAAAGAATAAAACTCAAATCTACTCTCAAAACTAAATTAACAACGCTTGATTATCATGCAACAGAAAAAATTATTGCTAATATAAAGTAAAATGAGAAATAAAACTAATAAATCACAAGCACAACAATCATATACATACACACAGATACACACTCACATTCATACACACATACACATGCAAACTTACTCGCACTCACGCACTCAGACACATGTGCACACGCACACACACGTACACACACATACATACACACACCATAAACAAAAACACTCATACACTCGTAAGTATCCACATACATGTCCCGACACACATACTTCCTCATCTATACCATACGCTAGCTCAAATTAGGGTAATTATTATTATCAGGGGTGGAGGGTTGGTAACCTGAGACACAGGAACCTCCTAGTTCAGGTATCAACCCGCCATATTATAAAATTAGATCCTATGTCTGTACCTTAATTTGTAATGGTGAGAAATAAAGATATTATTATTATTATAAAGATATTATGCTAAAGTTTGTACGTATCTTTCCGAAGCTAGATCAAATGCATCGTGTTACCTGTGTTTGGCTAAGCCTACGGTAATGAATCGATTAGACACTTTAGCATCAAAAACCTTGTCTGCTGGTGTACTGGAATTTGGATTAACGTCGTTAAATGCTCGAATTAATACTATGGAATGTCTTCAACATATTTCATACCGACTTGATTTTAAAAAATGGGCTGCGAGATGTGATTGCCACAAGGAAATGTTAGAAGCACGAAAAAAGGTAATCCAGGATATATTTAAAGAAGATTGATGTCGTCAAACAAGGCTCAGGGACCACTAATGATGGCAACACAGCTAGAAGGTTTTTCGAGTTCCCCGATAAAACTGCCACGATCACTGGGTTGGATGAAGAACTTGTTCGGAAATTTGCAGTTATTTTGCAGGTGATAACATCAGGAGAGCAAATTGATGTTATCAAATTTAGGGACTATGCCCGCAAAACAGCAGAAAAGTATGTGCAACTATACGACTGGTATTACATGTCATCGACTGTGCATAAATTACTGCTACATGGAGCGGACATAATTGCTAGCAATGATATTGTGCCAATCGGAAGCCTATCAGAAGAAGCATTTGAGGCTCGCAACAAAGATTCTAGGTGGTGCCAGAAACACCATTCGCGGAAAAAGAGCCGACAAAATTCTAATGCTGATATCCTTAATATGCTTCTGCTTTCTTCCGATCCCTTGATCACTGCAGAAAGGCCTAAGTTTGATGTAAAAAAGAGGTCCTACTTCTTCCCTGAAGCCTTAGACTTGATTCAGTTTCCCGAAACTCAGTTCGAGTTTTTAGACTTATCTAATCTGGATCCTGATTCCGAACTAGAATCCGATGAAAACGACGAATGAACATATACATATATGTTCATTCGCCGTTTTCATCGGATTCCAGTTACTAAACATTAAGTTTCATATTGTTGTGCTGTTGCTTTTTATGTGTAAATTTAAGTTATTTTGAATTAGTTACTAACATTACATTAAGTTTTATTGTTACTAACTTTATTGGTTTCAAAAAATATATTTTATTAATTCTCTAAATGTTAAGTATTGATTTCGTTTGTGTACTTGTTTATGTTATTTTTATTTTATTATATCTTTTTTAAATATATTTACCTTTCCCTTTTTTGTAATTTTTATCTTATTTACAATTATAAAGATAAAAGTGAAACGCCAGTTTGTGTTTTATTAATTTACTTCCACAATTCAATTATTTATGTGAAAATCAGACGAATATCTCATTTCCGTCTACTTATTGCAATTTACTGCCCATTAAAACTATTTATGTGTATTTACTCATTAGCAAGAGTTTATTAAAAATATTTCATAGAACTCATTAATAACTCATTACTCACACGCCAGAATAAGACAAGATTCCGTAAGTTGTGATAATGCATCAATGTTATGACAATTATTAGGCTCATTAGTTAATTATTACTTACTTATTTAGCAATTCGTAAAGAATATTTTTATTTTGCTATTGCATAAATGCCACATAGGTTTAAAATCAGAATTTGTTATCTTTAGAACATACATGAAGAGTGAAAAATTAAAAAATATTAAAAGTATTTTCGACATTTAAAAAAAAAAAAACCGCAGCTGTGACCGTTATGTGGAGTATGCCAAAAAATCATAAATATATAGCACTATAGCCATTTGGAAGGATATTACGGTTAACCTTGCGGTTCTCGAGATAGATAGATTTTCATAAAAGCTCCATACAAATTTTTCGTAAAAAAAATGTGGGGGAATGCAATGACGCATATTCCTCCGCGGGGGCGGGCGGAGGGATTATGTCGGACTCGCCGGGGTAAAATAAAGATGTTGAAAAGATAATGTACCTCCCGGAATACCGACTAAACCTACCACGGTGTTCCTCGACAAAACCACTATCGACGGGGCCGCGCGAATCACTTTCGCATACGGTCGCGACCCCGCCGAGGTTTCGGCCCGCCGTATGAAACGGCAGGCCACTACACGAAAGACCTACCCAAAATAGGCACTACTTCACCTACTGTCTCCCCCCTAGAGGGGAGACGGACTCGAAACAGAGGCGCGCGTGGGAACACGCACGCCGCCTCTCGGACCTGGTGCTGAACGGATGGCGGGCAGGCCCACAAAGCCCGCCACCCCCAGGTCAAACCTCAGGGTGGCTGGAGGTCGTCTCGCGCCCTCCGGCGCCCGGCTCTGCGGTTGGGGAGAGGGTTTAAACGCTCCCTCTCCCGCTCCGCCGCCTCCTTGATGGAAATTACTTCCTCACACACACTCACACTACTGCAACTCAGCCGGAAAGCCGGTGTTACGAGATATAACTGAGTCTTTGATAAGTCAAATGTGTTACGTAAATAAACAATAATGAGGCATTCTTACAAAGAGTATACTAACTAGGTTTGAAAAGAGTGCTATCTCTTGGCATAAACATGCATGCGCTTTCAAAGCGCCATCTCTATTTCCTAACCAAAACTAATTATCTATGTAGCTGTATACCTATAGCTATATATGTACATCTATGGAGCTCTTTTTCTATTTATTAGACTACTCATACTGAGTGCCTTAGTGTTAAAGAGTACCAAGCCGAAAGATTGTGATTAACATATTTTCATTGACATTAATCTCTATAAGTCTCCTTTCGGTTTGGTACCCGCTTGCTAGGACACTCAGTGTTAAGGAAATAACAAATAAATAAAACAAGAATAATTTTATTCATTTTATCATTTATTTTATATAATTTTCTATTTTATAAATTTTATGTTTATTATAATATATTTGTGCAGCAGCAGGAGTATATGTACCTAAAACAAAATTATTATTACAAAAGGTACACTTATTTATGAAGAATCTGCATAGATACTACTTAAGATGAAACTGTTTTATAGCATACAATTGCTATATAAAATGTGTACCTATGAAATTGTTTTAAATTAAGAAGTTTGTCACAAAGCAAGACAGCTTACTAATATTAATGCTGCAAGTCTTATGTATTTCAATTACTTTCATATTATAATTCCCTATAGCGCATTGTTGTTGCATGACGCAGCTGATATTAAATCTATTTTTATTCTTTAGAACAAGAATACAGTATGTGCTATTTGAAACTTAATTATTTGTCGTCATTTTATAGTTAGTTTCCCTATCCAGTCATTCATTTTCATTAATTTACATACCCTAATAAATATTTCAATAAATAAATATCTTAAAAAATAATTACCATTGTTTACATGTAGTTTTTGTATGTATTTCGTACTCATAGAATTGTATCGAAATTTTGCAATAAATCCGTGAATCTAAAATATCAAAATGCCGGCTAGCACAAGTTAACTTGTTAAATTGGTAAGTTACCAGTGTTGGCGTTTTTGCATCCAAATATTCCAAATGCAAAGTGGTGAGGAATCGTATTAATATAAATAACTCTCATACAAGAAGAAGTGTCCTTTTCGCAAAATATCACTAAACTAGCAGTGATACACAAGATTAAAGAACGACAATTCGTCGCACTACAAATACAGTCAATATTTTATTTTTCTGGAATTAGTTTGAACACCAGAACGGAGGAGTAATCTCGACTCAAAGTTTGATGAACAGGAGACACCGGAAATACCAAAAAAATACACACAAAATGGAATTATCACAAACGAGCGCGGGCGCAAGTCACGATGGCCATATTATTATAATAATAAATAATAACAATAAATTTATCAAATATGCCAGTGTTGCCATGTTAAATATTAATTGATGGTGTCGGTTGGGTTGTAAATCTCATTTCTTACAATTTAGGTATGTATTATTGTTTTAAAACTAATTATTTTTTATTTATGAATTATGTTTATTCAATTGTAAAAGAAAAACCTGTTAGCGACATCTGTCGGAAAATAAATAAAGCACTACGTCTATATGTTTCTACGCCCGAAAATCAAGATGGCGTTACTTTCTTTGTAAATATTAAGGACGTTCTAACTGTGCCCACTTACGTGAGGAAGTCCACAGTGAAGTCAGTCATTGATTACATTGTTGTCACAAAAAGAAGTGATAAGGTATGCCAACGGTGGACAAAACTAATTATGTTTTGAAAATACTTGTAATGTTTCAGTAACTCTGAAACTTTGATATTTTTGTACATCTTAGGAAAATGATAAAATTTTACTTAATAGATGTTTCTATTGGAGCGCATCCGTGTGCGTTACCCTTGCAAAATAATGTCGAGAATAGTAATTTAAATGTTATAGATAATTAGTTGCCCAGCTACTGTAATTGTTGCGCACATTTTTAAATTTGTTGCACGTATAGTTTTCTAGTTATTTCACAAAAACATTTCCTGCTGGGGTAACGTTACCGCAGCCAGACATTGTCTTATTTAATGGGAATATTGAAATAAATATTATCTGTATAATTAGTTGTCTAGACGAGGTAAATGTTGCAACTTATTTCTTATTTGTTCTTTCTTCGGATTATTTATATTGATAATATAGTTAATGTGAAAACCACAACGTTATCGAATTTCTTCGAAAGCGGCATCTTCATATTTTAAACACTATTATTATTCATACCGTAAATAAATATGATTTTATTTAACTGAGAATACAAATAATGATTACGTTAGCAAATCAGTCGATCATCAAATTACTAAAGGTAAATGGCGCCATAGAGAAATAGCAGCTCCTAAATAATGTAATAATTTTAGTTTTATTTGAAACAAACTTCGTTTTTTTAGCGTAAATCGTATAATCTACAATGGCAGATTGCAATACATTGCAAAAACTGTTGATGTTTCGTGCGCGGCTACGCTATGGCCCTGTCAATAAGTTCTTTGCCTAAGAAACGAAAGATGATCGACAAAAGTTTAAACTTTTGTCGATGGCCATTGTCGTCTTTAATTCGCGCCAAAAATATAGGCATTCCTATATATTAAATTTTAATCTTTGTTTCGCGCCAGTACCGATTCTACTATAAATAGTTGTGGGGTTTAATTGATTATTTGTTAAGCCAAATATTAAAAAGCATCTTATCACACAGTGCGACAGGACTAGAAGTTCGGTTCAATTCAAAATAAGTTCGGTTTATTTACAACGACTTGAGCCTGCTTTGTAGTAAATGTAAGACAAAACTGAAACATAATAACCTATACATTCTACTACTACTAATTTATTTATTATAATCAGAATGACACTGAGTTAAACTAGTATAGTGTTGTGATAACCAGTGATAACTAATGTTGCAAGTTTTGCTATCACCTGTGTTTTCGTTTGTGGTGTGATGGTGTCTCTATTAGCTGATAGATGACGCCACTAACAGAAACGTAAGTTTTCTTGCATTGACTTGTTATATTTTCATAAATTTTAAATATTTTCGTAATTTGTCAAGCTGAACTTTTAAAACACTAAACCATAAGTTCTTTGAGCGTCCTTTATACCTTATAATGTACTTGTTATTGAGCAGTCGTGTAATAATACAATTTTAACACCTTTACATAAAATATCATAAGCAGCTAACGCAGGTCAAGAGCTATAAAAACTTGTATTTATTTTTGAGTCACTAGTTGAGATAATTAGGATACTATAATTATATACTAGATACTATATATATATACTAGAGATGTAAACTGAATTTAGATAGTTTGCGACACGAGTTATGGTGCATGCATTCTAACTTTTTGTCGTCAATTCGTCATTCAGCTGAGCCTGATGCTTGCTGCGACACGTTTTAAAGTAAAATCAAATATTCTAAATGTGCCTTCATGTGTATTGTAATGTAGGTCTGTTAAATAGGTACTTAGCTTTAAACAGTTCTACAAATGTAAGTAAAATGAGTAAAATCTGAGTAAGTGCAATTCCTGTGGGATAGATTCAGAACCAAGCGAGCGAAGCAGTCACGAGCTAGTGCTATACAATATGCTCAGAATCGATACATCAGATTTGCAACACCTCTTCTCTATAAGATAGATTTTATCTAAGAACTACAGCTTAAGAATGGCGTTTGCGAGAAGTTCAAGATAGGTAGGGTATAGTGGAATTTTGGTCTGCTTGACCTATAGCAGCACATCTGGTACAAAAACTCCACCTTATTGCAGATATCTACCTGCGGTGTATTCAGGTTATGTAAGGTCCAGCAAGGCATAGTGGCCAATATAACCTGCTTGCTCTGGATACACATTAACTCCTTAGTTGAACAGAACAAAACCACTGTGGTACCCATAAGCCATTTGCCATATAAAACTAATATGTACCATACACTAATTATGAAACTAATATGTATGAAAACAAAGATGTTTTATTTTATCTTTAAATGTATTGGAGCTCATCTTTACACTGAATGAACGGCATGTAGAGTAGAAAATTATATATAACTTATACTTTTGTTAAGCTGCTGTTTTGAGTATGCAGAGGAAATGTAAATAATCTTGTATATTAAAATTCGTATAATTTATTTTGTATTTACGTTAACTTATTTAAGGTATCAGAGTTCAAATTTATGTATAGGAATAGTAAGGAACAGGAATTCATAGGAATAAAACCACAAAAATGGTTCTCGTAATAAATATTATTTCAACAATCCGTATAGCCTAACACTGTACAAGTCGTAGCGAGATCAGCAACGAACACAAATTAAAATAATATTTACAGAGAAGCTTTATATATATAAACTTATGATTTGCACTGTCATCGAGCTGCTGTATGAGGAGCGACAAAGTACCGCGACTAGGTACCGACTATGAACAGTACAAGTCATAGAAAATATTAATTTTATCAACCATTAAAATAAAACGCCCTTACTCCACAACTTGATTTACAATACGTAATCCAGAAAGTAAAACAAATGTAGCAGTGACGTCGTAAATCTAACAATAATGTAATCTATTAACACACAAAACTGTCAATTTAATACAAAAAATATCAATAATATAACATAAGTATAATTAATAGTAAAATATTTCACTAATAATCGTAACAGTACGGTGTAAGTACCGGCAGTAACTGAGTACATTCGGAATGAATCGATATGAGCCCAAATCACCAAGAGATGGAGTAAGAATTTAATGTTCTATTATACAAAATGATATGATGACACCAATCGCAGTTATATCCGTTCTATAATACATTTACATCGCGAGAAGGAATGAAAATGTCGACGTCGAATTTGTAAATTATTGTCGTCGAACGACATGCCTTAACTAAACGGTCCCAACTTTTCTGTTTTATCCAAAATAATACGAATTTCTTTGGTTTTAACAACTAGCCTATTTTAACCTAACACTATCCTCACTCAAGGCCAAACTAGACACACTACTGCACCAGTACAGTTAGGGTTATCATTTACGAATTTTAAATATTGGGAACAGGCGGACTTCCTTTAAAATATTATATTTATAATATTATACAAAATTGACTCGACATTGTACTAACAGTTTGGCAGTGCTGCCAAATATTCCATATTTTAATATTTAACAATAGTTATTTTTTGCTTTTGACCTATTTTTCTTTTAGGGTCTAAAGAAACCAGATAGAAAGCTAGTTGAAAAGAATTGATTAAGTCATTTTCGATAAATTTTAATGTAGGCTATAATCTGGATTAGGGACAATATGGCTGGACATGTATAATAACCGTAACTGCAGCGTTATTATGTGACTAACACATCCATATTGATGATAGTAAAGTGGTAGCCACCAGCCACTGGTACTAGTTGTACTATGAAAGTAGTTTTATTCAAGTGAGGCGTGGAGTAGTCTACGCTAGCGTTAAACTAAGCCATATAACTAACTGAATGTGTTTTTAGTGTAGGACCGTGGCGCGTGGGTGGCGTTTGTGGCGTGTGTCGTGGGTGGCGTGTGTGCCGTGGGTGCTGTCGTACTCCGCGGGAGCCGCTGAGCTCAGATGGCGAGCGCGGCGGAGCGCTTGTCGCGGTTCTTGTTCCGCGCTAACGTGCGCGCCTTGCACGCCGCGTTGTTTTGTAGATGCTATAATAAAACATATATTATTATTTACGAATCAAAGAGTAAAATTGAAAGATATATAAATGGTAGAGTTTATAAAGAAACTCGATATATTTATTTGGTATTTTATCTGAATATGAAATAGAATATTATGGTATTGATTAAGATTGATAAGTTTGTAGAATTTTATCATAAATATTTGAGATGAGATTTTAAGTTTTTATATTGGCGAAGTGGATGTATATTTATGATAATGATGTATAATTTTTGTGAGTGGTGTATGTGTGGATAGGTATTTTTGAAGTTGAATTAGGAAGGTCAAAATAGTATTTCTTTATGGAATAGTTTAATGAAATAATGTATAATACTATTTTTAACAGTACAGGTTGGCTAAGTTTAGTTTCGTTTTATGTTGCTGTCATTGCTGTGGTTGAGGTTTCTATAGGTGTTTTATCTTCTATTATAGCAGTAATCGCGGTTAAGAATTAGATGTATGGTCAGAGTTGATCGCAAATTGTAAAGGTTATAAGATGAATGTGGTTTAGTAATATGTCAGTGTGAGGGTATGATGTAGTGGTTAAAGTGAGCGCAGTAAGGTTTGGTACATACCCGCTGCAGCTTGTTGAGCTTGTGCCCGGGGCGCGCGTCGAGCGGCGGCAGGTCGGGGAGCGCGAGCGCGGCGCGCAGGCGCAGCGAGCGCGCCGCCAGCGGGCGCAGTGCGCCGCCCAGCGCGCCCGCCAGCGCCGCGTACGCCGCGCCGCCGCACCACGACGCCCACTCCACCGTCTCCGCGCCCACGCGCACCGACGTCTCCGACACGCAGCCCTCCTGCAACACGACACCGCGACTCGTCAGTACCGAGCGCTCACGTCCGTCTCTGGCGCCGTCATCGTCTCGTACGTACCTCGAAGTACTTGAGTATGTCGCGGAAGGTGGCGCGCTGTATCTTGCGGTCGCGCTTGGCGCGGAACTTGTGCGAGTCGCGCGCCAGCTCGCTGAGGCGCGGCAGCAGCGCGTCCACCTGCGGCGCCAGCGCCTCGGCGCCTGCGCTCTCGCCCTCGCCCTCCGTCACTGTCTCGTACGTACCTCGAAGTACTTGAGTATGTCGCGGAAGGTGGCGCGCTGTATCTTGCGGTCGCGCTTGGCGCGGAACTTGTGCGAGTCGCGCGCCAGCTCGCTGAGGCGCGGCAGCAGCGCGTCCACCTGCGGCGCCAGCGCCTCGGCGCCTGCGCTCTCGCCCTCGCCCTCCGTCACTGTCTCGTACGTACCTCGAAGTACTTGAGTATGTCGCGGAAGGTGGCGCGCTGTATCTTGCGGTCGCGCTTGGCGCGGAACTTGTGCGAGTCGCGCGCCAGCTCGCTGAGGCGCGGCAGCAGCGCGTCCACCTGCGGCGCCAGCGCCTCGGCGCCTGCGCTCTCGCCCTCGCCCTCCGTCACTGTCTCGTACGTACCTCGAAGTACTTGAGTATGTCGCGGAAGGTGGCGCGCTGTATCTTGCGGTCGCGCTTGGCGCGGAACTTGTGCGAGTCGCGCGCCAGCTCGCTGAGGCGCGGCAGCAGCGCGTCCACCTGCGGCGCCAGCGCCTCGGCGCCTGCGCTCTCGCCCTCGCCCTCCGTCACTGTCTCGTACGTACCTCGAAGTACTTGAGTATGTCGCGGAAGGTGGCGCGCTGTATCTTGCGGTCGCGCTTGGCGCGGAACTTGTGCGAGTCGCGCGCCAGCTCGCTGAGGCGCGGCAGCAGCGCGTCCACCTGCGGCGCCAGCGCCTCGGCGCCTGCGCTCTCGCCCTCGCCCTCCGTCACTGTCTCGTACGCCACGGCCAAAGCGCCGCCCGCCGCCATGCGCACCTGAACATTGCGTACACCGTATTAGAACAATATGCTTGCCTATTTATATACAGACCAGGACCAATAAGCCGAGAAGTTTGATTTAGCCGTCTGACTAGGGCTACATTTTCTCTCTAGCGGCTGCCGACACAAATAGCTTGCCAACGTAGAGACGATGCGTCGCCCAGCTGGCGTAAGATTTTGTTACATACCGCGCCGTAATATTGAACCGTGACAATACAAATTCACCATCCATAATGATACGAGGGTGCGTTTTTAAGTTCGCGGAATGGAGGGTATGGAAGGTGGTGGGGGTGCTTGTTTAGTCACTAACGTGTTTAGCAACTAATAATTAGTATATATACCGAGTATTATCATAATGAGGTCATTAGTCTTTGAACTATCGTCCCTCAAGCAACTCAATCTGGAAGAAATTGTGAAGTATGGAGAAAATCGAGTTCCACGCCGTTATAAAGTTCCTTACCAAGCAAGAAAAAAATGTTCAAACCATTTTGGAAGAGATGTCATCTGTATACGGGGACTCTTGTCCAGGAAAAACCATGGTATACAAGTGGCACAACCTCTTTAAGCAAGGCAGGGAATCAATTGAAGACGATTCCCGGCCTGGGCGGTCTGTTGAGGTCACCACTCCAGATCTTATCGAAAAAATCGAAAAATTAATATTGGAGGATGCACGTTTGAAGAAAAAACAAATCGCAGAGATGGTTGGAGTATCTGAAACGACCATTTTCAAGGTTCTCCATGATCATCTCGGCATGACAAAAGTCAGTGCAAGATGGGTGCCTAGAATGCTCACACCGCCTCAAAAACAGAAGCGCGTCGAGTGTTCGCGTGCGTTTTTGAGCCAGTGTAATGAAGACAAGGATGGTTTTTTGGAGCGAATTGTTACTGGGGATGAAACTTGGGTTCATCACTATGAACCTGAGTCTAAACAAGATTCCATGCAGTGGCATAAAAAGGGTACACCACCGCCTAAGAAATTCAAGGTGTCGCAATCGGCGGGAAAGCTCATGGCGACAGTTTTTTGGGACACAGAAGGAATTTTGTTGGTTGATTACAAAGAAAAAGGTGTTTCCATAACCGGAGAACACTACGCTTCAATTTTAGAGCAGTTAAAAGAGGCAATCAGAGAAAAAAGAAGAGGAAAATTGACCAAAGGTGTCCTGCTCTTGCACGACAATGCTCCTGTTCACAAGAGTCGAGTTGCGTTGGCTGCTTTGCACAAGGTGGGCTTCGATATCATTGATCACCCACCTTATAGCCCAGACTTGGCTCCCAGCGACTATTATCTCTTTCCAAATCTGAAAAAAGAGCTTCGAGGAAAGAAATTTTCAACCGATGAAGAAGTGAAGGATGCAGTTTCGGCGTATTTTTCAGAGAAAGACAAAACATTTTTTTATGATGGTATTCATAAGTTAATTCATAGATCTGAGAAATGTATTAGGGTTTCAGGTGAATATATTGAAAAGGAAAAATAATTTTGTAATATTATTTCATCCCCTTCTATTCCATTCCGCGAACTTAAAAACGCACCCTCGTATATTACGAGAATTCTATGCATCGCTTCGAACGCGTACATTTATACGTACGCGCTAGTCACGTACCTCTAGCGAGCAGGCCTCCAGTAGATCAGCGAGGCGGCTGAAGCTGGGAGGCTGCGAGTTGAGCAGCGACAGCGCGTGCGCGGGCGCCAGCAGCGGCAGCAGCAGCGACCAGCCGTCCAGCGCCGCCGCGTGCCACGCGCCCTCTTCCACCACCGCGCCCGACACTTTCACACTGCCGTCGCCCTGATTATAACAATACATTACATTTAACTATATCTGTACGGCTTGTTTAGTTACTCCGCACACTATAATAAGATTTTGAAGTAGTAGAGAAAAGAATTATAACCTGAATAATCTATTTTAAGTATAAGTAGATAAGTTACAGTAAAATCTACATATAAATACGTGAAGCAAAAACTTTGTATCCCTTTTACGAAAATTACGCGGACGGAGGACTATGAAATTTGGTACAGTTAAAGTTTATATGGAGGAGTGGCGAATCCTAATATTTTTATAAAATATGCGTTAGAAATACATTAAATTAATGAAAAAATACTACACGTACACAACCTTGCATTTGACACAAACAGTTGAATCGCGTTCGTTGCATTTAGGTATTGTTCGGCTGATGTCGTAGAATTCTTCGTAACTTTGATTACATATGTATGTGGAGTAGGTGACTAAATGAAATGTTATTATAAGAAGGATAAAGTTATAGACAATAAAATAACGATCAAACTTAAATTTCAATCAATTATGGTCGAATTTCGATCATTTGGCGACCGCTAGTAAGATTAATTCTTTCTCATAATGCACTCGTAAAGTTAGCTTATTAAATATGTTTTGTTAACATTCAACTGAGTCGATGTATTTTGTTGTATAGCTAATTTATAGTAAGTAGCACATGTGCTATTTATCATGATAAATGCTGAGCGCGCAGCTACACTCGCTTTGCAACTTGTGGAGTAGGCAGCAATGTATGGTAGTGAGACCGTACAATATCAATACATTAGATTAATTAACTTGTACTATACCTACTTTCTGTAAGCAACAACCAGAGTCGGCACATGTAGGTAACTAATCGTTCGATACGATAGAATATCTCCCTAATAGCATAGATACTTTACGAGCCGATTATGACAACCACCCATAAAATTAAACGTGACTGTTTTAATTAATTACTTAATATATCAAGTGAACTATTGAGTTAAGTAAATATGTTTTACAATATATGACATTCAAGCAAATCAATCGATAATTAAGTTCCCGTAATATTCTAAATAAGGGTAGGAATGAAGAGTAAGACACAGAATTTAAAACTGGTTGTAGAATAAAAAAGAACTTTGTTTATTTACCTTGAGATAGCTGCCACTAAAGATAGTTTCGAAGACACGCATGACTTCCAGGATTTCTGTGAGATCATCCTCCATCAAGTAGCAGAGCACGGCCAGTGATGAGCAGCACTGAAACATATACATAGGAAATAATTAAACACTAAGACTTTGGTAGAAAACGATGACTTCTGATATAATGGGCCGAATGGCGTATCTGTTGAAGTTCAAACTGACACGATATGTGAATGATGATTGGCTGAACTGAAATGGGTTTAAGTTTGATGAGATGTTGTGTAGTGTTAGGTATAACTCACCTCAGTGCGTGTGTCTAGTGAGGCGGATTTGTCTGTGGCAGTGGCGGTGAGCGCGGGCCGGACTTCGGCCACGAATTCTTCTGTACCCTCCTCGCCAATCTGTTCATATGGAATTTTATATTAGAATACATTCCTGTACAATTTTATATATCAACTAGCGGCAAGCATTGTTCTGCCATATAAATTATTTCTAGATACTGTTCATACAAAAATACTTGAGGGTATACACTACAATACAATACATACAATATATATACATACATACAATAGGCATGCTTTGAAGCAAGAATATTTTTTTGACAAATGTATAGTAAAAACAATCTGGATAGGGACACCGTAATCACTTAGCGGTATGAATTATACTTTACCTACGACTTATTCTCATACCTACAAAATATACATAAAAAAACATAAAAATCGGTCGAGCCGTTTCGAAGGAGTGCGACCACAAACACGGTGACACGAGATTTTTATGTATAATATATAAACCAGTTTTTGACAGTTTCTTCGCCGCGTGAACACATACCGCAATAAAAAGTAGTCCGCTTTTGTTAGATTTCAAACTACCATTACAAAATCACATTAAAGTCGGTTCGATGGTTTCGCCGTCAAAGTGTTACAGATAAGAGTAACTTTCGTACTCATAATATCAGTATGTATGTTATTGATCCTTTGTGGTTTTGCCCTATGTTCAGAATGCGACCTCCATTTGGACATAACGGCTAAACGCCACTATGTACGCTGCGTGTGATATTAGTTATGTCCTTTATTTAAAGTTAATAATACCTGCTGAGTATCCAGAGTATTTTGTTGGGACATCAGATACTCTTAATTAAGTATTACAAAGTAGAATAAAATGAAGATATCATGGCTAGAAATGCAATCAATTCTTATTTGATATAGTATTAGCTGTCACTGCGGTTTCATCCGCTCCCGTGGTTCGCAGCGTGATGTTAAATCATCCAAAGATAAAAATAAAAACAAAACTTATTAAGTACATACTTATTTAGATTTCTGGACAACGAATTAATAAAATTAATAAGTCAAGTAGTTTCATAAAGTTACCCTATAACCAAGCTACCTCAAGATCTTCGCTACCAAAAAAAAACTGACGGGTAGTTCCAGACATAAGCGCGTTCAAACAAAATAACAAACGAACTCTTAGCTTTATTATATTATGTTTAGCATAGATTAAAACATGACAAATAACTTGGGAGAAGTTGGTACAATAATGAGAATAATATGAACCTGTAAAGCTAGCAGCGGTGTGACTGCGGCGGCGGCTTTCCTCTCGCCGTCCTTGCCTCTCCGGAGCGCGCGCGACACGTGGTCGGCGAGCGTGGCGCGGTGCGCGCTCAGCACGGTGTCGAAGGCGCGCCTCTGTAGCGCCGCGCGCAGCGATACGAACGCACTAGCGCGCGCAGCATTTGAACGAGCTGTTAATGCCTCGATGATCTCCAGCACTTTTTCCTCTAGCTTCTCTTGTATATCGTTTTCTGAAAATATACATATCAGTAAGTAATTATCACCACCAATTCGGTGCTACACGACATTCAACAGCGACATGGCAGACCTAAACGGAGATGACGAGAAGACCAGCTGGACGCCTTTGAAAAGGAATGGCAGGATATATAAACCCAACAGTCATTTGAAAGTCTAAGAGAGGAGCTTTTGCCCAGTACACAGCGACACCAAAAATGGGCTTCTAGTAGTAGAGTGGGCTATACATAAGATTTTAACAAGAATATTTTATTGAATCTAAGACTGAGATTAGATTCACACCTCGTACAGGCTATTGAACAGATTTTGAGCGAGTTAAAGTGTTATAGAGTATAACTGCGCAAAACAGTGTAGGTAGTAGCAGTAGGGGCATCAGAAAATTTAGAATCTAACAGAATTGGGTCTTTGCTCTACACCACATTATGTACTCATTATTGCCTGACCGCCATTAGATACACTGAAGACTGATCAGCATGTAATAGACAAAAGTAGAGCTAGACAAATGTATAAAATAAGTCTCTTAAGCAGAGTTGTAATCATTCAAGGATAAAAAAATACAAAACTCATTAAGAACCTACCTACTTATTTAGATTTTTGGACAACGAATTAATAAAATAAACAAGTCCAGTAATTTCATAAAGCTCTATTTATTAACTTTATGCTATTTAATAAAATATAACGTTTTTATCAATTATTGCCTTAATTGGTTGATTTTATCTACTCTTGCCACCTGATAATAGTTAAAAGAGTAGATCTTCTGCCTCTTAAAAAAGACGAAACAAATTCAATTGTACTCTAAAACTAATCTACATAATCTGACATCATCCGTAATCTAAATACATGCTGCACACAAACAATATTCAAAGTTCGATTTAAAAGCCATCAGAACTGCGATTTGTACAGCCAGCCAGTCGTAACATAGCCATAAAAGTTATAATGACCGGCCACTTATGAGCGACTTGATAAAAACCGGTGCGAAATATTCCAACGGCCATATTACATGTGAATACGTAATTCGAAATATGCGACTGACTACATACCGCCCAAGGTTAGGCCGAACTTATCTATAGGTTAGGGTTGCCATCTTCTCTTTATTTTATAAATGTAATACAACCTTATGAACCAAACTCAAATACTGTAGTAAGCGATAGCTAAGTTTTAACCAGCGACTATATAAAAGAAATATCCTGTAAACATTACTCAAAGTTGAGTTAGTTGAATAATAGTAATAGCGGCGACCCGTTGATCAAAGGTTGTTAATGGTTTAAAGACTTAAGAGCTATTGGATGAGGGGTACTTTGATAGTAATAGAAGTATAGTTGCTAATTTTATTATAAACTCAGATACTATTGCCGTCTACCGGGTACATAAGCAGACTCCGTGCCTCACAGAAATTCTTCAATCACCCGCGAATGCAACCCAAGACCATAATTATGCATACACTTGCATTTTTTATGATTGCGCAACCGAGGCATTTCAAAGGCCAATAATAATATAATTTGCTATTTATAACACAAATTATGGCAGCCCTGTCAGCTGGAGATAACCTTGAACACATACAATCTCGAGACTAAAGATCGAATTAGCGCCGCGCGACACGTGAGTCGGGATGTTGATAAATTTAAAAAAAGAATGTAAATGTTATATATAAGCTGAGCGATATGAAAATAGTCGCGAAGTTTGTCTATGTCACGTGCTCACGTGCGGATAACGAATATGTGTTACAGAAAAGTGCGCACCTATTGATGAGCGGTAATCATTTTACGACATGATAAAAACAAAAATAGCTATCTTAATAACTTTTCAACTTTCACATTGCATTATTAGCTTCTCATTGATCAATCTTGACATCTGGACAGTTAACATACATCTATTGGTTCAAACTAAAATAGATATTACGTCCATAAGTGTTAAACGATAAACATGGATACTACTAAAAGGCGAAACAAGCGCAGTAAAAAGGGAATATGAAGGGTTCTAGTGTACTATAATATAGTTTATAGGAAAATTTATAAGTGCGGCTATAAAAAGCAAATATAACACTAAAACCTGAACATTTCAGCTTTACCTCGCGTATAAAATTTACCAGACCGGTATTAGGTTTAGTGGACTACTAACTCATTAATCAAACTAAACTTTTGAAACCGCTTTGATAGTAGATTAAACCTGAAGTTTGTCTCGTAACATTAATGAAAGCTTAAATTACAAAAGTTTAAACATCTAAATCTATGTTAAGCTTGACTTAATATTTTAAATACGCAATGACAGAAGTTTAAACTGTTCTTGTTGTAATCGATTCACAAATGTAATAATTTAAGTATCAAATATTTCATTCTTTTGTATCCTTAAAACCAAGTTCATTAAATTTTAACAGTGTAAGTATACTAAAGTTCAAACAATTTACAAAGAGTAGTTTAAGCTTTATGTGACTTGAAACATTATTCAACATGAAAATCTACATTCACAAACATGCAACAAAATACAACACGTGGCATAAAACAAAGCAAATCTGATCAATATGCCACGAGGACTAGTCTACTACGCATCAATAAAATAACAATACGTAAGCGACCATTTTGTACGACTACCACGCAGTCTCTCTTCTCTGACATCACTGACACCTACGTATCCGTTTGACGTCACACAGAACAGACTACGTCACAAAGGAATTTACTTATATTACGTAACAGCTGCAAGTTAGCCCAACTTGCAGCTGTTACGTAATATATGTGACGTAAGGAGATAGCGTTTTGTTGCGTAGAAACCTACGATAAACATATTTCGTCACGAAATGGACAGTGTATTAGTAATAATTGTGTGTTAGAACAGAACTCAGTTATGTGTTTAATGACGGGAAATTATAGTTGTCTGCGTATTGAAAGTAGTGTATAGAATTATAGCTAGCTATTTTCAATCTTAACTAGAATGTTGTTCCAGAGCGTACTGTGTTTGCAGGTAATCTTTGCGCCTTAACGTTGGCAGTCAAGCCGGCGGTCCATCTAAGCGGTAATCGCCGTTCAGATTGTTTTTATTGACATAGATCCATGTTAAGGAAGCACAATCAAAGCCGATGCCTGCATTTTAAGGGCGAGCAGGGTTTTTGTAATTGTAAACTTTAAAGAGTATAGAAAGGAACGCATTGAGTGTTCCTTTGGTGTAGCAAACGTCCATTTTTACGATGGTAACTGTTCACTATCAGGTCAGTCTGCTTATTTGCTACCTTAGCAGTATAAAGAGAAAATTGTTAGAGCCACTGTATTGAATTTTCAAAAGACTTTTTCAGGTTTCCTCTTGACGTTTTTGTCAATAAATCAAGCTATAATTAACTTATTGATACGCACGTGACTTCTTGTAAAGTAAGAGGGCCTTTGTGTTTGAACTTCGCCGATTTCCTCAACAGGTAGGCAATAGCTACTTTTTTGTAGATATCTTTGGAAAATTCCCGATGGTGAAATCTTTCGAAGTACCATTGATTCTTGCCTAGACTTATTTTGAAAACGAAGCCCAGCATGGTGGCAGTTTCTAAGCGGGCCTCACCTTATTACTATTCAATTTTAGTGTATATAAAAACTTCTTTATCCTAGCCTTGTTATAGCCAATTATATTGGTCTAGACTAACCAGTAGAAAAATTCAGATAACTAATCGTAAGAAACGATTCAATAATCTTTCGTGTATTGTATCTGCCTTTTACATATATTTGTAACAATTAATGATGATAACGATTATTTTATGAATTAATTACATATTAGCTGTCGTGACTTGCCAAATCGCGCTGCAGTTTCGACTGTCTATCACTTTCAATGGAGCGACAGCATTCACATTGCCACAATCTAAAGTGATTACGAATTGCCTAAGTGTATGTCAACATGTTTGAGTTTTTACTCTTCGTTTATACTGTTATAGACTCTTTAAGTCACGACACTCATGACGGAGTGTAGATTTTTGTAATTAGTCAATCATCTATGAGAAAGGAGCATGTTGTTGAACCTTGCATACAGATCTACGAGCGCAGGCGCTGCTGCCTCACGAGCCACTAAAATTAGTATAATAGGCTAACTGTATAAAATTATCGCAATTAGTAGCACCATTAATCTAGTTTCTAAACCAGTTACCTTAGTTAATAATAATGAATTACGTATAACATTGCTGATGAATACCGCGCGTTTGAATCGCGGTCAGTTCATATCGCGGCAATATCTGGTTAGCTAGAGCAGTTCTGAAAATAGACAAGTGCATTGTGTGCGACGCCATATTGCAAGGAGCGACAACAATACAAGATAGGTAATAGATAGAGCTAATTTTAAACGATGAAGATTGATTTGTTAGTTCAGTATTGTATATGAAAGAATTGCTAATCGTGCAATCGTGTGTTCAATTCTTAGATGGAATTTATTTTATTTTATTCAGTAGGTACAAAAACAGATAACAGATTAGCATATTACAAATAACAGTCTTAATAGTACACAATGAGTAAATCTGACATCCAGTTACATTTGTACACAACATTTGCAATATACAGTACATACGAGTAAGTTTACATTAGCTTAAACTTTTAAATAACTAACACAAGAATAAAAAAAGGATACATGATAAATTTAAAAATAAAAACAAAAGATATACTTACAAGATTGAGAACACTAAAAGTCACGGTTTGTTATAATTCAACAGAAAAGATTTAAACGTGCTGAATTTTACATGAAAAATATCTGTTTGAGAGCAGATAGAATTATATTTTTTACACATTTTGTACAGTGGGTTATTCTGAGATACATTGTTGTTGCTTGTAGGAACGCTAAACAATTATGGAATACGCACAGAACGCGTTGGTATTTTAATGTATAAATTTTGAAGAAGGTTACCATCCATTGAACAATTTACGATTTTATGTAAGGTGCACAAGTCCCTCATCCATCTTCTACTAACTAAAGTTGTCAAGAATTTTTTTTTAATGAGGTCTATATATTCGGATATTTTTCACCTAAGGCAATACTATGAGCACATAGCTCTCACATATCGTCTCTGTGCTATTCAGGGACGATCTATCCGATCTATATGTATATTATATATTGGAGACCATACAGTTGAACAGTATTCTACAATACTTCTAACCAAAGAGCAATATAAAACTATTAAGGACTTAGTTTGTTTAAATGGCTTTGCGGTTCGAAGCATAAAGGATAACATACGATTAGCCTATCTGCATATATAGTCATAGTGAGGTCTAAAAGATAAAGCGGAGTGAATAATATGCTGTTATTTGTTCCGGTCAAAAACTCTTGGTCAATCTAGAACTGTCTTCGACAGACTGATATATTACGTGAGTGGGACCTAAATATAGTTCAGCGAAAGTGTGAACGATTCATCTTGTTTATTTTCTATGAGCACCACTCAGACGTGGCAAGTATACATTTTTTATCTTAAGAATATTGTGTATTTCTGATCTGACTTGTGTCACTGTATTCGTTACTGTTGGTTGAACGTGTTAAATTGGATTTAAGACAGACCATTTTATTATGCTAAGGTCATTGTATAAAAAAGGCGTGTTACATAACCACACATAACCAACATTTGTCTTTATCTGTAACCAATACACAAAGCTTCGTCCCATGCGCTCTTAATTTCCTTGACCTAATACAGATCAAGGTTTCGCCAATGCGCCAAAGACTTGTATAATGAACCTTGAATCTTAAACATATTGGCGCTATGATTATGCCCAACATACTCTCCCTCGCTCTATATAAGTTGGACGCATAATAGAAAGAGACCGATGTTTCGCACTTATGCTGTCCATAATGCTTCAATAACTTATCAGTTAATGATAGTAGTAGTACAACAGATATTGGGTTAATTAAAATAATGCCAACTGACTTATTGCGTGTCCAAAGTAGTGCTGCCGGGTTTAACGCTCTTAACTGATCCGTACTTTAAGAGCTATAGTCATCTGAAAATATCCTCATTTGTATCAAGCGCTAACATACATTCTTCGGGTATATTAGCGTGACACTGAACTATGGGCAGGTATTACACCAAAATTTCGCTAGCTATATTTTTAAGTCCCACGTAATCGGGGCAAGCCTGTTGTCGTTAAATGGCCACATAAGGCAGGCTACTGATTTCAAGATAGAATATCGCAAAACACTTCCGACTCAGTACGAACGCACAACAGTCGCATGAATTACTGCTGCAATCGTGGCAGTCATTAAATGCTCTTTATAATATTAATACGGCCAATGTGACATGTTAAAATTGATTGCTATTTGATGAATTTGCTGTATTGGACTATGTGGACATGTGGAGAGATATGGCGTACTGCCAAACATGGAACAATGAACCCGAATAATGAAGCATCTGCAATATACAGATGTTTGCAAATATTGCTTATGATGTATTCGTAGGTAACGAGACAACAAGACTTTTCAGGATTCATGTTGTGCTCTCAGTAGGGTAATCAGTTGATCTAATATCGCTGCTACTTGAGTAGGAACTCGATTAATTTTACATTGAAAGCAAAAAACAACTGGTGTTGCAAGCTACGAAATCACACATACTATGAGGTCTGCGTATATTGTTTGCAACATAAAAGCTATGAAAATAAATAGAGGTATATCACTATGGTTATAATGTAGGTGTATGAGTAGCTGTAGTGAACAAGTAAAACGACACAGTAACGACTACGGCACGTTTTGCAGTAATCAATAAAAACGGTAGGTGTTTGATTTCCGTCGTATTTCAAACGTCCTTATCAGGTCAACGACTTTGCTTAGCGTTTGTGCAAATAAAACGCGCAGTTACAATTAGCATTGAAAAATATTTGTTTTATAAACCCATTTATTATATTGTTTCTTAAAAGATAGAATGATAGTCTAATTCTGAAAGTAGCGTCTTTATGACATGACTAACGGTGCCTAAGAAAGACCACATCAGCTATTCCTGGCGAAAAGACAAATGTTTGGTTGATCTACGAATGATTGGTATGAGTCTGGGTGACCTTGTGTATATTATTCTACTTTTATAAAGCTTGCCGCGACTCAGCGATTATCACTAGCCGCGGAAATATCAACAACCTATATTAGTGTACAATACTTTACAAGCTGAATTTAGCAGGACCATAAAAATTGTTTATTAATGCAATAAATGGGCTAGAATAAAGAGGTTTGGAATTATTAGTTTGCAGTATTTTATCTGCTCTTCTTGACAATACTTTGCTTAGCTTTAGTACAAACATTTTCTGAGATAATTAGTCAACGTTTTGTATTCGCAAACGTAAAATAAACCATGATTAACGCGAGTATGTTCACCGTAATGGAAAGAACGCCATAGCATTATAAAAAAAACCGCGGTAACGACTTTTCGAGAATTATATCGATTTAAAGCACGTGGGTTCTAATTGAATCGTGCTCAAAAACAACATACTCACGACTATAATCCGGTTGGGCAGAAGCTACAGATTTTCACTTGTCACAATTATAAGATACCTGTTTTAGTGAATTCGTTCTAACAAGATGTGGTGACTGATGACATGTATAATAATATTATGTCTGTATCAAATCATCGTAAAGGTAAACAATCTTATGACATTGCTAAAGAATTCTGAAGAAAATTGACTGCTTTCCAATATTTACTATTAAGTTTAGCTTCACTTGCATTTTGTTTTGGCAATTTCTTCAGTAGCTATGTTGTAGCTATAGAAACTTTCCATCACGTTCAACAAAATAACGGACAATTTTGGTATAATTCTTACGAATATATTTTCTGATGTCAACGCATGACTCATAGCGATTGCTTTATTGTGTCATAAATCCTGAGAGGGAAATTTCCCCTAATGGAGTATACAGATGCGTAAGAGATAAGGTATCTTGTTTATTATTTATTAATCTGTTGCCTGTCAGGCAAGCTGCGCGTAAAAGTACCACACGACAGTGAGTAACGACTACTATGAGGTACCTTAGCTATCCCCAATCCGATTCTCACTGAAACTTTGATGAATCACCATTTAGTTAAAATGACGATTAAAAAAAGATTATTACGGATACAACTGCTAATATAGCTGCTAAGTAAAATAAATCGGGCACAGTGACGTTTATGGAAGTGAGTAAGTAGTTTTAGCACAGTTTACAAAGGATTACAGGATACAAAGGCACTGCGTTTGCCAAAGAGAAATTAGAAAATGCATATCCCTAGAGAACATTCTGGAATTCGTCTAAGGTTTTGTACCTTAGACGAATTCCAGAATGTTCTGTGTGTAATGTAATGTCTTTTATAGGTGTTTTCTTATATTGCCAATCAAGTTTAGTTACAGCAAGCAATAGCCGTGCTTTTTGTTTGATCGCAGATTGTCGATACGCGCCGTCGAGCGGTCGGCGAATTAAGACTGATCATTGCATATTTAAACTGTTAGCATTTAAGGACGGTATTCCACAAATCTTCGCCATTAAGGCCGACCACAAATTCTCGCACAGGAATTTCTTGTGACCATGTGACGATTATTTTAGACTTTCCGATGTGTTTTGATCATTTATCATCGTGATTTTATTTGACGAGTTTTATAGACTGTATGCTATCATGGTATAGAGTTCGTCTTATCGTTATGAAATCATCACATGCGGTGAGTTTAGGGTTTACATAATTATATAAATATGTTAAGTGTATACAAGTTTGTTATAAACGATAAAATTATGAAGACTGAATTGTCGGAAAAGCACGAGATTTTTATGGATTGTTAAGAGCATATTAACACCTGTGCCGAGTTTGTGGGTTAGTCCCATTCGCCACCCCCCGCATAGCCCCCTCCGGGGGCGGAAGGGACATTTTCAAAAAATAAAAACCAGGTCGGCCACCGGAGGGGGCAATGCTGTTGTGTTGCGTGTTTGGCAGAACGATACAAATTTCTGACGAAAGCAAATATTTTAGCGAGCACTTTATAAACCGACATGATAATGATTATAGAAGTATTCAACGCCGTAATATTTTTATGTTTGCTAAAATGTATTTATTGGGTTCAGCTGTGTACTACACACCAAACAAATCCGGAAAATATCAGATTTCAAGAAGCCATAGTCTTGACAAAGCTAGCATAACTGGTACATTTAGATGTCAACTGGGCTTTATTGCTCTTGCAGGGAATAGCTTTTCTATTAGATAGATAAGCATTGTTGCTAGTGTGTGTAGTTAAAGCAAGTCACCATTTTTTAATCTTTGTGGAAATAATTTCATATTGTGACACATTGTCGATTTATACGTTACATGTCCACCTAAAATATTAAGTGCAGTTAACAGAATAAAAAATATACCTGCGTCATCGTGGATACTCTTGAGGTCTGATTGCGCCGACGTCTCCGAACAGTTGTCGATAGTCATGTCGATGCCGGCGTCTTCGTCCGACGAATACGGCTGCTCTGTTCTTCTGTGCTCTGCAATACAACAAATATTTTGTTAGTTTTCGAAAAGAGGTGAATCATTTGCCTATACACAGTATTCGTAACGGAGTATTGGGTGTTTGATAACACTTCGCCTCTAGCAAGTCAACAGAAAGAAATTAGGTTAACAAGGTAACGGACAGTGTTAATTTCTCAATAATTGCCTGGAAACTAATAAAACATGCAATACATAAAATAGCTTAATACTTCTTATGGGTGTTACTAACAGAAGATGATTCGGGTAAAGAATCTAGTACCCATGAAGTCAGGTGAACCAACGACTCACAAATCGTGAGTAGGTTGAACTGGATGCCAAGTTGGTCGGCGTATGTCCAGCTATGAATTCCAACATGCTGATGTAAATATAATATAAAAAATACACCTAGTTTTTGCCGCCGACTATAAAACGTATGCGAAAAGATGATTAGGTTAAACCGGTCTATAAATGGACATCATGCGATTCGAACACGATCTCTTACTGCGGATATGACGGTACCGATCCATCTTCATATAGTACAGAGAATTATTAGCACTTTAGTACCACGTAAACGGTAATTACAATAAAATTGCATTATAAAGTTGACAGACATCGCGTGCACCTATTTCAATTGTACTTTGAATCAAGGTCACGCATGTGTCGGAACAGTTTAACTCTGTCATTAAGGCGTCCTTCTGTCGAATATGCTTTTGCATATTTAATATACAGTCAGATATGCCGGCAGTATGAGAAAGTTATATTTCTTGTAATCTATATAGTTTAACACAGGCTATTATCTAAATAAATAATTTAAATTGTTAGTTTTAAATGCCTTTAGTACCTAATTTAAATGGATGGTTTAGTATGTAATAACTCTAGCCCGTATTTTAATCTCTTTGCCATCGCTATAACTGGCGCTTAGACGATTGCTTATTTCATTGTACCTATCTAGTTTTCAGCTAATTGATGTGCAACGCAACAGTAGGTATAGCGTCAATAAGAAGGCTTGTTTTTCGATCTAGTAGAAATAACTATTTTTAATTAGCTTAAAAATGTATTATATTATTATACATATATTGTATAAAATGTAAATCTTATATTATAAAGATATTATTTGCGATGTTTAGACATTAAATGAAATCAGTTTATCAGTAAGTTCTTGTATTGTTCTGTGACAGTCAGACAAACAAGCATTCACTAAAATAAGGGCTAGGTGGTTGAGCTATTAGTAATGAAAGAATAAAGCTGCCGTAATAGCAAGGTTGAGACACCCGGAAATGGTACGCCAATCTCCACACATAAATACTTATGTACAGTTCGCGGGCGACGGTATTAGGTCGTGAAGTGAAAGGGGCTGTGCATATCTCTATAATGAATTATGCACATGCTTGGCAGTTCAATGCCAAACTGAATTATTTCTTTAAAGAACTATGGCTTTTGGAACTATGTTGTATAAGTTGTATAAACTTATTTCTGAAAACTTGACGCCTAACTGACTGGAGAAATGGGATAATATTTATACAGAAAACTTGATCACATGCACTTTTGTGTGTTTGCTGTATATAACATACCTATATAGAAGCAAACATTACAACTTTTTTAAATGCATATCTATTATCCGGGAAATCATGATTTTTAGTAAGCTCATACTATTTATTTATTTCTATAGCATTACATATGAATATATTGCCATCAACACACTAGTATGGAAAACATTTAAAAATAAATGTTACTAGATTTACCCGCGGCTTCTCACGCGTAAATGTAGGTTAGATTAGGTTAGTAACAGTACTTTCTTCTGGATTAAATGTTTCCCATTTCCTTTTTTGTACCCCTGACAACATGTATGCGAAATTTCATGATGACCAGTCGAGTAGTTAAGGTGTAAAAGCGTAATAAATAAACAAACAAACCCACATTCACATTTTATAATATTAGTTAGGAGTATTACTCAATGATGGTTTAAAATATGGATATGATTTATAATAATTTATTTATTATGTTAAGCATTTCGTTTTTAAATCTGTTATATGCTATTATTATTGAATAGTTGGTATACAATACAATATTGGCATACTTCACACTGCTGTGAGAATGTTATAGTATATCTTAAGTAGATCAGATAGCAATACTATATATTTCTGAACCACTAATATACTTATCAACTAGTTTCCAGAGGGGTAGCTTGACTTCCAATATTCACTTTGTCTAACTAATGCATGCATTTCTAACAAATTTTAAGACATGTATGTCAGGTTCTGCTTACTGTTTACTGAAATACAGATTAACTACATATCAATTTTGTATAGCCAGACCCATCTTAAACTGATAACAGAAGTGTGTTAGTAGTGAGATAATTTTACTGACAGAGTTTGAAATCTATATTATGTCAGATTTATATGAACTTCTAATACTCAACAGGTAAAGCAAATTAAATGTAGTATGTGAAACTTTAAATGAAATTAGGTACACAATTTGCATATTGCAAACATATGTATATGTATTGCGAAGGAAAGTATAAAATATAATGTAAAATATGGTCTTCGTTCAATACTGGGTGTCTTTTAAGCGGGACGTGATCAAGCACCTTCTTAGGCCATCAAAGTAGAGACCTCAACTCAGCTGCTATGAGATGTGTGGAGGCCACTGCTCTTCGACCACATGATGGTTACCATCAAGTGGAGTGTGGCCATTTTGATGAAAAAATAAATACTATGTCCCTCCAGCATAGTACTAATATAGGTATTTTGTACTCATACTGCTTCTAGAACAAATCTAAGTACCTACTGACAATTATAATTATGTGTAATTGCAAGAAATATCTTAATGGCAATACCATCAATGTGCATCAAGAATATCTTTACATAAGTTGGTAAAACATTAAAAGCGAGGTGCTATACAGAATTCTCATGAGCCACGAATCAAGTGTGTCAGTGGGGCACCATTCCAATTTCATCAGCTATCATTAACCTTATGTAACACTCAACCTTTACTATCTTGATTACATTAAACAATCCCAATTCTGTTGTTGTTTGTTTGTTTTCATCACTTTGAAAGGGAGCAACACCATTATTATCAAGGAGAATTACTAGATTCATTAATTAGAAATAGTTAATTGAATCTATTATTACACTTAACAATCCTTTTTGTTTGTCCTTTCTTTACAACAACTTCTTTTTTAATGAACATTGTTCATTTAACACAAGGTATCAAGTCATTTTACTTTCAGTGTATGATGCAAATACACAAAAATTAATTATAAGTGTTGGATAGTAGCAGGATTTTTAAGTTCCATGTAAATTATTAATATGGATTTTAATATACAATTCAGGAAAATGTATTGAAATGTAATCTCAAATAGGAAAAGCAATTCTAAATCATGTGAACAGAAGAAGGAGGTTGTGTGTTCCTTTTTCTGTTATCTTCTGGCAAACTTGTATAATCTGTAGCAATTTTAGATCCGACCTTCAGAAAGATAATCTTTGTACTCTTCTAAGAATGCACATAATTATGGGCACTTATTAATTATGCCCTTGTTAACTATATTGTGACTGTCTGACAAAGCAAATTCTTAAAGCTCAAGTTGTTACTAGTAATTAGTAACAACTTGAGTTTTAAGAATTGGCTTTGTTAGAGCATCACTTATTAATGTTGTAAATAATTATTATTTACAACACTAATTAGTAATGCTATAACCCACAAACATTCAAAATATATGACACAGTTGTTATGAAACCAGTTTGACATTGAGATATCTAAATGTGTTTACATAATATTTGGTTGATAATAAATTGCTCAAATTCTTATTATTATGAAATGTAAGAAGTTTCATTACAGTAATTGCAACACTCTTTGTCAAATAGTTTCAAAACATTGTGATAACCATTTGACATACAATTTGACCAATAATAATTACAACAATATTGTAATAACCTACTATGTAATTAATATGCCTTTCTAGTTACTTTTGAAGTTAACCATTTATACTCATTTATTAACCAAGTTAAAGCTTAACCTGGTCCATGAGCAAAAACAACAGAATTGGCCTCATTGCTTGTACCATAGTCTAGAACATTCAAACAAGTTTTTTGAACCTTAGTTTTTTAAACTATAGCACCAATCAGTTGTTTATTTCCATTTATATAAGTTATTCTACTTCTATAACATTTGAAATGGCAAGTTAGTTTATTAGTAAGCAAACAAACTAATAGTCTAGGAAGTATTGTTATGTAAAATTACATAATTTACTATCTAATGTTTTCACAAGGCCAAACAAGTATCAGTAAGATAAAAGTCCAAATGCCAGCCCATAATATAGGAGCGCGTTTAGTATCTAAATCACGTTATTTATTTTGTAGACAAAGCATGACCACATTGAATTGTCACATGTGGGAACTCGCAACATTATGAAACCGTGAAAGGTTGCACCGAGAAATCACACTTGCGAAAACCTTGCAACATCCATTCTGTGCAAGGTTAGGACTTGAATCAGCCAAACATAGGGTGCTTAGCAGCCTGCAGGGTATTGGCATCAAGTATAATGACCGTGAGCAAATATAAGTAAACGTCACTACATACGTCCCGCGGAAAGTCCGCCACCACAAGGTCGCCGCGTGATCTCATTCTTGGCGGAATCCGCGCTGTTTTACGCACCACATAACTAAATGCACTTGCCACACAACATTTATTAACACTTACCGTATTTTCCTTTCTTCTTTCCTTTCGGCATGGTGATGGTTTCTTTTCTAACGAAGCTTACTTACAATTAACGCTAAAATATGTATTCACTATTTATTTATACTAGGTACGTCACTTAATCAAGACGGAGAAAAGTTCAATATATCAGTTCTTGTGGAACGATTTAGGCACCGAATGTAACATAAAACTAAAATTTCAGAAAAACTTTTTAACATGTTTAACCGTGTAACATGCACACTCGACTTCGCTTTGCGCAATGCGCTGTCACTTTTGTATTTATAGAGAAGAGGAGGGGATCTCAATGACGCCATCTTGAATTTAAATGTTGCCAGAACGTTAAGAGTAGAATACCTTTAAATATTACTTGAATAAATTGGTATTTGTAAAATTTTGTCGTAGAAAATAATCAATTTAATATAATTACTAGTAATTTAAACTGTCATACAAATTAGCATGAAATATTTGAAAAAATTTAAATAGCAATATTTTTTTAGTGTAGTTCTTGAGTTATAAATCCCGAGAGTCAACAGACAAATTTGTACTGGCAAGATTTTACAGCGCGTTATTCTATTTTTATAAAATAATTACTACTTATGTATTAGTGTGAGTCAAACAAAAACATTGTGTAATATTTTATATATTTCATACATTGTGTAAATTATAAGCAATGTAAGGTTATTAGCATGAACACTACGCTATGCACTTGAAACATATCAATATCGAAAACTATAGCTTTGGTAGGACATACATCTATTATATAGAGATATGTCCTTTTTTTTTTTTTTTTTTTTTTTTTACGTCGGGGAATGCAATGACGCATATCCCTCCGCGGGGGCGGGCGGAGGGATTATGTCGGACTCGCCGGGGTAAAATAAGATGTTAAAAAGATAATGTACCTCCCGGAATACCGACTAAACCTACCACGGTGTTCCTCGACAAACCCACTATCGACGGGGCCGCGCGAATCACTTTCGCATACGGTCGCGACCCCGCCGAGGTTCCGGCCCGCCGTATGAAACGGCAGGCTCCTACGCAATAAGACCTACCCAAGATAGGTACTTACTCAAAAATAAAAGCCCTACTGTCTCCCCCTAAAGGGGGAGACGGACACGAAACAGAGGCGCGCGTGGGAACACGCACGCCGCCTCTCGGACCTGGTGCTGAACGGATGGCGGGCAGGCCCACAAAGCCCGCCACCCCCAGGTCAAACCTCAGGGTGGCTGGAGGTCATCTCGCGCCCTCCGGCGCCCGGTTCTGCGGTTGGGGAGAGGGTTTAAACGCTCCCTCTCCCGCTCCGCCGCCTCCTTGATGGAAATCACTTCCTCGCAAAAGGAGGCGACGGCGTTCCACGACCTCTCACTCCGGACCATAGACTGAACTACGGCCGGGAGCGAGAGGGCAACCGATCCGACTGCCGCGATCAAATCACGGCGCTGCGATGACCAGGCGGGGCAAACCGCCAAAGTGTGCAGCGCCGTTTCCTCAATAACGTCGCGGCAGTCGCCGCAGTGGTGACAACCGGGCGTCTCTTGCCGGCGTATACGACACAGGAACCGGCCAAAACATCCGTGGCCAGTCAGAACCTGTGTCAGCCGGAAGGTGAGGGCGCCATGCCGCCTCTCCAGCCACTCCTCAAACACGGGACTTACCGCCACGATCGTGGCGTGCCCGGATAGAGATATGTCCTACCAAAGCTATAGTTTTCGCTATTGATATTTATTATAATAATAATTAAAATTGTTGATACAGCCCCACAGTGTGAAATTTTATCTAAGTAGCAAACATCCTCATTCTATTCTTTATTTTGATAGATTTAGTTTTAATAATATATATATTAAAAACACCTGGTTCGCTATTTCACTTAATTTTAATGATATAATCATTACTTTCGTAAGGTCATTGAACTCCAAGAAACATGATTTTATCTTTATTTCTCGAAATAGGTAAAAATCACTTTCGCCAATAAATTGATTTTGATTATCGATTAAAATATACAAGGATTATGAATTTCGAGGCCCTAGCTGAACGAGAAAGAGAAAAGTCATTGAAATGTAAATTTAAAAAAATATTTGTTAAATGTTTACTACCTATATGTTATTAGCATTTCTTTTTATCAAATATGCTTAATATATTAATGTACCTACAAATTAAAAAAATAACTGATGGTCTATCTAACACATAGAAATATAAAAAAGAGTTGATGTTTATTATATCTATGATCTAACAGGAACTGAGAGATACGTCGTTTCTAAGTTTTTGTATTCTATGGAAATAGGGTTGTCATTTGTCACTGAAAGATCGGAGTAAATAAATTAATGTTCAATTTAATTCAATTCAATTCAATTCATTTATTGCACTCCATAATTTATATACAGGTCTTATAAATGTAGAGAGAACAATTATGGACTCCATCGAGCACGGCAAAATTAGGAGAGAAGAAAGAACATTCTATTATTATATAGCATATTGAAATTAATTTTAGACCTTAAAAGATATTTATTCAATTAGTCACGTATTATATTCTATTATAGTTTATTATTAATTTGTTATAAGGTAAGTATTAAACGTTTTTTCTAAATATACTTACATAATTTGAATTTTTAAAATTTATCGTTTAAATATTCGCTAATATCATTGTAACATTTTTGTATTAAAAAGTCTTTCATTTTGTTGATAAACGTACACAATTTTTCTTCATTTTTAATGTTATTTGATAATTTATTATATATTTTTATGGACATAACGTAGGGACTTAATGCATGCATTTGTAATCTGGACGTTGGTAAGTTTAATCTATTTTTGTGTCTATATTTTGTATTTAAATGTTTCCTTCTTGTGTAATAACTAATAATCTTCATCGTCTGATTCTATTAACTTTTCATTTTTCATTTCATTTAATTTTTCATTTCATTCAGTGCTATGGGTCTACGCCGGCTCCATGACACCCCCGCTTCTCCAGATGATATGTGTAGGAATTGGGTTTTGGCATTTGCCTCACGAGGGTGGACCCCTTAGGCAGGGGAGGAAGGAAGGGATCCTTCACCAAAAATGTAAGTAGGTAGTTACTTCCTACACACATAATTAGAGATCTTGAAAACTAAAGTAAGTTTGCACTAATCATCGTGTATAAAGTCTGCCTGCGATAATAGAAGTTGAAAACTTTAATGCTTAAAACAGTAATGTTTTCGAGTGCGATATTTTTTTCGAGTAAGTAGGTTAATGACAACCGTAACCTAAAACTTTAGAACTATATATTTCTGTATTCCTATGCTCGTTGCACTTGATATTTATTATTGTAATAGTTGTTACCGTATTTAACAAATACGTCTTGAAAAAATTGCTAATCTGTGGAGATTCCCGGATTTTAATTTTTTTGAAATAATACATAATATTTTATTGTCATCTAGAAGTGCTTGATTATTTGAATTTCTGTGTAAATATCGATGCGTTTAGCGGGTTTCGATCATACCATATTTTTTTTAAAGAAAATTACAATTACTGGGATGAAGAAAATGTGTTTCTATGGTTCCTATGGACATTTCTTGATTTACTAAATAACTTTAAAATATAATAGATAACGCCGGTAAAGTTTTAATAGAAGCTTTAGTAGGATTATATCTATCCAATACACCCATAAACAGAATGATCATAATATGAACATACTGTGAGCTCGATGCAAACCTAATGGCGGCTCTGAACATCGTATGCGTCATTGCGCAGAACCCAATATAAAGCCTGCAATACATGTTGGCCAAGCGTAGGCCAACGCGAGCGAAGGCAAACTGATACAAGGCAAGTACTAACGTCTACACGTTTGGCAAGTTTGAAGAAAACCATTGCAAACGGCCAATGTAGACGAGCTTTATGGAGCTGTCCACACGTTAGGCGCTGTCAGTCTTTATTGAGCATTGAAACAATATGGACGTTATAAAAGTTATTGCAGCTGCTGGTATTTATTTGATTATGGCAATCTGACGACTTATTCACGATTAATGAGCGCATATAATTATTATATCAGTGTATACCGTAGTAGACTTGTAAAAATAACACATTTCGTACGTATAACGGCGAGGTTCGCCTAACGCGAAATGACAGCCGGACCAACATGTGGACGCTATTGGCCGAGCGCAGACTAACGCCTTTGATTTGTGAAAAAAACCTGCCACGGCTCCGAAGTGAGACGAGTGGTCGCGAGACGTAGCGGCACGGGGCGGCAGTGCACCTCTCCGCGCGCCCTTTCTTTCACCCGCACTCACACCTCGCGTCTTTTTTTTCATTTTGCTCGTAAAAATGACCACACTCGGCCTGATGGTAAGCAGTCGTTGAGGTCTCTACTTCGACGGCCTGAGAAGGTGCTTTTTCCCGCCGCGCTTAAAGGACCCAGGATTGAAGGAAGAAGGAAACAGGTGCCTTGGCAGAGAATTCCATGCCTTGATCGTTCGGCAGAGGTATGAGGAGCCAAACTTGTTAGTACGCACTCTAGTCGACTCCACCGTGTAAGGATGGCATCTGAGCCCAGCACGCGTTGTTCTGGATAGGAAAGGGGAGGGCGGGATAAGGTGGAATAACTCTTCAGAGTACTCCCCGTGCCAAAGACACAAAACATGCCAAAGAGGCAATATCCCTACGGAGTTGCAGAGGTTTCAGTGAACTTGTGACCTCTGGATCTCCGATGATATGGACAGCCCGCCGCTGTAACCTGTCAAGAGCGTCTAGCAAGTACTGCCCGGAGCCATCCCAAAGATGAGAACAGTACTCCACACAAGGGCGCACTTGTGCCTTATACAATAGGCACAGCTGCCCAGGCGCGAAGAACCGCCTCACCCTGTTCAGCACTCCGAGTTTTCGCGAAGCTTGCTTAATGACGCTCTCGATGTAGGTTTTGGGATTAAGGGAGCGGCAGAAATCCATACCTAAGATGGAGAGGCTGTCACCTATCACCAGTGGAGTGTTCTTCAGAGAAGGGAGGGGAAGGAACGGAGATTTTGTTATTGAGAACGCGCATGCCTGGATCTTCTTGGCGTTGAACTGGAACAAGTTCTTGGCATCCCATTCAGAGATGCGGTTCAAGGTTTGGTCAAATTCAACAACAAGATCCTGCCTTTTCCCCTCAACCTCAGCCTGTTTGGCCCCAGGACGTCCGAGATATCGCCCATGCACGGTACTGTCATCTGCATAACAATGTATGTTGCCGAGATTCAACATATCATTGATATGCAGAAGAAAGAGCATAGGGAGAGCACCGAGGTGATAGCTATGGGTCGATAGTTGCCTGGCTCGGAACGGTCCCTCTTTTTGGAAATCGATTGAACGTTCGCCTCCTTCCAAGCCTCAGGCACAGTGCCTGCGGCGTAAGACGTCCAGTATAGGCATAAGTGTGGGAGAAAGTAAACTCCGCTGCATATTTTTTGAGGACCGCAGCTGGGATGCCGTCAGGTCCACTGGCTTTCCAAACATCGAGAAATTGCAGTATCGCACGAACGTCACGTGGCCTGATACGTATATCAGGCATGGCGCAGCCGCAGTTGGCAATGTTAGGCGGCTGCGAACCGCACAGTCATCGATTCGGGAGTTGGCCGTAAAAAGATTTGCAAGCAGATCTGCTCTCTCTTGCGGCCGATGAACCAGTGATCCATTCGGATATCTCAGAGGGGGCAGCGAGGTCTGGCAGAAGTTGGACTGCACGGCTTCGGCCAGGCGCCAATAGCTACGACTGCCCGTAGGATGCGTCATGAGCTCCTGGCCGAACCGTGCGACGCGCTGGGCATCCGCTCTTAAGTATGCCCTCTTGCAGACCTTTGTGGCTTGGTTGAACGCTGCCTTTAGGTGATCCACGTTAGAGTCGTGGAGAGCGCGAGCCCTGGTCCAAGCGCGGTACGCTGTCTGTTTGCGTTCAACAGCATCAGCGCATTCACGACCGAACCAGGGCCATTACTGCCACCGCTCGTGACATCACTGTATTGAATATAATATTCCATACCCAGGATGATTTCACCAGCGACAGCAGTAGCGCTCTCTAATGGATCCCTGTTCTCAAAGCAGCGTTGAGCCCAAGGGATGGATGCGAAGTACTCCCGCATTCCATCCCAGTCTGCTCACGAGAAGTGCCACAGTCGTTGTCTTGCCTCCTCGGGTCGTAGGGGCGTAACAACAACAGCTGTGGCACAAACCAGACAGTGGTCTGAGGTGCCCAGAGGAGCACTAATCGACACACTGTACCGGTTCGGGTTACTTGTCAGCTGCAGATCGAGCAGAGAGATGATCATGATCTACGTGTACCCAATGGACAGAGAAGGAAGGGTCCTCTAGGCAGTGTAGACGACGACAGCAAATATCTGCCCTAACCAACAAGCATACCCCGGCTTTCGCGAGGAAACACTCCTCTAGCACGTAGCCGGGATATTGCAGGTAGGTCGTGTCTGCAGGACGGCATATTTGTGTCTCCATTCGAAAAAGCATTGCCGGCCGAGCCGTCTCCAGGTGGTGATGGATGGCATTAAAGTTCGCGTGGAGTCCTCTGATGTTAATAAACTCCACGACACAGGAAGAGGAAGCAGCAGTGGGGTAACAGCGATTGGCTGCTGTTGAACGACAATGCTTTGTTCGTACTGCCATAGAGTGAAAGGTAGGGAAAGCGTGAAAAAAAAGAAGAGGCGGCTATTCTCGCAGCAAAGTGGGGCAAGGCGCAGAGCAAGTTTTGTCATATTACTGTGTGGTATGGCGATAGCCGATCCGACGGACGGAAGGCCGGACCTTCCCGAAAGTGGTCGCCGGGACCCACCCTCTGGTCACCATCCGGCACGACGAGCCACCTCGAGATTATGCGCGGCTTGATGAGGCAGCCAACCAAGTTGGTTAGACTCGGTTGGGCCTCTGGACTATACCGCGGGCGGCCAAAAGAGCACCGTTTCTGCGGAACTCCCTGGCCGCTGGATCGACTCGCGCCACCCACACAATGACTTGACTTTGACTGCAGGTCCTTCGTAAGCTGCAAGAATCGTTACCTCATGCTTAGGCATCCGGCACTCTCATTCACCGAACGAAACACAGCAGTGAAACTCTGCTGTTTCACGTTGATTTTCTGTTAGAAACTGGGTAGTACTTCCCCGGTCGAGCCTGCCCATTCTTGCTGTAACCAGCTTGACTCCTAGAAACTACTCTTGTATTTAGTGTGAGTTATATCCATATACTGCACACGTGCGCGCTTTCTTGTCTACGTACAATCGAGCTCATAATAATTTGTTGTTGTTGTTAATTGTATTTTTATTTTTCTAGTTAAGTTTTGTTTGTTTTGTTAAGTTTTTTAGTTAGTTTAGTTTATTGTTATTTTCGTTAGTTACGTTAAATTTCTAACTGTTAGTTGCTTGCGCGGTTGACATGTGAGTTTGGTGTGCATTTATTTAAAAATGCCTCGCAGAAGATACAATACGCAAACAAGCCAGAAACATAGCGTATCACGTCATGGAATTTAATTTTATATAATTTAATATTATAATATTAATAAAATTTGATAAAACGTATTTTATTTTTCTTAACCTTTCTTGACAGTACATTTAGTATTTTTCGTATAATAAACCTGGATAATAAATATGTATTCGTAATACTTATAAAATAGTAGGTACTTAGGTATTTCATAGTTTTATGAACACTTTAAATCAATAAAAATAAAAATACCTGAAACGAAATCTAATTACATATTATCGACACGACTGTACCTGCGCACACCTGCACTCGCAGCTAACTTCCGAGCCGCCATTAAGTTTGCATCAGGCTGTACCGCTGTACTGGCTTGTTTTATTGTTACAGTAGTTAAACTATTGATAGTTTGGACAGTGAACGAAAACATCGTAAGGGTTTCCTCACGACCTTAGAGAGTTGCATGTTTGGAGATTCTCTATAATATTCTCGATGTGAAGTCTGCCAGCCCGCGTTACGTCAGCCTGATGGAGTATTATATAGCCTGACCCAGGACCCTACTTCTGAAACTCAACCTTTTAAAACTACGAAGAGGCCTGTGTCCTGCAGTGAAACAGTTTATAAACAGATCTAATATTATTAAATATGCGCCTCATGTTCGGTGTAATCTGCGGCCTATGTGGCATAACTGGCATAAGATTTAATTCCTTAACGGCTGTAATTAATTTTGGGCGGCAATGTTAAGACACAACCGTTTTTAATTCTGTCTTTATATTACGGTTTATTCTGCATTCGACCCTCATGTTTCGTCCCGAATGTAAAAATACGCATTCGCCCCAAAAATTGTTCCTCATATGCCCCGAAATTTAGATAAATATTAATTTCTTAAAGTAATTCCTTTTTCGTCCCGAATTATGTTCCTTTTTTGACCCTGTTTTTTTTGTATTGTTGATTTTGATGTACCGTCAGCCGAAAAATATTTTAAAATACCTCCTTGATCTCTCGGCGAATCTTTGGGCTTATGATTACATGACATCAAGAGCCCGACATTGAAAAGATTTAAAATATTTTTAAACATGTTTTGTTTTGCTAACCATATGGTCAAAAATGTAGGGCAAAAAGGAATAATTAAAAAAGAGGGGCGAATGAGGAACAAACCTATATTACCTATCTATTATAATTAATTTATAACTATCTGTTATTTATATATGCGATTATAATAATAATTCTTAATACCTATGGCGGCTCTTCAGAAGGCCCACCTAGTGAATTGGCGAATCACCGACTACCCATTTAATTTGATGCTATTAGAGTATTTAGGGCAGACGGCGTTTTTAATCCATAATTACCATTATACCAGTCCATCAAACACCCATCCCCATAGTCTAGTTATACCTATTAGAGTCCATACTTAACAATAGTCCCATGCCTGCTGCGCTTAGTGCCGCCATAGGTGTTCTATTCCACTTCAGATTAAAACCATCATGTCTTCGTGTAAGCCTCCCAAAGGACCGTGTATTTATCTAAACTAATATGTTAGAAAGTACCTGTAATAAGACAAAACATAATTCTTATTCTTTCTCGAATACGGTATAAATAGTTAACGTAAATATTTCAATGATTCATCTCTTCTTCTTTCTTGAATAAGGTATAAATACAGTCAGTTACAGTCTCACACTAAGAGGAGGCTCGCACCCAGCAGTGTGACAGTTTATTACAGGGCTGATATGATTAACAGTTACAGCTTAAATTAAATATTGTAATGAAACGATGCTCTGTGTGGTTTCTATATTGCACAATACTAGGTATGTTATATGATGATATTATAAGATCGTTTCCTCAATCTGAGTAACTATATAATAGTGTAATTGCCTATGTTTGGTTTCATACATTATTTTACACATAAGAGCAAATAGCTACCAAACGAAATCATTTTGTGAAAATAATATCCAATTTGGTTGCAAAATAAGGAACCTAACCTAATTATTATTTTAAATTCGAATATAAGAAAGAGTATGAGTGTAAGAGGGATATCTCCCTAACTTCCTCAGACAGTTATCGAAATATATTTGGTAAAAGTTTTACCGCAACTAAGCGACCACCATGCGTATATATTTTTTATTAATTGATCAAGGATGCAAAGATATTAAGGTTATATTAGTTTTTTATTATTTAAGTCAAATAGTTGAATTAACCAAACACTAAAATACAGGAACAATAAAGGATTTTGAAAATTTACTCACAAGTGATTAAGATACAAGCGTTTCAAAACTGGTAGTAGGGATAATTGTCAAATAATAGAAAAAGAATGCACGATACATACTGTGACGTAACCGCTATTTAAAAGCAGCTGTATGTGAAATGAGGAAAATAGTGAGATATTCCCACTACAGCCTGACATTTTCTTATATCCAAATTTAAAATTCGGATACTCCCTTACTTTACAACTCATTTTGATACTCTGCTCATTAAGTTTCCATTTGATTGCTATTTGCTCTTGTGTGTAAAATAATGTAAAATTAAAACATTCTATTAACGATAACGATATAGACGAACGATAAGGAATGGGGGGATAGAAGGGTATATGAACCTCCGGAAGACAGACGGAACGTTATTGGTGACGGCAGTTACGGTGCAATATGGAGTATCTAACAGTATTAGTACTCTTATATAGCTTTCATAAGTAACTGAACATTTAACGAATCTGTAACAGTATTTCAAGAATGAAAATTTATTTATTATTTAATCTATAGTAATGAATTTTGATTCAAATAACTAGCCTTTAAAAGTTACTGCAGACGAGAGGTAAAATTTATTGTCTTATGTTGCTGACTGTACTACTCTGACCAAACCCAACTTATACAAACCGTCACAAAATAATTTGGAAACGACATGCTCTGATCGAAACCTTTCCCAATCAGTATAAAAAGGAAATAGTGCTGTACTTTCACGTGATGTTTCTATCTATTATTATCAAAGAAAAGAAAGATACCGATTTTCGACAAATGGAAGACGAATACATACGTAATGGTCGCATCTGCACTCGACTAATTAGGTCATGGATTAAGGACGCATAGGTGTTTTTTTTTTGAAAATTTTTATGAGTATTTATTTTTAAGAATACTTTCTAAAACTAACCAGTATTTAAGATATATATAACAGTAATAAAATAGTAGCGGTTGTGAATGTGGCTGCCGTGCGTGAGATCTCGTGTTGATTCCCGGGCCTAACGTGGTGCTATTGGTGTTTTTCATCAACATATTCTATTCCTCTTTTTCTTATTCTAGCAGCACAGAGTGGAAATCTGCATGGTGGAAAGCAAAGGCTCGTTCCTAAAACGTGAGACCTAATATCATACTTAGCGAAATGGGGGTAACTATATATTTTCCTCCTTTAGGGTTATAGGCGTGAGGTGTATAAGTATGTATAACTAGCTGTGCCCGCGATGTCACCCGCGTTTCTGGTTCCTGTGCCGTCCCCGTGCCTTTCTCGATAAATAGGCTATCCAACACTAAAAGATTTTTCAATTCGAACCAGTAGTTCCTGAGAATAGCGCGTTCAAACAAACAAACATATAAACAAACAACCAAACTCTTTAGCTTTATAATATTAGTATAGATTGTAAAAATGGTTCCTTCTTATGAAATATTTAATCCAATTAAGCGTTACTTGCAGCCAGTCCATAATATAATAATACACACACCCTCATATAGCAACCGTTTGTTACAACGAAAAAAGTTTGACCTTATGAAACTACTATCAGGGGAAATACGGACAAACGTGCAGTGGGATCCAGGGTTACTTGAACTTGCAGACATGGCCAATTTGTTGCAAAACTGTCCTGAGGGGGCACCCACCCAAGAGGTATCTTGTAGAGGCAAAATGTATATCAATGTACGTACGCGGTACGTTATGCTACCTGCTACTGAATACTGCAAGTTGGAATTAGCTTGGCACCTCTGGAACTTATCTTTCCAATTAGTTATTATTAGATTTTGCCCGCGGTGGCGGTCGCGTAATTGTCGGTTAGGTTAGTAACAGTACATTTTTCTCGATGATAGCTGCTCTATGTCCTTTTCTGTTCCCTTGACAACGTCTACCTATACGAAATTTTATGATGATCGTGGGTCGAGTGGTTTAGGCGTGAAAGCGTATAAAATAAACATTCGAAATTATAATATTAGTAAAGATTGTAGTTCCAATAATTTTACTACCTACTACAATAATTATAAGACCCATAACAAAGTGACACTATTGAAAATGGTAAATTATGATGTACTAATTAAATGTTTACTTTGCAGCGTGTACCAGAAATCTGTAGTCACATTTAACGCGTGCATAGGATAAATAGTCAAAACATGGTACCTACTTTAATAAAAGCTTTTTCTTGAATTTAAATGAGAATAAATTGTTTCACTTAATGACTAACAAATCTTCCTATCCAAACATCTTACCGTAATTTCTCTGTCATTTCTGTTTTTCTCTATGTCCTTTTCTGTTCCCTTGACAACGTCTACCTATACGAAATTTTATGATGATTGTGGGTCGAGTGGTTTAGGCGTGAAAGCGTATAAAATAAACATTCGAAATTATAATATTAGTAAAGATTGTAGTTCCAATAATTTTGACCAGAGAAGGTCCTAGTATAACATTGTATAATGCCAACCGTTTAGCATCTGTAGCAAAAGTGCATTCACACACGATCGATCGTGAGGCTACACATAGAGTCCAAGGTCAAAAAGTGATATTGGCATAGTTACGGCCCTCAAGTTTCGCCCCCTAGTAGGTATTTGTTAGGTTTCTTCTTAAAACCACCCAAAAATAGGAGCTTCGCGAAGCGGGGCTCCGTCTTTCTATGAAAGCGGCGAAAGTCAAGGGGCGTACGGGCTCGTAGCCATTGGCATTTTCAGCAGCACTTTGCAAATGGCCCTCTAGGCTGCAATAGGTTCGTCCCCTAATACATTTACAATAGCTGGTGAAATGTGACTGTCGTAGACTTCTACCAACCCATTTGTCAATGCGAGCGTGAGTATGTATTATTATTGCGTAATTCTATAACGGGGTAGCGGCAATGATGCGATGTTCAAACACCCTGCTAGGCTCGCGATATCGAGTCGATACGACAATATTGCGCATTGTTGTTTCAAGAGCTACATTGTTTTGTGAACCTGTGTATGCAGTCATTAGTCACCGTAGAGCGTTTATTTATGTGGTGTAATAAATACACAATAAGCATGATGAGCCATGTCGTTTACGAAAATATTGATTAAGTAGGCACTTATTAGATTGTACCCGCAGGCTGCAGCTACGCTTGCGTTAATGTAGGTTATGTCAATAACCCGTCCAGGCCCACATGAAATATTTGGGCTTGGTGCTGGACGGAAGGTGGCACTTCGACGAGCATTTCAGACAGCTCGCCCCGAAGCTTCTCGGCACTGCGTCCGCCCTTGGGCAGCTATTGCCAAATTTGGGCGGGCCCAGTGCTGGTTGCCGGCGACTCTACACGGGGGTTATCCGGTCGATGGCGCTTTACGGCGCACCGGTGTGGGCGGACTCCCTGACCGCTCAGTGCAGGACTCTCTTGCGGAGGCCGCAGAGAGTCATGGCGGTCAGGGTAATACACGGATACCGCACGGTGTCGGCCGATGCAGCTTGTGCGTTGGCCAGAACACCCCCGTGGGATTTGGAGGCTGAAGTGCTCGCTGAAGTGTTTGCAATGAGTGAGGAGACGGGTTGTCGTCCCCTCCCAACAGTGATTGAGTACGCGCGCAATCGAGCCCATCAGGGCATGATTTTAAAGTGGCAGGCGCGGCTGGAGGTGCCTTTGGCCGGTTTCAGAACCGTTGAGGCCCTTCAGCCGGTATTGGAGCGGTGGGCAGGGTGGCAGCATGGGACCCTTTCCTTCCGGCTAGTGCAGGTGTTGTCAGGGCACGGTTGCTTTGGCAAATACCTGCACACGGTCGCTAGGAGGGAACCGAGTCCCATCTGCCACCACTGCGATTGTGAGGAGGACACGGCGCAGCACACGCTCGAGCAATGTCCTGCTTGGGCGGTGCAGCGCCGTGAACTTATTGAGATTGTGGGTGAGGATCTCTCGCTGCCGGCCGTGATCAAAGCCATGGCCGACAGCGAGAGGAAGTGGGCAGCGGTCGCGTCCTTCTGCGAGGACGTCATCTCGCAGAAGGAGGTGGCGGAGTGCATCCGTGAAGAAAGTATCCTTGCGGATCCGAGCCGTCGCCGGCAAACCAGGCGGCGCAGGCGCGCTTACGCGCGCCTAATGCCACCATAATGAAGGCCGCGGGCGGGAGAACGGGGATCTTCCGTCCGCCAGTCATTGAGTCGGTCTGACGCCCTATGTAGTGCCGGGGCGTCGCCGAGGAGTTATAGACTGCTAGGTGGGTCGCTGTGGTAGTAATTTTGCCAGCGGCCCATCCAATATACAAGGCAGCGAGTGTGCACACCGTGGGGTTTTGGTCCGTAGGCCCGAAGTACGGGAGAGCCGGACATAACCCTCTCGCCTCCCCTTGTGGCGAGAGGGTATGCATCAGGCGCATTTCCCCACGTAAAAAAAAAGGTTATATCAATAAATTTCTATCCCTCGGGAACGGTACTTTTTCTGGATGAAAAGTATCGGCGTGGCGGAGTAAAAGGTTAACAAACAAACAAACTCACATTGGCAATTATAACATTAGTTAGGATTATATCGTGGTCTCACGCCTATGTCACCGAAGGGGTAGGCAACATCGGCGACGTTTATTAGTCAAGGGCGCCTTACGTTAATTTAACCCAAACGTTTACGTTTACGTTAACCGAGTTTTACTTTTTGATATACTTAATACATCAAACAATAGTATTGAGATTAATATACATACAATAGTATTATATTAACAGTGATATTGATATATTTTGTAATGATACTTGTGGTGACATCTTTTGGCGAGTGGCAGAATATAGGTACTTATTGTGCCTCCTTTTGTTAACAAATTAATATTGATCTTTCAAAACTGAATAAATTGCTTAATTTTGATTATGTTAATATTAATTAAATTGGTAATTGATAAAGGACGCTTAACGCCATCTAGCGTAATAAATGAAAAACACTTTTATCTAATAGAGAAAAGAAGCATAATAATATTACCTATATAAAGAAAACTTTTAAAATTTTGCTATGTAAATTAATTGCATTTAATCTTAATTTGATTTCCTAAATGCCGTATGTACTGAAGTTGCGGGCATAGTTAGTATATAGATTGAGCATACATAGTCTCATGTCTATTATACAGGTTGTCCGGTAATTAATGCCTACCTATTAATGTATACCTGGAAATGTCTTATAGTGGAACTGATGGCCGTTCAGAAAAAAATATGAAAAAAATCTATCCTAACTACTACCTGAGATATGTGTTTTTTTTAATTACCATGTATATCTTTCTTGTATACTACGACCATAAATGAATGAAATCCATCGGTTTTTTGTTGTTTTATTATTAAACACTAATTATGCTAATAGAAAGACAGTCAAAAGTATACTATGCTATAATAGCTTGCACTTTTTAATATATATATATATATATATATATATATATATATATATATATATATATTATATTTAAATTTTTTTATTATATTTTGTCATTTTTTCTGAACTGCCTTCAGTTCTACTAAAAGACATTTCAAGGTTATCCATTAATTACCGGACATCCTGTAGATATACCTGATAGTATAGGCAGAGGTGTAGTAGGTACTCTTCACTAGATATATTTTAGATCTCACGTAAGTATTTCTTGGCGGAATAACTTAATAATAGGTCGCCCGAGCCGGTCATTGTATCCGTGACCACATGAACATTTTAACAAATTATCAAGCGTTTCAAAGATTTATTCACAAAAATAATCTACCTTGTACTTATTTCTTCGTTAATTAATTTATTTACATCCTATTATCTTCACTTATCCGACTGTCAAATGTAATTAGGCTATTATTATACATACCAATAATAGCTTATTTGGGTAGGTACCTACAGTTTTGCATATCTACAAGCGAAACAAAATAAAACAGCATTAATTTTATAAATTAATATTTATTTTAGGCATATCTTAACTGGATGGCGAAAACGGGAGATCGGGCCTTGTGGCGCACCCTGGGGGAGGCTTATGTCCAGCAGTGGACTGCAATAGGCTGAAATGATGATATCTTAACTATAGAATCTTTGGCACAAGTATAATATTTTACACCTCCATTCATATTTCATTATAAACTTAAAAGGAACTTAATTATTTTTACGGTATTTATCTCCATCGTTTAAAATGTCTTGGCATTTTGTAACAGATCAAAATGGAAATTTAATTTAGTTAGCAACAATTATAAGTTTATTACATACTACCTACTACAATAATTATAAGACGCATAACAAAGTGACACTATTGAAAATGGTAAACTATTATGTACTAATTAAATGTTTACTTTGCAGCGTGTACCAGAAATCTGTAGTCACATTTAACGCGTGCATAGGATAAATAGTCAAAACATATAACTTTAATAAAAGCTTTTTCTTGAATTTAAATGAGAATAAATTGTTTCACTTAATGACTAACAAATCTTCCTATCCAAACATCTTACCGTAATTTCTCTGTCATTTCTGTTTTTCTTTTATAGAAATTTCTCCGATAAACATCTACATCAACATCTACGAGATTTGTTAGATTATTAAAATTCTAAAGGTCAATTCACGTAATAATAATATGTTCAAAATAGAGTTCCGATCTAGTCTAATAAATGTCAAAGGTGAACTTAAAGGCAATTTTTTTTTGATTTAGGATTATACCATTTTTTATTCTTTTAATACTTATTCTAGATAGGAGCTTAATTTTCAGTTTTATTACGTGAATTGGCTCTCTGAGCAGAAAATGTATTTACAGTATTAACATTCAATGTTCATAATAAGGATTTTTCTTGTGATTGCTAGAATACCTTACGCTCTCTTAGATGGCGACGCCTTTAAATTGTACGGTATTAACCAGCTGTAATAAAATTATACCTATCCACATTAAATTTAATATCTCAACAAATAGAATCCTACACTTAGCAAACTAAAATGTCCTAAATTAACACTTGATCCGTTTCTCGCCACTTTTGAGTTATCTTTTCGAATATGCCCGACTTCGTTCCACCTTGCCTTAACACCCTTCGAACCGTAAATTTTGCCGTATCGAAACTCAGCGCACTGCACTGTCACCATGGGAGGCAACCCCAAGAAAATATACCGCGTACTTTTTCTCTTCAATGTAGTAGATCCCCTCATTTCTTCGATTTCTCGACCGTTGATATACCAACGAAGTTCGGAATCCGGCGCCCCTCGACAGTAGGCTTGTATAGTGTCTTCTTCACCATATTCCTCAGCCAAACCTTCGAGCAACGGTCTTCTATGCTCATGCCCATGGACTTCCATATGAGCCGTTCTGGTCTCAAATTTGTACGGTGGCACTTCTCTCTCGATGTCACATCTATATAATCCAGTGGCTTCTTCAGTCAGCGCTCCGAGCCTTAATCTGCAAGCTGTAGGTCCGCAAGCTAGCAGCTCCACTGTGCCGACTCCAAGGATAGGAAAAGACCGGGTGCTGGGCGCTGAACCGGGTTTATATCTGAAGAATTCGTTAGGGCCTTTAAACCAGTTAAGGACTGTGAAGTTGGCGTCGTACCGGCACTCGATATCAACTTCTTGTTGTCCAGGTGGGACGACTTCGGGGACGATGAGGTGTGTGATGTTGAAGGGGCGCGCGTAAGCGATGGCCGTGCACGTTGCGAGGTACAGCGCCAGCGCCAGCATGGTGCCGCGACGCGCGCGCAGATCGCACTGCGCCGGCGCGCGCCCTAACCTAACTCACGCCGCTAACGCGCTCTTAATTAAACAGTTTATTAAACTCCAACACTTAACCGTCGGACAGATAAACGGATCCCTCATTGACAACATTTTTTTCCAAATTTAATTGATAGACAAATTCGTTTTGCTAGGGGTGGATGAATTATTGCCTGTAGTAATTAGTTAGGAGGGCCTGCCTACTTCCTATTAATTAGAATTGGATAAAATGTGAGAGTTGATTGAATTTCTATTGATATATTTCTATTTTAATAATAAGTAAGATTGTATAAGTCCCTTAGCATTTTGTACAGTAGATATGTTACAAAACAAATAAAGTCGAGTTAGCTTGATATTTTTGAGGAATCGTCGCATCATATTCTCAACGTAAAATGTTGTCTTATTGTAATTATATAGTTAGAAACAATTAAAATGTGTGATTTGCAGACAGTTTGTATCAATTTATAGGCTCTAATGACACTTTTCAATTAAATAAACTACTATATACGCATTGCTTTTCTGCAGCCATGGACACGGGGACACATAGTCATGGCGCTGCTGAAAAGCAACCGAAACGTCGGGAAAGTGTAAACCTAAATATACATAGTTTTAATAGTTTAAATAATTTTATTAGCTTATAAATTAGTAAAATTCAATAGTAGTAGTAGTGTAACCGTTTCAAAATTATGTAATACAGTGATAAATAAACAACGTGATAAAATTCGTATATAGTAGTTTAACATTCGCGTAAACTTTTCAATTTCAAAATAAACAGAATTAACACATTCTACGTTGAACCCCGTAGTAGTCACATGGTGTCAGGTAATATACTTGTCGGAAAATAATTGCCAGTGTTCAAAATATTATTAAACCTATATAATATTGAGCTACATAACGCCTCCATATATCGAAGTTTATCGACGGTCTGTAGCACCACGGAGCGAAAAACAATTCATGACCCATGACAGTGACGGGTTAAGTCACCTACCAACTCTTTTATGAGTTACGCACGATGTGTCATCCAATTTTACCAAATGAGACTTATGAGCAAATAAAATAGGAGATATCCGTCGCGGCGAGATTTTCTTAGAACAGTAGCGTATGAAAATAGGTTGTATGCTTTGATATCGGGTTTTAAGTGCAGCTGTACTGAATGAAAGGTCGTGCCTAATTGGTTGATTTATTGTCCAAAAATGTATTTCTGCTCTCAGAGGGTGCAGAAGCAAACTGAACGATTCATTTTAAGTTGCCTTACCTAATAAAATATAGTTTCATTAATAATACTTACAATGAGAAAATTGCTATACCACGTTTTTATAACAATCTGTACGGATAATATTGTTTTTACACAGGGCTCGTGATTCGAAGAAAATATAACTATTCCACAGGAACCTGATGTTTTTTGCCTATAGCGATTCCTATAGACTATCTTTATGCCTAAGATCACTTTGAATCTGCATCAAAGAAGAACAAAATGACAAACAGACTTCCAAGTTTTTAAATATGTGTAAGTGTGACGGTTCTCTAATATTATTATTGGTAAAGATTTCTTGTTATACAAATATTGGCGTGCTTATGCTATGGATAATAACAGTAATGAGTGTAAACAGTAAGTAAAGTAAAGTAGTGAGTTATGGGGTACCTATAACAAAATCTCTGCTTCAACCTAAAGCCTGAATCTTAGTTGAGCCCGGCTCTTACAATTGCACGCAAAATAAGAACAAGCTGATGTCATTGAAATAACGAGACATTTAAGAAAGGTGGCAAAACAAGATATAGATGACAGTCAAACTGGAGCGGCGCTCAGACTAAACGAATACCATTGCCCTACCCAAAACAGCAGCCAAGAACAAAGAGTTGCGTTCTTGCAACGAGTAGCGTTTCTAGACTTCTTAAGAAGGTGCTGTTCTCACGATAAAAGACCAGTGATATTTGTTCCTTATGTGGACATCACGGACACATCATATCTGAACTGCCGACAGCGCGCGAGTAATAAATATCCTTGGTGTTAAAAGCGTACATAGTCAGGCCACGTTAGTAGTAAGAAGAGTCTATATTATAGCACACGACTGTGTATCACGAGGGTACGTTGTGGTGTGCATCCACAATTTCGCCAGCCAGGTTTAGGTTCCACGTAATAGGGCTGAACTTATTGCTATTTACCGTGCACATTGCCAGACTCCGTACTGCTGCATAACAATTTAATACTAGACAAATTTAATCACACTTGACTTAACCCGTATTGAACTTGGGACCACACGATCGCAAGCAGCAACGAAGCAGACTATTGTATATGGATAGATATAATTAATTAAGTTTTCCCTAGCTTTGCACATTACCTATTAAGGCCACAAGGATTAGAGAATGCGGTCTATAGCAGCTGAGCTGAGAGTAGTCAATTAGTGGCATCTTTCGAGACTTTAATTTCGTGATGTAATAATCAGTAAAGTGACTCCGAGTTCAATTGGCGACTTAATTGTGTACCAGTAGATGTGTAATTTTAGTCGCTGTTTGATTCTTCTGCAAACACGTAAGACAATGTCAAAATCATTTATCATACAAATTGTTGTCCCGTGTGGGATTTGAATCCACAGCACTCGGCGTAATGGCGAGGCGATCGCTTAAACCACTACACCCTGCAGTCGTTTGTTCGTGCAATTGTCAGTTGAATCTTATTTTTTTGTTTTGGTTGTTTTTATTATCTTGATTAGTGATATATATAAATAAGTATTCTATAATGCTGCTTGGGAGCGAGGTCGGAGGATATCAAATACAAAATTATGAGAAATAGGTTTGTACTCAACTTATATGCAACCTATCCCCGAATTTCGTAATAAGAGAGTTATAACAAAACAAAAGAGAAGACGGGTTGGCGATATCGTCAAGTTGTATTGCGATTGCTAGGTATACTTAGAAGTAACTTTAAATAAATTGTATTGTGTTACTTTACACTGACGTTGTCACGGTTTATTAAAATAATAAAAAGCATACCACCTTTACATATTATACTAATAACTAAATGATATAAATTCACATCTTCACGGGTCTTTTCGATGCTTTTCACTTGGCATCACGGGAAAACTAAAATCTCCCTGTCTGTCTGTCTAAATATTTTGAAGTGTTAAATCGTATACCTAAAACTAGTTTTTGGTCTAATATTTGAATATAATAGATACCGTTATCGCTTTGGGTTGCAGTGTATAATTGGCAATCGCAAATAAATTAAAATACTAGAAAATTGTATGATCAGATTGATCACACATCTGAATATTTAATGATTTGATTACACTAAGTGAAATTTAAATTGAATTGAAAACTTGAATAGATGATGACACGATTAATACGGGTGGTGGTGGATCGATATCTTGCTCGACGATGTTTCCATACCACCGGTATAGTCAAATGGCGGTATTGACATTTGATTTGAATTTGCGTTCAGCTACACGTTATCAAATAATTAATCAATATCAAAATTACACGCAGTTTATTTTGTCAAAGTTTCGAATATTTCGAATTGCTTGGAGATTCGAATAATTCGATAATTTATCGATAAATCACTGTTTGATAATTTAGATGAAGTGCGAAAATGTTGTTTGCTCATACGCGCTCGTGATTACAATACCTACCATATAATAACCATTACCTACATAATTTCGCACGATCTTCCTTATAAGACATCATACTTTTTATACATGTAAAGCATACCTATTACATAAAACTAAGCCTATCTAACTCCTCCATGGAGACTAGCCTCTATTCGGTCTAGTTTCGGACAATTTCGTGAGCAACTAAGGAAGTCATGTATCGTGTCTTAACAGCTGCTAAATGTTACGACCCCGATGACCAGACGTGTTATACCTACGATTTATTCCGCACAAACGTCATCTGCTGCGTTCATCCCATGGCATATGTCTGCGCTTATTTTAACAAGTGTCAAGTCCCGGTTTCGATTCGATCGGGCAAAGGCTACAAGGTTTTTATGTGTTAGGAACTATGGAGTTTGAAAATGTGCCTGGTAAATATCAATTGGCTTGCTCCCTATATTGTCTCTACCACGTGGAACATTAAAACACAGTACTTAGTCGTAATGTTAGTGTGACCGACACCACTATTTACCGCTATACAGGCGTCCTATTTACTAAGCTTAATATAAATAGCTGGACTTACGTATCGTTGGCTACGTTTTTCATTTAATAGTTAAAGATGAACAACAGACACTTAATATTGTCTTACGTTTACGCGAATGTTATACATTGAAATTAAAACTACTTTATACAGATTTTGTCGCGTTGTGTATTTTAGAACACTTTTATTACATAATTTAAAAAAACATATAGCTGATGCTAAACACCAACGCTCGTTGAAGTCTGCTGTGTGTGCAATAGGGGACCAAACATTACGATTTGACCAACTACAGATACTCGCTAAAGAACACCGATTCCTTCCAAGGATGCTTCGCGAGGCTATTAAAATCAAAAACATCCTAATTTCAATAGAGAAGGTGGTTGGAAAGTACCACCAGCTTGGGATCCAGTAATTCAAATAGTCGAACCCAAGAAGAAGCAAAACACCGCTGGACTTCATGATGCTTTGAGCTCTTTCTGCGTAAATAGGAACACAAATTATTAAATTATGTACGGGTACCTACTTTGAAATAACTATACTTCAGAATATTGAGATAACTATCATCTTAGTCTCCTCGTAACCATGGCTGCTGTAAAGCAACCGAAACGTCGGGGAAAAGTATAAACTTAAATATAAATAATTTAATTAGTTTAAATAGCTTAAATTGTAGTAGAATTCAATAATAGTAGTGTTATAGTTCAAAATTATGTGATAAAAGTGGTCTAAAATAAACAACGCGATAAAATCCGTATAAAGTAGTTTTTAATTTCAAAACAGGCATACTATTAACGGATAGAACATACACCCAAACTAAGATGAAGTTCACACAAATAATATTATCCTCAGTGTTCACAGACACGACGGCAGCGGCAAGGCGACCGCGTGCCCGTTCAACCGTGCAGTCTATGCCAGATAGTTGTTTTATTGTGTCAATAATTTGGATTTTTACGCCAAAGACAATTGTATAGCGAGACGGAAACCCTTACAACAAGCTTCCGAAATGATTTATACCTAAAATACTCACGTTTATCCACTCAGAAGACAGAAAACTTTCCCTGGAGGGGTCAGCGAGAGCCCACGCACGCGTCTCGGAAACAAGACATTACAATTTTATTACCAGTAATCATCTTAAGTGTTATCAGCCTAATTGAATAATGCATCGGCATAGTGCGCGCTGCCGGCGCTGTTTTGCTAAGCAACGTTTATCTGGATTGTTTTGGCTGTAGTTTCCTATGGTTTAGCTGATACCGGTCTTTATAAGCATGTATATTTAAGCCAATAAAGAGACCAAGATGAGTAGGTAATTCAAAAAAGATTAATTAACGTTTTAACTAATAATTAAACATACCATAACATTCAGCTAACTCATAAGTAACTACAAACAAAACAATCCAGATGTAACACCAGCATGTCAAATTATATTTACACAGTCGCCTTAGACCAGCTATGGTTTTAGGTTAAGATAACAGGAGCAAAAGATTAAATGCCTTGACATCTAACAAGCCTGTTGTCCAGACTCCAGGCTATCTTAACAGAAAATATCAATAACACACAAACTTATATAGCGGAACTAACGTGTAAAATGTTTGACAAAGATAATATTTTCCGAAAATTGCTAATTGAAAATGAAATAGCACAAATTGATATTAATGAATAAAGTCTTGTTTGAGTTAAAATCTGGTTGAGTCTGTTGTAAACAATATAAAGGAAGGCCATTAATAATACTGCTTGCTTTAGTGACGCAGTAGTAGTAAATGCGATTGCTGTGCTTGAAGGCTTTAATTCCCGGATCAGGTAAAGTGTTATTCCCTTAATAAATTCTTAGTAGCAGCACGTAGTCTTGAACTGTGCTCCATAGACAATAATAGGCTCGCACCTTAATACGTGGAATCGAGCTGTCGAAATGTGAATAAATATCACCTCTACCTAACTGAACATAGATAATGATGTTGCTATGTATTGTTTTTCGTAACTTGAAGATCTCTTCTTTATTTAAACTACTCTACAGCGGTTTATTGCAAAAAAAATGCCTAGACCAGTACATCATCATCTTGTATAACAACCAAAAGTTTTACAGATGACTCACAGCACTAGTGACCTACGGATCAGTTTATAGACTATTATGTTGTCTATTTTAAGCTGGTACCATATTCATTTTTTTTTTTTTTTTTTTTTAGTATGACTTGCAATCGTAGGGCATAAAAATATCACCTACGTCGGTCTTAGCGCTCTCTCATATTGTCCTTACTTGCGCTAAATTTATTTAGGTCATAAAGTAGAGCTTTTGAACGTGGAGATTGTTTTTTTTTTTTTTTTTTTTTTTAATATGTACTTATAGGTTTGTCGCGTTCTCGCGCATGCATTGGCAAAGCTATACAATTTAACGTTATCAGAACAAGGCTTTAAAAATACCCTGGTAAGGCCCTATGGTAGCCTAATTGTAGTATTGTAACTATATTTGATTAGGCTAGGGCTTTAAAATAATAATTATTATATCAGCCCGTATATAAACTGTCTCACTGCTGAGCACGGGTCTCTTCTCCGTGAGAAGGCTAAAACCAATGTTCACCATGCTGACCCAGTGCGGGTTGGCTCATTTCATATAACTTCGAGAATTCTCTGACGTGTAGGTTTACCCACGGTATTTTCTTCACCGTCAAAAGGAGCGAGATAATTAACTATTTATTACCAACATAACTAAAACAATTCAGAGGTGTATCTACCTATTCCTCAGGTTCTATTTACAGACCTCTGCGCAACAGCCCAATGATCTCCTGATAAAAAAAGAAATAGGCTCTCAGTGATCTCAAAATACTCGGAGATAATATATGTAAAAGGAAAGACCTAGTTTAAGACTAACCAAAAGTATTACTGTTAAACAAACAGACAAATTACTTCCCATCACATGTAGTAAAGCATCGCCGGATGTAGGCAAGTGAACTCAAGACGAGTGCCCCTCGGAGCAAATTGTTTATAACGATACATTTTAATAACGGTATCGGGTCGTACTGTATTCCGTTTGAAGAGGGTTAATAGAAGAGTTTGTGTGCCGATATTATCTTTAGGTATATTATATAATATACATCTCTATATATTTATCAAATGGTTAATATATAATTGTGAACAACCATCGCATGAAAAATGCAGAAAATTTTTCAAAAAAAAAAATGTTTGTAGCCCGAATGGAACAATATTTTATATCAGTAATAGAACATGATGTTTAAGGTAGTTAAATAAACGCTGTATAGTGGCGATATGTGATTAAATAGTAATTTAAAAAAAAAAAAAAATTGTAGAGGTGAAGTTGAGTCCATCAACTAATGACAGTAAGTCCTTCTTTGCGCATTGTGTAAAAATTCTACGCCAAGGCTCGGACCTCTTTCAAGTATATCGGATCTTATCTTGTGTGGGGGCCAGTCAGTACAGACCTTCGACACTTCGACCCAGTGGGATCTTTTGTGTCGACTTCCCCAATAACGGCTGCCATAGATGTTCATGGCAGCCGGGACCGACGGCTTAACGTGCTCTCCGAGGCACGGAGCAGGCGATAATTGTCAATCAATACGCACATAATTTCGAAACGTCATATAACTTCCGAAAGCAGAGGTGCGCGACATGGGTTCGAACCCGAGGCCCTCTGCATTGCAGTCTGTTAGTCTCCCCACTGAGCTATCGCTGCTCTTCTTTCAAGTATAAGAAGGGTTAGACTATAAATATGGGCATGAGAATTGGTCTTCATATATCAGATAGCATTATGAAAAATGCTAGGTACGTTACCCCAAATCTGTTAAACAAGCGTAACCGCGCGATAATCAAATGCAGACTTGCGAGGAAAATAGCGAATTACCAAACTATATTGTATAAGTAATATAATTTCTTCCCCCATTTTGCAACCAATTGTAATGCTGTTGTCTTCTGTTTACGCGAATGTTATTCATTGAAATTAAACTACTATACAGGGTGATTTTGAAATCGTGTAATTCCTTTTAACCACGCATTCTACTGGTGATATAGAATAACCCTGACCATATTTTTTCTTAATTAGAATAATGGTTTCGGCAAAATTGGAGTAAAGATTTTTTTCATGAAATGATTTCAAATAGTCATATTTTAACCACCTGATACAATCTTAATATTTTGCTAATTTAAAAATAATAACATAACAATAACTGATGTCGTAAATAATAGGGGGCAATAAAAAGGACCGCCCGTTATTATTTACGACATTAATTATTAATATGTTTTTTTATTTTAATTAGTAAAAAATTAAAATTGCCTCGGTTGGTAAACATATGACTATCTGACACCATTTCAGGAAAAAACGGAACATAAATTTTTCAAAAGAAATAATTCTAATTAAATAAAAATATGGTCAGGGTTATTCTATATCACCAGTAGAATGCGTGGTTAAAAGGAATTACACGATTTCAAAATCACCCTGTATACGGACTTTATCGCGATGTTTATTTATCACTGTATTACAAAATTTTGAAAATATTACGCTACTACTACTATTGATTTTATTTTACTGATTTATAAGCTAATAAAAATGTTTAAACTATTAAATCTATATATTTTTGGTTTACACTTTACCCGACGTATCGGTTGCTTTTCAGCAGCCATGGTCACGAGGAGTCCCATGCTGCTCCCATAATGCTCTTTCCACAAAATAATTTTCTTTGAGTGCTATTTGCTGTTGCGTATAAGGTAACGGAGAGTAGCGATAGCTCAGTGGGGAGACCAACAGACTGCAATGCAGAGGGTCTCGGGTTCGAACCCACGTCGCGCACCTCTGACTTTCGGAAGTTATATGACTTTTCGAAATTATGTGCGTATTGATTGACAATTATCGCCTGCTCCGTGCCTCGGAGAGCACGTTAAGCCGTCGGTCCCGACTGCCATGAACATCTATGGCAGTCGTTATTGGGGACGTCGACACAAAAGATCCCACTGGGTCGAAGTGTCGCCGGTCTGTACTGACTGGCCCCCACACAAGATAAGATAAGATAAGATAAGGTAACGGACAAAATCACACTTAGGCAACTACCCTGTAAAAATACATATCAGGCTTGGCTTATTATGAAACTTTAGGTACGCCACTGCTTGCGGTAAGAATTTACCGGTATTTGCGACCTCAGATATACATTGCCAAGACAGCCACGGCTAAAAGCAATTAAGCATCGTCCCTACTTCTTGTCAAAGCGAAACTATATATATAATACGGTTATAATAACCGCAATACGAACAAGCTTTAGCAAAGAAACAATATCGTGTTCAGGTAAAAAATTGAGCATTCAATATTTAGGCCTATTCATTGATGCATAAATTGGCCATTGGCACAAATGCTTAAATAAAATAAAATATGGTCTTGTTGTTTCGCAATTGTTTTACACAAATAAGATGGTAAAAAATATAAGCGGTTATTCTTTTGACGCTTGCAACACTCGAGCGTTGTCGCTCTTTCATAAACTACCCGGGATAAATTGTAGTTTAAATAAATTCCTTAGTAGACAGATCTCCTGCTTTGCCTTTTTGTGTAATTCCTTATTATTGTCCTACTCTGTTATAATTAACATAAGCCTGTTTTATTTGGGTTCCCTTCTTTTCGCATAATGTTCTTTGTCCTAATATACTTCGGCATAACGATTTTGGCACACTTTGTTTTGGCATAATAATATTTCGGCAAAATTTTTTTAGACATACATTTTATGTTGGCATTATCATCTTAAAGACTAATTTGTTTTGGCATAAATTTGATTCGCATAACGTTAGTAGGCCTAATGACTATTAGCATAACGTTAGTAGGCCTAATGACAGAACCGAATTGCTGCAAAACCGACTCTACGTAGTCTTGTTTGTCCTACCCCTAGACTGTAATTTAAAATCGTGTAGAAGCGTTGGGGCGAGGCGGCCCGCGGGCTGAGGAGCAGGCGGCTGAGGCTGGCCGGCGAAGCCGGCCAACAAGCCGAAGCTGCGGTTGTGAGCGAAAGCCGTCTGCGACGATTAGCACGCGTGGGGCCGCCGGAGGCCCGCAGCGCCGGAGCCGTGACAGAAACTCATTCTACACATCATCAATTTATGCGTTAGGATATTATGCTTAAAAAAGTTATGGTTTAGAACTTTATGCTTAATAAATTTATGCTTTAGAATATTATGCTTAATCATTATTATGGTTAGAGAAATTATGCTTACAAAATTATGCGTAAGCTGTTATGCGTAATTAAATTATGCGAAAATATAATTATGCCAAACAAAATTATGCTAAGTTATATTAGGTCTTAAAATTTTATGCTAATGGATAGGGATCCGTTTTATTTATTATTGTATTGTAGGATAAAGTATAAGCAATTTAACGTACAGAAATACATATACGGTAATATTAAGTATCTACAATAAGTACATATCTATATTGATGATACACACGAACACATATTTACGACATATTTTTATAAAAAAATCAAATCCAAATATATAAGGCACATTGTGAGTCGGTAAGAATGCGTATCATTTTAGGGAACTGATGCTAATTTGAACAATTTGATCACATCGAATAACCGAGCTCATCAGAAGCCCACTTCCAATGAGATAATCAAGAGTGATTCAAACTTCTTTATTTGGCGACCTCTTTATTTGGATGTTGTTTGCTTGTCAACGTTCATTTACTCTTTTAACATACAGTATAAGCCAAAGATATAAGCGGAATTATCTCAAGCCGCTGCTAATCAAACTTCCTTTAAGAGAACTACCTAACTATGATTTGATCGGTAAAACGCGACAAATCTATACAAATAAATAAAATTGAAGTGTCTGTTTGTAATGTCAAACTCAGCTTTTTATTAAATGCATATGCATAAAGGTATTGGACACTCAGAACATTTTTTTAAATTTTTGTCTGTCTCTTTGTTCCGGCTAATCTTTAAAATGGCTGGACCGATTTTGATGAGCCTTTTACTGGCAGATAGCTGATGTTAAAAGGAGTAACTTAGGCTTTTATTTTAGAAAGAAGTCTCTGCGAACAGAACGCAGAACAAACAGTTTTTTGTTAAATTCCACGCGGACGAAGTAACGGGGAACAGCTGAACTCAAAATAAAATTGTTTAAAATAGGGTGACGATTATCATAAATATTATTTTCCTATCCTGTTATAAATGCTATTTAATAGAAGAAGAAATAAGAATAAAATCATTTGTTTCACAATGACTGAAAATCGAACTGAAATTACAGTTCGATTAACTTTTATCGAATTGACAAAATAATGTTATTCTGCGCCTCAAAAGGTGTAGTTTCGTTTCAGTATGACCTCTTATTAGCCCTCGCTAAATTTTTGTTACTATCTATTCGAGCGCAAAGCGATCTAAGATCTAACCTGCCAAATTAAAATCGAGAAAATATTGCCAGTCTTTGGATTAGTACTCGATATGCGGGTAATTACAATGATTCGATGCGTGATAAATAATATTATATCCTTCAAATTAATTTGGGTGACAATTGGTTTTTAAATAAGTATCAATATTACGTGTGATCATAACGAAACGATCATTAAGCAACCATAGCTCGGAAAACATGACGTGGGTGAAGGCATCTCTGTCTGTCCTTTCGATAATAATGTAGGCGTGAGACTATGTGCTTTTAAAAAGGGTTAAACGGATTTTGATGAATTTTTGATATGTCATGTTCTGGATTAACATTATAGGACATATATTTTATCCCGGTAAGTTATCCCGTGGGATTCACGAGGGCAAAGCCGCATGCAAAAATAAGTATCTACCTACCTATATTATTGCTGCAAATTAACAGTATGTACTGAAAGACGCTGTTTCTTCATTCTGTCTTCCGTTTTACCTTGATGGAGACATCCTGCTACCGTCATATGTATATCTTTTAAAATGGGGGGAGACAACAAATTAACTAATTATCAGCTGTATCGCCTGGTCTATGCGGGACACGATTATTATTGACCGCTTTTAATTACATTTGATTTGTCACGGTTTCTGAACGTTAATTAAAGCAACGACGGTTTGATTTCTTCCTTGCATTCAAATTAGTGGTGGTTAATATAGCACGTAGCGTCATAACTTAGCACGCTATATTTACTCAACGCATAGCGCGCGCTAAATCGTTTCAATCTCGGCGCTAGAAATAGCGTCGTGCTATAAGTGCCTAGTCTGTTATGCATAGCGTGGTAAAACGACAAGCGCGCTGCGCGATGACTCGCCAGCGCGAGCGGAAAGCGACGTCTAGCGTCTAGCGCGCTAGATACGCTACGCTATTTGAGTATTTAGTCGCCGCATGCTACCCATATGCTACCGCTCGCTGTATGACGTATTATCTTTGTTTACGTTACTGTACTATTGCGGCCGGCTCATGTGATTTATGTATTAATGAACTTTTAAATCGCCTATAATTGCTTTATTATTATGGAACATATCATTATTATTATTCAGTAGTCACAGTCAATAAATTATAGACAGTCCTAAGTCTCAAAAGTATGAAGGCGAGTTCATTGAATTTATTTTGCCTATTACTTATTAGATTAAATATTTTTACAAAACACGCTCCACAGTTAAAGTAGCGCATTTCAAGGTTATATTCTCCAAGGCTCCACGCTACCATATTTTGTGACCCTACTAGCGTGCCTACGCAGTGCGCTATAACATAGCGTATAAAATAGCGCGCTAAAAAAATATAGTTTCTAGTCCGTAGCGTGCTATCTTAATATAGCGGATTGGAACACTACTAATTCAAATGTGCAACAGTGATAGCTTAAGCCTAAGTAGACCGTTAAGCTGCAAGCCGAGGTCACGAGTTCGATTGCACGATACGTAGGTACCATTGACTCTTCGAACTTGTGTGTATCAAATTTATATACTGTTACAGCGAGTTTATAAATATTTATATATTATTTTATAAAATTATAACTCGCTGTAACAGTGAAGAACGACATTGTTAGGAAACCAACGAGTACTTAGTAATGTGCTCAAAGATGTAGGTATGAAGTCTACAAACCCGCATTGTGCCATCGTGGTGGATTATGGTCTAACCCGAGAAGAGGCCGATGCCCAGCAGTGGAACAGTTTATAAATAGGGCTGATATTATATTAAAATGTTAACAAATTCCATGACGTAATTATTGTACAATAAGTGTGTTTATACCATTAGGTATAAAATAATAATTGGGTAAAAAATTTATTACTCATAGTGATAAGTTATTTTAGAAAAGTTAAGTGTTAATTTATGAAAGTTATGTGAGTTCGATTGGACAAAATACGTGTGAATTAATAGTTGTTCGGGGCATTCGTTATCTGCGTTTCTTGCATGTTTGTAAAGCGTGGGGTTAGACTCGAATTAAACTTACTGTAAGGGTATCAAAAACCTCTTTGGGCGAATACAGGCAATATGTTGAATAGTAGGGAGGTGTCGATATTCTATAGAGATCTACGTTTAGGTTCCACATAGTGCTATTGTGTGCTCGTTTACAGTAGGTAACCCATTATTTTTATAGTTGTAATGTAAGATATCCAATGAATCTTGTTCTATTATAGCTAGATCTCGCTGCTTCAACTAAGTACAACATTCATGTACTCATTATCATCAAAATGTGAGCTAATGTAGTGATATGGTTAAAAATCTATACTTAATATTATAAAGCTGAAGAGTTTGTTTGTTTGTTTGCTAAAACGCGCTAATCTCAGGAACTACGGGTTCGAATTGAAAATTCTTTTAGTGTTGGATAGCCCATTTATTAAGGAAGGCTATAGGCTATATAACATCACGCTAAGACCAATAGGGGCAGAGCATTAATGAAAAATGTTGCAAAACGGGGCAAATTCTCTTATGTGAAGCTGACGAAGTTGCGCGGATCAGCTAGTAATCTAGAAAGACGATTATTTATTAATATCTAGGCTATCATAACAAGAAATGTATAGCTCTGGAATACACTTTATCAATTCATGTGTTGTTTCAGAATTAATATGTTTGTGTTAAATGCCATCTAGGGATAACGTTGTTAAACTTTTACTTACTGCCTTGGACTACGTTCTACGTGGTTTGATAAGATGCTTGCCCTAGCAGTAGTTCGAATAAAAACAGGTAGAGGGTGCTATTTCAAAATAGAGAATCCACCGTTAACAACTGTGGTTTGTAGGGGCGAAATAAGTCACCGCCCAATTCTTTACTTTCAGGTATTATATATAAGTTATTCTAGGTATTATCTGTTTTAACCACGAAACTGTTAAGAACATCGTTCTGTCAACCTAAGTAAATAATTTATCATAGTAGCCATGCTATAGTACTTAGAAAAGTTTAATTCAAATCCGTTTAACGATTTATTCAAGTTATAATAATTTATTAAACATCTCAAAATCCTCAAAGCTTAAAACACATGCATAAGCTTGCATAATTTTTATAATATAAGTGGATGATGGATATGGATGATATTCCAATATTCTATTTATTTTTATTATTATTTTTTAATTAATTTAATAGTTAATTGACGTGTCCAAGAATTGTATGCACATTTTTATGGAATATATAAAGATTTTTGACTTTGACCTTGAATATTTTTTATTTTTTGGAGACTACCGCATTATCCTCATACTTAAACCTTGCTGCTACCAAGCTGTGGAAAACATTACTTCCACCCTTAGAAGATCGTCACCGAACACACATACGACATAGAAACACTTCATAAGATTGTTATGAAGTGTTTCTACTTCCTGCAATTATTAGGACGCCGGGGTCCTTAAGAAGGCGCTATTCTCTCAGCAAATGACCAGTGATACTTCGTTTTGTCTATTATGCAAGTAGCACAATGATGGTTTTCCTAAAGATTCCAAAGTATGAGTGATAATTCTGCCCTAACTTCTTACTACACAGGCTTGTTGGTCACCTTGATAATATTGCATAATTGAAAACGGATAGTATCTACGCTTTGATGCTCGGTATATACCTTTTTGAAAATGCTTGCTTACTTTTTGAGTTGAACTTTTCGATCAGGTTGCGTTGGCCGTGATAAATAACGGGCATGATCGCGTTTATACCTACTAACTTAGAATTGTATAAATCACTAGATATGCCCGCGGTTTCACCCGTGTTTATAATTACTGCGCCGCCCCTGTGGGTCGTAGCATGATGTTATATAGCCTATAGCCTTCCTGGATAAATAGGCTATCCAACACTAAAATAATTTTTCAATTCGATCCAGTAGTGCCTGAGATTAGCGCGTTCAACCAAACAAACAAACTCTTCAGCTTTATAATATTAGTATAGATGTAACGCAAAAGTTTTAAAGTGATTAATGATAATATTGGAAATAGGTAAAAAAATTGCATTCCATTCGTCATCATAAATACTGGCTGGTTTCTACTTGTAGGAATTTTGCATCAATTAATTATATAAATTATATATACTCGTATATATATTATATATAAATTATAGCCCGTTTATAAGCAATCAGTTATAGTTCTTAATGGTATGTAGATTTATTCATTCTGTTTGATGATTTGTAATTTCGAGACACAGGTCAAAATTGTATGTTATACTTATTTCTGGGATTTTTAGGAAAGACAAAATCCAAACTAACAACGTCGGTGCCGCAGCGTTTACTACCAAATGTGACTGCTCTACATGAGATTTCGGATTTAATTATTTTGTCAAAAATCTCTAAGTAGCAGTACGAATCCAGGAATTGTGGTAGACAGTCCAGTAGCTCCTCTATTAATAATGGTAATAATGTGGATATATACCTCCGCCTCCCCCTTCGTTGATAGAGATGTGAGACTATGTTTGTATGTATGTAAAAAGCAATTACCAGTGTGCACAGAAATCATAATTAAACTAATCGTTAATAAGAATCTACAAAAACCAATAAAATTTACTGGATCTGTTATATGAGATATGGCAGACAATTGACAAAATAAGTGTTCACTGTACCATCTATTATTGTCCTAAGATAAATTTAAAGTAGTTGAAAACTTGGCTTGGTTCCGCGTTACACGGTCGTTTGTAAGGGGACTTGTCAATTTGTGGGGATTTATGTGGCTAGCTTCGGCGGGACAGCGCCATCTCTTAGTGAAAGTTGGCACTATACTTGTTATTCCCGCATCGCTGGTTCACTGCATTCATTGTGTTGCTATTGTTTCGATAATGTATTCCCAGTTTTATGTGTTAGTTTTATAGGAATAGTAAAGTTGAGGGTTTAGTATTTTGTTTTGTATGGGGAGAGACATTCATGAGAGTATTCTTCTATTCTATTCGGATTGTATTTGAAGAAAATGTATGAAGGTAAATTGAGGACACAGGGCCTTCAGACGTATGCAATGACAATGTTTAAAACATTTCCATTGCATGCTTGAGAATGAGACAACACGAAATTGGTTGGGTGTTGGTCACGTAAAACATAATTTTCTTGTGATTTAAGATGATTGTGTTTTAGACGATGATGGTCAGGCCCATGTTGTTCCAACAGTAGGTAATTGTTTACCCTTTGGATTTGACTCTCCACCATAGACGAAGTTTGCCCAGTCTGTTACTGTAAAATCAAAATCGAAATCAAGTCAAAAATATGTTTATTCATTGACCTACAGGTCACAAAATAACATCCATGAACATCAAAGTTACAATTATTCATGTGAATTTACATTTACATGTTGGCATATTCAACAAAGCAAGTGCTCAGAACCAATGAGAAGAACTGGTAAGAATCGAATTTAATAGTTAAGATGAAGGAGGCGCTATATTGTCAGCGGGGTGCAAAGACATCGTATAAGTAGCAATATCTTTGGCGAGCGCAAAGATATCGTAGGGAAGTCTTATGTTGTAATAAAGCGATGCGTTTGCAACGTCTCTTATAAATAACCAGGAGTATTAGAGTCGACAAGGACGACAGCTTTTCCCATACATTGGTAATCTAAGAAGCGTACCGAGATGAAATGCATTTGAACTTATTAAAATGTATGGCAATCATGTCGACGATTGAACAATTCGAGATGCGTTAATAACTATGAAAGCTTGTGGTATACCCATAGAACCTTACAATTGGTGGGTAAGTTTATTACAGGATTAACAAAACAGACTTTAATAAAATTAAAGTGTTTTAGATATCTGAATTCTTCTCTTCAAAGATTTTTATCACTTACCGCCGATATTGGTAGATATAACACAGCTGCAATATCGAATCGTTATCGTGTCGACGGCTAGAACTGGGGTTTGTTAAAACAAACCATCGAGCCTCTGTCACTTTGTCACACCTAGGTATGTGCGACTACGTGCCACATTCCAAAAGAACTGCGTTAGTTTTGTATAGAGTGTGTTAATGCACAAGCATTATTGGAAAACGGTAATTATGAGATCTGGAGTGACTTCGTCAACGTATCCAAAAATCCTAGACCTAATTTCAATCATGGTGGTCAATCTTATCTATGGAGTCGCAGCGGCACACCGACGAGCTAAAAGGTTTTTAATATTACCTGGCATTTCAACAATAAACAGGTTGATGGCGAATAGTTAATTTGCTCAGAAGGTATTATAGTGCCTGCCACGGGATTCAACTCCAGGGTATCATGTACAGCAGTCGTATTCAGTACCGCTGCGCCACATAAAACAAAGGCCTGTTTATATAAAAAGGGAGAGAGATGTTTGTAAAGTCCTCCGCGACACAGAAATTATTCCTTTTTCTTATTAAATAATAAAAAAAAAACAAAATTAATAGTTGAAATTTCATTCAGACTGGATTAACCCGACTGAGGTAATAGTTACGTCCATCATGCAGAAGATTATAGGCCAGACTTTAATAGTGTTGCTACGCTCAATCAGGTGTGAAAGCTTTTTGAGGTGACGCTGTGCTGTTATTTCTTTGGCGACTAGTTAATCCTATGAGTTGGCAGTATAGTGACTAGTTTTTTAAGGATTAAAGAGAACGGTGCTTCTTATGTTGTGTCTTTAAAGTAGGTACGGTAACAGTTTAACATAAGGAGAGCGTCATTGCCACCTTAAATGATTAAAATTAAAATGATTAAATATTATACAAAGAACAACATATAAAATACATGTCGTGGATTGAGGGCTCAATAGTGCGACGGACAGCGCCATCTAGTGATTAGTTTAGTGAACTAATAAAATAATATCGTCACCGGAAACGCAAGCGGCGCACTACCGTTTGGACACGATCGTCGGTAGTGGGGATGCGGCGCGGACTAGGAGGAGAACGTTTGGAGGCGACACTCTTCCTCGGACAGTCACGCGATACGCTCAGTACCAACGTGCGTGTCTGTTTCATTTTTGTAGAAGTAGCTACAGTAAAAATAAAGTTATTCTCAACTAAAACTATCTTTCGCTCGATTACCCAAGTTAGTGCCCACATCTACCAAGAACCATGTCAGATCGTGATGAAGACCCGGTATGTCGCATCTCGGCCGTCCACGACGCGATATACATATGGTACAATATTGTATAGTGTAAACAGTTCTTAACAACAGTAGTAGTAAACATTATCACGCTTGAGACAGGTACAGTAAACTGACGCTTGTGAATAATTCTGCCTACATTTTGATAAGAAAATATTTTAGCTACTCATTAATTTTATTATACCTAGTCTTGCCATAAATATCGTTACAAGGAAAATTATTTTCTTTTTCTATTGCATAAAACATTTATTTCTGTAATATGTCTTAGTTTATACATTAATATAATAACATTAAAATATATGAAACTCATTCAAAATTATCTCGATTGACTTTAATACAGTCCTTTAAACGTTGAGGCCAGTTATCAATAGAAACACGCACTTTCTCCATGAGAATATTCGCCACTGCCAATCTTATGGATTGTTTTAGGGACTCCCTATTATCGTGCCATTCTTTCTGATACTGACCATAAATCATGATCCGGCGGATTAAGATCAAGACTAGATATCGTCCAGTCTTCAGCTCTGATGATGTCCGAAACGTTCGTTTTCAATCACGCTTGGGTGGATCGAGCTTTATGACGCGGTGCTAAGTCTTGCTGACAGGACCATTCTTGGTTATGGAATATGGTGTTGTTAAGAGGCTTAACCACCTTCTCATGAATCGTATCTTGATACACTTGTGCCGATGTCTTGACACCATTTTCACAAAATATGGCTGAGTCACTCCTTGATAGCTAACACCCCACGAAACCATCACTGAAGTCGGATAATGTCCACGTTGTATTCTGCTGACTAATTGGGAAGCTTCTATAGAGCTTTGAGTATAAATTCGGTCATTCTGCTTGTTAAAATACTGCTCAATAGTAAAAAAATCTCGTCAGTAAATAATTTTTCTTTGACCTCCCTTTGTGTACCGCTTAAGAAGTTGTTTTAATTCTACTACCCTATTAAATTTTAATTTATCAGTTAAATAAGGACCTGTGCGTCTCTTATGGGCTGCTATTATTTAAATAAATATTATTACTATGCCCTAAGTCATCTTTTTTCGACATGGTTCTAGGTGCTATATTAATTTCTTGAGATAAAATCTTTTGTTTTTGGACAGGCTTTCTTCGAATTCTTTCTTTCACTGCTTTGATCTCCTTTTTCGTACGAATACTACTTGGGCGGTCACATACAGAGTAGGTTTCATTGTACCTATCAATAGCTCGGTACACAAATATTCGACTAATACTAAGCCTATGGAGAGTTTCTAAAATTGCATACCTTCTTTGTGTAATGCTATCACAGTAATTCGGTTCTCTTTGTCACCATACTCCATTTTAATATCACAAAAATATTTAAACCGATTGGCGCGAAAATGAGAAAACACAATAAACATTCATATAAAAATTAAAGATTCCAAATTCAAATGTAATAATGCTCTTTTTTAATTGTAACAGTGTTTATGGCCAGACTAAGTAGGTATACTGATTAGTTTACTTTGTTCTTCGTGTAAGTGAAATCTTAGAGAAATAAATGATTTAAGCTCTATAGTTGCAAATGGGAGCCGGATACCTACTCAAATAACGAATAAGTCGTTAAATATCAATAAAATATCCTCAAACCTACACTCCTACGACGAGCTATGTAAGTCCACCCGCGTTTAGTATAAAACTGTCGCAGTAGGTATTCAAACAAAATCGTTAGATCTCGGTTGTTTGAGGAAGCAAAACTTCCACAAAGTGGTATAAAAGTATGGGTAAATTGAAAAACACGCTATAAAAACGGTGGATTCCTTCGCCTTCATTACCATTTATATGGGAGAACTTGGGCCCCGGATAACTTATAAGGAAACTTGTTAATACATGGATTATAAGCATTGAGAACTACATTTACATAATGCTCGCAAAAGTGTGTTTACCGGTGGACCGCGCTGAGTAAACGGTGCAATGGTTTTAATAAAAACTCGTTGGTTATGTCGTCTGCCTCTGTCCGTTACACTTGATGAAGTGCGACTTGGTTGTTTAGCGTTTAATTTTTTGCTTGAGGCGATAAATGATGCATTTATTTTAAATAATAAGTTTTTTTTGGAAATTGCGATACTTTTATCTTCTTTTATAATACAGTTCGCTCTATGAATTGTCTTTTAGCCAAAATTGGATTGATTGTAGCTTATAACTATGTTTGTAGTTTACACATATATGGTGAAAAAATTGAGCGGTAACAGGTTAAAAAGACAGGTCAGTTGCAGGACTTACAACATACGAGGTTGACTTAGTTATAGGGTCACTTCTACAAGCATTAAGAGGTTAAAAGTTTACTGATCCCTTGCTGACAATAGAGAGCTTTATTAAGAAACCTAAATAACCTACTCTTTGCGACAGTACTACACAAACATGTTTATGCTGTTGTATTGATAGATGAAAAATTATGTTATTTCGAAAAACAAATACTCTTAAACCTAAATATTCATAGTCTATAGTTTTAAACGCACTCAATATGAACATAAAATCGCTGCTTCTATCAATTAAAACAACTATACTTTATTCAGAAACAAACAGACTACTAACTTACTATTGACATCATTAATGAAAGAAGAACAAAAGTCAACAGAACCCGGTGGCTTAACTCGATGTGTTACTCGATCATTAAAGGGATACAAATTGCTTTCAACAGCAAATTTATACAGTTTTAACACCGTATCAATGGGCGGTGCGAAATGCGATCATTCCTTAGAGCCACTCGGTTTATCACCACGAATGAAACGCGAACGCTGTCTCTATTCCAAGATTCTTCGCGTGCAGCACGCTACATAGCGTGTTTTATCCATAAACACGTTTTCCAACTACCAACACAGTCCGACACAACACCCAATCGTGTAATATCCCTTGTTATTTTATCGGTGCACGGCCGACACAGAAAGTTTTGTGTTCAACTTCCCATGAGGAGGAAGAATCGAAAGTAATATGATGATGCATGCCTTAATATTTCTATTTGCTAATGATAGGATATTAAGGAAAGGGTGTTTTTCTGATAGGCTTGCGAAGGGTTTATTTATTTTAAAGGTTTCAAACATAAGTAGCACACTACCACAATTTAAAAAATGTACGGGGAATTCTGGCGTTTCTACAGTGTATAATTTTTTCGTTTACAGTCATAGTCTAGTAGATAACATACAACATAATATAGAAAATATTTGATTATGAATAGGATTTCAGGCACTAGATCTAGAGGCAATAGACTATCCTTTACCGTAACTGTCTTATCTGAAGGCCGTAACTATTTGCCTGAACTTAGCTTATGACTTTCTATTGAAATTGTATAAAAATAGAGAAGATGGTTGGAATGTACCACCAGCTTGGAATCCAGTACTTCAAATAGTCAAACCCAAGAAGAAACAAACCACAGCTAGACTTCATGATACTTTGAGCTCATTCTGCGTAAATAGAAACACCAATAATTAAATTATGTTCGGGTACTTTGAAATAACTACACTGGAACATTGAGACAACTACCGTCTTAGTCTCCCGGTGACCATGGCTGCTGAAAAGCAACCGAAACGAAAGTGTAAACCAAAAATAAATAGATTTAATAGTTTAAATAATTTTATTAGCTTATAAATTAGTAAAATAAAATCAATAGTAGTAGTAGCGTAATATTTTCAAAATTTTGTAATACAGTGCTAAATAAACAACGCGATAAAATCCGTATATAGTAGTTTAATTTCAATGAATAACATTCGCGTAAACAGAAGACAATATTAGCTTATGACTTCTAACTAATTGGTTATCAAGGCCCACGTTGTAGCGAGGCGCATATTGCCGCCTTACGGGATACATTGCCGATTCCGTGCTCCTGTTGCACCATGCTAGAAATTCTTTTACAAGTATTACTGGTACTTTTATAAAAAAAAAAAAAAATATAATTTCTTAACAAAATAAAACATCTTTATTAGCCTTATTGACTTTATTATGTTATATTATTTGCAGACTTACTGCAAATAATATAATAATAATATTCTATGACATACACACAACACCATCTAGCCGAAACTAAGCAGAGCTTTTACTATTGGTACTAGACAATAGATAAACATACATATATACTTTTTTTTTGTAAATACATACATATTATACTTAGAAAAACCCAAACCAAGACAAACATCCATGTTAATGCACACAAATGTTTTAACTTGTGCGGGCATCGAAGCCACGACCTCGGGCGTGGCAGTCGATTACACGAACCACTACGCCATCGAGGTCCTCAAAAATGTGCGCGGTGGAATGCGATAGGCTCTATTATATAGGTATAAGGTTAGGTCGAAGTATATAGGTCGGGTGACCTTCATATTCATATTCATATTCATATTATTTATTTGCAATCCACAATGTAATATAGGATGGTAGACAAGTATCCTTAAAGCTAGTGACAATCGTGGACCCTGTCGGGCACAGCAAATCAATTTTTTATACATAATTATTTATGTCAATTTTCTTGTTATAAATGTTATTATATTTAGTACAATACAACTATGAGATAAATTTTACATTCATGCAAAAAATACTTAAACTATAACATATTCATAAATTCTAATATAATAAATACTATGTCACAAAATTTTAAAATTACAATATAAAATTAATTCAACATTAATATAATGATATTATTATGTAACAAGATATAAGTCGTCTATTTGTTTATCATTTATGTATTCTTGTATTGTATAGTAGGCTTTTTTTATAAGAATATTTTTAAGGGTGTTTATAAATTTCGTGTCGCTTGTTTCATTTTTAAGGCTATCTGGCAGTTTATTATATATTTTGATGGACATTACGTACGGGCTATTTGAATGAAGTGTTATGCGGGAAGTGGGTAACATTAACATGTTTCTATATCTAACTGACCGGTTATTATGTTTGTCACTACGAGTCGTATAAAAGGATTTGTATTTTTTTACGAATTTGCATATTTCCAGAATGTAGATAGAAGTTAAAGTGAGTATCTGATATTTTATAAAGAATGGTTTACAACTGTCCGTCTGTTCTATATTAGCAAGAATGCGAATTAATTTCTTTTGAGCAATGAACAACGTTGGTGCATCTGTACTATTTCCCCACATTATTATACCGTAACTGAACCATGCGTAAGCATAGGCATAGTAAGTGGTAACAGCAGTTGAAAAGTCGGTCGTACCTTAAACCATACTTGACGAAATGTGGCAGTATTATACTTATGCCTACAAGGAGACTATTATGTATGTAAATACTTCTTATAGACCACCTTCATTTTAAATGCAAAATCCCAGAGGATCCATGGAAATTAAATGAACATTTTCTAAACGTTGCATTTAGATGACTATTCATATATCTATGCATTTAGTTGGACCGTGTATGAATCCGCGTGAACTTTCAAGGAAGTGTGCAATTACTATGAATATGAATAAAATTCACATACACACGCCATTATTTGCTCATCTTCCGTTTCGTTCTAGCACGACAAACTTCGGCGCGCAAAGAGCTACAGCGTGCTTTGTACACGGATGTGCGGTTCCCTGGAACTGGTATTGTGCATCTTTGATTAGGATTAGAATTAAATACTACTCACGGCTGTGTTGTTTGTGTTAATATAAAAGGAATAATGCCAGGAATAATGTTAATATAAAATTATTCCTGGCGTAAGTTTGACTGCGATCGTGAGGTTTCAAGATTAAAATCAGGACTGGTAAAATTGTTACTGGGTTACTATTGTTACTAAAATTGCTGCTCTCATATTGTGCCCGGTAGATGGCAATAGACTCGCTTCTTTTTCCGAGAAGGGTGTCAATGTATATTACTTAGGTGGCAAAAAGATGAGTGCAGCACGGCGTTCTTCAAAAATTGCTTTTGTAGATAACATTGAGCAATTGATACATCTGAACTTGGTCATCGGTCACGTCTATTGTTTACCAACAGGCGAGGGTGTATTTATTTGTCTCCTTAGTGGTAATAACAGTTCCTTATATATTTATAACCATTTAGTTTGTACAGTTATATTTTAATCTAGCTACTGAATGCCATACGAAGAAAATATGTCCACTAAAATAAGTAGATAGCTGTACCTTACGGCTTCACCAACTTTTATAATTACTGCTCCACTAGCGTGGCTCGTAGTAGCTTTATGTTATAAACCTTTTAATCTTATTCGAAAATTGAGCTATCAATTGCAAAAATATATTTTAAATCCAGATTTATTATATTAGTATAGATAAGATGCAAAGCTTAAAATAACTATTACAAACACACAGTACGTTCAATGTACCTCATCTAGTCCGCCCTAACTTCTTGTTGGCAACAAGGATGAGTTTTCTAAAACTTGCCCGACTGTTTGTAATTTTAAAGTAGAGAGTTACACGTAGCTTTCGCTGAATGCCGGATCATTACCAGGCAGTCGTTAGCCACGATTGACGATGGCATTTCTAGCACTACTTTATATTAACAAGAAATTGTTTGTGAAATTAACTTTGACTGTATGAAATTGCTCTGAGAAATTATCGTTACTTGTGGAAATTGGCTTGGGAAGTCACTGGCGTTAAGTGCTGGTGTGAGAATTGTAATAGGTATTGAATGTTCGTGTGTTGTAGTTACCATACACTAGTGAGCCATATGTTGTGTGAAGCGTGTGATGGTGTTTCCCGTTATGTGACGTCACTTGGGGATTGCTTAGAAGATCGCAATGTTCCATTTATGAAGCTAGGTAGTGTAGTTTGCCAATTGTTGTGCGACTATCGGTAGTGAGGTCTTGGATTTGATACCCGATTTATAAATTATCTATCTTTTGTGTAATCTTTCTAATTATAAATTATGGTATAGGTAACCATCAACCGGTTCATAAAACTTTAACGCCCACGTGATATTATTAAAATAAGAAAAAAAAATAGCAATAAGTTTATTTTTGATGAGAAAGACGGTTCCCGCTCGAGGAATAGAACTCCTGTATTGCAGTTTACGGGGCACTTTATAAACATTTAGACATACAAAGAATACCCAGTTTCGGCACAATATTAAATCTAAGAACTGTATTATAATTTTGAGCTGCGGAAATTAATTGATAGTCGCTTTCTATCCAAAAAAAATACCTTAGGCATGATGCATTAAAAGAGCTTAGTGAAGGTTATAGATATAGAATACACTATTAATGGCATGGAAATATTTTCTACTTGACACAAGAACTAGTACTCTATAAACCACTTTTAGAGTCGTTAAAGTTAAATTTATTATTACGTTAAATTTGATAAAATTTAGACTGGTATAGAATATAATGGTCGGATTATTTATATGTATTACATACATAGTTTCAATTCTGTGTGTCTCCAAAAATGTAAAGTAGAGCTAAATTTAACCCTCGTTTCGTTAGTTGTGTTATTAGATTCAATTTAATAGAGAGCGAGCCTATAACCGTCTATGATACACAGCCACGGCATCAGTACTGCTACTGAGACATTTCAAACAGACAAACTTAATAATATTTTTCCCGATCAGGGAGTCGAATCTCAGACCTCATGCACAGTAGTCGCATATATCACCGCCGCGCCACAGAAGCCGATCGAACAACAACCCTGCGATTGTTAATAATTGTTTTTAATGTTTAATATAGACGCAACAGTGAGACAACTAGCTTAAACTAATTATCATTTACTCTTAAAGTTGATGTTACCCGTAAGGATTTTAGTATAAACATAAAGTATGGTTTTGACATAAATATAATAATATAATAATTTTTTTCACGAGAAAATGTTTTTATATTGTTTTATACATTTTTACATAAGGCATTAATTTCTCTATTCTCGATGAAGAGCGGCCAAGCTATGCTAAGCTGCTCCTCAGCAAAGATGCAAATTTATCTAGTATATTAACCCCCACTTCTAAACTAGGCGTATGTAATATCTTAAGAGTCAGAATAAAATTACTTTATTTATTTTGTTAAAATATTGAAAAATTGATCGCGTTAAGTAATCCTGGTAATACATTATCTAATTTAGGCGACTATATAATAAGTGACTCTACTACTTATTCTATTCTGTTTTATACATTAGACTGTATACTAATAGTAATATGGTTTATTTCACAAAAAAACAGTACTACTAAGAAATTCCTCAAAGAAAAATATAACAACACTAATAACGCAATGCCCGGGAATGGAACCTAGGACTGTAGGATGACATTTAAACATAAGAACAAAAACACTGCAAGCCATACATTAAAAATAATAAACGAATAATAATAATAAATAATACATTTTCAACACTTCATTAAAAAACCCACATGACTTCGAATTTATGTTATAACTTGTGTATCGTATTAGCTACGAGATGCTACGGCCATGCTACACAGTGCTACGCAATCCGAAGCGCTTCGGAATGTGCATTATCTGCGTAGCCTAGTTAAGGAGCTGACAGGATGGCGTTCGTAGCTTATAGAATGCGTGCTAAGGTTTCGTTAGCGTAGCTGCTATTACTAGCTTGTAGACTACATTAGCCGCAAATACGTCGGTAGTAACAGAATTTGCTCTGTATTTTTCTAAATGACTATTACTAATTATTAAAAATGATATTACTAATGTTAAAATACATGATGGGGTTAATATGCCTGGCTTAGACAAAAACCTCGAAGAAAATAATAAATTAAAAAAAATACTGCTAATTATAACGGCAGAATATTAATTAAAATAATTATTAGGTACTATAATAATAAATAATAACGGCTAACAATTCAAAACAATTGGTTTCTTTGTTTTAAAAGAGTAATTTCGCACTAGGTATATTTCTTGTAACGCGGCATTTCACAACGGACATAATGAACACCCATACTCATAAGAGTTATTTGTTAATCACACGATTTTTGTCTGGTGTGAGGACCGAACTTACGATCCTTGTCATATTCGCAGTGGCGAGGCAAACACTTAAATCAGTATCATATATCATCAATACCGTGCAGTCAAATATTACTGTTAATGGTCGAATCCTTACTTATATTATAAATGCGAATGTGAGTTTGTTTGTTTGTTTATTACGCTTTCACGCCTTAACTACTAAACCTGATCGGTAGTCATGAAATTTTGCATACACAGTGTTAGGGGTGAAAGGACATAGTACCTTGAGCCTTTAATCCCGAAAAAGTCAGTATTTAATAAATTTAGTAAGTGATTTATTTTCAATTTGCTTTTAATTTATTTAAGAGACTCATTATTAATTGTTCTGTACGAAGTTTTTAAAAAGTCACTATGACTAAATAGGTTACTAAAACAGGTTACAACCTTATCTAGGCTGTGTATTGAATCTAGACTATACAATTATAAAACTGCAAAGAAATTTAAACCAATTAAGCAAATAAGAAAAGAGAAGAAGGCAATTTCCTCCTTAACAATAGTGCGGCAGGTTAGAATTTACTTGAAGGTTTAGAAATTAGAATGTATGTAGAATGTAAGTTACGTTTATGTATGTATTTTAATACCAGTTTTTGCCCACGGCTTCGCTCGCATATATGTAGATCATGTCAATTTTCTATCCCACGGAAACAGTACTTTTTCTAGATGAAAAGCACCCTATGTCCTTTTCTGTACCCCTGACAACGTGTATGCGAAATTGCATGATGATCAGTCGAGCAGTTAAGGCGTGAAAGCGTAATAAACAAACTCATATTCTCATTTGTGATAATTATTATAAGTAATAATAACTAAAGGTACGGTTCACATAAATAACGTCGCAGGCGTAATGTAATACGCGGGCTAAGGCGTGGGCATAATGTAGTCTAAAATAAAATATATAATTATGCTCCTCATTAATATTGTCTGCTTACCCCGCAACTCTATAATTCAACCTCATACAATATGCATACCGCACGAAGTGCCATAACCCGATGTTATCTAGAATTTGAACATAGAACGCACACATTCTTGCTGTATCCTCGGTGCAAACAGCCCGCCGCGTCAGCCGGACATCCGGTCTGCGTCCCCCCTCCCCGCTTTCCGGCGTCCTAGCATACCCCTCTCTACCCCCCGTACTTCCGCCGCTGACGTCACAATTAATCTTGGGACCATCTTCCGGTGCGGAGTGTTTTTCTGCTTTATGCGTGAGCTAGGCGGTTTGCGGCAAAGATTGAGGTGTCATGGGCTTATTTGTTAATAAAGCAAGTTATGTGTGTGCTTTAGCGTTTATTACTTTGCTTGTTTCATTATCATTGTGTAGTGAAGTGAGGCATGAACATTACGTGCGTATCAGTTGTGTAATTAATTTGCGCTTACTCATTTTATTAATTTGACGTTGTGAGCGTGAATGTGTATGTACAATTAGTGACATAGGTCTATAAACATTTCCAATATTTTGAATGTTGGTAATTCCTTGTCTTTTACTGCAGTAACAGTCAAATTATAGTTATTTCAATTACAATTCATTACTGTAGCACAATAAGAATCAAATTCCTACTTATTCATAAAATACTGAAATCAAAATATCAATGTTTAGCTTCTTATGTCGCTGGCTGTACAAAAACTGCATTGACAATTGTCTAACAGCCGATGTGTCACTCGTATTGAAAACCGATGACAATTAATAAAACAAAAATTAAGTGGTCGGCTTTGTCTTGTGAGGGAATTTTACCATTGGCTAGATTTACCCGTGGCTCCGTTCGCGTAAATGTAACAGTACTTTTTCTGGACGAAAGGTGAACGGACAACGTGTATACGAAATTTCATGATGATCGGTCGAGTAGTGAAAGCGTAACAAACAAACAAACGCACATTCGCATTTGTAATATTAGTTAGAATTATGATTTGCGTAAAATTAAAAACACATAGTATTTCTTCAAGATTTAACTACGGAAGTAGCTCTGCAGACGTCAGTTAGTTATGTGATAATCACTATTTGAACCGCTTTAACCTGTATGTAGAGAGAGAAGGTTTAAATACTGCAGTCAGAGATTCCTAGAAAGGTTTGGCGCTGTTCCAATTACGCCAAATGTTGCAGACATGTTGAAAGGTTTTTCTTGTTAGACTCAAGTTTGTAGCGTTAAGCCACATTAAGCTTTAAATATTTATCGTCATTTACGGTATAGTTTCTAATATCATTTTTTGAAGATACATAGTCTCATTTACCCCCAAAGGGGAAGGCAGATGTGTATTAAACCAACAATTCGCCAACTATGGTGTTATAATGCCACGTAATAGTGAGCGAGCATATTGCCGATTATCGGGCACAGTTTCAGACTACGTGCTGCCACTGAGAATTTCTTAACAGAAAATCCCAATGATTCTGATCGACTAGGGGAATGACCCCGAGACCTCATTCAATCACAGCAGTCGTTTATTAATGCCAGGTTCAATCGCAACAATCACCAACCAATAAATTACCAAGTAATAACATGTCGATGTTATTAGTTAGTTCTTAAGGAAGAATTTAAACATATTGTATTAAAAAAAATTATAATGTAAGTAATATGTTTTATAAAGATTGTTAGCTATTTGACGTAATAAAGTATACTTTATAAAAAATCTTCAAATCAAGCTCGCAATTATTTCCAAAAAGAATCCCTGTCTAACTACTTACATATATTTGGCAACACAAAGCGAATCCCCTCATTAAAACCGAAAAGAAGTTGCGCATTGAATCTATTCAGTCCAAAGCGCCCAGCCTCCCCTTTTCCTGTGTTTTATCCGCTGAATTTAGTATCAATATTACCCGCGCCTCCCCACACTAATCACTTTTCCTTATCTCCCCAGATTTCCCATCATTAATTTTTTGCCCGGCCCTCCTCTTAAACGTTTCCGTTGGACGATTGATTGTGACCAATCAGACGAGATGACACTCATTTATTTCGTTCTGTTACCATTTATTGTTATTATCGCGTTAATTTTTCGTGGTTAATGCCATATTAATCAACTGTTTGATGATTTTATTTTTAAGTGTAGAGATAGCCAGACTTTTGGACGATTTTCTCTTGACCTAAATATTTCCTGCTTTTATAATGACTGCGCCAGAATAAGGGATGATTATTAGGTGTAGGTATTTCTAATTCTTTCGTTCGCACTCTGGTTTATACAACTTAATAGGTTTTATTAAACGAGGAATGAAAAGCAGAAATGTTTCTATAGTGAACGTATGACAATGCAATGTAATAATAATAATAATATTATCAACGCTTTATATAAACTATACCACTACTGAAGGGTAAGGCAATAGTACACGACGTTGGCACGGCAGATTGGCGGACTTCACATATCTCCGCGAACATTATAGAGAGCTCCCAGACATACAGGTTTCCTTAAGATATTTTTTTTAACCTTTAAAGAGAACGACAATAAACTATATAATACGCACATCATTTCGATAAGTCAGAGGTGCCGTGGAATTGAACTCGAGACCTCTGCGTGGCAGTCCAACGTATACCAATAAACTGCAATATAATATACAATACTAAAAATAACATGAATGAAACCGTAATAGATAGGTACTCAAAAATCAATCCTGAATTTGTCAATTCTTACAGTACGGGTTACTATATTATGACTAACTCATCTACCTTCATCATGTACCAGAATTGCGTTTGAATGAACAACTAATTAAAACGGTGGAGAGTTTCAGGTACCTTGGTCATATCGTGACGTCTAAGATGATGAAATAGAACGCCAGAGAAGTGCTTTGTGCGTGGTGGGCAATATGATTGCCAAAAGATTTTTTAATGCGGCGCCTCACGTAAAGATTACACTTTTTAGATCATTCTGCCAGACGTTCTACACATGCCAGCTCTGGACCAAATACACTGTTAAATCGCACAACTCCATCAGAGTGGCATACAATAACATATATAGACATTATCACGAAGCTGTAGCGTGTCCGGAATGTTTTTTGGTGCGCGCGTTGATACTTTTAATGCAATTCAGCGTAAAAGAATAGCGACTTTTATGTCCAGAGTTGCCATGTGTAGAAATACTATCATTATGAGCCTGTCAGACCACCTGCTGCAGACTGTAACGTAACGACGATGGATGACTATTGCCACTTAATTTGTTTTTAAGTCAAATTTTTAATTATATATAATTATGTGTCGATATGGATCCCAGAGTCCAAAATAAAGTATTATTATCATGACTGCACTGATGGCGTAGTAAAACATATAATTTACCATGATTAACAGGTTAAAATAAACAACGCGACAAAATCCGTATAAAGTAGTTTAATTTCAGAGTAAAATATATTTAAGGAAATTGGATAGGTCGAAAATTATAAGTTACGTGTTAATAAAATAACGCAAAACCTCAGATTCAGCAACTGCTTTATATTATTTTTAAAGATTAAAACACTTTTATTACATTATTTTGATATATGACACTACTATTATTATTTATTTTGTTCTGTACTATATAGTCACATTGAACCCACAATACACACTAAGTTTAATGTTGCTAATGTGCAAGTTTATTAATTTACGTTAGTGTGAAAATGTTGGCACTGGTAATACAGCTAGCTCTCTTTAGACTAGAAATATTATAAGCAAACTCAACTATTACTCTAATTACCAGTCTAACAAAACGAACAGCGAAGTTGTCAACACACATAGAATACTAAAATAAATGCAAATATTGTTTGAATGCAGCAGCTTTTAACTTGCAAAGCCAACTGCAGTCTGGAGACGATTTAAACGTTATTAAGTATAAACAGACGGGTTTCAGTCCCCGGTGTAAGTTTACTTGTATAATGAGAATAGTTGCTCTGTGCTGAACGACGGCTTCAAGGTGATTTGCACACAACTATGTGCTTAGACTTTTCGCGTCTGTATTGAACCGTCCAATTCATCATTATCTTAGCCATCACGAGAACTGCAACTGAGTTTTCTATAAAAATACAGTATTTCAAAAATGATATTTTATATATATAATTCTTCTGTACAACACACGTACAGAAGAATTATATATATAAACAGGTGACAGTGAACTCCTCCTAAACGGCTGGACCGATTTGAATGATTTTTTTTGTGTGTGTTCAAGTGGTTTTTTTTTTTCGCCTGTACTTGGCAATGTCTGTACGGACAGCTAGTTTATTTATAAATATCATTTGTGAAGTAGAAATGTAATGGGTATAGTTCACTGGTTTGACAATGTTTTTTTGCATATATACTTATATAAAGGTTATATTGAACAGCAATGGCCTAGTTGGACTTTTAATCGCAAAGCACGCATCCCTGACTTCAAATTTATGTAGGTATACATTTGTTAGATATTGCTCACTTTAACGGTGATGAAGAACATCGTAAGAACCTGCATGACTGAGAATTCTCCGTAATGTTCTCGAAGACATGAGAAATTTGCTAATCCAGCGTGGTGTCCTATAGCCTGATAATTCTCTCACTAAACTGTATATTATTATAAGGAATGACACCTATGTGTCAGAAAAGGAATAGATAGAAGTGTATTACACATTTACACCCACGTTTCGCCAGTAATATTGACCAGGCCTGTTGTCGTCTAGCGGGCACTTTTTTTTATCGTGTCACGGCAAATTGATTGTAACGGACCTGATAGTAAGCCCAATTACAGTCCAGAGACTGACGACGAGGAGAAGATATATATCTTCTAATCGTCGTCAGTGTCAGGCCGGTCTGACCAGATGCTTCTTCACACTACGTTTGTTATCAGTTTCCTGCCGGTTGCTAGGTGGTTGTGGATGGTAACAACCATGAACCATGCTATCGTCTGCATAGCAATGAATGCCACCAAGAGGTAGCATGTCATTGATATGTAGAAGAAATAGAGTGGAAGCCAGCATGGAACCTTGTGGGGCACCAGCATTTACACTTACGAAACGTGAAGAGCATCCTTCCACTAGGACACGCATTTTTCGCTCGTGTAAAAATAAAAAGTCCATATGCCGGCAGCTTGGAGAGAAGACCACGGTGCCAGACCCGATAAAAAGCTTTAGCAATGTCTAGCCCGATTGCCAAAGCTTCGCCTTGCTTATAAATAGCCTCACCCCAGATGTGCATTAGAAAAGCAAGAATATCATCCGTGGACCACCAGCACTTCCACAGTCATCGTATTACTAATGAGAATTTACAAAGAAGTAAAAATATACTTTGTCTCACATCCGGGACAGGTCTAAAATTATTTTACACAAGACATTAAAGTAAAAGCTAAATTATAAAAAAATAATACATGCTGAATGGCTGCCTATAGAAGCACAAAATTGTTAAAATACTTGAAAAGGATAAGCTCTTTTTAAATCGAATGACTGTAGGAAATCGGCGCTTAAATAACACGCAATGCGTGCAAAATAAACTCTGGTATACTTGACAGTAAGCCAACATTACAGCTTTTATATCTCCGGTATATATCACGGGTATACAACCATACTGCCTTCCAGACAGATATATATCCAGTCGGCTAGCCAACACTATTTGTTAAGAATTAATAAATTTCTGTACTGAATGCACTAGAATTATCACTGCGTCTAAAACGTCTGCTAACGCGAGTCGGGAGGAAATCGGGGAAGCGTTCAGTTTCGGGAACGTTTCCAGTTTTAAGTGATGTACTAAATGTTTGTTTCTCTTGATGGAATTTTAAATGACGGTGTTTATAGTTGTAGGATATGTTATGCGTTATCTTTCCATTTTTATTATTTATGTAACAATTTTCTAGTAATCATTTTACTCTTAAGCTAATGTACTCACTAATACATAGTGAGTGGGTTTACATTGGTTATGTAATGCGTAAAAAGGAATTGCTTTTTAAAATAACTCGCGATAGCAGTCAACTATTAGCTTAAAGGCAGTATAATTTAAATTAAATCCGCGATAAAATCCGTATAAACTAGTTTAATTTTAATGGGGAGGCTGCAATGCAGAGGGTCTCGGGTTCGAACCCACGTCGCGCACCTCTGACTTTTCGAAATTATGTGCGTATTGATTGACAATTATTGCCTGCTCCGTGCCTCGGAGAGCACGTTAAGCCATCGGTCCGGGCTGCCATGAACATTTATGGCAGTCGTTATTGGGAAGTCAGTGCCTTATATCCTGACACTAGTCTAGCCTTAGGGTATCGCTAGCCTTCGGGTTGTGGAGGTCAGATGGCAGCCAATTCGTGTAAAAACTGATATCCAGTTAAATCCGGTTAGACTAGAAAAGCCGACACCAAGTGACTTGGGAATAATAAACGCTAGGGAGAAGATATTCTCTTAACAAGGCAACATTATGGTACAGATTTAATTGTGTGCTATGTTTACGCTTATGCTTGCCGGTAGTCATTTCGCCCTGGTACGATTACCCTGTTAGGCAAAATGCTAGTAAAATTTTCGGTTAGGGTTCTCTGCCTAAAACTAAGATTCTGTTTTATCTTGGACAATGCGGCTGGGAAAACACATCGTGTATCTACTATTACCCAACCTGGGTATCAAATCCAATCCCTCATATTCATCCACAAACTCAAGCGCATAACATAACAACCACAGAAACATAGAAGTTAATGTATAAAATTACATTAATACAATTAATTGACTTAGCCGACCAGCTCTATTCTTAATTTCTCAACTTAATCCACAAGTATAATCACCGCGCCGCCATTCATTAAGCTTTTCACAATGTCACTTGCACATCGCAAGAAGCGCCAGGAACTGCAATTTTCTCACTGAACCAACAAAAACTGGCGCATTAGTGGCAGACCGCTCGACCATGCAGTTTCACCATTTTACTATTAAAGAATACGATTCCTGATTACTCTAACAGCTATATCTAATAAAATATAGTTAATAAAATTAAAACGCTTTAATAAACAAAAAAGTAGCCAATATCAGTTTCGATCACCATCCCTTGCACAACTGACGTCAGCTTACTCCTTGACGGCATTTAGCTTAGCTGGAGGGGATCAAAATATGTCTAGTAAATTGTCTGAAACATGAAATTATAAATAATAAAAATCAAATGTTAAAATCAGTTAGCAATAGTTTAAAGTGAAAAATAAATGCAGGTTTTAATTCCTTGGCTTGGTGAACAATTGTATGGCCCGACCGCCTATTGGCAAGCAGTTCTGGTACGCTTAACAAAGCTTGCATTACTGAGGATATCACTCACGTGTCGCCGGCCCTAAAGAGAGGAATTAAAGGAAATAAATGTGAGTGATAGATATGTAGTTGCCACTGCTCTTACTTACCGGTCAAACACTGTTTCTATTTTTACGCCGATTTCCATCGATGTATAATATGTGAAAAATGTCAGATTATTTCATTCATATAAGGTCAAGGTAATAATAACAACGTATAAAAAGTAAGGATTACCAAAAACTCGAACTAAACGAAGAGAAAAGACAAGTTGATGTCAAAAGCTTAAAAGCTAAATGTAAGCATTCCACTATGTACAAAGAGGCACTTGTTACATTTTCTTTTTGCTTTCGTTGAAACCGGACTAGTGGCTTTAAACGGCGGGATTCAGGATTCTACCCACTAAGCCACTATAGGTGCTGCTTCTATTGTAAAAACGTGGGGCAGCGAAATAAACCTGATACAACCATTTCACATATTAAGAAAGGTTAACATGAGGTGATGGGCTTACTATGATATCGGGAATGCGTACTTATAAAAAATACTGGCGTCAGGGGCGGTACAGTAGATATAGATTGATTTGTCCGATTCGATTTACCGACTCCGATATGTTTTAAAGAAATAGTCGTGAGATTATGTATGAATGTAAATAAATTGGTAGCTTGTAAGTAAATTGTGGTTGTGTGCTTTCCCACACACGTAGAATTTTGTACACCCACATTTGTATACCCTCCAATACAGGAGAAGGAAATTCGAAGGCTAAAGACTGAATATTTGAAGGTGCTTACTAGAGAAGTAGAGGTGCACATTGTTCTATTCGAATGATATACGAATACAATAGTGCATAACGCCTTATTCACTTTCTAAAGTCAAGCACACAATTATAAATAGAGTTGTCGATACATCCGAATACAACTGCGTACATTGACACTTCTACGTTTTTATGTCAATATTGCCGACTGTAGGAAACATCTACAAGTTTATTACAGCTAAGATCTATACTTTAGTGCTTTGCTTTTCGCAAAATGAACGTGCAGCAGAACTGCAGAAATGTGTATACAAAAGTATCTATTAGCTGTCTATGTAGGTATAGATAATTCATGATCTGCTAACTGCATTAGAGAGTAATGGATGCAGTATCTGATATGAGCCAGACAGGGATAATCTGCCGGAGGCTGCCAAGTGGCCCGTCGCTGCGTATTCGTTTAAGGCTATTGTAGACTATTGTTTTCTTTGGAACTATTTTAATTGATATATTTTCCCAACTTGGCTGTCTTGCTGGTTCCTTGACATTTACACAATGAACTGTAAATATTATATAGGCGATCGTTTGGAGAAGATTCTAGGTGTACAAATGTTTAGTTGTAGTTGCTGTTAGGGAATTTTTCTTAGCTGTACCAAACCCCCACATTTCATACAGAAACACCTACTAGAAGTACGCAAATATCGGGCTTATCACTGTTAAGCTGAGCAGTTCGAGCGGAACAAAGACAATGTTATATACATGTGTATCTAAGCGTTGTATAAGTAATACAACGTAAACTGACAAAGGCATGTTACCACCATTACAATACTGCTAGTCATACTGCTATTGCGTATCGTTTCTTTTTGTTGCAATAGTTATTGTAGGGATACTCCTGATGCATTATTATTCTTTCGCTGTTTGGAGTCTTGAAATGTATCGGTACTAAAACTATTGCCATATTTTTAGACACCGTAATTCTAAAAGCACTGTTCAAATATGAGGGGAATACACCTCAGTCTCCATACAAACTCTTTCAAATGTAACCGAAGTGATTCGCAAAGGGTATTACCAGCTGAGTGCTTAGATAGAAAACTAGCCTAGTAACATCTATTGGGCAGACTGCAGCACGGATTCTCTTTTGAGAAATTGCTCCCAGAAAAGCTCAATAACACGCAGTAAGTATCAAGTGTTTAATTTCAATGTATAACATTCGCGTAAACATAAGACAATATTACGCAGTAAGTGTTACGTAAAAAATAAGGCAATATTTTATTAGTATTTATCATGAATATACATACGTAATTTATAATTTTACTAAAATATTTTATTGATTCCCACATACTTACGCTCCGGCCATATTTACTCGTCAAAAGTTTGTTAACAAGGTAGTCGCCGTAAATTTCTGAGGCAAAGCGGAAAATCTAATCCATTCTCTGAATGCACATAAACAACCTATTCTGCGATCGCTCAGTGACGTATGTTGAATAAAAAAGGGGGAATGCATTCCGTAATCCATTGAGACACATCTCGCCAACCCATTTCCAATCATTTATAGCCGATTGTGTCTGTAATTGCGTTTGCAAGTATGTTATCTCCCTAACGTTGTAGGTGGAGTGAAAAACACGCTTGTCAAACTGTCCGCCGGACCGATGGCGGGACCTGATACTCACGGGTGCGAAGGATGGCGAGCAGATCACTGTTTTTATTTATATATCTCAGAAATCAGGTACGTTCATCCGTGGTATCAGATTGCTTAGATCGTTATCGTGAAGTTGGGCAGTGCTATTGAGTTTTTCTGCAAGGAAATTCTTAGAGTAAGGTAAATATCAATAAGGTCACCGCTTATTATATTGAACTTAACGAGGCGTGTGGTGAAGAAAGTGTGTAACAACCACATTTATGCTCACAGGTGTTTACTACATGACATGGTATGTACATGTGACATGTTAACACTTGCCAGTTGCCGATACTGCAAATAGTTGCAGTACAACTAGAGTCAGCGTAAAGGAAAGAATACAGGCCCTTTATTTTTACCAGGGACAGAATACAAGATTATTAAATCTCTTGTAGGATGCAATTTCTTTTACACCGTTTCGGCTGCTTCAGGCTTGAATGGAAACATATTGTTCCTGCTCTTACCTCACGCATTTAGCGAATTTACTCCAATCTATCCACTTCGATTACTCCACAGGTACCTTTCACACAAAGACAATGTTCTCCAACATGCTGTCCCAGTCGGTGTGTAGTGTTCCCAGCAGCACGTAGCATGCACGTGACAGCTTCCCGTGACGTCGGAGCCGATATTTTTCTAAAACTACCCGCCGAGCCTGCACCTGCCAAGCGGACACCAACTCAGATACACGTAGCGATGTTTTCATATTTAACTAATTTTAGACAGGTACTATAGGCCGTAGATCAAGCGCAAGCACCAGACACTCATTGTTTATCGCCATTATCGGGTTGTACTAAGTGATATTACATTTTTCTGTCAGAATACCCCTCAGCACATGAGGTGTATTCCACCTCGATCTTTACATAATCTTTTTGGCATAGGAAGCTATGCCAAAAAGATTATGTAAAGATCTGTATCATTGATGACTGGTTAAACCATCACAAATTCAAGTGTCTTAATTAATAACAGCAAATAATACTTTATTTCATTGTGTTTTTTTAAAGGTAAATATTGCGAGTAATTGTTGTAAATCACACACATTCCATAGCGGACACAAAGAACACCTAGTCTCGTAACAACGATTTGAGAGTTTGGCTAACGTTCATACAATTATTCATTAATATCTATGCAATTACTTATATTGCCAATAAACTTGTATTATTATTTGTTTACTTTAAGTTATTCGTCTAGTAAGTATATATGTACGGTAGGAAAATAAGTCCAAGTCTTTGGAAGGCTTACACGGTGATAATTGTTATTACTAAATATGATACACTTAACCCGCCTCCACCCATGGCCCTACCAACCTAACGGTTATAACGGGACGAAACTATGGGAGGTGCACACCGTACTTGCGTGGCCTCTTTCGGTTGCGCATTTCTTGACTTCCTACAAATTATTTCTTTATGCCTCATCCAGGTTATCATTCTCCCCATTCTGGGGCTGTCACACACATGACGTGTCTCTGTCGCTGTTTGAGTATTCTAAATCTGACCGTCTTCTATGCCATTCATGCGCGAATCTAGATAGCCGTCTGAAGTTCGCTGGCGCCCTCCTCCGAGCGTTCGGTCTCCTCCAGAAGTTCAGATCTAATGTCATCGTATAGAGAGCAGACCCACAGCGCACGGTGTAGGTGTCTTCCAATTCGCAGAAACACATACTATCACTAACAAGCTTCATATCATACAGTCTCTTTCTAAAACAGCCATGACCCGTAAGGATTTGAGACGTTGCATAGTCCGGGGTGACCCAGTGATAGCTGAGTCTCCCCGACACCTCTGGGAAAAATTGATATGCCTTTCTCCTCAGTATCCCATCGCCTTTGTCAACATAACATATCCTCATTCTGTAACTCTTTCAAAACCCGATCCGATTCGCACTTTGACCCAGGTTCCAAATAATCGAAATCACGGTGCGCATTAGCGATCCTGCCAGCACGCACCACCTCCAGGTACGCTGGCAGCACCCTAGCAAATACCACGAGGGCATTCGAGCTTGTGCTCTGGTAAGCCTTTGTTAAAAGGATTCGACTGGAGCGCTGCGTATGAAGTAGGGTGCTGCGTACCACATGCAAAGAGGCTCTGTAGCACCAGCTTGCGGCAGCGTAAGTAATAGTGGCAACGAAGAAGCTCCGGTATATCTGTAACAGTCCCGGGTACTTAATTCCTCAGGACGTTGCAGACACACGCGAGGTCTTACCGAGGCACTTGGCCGCACGTTCACCGCTGTATGCTGCCGCTGCTGCTGCTATCGCCATATGCTGTGCAAAGGACTGACCCGTGTCGAGTACCACCACCAGCACGACCATCGACTGTACGCTCCTGATCGAGTTATCGTTCATATTGATTAAAGGTGACCGCTGGAGCTGAAATAGGATAGTGATTATTTTATTATGGAAATCGTTCGAGCATTTACATTTTTATTATCATCATCATAATTTTATATATTGGTCGATGCATTATAGCAGTAGCGGACATATTTCTCTACCAAAAATAGGCCGCCAGGATCCGCAGCCATCGATGCTGAGCGAATGGCATACGCTTTGCAGTACTCTTTTAGCCTCATCTAAATATTTTACTAGTAATACATTCACGGTGGGATTCGGTCCTGCAACTTTATTGTGATGCCAAAACCATTGATCTAACAGCGCTTTAATCATCTCTTTGCTCGACCCAAGAAGTAGAGGTTGCAGCTATTCCCAATCACCACTTGCAGTGCACGGGGATTGTGTCTATATTTACGAGAAATTCTGGTTGCGCCAGTTCTGACCGTCTGCTATTGATTAATGAACGAAATACATCTGGCGATATTGCATCCGAAACCTCAATAAGGCTGTCGCCGTTAAAAATAAATAATAGTCTCTGAAAAAATATTGCGTGCGACAAAATTTTCTGCAGCAAATAGCTGGGGCAAAAAGTTATGTTGGAAAATTGAAGTGTCACATTTTAATTGAGGCAGTTTCAACAAAATTATTTTTTGGGTGTAATAAAACTGGGATTGCATAGCAATGGGCGAGAATAATTTTTATAATTTAGTCTGGTTTGTAATGATTTTTAATCTTAATATTAATATCAGCGCTATATGTATATAAACTGTTGGGCATGTGTCTCTTCTCAGTTTAAGAATGATTAGGCCATAGTTTACCACGCTCGTCCAGGGCAGTGAGTTGGCAGACTTTTATTACTTTGATAACATCATGAAGAAGTCTCAGACATGCAGGTTGCTGCGACCGTTAATACACACGAATAATTTCGTGAAAAAGTCAGAGGTCAAGCGAAAATTGCACTTGAGACCTCTGCATGGCAGTCAAACGGTCTCAATTCAAATTAGACTATTACAGCTTTAATAAAATAATAGAAGAGGCCGCATACAACAAATGCAACTAGCAAATGTATATTTAACAAAATTAGACTTGATAATTTTATTGTATTCAGTGTCGTTCTATAGTCGTAAGGCTTTCTTCGCAGCCTTCCATTTTTCCCTATTACAGAGCGCCTGGGGTGCCTCTCTTTGTTAAAAGCATCAAGATTGTGTGGGCCTTTTTATTTCAGGTTCATTTTGTATCTTACACATCTTTAATTTAAGTTTAAAATCAGAATATAATCAGACAATAATTAAAATGAATACAATACCCCTAATGAAAATATTAAGTACTAAGTTACCTATTAAAAAAATTTATAATACTTTTTTATTTTTAAAGAGAAGGATGAAATAAATAAAAAACGAAGAAATAAATATTGCGTTTTTGTCACAAAGAACACCTAGATTCAGAAAAATTAACGTTGACACAAAGAACATCCACATTTGGAACAACGATATATGGATCCACAATTTTTAGTCCCGGATGGGGAACGAACCTACAAGTGTGCACTAGCAGTGGCGAGGCGACCATTAAACCACGAGCAATGCAGTCATACCAACGAAATAGCCAAGCTATAACTCAGCTGCAGTAACAAGTGCAGCTTGAAATCGATTGAGTCTTTGAAGCGACGGAAATAAATTCTTAGCTGTGTCAGACGTGAGCTCATAACCATGAAACGGGCGGCACGTGCTTGGCACTTGTTCCTGTCAAACTACGTGCTTGAGACGCTGTCTTTTATAATAATATAGTATATACGAATAAAGTATAGAGTGTATTCAATGTTTGTAACCTTAACAATAATATATCACTGACGCGTGGATCTCTTTTCAGAAATAAACAGCTATCAATTAAGCAGCTGACATTAAAAAAGAAGTGGTCGGTGGAACAGTGGTGCTGAATGTGACTGTTGAATTTGAGATCTGGAGTACGATCCTTAAGTAGAGCAAAGTGTTATTGGGTTTTTTTGTTACAAACAACCGATTAGCTTGATGGAGTATAGCATTGTGCCCGGTAAATGGCAATTACACAGGATGGGGATCTGTAACACAGGCCTATCTGTAACACACACCCTAGCACAGACTCAAAGTCTTTCACAAAGGTGTATGTACTCGTACGTATCTTAATTCTAAGAGCATAATGTTTGTGTGTCATAATACCTTTATTATGGAGAAATAAATAAACATTATTATTATTGGCTCGCTTGCTATTAGGTACGTCGGATATAAAACGATACTAAGAAAATGTGGGTGTAACATTCTGGAGGGGTAAAAAGGTATATACCTACATATGTATATACTCTTACACCCATACTCTCAAAGGCGGACCACATATACAGCAATCTGACGGTAAAGACTTCTCACAAAAGCTAGTATTCAGCCGGATCGGATTATACTAAATAGCGAATTCTGACACAATAATTGGTAATAATGGTAAAGGATGATGTATAGTTATAAATATTAATATACAAACATGTGCTGGTGCTGCTGCTGCATCCGCGGAGACTCTCAAGCGGCGCAAATACAAAAACCTGGCAGGGGATTATGTTTTTGAGCCGTTTGGGGTCGAAACGCTAGGGTCATGGGGTCCCAGTGCTCGTGCTCTTTATAGAGACATAGCGAAAAGGTTAATCGACGCTTCCCGTGACCAGAGGGCTGGCCTTTATTTCGCGGAAAGGATAAGCATTGCCATTCAACGTGGCAATGCTGCCAGTCTTCTGGGCACACTACCAGTTGACTGTGATGCGGAGGAATTCTATGACGCCTATTAGAGGGTTTTAGTTTTCTTTTTTATTTCTCTGTTTCATAATATTTTAGGTATAAGTTAGTTTTAAAGAATTGTTTATATTATGTATATAATTAATAATTTATTTTTTTATAGTATATTGTGAATAAAGTAAACATATACAAACATACATACAAGGTCACATGTGTATATTCTCGAAAGGTTAGGCAGAAGTATATTGTGATCAGGTTTCACCAAGTATGGTTTTAGATAATAATAATATTATAAAATCAAGCCCATAGTTATACAATTTCTGGAAAGGGCCATGTCAGACTGGCGAACAACATTACAGGTTTCTAACGGTGCGAACAAAGTAACGACAGATGAAATATATATTAAGAATGGCATATTTCAGGGAGATTCGCTGAGTCCCTTATGGTTTTGTCTCGCTCTTAATCCGCTGTCTTATCTCCTTAACAATAACATTAACGGGTATAAATTAAGCAGCAATACATATATTACTCATCATATGTACATGGACGACATTAAACTTTTCGCTAAAACCGATAACTGTCATAAGAAGCTAATTGAAATTATTACATTATTTAGCAAAGATAAACATGTGATTCAGTCTCGATAAAAGTCGAACACTACACATTTGCCGAGGCAAAGCAGTTAGTAATATTTTAAATTCAGGTCAACCTCAAACATTTGTATCTATGGAACCAACAGATTTTTATAAATATCTCGGTATTTATCAGTCTAATGCTATCAACCACACTCAGATTAAAAAAGATTTATTTCAAGAATATACTAACCGACTAAACCTCATCTGCAAAAAACAGCTTTACTCAAAAAACCTATTCAAAGACATTAATACTTTTGCAATACCAGTCTTAACATATACCTTTGGAGTTGGTAAGTGGACGGCGCGTGATATTAATCGATTAGAAATTAAAACCAGTACTACATTAACTAAACACAATTACTTACACCACAACTCAGCCATTGAAAGAATTTCAGTTAAGAGGGAAAAAGGGGGTAGAGGCCTTACTGACCTTAAATTATTATGGGAAGGACAGATTCAAAATCTCAGATACTTTTTCTATACCAAATCTGCAACTAGTGATATTCATTTATCCACAGTTAGAATAGATAAGAACTTCACTCCACTAAATTTGCACCATAAAGAAATTGTTCACAAAACCCCGAGAGAACATGTACTGGATAAAATAGATAATTGGCGTTCCACAGAATTGCATGGCAGACATTTACATGACCTAGAACAGATAGACTTCGATGCCTCAAATAAATGGCTAAAATTAGGTTCGCTCTTCCCTGAGACCGAAGGTTTTATGCTAGCCATCCAGGACTAAGTTATTAGCACCAAAAACTACAGAAAGTTTATCCTAAAAGATCCTAACACTTAAAATGACAAATGCAGGAAATGTCATCGCTTATCCGAAACCATTCAACATATAACCAGTGCTTGCCCAAACTTAGCTCAAACCGACTACACCCATAGACACAACCAAATCGCTCACATCATTCATCAAAACTATCCATTAAACACAATTTCTGGAAATTGAATAGAGTGTATATTGTTCCTCTGATTCTGTCTAGCACCGGAATCATACCTAAACAGCTTCATCATTATCTATAACAACTAGAACTACCATCTAATGTATTCATGACTATGCAAAAAACATCCATACTAAACACTTGCCGAATCGTCCGAAAGTTTTTACAGTAAGATATAGCTTCTTAAACGAACCTTTCTAATGAACTCCACTTGGTGTAAACCCGTGGTTTTCATTTATTGACCGAAATTACTACACATTTTGAGAAAACAAATATAAATTACAAATAATAATATTCTACCACATACACACAACACCATCAGATAGATCCTGCGTTATAGAGGCGAGCCTATTGCCACCTACGACACATTTTCAGAGTCTATGCTGCTACTTAGAGTTTTTGCACTGGAAAACTAATAACAATGTGCTCGACCCGACAATCGAGTCCAAGACTGTATGAGACGCGGCAGTTGCCCGCTGCACCATCAAAGCGGTACTAACCAATTATGCCTTATATGCTATGATAAAGATATTAGTTTGGAGCCTAACAAGAGGTGAAAAATTTTATTTGGATGTGTGATGACACACCTCCTCAGCATTTATCGATAAGATAAGACTCTCGCCATCTCTCTTCTTTAACCTAACAAGAGTGAGACATCATGCGATTTATCTTTCGGATAACTTTTAGTTGTTAGTGTAGCTTAACAAGCGTTAGGAACAAATGATATATTTATTATACATATATTGTCACATACGTACTGAGTCTCTACGCAACGTTTTTAAGAACTATTTTGCAAACAACGATCTATAGGTATTTATTAATATCATAAGAATGACCTTTAGACCGAATGTAGGTCGCGGCGGCAATCCTCATAGATACTAACTACTAACGTGCACAAGCAAATGCACTTACTCATACTATATTGTTACTGTCCGATAGGACGACAATCCGATACGACCAGAGAGAGATCAGACGCGGTGACGTGAAACACTGCCCACTTCGTAACTCCGGGCAGTTATTTAATTTTTGTGTCAGTCATCCTTTTGTTCGTCCGACCCGGCATTTGATCCTAAGACTGGTGACGGCTGCGAATTATGAAAATTGAGGTCACTAACTCCTTGATGAACTAGGCAGTCGTAAAATAAAATATAAATAATATTATTAAATATCCAGTGCAACGACATTACACAAACAGGCAGTCACAAGACTTAACTAAAATTACCCAACCGGCCACGGTATGTAGCTGTCAAGTAAATAAGTCAGGGGTTGCCCGAGGCTTGCGTGTTGTCGACTGCCAGTTAGCTACCTGGTGACAGCCGGTCCCAATATTTATCGAGAGTGGTAATAACCGCTGCGGGCGACACTGACGCATTGTACACGAGATATGTTCTAGAAAGTGCGTTTGAAATACGATGTAGAATACTGGCTGATTGGTGGTGGGTCTCTGATTCTGTTTTACGTTTTCGCCATGTCGTATTTTGAATAAAGAACAATATTCGTACGTAGAAGGACAAAGTTTAAAAAAAATACAGGCGATAAGTATTTTTGAGGAGAAGATTCAAAAGGATTTTTATTTAGTTCGATTTTATTTTGCTTATGCACGTTATATTCTAAGAAATATTTGAATCACGTAATAGGGACTCAACAAATTTTTATTTCTGTTGACTGGTTTAAGGTATTATAGTGGTGTAAGGTATTGTTATTTCAAGATTTTCCGGTTTGGTATAAAATAAAACTATTCTTCGCACTTTCGTGTTTAATAAATACTAACGTTCACCACTGAATTCTAGTAAATGATGGTTTTAGTGCATAAAACTATGTCAGCCGCTACTGTTAAACTTTACAACTATGTATTTCATTTAAATAGCTTAAATAGTAGTTAAATATGTAACGATAGTGTTTTAAATTAAACAACGGATATAAAACAAAATCCGTATAAGTAGTTTAATTTCAAAATGGATAGGGATAGGAATGAGGATCAGGATCCGGATTTCGATCGGGATCGGAATCAGGAACGGAAACGGAATCGGGATAGGGACTGAGACCTATTTTTTTCTGAGAGATATTTTTTAGCTATTTCAGCACCGACTGCAAATTAGCTTTTAATATGCCTGTATGAGTATACTGTGTACTAAATAACTTTGTATAGTAAACTATACATTTGTTGGGCACGCAAACTGAATGGACTGAATCTTAAAGACATAGCCTTTAAGGCTCTGAATCTGCCATACTTAATTTGTATACAAGATAAATAATAGAAAACACTAACTCTAAAACGGGGTATAAAAAGGTTTTGGCTATAATTAATAATACTTATTTAAAATGGTAATCTATATTTTCAATAAATCTATACGTCATAACTAAAGTAACGCCTATTTATTCTCGAAGGGATAGTCAGATATAAATTGTATACCTATATTTTAGGTTACTAAGGCTTCATATAAGGGTGTTCAGAAATCAATCCCGACATCTTACGACACGCAAACATACACACAAATTATTGTCAAGGTAATCTAAATATTTCTTTTATATTTGGCAAATTACATCAATAATTAACAATTTTATAGGCGTCAACTACCACTAAATATCAGTACATATTGATTTTCCTTTGAAACTTTTCAAAATCTTTTATAAAAAAGTCCTTCGTAAAAAAGTTTAACAACATTCTTTGCAGAGGAAGTTGTATAATACGGGCGCAATATAAATAACTGGGGAGTCTTAGAACCGAAGTTGTGTGAATAAACACGTTTTCGAAGACGAGAGGAATGGAGGGTGAGCCCTCGAGTCCCACCTGCAAACAAACAAGGAGTTGACAGTTCAGTTGGATGTGTAAACGGCTTACACCGCCGGTGTAGGAAGTGTGTATTGGTGTATATCGGTTTTGGAGTGGGTTAGCGTGTTTCGGATAGGTATGTCGCGATGCTTCTTAAGCTGGGCTTGTGATAATGTGCACATGTGGTGCATTTTACGAGTGGTTCGTAATCCAGCCAGCAGGCAACAATACGTTTTGGAACTCGATTTTTAAATGATGACTATATTTTTGTAATCGATTGAATCTTATAACGTTAATCACATGTTGTCAATCTCGAAAAATACAGTTTATTTTTTGCTTTTGGTAAGGCAACTCTCGTGCTAGGGATGAAATCCTATGTGACAACGAACCCAGACTTAGAGCAATAATTTGCTGATCACACAAATTTTGTCCCGTGTGGGATTTGAATTCATAACGCCCAGCGCCTCTACCACCGGCGAAATGACTACTTTTCCGCTGCGACACTGACACACTATTCACAATTAGACAAATATATTTCCTAATGATAGCACAATACCTCCTTAAGGAGCCTAGACACTATAATTACTACTACGAATAGTCAACATAAGAGTAATTCTGCGTAAATAGAAACACCATATGCAACCACCACCATCTTAGTCTCTCCGTAATCATGGCTGCTGTAAAGCAACCGAAACGTCGGGGAAAGTATAAACGTAAATCTAAATATCTTTAATTATCTAAAATACTTAAATAGTAGTAAAGTTTAACAGTAGTAGTGTGATAATTTCAACATTATGTAATAAAAGTGTTTTAAAATAAACAACACGATAAAAGCCGTATAAAGTAGCTAATTTTAATGTACATCATATTCGTATTAACGTAAGACAATATTTTATTCAACACAATACCTAATGTATTTTACCAGCCGGGATGCTCTAATTTGAGTGAAATTCTAGTATCAATCGTAGTTTTAGCGTTTGTGTCTTCATTTAGCCTGTCATTATGTAGATAATGATAAAGGCATTGTGGCTAGACGCAGGTGTCTGAACGATGTTAATGAGTTAACTGAAAGTAAACGTTAAGGTTTATTAGTTACGGGGTACTAAAGTTATATTTAGGTTAGTTGGTAGCTTAAGGCAAAGATTTGAGCCTTTAAGAAGATACCTGTAAGAAACTCACTATCGCTCTTTTAAATCGTCAATTAAATAATAATTTTTAGTACTTATTTCACAACTCCTATGACTATCCAAATCTAAACAGAATCAATTTAAATAGGTATTTAATATTCATTTTAACTAAAATTTTTATTTTAATATATGACTATGGGATATATTTTATTTCCAATAAACAATTACTTACATAATTAAATTAATTAACATAATATATACAAAAAAATATTTATCAGAAAGTTAACTGAAAGAGAAAAAAGAATTACCAACATAATAATTAATTCAATATTATTAAGTAGTCATTATTTTTCTATTGATAAATCATTCGAAGCGTATTGAACATTAGTCATCCTTTTAAATTGCGCAAACTTAAACATTGATTTTGCACGAAGGAAACATATTACCGTTCGGAAACAGATATCGAGTGACCCACACTAGCTCTATTTCTCGCACCTTTGTGCAGATTAAATCGTGTTCTGTGGCGCCTTTGACACGACAGAATGGGATGAAATACGCACTGAGGCACACAGAAATCTAGGTTCTTGTCTATTTCATTGAAATTCTGTCCCCTTTTTAGACCTTTATCAATAGTGCTTTTGTCATTGTCACTCGCACCAATTTAGTCAAAATTTCACTGTATTTTATCTCCTGCGAGCAGAGGAGGATAGAATATTTATGGATTTGGCAAAACAGTTCAAATTGGAATAATCACTGCTGACTCTTTTCTTTTTCGGTCTCCATGGTCTTGTAGCATTAGATCGCATGCGATGGTCAGGTGGTTTCTCTCAAAAAATTATAAGCAGCACGGCGTTTGTACCAGCGACCAGTATAAGGCTAGAAGATCGACCCGTTTTATATTAAACTTAATACCATAGCTGGCGATATCTAGGTATAATACACTTCTGTCTAACCCTTTGAGGATATAGTCGTAAAAGTATGTATAATTATTAATTTCGACTGTTAGTCTACAAACTCTTTGATCTTTCCTTTGCCTTCCAAAACAATCCTAGAAACACATCAAAGCTGCCTACATTACAAGTTCGAAGGTCCTCACATATCTACATATAATTTCTTTCACATAACAAATATTGAAATCAGTTTTACGTAAACAGCTCTTGAAAAGTTGTGAACTCAAACACGTGCCGTATACCGAAAGAGGCGCAAAACTTTTTGAAAACGGAATACTTTGAGATATGAGAGATGGAAATTCTGTTTATTATTAGATTGGTAATCCTACCCAACTACGCTCGGAGCATTTTGTGTAATTTGTTGTATGCATTTAATAGAATTAATTAATTTATTGGTTTTAAGTGTTAGCCTAGAGGGTTACTGTTCAATTGCCAAGTCTTAGCTTGTAGCTTGTCTAAAAGTCGCATTTTAAAGTAATGCGTCTAACTATCGCTTTGTCGATGTCTTATTTAATATAACGTTTTATTATTGCAAATTGTAATTGAAATAATTCGTTAAAACATCAAGATATATGTATCTTCAATCCTAACTAGCTAATATTATAAATGCGAATGTGAGTTTGTTTGTTTGTTACGCTTTCACGCCTTAACTACTCGACTGATCAACATGAAATTAAGAAACAGTATATTTTTGGATGAAAGGTACCCTATGTTCTTTTCTGTTTCCCTGACAACATGTGTGTGAACATACATATGTACATATTATTATTACTTTGATAGAACTATGCGATCAGTGAGTACGATAACATTGCACAACAGTATGTCTGGTGATTGGGTTATGTTACATGATATAAATCCAACTTTTAATGACAATTTGAAATCTGTGACTGAAATTTCTCTATCAGGTCAAGTTAACAAAATTCGACACACATCGTCTTTTTATAATAATACACAGTATATTTAAAGATTATTTTACTTTATTCAGTTCTTGAAAATCTTTCTATTATTTGACTTCCTTGCTGAAGCTAAAGATAGAGGGCTGAGCTTATTATTATTATTGATATACTCTCTGCAAATGAAACAAAAATTACTCAGATTATTCACACAAACACGTCTTGACGATGCCATATCAAATTATATTAAGAAAACTTAATATTGTTCTAGTTATCAACAAATTTAGTGGAAGCTACAACTCGTATACAAGAGCTGTTACAAAAATAATGAGGGTTTATGTAGAATCAGCGACGTCGAATTAGTAAACATCATGTGATAAAAGTCATTCATCAGACAAAAGTTGCAATTTTGTTGTGCAGTGTAATTAATAATTACAAATATTAAAACAACAGACACAAAGAGCAGATGTTATTTGTGTTCGAGGAATTCGGGTAGACACCGAACAACAATATGTGCACAAAATGTATATTTGTTCTTTATGGGAATCGAACCCACGACACCTGGTAGTTGTGAGCCGACCACTAGAACCACGTCTCCATCCGTGTAAGTGCTCCGAAATAGTGCCGCATCAAATAATTCCCTAAAAGTTACTTACGGTATCACAAATGAATCGACAGATACGTTGGAGGCTGTCCGTGTGATTGATAACGAACAGTTTTCCTCGTATCAACTATCATGATTAATGAGTGCTCCCTGAAATTGATACTTTTCCATTTAGTAACTGAATATAACCTTTATATTGTGTCTAAGGTATTGGAAAATCGGTTAAGTGAAATCGTTACTAATATAATAAAGATGAAGAGTTTGTTTCTCTGGAACTGTTTGTCGGATTAGCAAAACTATTTTTACATTTCTTAAGGAATGTTCAAGGCTATATTATAAGCTATATACCTCGCTACGAGCCATGGGAGAGGAGAGCAGTTATCATACACGTGGGTGAAACCGCGGATGACAGCTATTTGTGGATATCACTAAAAAATGGCCGCAGTTTTAGTCAAAGATCATCCAATTAGTCAAGTGACCATCGAGTAACTATGCGATATGGTAGGTTAATTTTGACCGCAGACAAGCAATTGGGTCAGACAGTACCGTATAGTATTGCCCGGGCAAAGAATGTCCTGAAAGAAAAATATTCTACTTAACTAGAAGACAGGTTTTTTAGTACCTCAAACATATAGAAGATTGTCCAACAACATTATGTTCTATTATAGGTTTTTTGTTAAGGCGCCGTGCCTCAGCAACCAGTGTGATATTTATTATTTGTACTGAACATTTTTTGAAAGGTTGGCATTGTGCGCATTTGCATTCGTGAGAATCACTGATGACGACTCTTTACCTGAACTGAGTCAATTTAAATATGTTCTACAGTTTACTATCGACACCCCTATCTGAAGCGTCTTTAGACCGTATAAATTTTATTAAACAAGATAATAAATTATACTTACTTATAAGCAAGCCTGCACACACTTTGTTTTATGCTGCTTAGCTATGATGAAATTGCCATATACTTTAAAAAAGGAATCGGCTTTAAGACCACAGGACCTGCACGCGTCACGCACACACACATCTACAAATGTAAATAGACCGACGTGTTCTTAATGATTGTTTTATACCGCTTTTCCGTGACGTAACACTGAATTCAATTCATGACTACATAAGCATATTCAGTGTATGCACACAGAGCCCGTTTTTGCGGCAGACAGATACATTTTAATCTCCGCTCCGTCCTGAGTCGTCGGTAAACAAAATTTCAGCGGAACATAAAGGGACCGGTGCAGTAAGCCCTCTGTTTACATTGCTAATTGAATTCATTGTACTACAAATGATGTTTAAAGTGGCGTGCTTGCGCGCATTCATTACTAACAGTTATCTTTTAAAACGCAAGATTAGGCAGCGGGCTGATTGGATTACAGTGTAATAAAGATCTTTTTGTAATTTTGGGGAGGATTCACGGTTTGCTCGCGATTTCAAAATGTTTTTCTATGAGCCCGAGCAAAGGAATAAATGACATCTTTCGATGTCTTCCAGCATAATCGAAGTTTTTATTCCAAGCGTTTGGTCCGCTTTCCTCCTTGTTTTGACAAAAATAAATACTGGAATCCTGTCCAAAACTAAATATAAATAAAAACACCAAGTTAGTTAAGTTGAGTAAGAAACACAATAAAAAGTGAAGTGGCCCGCGATCGCCCGCATGACCCACTTATATTTGTGTTCCGGGTTAAACAATAAAGAGAAAAGTTTTTATGTTTTAGAAATATCGATGGTCGTCCATAAGGCGACAGTTACCGCTTACTATCAGTTGGGTCGATGGTGGGCCTGAAGATAACAAAAGTAATAATAATCGTAATTGAATTATGAAGTTACGGTCGACATAAAATTATAAGAAGTAGGACAGCCAACATTGCAGTTAGTTTTATTTTTAATACAACGAAATTGGCAATAAATGTACGGTTTGCATAATGTTAAGTAGTTATCGTAGTCTATTAAGGGTGGAATGAGGATATACCTATCTTTCGGTATCCTTACCGAGTGCAACTTAGTAACAGGATTAGTACTCTGACGCCTGTTTTCGGTAACAGAGTCGTAGTTCTATCAAGCCGGTTATTTCGTATCGTCACTAATAAATAAGTGTGTTACGATTTATGTGTGTGTTTTTATTCCTGATTGTGAAATTAGTATTGGGCCCGAATAGCCAACTTAAGCGAATTTGTAAAATACAGTTGCCTAAATTTTAGAACTGGACTAGGAATGAGATTACAAAAAAATACAACAAAGAACGCACATGCACAACACAATTTAAACAAATATTAGAGTCATGCAAGGATTGCATTTAAAACAATCAGCGACAATTTACGACCATTATCTACATTTAATTACAGCCTAAACATTTATTCCATTTATCGATCTGTAATCATAATCACAAACTGTGTTTATACAATGGTAGATCTTTACATGCAAATCTACATACATACGTGTAGCTTAGTTCCTTTCAAAACATTAGAACAGAATCACTCCAACTGTCCCTTGTCAACGAATAAATTCCGCCACACGGAATGCGTCGTCTAACCACCGCTCATACATATTCAAGACCAAGACGTCCTGCGACCCCTTAATACCCCAAAATGTATATTTGATGATGTCCTTAACACATCTAGAAACCTTACTGTACTCATTTAAGATGGTTTGTATTCACTACAAGCGTGGACCAAACGCTGTGTGTTTTTAAATCGGTCGGGTTGTCTATATTTATAGATTTGTTTAGATTAAGATGCCTTCTTTTATAGTTGGTTTGAGGGGTTTATTTCAGAGGGTCGAAGGTTGGGAGTGCTGTGGATTATTCAACTGCTGTTTGTGTGGATTTTGGTATTTATAGATGAAAATGTGAATGTGTTAGATTACAGCTTTTAGGAGATTTTAAGCGAATCAACGATATTTCTTATATTATAAAACAGAACAATAACACACGTCGCATATAGCCAAGGTTGACTATTATATCTCTGTGTAGATATCACTAGAAATATGAGGATGACATGATTAACATTTTTAGAGAGATTTAGTGAAATAATTTTGTAATATGTTTCATTATCTTGAGTATATAATAATATATTTTCATGATGAACACAATGGTAAATAATTACGACAGTATATTTGTTTAGAAAATGCCGTAGAATTGTATATCAACACCAATTTTAATTTAATAATAATCACTCGGATGTTTTGTAACACTTTAAAGATAGACTTACGTAAATCTATTGTTTTCCGTTCGCACAGCAACATTGGCAGCAAGTCAACCGATATCCGTCGACCCCGGATACTTTGGTTCCATTTTTGGAAAACATCCAAGTCGTCACGTCGTAGTTTCCGACAATTTACTTTTAACGGACGAGAAATTATATCGACAGAGTTTGGCAGAGTACGGTCATAGTCAATCACTGTCTCCCTTGTCGCTACACGAGATTATAGAACTGAATCAGAGAGGTAGCCTCCGTAAAGGAACTACTAACATCATTGATCACTCAGGGCGATACATGCGATTATTGATTAGAGTTTTATTTATCTATTCTTTTTGTTAGCTGTTTCCTTAGTTTTCGATACATAAGTCGTGTCTAATATATTTTTTTGCATATTGAGATTTATTAAATAAGCATTGCCCATGCTAATGTAGAATGGGTATTTTCTACATAATGACGACACACATTATCATCTTAGGAGCAAAAATACAGAGCGAAATGAATAGTTTAGTTGGCAAAGCGATGACACAGTTTTTCGAGGTCGCAGGTTCAAGTCCTGGTTACTGGATTGTCTGTTTGATGTTATAATTTATATTCCGATATAATTAATTTGTCAGTTGCTGGAATGCCAAATTGTAAAAACAATTGTCTTTAGCAGCAGTTGGCTTACTATTGCTGCCTTTATACGAATGTAACATTTGTCGGTTAGCAAAGATTTTATAGCTAAACATCTACATTGTTTTAGATTATTTTATTTGACCACTGTAGCACCTTTGTACCTAGGCCAAGCAGAGATAACTATGAAAACATCTAGCTTCGACACACGTGGAGAACAAGAATAGAAAAAGAAAGTGAAACTATCTTGAAACCGCACTGAATTTAATCAGAGCTATGGTATCAGGTGATGTAGAAAATAGATTCCATTTCTCTCCTTAGCAAAGTGATAGTTATAAATAATACTTGTAAATAACGAACAAAATAAGTACCACATTCATGAACATTTAGGGACCTTGCGAGCCTGATTCTAGTAAAACGTATGAAAAAAACGTCTAGCATTTAAAAATTCATAGACAACTCAAAAAGTTACATGTAGATGGTTTAACATAATATTACGTTCACTTTGCCAAAGACTGCACCCACACTGAATATAATGGGCGGAATGTTTATAATTGTGGTTTTGTAATTACCGTTCACCATAGTTGTATGGTAAAGATTAAGGTTTGGTAAATTATCACCATCTAGCAGTTGTGCTAGATTATGATAATTTACTCTGAAAGTTGCCGTAACAGTAGCTCACCGGTAGTGAATGCGGGTGCTGTTCTTAAAATCTCAGGTGTGATTCTCGGGTCGGGCAAAGTATTATTGGCCTCTTTACGCCTTTTTTTACCATAATTTTCTTATTAACTGCTTGGAACTGTGCCCGATAAACGCCAACGGGCTAGTTACCAAAATGAGTTCGGAAATCTCTGGTATTATGCGGGCGAAGAACAACCTCTGCCTACTCTCTCAAAGATGTAGGCGTGAAGCTATGTATGTATTTGCCATATTTTTCTTTGAATCAATATTTTGTTCCCCTTTTGCGTAATGACCTCTGAGGCTAGATCAAGAGTTATCAACCCTAAAGTACGTAACAATGTTCAACTTGCCTTATTAAACCAAAAGCCTCATAAAGATACAACACCTTCGGGTTAGCAAGGCAACCCTTCAACTGCAGCGCATTGTGCCCTCGTCAGCGCTAAGTGGGCCTGAAAGCCTGATCATGACACGTGATGCCAACGCGGAGATCGACGCGTGAATGCACCATCACATATTTACACAAAGTTATGTAAGCATTGTGTGGAAGATAGATTCTTGATAATACTATTTGATTTCGCATACTATTTGACCTCGGTAGCGCAACGGTAGTGAATGCAACTGCTGTATTCAAGATCTGGGGTTTAATGCCCGCGCCGAGCGATCAGGAAGTTCGATTCCCGGATCGAGAAGACATAGTGTGACAACATCGTGTAAAAAGTGCGTCAAATAAGAACTTCCTTGAGCCGCTTTTTACACGATGTCTGGAACTGTGTCCATAAGACGGGAAAATTGACTTGCTTTGCTGTACGTGCCAATTTCATCAAAATCATAAATATGTTTATTTACATAGTTCACAAAGTAGGTAACATTTATGAACGACAAAGTTACACTTATTAATGTCAATTTACATTTACCTGTTGCCATATTCAGCAAGGCAGAAGCAAAGGCGGAGATCCAATGAAAAGAACTGACAAGAAACTCACGTCTACTCTTTTTAATCGCCTTCAAGTTAACAGTATCGTTTATTTTACAAAACCATAACTGGTGAAATGTGGTGGGTGTAGGTGGATATAGGTGAGGGTAAGATGGAAAAATGTTGTACAATATAGTTTACTTTATTCTAATATTATCTAACTTTTACGCAAAATACATTTAATATAAATTACTTTATCTTACGCTTTTATTATTTATTATTTAAATATTACGTTGCTATTGAGCCTTTACTACTATTTGAGCAATTTAAAATAATTAAAACTAATTAGTAATAAATTTACGCTGTCCTCGATGTTTCAGTTGCTTTCCAGCAGCCATGTTCACAGGGAGACTTTGACAGTTAAATATTTGTAAGTACCCGAATATAATTTAATTATTGGTGTTTCTATTCACGCAGAATGAGCTCAAAGTACCATGAAGACTAGCTGTGTTTTCTTTATTTTTGGATTTGACCATTTGTATTACTGGATTCCAAGCTGGTGGTATATTCCAACCATGTTCTCTATTGAAATAGCAAGCGAAGCATCCTTGGTAGGAATCGGTGTCCTTTTGCGAGTATCTGTGGTTTGTCAAATCACAGGTAGTGGTTGATCCTCTGTTAATTTATTCTACTTTAATTAGCAACTGTGATCTCTAAGCAGCAGTCAATCGTCATATTAATTAATAGTTAATGTACTAAAGCGGAACAATGTCAGCAGTAAACAGTAGCACATTACATAATAACGTTATCGATAGCTTATACGCTAATTAATGGTATATTGTAATTGATTGTCATTAGCCATTGTGATTGTCTTTAATTAATATATTACATACTCGCACGTTGCCCGATACATAGGCAGAGATTGTGGATTTCCACTTGCTATGATTCTGATCTGAAGTAGCGAAAGCCTAGTGGAAGACCGTTGGACTGTCACGTAGAGGTCTTGAGTTCAACCTCAAGGCGTGCATCTCTGGCTCGAAGGTGTTTGCGTATTAAATAGATAATTATCGCTCGCTTTATCGGTGAAGGAAAACTTAGTGAGGAAATCTACGTGTCTTAGAGTTCTCCATAATGTTCTCGAAGATATGTGAATTCTGCCAACCAGCACTGGACCAGCGTGGTGGACTATGACTTAACCCTTCTCACACTAAAAAGAGGTCCGTGTCGTCAGCAGTAGGACAGTTTAATAAGGGGCAGATATTTTTATACTCGTGCGTTTCCGAATGCATAGCTAAAGATTGAGGATTTTCACTTGCTATAATTCTGGCATATATGTATGTATCTCTTTCTACATTCACTCCCATTACGTTATTCATTACCATTCGGTCTGGAATACTCTCAAACTGGCGTTTATCTGGTTTGGTTAGGCAACTTTTGGGTAGGACTTTGCTTCCCATATATCCTATTGGGGTGAAGCCTGCAAAACCAACCTAATGAAGGTAGAAAGAGCTCAAAAAGCAGTTCTTAAAGTAAGTCACTCCTTATCATTCTTATACCCCACTAGTGATCTCTACCAACTTTCGGATGTCCCTAAATACTGTTCTGAAGCATCATTCGCTACTGCTATATGATGCCTCTATCACTAGTAAGCGACTCAAACATAAGGTTTGCTCTCCGACTGAGATTCGGTGGAGCACAGCATTTTCTAGCAAATTTTTCCGTTTTCTAGGAAGATACCTTTATAACAAGGTAAATCAAAAGTTGCATATCTATACCTCAACAAAGTTCCAATGCAAGCGTATTATTTCCCATTGGCTGAAATCGCTTGACTACGAACAGACTGAAAATCTTCTATATGTGCCTTCATAGATATTTGAACACACTGGTTCGGTATTCATACCATGCTTATGCATCTGTTAGCTTGCTATCAGATTCTGATCCCAAGATAAACATATTCTATTTATCGTAGGGTTAGCACGCGCCTACACACACACGCACGCACACACACACACACACACACACACACCTAAATATGGGTATCCTTTGGGATATAAAAGTGAGATGATGTATGTTTTATTATACTACTAAAGTAGCAAACAATCATATGGCTCGCCTGATAGTAGCAGTTATAGTAACTTATAGACACTTGAGACATAATATTGAGTGATATTATGGCTTTGCCCTCCCTTTCAAATAGATTCCTGCGATGTTAGCATACGACATAAGGTCTGTCAGTCTCCCTTCTAAAAGCACAACACCATCTCGATAAGTTTTAAAAACCCTTATCACAGCAGAAACACTCCGCAAGGTTGGATGTTCTGCTAGTCAGGCTGGAAATGATATAATATGCCTTAAAATTACCATACCATCAACAGCTCAACAGTACGCTTCCCTCAACCCTGATTTATATACACAAAACGATCACAATCAGCTAAATTAAAGCCACTTTTAAGTAAAACTACTTTTTAAACGATCAGCAGTATTATAAATTAGATGGAATCGTGGCGATTCGATAAAGATAGGGCGGGAATGGCCGAAGTTTGGGCGACTTTGTCAATACGAGGGGGAGTCATATGTTCTCGGAATATCTACGATAACTAGCTATCATTTAAACGGCGTTTTGGCTTCTTGAATTGACCGATATTGACTACTTGGAATATAAATAGATATGTATTAATGTGCTACGGAAGTGGTGAAAACAAACATGAAAATAAAATGAAAACGTTCGATAGCTCTGAATAAATAATAGTTAAAAAAAAATAAAAAACACGCTTTATTAAAAAAAAACAAACTAAAAAATAGAAAATCATTTAATAATTTTAATGTAAAAAAGAGTGGGGCGCTTTCTAAGATACATCGATAATTTTTAAATTATTAAATTATTTTCTACTTATTAGTTTGTTTTTTTTTTAATAAAGCGTGTTGTTTTTGTTTTTTTTAAACTATTATTTATTCTTATTTCTTTAAACTATAATTTATTTTTATTTGCCTTAATATTTTTCCTAAATTATTGTATTTTCATCGGTCCTCGATAAGTGTCAAAATCAATCAAAAAATCAATCCGTCGGTTTGAAAGGGGTGAAAATCACGTTCAAAGATTCCGTTACATACATAGATTCATAGGTACACACATACCAAGCTAATAAAAGCGTGTTAAGAAAGGCATTTACTTGTATTAATTTAATTTAAGTACTTAAATATTGAAGTAGACGACTTTTGCTATGCACGCAAGCACGCCTATATTTTTCTTGTTTATAATTGCATCGAATAAAAATCAAAGAATCGGAATAACAAATACACACATCTGTGGGACTCTTAATCCACAACACTTGGTGAGGTGGCATCGGCGAGGCGACTGCTTGCCTTTCACGCCATCCGTGCAGTCACTTCCTTAGTTAACTTTGATGGTACTTTATGTATATGTATAGAATATAATTGAGCTCACATATTAATTATAAGCTTAGATTAGCTAACGCTTATTCATACAGTTCGTTTACGACCGCAGTAAGACAATCATGCTGGGTTGCGGAGCAAGATGGAACGGTCGTTCTTTCACCTTTAGGTATGTACTCTGTCAACAACCGTTGACAATCGTTTACATACTGTATAGATTAGCATTAGCTAGTCAATGCTATCGGTTAGGTTTTTGATCGATCAGCAAAGCATAAATATATCAAATTATTTACTTACAGTAAGCAAGTCTGTTTATCGGGTAATAAAAATGCAGTAACAGGATAAAACTTAACCTACATGAATACCACTATACCTATATACCAAATATTTTAAGTGATGACGTGAATCTAAAAGCTTGTGAAAGTGTCCATTCTGACAGAATAAAATCGCTTGCATCCCGCGGCATATCGTATTTTAAAACAAGCTCTATTTTGAAATAAAGCGGCGTTCCATTTATAAAAAATCACTGTCTCCAGAGGTCCCCAGTGAAAAATTATAACGCGACGCGTACATTTTGTTGCCGGAGAAAAAAATATGTTTTCCTTTTGTATTTGAGACGTAATATTTCAGGGAAGCCCGTCGGCCGTCACGGTACCACCGTGAAATATTCGTCGGTTTAACCTAAAATACATTATTATTAAAATGTTATAAAAATTGCATTGCATAATTTGACAGTGACGGCTGTGAACGAGAAAATTCAGTTGGGAATTCTTGTATGAGGCTGAAGGATGTCTTGCCTTAGCTACGAAAGTAAATAAGAATAATGGTTTGTGTTGAGTGAAGAGTTATTATACAGAATGTCGAGCAGTTTTGTGACATTTATGGTGAATAAAAAGTAATGTGTGTCGTATCTATGTCAAAAACAATTGAGTACTTAGCCTACTACCAGTATTTTAGTTATATTTTAAGATTTAAGTTCGACATAAAATTTGAATATCAAAGATGAATAATTAACATCATATTGGATATATTTTCATACATTTCAATACCTAAACTAAGTAATCTCTAATATATGCTACTTAGATCGCTCATTCTTGAATTAAACTATGAGGACTTCAAAATAAATGTACAGCGCTGTTATGTTATGCATAACATGTTCACATAACGAGTGCACTATCCGTGTCGTCAAAATATATTACTACTGTGCAAGGACCACCAAGTAAATGTTACAAACACCATGAAACATTAATTACGTTATTTTTCGTCGTCGTAATTACCGCAAACAGGCACCAACGATCCACAAAAACACATTTTGCCTGAGAAATATACCTCAAAAGAGCCAGCAAATCTTTAAAAATCACTGTAATTTTTCCACAACGTTGACTTTTAAACAAATTATATTCGCTACAAATCAAATAAGGCTGAAGTTGGACTGGCACAATGGACTCATTAATGAAATTAACCGACCTAATTATTCTTTTGACGAGGATAAAAGGAAAAGTGGCTGGAGACATTGCGCGGACGGACTGCTATATAACTGTGATCTCTTATTGTTCTCTTATAGTATATGTGCCTTACTACTGCAATTAACAACCTACGTTTTTTATTATACTGACTTAAGTAGATAACGTAATCCTATTATGTACAGAAAACTGGGCGTTCAGAATTCAGAACGCAACCATAACCATGACAAATTGAACTGAATTTGAATTTTGAGTCGTAAAGGCACGTTATGCATGAAAGTACTATAAGACCCGTTTTTATATCAAGAAATGAGTCGTTTTTACTACGTACAGTTAAATTTTGACATATTGTTCGTAAAGTATGTGCAAAAAATTAACTCTCCACAGCTAAAACGACTCGTTTCTTGATATAGGAATCAGGTCTAAGTAAGTCTCACGAGACTTACTTAGGCCACGGCGTCACGACGTATGTCGCATTTTTTATTACTATACAAGATATACTTATTATAAGGCATATGCAACCCATACTTTATTTTAGTACCTAAAATTGGCCGATCAACGACAACTTATTTAATTTATTTTAATACTCCTAACTTATCATAACTATAGTATTATAAATAATATAGAATCTGATTTCGTTTATTTGTCACGCTTGCACGCCTTAATTATGTACTTTATCGATCGTCATGAAATTTCGCATACAAGTTGTCAGGGGTATAGAAAAGGATATAAAAAATTACAACGAGAATGCAAATGTTCCCTTTCATCCAGAAAAAAGTACTGTTCGTAAGAGATACAAAATTTACATAACCAACAATCACGCGAGCAAAACTGCGTGCAAAATCTAGTTTCAAATAATTGTGCCTTCTCTCGATTTGTTTAGGTATAATTGATAAAATACTCACGAAGTTCCGTCTTTCTGACGTATGGAAGGCTCATATAACCATCAAGTCACAAATACATCTGACAATATCCAAGTTAGCACGCAAAAGCAATAATTATATCGTCTATCGTACCGCGTACGTTCAATTCGGCATATAATGATTTTGATTTATCGAGTAGATGCTGGGTAGCGTTCAGTGGCTCACAAAGGGTTCGGCTTCATTGTCCTCGCCCGCCTGCCTATGACACACACGCGTGGACAGCGCCACGTAGCGTCCGCATGCGTTCAGATTGGCACAGACTGTTTGCGTTACCCAGCGCGTGTATATTACATTATTATGGCGTGCAAATACCGTGGCTACTGTGTACATCTGTTGTGTATGATTTATTTGTAGTCGTGTCGCGAACAGGAATACAGTTTGAACTTAAGATGTTAGTATATGAAATGACATGTATAAATGCATTATAATGAGTATTTATAATATTATGAAAAATAACTGCCTCGGAAAGTATGTAGAGCTGTTGGTCCTGCGCCTGATCTCTCGCCGGTCGTGTCGGATTATCCGTCCCATCGGATCACGAGGGTTAGGGAACAGAGAGTGCAATACTTGTGCACTATAAAATCTCCTGCGCAAATGGCCAGTCTCCGTTAAGATTGGCCGCCGTGATCGAAATTCTGGAGTCTGGAGGACATTCTTATTACAATATTATAGACCAGTTGCCCTCCCGTGGTTTTACCCATGTTTATGATAAGGTATTGCTAGTTAAAGTGGTCAATGTTATTTTAAATCAGTGCAGCAGTTTAACAGTTTACCGATTATAAAAAAGAAATCGTTCCTTTTTCTGAAATTAGTATAGATAAGTACGTAGTAGTAAGTAGTATATTAATGTTTATATACGGTGCTGCGTATATCTGTGAGTGTTATGTATGTCTATATATTCACGCATACAATAACATGCATATTTAATATTGACTTACGCTTATACGTATGTTATACATTAAAATTAATCTACTTTATACGGATTTTGTCGCGTTGTTTATTTTAAAACACTTTTATTAGATAATTTTTAACTATAACACTACTATTATTAAACTTTACTACAGCAGCCATGTTAACGGGAAGTGAATAAAGCAACCGAAATTTTGGGAAAAGTGTAAAATTTTATATAAATAGTTTTAATTAATTTAAATAGCTTAAATTGTAGTAAACTTCAATAATAGAAGTGTTATAGGTCAAAATTATCTAATAAAAGTGTTTTAAAATAAATAACGTGACAAAATTCATATAATGTAATTAATTTCAAAACATGCATATTTATTATTTTAAAACATGATTAACACAAGACAAAAGTAGGTATCCATTATACATAAATTCTTGTACCTTACTAATACATGAAAATAAGTATCGCGTTAAGAAAAATAATTGTATTCAGTTACTAGAACTACACACAGAACTTATCTTGGCATCGAACTCGAGACATCTGCATAGTAGCCTAACGATCTTCCACTAAGCTATCGCTGTTACGCTATATAAAAAAAGTTTAAACAAAGACAAGTTGACGATGTAGCTGGCAGTAAGCTTCAAATAAACATGATGGTCCACGTAGGATTTTGTAGAGATATCTCTCGTCCTCAAACCCCATAATTGTATGCTGACCCTGCAATAAACAGTGTCTACATATTATTAAATAGCCTAATCTAACAGTTTACTCCATCGACATAGTTCGTGAATTACCGCATACCCGGGGATTAGGGCCGCCTCATACGTGGGTACTTATGTACATTATTAATTTATTCACCGTGTCTTGGACCTTCTGTAGTTGTAATAATTTATACGTAGGGGATATCTTTAAGTTCAGGATTATTAGGTGAGGACACCGCGGTGAAATCTATTTTGGTAAATCTGATGGAAATGTAAAGTTGCGGTAAAGATTCGCAGAACATCTAACCATAATACATATACCCTTCGGAGGGCACGCACGAGGTGTAACTATTACTCGTACATTTCGCCAACAAAGCTTTTAGGTCCTAAATAATATTATTTTATATAATTATATTATATTATAAACTAATCCTGATAAATAATAATAATTATAATAATAGAATATTTAAATATTAGTTTGATTTCTAAAAAATCACTTTTTATATTTTTTTGTCACTAGCGTAATAAGTAAACAAAAATAACGTTTATCTTTATTATTTGAAAATTTCAGTAGAAAAAAACAAAAAGTGAAAGTAGACGCGACCCCAGGATTTGGACCACCGTCATTATATTTTAATGATAAAGTGAGAAGACTCGTTGACCGCTCCGCTATCGCAACCTGCGATGCAATAGGCAAATTTAAGCATTCATTGTAAATGCGGACTAACAGAGACACTGTTGTTGAATATAAGGGATAGTAGTTATTATAGTTAGGTATATATACAAGAACTCGTTTTTGTGTCGCCTTGCACACATGCGCATGACGAACGTCACCTACTAACATTACATTAAATAATGTTTCATTGTTTGCGATAAAACATCACACATACAAAGATATTCGCTCGGATCAATAAGCGAATGTGAACCTTACGATGCTACTCGACTTTTGTCTTTGACTGTATAATATCCACGTGAAAAAGCGCGCCGTTCTTTGCTTTAGCTGCTTCACAAGCTTTTACATTTGTAATATTAGTAGGATTACTACCTCTTATCCCCTGACTGCGCTTAGTTTCAAAAAAGTCACACACTCCAAAATTATTTGTATGCTAAATCTGTTGTTGCTTTAAATATTCGCAAACCACCAAGCACATTTTCGTATTAATATTATTACGCAAGGAAAAGACAGCGATAGCTAGTGAGCGACTAATAGATTGCCACTCTCGGGGGATTCAAACTAGAGACCCCTGCGTGGATCAGCGTTTAAATCAATATTGTTTAATATTGATTGAAATTAAACTCATTTATACGGATTTTATCGCGTTGGTCACGGAGAGACATGAGTCTCCCCGTGACCATGGCTGCTGAAAAGCAACCGAAACGTCGAGGAAAGTTGTTAAATAAACAACGCGATAAAATCCGTATAAATGAATTTAATTTCAATGAATAACATTCGCGTAAACAGAAGACAATATTAAACAATATTGACTTTTTAATTATGGATGTTTATTCCGGGTCCAAAATATATATCTAGTTATGTATTAATTAATCTCTTGGTAAATGCTGAGTCTCTGGGGCACAGACACCGATTTTTCTTATCGTGTCTGGTTTCTTGCCGGAGTCAAATAGTTAAACATTGGTTGATTTAACGATAAAGGAAAACATCATGAGACAACCTGCAAGGCTGAGAGATTTGCAGAATTTTCTCGAAAACATGACGAAGGCCTGACATATAAGCTGACTTTACAAAGATTGCCAACCCGCACTAAGTATATTTATAAATAGGGAAATTTTTGGCAAACATACAATTTAAGCTGAAACTAATATTCAAGCTCATCTGAACCCAACTCTAAATGTTTACAGCCTTACTTATAACTTACTGTTAGACATTTAAGTGGTACCTAAGTAATAACTAGCGGCTAATCAGAAATCACCTTTAAACATTACTCAATTATAGTTTATAGTTAAATAATAGTCACCGTTGAGCCCACAGGAAAATAAAGTTTTTTTATTAAATAGGCAACGAACGCACTTGGTCTATAAGTCCTGTGTCACGGGGGACTGTACAAACATTTAAACAACGGACACAAAGAACATTCAGGCTTGGAACAACCATTTGTGGATCACACAAAGTTTTGTCCCGTGTGGGACTCGAATCCACAACACACGGCGCATTAGCAGTGGCGGGTGACCACTTAAACCACTACTCAACCCATGCGTAGACTGCAAGGTTATAGATAACCTTTATTTACAAAAAAAAGTATATATGTATGTTTACCCATTGTCTAGTACCCATAGTACAAGCTCTGCTTAGTTTGGCCTAGATGGTGTTGTGTGTATGTGGTAGATATTATATTATTATCTATTCTGGGGGTAGCCGTTTATCAAAGGTTATTCATTGATCAAGGAATTCAGAGCTATTCAGTTAAGAGAAGCTAAACGTTCCTAAGCGATAATTTTTAGCGACTGTGTTAATCAACTTCCACATCTTCTTTGGGTTTTTATGACACTTATTAAACGCACCGTAATAATATATCCTTTTGTTTCTTCTGATGGCTCTTTTAACATTTTGTTTCGCTGTTTCAAGTTCTAGTTTGAGCTGTTTGTTTGCAGGGTCAAGCAAGTAACTGTGCCGGAGGTGGTTCCTTACGTTTATATGGCTAATTATATTTTTATTAATCCAGTCTTTCTGGGGTGCATTCAGAATTTTATATTTTTGTATTTAAACTGCCATAATTTTTTGCTATAGACATCATTAATATTTTTATAAACAAGGCGGGTAATTATTAATTAAGAATGAGAATTTATGATATGTCATGACCATGACAATGAAACCGAAACACAAAACGAAGTTATCGGCAAACTCAACTCATATCAATTAAACAACAATGGCTACCGAAGCGCCGCCGTGACGTAATGTAAAACAGAATCCACAAAAGAGTGTTGTACCGCCCGAGCGATCCCGGAATGTGTCCCTTGACAATTCCGGGATATACAAACGTCATATCATTTCACTCCGGGACATTTCGTTTGCAAATTATTTGAGTAATGTCCCCTCTAGGGACGACAGAGAATAATAAAATTAAATTTTAATAGTTCTTGTAATTGAAATATTATTAATGAAGCGGTTAATTTATTTGTGAATGTTTTAAAGTTATAGTTGGTTGGAGTGAGGTGTACAATTAATTAATATTATAATGGTAATATCTTTATTGATTGTGTTTACATAATGGCGGTAGACGTTTTAACTACTATACATCTATACTCATATTTTAAACTGGAAACATTTTATATTTTGATTGTTTGTAAGCGTTTAATCCAAAAACTAGTCAATCGATCAAATTTTTTTTTCAGCTGGTAACATAGTCTATATTATATTTAAAAAAAGTACTGTTTCATACATAACCTAACCTAGTTTTACGCAAGCGAAGGTGCAAGCAAAAGCTAGTAATGTAAATAAAATGACTGACTGTGGGGCACAATAATTAGAAATGATGAATTTCATAATATATGTACTTTTCTGTGTATCATAATATTGTGTAATAACGTGTAGATAATTTGTACCTATGTTGTGAAAATAAATAATAACTTTACTTTACGCTCAGACTACGCGACTAATCATCATGAAATTTTGCATATACGTCAGGTGAAAAGAAAGGACATACGATATCATCACGTGATTGAGTAACAAACATCGAAACATATCTATACTATAATTATTATAAAGAGGAAAGATTTGTATTTCTGTTTGTAATAAACAAACTCAAAAACTATTGGACCGATTTAATTTTATCCACTATTACAAAGCTACTTTATTCTGAAATAATACATGTTATATATAGCATCACGCTACGAGTCACGAGCAGAGAAGTCATCATTAATGTGGGTGAAATCGACAATGATAGCTAGTTTACAATCATAGATAAGAATAAGTACTAAAGTATTTACAATATTAATAGGACTCCATAGAACGTTTGGTGGATTATTTTATTCCAATCTGAACGGCAAAATACTCTCATTTAAAACACAAGTAAATTATACCTATAGTTTTTGTACTGCATAACTTAGTTCTCAGTTGTTAGCACTGCGAATGGTGCCAAACAGTTTAAATGTGTGTGTGTGTATTAACACGTAATGGCACCCACACATAGATGTTGAGAGCTTAGTAAACTAGACTTTTGCGCACTTTTATCTGCTTATTACCTCCTTGGCGGTATAGAAAGCAATGAAAAAGCGATTGTACATAAATATATGATATTAAGAGACTTGGCGCACGACGCAACCGCAATTGCAATAGCATTAAATTTACGTTGTTTTTAACAATGATAAGTATATTATTACTATAATATAATATACTATAGTCTCACGTTAGTATTTCCAAAAGAATAGGCAGAAGTGTTTTACGATTTTCTTAAAAGCATAATGCAGTAACATTTATCCTGACCCGGGCATCGAAACTGACGCCTTACATGTAGCAGTCGTACTAACTATCATTGGGCATCTGAGACAGTAAGTTTATACAATACAAAACAAAGGTCAGGATTTTTTAATTGAATATGGCGTGGTATTACGTAGTAACTGTTTCAATAACTCAAAAATTCCCGTAAGCTTGAAGTCCTGCAATAATTTTATTAATGGCTTACTTTTATACCAGCGATAGCTCAGTGGGGAGACCAACAGACTGCAAAGCAGAGGGTCTCAGGTTTGAACCCACGTCGCGCACTTCTGACTTTCGGAAGTTATATGATTTTTCGAAATTATGTGCGTATTGATTGACAATTATCACCTGCTCCGTGCCTCGGAGAGCACGTTAAATGAGCACGTAAATGAGCCGTCGGTCCCGGCTGCCACAAACATTTATGGTAGTCGTTATTGAAAAGTCAGTGCCCTATAATATCCTGACGCTGGTCTAGCCTTACGGTATCGTTAGCCTTCGGGTTGCGGAGGTCAGGTGGCAGCCGTTTCGTGTAAAAACTGATATCCAGTCAAATCCAGTTAGACCAGAAAAGCCGACCCCAAGTGACTTGGGAATAATAAAGGCTAGAGAGAAGACTTTTATATCAAAGAGATAAAGGTGTAAATTACCTGCCTACCCGGTGCATGCTAAACTGAATTAATTTTGTAAAACCGCGAAGGCACGATATGTGTCTAATCAAACATGACACTAATTTATTATAACTGGTTTTGGAAATTTCATTTAACTGTTGCGTAAAATACATTATTAGTTTTGGCTAATTGTACTATATGTATTTTCATCTCTTACTAAATTAAGTTACGCTAAATTTCTGTCACACAATGTATCAATCAATGATTCTTTCTTTACCTTTCGAGTACAAATATTTGTTGTTAATCTCGTTCGTCCCCAAATAGGCTTGCCCGCATCTGAAGTCACACAACAAATACACCACAGCTAGTCGTTCAGTGCGCGAGGTCCATTATATGATTCAGACGGCAGTTATCGTGGCATTTTATTGTGTCTACGAAAAGATAGCGATCTGAAGTAAAACTTGTGCCATCAAAGGTTCGGCGCCGAGTCGTTCGTAGTCCACCACTATTTGTTAACGCTGTGTTGTTATGATCAACTTCTGATTAAGTTTTTGGTGAGTTTGTTGCTTAGCGCTTTGTGAGCGGAGGGTCGATAGCTCGCTGTTTACTTGCTCTTTTATGAGTATATCATTTAGAGTAAGCACTAGTTTGTTTTATAGCGTGCTCCAGTATTATAAATGTTAGTAGGACTATCGGTCGTTAGGTCTAGAGTTTTGTATAGGTACAGATAGTGTAATAATGTAATTGTATCAACAAAAATAAATTATTGTTTAAATTTGAAGCTTTGGAATTGGGAAAGTAGTTTCGTCTTAAAAAAGATCGCGGTCAGTTTTGTGTTTCTGTGGTTGGGTCGGGTCTAAGGAGGCGCTGTCTTATTGCTAAGGAAACCCATGTTTGTATACGAGAACGCAGTAATCTCTACTCCATTGCTAAGATAACGCATCTAATATTTTTTGACAGCGTTGTCATGATCGTTATTTTCTTTCGGTCTTGCAAGCGTCTATCGGCAAAAGTCTAAACAGGATAGACTATTTGCTGCTACAATTGTAAATGCTTACCACTGGATGGGAAAATAGGTATATAACCCCCAAATAAGGAAAATATTATGCCCTGCTTAATTTTATATGTCGTCATGATGTAAAAATAATTTCTACGACTTTGTGACTTATCACCAAAAAGTACGTGATCAATATTGAAGGGTTTCGCTCAAGGCGATTGTTCTAACCTACTTCTTACGGACACCTTCAGGGCTACATTTTGTACAACTTGTATAAGACTGAGGGGTGCGTGTCTTATCATCAGTTCAACACGCCTTTATATTTGATCGCCTCAGGCGCAATCCGTGCTGGAGTAAAATGTAGCTTTTGATTGAGTTACTTGTCAGAAATTTATTTGTTTGATTATGTAGTGTAACTGTTAAGTTTAAAATTTAGGGATCAGTAAGTGTATATAAATAAAATATACAACTTAAAATAAGGTTTACTTGTTTTTCTTGGTGCGGTGTTTGAATAAGCCAAGCGTCAGTGTTGTGGTGTTATTCTATTTAATTTTCATTATATATACCTAAATGTAATTTAATTTGACTTGACATGATTTACGGGAAGGTAATAAATACGATGTGTTTTTATCTGATATACATATTATTATGTTTTAATTAAGTCTATATATTTTGAACCACGTATTTTTGTTAGATATTGGACTAAATATACTTGAAATCCTTTCAAAACAGTGTGCCACTAATAAGGCACCAAACTAACCGAGCGATAAATTAAAGCTAGATAAAAATCGCTCAACAAAGAGCTGACAACGGCCGGGGTCCAATTAAATAAGACGATCGACAGTTTATCGGTATGATGATCATCACGCGACCGGCATGGTGGTCTCGTGGGCGGGATATTTATAGCTGGGATGTGTACACTGGGGCTGTGGGTTCAGTGCTCATAAGAATTGAAGGTAGGAAATAAACTTTTTTACTATTAACTGTATTGTTATTTCAGAAGTTGATGGTTTTGCTTTCGGTGACGATAAGTATCTTCTTTTTTAAATAACAACTTCTGTACTATGAAAAGTGTCTGTACACGGCAAGTTTATATACAAATAACACCCAAACACAGAACATCAATTTGTGGAAAACACGAATTTTAGATCCGCGTGAGGCTCAAACCCGACGACCTTTTCAAACTACGCTATCTGTACATTTAATTTGTTTAGGCTTTAAATGCTATAACCAGCTCGTGCAAAAATAAATATTTTACGTTTTTATTATTTAAAATAGATGGCGTGCACGCATTGATCTGGTCTGGGGTACGAAGGATATCACTCCAGTTACCGATGTTATGGAAAAGGAATTAAAAATAGAATATAGGCTAGGAATGAGAGAGCTAGTATGTCACCCTTCGGAATTCATGCTCACTAAGCAACAGAGTTAAAATGTTGTGTTAAATACGATTTAAAGCTTTTAAATCGGTCTATTTGAACGGACAATTATTCTTCTTAGTATGATATTTAAATGGCGCAAAGCTTTATTAAAACAAGAGCTATTGTCGCCAAAAATGCATTGCAGTATGATTAAATCGAGGGGTATAAATCTGATCATTGTGCTTGCTGTGCTGTGCTCGAAATTCGTTGGAACAATAGTTCGAATGAAATTAATTTCCCTCATTGGCATGCGTTGTTCACAAACTATAGAGCTTGGAATACGGACGTAAAGTTGTTTGATGATTTTTTATGAAATAAATGATTCTGTGATGCAAATCCACAATTTCCCCCAAGTCTGTTTTATCAATTGGAGCCTATTTTGAGTACTTATGGCCAGTCCCACAACTAACAAGTAAAAGTTATCCGAAAGATAAATCACATGCCATCTCACTCTTGTTAGGTTAAAGAAGAGAGATGGCGAGATTTTTATCTCATAGATAAATGCTATTTGGAGGTAGAAGGACAAGTCCTTAGTCTTCTTGAGTTTCTATCATCTTGAAGGAGGAGAATAAGTTCGGTTGGTTCAATACTCTCTTGTTTTTAAGCAATATAATGGCTATTGATATCTTAAATTGACCTTATTTTAAAGCAAGTCTCTGACTTAATTTCTATTGTAACCATTTCACATATTTTATATTGATCACATATTTTACACTGCACAACAAAATTATAACTTTTCTCTGATTAATGACTTTTATCACATGATGTTTACTAATTCGACGTCTCTAATTCTACATATACCCTCATTTTTTTATAACAGCTCTTATTTACGAGTTGTAGCTTCCACTAAATTTGCTGATAACTGGAACAATATTAAGTTTTCAAAATATAATTTGATATGGCATCGTCAAAACGTGTTTGTGTGAATAATCCGAATCATTTATGTTTCATTTGCGGAGAGTATATAAATAATAATAATAAGCTCAGCTCTCTAACTTCAGCTTCAGCAAGGAAGTCAAATAAAAGAAAGATTTCTTCAATATTATTGTCTTATGTTTACGCGAATGTTATACATTGAAATTAAATACTTTATACGGATTTTGTCGCGTTGTTTATTTTACTTTAAAACACTGTTATTACATAATTTTGAAATCTCTAACACTACTATTATTGAACTTTACTACTATTTAAGCTATACCTATATTTTTAATTTTTTAGTCGGCCTCGATGGCGTAGTGGTTAGTGTAACCGACTGCCACGCCTGAGGTCGCAGGTTCGATTCCCGCACAAGTCAAATATTTGTGTGCATGAACATGGATGTTTGTCTTGGTCTGAGTGTTTCTATGTATAATACGTATGTATTTACAAAAAAAGTATATATGTATGTTTATCCATTGTCCAGTACCCATAGTACAAGCTCTGCTTAGTTAGGGCTAGATAGTGTTGTGTGTATGTGATAGAATATTATATATTATATTATAATTAAAACTATTTATATTTAAGTTTACACATTGGGACAACTACCATCTTAGTCTCCCCGTGAACATGGCTGCTGTAAAGCAACCGAAACGTCGGGGCAAAGTGTAAATTTAGCAGTAAAACCCAATAACTTACGCCTGTATGTACGCGACGCAAGCATTTATATATAGACCACATAAAGCTATTAAATAAATGTATAAAATCAATCAAACTTCACCGATGCAGCAATAACAGTTTGGTCTAAAAACAATGTCGGTTTAATAGCATAACTTTGATATGAAATGTTTGAATCGTTGGCTATCCGCGCCTCTAATTGTTTAACTTTGGAACATCGGGGGAGGTGTTGGCTGAAGTTGTGCCAATGTTTTGTGTAGTATTTGTCTCATTTATAGAAGACCAGCCATCGTTGGTTTTGCCTGCGTGTTATAGGGATGCTGAGGTGCACCAGACGACTATTTCCTATCGATATCAGCGTAAAAAGTATTTTAATTTAATCAACATTTGCATTAGATACGATTGTACGATGCATCTGGTACAATTAGACGTGCATTTTATCTGCGTCCGTTTGGAATTACTATGAATTACATTATGTTGTGTTTAACGATATAATTATAAAATAAGTATTCTTATGTTCTCATTTACAGTAGATTATTCATAGCTGGTTTTTTTGCGTGTTATAGGAGTGCCGAGATGAAAAACTATTTACTATCGATATCAGCATTAAAAAGTATTTTATTTTAATCAAAATATTCATTAGATGCAATGCATCTGGTACAATTAGATGTCGAATTTATCTGCGTGTTTAGCGATATAATTATAAAATAATGTTATATAAATACATATATTATAATTAATAACAAAAGCAAGCTGACGTAGCCTAGTAAAAGCCGCGGTTGCCTAGTGAAAGACCGTTGGACTACTATGCTACACTGCTATTCTGTCTCAAGTTCGATCCCAAACCTCTGACTTTTCGAAGATATGTGCATATTAATTAGTTAATTATCGCTGAAACCTGCATGTATTAAAGTTCTCCATAATGTCCTCAAAGATATTAGAATTCGGCCAAACCGCGTGGGCCAGCGTGGTGGACTATGGCCTAACCCTTTTCAGAATGAGAAGGAGCCCGTGTTCAGCTGTAGGAAAATTTATGTAGGTAGAGGGTTGATATTGATTATATTTTTACATTTTATATTCACTAGCCCACCTAATATCATTATGTATAGAAAACATATTGTTATTAATCATAATTTGACAAGAAAAATAGAAACAACGCTCGCCATAGATATGGTGACCTTAAAACCACCCCTCTCGGGTCACAGTTGAAATATGGCGCGCGAACGCACCGGGTACGTTGACTAATGACGTCACGTGGCACTGGCCTGACGAACGCGTATATAGTGACTTGGTGACGTATGCGATTGTCTTTACACGTTTTTAGACCTCTGTTTGTGAACTTAGTAGGTTCCTGCCTTGCTGATAAAATATGTTGTAATTATTATTCAGTCCTAACTGCTTTTTAATCGACTGCACGTATGGGGAATTAATTTAAGTGGTCGCCTCGCCACTGTCACAGGGCCGAGTGTTGTGGGTTCAATTCCCACACGGAGCAAAACCTTGTGTGATACACAAATAGTTGTTTTAAGTCTGGGTGTTTTTGTGTCCGTTGTTTGAATTTTTGTAAAGTCTGCCGCAACACTGTCTATTATTATACACATACAGGGGGCAAGACGTCCTTTAAAAAAAAAAGAATAGTGCCTTTATTGCCAGACACACTCACATTTTGCTAGCAATTTTTTTAGTTAGTTCTGAATTTTATTTGAATGTAATGTCTATTCTTTACTTTCTATTTTGCACATTGCCAAACGTCTGATTTCGATTGCTAGTCATATCGAAAAGTGGTAAGGAAGACCGACGGCAGCGCAATCTTATAAAATATAATATATGTTTATGTTGTTTATATATTATCCAATAGGGTTCAGGTGAATTATTGACCGGTTATAAACTACTTATAGCAAATAGCAAGCAGCTATCTTTCATAGGCTATAAGCGATTCCAAATGGCTTAGGGTAACGTTAGGCTATGAACAGGTGGGCAGTAGTCAATATCACAGATTACTTCTTAATTAAAAGGCCGTCAAAGCTTAAGTGACGTCATCAGACAGGTCGTTATCTTATTAAGCATGTTAGTGGTATGTAACCATTTCTGTAATGTGCCATATCACCTGGAAGCGTTCAAATCCAAGACGGTACGCTTTCAGCAATCATTTCTTCCACGTACGTGCAAGCTCTGGAATGAACTGCCTGCTTCGGTGTTTCCCGAGCGCTATGAAATGTCCTTCTTCAAACGAGGTTTAAAGACAGTTCTTCTTTCACGGTAGGCAGCGGCTTTGCTGTGTCCTGACATTGCTGAAGTCCATGAGCAGCGGTTACCACTTTCCATCAGGTGGGCCACTTGCTCGTCTGCTACCAAAGGCAATAAAAAAATAAATAAATATGTAGTTTTCTTAGTTGTCTTGAAATTTAAGCCCAAATATTGACTAGTCTTTCCTCAGAGATTTAAAGTTTATATAACTATCACGGTAGGCAATTACTTTGTTGAGACTTTGCAGAAGTCTATGAGCAGCGGTTACCACTTATCATTAGGTGGGATGTTACTTCGTCTACCACTGCAGGCAATGAAATCTATTAATGTAAGTCCAAGTAGTCTCTGCCTTGGCCACCAAGGCAGAGACTACTTGGACTTACATTAGGTGCGGCAGCGGTAGTAAATGGTTGTTATTGGACATGAGGTCTCTGATTCGACTCCAGGGTAGGGCCATCAAATTTTTTATTATTATACGACACGATCACAGATAATTCTAATTAGGTGCAGGGCCAATAGCTTTTCAAACTTTCCGAAGCATGGATATGTGCAACACCACCATCTGCCTAATTCTGAATTGCTATTAAGAAATTGTTGACAGGAAAACCCAATACCAACAACATTTTAGCATTTGGAATCAAACCGTAGACCTCACGCACAGCAGTCGTATTTACTACCACGGAGCCACCCAGGATTACCTGCATCCTAAAATTATAGCTGATAAAATATGGATGTAGTATATAGGTAGCTGTCCTTTCGGGAGACTACATGTGTATCTATATATGTAATCTTAAATTAAATAAGCACCTGATCATTTCAAAGCAAGCACTAGTTAGAAAGCAGTAGTACCCAAACGCAAACCCAATACCAATAACAATTTATTTGTCTTGGAAATCAAACCCTTGACCTCTCGCACAGCTGTCGCATTCACTACCACTGTTCCACCGAGGGTAACTTTGGTTCTAAAACTATAGCTGGTGAAATGTGGATGCAGTATATAGATGCCCCTTTGGTTATATAGGCGTGAGACTATTTTACATAATTATGTATAATTATACATATGTAATCTAAAATTAAATAAGCAGCTGATCATTTCAAAGCAGACACGAGGTAGAAAGCAGTAGTACATTCAGCGTTAATAGAGTCGAGTTGTTGGTACTGCTCGGAAATATAGATGAAAGTTTTAAGCAAATGCGAGTTAATAAGAAAGAGCTGCTCTATTAAGTAGTGCTTCCCCTTAATGTTCGCTGGGTCTGAGCTGCATACAAAACACAAAGGCAGCGAGTCGCAAAGTTTTCGTACGACTTTCAAATTGCAATTTTAATTCATTAATATTATTCTTAATTTGGAATCAAATAAACCTTTTGTTTAGTTAGTTTCTATATTTGTAAATTTTAATAATAACATACGATCTTAGCTCTACGCGAAATACTTCAGAAACGGTATGGTAATGGTAACTAATATGGTAACCCATCTTTCGACAATGTTAAGGTTTCATGTAATAGAAAAAACAGCAGTTTGCCAATTGGACTATTGTTAAAACTCTTATTTGTATTCGTTACAATTTAAGTTCGTTTATGTTCCTTTTGAGCCTAAACAGTAATTTTATTGCGTTTGGTAGACGAGACTGCACCCCAGACATGGAGACAGACATAGCAGTATTTAATCCCTGTAGAAATAATAACAAGAGACCAGGAACTGGCCAGAATTAATTTTGTTGTTCTAAATCTCGGCTTTCGACTTCTGTCTGTCGTAAGTAGTCGTAAGAGTAATCCCACAAAACACATAAACTGTTATTGCTTTTTGCCTGGTAAATAAGAATACTGGATGTTCACATACCTATCTCTACTATTTTTTAACTTTTATCCGATTTCTAACTTTGTTTTCTTAGGATTAGGAACGCACGAGTGATCTTCTAGTATTGCAATTTATCGTAGGCTATGGTAATCGCCCACTATCAGACCATGCCATGAGAGCAACATTTTTAGATGAAAGAAGTAAAACATCATTGGTATAGTACAATAAATAAAATTACTTTACTCCATCAAAAATTTTGAGTACATTAGCGCTGCATGCCAAAGTGCACCAATGTTTGGAGTTCGTAATTATATTTTGGGCTGCAAGAATTTCAAGAGCTTTCTAGTACTCGGAGGTGTTTAATAAAGTCTTAATAACAGACTATAGCTTAATTATATTTTCAACTGTAAGCTGTTAGGAATGGGAATGTCGGCGATACTGTTACTTTCAAGTTCAGACGCGTAAACAGTAAGCAAAACTACAGTTTTATTGCTTTAAGTTGTTTTTCGTAGTTTTTTTTCTACTTAAGTGATAGATAGAAAAGATATTGCTAGAGACGGTAACTTTAACCGTAGTATATCAGTGGTGTTACTTATGTGGGGCTAGCCCTGCTTTGTTTGTTGCGTTGCCAGTGAAAGGGACTAGGATCAGAAGTTTTGGCAATCCTCACCGCTACAACCACACTTTTAATGTGGACTGCTCAAAGTGTGAATATTCTCGCCATAGCGTAGGTTTACGGAATCCTCAGAACGCAAATATGAATATCACTGAACAGTTTTCAATACTTAGACACACTTTATCCTAGAAAGCACTGGTTGGGGTTAAATATAACCCCTACTTCGCCAGCTATTATTGTCAGCTAACAGTGCCGGACTTTACGCCGTGCCTGAGAATAAATCCAGCTAATTGAACCTAAGACCTCTCATGCATACCAGTCGCATTTACTACCGTTACGTAACCGATATAGTTAGATATAGGTCATAATTTTTTATATCATCTTTACTTGATAAGTGCAATACTTTACTCACCTTGTAATGGAAATGCATTACACGTCTACACAGACATTTATTTGAAGGTAACACCATATTTTAAATGTTGAGTGCCAGCACGTAGCGCGTGAAGCTATGGAGTGGACGCCGACCGGCAGACGTGGATGGAGCGCAGGTATTAGTCTAATGTTAGCACTTTAGATCGAAAGTGCCGTGACACCGGCGAGTTAACGCGTACGTTTGCGTTAGAGATGGGACAGCGCTCGCCAAGTGTTTTAACGAATACTTTATTCGGTTTTATTTTTCAAGCTAGCGTATAGGTTTTACCTAAAATCTGGAGTTGGTAACAATTTTTCTTGAAGAAAATCTAATAAGGTACGTTATGATAACAAATTAATTTAGTTGTTTTTGGCATTTGACTTTTATATTTCTGTAATTATAAAATGATTCAATAGTTATGTATTATAAAAAGCACCTATAGAAATATAAAATGTATTAAGCCTGGTAAGGTGGTTAGGACTCATTTGAGTATAATAATAATATTACTTTATAAAATCACTAGTTTTCCCCGCGATTTCACCCGCGTAAGTCCCGTTCCCATGGGCATATCGGGATAAAAAGTAGCCTATGTGTGAATCCAGTCTCCAGCTATCAGTTTCATCACAATCGGTCCTTTAGTTTTTGCGTGGAAGAATAACAAACATCTATACATCCATACAAACTTTCGCGGTTATAATATTAGTAAGGATATTTATTATATGAGATTACTAATTAATGCTTGAAAAATAATATTAAATAGTTTTGTATTACTAAAGTAAATCACAAGCATTCGAAGACTACAGATTAATAGTATGTTTGCCAGCTTGTTGTTGTAAAAGAATAATAATATTTGTGCCCCGTATATAAACTTCAGTGTGAGAAGGGTTAGGACATAGCCTACCACGTCCAAGGCACGTGGCAGGATTAATGGTCTCCCACTAGGCTATCCAATTATGGAAAAGATCTTAAAAAACATATATTCAATCAAACTTATGTATATTCTCAATGATAATTGTAATTATGTAGGAAGGTAACAAATGAAGGTAACATATTCCTTGAAAATTACTGGTATTTTCAAAAACGTAAGCATTTAAATTGGCAGCGGTGGTGGCGGTCTCAGAAATGGTGTGGGAGGCAACCCTCGTATATATTATCTTGCCCAACACTAGCCGCGCTGTGTCCGAGACATCGACTAGCGATTATGAGCGCTATAGAGTACACACAAGCGCTGACGATTTATTACGTTTAATGACGTCATCTGTTACGTCACAACGGTTTATAATTAGTGCCAGTTGCGGGTAGTTGAGTGTTGATAAATTGACTTTACCAGTTTAGGGTATAGATGCTCGTGCACTACCCCTTAGTGTTATTACTTATAGCTTTTGAAATAGCCGTTTGTGCCCAAATGAGGATAGTGTCTATTTCAGTATGAATTAAGTAATTACATGTATAAGAGTATGCAGTCTTATGCATAGTAATCAATGGTGGATTATAATAAATATTTCGTAAACTATAATGTCAGATACCACGTTATAAGAGGGCGCTTTTATTACTGTTTACCGGACGTAGTTTGAAAACTCCGTGCTGCTACGGGAATTTGTTGACATAATCCCAATACATGAGGCAACAAGTGAATTTTCTTAGTGCTAAGCGTTATTATATACCATCTTATCTTATCGTGTGTGGGAGCCAGTCAGTACAGACCGGTGACACTTCGACCCAGTGGGATCTTTTGTGTCGACTTCCCCAATAACGACTGCATGCTGTTCATGGCAGCCGGGACCGACGACTTAACGTGCTCTCCGAGGCACGGAGCAGGCGATAATTGTCAATCAATAATTTCGAAAAGTCATATAACTTCCGAAAGTCAGAGGTGCGCGACGTGGGTTCGAACCCGAGACCCTCTGCATTACAGTCTGTTGGTCTCCCCACTGAGCTATCGCTGCTCGTAAAATATATTATATACCATAATATACAATAGTGACTGGATAACTAAGTCCTATAGTGTGTCAAAAAAAATGCCAATAAGTTAGTCTTAGTACGGACAGTTAAACTTTAACCTATTCCAATGACAAGAAATCATTAATAAAATCTCAATTTAGTTTCCTAACCCTAATGAAAGTATTACTCACACCACTTAGCTGGACGTACGTATAAAAACTCATACCGTACAATATGTAACTAATACCATCAATTTTCAAGAGCCTTGCCCTACAATCGAAAACCAACCCTAAGAAAGTAGCAATAAAGTACAGTGTGAGTTGTAGGGTTAGTAAAGAAAGAGGTATTGATAGGGAAATATGGGTGTTTCGCGTGTGGCGTGGGCAGGTGCGAACAGAGATAGGGACAGGAAATGAGTCGGAGGTATGATGACGGTACCAAGTACTGCCGGAGATACCGCGAATATAAAGACGTGGAAGTCTTCGTGTGTGTGCGAAAATTTCTGTTAAAAAGATTCAATACAATGCGTATATGTTGTGTAGGAATGTGGTTAGCTTGTGTATTTTAGTGATGTGAATTCGAATGATATACGAATAAGTTGTGCACAAAATGATAGCTTCTGAGCATGTTAAAGGACGTTGTGCAACGTCAACACAATAAAATATAATTCAATTGCTAGTTTGTTTTTATAATTCTAAAGTGGTAAATAAGTACATATATAACTCTTTGATTGGATAAAAATTACTAGTATTTCTGTAGAGCCCTCCACTTAAATAAAAAGCTTTGGTTAACATCGTAAGATAAATACGTGGCGCCGAAGTCTATAGTATACGATATTGTACTTTAATTGGTGTTTAAGTTGACAGCATCTTTCAAGAGTTTTAGAAACTCTTCTTAATGCATACAAAACAAGTTAATATACTTAGTAGTCTACCAGGCACAGTGGGTGTTCTCTCTCTGTTGTTTATATTGTATGTTTATACATTACGGTGACAGGCCTTATATAAAGATTATACCAAATGCGTAACTTCTCATCTTCATTAAAAGATAAAACAGGAACATTGACTACCCAATTATTTATCCTTCAGAATTTTCATTGAACCATAGAGCGCTGACAAGACAATAGACCAAGGACCCGCTTAAGCGATCAAATCAGCTCTAAATATCGCTGAGTAATCGGGGCGAGGGTTTACGTACAGGATTTTGGACGGACGGACGAAATAAAACGCACGCTTGTGCCGTAATATGAATTACTTGAGAATTTTTCTTTGGACGGTAATATATTGTGTCTTTTGGGCAATAATGCACAGTAGCTGAGATTGTTATAGTTATTTGTATTGGGAGATAAATACATATTTTATACTATTGTGGTGGCAAGTAGGCTTCCAGTTATCTGTTACCGTAGCCTTGGAACACTTGGGTATCTCTTATATTGCTAACCATTCTAATAAGGACTCTGTGCTGTCAGCATCAGGAACCAGTTTAATTGGTTCAGTGCTTTCTTAAAGAACTCTTTTCCCTAGCCTTTATTATTCCCAAGTCACTTGGGGTCAGCTTTTCTGGTGTAACCGGATTTGACTGGATATCAGTTTTTACACGGAGCGGCTGCCAGCTGACCTCCGCAACCCGAAGGCTAACGATACCCTAAGGCTAGACGAGTGTCAGGATATTATAGGGCACTGACATTGCAATAACGACTGCCATAGATGTTCATGGCAGCCGGGACCGACGGCTTAACGTGCTCTTCGAGGCACGGAGCAGGCGATTATTGTCAATCAATACGCACATAATTTCGAAAAGTCATATAACTTCCGAAAATCAGAGGTGCGCGACGTGGGTTCGAACCCGAGACCCTCTGAATTGCAGTCTGTTGGAGTAATAATGGTCTCAGTATTGCCAGTTTGGTTTGATTCTCACTCGGAAGCAAAGTTTATACCTACATTTATTTGCGAAACAGGAATAGCGCTTAGTGCGGCAGGTATCTTAAAAAGGGACCTATCCATTGTAGCAACACATCTTAAGATGGCTCATCTTTGGCTGCAAGTCAGGCTTGGTGTAAAAGAAATCTTAGGTTATAATGGATATCTATTCTGTAATCTACATTTCCCTGGGCTGTATGTTCTTGAAGGGCTTACATAATATTGTCTTCTGTTTACGCGAATATTATTCATTGAAATTAAACTACTATATACGGATTTTATCGCGTTGTTCATTTATCACTGTATTACAAAATTTTGAAAATATTACACTACTACTACTATTGATTTTATTTTATAGCTATATCTTAAATCACTCGTAATATGCTGTCTACCGGGCATCCTTCATTCCACTAAGTATTTATAATAGAAAGAGTAGAAGAAGGACGAAGAAGAATACTGGCCTATCCATCCTTTCAAGCAAAAGATGTGACACTATGTATATACTAACTTGATCCAATATAATATATGTAAATACACTCACGCCGGTACACGTGTCACAAAATAGTCAGATGTGTATTTCAGGAGCAGCGTGTCTGGAACTGTGCTCATGATATAGGCGTGATTTTATGTATAATAATAATTTATTGCTTCTTCAAGACATTACATTACATAATGAATAATAGTGGTAGTGCGTGTAACAATGCATAGTAAGCTAGCACCAGAACTAGATAGAACCTGTATCTCAGATACAGGCAGTCACCTAAAAATTCGATCTAGCTGTGTGCTGTGGTTGAAAAATAACAATATGTAATATTATTTATTATATATTGAATGTGTGCTGTATTTCTTATTTCATAATATTTAGTAATGACTCTTGGAGCCAGGTCATCAATTTCATTACACGCTTTTTGTAGTTCAGAGGATAAATGTTTAGTATTTTATTTATCTATTATAGAAAAGGACACTAAGGAAAGGGTAAAATCTTTTAGCAAACAAGGAATTGAATTTTTTGTTGTACAAGTAATAAATGTTTCTTATTCGCATTACATAAGTTAAATGAAAGCAGTTAATGTATACTATACTTACCTGCGTTTGCCTTACCATTAAGGAAACTCTCTACCTTAGACAGTAAAGAAAGTACTTACACTATAAACAAGCGATGTGTTGTTCACTTTCCCAATAAAGTTTGGTTAGGGCTCCTAGTGACATTTAAGAACAATGGCTAACGGTGAACCGTTTAACTTGTTCACTGTTCTAAAGTGTGAGAAAGAAAACCGTTTCGATTTGTAGGTTCAGGTGTTAGATCATTGTTCACCAACTTTTTGATCTTGATGTACAACGTGCTGTATTCATGTGCCTTAGTTGTCTTAAAAAAAAAAAAATTGGTTATTTCATTTTATTGATAGCCTTGTATGTCTTGTGGTATAAGTTTGTGTGTAAGCGTGAGGTCTTGGAATCGATTCCTCCGTCCATTTCCGTGACGTGTTATTGGGGCTTTCTGTTAGGAACCCAGGCAACTATCTGAAAATGAGTTCGGTAGGCAATAAGTTTGATCTGCTAGTACTTGAGATCTAAGGCAAGTTGGTGGAAGGTGGACATACGTGCCTCTGTCTATCTCGTCTGATATACACAGGCGTCTATGTATTTTGACCTTTTGCTCACCTTGATTTCTTTTTCTTCTTTTCTTATCGGCGACTGAATAATCTTCCCGTCATTGACATCTTCCAGTGGCGGCCAAATTCATTATTTATTTACCAGATATAACTAACTATCTGGCACCTAACGCAACTTTTTTACCAATTATGTCTGATAATGATCAGTTTGTTTTGACTCATAGGCCGTGTTTGTGACTAGGGACAGAATATGTAATTATAATGATAATATTCTACCACATACACACAACACCATCTAGCCCAAATTAAGCAGAGCTTGTACTATGGGTACCAGACAATGGATAAACATACATATATACTTTTTTTTTGTAAATACATACATATTATACATAGAAACAAATAATAACAGTTTAAAATCGTGTAAAACGCATTCCATCTTGTGATCTATTGTGCTATGTGTCCATCTTATAATCAATTTGCTATCAGGTAGGCTGTATTGCTTATTCTCCACTTCAGCAGTATAAAATCATCGCTTACCGAGATTCTGTTCAAATTGTAGTTTGAGGTTTTTGTATGTACCCTGTAATAGATTGCAGTCAAACAAGATTGTATTCCTGTTACGATAGCTCGTCGGACCACACACCAGTACTCCTAACCCTAAGCACAAAAATTATAGAATACAAAAGTCCTGAAAGGCTGTGTAACAAAAAAACAGACTGGAACTCATTTAAAGAATACATTGATGAGAACATCAATCTAAAAGTTGCCTTTAAGACGCCTGATGAAATTGAAATCGCAACTAAACACATAACAAACCTCATTCAGGAGGCCTGCTGGAAGAGTACACCTTTACTAGACCCTAAAAAGCGGGTAAATAACTACCCTCTTGAAATAAAAAAAGCAGTCTTAGAAAGACGGAGGTTGCCCCGTGTGTGGCAACTGAGCAGACTTGCAACTGACAAAACAAATTTTAACAGACAAGCATCATGTCTAAGAGAGATGATAAAGATTTGGCACAATAAGACTCTTGAGGCTCAACTTGAATCGCTTACACCCACTGCAGCCACTGATTACTCACTGTGGAAATTTACAAAGTCGTATGACAGACCACAACTGGCAAAACCTCCGCTTAGAAACAATAATGGCTGGGCCCGCACATCGCAGCAAAAGACAAACTTATTCGCAAAACATTTATCAAATGTGTTCAGCCCGAATCACGCTAGCGACACAGATTTCGAGATAGAGGTCGAATCGATTCTTACCCATGCCCATGCAATTGTCGCTCTCACCTGCACCGGTTTCAGAACAAGAAGTTTGGAGGAATATTATTGACCTGAAAGACAAAAAGGCCCCAGGGTTTGACCTTATTACAAAGGAAACTTTAAGAAAACTTCCAAGAAAGGCGGTAGTTTTCCTAACCATGCTGTACAATTGAATACTGAGAGTTCAACACTTTCCAGACCACTGGAAGGTGTCACAAATTCTTATGATACACAAGGCTGGGAAACCAGTAAACGAAACGACCTCATATAGGCCTATCAGCCTTTTGCCTATATTGTCAAAAGTCTGTGAAAAATTGATCCTTCATCGAATTATGCCGTTACTAGAAAGCACCATACCAAACCACCAATTTGGATTTAGGCAACTACATTCTACTACCGAACAAGTACATAGAGTAGTTGAGAAAATAAGAAAATACCTAGAGGAAAAAGAGTACTGTTCATCAGCATTCTTGGACATCCAGCAGGCATTTGATAGGGTTTGGCACAAGGGACTTCTAAGTAAGATAAGAACAAATCTTCCGCACAGCTACTACATCCTGCTAAAATCTTATCTCACAGGGAGAATCATTCAAGTGAAGGAAACTGAATCAACCTCCAAATTCTTCAATATAAGAGCAGGCGTGCCTCAAGATTCAGTGTTGGGACCGATTTTCTATACCTTATACACCTCAGACCTACCACAGGTGGATAAGATAAGATAAGATAAGCGACACGACACAGCCATAATGGCGAGTAATAAGCAGCCTGAGCTGGCCACAGAGCAACTCCAACAAGGCCTCGACACTATTACAGAGTGGCTTCAAAAATGGAGGATTAGAGTTAGCGCAACAAAGTCAGTGCAGGTCACCTTTACACTTCGTAGAGAAAATTGCCCTTCTGTACGCTTAGAAAATACCACATTACCACACAAAGACCTTGTAAGATATCTAGGCGTTCACCTGGATCGCCGTTTGACGTGGAACCAGCATATCAAAAGCAAGAGAGAAGAACTCAATATACGGCACAGAAACCACTATTGGATGCTGGGTCGAAATAGCAAGTTATCGTTAGATAACAAACTCTTAATATACAAGTCTATATTAAAACCAACTTGGACATATAGCATTCAGCTCTGGGGCAATGCAAGTAATTCAAACATCGCAGTATTGCAAAGAATGCAGAATGCAATATTATAGCGCATGCTCCGTGGTTTATTACTAATACCGAAATCCACGCACACCTAAATATGACCACTGTTAAAGAGGAAATTCAGGCCTCGAAAAATAGGTATCAGAAGCGGCTGGAAAAGCATCCGAATGTACTTGCGGCGAGTCTAACCACGCGCAGTTATCGAAAACGTCTCAAGCGAAAAGACGTACTGTAGTGAAATTTCATCATATAAATGCAATAAGTAGCTATCCTCGCTGGAGGATGCACTTGACCTGACAATGCCGCTCAAACTATCTGCTTATAGTAGAATGCTGATTGCAGAGTATTGTATTGCGTTATTGTGGTAAGTGGCGTCCCCAGATCCTTTAAACTGTAACCGAAACAAGGCTTAATAATGTGCTGCACTGTTAGCAGGGTATTAGTAACCTTTACCTGTTCGGCGGATGGCGCAGATACCCCTATATTAAAGGTTGTCCTATATACGCTATGAGATTAGCCAGTCGGAAATCATCACAAATGGTCTAAGCGGAAGGACAGTGTAGAAACTACTAGCTGCTACAATGCGATCTTCATGAACAAAACGAATTTAACGATGGAGCTATTATAAATACAAATTAAATAAATTAAATTAACAACTAAAAAAATAAAAACACCGCTGACTAGTCAGATCTTTTTTTAGGTTTATTTTTTTAACGATCCAAGTACCGTCCATCGCCAGAAAATACCCTACCACCACATTGCTGAAAAACAAGCGGCAGTTATTTTTAATTTTCACTTTATATCCGCTGCCAAAGTCTCATAACAGCCCAGCTAAAGCTTAAATACAATATTTTCTCTTTGGATTGTGAGGGAGTTGTCAAGCACCGAGCATCATGTTCCCGTTTAGCCTAGTAAGCGGGTATTTATGCTAATAATTCGCGTAGCCCCCGCCGCAGGGAACAATTGTGTCAATTTATGACCTACCGAATTCAGCGGGGTTACACTGATTTAACAGAGACGTAACGAGTTTCTCGAGGGACGGGACGTTGCAGGTAAATGGCTTAAAACGTTATTGTGTCTATCGATCGAGCGCCTGCTTAGATTTTCCAAGTGGAAGTCGATTTTATGAGATTTGGGAACAAAAAAGCTTTGTTTGCCTTTTAAAGATTTGCTGAAACGATACGTTTTTGATTGACTTTCGGTTCCTCAATTCTAAATTGCTTTTTCTTTTATGCATTTGTTAGCATTCTGCGTATCCTATGTGATTCTTTTGCAAGTAAGTCATCGAATGCGTGCTTAATCTTTTAATGAATAATTGGCACATCTATTTGTTAGTACGTGAAGCAAAAACTTGTACCCCTTTTTACGAAAATTGCACAGACAGAGGCGTATGCAATTTGGCACAGATAAAATTTATATGGAGAAGGAATGGCGAATCCTATTATTTTTATAAAATATGCATTAGAAATACAATAAATTAATGGAAAAACACTAGACGCAGTCGTATAGCGTTCGGCATTGTTTGGCTGATGTCGTACAATTCTTCGTAACTATGATTATCTTTAAGTACCTATTGCAATTTCACGGTATTGGTCATTAAATTTTAAAAGTTTATCTACCATATTTGGTTGGTGCTTAGTTACAGTAACAGTTTATGGATGATAACGACCATTTCTATTCATAGTTACAATAACACATTAATAAAGATCAAACTTAAAATTTAAATAAATTATGGTCGAATTTTGACCACTGGGCGACCGTAAATATGTTTAATACAATTAAATAGGTACCGTATACAGAAAAAGAAGTGATACGAAATCCCGTACTTGCACTTATTAACATTAATTTAAGTACAATCTGAGAGAATAGCTACCTTAATATATATACATATTTTGCCGACTTTATTAAGAGTCTTTGTTTGATTATCTGACCTAAAACTGTATAATTGGAGTCTTTTGACAACGTATCACAAAACACATAGAGCTTGGCTTAATATAACGCAAAAACTTATACTCAAACATACGAGTAGCATACACGTATTTATAACAAACTTAAATTTAAAGATTTAAGTAAATTTAACTTTCTAATTACAACAAGACGTAATTTTAAAACTACAACAGACTCCATCTTGAATACGTGACGGTTTTACATCAGTTCCCTTGTATACGTAGTTGGGGCTCTACACCTAACCAACTTTTTGTCCAATCTAGATGGAAATGGAAATTGGTGGGAATTGTTTCCCGTTTCGTCGTATTGTTCCGTACACTCCATCGTTTATTGGCCATCAATTCTTCCCCTAATTGGTTCACGTGAAAAGTAACTTGGATCGCTGAGGAATTAAGAAACACTGGATATGACAATGTAAAAGTTGATTTTCTATGTGTTGTTTAATTTACAAGCTTTGGTGGCGCAACGGTAAAGCAATTGCTGTGTATGAGGTCTCGGGTTCGATGTCCAGGTCAAGCATGTGAGTTATTCTGTCAAGAAATTATCTGTTGAAGCCTGGAATTGTGCCCTGTAGATGACAATAGACTTGCCCTCTAATACTTGATATTAAAAATCAATAGCAAGCGTAAATAGCCAAATACAGTAATAGTGCATTCACTGAAGACCTATTAGATATAAATAAATATATATTATTTCAAAATCCTACATTAATTAAACGGCTATATTAATAATATTCAATATAATCCTTTTTTAAATGCGAATGCCATTAAAAAGCCTCTTGTCTATTCTAGGTACTCAAAACTCTATAATTACTTTAAAATCTTAAATTGAACTCTAAGACTTCTACATAAAGAAGAGTTTCCTTTAGCTATCTACTGTAATTGTATCGGTTACGGCTTAATTGGAAAATCGTCGTGATGTGCCACCTAATTCAGGATGCACTTGAAGTAGATTAGCAAGGCTTTTTTAATTTTGATTCGGTCTCTCGGGTTTAGTGGCTAGGGTGAGCTTGTATAGTCAGATTTTTAAAATGACCCTCAATCCTGAATACTCAAATATATATAAATTTATTTTTAATAAAATGGACTTCATTATAATGTTTAAACAAATACATACTAAAGTATAGTCATATGTAATTATTTATGTACCTATATATATATATAAATATAGTTTTTGTCATAACGTGTTTTGATGGTAGATTCTGCTGTGTTCTTAGACAACTTGGCATAAGATTGACAACACATTGAGAGTATGTGTCCATTGTATGAATGTTTGTAAATTGTGCTGCGACACAGGATTTATTACTATACAGAGAAAAGTGCGGCCGCTGCCACCTTTTTAAAATAAACTATTTAAGTTTGTATATAAATTATTATTCATCATTCTGAAGTGAAAGTGAAAAGCGGGGTGAAGATTTTCTTGTAAAAGATCAATTAACGTAAAATCAAACTTTTGTTACCTTAACTAATCTTACTAATATTAGAAATGTAAAAGTTTGTGAGGATGGATGAATATTTGTTACTCTTTCACGCACAAACAACTGAACAGATGTTGATGAAACTGGTAAAGTTTCATCAAAATCTGTTCAGTTGTTTTCATCTGTTCCCGTATTATTGTTTATACATTAGAATAACATATAAGCTACTAAAAAATCTATCTAAGATAAATCTACATTAACGCGGGCGAAACCGCGGGCAAAATCTAGTATTATAAATGTGAATATGAGTTTGTTTGTTTGTTACGCTTTCACGCCTTAACTACTCAACCAATCATCATGAAATTTTGTATACACGTCAGGGCCGCAGAAAGGGACATACAGTGTTACAAACCTAACCTACATTTACACGAGCGAAACAAAATCTAGTTTTCTATATTTGAAACAAGTAAATTCGAGAAAACATGTAAACTAACTAAAAGACGGAATTTTACTTAAAAATGCATGGCACTAGTAAGTTCGTTTAACCTAAGTGTTTATGGATACTGTTGAGTATGTCAAAAATTTAATTATCTAAAATGCGTAATATATTCAATCAGATAACTTTAATAAAACAGACAAGTTCGCTGTGGAACAAAGCTATAATAAACAATTTGTTGTTTAAAACCCGTGAAAATAAACAAGCAAATATTGGAACAGATTACAGCAAACAATTTAAGGACATCATTTTTATCGAGTTTGTCTGCTTTGTCATTAAAAGGTTTTGCGTTAACAATAGATTCGCGATTCAGTGTACGGTGCGATGCGGGGTCGGACGGCGGCCATTGTTGGCTCCTGTGGGGACTACCGGCACCTGTCCGATGAGTCTTTTCAAAATAAATTACGTAAACAACGAACAAAGGCCACTTTAACGCATTTAACAGATTGCGAACACGAAAAATCTTTGCACTTCCCAGCAACGATTTTGCACAAAACATAATGTCCACTGCCACCTTAACTAGACCTCGCTATACATACAATGTGTTAGAATTGACGGGTCGTTTTCTAGTGGAGTTAACACAGTCTTGAGGTTCATTATTCTAATTGCTTTTTCGTACGAAACTCGAAGTCTCTTCACTCTTTCGAGTGGCACTCGCCTTTGCGAGTGAAAACGTGGTAATTAAATTATTTTTCCCTCGTTAGGGATGTTTGGCGAGGTTACTAAGGATAATGGGTGCTTTCATTTGTTTTGTTTTGATAATTATTATCTTTGGATTACGGTGTTATTGCCTTACGTGATGTCAGATGCAGAGATTATTTGCTATTATCCTAAGTGATATGACGTTTTAAATGAGAACGTGTATTAATCCTTTATGCGGTGCGAGAGGCGCTATGAAACGTTAAATGAAATTCTTGTATATATAATGTAATGTTTAAAGGTAGTTAAGTGTAGGTTTTCTTAAAAACAATTTGTAGATAGTCTACATCCCCAAAGAGGTAAACAGCGGTGTATTATACCTATGTTTCACCAGCTAAGATGTTAGGTTCCGCATAATAGGAGCGAGCTTACTGTCATCTACCGGACAAAATTTTAGACACCGTACTACTGGCGATGGAGAGTCAACAGAAGAACGCAACAGCACTCTGTTTGACTCGTAAATCGAAACCGAGGCATTCACACTCATTGCCGCAGGGCCGGCAGGACAGCCTATATAATATCAGCACTGTATTAAACTGTCCCTTTGCTGGCCACGGGCCTCTTCTCTGTGTGAGAAGGGTTACGCCATAGTCCACCACGCTGGCCCAGTGCGGGTTGGCAAGCTTCACACATCCTAGTGAACATTACGGAGAACTCTCAGACAGCAGATTTCCTCACGATCTTTTCCTCCACAATTTAAATATTATGAAAATTCCAAATCACTTTCCTGTGATTCGCCACTATCAGTCTATAAGATTCGGTATACCGCACAGATTAAACATATGACGTGTGGTTATAAATAGTATGATTTTGTGAGTCTCGGTGTTCGATGTGTCCGTTGTTTTAATATTTGTGGGGATAACGCTACAGCAACTATAAACATGAATAGTGTGAAATCTGTGTACTTTAGAAGCGTTTTAAATTTCAGCCCATGTCTGAAAAATTCTGACGACCGTGGGACACAATTACATAATTGTCCTTATTTTGTATTTTTATTTAATTTATTTATTCTAAAGTTGTAGCAGCCTAGTAGGAGATCGACGGACTGCCATGCAGAGATCTGGCGTTTGATCCTTTTTTTTTTCGTGAGGAGATGCTCCTTATACATATCCCTCGCCACAAGGGGAAGCGAGAGGGTTATGTCGGGCTCTCTCGAAACTTCGGGCCTACCGACTAAAACCTGGTCTGCCCTCTCGCTGCTTTGTATGATGGGTGGGTACCTGGAACTGAAACTGCATCAGCGAACCACCAAGCAGTGCCCAATATAGACAGGAAGGTCTGTGGGCGACGACTCCTGGGCGACGCCCCGACACAACTAAGGGCGTCGGTCGCTCCAAATCAATGCCTGACAGGTGGGAGATCCCCGTGCTCCCATCCGCGGCCTTCACTACGGCGGCATAAGGTGAGCATAAGCACGCCTGCGCCGCCCGGTTCGCCGGCGCGCGGTGGCGGCACGGATCCACCAGGATACTTGCCTCACGGATCCGCTCCGCCGCCTCCTTCTGCGAGATGACGTCCTCGCAGAAGGATACGACCGCTACCCACTTCCTCTCGCTGTCGACCATGGCTTTGATCACGGCCGGCAGCGAGAGCTCTTCACCCACAACGTCCTGGAGTTCACGGCGCTGCACCACCCAAGCAGCACATTGCTCGAGCGTGTGCTGCGCCGTGTCCTCCTCACACTCACAGTGGTGGCAGATGGGACTCAGTTCCCACCTAGCGACCTTGTGCAGGCATTTGCCAAAGCACTGGCGTTTGATCCTAATTCATGTTGACTTTGTGTAGTTATGTGCTTAGAAAACTAAACAATTAGGTTGCTTCTGAGTCTTTACTTTTCATGCGCCTGTAACATATCTGCTTCTTTTCTGTGTATACATCTACAGTTGGATAATTATATTTCTGTGGTAGCATACAATCTGATAATAACATTCGCATGAAGTTGTATAGCAACATACGCATTAGTGTGCAGCTTTGTCAAATAGTGATTTGAATACAACTACGCACATTGCTACTGGTAATCTGGTAATCCGTACGATGTGGGATTTTAAAATGTAGCTGGCTGCATGTTATTTTAATACACCTCTGCCTACCCCTTAGGGAACACACTGGCGTGACTAAGTAGTAGTAATATATAATTTCTAAATATAGACTTAAGTATTTAATAATAATATCTAATAATAATTTATTTTCTCATCACAAATGTTTGAACAGTAATATGGCTTAATCTAACATCAATATAAAAAGACATTTGTGAGAGACTGGTGCCTTAAATAGGTATAGAAATACCTGTGTTACTGCTGTCAGGCTATATTAATGTATAAGTTACTCATTCAGTGTTAGTATTGGTATATTTAATGATCTACCACAAAATATTAAAAATGAGATGAAGCCTAAACCATTCAATAATAAATTAAAAGCTTTTCTGGTAGAAAAATGTTATTTCTGATTCTATTTAAGAATTTTTATCTAAAAATAATAACTAAAGATGAATGGTAAACATGATTTTACACGCCGGTTCATTCTTATAAAAACAAAAAGATACTACATAAAATAGCATAAGCCTACGAATGAAAATAAGCTGAAACGGCGATCTACAAGAATACTAACAGTGCTTAATGAGTGCATATGGATTTACTTAGAATGTTTTCTGTGCTATGTGAACTAGCTATAAATAATTAAATATTTAGCAGTGCCCTCTAATTTTCTATGGCTGTAAAAGCCCGCTAAGTTTAAACTAAGTGTTATAAAATGTTACTTAGTTTTCAAATAAATGATTATTATTTACGATTTCTATAGTATTTTTTAGTTAGAATTCGAGTTAATGTAGCAACTACTGGATGTATCTAAATAAATATTAGAATATATACTGGCTATGCACGAGTTCCGCACGCACAGACCACTAAATCTACCACACGATCCCATAACCTAATGTTCATGTTAGCATTAGAGGATTGCAACCTGTTTGCTCTCATCATGTTTATGACGTCACTCCACGTTATGGTTATATCTTATGCTAAAACCAAACAGTATTTATCGTTTGTTTTGATCCATACTATTTCGATAATGGAACTATTATATATAATAATATAAGCCCTGTATTAAACTGTCCCACTGCTGAGCACAGGCCTCTTCTCAGTGTTAGAAGGGCTAGGCCATAGTCCACCAAGCTGGCCCAGTGAGGGTTGGCAGACTTCACATGTTTTCGAGAACATTATGGAAAACTCACAGACATACAGATTTCTTCACGATATTTTTCTTCACCATAAAACCGAGCGATAATTAACTATGATATTCAGCATGAATGGGCCGGCTCGTTCGGGGAACACGTTCGCGCACCTGCTCTCACCGAATATCGACGTGAAATAACAGTATTCCTACTGTTGCGTTTCACTCGGTGAGTGCGAGTACCTGAGTCCCAATCACACTCTTTCCCCCTGCCCGCTCCTTCTCCTTACCACTTCCTTTTTCTCTTCTTAAGTCAAGTAATGCCATTAGTGTTGCAGGCGTCCATAGGCTACGGTAACCACTTACCATCAGGTGGGCTCTATGCTTGTTTGCCACATTAGTTGTATTAAAGAAAACATAACTTTGAAAAGTGAGAGATTGGCGTTTTGGTATCGAACTCGGGACCTCTGCATGGCATTCCAACGGTTTCCCATTAGGCTATCGCTGCTCCGTAATAGTAGCATCGATTGCCTACTATAATATCTTCTTCTCCCTAGCCTTTATTAGTCCCAAGTCAGTTGGGGTCGGCTTTTCTGGTCTAACTGGATTTGACTGGGTATCAGTTTTTTCACGGAGCGGCTGCCACCTGACCTCCGCAACCCGAAGGCTAACGATACCCTAAGCTAGACCAGTATATTATAGGGCACTGACTTCCTAGTAACGACTGCCATAGATGCCTTCATTCATTCATGCCTGCTATAATATCATTACAATCAAATTAAGCAACCATACATATAGAACATAAAAGGAAGGTAGGAAGGAAGGTAGCCGTTCCCCGATCTAATTTATTACTTTATTATTATTATTTTATAGCGTACTGGTAGGTAGAGACAATTCATAGGGATCCATTTCTGTGCATTGTGTTTCTATTTTAGTCATCGCCATTTAGAAGTAAATTAATATAGTATGAATGCAGTAACTGAGTGATTTTCTAAACACAGGTTGGTTTCCCAAATAAGAAGTAATTTACATATACAACGTGTCACAGATATAACGCACAACCTCAAACTCCCTAATTAGATTATTAAATCGTAATAATAATATAATCATTAAAATGTGACATTTATGTACTTAAATATTTTAATTTAACGAATTAGTTCTCCTTATGCTGGCGGATAGTATGGGTATATTACAATAAATCTAATATTGCCTTTACATACATAGATTCACGCCTGTTTCACAGAGGGGTAGGCAGAGACTACGGATTTCCATTTGCTACAATTCTGACACACTTCTCTGGCTTCATTCACTTTGATAACATTCCTCATACATGCTCGGTCTAGGGCTCTTAACCTGGACTTTATCTTCTCTCTTTATCTTTATCCACAACGTCTCGAAACTGATCAAGAAACGTTCGCCTAGGTCTTCCCCTTGCGACTGTTCCATTCACACTAGCCTTATAAACGTTCTCGTCCATTCTTTGTACATGCCCAAACCAGCTTAACATACCCTTTTCTATTCTCGTCACTAAATCCACTTTCATACCGCATCTTTCTCTAATCACACTATTCCTTATTCTATCTTTCAGAGTCACAACAAATATATTTCTCAGCGCTCTCATTTCTGCAGCATTTATTCTGCTCTTATGCTTCTTTTGCCATATCCAACTTTCACTTCCATGCATAAGTGTAGGCACAAATAGTCCTCTATGAACAGCCAAACGTGCCTTTTTGGATATATTTCGAATGTTCTTAAAAGCGCGTAGAGCACCATTCACTTTATTTCCAGCAATCGTTCTCTTTTCAATATCTCCCTCATGTGTACCATCCCTTGTAAACAAAGTACCCAAATATACAAACTCTTTCACCTGCTCCACTTGTTCTCCATCAATTATAATAATACACATTGTCATGCGTTCCTCCTTTTCAAATACCATTACTTTCGTCTTGCTTACATTCATTTTCATTATTTTACTCTCAAAAGCACCATGCATAATAGTTACCATCGCCTGTAACTCTTCCGCCGATGACGCAAGTATTTAGTTTAGTTACTTGGTCGTCGGCATAAAGAAGACATTTGACAAGGAACTCATTCATTCTTAATCCCCATTCACAATCTTTTAAATCTTTCAAACAATTGTCCATGTATAGGTTAAACAGCCAGGGTGACGCAACACATCCTTGTTTAACACCTTTTTCGATACTAAATCATTCTGTGTAGGTCACATTTATCCTAACACAAGCTCTGGAATCGTCATAAAGAGATTTCAGAGCTCGTGTGAGGTTGCTATTCACTGCATACATGGACAATACCGACCAAAGTTCATTCCTTGCATTTGTTGCCTTTATTGCATCAAAAACCTTATTGCTTTGAATTATGATACATTTTCGTTTATTTCGACTGTTCAAAGAAAAGGATGACTATAATTAACGTTGTTTTAATTATTTTAGGACAAAAAAATACCTATATTACAATGTCAGAAATGGATTCACTAGCCGATTCTGAACAAAGTACTTTCAGGAAGTGCGTCTAATATGTTACTCGTTGTATAGGTATGTGGCGACACCGCACAGACGAAAAAGTTCTAACTACATCCAACAGATGGCGCTGTTCACAATATGCACTTAAAATTATGTTCCCCATACAATCCTGCATCGCACAAATAAAGTTTACACAGCGACTAAGTATACAAAATCCCGACATCAACATTCGGGCTGCGGCCCGCTAGGCATGATCACCCAGCCTGGTCGGAGGATCCTACCTTTGTGTTGGAGGGATATCAGACCCCGTTTCTCCACACATGCATACATTCACTTAGTCCCCGAAGGGATAGACAGAGGTATATTATACCAACGACACCCATAGGACGCATCGTAGTAGTGAACCAGCCTATTACCGTTTACTGAGCATAGTTCTAGTCTAAGAGTTTTGTGACAAATAATTCCAATAACGCATTCATTACCACAACACAGGCTTTTTTAAAGTCATGTTAGTAATAATTTTGATAGCAAAGTACTATACTATTTTTGTCACTATACTAATATCCTTTAACTAAGCTAATATTCTTGTGTTAGAAGTAGGTTCACATATGTAATGTAATGCATGAGCTCTTGATTGCAAGGCCGACGCCGTATCATTTGTGCTACCATCGTTTCTGAAATGCATAATTATGTATTCTGTTGCGTTGACAATTACTAAATGCTACCTTCTTCATGTATTTTAGATAGCATTGAAGCAGCAATATACAAGCCAAATTTAAAAAATAATAGTTCTCAGATATTATACGCTTTTAAATATGCTTCTACCGCACAAACGGAGCTATGACATTGACGAACTAGTCAGCTTGTGACCACGGCCGGTGTAACTCGGTGGAAATGTCAAGCATCAAAAAGGTAAACCATATGCAAGATTGCGTTAATACCCGTTACGAAGTAATATATATAATTTCTAACCTGCCGTGTTTAGGCAGCGCCTTATCTGAAATAGCTTTACAAGACCAACTCAACATTACGTTTAAGGAAATTACTTTCCTCAGACAGCGAACAAATCTGTAAATGATGACGTCATATTGTAGGGTTGTTTGTTCATCTATTAAATTATACTTGTCACCCCACGCGGCGCGCAATTTAAGCGCAGCGAGCACAATACATCAACATTCGCGGTGCACTACTAAGGAGTTTGCTTAAGGCTGCATGCACAATACCATGTGTTTGGCACGATGTTCGACTTTGTGCTATTTTATTTAAAGAGAACTCTTAAGACCGCAGCGAAACAACGTTGTGTTATGGTTCTGCAGTGAGTAGATTTGACGCTCTTTACGGCAGCGCAGTACTGTTCCTTGGAAGAACCAATGTGAATATGAACCAAATAGCAGCGATAGCCTAGTGGCAAACCTTTGGACTGCCACGCAGAGGTCTCGAGTACGATCCCAAGGCACGCATCTCTTACTTTTCGAAGTTATGTGCGTATGAAATAGTTAATTATCGCTCGCGTTAACGGTGAAGGAAAACATCGTGAGGAAACCTGCATGTCTAGGAGTTCTCAATAATGTTCTCGAAGATATGTGTAGTCTACCAACCCGCCCTGGGCCAGTGCCTAAGCCTTCTTACACTAAAAAGAGGCCCGTGCCCAGTAGTGGGACAGTTTAATACAGGGCTGATATTATTATTATTATTCTTGCCCTGCCAATCTTTCTGCTACGTGAGGGAGAGTCGCTTCTACACAGTAATAGTTTGATGTGAATAGAATAGTGAATAGAATGTTTTTTTACATATATTTGTATAATAAGTATGGTTAATTGTATATAATTTAGTTTCTAGTAGTAGTGCCCTTAACGCCTGTGGCACAGGTTTACTAGGGTATTCTTAGTACAGGCACCCAAATTATATTACCTATATGTATTATTATTATTAATTAAAATAGCACTATACGATGAATAAAGATGTTTGGGCTCATATTAGCTGAGAAATTATTGTGATTCAAAGATTTTGCATACATAAATTAGTTTAAAAAGACACTATTCATTGATCCATATTACCCGGATTATTTATTAATCGTAGGTTAATAATGAACAGAGTTAAAACATCATCGCTTATTTTGAATACGTCAATTTTGACATCTAGACATTTAACTTACATCATTAGTTCAAACTATGATTGACAGGCCTAGAACGTGAGCCACAGAATATATGCTCATGGTAATTAGGGTGAACGTCGAGCGTCAGATACACTTGTATGCCACATACGGATACGTATGGAAACGTACTTTTCATGGCCCTGCTTAGGTGATACTCCTTAAAATCCTATCTATCACAAATTACCGCTTTATTGCTGTTCGATTTCTATTATTGTTTTAAAAAGGACGTCCCGCACTAGACATAAATCCTATGCCGCGGGAGACTTTACTAACGTTCAAATAACACATAGAAAGAATATCCAGACTCGAAACAATTATTTGTAATTACACAAGTTTTTGGAATATAGTAGTTAAGTAAGGTCTATATGGTTACCTTAGCGAACAGATTATTGTAACACCAGGGATTCTTCTTGCGCTTTGGCTACTTTTCAAGGAAGTAATGATTACTAACTACAGTTTATCCTGAAGTTTGCTATACCTGAAAAAGGCATGAATATTAAGATTTTCAACTGTACACTTAGTTTGTAAATAAAATATCTTTGAATCTTTAAACCCTGGTAAAACCGTCGATCGCAAGGACACAATACAAAGCTACGATTTTCTGTAGGATACAACTACAGTCCCACGCCAATGACGCAGTGTCTTCTTTTGCAAGGCTCTGGAAAATCCCGTCATCGTAAGAACACAATACAAAGCTACGATTTTCTATATTATCTTCCTCAGTTGAGTAGCACCACCACATTTCGGACATATGTATACATCGGCAAGGTTACTAAAATCACAAATATTATAATACAAAGTCCCCCGCCACGTCTGCCTGTTTGTTCGCGATAAACTCAAAAACTACTGAACTGATTTTCATGCGGTTTTCACCAATAGACAGAGTGATTCATAAGTTTAGGTGTATAATTTGTTAAGGTTTTTTGTACTACCCGTGTGTAGCCGGGGCGGGGCGCTGGTGTATCATAAATTTTCTTAGTAAGGAACCTGGAACTATTCCTGGTAGATAGGAATATTGGAATATAGTATTTAACAGGTAATGAACATAATTGTAAGTACCATCTTTATAAACATTATGGAATGGCAATAAAAAATCAGAAGAATACAGATTTTTCTGCTAAGAAAATCTTCGTATTGTCGTCTACTGGGTTCAGATCCGTATCCAATAGACGGCAATAGTCTTCCTCGCTACTAGGTGAGAAATTTGCTATATTTCTATAGCAGCGGGGGAGTATATATGTTTATATACTTAGTTGGTAAAATATGTGTGTAATACTTCTCTTATGTGAACAAGCGGGGATGTACTCTCTATGTGAACAAAAAGTAAAAGCATAATACATATATACTCCTATAGTTTTAGAAAGGAATAATAAATATCAATAAAAATGGTAATGTTTGTTTTTTGAATGCAATGCAATGTGTATGCCGCTTAAGTAACAACTTGATGATTTGTTATGATCGCCTCGGCTGCGCTCAGCGGGCGGCCAAAAACTGCATTAACATCCAACAAAACTCGTTCCAACTAAATTCAACTTTAATAATCAAACTTTACGATATAAATTCGAGCGAACACACCCTCGTATCAAATCGCAAAACAAACGAAACCAAACGTTGTTGCCGTTACAATTAAGGAGACGATAATGAATACATACTGATTTCATAATTTACACTTTATTCTTTATATAATAAAGTTTATTTTTGTATGTTCAGATGTATTCTGAATTAAATGCAGCCCAGTAACATCTCTGTTCCGTATAATAATTTTTCGATGTTAAGACAAGGGTTAATAATTTATTCTATTTTAATCTTCGGTTGTTTGTTTGGTAAAAGGTTGACGGGCCTTGACGGTCTCGACTCGCTGTGTAGATAATATGGGAGTTGATTTATTATGCCTTGTTACTTTGTGATGTTTTAATGGAATTATACTAAGTATGAGGGGTTGTCAGAGAGCAAGATATTATTCTTATTGTGGATTATTCAGTCGGGTAAAATGTATCTCTGTATGCTTTGAAGAATCTTCGTGTTACCATTATAATTCTTTGTTTAATAACTCAACATTCGGCAGATGTCAAAAATCTTGTCGCTATATCACCGGAGATCCATACATCTGAGTCTCACTACCATCTCTTAATGTCTTGTTCAACGGAATTTAAGTCCAGACAAGTTTTTTTCATAACGTCCAAATTTCGGCTATAGATGCAGCTTTGATATTATATGCGTGAGAATAAAATAGAGCGATATGGATTTTAACGCTTTTAGGAAGCGAAATAATTATTTGTTACAAACACTAGTGTGGCAGTGAAACCAATTAAGGCTGGTTTAATACAGATTTGTAAGATATTCACAAACCTGTGGATCAAGTTGATTGCAATAAAACCTTGAGATGTGATTGAAGATCGCTTCTATGATGATAAGAGGAAGTCAGCAGATGGCAATATCAAGCAAGTAAGTGGGCGTACAAAGTAGATGCTTTTGCGTTCTTATGGAACAGCCCTGGCTAAATATTATAACGTATTTATATCTCGTGGCTAAATATAATACGTTTATCGACACAGAACATCTAAAATCTTTAATTATGGAGTATATGCTGAGATAAGATTCGTTGTTTATTATTCGTGGTAGTATTGGAGGATGCCTACCTCCGTGCCGCTACCACACGTAGTTGTACCTTTACAGAGCCAGAAGCACAGCCACACCCCTGCCAACTTGATGAAAGCTTCGTTTAATGAAAGTTTTAGTACACCTACTGCTCGGAGTTATTTGCTTTTTTAGTTTAGCACTGAATGTTATCAAGCAGACAGACAAAAAGTATATAAAATCTCACTAATGTGGTAACTCACCAAGTTACCAGTCAGACAGCGATTAAGATTGTCTTTACAGTAAGTGATTTAACACTTTTCAATATTTATGTTACTAGTCGTTTATCCGCAACTCTTTCATGTGCATACGCAGATTCACAGAAAAGTTGTCGTCCACGAAATGTCACTACTCTCCCAACTATTTTTATATGATTTAGAAGTTGTTGGATAAAGTTAGGACCGTACCGTGCAGGATTTACGCGGCTCTGTTAAACTTTGTCCGTGGATGTTCGATTTTTGCCAAAACTTTCCTGTTCTGGTCTCTTTTGAGTGTTTGTTGTAAGTATTCCTTTAGGTGCCTTCTGGCTGTTGAAGTTTGAAGTTATGTCAGTTAGAGATTTCGGTTAGAAAATAAACTGCAGTAATTTTTGTATCCTAGTCTAGTATGAAGTCTTTGAATGGGAATAAGATTTAAACCTAAAGACTACGAATTCCACATGACCCGTTTTCGAGTGTTATACATTTTGCGTTTATCTTCATAATTTTTCTTTGTTGGATTTTCTGGGAAAGGAAATTAATGTGGTATATGTATAGGGCAGATCAGTCCCATTATCATTTAACAGCGTCAATATTATTAATAGTAATTTTCTTCTCTGCGCCTGCAGATAATTATTTTCTCCCTTCTTCTCTTTTTAAAACGTCATTAATCTATAAATAGCTTACTGCAATCCACTGATGGAAATATGCCTTGCCCATTCTAAGGCACAACATCCAGTCCTCTTCAGTGAGACCTTCTTTTAATGATCGTGATTAGATGATAGATAATAATATGATTTATATGACAACGCTCGGACCTGGGACCTGGACACAATCCTTTTTTCATTGCCTGGTTTCTGTGTAATAGACGAGTTAATAATCAAATAATCTGCAATCATCGTTTCGTCAATGACAGTTTTCGAAACAAATTAGCGTTCCACTATTAGACCAAACAAGCCAACTATACTCGCTAATGCACTACTCATCTCCTGAGCATGCATGCAATTTGTAGGAGGTATATTGCAGAGTATCTTAGCTCTCCACAAGCGCTAAGCCAAATATAATCCTCAGTGGAATTCACTTAAACACTGCACAATACTACACATAGTGCTGTACTAAGATTAATGTGGCCAGGATTGTCTAATATTTTGTACGGGAGCGGTGAATTTATTGCAAGCGCGCTATTCGCTGTACGGTTGAACGCAGCATTTCAAAACCTATTTGTGGCTAATTGTTTTAAGCTGTATGGCTGTATTGTGGGCTCGTATGGGAGGGTTGTATTGTACTAAATATCGTAGCCGGATTTATGGCACTTTAGTTGGGCTGTGTTATTATTTTTAATGTTTATTTTATGCTATCGATAAATTGTTTTCAACATGGATTGGAATTTATAACCACTTATTTGAATAGTATAATTTTAGTATAATTGTAAACCTAATAGGATATATAAGGATTAATAGGATAGGATAAGAATTGAATTTGATTGAACTGGGAACACATAGCGCGCAAGCATAAATGTAAACTAATTAAAATGAGGCTATAAAATTTGGAAGTAAATCTTCTAATTAACATCTAAATTACACAGAGGTGTATTACCTCCGCATTTAGCCAGCTAGGTTATATGTTATAAAGGGCAAGCCTTTTGGCGTCTATCAGGCGCATACTACGTGCACTAATGAGTTTTTTTTGACAAAAGACCGATAACACTTTACCCAACCCGGGCATCGAACCCGAGACGTCATGCGCAGCACAGATCAAAATTAAAATACGTTATATCTAACCGCCGTAAAATATCTGACGTTGTCTTACTACATAAAATACTAAATGGAACTACTGACTGCAAACCTCTTAAATAGATTCAAAATTAATATTCTGACTCGTATCTCAAGACTTAATACATACAAGCTTTTCTATATTCCTCGCTCAAGAACAAATCTTGGACACTACGCAGCAGCACTACAATGCAATTTCTGTTGACACCGACCTAGACATAAGTAACAATTTATTACAATTTAAAAAGTGTCTTTGCAGATTGCTGTCTTAGTTTTACATACACTTATATATATATATATATTTCTTTTCTTTTTCCTAATTAAACGTGTACATATTTTATATAACTCTATTATCTAATTAGCTATTATTGATTTTCTCCAATGTTTACCCAAGAGGCAGAATGTTATGTTTAAAATTTTTATGTTTTTTTATGTTTATTTCTTTAATTAGTTTGTTAGTTTATTTGTACTTATAATTTGCAAGCTGTGGTTTCCTATGATTGAGGAACTATACGGGCTAAGAATTGTATTATTGCTTTTTAATGTATATGTATATTCCTTTGTTGGCAATCCTTAAATAAATAAATCAATATTATAATGAATGAACAATAAATTGATAATTTTGCTTTTAAATGTTCCCTGAATTAAACAGCGAAAGTGTTTAAATGGCAAACAAGTCTTGAAGAGTTGCAATAAAGATTAAATTTTTAATTCACCCTAAGGGTCTAAAATCGATCGTACCTGAGTCCCCCGGGGGGCTGGCTGACTTTTCACCGCGTGGTCGTGATAAATTGATTCCTTTGTCGATGAGTTCGTTCACTCATAGCGGTGGAGATTGTGTGCGAACGGTGAATTTGTCGTTGAGTGATTTATCGAAAGGAAAATAATAGACAATAGCGTCACTCGCACGATATTTTTCATTTGGCAAATGTAATTTGTTAAAATGATTTTTTTTAGTATTTTGTCTATTTAGTTGATGTTTTTAGTATCGGATTAGAGATGGCCAAATTAGTTTATGAAATAAAAGTTTAATAGATGGTGTATAAATTATTTTCCTAGTTTTATACAGATCATATTATTATATATGATTCGTAATGGGAATTAAATCGGTCATGCATATAGAGTGCCAGGTAGGTTTGCACCGGCCGTAGTCACAGCTGTGCTTGGTAATATACAAATTACGATAAGAAATTCTGATTTACATAATATTGTCTTCTGTTTACGCGAATGTTATTCATTGAAATTAACCTACTATATACGGATTTTCGTCTCCCCGTGACCATGGCTGCTGAAAAGCAACCGAAACGTCGAGGAAAGTGTAAACCAAAAATAAATAGATTTAATAGTTTAAATAATTTTATTAGCTTATAAATTAGTAAAATAAAATCAATAGTAGTAGTAGAGTAATATTTTCAAAATTTTGTAATACAGTGATAAATAAACAACCCGATAAAATCCGTATATAGTAGTTTAATTTCAAAGAAATTCTGATTTTAATCAAATGGACACAAATTACAACCATTTTAAAACAGATAGTAATGTAAAGAGATATTTGGATAGCAAGGGGCATACCTTTGTCCAGCATACGACATTCAAAAAGGCTAACATAAAAAAAGCTTGTGTTTTATTTATGCTAGTACCAAAATAAAAAATAAATTACTAATTCAGAAGCCCAATGTTATTAATGGTAACATATAACTGAGATATACTTATAATAAACCCTACAATCGTAGTGTGAAATAATTTATTATTAAAGCTTATGTAAATTATATCGAAAATGATATATTTCCAGGTGCACATAATAACTTTCTTCAATAAGTACAGTTTATTGATACACGAAGCTATTGGCATTAACCACGGGAGTCACAATAGCCAAATAACGGGGCCGGCTATAAAATCAAAAGACGTCGTATGTCAATAGCCGCAATAATAATAAACTAATACGCAGCTAATAGCCAATTATGCTATAAACTGGCAACCAACAAAACTATAGAGATTATTTTTATTACTTAGAATATGTTTATATTAGGCAAACAATACGTCACAATCTTTACGTTGTTTAAGAAGTAAGTCTTCCTTGGTGACGCTTCGATAGTGACTGGGTCCTAAAACTAAAGCTAATAAAATGCGCTTTGCTTGTGAGTGTGGCTGTATATTTAATTTTTCTGATTATATATGGGGTCAGTTATAATAAGCCTATAATACCGCATGCCTGTCGACCTTTAAATATTAATTTGAAACGTAATAGATAAGCAATTAAAAATTAATAATAATATATATTTATTACCATAAATTTAAAAAAAAATAAGGACATAGCTCATAATTTTTCTGAATCAATTAAATTCCCCGCACTAGGCCAAGCCTGTCCTGCCAAATTCCCAAAATACAATACATAAATGAAGGGTTACATAAAAATAACTCATGCTGTGCATTTTTTTTTTGCATGTAATTTAGCATTTTACATAGCTATAAACAACGGTTGAAGTAATAACAGTATAAACTCTAAAGTAAATAAAAATCGACCGCCTGTGTGTCAACCTTGCGCCAATGAGTGGTGGTACAGGACCTTCAGTGCGCGAGTCAGTCTCGCACTTGACTTGTTGCCGTCTTAATCCACACATATCAGGGCCGTGCCCGGGACGTGGACGGACCGTGCCTCGTAAAAAAATATCGGTGTGTACATTTTATATGAACTCGTTCACACACGTCCGTGTCCGGGCCGGCACGGCGACGGAGCTTCAGTGTACTAGCATGGCCACGGCTCTGTAACGTCCCGGGCACGGCCCTGATATGTGTGGATAGACCTTGAGGCTCTGCCACAAATAGTTAGCATTATATAAATCAATCTTTACTGTCAACACGAACCTTTTAGCGTACGAATAAATTTTATAGTGCCCTATTGGAGTGCAAGAGAAATGTTTTGAGATACGAAAGTTATATGAGCTCTACGTTCGAGAGAGGATTGATATATAATTGTGACTTGTAACTACTTGATAGAATGTTTATACATTTGGCGGCTCTATATATATATTAAGTAGTTTCTGCCCTCGGCTTCGCTCGCGTTAATCTTTTTGGATTGGATGTGAATTTTTTCTGGATGAACAACCTGGCAACGTGTAAGCAAAATTCATATAGATCGGTCAAGTAGTTAAAGCGTGAAAGAGTTACAAGCAAACAAACTCACTTTCATATTTACAATATTAGTTAGGATACGTGGCGAGAAATCTTTAAACCCCTTTTCAGACGTATTTCGCATTCGGAGTAGTGTGGGATTTGGCATGCCTAAAGTTTATATAGGGCAAGAGTGCACAAGTCACATATTGTATTACAAAATATTTTTTTAATTTAATTAGTTACGTTGCAGCAATATTTGTATATAGTATCTATTTATAAATGTCAATTGTTACTACTACTAGCAAGTTAACATTAAAACAAGGCCATTTTCTGCCTGAAAAGATACGATAACACATGTCTGTATATTCTTAAAGTGATATACAGAGTAGTACTACACGGACTATTCTATATCCAAAAATCCGCGGCTTATTCTTCCCAATCTCAGAAGAGGTTTGTCCTCAGTAGAACAGGTGATAAAGAAGGCTGTCAACAAGTCATATAATAGACAAATAAAAATGTTATATTATTAATATCAATTAAGTGATTTGATGTTGAGTGCATGGTCACGAGGAATATTGGCTTAAATATGGTTGCAGGAAAGCATCATGATGGAATGTGTATATATAAATTCCTATAAATTTGTAAACAAACGCGATAACATCTGTTTAATTTCAACTTGTTTCAACGTTAAATGTAAATTCGCTTACAAAATTCAAAATTAGCTTAAGCGTAGAACAATAATACTATGTTATAGGTAACGAGCGTGTACATTATTTATTAGTATAAAATAATATCAGCCACGTTTATAATTAGACACATTGTTAGGCGATGATTACTATCCACGGGTAATATAAGGACGGATAGACTGTAGTCTACCACATTTGCCTAATGCACATCGCTAAATACCATACATTTTTAAGAACACAAAGGAGAACTCTCAGATATGCAGCTATCCTCGCAATATTTCTCCTAATAGCGTTGCATTTATTCATTACTAGATTTTGCCTGCGCCGTCGCTCGCGTAAATGTAGGTCAGGTTAGGTTAGATTATTAACAGTATTTTTTCTGGGTGAAAGGTACACCCTATATCGTTTTCTGTTCCCCTGACAAGGTCTATGCGAAATTGCATGATGATCGGTCGAGTAGTTAAGGCATGAAATCGTAACAAACAAACTCACATTCGTATTTATAATATTAGTTAGGAAGTTAGGATTGTAAAGCAAAATAATGTGAAATGAGAATAGGCGAATCCGTATCTCAGCAATGTGAGCAACGTTTAGCGAATATATTTTGCTGTAATTAGTAATTCTCTAAATGCGTACTGCAGTCTGGAACTGTATACCGTAGACGCCCCCTATTACGGGTACTTAAACACAGTTGGCGCGATATTGATGTAATACACCACTATCTAACCATTCGGGGACACAAACACAAACTGTTTTACTGTTTAATTTAATTAGTATTATAACATTTATAACAGTGATCAACATAAATGTAAAAGTAGTAATTATTTTCAACGTTATGATATCATATGTATACGTTAAAGAATCTATTGAGATATGAATAAAACACACCATACGCTTACAAATAGTTTAGTATATTAGAAAATTGTTTACACTAGTCTTCCACTGCAGTCTCGGCAACTTGTACACGCCCCCTTTTAGAGTCGTACATAGGATTTCTAAACGCAGTAGCACCTCTAGCAGTACTTATCACGGAGTCTCGTCTTGTCAGACTAACCACACTGTCAGACCTCGTTTGGAATCTCGACAACACGTTTCTAACCCCACCGCGGGAGAGACCTGGCAACTTAATGGCCGGCACTTTGTAATAGTACACGTAAAATCCACCAAACATGAAAGCTACTGCGAAGAACATCGATACAAAGATTTTTCCTCCCAGACCAGCCTTGTACAATGGGCTGCCGCTTATCAGCGCAAGCTTTGGCCCCTTGTACCAGTGCTCGTACATAGCATAGTTGATAGAATTGATGACTTCCGCACTAGACCCGTCGTACCCGCCCTTATCGACGACCACTAGCTGTATACGTTTTATAGGCATCTCAGGTGCAAAACCTATGTGGTATACACTGCTACTTGTAATATATTTGTCAATAAATTGATTAAAAGCTAACATATCGAAGCCTTTATCAGCATCAAACACTATATACCCTCCACAGATCTCGCAACAAAATCCGAGTGGTTTGATGGGATCTACACAAGCTGGCTTGGGACAAAACTTCACGGAACAATCGATCTTCATGGGAACGATTTGACAAGGACATCCGAAATCCGTACAACTCATGGGAGTGTTGATAACCACGCCTGTTCCTGAATACTCGTTCATTATAAACTGTTGCCTTTGGTCTGATTGGTCTATTACACGTGTTCTGAATTGTTCATCTGTGTAACTTTCATTTCCAATGTTAAGAGCTTTAATATGCTGTGTTTCTTTAGGTAATGTCACAGTAATTCTAGCGTCTTGAGGAAACTGCACTATGTCGTTAAAGCACGGAACTCGGTCTGAATCAGGCGTAGCATCGTTGAATCTTGGTGAGCTCCACACATCGGCTTGATTCCATGACGAAGAGGTTTTGTCGACGTAATAAGCGTTTCCATCGGTACAATTCTTGTCTGAAGGATTGGCTCCCAAAGTTAGTATGTCATCTAATATAAGTTCACCTTCTTCTGGCAAAACGAATCCACTAACTTCGGTTTCTGCAGCAATTTTGATGGAACCGATTACTAGTTCTGGGAACACAACGGTTTGCTTAGAGCAAGGAAGTTTTCCGTCCTTGTAATTCTCTGGTAACTTGAAGCTTGAGTTTGGCAACCATTTTACTGTAGACGTAGACACTGAGACTATGAAAAATGTTGTGAATAATTGTAGTAATATGACAGACAACATGTTGGCACGAATGTATGTTAATAAATGCCAGCTTTGTTGGGTACGTAATGTGATATATCAAATGATGTCTGGCTGTTTGTTATCGGGCTCTGTTTGATGTCCATAACTGTAGGTGACACATGCAATCACAAATAAACGCAACTTGAGTTTGATTTGACACTGGATATTTAATGGAATTGTTTGACTTTTGAATTTGTTTATTAGCATAACGATTTAACGAATACATTATTGTATTTATACAGAATCACACTTCTGATTTGGTTTTGTTATATAATTGACTACCAATTTTTTTCAACATGATAGATTTTTTTATTGTTTTATCCTTTCTTTATCTAAATACTATGTAATCTTGCTAGGTATTTTTTTGCCTTAATGTGTCACTAACTTTTACTAAGAAAAAGCAATATAACGTTATTACATTAAAATAATATCTTCACGTTATAAGGTGTATTATTAGTGGCGTAATAATAAATTCATTCTTTTGATAGCAGTTCAATAAATTTACCAAGCATGAAAACACCTTTCATGAATGCAGTAAAATTACTTTAGAGACTACGCGACGATTAGCGCCATTATTATCACAATATTTCTCAAGAAAGAAGAATACGTATAAACAAAAGATTAGCCTTAATCCGAAGCGTCGAGGATCTCGAGATCTGGGGATTACCGGCGTCTTGAGAGCGCAATAAAAGTCATAGCGAACCATGCACAGTATTACGTGAAACCTGAAACCTTATGATTTATGGCAAGATAACACGGCTAGGTGGTTAAATACAAACCATTAATGACTTTTCGAGGGGTTAGAAATTTAATAAGACGCTGCTCCCGTGCCAAGGAGCGTAGTTATGCAAATTTTATTGCAGGGAAAGCATCGGTTGGAATACATGGAGCACTGGCATTGACGGGACTGTTATAATTTTGGGTTGAAATTTCAAATCTTCGTAATTAATAGGCGATCATAAATGATGTCCTAACTAACTCTTACCAAATAATTGGATATGCATAACTTATTCAGACGAAATAAGAAATTAGATATAAGCTGAAATAAATAAAACTATACAACGGTTACGATTATCATCTTTTCAATCCCAACCGCTTTTCTCTAAAATATGATGGCAGATAGTAAATTTCTTCATCAATTTTTTTAATAAGATCTCGTCGGAAAACTGCGCGTAGGTACTGCTCATTGCCCAAAACATGTGAGTCATTTATATGTGGATATGATAGTCATATATAATTCATATTATACGCAGTATTTACTTCTTGAAGTAAAAACATATTTCAAACTAGCTTTCGCCACCAGCTTCTGACAGCATGAATTCATACTGGTATAAAAATGTTACGTGTTAATCCAGGATCGTTGTACGTGTTAATCTGTGTGCCAATTTTGAACCGTTCAACGATATTCGCATGATACCATCTAAACTGTTTCACAATTATAATATTAGTATTATAAGCCTGTTGTCGAACCGTCCAAAATATTGGTCCGTGGATCCCTCCAGATCGTAACAAGCCGCCGAAACGCACAATATGGTAGATGGGTAGATAACAGCCGCCTCTAAGTATTTGGGCTTTACGATTTCACTCCTATAAAATTGCTACTGGCATTCAGACCGTTTACGAAGGGTTCCGTATAACGGTATAAAACCTTATTGTGAACGTGTTCGGGTTTCATATTTAGCTCGTAAAGATTTTTGAGGTATAACTCTTGATGTGCCCTAATGTTCCAAGTTGCAAGTTCAAGGTTGCTCAGTAATCTTCGCTTTGAGCTCGCAATATTTATGTTAAGCCGGTTTGGCAGTTGCAATCTAGAGATAATTTAAACAGGTATCAGTATTTTATAACTCTTGTGTCGTAAAATATCAATGTGGAGATGTGTTATAAAACTAGATTAATGTTAAACAATGACTTAAATATTGAAAATATATAGAGGATGGCAATACTAGCAATAGATGATCTTTAAAGAATAATTAAATCAAATAGATATGAAGAGCTCAAAATTATTAAGCATAAAAAGCGGACTGAAAAGGCGGCTGACAAGTATTCTATGTAGATACTGATCTACATAGGATACTTGTTAGCTGCCTTCACCACACGTATACTCGATGGTAAGCGGTTACCGCAGCATTTTGGCACTTGACAAGGACATCATTATTATTAACCATCAAAATGTAATTACTATAATCTTATTTTCATTATTTTAGTTAATCTCAATTTTGTACTATTTTGGGCGTGTCAAGCTAACTTCAGGACGGATTTCGTATTTATTCTATCATAAAGTAACAATTTTAAGTTGAGACTTAATTTTACTTAAAGTGACATGAGAATACTCACTCAGATAAATTAAGATTTTGCATAACTTTTCTTTTATTTATATTATAATATGCTTCCGTTTGACCGCGATCTCATTTGATGTTAAGTGAAGATGCAGTCGATGATGGAGCACGCTTGTCTAGGAGATACCTATTCACTCGTGACTTGAAGACACCCAGATTGTACTCATCGGGAAACACAGACTTAAGTAATGTGTTCCTTCCTTTGCGGTACGCATTATAAAAGTGGAAGCAAAGCGCTTCGTGCGTAAATGTGGTAAACCCATCATGTACCTGTGCCGCTGGTCTCTTTGTCTGGTCATCCGAAGGAAGAAGCTTATCCCTAATTTTAAATGCGCCAGATATATTTTGTCTAAAATATTTTAAGACCAACTTCAAAGTCAAAGTCAAAGTCAAAAATCATTTATTCATTTAAGTCACAAAGTAACCCTTATGAACGTCAAAATATATGGGTTAGTGAGTTTACTAAGTTACTGAAGCTACATTTAGGTTAGTTGCTAGGTTCAGGCAAAGGGTTGAGCCTATGAGAAGAAACCTGCAAGAAACTCACGGCCACTCTTTTAAATCGCCAATTAAATATAATTTCAGTATTTTACAACTCAGATTAACAAGGTGTTGCAGCCATTATGCCATATACTACAGACTATAAAAAAACTAAAGATAAAAAAAATAATAACTTAATAATATTATAGAGATTAAATAATTTGGTCATTTTTTTTTCAAAGTTAGGTTTACGTATTTTGGAGGTCAATGTTCAGTCGTGAAAGACATGATCATTAATGTACACCATCTATCATAAAGCTAAGGCATTCTCTGCCAAACTATAAACTCAGATGAAGTAGACACTTGAAAATGAGCTGTGCTGATCAAATACGACAAGAGAAAAAGAAAAGGCACATTGTACAAAGGCCAGGTTAAGAACATCTTAAACCGGCGAGCGTGTATGAGGAATGTGATGAAAGTGAATGAAGCCAGATAAGTGTGTCAGGATCGTAGCAAATGGAAATCCGTAGTCTCTGCCTACCCCTCTCGGAAACAGGCGTAAATCTATGTATTACGTTATTTGCAAGAAACGTGGTACTTGAAACAAATATTGCACTAGTTTTATGCAAATTTAGGGACTTACGTAGGTACAAACTATATTTAATATACAAAAATATAAATTATTAAAATTAAATTAAAATTAGACTTAGATAACTAAAAAACACAAAATGGGTAATTCAATTTATAGTAACATATTACAAATATACAAAGCACATTAATTTAAAACAATAAAAAAATATTCCTCCATTGTATATGTAAAAAATATGTTATGTGTTAACCATTTTTCAATTTTTTTCTCATATTATTCGCGAATGGATGACTTGGGTATTTTATTATATAAGTACTCTTATTCACATTACCATGAACCAAAGATCTCATGCATGCAGGCATTACCAATCTAGTTAAACTAGCATAATGTAAACACGTGCATGTCATACTTTATATAATAAAATACGAACATTGAACATAATATTAATGACCACTTCAACATGAGCCGCACTCGTTCAGTGCTGTGACGAATAGACCAGCACCACCCCTCGCTATGTCAATTGTAATAAACGCTGTAACAAAATATTCCGCCATTAGTAACTTCTGTAATATATTTAACGAGATCGTTTTCAGTTTATGTGTATTATAAAATATTAACTACCGTAGGTACGTTTCGCTTAATGATTACCAGTAACTGTCGCAAAATGACCGTTAATTACAATAACTGTTTCTATTTACCATACGAATATATTGTGTATTATTATACTAATAGGTAGTACTATTATATTATAAAGTATATAGTGTATATAATAAACCCTGTTCGATCCATTAAGGTCTTGTTTCTCTCTTAACAAACATGCTAAGAAAATAATAAATAACTATAACATCGTAAAACGTCTTCATAATAAATTATTATGTACAGTATTGATCAGCATTTTTACCTTTAAATTACTAAAATTTCGCAGTTTAGCAGCACTCCACTAAACTTGACAAGGACGCGGCGCGTGGCATACTTTTGGCGTCATTTTTCTAAGGCGTATGTAGATAGACGCGGTGTAGCGCGGCGCGGCATCGGTGAACCTTTATGAACTTTAGTGATACCTAGGTATTATGATCAATAACTGTCGATGTTGCCATGGGTAATCTATTAACATATTATTTTAAAGAAATTAAAATTACTGGGGTATTCTTTTGATCGATTTTCATTAAAGGTAGTCACTTACGTACTCATAATAAGCTACTGTATAACATCTTTAAGGATCGGTCAGGGTTTATTATACACACTGCATATACTAAACGACTGTGACGTGGAGGAATTCTTTGACGTCTATTAGAGGGTTAAATATTAATTTTACTTTTTATTGCCTTTTTAATATTGATGGCAACTAGATTATTATGTTATTACTATTTGTGGATTAATCAAATTTTTGTTCCGTGTGCGTATTGAACTCACAACACACACGAAGTAACTGCTTAAATCGCTGCGCCATCCGTGCAATAAAGTCATTGTCAGAAAGTCAGTGTTTACGACTATAAAAGAAATAAAATGTAGTCAAAGTAATGAAAATGTTCTAATTATAGAAGAATGATATTGCAGGGTACAGTCATGACAAAGTAGGACCGCCCGCGCGGCGCGGCGGGATGTCGTTGCGGTCTCGTCCCGCCATCGCGGATAAATCATACTACACTTACAATGTTGTACTTAATATTGTCTTACTTTTACGCGAATGTTATACATTGAAATTAAACTGTATTATACGGATTTTATCACGTTGTTTATTAAAACTTTTATAACGAAACTAGATTTCGCCCGCGGCTACGCTCACGTAAATGTAGATTAGGCTAGGATAGATTAGTAAAAGTACTTTTGTCTGGATGAAAGGTATTTATTTCCTTATGTCCTTTTTTGTTCCCCTGACAACGTATATGTGAAATTTCTTGATAATGGGTCGAGTAGTTAAGGCGTGGAAGCGAAACAAATACATAAATTCACATTTACTTATAAATACTATTTTAACTATTTACAGGTATTAAAAACTATTTAGATTTAAATTTACATTTGACCTGAAGTTTTGGTTGCTTTTCTGTAGTTATGTTCACGGGGAGACTCATGTACTTCGACTTATGTAAAACATTGTCATCCAAATATAAAAAGTCGTAGATTCTTTATTTAAATACATACGTGCTTAAACTAAGCACGTATGATATGATACTAAAGTATAATATATAGTAGTAAATAGGAGTGTATTACACGGAATTCATATTTCACTAGCGTTAAGTCCCATGCAGTAGACGGCGAGCCTATTGTTGTCTACCGAACATAGGTCTAGACTCCATGCTGTTACTTTAAATTTGTTTAAAAAACTTCTTGAAATTGTCAACAAATTCTACACACCGCTGTATTTCCCTTCTGGAATATAGACGTGTGCATATATACATATGTTTGTTTTTTAGTTTCTCAGTCATACGTAAACTGTTGAATAGATTCAAATGAATATTCGCCTGCAAAAAGACCATGTCCTACAGAAATACATATAAAATACTATACATATCTATACATTAATACGTGAAACAAAAACTTTGTACCCCTTTTTACGAAAATTGCGCGGACGGAGGAGTATTAAATTTTATTTTTATTTTCACAGTTAAAGTTTACATAGAGAAGGAGTGGCGAATCCTAATATTTTTATAAAATACGCATTAGAAATACATTAAATTAATCAAATAACACTACACGCACACGACCATGCATTTGACACACGCAGTCGAATCGCGTTCGTAATATATCGGCATTGTTCGTCCGACGTTGTACAATTCTTTGTAACTATGGTTACCTATACCTTATTTGTATGTAATAAAGAATAAGAAAAAAAGAAAAAAAAGTAGCAAACTTAGGAATATTGTCAAGGAAAGACTATAGTCAAGTAAATAATAATTTGTTTGAAAAAGATAGGTAAATTTAACCTGTATAGCCTTGGCGAAATCTAAATGAAATTTGATTATAAGGGTAAAGTTATAGACAATAAAACCTTAATAACAATCAAACTTAAAATTTAAATTAATTATGGTTGAACTTTGACCACTAGACGGCCGCTAGTACATATAACTAGCTGACACGCGGAACTTCGTCTGCGTCACATAAGAGAATTTACCCCGTATTTGCAACATTTTTCATTGATGCTCCACTCCTATTGGTCGTTGCATGATGTTATAGCTTATAGCCTTCCTCGATAAATGGGCTATCTAACACTAAAAGAGTTTTTCAATCCGAACTACTAGTTCCTGAGATTAGCGCGTTCAACCAAACAAACTAACAAACAAACTCTTCAGCTTTATAATACGAGTATTAATATACATTTCTAACGGATATGCGTTTTCATAGGATACATGTGGATGAAGCCGCGTGTAGAAGCTAGTATCAAGATATTTTCCACAAGGAAAGGGTTATGATATTGAGCCAGTCGTGGAACGTCTTTGAGCCTTTGCTCAATCAATAGCATCAAGTTGTTTCAAAACTGCTCAAAAGAGAAACTGTCTCGGGCGGTCGTTAATCATTTCCTTTTCGGTGGCTGTGTGGCGAGAAGAAGCTTCTAAATAAGTTATACTCGCTGATGCTTGCGACTTTGCTCGCTTAATACTTTCATGGAGGTATTAATTACATACTATGTATGTAGGCGGCATTAATCTTTTAGATGTTCGTTAATATCCTTAGGGTGACACAGGCATATTAATAATGACTGTATATACATGTGGCCAGCTATGTTTTTAGGTTTCACATGTGAGCTTACATGCGATTTTGGGGCACAATTCCGAACTCTGCATTGCTACTGAGAATTTCTTCACAGAAACCTCCACACACTTTGCCCGGCCCGAAATCGAACCCGGACCTTAAGATCGTATGCAAATTTATGCCATGTATCAACAAGGTAGTCTGTACTTTAAGTGTATGGAGATAGGATAGAATTCATGAAAATATATTAAGTATTTTCATGATGGTGTGCGATAATAAATATGAACTCTTTGCATCTTAGTATAACGAATAGATCAGTAGACTCTCACTTAATAAGCACACACGTCTGGGTTACTGAAGCATACTAACTATACTACGGGAAGGCCCAGGTGACCTATAATCATAGGATTTTTTTTAAACCTACTTCAGGCACCAGTCTTTCACAAAGTTACCTATTTATTATGGCATTTCTGTAAACTACGAAACCTTTGTGAGAGAGAATAACAGGATTAATTATTATTATTAACTAAAATATAATTTAAAAAATTGTGTTTTCCATAAATTATTTGTTTCGAGTCTTTGTGTCCGTTGTATGAATGTTTGTAAAATCACCCCGGCCGCAGCATTATTTCTGTGGGATATATCTTTTTAAAATAAAATATTAACAGTTTGCATTCTTAGTAACAACTTTGGGTTGCGGAGGTCAGGTAGCAGCCGCTCTGTGTAAAAACTGATATCCAGTCAAATCCGGTTAGACTAGAAAAGCCGACTCCAAGAGACTTGAGAATAATAAAAGCTAGGGAGAAGAAGTAACAACAATAGATAACTGCAGCAAACACTTACTTAAGTAAATACGTTTACGTTTGCGAAGCATATGTACAAACTATATGACTCAACTCTGCTACGATCCCTCTTTTGCTTCTTTCACTCTCATTGCGTTCATGAACGCTCATCGGATTAGGCTTCCCTTGGTCTGGCCTTTCACCAGTGCGTTTTTGATCTGCTTTAAGATCAAAAATAACAACTCAACTATCGATCTATTCAATTGAACGTTGTACGATGTTATAACGTGTTAGTTCATAAAATTAAAATTTGTCAATTTGATGCATTCAATGTGTTTTCAATTAATAACCGAATCAGATTCTCTAATTGTTTGTTATAATCGCTTAAAAAGGTGCTTACAATATGAAAACAGATTGTCAACCGTATCATACGATAATAATCACCTATCTAATCATATAATCATAAATCATAAGGCTAATCATATATCTAAATATATGATTGCTTCTGAATCGAGCCGATACATCAATCATTTACGGTCATGCTTATAAACCATTTACCAAATATTTAAGAGGTTGCTAAGTATTATTTAGCTGCTGATTAGAATAAAAATCATCTATTATTCAACATCGAGTGTTATTTGAATAAATAACAGTCGCTGATCAGGTAAATCATTGATCAAGGATTCAAGAGCTATTCAGTTGCAAATATCGCTAACTAATACTTAAATATTATTACGGTATTACTTAGCAATATTTTTATAAGTAAACCTGAGAATATTTAGGCTTAAATTTACGATTGTCCAAACAAACTTTTAGAAAAATATACAGTGCTTAAAATTTATGCCTGCAGCGACTCTAGCGGCAAAATATTGAAGTTTTATTTCGTATTTACTCGCTCAAGCTTTCATAATGGCCGTGCCAGCCATTGTTTTTACCAAACGCTATCCGTTTACTGTGTTACATGTCATCGGCATCTCGTGACAAACGACAGATAGCTACCGCGTTTTGTTCCGTGGTAGGGGAGGCTTTGGCACGATTGATGCGATAAATTAGAAAGGGGTGTTTCTTTCTGTTTGTTTATGTGATATTCGTTGTTTATGTGGGGGTGTAGGCTTTATATGGAGTAGGTGGTAAATATTAATAACATGTGTGTTATGACTTTTATGACTACAGTTAGTTGATAAGAGGGTAAAGAGTTTAAAGGTAGTTCTGAACACCTAAAAACTAATTACAAGCTAGCAAGGCTTTTTATACAAAGCAATCAGATATCTACCGTAGATATGAAGGACAGTTAAATATAGGGTAGAGGTAATAATAGCCCATATTTTGCCAATTAATGTGCAGAGGTTATCACACTCAACGGACGAATTTATTTGCAAGAGACATCAAAAATGTGTTTATTATTTTGAAATAAAATTTAAGATATCAGGCTAAAAGCATGTAATGTTTTCCTTATATAATACTAGCGCGCGGTTTCTGATAGGTATATCAACGACATGTTAAAATCAAACCTATGTTAAGTGATATGATTGACTGTTGCTAATTAAGTCAGCCAAATTCAGCAGAGGACATGGGTTTGACTGGTTATTAGCTATTTTGCTTTTTAAAAACCGGGGGATACTAAGAAATTAACTTATGAAAAATAGATCTTCTTTACCTACATAAAGGAATCATAATCTTTCGAGCCCAATATACAGATTCCTTGCTATGTGAATCAATCTTAGCACACTGTCCGACCGTTAGCGTAAACGTCACTTAGAAGCTATAAAATAAATAAACCGTGCTCTAAAACTATTTCTGAGTAGCAACCCTAGCACATATATCAAAACTCGAGTCGAGCGCAGGGTTGCTCGTGAGCGCTATAAATCAGGGCTGTACGATAACTCACACGAAATCAATTGGTATTTTCGTTTCGTCGCCGAAAAAGTTTTTTTGCTAAGACTGTTTGGAATTACTGTGTAATCTATTAATAGAAGGTGGGATGATAAAGGTGCTTTTATAGATGATTTAGGTGAAAGTATCGTTTTGGCGTTAATCGAAAAGTCCTATGCCCAGCAGGCGATTAGATTGGGCTGTTTAATGTATGCTAAAATATATATTTGTGGAGATTGTATATTGATATTCATTTTGCTGCGTCTACCTCTGATTTTACTAGTATTGTGTGCAAACATGCGCCATATCACCGGTTTTAGTAAATGGTATTACATGAAACGTTACTCAGAATTCAAGTTAATCTACTATCTACTAGTTTGTGAAAACGGCATCAAAATCCAGTTTATGGTTTTTGCGTGATGCTTGTATAAACAGTAAGGCAATCAGACACATGCAAATAATAAAAATAAAAAGCCGGAGTGTTGCGACTCTTAGTCAATTTGAATTTTTAAAATACCTCCAATTTACAGACACTGTATAAGTATATTAAAATTATTAAGAGGACAGATTTGATTTTTGTTTGTTTGTATGTTTGTTTAGTTTGTAAGGATTTAACTCAAAAACTACTCCACCGACTTAAAAGATTATTTTACCATTAGAAAGTTATATTACCACTGAGTAACATAGGCAATATTTTATTGAAAAATAACTTAACCTACTTTTACGTGAGCGAAGCTGCAGGCAAAAGCTTAGTGTTTTTATAAAAACATATACTTTATATTATAAGCAGTAAATTAAAAGCTGTCTTTTCGCTTTGTTATAATCATATAGTATCACATATTTTCCACACAAGCCTTACGAAAATTGGTGCCATTATACTCACATTGGCATCTACATATATACTAATTGATGTTAGTTTGCTTGTCACTTTAGATTCGAATACCATCCAACCACCATACCATTTACTTTAAATTTTTGGACTATGTTTGTAGCGACACCGAAAAGGTATATATAGTAATTCGACCATAGAAGGCTTCTTCTTTCCATAGAAAGATTCTTCTTAAGGCTGGTATATTTCCAGACAACTTAGCTTATGATTATCGTTTCCAACTAATCAGCTAGTTCCATTCAAATCAAGTATTAGGTAAATATTTCCGAAATATTGTTATGAAAAGACTCTTTTTAAATGTAATCAGAAACCAAATTTTATCGATTGTATCCGCACTTTACCTTCATAAAAGAACAAAATGATATACATAGCTTTAATTTTATGTGCGCATTGGCCATACATTTTACTTAATGAATGACTTGAAAACAATAAAAGTTGGCTTTAAAATTTAACGTATATGCATGCGACAGCCCTTTCATAAATCTAGTAGCGTGCTGTCAAGCGGGCCGGTGTAGCTGTAAAGCGCTGGAGCGGACAGTAGGGGTGCTACTCGCACTTTTATGACACACTATAAAGCGCTGAAAGCACTGACACTGGCATATTTCGCGCGCTTTTCGTTAAAGCAGATGAGGAAATAAAATACGTTTAAAAAAAGAACATTCATATTTGCAATGAACGTTCGAAATTTAACCGACTAGTCGACATTACGCGAACTCGATACCATGGCGCGTCGTTCTACGCAGTACATCAATTTTATTGTGCTATGTAAAAAAGAACAGACATTTTTACAAGGTAAAGTTACTCATTTATTGATTTTTATCACTAAAATACGTAATATATAATTGCTAAAATACTTTATTCACTCACATATATCTACGCTCATGCCTTATTGGGACGTCAATACTTTGTTAGGAAGATGGTGTACATTCCTAAATCAATGAAGGTGGAATATTAATTTGCGGGTTCATGGAATGGGTGAGAAAATAAAAATGGATAAATTATATTTAAAATATTATATAATCATACTAATTGTAAAAAATATTCATAAAATGTAACTATTATTTTTCAATCTGAATTACTTTTCTTTCTTAACTATGCTTTTGTTAAGTTTGGCTCCAAAATCATCAATAGGCAAAAATCTATTAAACGTCAAAAATTGATATAAACTAAGCCATGTTCATAAATATTTGTAGATTCGTAATTAATTAAATTCAAGTCACTTGATATACAAGAAAACAAATCTAATATTCTTGTTATATCTAAATCCTTTATTACGATTGCAATACTGACTTTAAGAGGATTTAAAAGAAGGCAAAATTATTAAATAAACTACAATCTTGCAAACTACATTCTATACATAGCGTAATAAGACATAAATTCACTTGACTTACATAAGTTTTCAAAGAATATACATCAATTTTCAATCTAGCTCTTGTGCATTGTGGTGAACTCGAAACTATTCAGTAAGGGGAGTGTAATTCGATTACTGTTCGTCTCATTTCTCTCGAGATGTCGTGATTCGGGCATAATTCCGAATGCAGGCGATTGAATGGGGATCTAAGTGGATTAAGATGTATGGTAACGTCTCCGGTCTTTGTTTATTTCACCGTAATGTATTGAGGTTTTAATATGTTATTGCTTCGTGTGGTTACGCTCTCTGCTCGTACCCCTTTGCTTAAAGATGATGATTGAATGTCGCCTTCTGGTTGATTATATGAGAACTTAAGAGCTCTTACTTATATACTATTTGTATTTGTGTTAGTATATAGTCTCATGCGTGTTATTTGGAGGGGTTGGCAAAGACAACGCATTTTCACTTACTACTTTCCTGGCATATCTCTTTTGCTTAATATGGTCTCATTATATCGATGGTTCAAAGGCTATGTGACTTAAGCGCTATTTTCTACGATAATTACTTATTTTTATTAAAATAAGAAAAATTGCCGATTTCAACTATGTCAAGTCTCTAGAAGTCATTATCGTAAAAGAGGTGCTTGAGTCAAATAGCCGTCGATATGTATATCCTTTTCCCTAGATCTTTATGTCAATACTTTAATTTCGTCAGAATTTTATTTTGTTAGATATTTATATTTACTTGTTTTAGAACCGATGACCGTGAAATGTTAAAGCGAATAGTGTTAAATACGATCTGATTGCTGTGATACAAGCCTTGAGCTTGGTGCAAAAGCCGACGCTAATGATGAACTGACATCCTAACTATCCTAACTTCTTCTTCTTCTTCTTCTTTTCGTGTGGTTAGTGGCCAACCTGTTGTCAAGACTTATCCAAGCTGCCCGTAGGCCTCTGACATGGCTTAACGACTGCTGTCAATTTGGCAACAACCGGGACCGACTTTTTACGTGCCCTCCGAAGCACGGAGACGCTCAGATGAAATACCACTAAGCGGTCACCCATCTATAGACTGGACAACCAACGTTGCTTAACCTCGCTAATCGTTTACCGGTCAGTGATTCAGTTTGTTTGTTTGTTATGCTTTCAAGCTTTAACTACACGACCGATAATTATAAAAATTTCATAAACACTTCGTTAGATGAAGAGAAAAGGATATAGGGTACCAGAAAAATAAAATGACACTTTACCCTAAGAAATGCGTTCATATTACAATAACCAAGAAAAAGAATATAGTTTCATCATCTTATTGCATTAATAATGTTCCTTTAGAGCAGTCTTCATCAGTTAAAGATCTTGGAGTGTTTATTGACAAAAAGTTGAGCTTTGTAGATCACATCGACAGTATTATTTTAAAATCTTAGAGAATGCTGGGTTTCATTAAACGTATCTGCAAACCTTTTAAAAATACTGCTGCAATTATCAGCCTTTACAATGCTCTTGTTCGCAGTGTACTGGATTATGCTACGCCAGTTTGGAATCCCCAATACAGTGTTCATTCCGAAAGGTTGGAGCGTATTCAACATCATTTTAGTCGTTTTCTAGCGTTTAAAGATCGTCACTGTCCATATCGTGCTGACTACAATACAAGACTTAATCATTTCAAAATGAAGTCATTAGAGATAAGGCGCCAAGTCAATGACTTAATAACGCTTCATAAGATAATTCATGGAAGATTAATTACCCCAGAATACCTTAGACAAATAAATCTGACCGTCCCTAGCAGTCTACCCAGACTAGCCCTATAGCAAGAGTTTTTAGTCCATTTCGAAGCAGAACTAATTTAGGCAAACACGCTCCTTTGAACAGACTCATGAGTTCGTATAATAATATTACTTCAAAAAATAGCAATATCGACATTTTTCACATGGCAGACTTGATAAGTTTAGAACTCTCTGTATTCAGGTATTGTGTTCCTAATATTATGTACAGTGTTTTAGGATCATAACGTATTGGATTTTTACAATATTTTTGACAAAATCATTATTTATACTTTCTTATTAGAACTATTGTTATTCCGTTTTAATTTCTTTTTTGATTTATCATGTATGTTTGTTTTTAATCGTAAGTGTTGTATACACCTGTAAAGGCATTTCACCTTGTACCATTCCCTAACTGTTTTAAATTATAATTGTATAGTGAGGTGTCGATGGTGTAACTTTAAATAAATAAATAAATAAATAATAACTTAATTTAACCTAAATACACGCGATCGAGGCTGCGGGCAAAATCTAGGTGTAAATAAATATTGTTCATGCGCGCTCGTCGGTTTAAGGTAATTTAAACCTGGTCTTTGTAACAGTAATTGTAACTTCAATTTAATTTGCCAGGCTACCTACATGTAACCCCAATGAAACAGAATTCGGAATACCTCAAGGTAGTGTGCTTGGTCCGACGCTATTCCTTCTGTATCTAAATGATTTAGCTTCCCTAACAATACAAAAAGGAAAATTATCTGTTATGCAGACGATACTACAATAATATTTCATGACTCAACATGGAGCGAGTGTCTACGGCAATCAGAACTAGGAATGGCGTTAGTAACTGAATGGCTTGATACCTAACCTTTACAACTATATAACCTTTTAACTTTAAACACAAGCAAAACAAAGTTCCTCTGTTTTCATAAAACTAGCGCTTCATCCCCGGTATGCAGTCCTAACTTTAGAATTTGTAAATGTAACCAACAGCAGTCTACTGCCGTCACCTGCTGTGACTGTAGTGAAATTAAAAGATCAAAATCCATAAAATATCTCGGTGTAATCATCGACGAGAAGCTAAATTTTAATGAGCATATAGCTGCTCTCTCGACGAGGTGCAGAAAACTCATCTACGTGATGAAAGAGCTGAGAGATGTCGCCAGTATTGAGCTTCTTAAAACTGTGTACATCTCACTCTGCCAGTCCATCTTGACATACTGCCTAAGCGTTTGGGGAGGCTCAGCCACGTCTCATCTGATACCATTGGAGAGAGCGCAGAGGTCGATACTTAAAGTCATGCTTAAAAAACCATTAATTTTCCCAACAGTTGACCTCTACAAAGCCGCTGACTTGTTAAGCATACGACAGTTATACGTTCAAAATGCGGTCATCCAGATGCATAAGTCGGTCCTAAATTCCTCTGATTATCAGGATACGTTAAGTGCAAGAGTTTTCAAGATTCCCATCATAAAATGTAAGACTACGTTTGCTAAAAGGTTTAAAAAGTTCTTGTATCCCTACTTATATAATAAAATAGTAAAACATTGCGATCTTAAGCACAGCACTATGCGGGAAGTCCATGTTAAAGTTAAAATTTTTATAGCCAACCTAAAATACCACGACACGGAACAACTCTTTAAATCCATTATCTAAATGTACCTACCTAGACGTTTTTCAGTTCTTTATAAAATTTATCCACTCATTTATACATACATACCATACCCCACACACTATCATACATACTCACCATAACTAATTCAAACATCCACTCACTCACACCACTCTCACATCTATTTATTCATGCATATTAGTTATTTGTAATAGTTAAGTTCTAGGTATATGAAAATCCGTAATAGTTTGATGGCCAGGACACAGGCTGTGCCTAGTGTGGCTGTCACAGTAAATGTTAATATATGTGTAACTTAACTGAAATAAACATTATTATTATTATTCTCTTTATTTCTATTTTTTTCTAATTATTACATTTTTAAATATAAATATAAAAACTATACATATTTAAAAATATAAAAACTGAAATGACCCACCGACATCGGGAACAAGGTCCAAGCTGCCGGTGGTTAGGGCCCCAAAGAGAGGAATCTCCTCACAATACGCGCCGTGTCGAGTAGTACTGCCTTTTGGATCAAGGACTTGATCCAGCCATCTAACGCGAGCCTCTGCAAGTGGTGGTCGAGGCTCTAAGGTATTAAACCATTGACTGTAATGACTATCGGCACAATGATCGCCGAGTCCACACGCCACATGTCGACAATCTCGTGAGCTAGGTTCAAGTATTTCAACTCTTTTTCTTTTTCAGCTTTCACAAGATTCCCGTCATGTGGAATGGTGACATCGATGATCATTGCTCGGCGTTCCAATCGGTCTATCAGCACAATATCTGGCTTGTTCGCCACAATTGTCCTATCAGTGATGATAGACCGATCCCAGTACAAAGTAGCACGACCATTTTCGAGAACTGGATCGGGCACATACCTGTAATATGGCACTTCAGATTCCACAAGGTCATACTTCAAGGCAAGTTGCTGATGGACAATCCTGGCTACTTTGTTGTGTCTCTGCAAATACTCTCCATTGGCAAGACGAGAACAACCGGAGATAATATGTCTGAGAGATTCTCCGGGCTGGTGACATGCCCGACATATGTCAACCGTCCCATCCTTCAAGATATATCTCCGGTAGTTGTTCGTCATAACAACTTCGTCCATAATTGCACAGACAAAACCTTCGGTCTCAGCGAAGAGATCGCCAAATCGTTGCCAGGACACCGATGACTGAAAATCTATGTCGGGCCCATTCAGGGCCCGGAAAAAGCGTCCATGCAGCTCTTTTCCTTTCCATACATCCCTGCGCTCGTCAGTTCCAAGTATAACAGGTTTGCGCCAGTTCTCTTTAGCCAGAGCAAGCGGGGTAAAGCCCGTATCCACTGCTACTACATCGCGATGCACGCCCACATCGGTTCGAAAAAAATATTCTCTGAGATTGCACACCTCACGGTTGTGGAGGGTCTTGGCATTTAAAAAACCGCGACCCCCACACTTCCGCGGGATGTACAATCTCATCACCGAGGAGCGCGGGTGGTGCATTCGGTATGCAGTCAACAGTGTACGGACCTTTCTATCCAGGGCATCTAATTCCGTTTGTGTCCATCTGAGTATGCCAAAGGAGTACATAAGGATCGGCATGGCCCAACCGTTACAGGCGCGCACCCTGTTGACGCCTGACAAAAGACTTTTCAGTATTTTTTTCAAGCGGCTAAAGAAGCGCTCCTGCAACGCCCGTTTCATACCGTCCTCAGTGATACTTAATGCCTGTGACATACCCAGATATTTATAGGTTTCATTTGCAGAGAGAGATCTAAGTCTAGTGAAATCTGAAAGTTCAATGCCATCAGATTCCAAAACCCTGCCTCGCTTTACATACATAACTGCACATTTGTCAACACCAAACTCCATCCTGATGGAGTTACTGAAGTTTTCAGTTACCTTAAGTAACGCTGTCAGTTGGGGTCTGGTGGAGGCAAATAGTTTTAAGTCATCCATGTAAAGAAGGTGAGATATAACTTGACCATCTCTCCGCAATCGATAGCCTAGCCCTGAACTCTCAAGTAAAGTACTAAGAGGGTTCAGTGCTAGACAGAACCATAAGGGACTCAAACTGTCGCCCTGGAATATACCTCGCTTGATCTTGAGAGATACACCGCTTTCCCCGATCTGGCGACATCCTGGGTAGCGTAAAACCGTTCTCCACTGCCTCATACATGACTTCAAGAAAGTGCAAAGAGTTGCATCAACTTTATACAACTCCAGCACCCTCAAGAGCCATGTATGTGGTACAGAGTCATAGGCCTTCTTATAATCTATCCAGCATGTTGCAAGATATTTCCTAAGGCGGTGTACTTGTTGACTGATGGTCATGTCAATCAGGAGTAGCTCTTTAGTACCACGGGCCCCACTTCTACATCCATTTTGAGATACAGACATGATGTTGTTTGCTGTAATATGTAATGAAAGTTTAGATCTCAAAATGGATGTAAGAAGTTTATAGACCGTCGGTAGGCATGTTATCGGTCTATAATTTTTTGGGTCCGTGACACTACCTGATTTGTAGAGCAGATGGGTGGTGCCAGTGGTCAAAAAGTCAGGCAGCGATCCTGATTCCAAAGATGACTGGAATAGGGACGCCAAGCCTGCATGTGCACTGCGGAACCATTTCAACCAAAAGTTGTGCAGTCCGTCCGGTCCCGCTGCTTTCCAATTTGGTAACGAACGAACCGCACAAGAAACATCTTCTGGTTGTATGTTAATTGGCTCCATTTGTGGTATAGTGTCACATGTCCGCCAAACATCCCCAAACCAATCCCCCTCTTCGTGATCGACGGGTGTCGACCAGATACTACGCCAAAAAGCAGTCGTGGCTTCTGTATCTGGTAGACAACCATCCCCACTAGAATTAGGTTGCTCCCACCTTCTGTACACCCACCTTTCATCTCTCTGGAATTCACGATTTTGGAAATATCGGTCAGCTCTTTTTTTGTAGCGTCTCACTCGGCTTGCCCACGCACAAATTCTCTGTTTCAGGAAGTCGATGCGTTCTGTAACCCGGGTGACATAATCTTGGGGACATACGTCAGTCCCTGCGAACGCCCGAGTCACATAACGCATCACTCTCGGTCGTGTATGACCCTCCCTGAAACAGATAAGCTTGCCGATGAGTGCCCTGGACTCAGCGATACGACGCTCAATCCTGCACTGCCACGCCGGCATAGTATTTCTGTGTCGAGCAGCTGGCTTTATGTCTGGATTTTTAATACCAGCTACTCGACATGCCGCAGCAGCCGCACAGTATAAGATTGAGTGTATATCTCTAAGACTTTCACTGTCCACTAAATAAGCAGGCAGTAATGAGTCCAAGGCACACACCAGCGCTAAATTCTTTTTGTGCATAGGCAACCTTGGTAGACGTGGTCTATTTTCTGAATAGACGGCCCGATATTCCCGCAATGTGCATTCCAAAGTACTACTTAATTGTTCATTGTACTGGGTACTTACGTGTGTAGCCCTGCTATCCACCTCTTCACTAATATTATTATCATTTGGCCTCGATGCCTCATGAAGTCTTTGAGGCATTATCTGGATAGAAGAAGTGACAGGAGGGCTACATCGTACGTCGGAGCGTAGCCTCTCAAGTGCGGCATCGTCCAGCAACCTACAACGCTGGATGGCACGCACTTGGTCCGACAGTCTTTGAGCCGAGACGTTGACGGCCGGTTCCAAGTCCTGAAACAGAGGCAGTATTCGATCACGGTACGCACTGAGGTTGATTCCCCCCTCTGTTGCCACAAAATATGCCCGCATGACATTTTCATTCATAGATTTAGTCCACTTCATGCGGCGCACATTACCACCGACAGCGGAGACCCTGTTCGAGGCCGGTAGGTCTCGGGGTCCCAAGCAGGACGGTGGCCGGCGTCTCCCCCGCCGACTTATAGGTGGTGGCGACGTCGGCGGGGAAAAATACTCGTCGCTCGAAGGGCTCGACACCTCATTGCACGTCGGAGTCGCAGGTGCAGGTGCCGACGGCTGCGAGGTGGAGCTGAGCGATGGGTCCGGTGATGGATCCTAATATTTATATAAAATATGCATTAGAAATACATTAAATTAATGTAAAAACACTAAATGCACACAACCATGCCTTTGACACACGCAGTCGTAGGTACTATTCTTCATAACTATGGTTACATAATAATTTGTTTGACAAGGATAGATAATTTTTTTTTTTTTTTATTTTGCTCGTCAAAATGACCACACTCCGCCTGATGGTAAGCAGTCGTGTGGTCTAAGAACAGTGGCCTCCACATCGTCCTCATAGCAGCCGAGGCGATGTTGAGGTCTCTACTTTGACGGCCTGAGAAGGTGCTTTTTCACGCCCCGCTTAAAGGACCCAGGATTGAAGGAAGAAGGAAACACGTGCCTTGGCAGAGAATTCCATGCCTTGATCGTTCGGCAGAGGTATGAGGACCCAAACTTGTTGGTACGCACTCTAGTCGACTCCACCGTGTAAGGATGGCATCTGAGCCCAGCACGCGTTGTTCTGGATAGGAAAGGGGAGGGCGGGATAAGGTGGAATAACTCTTCAGAGCACTCCCCGTGGTATATTCTGTAGAAACATGCCAAAGAGGCAATATCCCTACGGAGTTGCAGAGGTTCCAGTGAACTCGTGACCTCTGGATCTCCGATGATACGGACAGCCCGCCGCTGTAACCTGTCAAGAGCGTCTAGCAAGTACTGCGCGGAGCCATCCCAAAGATGAGAACAGTACTCCACGCAAGGGCGCACTTGTGCCTTATACAATAGGCACAGCTGCCCAGGCGCGAAGAACCGCCTCACCCTGTTCAGAACTCCGAGTTTTCGCGAAGCTTGCCTAATGACGCTCTCGATGTAGGTTTTGGGATTAAGGGAGCGGCAAAGATCCATACCTAAGATGGAGAGGCTGCCACGTATCACCAGTGGAGTGTTCTTCAGAGAAGGGAGGGAAAGGAACGGAGACTTTTTTGTTGAGAACGCGCATGCCTGGGTCTTCTTGGCGTTGAACTGGACCAAGTTCTTGGCACCCCATTCAGAGATGCGGTTCAAGGTCTGGTCAAGTTCAACGACAAGATCCTGCCTTTTCCCCACAACCTCAGCCTGTTTGGCTCCAGGACGTCCGAGATATCGCCCATGCACGGTACTGTCGTCTGCATAACAATGTATGTTGCCGAGATTCAACATATCATTGATATGCAGAAGAAAGAGCGTAGGGGATAAGACGGACCCCTGAGGCACTCCTGCATTGACCTGCATAAATTTGGAAGCGCGACCGTCGCAAAGGACCCGAATACGACGCTTCTGCAGGAAATTTGCAATCCAGGTGCACAGTTGAGGGGGCAAGCCATAGGCCGGAAGCTTGGAAAGAAGAGACCGGTGCCAGACTCTATCGAAAGCTTTGGCTATGTCTAGGCTGACAGCCAAAGACTCGCCGTGCTTGTCCATAGCCTCACCCCAGAGGTGCGTGACGAACGCTAAAAGATCACCCGTTGATCGTTTAGCCCGAAAGCCGTATTGGCGATCATTGATCAACGAGTGATCCTCCAGGTAGCGGACAATTTGGGTGTTAATAATCCGCTCGAACACCTTGGAGAGCACTGAGGTGATAGCTATGGGTCGATAGTTGCCTGGCTCGGAACGGTCCCCCTTTTTGGGAATCGGTTGAACGTTCGCCTCCTTCCAAGCCTCAGGCACAATGCCTGCGGCGTAAGACGTCCGGTATAGGCGCGTAAGTGTGGGAGACAACTCCGCTGCACATTTTTTGAGGACCACAGCTGGGATGCCGTCAGGTCCACTGGCTTTCCGAACATCGAGAGACTGCAGTATCGCACGAACGTCACGTTGCCTGATACGTATATCAGGCATGGTGTAGCTGCAGTTGGCAATGTTAGGCGGCTGCGAACCGCAGTCATCGATTCGGGAGTTGGCCGCAAAGAGATTTGCAAGCAGATCTGCTTTCTCTTTCGGCCAATGAGCCAGTGATCCATTCGGATATCTCAGAGGGGGCAGCGAGGTCTGGCAGAAGTTGGACTGCACGGCTTTGGCCAGGCGCCAATAGCTACGACTGCCCGTAGGATGGGCCATGAGCTCCTGGCCGAACCGTGCGACGCGCTGGGCATCCGCTCTTAAGTATGCCCTCTTGCAGACCTTTGTGGCTTGGTTGAACGCTGCCTTCAGGTGATCCACGTTAAAGTCGTGGAGAGTGCGAGCCCTGGTCCAAGCGCGGTACGCTGTCTGTTTGCGTTCAACAGCATCAGCGCATTCACGACCGAACCAGGGCCTTTTCCTGCCACCGCTCGTGACATCACTGTATGGAATATAATATTCCATACCCAGGATGATTTCACCAGCGACAGCAGTAGCGCTCTCTGAAGGATCCCTGTTCTCAAAGCAGCGTTGAGCCCAAGGGATGGATGCGAAGTACTCCCGCATTCCATCCCAGTCTGCTGACGAGTAGTGCCACAGTCGTCGTCTTGCCTCCTCGGGTCGTGGGGGCGTAACAACAACAGCTGTGGCACAAACCAGACAGTGGTCTGAGGTGCCCAGAGGAGCACTAATCGACACACTGTACCGGTTCGGGTTACTTGTCAGCAGCAGATCGAGCAGAGAGGGCGCCTGACCTGCAATGTCCGGTATCCGGGTGGGCTGGAGTACCAGTTGAGACAGGTCATGCGTGAGAGCGAACGCATGGGCAATTCGTCCCGTGTGGTCTGTTTTGGGAGAACCCAACCAGGTCTCATGGTGGGCATTGAAATCTCCCAAGAACACCAACTCAGCATTCGGAAACTGCTCCTGCGCGTCGTCTGCCGCCTGACTCAGGTAATCAAAGAGTCGAGTTGTCTCAGCGTCTCCTGAATGGGATCGGTAGAGGCACATGTAGATTTGGCTGAAAGAGCCGTGATCTACGTGTACCCAAAGGACAGAGAAGGAAGGGTCCTCTAGGCAGTGTAGACGGCGACAACAACTATCCGCCCTAACAAACAAGCATACCCCGGCTTTCGCGAGGAAACACTCCTCTAGCACGTAGCCGGGATATTGCAGGTAGGTCGTGTCTGCAGGACGGCGTATTTGTGTCTCCGTTAGAAAAAGCATTGCCGGCCGAGCCGTCTCCAGGTGGTGATGGACAGCATTAAGGTTAGCGTGGAGTCCTCTGATGTTAATGAACTCCACGACACCGGAAGAGGAAGCAGCGGTGGGGTTACGGCGATTGGCTGCTGTTAAACGACAATGCTTTGTTCGTACTGCCATAGAGTGAATGGAAGGGAAAGCGTGAAAAAAAAAAGAGGCGGCTATTCTCGCAACAAAGTGGGGCAAGGCGCAGAGCAAGTTTCGTCATATTACTGTGTGGTATGGCGATAGCCGATCCGACGGACGGAAGGACCCCCGTACCCTCCCGAAAGTGGTCGCCGGGACCCACCCTCCGGTCACCATCCGGCACGACGAGCCACCTCGAGATTATGCGCGGCATGATGAGGCAGCCAACCAAGTTGGTTAGACTCGGTTGGGCCTCTGGACTATACCGCGGGCGGCCAGCAGAGCACCGTTTCTACGGCTCTCCCTGGCCGCCGGGTCGACTCGCGCCACCCACACAATGACTCTACGGATACTCTGCAGGTCCCTCGTAAGCTGCGAGAATCGTCACCTCATGCTTAGGCCTCTGGCACTCTCATTCACCGAACGAAACACAGCAGTGAGACACTGCTATTTCACGTCGATTTTCTGTGAGAGGGTAGTACTTCCCCGGTCGAGCCGGCCCATTTATGCTGTAACCAGCTTGGCTCTACTACTCTTAAATTTTTTTTTTTTTTTTATTTCGATTTGATTTGATTGCTGTATTATTTGTTTGATTATGCATTTTTCTTTTTGACGTTTATTGTCATCTTGATGTGTTTTCTTATTTTATTTCTTTATGGATATGGGTATGTTTTTTATTGATACTATTATATAGGTAGATAATGTAAATTTGGAGCTTTATTTATTAGATATTATAGATTATGTATAATCGTAATATAATAGGAAAATAAATAAATTAATTTTTGTACACGAAATGACATGTAACTTGTCGGATGTTGCCAGATTATTATTATATATTATTATTATTATTATATGTTATATATTATACTAAGAAACATATATTTACATGGAGAGTCCATCTCTGAAGGGAAAGGTAGAGGTGCACTACACCAGTATTTAGCGCGCTGTAAGGATAAATAAAGATCTACCCGATAGGCATATTGTTAGGTTCTGGTATTGAAAACTTCCGAACAAAAACCCAATAGCACTTCAAACCAGGCGAAAAACAAATTTTTGATTTTAATTATTGCTAGCATTTGGGTTAACAAACTGTTAAAACAAGACTGGTATTGTTGTTATTCCCTCAAGGTAAGCTAGAATGCTTATATTAGGAGTGGACGTCGGTAGTGCAATCAGTGGGATTAGAATTCGTGACCTCTCGAACGCAAGTCCAATGCCTTATCCATTGGGCTACCGTCGCTATTACCGTGCCAATGGGGAGTGGTATCATAAAAAACTTATTCCTCTCCTCCCCCCTTTTTTCCTCTATATCCATTTGGAGTTCACATTAAAAAGTGCTTTTTTTGCGTTTAATTTGTATTCTCGTACGTTCTCACACTGAGAAGAGGCTCGTGCTCAACAGTAGGACAGTTTAATACAGGGCTGGTATTATTATTATATTATATTATATAATTCGTTACCATAAGTTATTACAATAGCTTTAGCCCTGCTAGTAGTAGTAGTAAAGTACATCATGAGTCATGACGTACTTTAGACTAGCAGGGGGCTAAACATGACACAAGCGCTTATGTGTCGCGTATCGAATTCGCTCGCCGTCAAATTAGGCCACTACCTTTTGTGTATTTTTGTACATACATTAGACGCCCATTGTGCTCCGTTTAATAAGGCAAGTGCGCTTTCCACTCGCCTTATACGGAGCCGTCGCACAAACGAGGTTAATTCACACGATCTCAGCTTGAATGGACGTTAGAAATACTGGACACGGTATTTATCTATCGATGTAGGAAAATGTATAGATGCTTTGAGTTTTTTACTGCGCAGGTAGGCGAAGATTTAAGTGGGGCACTTGCTAATGCATAGAAATTTACTTGTTGATACTGCAATACTGGACAAAATAATCCTGGATAAAAATATATGTTTTACATTTTGTAGTTTCGCGTACTTTACACTTATTGAAACTAACTCAACGCTCTCCTGGTTGACAACCCTGAGTGTGATATTTTTGCTGACAGGTGGAATGAAGTTATGAGAGGCCTGGTGTTCTGCGAGAAAAAGTATGCGAGAGAATCCACGGTGCCGTATTAGTTATTAATTGTTTATATAAAATATTATTATTATCAATGTTTTTGTATTTAATCTATGTAATTATCGTTATCAGTTTGTAATCTATGTTAATTATTGTAATTGGTTTCTTTAACCGTTGTAATTAACAATAAATAAATAAAATAAAATAAAATTCCCCTGCGGCACGCGATTTTACATACTTACCTAATACAAAAGTTATAGTTTACACAAAACAATTTTTTAAAGTAATTGAGAGGTAGAAAGTAACTTGTAGATTAGATTTATATTTGCAAAACTATACACAAAAAAAAAACATCATGGTTAACTGCCTTGTTGATTGTGGTACTTAGGTTAGTTTTCTATTAGGAAAACAATACAATATTTGACTTTCACTTCTGACCGAGTAGGATTGCTTTTTATATATTTTAAAGACAAATTAATAAGACATTTTATTCAAGCGCTGTCTTTATCCGCTCAATTAGTATACCTTGTGTCACGTCGAATTTTCAAACATTGTTAACAGTTCTCTATTAAGTAATTCTTAGTAGCAGCAAAAGAGTTTGGAACTATGATATAAGATGATGGCAAAAAGTCATCCTGCCTTTGTCTATAATCTCCTCCTCAAACCTGGCGAAGTGTAAGTGTATTATAGCTCTTTTTACCTTTTCGGGGAAACGTGAGACTGTCTCTGTGTCCCAACTAATATTATAAATGCGAATGTGAGTTTGTTTGTTACGCTTTCACGCGATTTTCGGAACACGTTGAAACGCTCGGAACACGTCAGTACAAAAAAGGATATAGGATACCTTTCATCTAGAAAAAAGTACTGTCGCAAGGGATTGAAAATTGACATAACCTACATTTACGCGAGCGAAGCCGCGGCGAAAATCTAGTAATTTATAAAGCAGCAATAATATTACCAACTCCATTAGTTCCTAATACTCCATGTCCAAACTCAACATGTTAGTATAACTGACTTGACCAATCGTGTTTGTTTTTTGTTTGTCTAAATGACGATACTGTTTGTGACTTCCGCTCCAGTCTCCAGTGTTCGTACTTGACTGACTGTAGGCGAGTAAGTGTAAACAAAGCATGGGTAATTATTTAAGTGTACGGTATGAGAAAGTAATTACAAATTTCTAATAGATATTTCTATTTATCGACGAATTATATAGAAAGTGTCTCTTATACATATGTATACAAAGGATTGGAAATAGTTTTAACAAATGTAAAATATGAGAGTATGATTGAATTGCTAGCCTGTTTCTTTAATTTGATTTTATCTTACAGACGACGGCATCTAGATGCAATGCTTTTGTTATTTTGTCTTGATATGATTAAGCTGGCATGTCATTCCCCTTTAAACGAATTGGTGCAACGCAAAGCTGTTATTATCAGAGTTAGTTGCAGGGATTGGCGTATATGAAATTGGGTAATTTATTTAATTTTTATCCATGAAATAGTCTCAAGCTAATTATTTTAGTGCTAATTATTAACAGCCATTAAACTACGCATATAAAGCAAGCCTATATTGAACACATATTTATGGGGTAGGTGATCACATAACCCACTCTCAAATATCCAAACTAATAGTTTTCTTGCGGTAAGATAAGTTTCTTGGCGATTCAGTAGGCTCTCAGGTTCAATGCTCGATACAGGAAAAGTGTTATTGGATTTTTTGTCTTGACTTTCTCAATAGTAGCACGAAGTCTGACACCGTAGTCTGAACAGTAGACGGCAATAGGCTCGCCTCCTCATTAGCAGGATCTAAAACCATACCTGGCGGATCGTGGATGTAATACCTCTTTTAATCTCTTCAGAAATATACGGTAGGAGTCTATGGTATATTGCAGCGCACCAGTAAAGTGAAATAATTCTATATCCAAATTACAACTTAATGTTATATGCGTATATAAGTGGATTTTGTACATTATTAGCGTTCTTGGAGCCTGTTCCACCACCTCCAAATAGCATTTATATTTAATAATAGTGCGACAGCATGTGGCGCAGTGGTAATAAATGCGACTGCTGCGCATGAGGTCTCGGGTTCGAATCCCGGGTCGGGCCAACAAAAAGTTATTGGGTTTTTCTGTTAAGAAATCTCAATAGCAGCCCGGAGTTAGGCAGTTGGCGGTGTAAGGCACCCCTGTGCCTCGGAAAGCACGTAAAGCCGTAGGTTCTGCGGCTCTCCTATCTCTCTCCGGTCGTGTCGGATTACCGTCCCATCGGATTATGAGAGTTAGGGAACAGAGAGTGCACTTTTGTTTGCGCACACACTTGTGCATTATAATATCTCCTGCGTAGTTGGCAAGTCTCCGTTAAGGCTGGCCGCTATGGCCAAAATTCGGTCTGGAGAACATTATTATTATTATTTGATAGTTGTGAAACTAGCCATTAGAATTATATAACTGACAGAGAACAGACATAGACAGGACACCTGCAACTAAATTCAGCTTTTTGAACTAATGGCTACCAATACATCTTTTACATTTTAATTCACAATGTTAATTTAAGACAATATTTAGACGGCCTTCATACATTTCAAATATCGAATCTAAAAACAATAAAGGCTCCACATTTCCATTCACATGAAATCGCAACTTAAAACCTTTCTTCTTCACAATACAAAAATCCTACCGTTTAAACTAAGCCCCTACGCGACAGATGTTCAAGTACTCTTTACTGAAGCACCCTCACGCGGTCGACTCGACAATGCGTGCTGATTATACCGTGCGTGTGAATGCGCCTTTACCATTCTAAAGAGGTTTTAACTTTTTTTCGCTACTGTTAGGAGGTATTGACAGCGGGTTCTGTGAAAATGCGGTTTAATTTCCAGATGCTTTTTTTTGGTTCTGGAAAAGTTATATATTTTTGTTGGCATGGCATGGCGGTGATGACAGATGGGTCATGAGCAATACAAGCTTGGCTCTGGACTTTAAGGCACAAGAGAAACAACACAGATGTGGTTTTAATCAGTACAAGTCTGACGTGAACTTTCGCTTCGCCGAAAGTGGGGAGAATAATTTGATGATTTGCAGTTGCAGAAATCTCGATGTTGATTCCACGGTATACATCCCTGTTGCTTGAATTATTATTCATCATTGCTTTCACGGTGAAAAAAAACTTCGTAAAGAACTTGCATACCGGAGAGATTTTTATAATATTGTCAAATTTGTCAATAATGTATGTGAATTGTAGTAAAAGCGTAATATATGTGCATGTGTATATAACAATTAGTATAAGCAATAATTTACAATTTAAGAATTATTTATAATGTTAATGTGTTTTTGATTTTGATTTTAATTAAGATTTGCATGTCACAGTTTGACAAAATGTATATACCTCCAATTATATAATTCCAAATTATGTGCCTACATTTTATGCAAATAAAACTATTCTATTCTATTCTTTAGATATGTGAGGTCTGTCAACATGCACTGGGCTGGCGAGTGGAACTATTACCTATTTTAATATTGAGAAAAGAAAAGAAGACACATAACTGCTGTTATTCCGATTGCGTGTACTTAGATCTTATGTATACTGGTAGATACTTGCCAGTAGATAAAGCAGCTGTTTTCCTTTACAGTAAAAAGCCAACATTTTTCCAATCGATTCACTCGAAAGTAGTTCATAATATAATATATTTTAAAATTCTTAACGCTTTTCTTAACTATATAAAGCATAAAAAATAACAGTAGTCAGAAGCTTTAAAAATGGTAGAAGTGTTAAATTTAGCTTCAAAAGGTAATAAACAAAAGTAGTGGCGGGCGTTTGGCTCCATTTTCTACTCTTAAAGCCTCACGTTCGTCTCGCAAACAAGTATTTAAACTCAACAAATAAGCTTTAAACTCTATTTAAAACAATACGGCATTCCTACAATTACGTTAATCGCCACATTAACAGGCGATTACGTGACATAAACGTTACCATTAGAGTCCGGTTGTCACAGTAACGACCCTTCGTAAAATTAAGGATACTGTCACATTAGGCGACAGTGGCTAATTGTTTGCATTTTATTTGTTTATGTAGTTTACGTTTACGAAGAAATGGACGAATGTGGACATTTCACTATAAATACTTATGCAATGCGTTATGCCATTTCGTAAAACAAGAGACTTATCCCTTGTGGAGCATGTGGTAAGCCACATGTTCCAATAAACAATGAGCCGATACTTGCTAACAGATTGCGGTTTAGTAAAGCTCAATATTTATTTTTTTAAAAGACAACTCCCGCGATATGTAAATTCTGTTTCGCTGGGGACTTTACAAACATTCAAATAACGGTCACAAAGAACACCCAGACTCGGAACAACCATTTGTGAATTATACAATTTTTTGTTCCGTGTGGTATTCGAAATCACACGAAAAAGAAAACACTCGATGCAGTGGCACGTCATCCGTGCAGTGAAAGTAGTAGTACGCCACAAATTAATTGCCCAACGATAATGAATCCTTACAGTCTCATTGTCACGGTTTAACCCTCCGTACTTAACACTTATGCACTGCGTACCACTTTTGTATCGCGTATTACGTTATACGAGATATTATATGCTTGTTATGAAACCTTTTAGCACGTTTTACATATATTTGAATAACATAGTTTTGTGGTAACGGCTATGTTGTAGGTTTCAAATAAACATTGTTAGTTACACGTTATAACACATATTTCTGATGTTCCACAGAATACCAGAAGGATGTGTTATGTCTGAAATTGGAATGTTATGTAAATATTTTCGAGTGGAAGTGCCAACTGCTGTTAGTTATTTGGGACGGCGTATATGAGCAGCCTCTCCCGAGGAAGTAAATCCTTGTAAAGACAACCGGTACTCAAAAACAGGGTAGTATGAGATCATCATCACTGCAACTACTTACCAGAGGTTACTTACTTTAATTTATTCACGGGGTTCTAAAGCAATGTTTTTTTTTATTTTGTCTGGATGGCGGCTATTGAAGGTTTATTTACGCTTTTAGGTTTCGTCGTTTCGTCCTATTTATACGAATTAGGGTTCAGAACCGGGCAATCCTGGTCTCGAAAGTACCTGGAATTCCCGGTTCTTTTGTCAGTAAAATGGAACCGGGTAATTAAATTTGGTGCCCGGTACTTTCGGTACTTTCGGGTATTTTATTTTAATTGCAATATTCGTACTACTATTTACTCCAACCTTAATTTTTAAATTCTTGCTGCTTACTTTTCCAATGTCCAAAACTAACGTGAATGATTCGGAAATAAAAACAAACAAATACCTATCGCGATGATATGTATTGTTAACCTATTTGTATATGATGATATTGTTAACCTAAATATATTTCTATTTATCATTTAATAAAATTCTGACTAAACGAGGTGAAATATTTTTATAAGATATGTATTTTAATATATTTTCACTAATTTAGTAAATTTTTTGCACCTTTCGCAAAATGAGAATGCATTTTGTTTTGTTATAGGTTATGAATTTTGAAGAAAATCATAAGAAGGCTAGAGATAAGGCGTCTGTATGGCATTACTTTCTTCGAGCTGAAGATAGGACGGCGTTCCACGACCTCTCACTATGGACTATAGATTGAGCCACGGCCGGGAGCGAGAGGGCAACCAATCCGACTGCCGCGACCAACTCACGTCACTGCGAAGCCCAGGCGGGGCAAACCGCCAACGTGTGCAGCGCCGTGTCTGCAATAACATCACGGCAATCGCCGCTGTGGTGACAACCGGGCGTCTCTTGCCGGCCTATGTGACACAGGAACTGGCCAAAACAATCATGGCCATTCATTACCTGTGTCAACCGGAAGGTGAGGGCGCCATGCCGCCTCTGCAGTCGGTCCTCAAAAACGGGACTTACCGCCACGATCGTACCGTGCCGATTGATAGCAGATACTTTAACTTACGCAATTATTTAACAAAAAGATGATTTTTGACTGATTTTATTATTACTACTTAATAAATACATATAAGAGATTATATAAGAGAATAGAAGAAAAATATGTAAGAGAAAACTGAGGTGAATATGTTTTGTTTGCTTTGTTTAGAAGTTCCAATAAAGAACATTTGAATATTAAATTGTGGTTTACTTTTGAAGCATAACATTTGTCTTATATTACAAAAACAACAAAGAACCGAAAATCCCAAAAGAACCGAGAAGTACCGGTTCCTATAAGAAAATACCGAAATTCCCGGTTCTCAAAAACAGAACCGATTCTGGAAACCCTTATACGAATGATGTCAATGGGACCTTATTAAGTACTTAGTCCATGTGGTGTGTTTTTTCAGTCCTATCTTTAAAAGCCTCTTTAAACCATAACGTATAACCGGTTGGTACGATAGTTTAAACGGTCACATGCCACTGTTGAAGCACCGAATGTTGCTCGTTTCACCCCCGCCGTTGTTTCAGGGTTCATAAAGGCATTTTCTTGTAAAAAGTAAGCTTTTCTTCTTTATTGCCTGCAACTAATGTACGGAAGAGTATTCGGCGTTCAAAATCTATAGCCTCCATCCAATGCACTCCCTTATTTATTCCTGCCAGAGGTTGTACCCGTCAGAATAAATCCAATAGAGGTAGGTTTAGTGGTAATAAACACATGCTTCCAACAATAAAAATAAATTAGCTGCCGTAAGTGCCTGCACTAATGAAATGCGGGCGGTGAAAAACTGTGAACTTTTTGGCAAGGGAGAGAGCGGGCCATTTTGTAGCTATATCTTGTACATGCATTCTTCTTACACGTGTTGAAGGAATTTTTGACCACGTTTTTCGCAAATAACGTATTCTTATTCTTTTCGATGTACCTGTAAATTAAAAGGCTCTATTAATTTAAAGGCCTTGGAGCTTGTGTTGATTTTTGGACTTTGACATCAAGAATAAATAATAAAGATTTAAAGTGTACGGACAAGATCTGCTGATTTAACAGAAAATCTGTCCTGTCACATATATAAACTATCGCCTGTATATCCAAAGGCGTTGACAGAGATGTATAGCAAATCCAAATGTTAGAGGCCAAGCAAACCGCCATCTACGAACTTCGAAAATGAAAATGTAATAATAATTTACTTGACTCGATAAGCAAACCTGAGACAGTAACCGACGCGTATATATATGTACATGCATTAGGCAATTATTTCTTACATTTGTCAAACATAGCCTATGTACATATATCGAAGTTATCTTTCTATTACCTTCTATATATAAATAGGCATAAAACTGTTCAGTACATTTTTCTCTCTAATTTGTGAGCCGTTTTTTTCTGTTTTATTTCGTTGCTATTAACGATTCAATTTGTCTCCATAAAACCAAAGAATCAGTTAAGTAAATTAAACAAAAAGTAACCTCATATACACAGGTCGTTTTCAAATTTTCAAAACTATTATTGTCAAAAATCGAATACAAGGCAAACACTAGTTCAAATAATTTTAGGAGCAGTTTAGTAGTTTTAGTAGTTGTCTGCCTCCGTGGCACAGCGGTAGTGAATGCAACTGCTGTGTATGGGGTCTCGGGTTCGAATCCCAGGTCAGGCCTACAAACAGTTATTGGGTTTTCTGACAAGAATTCTTAATAGCAGCCCGGAGTTAGAAAGTTGGCGGTGTTAGACACCCCCGTGCCCCGGAAAGCACGTAAAGCCGTTGGTCCTGCGCCTAATCTCTCTCCGGTCGTGTCGGATTACCGTTCCATCGGATCATGTGAGTTAGGGAACAGAAAGAGCATTTGTGTTTGCGCACACGCTTGTGCACTATAATATCTCCCGCGCAGATGGCTAGTCTCCGTGAAGATTGGCCGCCGTGGACGAAATTTGGTCTGAAGGACATTATTATTATTTTCTAACCAGAGCTAAGTATTTCTAAAAGACACACAATAGACATTCGTGATGTGCTTTCATTGACAAACATTTTTATCATTCAAATCATCAAGTAAATCGAAATATTCGAAACATATCGCATATCACAGCGCTAAGTCACATGTTAATTTCCAATACTTTTAACACTTTTTTTGTAAGTAAAGAGAAAGTTAAAAGAAATATTCGATTCAATGTCCAAGTTAAAGTATTCGTTAGCATCAACGTATGTATAATGTGACCATGAATCAATGGTTCGATTGGATACCAAATTAGGATTATCCGATACCCAATGTTTGGTGTCGCGGTTGATGTATGAAGTCAGGATAGAGGTGGAAAGGCGTGTGATGTTAATAGGATTTATGAAGCACTTTTTAAAATTACTGCATTGCTTCACCAAGCCATGAAGCAATTTTAAACGGTGTGTCTATTTAGGTAAATCCTTTCGACAGGTTAATTAGATAAGCGCTTATGCATGTATAGTGTATAACAGTAAGGTGTGACTAACGTAAAACTCCTAAAATGTAATTAAAATTTATATTTATGACTCGTAATAAATCTTTTTTATTTTAAAGACAATAACTCGCACTAGGAATAGATCCTGTGTCGCGTTGGACTTTACAAACATATAAATAACAGACACAAACAACATCCAAACTTGGCACAATCATTTGTGGATCACATAAAGTTTTGTCCCGTGTGCGATTCGAACCCATAACACTCGGCGCTCGAGGCGACCACTTAAGCAATTACGTAATCCGTGCATGCCCTTGATGGCATGTCTGAATATGTTCAGAAATCCAATAAAATTAACAGACGTTATAAATAATAATCTATATATTAATACGTGAAGCAAAAACTTTGTACCCCTTTTTACGAAAATTGCGTGGACGGAAGAGTATGAAATTTAGCACAGTTAAAGTTTACATGGAGAAGGAGTAGCGAAGCCTAATATTTTTATAAAATATGGTTTAGAAATACATAAAATTAATGAATAGACACTACACGCACACAACCATGCATTTGACACACGCAGTCGAATCGCGTTCGTAGTATTTCGGCATTGTTCAGCTAATGTCGTACAATTCTTCGTAACCATGGTTTCATTCCTTATTTATATGTAATAATGAAAAAAGGAAAACAAAATAGTAAGCTTAGAAATATCGTCAATGAAAGAGTATGGTTAAGTAAATAATAATTTGTTTGAAAAGATGGGTAAATTAACCTGTATAGCCTTGGCGAAATCTAAGTGAAATGTGATTATAAGCGTATAGTTTGGTACAGTTATAGTTAAAACTTAATAACGTTGAAACTTAAAATTTTAAACAATTATGGTCGAATTTCGACACTTAGCGACCGCTAGTAATATTAAAAAAGCTTATTGTATGAACATTCATTCATTTTGTTTAGCTCGTGATACTATTAATCCCTTATATTATAACGGTACAATACAACTAAGCCTGTAATGGCAACATTATACTCTGTGTAAGATATAGGGTTATATGTAATGCTTAAAATATCCCTTCTGAAATATATACAAAGCACCTCATCTATACTAGACATAGAGCGTACGATATACGATTATAATTACGCTTTGGACTAAAATAAATGTTTAAACAAAAAAACTAAATGAATATTAACAAGAAAAATAGACACACAAAGAAATTATACGACGAGCTGCTTAATTGGATACTTAAAATTTAAAATAATAATAATAAATTTTATTTGCATAAAATGTGATGGATACAAAAGATGACAACAAAAACAAAGAGCACAAAACACATTTCGCCATATTTCAATAGCATGCAAATGATGATATACAACCAGACCTAATCCTAAAGGGATCACATGTAGCAAAACTGATAACATTAAACATAACTAAAAGTTTAACAACTATAAAATAATAAAGCGTCGCGTATAGTGCAGTACTAGAAATGATTACAAATGTCCATATTTTGATACAACCAGTAACATAGAGAAAGTCCCCTTCCTTTTACGGCACTTTGGCTTTCACAGGCATAATTTTGCCCTATAATGGTATAGAGGATACAATTATAGTGGCCGCTTGATTACGGTCCATTGTAATTTTGTTCTAATAATGTTTTTAGACATCACTTTGGACGTGTAGTGATGTCAATTAGGCATGTTGTTCCATCGTTTTTTATGTTATTTGATAGATGTGTACTGTCTATACGTATATGGTGCACATTAATTGATGTTGGTTTGCTTGAATCAATAACATCCGCTTTTTGATTGAGTTCTAGAGCGTATTATTGTTTCGTTGTAAATATTATTCGAATGATTTGTATGGAATGCCTTGGTGGTAGTGGATATGACTACTTTGTATGTGGCTTCCGACTCAGCAAAGTGTTATTGTGTTTATCTGCTAATACATTTTTAAGTAGAATGAGTTCTAGAACTGTGCTGGTAGGCGGCAATAGCCATAATTTACTTATGTTTCACGTAATAGTATCATGACGTAGGGTTAAGTTTAGTTAACCCTACGTCGTGAAATTATAAGTATACGTCTATAAATATAATAATACTTAGTTACTAGGTAAAGAGCAGCGATAGCTCAGTGGGGAGACCAACAGACTGCAATGCAGAGGGTCTCGGGTTCGAACCCACGTCACGCACCTCTGATTTTCGGAAGTTATATAACTTTTCGAATTATGTGCGTATTGATTGACAATTATCGCCTGCTCCGTGCCTCGGAGAGCACGTTAAGCCGTCGGTCCCAGCTGCCATGAACATCTATGGCAGTCGTTATTGGGGAAGTCGACACAAAAGATCCCACTGGGTCGAAGTGTCGCCGGTCTGTACTGACTGGCCCCCACACAAGATAAGATAAGATAAGATAAGATAGTTACTAGGTCTAATAAGACTTAATTATTGTTATCTATTGTGTCGCAGCGTGACCCTGGCCAGACACAATAGATTTTTTATTATGTCTGGTATTCTTAAACATGACGGACTACCCACGGCTACATGACTACGGCTTTAGGCAGTAATCACTACATCGTATTGGGAATTAACATTGCTATAGACACAAAAATATCTATGCTTGGTACATATCTTGTGTTTCGTTTTTAGATCTTCGTGATTCATATTTTGGCAAAATAGGCTATATGTGTACTAGAGATTGAGCTCTGGTGCGGGACTGACACAAAGTACTCGCAAACTCAGAGCAATAATTTCTGACTCACATACATAATTTTTCCATTTGGTATCTGAAATCCTAAGACTCATCGTAAAATATAAGAATATCGAAAGCTGCACTTCATAAAAAACGTAAGCGCAACTAATGTCACGAGACCACATCACATGGACCACAGACCTTTAATAAAATATAAATATTAATTTTGAGCTGAGTAAAATCTCATTAAACGCTAACCGCGAAGTGTATTACCGTCAATATGGACGACACGGTACCGCGCTAATATAAATGGTACAGAAAGCAATCAGCGAACATTATTATCGTGCGGGAGTTTACAAGAATGTTCGAGTTGAACTCTCAAGATCTAAATTCAACAAATGCCTACAAAAGCCGTACCTTATTACATCGGAAGAATTTTAACGAGATGCTAACTTGTTTGTAAATTGAATTTTCTCAGCGCAACAGCTTGTTGCCTTGTATAGATTAAGTTTAGCCAAAAGTTCCATGATTTTGTAGGAAAATTGTTGGCGAAATTGCGTAATTTTGTTAAAAGAGGCACGTTTAAGTTGTTATCCAATTTGTGGCATTTCGTTTTTGTTAATAGCTGTATACGGTTCAATACCTCGTGAGTGAATTTTAGGGCAATTTTGTAAGCGTTGTCTTTGACAATTGAGTTACGGACGAAAGTGTTTTTGGATTAGCGGATGTGTATGTATTACGGTTCCACGCATCGGTTCGCCTTGTCATTTAAAAGCAAAAAATGAAAGCGTACTGCATTCGGTTATCTTGTGAATCCTAACTTATATTATAAAGCCGAATATGTGTTTGTTTGTTTATTTGTTACGCTTTCACGCTTTAACAACTCGAACGATTATTATGCAATGCTGAAGTCGTATCAGCAAACGCATTCATAAAAACGTAAACGTGTAGATATACCGTAACACATAGAGCATTGAAAGAGCAGGCAGTTCGACAACCGAACATAACAATATTATTAGCTATAATATAGCAATATTAAGCTCTATTATAAATAATACTGATAGGCGTGGCCTTCTAGGGGACAACCATGCCTTTTCCTGGAATCACAGTAAAGTGCCCATGGTCGCTTAAACACTAGGTGTAACATTCTTGCGTAGTACATATTGAAAAGGAAACTTGTGCAAGGCTAAGGACTATTAATACTGCAGCTGACAGCAGAACACCTCATTTAGGAATTATGACAATCTTATATATATCATGAATGTAATAGTCGCTTAGCTTCTATATGGTAAAAATATTATTCACATACTTTTTAAAAACAATTTATTTTAATACGAACTATTTGTGGATAGCGCAATGTTTTGTTACCTATGAGTTTAGAATAAAAGACATTTGATGTTCTAGCAGTGGTGACGCTGCCATCAAAGCACTACGACTTTCGTATAGCCAATTCATATTACAATTTTTGATGTAAAATTAAACATTCAAACGTGTAACACTATATTATGTTATTATAATTATAGTGCGCTTTAACGTGTATATTAGTTTAATGTCCAACAAATCATAGTTATGTAGATAGGGCGTAAGTAATAGTTAATTTACATAATTTTGTGTCGGCCAATTACGCTGAGGTATGGCCGTCGCCTGTTGTGACTTACACGAATTATATTATCATTTACCTGACTAGCCGTACATGTAACTTTATACATTATGGATAAGGAATAATTTACTAATTCTATCGAGTCATTAGGGAAACTATGTTTGCTTAGTTTTGGGCGGCCTTGATGGCGTAGTGGTTAGTGTAACCGACTGTCACGCCTGAGATCGCGAGTTCGATTCCCGCACAAGTCAAACGTTTGTGTGCATGAACATGGATGTTTGTCTTGGTCTGGGTGTTTCTATGTATAATATGTACGTATTTACAAAAAGAAAAGTATATATTATATATGTTTATCCATTGTCTAATACCCATACAAGCTCTGCTTAGTTTGGGCTAGATGGTGTTGTGTGTATGTGGTAGAATATTATTATTATTATTAGTGTCAGCCCGTATTCGTTGCTTAAATCCTCCATAGTTACACGATGGCCTAAATGCAATCCACTTTACTTACAAGAAATAGAGAAATGGGGTTCGAATTGGACTTTCAATAAATATTGATGATAATGTTAGATCGAGTCTTTAGAGATTCCAGTTATGTTAGCGTTGTATTTTCCTAGCCTTATTATTCACAAGTGTTGCTATCGTGGTTCAGGTCTAACTAGGAGAATTAACTCAGAAAGTGGCGATAGCTCATTTGTCGGTCGTTTGGTTTGGTGGTACACTTTTGAGGATATTTTAAATTAACAAATACTAAATCAATAGTCGACAGGCACAATCAATTTAAAATAACCAAATCGATTTCTATAGTTGAAAGTTTTAAATGGGTCTTTTTAAACATTTTCCGTATTAGGAATTAATCCTGTGCCACGGAAACCTTTATAAACGTTTAGGTTCCCAGACTATTTTCTCATAGACCACTTTCAAAATTTACCTGATTCCGGTGGACCCCTTGCAGCTAGAAATTTAATCCGCCAAGTAAAATCGGTATATTTGGAACAAAAAGATAATTGGGTTACAATTTAAAAAAATGACGATCTCTCTAAGGACTTTTTTTTTAGAAATTCTCTCGTCTTCGTCGAGTGGTATTCCTTAAAATATCGGTCATTATCTGCATACATTGATAGGTGAAGTCAAGGCAACATTTTAGTTCTTCACTATCTAAAGCAAATAAATTTTCGTGGACCCCTGTGGGTCCACCTGGACCACTTTAGGATCTAAGGGTTTAAATAAAAGACAAATAATCATCCAGACTCGGAACCACTGTTTGTGGATCACACAATGTTTGGTCACGTGTGGGATTTGAACCAACAAAACTTGGTGTGCCGGCTTTGGCGAAGTGACAACTATAACTACCACGTCATCCGTGCATTCAAATAGCTCAATGTTCAATAGGTCCAAGGCATCCTAAGAATACGAGATTAAAATATGCTATTTGGAATTAAATAAATCAAATATATGATATGACTAGTTTTCCCCGCGGTTTCATCCGCGTAAGTCCCGTTCCTTTGGGAATATCGGGATAAAAAGTAGCCGATGTGTAAATCCAGGTCTCCAGCTATCTACATACTAAGTTTCATCGCAATCGATCCAGTAGTTTTTGCGTGAAAAAGTAACATACATCCATACAAACTTTCGCGTTTATAATATTATATATTAAGGATTAAGGATTTGTTTTTTAAAGCGTCTGCTATCTAAAAATGTATATTTTTTATCTATTTAGGATAAAGGGTATATTTTAAACATATTTCATCGAAGTCACAGGCTACAGCTAGCGTTAGATATACAAGTTGCGTTTATGAATGCAAACAGTACTGAATTCCCCGAGCTTATGAGACAAAGACTGATGTTGTTTGACACTGTTGTATACTTTATTACATTTCCTTATTCAATATGATGCCATGAGAGTTATCGACAATGGTAACTTAGTGAAGACGACAGTTAATTATAATTGAATACGTGATGAAAATAACTGTAAATGTTATTCTACAAGCAATTTATTATGATAACTTGCCTCGTTTTAGTGTTTACTTGTTCCTTATTTGTTTAAAGCCTACTAGATTTTGGAATCGCTCGCAAATGATATGTTAATTTTCAATTCCTCGGAAACAGTACTTTTTCTGTACAAAAGGTACCCTATATCATTTTACGTACCCCTGTCAACGTCTATGCGTAATTTCATGATGATTGGTCTAGTAGTTAAGCCGTGAAAGAGTAACAAACAAAAAACAAACTCACATTCGCATTTATAATATTAGTTATGATATATTGTAGTAAGTAAATGGATAATTGTGTGTTTTTGCATCTTCGCCTCAAATTAATTTATGTCATTTATACACCATTTATGTCATAAAAACTAAACATACATACACCTCACGCCTATGTTCTCAAAGGAGTAGGCAGGTGTGTTTCATCTACCGATATTTTACTAGCTATAGATTTATATTTCACGTAATACAGGACGAGCATATTGTCGTTTACCGGATCCATTTTTCTAGATTATGTTAGTAGTTTAAGATACTAAATTTAGATAAGAAAATACTACTTAGCAGCTTAGTAATTACTAAGATATTTCGTTAAAGAAACCGATGCCCTTCCTAAAGATTGACATCTGAGTCAAAACATTCCTTAGAATTATACCCTCTTTAAAATAAGTAGAAGTCTGAATTTGCATACGTCATCTAAAGGATGGTTTTATAAGGGAGGTTTATAATCAAGGAAAGGCAGTGAGTAAGCTGATTGATACACCACACCCCAACGGTTGGGGAGGTTTTTTCTAACCCTTAATCGCTGGGGCTGTTCACTTTATGCCTGCGATTGTAAGAATACGAGGAAAAAGTTCATGAATCATTTTTGTAGTGAATTGGAAGCTTAATTATCTTTAATAAGTAAAATTTTTGATACTTTGCTTCTAATTCAATTAAGTATAGGACACGTAATACGCGCCTTTTTTACATTTATTTTTATTATAGAAAAATGCCTGCATAATCTAAAAAGAAAGAAATATTTTAATCATGTATTTAAAAATGATTATACTAATATCAGATACAATTAATATTAGATTCATACAATCATGTATATACAGGGTGTCCGGTAATTAATGGATAACCTGGAAATATCTTATAGTGGAAATGATGGCCGTTCAGAAAAAAATATGAAGAAAAATCTATCCTAACTATTACTACCATAGGTGTTTTTTTTTTAATTGTCATGTATAACTTTCTTGTATACTACGACCATACATTAATGAAACCCATCAGTTTTTTGTTGTTTTATTATTAAACACTAATTATGCTAATAAATAGACAGTCAAAAGTATGCTATGCTAATATAGCTTGCACTTTTTAATATATATATATATATGTTTTTTAATTTTTTATAATTTTTTTTTCATTTTTCTGGACGGCCTTCAGTTCTTCTATAAGACATTTCAAGGTTATCCATTAACTATCGGACACCCTGTATAAATTATTTATAATAAATGCACGTGGTGTTGTTTTATAACTGGTATAGTACCCAATAACACTGAACTCGAACAAGGGATTGGAGCCTAGGACGTCACATTCGGCCGCAAACATAAGCGTGAACTGTGCCACTGAAGCAATGACCCACTATATAAATTAAAACTACTTATATTTAGTATAACGTGAATACCCTTCAAACGGTTGTTACTTTAATTAAGTTTATTTATATGTATTAGCTGATATTTTTGAAGTAATTGGTACGATAGGAAAAGGAAAACTTTTAAATTTAATAAGGTAAATACATAATCTTAAGCAGGTACTTTTACTATTTTGTACGTTTAAACTATTTGATTTGATGTCGCAATTCACTTTTTCATATCATATTGGATGCGATTTTAATAACATTATTGTTTTATGCAATAGTTTGGTTGTCCCTCAAATAAATGATCCATATAACATAATACATTTTCCATTGATATTATAATGAAACTCACTTGTCTAAAATATTATGTGGCTATTTTACCAAATTCACAGCAGTTTCTCGGACTGTTGAGATCGTCTTATTCGGTTGAATGCTAGTTCCTCACTAGTGACCGATCTTTCGCCGAGAGTCGAGTTACTTTTACAAAACTCCACAATAACCCCACTATTAAAAAAATTACGGTTGGCTGTGTTGCCAGTTGGGTAAATAAAAACGCCTAAACAGAATTATTAACAAAAATAAGAAATCATGACAATATGATGACTGACTTGCCAAAGCTTTTGACTCTGTTTCAGTTCCTATACTACTAAAAAAGCTTGAATATGTGGGAATAAGAGGTACACAATTAGAATTATTTACAGATTATCTTAGGGACAGATATCAATGCGTTAAAATTGGTAAATGCCTTAGTTCAGATATCCTCAATGCTCCTTATGGGGTTCCTCAAGGCAGTATACTTGGAGTTACACTGTTCCTGATCTACATAAATGACCTATGCAACCTAAAACTCCAAAATGGTATCATAGTGTCTTATGCAGATGATACAGCACTATTATTCACGGGCAAAACTCGGACTGAAGCGACTACACACGCTCAGCATGGCTTCAATACAGTTAGTAAATGGCTTTTTGAAAATGTACTAACCCTAAATACCCAGAAAACAAAATATATTCACTTCTCGATGCGCAACAACACACATGATTCACCTAACGACATATTATTTGCTCACAATAATAAATGTCATTTACACGCTGACGCCGCATGCACTTGTCCTACTTTAGAATCAACACATTTTATAAAATACCTCGGCCTAACGCTTGACGCTAATCTAAATTTTCGCAATCACATTGATTTGTTATGTAAGAGAGTACGAAAGTTAATATTTATTTTTAAAACCATTCGTGGAGCTGCTAACTTTAAATTACTAAGACAAGTATACCTGTCACTATGTCAGTCAATCATATCTTACTGCATTACCTCATGGGGCGGAACATCGAAAACGATTTTATTGCCACTGGAACGAGCTCAAAGAGCTATTCTAAAAGTGGCGACGTTTCGACTTTTCATGTTTCCTACCTATGAGTTGTACCAATCCACGAATGTCCTAACTGTTCGCCAACTGCTTATTCTGCACACCGTGCTTAAACAACATGCACTACTTCCATTCAGACCACTTCCTCCAGACAAGAGACGAAAAGATTTAGTATGTACTAAGCTTCATGCCAAACATGCCTTTGTAAATAAATTCTTCTTATTCCTAGGACCATTTTTATATAATAGATTAAATAGAATTTTAGATATATATAGTCTAAGTTATAAACAATGTAATGTTATTGTTACCAAACACCTGCAAACATTGACCTACTCCGATACGGAGAATTTGCTTACAGTCGTAAAATAGCCTTAAGTCATCAGTAATTTGTAATAATATTATGTAATCTAAGTTATTTTTATTGTATCAATATACATACTTTATTTTAAGTTTATGCACATTGACCTCAACTTTAATATTATTTGGCATATATTTTATTTTTGTAAGTAGAGAAATAGCCTGAAACACAGGTCTAAACCTAGTTCAGGCAACCACTTTATAAAAACCTAGCGCTTGAAGTTAAATTAGAATGCACAATGTCGGCCGATTAAAGTATACCTAAGTAAAACATGTACCAGATTAAGGATAGTTATAATTTATTGTAGTATAATATTATTTTAGACTAATAACAAAATGTATACCTATGTATTATTATTATTATTATTATTATATAATCTAAAGTAGTCTTACATAAACATGTAATAAGAGATGTACAAATTGTTATTCGTTGCACCTTTGCCGCTGTTCTACGAAAATGACATCAGCCATCATAGTTACGATCTTTACATCTGACCAGAATGCGTTATTACAATGTGTAGCTTCTTCATAATGACTTTCTACCGGCATTCATAATGTCAGTTGCGATTATTTTCTATTAAAGTATGATTGTTCAAATTATTGAAAGCCCAGGAGGTCCAAAGAAAAATGTTTCCAATTTGTTTTAAGCAACGAGGTGAGTGCGTTTTCTGACTAAGAATTTTATTAAGTTATTAAGATGTAAAACAATAATGTTGACCATCATATTTTTATTATTCTACAAGACTTTGCCCACGGCTTTGCTTGCGTTAATGTAGGGTTTGTCACTAAATTTGGGGTAGGGTTTGTATAACACTCGGGAACAATACTCCAGAAAAAAGATGCACTATGACCTCTCCTGCACCTTTGACAACATATGTACATATATACGAGATTTTGCGATGATCGGTCAAGTAGTTGAGCCGTGATAGAGTAACAAACAAAGTTATATTCGCATTTATAATATTACTTAGGATTGAATGGCAGCAGTACACTGGCACAGGCACAGAAACAATAGGTTTTCAATTGTTCTCAGTATCGGCAGGTTAATTTTTCATCAGAATACGAACAAGTTTCTTTAAACGAATATATTTTTCGATTTGCAAGTCTTACCAACCACCACTTCACGCTCAATGGAACACTAAGACCTAGCACTTAAAAGTCTCAAAGATAAATTATCGTCGTGATAAAACCCCACGTCACATCGTCTTAATCACAGTGCACTCCGCAACATAGATTGATGACATTTTGATTTATTGCAGTACCGTCGCAGCGCAGGGTTAATGGGGTGAGTCTGTCAGATAAAGATGCAACCGCTGTTGCCATAATGAGCATGTTACACTTTGTAAAGAGTTATTTATTATGGCAGTCTTACCAACATGATGACAATAAAGTATTAAGATAGCCTCAAGTACTGCGATGTGGAGAAATATGACTGTTATATACTATATATTAAAGTTATGTGGCTATAAAAAGTTATAGCTCGTTTTAACGGTAAAGGAAAATAGTGTTAGGAAATTAGACCTAAATGTTGTAAATAATTTTCACCAAGCTGAATTAAATTAGTTAAATCGGACTTCGTCTTATTAAAAAAGCAAATTAAAGCTTTAAGGATTCAAAGAATGCCCAATCTCGAAATAACTATTTGTGAATTACACAAATGTTTGTACATAATTATGACCCTATACGGTCAAATTCACAATATTGGCTGTAACGAGACGACCACTAGAATCACGCCAACCGTATTTTATTATTATAATATTTTTATTGTTTTGACATTTTTATGATTTTATGTATATTTGAATTCCTTTTTGTTAATTATTAATGTTAGTAATTTAATGTTATTTTTTAATTATCATTATAATTTATGGGAATTGTTATTAGCATCCGTGCAGTCACCAAAGGAATCTAGTTGAAAACCAGCGCCAGGATTTCTTAGTCTGGCATATGCTGAACTAGGTCCCATTTGGCAAAATTTTATTATTATTTAATTTGTTATTATTGTATTTTTCTTTGTCAAATAAATTAATTTTCTTTCTTTCTTTCTTTCGTATAAACTATTCATGTATTTAATAATGAATCTATTACAACATTAAAAAAGTATTAATTTAATCCAAAAGTAAAGGTATCTTGTTTGTATTTTACCTTTAACGCGACGAGTTATATTATCTATTCCTTCTATATTGAATATCTATGCATCACGTACATAAAGTTTAAATCTATCACTGCAATTTTCAATGGAGAGCATACGAGGCTTCATCTATTCAGTTAGTACTCTTGCGTGTTTTATACAGAGCACATTCGACGTTTATTCCTTTGATGGTACTTTTGCGAGTTCACTCAATGCATTCGATTCCAAGTGCAGGACAAATAAGTACGACTCCATTTTCTATAAATGCATTTTATCGGTACATTCTTTGCAATTACTTTTCTCAGTGCCTTTTAAGGATTGCTCTTACCGTTTTAATTGGAAACAACTGAAATACTTCGTGTGTGGGACGTGAGAAATGTTGAGGCAAATTTTTTATTTTGGTTCTATTTTCAGATACATTTGAAATAGAACTGGCGGGCACTAGATAAACGAGAATCAAAAAAAAATTGTGGCTGTTTCAAAAATAAGCTTCAGGTATTTGTGTGATGTCCGGCATATGTGTAACTGGTCTGTTTGATGGAAAAATAAGTTATAGTGCAAATTCAAATCCAACTCGGTGCCGTGATTTTGTACATTTGCTTCGAAATAATAACAAAAATATCAAGATATATCTGAAGCATTTATTTAATAACTATGTTATTTTAAAGACTAAAATATAGTTCATTTTTATATTATAACCTATAAGCTTCACCATATCGAGAGATAATGATAAAAGCATTGTGTCTGAACGCCGCCGGCGTCCGAATGATGGTTAATGAGTTAATTTCATTTCGTATATCGCTCGAAAATACCTTGCACGGTAACCGGATTTTAATTTTCGAACCTGGGCTTGAATTACTGGCCGGTCTGGTAATTTACACTGCTCTTATAAATATGGGCAGAGAAGTAATTGTGTTTTCCAGGTTCGGCATTTTGTCAGACGTTGTAATTTGGAAATCAGACGTGAAACCTGACTACAGGCAGTTATAAGCGTGATGTCATGAAACACATGTTTATCATCTGTTTAACTGTAAAGAGCTTTGCGTAATGACTCAAAAAAGAAAAGGCAGGAATCAAACATGTTTGATGTAGGTATTCATTTGGCTTACCCTCTGTTGGTGTGCTACGGTCTACTTGCTTAGAACTTCTGCAATCCAAAAATAAACTGATTTGATGTAATTACTAATATAATCACTCCCTCTCCACAAGGTGGACCAACGACCTGGTAAAGTTCGACCCAAGACCGGTCTGTGTGGAAAACCTTGGAGGAGACCTATGACCAGCAGCGGACGTCTTTCGGCTGAGATGATGATGACTTCTATTATAAACGCGAAAGTGAGTTTGTTTGTTGGTTGTTACGCTTCTACACCTTAACTACTCGACCGATTATCATGAAATTTTGTATACACGTTTTTAGGGGTACAGAAAGGACTAAGGTACTTTTCATCCAAAAAAAAGTACTGTCTCCGAGGGATAGAAAATTGACATAACTCACATTTACTTGAGCGAAGCCGCGGGCAAAAGCTAGTTTATAAATAAAACCTAGCATACGTTGACGTCAACTGACGTTATTCTACATATAAGGTGGTTCTATTACGTGTAGCACTCGCTGTCGACGAAGTGATATTTATATGAATTTTCCAAACGTCGCGTCGGCGCGTCATGCACGCGGTATGAAATACCACAGGTGTAGTGATGTGACCAGATATTTATATAGACATTGGTTATAATAGATACAATATTATAATAAGAGTTTTATAACTTGTAATAATCTTGTAAATGTGAACGTAATTGTGTTTGCTTTATATATTATATGTTGACGTGTGTCGCTAAAGAGTTTTGATAGTGAATTAAGAATAACATTTTGCTCGTCTCCAGATTTAGCTCGTATATACATATGCGTACATTTCTAAGAGTAAAATATTCAGAATTATTAAGGGGAATATTGGATTATGAAAGATTTTTACATACCTTATTAACGCAGGTAATTATCTTCTTCTTCTTGCGCCAACGGAAAATTCGCAAGTGCCTAACGACTAAAAGTAGCTCATTTCTTATCTACGTTAATTACATAAAGTCAATTATAATCTTAGGCTTTTTCGAAGCAAGCTCCGAGTCACAGGTAATTTTACAAACACAACCAACGGACACAAAGTACATCCAGATTCAGAACAATTATTTGTAAATCTCGCAAATGATTGTCGCGCGTGGGATTCGAAACCATAACACTTGACGTGGCGTGACGACTGCATGCCTGCTACGCCGGTATTTTAAAGCAAGGTACAACACTACCTATATTCATTCAGTCATGTACACGTGATGAATATTTTTCATGTGCCATGTTGTTTTTGTGATGAGACAAACTTAGAAATTTCGTACATTACCGCGCTTTGTGCCACGCGCGCTCGCTTGTGTATTATGTAAAACGTTTATCAAAACATCATCGCCATGCATTTGGCTTACAAAGGTAACGAATTCTTTGAGAAGAATGTTTTTTGACTCGTAAATACGTTATGTAAATAATATTGCATAGGTGATATAACAAAAGTCTGTGAAAATGTTGAGTGGAGTTTGTTTTTGATTTTATATAACTAAGGTGGAAGACCGGTATGTGTGGTAAACCTTGGGGGAGGCCTACGTCCTGCAGTGGACGTCTTTTGGCTGAGATTATGATAGTAACTAAGGTCATTGCTAGATTGTCGTTTGCTATATGTTTGCGGCCGTTTGTGAGGCCTTGTGTTCGATTCGGCCTGGGTCGGCGGGCAATGAGTGATCAGATATTTGTTACGAAAACCTCTGTTTGCCAATATTGTTTGATGTCTGTACAGTTAAATAATTGATTAGTTATACAGACTTACAAATGCGGTACGGTAGCTCAGAGGATGAGGCATTGGATTTGCAATCGTAAGGTTGTAGATTCAAATCTCACCCATCGCACTACCGACGAAAACGTTTTCCTGACTAAATAACATTGTAGCTTAGCAAGAGAGGTAAATAAGAATACTTGTATTATTAAGTCCAAATTGCGCGTAATAATATATTTAAATAATAAATAATAATAAATCTGTATAATTAAAGAAGTCAACATGATTACAATAATTACTGTACTAGGGGCATACCGTGACATCGTTAGCGGGATGTGTTAAATGAACGCATATAAGGACAAGCAAAATATGGTAGGAAACAGGGTTCAGTCAAAAAACTTGGTTATTACCTTTTTCCAACAATAAAACAATATACCTATGTAGGTTAAAATAAAACATCATTAGATTCTGTGGTACTCCCCTTCAATGAAAGAAAGAGGTTCCAATTGCTCAAAATGTAGTTCAGTTAAAGGCATTTTTACCTTGGACTGTCCGAAGTTTCAGTGCAATTGCACTGATGTCGGAATGTCAAAGTCAATATACACAAACGGAGCACCACTCGTTGGGAAACCGTAGAGAAATAGACAGCGAGTTTGAAATAAGTTAAACTATTCTTTATTTTTGTAGGATTTTTCAGCGATTTGTATTTATTCGTACACTTTTAATGAATATTTGATAGATATTGTGCGCCACAATATTATTGCAAAATGAAGATACTTATAAAGAAAAATGTTCCTTCCTTCAGCACTCGAGTAGGTAGGGTTCGGGGGGAGAACTACGGGTCTCGGGGTCGGGCTAGCCCACCGCGCCTCGAAAGGCGTGTTCTATCGGCCGCTGATTAGAGTGCGCGGTGCCTGACATTGAGGTTGGAATCGTAGTGGCTATGTGGTTAGCCGCAGAGGACGGCATGATTGTTGCTCGGCAAGCACGTGGCGTTCGAGCGTCGGAATCATGCGCGGCTAGTGCGAACCAGTTGGTCACGCGAGGCACGGAGTTGCCTTTAGTGAAAGGGTAGTGTGGTTTCACTGCCACGACGCATCTCGGGTGCTTGCCTGCTCAGCAAGTAAGAGTCATAGCTAGGTGACTCGGGCAATACCCGGCTTGTAGGCCAGAAAGGTTAAACGTATGGATGTACGTCGGGAAGTGAGCGTGCCTTACAGCTCCGGCACCATACTGGAAATATGGGAGGCGGCTTCTCCGTCGGCCCCAGCGAGGATATCGTTAGCAACTCTCTGAGTTCGCGAGTGGTAAGCGGCTTTATTGCTCCGGTACCTATCTGGACAATAGGTAGTACCACTTGGGTACGAGGTAGCTCGCTTACGAGAACTGGGTCTTAGGATTTGGGGACAAGACCTGTCTATAACTGGTCCCTGAAGGTGCTTTTGGGCACTGGAAGGTACAGCGGCTCCCACTTTATACCTAACAGTGAAGTAACTGAAGTAGTCTGTACAGAGGAAGGGTCTGTTCTAATCTGTGGTAAATGCTGTGATTATTGCATTAATTACTGACAAGGAAAATTTTTAAAAACCTTTTACGAATAGGCAATGTAATAAAAAAAATGCACTTGGTACATAAATTATACGCAAAAAACTGCGTCGCTTCTGAGGAGAGTGAGGGGCAGTCAAAACAGCATCCTGAAAACTGTAGCCGAGAGCTTCGGCTCTCCGATTGTACAGCAGTTTGTGTGGAGGTTGATTGTTACTAACACTAGGCAATAAGTTATTTTTTGTATGTTACTAACACCATATGGATATTTGTGTGTCCGAAATAAAGAAATTCTATTCTATTCTATAACGCAGGATGACGCGCACGATATATATTTTAGTTGACGAAATAACGTAGGGATGCCGATTATAATGTTGCTAATGTGCGACAGCAAGACCAGCAGACTTTAGACACTGTCGAGAACATTACTAAGAATTTTTAAATATACAGGATTCCACATGCAATTTTCTTATACCTATATAATATTAAGTTTAATAAATGCCGTATTAAGTGTACTAACGACAGCGATGCGAAGGCATTTTATAATGTCTATTAGTTTAATGTTAAAAATACTTCTTTAAAAAAGACAAATTCCGTACTAGGAATGATTCCTGTATGTCGGGGGACTTTACAAACATTCAAACAACGGACACAAAGAACACCCAGACTCGGAACAACCATTTGTGGATCACACAATTTTTTGTCCCGTGTAGGATTCGAACCCACAACACTAGGCACGGCGACAGTGGCGAGGCGACTACTTAAATCAATATGCCATCCATGCAGTTAGTTTTTCTTATAATATTAAATATTTATTTCTATTTCAAAACATATTAGGATCCAGTTGGGTCTAACGTACATATATTGTGTACAATCTCGTAATAGTCTTTATAAGTAGGCATTCTATTACATCTTTTAGGATTTACAGGATCACGACATTGTAGATATATCATAAGTAGTCAGTTCAATTCTGCTTCCATCTTACAAGTATCCTTGGTAAAAGATCGGCTGGTTCTCAGGCGGAAATTACACGGCTGTCATACCCATATCATTCAGTTCCTTAATATGATTCCTACTGTTTATCTGTAGGATAGTGTGAGTACCAAATATTTGGCCTTAGAATGCTGGCAAAACTATTCTAATTACTACAACCGCTTAAGTTTGAATAACTATAATATTAGTAAATTTACTCCTTTGGAATTTCAAGACAGGCTGTCTTGAAATTCCAATGGCGTAAATTTACTTACGATTCCTATGTTACTCATTTACTGATTTTATTTTCAAAAGATTACTTGTACTTTATTGGTTAACTTCCGTGAGTTTAGTTACTTAACTTGATTGGGGAGGGATAATAAAAATACTAGTCCAATATTCCTAGCATAGACATTTGCCTGTGCTAGGAGTTGGTAGTGCAATGAATCGGAATCGAACCTATGACCTTTCGATTGCAAGTACTACGCCTTATCGATTGGGTTAACGTCTCCTATGTTCAGGGTTCGGTACACGGGACGTATAATTATTATTGATTTTTAGTGTTACGTACCCTTGAAAGAGTCCAGCAGGGCTATCATGTAACGTAAATGGTAAAGTTTCGGGTCGATTGTTCATACTACTCGTAACCGTATGAAATAAGTTCATAGATTTGTGACGATATCGGCACGTAACGTTTTGATCGTCCTAAACCGTACCATGAAACGGCACACACAATGGAGAAATCAGTAGGAACTTCATGGTAAGTTCTGAATATTTTGTTCGAAATTATGATTAATATTTTTATGGTCAATATCTAGGTTTATATTTATAGGTTTCAGCCTTTTCACCTACTACATAGGCCCTTAATATAGTTATCCTAAAGGGTAGCATTGTTCTATCCTAAAGAAATAGGTAGATGTACCCACCTATATCTGTCTCTTTCGGGTATATTGTCTTGTCAATTGAAGGTGGAAGGAAAGCTAAAGGCATTTTCCGCCTTCGTGGATTTAATTAATACAAAGCACAAAATACTGTGCGTTTCTAATACAGGTGCAATTGTAAACCACCTTCTCCATTCTAACTTTTCAGGATAAGTATAACATGTAGACATCAAACCATTTTTCACTTACAATTCATTAGCTATAATGAATGTGTAGTATTAAGCAATCGTTCTTTCCATTAAGAGCATTTATCAACTAACCATCATCATGCACTTTCATAATGACCCCTATAAACGATCTTTCCAACGTTTTAAACATTTTCCATCTACAGCCACCCTTCAGCCAGTCCGTCCATTAAACTCTAACGAAAGACGCCGTAGTCCTCATCATTAACTACAAACAAACCAACAAAATTAAAAACCATAATTTATCTTTATTGCAGCTTTACCACAGACCGCCAGAATAAAAAAAGAAAAGAAAAATAAAACACGGGTCTCTGATCTCATTTTAATTGCCGAAAAGGGAAGCGCTCTGGCCGAAGCACCGTGTACTTTAGTTTAATTCCGTAAATCGCTTATGCCACTTGTGTAATGCAACCCTTTTGGTTGCATTCCTGATGCTTTTTGGATAAACGGTATGAGATATTGTTTAAGATGGAAGAATGATTGTTTTGGTGCAAAACACGTGGCTTTTTTTGTGTAGTTGGTGATTAAGGTTTCAAAAGTGTTTACAAGTTTCTATCTTAGTTTTATAGCCTGACTAGCTGTTATATGGTTAAATAAGGTCCAACTGTCATAGGTTTTCTTGACAGAGTCGATAGCTTTGCGCATTTTCCAGGCCACGAAATGAGTTTTCACTTTCTGCTAGACACCGTGTTGTTATTAAGAATTATGGATTTAAATATTGGAGTTAAATACGACACATATTTATAATATGAATTACACTTTGACCAGTATTTTACGATAACATAAGCGTAAACTTATACCACGGGTCGTACGAGATTCGGTACTACCTATACAGAAAGAAAATGCAGTAAGTTTTCTTATTATTTTATGCCGTTTTAAGATTTAAAAAATAAAATATTCAATTGACATCATAGGCCATTTAGCATCTGCTCTCTTTATTTAAAAAAAGAAAAGTTTCTTTGCTTCTTTTTAATTTAAGACTAGACAAGTATTTATATACACTTCTGCATTTAGAATAATACACACATACACGTTCATACAAGTTAAGCTCTATTTAAAGACAAATCTATTTCAATATAGTATCAATACAGTCCTAATTCACCAACAATCTATTAAACTAAAGCTTTATTATGGAACCTACCTTAAGCCGGAGTATCGAACAACGTCCTTAAGCTGTAAGCTCATAAGACGGAACTCAGTTAAGGAGGATCGTTAGCCGGAACTGAGTTAAACGAGGACACGTGGAACGTAATGAAAGGTCACTTAAGCTGAGAGAAATTAAGACCAGCTTACACTCATTATTGGTGGACACCGATATAGCTGTATCGATCATGTAAAGAGTTAATAGGGAGCAGTATTGTTTATCTTGAGATGAGCGAAGTTCAATTGATACCTACTTACCAAGGCTAATTTTTCTACCATCAGATAAGAGTTATATTTTTGAAAATGTACATACGTAGGTTAATGTGGTACATCTTCATTTTTAGTATCTAAAATACAGGCTCGGCCTATTTAGTTTTTAATGTTTATTAGTGGAACTTACAATATGTTTGCTGTTAAATATATTTAAGAATTACTAAAAGTGCTTGCGAGTTAAAACTTGGTGTAATAACCTAATTAATATAATGTGGTTCTTTTGTCAATATTTTTTTATAATTATTATCTCGCCAGCCATTATCTCTTTTGCTGTCTAACGGTTACCAGACACCGTGCTGTTATTGAAAAGTTTTGTGATTAAATTTAGGATGATTAATATGTGAGTGTGCCTAATACCACTCTGCCTATCACTTAGTGTATATACAGACAAACCTATGTATGGCGTGATTAATCAGTACCCTTTAAGTTTGAATAACAAATGTGTTGAGAAGTAGCTAAGTTATTTATAAATCACAGGTATACTTTAATTAGTGGAAGAGCAATAAAGAACGCAAAAGATTTACGTACTAATCCTATTCCTTTTCTTTTTTATATTTTATTCCTTTCTCCTAGGATCGATACCAATAGCCATACATACCATATATACCATAGGTAGGTAAGACCGCAGACATGTTTTCAAATAAATTCACTTTTGTTGTATAAAATACCTTATGTAGCTATAATTACCTATATGCTAAAGTAATCAAAGAAAATCTTAGTAAAATTTTTTTCTCAACCCGGTGACAGGTGTTTGTATGACGACACGTCCGGTTCTCATTTCAAACGAAGATGGCGAACTTCGATTATACGAGATCAGATATAAAGTTGGCTGCATACAAATTTTGCTTAAACTTTTTGGGATGGCAGTACTTGGAGTTATTCAGATTGCTTTTGGCGTTCATGTAAAATTGGAGTGCTGCTCAGAGCGTGGTACTGAATTAGTTTAATTTTAAGGTCTTAAGGAGCTAACTTAATAGGATCTGTTAAAAGCTATCATTTTAGTTTTATTTGCTTTATTGGAAGACATTTCACTTCATTAATACAATCTAAGTCAAAATGGCGAAAGTTTCTTAATAAATTTTATCGTAACTAAGTTAAAGGGATTGTATAAAATTTATGGTTAGCTTATTATAACAGAATGCCTAAAAACATCATATTAAAGCATATTTTATAAAAAAATATGTTTATGTTGTTGGCCTATCGGAATGGGCTGACGATAATTGTGTTATACATTACTGACTGTTCACTGATGGCTCATAACCATACAGGGAACTGGCGCGGGAGTTCACTCCCTGGATCCCAATATTAACATATCTATGACACAGTTCTATCTTCCAATGCGAATGTGTGGCCATCACGGAGGCCGCCACTACGATCGATAGGAGACGGATTGAAGGCTACAGGATACGAATCCTCTTCAACAGCACAGCAATACTTAGAGCCCTGCAGAACAATAGCTGCAACTCCAGGCTCGTTTACGAATGCCACCTTGCTCTGGAAAGAATATCCACAAAAAATATAGTGACCTTACAATAGATAAAGGGGCACAGTGAATATATGAACACTGGGCAATGATGCTGCAGATGAGTTGGCTAGAAGAGGATCGGAGACCACCACGGAAGGTCCACTTATATTCCTCCCTCTACCATTCTCACAATTAAGAACATGAATGCGGCTTCGCACTCAGAGCCAACATAATAACGCTGGGCATGGACAACGGACTGCAGACAGTCGAGAGCAACCCTACCGGCCATCTCACGATATCTGACACACCACTTGCTCAACCTACAAAGATTGGACCTTCGGACCACCGTGGGGATCCTAACAGGATACTGTCCCCTGAACAAACATCTGTACAACATCGGAGCAACAGACAGCCCACTCTGTAGGGGATGTCTGACCGAAGAAGAATCTGCTGCCCATATAGTCCTGGAATGTGTGGGAGTAACAGCACAACGTAAGGATATCCTCAACAACCTGAGGTCACTCCGCGAAGCCTGCGAAGACCCCAGGAAACTTCTGTGCTTCTGAGCAGACTTGGGCTGGATATCTCCATAACCGGCCAACTCTCACACATAATGGATCAACTTGGACTTCAAATGCGGAAAAGGGAAATTACATTTCATTACAATACTGACTGTTTAGCATTTTAAGATTCTTGTGGTGCGCATTATGTGTGCTGTGTATGACGCAAGTCACTGTTGCAAACTACACAAGTCGCCCAGACTGCATGTTCAAGCTAATTATACGGCTTACTTACGCTTGTAGCTCGTCATTTACACGATGCATGACTCGTGCACATAAGCGATTACATTATACCTACACTTTTCTATGACGTAGTGACATGACTATCAATCCTACTGAACTCCTTCATGGCATACAAATTTCCCACCACAAATCGACCATTCTATTCAAAAGAAATAAATGTTAAACTGTACAATAAGTTCGTTTTTGTGAGGCATCGGCCCACCGTCGCTGGAGCGGGTGGGCACTTCTCTTGTGGCCCCATCCATTGTCGCCGTCGCGCGACAAGTGCTTTTACCTTTGAAGGAAGGTACAGTTCATATATGGACACTTACTTCTCGCAAATTATATGCGAGTTATATTATTTACTGATGGTACTATGTTAAAGTGTGTCTGTATGTAATTTTTACTATATGGATAACACAGTTGGTAATTGGTCTACTTTCCTTTGCATTAAGAATAGTAGATACAATCTGTATAATTCTGAGTTAATTGATTCAATTTTGTCTTCTTTGTGACCGTTTAAACAAAGTAAATCAAAATTATATTTGTTTATGACTACTATCACATACGCGAGCCAGCTACGCAAGCATTTGTATCAAGCCCGTACAATTTGTTTCTATGTTTAAAATATATTATGTCTTTTTTGTTGCTGTTGATGGCGGATAAGTTCGCAGCTTATGAACATGACAAGCAATTCCAAGGAATACACTAGATGACAAACATAAGGCGTTGCCTACGGTAAACCATACATATATGCATAAAAACTGTTTGTTGGTAAGCAGTAACTTGCTGCGGTTACTGTTTATCTATAGGTTATATAAATAGGCTTTATATTAATGGAATAGGGAACGGTGGCAGGCAATCGGAGTTTGATATTATTTTTACGATTTTGTTGTTGTGAATATTTCTTCAGTCAGTCTGATTGACTTTTGAGCTACAATTTCATTGTACCCTGCCGTAAATAAAAATTGGAATATAGTTTTTTGAGAAAAATATTATTATCCCATGCACGTTTACTGTACGTACACACAAAGGAAACGTCTAGGGCATGTCACACGACGAAATGGCCTGTCATTTCAGACAACCCATTGTACTTCGTAGTGTGTAATATCACTCAGCCGAGCCGTATTTAAAAAATATCTGCACGAGAAGTGCTCTTGTTTCCTATATTGTAAAAAGTAATGGATGTTGTTTTTGTTATTTTTATAAAAGGTGTAATGTGGCTTAGAAGACTACAAGCTTCTGTTTTTAATACAGAAATTTCATATTTACAATAGAAGAGCATAGAAAGTAGTGGTTTAAGTGATTGCGTCGCCACTGCACTGTGCCGAGTGTTGTGGTCAAACATCATACGAAACAAAAAATTTTCACACAAATTGTTGTTTCGTATTTAGGTGTTCCTAGCGTTCATTGTTTGAAAGCCCTCTGCGGAAGTTACCTTTTAAAAAGTAAGAAAAAAAATTAAAAAAAGTTCTTTCCTTAGGGCAAACCTCTATAATAGTAGTAATATTATTACTACGTTTCACCAGATCAGTAAGAATACCAAAGGATAACATCTCACACCTTTCCTTTCATCCCATCTTTAATTTGTGCTTTGCCTGATGCAAGCGATCATAGGCTATGGTAACTGCTTATCATCGGACAGGCCATATGTTTGTTGGTTGTATATTATGTATAAAATTGGCGGTGGAAATGGCATACATCTGTTTGCATGCCACATAGCTAATAATTAATTTTGTTTTGTAAATTGACATTTAATCACACATTTCTTATCTATCTGTTTGTATATCTTAAGAATACAAAATCGAAATCAAACAACCACCACATATCGTTTTACTCGAGAAATATTATTACTTGACCTAATCTCAACTCATAAAAATCGAATAACAGTGTCTTCATTTCATGTGTATACCTTGTCAGTGTCCTGTGTACACGTTTTGCTTTATAGCCTTTCTATAAGCCCAACCTATCATAGCTAATAAAAACAAAATATAAAAACAATAAAAATCGCAATTATAAGTAATTTATACCGATTCATAAGTATTTTTGTTCCATAAAATATTAATTATAGGATTAACTTCATCCAATGCAAAAGCCTTTCTAATCTTGAAAAGATAAAGTCTATTTTTGGTTGTGTAAATGAAGGTAGGCTTAGCGTAACGATTAGCGCGTTGTATCTGTATTCGCGCTTACTCCCGTAGGATGAGCCGAGCAGAATGTAAGGGGGATGTTACACCCCTTATGTTTCATTAACGACTAGGAACATAGTGCTAGGAATGCTTAGAAAAGTTGGTCAATAAAGTTTCATACGAAACACTTTAAGATAGCTTGAAATCGTACTCATTGCATGTCTATCTCGTAACTATTAGATAGATTTGATAATTATGTTCTTATTTATTACGAAACTAAATCTTTCCGTTCATAATTGGTCTAAAGCGATTGCTGCTTAAAGTAATTACATCTACTTGCGTCATGAACAATGCAAGTAACGTAAGTTACATGCGTAAGCAAAGCGGGTTACATATGCAAGTTAATCGTTCTAGTGTATGCTTGCGCCGGGCGTTTACACTGTGCATATATCTACTGCAAGTATCTTAACCACATCGTGTACACTAAATTCTCGTCATGTAAACGTTAATTACTCTTCTTGAACTACTTACTTATACGTCATACACATTATGGACATACAGGACTAAGGAGATGACCACAATGCCACCATAAAATAAAGTATATCGATACATGTTTCGTTTTAACACGAGACATTCGTAGGCGGTTTCATTTATGATACATGTATTTGAAAGCCGTAGGTACGTGCCTTCGTAGAGTATGAATAAACTTTGGGACTGTTTTACATTCGTCTCAGATCTACATATAAATTGAGAATCAATTGTTCGGGTGAGAGACAAAGTAACCCTCACCTTTCAGTGCGGAAATATGTGGAAACCGCTATTTTTCTTTCATTACCAGCTGCAAAATTAGAATGGAGTTTGGTTCTATTTTTAAATTATACGAGTGGTAAGGTTAGTCATATTAATAAATGATTTTAAACCATAAATAAGTAATAATTAAAGTTAAGTCAACTTAACAAAAGTGACATGTTATATTTTAAACAATATCTAAGGTTAAATTGGCACATATTTTTTCAGAATAACTTATTCAAATGTTGGTTTTAGGTAGGTATTTAAAACATTATTATTAGAGGAGTCGTTTCCAATTAATTCCTTCTTTCTTTTTATCTAACTCAGTCTTATAAAACTAATGTTAAAACTAAATAATGGTTCCGGGGCCAAGCCTCATTTTGTTATTTGTAAAAAAATATGACAAAATGTATTTGTGTATGTACATAGCTTATCGACGCTAACAGTGACAGAATATTTTGGTAGCTATGCCGGACAAATGATATCTAAATAATTGTATGGCATTGTTTTAGTATAGTTTTAAGCTTGCATTTGAGCTCGAGAACTTTCTTTCTCTTTGCGATATGATAAAAAACAGTCGATTTTAATAAGTTTATTTTTATTTCTTTTTCATATACCTAAATAAACTATTGTCCGTCCAGTCTATACGTTTTTACCTAACGATGTATATCGCAGGCGTCGACACAATGACCCTGCGTAAATCTCCTCCGGTTCTCTCTCCGACCGGTCCGGACACCGGAATTCATAAATTATGATTCACTTGCTCACTGAAAACCTTTTTTATGGTAACGCTTATTCGGTGAACGGCCATTTTTATTTTACTCGTTTGTCGCTTAGCGTTGTTATATTGAAGGGGACGATGGCCCACTGGATTTGAATGTATGTGTCGAATTGTAAGAGATGTGTTTGCTATTATGGGGTAGAAAATTTATGTTTTTATATTGTGTGTATCAAAACAGATATTATGGGGCATTGGATCTGCTGCAAAACCTTACATTCGACGGAGTGGTAAATCCATTATGCAATCTACATACTTATTAATTATGTTTGACACGTTACGTCATATCATACTCGTATCGTATACGAATCTTAATACACACTTGAATATGTGTTTATTTGACTAAGGGTTTGACCTGTCTCCGTTAAGATTGATCGTCATTTCTTTTTTAACGCTCTGCCTATTTCATCATAAGCCTGAACTAACTTGTGGATATCAGTTAGTCTATATAATATTAAGCACAGATCGCGGCACCAAATTATGCTAGCTAACTTCTTCCATGCGTTAAAAGGCGCTTAAATATCATGCTGTGTGATTGTGTATTTATTTTTGTATTTTCTTTAAATAATTCATATCAGTATGTACAATCCTAACCTAATATTATAAATGCGAATAAGCCCTAACTATTCGACTGATTATCATGAAATTTCACATACGCGTTGTCAGGTGTACAGAAAATAACACAGGGTACCTATCAAACCAGAAAAAAGAAGAATAGAAAATTGTCATAACCTACATTGACGCGAGCGGAGCCGCGGGCAAAATCTAGTATTTTCGAAAAGTAACATTGAGCCCGCTATATTTGGTATATTGCAAGCCCCAATGCTTGTTCCCTTTTTAATCTAAGAAAATATTACAGATGAAATTATTAAAATTTCTACTTTGGATCTATTAAAATAACAAACATTGAGGTTCTATACCTCTAGATTGGTTGTAACACGCGTTAGATTGCATGCTCTCTAACTTATCGTTAGACTGATCTAAGTTATGCTTAGCACAATGTCTGTGTTATGCTGCTTACCCTTAGCAAGATATTGACGTAAGACTTTTAATGGATCTATTTTTATAATCCTTACTATAATATTATAACTGCCTTCGGGGCGCAGCGGTAGTGAATGCGACTGCTGTGCATGAGGTCTCGGGTTCAAATCCTGGGTCGGGTCAACAAAAGTTTTGGGATTTTCTGTTAAGAAATGTTAATAGCAGCCCGGAGTTAGGTAGTTGGCGGTGTTAAACACTCCCGTGCCTCGGAAAGCACGTAAAGCCGTTGGTCCTGCGCCTGATCTCTCTCCGGTCATGTTGGATTACTGTCCCATCGGATCATGAGAATTAGGGAACAGAGCGTGCACTTGTATTTGCGCACACACTTGTGCACTATAATATCTCCTGCGCAGATGACCAGTCTCCGTTAAGACCGGCCGCCGTAACCGAAATTCGGTCTGGAGGACATTACTAACCTCTAAGTCTTCTTCGAAGAGGTTAATGAAAACACTATGTGAGTTTGTGTGTCTGTCTGATAGTGACAGTTTGTTAGTGACAGGCATAGCTCCGCAACTGGACCGATTGACTTGTAACTTGGTGTACAGATACCTTCGGGTCATTCCTCGGTCGAGTTTGAATATGGGCCTTGTGGGTCAAAATATCTCCGAGATATAGGGGTCAAAACACCCATCTCGTTATAAATGCTAATGTGAGTTTGTTTGTTTGTTACGCTTTCGCATCTTAACTATTCGACTGATTATCATAAATATTCGCATACACGTTGCCAAGGGAACAGAAAAGGACAAAGGATACCTTCACCCAGAAAAAAGTACTATTGTTTAACCTTTTTTTTCTAACCTTCATTTACATGAGCGAAGTTTCGCGCAAAATCCAGCACATACATATTTATACAAATTCACGCCTGTTACTAGCAGGGTAAGCACTAGCAACCTACCATACATAGCTTTAACAACTCATCATGTTCTTTAATATCTATTGCAAAACTTGTCGTTTTTATAAAGCGTTGATGGGCTCATGTTATTAACCTACCACGTTTTAATTTGCGCTGTTGCAAAGTTAATTACAGAGTGCGTCTTAAGGGTATGACGTGTAATATTGTTACAGTGTTGTGTTCAACACAGGAGATTCCTTAGTTTTACTGGGAGTTTAATTAGTTTGTTGGATGAGAAAATATTGTTGTATTAAAAGAGCGCTGTTGTCTTCTTGGCGTAGTGATTGTGGATGTAATTGCTCTTCAAGAGGTCTTGGGTAAGATTGTCAGGTTGGGAAGTGTTCTAGCGTTGTTCAGTCACAAAAATTTTCAGTAGTAGCATGAAACCTAGAGTGCGCTCGGTAGACGACAATAGCCTTGCCGCATATTATAATCTCCTCCAGACCGAATTTTGGTCACGGTTGTCACTCTTAGCAGAGAATGACTATCTGCGCAGAAGATATTATAGTTCACAAGTGTGTTCGCAAACACAAGTGTACTCTCTTTTCCCTAACTCTAATAATCCAATTGGACGGCAATCCGACACCACCGGAGAGAAATCTGGCGCAGGATCAACAGCTTTACGTGCTTTCCGAGGCTCGAGGATGTCTAACACCACCAACTTGCTAACCCCGGGCTGCTATTGAAGTTTCTTATCAGAAAAGCCTAATAACTTTTTGTTGGTCCGACCCGAGTTTCGAACCCGAGACCTCATGCACAGCAGTCGCATTCACTACCGCTGCGCCATGGGGGGCAAAACATAGCTAGGAAACTACTCTACTATACTCTATCTCTTATGGCTATGATTAAGGTTATGTACTTATGTAATTGACAAGTTGTGAAGCGTTATATTTTTTTGGTCTTCAGTAAAAAGAAAAGTTATAGTCGAATTGACGCTTAAACTGCATCGCGGGATCAGTAGGCTAATTCACGTAATTTCTTGATGCGCCGATCAAGTTGCGGTACAGTTGCAATGAAGTTTACGTCTTAATGCAAAATGGTATTCTTGTAATTGTTTAGCTGCGCGTGAGCTGCACGTAAACTGCGCGTGTGCTGCGCGTCAACTGTACGTCAGTCGTATGTAATACTTTTGACATGGTTTTCAGGTTTTTGGGCCTTTATAGCAGTTAAATTTACCCACGGTGTGGCCACATGAGGGAAATTAATTTACTCACTAAGTAATTGCATGGAATCGCACGTTTAACGTTTCACGTTGATCGGACTAAACTGTCATATGAGACGTCAAATGAATAGGTGAATACCGATCCAGTTGCGATCTGAATCACGCACATAAAACGCGCAGCAGTAAAATACTCTAAAGCGCTCGCGTGACGCGAACTTGACGCGAGCGTATCTGACAGCGGTTGTCAAAATTACGTGAATACGAAAAAGGCTATTTTGATCGAAACTTAACTGCAACTGCACTGCAGCTGAACTTATTTAATTACGTGAATTAGCCCACAGGTCATAAACAAGAACATATTGATTTAAGTCACTAGGAAAATATTTTGCTACTTTTATATTATATTATGTAATCTCGAATAATCGAAAAAAATCGAGAGCTTAAAGAAGCAACAGCACTATTTATGCAGATTATATTTAATGGAAGATATATATTTTTTTATTTCTTTTGTGACATGTTGTTATTATTATATAGATACATTTTTATTTATTTATTATCTTTGATATTACTTACAATATTCTTTGACATTTAATTAGTTATAAATATTATTATTTTATATTAGCTTTTTATTACTGACATAATCTATTATTGGTATTTCTTAATTGAATCATATTTATCTTTTCTGACATTCTAAATAAATTTACTACTTTATATCTATATTATGTTAAATGAAATGTAATAATTAATTAATCGCTAATAAGTACTCGATCTTGCATGCCTCATGGTGGAATGTGGAAAACCTATAAATGTATTAGCCATAACATCTGCAAATGTATACCCATATACGCAAATGATTATGAATTATGAAAAAAACATTGTTCGAGACTACATAACAAAAAAAAACAATATGTAAATATCTGTAGTAACAAGAGTAAAAGAACCATCACAGGATGTAAATTTTTAATAGTTTGAAAATTAATTATAATATTCACATAAACGTTGGCAATAAGTGTAGGCAATATTAAGAAATTTAATCTTAGACGATTATTGTTTAAGCTGACTCGCCCCCGTTTTTGCAACATTTTTCATTTATGCTCTGCTCCTATTGGTCGTAGCGTGATGTTATATAGCTTATAGCCTTTCTCGATAAATGGGCTATCCAATACTAAAATAATTTTCAATTCGAACCAGTAGTTCCTGAGATTAGCGCGTTCAACCAAACAAACAAATAAACAAACTCATAAGTTGTATAATATTAGTATAGATTAGACGAGACATGCAAAATTAGTTAAAAGGAAATCTTGTTGGATATTTAGTACATCTCGTTCATTTAGGGTGCTCTTTGTCCATCTAAATACCTACAAACAATTTTAAACAAAGATACAAAATTATTGTAATTAATTATAGTGCATCTATGGTAATAGTGTTTGTGCAGTCGATAACAGACTAATAACATGAACTTAAACCTAGTAGCTTAGATGCCCGAGTTCACAAAAATGTTAAGTACAACAGCTATAAGTACTATTATTAGTACTTCATTTAAAACTTAATGTACTTTTATATGGTAGAAATAAATAAATAAAGAAAACAATTTGCACGATTTGCCGAACACACCGTCAACTATCGGAACACTCGAGATGAAAGGTACTAAAGTGAAGCCTTCTATTATTAAAATATAAATAATGTCAATAAAATTCTTGAACACAAGTATTTTTTTAAATCAATTTGTAGTTTCAGCATTGCAGTTTCAACTGCAACAATAGCTGACGCAGGTACCTAATTTGGTCTCCATACTATATACTGCTCTGTATATATTTATATTTTATTGTATTGTGTAAAAGAGATACAAATAAAAATATTATCCTTTCTTTCTTTCTTTCTTTCATGTATTGTGGGTACAAAGATATAAAAAGTATGCTCTTCCGCTTCAAATCGTCGACTTTGACGTCGTAATCAATACTGATATTATTATGCAATATTTCAGCAAATATGCTTCAATATTTGCCAGACATACACTGACACATCAGTTTTATTACTCGCATGGTCGTTAATACTCATTTATACCCCATAGTCATATCTCATGGTGTAAATGTCAACATGGCAATAAAACACATGAGTGACTTGCGAACGGATAACGTCTTGACATGAATTTTAGATCCACTATATATAAGGAACGTATAATATACATACATATGTCGGGTATATATTGAACATAAAATGCTATAAAATTTACGAACTGTAAGGATATTCGCGCCGACTTTTTACGCGACATGAGTTTATAGGTTTCATCTTTCTGGTGAGTCCAAGTCATAATGTAATTGTGTGGAATGCTTTTTTAAAGTATTATAATGCGATCAATTTAGTATGCACATAAGCCATTTACCTAGTAAAGAAATGATACAAGTCTACGTTCAGAAAAGTAACGGTTCAAATTTGAACCATTATTGTTTCACTATAGTGAGTAGTGGTATAGTAAACAACATTATCCCAATTTTGTTTTTCTTGTTTGATTTGGAGTATTTTTATTTTATAGTGTGGATTGATTTCACTCGTTTTTATCAAAACTACGTATTAAATAGTGGCCATTGACATTATCTCTAAAAAATAAAACAAAGTATGCCATTTAGCTTAACGTGCTAAATGCTATACAAAAATTATACATGCATCACAATTTCAAAGCTTTCGATTCTCATATCAAAAAAGAACATTATCGAATGACATTTGGTATTTGAGAAGATTTCTAATAAAATACTGTCTCTTTCGCTTTACGCATATTCGTTGGACCACACGCATTATTTCTCAAAACAGTAGTGAATGACGAATTAAGTTTGTACTGAACCGATCCGTTTGGCACGTATTTTCTGTCACATAAAGAGATGTGTGTGTAAAATTGTCGTAAACGATATGATGAATGCAAACGTCGGTGACAATGTGTACTGGGCTTAAGTGATGCGCTCCAAGATTTATGTTGAAGATTAACATGTTTTATAAATAAGATATGAGTGTATTTTATCGCTAAGTGAAATATACATGATCATATTTGACGCAAAGCTTTCGGCCTTTAGGGTGTAGATTCTTATATTGTCTTGTTTGTAGTGAGCGTGACAGCACAACAGTAATTCGTTCATGTGGCGTTTTTAAAGAACGTAGTGTTGGTTTTATCTGTCAATTGTGTCTGGCTGCCGTAGGCCAGCTGTATCTCAAGTTGTTAATCAAAGATATGACTACACGAGAGAAACCGTAAGAAACAGCTAGTTAAAGTATACTATGCGATTCACGTCACAAGCCCAGCTTGTAAATATAATAATATTCCACCTTATCCCGCCCTCCCCTTTCCTATCCAGAACAACGCGTGCTGGGCTCAGATGCCATCTTTACACGGTGGAGTCGACTAGAGTGCGTACCAACAAGTTTGGGTCCTCATACCTCTGCCGAACGTACGTTTCCTTCTTCCTTAAATCCTGGGTCCTTTAAGCGGGGCGTGAAAAAGCACCTTCTCAGGCCGTCAAAGTAGAGACCTCAACAGCGCCTCGGCTGCTATGAGGACGTTGTGGAGGCCACTGCTCTTAGACCACACGACTGCTTACCATCAGGCGGAGAGTAGGCATTTCGACGAGCAAAAACAAAAAAAATTCTCCACCGATAATATGTATTTTTTGCAAGCACCTGGTTGGTGACATAATTACTGTACTAGTGTACTGCGCTTCATTCAAAATAAACCTATCATATAATTTATGATCATACAAACATTCAATACTTCAATAGCAGCGATAGGCCACGCACGTATCTCTGAGTTTTCTTAGTTATGTGCGTATTCATTAGATTTTTATCGCTCGATTTAATGGTGAAGGAAAACATCGTGAGGAAACCTGCATGTCTGAGAATTCTCTATAATGGCCTAACCCTTTGCACACTGAGAACAGGCCTGTGCCCAGCAGTGGGATAGTATATACAGCACTAATATTATAATTTATAATAAACTTTTAAGACAAAATTGTTAAATGAAAAAAATTATTAAGCTCAAATGAGATTAACTATTTCACACATTCATACAAAAGTTTGAAGAATAATATATTTTATTCTTTATAAACCGTGATCGGTTAATTAAATGAATTCTTCAAGATAATTAGTAGTTATCACTTTCATGGCACCGTTGGGAAAACATAAAAAGTAGGCGTAAAAGGAGTTTGTGAATAACGATTGTGTCACGTGTAGTCGGCACGTGTCAAACATAAACTGGAGATGTAAATTATTGCACTCGTCGTAAATCTTGAGTGTTTTCCTTCAAGAGTTTGTTTATTGACTTACAAAGTTACTTGGTTTTATCTTTACCATTTTTTGGAGGCTTCTTTCGTTTTCTTGTTGATTCCTATAGCGACATGCCAATTGCTTCTCTAGGCTATGTATTTTTTATTCCAGCTGCATTTCTTTGCTATTCTGGTTGATAATTGAATTTAGATTCAGTTACATAAACTGCAGACAATTAATTAAAAGTCGACTGTATTCTATTGCGTACATCCTTAGAACTTCTTTTAGTAAACTAAATCGGATTTGTAAGGCTTGTCCTGGCAACTTATTTATTTATTTTCGACACGCCAACAGTATATTAAATACAACATTACACAAAATACAGTTCCTTAAAACTAGTTCTTATACATACACTAATATTTATGTCAGAAGCTAAAGTTGTACACATCTTATACACTAAACAAAACGAAATTAAAATATAAAGAAAATAAAAAATAAACAAAATATTAACAAAAATAATAATAAGATTTAAGTGTTATTATGCGAAGGACATCAGTATTTTTCTTGAAATTCATAAGGGAATAGTAATGAACATCCAACGTCTATATTATCATTCAGCGTATTATATTCACTGCATGCACGAATCATTGGTGAATTAAGACCTAGATTAGTTCATATAGATGGTCGGTAGAAGGATATGGGATGGCGTGGTGGCTTACTAGGAATTGATAACTGAATACAGTTCAATATATCACTGCTATCAATGTCATGTTATTAAGTTTCACTCACTTTACTTATAACTTTATGCAAAAAGAACTTAAATTTATTTGATAAACATTACACTAAGAATACTATCACAAAGAAATTGGTTAAGTTTTATTTAGTCTAATGATGGTTTCAGACTAGCTTTAAGTTGTTTGAGTTGCTTGCTAAAAGTTCTTTGATGTCTGAAGTTTAAGTTGAAGTTATATTTTGGCAAGGTCAATTTGATCTTTGTCCGGCGTTTCATAATGAAGGTAAATCAAAAATTATTTCTTTGAACAACTGATAATATTAGCAAGATGACGCCATATCGATTGATTTAGGTCAAAACATATTTCTGAAGCTGTGACAGCATTATTTGTCGCAGGACAAGATAGTTAGATAATATTAAAAATGGATGTCATTTGCACTATCATGACATGCTTGTATTTAGACCCTTTTCTGATCATACAGACGGATACGACAGCTGGTTCTACCCTACCCTGGATTTCTGCTTCCCCCTATCTAAATAAAGATCAACCATTATCATGTCACACGAACAATTTAAAGACAATCTTCAAACCTTTTAATTCCGCTAAAACAAATCTGATAATGGATTGTGTATATAATACGTAAGCGTGTGCAGTATGTAATAAACGTTCCAAAACGACTATATACTCCACCCCCAGCTTTCCGCGTAATGATATATATCTGTTTTTATCATAGCATGTAACTGTGAATCATACCGTAAAAAGTCCTTTTAATTACCCCAGGAGCATTTGCGAGGAATCCTTGGTTTGAATTATTTGAATTTGAATGTATTTTATGAAAATATTTGCGCTGAGCGAACATTTGGGTCTTTACGTTTTAAGATATAATTATGAAATTTGTTACAAAGATTCAACGGAGAATAGCTATCTGGCTGGAGAAAGGCAACTGTCAATTACAACCAACTTATTTTAGGAGTTGGCCACTTAGTAGGTTAGTTTGTTTATATTTATTGTAATATTATTAGGTAGATACCTTATTTATTGGATAATATAAAATATGAAATTAACATTTACTAAGAGTGTACTGCTCTGCTTCTTAGCGTTCAATAACTATCCCCGTAGTCATCATAGATAATCACTAAAATACTATATTTTTTAAATTTCCTCGTGTTAGTTTGGGGCATAAAGGTACAATTACTCTGGTTTATATTGAAGCAGCTTTACAACGTTCGTAGCAAAATCACCTTATTTTTTAGTTTTCTTTTAACATATGCTACGTTATAGTGTGAAGTGATTTATGTACGTATATTTAGATTTATGTGTATGTATGATTTTATAAATAACCAATGTCAGCTGTACTGTTATGTAACAACATATGCAACTCCAGATGCGAAATATCATATCTAAACGTTCATTTTATATTAAACTTGTTTCTTTATTTTCTTTCTATAGAACTATTACATAGTACACTTCAAGTACATTATTTACACTATTTATAAACTATATACAAACATAACATATGGCAAGACATTTAATTTACATAAAAACAACATTACATTGTAAAATTTTTGATTAATGTTAATGTTACAAATTCGTTAGAAAATTCAGTCTTCAAATAAAAATAAAATGTGAGTACATTAAATTTTATTTCCGTTTCTTTAATACGTATACCATATTTTACCGTGTAAACAGTAGAAAAAGTCCATGTGAAATATCATTGTCTTATTTACGTAGAAAATGTAAATTATGTTTACAATCACTTTGTACGAAATGAAGTCAAATAAATCTTTGGTATAATTTTCTTAGAGGATCGCTGAGTCTATTTTCCTCGGCAACGAGCGGTAAACTTCGTTAGTGGCAATAATAGTGTTCAAAGAAAAGTGCCAGAATGCCATTCTTGACCGAAAGCGCCGTGAATATTTGAGGATTTCGCCTCGAAATATACGCCACGGTATTTGAAGCGGCACCGCGCTTAATGTAGAACGAAGAAATTTGAAGCCATCCTTCAGATTTCCTACAGATTTCCTCAATATGTAATCGAAAATTGCCTTCGAAATGTTTCAACAACATTCATATAATGTATGTTTTCATATATCTAATTTATTAGATGCACTTAATGCCACAAAGTGTGTTTTAGGAGTTGGCGTATAGTTTAAGGATTTCACGTTCTTTTAGATCTCTAATCATTATACTTAGACTAACAAATTATATTATTAAATTATACTCCTAATCAGTTCAGTTCCGATTTCATATCTTCCTACTTTCTACCTTCTATTATATCTACTTCCTACCTTCTATTATATTTCACCAAGACGACAAGAAATTATACGGTTCACTTTTATAACTCGCTTGTTGCCACCTCTTAAAAGTATAAGTCGTTGTTCTTGGTACATATCTCACTAGTTCCGCTACCAACAAAACACCATCTCCTTAGTATGTCCTTTTTACCACAAAAATACTACACATAGTTGCTTGGCTGAAATCTTTTTAAGAGTGGAGTTACTTTCCCAGTCAGGTTGTCTCCGTTTGAATAGAATTTCATATTGGATGAGAGACATTATGTATCGCTAACAATAACCTCACCTTGTACGATGAAGTGAGATGTGTTTAGGAACAATCTAAGATATCCACTGCTTAACATTAACACAAAGGTCAACGATGTACCGCAGGTCCTTTATCAATATTAATATCCTGGTCAAAAAGTAGATTCACACCTATGTCTATATAGTTTATCTAGATCGAAGCCATACTAGAATATACAATGGCAAATCAACCACTCCCAATAAATCCAGTGTGTTAGATAATTATATCCATATATTATGTATATATGGCTTTACTGTTACCATAAAAAAAGAAATTGAATGATCCAAAAAGTCAGCATGCTGAATATTTTACACTGTCACACAAAAAAGGTAAAAGTTTTCACCGCGGCCGCTCCGCAAAACCGCAGCGTATGTTTCCCAACCCCGCAACCGCGCCCCGGGCAGGAATCCGTTTGTCACCGTCCTTTGACGAAACGTATTTAGGACAAAAAACCCTTTGCCAAGGAATGGAGTCCTATCTTCATCTTGTTTTGTGTTTACCCTAGCGGGGTTCGCAAATATACTGAACTCAACTGAATTTTTTATTGCGCACTGTTGCTTATCGAAATATTTTTTCAGATAAAAATGGTCTGGGGACTTTTTTTGAGTATACTGCGTATATGGGTTAATAAATTTACCGATAGATATTTACTTACCCTAGCCTTAGCCCTTTTCTTTTTCATGTACTTAGTCTGAAGACCGTTTGCATTGTGGCAAAAAACGTTGGCGTACGGACTCTGCGGATTATGATATTCTGGAAGGGTTATCCTTCTCGTAAGAAGGGTAACTGGTTATTCATATTGGAGATGTCGGTCTGAATCCTACTAGCAACGTTGATAAGAAATAATAGAAAAGTATCGATTATGAATAATTATACATTGCCGAGGCGACATCTGTCTATACAGTGTTGGTGGTTTGGCAAACAAGAAAAGGTGTGTAGCCTTGAAGTGACTAAAACCGCACCTGTGTGGTTTTCACATATAAAGTGAATACTGGCATATGTTTTCATAGATCACTGAATTCGTAACCTGCCCGGATTGTGAAACGTATAAACCAATCTTGACTAACTCAACGACTGCTAAGTCAAGCTATTCACGTTGCGGCCAGACTTAGACACAGCTCGAATATCAATAACATCTACTCATCCGACACCCGGCGTGATCGTTCATCAATGCCACCGACTATGAGCGTCTTACAGAAATTAAGGCAAAATCTCCGAAGAAGAACCAGAACTATTCTCATTTAAAACTTAAGTTCTCGAGTTTGCCGAACTACTTAGCTTGTACGATTTCCACACGGTTTGATTCTAACTGCCTTTTATCTTAACGTGTAAAGCGCAGTTGGCAAGTGCGAGTAGCTGTACCGATACAAGTTTCGACAAGTTTAGCTGAAGTTAGCCGCTAACGTGCTGAGAGCCAGGTAGAGCATCCTAAAGCCTAGTTTACATGATGGGATTCACTATTCACAGTAAGGCTGTCTTGTGTACAAGGGTTTATCTTTAATATAAGATTTAGTAGTATCTACTAAAAAAACCATATATAGAACAAAACCTTTTACACAAGGCATTCTTACTGCTTGATTTGGACTTTGGCACTGGCTACAACTGTAGTAGTTGTCCTTTAAATATCACAGTATTTTCTACGTAATTACATTTTCATAGAAACTGCGTACACTATATCTAGAACATGATGCACTGCTAACATTTGTAGGTTTGACTAAGTTTACCTTCGCCTGTTAATAATCATCATCTCGGCGTAATGTACAGATTACGCCGAGATTATCTTAAGAAAGTCTCTAAAAAACATAATTTAAAACGATACTAGCTAATTTGTATTATCTAATAACATTGCAAAAGTAGTATTACGTTTATTTTTATGACGCTTAAGAAGATCTTTACTCATATCTGTGATTAAAGGAACAACGTAGCACGCATGCTTGCAACAGGTTCCAGCTTTCAGGTTATAGATCAACCCAGCGCGTTTTTCTGTATAGCCTAAAGGTGAGTGAATTAATTCAAAAGAGTTACATGAAACACTTGCTGGGCTTAACTCATCAAAGACGTCTAAAGGCGTTGTTAAAGTGTCCTGTGAATTTTCAATAATACCGAAAGTGCGCCGAATGCACGCTGCAGTCGTACATTGTCAAATGACATTTCAGATACCATCTGTTGAAATAGGAGCGTAGTCTATATAATAACATTTTGTAGAAGGAAAAAAGATATTATACGTGTAGTATAAGTTATTTTTATTGTAGACAACATGTAGTCGTATTGTACGACCAAATAAATGCTGAAAAGTAAACCAATCCCAATCTCTGGTCAACTGTATGGATTGTATAAATTACCCCAGATTATGTCAAGCAAAATAATGCAAGAACGAGAAAAAATTAAAATCCAAAAAAAAATTTTTTGTCGATATGCTGTTAGGAAGTTCTGTGACATATAAGACAATGAATGGTAACTTCGTTTAAAAAATAGTAATTATACGACGCTGTTGGTCCACACTCCAACTGAATCTCTTCTTTGTACTCTAATGTACCACGTTTATGATGTAGCTTCTCTCTCTAGTATCACGTCATAAAATAGACCTTCACTGTATCCACCAGTAACCGCAGATACCTTCAGGGTTCAGGTATATAATTTGACATGGGTAGAATTAGTTTAAATGCGAAAACAGGCATTCCATATGTCAACACTTTTAACCAAGACAACTAACTCTTTTACTTGGAACATTATGTGCATATATAATTAGGGCTACAATCTGTCTTTATACTATATAGCCTATGCACTACTTATTTATGACTGTAACATGTTTTGTGAGCCAAATAAATAATCTATAAAGCCGCTTACGACCTGAAACTTAACTGAGTCGCCAAAGATACTTACGCTGCTGCTTACTAACAATGTGTTAAACATACATACGTACTTATATAGACATTTCACTTCTGTAAGAATCCTATAAAAACCCGTTCTTAACTGAAAGTACCGAGCACCAGAAGACAGGATGATTTATTAACTAAAGTTTTTATTTCATCTGCCGTTACTAACATCTACTATGTGGTACATCTTGTTGTTCGCGCAGTACATGCGCCTGTGATTCCCGCAACTACCCCAACTTTGCGTACTTTGATTACAACTAAGTCTCAGGATACTTGGTGCTACTTACAGTTAGTAGTCAGCGTCGCTCCTACTTGTTGGTCTTAGGCTGGGATCTCACTAGAAAGGCACGCTTCGTGAGGAAACAAGCTAGCTACGTAATAAAGTTAATGCTGTGTTTCAAAATCTTTTATTCGATATCAATTCTTCTTCTTCTTCTTTTAATGTGTATATTCCTCATAACCGCTTGTCTGTTTATTAGGCACGATATATTAGTATGTTCATGCGCATTTCTGTGTAGTGGCACGTAGGGTAATGTGAAACATACCTTTAATGTAACAATAAATACGTAGCTGACTATACAGCGTTAGCAATATTTATATACCTACCATGAATTATTAAAAAAATATTAAAAGTGTAACTTCAAGATTTAACTTTAATAATAATTTTTAATAATTTTAATACTTACTTACTTACTACTTATATACACTTGTAGTAGTGTAAGTGTCAAAATGCCTTTGTCCCCTTCCCTTGTCGTTCCTCTCGGTCATTCGTTTGCATTAAAGGTACAAGTCAAAAACAGAATTTGTTTTAAGACTGATGATTTCTGACAGTATTTTAAGTATGGTGCTCACAGAGCACGGGACTCATTCACACTCACTCTGGCGCGTGGAGTTGCTCATCACCAAAGTTCCATGTTGTATGACGCCGACGCTCAGCTCTTCATCGAGCGTATGAAACTACCAATACAAGACTTGATTACGCTATAATTTTATTATAAAATATATCTCTAACTCTTAGACCGATTGTTGTTGTAATACAAAATATAATGAAGAGGAATAAGAAAGGATATGTTATAATTATGATGTCAATTGATACTCTAATGCATAAAACCTTTATTGCGAGTGACAAATAGGAAGACTTGCAAAGGTGCTTAGGCCGTGCTCTAGTTAACTTTACTTTTGCAAGCTTGCAGAAATCCTTGATTTATTCTAATTATAAGAATTCGCAGGGGATTTAAATGTCTCACAAGGAAGTAGGCCATTCTTAACTTTCTAAATGGTTTGTTTCCTTAAAGAATTAAACATTTATGTGATCCATAGCGTATGAGTTTAATTAATAAGACCTGCTTCCAAATGTTAGTGAATGAATGTAAAATGTCTATGAGATTAATAACCTTTGTAGTCCAATGTTCTTATGTATTACTTTGTAACTTATATGAAAATGATGTTGGATTTTGACTTAGACTTTCACTATGTAGTATTGTGTATACATAAGATTTGAACAAAAGAATGCGTTTGCTATAGTTCGATATCTATATGTATGTATATTGTACTCACTTTATGGCTGCATTTTTAAATGTATTCTACAAAATATATTATTCTAGTGTTGGCTCGCGGCTTCGCTCGCGTGTATGTAGGTTAGTTTAGTAACAGTACCTGTTTTAGATAAAAAGTACCCTATGTATTTTGTACCCCTGACAACGTGTTTGCGAAATTTCATGATGGTCGGTCGAGTAGTTATGGCGTGAAAGCGTAACAAACAAATTCACCTTCGCATTTATAATATTAAGTAAAGCAGCGATAGCTCAGTGGGGAGACCATCAGACTGCAATGCAGAGGGTCTCGGGTTCGAACCCACGTCGCGCACCTCTAACTTTCGGAAGTTACATGACATTTCGAAATTATGTGCGTATTGATTGACAATTATCGTCTGCACCGTGCCTCGGAAGTCGGAGAGCACGTTAAGCCGTCGGTCTCGGCTGCCATGAACATCTATGGCAGTCGCTATTGGAATGTCAGTGCCCTATAATATCCTGACGCTGGTCTAGCCTTACGGTATCGTTAGCCTTCGGGTTGCGGAGGTCAGGTGGCAGCTGCTCCGTGTAAAAACTGATATCCAGTCAAATCCCATTAGACCAGAAAACCCGAACCCAAGTGAGTAGGGAATAATAAAGGCTAGAGAGAAGAAGGAGAAGAGATTTATAATACTAAGTAAGAGTAGAATTTCAAAACGTTGTTGTTATTGAATCCCTAGTTTAATAATATTTAAGAACGTTTTTACAATTGCACCAGAATTATGATACGAATCTCACCCTAAAACGCTCATTACCAACTCAACTCTTTAGCAGTAAATATATATATATGTACCAATGAATCACACGGTGTCGCGGTCACAACAATCTCTCAACTAGTTACTGTGATTGCGGCTCCACTGCAACTTGTAAGACGTTGCAGTTTGGTACTACACTTAAAGCTACTGCAACTTTGAAGTTGATGGTATCAGTGCAGTTGACAATTGTGTTCCAGATTCGTAGAATATGTAAATGTTATTGCAGTTCGCTGTCCATGTGTGTGTGATTCTAATTCATGTGTTACCTATCCTTTGTATAAGTAAAAAGTTATATGTATTGTGATAATAAAATTGAATTAACCTTTTTTAATATGTCTGTACGGATGGCGTATTGGTTTAAGTGGTAGCTTCGCTGCTGCCACTGCGCCTAGTGTTGTGGTCTCCACACAGTATGAAAATTTGTGTGAATCACAAATACTTGTTCTGATTATAGGTAGGTATTCTTTGTGTTCCTTGTTGAATGTTTGATAAGTCCACCGCGATATAGTTATGAAATCCAGTACGGAAGGCGTGACGATATCTCCAGCACTAGTCGTGACGACTTCTTTAAAAATAAATACAGTAACAAATTTATCCAATTATTTTCTTTTTTTTATTTATTTGGAAAACAACCATTTGTACATTAAGCCTTACAAAATGTTGAACAATATAAAAGATTAACTAAACGTACAATAGGGTTAAAAACGTGTTTTTAACTATAATGCTGTATATGCCAAGTTACATATAATAATATTATATTTATATAAAGGACTATAAAGGAATACAAGCGTAATATAACAATTTCTTACTAGCTTTCTTTTATGTTTCGATTGCTTTGAGACTATTTGCAATATTTTCTTAAATACAGGTCGCGGTAATGCGAATATATCAATATCATTAAAGTTCTTGTTGTATACCTTAACTAAACGTTGGAAGGGCACCCGCTCGCCCGCATTTGTGCAACTAGGAGTCGTAGCAAAGAGCGGGTAAGCGCGCGTCTCTCACCTGAAGACCGTTCTTGGTACTATGTAATAAATATTGCTTACAATATCTGGACTCTCGTAGTTATTATGTATCAGACTGTAGAGTTAGATAACATGTAGTAACAGGCGTCTAGATTTTAAGGTTAGTAGGTTATATTTATCCAACGATTGTCTGTATGATAAACAATTTAGCTGACATTTATATAGCATACTTTTAAGAAACTTACGTTGTATTCTTTATATCATATTATCGTATTTAGAATAATATGGATCCCATGTGCAGGCGTATTCAATTTGGGGTCGAACTAATGAGTCAAAAAGATACATGTAGGTCACAGGCCGTTTGAAATCAAATATAGTTCTCATAACAAAATTATACATTTGATACGCTTTGGCAGTAATCTTATCAATGTATAAATTAAGGTGTAATTAATTGTCCAGAAGAAGATCGAGAACCGTAATGGTTGTTTCTCCGACAAGGGTTTCGTTGCACAAAAGATAATTAAACTTGATTATTATTGTTTTGTTTTTGGTGAAATTTATGTACTTACATTTAAACACGCTTAGTTGCAGTTTATTTGTCGTACAGTAGTCGGACAATCTATTCAGATCATCTTACAGATTCGGACAATCACGAGCTGGCATTTATTTTGTTGAAAATTTTCAAATCATCCGCGTATAACAAAAACTTACTATTCAAAAAACAATTGCCTATATTATTAATATAAAGTATAAACAGCAGAGGGCCAAGAATTAACCCTTGAGGGACTCTCGATGTAGCAAGAAACCTGTCAAAGTGATAACCATTACTTACAACCACTTGATTTTTATTGGTGATATATGAATGGAACCAACGAAGTAAATTTCCTCTAATGCCATTAAAAGCGATATTTTTCAGTAGTATCTCGTGATCGACTCTATCAAATGCTTTTTAAAATCTGTGTATATAGTATCAGATAGTTCGTAAAGATCATTAGGTTGGTGACAGTGGAACAACATGGTTTTGTTTAACAAAACCATGTTGTTCTGGTAGTATATTTTGTTGGATGGTTGGGTACACGGCTTTATGGACGAGTCTTTCAAAGAGTTTGGAGAGGGTATTCAATATAGAAATAGGTCGGTGGTCCTCTATATTTTTTCTTAATCCTCCTTTGTGGATAGGGACAACGTAAGCACTTTTTCAAATAGAAGGAAATGTTCCCTTTTTCAATACACTGGTTGAATATGATATGTAAAGGCTTATAAATCGTATCAGACGACCGTTTAAGGAAGCAAAGTGGTATCCCGTCAGGTTTCGGCCCTTTGGATATGTCAAGTGACTCCTTATGTACTGAAGAGATTGTAAAGTGTAGTTCGTGAAGGAAAATATTACAATTAGTACTGGAATCATATGTGTTTTTGGCACCAAACGGATGGGAGGTAGGTGAGTTCGTAAACCGATTGAAAATAGGAAGAGAACAAATTGCATATCTTATAGGGGTCACTGGTAACTTCATCCTTATAATGCATACGAGCAGGAATGCCATGCTTAGATTTGCTATTAGCAATGTAGGCCCAGAAACTTTTCACATTTTTGGCAATACTGTCTTCGACGTTGCTAATATAGTTATTAAAACATTTTTGATATTTGGTTTTAAATCGAGCCCTATATAGTGAGAATATTTCGTAGTTACCATACTTTTTCCAGTTAGCCTAGGCCTTTTTCTTAGATGTAAAACATGTATAAGCGCTTTTAAGAACCATGTGGGTAACATAGAGATATTCGGTTTTGCTTTTGGTATATATAATTTAATTATACCGTTTATGTAGTCGTAAAAGGGACTTATTCACGCTTTGTTCAGCGCACCGATTATTTAGTATACTCTCCCAGTCAATTTCCTTGATATTTTTGTTTATAGCGGTATAGTCAGCTGTATTGCAGCGATCAGCTGTATTGCAGGGTCTTGGGTTCCAACCCACGTCGCGCACATCTGACTTTCGGAAGTTATATGATTTTTCGAAATTATGTGCGTATTCATTGACAATTATCGCCTGCTCCGTGCCTCGGAGAGCACGTTAAGCCGTCGGTCCCGGCTGCTATGAACATCTACGGCAGTTGTTATTGGAAAGTCAGTGCCCTATAATATCCTGACACTGGTCTAGCCTTAGGGTTTCGTTAGCCTTCGGGTTGCGGAGGTCAGGTGGCAGTCGCTCCGTGTAAAAATTGATATCCAGTCAAATCCGGTTAGACCAGAAAAGCTGACCCCAAGTAACTTGGGAATAATAAAAGCTAGGGAGAAGAAGAGTCAGCTGTATTGTATTTGTACTTTATCACGTACTGTGGACGTAGTGTTTTATAGGACGTATTTAACGAAAACAGGGCGTGAAACGGTGGGTGGTGACTGTTAGGTTAAAGCAGGTCCTGGGTAGGTTTGAAAACACGACAATTGATATTAGAAATAAGTAGATTGAGGATACGGTCGATTGTATTAGTAAGGTAGTTAAATTGTTTGAAGCTATGGTTACCATGAAATTTTTTAAACGGTTACTTATAGGGGTTGTACCTATACACGTTAAGAATTGTCTACTAGCATTATATATATATTATATCCGCCTTTTAACATGGTATCATATCTGTAACTAATCAATGGTAATATAGAAGTGTGTTATAAAAATTCCATAGGCATGATTTTTTTACTAACAGATCTTACTATAACGCAAAAATTCGAACGCCAAGCTTGAATCTATTAGGAAAACAGTATAACATTTTTCAAACACAGTTCTTATTGCTAAAATACACCTGCACAATCACTTAAATATTGGTCTTCTTTAATCATGAACGTAAAGATGATGACTAGAGACGATTGAATGGTTCCCCTAAAGACCTTCCTTACGCTAACTGTAAAGGCAATGTGATTGGCAGTAAAATTTAATTAATAGGGCAGCTAAAAAATAATAGTGCTGTAAAAATTTCTTTGCCGCCACTTTGGAAGAATGGGCTTCTCGGATAAGCTAAATCATATAGGAGAATACCAATATATGAATAACAACTATAATAATAATTCTTTATTTGTAACAGCAAGGTGAATACAAACATTATGCAGATCTAATTCCCAAACTAGCGTGAGCTGTATGTTGGGAGTCAGTTGCTAAGTACAGTTTCCAGAATATAATGGATTATTTCTTTGTGTTCGTTGTTTGAATGTTTATTAAGTCCTCCGCGACAAAGGAATTATTCCTAGTGCGAGAGATGTCTTTTCAAGATAGGTTTTTTTTTTATGGATTTGACTGTTTTACTGCACACATTCCATAATGAGCCAACTGTAAAATGAGCGTGATTGGCAGTAAATTTTAATTATCGGTCAGTTACAAAACATATCGTTCTCTCAAAATGTTGTTAGAACAATTAAACGAGGGCAGATGGTGATTCTTTCGAAAGCGGGCTTCCTGAAGAGGCCAGGTCATATAGAATAACGAAATATATGATAATAGTTGTATACTCACCGTACTTAGGTCTAACAAAAAAGTGTACACGCTAAGAAAAGTGATCTCACTCTTTACATTTATATGATAGATACCAATAGTAGCCTTTTGTACATAAGTGAGCGTGATAATACTATAATTTTAATCCTGATGTCATGTTGGTATGGTGTATCTGATGATAACTTAACGATCCAGAGAGATGACCATTTTTAAACTTAGTACGTTGCGGCGTATCAATGATATAAATCTTTGAGGATAACACTAGTATAGCAATATCATTGATTGTGTCCCTACACTATTGTTATTATTCCTTAATCGATACAGGAGCAATTCTCTAAATGTCTCAGCCAAGCAATTGTAGCCGTGTGTGAAAGTTTCAGTAGCACTTATCATTAAGTGACGTCTGCGGTACATAAACTCTTAACAGTGCCTCAAAATATTACAGCGTCGTAAAGCGCACGCCCAATCTGTAGGCGCAACCTCTTGAGATGGCTTCAGAGTTAAGAATACCCGTGTGGTTAGTAGAGAAGTATATTTTATCATCATTTCTTAATTGAAGAAATTTATTATAATGACACTTACTTAATTTATATTATAATGGCCGGTTAAATACATGTGTCAAGCGATATAAAATTAAGTTTTCCGTAAGTCACTCAGGACAAAATAAACAGGTAGGTACTTTCAGACCAGTTGGACTAATGCTCTGAAGAGCATAGCTAGGATATAATCGAACCTATCAAATTAATAATCGCTTTAAAAGAGCAGAAATTTTTCTGCGTAACGATCACCATCTTTGCTTGACCTGCTTCTGCTTCGAATTTTTGACTATCGCTCAGGTGCAGAAACGCCATATTTCTAAATAATAGATAGTCTTCCGAAAAACTATTGCGTGCAGCATTGTTATTATGTCTATTACGTACATAAACCAATTTATTAGGCCATTATCTGTTAAATTACCGTATTTATGCTACGTCTATTTTGGTAATTCCGATAAAAATACATATAATGTTTATTTATAAAAACATTTTAGATTCTAGAATAGAAATATTTATGTAATTAATGTCATACATATACTCACGCTTGTTGCTCGGAAGGGGGCAGAACCCATACGCCTTACAAAGCAGCGAGGTGGCACAACGTGACAAAAAAGGAAAAGGCTCCAGATGTCCACTTGTTACAATACTAGCATATCAGTCTTGCTTCATTTTCTTTAATGTACACTCGTCTCTTAACTCGGCCTTTCTTCAGAATGTCTGCGGTATGATCAGAGAGCATTCGCCGTGGTCTACTCCATTCACATTTGCCTTAAGTCCTTTATTGGTCAGTCTTTTGTCATCCATTCCTGCTACATATTTACATTATGGTTGCTGTTATTAACAATATAAATAAACCATACTTGACTTACTGTTAAGCAACAATACATGTATAATGTTAACGAATTTGCGTTCATAAATATAGATAAATAGTTTGTATGAAAAATAAAATTACCAGTTTTCGATATACAAACCTGCAATTTCATAGTCAAAGATCTAATACGCGGTAGCTATTGCGCCTGCAGCAATGTGCCATTTATTACACTCCAATCACAGCTTCATTACTAAATATTCTGTATATATATATCAAATATTTGATATAGTGCACACAATTTACCGAGTTGATACAAAACAGGTGTGCCTACAATGTCGTTCAAATGATTTTATATACCGCTGATTGTAAAATACGACGTCTTGATCAACGCGCCAGTTCATATTTTATTTCTATATTTATTAGAGTGGGCGTTGAAGTGTAGGAATAAAAGTAAAGCAGGGTATATTCTTGATAAACTGGATATTTAAAATTTGTGTATATTTACGCCTCCGGATCCCCAAAGGAGCTAGTAGAGGTGTAGGCTCTCATGCAGATACATTAGTATTTATTTTCATCTTGTTTTATTTTATTTCATTTCTACATTTATTTGTTTAGCTCTGTTACTTGCTTTAATTTATTAAGTGCAAAGCTTATATTAAATTATGATTTCAATTATTCTTAAATTATTGAATACTATATTAGTGCCCAAGATACAGGCTTGCCTAGTTTGGGGTCAATGTTATACTATATTTTGTATTATCTTTTTTGAATTTAACTAACTGTATCTGTCTATGATTTACTACAAAACGATTTTAGTGATTGAATTATGAGTTTAGTATGGAGAATGCTTGAATTATTAGGATCCAAAACTTAACCTTTCTCCTACTAGCCCAATTAAAACAAGAAGTAAATTAAGTTGCGCGTGAAAGCTAATTAGTTAAGTTATATTTTCGGAACTATAACTTTCGGTCGAAAATAATCCAAGTCTATTTTATGTAAAATCATTGACATTGTGTTGTGTGTGCTGGAATACATATACGACGAAGTTTTTAATTGAATTTTGTTCGGTGAATTTCCGTCCATTAATAGTTGATATTGGATTATACGCTTTTTGTTCATTTAACGGGCTTTTATTCATGGAAAATACTGGTTATATAAATATGTAGATTAATAGTTATTATGAAGTCGCACATTGAAATAGTGTGATTAAAGAGGTAAAGTTTATTTAGTCCGATCTTTTTAGGCTAGATGTAAACTGTCAGCGTCGTCTTACGTCTATTTTGCCCCTATTGCTGTGGCAGAAACACCCGCAATATAGTGCAATTATGTTGAATAGTTGTACTACTAAGCTAACATATAGATATGACAATTTGAAGAAACGATAAGAATTTTACAAGAAGGAAGCTAATAAGTAATTAGCTTCCTTCTTATAAAGCTCTTTTTCTTTGCTCATAAATCTTAGCTCATATAAAGTAGATGTAGTTTTTAACATACAGAAGTGAAACAAAGCGAACTAATGAGGTAATTATGTATACATCAACAAATTTATTTATAACGTATCCCAACAGACACATGGAGAACAAACGCCGGAGTGCGTGCGCCTCTTCGTAGACTTGTTGAAGCATACAATAAGTATCTTATTCAGCTGGACATATTTTCTCTCACTCATCAACAATTCAAACGAAAAGCTATTGAATTGTTTAAATTACTTTAGGTTAAGTACAACGTTTCATTTTAGATTTTGTTTGTTAAAAATTGTCAAATTCATTAAATTGTGTTCACCATCACTTTCATTTTCCATTGTTAATCCGTGGACAATGGTGTTGATTATATGTTTGATTATTTAATATAAAACACTATCTTGTAATACTTTAACATGTAATTGTTTTTTGTCCCTAATAAATAAAATAAAATGAGCCCATGTAACGGTTTGTTAAGGGTTTGGCCACAGTCTATCACATTAGCCGAGAGCAGTAGAAAGAAATCACACATCTTCGATAACATTATCGGGTACTTTCCGATATACGATACGATATATTGTACGTGTGTGTAGTATTCCAACTAGGATTTTGATACTCATTGTGAGGTCATGTGAAATTTGAGATATATTAGAACAATGTGCTATTGTTCCTTTACCTTAAATCGTACAAATAATATTATACACTTATCAAAGACATCTAAAGCCAATACAGAACCCCAAGAGACCAAATCACAGTAAACCATAAAATACCAATAAATATAGCCACTAAAATCATAGAACAAAAACTTGCTTCAATAGAATCGTTGGAACTTTCTAGAACAATTTTAAACTGGAAATCGACGTGTACTGAACTCGACGTCTTAACTTGTTTCGACTTGAACAAAGGAGAATACTCTTTGTATTGGAAACTATCTTTTCGCCGTGAATCTGCTTGTGAAATGGGCATTCTTCATTATAAGCATCAGCTTTTTTACTGTTTGATTACTTTAATCGATGCAAAATTCAAATTACAATGAGATAACGTTTGCCTGTTTTATTATTTTAAGATGGTGCCTTCTTAAAAGAATAACAGCTTATCAAAATGCGTACCTATAAAATCTTTTTAAACACTGATGGTATCCATTTCACGTTGCCGACCTTCCAAAATAGATGTCACTGCGCAGTAAACGCAAAATCAACATCAGTTATCTGATATCAGCATGAGAACAAGCTTAGTCTCTTTAAACAGTTATAGAAACCAAATGTAGGAGCACAGTATAAGATCGTTTACAATACGAGAGGTATTAGTGCGATGTTGACTATAGAAAAATATTAAAATGGGATGAAAGAAAATGAATGGGTGAAGTATATATGTAAGCCTTTGGAGATTTTATTAAGAGTATATTAGTACTCTTACCCTGATTACCTTACCCTGTAAGCCTGTACTTTTCAGATGAGCCAGTTTCTTCGTACCGCTACCAAGTATTTACCAACAGTAGGCTGGTCCACTCTGAGCAACGGCGGCTCTTCAATGCAGCTTAACGAATACGAACGAACAAATTTCACATATTCTGGTGAAGGCTTAGAAAAGCAGGCCAGGTTGACGTCTGAGATTCTGCCTTTATATTGGAGGTATATCGCCTTCTTACACAAATATTTTAGAAAATTTAGATCAATATACCGATACACATTTTTACAAGTTTATCAGTAGATATTGGAAAATCGTGGCTGTTCAAGCCACGGTACAGCCACAGGTACTCTTTCGGATTAGGTTTCGGTATTCCGTGTCTTGCGTGACTCATGACTGCTCTGTTTTCTTTTAAGTTGTTTTGTTTGAGTTGAGTCTCATTGTGAAAATGTTTCAACCCTTTTCGTAGAAATGATTTAAAGTAATAATATACATGTTCTTCATACATATATTTTGGTGTGCCTACTCCTGCCTTGAATGGTGGGTAGGTCGCTCAAGCTAAAACTAGTTCAGCGAACCACACAACAGTGCCCAATACAGGCAGTAACTGCCTGCGGGTTCGTATATACATTGGCTAAAGCCTTTATAACCCCGAAGGAGTAGAGACATTTGCAGTCTCCGAGTTACTGCTGAAAATTCTTATAAGAAAACGCAATAACTCGTTCGTGATCCAGGAACCAAACTTAGGATCCATTCTCTTGCGGATATTTTTGTACATCAAGACTATTTACTGCAGGAGTTGGCAGAGACCTGTGACTTCTTCCAAGTTCTACTATCTAAGCACCACTTCTGTTGCTAAGAATATTGTGGGTTAAATTCCCACCAGGGACAAACATTTGTGTGATCTACAAATAGTTGTTTCAAGTCTAGATATTCTTTGTGTCCTTTGTTTCAATATTTGTTAAGTTCTCCGTGACACATGAATTATACCTAGTGCCTAGTCTTTAAAAAAACCTCTTTACACACTACAAATTGAAGGTTTTGAGCGACGGCGGCCAGACGCAATTATTTGTCAATTACGTTTGGCATTACAGTAATTGACAGATTAAATGAAAATGTTGAATACATAAATTACATCAAAACGTCTTCCATCACCGTCAAAGCGCTAATTAATTCCAACAAACCGAAATTACATTAATATCACCTACGATATTTCAACTACGCAACATTTCACAATCACTGTCGCTCCTACATCACACACGTACATCGAAATATTAATTAAACACCAATATTTATCCCAATTACGAGATGTGCGATTTAGGAACAAACAATTACAACGGAGTTTCGTCAAATGAGTTCGTTAACATTAATTAAGCCACCTCTCTGCTAATTACTCTACAGTGTGTCCCAATTTTCGGTACAAGGCTTGTTTGTACTGGAATTTAGAGAAGAAAGTAAACGAAACTGGGATAGAACAAAGTGCTGGCGGTGCTTTTACACGCGATGTTTGTGTTTGAGATTTTACACATAATTTTACATACTGATAACGTCTTAAGTATGTACATATATATACATAGTCTAACGCCCGTATTCCCCAAGAGGTATAATATTTTAATAGCTGGCGAAATGTGGGTATAATCTAGATTATATCCCCATTTCGCCCGCTGTTAAAGACCCAACGTAATAGAGAACGACCCTATCGTCGTCTACTAGGTATAGTTTTTAATTCCGACTTTAGACTCATGTAGGCATCGAGTCCACAGAACTTAATGTACTGGAAGTATTGAGGTCATCACTGACCCTAATACGTTGTAAAGTGTGCACGGCAAAAACTACGTGAATTCTTTTATTTGTATTTTACTCATAATAAGTTGCAATTTAATATATAACGCTGTATTTTCCGGGAGAGATTGCCTTGGTGGGTACTTAAGACGATTGTGTTGTGACGATTGGAGGTGCATAATATATCTATACCCAAATAAAATTTTAAAGGACTATTTGCTAACGGCTAAAAAAATAAAAAGTAATAGTTCAAAATATATTTTATTGTTTCCAACGATTCCTTGTTATTTTTTTGCTATTAAACTTATCGGTATATATGCTGATCGCATAATTCTATAACTATATAATAGATGACGCATAGCATTACTGAGGCAATGCGTCACTGGAACTGAGGTTGCAAAATAATGCTGCTTTTAGTCCCTGACGCAGTCTATCAATTAATCTAAAAATCTAATTTGTCAAAGCGACGCGACGGTCAAAGTCGCAGGTTCAAGTCCTGCTTCATGAATTGTCTTTACCTCTGTTATAAATGACAAAGAGACTAGACCAACAATAGTTTTGACATAGCCTTTTACCGTATACATAATAAAGCCCCGGGCGATGTAGAAATAAAAGTGTTGATCGCTCATTAGAACATTGTCAAATCAAATCAAATCAAAATAAATTCATTCAAGTTAGGTTACAATGTAACACTTATGAATGTCAAAGTTACACTACATTTACTGCTACGTTCAGCAAAGCAAGGGTGTAGATTCATGAGAGGAACGGGCAAGAAACTCATGGCCACTCTTTTTAATCGCCAAGTGTACAATTTTGTGTAAACAAAATATTATTGTATAATCGTAACTGTAAGGTGCTGCAACCACTTTTCCATGAACTACTACTGAACATACTCAAGCATTTGATAGCATTTGATGGTAGCCTCTAAAGCAGCAGTGTGGTAAATAGGAGCATCCACTTACATGTACATAAATAATTAAGACAAGGCATGATTGTAGTCCGTAGTTTAATCAAACTATTTAAATAAAAATGTAGTAAGTAAATTAACTATTTAAATAAAAATATTCACAATATATACGGATGCTCTACTTACGGTTAGCATACTACGGTTTGGTAGAAACTCATCTACGCTATGGGCTAATATTTTGGGGTAACTCCACAGAAAAAGAATCAGCATTCAAATCTCAAAAAAGATGTTTACGGGCAATGTTTAGACTTGAGAAGACCGATAGCTGCGTGCCCTATTTCAAAAATTACAAAATGTTAACTTTACCATGCTTGTACATATTAGAAGTAGCTGTGTTTGTTAAGTCGAACCCGCATTACTATAAGCGTCGAGCCGACGAATTTCCACGCAATAGACGCGACAATAGTCAACTTTGTCTCCAATCCGCTGAGACACCCTGATGCGCAAAAGTGTGTACTGCATGGCACCAATTATTTATAACAAAGTACCAAAAAGTTGGAAGGAACTGCCTCAATCTATGTTTAAAAATAGGCTTCGTACTTTTTTGACCGCCAGAGCATATTATAGCGTGACTGAGTTCCTTAATGAAAAAGAATTTGTATTGACATAATTGAATTTATTTAGACCTGTATAATAATGCTGATAAATCTTATAATTTAAATATAAATTAATTAAATTTAAATAATTTAGACAAGAAAATAATATAATTGTTACATGTATCTTTTTTTTATTTTTAATTTTATAATCTAATTATTTTGCACGTCATACTGTGACAAACATGTCTGCACTTAATTTATTTTGTCGTCTTGTATGTATGCATTTTCTTTGTATGTACACACACATGTTTATGCATATAAAGCTTATCTTATCTTATCAAATTCCACGAAACCAAGGTCGATCAGTCACCACAAGTCTTAAAATTACTCCATAAGAATGAAGAATACTAATAATTAACTAGCTTAAATGATTGGGATTATAGCAAGCTAGTGATTATTAGAATTAGTATACCTGTAAACCTTTAATTATCTTAATAATCCTATCCTATAAACTCTTAATTATCTACTATAATATATCTTTATATTAACACGTGAAGAAAAACTATGTTCCCTTTGTCAGGTTATTGCGTAAGAATTGTGTTATATGGTATAGTTAAACTTTATATGAAAGAGTACAGAAAGCTTAAATTATTAAATAAAGAAACTTAAAGTTTAAGAAATTACGACTACTATCAATCACTAGTACTTATATAACTAGGGACCTAATTTACTAGTAACTACTTTATTACAAAATATAATCGTAAAATCTTTGTATCGCGAGGGGTTTATTTACGAAACTTACTCTACAATAATCACAGCAACAAAATGAAAAAGTATCACATGAACAATTTCATCTCCCTAACAAATAAAACTTTCTTATATCTTGAATAGGACCCTACCGAGTAACCATCCGATTACTAACTCCTATCAAGTCATCGTTAAAATGCAAGAAACTACCGATCAAATCACAAGTCAAACTTTTCCCTAAGAAAAGTTGTGCTCATACCATTACGGGAGGGGCGCAGGGGGAGAGGTACGCTTCGACGCACTAATAGCCCGTGACGTCATAAATTGCACAGGATGAGCAGGGTAGGGGATCGGTATGAACGTCGCATTGGATTGTGATTTAGTTGTTATTCTGTTTAGTATTATTTCGTTGAGCATTTCTAGAAATGTATAAAATGTGGTGCTTGTTTGAGACACCCTTTTTATTTAAAACAATTTCGGTAAGTATATTTTTTAGAATAGTAAGTAAGTACGAGGTACTTTTATGTCGTAGTAATTTTGTATTTACATAAATAATAAACAAATATTGTGGTTCTGGCTTAAAAAAGTGTTTACTATCCTGCAGCGATAGTAAATGTGATACTGTGTTCATACCCAGGAGACGAACCTGGGACCTCATGGTCTCAGGTTCGTCTCCTGGATCTGGCTAAGTGATATCAGGTTTATTGAGTTAATTATTAGTAGCAGTACAGAGTTTGGAACTGTGTCGGTTGGACATCAATAGTCTGGTTGCCTTATTACGTGGAACCTAATTGCACTTTCGCGGCTATAGGCGTGGTGCAGGTATGATAATATTTTGTAATCAACTTTTACTTTGACAATTATAAAACCTTTTTCAAAAGATAACGTTAGGATAATACTGACGAAGATTCGAATACCGGCCAGGTGAAACGTCTTTCTTTCGGCGAATTTGCAGTAAGAGGTAAAACCATGAGTGCTGTTTTTGTATGCTAATAGAATGGCTTCCTATTACCTGGGATAAGAACATAGTTGGGTAATAGTATAACTACATCTCTGAACTTCTTTTAGTTTTAAAAGGTAAGTTGGGATGTTGATTCAGAGATAATGAAGATATGTTTTCATTACGTAGCAGGACTTTATAGTATATAAGGTTGTATAAGGACCCCTCAATATTACAATTTCGTTTTTAAAACTGATTTATGACTCAAACTTATTTTTATTAAGTTTTATTGCTTTTTATTTGGAAACATCATATAATGAATAATTTTGTGAATTGCCTATTAATTATTGATATAAACAACTAGCGTAATTGACTGGCACGAAAGCGTTTTTTGGAGCAATAAACTATCAATTGTTGAAAAAAAATATTTCAAATGTGGAACAACATTCGCGCCGTGGGCGGCCTAAACAACGTCAGTCGCACTTCGCATCATGCAATTTATGACGTCACGGCTTATTAGTGCAGCGCGGTAGCGCCCCCTACACACTGCACTGTGACGGAGCAAGTAGTGACGTATTTAGTAATCGCATTTGTTATTTGTGATTTCCCTTAGTTACGAAGGGAGGATAAGGTTACGTAACGAAAAGTCAAGGGAAATGATTTGTGTAAAGAATAATTTTCACTTACTTACTAATAGGTGTCGGGGATTAATTTAAATTGCCCTTTTTCTGTTTAATAGCTGAGTGTCCATACATTTCAGTGTATAATAGAAAAATAAGGCAGTCTGGTAAATAATAAGCGTTTCCAGGCAAATTTGTCGCTGTTTGCTGCAAGTCTTTTAATTTATAAAGACGACGAGGATTAGATGTATCTGCCGAGTAAAGCATGTATGTTCCTAAATAGCTCTGCTTATCTATACGGTTCGGTACCACGTTTAGCTTTCGGGATATTTCCAGACTAAATACTGCTAGGGAAAATGTGCTGTGAATTTCATAACAAATGTAACAAAATATTTTCCCAATGAATCAAACCAGGTAAAGGATCAGGAAAAAATGAGTAAGAGATTATATCATAGGTGGCAGTCTTTTATCAAATATAACAGTTTTCAAAGTACCCGAGGAGGACGCCGGATTTTTGAAATCTCTTTCAAAACGCATCTTATCCAAATGTATGAATAAGTTGCTTAACAACTGCTTGATGCCGAATAAGTTATCAATCGGGATAAGGGTTTTCGGTTGTGACCAATCTTATCTGAAATAGTCTTACATCACAAAGCTTAGTTTGTGTATAAAAACACTACACTTTATTTAATACGAAAAGTATATCCGTTAGCATTATTAATCACGTTTGACTCTAAGTATTCGTTGGTGATCAAAATAACGACGCGAAGTTTTCCATCGTGCCAATTAGTCGTTCCACTTTTACTCTTTTTATTGAGATTTTCTTTTTAAGGTATTCTCAGTAGTAGCATGAAATCTGAAAATGTAGACGGTGGAAAAACATGGCTCTCTATTATGTAGGATTTTTTAAAAACAACTCCCGCTTTACAGATTTGCCCCTAGTCGTCGCGGACTTTAGAAACATAGTATGTACGCATACAAAATACAACCAGACTCAGAAAAATATTTGTTGATGCCACAATTGATTATTTCGTGTGGGATTGGAGCCTACACTACTCACGGCAGTGGCTAGGCGATCAATTGCTCGCTATATCATCTGTGCATAGCTTACGCAATATTATATGACACCTGCACTTACTCATTAGAAAATATATAGGCACAAGATATATTTACCTTATTCCCGCTTGTACATCTAAATTTATCTGGGATAAAACACTAAATTATACATAAATGATCACCATGCATAAAATTACGTCGATCCGATGTTCTTTAGTTGCATAAAGAACGAATCAATATAACTATTTCACATTTATTTCTTTATTAGATTTTGCCCATGGTTTCGTTCGCCTAAATTTAGGTTAGGTTAGTAACAGTATTTTGCCCTGGATAAAAGGTATCCTATGTCCTTTTCTGTTCCCAGGATAACGTGTATGCGAAATTTCATGATCATCGGTCGAGTCGTTAATGCGTAACAAACTCACATTCGCATTTAAAATATTAGTTGGGATTAAGTACCGCCCTGATGACGCAGGCCTCGAGTTTAGATTTCCGGGTGGCCAAAGTGTTATTGGGTTTTATTGTCAGGACATCATCACTTGATCACACATTTGGAACTTTGTCCGGATGATGGCAATAGACTTTTATTATGTGAGATCTAAAAACAGCTAGTGTATGTGGGTGATATCTAAATGCTGAAAATGTCTGCCTCTTCAGATACATATAGGCGTGAGATATGTATCTACATAATGTATGAGGGTAGCTTAAATAATAAAGCATAATTTTTATACGCTTCAAACGATAATAATTATTGCGACATTGGTATTTGGTTACAAGATAGGTATGTGTACGTATATACTCGTAATTCTGTATACTTGCAGTAATACGCACAGTCAGCGCCAGTCACACACGCTGATTCGAAACGTGTCATTATAACGAGACGAACTCAAGCCGAACCTGTCTCGGCGTTTGACAGCCCGTCAACATTTCCAACCCTCATATCACAGAGTACATTGTATACTATGTGCTCATATTACAGATTCCGTTGATTCTAATGGTGTAAAGTTTGCGGTTATGTATGTGGCCGTTCGTGAATTTAATTCTTAGTTCGGTTATTTGGGTTTTATTTGTTGAAAATTCTCAGCTTTACATTTATTGACCGAAATTAAATAAACATTTTCTCATAAGGTAAACTTACGAATGATACCGAATACATAAAAATAAAGTTAATGACAGTAGCAAAGGGATATCCTTAGTTCTTGTCAATCCTTCCGGAAAAATACGTTCGTCAATTTGGGAAAGAAAAAGATAAGAAAATTACTTCGAATATTAAAATTTCTCAAACTTCATTTGAAACCCCGTCACAGTCAGCGTTGCATTTTAACGGCCTTAAAATTACTCACTAGTTCAGTACCTCGGCTTTAGCTGCGGCTGTCAGCGATACTTGGCTATACACAACACTAACTTGCGGAACCCCTACCGAGCCCATTTCCCCTGCGAAAGAATGCAGCACTCAACGAGGATATTAAACTCAAATCAGTCGAGGGTGGGGTACCGCTTAGTCGGCTGCAACTAGGTGAGGAGCTACCGGCTTTTAATTATGGTGAAATAATAAAAAAAAGACTACTAGTAATTTGGCAAGCGAATTGCTAGAATATTATCTATATAATGTTTAATCTGCATAGTTGTATGTGTACTTATATACCCACAACAAATAATATAATATAATAATATTCAAGCACCACCAAATTAAGCAGAGCTTGTACTACTATATAGTATAAATACTTTCTTTTTGTAAATACATACATATTATACATAGAAACACCCAGACCAAGACAAACATCCATGTTCATGCACACAAATGTTTGAATTGTGCGGGAATCGATCTCAAGACCTCAGGCGTGGCAGTCGGTTACACTAACCATAACGCCATCGAGGCCGACAAATAGGCAGTTAATAGCAGTACATTCAAAATTATAAACAGTTTTATTATACTATTATAATAAAATGAGCGAAACCCATGAAGAGACTAATTATTAATTAATACATTCTGTACAGTATTCTGGTTTAATATTGTCTTCTGTTTACGCGAATGTTATTCATTGAAATTAAACTGCTATATACGGATTTTATCGCGTTGTTTATTTATCACTGTATTACAAAATTTTGAAAATATTGCACTACTATTACTATAAAAATATAATACTATAATACTATATAAATAGTCAAACCCAAGAAGAAACAAACCACAGCTAGACTTCATGATACTTTGAGCTCATTCTGCGTAAATAGAAACACCCATGATTAAATTATGTTCGGGTACTTTGAAATAACTACACTGGAACATTGAGACAACTACCATCTTAGTCTCCCCGTGACCATGGCTGCTGAAAAGCAACCGAAACGTCGGGGAAAGTGTAAACCAAAAATAAATAGATTTAATAGTTTAAATAATTTTATTAGCTTATAAATTAGTAAAATAAAATCAATAGTAATAGTAGTGCAATATTTTCAAAATTTTGTAATACAGTGATAAATAAACAACGCGATAGAATCCGTATATAGCAGTTTAATTTCAAAGTATTCTGGTTTATTATTTATGGGTAATTTAAGCATGTTGTTGTAAAGACATTCATCATATCAGCAAAGCTTTTTTAGTACGTATAATTAGAAACTCCTTAATTCTCAAGTTATTTCGACAGACTGACAAAATAACGACACAGTACAAAGAGTATGGCGTCTTTATAACAAGAATGCTAGAAATGTCTTAAAGTTGAGCTCCGCAAATCGTACGTTGAATGCAACAAACATATGAAACTACAAGCTTCACAGAAGAGTTTAGCACTATATAATATTTGCAGTTATGTACCTACAAACCTGTCAGCCAATAACGCATAAGTGCGGTGTGGTGATTATTTAAATTTTCAATTATCTCAAGGCTATATATAATTTCTACGATATACGGCCGTAGCTAAGTGGTTGTTAAATGTTCATAATAAAATAGGCGCGCCTACTTTCTAGGAATATCTTTTGCTATTACTATAGTAATGCAATTTGCTTAGCATTTAGAGAATGCTTTGAATGCACGGATGGTGCGATACCACTTGTATTTGTTTCATAGTCCATGTACGAAATTTGATGTTAGTTGTCTTGGTACAATTTTCTACTATTAGATTAGTTATTTAATATTATTATATTCTATTATTTAGAAGATGAAATCGGATTTTATAATATTTTATCGAATTTTGATGCGCTTTTCGTAGCTGTGTAGATTAAAGTAATATGATTAGCACGTTTTATTTTATTCGTTGTGAATAGAAAACTTCAAGTAGGTATACGAATCCGGAGGCAAACTGCAGTACATGTGACAATATTTCTGGCAAAGGTTAATAATATATAAATAAATTTAAGCATCGTTACTTTTTTTAAACTGAAAACTCTTGTTTAATGGAGGCATAAATAAAACTACGATGAAGGCGATAAAGACGAGAAAGCACAAGATAGTCTTTTAAAAACAAAAGCGAACTTATAGCTCGTTTTGTACATCTACAACTATTTGTTAGCGTCAGACATTTTATAAAAACCAGTTAACAAAATCCAGTCAACCTCCGAGTCATTTATCTTATTTTTGCAACGTATAAAACCATTTTGCTTTAAGCTGTAAAGTTTTCAGATCACGGAGTAGGGACAAAAGAGTTTATCGGATATGTCGTGTAGCTTCACCAGTATCAGTGTCTCTAATATACATACATGAGTAAAAACCATAAAATTTTATGATGAATTCGTTACTATCTGAAATATCTTTACTATATTAAGACAGGACTTTGCACAGGTGGCGTAGTGGTTTAAGTAGACACATCGCCTGTGCGGAGTATTGTTGGTTCAATTCCCACACGGGACAAAAAATTATGTGTTCCACAAAAAGTTATTCCGAGTCTGGGTATTCTCTGTGTCCGTAGTTTGTAAAAACCTCAACACATAAGAATAATTTCTATTAAAATATATATATATATATATATATATATATATATATATATAAAGTCTGCCCTATTGGGCAATCTTTAAAAAAGAAGATAAACATGTATACAATTTCATCATTATATTAATGAAATTTATATAGATACACATATAAACTAAAAATGCGAAGATGCACCTTATAATAAGCGGTTACTTAAGCTCATAGATGAAATAAATTGATGATGCTATCGATACTATATATTGTTTACCTAGAATTAGCCACAAGAAAGTTGCTGACACTTCAAGGAATCATAGTCCTGCCAACACAAAGGATATTTGTACTGCCTGACAGCACATTGCAACGCACGGTTATGTTGCTGCGATCCTATATGAGCTGGAAGTACTTCTTCTGACAGTTCAAGCGAAAATCATGAGACGAAAGGATATCACTCTACATTACTTCTTTCCAACTATTTGCATATAGTCCTAACGCTTCAGTTCACTTGTTTGTCTAATCATTTTCATCCGATCGTATGAAAATCGATGAAAATGAATCGGCGTTTGGTGACTGTATTCCTTTGTTTCAATCTGTCTTGATGCTGATCTGTCTAGTACGCGATTGTTTCGATGCTATATCTACTGAATAATACGTTAGATTTCTTACATGGTGTTGTTGGTGTATTTTTATAGGTGTCAAAAAGAAATGACTGGCGAGCAAACGACGATTTCGTGATTTGCAAATAATTGAAAGAATATGGAGAAATTGGTTACACTTACAAGATAAAAGAAAATTAAGGTTTTGCGTTGGTGCTGTGTTTTGTTTTATTCTCGTTCTTAGAGCTGGAGAACCATTCTTTACACAGTATAAATAGACTATTGCATGCAGAGGTTGCATGTATTTGGTTGTATACGATTTAAGTCCATCGTAATATTGGTGGGTATCGATCACATTTCCAAACTCAGTTCTGCAATTGAAAACATTTTACAATAACCCTATATAGTTTCAACTTACGTTTATAGTCAAACACGAAGTTTCGGGTACCAGCTGGTAGCACTAGATTTTATGTAAGGAAAGAAAATAATAGCCATATTAAATACCGCGATGACGAGCTCGTTAACCTGTTAATTGGTAGTATATCATTCTCTATTCTATGAGATATTCTCTATGATATGAGATCGGAATATATCATGTGATCAGGCATAATGTGGAAACACCTCCTAACCCTGTTTTCGGTTTATCTTTTATATGATAAATATTAAAAGATATAAAGGTAGTTTATTGATTGACAAAGATTGCTTGATATGACACTACTACTTATATAATAAGTACGCAACTGCCATGAACTAGGTGAAAACGTAAACTATTGATCGTTATTGACGTATCACTAACAAAATATTGATGCGTATGCCAGATGTAGTGTTGCACTCTTAATTTATATATAATCCGCTAGGGGCACTTTAATCTCTCTAGCTCCTAGACTAAGTCTTGCAACAAACTTACCGTGTCCAGCGATGAGTGAATGCAGCTAATGACCGCGAAGGGTCATCCCCCTGTCATCGGGCGTTTAGGGGATGCGCGATATTGAATACTGTACTGTTAATGGTACGTAGCAGTGATGGTACCTTTGACGTTGTGAGTGGATTGTTTTTATTCCTACTTTATGGCTTTGATGAAGACGTTTGTATTGCGGGAACTGCCTGCGTTCATACGTATCATTACTGTATAGGAAATTAAAATAAAATATAGGTAGGATGCGGGTGGCCCAAGACCGGTCTGTTTGGAAAACCTTGGGGGAGGCCTATGGCAGCAGTGGACGTTTTTCGGCTGAGATGATGATGATGATGATAGAAAAAAATATGACCTCGGGATCGCTTTTTAGTAGTGGTATGTTTTTTAAAAACGAAACACGTGATACGTTACACGTGGGATAAGTGAGAGTATTTATGTTCAATTCAATTTTCAGAGGAAAGTCTTTTAAAAAATAAACTTTGAATTGGTAAAGAAATGTTGATTCCTTGCATATTTCTCATTCATTGTAGAAATATTAGCATTTCCGAATGTCGTAGTTCGGTGGTTCTACGATCTTAACCTAGTTAGTTGGGTGTATGTTTGCTGCATTTAGCCTCCTAATTGACTGAAATATGATTAATGTGGGCTGCTCCTACCATCCCATCTTTGCTCAAGACGTCAGGAGGTGAACTAATCTCACTCGATAACCTGGGCACTGTTTATGGTTTCAGAAAAGATTCTTTAATCAGAATTATTGGTCCATTGATGGTTCATGTTTTTTACGGTAAAAATATATGAACCAGTGTCCCCTCCGTCTTCATATTACGTCTATACAGAGAGTTGTAGGTAATGCTGATTTATTGCAAAATTTAAAAAAAATATCAGTTAGGTGTTTTAACAAATCGTGCAGTGTTCTGCGGAATCGACTCACCCAATTCTAATGTGACTAGTACTTTGGATTACACGGAATAAAAATTATGTGTCCCACAAGTAGTTATTTTGAGTTTGGAACACCAAGCAAGTGATAAAAAACGTAAAGCAGAAAGGTAAAAGAAGGTGCGTTAAATGAAACAATCTACACATGACTATAATATAGATAAATCTTAATTAATATTTTAGTATAGGTCCTGTGCTGAAAAACAGTAGATTAATTTCATGTGAAGATAAGCATTGATCAAAATCCAATACTTTTATATCGAAATAACATATTACGAAGTACCATACGTGAGCGGACTGAGGCCAAAATATAATTTCATATAAAAAGCGAAACACTTATAAACGAAGTCATAATTTCGCTCAGTTTCATATTTCACGAGTATCAGGGTACAAGCGGCATAAATCTTATTGGAATTTAATATACAGGCCATGGCGCCATAAATCGGTCCCTTAACTTATTTATAAGTCGAAACCCCCGCAGCTCTATGAGCGGTACATCATGGGTGGAAAGCCTTTGAAACCTGTAAGGTATTATGGTATGGATGAAGGATTTCGTTGAGGTGGTTTTAATTTAGTGCATTGGCTGGGGAGTAGTTTGGTTGGGAGGCTTCTGTTAATTTATACAGCATGTAAGATTGTCATATAGCCTGATAATTTATACGTTACGCGTACTGTGTAGCCTTGTAACCCTTAGGCATGTATTTTAGTTTTTATTTATTAGTATGAATACTAAGCTATCTCGTTGGAATCAAGACATACGGTTGCACTTGTTTGCGCCGGTCTTGAGATTTCAGATTCGACGCCCGGATCAGGCAATTTTATTGAGCTTTCTTTAAGAATAATGTTAGTATGGAGATTGAAAATGTGCCCGTAGATGATAATCCACTCCACCCTATTACGTGGGCACCAAACAGTTTTCGAAATCTGAGTATTCCACACTACAACATACATATATCTTCAAGGATATACACCCGTGAGTTTATTACATTATGTATTACATTATAATCAACTTTGTATCTTGTGAATTTTATAACTACTGTTCTGAAACTAGCAAACTTTTCTCCAGGCTTACATTTAGTTACGTAGTATTATAAATGTAGGTCATAACAAGGATAGTGGCGCTGGGGAGCTGTCGTGACGTTGCATCAAATTGCACGGCGCGCCTGTGCGGAATACCTAACGTTGGGATGATGTAAAACCTTAAGTTAATATAGCGAAATTATTTTATGATAATACTCTGAAGAATACAGCTTTATATGGTACTAGAATTTGCCGTTGTCCGCCTGGAATACCTGTCAGCCTCTGAGGTAATTTACGTGTTCACAATTAAGTGGAGGATATAGGGATCTTTTCAGTCTGCTATACGGCAATAGACCTGGTTTTTATTACATTGAACCTAAATGCAGTTAGCATATGCATCATATCGCATAATATGTAGCTACTTAAGAAAGAGAAAATATGAGAAGCGACGTTATGAATATAAAAGTGGAAAAGGCACTGAGTCTTACGCCTATAATAATATGAGTCCTGTATTAAGCGGTCCCACTGCTGGGCACGGGCCGCTTGTGAGTGTTAGAAGGGTTAGGCCATAGTCTACCAGACTTAGTACAAGTTGGAAGACTTATACTTGACTTGGAAGACACATATCTTCGAAAACATTATTGAAAATTTGCAGACATGAAGGTTTCCTCACGATGATTTCCTTTACTGTTAAGGCACGCGATAATTATTATATAAATTACATACATAATTTCGAAAATACACACACAGATGTGTACCTTGGGATAGAACTCGTGACCTCTGTGTGACATCCAACGGTCTCCTACTAAGCTGTGTTGTCAGTCTTAAGTACGACTTATATATTTTGAAAACCATTATGCATGTACACTTCGTAAAAATAAAAGAACTGATTTGGAAACTGTAATGGTGTCTATCAGAATATATAGCATTTGGATCGATCTTAATACTGTTGACTTTAAGCATAATTGATGCAATATGAGTGCGACATAACGCTCTATGACAAAGGGGTAATTCAGCTCAACCCTTATAGGATATAAGCGCGATGTTACGGACGCCTAGTGCTGGTATGCAGTAACTTGATGCAGAGTCGTGTTGGCGCATCAAATAGTTTCCTCTACAGGTAGCCTACATTCATGAACGTGGATGTAAAGTTTAGTTTCTGAAAGTGACCGTTTTCGAATTCAATGCCTTGCATTTGTTCTAATGAGATTTGCTGAGAGTATTACTATCGCAGTAAGCCGCGGCGGCTTGAACAGCGGTTACCACTGACCAATAAGTAGACCGCAAGCTGATTTGCTTCTTAAGAATATAACTATTGTTTAGTTTAACAATAAAAACCAAATAAATATAATCAAAACTTTAAAGCAAATCAAAAGCTTCTGAGGTAGTGTTTGTGGCAGCTGAACTTAGTAATCTCTACTAAGTAGAAATCTACTTAGGGTTGCTGAAAGGAAAAACCAACGCTGCCGTGCGATGGACATATTCTTACTTTCCACTTAGTACTGACTTAAAGTCTCATATAGGTAGTTTAATTTGTGTGTGTAGTTTGATAAATATAAAGTAAGTACAGAGAATATCTAAACTGTATTTTGTTTCTCTTTACAGAAGTATATCTTCCAGTGTCCTTTTTTCCATATATGATATGTACGTTTATTTTAGTGACATAATTAAATAATGAAACACAAATTATTTACAAGAAATATAAACTAAAGAGAAAAATAAAACTTCAAAATTAAAAAGCGTCATAATATTTCTCCGCATCGTCGTCAATCGGCAACGTGCCCAGAAGACTGGCAGCATTGCCACGTTAAATGGCAATACTTATTCTTTGTGCAAAGAAAATACGAGCCCTCTGGTCACGCGAAGCGTCTATGAGCCGCTTAGCTAGGTCTTTATAAACAGACCTAGCACTTGGACCCCATGGCCTCAACGTTTCGACACCAAACGGCTCAAATATGTACTCACCAATAAGGTTTTGATATTTACGCCGTTGGAGCGTCTCCGCTGATGCAACAGCAGCACCAGCACAACCTGCTGTGCTAGAAAGATGTGATGGCGCAAGGGTGTCGACATAAGTTGCGTCCCACACCAAAGGCCGACCCATTTTCCATGGCAGTAATGACATACCATCTGGTCTCTTGCCATCGTCGCGTACCAAGCCGTGAGGTTCAAGCTAAGCCGGAACGCCAGCGGTGACAAGAGCCCGACGGAGTATGTTATTTAGGTTGGCGCGTCGTGATATACGACCAGCCCTCCTGCTGCATGATAGACCATGGTGATCAAAACTGTCAACGGCCTTCCACAAAGACACCGATGCGGAGAAACACAAGGAGTACTTAAGCGCAAACAAGAAGCAATGGGGTAGGTCGTATCGATGATTTCCAGTGTCTTAGTTTCCAAAGTACTAGGGTGTCAGAACTGCACCAGTGTTAATTTGGTTAGTGGTAAGCACTACCAATGTAGATGTAAACTGTGCTCTCAAAAGTGACGGAATTAATTGAAGGAGTGAGTTCAAAAGGATTCGGGTCCGTCGAGACGGTAATATATGTTTTACGGATGTAACATTGTAATGATAAGCACTGGATGGTGCAATTTTCTACTTATGTAAATAGGAAGACTTACTTTGTTAAACATAAACCTAAAAGCTTTTTGAGAGTATTTATTGTGAATTTCACCGGTGCAGCGAAACTGCTTCTTTAAATATCGTAATAATGTTACCTACGCTTTTATAGTTACTGAATAATATTGACGTATTCTGATTTTTATTATAATTTTAAAGAAAAATAAGTCAATTCAAATGATTTTGGTAACGATTTTGAGATACAGATTAGATAGTACCTCTGGTAGTACTTAGAACAGCCACGAATGGCTCTAAGATCTAATGTCTGAAATCTGAAGATCCTGCCTTGTCAGGTTACAAGGTTAACAAGTTTTTATTTTTGGCAGTTTTAATTCCAGTTGTCGGATGACATTAGTGGAAATTTAATCGGTGGAAATTTAAGAGATAAACAAAACAAGTGATGTATCTAAATTTTAATGTGCATGTTTGCATTCGAAGGCCATTGGAATACAATATAATTTGCACAAGGCGATACCGTCTTTGCGGAGCCATTGATGCACCAAAGTACATTTTTTTTAAGATAGTTGTTCTTTTTTAAATATATAAGCATGCAATTGGGCACATCGGTAACCATTACCCACAAATAGTTACTCCAAGCCTGGGTGTACTTTGTGTTCTTATATAAAAGTCTTTTCTTAACTGCCACCGTGGCGCGGCGGTAGTAATTGCGACTGCTGTGCATGAGTTCGAATCCCGGGTCGGCCCAACAAAAAGTTATTGAATTCTTCTGTTAAGAAATCTCAATAGCAGTAACGTAGTAAGTAAGCCCCCGTGCCTCGGAAAAGTACGTAAAGCCGTTGGTTCTGCGCCTTTGTTTTTTCTTGTTGCCGTTGATGGCAGACGAGCATGTGGCCCACCTGATCGAAAGTGGTAATTGCTGCTCATGTGAGTTTGTTTGTTACACTTTCACGCCGTAACTATTTGACCAATCATCATGATATTTCGCATACACGTTGACAGGGAAACAGATAAGGACATAGAGCACTTATCATCCAGAAAAAAGTACTGTTACTAATCTAATCTACATTTTAGCGAGCGAAACCGCGAGCAAAATTTAGTATCGAATAAATAATAAAATGTAAATCCCTTTTTATAAAATCGTCACTTCTAGTATCGTTGTGTCATCGCGAGTACACTAACCTATACTAACTGTTGTGCAACCCTTCCTACCTGACCCAGATTTTTTTATTTCGCTACAGAGGGAATGAAATTGCTCGTAGTAGGCCCGCGTTTTTTTTATTTATACATGAACACACTTTGTTTTTCCATATTGCTGTGTTTGAATGGCGACATTGCGAGTAATAATGCAACGGTACGATGCAATGTTTTAAATATAGACTATAAAAAATACCGCTCACATTTGTTATTTTGTTCAGAGTGTATGGTCATATTTACATACATACAATGCCATTTGTTACAATTCTGGTATATCTCTCTTTCTTCTTACATACATCGTTTTACCCCTTTATCCTCGAAAGGATAGGCAGCGGTGTATTACTACGTCAATTATAAGTAATTATAGTTTTCAGCTCCAGAATGTAGAGTGCGAGCTTATTGTTAACTGACGGGGACAGTTCTACAGTCCGTGGTGCTCCTGAGAATTTCTTAAGAGATAAACTTTTCCAGACCCGACACTCAAATCCGTGATCTCATGCACAGTAGTTGAATTCACTACCACTGTGCTATTAAAGCATGATATGCATTCATTGTATATTACTCTTAACCTGGTATTCTTCCAAACTAATTTTGACCCGCGCATAAAATATCCTATCTTAGGTATTCTTGTTTCAACTCTCTTCATTAGAAGTATCAACTCGGTATCACTGTCGACTGAAGTAAAAACAATGGAATTTTCCCGAAGCCGGTGCTTTTTACATGTGTTACGTCATTGTAGTTACAGTTCGTTTCGTCATATGCATTTAATATAACGCAGCCTAGATACTTATAAGAAATGACATAAAAAAATATATTTTTTTAAATTAAAGCAAGTCCCTCTAGCAAATTGAAATTATTAAAAATTTACATATACTCATACTTGGACCAACACCCAAATCCCGCCAATGATGGCTTTAGACCTTAAATAAAGCACAATAGGCTCGCCCGCTATTATAAGATACCGCATTTAATAGGGGGTGACCATCGAATCACTATAGACAGTCACTATAGTCAGACGACTAAAGAGTCTCGAACCATGCCCAGTAGACGTTTACGGGGCAGAGTTGCATACTTTGTGCTACTCCAGAAAACCGATATATACTTTACCTGATCCGGGATTTCACCGTAACCTCTTGCATATAACTTGCATTCACCACCGCAGCGCCACCGAGTCAGCAGATAAAAATTATGAAAAAAGGATGTTATTCGCTCGTAACCAAATTGTCACTGCAGATATAATACACAGACGTCTTCAATCTAGTTCCCCGGAGAGATTATTCTTATCGGACACCGCAAGAATTGCAGTATCGATTTTGAATTTCTAGCAAGCGAGCGATCTATCAACATGCCACTTAGACTGCTCAGGGTAGACTTTATCTACGGATAATAGTTCTAGAATGTTCACATAAATTGTTTCAGCATAACTTACTGATATTTGATTTCGTCCTTTGTTCTAGAAAATGTATAATGGCGGAGTATTATTAACACTAGTGTTTGTTATGACCGGTGGTCTAATTCTCTTAATAAAAAATGTTGAAAATAGAGTTTTGATCACATCTAAAAACGTCAAATGTGAGCTGAAGTGTAATTTCTGTTTACATTTGACGTTTAGTTTAATTTTGAAGGACACAATTTGTAATATTTATGACACTAAGATTGGATTGGAACTCCATTTTGAACATTTTTAATTGTGAGAATAGTCACTGTCATTAAAGGCACACAATGATTGTCTATTCAAGTTCGCAGTTCTTGAAATGACATTACATTACCGAAGTCAATACTTTAATACAACTTTATAAACTTCATTGGCAAAACACACAACTTACTGGAATACCATATACAAATTGATTGATATTGCCTAGTCATGTAAACGTTACTGCATGCATGCAAATCCCATACGACATCAAAATCATATTAGAATCCTCAGATTACAGGGGGATGAATTTAAGGGACACAAACGGATCGATATTGCCATAGCACTTATTAGGGCGGGGTCTCACTGTGCGTAGAGTTTGCTGGCACATTTATACACAAGCAAGAGCCTTAGAGTAAGCAACAGCAGAGATTTATAATATTTTACCACATATGTTTAGTCACACGTAATAAGGACAATTTCATTTACGAATCACAATTTATTAATTTAATTCAGCCAAAACACAAAAGATTTGCCGATGATCAAATAAAGTCATTAGCAAATTTAGTTAGCTTCAAAAAAATTATAGTTAATGCCTATTGTATTGTATTTTCTCAGGGTCGACCACTAGCTCCATTGAAAGAGGGAGTTCGTTCCTGCAGTGTATTAGTGGTGTTCACGTAAAATCGCATAATTGGTAACTAGAATTCTGGCCTATGACAAAAATATCCTGTATATAGTGGCGAAGAGCATTTATTTAAAAATGTTGAGGCAATTTGCAGATTCTTATTAACTAGCTTGTGTCGCACTGAATATTCGAATCTTTATTTTTGCTGTTTAACTACATGTACATTGAGCAGTGAGCTGCAAAAGTGCATACCCATTTCAATACTAAAATGGTATAAGCCGGTAATAGACGCCATCTAACGGAAATCGAAACAAGAACTGTTAAGTATTCTATTTATACCGTAATAAATGACGGTGCACTACTATGAAATAAAAAGTAGATTTCTTAATAACTCAGTTTTAATAAATTTACTTTAAACAATTTTTATCTCTATTCACAATAGTTTATTTAAAAAAGGATGTTCCTTTTTTAAATAAACTATTGTGAATAGAGAGATTTCAAGGTAAAACAAGAAGTAAAGAATTACAATTTAATTTATAAAGAGGAATGTCCACTACCCGTAGTCACCTTGACCACGAGTGCCCATATTTAAAACCATATTTAAATGATAGTATGCAATGTCATTAAATGATTAATCAAGGATTTTAATTAATGAAAGTTATTTGGTATTGAGGTAAAATATTTTTTATTTTTACCGTGGACATGATTTTTATATAAATGTTTTACACACATACTCTCATCACACATCTTCATTATTACCATACACAATTAAAAGATTGTTTAAAATCTGTATTAATAGTAACTGTAAAATATTGTTACCAACAGTATCAAGAAATAATACTAATAAAGTTTATATTATGTTAATTACATAATGCAAAATCACTTGATAGTTATTGCGTATTTTAGCTGTAAGTTTGTCACGGTATTTAGTCAAAGGTGGAACCACGTCCTTTGGGAAGGCAGGCCTCTTTGTCCGCCGGCCATCAATCGGTGTGTTTACGGACTTGAGTGATACTCGTATTGTAGGTTGTCTCGTCGACCGTAAAGGGACCACTGGGTACTGTGGTCTGCTTAGATTGTATTCAAGGCTCTGTAAAGGCACCCATATGTACAATATGTGTGGAATGCGTAATTGATAGCCATCTTGGATGTGATGCTCTGTTTATTTATGGCATGATTTATAAAGGTCTATAACTTGAGTATAAATGAAGTTTATCTAGGGACCAGTTTTGACATATGTAAGTGAACTATTTAACACTGTAAATATTAATATAATGTGTTGAACAGGTACAAGCTACTCAAATACTAAAACCACGTCAAATGCATTTTTCTAAGGTTAATTTCGCATTTGATATATGAGTTGATTAGTATCAAATCTAGGTTATGACTATCGAGGATGCTGATTATAGGTCTGAATATGTCCATAAATAACAATAAAAAAAATATTTTATTATATATTATTAATATTACTGACATTTACATATAAATATAGTAAACGGAGTTAAGAATTGTCAATGTCAATGAAAAACCGATTTGGGTAAGAAAAATGAGGATGACTATAATGTTTTCTTTTTATTTACGATTCAAAAGTATGGCCACATCTTTGTGCTACATGCTGTATAATAATTAAAATTAAATAATTTTAATAAAAGTATTGACGTTAGTATTCGAGGAAATCAAAAAAGATTAGATAGTTGGGCACTTAAGCAATCATTTGAGTAAGATTTCAATTTCAAAATTATTTTAAATATGTCATGATTAAATTGCAATTGAATAATAGAACTATTATATTTGTAGTGCACATATAGAGTCACCCGTGTTTATCACAGGATTAGGCAATTACAGCTTTCAATTACAATGTTTAAAGGACATTTTAGTCTATGGACTACATCTTAAAAACTGAGTAGTGGCCCATGCTCAGCAGTAAGACAGCCTACATACAGGGTTGACATTATTATTATATGACAATGTTCATAAACATTTTTCCCAAAGACAAATTGATAGTTACAACCTAATAGAAAGCAACGACTCTACAAATTAAAACGGACTTGGTACATAATGGCCCCACAGGATTATTTACCTACAGATATATCGCAAAGCCCGCCTCAGATCCTCAGATAATATCACCCACTCACTGGACCGTATCATCCGCTACCAATTTTGATGCACCGTCCACACCACTGCACCCTACGGATATCCTACACACACATGAGTACGACTGACGATATTGTGTATGAAATTGCTCTTGAGTCGAGAAATATGCAGAGGAGACGGATTTTAGGAGTTAGAGATAAAATCATTTATTTGTCTTCTCATACGTCATGAAGACAATTCATTCAATAATTGAAAAATGAGTAAAAGAATTAAAGACATTGCTTATTTTTATAAGAAATCACTATGGAAGAGGAGAATGTGAACAAATACATTTCACACACAAAATTATATATTTACTAGCTTTAAACAAATTTTTATGAGACAGCCATCATTTCTAGCGGTATTTTAAATGCTATTACTAATTTGTTAACATTTATTTTTTATTATATACCTAATCACATTTTAAAATAACAGATATTTGCAATGTCGTTTGTTTTGAAATTAAAAAACATTTTATTAAGGAACAGACCTTGATTAAACATGTAAGGTAAAAGTACATTTATTATTAGTAAATTCTACACATATGTTATTTTAGTTCCAAAACATTTTAACCAACTAATAATATAATAGGTATGATTTTATTTTATGATTACTTTACTTTTTAACCTACGTATTTGAGAGTACTCTATAAAGTTCGCGAAGACATGTGAAGTCTGCCAACTTGCACTGGGCCAGCATGGTGAGCTATGGCCTAACCCTTCTTACATGGGAAGAGGCCCGTGTCCAACAGTGGGTAATCTGTCCAACAGTGGGTAGTCAGTCAGTCATACAGGGCTGATATTATTATTTATTATTATTATTATATTACTTTACTGATTTCTTCTAACAAAGAGCAAGGAGTTCTCTGTACTATAATTATCTTTACAAATCGGGTGCCTACAAATATGTATTCTGAGTAACAACAATATATTTTAACTGCAAAACAAGCTGAAGAGTAAAAGAAAACCAAGCAAACGCAGACATCTTAAAGAAATACGAGGAGACGTTACACAATATAATACTCCCCTCTATGAAATATCAAACAATTCTCACTAAAGTTACGTCACTTATATTCCAGCTCCATATTTTCCTGGAATAAGTTGCGTCGTCCGCAGTCCCGGCGGGATTCCCGGAATTCCCGCGACGTCCTAACCCTTTAAATATATCGCGAAGTCGGGAAGCTCTCGAAAATTTCATGTTTCCCGGGAGTTATACGTATTTACTCTTATGTGAAAAGTAACTGGTTAACCTACTTGTGTGTTTTGTAACCTAAATAGATTTTGCTATCTTAAGAATCGCTCGGCTTCTACGTTTATAATGCGTACGTCCAAGGAGTGGAATACAGACATAGGTAAGGTCCTATTTCTGCGATGACTGATGACTGGTTATAATCAAAATCACGAGTGCACTTCTTCATGTCTCTATAACAAAGGACATCCAGACTACTGTGGTCCATTTTTTACTAATACCTTCGCACAAGGAACCTTTGGATTAAACGACATTTTAAACAAAAATGATTTTACTCTAAAAAAATCGACGAGTTTCATTAATTCTTCATCTTCAAAATGATAGCAAATAATACATTTTAATAACACTGCATTACATTATGTCAACTGAACGAGGTCTCAGAACAACTGACCCAAATTACAACGAAGAAAATCGCGAGTAAATGGACCGAAGAAATTTTTATAAAAAAATCAATACAGTCATTAACCTATACAGCTCAATCCTGAGGTAACCTACTTTTTAAGAGAGGGAATAAGTCAAAATTAAAAACGCGTTTCTCGTCAATTAATTAAACAAGGAAAGGGCTGGACTAAATAATATAAAGGTCGTTAGGGACGAGTGCAGCCGAAGCATCATTATCTACAGAATGCGATGCGGTTATAGTAGCAGCGGATTTTGATTTGAGATTACACGCATTCTAGCAGTATACTAATTTCCTATATACTTATATATATAGGAAAGGGTGAATATGTTTGCCACTACATTCAGCCTTTGTTCTGCTTCCTAGTCTGATATTTATAATATTGTTTTAAGCAGATATGCTACTTGGATTAGATGGGTAAAGAGAGCAAAAACAAATCTTGCAACTGAATTCTGTTGTGGTCAAACTTGGAGAAAGTTTAGGTATTATTCTAATCTAGGTGTTTTCTAGTAAGTTTTCTTGGTTTCTAATAACAGTTATTGTTTTAAATAAAATGTAATCTAATATATTGGTTTCTAATCTTGTTAGCACCTTTACGAGCACATTAATTTTACTAGGGTTTTTAGATTGACCCGGATTGATTATTTATTGATTGACTATGTTCAAATAAAAGGAATTCATAGTTAAAAATGACTACTTCTAATACTATATTCAAGATTTAATTGATTAAATTTTAATAACTGCTGTAATAAATTATATAAAGGAGATATATTGTGCTAGCCAAGATCGCGGCAAGAAAATTTACTCACGCTCAAAAACCCACGGAGAACTTTAAACCGGATAGATTTACATATCATAGAATATTTCCTATTTTCTATTATCTACTAAAATAAGTGAATAAACAAAGAATCTCTTTATTTTAATTAGGATAATAGTACAATATGCATCGCTTATAAGTTGCCGCTGATATTAGGGCTGCACTGTTTAGTGAGAACGGATATTCCTTTTATTTTTTAGACGAAGCAATTAAAACCGGGACCTCTTCAAAGAGCGAAAGGGTCCAAATAAAAATTAAAAGACTGATTATTGGTATAAGGAATTAATTAAAGAAACTTTATGAACTCTTTATAATCTGTTATTTTATTTATAGATGTAGTATCTGTAATTAAAATAACAGATTATAAAAAGCTTTGTTTGGTCTAAAGATGAAAACTTAATGATGTCGTGATTATTGTAAAGGTCAGGATTACATTGCTGTTTCGAGTACCTAGTGTTTCTGTCATTGAATTCTTAGTAATTTGGATAGTAGTTTTTGCTGTCACTTTGTTGGACAAATGCCTTGTTAAAATAATATAAATTAACAGCAAATGCAACTAACGTTGTCTTTAGGCAGGTTTATGACATATAACACATGCCAAAAAGCTTAGAAATCTTCCTGTTTTAGCATTAAATAACCTAAAGACTAGTTGAAATTAAACAACTTTATACGAATTTATCGCGTTGTTTCAATTATATTACAAAGTTGTTTAATTTCAATGTATAACATTCGCTTAAATGTAAGACAATATTATCAAAGGCTAGTATTATTTGATAATAATATTCTCACGTCAGCCTTAACAAATTATAATCCTATACTTCGAGTATCATTCTCAAGTAAAGTAGCTAATAATTCCCTTGAGTATATTACAGTGCAGTGACGTCACGAACCAGCTACGTTGGCAATTTGTCAGGCGGGCGCGCAACGAACACCCAATAAGCAACCAGCCAGGTGCGATATTAAACTGAACGCAACAAGTTGTGAGTGTTGTGACATCACACATGCACTAAAACAAATTCAAACATTCATTCGAAAATTGTGCGTCGTTTGAAAAAAAAAACAGAGTTTATAATAAGAAACTATTATATTATATATCTTTATCTTAACTAATATTATAAATGCGAATATGAGTTTGTTGGATATGGCTTTCATGCCTTAACAATTCAATCAATCATTATACAATTTCGCATACACATATCCCTATTCTGTTCTTATCACCTAGTATACATCGGAGTTTAAAACAAAAAATATATAGTTTCAGGACATTACAATGATAAAATAAGAATATAAATTTTATTACCAGCTCTCATTTTATATAAAGTTTGTATCAATGAATAAAGCAAGCCTCCTCGAGTACATAAACTTTAATTGAATATAACTGATTGGTATCTCTCAAAATTCTCAAACATTATATCAAAAAGCTCATCTATAGACGTTTTAAGTGTAAAGTTTGCCCTCGGTACTTAGACAAAGTTGGAACAAAATCCGATGATTCGGAAACGCTTAAGTAACTCCCAACACTTTAAGTACGGTGTTTGTAAACCTATTAACATATTGAGCACTTGAATTGAGGAGCTTCTTACAAAATTTACGCTTTTATTCCAAGGAAACGTCGGACTGAACTGTTTAATATGAGAATGCAAGGTTTATTCTACTTTTCTGAACAGGGTTACAATAATCAAAGGATATTGAGCTGTATGTATAGAATTTAATAAAAATATAAGTGCATTTTTATAATGATAATATCATATAATATAGTCACATTATATTGATATAAAAAAGAATCATAGAAAATTGGACAGGCGGATCTAATTTTCAGTTGAGTTTTCAGTAAAGGTAAGAAAATGTTTTGCGAGAATACTACTTTTCGTTTGTTAATATGTATGTATTTGTCACTTCAGCCAATTTAGAGCCCATACAAATAGGCAGACAAAAAATAAAACAGGCTCGTGTTTTTTTATGTTTTGTAGCATACACATAATCATCTAAATTTAATAAAAGACAAAATCCTAATTATTATTAGTACACTTTGATGTTTGAATAAGTTTAGATAGCGAAGAGAGCTTTTACTCGTAGCTTCACTTCTTTGGTTTTTAATATCTAGCCCACAGGAAGATTATTTTATTCTCAGACAAAAAATAGTCTTCCTTATACCTCTGCTCGGCGCATGAACTAACTCAATGTTAAAAAGTATCATTCCGTTGAAAAGCAAGACACAAAATAGCAAACACATTTAATTTATAGCAAGGATAGCTAGATTCAAAGTACTTGTCATTTATAAAAACAAACCAATATTAATACAAAGGAGCTCGTGAAGTCAATATACATAATAAACACCAAATAACATCGCGCATGAGTTTCAATAAAACATTTCTCACAAAAAAATATGAGACAATAAAACAGGCAAATCATTAAGCTAATATTAATTTTGTACGTCTTATAAAACAAAGAAATGTTTTTATTATTGTATTTTTTTCCTTGACTACAAGCACGATGCTTTAATAAACATGTTTGTAAAGCGTCCCAGTATTTTGAACAGGTTGATTTCTTTAATAAAATTGGTAAGTACACAATCAATCCTTGAATAACGACTCAATATTGTTTTACTGAAGTAAAAAGGATGAAGATATGTATGTCGGAGACGGTTATGAGTACGGTTGCTAAACGAAACGCGGCTTTGAGTCAGGAGATGGCAGTACTGTTGCGATGACGTCAACACGCGGCTAACTTCATGCTACGACAGAGCCTAATTAATAGAGGAGCGCTATATCCGACACTGATCCTTCAATCGTCGTCGAGTGCGGACCTCCACGCTAGGAACTATAATTCGTTTCGTTTGCAAGTTGGTAGTGTTAATTTTTTGTGTAAAGTTAGTGAAAGTCATTAGTGTGTGTTTGCTGTTTCTCTTTGCTCAATCACCCTACCGTACGTCCGCAGTATGTCTGTCCATGGTGTTACTGATGCTCTCGATCCGATAAGTATATTACTCATTTCCTTTAAAAGTATGTAAACTTTACACATCAAAATTTGCTAGATCTTACCGTTTATTATTATACAGGATAGATTTAAAATTAAATGTTAGGCTAGCATATGCTTAGGATAGTCTTCTTCTCCCTAGCGTTTATTATTCCCAAGTCACTTGGGGTCGGCTTTTCTAGTCTATCGGGATTTGACTGGATATCAGTTTTTACACAGAGCGGCTGCTACCTGACCTCCGCAACGCGAAGGCTAACGATACCCTAAGGCTAGACCAGTGTCAGGATATTATAGGCCACTGACTTCCCAATAACGAGTGCCATAGATGTTCATGGCAGCCGGGATCAACGGCTTAACGTGCTCTCCGAGGCACGGAGCAGGCGATAATTGTCAATCAATACGCACATAATTTCGAAAAGTCATGCAACTTCCGAAAGTCAGATTTGCGCGACGTGGGTTCGAACCCGAGACCCTCTGCATTGTAGTCTGTTGATCTCCCCACTGAGCTCCCCACTGAGATCCTATGTGCTTTGACAAAGGCAGCGAGACACAAGACAGGTAGTACTTGATCTATTGGTGTACAAGTGTAGTTGGTGCTTGTTTCCGTTTACGTGATTGCCATTCGAAACTCTACGTTTACCGATGTATTAGTTAAACGTTCGTTGGACTATAAAGCCTTTTTATAGGCGTTTATTAAAACCACTACATTGATCCATACATGGTTAATTTTAAAGTTGATTAAATTTAAAAGCCTGAATGACCAATTTTATTGAGCATATTTTGGCAAAGGTGTGATTTCAATAGTTACAATTATGTGTGACTCCGCAACGTTATTGCTGGTCAAACGTGGACGTAGCGTGCATGCTCGAATATTTTTCTTTTATTTAAAAAAAGACAACTTCCTCTGTGCTGCGGGGCACTTTACAGTCATCCAGATCTGCACTACGAACTTCAGCGAGGAAGAGCCAATAACTGAGACACCGACGCGTGTAAACAACGTCAAAACGCGTCGAGGTGCTTGTCTCAACACATCGGCGACGAGTTATGCGTAAGCGATTTTGTCGCCGACGCCGACTGCTGAACCTGCGTTATGGTGCAAGCGCGTCACGCAGCCCCTCTCCCGCACCCGCAGTTCCTCCCCGCTGTGCTGCGCGAATCGTAAGAACAGCTGACCCCACGGTCACTGCGAGCGCCCTTGCTAAGCCCTTGCCCACAAAAGCAAAGAACCGGGCTACCGAGGATGGTTTCGTGACGGTGCAACGGAGGAAGCGCCGGTCGCAAAACATTAAATACGAATGTGGCAAAGCACCTGTGGACCCCAACTTGAATGTGCGTGCCGCGTCCCCGAACACGCCGGTGTACATCTCGCGCCTGCACTACACCACTGAGGCGGAAGACATCGCGAAGTACGTACGCCAAAAGCTGAAGTACGTGCCGAGAGTGCAGCTGCTGGAGTCGCGCCGCAACGTCAACTTTAAAGCGTTCGTCGTGCGTGTACTCGACTGTTACCTGCACAAGGTGTTGGACGAAAGTTTTTGGCCGCAAGACGTGGTATTCCGTCGCTTCCGCGGACAAGTTCCAGCCGAGCGCACTAGTATTAAGTGTGCGAAGTGAGGTTTTACAAACATAATATTAAGGTGTATTTATTTATTTATTTTGTTCATGTTTATCCATTGTCTAGTACCCATAGTACAAGCTCTGCTTAGTTTGGGCTAGATGGTGTTGTGTGCATGATAGATAGAATATATTATTATTTACTAACATCAAATTTTATAATATGTAAATTTAGGTTAAGGTATAATATATCTATGCAGACCGAAATAAATGATTATTATTATTAAAATTCAAACAACGGACACAAAGAACATCCAGACTCGAAGCAACCATTTGTGGATCACACAAAGTTTTGTCCCGTGTGGGTTTTGAACCCACAACATTTGGCGCAGCGTCTGAGGCGAACACTTAAACCATTACACTATCCTTGGAGTCGAGTAGCATAGTATATAGTAATATTCCGGGTCATTATTAAGGTATTATTATTGTTCTAGCAATAAATAAAAAAAATATCAATATGATTATTTATTAAGTTTATTGTGCAGATCAGCTATATACATACATTTTGTTTTTGCAATTCTCTAAGTAAAGCCTCTATAAGCTCCTAAGGAAGATCTCAATACAATCGATTACAGTATTTACAGTTTCAAGTTATTTCTCTCCAAGTAATCTAAACCTTATTTCCTAATCCCTAAGTTTACTTTGCCTCGTGTAAGCTGCATTCATAAGTTTGTATTACATTGTATACATTATTATTCTTTTCAAATGATGTGAACCGTATTTCCATACGTTAAGGTTTAATTTGTGTTCTGCGAAGTGTAAACATAAGTTTGTCTTAAGACCGTGCATGTCAGTGACGTGTGACGTCAGCCGCGATTGTCTTTTGTTCGTCGATAATGTACTGTGACATCGCAGTAGGGGACCAAAAGAATCTTCTTAGGGTGTATTTCTAATTTCCTATAATGGAACTTTTAGTTTCGATGGAAATATGCATACTATTTTTACCAAAATGAAAAAAAATGCTTTATACTGTTTTAGCGTTACTACATGTTTCCATTTGTAATGAGGTTTGTTTTCTAGTCTAACTAGATTCGGCTTAATAACAACTTTTTGAGAAGAAAAGGATGTACCATCGGCCAAAAAGTGGTCTACCATTTTTGACAAAAGTTTCTGTAGACTTAACTCATGTAAATAATTGAATATCATGCGAATAATGAAAGAATAAGACAGAGTTCTATTATATATATAAAATAAAAAGTAATGGAGGGCAAGATAGTAGTGGTAATTGATTCGTCGACAATAGCAGCGCTCTTACCAAAAATAAGCACGGGACTTAAATTAGCGGTACTGCGATGAATGAAAGCTAGAGGCACAATCACAATTTTAATACATTATTAATTGTTAGATGGAGTTCTTGAGTGGAGTTTATATGATATATATTTAAAACGTAGGCCCTTACTTTAAATAATATTAATAATAAATTTAATTCAAAATATTTAGTTTTCGTCGTAGTTTATCGTTATACAAATTATTTGCTTGTAGATCTAAAGATATTGGATAGCAGATACTAAAGATATTGCATACCAGAAAACATATTCCAATAAAAGATTGCTTTTAATTCAGATTGCAAGCTTCTTTTATTCCTTCTTATCTCGCCGAGCTAAGCTAAAATGTTTGCATTAGAACTGAGAAGTCGGCAGTGCAATGCATGGAATTCAAACCCTAAATCGTAACGTTCCAATAGGCAACCGCCCGATTTAAATATTGACTGTTGATGTCTGGAAAACAAGAACCAAATATCGTGTTCGTTGGCTAAGCTTGGCAATAAACTAAATCCAGCAGCGGATGATTATGATATATGATGAACATAATAACATTTAACTGTAAAAATGTGAAGAGATCGGTGAACTGCGTGCGCTCACTGTGCAGGAAGGCTGATATAGTCTTATTACAGGAAACTTGGTTGTATCCACATGATTTACATTTTCTCGAAAATATAGATCAAGGCTTCAGCTATACCGCAAAGTCTTCAATAGACACGTCTGCTGGTATTTGCAAAGGTAGACCATATGGTGGTGTGGCCATACTGTGGCGAAAAAGTGCTTTTAATCATGTGTCGATAGTGAAAAGTAATAATAATAGGATCTGTGCAGTCAAAGTAGTGGTGAACAACCGATCTTTTATTGTGATAAATGTGTATATGCCAACGGATTGCAGTGAGAACTTGTTAGACTTTACGGGATGTCTCAGTGAAATGTACTCAATTATACAAAGTAATAATGTGGAATCTGTGTTTGTTCTAGGGGACTTCAACGCCCACCCAGGTGAGTCATTCTATAATGAACTTCTTGATTTCTGTAACGAGCAAGAATTATTATGCGCGGATGTCAATTTTCTAGGTATGTTGTCGCCTACCTTTACATTTATTAGTGACTCACATGGGTGTAAACGTTGGCTTGACCACTGTCTTGTCACTCGTTTGGCGTCCAAAACAATAGTGAACATTGAGGTGATTTACGACTCTTTTTGGTCAGATCACTTTCCACTGAAATTGGAATGTGATATTAATTTAATTAGAGAAAAAACATTTGTTAAAAAAGTATGTAATGACATACGTTGGGGTGAAAGAAGCTCGGAAGAAATAAATAAATACTGGTTGCACTGTAATAATAAATTAAAGAGCTTAGACTTCCCTGAAAACTTTATACTGTGTGCGGATAAATATTGTGATAAGCCCGAACATAAAATTCTGTTGGATGAAATGTATAGTAAAATTGTAAATGTATTAAGTGAAGCTGCCAGCAGTAGTAAGACCTCTAGGGGCATTATAGGAAAAAATAAAGGTATAAAGGGCTGGAACAAACATGTAAAGGAAGTTCACGCCCAAGCAAAGATTAAGTTTAAAATTTGGATGTGGCACGGTCAACCCACTGGCGGGCCTATTTTTGAAGAAATGAAAATAACGCGGAAAATATTTAAATCAAAATTAAATTGGTGTATTAAAAATCAAAGCAAAATTGAAATGGACATTCTAGCCACTTTGCATTCGAATAAAAGTTTCACGTCATTTTGGAAAGGGACTAAAAAACTGAATAATAATACCCCAAGCGTTTCGGCTAGCGTGGAGGGAAAGAATGACTGCACTGAGATAGCGAATACCTTTAGAGAGCACTTTCAAATGAGTTCACCTCTCGGTACAGGGCCGAGGAGGACCGGTGCTGAGTACTGTCGTTCAGGATCACCCTTACGATTTTCATGTAAAGAAATAAAATCTATTATTCAAAGTATGAAGAGGGGCAAATCTCCTGGTCACGACGGGCTCAGCATCGAGCATCTTCAAAACGCTGGTATACACCTGTCTCGAGTGTTGACTATGCTCTTCAATCTTTGCTTGGGACATTCTCACTTACCACAAGAGCTACTGGATACAGTAGTTATACCTATTGTGAAGGACAGGACAGGGGACATCGCAGACAAGGGTAACTATAGGCCTATCTCACTGGCGACCGTTATAGCCAAGGTACTTGACAGTGTGCTGGACGCCCACCTCGGTAAATATACCCAGTTACACGACGCACAGTTTGGTTTTCGTGCTGGGTTGTCTACTGAGAGTGCCATTTTTGCGTTGAAGCATACTGTCAAGTATTATACGGATAGACAAACACCTGTGTATGCATGTTTCCTGGACCTGTCAAAAGCATTTGACCTGGTTTCCTATAATGCCCTGTGGGGAAAACTTCAGGAGGCTGGTGTTCCTGCTTCGTTGGTGTCCACTTTATCTATGTGGTATGATAAGCAGAGAAATTTTGTAAAATGGTCAAATGCGCTCTCTGACCCGTACAAACTAGAGTGTGGGGTCAGACAGGGTGGTTTGACCTCCCCCCGACTTTTTAACATTTATGTCAATGAACTACTGGTTGAGCTCAGCAACACACATGTCGGATGCCACATAGATGGAATTAGTGTCAATAACTTAAGCTACGCAGACGACATGGTGTTGCTGAGCCCATCTATCTGTGGAATTAGAAAATTGCTTTCTGTTTGTGAGGGTTATGCACAGCAGTATGGACTAAAGTACAACCCTACGAAAAGTGAACTGTTGGTGTTTAGAGGTACAAATAAAAGTCCATCACATATCCCTGCAGTTGCGCTGTGCGGTTCAGTTTTAAAGAGAGTTACCCAGTTTAAATATCTGGGCCACATTGTTACCGAAGACCTAAAAGACAACCTAGATATGGAAAGGGAGCGCAGGGCATTGGCCGTGCGGGGAAATATGGTGGCTCGAAGGTTTTCTGGTTGCTCAGTACCAGTAAAAATTACACTTTTTAAGGCTTACTGCCAAACATTTTACACCAGCAGCCTTTGGGCTAATCATACCCAAAAGGCAAACAATGCCCTGCGAGTACAATACAATAATACCTTTAGGGTGCTGTTGAGGCTTCCACCCTATTGTAGTGCGTCAGATATGTTCGCCGATGCGCACACTGACGACTATTTCGCAATAATGCGTAAGAAGGTGGCGTCGTTGACAAGCAGAGTGGGAGGAAGCACCAACAGTATCCTGAGGGTGTTTGCTGAAAGGCTGGATGGGCCTACCATGGATAGGTTCATCAAGCTTCATGTATTACATGGGGCTTGATGAAAATATATGTGGTCGTAATATAATAATTTGTTTTCTTTCTGTGTTCCTAATATTTACTAACATAGTTTATAAGATAATGTAGAACTAACACAATGTGGGCCTAGGTAGCCTGTGAATAAAATATTTTTATTTTTTTTTATTTTTTTATTATGATAGTAAACTTGATATAAGCATACATTGTTATACACTTTTATGATAAGAAAGTACGTACAAATCACAAGTACTCTCATCATATAAAATTATTTTTCAATGAAGACATTTCGTTTATTACAAGTGCCAAACTTTAGTAAAGTTTCCTCCGTCAATGAAAAGGCAGTTGATCACCAAGTTTTATATTCATCCATTAATAACTTAACGCCGTGTACTGAGTGCTTTCTTATGTCTTTAACGCGAGGAGGAGCATTTTTCTTCCGCATCAAAAGCTGGAGGTGGTGTAAAGGCTGCAGGAAAGCGGTAAAGCGTTAGTCCGAAACCAAATGTAAAAACTGTGTAGGTTAGATAAAAAATTGTGTCATCTATAAATAATTATTACATTCTGGGTGTTTTTGTGTCCGTTATTGGAATACTTGTTAAGTCCCGTGACACAGAGATCTGTAGTAGTTGTGTCAAAAAGAATTTTATTATGTGTTGTAAACAAATGTGTGTGTTTAGCAGCAAATGAAACATGAATGTCATACTCACCATTCGATTTCACGCAGGTCACATATTTGCGTAAGCAACAGAGATTTGTTCTAAGTCTAGGTGGTCCTTTGTCTGATGTCACAAACATTGTCCTTAAAAGCAGACGTTGTGTAAAAAATATAAATACAGTAAATAAAACGAAACTATAATAATGTTATGCCATTTGAAAATGGAAGAATAGAAGTCACCAGATATGTTTCGCTTGCGAGCTTCTTGTCGAACTACAACAAATATTGCTTGGTTCCATTTTCAGCATCGAGATTAGTACCAAATTATTTGTCATCTTTTAAAATACCTATATGGTAGAATACCGGCTAACTTATTTGCAAAATGTTTTAAATCTCGCTGTTTCTTACAAATTACGCCATTGTTCATAAGTAGGGGAGACGAATGACGGGAATCAATTAGTTTTTGTGAAACTTTTTGTCCGTCCGTCCATTATCACCGCTGAATACTCCAGATGAAAACGTTATGAATATTTTATATGAATAGAACATTTTAATTTACTTTATTCCCAGTGCGCGTATGCTATTTTTGGTATCATCACGGTCAATTATAGCCGGGTTTTGTACACTTCTGGATATAAATATTCGTCACCAGTAAATGTAAGATCGATCAATGTCCGCAAATGATGATTCCAGTTTTTATTTATAGTTTTAAAATAATACTATAATATGTGTGTTTAATAGACGGAAGCAATAAGTTGTTTTTTTTAATTTTGTTTCTACATTAGTCTCTATCTGTGCCCGGTAGATGAAAAAGATGTATCTTAAATATAGCTGATTAAATGTGAAAACGCCTGTGTCACATATGATACAGATGTATTCATAAAAGCTCCTTCAATACGTTTTATTTTTCAAGCAAACTGTGCATGGATGGCGTGTTGGCTTAAGTAGACGCCTCGCCTCTGCCACTGCATCGAGTGATGTGGGTTCAGTTTTGTTTTGTTCAAAAAATTGTGTGATGTACAAATAATTTTTCCGAGCCTAGGTGGCCCTTGTGTCTGTTTTTTTAATGTTTGTAAAATCCCCGCGACACAGGTGTCATGCTTAAAGGGTCGTCTTTCAAAAAAGACAAATAAACTTCCAACATATGCTTTGAAAAGAACTATACAGCGCAAAAAATATTTAATGTCAAAATCAAAAATCAGGTATTCATTAAGGTCACAAATAACTTATAAACGTCAAAATCTATAGGTCACTAAATGTCATTAAATGTACTGTACACCCTCCACAATTGGGCTTCGTTTAGCATTTGAGGTTGGATTATAAAAACAAGGGATCCTGAGCCGATCCAATTTGGAGCTACTAATCTAAAGCTCGTTAAATTGATTCGAGAATTGTCGGGCTTATAGGCGCTAAGTAGAGTCGTGTTTCACCCGCGGGTAAATGCTGTACAAAGAAGAATTGTAGCAAATTAAAACTGTTGTGTCGGTATATTAGATTTTAATTTATATAACGAAAGGAATATAAACTCGACGTTAAAATGTGGAGCATCAAAAATATGAATGAAAATGTGTAAATAGTAGGTACCTAATATCTTTGTTTGGCAGTTGCTGAATTGATAATCGCTTTCACGCTTTCACTTTAAAACAAATTCCTCCGCCGCGCCTGTCTGTCTGTTCGCGATAAACTCAAAAACTACTGACCAGATTTTCATGCGGTTTTCACCAATAGACAGAATGATTCATGAGGAAGGTTTAGGAGTATAATTTATAAGAATAGATTTTCATGCGGTTTTCAACAATAGACAGAATGATTTATAAAGTTTTGCATTACCCGGGCCAAGACGGGGTCGATCGCTAGTTAAAAAAAATTAATATTTGATTGCGCTATATTCCACCATTAACTAACTTAGGAATAGTAGCGTTAAGAAGGTGCTTCATAAAAGGTATACCTAAAATAAAGCATTTATTGGGAAACTTAATATCGATACGAATAAGGTTAAAAAAAAATAATAATAATACAAATTATAAAGTTAGTTGATAGCACTGACTCGCAAGTCGCACATCCGCGATATCCAATTATCAACGTATAATAAACGCCTTTGCCCACAAACTATTAAATAAAAAAAGTAGTTAACACTCCAAATATAAAAGCCTCAAGGGAGTGCCATAAAAATAAAAATTTAATTCTTTTTCTTTTATTATTTTTAAGTACTGACGCACCCTTCGCGGTATGCGTTAAATGTTCTATGAAAGCTGTAAAATTAAATTTGGAATTTAATTTTGTAATTCGAATGCTGGGAGAGTTTTTGATGCCGTTCCGTGATATTAGATTTGTAAATTTTGTAACGAGAATATTTTTTTCCAGTGGTAATGAAATTATGGAAATGTAATTTGTAATTTTAGTTTTATAAATAAATATTTTCTAGATTGGTTTTGGTTGCTTTTTATTAGAAGTTTCTACCTATTTTAAGAATAAAATTAATTTCATTTTATCAGCATAATTTTATTCAGAACTGTATGATTAAAATTTATATGTTGAAATATATACCTGAAATTATTTACAACACCAAGTTAAAATTCACTTATTAAAAAAACGGGTAATTTATAAAACAACAACAATAATTATAATATGACGCTACAAGCTAAATAGCAAATGAAAAAGGTGGTACCATGTAATGTCGGTACGGCAGTCTCTCTAAGAGCATGGCCTAGACTGGTATAAGATACTCTCTATGTAGGGTGAAAACTAAAAATGGAGAGTCTAGAACGGAAATTCCTACACTACCTATTAAAACACACTAATAATAATCTCAGCTAATATTTTAAATGCGAATGTGAGTTTGTATGTTTGTTTGTTACGCTTTCGCTCTACCGATCATGATGAAATTTCGCATACACGTTGTCAGGGCAACAGAAAAGGGCATAGTGTATATTCATCCAGAAAAAAGTACTTCTACTAATCTAATCTACATTTACGCGAGCGAAGTCGCGGGAAAAACCTAGTAACAAATAAAATAATCATACCATATATTATTAACCTCTGAGTCTTCTTCGAAGAGGTTAATGAAAACACTATGTGGGTCTGTGTGTCTGTCTGTTAGTGACAGTTTGTTTCTGACAGGCACAGCTGCAGAACCACTGGACCGATTGACTTGTAACTTGGTGTACAGACACTTGGTACCATACCTCGGTCGAATTTGAATATGGGCCCTGTGGGTCAAAAGACCTCCGAGATATAGGTGACCTTGTGGTCATAAGGTCAGAGGATAAAAAAAGGTCACATTAAAACGAAGAGGTTGAATCCAGGTTTCTTACACCCATCTCGTTATAATTATTTTCTTTATACAGCTCGTAAGCGTTACTTAATACAGCTATTTATTTGATACCCCACTGTTCTGTGATAAATTTACGAGATATAACATCTAAATCTAAATTAAACATAGTAAAATTTAATTTAATATCAATTTTGGATTATATTTCTTCTTATAATTTGATTTTCTTGGTAGTTTACTTACATACTATATTTTTTTAACCGCGCTATTTTGTTTGTTTGTATTGAAATAATGAATTGTTTTAGACCACATATTAATTCACTAGGTATTCAAATTGCATATAACACCTTTTCTCGTTGTAACAAAATCGCTGTAACACTTACATATTTTCGTAGCATGTATGTTAAAATATATGCATTAGTTGTTTGAAACGATTTTCTAAACTTGCGGTATAGAGCATGTAAGTAAATTTCTGAATAGTCTCGCAAATGAACGTTGTTTTAGTATATTGAACTGCACACCTTTACGAACTTGGAACAACTAGAAAAAACGGTCCAAAAATTCCAAAGTACCAATTTTAATCCCGTTGCGCTATTCAAACGCGAAATCACTGGCCGCAGACAACGGCCGCTTAACAGTCGAAAAATGAAAAACAATTCCAATTTGGAACGTCAACCGTTTGAATTTGGAAGCGAGGCGACGAGGCGTGCATCTGCATTGCGCGACGGTATGCACCCGGCATGCGGGGGTCATAGAGCCATGAATATGCGGAGGTGGTTGCCTACAAGCTTTGTTCATCTCTGTAGACAGTTTTATAAGTTTTAACGAGATATCCTGATCCTGCAGCTTTGCTCGTATGTCTATTAAATTCTATTTCATATGAACCAGCAATATTATAAGGATGAAATATAGCTAATGACATTCAACAGGCCATAAAGCACCTGTTTGAAAAAAATCATGTAGTTTTTTTGCTCAGTTGCTGCGTGAAAAAGGAATGTACATATAAACCAACAAACAAACAATAATTTTAGTATGATTCTTAATATAATAAGTGTAATAAGTGTAAGCGTATATTTCTGGGGAAATGCGGGTAGTCCAAGACCGGTCTGTGTGAGGGAGGCCTATGTCCAGCAGTGGTCTCGGCTGAGATGATGAGATTTCTGGGGAACTTGGGCTACTTAGATCGCCGTAAGATGGCGCTGTGCTATAAACAGAAGCATCAGTTTTGTTTGTATCTTGCGTAGTCAGCGCAATGACTACACAAGAGTATGAACGAGCTGTAGCTCTTCGTCTAGCCCAAAAATCGAACTTGAGCCTTCACCATATGCACTACTTAATATTTGCGTTTACGTCACTAAAATATTATAATAGTGAAATGCCGCACTCAATCTCAATAGTTCGCGACTGAACGTTAACACCGGGGTCGTCACAGCGACGAAGCGGCTGTCGCCGTGTCGCGTTGTCGCGTCGTCGCGCGTCGCTTCGGTGATCGCGACTATGAAATTGTACGTCACTCAAGATGTGGGTGTTCTAATGTTTTATTAGTAATGTAAAATATTTTGTAAGAAAGCTAATTTAGGCTAGTCTTATCCTAGTCATTTTTGAGTCAGTTCTTTCTATGGTCTATCTCTCTAGTTTCGATTTGAGTATCAGTTTTCACGAAGTATTAGCCATCAATCTTAGACTTCTGCTACCCAAAAGAACCGTAATAGTTCTTCACGATAGCTGAGACTATCTCTTAAAAATAAGGCATATGACTTTTTGTTATTGATCACATTTGTATCAGTTCGTTGCTTATTCCTTGTATTTTAAATTATTAGTTTGTCCATCTATTCGGTACTATAAAATATTTCTTACTTTAATGTAAGTTGTCATTTGCGGTTAAAACAAATATTTGGCGAATAAGATACATACAGAGATTATGTTAAATCTCTTTTCCTTCACTTCAGTTAAAAAAAGCTTACAAGTCGAATCTTTTTCAATCAGTTAGAAGCAATACCATATTTACCATAAAATAATCCGTTTTACATCATCAAATTATCACTTATTTACTCATCGTACCGGCGAATCCTTATCCTACATTCATACAAGCCAAATGCATTTCTATTCTACTTGATCATAGATGCTAAATCGGCGTGCTCTCTGTTATCAGGCTGTGCGATCTGTGTCGGCGGGTGTACGGACACATGTCCCCACATTCCCGACAATCGGGCTCGCTCATTAACTTTTATTAGCACTAGCCGACGACGAGGATTGACGGTATTGGCACGTGTGCGTTATACTAAGTTTCCTATCTATTTGATACAGGTAACATTCAATAATTTCTCTCTCAAAGATTTAAATCATGGATATGTCCTCTGTAATCTCATGTCCAGTTTTTTATTACCACATGGCTAAGGCAGTAAATAATATTTAACTATTTTTTAATTTTTTTTATGATATGACGGTGGCAAACGAGCAGACGGATTGCCTGATGGTAAGCGATTACCGCCGCCCATGGACACCTGCAACACCAGAGGAGTTACAAATGCGTTGCCCGCCTTTTAAAAAGGAGTACGCTCTTTTCTTGAAGGTTTGTAGGTCGTATTTGTCTGGAAATACCGCAGGCGCAGTTTAGTTGTGCGAGGCAGAAAATTTCTAGAAAAGCGCACAGTTGTGGACTGCCAACCATCTAAATGATGGGAATGGAAATTTTGTCGCGTAGGACGATGGCGAAAAGAGGCGGCAGGGATCAGTCCGAACAATTCCTCGGAGCACTCCCCGTAGTAAAAGCGATAGAAGATGCATAGCGAGGCCACATCTCTACGCAGCGCCAAGGGGTCTAGCCGATTTGAGACAACCGGGCAGTCGACGATTCCAGTCGCTCTCCGTTGAATGCGGTCTAGAGGGAGAAGCTGGTACTGGGGTGCCCCTGCCCAAAGATGAGAACAGTATTCCATGTGAGGCCGAACCTGCGCCTTGTAAAGTAGTAAGCGGTGGTTCGGCGTGAAATACTGTCTCGATCTGTTGAGCACGCCAAGCTTTTTCGAAGCTAATTTAGCCTTACCCTCTAAATAGCCGCGGAACTGAACTTCACTCGATATGTCGACACCAAGTCTTCCAATATTGGCTGAGGCAGTTATGGGGATGTGCTCAAAACGAGGCGATACGACCAACGGAAGTTTTTTAGCGGTGAACGCGCAAACTTGTGTCTTTGTGGGGTTAAATCGGACCAAGTTAAGTCTGCCCCAATCTGAGACTTTCTTTAAAGAGGTCTCAATTTCAGACACAAGTTTGTTTTGGTTCTCAATGACGTTTTCCCGAGAGATGTTAGCGCGGCCGGTATAGAGAGCATCGCTCGTACTGTCGTCCGCATAACAATTAATGTTGCTTATTTGCAACATGTCATTGATATGGAGAAGGAACAAAGTAGGTGATAGCACACAGCCTTGCGGGACACCAGCATTTACAGGCATGGAGTTAGAGCATTCACCGTCGACTGCGACCTTAATGCTTCTGTCTGCTAAAAAGCTAGTGACCCATTCGCATAATCTCTCGGGAAGCCCATAGGAAGGGAGCTTCGAAAGAAGCGCTTTGTGCCAGACACGATCAAAGGCCTTCGCTATGTCCAAACTAACCACCATGGCTTCCCCCTTTGTCTCGATCGCCTGTGCCCAACGATGTGTTAGGTATGCTAGAAAACTACTTTATACGGCTTTTGTCGTGTTGTTTATTTTAAACACTTTTATTACATAATATTGAACTCTTGTTAGAGTTCAAAATTATGTAATATAGTGTGTGTTTTTTTAAGTCCACAATTATTGAACTTTACTACAATTTAAGCTATTTAAATTAATATATATTTTAAATTTTTTATCTTTAAGTTTACACTTTCCCAGATCTTTCTGTTGTTTAACAGCAGCCATGATCACGGGGAGACATGAAATATATTGCTATGAGCTATAACCTGATATCTAGAACTATCATCCCTGAAGGTTTAGGCAGATTCATGTGTTGTTTTGACATTTCACCACTAGTTGGCGAAATGTCCAAGTTGTTGTTTAGATATTTTTATAGAATTGGTTGCTTTGACTGCGCTTCAATTAGGAATTTAAAAAATAACAGTATTATAGTTTATTTATGCACGGATAGTGTAGTGCTTTAAGTGGTTGCTTCCCTCCGCCACTGCGCCGAGTGTTACAGATTTGAAGCCGAAACGACAATAAATTACCGTAAATCTTAGAGTTCGAAATAATGGTTCAATTAATATGCAAAGCTTGAGGTCAGAGGTCAAAGGTCATAGTCATTTCGGGGGTATATCGATTATGCTGAGTCGAACTCGTAACTCTTACGGTTCTTGAGTTGAAAGTTCTATAAGGGATAGACGGACGGACAAAGTTGTTTTATATGAGAGATTCTTCGAACTCTAAAAATGTGTTTCCGACAAATTGTTGTTCCGATTCTGGGCGTTCTTGGAGCCGGTTGTATAAATTGAGTAAAGTCCAACAAGCAAAACATTAATTATTCCTAATACGACAGTAGAATAAAATATAAAATTAAATATATTATAATGAAGACGGTTCCTTTAAAAAAAATATGATAATAATTAAACAGTATGTATGAGATATAATTTGAAATTAGAGCATCTTGCGTGAATCGAACTCGGAAACTCAAGCCCACCAGTAACGCAGCCGTTCATACTAACGAAGCATTGATTCTACTCATAAGTATAATTGAAACAGTTTCTAAAATGCGCTTAACTTTTAAATAAACCAGGGTATTTGAAACACGTCGATTTCTATCTAGGAATCTATCGTATCGTGAGTAAACGGGCACAGTACATTAACACACACTATCGAATTACGTGGTGCATGTTACGTTGAACGCATAACGTTTTATAGCACTCCTGATAGCCGAATCAAATTCCATACGTCCTTGTTGCTCCTTTACTGACGTATTTACAACCTATGCCCCTTTATTGACAGCTTTTATTGACGAATTACAAAATTGACGGCTTTGGACTAATACATTTTTATGTGGATGGCCGTGGTTTGGATGGTATAGCATTAGTTTAATGCGCATTGGTCCCAGTTTATTTGTGTAGAACGCTGTCTTTTTCTGTCCTTAATTTCCGTAACAAAATCTCTCATAATTATTAGATTGCCGGATTACATATTTTTCTATACGGTAGGCCTGTCTGTGGATGCTTGAAAAAGCTAGATGCAGTGCCAGTTGCGCGGGCATTTTACTGATAATTTATGTTGTGACTCCCTACCCTAGTTACGTTATTTCGGTTCTAAGCGGAATTTGCAATCACTACAAAAAATAAATTTAATATACGTATATTGCCTACATTGTATGCATGATTTTGGCTGAGCGATGTCTCCAAAAATACAGGCTGTAGGGGCAATATCTTTTTGTGAGGTGGAAGAAAATGATCGTCAATTGATATATACTTTCTTTACTGGTACCAGAAACTTATAATATATATACAATAATAAACTACATAATTACGCGACCTAGCTGAGCGGGTGTGGGGAGACGACTGCTGCGCTGCGCACACATAATAGCGCGCCTTGTATATAAATTTGATGCAACGCATTTTATTGTTGCGTCATACACTGCACATGTCCCCACACAGGCTATAACTTAGTTCGGGAATCAGTATTAGAAAGTATTTTGCTAACTCTAAGTCTTACAATAAGTTTTACCCAATGTACTACATTTCCCTGCCAATAAACATTATTATTATATTAAAATGACCCCGCATTCCAATATTGATCAATTCGATGTCACTGTTATAATTAGAATCATAATCGCATATTCGACATTTGATTAGATGATGATACAATTGACAGATGTGTCATAGCCAATGCTGTGCTTGAATATGTTTCGAATAGTGGAATTCTATTACCTCTTTGCCCGTCATATTACATGACGATTTTCTCGTACGCGATAAACAACAAAAATTATCTTTTAGCTAGGTTTGTTAGGTATTTTATTAGGTAGCTAGGTATCTTGCACCTATATACCCACGGGATAATCTAGCGGTATCTAGATTAGCATTTATGTATGGCTTAAATGTAAGCAAATAATCAATCTGAAAGTTGAACGCATTTGAATATTTATCGAACTATTGAATATTTTGATATGTTTGAAAATAATCGATATGGCGATATATTCATATATGTACCTAATAATATAATTAGGTAGCCTACTGCTATTTCAACTTATTATATGCAACATGGAACACTTTAGTTCGTCTACGGATTTCTTAGTTGACTGCATGGATGGCGTTGGAGAGTAGACGGCGCGGCGTAGGCACACGGGACAAAACTTTGTGCGCGCCATAGTCCAGGGAATGGTATTTTCAAAAGAAAACAAAGAGTAACTCTAACCCTATGATTACTGATACGGCCTGCAAAAACGTACTGCATTTCGCTTTCACGCGCGAACAATAATTTATTACGCCAATAAATAGTTATTTTGAGAGTGTGTATTTTACGCACTTAGCCTTACAATTTAGTCATTGTTCGTAAGCGTCAGTGCGTGGTTATTTATATACGTTTCTGTTCAGAAAGTTACTACCTAGGTGATCGATGATGCTCAGTACTTGTTTCATCATCTTTAAACTGTTTAAAAGCCCTGCTCGTTTGTATTATGAGCTGGTGTCTTCTACAGCATACAGACCCTAGGTTCTACCTTTTTCTTCTTATTTTTCTTTTCGTGTGGTTAGTGGCCAACCTGTTGTCAAGAGTTGTTCAAGCCGCCGGTAGGCCTCCGACATGGCTTAACAACTGCTGTGAATTTGGCAACAACCGGGACCGACTTGTTACGTGCCCTCCGAAGCACGCAGACGCTCAGATAAAATACCACTAAACGGTCACCCGTCTATAGACTGACCGCACCCAACGTTGCTTAACCTCGCTAATCATTTACCGATCAGTGAGTGCAACTGGCTATGAGCCTCTAGATAAAGGGACGTCAATGATATCAATGCTGAAAAGGTGTTTATCGAACGAGTCACAAGTCTACAATGAAGCGAAAGTTTTTCAGGTGGAATGTTGTAGTTGTTTGTTTATGTCGTTGACAATCGTATCAGATAAAAGATTGATGAATCATAGATTATATTGCATTCTATAAAATATTAACACCGTTATAAATTGCGCCATTACTATGGGATTATAGTACGCTGGCCTAGTGCGGGTTGGCTTACGTGGAGTATATCTTTAAGAGTATTATGCAGAACTCTCAAACACGCAGGTTCCTTAACAATGTTTTCCTGTGCGATAATTAACTATTTAATACGCACTTAGCTTCGAAATGTCAGAGGTGCGTGCCTTAAAACCTCTGCTTGATAAATGTACATACAGACTATCGGAACAACTTAGTCTAAAGCAAAGCAATATCTTTTAATAATTGCAGCTGTTAACACATTCAACGGGTAGTATATACTATTATAATGTTGCACAAAGTAACAAAAGATTTTCCGTAACGAGTGTTACAAGTAATAAAAAGTACGGGGTGTTTGTTCAGCGAGGCTATTTCCGGGTGATTACAGACATTGTTTCCATGTAAGACTGTTTGAAAAGCTCTACGATACTTTGTGTTTACTTTGTATGTAACAGCATGTAGGTTATTTATATTGTACTTATAATTGGCTAAGCGAGATTTTGAAGGACGCTTTTACTAGCTTCAAGCTGTTTGATGATGATAATATGTTGTGGTCGTGAATATGTAAGTAATGTATTGTTAACTTGCTTGTTATCGCTTGGTAACTAACACCATAGCTGGCAAAATCTGGGTGTAATGCACATCTGCCTATCACTTCATATATAAAGGTTTGAGGTTGTATTATATATATTTTTTTTTTATACTAGGTACTAAAGTGGCAAACAAGCATACGGCTCACCTGATGGTAAATGGTTACCGTAGCCTATCGACGCCTGCAATACCAGAGGCATCACTTGCGCGTTGCCGACCTTGTAAAAACCTTTTAACCTTTTTATATGTATGTATTATATTAATAACAATAATAATATGAGCCCTGTATTAAACTGTCCCACTGCTGGGCACGGGCCTTTTCTCAATGTGAGAAGGTTTAGAACATAGTCCACCATGCTGGCCAAGTGCGGGTTAGCAGACTTCACATGTATTCGAGTATATTGTGGAAAATTCTCAGACATGCAGGTTTCCTCACGATGTTTTCTTTCACTGGTAAAGAGGGCGATGATTAACTTTTTAGTAATAAATAGTTAATCATCGCTCGCTTTAAGTAATGTGCGTATTGTTTTAATTTTCTATGTATAATCAGCTCGTATTACAGGGATAATTGCAAGGTCGTAACTCAACATCTTTCTAAATAATGTGTCCGTTGTTTTTGTGCTATAAGAAACTCCTGGGAATGACTTTTTATACGGCTTCCTAGCCGTATATAAAGAAATTCCCGATACACAAAGGTACTAGTCACCAATATACCCATTTCTGTACCATGTTCTTTTATCATCTATACAAAGTACATAATTACTATACTATAATTATGGTACCACAGAAACGAATGATATATGTAAATAACCTGGTACACGAATAAACAGGAATCAGTTTGGTATAACGGCACGCGGATATTAATAATGCAGTTCTAACTGAGGCGGGTGCTGTTAATAATTGAAGAGGGAGGCTATGGATTATGTGGACGTATCGATCAGACGGCGTAAGGTGACTACTTGAAAAGGAATACTGCCGACCGGTTTCTGAAATGCCAATACTTTGTTAACAGATGAACAAAGGACAACATATTGTGTGATCCACAAATTGTTGTTCCAAGTCTGAGTGGACTGGGTGTTCTTTGTGTCCGTTGTTTGAATGTTTGTAAAGTCTCCCGTGATATAGGAATTGTCACTAGTATGGGAGATGTTCTTAAAAAACAGAAAAAAATATAGTCATACGCATGACAATTGCTAAGATTGGTTGACCGAATTACCAACAGCCAATCATTTGAGTCGAGTTTTATTTTGGCACATCGCTATATTATCAGAAATTGTGAAATGTGGTCGCTTTACTAAATCCCTTCGGTTCGTGCCGTAAATTTGTTTAATAATAATAATAATAATAATGTCCTCCTGACCGAATTTCGGTTAGGGCGGCCAATCTTAACGAAGACTGGCTATCGGCGCAGGAGATAATTATAGTGCACAAGTGTGTGTGCAAACACATGTGCACTCTCTGTTCTCTAACTCTCATGATCCGATGGGACGAATAAGCCGACACGACCGGAGAGAGATCAGGCGCAGGACCAACGACTTTACGTGCTTTACGAGGCACGGGGGTATCTAACACCGCCAACTTCCTAACTCTGGGCTCGTATTGAGATTTATTAACAGAAAAACCCAATAACTTTTTGTTGACTCGACCCGGGATTCGAACCCGAGATCTGATGCACAGCAGTCGCATTCACTACCGCTGCGCCACGGAGGCAGTTAAAAGATTGTTTAAACTGTATGTTTCCATGCTTGCTTGGGCCGAAGTGTTGTTGGCTTTATCTGTAAAGGAATCCTTTGTAGCAGCACAGAGCCGAAAGTGTGCTTGATAGTAGTCCGTGTTTTAGGCATATGGCAGTTGGCTATTAGCTCGCCATCTATCGCCGAGGGACTTAAAGACATAGCTGGTGAAACGTGGATATCATAGACAATTGCCTAACCCTTCGGTGACGTACAGGTCTGAATAGAATAAAAATAGTAAAAAGAAACAAAAATGTAGAAAATAATTTAATGTAAAAAAGCGTGGGTTGGGGGTTAGCAAAATATCTTAGAAAGCACCCCATGTTTTTTAACATTAAAATTATTAAATTATTTAGTTCTTTTAAAACTATTATTTTATTTATCTTTTTTCTAAATTATTGTGTTGTCATCGGTCCTCGATAAGTGTGCAAAGTTTCAAATCAATCCGTCGGTTTGAAAGAGGTGAAAATCACGTTCAAAGATTCCGTTACATAGATTCATAGATACATACTAAGTTAATAAAAGCTCGTTGAAAAGGGAAATGGGATGTTGCTAAGGATGAAATAGTTTAGTTTGAAATCTCGTTGTTTCTCATGGGGTATACTTATGTTTGTTGATCATATTTTAAAAGATCCACGAGTACGGGCTCGAGGAAGAATTATTATCTCACAGGAAACTACCATGAGAATAGAATAGTTAATATGCCAAAAATGTAGGTTGCCAGTATTTCTAGTCTCTCACTCGTTTCGTCACATCAAATCTTTTTATTTTCTCTAAAATTGGCAAATCGGACGTGCGAAGCCAAATATTAGCACACGATCATAGTATCACAGTCACCGTCATCATCAATGTATGCCAGTTTTCCATCTTTGAAGTACAAATAAAGCAGTACGGGTTTTAAAAACGTGCCCAGTGAGGAACCTAAAAGTAGTTGATGAAATGTGGTTATAATCTTACTTATATGCAAGATATTCATATTCTCCAGGTATGTGGCAAGCGTTGTACACTATATTACGTGTATATATTATACTAGCTTTTGCTTACGGCTCCGCTCGCCTAAAAGTAGGTTAGGTTGCGTTATGTTAGTAACAGTATTTTTTTTAAATAAAATTATAATAATATCCTCCTCGACTGATTTCGGCCACGGCGACCACTTCGACTCCGTTCTAATTGTTGTTGGTGTGCCAAAGACCTCCATTCTGGTCGTCGAGCGGCTGTTTGTTTCCACTCTGAAGGCTTAATGTCGCACTTCTACATATGGCGCTTAAGCACATCTTTATACCTAAGGAGTTGTCCGTCATGCTTACGTTTGCCCTCCTCAAGTTCTCAGAAAAAGATGCACTTTGCCGTACGATGATCTGACATTCGTGACGTTTGTCCGCACCAACGAAGTTATTGGCGCATGAGGTAGGCCTCAATCCCCATAATATTGGCTCTCCGCAGCTCTTCCGAATCCCGAATGCGATCAGACCGCCGGATGTTCAAAATTTTTCGTAGTCGTTTCAGGTGGAAATGGTCCAGCGTTCGTATATGGCGGCGATAAACTGTCCATGACTCTAAAGAGGCAAAAAATTCCTGGAGAAACGCAAAGTTGTGGACTGCTAATCATCTAAATGATGGGAATGAAAATGCTGTCGCGTAGGACGATGGCGAAAAGAGGCGGCAGGGATCATTCTGAACAATTCCTCGGAGCACTCCCCATAATAAAGGCGGTAGAAGATGCATAGCGAGGCCACATCTCTACGCAGCGCCAAGGGGTCTAGCTGATTTGAAACATCCTGGCAGTCGACGATTCGAGTCGCTCTCCGATGAATGCGGCCCAGAGGGAGAAGCTGGTACTGGGGTGCCCCTGCCCAAAGATGAGAACAGTATTTAGTATATTCCATGTGAGGCCGAACCTGCGCCTTATAAAGTAATAGGCGGTGGGCTGGCGTGAAATACTGTCTCGATCTGTTGAGCACACCAAGCTTTTTTGAAGCTAATTTAACCTGACCCTCTAAATAACCGCGGAACTGGACTTCGCTCGATATGTCGACACCAAGAATTCTACTATCAGCTGAGGCAGTTATGGAGATGTTTTCAAAACGAGGAGATACGGCCAACGGCAGCTTTTTTGCAGTGAACGCGCAGACTTGTGTCTTTCTTTGTGGGGTTAAATCGGACCAAATTAAGTCTGCCCCAATCCGAGACTTTCTTCATAGAGATTTCAATTTTTGACACAAGTTTGTTTCGGCTCTCGATGACGTTTTTCCAAGAGATGTTAGCGCGGCCGGTATAAAGAGCATCGCTCGTGCTGTCGTCCGCATAATAATGAATGCTGCTAATTTGCAATATGTCATTGATATGGAGGAGGAACAGGGTAGGCGATAATAACACACAGCCTTGCGGGACTCCAGCATTTACAGACATGGAGTCAGAGCATTCACCGTCGATTACGACCTTAATGCTTCTGTCTGCTAAAAAGCTAGTAGCCCATTAGCATAATCTCTCAGGAAGCCCATAGGAAGGGAGTTTCGAAAGAAGCGCTTTATGCCAAACACGATCGAAGGCCTTCGCTATGTCCATACTAACCGCCAAGGCTTCCCCCTTTGTCTCAATCGCCTGAGCCCAACGATGTGTCAGGTATACTAGAAGATCACCAGCTGACCGACCCTTACGGAAGCCGTACTGCTGGTCACTAAGCAGCTGATTATTTCCGCGCCAAGGCCGCACTTTGATGTTATAGTGCTCCCCAGGTACCTGAATTTATTGACCTACTTAAGTATACAATCATCGAGTTTGATGGTCAGTGTCTCTTGACCGTGGATATCTAAAGACATCACTCCCGTCTTTTTGACACTAATCTTCAGACCAAACGTGCCAACCACGCAACAGCCTCAACTTGTGATGATGGGGCCGCAGACATTTGACCACAGAATATCTGCAGCGGATTGGAAAGGATTGTATGGGAATATAGAAAAGGTAGGAATGCTACAGGTGCGTCTAGTTGTTTCAGTTATACCTGTTTTATAGGGAACCAGATCAATAAACGGGTGGCAACCACGGGAAAGATAACGATCTAGACTTGCCTTGGAGGTCTACACGACTGTTGCGCTCTCCCCCAAAGCCATTCGCCAAGTCACCTACCGGACAAGTAGGTGAAATGGGCATGGATTTCAGTCCAAATACAATAAAACAATATGGCTAAACTCACACACCCTTTTCTGACAAATTAAAAATTACTACAATCAAGCCGTTGTTTAAAAAAGGCAATAAGGAAAATATGACTTGTTACAGGCCCATAGCACTAGTGCCCATATTTTCAAAAATATTTGAGAAGGTAATATATCATAGTCTTAATACTTATTTCGAGAAAAATAATCTTTTCGTTGAAAATCAGAAGGGATTTAGGAAGAATAAATCTATCAATATGGCTGTTTATGACTTTTTGAATATGGTAACCACAAGAGTCGATAAAAGATTACCAATTCTTAGGATATACATGGATATGTCTCGTGCGTTTGACTGTGTGGATCATAGAATCCTAATAATGAAGTTAAATTCGTATGGTGTCCGCGGTAATGTGTCCAAGTTAATTGAATCTTACTTACAAAATCGACAGCAAATAACTGTAATAAATAGTGTATACAATAATACAGAAATTGCATATAATTCTAGTCAGAGAACTATAAAATATGGAGTGCCCCAAGGGAGCGTCCTTGGGCCTTTACTATTCATAATATACATAAATGATTTCCCCTCTGCATCAACATATCCAATGATTATGTTTGCTGATGACAGCACACTGATTTTTAATAGCAACGAAGTCGAAAAACTTGAAAATGACATAAATGATAATATGAATTCAGTTATCAATTGGTTGACATTAAATAATATGAAATTGAATTTAGATAAAACAATTATAATGAGATTTGGACAAAAGAATAACAATACCGCAACATTAAACTTACATTATAAAGGTACTAAGATTCAAGAAACGCATAGCACAAAATTTCTTGGTTTGAATATTGACAGTAATTTAAAATGGACCGACCATATTGATAAATTATGTAGTAAATTAAATCAACAATCTTATGTATTACATATGTTAAGTAAAACAGTTAACCAGTCAGTGTTACTCACAGCATATCACGGATTAGTTGCCTCTACCTTAAGATACGGTATCATATTCTGGGGTAACGCTACCGGTATAGAGAGAGTCTTCATAGCTCAAAAAAAGTGCATAAGGGCAATTTGCAAGCTTCACAGATTGGATTTACAGCAAATCATATTTTCAGAAATTAAAGATCCTGACTGTGCCTTGTTTATACATCTACGAGACTGCAGTCTTTACAAAAGTAAATATTGACAAGTTTTCTAAAGTTAGTTGTCAGCGTAGAGCGGATAAACTACATTTAGTTCCAAGTAAAACTACAAAACTACTCGTTTTTGTAATGGCTCCAAAAATCTTTAACCATCTTCCCCTAAATGTTCGACAGGCAGATAGCATTACTTAATTTAAAAAACACCTGTTTATTTTTTTAATTGAAAAAACGTACTATTCTGTTAAAAACTACCTCGATGACAAGACCTAGGGTTATGACATTATTGTAACAACTCGAAATACTATGTTATTTTGTGTGATATATTATTATAAATTATTATAATACTATTAATGACTTACATTTTGAAATTCTATTAATTAAAATTGACTAATTTGACTTATTTCTATGTATTAAGGTGTTTTTCTCCCTTTTCTTTATTTGTATAATTGTATATTACTGACTTGCATCGGTGACATTTCAAAACTATTAATTGTATTAATTTTCTCGGATATTTTATATTGTGAACATAGCTGCTTATAATGTGACATGCATGAAGTTTTTTCTTTTTTTTGCATGCCGTTAAGGTTGAATATGGTGATACTATGTACCTTAGTTTTAAGACCTGTAATACCCATATTTCGCAAATAAATGATTTGATTTGATTTGAATTTTTTATGGTAAAAATGATTAAAATCTGTTGAGTGGTTTTTGATTTAAATGAATACTAACAAACATACAATAAATCAAATCTTTCCTTTTTGTAATATTAGTACAGATTATCTGTGATTGTATTGTATTATAGTCCAGTCATTGTCCCTTATCTGGTATCAGACATGAAGCGTTTTATTCGAAGTAGTAAACTACCGAGCGCGCGAGCGAGCGGACGCGTTATACTTACGGATTGTGTGTATCACCTAATTAAAAAGTTTTTAATTGGTACCTAGTTCAAATGGGTGCGAAATGTAACGGCTGCGATGCTGTTATTAAGGATTTATTGTTCATGGAGTGTTCGAAAGGAAAGTGCAAGAAGATATTCCATCTTAAGTGTCTTGGCTTAACGAAGGAAAAAGTTGATACTTTTACACAGGAATACAAAAGCAAGTGGATATGTCCCGAATGTGCATGCACTATACCCAAAAAGGGTAATACTGATACGCCCGTGCGAGGAAATACAATGATGAACGAAACTTTTTCGCCGACCAACTATGTAAACACCGCCGAGCGAGGTAGTCGCCGAAACATAAGTGGAAAAAATGAAAATGAGAGCCAACTTCTAGACGAGATACGGGAATTTCGTTGGGAGGTGAAATCCCAATTGGAAGAACAAAGGAAGGAATATGTATTATTGCAAAATAGATACATGAACACGGAAACTGAGTTAAAAGAATTGAAACAAATATTGAAGGTAGTGCAAGAAAAAGCCAATAAAGTTGAAATACTTGAAGAAAGAATTAAAATCCTGATAGAAAGAAATGAAAAACTAGAAGGAAATCATAATAACAGCCAAATAAAAATGCAGGGTCACATAGGCCAAGGTTCTAAAGAACAGGCACGATCATTTGCCGGAGTAGTCACAAAGAAACCAATGCAGGTAGTTCATAATAATGTACCAGAAAGCGAATTTGTGGCTACGAAATCGGCGGAAATATTATCAAAAAAGGAAGATATTGTTCAAGGATCACTGAGTGTGCAGAGATCTAGAAAATTTGTTAGTACTGTTAAGGAAAAGGAGGAATCTCAAACAAAAGAAATAGAAAAAGAAGAAAATTGGACCACCATAAACCGAAGAAAAAATAAATACTCTAACAGTGTAATCAAGAAAGGAGGTAATACGAGTGCGAATGGAATTCAAGGAACGGAAAAGAAAAAACATTTACACGTATGGCGCTTACAGAAGCAAACAACGGCAGAAAATTTAGAAAAATATGTAAAGAAACTTTATGAAGAAGAAGTATCAATTAAAGTGGAAAAAATACAACACAAGACTGAACGGGATTATTCATCTTTTATAATAGGAGTTCCAGAAAGTAAATATCAAAAATTATGCCAGCCTGAAAGCTGGCCAGTTAATATTGAATTCGCAGAATGGGTGTGGTTTCGTAAACCAATCAACAAAACAGAAAGTTATATGTAATAGCGTAGAAATATTATATCAAAATGCTCGAGGACTTCGAACTAAATTAGATGTATGTTGTTTGAGTATTTCGATCGCAAGTGCGGACTTGTTTGCTATCACAGAAACAGGCTGCAATGATTCCATCCATGACGCAGAAATAATTCCGCCAGGATACACAATTCTACGGTGTGACCGAGCGGACGGGCGTAAACAAGGCGGTGCGTGTCTCGTGGCCACACCGCGTTTCGAACTGCGCCGAGTACCGCTACCGAATGACGTCAACATTGATAAGCAAGTGTTTGAATTAGTTTGTGCTAATGTATACTTACGTAACAGACTTATGTTTTTACTTTGTGTTGTGTATATCCCGCCAAATAGTGATGATAATGAATACATGTTGTTATTTCACATAATTGAACAGCTTTGTGACAAGTACAAGGACATAGTGGTTTTAGGTGATTTTAATTTATATTCATGTTCTATAACCGTAAAGAATTATTATGAATACTTTATTACTTTTTGTGGATTCACTCAGAGTAACAGTGTAGGTAATTGCAGTGGTCGTCAATTGGACTTAGTGTTGACTACTTTGGCGGAGGGGGGAGGTGTGAGTGTGCGCGCGGCGGAGGTTCCGCTCGTGCCAGTGGATGCGTACCACCCGCCGCTTGGAATATCGGTAAGTAAACACACGCGTCGGTGCCGGCTGCCCGGCTCGGCGGACCCAACTGAATCTAGCGTGGACGCGTATGCATCCGATTCAGGTTGGAACTTTAATAAAGCAGACTTTTTGTCATTGTATTCCTTACTCGGAGTTGTAGATTGGACTAACTTGTATGAATTAGAGTTAGAAGAGAGTTTAAATTATTTTTACAATACTATTAATTCTATTATAAATGACTGCGTTCCGAAAAAAAAGCGAAGTCGTGTAAACTCAAGATACATTTATCCTGAGTGGTACACTGTTGAAATAATTCGCAACATAAGACTAAAGGCTTTTCTACATAAACAATATAAAGCAAGTAGGTCACAGATTGATTATGAAGGGTTTGCTCGGTGTAGAACTAAGGTCAAAAATATGATTGTAGTAGCAGAGGAACAGTATCGGCGCCGTGTTCAGAATCAGATGCTGAGTGATCCTAAATCCTTTTGGAATTATGTGAAGGCTAAAAGAAGTAGGAGAAGTCCACAGGTAATTTTAAAATATGGAGAACAATTGTCTGGCCAGCGATGTGTTGATGAGTTTGCAGAGTATTTTTATTCAGTCTACAATGCGAAGCGACCTGAACTGAATGTAGATGAGGCTGTAGCTGGAGTTGGTTTCGGTTGCGGAGCGGCGCGAGTGCACTTGGACCAATTACACCTAAAAGATGTAAGTCGGGCGCTTCAAGAGCTAAAGCCGAAGAAATCCGCAGGACCTGATGGTATTCCGCCTTATATCTTCAGAGATTGTCGGATAGTGTTAGCGGAGCCATTACTTCACATCTATAACAAGTGCTTGAAAGCTGCAGTGTTTCCGGACAGGTGGAAATTAACCCGCGTTGTTCCATTACCGAAAGGGGGTTCAGAAGAGTCAGTGGATGGGTACAGGCCTGTTGCAGTGTTGTCGACGGCTTCGAAGGTATTAGAAGCTGCTGTTCATAAGAGCATTTATCCAGAGATAAGCGCGCAGCTCTCAGATACTCAACATGGCTTTCGTCCAGGAAGAAATACCACCAGTAATCTTCTCTGCCACATGGCTCATCTGGTGCCAATGGTGGACAGTGGGGGACAAACTGACGCTGCCTACTTCGACTTCAGAAAAGCATTCGATTTAGTCGATAATGACATGTTGCTTAAGAAGTTGGCAGGGGTTGGTTTTACCCCACATTTACTAAATTTTTTTGCCAGTTACATGAGCGATAGGCGACAATATGTGGAATATGCGGGATACGTGTCTGAGCCATACTTTACGAGATCTGGAGTGAGTCAAGGCAGTAATCTTGGCCCGCTGGAGTTCTTGCTGATGATCAGCGACCTGCCAGAAGTAGTTCAAGATTCGAACTGTTTGTTGTTTGCCGATGACCTCAAATTATCTCTCGCGGTTAAAAACCTGGATGATTGCGTTAGACTGCAAAAGGACATTGATAGGGTGGTGAACTGGAGCAAAGAAAACCGTCTACAATTTAATAGTTCCAAGTGTGTGACCATCACTTTTTCTCGCGCACACAACCCCATCAAACATAACTACCTTATAGATGGGTTGTCCATGGTAAGGGTCGAGGAAGTCAAGGATCTGGGAGTAAGTTTTAACGCAGGGTTGACTTTTAAGGATCACATCATGCGCATCTGTAAAAAAGCTTATAGAAATTTGGGGTTTATGCTTCGTACAGTGAGAGGGTTCACCAATACGAAAGCTGTTATAGCATTATACAATGCATTGGTTAGGAGCCAGCTAGAATGTAACGCAGTCATTTGGGCTCCGCATGAAACTAAATATAGTCTTATGTTGGAGCGGGTACAAAATAAATTTATCAGATATTTATACTTAAGTTATTATGGTGTCTATCCATTTTACCCCTTAATGTATCCTACATTATTTATTCTGGGTATGGTAGGATACAATGAACTGAGGGTTAGGAGAGAATTGGCACTAATTATTTACTTGTTTAAAATTTTGAGGGGGAAGGTGCACAATGCAGTAATTTTAGGTCAGTTGGGTTTTTGTGTGCCGGACAGGTACGTGTGGCGACGGCGACAGCCGCGGTTGCTAGTAGTAACGCGCGGTCGAACCAACCTCATGAATGAGGCGCCTTTGACGCGCGCACTCCGCACGCTTAATCTCATAGCCTTGGACGTGGACATATTCTGTTGTGCTCTGAGTGAATTCACAAGGATAGCTTCTTATAAAATTTGTTATGATAATTAGATAAAACTATATAGGAATGTTATATAAGTTTTATTGATAATTTTTTTAATAGTGCTACAATATCGCTTTGGGTGAAACCTGTAAAGATATTTTTATGTCAGTAAATAAATAAATAAATAAATAAATAAATAAATAAACTTACAGGATGTTTTTATTAAATGTTAATTGGACAAATCGATTGCTACAATGATGATATTACCTATCCATATCTATTATAGTACGTATAATATCTGTGTGTATCTATTGTGGTACACACAATATAATCTGTGTATCTATTGTGGTACGTTCCATATAATCTATATTCCATTACTATTAGCCTGATTGGACGTAATTGCGTAGATTAGGTCTCCTGAGACGGACCGCTGATACGAAAGGGTTTGGTCCGATATTGCGGCCACTTTATACCCAGTTTTGCTTTTAATTTCTTTATTTGAAAGGTTATTCAAAATTTCAATTACATTTAGCTATAACAGCTAGTTTTTAAAATTAAATAATTATGATGTGACGAGTTTGATCAGGTCAAGCAAAGGGCTACTGGCTTTTTCTGTTAGGATATACTCAGCATCAGTATGTGTCAGTAACCCACTCTATTCAGTGACCCAACTACCATGTCCAACTAAAATCGTCATTTGAGGTTTACAAGAGATACGACTAATGTTCATACCACGGCCTTCTTAAAGAGCCGTTCCATTCTCACTCACTGCAAGAACAAAATACAAGACAGACAGAGAGAGATAACAGATTGCGATCTTTAATAGAATTGGGGCTGCTCCCAGTTCGAAATAATATTTTGTAAATAGAAATAATAATTTGTAGTATTTAAAAATCTTTAATTTTTGACGTTCATAAGTGTTACTTTGTGACCTAAATGAATAAATGATTTTTGACTTTGACTTTGACTTTAACTTATTGCATACTCCTTTTCATTATTTATTTTGCACGTTTGCACAGAGCACAGAACTGAATTATACTAACTTTATACCGCAACGCCGCATATTCCGTACTCCGTGCACGTTAATAGTCGTTTTTTGTTCTTCTAGTACATTCGAGTTGATCTAGAAAACCATATACTATAGTCTAGCCATATATTATATAACGGATTTGTTAAGTTAAATATTTAATTTAATTAAAACTTGTAATTTCAACAATTTATATTTTATAAATAATCATAATATTTTTGTTCGATTTTATATTGTTTATCATTATTTCCTCCCGCTTAATTTTAATGCCCGTAAATAAATAAATTTATATAATAAAGAATAACAATCTAAGCTGCGCTATAAATAAGATATGCCATGCTTGCGGACGCACAGATGTCACGTAATATTGATTTGTATACATTTTATAGTCATATCAACACACATGAAAACAATCGAAAACACATCGTTCAATTGAAAGTCAACCAACCGCGACTTTACAGAAACATAAAATGCTTTATCTCATCGCATTTGCTTACGGAACAACTCACAGAAAATTATGTAGGCAAAAATGTTACCAAAAATATTTTCACTTTTAATATTTTGTTGTATATTAGAACAATCGCATCAAGGGAATAAGCCGTATTTATTAAAATTAACTCCAGAGCAGGTCATGCGAACGTTCGACAATGTTATGTCTGATGATTATGTTAAAGAATTAGCAAAGACTTTTGCTGCGAAAGCTGCTGCACATTTTATGTCAGAAATAAGAAATCAAAAGGAAGAAATCGTTACAAAATTTGGGCAAGCAGAATACAGGTATGTTAATACTTAGAACTTCTGTGTCTTGACTCTTATACTACGCACTAAAGTGGTAAGCACGGTAGGGCCTTATAGTAAGTGGTTACAGTAATCTACGATCATTTGGATTACAACCAAGGAATCTATCGCTTATTTGTTAAACCTTAAGCAAAGCAATGAAATATAAAAAGTAACTGTAGTAATAGGAGAGGCAAGTAATTGAGCCTTCGCAGTTTCTACTCACTTCATGTTACTGATCATACGCAGGTTCGCTATAGAGGGTAGTAGGTACTTCACACGCGAGCCAGCTTATTCAGTGACACCAAATAATTGGCAACGATTAGCTAGCACTTTGTCCAACTCAAGTGAGAAACCGCATTCTTCACTAGTAGCCACAAGCCCATGTTTGCGGCCACTCGTAACATACTTTGCCGCGATACCAACGAAATAGTCAAATATTTTATTCATTAGAGTAATTTCAAATGAATCTGATCACGTGGTAAAATAAATTCAAATAAATGGTTGCGGTAATGATCTTATAATCTAATACATAAAGATCAATGATCGGAAAATGTCTGTAGAGCAAGAGTCCTACCAGCCCGCTAATAAAGATTGTTATGAACCTTGTAATGTTACTATTTCACAGCTGCTCGTCCCTTGAAAGTACCATTTAGTCCCTTATATTAAGGCAAAGTTAAAATATAACGATGCCAGTCCTAGCTTACTTTTTATTTTTTACATGTCTTTAACATTTTGTTATACAAAATTTACGATATGCTTACTGAGCTGACATTTTATATAAATTATGCAACATAACAATGTCTTACGTTTACGCGAATGTTATACGTTGAAATTAAAACTAATTTATACGGATTTCTCTCACCTCCCCTTGTGGCGAGAGCGTATGCATCAGGTGCAAATACCCACGTAAAAAAATATAAAGAAATAAAAAGTGTTTACTTAATCTTATTTGATTTGAATTGATTTTAATAGACACATCCATATATAATTTAGCATTTACTATCGTAAATGTTACTTTACTAAATTCACTAACTATTAACTTTGACGTTCATAGACGTTACTTTGTGACCTAAATGGATAAATAACGATATCATATACTTCTTTGTCAAATTAATAATTAATTAAAAAGAAAAGCGGTATTTATCTAATGCTTTGTATTGAGATGTTGCATAATTGAAATTAAAACTAATTTATACGGATTTTGTCGCGTTATTTATTTTAGAACATTTATTACATAATTTTGAACTATAACACTACTATTATTGAACTCTACTACAATTTAAGGTATTTAAATTAATTAAAACTATTTATTTTTAAGTTTATACTTTTCCCCGACGTTTCGGTTGCTTTACAGCAGCCATGGTCACGGTAAGACTCCCTGTGACCATGGCTGCTGAAATAAACAACGCGACAAAATCCGTATAAAGTAGTTTTAATTTCAATTATGCAACATCTCAATACAAAGCATTAGATAAATACCGCTTTTCTTTTTAATTAATTATTAATTTGACAAAGAAGTATATGATATCGTTATTTATCCATTGAGGTCACAATGTAACGTCTATGAACGTCAAAGTTAGTAGTTAGAGAATTTAGTATTAAAGTAACATTTACGTTAGTAAATGTTAAATTATATAGAGATGTGTCTATTAAAATCAATTCAAATCAAATTAAGCAAACACTTTTCATTTCTTTTTTTTTTTACGTGGTTAATTGCACCTGATGCATACCCTCTCGCCACAAGGGGACGTGAGAGGGTTATGTCCGGCTCTCCCGTACTTCGGGCCTACGGATCAAAACCCCACGATGCGCACGCTCGCTGCCTTGTATAGTGGATGGGCCGCTGGCAAAAAATACTACCTCAGCAACCCACCCAGCAGTCTACAACACATCGGCGACGCCAGGTCATTACATAGGGCGTCAGACCGACTCAAAGATTAAGCAAACCCTGTCACCGCGTTTTGGTTATTTTTATGTGCAGCCTTATTTTTTATTTAGAATTGTGTTCTGTACCAACCTACATTAAAAACAGTGGGTCAGCCATGTATACGTAATTAACAAGCAGGGCTATTTCAACTTTAATAACATTATACAAATTAAATTATTTAAGGTATTCATTTTAAAAAAAATACAGCTATGGTATGTTACTTTCAATGGTGATTTCATTTCGAACTAGCCCTTCACTATTGCTTTGTATCTGTAAGTAAAATAACTATTATATAGTGAAGTGAGAGGTAGTGCATTTTATTGGTAGAAAGTAAGCGGTAAGAAGCAGAAAGTCTATGTTACTCTTTGGCCCGATAACAGCAAAAACTAACAAACATACTTTTGAATGTATAACATTAGTAAATGAGCTAGATATTTTATGTACGGTTGTAATAATATTATTTACCAAAAACTTGCATATTTGATATCTAAAACCGTGATTGTAACACTATCATGCTTGACTCTGCTAAATTAATAATATTGACTAGTTAATTAAAAATCAGTACGAAAATACATCTATTCTCACTTCTCCAAACTTTAATACAATATAACGTTTAAATACTTTTTAGTTCCCCAGTAAGAAAAAGAAAAGACGAGGTAGAAGCCATGGTAGATGCAGCTAATGAAGCAGCAAACGAAGCTGTGGCGGAAGGAATGAAATCAGAATTAGATGAAAATGAAGCTCTAAGACTTATCCAAGCTCCGTCCCCCGATGGAGATCACCAGGACTCGTCCGGCGAATTCTCTGATAAAGACAAGAAGAAAATACCCGTCATACAAGTCACCAAAATCAATGGCATCTATTACAGACGACTGTTAGGAATGATTTAATTAGACGTAATTAGACAACAAGAAAAAAATTCTTATTGATTCTTAAGTAGCGATGATATAAACTAACTAATATAAATCTACTATTGAATTTTCTTGCCTATATTTATTAAGATTTTGATAAAAAAATATTTTTTATATTTTACAATAGCTATATTTATACAACTCAACATGAAACGAACATTTTACGAACGCGAAATACATGTGTGATAAACGTAAATATTTGGTAAAGTCTTAAAGATTTTAAGACTATGTTGATAAATATAATTTCGTTCGAGATTTCAGAAATTATGTCTTCTTGCATCTCATTTATATCAACGCGATCTTTTTGTGAATTTAATGTCATTGGCTGCATTTGAAATTTATTATTTCGTGTAGACTGAGATAACAACGGTACAGAGTGATTTTGAATCATGTGTAAAGTATTACACCTCGTGAATAAAAAGAAATATGTGCTTCAATATTTGGTATCTACTTATGCATTATTTTTATCTACATACCACATGCATATTTTTAATTAGATTTGAGTGTATTTTAATAGTAGTTTTTATCATTTGTCCACTACATGTATTAACATACATACATACATAAATTCACGCCTGTTTCCCAGAGGGGTAGGCAGAGACTACGGATTTCCATTTGCTACGATCCTGACACACTTCTCTGGCTTCATTCACTTTCATAACATTACTCATACACGCTCGCCGGTTTAAGGTGCTCTTAACCTGGCCTTTATCCAGAACGTCTCCGATCTGATCAAGATCTAACATTAACAACGTCGATAGATGGCGCTCACTAGTAAACATTGCTTATTATTTTGCTCCGTATTAAATTGATTTAATTAATAGTTTTTCTTGTACTTGGTCGATGTACTGTACGTAAAAGTGAAATTGAGACTACACGCAAGCTGTGGCAGTGTTATTTAGTGTTTTTGTTCAGTAATTAACAAATAATCAGTGATAAACGAATTTTAATAACTGTGACGTTTTCTCGCAAAATAACGGAAAACAAGTGAACATTGAACTGTTAACAATCGATTCTTAGTGCTAAACTGATAAATAAACAAAGTTACACATAAAACATTTTCAAATACAGTGATCCTCGAAAATAATTCACTATAAATTCCGTTTTTTATTCAAATGTTTGATAAATATTGATAACAGCACCATCTAGTAGTGAGTAGCACAACTAAACCAATCAATGTTACAAGACTTTTCGTAGTGTTGTAAGACATAAATATTAATTTTACAATATAATTATTGCGGACAGTGACATCTATTAGCTACGAATGACAACTCAAGGAGGAATTCAGTGTTACCAGCTGCATTTTGGTGTTGACATCCCTAAAAAATATTTAGAGTATAGTAGTTTTTATTCATTCTGAAGATTATCCACCAATATGAATTTTCTGGATAACATTACTTTCCGTCGCAACCGCAGTAGAAGATCGGAATCCAACCATGACAACAGTAGCACTAACACATCTCGAACTTTGAACTGTACAACAAACAGTATGCCTGAAATGTCAGAAGACGAGGAGAACAATCAAATAAAAAAATTGCAAGAAGAGATTGATGAGTTGATGTCTCAATTAAATAGCGCACATAGGGAAATCGAAACATTATCTTTAGAAAATAGCAATTTGAAAAAAAATAATAATGAATTATCCAGAAAAAACAATATCTTTAAAAAAATTGCTACCTCTCCTGTCAAGCATAAGTCAGTAACACCCAAAAAAAATCAGTCTAGACAAACCAAGCAAACACAAACAGATGTAGATAGTTTTAACACTTCAACGTCGAGTACTTCTATAACTCAAGGCGGCAAAACTGAAAGCGATGACGGCTCACGTACACAGATAGTACACACTTTAAGTAAAACAATACAGGGGACGAATGGCACAGAAGGAAATACTACAGCACCAGTCACCGTTAATTTACAGAATATAAGGAATAATAAATTATGCATAATAAGTTCAAACAAATCAAATATGATAACGTCTATTGCTGAGGATACTTTTCAAAATACTGAAATTTGTCATTATATTACACCATATTGTGGAACACTTCAAATAATTAACAATTTACAAAATAAAGTAGAATCATACACGAAAAAAGATTATTGCATAATTATGATAGGAGAAGAAGATTTTAAAAACACAAATAATTATCACGATATAATAATTGGATTAAGAAATTGTCTGTGTAATATTCAAAACACTAATATAATAATATGTCTCCCAACATTCAAATGTAATAACTATTCCGGTATGTTTAACTGGAGAATAGAAACATTTAGCTACTTATTATATCTTGATGTGGATACGCATAAATATGCCACTATACTAGATTCAAATCTACATTTATCATATGACTATATTATGTTTTCTAAATACACAGGCAAATTAAATGATCATGGCATGAGAAACATTATGAAAAACCTTTTTCTTTTAATTGTCAGTAATGCTCATACTGTTAAAAACACCAATGTTACCCAATTAAGTGCAGTAAATTCAAATAGTACTAACTCTAATCTTTTTCGTTCCTAATTTGTGTATTATGCATCAAAATATTGCTGGGCTTCTAAATAAGTCCGATATTTTAACAGTTCATATTCATGAATTATTATTATATAGACAAATAAATGTAGATATTTTATGCATAACCGAGCATTTTATAATGTCTGGGCAAGAAAGTTTAGTAGAAATACCTAATTATAAACTGTCAGCATTTTACTCAAGAGATAATATTAAACGTGGAGGCTCATGTATTTTAGTAAAGAAAGGTATTGAATACGAAACTTTAACAGAAATATCAAAATACTCTTTATCTGGAATCATGGAATGCTGTGCTATAAAACTAACTAAATTTAATTTAATTGTTATATGTATATATAGGCCTCCAAAACCATGTAACTTATATAAATTTTATGAGAACCTAGAAGTTATTTTGAAAAAAGTGTTCAATAATCATAAAAATACTGTAATACTGTGTGGTGACTTTAATATAGACACACTGAAACGGAATAAATTATCAATAGAATTCGAATCATTTCTTTTGAGCTATAATCTAAAATTAGAAATTATGCAGCCGACAAGGCTTGGCAGTAAAACATGCTTAGATAATTTTGCTCATAATATACGTCCGAAATGCGAATATAAAATTATTGAATTAGCCTTATCAGACCACACCGCACAAATATTAAAAATCCCAGTTAATAAATATAAAAACATAAAATCCTGGCGTAAAAGAATAAGAGCCATATCCAAAGAAAACCTAGTTAAATTCAGTGACCACCTTAAAAATCTAACTTTTTCAGATGCATACAATACACCAGACCCAAACATAGCATATAACAACTTCCTCGACATCTTTCTTTTACTGTACAATTTATGTTTTCCGTATAAAACAGTAACAGTTAGATCAGAAAATAAAATTAAATGGGTATCAAAAGGTATTCGAATATGTAGCAAGAGACAACGCCATCTGTTATGGAAAATGAGATTAAAACCAACTGATGAAAATAAAAATAAATTCAAAAATTATACTAAAAGGTTTAAAAAAATTGTTAAATTAACACAAAAGGCTCAAAATAATCATTTGATTAACAATTCAAAAAATAAAACAAAGACGTCTTGGCAAATAATAAATAATAGCAAAAAAATAAGTGAACCTATTATGCGAATTAAAAACCAAGATTTAACAATAAATGACCCAAAAGAAATTGCAGAATCGTTTAACAACTATTTTATAGATCAAATAGGTCAAATACCAAATAATAAAACTTTGGAAGTCAAAAGAATTGAATACAACCCACATTCAATATTTATATCACCTATTGTACCTCAAGATGTAATTAAAACTATACACCAGTTAAAATCTAAAAAGAGCGTTGGCTATGATGGTATATCGACTGAAGTGATAAAATTTGTATCACATATAATAGCTGGCCCACTAACACATATCATAAATAATAGTATAACTACGGGTATATTTCCCGATAATTTAAAAATGACTGTTATAAAACCACTACATAAAAAGAACGAAAAGGATGATATGACCAATTATAGGCCAATTGCATTGATTCCCGTCTTCTCCAAAGTTATAGAAAAAATCATATATGAAATAATTTTTAACTTTTTAATTAAATTTAATATTCTATGTAAAGAACAAAATGGTTTCATGAAAAATAAAAATATAAATATAGCTATATATGATTTGCTCGTTACAATAATGAAAAATGTTGATAATAAAATTCCTATATGTACAATTTTTACAGATATGTCGAAAGCTTTCGACTATGTCAATCATATACTTTTATTTGGAAAACTATATGCTTACGGAATACGCGGAAATGCCTTAGATTTAATCAAATCATATATCAGCGGTCGTAAGCAATACACAGAAATTACAAGGGTTTGCACTAAAACTAGAATTGAACAAACATATAAATCTACCTCGAGAGAAATAAAATTCGGAGTTCCACAGGGCAGTGTCCTGGGACCACTTTTATTTCTTCTCTATATTAATGATCTCCCTCGGCAAATCAATCACCCAATGGTTTTATACGCAGACGACAGCACAGCATTAATAAAATGCCATGATAAACAAACGTACGAAAGCAACGTAAACGACACACTAAAAGTACTAATTAACTGGTTAAATCATAATAACTTACTAATTAATTTAAATAAAACAAACATAATGCACTTCTATCAAAGACTGCGTATTGTAAACTTAAACATAAATTATAATAGTCAAACCATTGAAAGAGTAGAAGTCGCTAAATTTTTAGGCATTACATTAGATAGCCAATTAACATGGAAAGCTCAAGCTGAAACAATATGTAAGAAACTAAGTACATCTGCTTATGCATTATATAACCTTTCGAAAAAAGTAAATATTAAGACAGTACTAGTAGCCTATCATGGCTTGGTGGTCTCGATACTAAGATTTGGGATTATTTTTTGGGGCAATTGTACTTATAGGGAAGACATATTTCGTGCTCAAAAACGCTGCATCCGTTCAATGTTCAATATTAAAGTTGCAGACAGTTGTGTTCCTGTTTTTAGAGAACATAAATTATTAACATTCCCATGTATTTATATTTTAGAAATGGCAATATTTGTTAAGACCAATCCTCAATTATTTAAATCTTTAAAAGAAGCTCGATATCGCACAGTCTCTATGAGATCACAGTACCAAAACTTATTGTATGAAGGTAAATGTAAAACAGCTTTGTATAAAAAAAGTGTTATGGGAATGGCCCCTGTTATTTTTAATAAAATTCCTAATTGCATTAAGGATCAAACTTTAAAAGTTTTTAAAAAGAGTCTCAGCACCTTATTGTTAAATAATTGTTATTACTCGATTCAAGAATTCTTAAATGATCCTTCTATTAATTAAAATTTATGTTACTAACGTTATATTAGTTTTAAATATAACGTTAAAATGAAAATGTTTGTATGCCTAAGTAGGCAGAATGTACAAGGATTCTGTATATATCTATAACACCAATTGTAAACACCTACATTCTATACAAATAAATGATTACTTACTTACTTACTTACTTACTTAACATTACATAAATTTTTTCATATTGATTGTCCAAGACGTTTATGAGTTTCTATATTGTCCGTAAACAGAACTTATTCTTAGGGCTTGACGACGTGTAGGTTTTAAGGAATCGCCAATCTAAGGACTCACCCGCGGCCACAATGCTCAACTTTCCGAATCGATCCAGTAACAAACACGCATGATATGGTAACGAAACTAATGTATATTTAATTTCGTAATCAACAAAGGACTACTTGATGTCTTACAATACAAAGCTCCAATGAAAAAAGAGTCACAAAAAGTCGAACACACGCCATCAATGATCACTTATTCACTTGGCTACATACCCGAATTTCCTTTCACCGGCATTCACATTATTATGAATATATAGAAAGCCGTGTATCTATTAAATATTTACGGGCACCTTAAAGGTGTTATCCTTGGACCAGCTGAGATTAAGCCGAGGGCTACTAATATAAGGTGTGAAAAGGGTCTTACAATGATGTACTCACAGTCATTACAGTAGAAATGTTCTCAGTGTGTAATCTCTTTAAATAAAGATATTATAGTAATATTAGTATTAAGTGGCAAATTAGGTGAATAGATGACATAGTCATAGTAGAAGGTATTGGATGCTGATGCCACAATATCGATTGGTTTGGGTAGTCTGTGTCCAACAGTAGATAGTCTAATAATGGTATAAAATCCACGCAAATTTAAAATAATGAACTAGTGTCCATGCTGGTATTCTATGATTTTAATCGTTTTTTTTATAGACAGTTGCTCCTGTGTTTACACACAGCACCGATAAGGCAGCTTAATGATAAACTTTACTTCAAATAATCCTTTTGGTAAAAAGAAGGTCCTTGTAAGTAAATGTCTCTGTATAATTGTCGAACGAATCTTCAGTCCTTAACATTATGATATAGAAAGACTTGTTTATATTTTAATATTAGAAAATCAACGCAATTCCTATGCACATTTGAAACGAAACTCATGGTTCTCATTTTACAGTATGAAGAGAACTTTGAAAGAAAGAGTATTTCGTATACAATAGCGTTGAGACAAGGAACGTCGTATGAAAGCGAGAGGAAATCCGTTGAGATCGTCGCAGCCATAATTCACATTGCACCATGCATTATTGATGGCAGGCTCAGCCTGGCTCAACTCAGATTAGATTATAAATAAATAGCGCTGGGATGCTTTTAAAAATGTGTTGAGGTCAGGAGAAATAAAGCTGATTTGGTAAATAGATGTGCTTCATAAAATTCACGATCAATACTGTTAGGCTGTGAATGCCTAATGTTGCATTTGGGCCATTGCCAATAGGGACATTTAAGGGCTCAAGCATACACATTGTGTAACGGATACGACTTGAATCTAATTAGTGTGCATTGGCGTTGTAGATAAATAAATCCATCCCTTCTAGCCTTTCAATAATTGTTCCTGACGCCGGTTCAATATTATTATAAAATGTTCGTACATAAGAATTACTTTTAGTAGATACTTAAAATAATTCTCCTATATAATTACATGTATTTTTTTATACATGTGTAACTCCCGGATTTATTTTCAGTATATAAATCATTCATAGTAACATATCAATCAAAGTAGGTTCATTGTACATCATATGAAATTAAATTACGCTAATGTACTTATAAAAGAAAACCTTAAATTACGTATGTGGAACTGTATATCCACCGCAAGCAAATTAGGTATGTACCTAGTTTTGTTTTGTAAAGCCATTTTATAATGATAATGGTATGATTAAGTTCTAATCTATTAAGGCTACGTAAATGAGTAATATTTTTTTTAAATTTATAAAGCACTAGATTTTAACCGTGGCTTCGCTCGCATAAAACAAAAAAATAACTATGACAAAAATGATTACACAGATTTTCGTCACAATTTCCTGGAGAATCGATTGGTGTAGTCCGTTTAACAGAATAGCAATTCATTGAAATTAAACTACTATATACGGATTTTATCGCGTTGTTTATTTATCACTGTATTACAAAATTTTGAAAATATTACTCTACTACTACTATTGATTTTATTTGACTAATTTATAAGCTAATAAAATTATTTAAACTATTAAATCTATTTATTTTTGGTTTACACTTTCCCCGACGTTTCGGGTGCTTTTCAGCAGCCATGGTCACGGGGAGACTAAGATGGTAGTTGTCTCAATGTTCCAGTGTAGTTATTTCAAAGTACCTGAACATAATTTAATTATTGGTGTTTCTATTTACGCAGAATGAGCTATTTTCAGCATAATTTGTTCAAATAATATTTTTTATGACATAAAACAAACAAGGGGGTTTTTTTTCTCATTTGCCAGTGAATAGTAGTTGATAGTTCACTTGGTGCTATCTGACCTCAGTTTTGCTTGGGTTTTGACGTAGTCACTTTTATTCTCCATTGTGCGATTGTTAATTACCAATTTACGTAAACAAATTGAACTTAAATAAAAAAATATTAAATAAGATTTTTGACTCTTTTGAGAAAAATAATCCCACCATATATTTTTTTCGTGTAACTCTTAACGGTTTATGCACGCCAAAATAGCTCTCAGATCACAGGCTTTTTTACGAGTTACTTGACATTTATCGTTGTAATTTGGCCAATTAATTCAATATCGCTATAAATTATAGCCTATAATAATATATTATTTTGATATATAAAAAATAATGCTACGAAGTTTCATCACAATACGTTCTGTAGTTTTTGCGTGAAGGAGTAAGGAACATTCACCCTTCCATCCCTACAAACACATCACATTTATAATATTAGTTGGATATAAAATATCGTAATTCAAAATGATTAATTATGAAAGATTATACACCACTACACTATGTGTGTTATTAGAATCCTAATTCTTGCATATTTAAGAGCTGGACAGGCAACTGAGTCAGTACTTTTTTTACATCACTATATTGGATTTCCTGGGGAGAACCTCATGTTCAGTTATTTGGTTGTCGATAGTATCTATAGCTTCACCGAAATCCATTTGCTAATTACCCGTCCGCCTGTCATTGTTCCCGTCATATATGCGACAGAGCCCTTTCAATAATTCACCATATTGTGTCGGGTTTGCTGTGTAAAGCCTGCGGTTTTACGGATTTCCGATACCGTTGTTAGTGTTGTGCATGTCCGATGAATGTTTAAAAGATTTCAATCTGGCCTTATTTGGATAGTTGATTGAATATATTCATACGAATTGTAATTGGATCTTGTATTTTTAATTTAAGCTTGCTCTAAATCAGTAAATGTACTGAATCGTACGAAGTATTCTGGTTTTATAAGATATAGATATTGCCCTCGGATTCGCTCGCGTAGAAGTAGGTTATGTTAGTAACAGTATTTTCTTTTAAATAAAACGCCGTACAGCATGTTACTCGGTGGCAATATAGCTTCCTAATGGTGAAAGATAATAAAATCGATTGAGTCGGTTTTGAGTTAAATTCTTACAAACAAACAAACAAAATATCAAATATTTCCTTTTATAGAAAGGAAAGATTAGTATAGAGTATATATTTATAAATATATACTATTGCCTTACTGTCTCTCATTCCTATTACGTTTGGAAGCAGAAGTGAAAATTCTTAGTCTCTCCCGACTCTTTGGAGAAACAAGTTTTGAATCGTTCGAATTCTTCTGTTAACATGTTACGTCATAAAACAATATAAATATACTTTACTCTTTAATTGTTTGTGTTAAGTCTAATTAACTAAATACATAATATATGTATATGACAAAGTACGTCCGTACGCACTAGAGTCATTGTCAATTGCTTAGTACCGATTTCTTTTTCCCGATGGAGTTGTGTATTGGATTGTATGTCAGAAAATTAACAGGAGTGGCATGAAGTGAAAATTATTGCTTGACATCTAAACTTCTATCGACTGTGGTGTGTTAAATTATATAGTATTGAAATGGATTTATTAGTAAACTTGGCGTTGGTCGAACAGCCTAGTAAACGTTTTTAAGTATAAAAGACCTTACACCAGAATTTAGTTCAGTCAATCTAAATTCTATTGCAAGAGTGAATTCACGTCAAGTGTGGGATATAAAGTCGTAACCATTCGGTCGTAGGTCCGATGCCTTAACCATTGAGTTATCGCCACTTCCATTCCTTTATAAAGCTATTCACTTTTATGGCCTACACGTGATATTGTTTTTCCTGGTCCCTGTATTATTGTAGAGATCCTGTCCTGTAGTATATCTGTAACTGTATCCGAAACATTAGGGGTCAATAGTGGCATAAAAATGAAACTCATAAAAATTAAACTAGTAAACAAATTTATTACAACTATTTTGAACTATGTTATCATTTAAAATTATTGATGTTCTATTCTGCGAGACTTCGGTTGTTTTATAACCGTCTTAAAAAAAAGGAGGAGGTTCTCAATTCAGCTGTATGTTTTTTATGTGTGTTTACCTCGTAACGTTTTTCTAGGTGAACCGATTTTGATGATTCTTCTTTTTTATTTGAAAGCTGGTGCTTTCCATTTGTTCAAATTTAATTTTAATAGAAAGAGAGAATAAAAAGATCTGACCATTCGTTTTTGGGTTTTCCTTATTAATGTGTATTTGGTTGACCTCGGCAACATTGATGATGTTCTTAGTTTTGGCAAGAACAGAATAAACAACCGTCTAGGATGGTTTGGAAGCTCCTCGTAGTGTTTCGAGGTAGCCCCATTCTAATTTAGTGATGTTCTGATAAAGATCTTCGGTTTTATACAACGGAATTATTTGATAAATGACAACAAATCTGCAGTGATTGCTACAATCACATACATAATATGTAAGTATGTATATACATATATGTATTGTTTACAGAATTCCAAATTAGTTTTTTAAAGCATTCAATAGTATAGAGTTATGTGCAACTGTTAAACTCAACAAGGTATACACAAAGTCAAAGTCAAAAATCATTTATTCATTTAGGTCACAAAGTAACACTTATGATCGTCAAAATATATATGTTAGTGAGTTTACTAAGTTACTGTAGCTACATTTAGGTTAGTTGGTTGTAGGTTCAGGCAAAGGGTTGAGCCTATGAGATAAAACCTGCAAGAAACTGACGACCACTCTTTTAAATCGCCAATTAATTATAATTTCAGTATTTAACAACTCAGATTAACAAGGTGTTGCAGCCATTATGCCATATACTACTGACTATAAAAAACTAAAGATAATAACAATAATAACTTAATAATATAATAGAGATGAAATAATTTGGGCTAAGATATATGTTTTAATATAAATCTAAAATAGACAGTAGGATGGCTTTCACTTTGTGACTATGCAAAGGCAGTCCGTGACTAAATGCGCTTGTGGATTTATATTCTTCAATAATAATCAAATTAAGAAACAAGATACTTGTTATACACAAAAAAGCTTATAACAAAATTATTTCTATAATACAACTTTTAATATGACGCTGAAGCCATTAAGCACCGGAACCCCGAAATAAAACATAACATCCCAAACGTATGTATTTGGAATTATCATGAGATGCATTATGGCCAAAAATGATTTAAGCGGTACATCCCGATTTTTTCTGTCCGAAACATTTTTCATGTAAGCCCGTATTTTCGAAAGCCCATTTTTGCGCTCTTCATTAATCTCTTTTGAAATGGCCCTGGAGGTAGATTTCCTATTTTGAGAGAGGCGTTTCTCCCTTTCCTCGTTTGTCTCATTTAAAGAGCGCTGTCTCATATTAATAGGTCTACCCATATTCAAACAAATAAAATCAGTTATCGAACTTCAGATTCACTAAAAACTGAGAAATAAACAAAATTATAACAAAAAAGAAAACCTACTTCAAAAAAGAATATTTGAAACAAAAAATGCACTGGAAAAGTTAAAAAATAATTGCGTATTCTTGTGAATAATTACATTTTTGAGTCTCAGTCGGTGTTAGCCGCCCGCGCCGCGTGCTGCGTCTATGTGTGTAATCGTGCATGCCAATGTTATGTTATGATTATAGTAAGACATATCATGTTTAAGTAGTTACAAACCTACCTTGGCTGACACCGACTCTTTTAATAACAATAATTTAATTATTCACAGGTTTTATTTTTAGTGCATTTATTGTTTTAGAATATTCTATTTTGAAGTCGGTTTTCTTTTTTGTTAAAATTTTTTAGCAACCGTAATGAAGAGGACATTTAGGTAGAGTATTTATCAATCTATCTGTTTAGATCCATTTAATGTAATATAATTTTTCAGATTCTAATACAATCAGCGACTAGCTGAACATAAAACAAATTAGTAACAATATTGTAGAAATGAAAATTAATTTATTATTTTTCAATAGTTATGAATAGAATTGTAATTATTATTCTCTTACTGTTGCTGCAGTTGAAGATTAGGCATTAGCTTTATTGGGTATGATTAAGCAATTCAAAATATTGCGATTGTTTTTCGACTAATGTCGTTGACTGTACAGTGTACAGTTCTTATTTCCATGAAGACTTTATCCAACCCGGGACTGAGTGCTATAAATGGAAATTAAGCTACTTTATATATACTTTGTCGCGTTGTTTATTTTAAAACACTTTTAATACATAATATTTTTAAACTATGACATTATTATTATTGAATTTTACTAAATTTACGCAATTAAAATTCATTATTACCATTTCTATCTAGGTTTATATTTTGCCAGACCTTTCGAATGCTTCTCAGCAGCCATGTTTACGGGGAGACTGACTCTTGATTATTGACTATAAACATGCCACGGGACCACCACCGAGGCACTCTTACAAAGTAGCTCTCAATTTCAAATCCTTCTATTTTGATTCAACATTATTATTCCATTTAGTCAAACCCATTCGTTACTGTTACACAAGTTTTACAGTTACGTCACAGTTTTATAATCCGCGTCACTCATGCTTACTGCCGAAGATGGCCTAAGTGGATTATGTGGCATTACCGTCGGATCAATAAGGTTCCCGGTTCGATACCCGCTATTCCTGCTGCCGGTTCTTTTGGGTTCGGGATTTACTTATCAACTAGTTTCTTGCTATGAAATTGACATGTTTATTTTAAGATTAGGAAGAGTGGTATTTTTGTAAGATTACGTGTCCTGAATCTGAGTTTTAAGCATTGGTGTGTTGTAGTATTATGTAATAACATTCGTGATTAGCTTAACGTTCACAAATAAAAATCGTGTTTAAGTTGAGATGCTTTTTTTCATTCACCTAAATAACAATTTAGACCACCATAAAGGCTTGTAACTAACCATCGGAATTTTAAGAAACATTTTATAATATTAACATCGATCCACCATGATTTCGCACAGATAGTAGAACCTCAACAAATTATACACCTACACCTTCCTCATTAATCATTTATCTATTGGTGCAAACCGCATGAAAATCCGTTCAGTAATTTTTGAGTTCATCGCGAACAGACAGATAGACAGCAGACGCGGCAGGAACCTTTGTTTTATAATATGTAGTGATAGTGATAGTAATTAATATCATAGAATTCAAAAGCTATAACTTTTTTTCATAAGAATAATGTTCTGAGCAACCGATCATATTGTGGATCGCTTTACATGCAATGTCAAAAATCATTCAGTGCATGTACCTATTATATTAGTGAGTTCTCCTTCAAAAATCTTTTAGCTCGTAAAGAGAAGCAATGATTCATTGAGAACCGCCGTAAAACATTTACCAGTTATAAATTAAGATCACCAAAGACAAAACATTATAGAAAGATAGCATGAAAGAAATCGCAATATTTACTTTCCAACAAAAGCCTTATTTCCGATATTGATAAACGATAAAAAGAAATCATTTCAATACCTTGTAAAACATAATATTCAAACACTTTTAAACGCAATACGTCCCAACGAAGAACCTGAACGGATTATCTTCTAAAGAAACACAATTATTAAGCGACAACTTCATTAAAGTACGACAGATACAGAAGAAATAAAAATAAGTAAGCAATGCAAAAGAAGCGAAACGCGTTGCGATATCTGAGCCAGATAAGCGGAATGAAAACGTGAGAGAGACTGCCAATGAAAGGGTGGAGGAGGCACTCGTTGAATGTGACGTTTGTTACTGAACCATAAAAGAAAATATTAATGAAGCTTATACATATGCAACAAGTTTTTATTCAATACTTATTATTTATTATATATATTTGTTGGATTTGTTTTAATATTAATAATTATGGTATTATATTTACTATACTCCAATAACGATCAGGTATGCTACGTAATACTCTAGTTTCTCTGTAATATATAATCGCGTCTATGTCATTTTAAGTAATGCAAAATTCTAAATAATCAAATTTTACAAAAACATTATAAATTTAAGCTATAATAATAATAATAAAAAGGAGGTACGGTTGACATTTGTCGGGCGCGCCACCTACCTGGTGAGTCCCTCAGGCATATAGTTTCCGGTTGTTCTCGTCTTGCTAACGGCGAGTACTTGCACAGACATAACCAAGTAGCCAGGATTATTCACCAGCAACTTGCTTTGAAATACAAACTTGTAGATGTTGAAGTGCCGTACTACAGGTATGTAGCTGAATCAGTTGTCGAAAATGGTCATGTCACGTTATACTGGGATCGAACTATCATCACAGACAGGACTGTTGTGGCCAACAAACCTGACATTGTGGTGATAGATCGATCAGAGCGCCGCGCATTGATTATCGATGTCACCATTCCGCATGACGGCAATCTCGCGAAAGCTGAAAAAGATAAGCAAATTAAATATCTCGATTTGGCTCGCGAGGTTGTCGACATGTGGGATGTTGATTCGGCAATCATTGTGCCGATAGTCATATCTGTCAATGGTCTAATAGCCAAGAGCCTCGATCACCATCTAAAGAGGCTCGCGTTGGGTGCTTGGATCAAGGGTTTGATGGAGAAGGCAGTGCTTTTAGATACAGCACGCATTGTGAGGAGGTTCCTATCTCTGGAATCCTAACCACCGGCAGCTTGGACCCTTCCCGATGCCGGTGGGGTACCATATATTTTATATTTTTAAATGTATTTTTATAGATATATGTATATTTAAAAATGAAAAGTATATTGAAAATATTTGAATAAAGAGAATAATAATAATATCAGCCCTTTATTAAACTGTTCCACTGCTGGGCACGGGCCTCTTCTCAGTGTGAGAATGGTTAGGCCATAGTCCACCACGCTGGCCAAGTGCGGGTTGGCAGACTTCACATATCTTTGAGAACATTATTGAGAACTCTTAGATATGCAGGTTTCCTCACGATGTTTTCCGTCACCTTTAAAGCAAGTGATAATTAACTATTTAATACGCACATAACTTCGAAAACTCAGAGATGCGCGCCTTGGGATCGAACTCGAGACCTCTGCGTGGCAGTCCAACGGTATCCCACTAGGTTATCGCTGCTAAATTGTGCAAAAATAAGATTTCTAGTGTCAGTGTACTTGAAAAGTTTAGGTTTACAACACTTATTTGCAAATTACTCAATACACTTATTTGCAAATTATAGAAAAGATTTAAAACTAACCAGACGTCAAGATTAACGTTTACATATTATGATAAAAGTTTACACTGTCTTCGTAGTTAAATTGTGGTTAACATTACTTACCTTAAGTGTAGTTAATTTTAAACTACAGCTACTATTAGTTTAAGACTATCTACTATTATTTATTTACAGTATAATAATACATAAATAAGCAAAATCGTAGAAACGTTTCGTCAAAAAATTCATTTAGCGTAACTTTTATATCAAGCATTTCTTGTAAAAAAGCTTTATTTACAAAAATATTAGGTGTTCCACGTTTCGCCACAGGGGACTGAAACTGAAGACGTCGACCTGCTTTAAATTTTTCCCTCGACAAACTATACTTAACTGTGTTTATACGCATCTCTCCGATTTCCAATGCAATGTTTACGTTGCCGTGTGTTCCTTACTTTGAAGCCGACATTCTAGATTGATCTTTGAAGACAAGCAATTTTAAGACTTGTGGATTTATTCCGTACTTACAAAGTAATACGTTTACTATGTCGCTGGTTTATGGATGTGTGACAGCTGGGGAATCTGGGTCAACGATGTGATTTTATAGTCTTTCTGTTATTGTTAAATAGTATTTTAGTAGAAATAGCTATTCATATTTTACAGTTATAACTGTGCAGATAGTGTCGGCCAATTATCTTTTTCAAAGGGCATTTGATTTTGTTAAATATTCTTCCTTATGAATTGAGCAATTAAAGATTATTTTGTTGGTCGTTTTAATTTAAATAAGTTTGCTGACCGCAGGTCTTGTTTTCAATTTCACAATTGTGCTGTACTTTATTTTATTGGACATTATTTCAACCGATGAACAGATCCCGTTTCTGCTCATCAGCTGGAATTGTGCCCGGTAGGTGACAAATGGTTCGCCTCGTATTACGTGTAGTATACTCGTATATATATTTACTGATATCTAGATGATCACATACTAAAGCCACCGTATAGCCATGCATATTACCTCACAGTTCATTATTGGTTTAGCTCTAAGCGCAGATATACAAAGCGTTATTTAAACATTAAACCTTATTTTTAACCTTAGCATTAAAGACAAATTAATGAATCAATCTAATTCAGACAAATTTAACCATATTCTAATTTCAAAATTGTCATAGAACCTGTCATAGAAGAAACGGTCATTTTAATATTTCTAAGCAGAGCTGTTGCGAATATTTGCATCTGCATCCGCAATTGCAGAGCCTCCGCATCGATTTGGACATCTGTATCCGCATCCGCATTCGCAATAATCAACACGGATGTTAATGCGGATCCAGATATAGCGTAGATTACGATAAGAAAGAAATCAGTTGGTCAGTAGTACGTGTTTAATTTATGAACCTTTGCAAAACAGGCTTGAACCTGCGAAGGTGATATTAGATACTTTTTATTAAATAAGATGAACAATTTTGATGAATCAGCAATTGCGGATATTCCGCATCGATTTAGACATCCGCATTGATTTAGATAGCCGCATCCGTATCCGCATCGGCGGATTTGAGTCTCAAAATATCCATATCCGCATCCGCATCCGCGGATGTCAAAAAATCTGCATCCGCAATATCCCTGTTTCTAAGTTCTAAGTCAGAGTAAAATTAAATTTCTCTATACCGCTAAAAGCATTGGATATCTTTCTTGATCAAACTCTTGAACTCAAAAGAAAATGTAACTTACATTTATTTCTATCCTGAGATATACTCGTATTATAATAGCCTTAAGTGCTTCTTACTACCATTATGCGTAAGGTTTCACAGATAAAAGCGACGAACAATAACCAAACAAAGGATCAAATAACGATAACACTAAATCGCTTCCCCAATTATCTTTTTATCAACTAGATTACAATCTTAAAGGCAAACGGTGCGCGGCAAAAACCAATTCTAGTTGGCTGTTTCCTGAATTTTAGTGTTGGAATGGCCTAATTTCTATTCAAAGTCTGGACTGGAGGTAGTACGTGATAGGAATGGCTCGTACAATTGCCCTTTATTGTGTTACAGCCGGTTTGGACCGGCTCGGGATGGCTCGAACTAGATCGGCCCGGTTACACGGGTGGAATGCGGTTTGGACCGGATTTTATGTTTGCTGGTTTTTGTATTGCTAGTGTGAAATTGGCCAGTTAGATGTTTTATTGTGTGTGAAAATGTATTCTCTATTACAACTACGCCACAGTATAGCTTTTAAATAGTAACAGATATTTTTACCAACTAGTAGTTCTTTTTAAAGATGTATTTTATGTAATTTCTTTTTTGTTAGTAAACAATTATGACACACTGGGAGCTAGAGAAATTAATTAGAGAACCATCTATAGGTATTGTCTTTCTTTTTTGTCATAATTAAAGAAGGAATAGTCGAAAATTACTTACTTAATAATCATAATAATAATTAAAATAAATAATAAAAAATACAAGATGTTAACAAGAGCCAGATCTAGAGCCGCACCGCTACCACCTCCGGATTCGTCGCTTAGCTCCGCCTCGCAGCCGTCGGTACATCGATCAGAATCACCGGCCGCTGCAGTTGCGTCGAGCTCGAGCGACGAATATTTTTCTCCGCCTTCGTCACCGTCACCTGCACGTCGGCGGGGAAGAGGCCGGCCACCGACCCGCTTGGGACCCCGAGGCCCACCGACCTCGAACCGGGCCCCCGCTGCCGGTGGTGATGTGCGCCGCATGCGATGGACTCAATCCATTAATGAAAACGTCATGCGGGCATATTTTGGGGCTACAGAGGGAGGAACTAACCTCACTGCGTATCGCAGCCGCATGCTTGTTCTGTTTCAGGCCTTTGAACCAAGCGTCAACGTTTCAGCACAGCGATTATCGGATCAAGTGCGGGTTATCCAACGCAGTCGACAGTTGGATGATACCGTGCTTGATAGGCTACGCTCAGAATACTTGCCTACGAGCCATGCCATTCGCATCCAACCCGCAGTTACGCAACTATCACCTGGTGCGACGCGGACGGGCAATAGTGCCAGCATGGAGGTGGATGACATGACAAATGATGTAAGTATTCAGTACAAGGAGGAGGTAAAGGATGCTTTGGAAAGTGCGATTCAGGAATACCGGTACATGCAATTTACGATTCGGCCTCGTCTGCCTCGGTTACCTATGCATAGAAAAAATATAGCATTGGTGAGTGTCCTGGACTCGCTATTATCTAGTTATTTAGATAATAGCGAGAATCTCGCCGATACTCATTCGATCCTGTACTGTGCTGCTGTGGCGGCAAGTCGTATAGCGGGCATCAAGTTACCCACACATGTCCCTGCTATACGACAAACATCTGTCACCCCGGCCTGGCAGTGCAGGATTGAACGGCGTATTGCTGAGGCAAGGACACTCATCGGTAAGCTGATCTGCTTCAGGGCAGGGAACACACGGCCCAGGGTAATGCGCTATGTGGGCCGGGCTTTTCTGGGGACTGGTGTCAGTCCTCATGAATACGTATCTCGGGCCACAGAGCGCATTGACTTCCTGAAGCAGAAAGTCTATGCATGGGCAAATCGACTGCGCAGATACAAAAAACGCGTGCACCGGTATGTCATCAACCGCACGTTTCAAAGTGACCAAAGATGGGTTTATAGAACCTGGGAACGACCAGATCAATGTGTGGCCGATGTGGGGCTACCAGATGCTGATGCTACAAATACGTTTTGGAGGAACATCTGGTCGGTACCCGTCGGCCACACTGAGGGGGAATGGATGCGGGAGGTCAAGCGAGCAAGTGAGCTAATTCCAGAAATGGAAAACGTGGTCATTGATAGCCAGGATGTAATTAGTGCGGTCCGATCCTTATCAAATTGGAAATCACCAGGACCGGACGGACTGCACAATTTCTGGCTGAAATGGCTGCGTAGCTCACATGCTTGTTTGGCTGCTCAATTTCAATCTGCCCTAGAATCTGGATCGTTACCAGATTTTATGACCACGGGAGTAACCCACCTACTCCATAAAACAGGTAGTACCAACGAGCCCGGCAATTATAGACCGATAACATGTTTGCCATCGATCTATAAGCTTCTTACATCTATTTTGAGAGCCAAGGTATCTAAACATATTGATACAAATTCAATAATGTCAGCTTCTCAGAATGGATGTAAGAGGGGGGCTCGTGGTACTAAGGAGCTCCTCCTCATTGATATGGCCATTAGCCAACAGGTTCGCCGTAAACAAAGGGATATGGCGGCATGTTGGATAGATTATAAGAAAGCGTATGATTCGGTGCCTCATGCATGGCTTTTGAGGGTGTTAGAGTTGTATAAAGTAAATGCAACTCTGCGCACCTTTTTGAAGTCATGCATGGGGCAATGGAAAACGGTTCTTAGCTATCCAGGATGTCGACAGATCCCTGGGAATGGCGAATTGATAAAAATTGAGCGGGGTATATTTCAGGGCGACAGCCTGAGTCCTCTTTGGTTCTGCCTAGCATTGAATCCTCTTAGTACATTACTAGAGGGTTCAGGGCTAGGTTACAGGTTACATAGAGGTGGTGGAGTGATATCCCACTTGTTATATATGGATGACTTAAAGTTGTTTGCCCACACTAAATTACAGTTGATGGATTTACTTAAAGTAACTGAAACTTTTAGTAAGTCTATCAGTATGGATTTTGGTGTGGACAAATGTGCTGTCATCCATGTAAAACAAGGCAGGATAGTGGAATCCGAAGGAACACAACTTTCGGATTCCATTAACCTAAGATCACTTCTTGTAACCGATACTTACAAGTACTTGGGTATGTCACAGGCGTTAAGTATCAATGAGGCTGACATGAAGCAATCGTTGCAGGAGCGTTTCTTTGGTCGCCTGAAAAAAGTTTAAAAAAGTCTTTTATCAGGTGGCAACAAGGTGCGCGCTTGTAATGGTTGGGTCATGCCGGTGCTCATGTACTCCTTTGGCATACTTAAGTGGACTCAGACTGAACTGGATGCCCTGGACCGGAGGGTCCGTACACTCTTGACGGCATACCGTATGCATCACCCACGTTCGTCTGTGATGAGATTGTATATTCCGCGGAAATGTGGAGGCCGAGGCTTTCTGAATGCCAAGGCCCTTCATAACCGCGAGGTATGCAACCTCAGAGAATACTTTCTTAAGGCAGACGTGGGTATGCATCGGGATGTAGTTGCTGTAGACATCGGACTCACCCCGCTCAGTTTGGCTAAAGAGAACTGGCGCAAGCCTGTAGTACTTAGCACTAACGATCGCAGGGATGTATGGCAGAGCAAGGAGCTTCACGGTAGGTTCTACAAGGCTCTATATGGAGCTGATGTAGACCTGTTAGCCTCCGTGAACTGGCTACGTTTCGGTGACCTCTTTGGGGAAACCGAAGGGTTTGTCTGTGCTATTGCGGACGAAGTTATCAAGACGAATAACTACCGGAGATATATCTTGAGGGATGGTACGGTTGACATTTGTCGGGCGTGCCACCTACCTGGTGAGTCCCTCAGGCATATAGTTTCCGGTTGTTCTCGTCTTGCTAACGGCGAGTACTTGCACAGACATAACCAAGTAGCCAGGATTATTCACCAGCAACTTGCTCTGAAATACAAACTTGTAGATGTTGAAGTGCCGTACTACAGGTATGTAGCTGAATCAGTTCTCGAAAATGGTCATATCACGTTGTACTGGGATCGAACTATCATCACAGACAGGACTGTTGTGGCCAACAAACCTGACATTGTGGTGATAGATCGATCAGAGCGCCGCGCATTGATTATCGATGTCACCATTCCGCATGACGGCAATCTCGCGAAAGCTGAAAAAGATAAGCAAATTAAATATCTCGATTTGGCTCGCGAGGTTGTCGACATGTGGGACGTTGATTCGGCAATCATTGTGCCGATAGTCATATCTGTCAATGGTCTAATAGCCAAGAGCCTCGATCACCATCTAAAGAGGCTCGCGTTGGGTGCTTGGATCAAGGGTTTGATGCAGAAGGCAGTGCTTTTAGATACAGCACGCATTGTGAGGAGGTTCCTATCTCTGGAATCCTAACCACCGGCAGCTTGGACCCTGTTCCCGATGCCGGTGGGGTACCATATATTTTATATTTTTAAATGATATGTATTTTTATAGATATATGTATATTTAAAAATGAAAAATGTATTGAAAATATTTAAATAAAGAGAATAATAATAATATTCTACCACATACACACAACACCATCTAGCCCAAACTAAGCAGAGCTTGTATTATGGGTACTAGACAATGGATAAACATGCATAAATACATTTTTTTTGTAAATGCATACATAATTTATACATAGAAACACCCAGACCAAGACAAACATTCATGTTCATGCACACAAATGTTTGACTTGTGCGGGAATCGAACCCGCGACCTCAGGCGTGGCAGTCGGTTACACTAACTACTACGCCACCGAGGCCGACAATAATGAACTAATAATGAGTTTGTTTGTTTACCAAATAAGATAATTATGAAAAATATTGCTATAAAGCTGTGTAGACAATAAAGATAAAATATACATTTTAAACATATTGACGACCTCTATGGCGTAGTAGTTAGTGTAACTGACTGCCACGCCTGAGGTCGCGGGTTCGATTCCCGCACAAGTCAAACATTTGTGTGCATGAACATGGATGTTTGTCTTGGTCTGGGTGTTTTTATGTATAATATGTATGTATTTACAAAAAAAAAGTATATATGTATGTTTATCCAATATAGTTATAGTACAAGCTCTGCTTAGTTTGGGCTAGATGGTGTTGTGTGTATGTGATAGAATATTTATTTATTTATTATCTTTTCGACGGGAATATTAAAAGTATTGTTGGGAACTTAACTTCTAATAACAAATGTATATTAAAGGTTGCTATTTCATCAGCTTAAACTTTGATGGTCACCAAATATATGCAATGTCTTGGAATATTCTTTTAGTAAATTTTGTGCGTTTTGTATAAAATCCCCGTTGTAACAATTTCATAAGTATAATAATATAAGCCCTACGTATATACGTATATATAAGCTGCTTTTTACGGGTTTCGCCTAGAATAAGAAAGGTTAATAAACATCAGAGAGCTTATAGAAAATCTAGCTTTCAGAAATCCTAGCGACTATTCTCTTCAGCTTAAGAAAGCTATAGTTATCTCATCAATTTCGACGTTTACTTCACACACCACGATATTGTCGTTTACGACCTTACAGATTTATAACTTTAATAAAGATTTCCTCATTGCTGCCGCATTCTCATCCAACCCATTCAACCTTGAAGTACCATTTCTCAATAATACATCACACAATAAATGAATGTTCCGTTGAAACCTAAAGACCTCTGGAACATCTTATAAAGCAGTCTTTATATCTCAAAGGAACGCGTCTGCTACTCGGTAATTAATCTTTCAACTCTCACGTCTTTTCTTAAAGGTAGTGGACTTGTTAAGAACAGGAGCGGACTGCGGAACATCGCGTAGTGTTTTGTGTTGAATGACATTAGAAAAATGTTACTTTGTTCATTCGTTTGTTCTTTCATGTGTGTCATAAAAGAGTTGTTTTATTTTATTCCTACTTTAAAAAAAATTAACGTTAGTATGTTGTGTAACAATTTCATCAGATGTCTGTCAATGTTTATGGGTATGTGTTATGACGTCCTTCAATATGACTCGTGATCGCCTTTTGAATTATTTTTATTTCTAGTTTTAGGATGTATTGAAATGGCTCATTTATTTATTGTTTTGTTGTTTTTCTCCGTATGAAAGGCAGGTAGATATACAGGATATATAACAGGAGCAAGCTATGTACATAGCTATTATACATAGTATGCTACCACAGATTATACCATCTGAAATCGTGAACAAATACCTAAATACTAGTACATACTGTAATCTCACGCTTGACACCAGGAACATTCTGCAAAGACTACGGATTATCAGTGACTACGATCACAGCACATCTGTAATGATTCATTTATGCTCATTATATTTCATTCATACACGTCAGCGTAGCTTAGTTTAAGCGATGAGACATTTCGAAAACGCTTGCTTTTGCCCACCAACATATCTGATCTGTTTGGCGGATCTTCGATTTAGGAAATGTTATATCCCGAAAGATAGTATATATAATATAAGAAACTTAACTAAATTAGTTCGTTAGGGAATCTTCACCTAGCTTTTCGCCTTTTGTCTGTCACAATTACATGTACTTATATACTTTCTTAATCAATCACATACGCAAACCTTAATACACCTTTCTTAATTCTTGTTGCTAAATCTTCTCTTACACTACAGCGCCTTACACCAGTTGCAATTCCGCTTGTTCTGCCTAAGAACTCATAGCCTATTCTGTAACTACATATATATTACAGTTAGACTCAAAGTTCGCAATACGAATATAACTAGTTTCATATCTGAACGAGGAGTTTCAAAGTACGCAGTACTCAGTACAGTGTTTCTAGGTTAAGAATAGACGAGACGACACTCGTGAGAAATAGCTTTTATACGACTACGACAAATGGAAAAAGATGGGTTATGGGAATTCCATAGTTTGTTATTGTACGAGCATTTTATAGAGACGTCTTAAAACGTGTTGAACATGAAGCTGACAATAGTCTTTGGAGAGCAGGTAAACCGTAGGTGGCTCTAAGTTTGGTTGAAAATGTCGTTAAACTTAAAGTATGCAAGTCATGGTGGCCAATCGGTATACATTGCTATACCATTTTTGAACAGAGTCTAAGAATTTTAGTATCTTTAATATTATAATGAAATGTTAAAGACATTTAGTTAACCAATGGTTAAAACAGGATCTTTTCAAACGGCTGTAGCCCAATAATATTTATAATTTCAAATTAAAATTGCTATAAGCTGCTTCATGTAATCGTCAGATATTTTTAAACAGAACGATTGTACTGAGCCTTGTTTTTGTATCGCAACCATATCTATCTACATATCATGCAAAGTTTCGACACGAACAAAGATAGGTTTCACAGCATTAGGGACACTAGTACGATAGCTATGTGATCACTAAACAACAAGGGTTTTGGTAATTATTGTTATTTTTTAATAGTCACTAAACTATTCTAGGTCTGTAGTCCAGAAAAGATTTTTCGAAGTAAGATTAACAATTATACTCGAATAAACTGACCGATTATTCTTTATAAGTTTTCGAGAGAGTGCTTGTGATGATTTTAAACGCCGCGCACTATGCAAAAAATAGAAAAATCGATCAGATTATTGATGATTTTTAAAAATACAGATATTATGACTCAATTAGTGCAACATAATTAGGTAAAGATTGTTTATTACTACTATACGATAGTGAATGCGACTGCTGTGCATGAGGTCTCGGGTTCGAATCCTGAGTCGAGCCAACAAAAAGTTATTGTGTTTTTCTGTTAAGAAATCTCAATAGCAGTCCGAAGTTAGGAAGTTGGCGGTGTTAGCTAAGCACTCCCGTGCCTCGGAAAGCACGTAAAGCCGTTGGTCTTGCGCCTGATCTCTCTCCGGTCGTGTCGGATTACCGTCCCATCGGATTATGAGAGTTAAGGAACAGAGAGTGCACTTGTGTTTGCGCACACGCTTGTGCACTATAATATCTCCTGCGCAGATGGCCAATCTCCGTTCAGATTGGCCGCCGTGACCGAAATTCGGTCTGGAGGACATTATTATTATCATCTCTTTATTCAAATCTTTTCAATATACTTTTCATTTTTAAATATACATATACCTATAAAAATACATTTAAAAATATAAAATATATGGCACCCCACCGGCATCGGGAACAGGGTCCAAGCTGCCGGTGGTTAGGGCCCCAAAGAGAGGAATCTCCTCACAATACGCGCCGTGTCGAGTAGTACTGCCTTTTGGATCAAGGACTTGATCCAGCCATCTAACGCGAGCCTCTGCAGGTGGTGGTCGAGGCTCTTAGGTATTAAACCATTGACTGTAATGTAACTTATTATTATTATTATTACGATTTTTTATTGAAAATAAGCTACTTTATACCCGTATCGTTTCGTTTGCTTCTTAGTAGCCACCATGGCCACGAGAAGTTAATAGTTTTAAAATAGCCTTATCTAGTATTTTTTAATTAAACCGCGATAAAATTCATCTATATTGCTATAATTTCAACTAATATCTTGCTTTACATACAAGTTAAAATAAAAATTGGAATATTATATACTATATAATAAAACATAATTGGAAAACGAGATTTCCAGGAGCTTTCAGAAGTTTGTGATTAATGAATATTTTTATATGTTGGTATTTGTCTATTTTCTTTTGATACGAAAGTCCTATGTTCTTTTAGTAGACGAGTGCTAGTATCACAATTTACTTACGTTGACTTAGTGGTACAAATCTAATACTATATCAAACTTCCGAGTGTAATTTGCCGGGTGCAGAATGTTAAATGTTGTTTTTGGGTCCTCATACCTCTGCCGAACGATCAAGGCATGGAATTCTCTGCCAAGGCACGTATGTGTTTCCTTCTTCCTTCAATCCTGGGTCCATTAAGCTGGGCGTGAAAAAGCACCTTTTCGGGACATCAAAGTAGAGACCTCAACATCGTCTCGGCTGCTATGAGGACGGTGTGGAGGCCACTGCTCTTAGACCACACGACTGCTGACTATCAGGCGGATTGCGGTCATATTGACGAGAAAAAATAAATAAAGTGCTTTTGGTATTTGTGGTTGACTTTGTTTTCTCTTTTTCGTTTCGTCCGTGGTTAATGACAATAGTGAACCATTATCTTGAAAGAAGGAGTTAATCCAGGTGATAGTTTATCTGTCTGCCAAATTTCATCCAAATCAGTTCAACTGTTCGATTCCCGCACAAGACAAATATTTGTGTGCATGAACATGGATGTTTGTCTTAGTCTGGGTGTTTCTATGTATAATATGTATGTATTTACAAAAATAAAAGTATATATGTATGTTTATCCATTGTCTAGTACCCATATTCAATTCAATTCAAAATTTTATTCATTAACAATTTTTACATTGTGTTTGAATTAGTACATAGATAGTTCAAAAAAGCAATAAGAATCGGAAATGTCACAATGCAATTAATAAGTAATACACAATAATACAATGAATGATAACAAAAAAAAAAAAAAAAACATTAAGTCAATACAATCAAAAGTGGTCAATAATAAGTTAGAATTGAAAATAATAATGTCAATGATAAAATGGTATTAATAAATGTCAATAGGATAAGATATAAAATAACAATCATAATGTATGTAAATGAATTAAAATTTATATTGATTGTAATTTATTATTGATCTTCCATATCACTGAAAGTACACTTTGGCATGTCATCTACAGAATATAAACAACCTTTCAGTAGAAATGTTTTAAGCTTGGTATTAAAATTACTTTTATAGAGCAAGCTCTTCAAGCCAACGGGCAACTTATTAAATAATCTGACAGCATTGTAATGACTACTGTGCTTCACTATATTCAGCTGTGGTGTACAGTTAGACTGAAAATCCTTTCTGCGCGTAGACTCTCTTTGATGGGGTTCTTCCTGTGTTTCATATTTATGAATGTTTTTTGCAAAATTTGTTAGTAATACCAGTATGTAAAGACTCGGCACAGTTAAAATGTCTAACTCAACAAAATATGGTTTGCAAGACACGTCCTGTTTTATGCCTACAATCGTTCTAATCGCCCTTTTCTGCAGAATGAACGCTCGGGAAATGTTGTAATTATAGCTACCTCCCCAGAGTAATATGCTGTATCTCAACTTAGACTCTATTAGAGCATAGTATACCATTTTTAAGTATTGAGTACTAACTACATCCCTCAAACTTCTTAGCACGTAGCATGCAGAACTGATTGCACCTTCCAAACTTGTGAGCTCATATTTCCAGTTCAGAAACTCGTCAATATTAACTCCAAGAAACTTCGTAGTTTTATAAGTATTTACCGATTCACCATTTATGACACAATCAAGTCTATCACTATTCTTGGCTGTCGACCGAAACAGCATGATGTTAGTTTTATTGATATTTAATGTAAGACTATTTACTGAAAACCAATCATAGAATATTCTTATAGCCTCGTTTACTTTCAAACTTAAGCTGTTTATATTTTCTGCTGATATAATAGCATTAGTGTCGTCAGCAAACATAATCGGTTCAATATCTCCCCTGGAAATATTTATAACGTAGGGTATTAAATCATTAATGAAAGTAATAAAGAATATTGGGCCGAGTATTGAGCCTTGTGGAACGCCAGTCAAAATTGGGGTCATTTTTGACTTGAAAGTTTCCCTGCAATCATATTTGTTATTAGAATTGTTGCCATTAGCTACTGCATCAATTTCGACAAACATCTTTCTATTTTGCAGATATGATTGAAACAATTGCCCCGCATTACCCCTAACTCCATAATGGTCCAATTTTTTCAAAAGCAGTTCATGGTTGATAGTGTCAAATGCAGCACTTAGATCTAGGAAAAGCGCGGCTACTTTGTTTTTCAGGTTCATTTTATTTACAACATCCCCGACTAGTAACTCAATAGCGTCTTGAGTGCCGACTCCCGTTGTATACCCAAACTGTCTATGATGTAGTACCTTATTTATATTTAAGTGTTTAATCAACCTATCTTTTATCACTTTTTCAAAGATTTTTGATATTGTAGGTAGTAACGAAATAGGCCTATACATGGCAGGATCAAACTTTACTCCCTTTTTAAACACAAGTATAATTTTGGCTATTTTGAATTGATCGGGAAAAATACCCTGCTTCATACAGTAATTGAACAAATTGGTTAGAGGCTCAGCTAGGATGTCAATATTTTCCTTAATTGATGATATAGGTAATTCATCGTAACCACACGAAGATTTATTTTCCATATGAGTTACTAGAGTAGAGATTTCTTTAGGTGTAACTGGAGCCCACGTAATCGGGTTTTCGACTCTGACAGTGTTTCTTTCTAGCATGCTAATTGCCGTTTGGGAGTAGATCTGCGTTTGACCAAATTTTCGCCCGAATTCTTCTGCAAAAATATTCACAATTTCCGACGGGTCACTTACTACTTTGTTACCTGATTTTAGAATAATTTTATCATTAACGAATTGTTTTTTATTTCTATGTCGATTAATGATCTTCCAAATATCTCTAGAAAGGTTTTTAAACTTGAGTATTTGTCTTTGAATAGCCAGTCTCTTGGCCATTTTTATAACCCGTCTATACACTGCTATGTATATCTGTCTATATCGTATAATGCTAAAATGATTATGGTTCCCTTTACCTACCATCAAGAAACGTTTCATTTGACTAGAAGTTTTAATTCCATTTGAAACCCATCGCAAATTCGATAAAGCATTTAACCGAATTTCCCTTTTTTGTTTTCTAAAGCTCTGTTTATAAACATTTTGAAGTACTTTTAATAAATTATTTGGACCCAGATTATTCCAGTCATAACTTAATAATCTTTGCCTAAATCTGATTTTATTTTTTATGCTCAGCCTCCTTTTCATAACATAGAAAACTTTGTTTTTATTTAATTTACTACATAATAATGTCAAGTTGCAAAATAAACCGGCATGTCCATCAGCTAAACCATTATGGTCAGTGTCTAATTTAACAATAGAATGTGTTGGCATATTAGTCAAAAAATTATCAATACAGGATGAAGAGTCATTGCGAATAAAAGTAATTGTGTCAATTAGCGGTCTAAAATTATAACATGTCAATAAATTAACAAAGTCTCGACATTTTTTGCTATCTGTCAATAAGTCAATATTAAAGTCTCCACATATGCTACAATTGCTATCATAAAAATGTTCTAACAAATCTTCTAATTTATTCATAAATGTCATTAAATTTGTATCATAAGGTGTACGATAACAACAACAGACACAAGCACCAGTGGCTGTGTCTTTAATTGCACTTATCTCAAAAGCCTCTACTGTATAAAGTTTCTTAGCAATTGGTAGTTCCTCACATTTTCTATCATTTCTTGACAGTATAACAGTGCCTCCTCTTTGTTTATTCTTTCTAGTATTACAAGATACTATTTTATAGTTATTAAAACTTAGTAAACTCACTAATTTATCATTGAGAAAGTGCTCACTTATGCATAGGTAGTCAATGGTATCTTGTAAGCTTTCTATGTATATTTCAAATTCATCTTTTTTATTGCTAAGACCACAAAGGTTTTGGTGAAAGATATTTAAATGTGTAAGGTGAGGATTATTAGTTAAACACAAAGAATTATTTTTACTGGGATGGGCGAAAACAAATGGTATCAGGTTGTGATGAACTACACTGGGTGGCCACCATTGTGTCCTCCCTTATAGTGGGTGAGGTGCTGACACTTTGTTGCAAAGTATTTTCAGTTTGTGTACCGACATTAATAGTATTTATACTTTTTACCCACTTACCTTGTATCTGTTTTGACATGTCACAATAATTATTATAATTTATTTTATAAGTGGCCTTCAATAATGCTCTACACAACAATCTACAAGCTATAAATCTATTGAAAATTGGATTACCAGTATAGTCATTATCAAGAGATATAAACATGGTGTTATTTTTAAAATTAGAGCAAACATATTGCAGCAATTGATTCACTTTATATACATTTAGATATTTACTATTGTATACCTTACCAACTAGAACATTAGTGTGTTGCATTTTGAAGAGAAAATTATATATTAGAGACTGGAATTTTAATACATTAAAATATATATAGTACAAGCTCTGCTTAGTTTGGGCTAGATAGTGTTGTGTATATGTGGTAGAATATTAGAATATTATTATAGAATATTATTATTATATTATAAAAACAAAAAAAAAGTAAAATGCACCCAAAGACCTTTACAAGCTTTTACATTTATATAAGTATGATGTAGGAAATTAATATAACTGGTGTATTTTAGTTTGTATATACACCTCTAAGTAATCCTGTAATAAAATACAATCATGACATTACACCACCAACAATAATAACAAACAATTAATTAAATTGCTATCACGAGTCGGACCGTCAGTTTTTAAGCAATTACTAATTACTTTATCTAATTAAGCATTTCAGTCGGCGGACAAAACGACGAAAACGCCATCAAGATTCAAGTCCTCATCGGAGACCCAAGTCAGGGCGTCCTTTGTCTCGCTTTTTGCGCGACACGTCTTTTTACGCGATTTCTTTTGTTTTTATACGTTTAATTTAATCCCTTTTGTTAGTACAGCTGGTCGGGACAAAGAGAAATGTCACTTTGGAGCTTTACTTGGTACGTGGAAATATTGCTCCCGTGTTTAAAGAAGTTTGGTTTAGACGTAATGCTTTTTATTTCTTTAGAGATTTTCTTTTTGATGTTGTTTTTTTTTACTTAGATGTGGACACCTGCAGTAAACATTATGATGTTATTCAGAGTTTAAACCTAGAAAAGAGTTTTATTTGATGTACGCACCAGTCTTGATATCTGGATAGTTTAATGTTTTAAACTGTATTCGTCTTTTATGATATCTATATTAATATTAGAACAAGAAAAGATTAGATTTCTTGTTTGTAAGCGTATAAGTCGAGATTTTAACAAAATTCATTTGATACCCATGTTGAGGGAGTTGTGAAAAATATGTAATACGCCATTTTCTGGCGACGGCCATCTTGGACCGATTTTCATCAAACATAACTAAGAACACTTCCGACTAATTCACCTTTCAAACAAAAAAACAAAATTAAAATCGGTTCAGGTGCTATGATGCCACAGACAGACAGACACACACACACACAGACACGTCAAACTTAAAACACCCCGTCGTTTTTGCGTCGGGGGTTAAAAAAATATTACCATTATAAAGCTATATTGTCATCGGTGTTGATAATATCACAGTAGCCAGTCTAGTGGCATAAGCCTGCGCTAGTGTTTGGTTCCCGGCTCGAGCATGTAATGCGATGCAAACAACACTTTTGACTGGGAAACCGAACCCGAGACTACACTAGGTACTAAAGTCGCTTTCTGTACCACTGTGCTACCTATGTAGCTAAAGACTGAATAATCACAGTTGAGAAATATTACTTTATGCTGCTCGTTAAGTACTTTGTCACAAATTGAAAGATTGAAATCCACCAATCAAGCTCAATGAGGACGGAATATAATCTATATTGCGCTTTGACTGATCAATCAAAAAATCCACAAAGATTTCAAGACGCACAAAGAGCTTGTAAGTAATCGTCTATTAGTGACAATTTTTTGTAATGAGACTAATTTTAGAAAGAATAGTCTATCTTTTACCTTTCCAATATCTCGTATACATTTTTGTTGATTTTTTGTCTTGTAGTTCTCGTAGTCAAGTTTAATGTTATATTTGCAGTTGATTATGAATTCTCGAGTTCGATAATCGGGCTGGGCATTTGCCCATTTGTATGATTTTCATTAAAAAGAACTCAATAACGATTTCGTTATTGAGTTCTTTTTAATGAAAATCATACATGTACAACGAAACGCATTTTTATACATGACTGAATTATTTATTAGCAGAACATGGGTACATTAAGTTCTATTCTTTCTTTTTGTCTGGGGGAATGCTTCGGATGCTCGTAGAATCGGAGGAGGATGCGGGGGGTAGGCGGAAGGGTTATGTTGGACTCACCGGGTTAAAAAAAAGATGGTAATGATAATAATGGACCTCCCAGTAATACCGACTAAACCTACCACGGTATTCCTTGACAAAACCGCAATCGGCGGAGCCGCGCGAATCATTTTCACATACAGTCGCGACCCCGCCGAGGTTTTGGCTCGCCATATTAAACGGCAGGTCACTTCGCAACAAGGCTACCCTTTGGGCAACACTACATTTAAGCCCTACTGTCATCCCTTAAGGGAGGGACGGACACATGACACAGAGGCGCGCATGGGAACACGCACGCCGCCTTTCGGACCTTGTGCTGATCGAGTGGCTGGCAGGCCTACGATGCCTACCACCCCCAAGTCAAACCTCAGGGTGGCTGGAGGTCATCTGGAGGTCACACTCTCCAGCGCCCGATTGGTTCTGCGGTTGGGGAGAGGGTTTAAGCGCTCTCTCCCGGTCCGCCACCTCCTTGATGGAAAAGACTTCCTCACAGAAGGAGGCGACGTCGTTCCACGACCACTCACTCCGGACTATAGGTTGAACCATGGCCGAGAGTGAGAGGGCAACCATACCGACTGCCGCGATCAACTCACGGCGCTGCGATGCCCAGGCGGAGCAACCCGCCAAAGTGTGCAACGCCGTGTCCTCAACAACGTCGCGGCAGTCGCCGCAGTGGTTACAACCAGGTGTCTCTCGTCGGCCTATGCGACACAGGAACTGGCCAAAACAACCGTGGCCAGTCATTACCTGTGTCAGCCGGAAAGTGCGGGCGCCATGCCGCCTCTCCAGCCTTTCAAAAACGGGTCTTACTGCCACAAACATTAAGTTCCATTCTTAGTAGCGTAAGTGTTGTTTTCGGTAATCATCAACATGTACACACGGCTACACATCAAGTTAGACTCCCTCTATACGCATAACTACGCTACATACAAAATAGAGATTTGTCGGAAAGGGACAGTGCATAGTGGTGTCGATGTAATGGTAAGGTTAGAGCGTAACAAAAATTTAACGCACTCTCTCACACGATTCGCACTGTTCAACTTCTAATAGTTCAAAGTCCAAACAGTCTAGGTTGATGTGTCTCTGTGTATACATATATTAGCCTATTCTAACTAATATTATAAATGCGAATGTGAGTTTCTTTGTTACGTTAACACGCCTTAACTACTCCTCCGGTCATTATGAACTTTTGCATACACTTTGTCAGGGGTACAGAAAAGGACATAGGGTAGCATTTACCACCAATAGTACTGTACCCAGGGATAAAGACAAATATTCTGTCTGGAATAAACACCGGTTTTGTGAAGGTTAAAAATTTGAACCTTACTAATATAGCAAATGTAAAAGCTTCTGTTGATGTTTAGGACTATTTTACTCAATCAAGAATACTAAACTTTGTACACAGATAGATCATTACCTAGATTAACATATAGTATACTTTTTATACCGGTATGCGTTCCTGTATATTCACGTGGGCGAAGCCACGGGCACAAGTTGGTACATAATAATCCTTTGATACTAGGTTGCAAATTGACTTTTATATAAACAAATCCCAGCAAACAGTGTTGCTTAATCCAGTACAAACTAGAAACTTATCTGTAACCTTTCAGGTCACAAGCAACTTCCACCTCCAATAAAGTATTGAAGTGATATTATAATTATTATAATAAGACTTTCACACTATACAATTGGCATTAACATAATAATGTCTGGCCCGCCCCTTATTATGAATCACGACTTGTCGTTTAATACGAACGTTGGTGATGTGAGTAGACCAGGTTTTCACGGGACTGCTCATATTTTAAGTAGTTTTATTTTAAGGTTGTCGCTGGAATAGTATTCAAGCTGCTTGTTTTATCCCGTGATATGTAACATGCTTGTCTTTACATTCGATTGTTATCGACGGACTCGATTTCCAGGAGTTATGGCCGCAAAATGTTGGTGTAATACTTCTCTGCGTTTCGGAATAGACATGTGTTTGTCTATAATTATGTTATACCCAAAACTGTATGGCATCAGTATTAAAATGCTAGCGTAAAGTGACACCCGTGTGCCAGGCTTTGATGCACTGTCTTGGCCATTGTAGTTGGATGTATGCCTTGTCATAAAATTACGAAGTCAAGTCAAGCCAAATCAGTCACCATTCAAAATATAAGTCAATTCCTGTCTGCCTGTTTTATACAAACATATTGCTATACAAGAGGATTTCGTACGTTCAAAATATTGTGTACACTGGTCATCAGCGCCATAAATGATGTTAGTGCTATGGATGATTGATTTAATATGGTGGACGGAAAATTATAAGCTAGAAAAAAAACTTAAATCTTTTTTATTATGACGCTATTATATTAATTAGGCGACCACTAGGGTCGCCTTATTAATAAAATAAAACTCGAAATAAATTAACTGCACTTCTTCTCCATATAAACTTTACCAAACCCAAATTTCACACTACCCCGTGTGCGCAAAATGCTTGAAAAGTGGTACAAAGATTTCTCTTCATGTACTCATATTAATATAAAAGTAAAGTGAAATAGTATGACCAGGTAGATCGTCTGCCTCAAAGCGTCTGAGAAAACGAATCAAGCCTATTTCCAGCACTCTCTTGCAACAAGCCAACCTGTTTAAGACTTTTAAGGGATCACCACAATTACAAATTGTAATTTGGAAAAGCAAACTTAATATTAAAGGGACAGACAGTGATCACTAGTAACGCTTTAAAGTATTGACTTGTGCCTGTGGCATCGTTTGAGTTTGGTCTGCACACAGAAATTCTGTCCCTCCGGAAATTGAGGATTATTCCGCCTCGAAAGTATTTCCAAATTGTATTCTACCGAACGGTGACCATGTAAGCTGTATTAGGCATTTTATATATGCAACGCACTTTTAATTTACTCTTTACTGAGTAAGAGAGATCTTTCTTAGAACCAGAATTGAAAGACTATTTATATTTTTGATGCTACTGCTACTAATTACAATCGGCGATATACACAATTATAGTAATACCAGCCTTATTTATAAACTGTCGCACTGATAGGCATCGGCCTGTTATCAGTATGAGAAAGATTAGGCTATAGTCTACCTCGATGGCCCAAAACATGTTGGTAGACTTCATACATATCTTTAAGAAATATTATGGAGAAGTCTCACTTACGTACATAGATTTCTTTCACCGTTAAAGCGGGCGATAAATAATTAACTATTTGCTACGCAGGATATACATGAGAGAATATAAAATATTTAATAACATTCTTACAAAATTTATTAATAAACATTCTTATTACTATTTCGTTTTTTTAATTGTCTTATATTCTATACTAGCTGTCTGCCGGGTTTTCATCCACGTTTGTGAATACTGCTCGACTTCCGTGGCTCATAGCGTGATGTTATATAGCTTATAGTACTCCTAGATATAGCAGCTTCCTAATACTGAAAAAAATTTAAAGTCAGTCTAATAGCTTTAGAGTTTATTAATTTAAAAAAAAAAAATTTTTTTTTTATTGTTGTTAATAATGACTGCTGTTAAAAAGACTATCATCTTCGTTCATTACTTTGATAGTTAATGACTTACTGTAAATTTTAACAATAAACAATTTCTACAATAGTTCTTTATTGCCCGGACTTTGCGAGCTTACAGACATCACTATAACCTGTCAAGACAGTCACTTAATACGTTCCGTGGGTGTTATTTACACTCCGGTGCGACCAGTCGACGCAAATGAAGTTGTAACCCGCCTCTGACGTATATTGCGATACCATTGTACCAGATAAGGCGATAGCTCTTAAACTTATGATTTATCTGCTGTACGACGTTAGAGGCTTTTCAGACGTATGTACATTGTCTGATACGCTGCTTAGAGATATGGGTGTATGGTTAGATTGGCCACCTCTGATCTGGGGAGACTTAAATTGAGAAGAATTTAAATGAGGTATGATGTTAACTATAGCTTATTATCTTCTTCAATTTCTTTTATCTCCTCCGCTAACAGGCTTAAAAATATAAAATACAAAGGCCAAAATATGATCTGCGATACTGTATCTAGTTTATTGATTGTTACATCAAACAGTCAAAAAGTAATACACACACGAATTCAACTAAACGAAAACGTTACGTGCGAACTAAAAACAAACATTGAAATACAATAAAATGAAAAATGTTCCACCGTCATCGAACTGACGATTCGATCGCAACCGAAATACATTTTTCCTATTTTTAGTTTCTATCACAACTTTAAATTACTATTGCAAACTAGTAACGTCCTATGCAAGTTTAATAGCTTCCAACAACATCGATACTTGCACTAACACATCAGTAGAAATCGCAAACGGTACGGCTGTATTCTCTTCTTCGACATACATTGGTTATTGGGTCGGTCTAGTTAATCAAAAGCCTTAGTAAAGTCGTCGATGTAAACTATAGGGTAGAGGATGTTGGTGTTGCTTCGATGTGTTGGTAAGGGTCGTGTATATTTGTTTTACGCGGTTCATTCAATCAACCGCCCCAGTGAATGCTGATTGGTAAATAAGGTGCCCGTTCCCATATATTTTTTGCAATCGTGCCCGTATCACGCGGCTTAACAATCTGTCAACAGCAATACGGATTTTTGTTTAAAAATATTGTTTTGTTCTCGATAATTACTCACGGGGACGAGAATTTGTAATGAAGAATTGAGTAATTTTGAGTAATTTAATGAATGGTCAGTCTTTTAGCTAAGCAGGTATATTAATTAAAAATAAGTCTTTAGCGTTTCACTATTATTACTAGTAGTCACCCAGTTAGTAATAAACCGAAAATTGATTCTATAGGTATACATTTTTGTTTGCTCCCTAAAATTATAGGCTTTGATATTGCCAATACCCTGTATCGTGTGCGCAATATGCTTAAAAAAAACATAAATTCGAATTGAGAACCTCCTCCTCCTTTTTTGAAGTCAGTTAAAAAGAGTTTAATTTGAGTGGGTTAAGTTTAACAATAATCTTTTATTGATAACACTAAAACTAGTCAACAGCTCCTAATTTAAAAATGAATAGAAAGTCGGTTGACTAACAGAGAAGAAAACTGTACTGAGTTGTTTTGTCTTTGTCTATTTATAACAGACAAACATTTAGATCGTTGACAACCATTTACTACGTTATTGAAATATAACACATTGAAAAAGTACCAGAAGATGAAGGTACAAACGAAGGGTGTTTTAGAACACGAACGTCTAAAATGATTTTCTGATTGCAAAATTCAACCCACACATATATAAATAATTTGCATCATTATTCAATTATATATAATTGGCACGTCTATGATATTAAATGATCTACATAGCCTATTCGTATAACACTCAATAACGTAAATAAATGCACGCAACAGCAAGTCGAAGTCGCAATTTAAAGTTCATTCGAAGTCCACCCATTGTAATATTTATGCAAGCATTTAACTTAGATGCTAGGCTTCAAAGAACGCAGCTCAGGTTTATTTAAAGTAGTCTGTGTTAGAGGCCAAACTGTCAGTTATAGGAATAAAGCCGTATTAAAATATTAAAATATATACGTAGGTACAGATAAAGTTCACAACCTTTTTTAGTGATAAATATAATATTTTATCAGAACGTTCCATTCAAGGACTAAATCTGGCTGTGACATTTCGTAAAAACAAAACTAAACGAAAACAAAAGCGATAATACCGAGAATATAGCCGAATATTGTAATATGGCGTCGAAATGTACGCTGTTATAGAAAATCCACAAAGGCCGAGGGATCGTTTGAAGTTCAAATAGAGAGATTTTCAATTTACATCGTATTCCTTGAAAGGTCTCGACGAGCGACACTATTATGGTATGCGATGACGTGAAACGTTATGGCGATAATGTTACGAAATAAATTTGAAGGAGTTTGTTGAACGTAGTATGCAAGGTGGAATGGCCAGTTGGGGTGAACGGTCACTGTTCTTTATACATTGTCTGTTGTGTGCTGAAAGGAAAATCTTTTGCATAAGGTTATCCGATAGAAAGACAATATTACCAATATGGCTTCCTAAATGAGCAAGGTAAAGTCATATATACATATATGAATGATTGTCGGCATTCCAATAGCCATTGTCATAAAAACTAATCAGTCCAATTTCTAATTTACGTGTATCTAGTAGAGATCCCTACTCGGTAAACGCAAGTTACGACGTCCCCCAGCAAGGTGGACTGACGATATGTCGAATGTGGCTAGGATTGACTGAGCACCAAAGGCAGAAGACAGGGTATTTTAGCAAATTGCGAAGGGCTTATATCCAGCAGCACTGACTAACCCTCTGACAGTCTGTGAAATTCATTATTGAACATGAGCTTATATGCTATTTGCAGATTTTGCTGATGCCCGAGCATAAATCATTTGGAGGATTTCATTCATACTTATTGAACGATATTATATCATTGAATAGGCCTCGATGGCGTAGTGGTTAGTGTAACCGACTGCCACGCCAGAGGTCGCGGGTTCGATTCCCGCTCAAGTCAAACATTTGTGTGCATGAACATGGATGTTTGTCTTGGTCTGGGTGTTTCTATCTATAATACGTATGTATTTACAAAAAATCATTATATATGTATGTTAATCCATTGTCTAGTACCCATAGTACAAGCTCTGCTTAGTTTAGGCTAGATGGTGTTGTGTGTATGTAATAGAATATTATTATTATTATAATGATTTAATATCGTTCAATAATGTTAAAACTGCCTTTCTACTTATGCCTCCATTAAGCCGTGTGTACCCGTGTGTACTAACCATGTTTTAAATGAGAAATAACAATGAAAATTAATAATAAGTATGTAGTAAAATTAATATCTTTACGCCATCTAAGTAATGTAGCGAAGCTCAAATGTTGAAATAAATAATAATGTTTATGGAGTATCTCACTGCTGGGTCACAAGTAATTTGACTTTGTATTTGGACATAGCTGCCACAGTACGGGCTGGTAGATTTCACATATCGTGAAGAATATGGAAAATACTTAGACATGCAGGTTGCGTCACGACATTTACCTTGTGTTTAAATCGAGCGATGATTAACTATTTATCACACACTCGATGACGTAATGAATGCGACTTGTACGGAAGATCTTGGGTTCGATTGCTGGGTATGTAAAAATTTGCACGAGCTTTGGAGCTGTTACTGTTAGATGGACAGCTAATAGTAGAAGAGATCTCCTCTATTACGTAGGAACTTAATCATAGCTGAGGAAACGTGGGTGTGTAATACCTTTGACTATACCTTCGTAAATATAAAAGCGTGAGTTTATTAATGTACATATGTAGATGTACGAGCCACGAAATTGAATTCAAGACCTTTATATAGCAGTCCAATGATCCTACTATGCTATCGGTAATCACTAAAATTATTACCAAGTTAAAATAGTTCGTCGTCTTTCGTTAAGGTATTTCGTAGTAACCGGCTGCATGTCTCGGCGATTCGATAGAGATGCCCTCACGAATAAATAACTTGAAATTTTCAATAAATACCAGACACATGATCGACGTTCAAGAATTCCGATCTATTCATTATTACAGCCGGTGTTTTAGAAGATTTTGATTGACGAATAAAATTAATAATTCAGCGGCAGTTTATGCGATTACTGCGTATGAAGTCTCAGATTTTATACATGGGCCGTGCACAGTATAACAGGGATTTCTTTAAAAAGAATATTAGTTTCAGTACGGGGTCTGCAACTGGGCATAATACCAGCTATGGTTTATTGTAGGTGTAATACACCTCTGCCTTACTGGTTGGGGATATGGGCGTGAGACTATATAGATACGTACATACATATGTATCTGTGAATTTTCATTGCGTTCGAACAAAACAAAACAGAACAGACGAAGTTAATACTATAATTTCCATACCAGTTTGCCAAATTTGGACCGTTGTTATTGAAATACATACTTAATTCAATATTCAATTTAAAAAGTAAAATGTACAAGTTTCCATATGCATACGTTACTGCTAATCTCAAGTTCAGTACAACTCCCTGGTAGGGCAAAGTATGCTTATTTTCTGTATACTAGCTACTCTTAAATACTGTAGTGAATATTGTGTCCTGTAGACGTCAAGAGATTCATCGTCTATTCTATCTCACAATAAAACAAACAATTCTTCACCTCTGCCTACCCTTCGACAATATACAAGCGTTAAACAACTCACGTTATGTAATTGTGAATAGTCGTGCGTGCTTTATGTTTGATCAAGAACTTAAACTTTGCAGTACCACGTGCATTAGCAACGCTCCATTCAACATTATTGTATAAAACTTACGTTAATAGTTTAATATTATAAAGCAATAATAATGTTATTGTTGGAATATAATACTCTATAACATCGTCTAATATTTCACATAATATTTCCCTCAATATCGGTGTACACGTATAGACGGCGCCGTGCCTCACTTCCTACGTCCCGTTCACTATATTCACGTACTATTCATAATTCGAGAATGGCGAATGTTTGAGACGTTATACTCGGATTAAGTTTTGGATTTATGAATAAAGCTGTAGTGGAGGTGAAATAATTTAATAATAATATTAGCCTTGTATTTAATGCGGCACCTGACGTTAAGATTACACTTTTCAGATCATTCTGCCAGACGTTCTACACATGCCAGCTCTGGACCGAATACACTGTTAAATCGCACAACTCCATCAGAGTGGCATACAATATCATATATAGGCAACTAATATCACGAAGTTGTAGCGCGCCCGGAATGTTTTTTGATGCGCGCGTTGATACTTCTAATGCAATTCAGCGTAAAATAATAGCGTCTTTTTATGTCCAGAGTTGCCATGTGCAAAAATACTATCATTATGAGTCTGTCAGACCGCCTGCTGCAGACTGTAACGTACCGACGATGGATGGCTATTGCCACTTAATTTGTTATTAACACTAATTTTTAATTTTTTAATTATTACTTATTTATGTGTCGACCTTGTATATGGATACCAGAGTCCGAAATAAAGTATTATTATTATTATTAAACTGTTCCGCTAGTAGCACGAACCTGAAGGATTGGGCCGTAGTATAACTAGATATAGAAAAATCAATTGTATATTTTTGCTTATACATTATCAGAGCTAAGATTCCTTGATGGCACGGCGGTAATGAATCTGACTGCTACACATAAGGTCTCGGTTTCGATACAGGCAAAGATCATTGGCCTTTTCTTTCAAGAAATTCTTGGTAGTAGCCCTGAATCTGGAACTGTGGACGATAGGCTATAGGGTCGCGTCCTTTTACGTGAGTTCTACCACTATAGCTGGCAAAATGAGGTTGTAATATACTGTCGGAAATTCATTCAATCAAACAGTTTATTTGCAATATAGATACAAAATGTTCTTATACAAAATGAGATATCTCTACATTTTGGCACAGAAGGCGTGGAAATATTTCATATTCGGAGGATATTTTATATTCGGAGATGTAGATGTCATGATAATATGCATGTTTTATAAGGTCTGCTTATAACTGTTCTATTGCTAACAACGACGCACCTCTTAGAATGAGATAGTTTAGGTTTAGATCGACGGGCACGCCACAATCGTGGCGGTAAGTCCCGTGTTTGAGGAGTGGCTGGAGAGGCGGCATGGCGCCCTCACCTTCCGGCTGACACAGGTATTGACTGGCCACGGTTGTTTTGGCCAGTTCCTGTGTCGTATACGCCGGCAAGAGACGCCCGGTTGTCACCACTGCGGCGACTGCCGCGATGTTGTAGAGGACACGGCGCTGCACACTTTGGCGGTTTGCTCCGCCTGGGCATCGCAGCGCCGTGAGTTGATCGCGGCAGTCGGATCGATTGCCCTCTCACTCCCGACCGTAGTTCAGTCTATGGTCCGGAGTGAGAGGTCGTGGAACGCCGTCGCCTCCTTTTGTGAGGAAGTAATTTCCATCAAGGAGGCGGCGGAGCGGGAGAGGGAGCGTTTGAATCCTCTCCCCAACCGCAGAGCCGGGCGCCGGAGGGCGCGCGATGACCTCCAGCCACCCTGAGGTTTGACCTGGGGGTGGCGGGCTTTGTGGGCCTACCCGCCATCCGTTCAGCACCAGGTCCGAGAGGCGGCGTGCGTGTTCCCACGCGCGCCTCTGTGTCGAGTCCGTCTCCCCCCAGTAGGGTTTTACTAGAAGTAAGTACCTTTGGGTAGGTCTTTTGTGTAGTGGCCTGCCGTTTCATACGGCGGGCCGTAACCTTGGCGGGGTCGCGACCGCATGCGAAAGCGATTCGCGCGGCCCCGTCGATAGTGGTTGTGTCGAGGAACACCGTGGTAGGTTTAGTCGGTATTCCGGGAGGTACATTATCTTTTCAACATCTTTCTTTACCCCGGCGAGTCCGACATAATCCCTCCGCCCGCCCCCGCGGAGGGATATGCGTCATAGCATTCCCCCAGGTAAAAAAAAAAAAAAAAAAGGTTTAGTTCGTAGAACACTACGATATTCAATGAGTGTTGTTATAAAATTTATACATATGCGAGAATATTTTTATATATTATATAAACTTTAATTTTTTCATCGTTTAGACATGGTTAAAGTAGATATCAATTACTTATTCAATACGCACATAACTGCCAAAATACAGAAAACTGGTTCGGTTATGTGACTGCTACAACCGAATGTTGACAAATAAAAAACTCCAATAACACTGCATTAAACTTGTCGCTTGCGTTTACGCACTGGACCAACTAGAGATTCTAAACTCAATTATAAATACACTATATAGAAAATACTTAACCATAATATTCAAAACTTAGCCAAGTGTAATATCAAAAGCTGTAACACCCGCCCTTCTTAATCATCTCAAAGTTGTGACGCATTTGCATGTACTAACTTCGCCCTCCATTGCCGACTCAGTACGAGTTAGTCGAGCTTCCATGATTTGTCACCCAGCAATGCGCACGGTGTTCAGTTTGCTCAACTTGATATCGAGTTAATGTTCTGTTCGTGCAAAATTACTGTACTTGTTAGTGTGATTATCGTTTTGGAATTAATTTTATAATGCCTAGGTTGCTTGTACACGATGGAAAAAAATGATGCAGGTTACATGCGCAAGCTTCTTTCGCGGCCTATATGCGCAAGCTTGCTTCGCCATCTACAAGTGCGAGATAATAATACTGCATACTTGCGCCGGTAACTCGCGTCGTTTACAGGAATGCATGCAACTTGCGCATGTTAACCGCATCGTATATAAGAGCTATTCATTTCGGTGTATAATTCCAGTAGTGAATACAAACGTACTCGAATTTGCTCCGTTGCTGCGTGCTATACAATTACCTATCACTGTAGCCTGTCGAAATTCAAAAAAGTTGCGCAGAAATGCGTAGTATTCCATGTTTAAAATTTGTAAAATTATTATCTATTATTGTCTTAGTTATGTTCATATATTTATGATGTATACTTAGCTTATTAGAATATCCTGTAAAGATATTATAAATGTATTCAAAGAAATAAATAAATAAGAGGTCTTTACCCATTTCGGAAAGTCATTTCAAGGTTTCACGTGATGGGAGGCGAGCAGTAATCACTGATTGTAGCTAATTATAAGTACCTACGCGTAGCATGAATTAACCGGTTACTATAAATAAACGAATCGGAGTTGACATAATTCTGTTACTGCATTTCGTTCGGTTTACCGAAAGAATTGAATTATGGAATTCTTATAAATAAGATACGTTTTAACCTGTCTTCAATTCCTTTTTACCTGATGTAGAGCATGAAATACTCCTGGCATTGGAAGCGACTACGCTCGCCACCTTTCTATACTTATTTTATAAAGAGGATAGTTTTTTTTTACTTTAGTTTGTTTGTATAATATATATTATCTTGTGTCAGTACAGACTAGCGACACTTCGACCCAGTGGGATCTTTTGTGTCGACTTCCCCAATAACGACTGCCATAGATGTTCATGTCAGTCGGGACCGACGGCTTAACGTGCTCTCCGAGGCACGGAGCAGGCGATAATTGTCAATCAATACGCACATAATTTCGAAAAGTCAAATAACTTCCGAAAGTCAGAGGTGCGCGACGTGGGTTCGAACCCGAGACCCTCTGCATTACAGTCTGTTGGTCTCCCCACTGAGCTATCGCTGCTCAGTTGTTGTTGTTGTTGTTGTTGCTATCTTGTTTGTTTGTAAGTATTAACTCGAAAACTACACAACCGACTTAATATTCTTGCACCATTAGAAAGCTATATTATCACTGAGTAATATAGGATTTATTCAATGTAGAAATTGTACTGTTACTAGCATAATCCAACCTTCTTTTATGCGAGTGAAACCGCGGGCTAAAGCTAATGTTTTATAAAAAATAAATGTTTATTAGGAGTTCTTAAAGTATTTGCTTATATATTTTTAGCTATTATGTAGTCTGCTTAGAAATATATTGCTGTTGCCTTTTTCCGGGCAGTTGCTTATAGCCATATTTTAAATTCACAGGTTTATTCGTAACACACGGATTGGGTGAGTTTAATTAGGAGTTTTCTTTTTGATAATGAGGACACCGAGTTATTTTGTTGTAGGCAACAGTACCTATCTTAACAATTTTGAGTGTACACTCACAGCAGACAGACACTGATACGGAAGTATTATGTATATTTGAGGTTATTATTGCACAGTTATTTTAACGTCCCACGTAATAAGCCTATTGTTATCCGGCACAGCTTTTGACTGGAGTCCACTATATGGATACTTGATATAGATATGGATACTGTAACACAGAATTACCTGGAAAACCACTTGCCTATAACGATCCGATAACGCATCTTAATTTTATTTTATGATGAGTGTGAAAACAGAGCATGGCAGAAGAAACACGGAAGTAGAATAAATACCGTCAAAATCGGAGCATTGAGAAGAATGTATCTTTAAAGATTAGATTAAGAAATAGTAAAATAACAGTGGGATATGATGAAAAAGGTGAAACAAGAATTGAGAATAAAATTGAGAAGAATTAATTAAGATGGTTTCAGCATGTCGAATGAATAAAGAAGTAAAGACTAAGGAAATAAATAAAGCAAATGTGAATAGGACATCCGAAAACGATACACCTCGATGAACGTTCTCTGACTTTATAACAAAGATCATGAAGAAAGATCAGGTTAAGAATAACCTAAATCAACAAGAGTGCTTGTATTATAATAAAAGTTAGTTAAGCTAGAGATATATGCTAGGATATTCCTTCGGTTAACAGGATATCGAAAAAATTTCTCGCTATATAAATCTAATTAAATCATAGTTGTCACTGCCTCAAGCAGTTATCCATTAATAAAAACTTATTTTTTAATTATTCAAAATATCTAGAAACGACTAAACAAACTCCAGCGACGACATTATTTGAAAGTTCTAAAATATCTCCGTCAACTTTATAAGCATTCAAATATGTAATAAAAATTTCCTTAGCACGGTCACAAACTGTATATTTCATGAATCCATTACACCAAGTTTATGAGAAAAATGATAAGTTGTTCTAAAAACGCCATAAAGTAGAAATCCTGCAGTAAAAATGTTTTGTAGTCGTGTTTTTACGATCGTTTGATCACCCATCACGAGACGCTTGTTTTATTAAGTAGCTCGCATATAAATAAGATTGTGAGTAAATATTTAATGGAGATTTTTTTGAAGAAAATGTCTTTATAACGTTTGGGAAAATGGCACTTTGCGCGTGGTGAAATTGTCAATGGAAAGGGTTGATTTAATCAAGGTCCTTTATCCAAGGACCATTTTGTTTATTTTCTGTATATAAAAATAGAAAATTTGGAACCATTAAGACGTAGTCGTATTTAAGAGATTTTCAGTGTGCGGTGAGAATACCGTTTATTTCAATTTAAAATTCGTTTATTTTGGAAGCATAAAATAAAACTTTGATAGGTACTTAAAAACGGGTACAAAAAGTTGAAGATATGAAAATCATTATTAAAAACATCAAGTAAACAAGCGTTGATGATGATAAGTGTCATTTTATTTGTTCCAATTAGGTACACGACACTAATGATGTCCAATTCTATCAAGTCAATGAAACAGTGATGATCCACGACATAGATTAATGATGTTTCCATTAGATTAACATTATCTGTTGTCATCCATATACGTACCGACGACTTTTTTATTAATATAGCTAATCTAATCAAGCTTTTATTATAGTTCTTTTGGACATTTGGTAAATAATATTGTAATTTATTTCAATGTCGCTCTGATTTGTACTGTCGTGTTTTGTATTTTAATAAGGAAACGCCCGCACTACAAATATCTCTAGAGAGTATAAATAAAAACAGCGGTTTTTTAGATTATTTTTTGTACAGGGTCAACTGTTTTTAGATCATATACAATTTTCTCAGAAATATAAGTGCAAATAAGGAGGGTTTTAAAATTGTTATTCTAAGATCTATTTTTGGCAAGTGTAATTTTCTATTAGTTTGCCAGAAAGTAAAAGATAAATGAAATGTCATGCTTTCTAGCTGCTTGAAGAATCATGTTTTTATCTCATAATTAGACAACTCTAACCTGAAAATATATCTTTGGATAAATACTCTTATGGATTACAAAGCCTCTTTTTGAGGATTTTCACTTGAAAGCTTACGGAATTTTCAATAGACATTTCGGATTATTGAGCAACATGCGGGGTTCTTACAGACCCTTGTGCCAGTTAAACCGCACACTTCCTGAAACGCAATCCCTTCATCTTTGACGACAGTCTTCTAAAGGCGTACATACTCAGCACATAGATATTGCAATACATAACCATATAATGGTTATTGTCTCCCCCGCATCCGGAGGGTGACTACAATGGCTGAGATATTGACATTCCACGCCTTCAATACCACTATTGTTGGTGGGCTAATGATAGCCGCTGAAATCTCTGACGCCTCAATGGCTATTGATTTTCTGATGTATTGGTAGGAAGCGATTAATCCTAAATGCTTTGTTAGTTTAGAATACGCACTTACGATAAAGCGTTGTAGTGTATGTTATAGATATTTATTGCAGATTGATTATTTGTGGAGTTAAATATAACTATAATATATACTGATAGGCTACTAGATAATGTTTAAATAATTCTGAAGCATTATATACACATAGATACATATGTGCTTACCCTGGTTATTGGAACAGCCTTGCTTTTTATGCTCTAGTCTGATTTTATTTTTAGATTGTCTCTTTTTAACTGCCGACTGGATTTCTAACAGATACTTTACATGTTCTCAGTATTTTTATTTATTACAATTGTTATATCATTTTACCTGGTAATTCAATTCTGGTACTTAAGTAAACCTGTTTATAATTTTTTTTATGCTACCAATGTGGCAAACAAGCATACGGCTCACCTGATGGTAAGTGGTCACCGTAGTCTATAGACGCCTGCAACACCAGAGGTATCACTTGCGCATTGCCGACCTTTTAGGAAAGGAAGTGGGAAGGAGAAGGAGCGGGAAGGGGGTTATTGCTAGTTTTTACTCGGCGTAAGCCAAGCACTGCTGTTCAATTTATTAACTTTTTTGAAAACATCGTAAATATTTAGAAAGCTCACTTACGTGTATTTTTGTGTAAACTTGTGATAAGATAACCAATGCTAAAAAATCTTTATTATTGTAACGTGCTCACACTCTAACGATGTAACGAATGGGATTGGTGATATGGTTTTTAGAGACGTATGAAGTTATTTCTTTGTAAGAAGACAAGCCCGCTCTAGGATTAATTTCTGGGACTATACAAACACCACACACAAGGAATACCCGCACACAGAACAACTATTTGTCTCTTATGGAGATCGAACCCACTCACCCGACTACTTAAACCATTATGCTATGCATGCAGTCACATGCACATCAAAACTGACTGAAGTACCAAATCGTTCTTCTGTTTCTGTTTAACATCAAATAGATTCGTGATGCCATAAGCTAGTGAATGTACACTTATTATAATATCTAGCAAATAAACTGCACTTGGTGTATAAAATACTTTTGTTCAATAGACAAAACTGGCCTGAATATCGTAGCTGCAGTTCCCAGTGCTGCATCCTAAACACAGTCAGAATGTATGTGCAGTCGTGCATAATGCGATACGGGGGCCAACTATCGCCATTTGTCGAAATCACTTCCAGTCACAAAGCTTTGCTACGAATTTCGTTTCTGTAATGTGTGGTTTGTACCTTCTGAACTCTTGGAGTTTCCAAACTTCTTGTAGATATTAGAATATGTATAAAGCACTCACTCTACATATCGACTTTTGTATCATTCAGGCAGAACTAATTGCAATATGTAGGTACTGTAACGCCATTAAGTTTTAAGTATATTAAGAGAAAAAAAATATAAGGAAAAATCACGATCCATAAAGCAGGAATTGAACCTGTGATTCCGACCAACCGTTCCGTTGATTCAGCAAGTAAGCTTAGAAATAAATCCACTAATGCTTACAATTTGCGTTTCGCATCTAAGGTGATACTATACATCATCTATCGTATCAATTTTCCTTTTCGAGTTTATAGCGTACTTTGTAACTAAGCATGCAAAATGCTTAAAAATAAATATAATAATAATAATAATATAATATAATATTCTATCACATACACACAACACCATCTAGACCAAACTAAGCAGAACTTGCACTTTTTGTAAATATTTATATATTATACATAGAAACACCCAGACCAAGACAAACATCCATGTTCATGCACACAAATGTTTGACTTGTGCGGGAATCGAACCCGCGACCTCAGGCGTGGCAGTCAGTTACTTAGAACTGCTGCTATTCAGAGCGAATATATTAACTGTACTGCGAATTGTATCTTCAACCACTTCAAGATATATACTATCGTGGACATGTCTGTTACTTAAAAGGCGCGATACATACCTACTGGAAAACGCTGAAAAATAATACAATTCTCCTATACTTTAGTTAGCAGGCCGATTATTTCTTTCGTTCTCTTTCATCGCACATTCCATAGTAGAGTGGACATCGGCTGCTACTTGAAAGGAGGTGTACCTGCAGGAAAAATGCTGAAAAAAAAAACTCCTACTTCAGTTAGCAAGCCGATTATTTCTTTCGTATTACTCCTCCATCGCACATTCCAGAAGATAAAATGTGTCATCATCAAAGAAGTTATTGCCGAACGCCGTATTTAAATGTGGATCATTTTTCATTCACATCTGCATTCAAAGGCTTCTTCCCCTACATCTGAACATAATGCCATTACTTGGCTACCTATCCATTATTAAAACGGAAACGATCGTAGTACTTTATTCTTCTTTTGCGAATAAAAAGTTTTAGGGTGCATAAAATAACAATGTTGCAACTTAGTAGGTATTTAGATTGTATGTAGCCTTTGTACTGTTTCACTTGAGGCTGCACTTGGAATAATATTGTTGACTTTGTGATCTACGTACTGAGCATGTTAACGGTGAGATGGAACAATGTATTTTGTGCTCTAAGATCAATATTGAAACACATTTGCGATTACTGGTCATAACATAGTCTACGTTTAGACTTTATGTACTTATAAAATCTATACTAATATTATAAAGCTGAAGAGTTTGTTTGTTTGTTTGCTTGAACGTGCTAATCTCAGGAACTACTGGTCCGAATTGAAAAATTATTTTAGTGTTGGCTAGCCTATTTATCGAGGAAGGTTATAGGCTATAACGCACACTATAACCCACGCGAGCGGCGCAGTAATCATAAACGCGGGTGAAACCGCGGGCACGTCTAGTATTATTATAAGTCAATTTAGATTTTATATTTCATTAGCTTTTGCTCGCAGCTTCGCTCGTGTACGTTTTTTTATTAAATAAAATATATCTTATGTTACTCAGTGATAATATAGCTTTCTAATGTTGAAAGAAATTTTAAAATCGGTTGAGTCGTTTTTGCTTTAAATCATTACAAACAAACATACAACAAACAAAAATCTAATATTTCATCTTTATAATTTTAAAGTATATGTAGATTATGAAATAGGCATAATTTTTATAATTGACCACTTGCTGGCGTTATTCTAATTTTACGTATATTTTGTTGATGATGTAAAAGATATAAATTTTAAATATGCCGCACGCATTAAACGGTTTAGTGGTCTATCCATATAAATTTTTGCTATTTAATAATTTAATTAATGCTTTCTTCTAGTAGGTACATTTACTTTACAGTAAAATTCCTTAAAAATAATTATTGCAATTTGAATTCTTCGATACTGAGAAATTCATATTGAGTTTAATTGCTTGCCAAAAGGTATAAAATACAAATAGTTTACATCTGTATGACTTTACAAATAATTATCTACATATAACCTAAATACTATTGAAGTAGTTACACGACTCTGACCCGTGAAACCTCGACGGCATCTTGATATGAAACATACTTACTCCACATGGCCCATAGAAATATAACACGACGGAACTTTGGTAATATCTCTCATAATTTTATGCTCCCCTGGTGTTCTGTCCTTTTGGCATAAACAGTTGCATTGTACCGTCGTAATATAAGTTTATAGAGGCGTCTTTGGCTTTTACGCCTCACCCGGCTTCGAGTTTCTCGAGTCACAAAACTACTATTACAAATTCTACGTTATAAGTTCCTGAAATACGTTACTATAGTTGTCTTACTCACTGTTGCCATTTGCTTTAGTTTTGTTTAGATATTGGGTAAAGGCTGGTTACTATATACAAAAAACGAGTCGTTTTAGCAACAGACAGTTCGATTTTGATATATTTATCATACAATATTTGGCAAAAATTCATTGTCCGTTGCTAAAACGACTCTTATCAATATATAAGCACCGGGCCTAAGTGTTGATGATGAAAATGTCTAACCGAAACTTCGGGGCGAATGTAAAATACATAATAGAATTGTTACTGGTCGATGTCTGTACATAGGAGATCTTTAAGCTAATATTATGTGAGAAGACTTTATAAAAACTATGAAAGCAAAAACTATTTTAACACGCTTTTATTAGCTTCATACGTATGTAATTAGTATGTATGTAACGGAAACTTTAAACGTGATTTTGACCGCCTTCAAAACGTCGGATTAATTCGAAATTTAAAAAAATATTGTATTGTCCTTATCAAGGACAATACAATAATTTAAAAGAATATATAACAAAAATGAAAATAAATAAAAGTTTAAAAAACACGCTATATTAACAAAGCAAACTAAAAAGTAGAAAATAATTTAATAATTTTATATATGTTATCAAAATATCTTAGAAAGCACCCCACGCTTTTTTTACATAAAATCATTAAATTATTTTCTACTTTTTAGTTTGCTTTTTTAATAAAGCGTGTTTTTTAGTTTCTTTTAAACTATTATTTTTATACTCTTTGCCTTTCTGTCTGTATGTTTTTAAGCGCATCATGCAAAATGTACTGCATAAAATTTAAAAATGTCTTCACAGTTCTATTACTTGAGGTATAAATTAAAATCTGGTACATGTTTCATCATAATACGCCGCCTAGTAGTCGAGTACTAATAGATAACGAACTTCCAAAATCCTAAACGTAGAAAGACGCGGGCAAAAGTTTCATAAGAATAATACCTACCATGAAGTTTCTTTAAGATTCTATGTTTCAAAGTGACATTACTCTGTTATCTAGACTAGCAAGCAGGGTTTAGGACGATTATAACATTACTAGTCCTTGCCCGCGTTTAAAGTTAGTTCAGTAACAATACTTTTTACTGTATGAAAGGTATCGACAATACTCATATTCACATTTATAATATTAGTCAGGATAATTAGCATAAGGATAGATACTGTTTTATATACTAGCTAGCCAATATCATTTATCAAGATTCAATTAAGTTTCTACTTCTGTGATATTATTAAAATTAATTTACCATTACAAATAATAGGATATCAGGAAATAAAACCATACAAGTTTAGATTACACTCAATGTGGGTTGCTATTTAATCAAAGACTAGGTACCGCCCGCGGCTACGCTCGCATGATATGTTATTAAATCATAGTGTGTATTACTTATGGATAGCGTAGCTTTCTACTAATGGAAGAATTTTAAGTATCGGTTCAGTAGTAATGGAGATGTAGAGGTAAATTTCATTCATCATCTATAATTATAGATATTTACGAATAAATAACATAAAAACTTTACCTCTTTCTAGTATAACTATTAAAAGCAGCGATAGTCTATTGGGAGACCGTTGTACTGCCACATAGAGATTTCAAGGTTGATTCTGAGGCGCGCATCTCTGGCATTTCGAAATTATGTCCGTGTTAAATAGCTAATTCTCGCTTGCTTTAGAGGTGAAGGAAAATGTCGTGAGGAAACCTGCTTGTCTGGGATTTCTCCATAATGTCCTCAAAGATATGTGAAGTCTGCCAATCCGTAGTGGGCCAGCGTGGCGGATTTATGGCCTTACTCTTCTCACATTGAAACGGGCTCGTGCCCAGCAGTGGGACAGTTTAATACAGGGCTGTTAGTATAGTATAATTATCCTGTCGTGTCTACAGTCGCGTTTAATAATATGTGAATAAAAACTAAAAATATGCGCACACACACACACACACACACACACACCACATATGCACACAAACACAGTTAAAACATTTATACTTTTCTTTTTGTACTTATTTTTATACTCTGTGTAACCTTATGGAAGATATCCCAACATAAGTATAATTTTATACTTAAAAGGATACTTCTATTCCAAAATATAAGTACTTATGCATGTGATATCGAAATTAAACATTTTTAACATTTAACAGTAATACATGGCAGAATGTCATTCATTTTTTGATGCCAACATAATATCATGAACTCTTTTGTAGCTAGAAGTGTAGTATATTTTATTATAAAAGTATTACAGTTACTTAACTTTGTACTTGTGATAGAAATTTTCAAGTCAGTAATTAATGATTCGTTTCGTAAATTTTAAATTAGGTTTCGCGCATTCGTCGCTGTTTTATTTATATTCTAGCAGTTTCTAAAATCCATTTGAAACCGCTGCCAAAAATAACTTTATCGGAATTTAAAGGTTAATTTATTTTTAATTCCTTTTAGAATTATTTTCGATGTGTAGTGAGTTTATTAATAAAATACCCAACAAAGGATATTTTGAACGCATTTGTTCTATGATGTGGTTTTGTACGTTGTGGTCCGCGGTTACAACGTTTTAGCGAACGAAAATATGTAGTATATAATGTATACAATTTGGACTAAAGCCTTTACTCTTTGTTGTTAATATTGCTGTCCATATTTGTTAATTTTATAGTTATAAATGGTAATGCTCCCTTACACCACACCACACGCCATAACCTTATAAGATTAGACTGAGATCCCATAGCCACCAATATCTAGAACATTTTAGGAAGGCAGATTTTATTTTACCATATATATTTAGTTTAAAAGCAACGATGGCTCAGTAGGGAGACCAACAGACTGCAATGTAGAGGGTCTCGGGCTGCCATCCGCTAACTAAAAAGCCGCTAAGCCGCATACATCTTTACATCTCTCAACGGCTTTTTAGTTAGTGGACGGCAGCGCGTTCGAACCCACGTCGCGCACCTCCGACTTTCGGAAGTTATATGACTTTTTGAAATTAAGTGCATATTGATTGAAAATTATCGCCTGCTCCGAGCCTCGGAGAGCACGTTAAGCCGTCGGTCCTGGCTGCCATGGACATCTATGGCAGTCGTTATTGGGAATTCAGTGTCCTATAATATCCTGACACTGGTCTAACCTTAGTGTATCGTTAGCCTTCGGGTTGTGGAGGTCAGGTGACAGCCGCTCAGTGTAAAAACTGATATCCAGTCAAATCCGGTTAGACCAGAAAAGCCGACCCCAAGTGACTTGGGAATAATAAAGGTTAGGGAGAAGGAAATATTTAATATATAAGCTTACATTCTACTTAAGCGTACTTGCTACTTTGAAAGAATATAGTCTACTCCCTATTTTTAAATTAAGTAATACGCATAAGTTATTAATAAACCCATTACATACACAGAACAGTAGAGTCTTGCAGCTTCTGCTCTGGCATCATGTACGTAGATTTTGGTATATGATATCATCGTCTGCGGCCAATGAAGTTGAAAAAATGCCAGTGTAATTAAATGGAAGTTCACTGTTGCTATTATTTGGTTATGGTTATAAATAAGTCGCCTCGCCTGCCAAAGTAATGCTGACAGGAAACCATCGTTAGAGTAGTAACACTGTTACATCGCGCTTTTTGCTAACTATTATAAATGCGAATGTGAGTTTGTTTGTTTGTTTGTTTATTTGTTTGTTTGTCACGCTTTCACACCTTAAATACTCGACCGATCATCATGAAACTTCGCACATGTACATGTATATGTACATGTTGTCAACGAAAAGGCATAAGGAGTAACCTTTTATTCCTAAAAAAAGGCACTGCTCCTGAGAGATGGCAATTTATTTAATAAAATTTACATTGCTGACTAGTGAGGCAACTGATGATATTTTGAGCTCATGCGGCGTAAATAGAAACACCAATGATTAAATTATTTTCAGGTACTTTCTAATAATTACACTTCAAGACATTAAGACAGCCAACATCTTAGTCCCCCCGTAAACATGGCTGCTGAAAAACAACCGATATATCGGCAAAAGTGTAAAATTACTTCCAAATAGATTTTTTATTAAATAGCTAAAATAGAAGTAAACAGTAACTAGTAGAAATGCTTAACAATGGTAGTTTAAAGTTTCAAAATTGTGTAATAATACTGTTTTACTATAAAACAACTAATAATTTCGAGGCAACTGTGCACTCAATTCTCTAAACATATAGTTAAGCTTAACAATATTTTATTTCTACAAAATGATATCAGCGCTACCCGAGAATGTTATTTAGGAAATAGGAAACTAGTTTCAATTTGTAAAGTAGTCGTAATAAGGTTGCGGTGCTGTTCCCAATAAGTGGCCGTCGGTGGCTCTGCAGGTCAACTTGTAAGTAATACTGTAATGGATTGCCGCGAAAAGCAACATGGATAAATAAAATGAAGTTGTTCAGTCTTGTGATGGTTGTAGATACTGTTTCTAGAAGTATATAATAGGCGAATAAGATCACTGGTATATGGAAAAGTACTTTTCGTGTTTAAATTAGTTATTATAAGATATTTTTCACATTTTTATATTACCGCATATTGACTTGACTTTGACTTTGAATACAATTGTGAAGACAGCGTTCTACGTTTTACAATATTTTTTGCGTGCTGCGGGTACATACATAGGTACATATAGACAGACAGAAAATATTTCGATAAAAAGGCATTGTCTATAGTTAATTCTAATCATATTGAAAATATCTTGCACTACGACATCTTTTACTAAGATGAATATATATTTTCAAATAATATCCTTATAAAGTAAGGTAATTTCGATATATCTTTTCAACTCAAGCAAATATATCTGAAGAATATTTAAAAGCTTTGAATATTTCGGCTATACACCCCACTACTTCCTACTCAAGTTTCCCCACCAAAGGCAGCTCTATTCAAGCTAGCTCTTTTCAAACACAATCGTAACTATAAATATCTGTAGACAGACTCAGCCAGCTTCAAAGCAATATTGATTTAATATTAGGTCTAGATTCAATGTCTATTCTAGGTCTGTTTGGTGATATTATGAATAGATCAACTGCAAAGAAGGCTTAGTTTAAGTGGGCCCTTGCCACTGATACTGCGCTGAGTGACACCACTCGATCGTTCGATCCACACGGGACAAAAAATTTGTGATCGACAAAACAATAGTTGTTCCGAGTCTGGTTGTTCTCTGTGTCCATTGTGTGAATGTTTGTAAAGTTCCCCGCGACACAGGAATTTTTACTAGTGAAGGAAGTGGTCTTCTACAGAAAGAAAAATAAACATAGACTTGGTTTTTATATATTAATGTAAACACACACAGTTTATGCCTGTATGTGAAAAGACTAGAACAGGTGCTCGAGACTAAACCATATAGTCTGAATACTTGTATTATGACGAGCTTGTTCAGTCTATAGTGGTGTACAGTTTCATAAGTCGGATCATGTTTTATCTTAGACAGCTTGTAAGATAGTTGCCTAGGGAGTAGGTACACCTTGCAGATTTAAGCTTCAAATGACGTCAAAATTAATTCAATAATAATTGACGTTCAAAAGCGTTCCTGTGCCACCTAAGCGAAATAAATGATTTTTGACTTTGACTTCGGTTTTCAACTTCTTGCCGTTATTTTTTGATATTTTAGTTTTTAATTTAAAGTTTAATAAGGTCATTAAGCCCTTATCTTTACGCTAAGTGATATTTTGTGACCTAAATTTATCAATTCTTTATTATTGTGACTACAGTAGGTCTAATGATAATTTGATAGACAAAACTTAAGATATATTTCAGCCTGTTGCCGTAGATCCATTTACGGAGGATGTTTATGAAAACAGATAACTTGATGGAAGATACAGCACCATTTAAACCGATTTATATTTACGTGTTATTTTAAATTATAACGGTCATCCAGTAGTATGTTTTTTTTTAATAATATAATATTTTGTCACATACACACAACACCATCTAGACCAAACTAAGCAGAGCTTGTACTATGGGTACTAGACAATGGATAAACATACATATACACTTTTTTTTTGTAAATACATACATATTATACATAGAAACACCCAGACCAAGACAAACATCCATGTTCATGCACACAAATCTTTGACTTGTGCGGGAATCGAACCCGCGACCTCAGGCGTGGCAGTCAGTTACACTAACCACTACGCCATAGAGGTCGTCAATATGTTTATTCACAATATGTGTAATATGTTATAATAGAATATGTTTCTGAGCTGTGTCTATTTTTTTCGTAGTCTCTTTTCTCTTACTATTCTCTACTCTTACTCACATGCTCGCCTTTTCTAATATATTTTTGACATAAAGCAGCCATAATGTCTGGCAAAAAAGTAAAAATGACTCCCATATCAATCCGAGTAAGTGAATATTTTTAACCTGTTGTAACATCATTTATGAAAGTATAACCAAAAAGACACACGCCATTCAACTACCTTCAACCCTGCACACTTCCCATCGCTCCAGTGGTTCAGTCAGTCCAGCACTGTCCATTAAGCAAATGGATCGAACTACACGTCCTGTTCAGATTTACATTGCAAATGTTTGCGTCAAAGGCCGAGCGTTGTAGGAATTTTTCATTTGACGGAAAACTTTTGGGCAAGTCTGCGAAGGGTTATGAAGAACTCAAAATTTATGTATGAGTGCGTTTAACGCGTGGGTAGATCTATAATACGTTGGTGTGTGTGTGTGTGAAATACATTGGTATTTTGGTAGTGTGTGGTCGCCACTGTTTCTAGTAAACCAAATACATATTATCTTATTTATGTAATCTGTGTTATAGACATCTAATTGCGGGTTTAATAAACTCAAACCTTAGTATTAAAACAAAATCTTACATTTTGGAATCAATCCTTTAGGTTTTACGTGAACGAGTAAGTAAGTTTATAAAGAGTAGGGTTTTTATAGTTTTAAACTAGTGTTTATGCAATTAGTGAATTGCCGATAAACCAAATAATGTAAAATGAAGAATAAGGCATGTCTTATTTTAATTCTGTTTGACAAACTAACTCATTAAAGATTTTTCACTTTAATTGTTAGAAAACCAATGCCCATATTAGTCCTTAGCCCCTGTATTACTTTACAAATATACACTTGGACAAAACATACACCAGTACGATAATAATGGATCACACATATATTTGTCCCGTGTCCCGGGATTCGAACTCACGACACCTAGCGCAGCGACAGCAACGCGAAGTGCCTGCTCGCACACTGTGCCATCCGTGCTATACCATATAAGCCGCGCCTATCTTTGATATACGACAAGTGATCAACTAAAAGTAAAAGCGGAAAACCAAATCAATCTATCCTTAAAAATGTTAATATTTCTATACCCAAATAAAGGAAGAAAGATTTTCTAATAACACGGACAAGCCTTCAAGCCAATAAAAAGATGACAAGCAATATAAAGATTATGTTCCCAAGACGTCTTAGATCAGATCCATCTCTGTCGATTTGCGTTCGTTTCGAGCCCTTCGGGAAATTCGATGCATTATCGATTTTTCTTAGTGTTGGGCGTTCGTCGATAAGATTTTTAATATAAATACTAAGATTGATTGATTGTTATAATTTGTGTATATGTATTAATGTAACATTATTTTGATATTATTCTGACAGTTTATTAATAAGATTTTAAAATTTTCTTGTTATTCTAAATTTGTAGGCCAGGTTTCTCTTTCTGGTTTTTCTGAACGGCCGTCTGTTCTACTCTAAAACGTTCCAAGGTTATCCATTAATTATCGGACACCCTGTATATATTGAATACACGGCTGGCGTAGTGATTTAAGTGGTTGCCTCGCCGCTGCTACAACCCCGAGAATCCCGCATGGGACAAAAATTTGTGTGATCCACTAATGGTTGTTCAGAGACTGGATGTTCTTTGTATCCGTTGTTTGAAAGTTTGTAAAGTCTCCTCTCCAGGATTTATTCCCAGTGCGGGAGTTGTCTTTTTATTGTAAAAAAGACAATTCTAACAACAAGTAAAAGTATCCTAAAATTTAATAATAATTGACAATTGGGTTAAATATCATATACGAAATCTTATGCGATAAAATTAAATATCAGATCAGTTATAAATAATATGTTTTTTTTATAAGGACTACTCCTGTTCTAGAAAGACACATCTAGACTTAACAAACATTCAAATAACAGATACAGTGAAAACTCAGACCCAAAACAACCATTTGTTGATTACACAAATTTTGTTTCGTGTGGGATTCGAACCCACAATACGTGGCAGCAGTGGTGGCAGCGGCAACGCGACTACTTAAATCACTATACCATCCAAGTAGTCATAAATACATATTAGTTCTCTTTGAGTTGAAAAACTGTCGTTGGATTTTGCGTTTTTTGATGTTATCGTAACTTATAAATTATCATCATACTCTATTTCACTGCTCGACATAGCCGTCTAGAACAACTTTTGAAGCGACACTTAGATTAGTAAATAACATAACAACATCATACATCCCATATCATGTTTTGTTATCGATATTATAAAATATCGACAAACAGACGTCACTAAAAGTCTAGTATAGGATTACAGTACGTCGGTATACCTGAGGATATTGGGGGATTCCGCAACACCACTCCGCACGCCAACTACTCGGATTACCGACTATTTTAGATTATAGTGTGGAGAAATACAGTATAAATCGAGACTGAAAATGTATTGTGTTTTGTGTGCATGATTAGGTATTCTGTTGGCTCTTTTTTCCAAATTGAAATGTGACGCATTGATTTAGGAATCGTCAAGTTCGTGATGCAGCGATAGCCTTTTAGGAAACCGTTGGGCTGCCACGAAGAGATCTCGAGTTCGACCCCAAGGCGCGAATCTCTGACTTTCAGAAGTTAAAGAAGAAAAAAGAAGGAAACCTGCATGTCTGAGAGTTCTCCATAATGGTCTAAAATATATGTGAAGTCTACCAACCCGCACTGGACCAGCGTAGTGGACTATGGCCTATTCTTTCTCACATTCGACTCGTTATTGCCCAGCAGTGAGACAGTTTAATATAAGGCTGAAATTATAAGGTCGTGGTAAGATCATGGACATCTCAGATCATGTTAATAATGCTTCAAAGTAGCTCCAGCAGTAGATCTAGGTTCGATTTCCTCAATGGCAGACGGACGATCATTGCTGAAAAGCCTTTTATTATATCATTTATAATCAACCTATTACTAAAGGTCATAAAATTTCCTAAAGGAGCACCGAAATATCAGAAAAGGATCTTTTGTCTTCTTTTGCTATTATTCAATGGGGCCTCGATAACAAAAGAATATAGATGTAGTTCTAGCATAGAATTACTTCCCCAGTTGTAGAAAGAACATCATAGCTGGAAATATTTGTATTTCTGATTGATTTGGGATTCTAGAGACACTGAAATGTCAGCCAAAAATAATTTTAATTTGCTCTTTATGGTTTTATATAACACTAGCTGTCCTGACAGAGGTTGCCCTGTACAGGCGAAAAAAAAAACTAAACCATGCTCGAATCCACTTGAACACACACAAAAAGATTCACTCAAATCGGTCCAGCCGTTTAGGAGGAGTTCACTGTCAACACACGTACACAAGAATTATATATATAAAGATAATGTAAAAAAATATAACTTACTCCTTGAAGTCAAAGGTGTATCCTATTTACACTATAAATAGGAGTGTTTAGTGGCGTAATAGAAACCTGGCTATGGCTGAGTGCCAGACTCTGTGCTAATAATTTCCTAAAATGATAACCTAAAACCCAACGAAGCCAGGCCAAAAATAACAACAACAACGGGGATAGTGTCTATCCAAAGAAGGCTATTACGTAAAATGTATATGATTTATTTACAGAATAAGAAAATAAACATAAAAAGCAAAGGTAATAAAAAGAAATATACTATGAATTTGTGGCCGAAAACAGCAATTTAAGATATTAACGGCAACGTATTTACCTATCCTTCGCAAAAATCTTTATCCACATTTTCCTCACAAACTCGCATCTTCGGTAATAAGCAACCATTACCGAAATTAAAGCATCAATCTCTTCGCCCACATCGCGTCGATGCCTTACGCGTTCCTGTTAAATATTCGTCAAAGAGTAACGATCAGAAGCGAATAGACAACTTTTTTGAAATAATAATAGTCGCAATGGTGCTTGCGACAGTTGAATTTTGACAGTTCGAGAATTGCTTTAATTGTAGTTTAGAAAAAATCTCTTCTCTTCATTCTGTTTTAATAAAATAAGATTGACACGCTGACGTAACAGACTTAACAAAACCATTGTTATTCATATTTGTGACAACTTAAACTTAAAAAGCAATTATTATTATTACTTATTAATTGTATAAACAATTATTATTATTATTAATAAAAATATAATGATGTTCTTTTCTGTACAATAACCTGTATATTTACTATGTTACTTGTAATAAGTGTGGCAATAAAGATTTTATTATTATTATTAATAAACAATTATTATTATTATTGATCACACAAAAATAACACCGAGATTAAAAAAAAACTATTACGGTAGGGAGACGATGATTTCAGTTATTCTGTGTATACCATATTATTATTTTAATGATGGACAGTATAAGTGTTTTCTATAGATCTATGTATAGTCTTTTATATGGAAATCCACTTTTACGCAATGAAACTAATGTATTCAGAGCTGGCACTACCCATAAACGGTATCACAATTGAAATACTGAACTGGATTGCTCTTTGATTATAATAACAGTTTTGAAACGTGCATCAAAATTACGAAAATTGATTTGAGATGACAAGATATACCTAGCTCGGTTGTTTTTTATTTCATTGTTAGTACTATATTTACGGTATATTATTTGTTACATATCATTGAGATGTTTGGCAATTAATTTACAAAAAATTAGAGATTCTGAATTCTACCTATACGTCCAAAAAGTTTACAAAAAAGTGTCAGATACAACTTACAAAGTGAACATATCTAACTTGTAGGTAAAATACTAAAAACCGTCTGTCCAACTGTCATATCTGGATATATTTCTAATCTACATCACAGGTGAAAGTTGGTTGTGGTCGCGACATAAATTACCGTTTAAGGCAATAAACGCTTATTGCGCGTTGCGGGGCTCGGCTTAGCATTGCGCGCTTTACAACAACCCATAGAAAATTAGGGGCTATGATTAATTTTGTTTTTAGGTGGTGGCAGTTGAATGGACAAAAATATTAGGGGTAAAGTATGAAATTGCCGATTTGTACTGAAAAATTTAAAGTCGTTTTTTCTAAGATGTACCATATTTATTGAAATTAAACTACTAAATACGGATTTTAACTGACTTTACTGGACTGTACCTATTACATAATTTTGAAAACTGTTACACTACTACTACTATTGACGTCGGGGAAAGTGTAAACCTAAATAGCTAAAGCTCAGTGGGGAGACCAACAGACTGCAATGCAGAGGGTCTCGGGTTCGAACCCACGTCACGCACCTCTGACTTTCAGAATATTTTATTGAATTATATGACTTTTCGAAATTATGTGCGTATTGATTGACAATTATCGCTTGCTTCGTGCCTCGGAGAGCACGTTAAGCCGTCGGTCCCGGATGTCATGAACATCTATGGTAGTCGTTATTGGGAAGTCAGTGCCCTATAATATCCTGACACTGATCTAGCCTTAGGATATCGTTAGCCATCGGGTTGCGGAGGTCAGGTGGCAGCCGCTCCGTGTAAAAACTGATATCCAGTCAAATCCGGTTAGACCAGAAAAGCCGACTCCAAGTGACTTGGGAACAATAAAGGCTAGGGAGAAGAAATAGTTTTAATAGTTTTAATAATTTAATTAGCTTATAAATTAGTAAAATTCAATAGTAGTAGTAGAGAAGCAGTTTTCAAAATTATGTAATAGGTACAGTGTTAAATAAACAACGCGATAAAATCCGTATATAGTAGTTTAATTTCAATGAATAACATTCGCGTAAACCGAAGACAATGTTATGTACCATATTTATTTAATCGAAATATTTACCCTCGTTAAAAATGGTTTTAATAGGATTTTAATTGGGTTTTTACGGTATTAATTTTGTTATAACATATACATTATTATGTTAAAATGTTTGAATACTTTTATAGTAATATTATAAATGTAAGTTTGTGAGGATGTATGGATGTTTGTTACTCTTTCACGTAAAATCTACTGAACCGATTGCGATGAAACTTGGTACGTAGATAGCTGGAGACCTGGATTCACACATAGGCTTTTTATTACTTACGCGGTTGAAACCGCGTAAGAATCTAAATCTAAAAGAATCTAATATAAAACATAACAATCTTTATTATAGTGTAGGGATTTAAAGGTTAAATAAACATGAAAATTAAATAAAATGTTGTTATATTTTATAAAAACGAAGCTCGGCCTTTGATCTGGTGAAAGTTACACGGGGTATTATCTTTTTAAAACGAAATCGAAATACTACACCTACCGCAGTATTTCTCTGTAAACAATATTTTTTATTTTTCCTTCGGGTGCTAGAATCACCAGGCTACTCTGTGCGCTTACTCTGGAGCATGCCACATACAGCTGGCCGTGGGAGAACGTGCGTTCTCCTCATAATCATCATCACCTCCTAATCATCACATAAATACACACTGTACTGATTCAACAAGGCAACACAAGTTTTAACACGCATTTCTTTCTGCAGATCAGTCAAATCATCATTAACCCATTCTTCATATTTTTTTTATCTTATTGATTTGATGCAAATGAGCCAATATTGTAGGTAGGCTTACGTTAAACCTTCCCGCTAATTCCTGGGTAGTTTGACTCGGATCGGGTTCCACCATCTCCTTCAATTCAGCGTTATTCACCTGTGTGGGCGATCTTCCATGTAGTTCGTTTTTCAAGTCGAAGTTTCCATTATGAAACCGTTTAAACCTAAAACGCACGGTGCGTTCACTAGCAGTCGCCTCTTCGCAGCATCCGCAGCGTTGATATTGCGAGCCGTTTCTGCCGCCTTAGTTCCGCGTTGGAACTCGTATTAATATATGACTCGGATTTTCGAAGTATCCATCTTTCCCGTCTAAACTGAATAAAAAAAACAATTGAAAGTCTAAAATCGAATGCTGCACTTTTTTTAAAAGATTAATCTTATAGGTATCACGTGAAAAAAGTTTTCCTCGAAAATCTCACAGCATGAAGGTTTTTTGTCAATTCAAAGTATTTATTACTATACAACGGCAACTTCATACTTTAATCCCTATTAATATGTATAATTTTTATTACGATCTGTGAAAATTGTTACCTTTTCCTAAAGATATGCCGCCAGAATTGATTATTTCATGATGTGGCCGACCGTTTCATGAAATAGTTAAATTTCATGAAAATACCTGGTGCCCACATCATAATATGGTCTGTCCAGATCAATAAAAATCAGCGATTGACGATAAGAACCGCTAACACCCTACATTTATAATATTGCCAAACACGGTTTGACATATTCTCAAACGATGACGTCTAAATGACATGATCAATTTTAGCTGGCCATTTCATGAAATGGCCGGCTACATCACGAAGTGATCAATCTAAAAACTGGCCACGACAGATACATATCCAACTAGTGAATCCGACAGCTATTGTTCTATCTGAACGTGGCACCTGAAGGTAGCATCATAATCGGGGCATGCAGGATTATAGTGCCACCTTCTGGGTCCAATAGTAAATCTATGCTATCCAGTGACTACACACACAAATGGTCAGAAGTGGACAGTAACCTAAACACACACAAAAATGTCATTAAATTAAAATCAGGCCAGCCGTTTACTCCTCGTTCATTTGATGATACACACGTATAGAATAAAAATTGCTTAAAAAGACGTTATATTAACCTGTTTTGACTATGTATATGTTAAATCTTTTAAATATGACCATATATTTTGGTTTTAACTGTATAAAATATACATAGCGTGTTAAACAGCCAGAATTAAGTATTTGAAATATTGCCGCAACTCATATTTGCTCGTAGCAAATAAATTTATTATACGGTTTGGTGTGCAGAATATAAATATGAACTTTAGGCTATTGAAATAATAATATAAAATTACATAAATAATATTATTCATATTGTACTGGTTTGGGCACGTAGAAAGAGGAAAGACCGACTAAGAAAGTTTATAAGGCTAGTGTGAGTGGAACAGTCGCAAGAGGAAGACCTAGGCGAACGTTTCTCGATCAGATCGGAGGCGTTCTGGATAAAGGCTAGGTTAAGAGCACCTTGAACCGACGGGCGTGTATGAGGAATGTTATGAAAGTAAATTAAGCCAGAAAAGTCTGTCAGGATCGTAGCAAATGGAAATCCGTTGTCTCTGCCTGATCCTCTGGGAAATAGGCGTGAACCTATTTATGTATATATGTATGAAATTTTGCATTACTAAGCACTAATGGACTATTTAATTACGTAGATCCACTAATAAAATTATGATCATAACTAATAAACTCTCAATAATAAAAGATCTAATGATATCATTCAATTATACTGATTATTAAATTTGCTACACATATGCAATATAAAAATGCAATACCCCACGCTTTGTGAATCGAAAGCGCCAAGTGATCTACCATGCCTTTCGTGTAATGGTTATCATCTATTAGTAATTACGTTTATCCGATAACAGATGTATAAGTTCTCGTTTACAAGCTAACGTTTTCATTAACCAAATAGGAAAGATATATTAAAATACGGCTAGTTAATTTTAGAGCTGCTGCAGCAATATTTATACCGCCACTCAGCAAATACAAAAGATTTTCAATCATAGCGTCTGACTCGCGGAAGCAAGGAAATTTACAAAACGTCTACCAACCATTGTTTACACTTGGCTATCGTGAGTGACGTTATCTAGTAGCCTTGTATTCATCGCTTGTCATCCACTGACGGCTGAACAATTGTGCAGTGCAGATTACGAAATGTAAGTGAAATTAAATGGAGATATCGTTGATGGAATTTTGTGCGTCGGAAATTAAAAGTGTGTTGTGTTTTAAACTGGGTTAGCGAGGTGAAGTAAGCTGTTGTGTTTATAAGATCTATTAATGTTAGAAATATAGATGTAATTATTTACTTTTAAATGAGACTCCAGAGATATATAACAGCGGTAATGAATATGCAATGCATGCATTGCGGGTCTGGACCCTTAACATTTATAAAATGGTAGGCATGTAATCTGACTGTAAACTTTATTTTCAAACAATAGATATTAGGTTTGCCTGCAAGTGATAGATAAGAGATACGTGCCGCTTTCTGTCATATCTATATTTAATATTTGATTGCTTCTTTAAGATGCAACCTGATTTAAACGATAATATTATAAAAATGTTTTAATAATATTTGCTGTTGTGTACAAAACAACGTGAATACTCAAAACATGTGTAACTGTCTATCTTATTTGTCAGCAATTATTTGCGCTGCTTATAGATAAATACCCTCTTTGATTCATAAATATATGTCACTGCTTTTGACACTACGGTAACCAACATAATTATAGTTTTAAAAAAAAATTGCATAAACACAACAACTTCATCAAAACAAAACACATCACAATATTTCTAGAATCATAAAACAATTACACTTGACAAACTTTGAATACACTCCAATCACGTACCATATAACAAAAAACGTGTATTAATTTCCAAATACTAAACATTGGAAATTAATCGCAGAGGGCGCACTCATCTGAACTGCGCACAATCGTACCGAACCTTTTTGTCCATAGTCCGGACATGTATTGTTTATACACAAATAAATCAATGGACAAACTCAGCCCGTGATGGACCACTGGTTTCGAATACAATAATACATAATAAATTCCACTGACATCATTGTCATGTAAATATCTGGATGAGATATTTAATTTTAATACACCAAATGTTTATAAATGTGTGAATAATTGATTGTGTGGGATTCTAAATTGTGTTTGTTATTCGGTTGTTGATTTCGAGCGTGCACTATACCGGGATACATTACATACATTTGTAATTGATGAACGTAAATATTTATGTTAGGTTAGTTCACTATATTTCAGTTATGGCCAGTCCCACAACTAACAAGTAAAAGTTATCCGAAAGATAAATCGCAAGCTGTCTCACTTTTGTTAGGTTAAAGAAGAGAGATGGCGAGACTTTTATCTTGTAGATAAATGCTAATTGGAGGTGGAACAAGCATGTTATTCTAAACGCAACACAAAGTATTCGAAAGTAACCGTTTTGGGTATAGTATCAAAATTGGTTGCAAAATGAAGGAGCAACTAATATTTAAAATGTTGGTATATTCGAATAAGTGAGTGTTGCAATGTATCTTGCTCTTTCACTCACACGCCTGCATTTGAATAGCGGTTACGTCACATCATAGCATTATAAAGCTACTTTGACCATATTCGTCATCATTTCACAATAATCCCTTCTACATGATTTAAAATAAATTATAAAAAATATTTGTATTTCAAATTTTGTATAATGTAATAATGTATAAAAAACATAATCAAATATTGTAATTAAAACAGTAAATAATATTGTCACGTACCTTACAAATAAAAATATGGTTGGTAGGAGTTGTTTTAATGTTTGCCCTTTATTAGCAGATTATTATGAAATACTTATTGCTGCCCTCTGGTAAAGTTATTTAGTTGGTCTGCCAAGCAATTTTTGTTAACAGCACGGAGTCTGCCAGTAACTCGTTGGACGGCAATCCTCTATTGCCGTCCAACGGGTTAGATCCAGGTAGTTTGTTAGACTGTGTGACAAAAAAATAATACTTGGCGAAATGTAAGTGTAAAACACCTATATTTACTCCATAGGGGATTTAAGCGGAGAATTTTATTATTATAATTAATATAATATCTTAAGTGATCGTCATTAGGAAGAGGCGATATAGTTTCTTGCCTGTTTTTCATGCTAGTATTATTACTAAGTTATTTCACTATAGGTGACCTTTTCATGACTCGAGTAGACTCACGAAAAGGTCACCTATAGTGTTTTATATAAGTATGTTAATTATTTTGTGATAAGGCATGGCTTTTTAACATTATACATGCACTACATGGATCTGCATCCACTTGATTGACACACGTGTGATTTGAACTACTGCTAGTTCAAATCTTTCCCTGGCCAGTGCGCCAAGTTTTGTGGGTTCGAGATTTAGATCCAAAAATTGTCACTATGTCACTAATTGTGGGTGTTTTCTATGCCCCTTGTTGCAACGTGCACAATGTTTTCGGCTACTCAGAGGTTATCTCTAGCGGGAGAAGCGTCAAAGAAAACCACGCAGAAGGAACAGATGCTGGAATATAAGTAGCGATATTGACCTTTTTGACGCCAATCTTTTATTTTTAAACTACCGTGGCGTATTAAACAGCGCTACTATTTTTTTGGAATACAAACCTGCTGAATGAAATTCACAGAGCTATATTTTTCATTGAACATTTTTCGGAATCTGAATTCTTTGTATACCAAACGAATGTTTGCAAACGCTTTCATGCGGCAACAATATGTAAAAAGTAATATTATTCCAAACCGCTACCACGAGCCTATACCGTTATGAATTAAATTGTACACCGCCCAATTATTCTGGCACGCAGTGTAATGTAAGCAAAAACAATTTGTTGACTGTACCCGAACTAAAGTTTACCGAAACAGACGACGTATTGCAGTGCACACGTCACTGCAAATAAAAGTGTACAGTCCAGGCGGCTAGTTAAAATTTCACGAGTCAGTCTAACGGTTGGACGCTCTGTTATTCCGAGTTCGAATTTCGTTCCATTTTCGAATACTACCTATTTTTTTAATATTTCAGTTGGCGGTTCTGTTCAATGTTCGTTTGTTCGTGTTACTGCTTTGTTGTAGTAGCTACATTTAGCAGTGAAATGAACAGCCATATGAATATCAGATTTGCTCTCATTCTGACAGAAGACCTGTGCTGATGTAACTAGTAACAAAGGAGTTTAAAGGAATAAAATCATTGTCTGGTACTAAAATACACTTACTTAGAATTTTATTGTGAAATTCATATCTTGTTAAATTTTATTGTTACGGTTTAAGGCTTGTTTAATTTACAACTGAGATTTAGGTTTGCCATACGGTTGTTTTGCTATAGCCATGGATACGGCTAGACCAAGGAGGCGTTGGTTTTGATGTTTATTTGATCTCTCTTCTGCTTACCTCTTTAACGATATACAGCATAATGTTGTATTATGTTTTATATGTATACGCTATTTAAAACACGCATCGATCTTAATTAGCCTACTTAGAAGTTGCTACAGCTAAATGACTTTAATAAATATTTACAAGGCCCTAGTGTATGTTTCAAGTTGGCGAGTCTATTTGTAAAACTAATTAGTGCTTAACACTACCAAGATACAGACAGTTCTAGTGTTAAAATATTTTTTTTTTGTTTAAGACTATCTCCTATTTTTCGAGTGCTTACGCGAAAAGTAAGTAATGTTCTTAAACAAAAAAATGGCAAACCGAGGTCTGATTTTGTAATTAGCAGCGGACAATTTATAAAATCAGACCTCGCGCAGCTATTAAGATGACCCTGTTGTCAATACGAAAATCGAACACAGGACTTCACGATCGACTGTCATATATATAGGCAAACCTATGCAAGAGAAACAAGAAATCAGCAAAAAAGGGTAAATAATTCAAAGAGCGAATGCTTATGTCACAAACACGGTTGCAAAACTGTAATTTGCAGCAAAATTGTTAGGACCCATAATTGGGTATTTGTTGCCTAATATATTGTCATGTTATAATTTCAAAGGTGTTAGCCTACCTATAAATAAAAAAGGTACCAAAATCGCTTTCGCAATTCCTATATCAGACATACAACTTCACAAGGCAAGTAAGCAAATTTATCTATTTACTAGGTATTGGATAAACAAACTTATACTACTAAGACTAGGGACAAGAAGACGTAAAAGTTCGCAAACAACAAAGCCGGATGGATAATGCAATTCATTACGTAATATAAAATAGTGAAGTAAGCACTTGCCGTAATGGCGTTGAGTTTAATAATGCAGTTGAACGATATCGCAGCTGCATTCATCGACTAAGAAAATTTAATCCGGTGACTCCGAGAGCCTTCAGTCAAAACATAGACCTACGAATTTTACCAAAATATCTCGTGATTTAAAAATATTGCTCGTGAATTCTATTTGTTAGTTATATCTTGTAACACTAATTTAATAAAAATCATACTTAATTATAACTAATACCTATTATAAATGTGAATGTGAGTTTCTTTGTTGATTACGATGTCACGCTTTAACTACTCGACCGATCATGAAGTTTCGATACCCGTTTTCAGGGGTACAGAAACGGGCACTCAATTTATTGTAACACCAAGAGTATATTACTCATGCATTGCGACCTATTTCTTTTAAATTTTTTTTTTATTGCTTTTTTATTTTAACAATAAAATGTCAGCCCCATCGTTCCCTATACTTATCTAACTATCAGAAATAGAAATCATTTGTGCAAAAACATGTTATAAATAGGTACAGCTGGTTTTGATGTAGGTTCAGCTAAAACACTCGATAATGCTCCAATATCTTTTATATTTATTTCAAATAATTGCACAAATGGGTTCCTCTGCCTCTGATATCTTTCGCACTCAGCTAGCAAGTGTTGGACATCTTCAATGATTCCACACACCTCAATTTCAGCTTTCTTCATAAGATGTCCAAACTTTCTAGATGGGTAGTGCCGTGAGCGTAACCTATGTGCTACAACTATTTCCTTTATACTTAACCTACTATTTAAGAACCAAGGTACATTGGGAGGCTCACATTGTATAGTTCTGTACCAAATTCCTTTTTCTTTACTTCTAACATCAAAATACTCTTTAAAATTCTCCCAGCATTTTTGTTTATATTTTCCTAAGTGCTCTGAATACATTGGCTTTATATAATATTTTTCTCCATTGATAGTTGCATTGCGACCCAAAATTTAGTCACATCACTGCGAGCGCAAGGTTCAAAAATCATTCATCTAAACACAGAAGCAATTTAGTATAACTAAAGCAGGGTGACTGTGGTGGCTTGCCCCAGTCACCCTGCTCCTAAAGGGTAACTAAAAATAACCTTTGAAGATAATGTCTATTATTTCTTTAGTAATGAGTAGAGGAAGAACAGTCCTTATTTGTATTAATTGTGTCTTTTGGACGTTTCTAGAGTATATTCGCGTCAATAAGCCAGAACTGCTTTACACTGGACATAACATTGCGATGAAAGTAGCAGCTTTGATTTTCAAATGACAAGTACCTATATTGTTTCAGACTATGAAAATCAGAAACAGTAACTGATTCAAGGTATAATTATAGATGCAAAAAATATTTAAAAATGTGAAAAATTTATGAAAATGAGCATGAGGTCTTTTCTGGAGATTTTTTTTTGTTAGTCTATGATATAGAAATCTTTGGAAATCTCGATGAGACTACAAGTCAAAGATGTTTTCGGTTCATTGACTTTGCCGTAGACCAAAGATGATGCTGACGTTGCATTTTGTGTCGTGTGTCAGTCGCCAAATTTATTTGAGAACAGTGGTACCCGGTTCCTCTTTCTTCGATGATAATAAATGTCGAATCAATCGCTTATTGTGCTCACAAAGATAGAGTAAAATATGAATCTATGTAGAGGTTCTACCCAATCTCCACCAAAACTGTAGATCATCCAACTATTTACCTTTTTTGACTCAAATCTAAAGTCGGCATTTAACGACTAGACGTTTTACTTACACTTAGATCGCTGCAATTTTACTGCAATGTGCTGACGATCTAAGGACGAAAAAACTTAATTTGGCTTTACGAGCAATTGTCAGAAGTATCCATTCATCCAGGTAAGAACTTTTAGATAAACGCATCAGCAATTTCTCTATAGGACTTTGTCCGATTAAACGTACGGAATTTGAAAATTGCTTAAATTCAATAATGAAATTATTTAATACTAGCCCGTGGCTTTGCTCGCTATGGCATAGTACTTTGTTTCTACAGGAAACATCCTATGTCCTTTTCTGTAATCCTGACAACATGTATGCAGAATGTCATGAATATGGGTAATAAACAAACATACTCACATTCGCATTAATAATATTAGTTAGGACTTGATAGGTTGTGATGATATTGGGATATAAGTTACTCATAAACCGCTAATCTGATTTAGATAAAGTTTAGCACACAGAGAAATCATGTCCTGCTTTAATGCATAGGATTTACTTTATATCCCAGAAATATGATTCCGTAGAAAATACGCTGGTTTATCATATAAAGATAAATATTGTAAATTAAAAAACAAAGCTTGGATCTGGTTGAACATATCCAGATTGTTATTATTACGGTATACGATATAAATTAGTGCGGTGCAAAATATCGTTTGAAATGCGAGCGTTGTACCTACAAACAATAAATTATTAAAGTAAGCAGTTTATTCTGTGTGCTTCTAACGAGTTTGAAAAGCAGAAACACATAATGTATTTACCACTAGCTTTTGCCCGTAACTTTCCTCGAGATCAGTTCCTTTTTTCCTAGATGAAAGATACCTGATTTCCTTTCTGTATCCTTGACAACGAGTATGTGAAATTTCCTGATGATCAAAGTCAAAGTCAAAAATCTTTATTTCCATAAAATGTGCAAATTATTCTTGGACACGTCAATTCACTATTATATTATATAAGGAAAAAAAATTGTTTTGGAAAAAGCCTGTTCGAGGAGTAGAGCTTTCATGAAAAGAAGCAGGCAAGAAACTCATGGCCACTCTTTTCAATCGTCAAATGTTTACATCAATACAATTCAATGTTATATTATTTTCCTTATATGAGCGGCTGTGCGTAGTTGTTAGTTATTTATTTCAATAAGATTAAAAAAGTAAAATTTGTTAAATCTAAGATACATATTAATAACAAATAAAATAATAGTCCCAGCAACTCATATTACAGTTAACTTAATAATATGATTAGAAATAACCTGTGAGTGGAAGCAACTCAATCCCAAGCATTTTTCTCTTCTATGTATTCAGTGACTGAATAGTAATCTTTTGAACATAATTTACGTTTTACAACTGTTATAAATTTATTAAATCTCAGATTTTGAATGTCACTTGGCAGTTTATTGTAAAAGCGCACACAATGACCTTTAAATAACTTATTAATTTTTTAAAGTCGGTCGGCTCTAGTAGTCTGTTTTTGTTTCTTGTATTCATATTATGTGATATGTGAAGTACTTAAGGCGTGAATGCGTAACAAATAAACAAGCTCACATTCGCATTTATAATATTAAGGTAGGATAATTAGAACACAGAAAAGAATCAGATATGTTACAAGAGCATGCGAAGTAAATATTTCACCAATTGGGACATTTTTCTATTAGTCTCAAAACACAAACGGTTCAATAAAATCTCTTGCAAGTAATTTAAAGCGCAATTGTTCGAATAAATGCCATCCGTTTCATATAAGCCTTTTCTTATCTTTCATTCTACTTGCTGGTTATTAATAACAAAACAGTCTAAACAATAATAATTATCTAGTTTAAAATATTATTGGTATTCACTGTTTTGACCTTAAAATACCACCTCTACGTTTTTCGTTCCTTCCATTTCTCGAAAGGCTAAATCTAGTAAATTAGTTTCATTATCACTGTGTCCCAGGTGCTTCACAAAGCGCTTGTTTTCGGCACCCCCGCCTCACCCCCACTCTTCAATGACACCCCCTCGTCCGTCTTAACCAGCTTTATTAAGTTCAACTTTAGAACTGTTTTAACTTGGTATCTTAGTCTATTGAGGGCGATTACTTACTTTTCTCTTTGAATTTGATAGTTTTCTTCTTTGTTTTGTTGAAGAGGTGTCTGGTGATTGAGTTTGAAGAAGTTATATTGGTTAGTTATGTTTTTATATATTATGCCGTTTATTTAAATTCAATCTATAATAGGGTACTTGCCTATATTTGATTTTGTACATTATTTTGTAAACAAGAGCAAATATTAATCAAAATAAATCTTTTTGTACAAACAGTATCAAAATTGGTAGCAAAAAAGGGAGATATTAATATATTAAACTTTGAAATACGCAAAAGTGAGGACCTACTGGGAATATCTCGCTATCTCCCTCGGACAGCTGTTTTTTATGCGCTTACGTCATAGTTTGTAGCGTTCATCCTTTTTCTGTCATTTGACAAGTATCTCCACTACCAGATTTAAAACACTTATATCTTATTTATTATTGAGGAGGTTTACATTTTTTTTATCTATTAGTTTGGGTAATATAACTAATAGACTTAAATAATAAAAATGGAAGTCAACTACCCTATTATGTATATTATAAACCTGAAGCGTTTATACGTTTGTATGCGACGAACTCAATTAATTTTTGATTTTGGTTGACCGATATGAATTTATTTTCATAGTGCGACTTGTTCTATAAAGTCTGTTTATTACTTATAATAATACGCTACATCCCAAAGAGTGGAACAGTTATTATAGATATAATTTACTGCGCGTAAAACCTCTGCGGGGAATACGACTGAAAAGAGAAAGAAAAGAAAGAAAATCATTTATTATTTATATACACAGGACAAAAGTAAAAAAAAAAACATAAAATATAATAGATAAATACAAAAAGAAAAGAAACAAATTTATACATTCAATCTGTGACAAATCGGTACGAACTCAGCTGTATATTGCTGTATTGTGGTCCATAGAGGCCCACAATAGAGCGCTGATATTTAGTGCGGATCTTTGATGACGCACGGACGTAAGGAGTCACCACAAAATTAAACATTAAACAGTTATGCATTAGGTCTCTGATTCAATAGGCGGTTTGGGTGAAGTGCTTGATCTTCCGGACAGAAATTCTTAATAATAGCACGAAGTCAGGCACTGTACCCGAGAAGCGTCAATACGCTCGCCTCAATTATGTGGAACCTAAATTCATAACCTGTAAAATGTAGGTATAATAAACCTCTAAAAAGTAGGGTATACAGGGTGTCCGGTAATCAATGGATAACCTGGAAATGTCTTATAGTGGAACTGATGGCCGTTCAGAAAAAAATATGAAAAAAATCTATCCTAACTAATACCTGAGATATGTGTTTTTTTTTAATTACTATGTATAACTTTCTTGTATACTACGACCATAAATGAATGAAATCCATCCGTTTTTTGTTGTTTTATTATTAAACACTAATTATGCTAATAGATAGACAGTCAAAAGTATGCTATGCTATAATAGCTTGCACATTTTAAGATATTTTTCTTTAAATTTTAATTTTTTTTTTTAATTTTTCTGAACGGCCTTCAGTTCTACTATAAGATATTTCAAGGTTATCCATTAATTACCGGACACCCTGTATACACAAGAAATTATGCGTGAACTGCAAGAAGGAATTACAATAACGCCTTGAGTCGCTTCGGCCCACCGGCAGACCAGACACAAAGACATTTCTTATTTTTTATTAAAAAAGAAACTCACTAGAAATAATTCTTGTGTCGCGGGGGGCTTTACAAACATTCAAACAACGGACACAAATAACGTTCAGACTTGGTACAACCATTAGTGAATCACACAAATTTTTGTCCCGTGTGGGACTCGAACCTATAACACTTGGCGTAGTAGCAGTTTAAGTACTTTAACCTACACTACACCATTCGTGCACCCAATTAATTTTTAATTATATCTCCAGCAATTTAAAGATAAAATAATATTTTCTCTTTTACAATATCGCTTTGTACACATGCGCTGTATTTAGTTTTTCCGTTTTGATCTGTAGCGGTCATTCCCAATTATATCATTGTCACGCAGTCAACTATAACAATTGCTACGGGTGGCTGAATGCGGAAGTGATACCGCATAAATACTGTTTGTTTACAAAATTAATAGTATTTTAAGTAAAGTCGACACCATGATATTAACCCGCTTTTATTAACTGCGCTTGTATGTTTGTAATTATGTATAAATGTAATTAAGTTTTAGTTGCCGAAGTATCTGTATGATGTATTGAGAATCGGTTACAACATACTTCATAAAAAACATGGCTTTTTTTAATCATAACTGAAATCTTATGCTACGCGACCTTATGTTATGTTTAATTATTTACCTTAAATTACATTATCTAAATTGAAATATTTACAAAATAAAACGTACAGCTAGAATTTTACAAAAAATATTATGATTTCTCCGGTATTCAAACAGAGAAATCTTCTAGCGTCTAATAAAAATATAATACAACATTTTTGAATGTGCGTGCGCGCTATACTGTTATTTATATTCTTTTACTTTTCATCGTTATTGATTCTAATGATACAACAATATTGATGAAAATATTTAAACAACACAAGAAAACCGAAGCAGTTTATAAAGTAAGTTAAATTTAATTATTACCCTCTAAAAAGTCGCAACATAAAATTGTCAAGCCAAACATCTTCATATCCGATAAAAAACAAATTAGCTCGATAAAACTGATTAAGCCTTAATATTTACGTCATCATTATTTATCTTGAACACTCATAACAGGTCCTTGTGCGTCCATGTTTTAATTAAACGACAATAACAGGGTATATTTAAAATTAATTTGGTCGAAAAGCCGGCATTATCGCAAGGCGAGGTGAGAGCTACGAATTTATCAGGGCACACTCCAGTGCTCTTGTGTAAAATTAAATGACATTTGATGCGTGGTTCAAGTTAGAAGCGCCTCTGAAATACTATGATTTTACATGTGTATGTAGTTGTCACCTACGGTTGACAGTTGTGTTATTCTATAAAACGTTTCATGTCGGCCTCGAATATCATTTTATTATAAAATATAAAGATTTTAGTGTATGTAGTTTTTGCATTGAGTTAGGCGACTCCAGTAAAAATCACTTTTTTTTTCTTATGATATAGGAGGCTAACGAGCAGACGGATCGCCTGATGGTAAGCGATTACCGCCACCCATGAACACCCGCAACACCAGAAGAGTCACAAGTGCGTTGCCAGCCTTTTAAATTTTCCCCTTACCCCAGGAGGGGGAAGGGTTGGACCTCCGGTACCCTCACTCACTCGACTAAACACAACGCAAGTGCTATTTTACACCGGTTCTCTGTGAGGCCGTGGTATCACTTCGGTCGAGCCGGCCCATTCGTGCCGAAGCGTGGCTCTCCCACGGTATAAAAACGCATTTTATATATAAATAACAAACGTTTGAAATTATTATTTGTTATTACTATGTTTATTGCTAGAAAAACATTTGTGATCACATTTACTATAAAATAAAGTGTTCACAAATAGTAAGCCACAATATTTACTAGTATGCTTGTTTGCCATGTTTGTTATACATAATGCCGATTTAATCACCTGTAATGCTTCAGTATGGTGTTGTACATGTCGGCGCGTCATCGCCGTTGTTGTCACGATCACACATAATGAGCACCAAAATTCATGCACAAATACTTTGCAGAGGATAGTAGTGATTTAAAAAAGAACTTACTCCAATTTCAGGTGTTTATTCACTGGTAAACCAACAAGGAATGAATTTAGAAGTCACATTACAGCTCTATTTATACTGATTTCTCGTAACAGTCCAACATAACAAAAAGCGGAAGTGATAACAGAAATATTTAAAAACAGTAAACCAATCACAAATACAGTTGTAGTCAAAATATAGACTACTTCCAATACTAAACGGAAACACGAAAATACATTAAATTAAATCAAACTGAAGTTCAATACAAAAACTAATAATAAAATAAATACAGAGGATGTGGCGTAATATTACCGACATTTTACATCAATAAAATAAATACAGTGGATATGACGTAATCTTAAATTGACCGGAAGATCAAAAACAAATACAAGATGTAAAAACTAAATCAAAACAAATACCTAAAAATGGAAATAAAATTAATGCTAGTACTTAAAATCAAATCAAATACTTTATAAATATAGGAAGTTGATACAAAATAATCACAATATTTACAATTTCAATTAATATATTTGTTTCGCGCCCATATACATTATGTTCATCACTAAAATACATTACAATATTGTCTTCCAAACGGACGCAGATAAGATGTGCACTCTAATTGTACACTGAACTGACGTATCGTACTTATGCTATTTCACCGCACTCTACTCACCGTAAAATCGGCACGGGTCAGTGCTCGCTTATTATCGGTATTGACTGTATATTATAAAATGCATGACTATTTTATTAAAAAGCGAAGGTATAATTGCTGATATCGGTAATAAATCGTGGCTTCCTTTACCTATTTCAATATTACAAGTGATTAAATTGCACCCTGAAAAAACGTTAAGAGCAAGCAACAAGCAAGGCGAGATGAAAGCAATATTCCACCACCACGTAAAACACAGAGGCGTCGTTCCGCTGTCGTCGACACATTGCACCCACCCGCATTCCCGGTACAAACAAAATTTAATGCAGCGTTGAAATTCGACAATGCTTATATAATTAGATGTCATAATTTACTGGTAGCTCTTATCATTTTTACCTGAGTCCGACTCAAAGGGCTTTTGTTACCAACAATTTACGATTAGCTTTGCTTTTTGCTCTAGTTAGTGAATGTGGGTGATTAAATCGTGATGTAATTATAACGGCTCCGGAAATCATTTAAGCGATTATGGTAGAACTTTTAACATATAAAATTCATAAAATAATATTAATATTATTGCCCTGTATTAAACTCTGGGCACGGGCCTCCTCTCAGTGTGAGATGGGTCAGGCCATAGTCTACCACGCTGGCCCAGTGCCGGTTGGCACACTTTACATATCTTTAAGAACATTATGGAGAATTCTCAGACATGTAGGTTATCTGACGATGTTTTTCCTTCACCATTAAAGCAAGCGATAATTCACTATGTAATACGCACATAATTTCGAAACGTCAGAGATGCGCGCCGTGGGCTCGAGACCTCTGCATGGCAGTCTGCTAGATTCCAAATAAACTATAGAGGCCTAAAAAAGAAAAATATAAATTATGTTATAATTTTAAACTACATGAACGTATATACCATATTCAAATACATATAGTATCAGTCTTTTAAAGAGTAGGTTGAGGTGTATTGAACTTACGTTTCGTTAGCTAAATTTTAGGTTCCAAGGAATGTGGGGCGAAGCTATTGCCGTCTTCTAGGCACAGTTCTAAACTTTGTGCTACGGAGAATTTCTTAACAGAAGAAACTAGTAACACAATACTTACCACGAACTAGTAGTAGGAAGGCCACTTAAACCAGACCCGTTAAGCAAAAAGTCGTATGTTTTGATATGAATTTGCAATGAAAACATATTTAATCGTGCGTCGGATCGACGTATGATACACAAACACAAGAACACTCTCTATTCCCTAACTCTCATAATCTCATGGCATGGCAATCGGACACAACCATGAGATCAGTTACAGTATTAACGGCCTTAGGTGTTATTCTATGCAAGGCTGTGCAACAGAAGTCACTTCCTAACTTCGTGTTACTAATGAGATTTCATGATAGAAAACCCAATAATTTTATTGGTACAATCCAGGTATCGAACCCGAGACATCATACACAGCAATCGTATTCACTACCGCTGGGCCACAAAAGCAGTCATTGTCACATAAATAATACCCAAGCATCCATACAATACAAATATCAAAACTACTCCGGGTAACAAACTACAGTATTATAAAAGCTTATTAAACACTCCAGTCCTCGCTATGAACATTTCAGTCGGCACTGTACGTGTTTTTTTCAGTCCATCGAAGCTTTGCGAAGCTACCAACTAATACTCGATAAAAACAATGGATTCCACAGTAATACAATTTTTATTGAACTTTTTAATTTTATTTTAAATGTCGATGATTGGTTTTTCTGTTTGTTTTACCAATGGTTTGGTGTTGTGAATGCGCGTTTGTTTTTGAATAAGAATAGAGTGATTCGTAGATGAACGTAAATATTTTTGAGTTAATGGGAAAATATATTTCTAGATGTTGCTAGAGGATAACTAGATTTTCGGTTGTTATAATGCGAATATAATTGTACAGCATCATAAATTTAGAACTATTTAATGTAGTTAAATATAATAGTAACTAATTTATCCGCGACCCATTATTGCTAGCTTACGGCATTTGCCAGTCGTTGCCTAGGTGTTACCAAAAATTTCTATCATTTTTAATTCGATGTTCTTTCTTAGTTTTAGAGTTATTTTCATTATAATTTTTATCCAAATCGATTCAGTAAGTATATATGAAAATGTGACACAAATAGAATTAATTACTTTTATTTTTGTCATATTTAGCCTGGTCGATTGAATACTGCCAGTCGCTAGACAATGATATGCACCTTGTTTGCGTATAAACAACAACGCATATACAAGCAAAAACGCAAGCTATTATAATAAACAGACTGTACACTTGTCTCAACTGTGATACAAAACAACTATAATTGAAAAGCGGTTCCAACTCATTTCTTATTTCTACGAAGCTCTGTCTTCTGTGCGAATGCCGCTCTTGGCCAGTTATCTTTTAATTTATTCCTAATGCAAATGAAGTATAATTAAAAATCAACTGAACCCTTCTAGGCACCATGTTCCTAGTTAACAAAAGAAGTTTATTAAAAAATAAATGTTGAGTAAGACCTTTCTTGCATTCACCAGACGTATTTCAACCGTTTCCTCAGAGACTGTACTTTGTTACCGTTTGCTCAACATCTCATTTACAGTGTCTCGACAATTATAGAGACAGGAGCTCACTGTTTAATATGCAAATTAAAATTGTACAGCTTATGATGGTGGAAATTCTCTTACATAATGTTGTTTTAGTTACGGTTTACCTCTAGTATGAAACTGTTTCGATTTTACTGGCTGCCACTTGCAGAGTCGGTCGTAAGCTGTATAGAAAATTTGATTTAAGATCACTTGACACCTTGCTGCTATACGTTATCATTATTTTATGAAGAGATAATTTTTAAAGAATGAAACGTAGCTGATGGTTCTTCTAATAACATGAACAATTTACAAAGTAACAGTAAGGTAACAGGCTGAATTAATAAGATATTATAGGTTAGATTTATTAAACATAATCATAAGTGCTTACAGGAATAACATTCTTCGATATCACGCATACATATTTGTTGTTGTGACCTTAACTACCAATCAAGATCAACTTAACTTTTTTTTAAAGTTATGGTATGTTTATATTTTGTAAAACATGAGTATAACATAAAAGTTATGTGCATGCTGAAGCAACATAATCAGTAGCTATATTTTGCCATTCATTGACGTACAAAAATGTTGAGAAGGTTTCGGTTGACTGAGAGTAACTTGAGCAAAATAAAACTATATCAACTCTAGGAAGTTCAAATATATTATATATAACTTTAATTATCCTTTGCCCTCAGCGCTCCTCATCTCACCTTATGCAACTTCAATTCTTCATAAAAAAAGGACATACACGCAAAATAGAGCTACGCAAATTTAAAAGGACATATCGCAAAATAGAGTTTGGTCTTTATTATTTCAGATTTTCGAGACAATCCAAATAGATACTGAGTGTGAAGCTGTGAAAAATAAACTACTCTGTCGTATTCAATATGAACCATATATAAAATCCGTAGCTTCCACACCTGATCACATCCGACAAGAGCGCAATAACAAAATTCATATACTCGAAACGCGTTGTCACCCTACATATCAGTGTCAAATGTAAGGAAACCGCCGACGTGTAGGGTGTACATGCTGTCACCGCGAATATAGATAAGTCCCTGTATAATGTTTTAATTGTGGCACTCTAGTGAATATCTTAAACGTGCGTTTGTGTTCGCATATTTCGACTTTATGAAATATGTCATGCTGCCATTTGGAATGTTCCGCTACTTGGCCCATTGTTGAATTTACAAGAATCGTTGTCACTGTCAAATTTGATTCAGAATTTGCGAGAGGCGCATTTTTAGCAGTCTGTAGTTCTTAAAGGTAAAAGTTTCTAAAGAAATCACCTTCTTGTCTAATTATAAATAATATGTTATGTCTTTTATCAAACAGTTAGATATAATGCAAAATTTAATATTTACTACTGAAGCTTTCAACTGAATGCTATAGAAATTATTGATAAATTGATGCCTATTTCATATACCGGCAACAGATCCAGTCTAGGAGTAGCTCTTAGGGTAACTAAAAACAACGAATTTGCAATACACATTTTTCTACTACATTTTTCTTGCTTCATTGATACTGACTACATTTTTCATGCAAGTTCGTCGATATCGGAATATTTATTTTTGGTCGACCTACATTTTGAGCTTGCAGCTCAAAATCGACCAGTGCAAGTGCACTTATATTCTGCAACCAGCAAGACATACAGGTGATTTTTGTTGTATCAAAAAATGTTTTACCAAAATCCGTAAAGCCTAATACTGTAGTCTAATACACAGTCCCATCACTCAACATTAAGGTGTCGCGGGATCAATGTAGTGTAAAAATAATAGTACACATATCTCGTGCTCCCGTAAAGTGTAACGTATGTATATTGCGGGCCGGAAGGTTAGTTTACTCATACATTATCCGAAGGCTTGCCTTAAGCCACACTCATAAAGCCAAATTAGGCGTGTCTTGTGGGACTCACTACTGGTTATGTTGGCTAACATGCTGGTGTTTTTGTCCAAGGTAGATAGGTCACCTTTTCTAAATAATATTCAAAAATAAATAGTTAATCAATCAACAGAACTTACGAATCGTCACAAAAATTGCGTTATGATTTCTGGAAATTAATTCCTGTTATATTTTTAGACGCGGTTTAAAATATTATATGACTTGTGTAGGTTACATTTTGAGTAAAGCTATTCATCATTTTTATAAGAAATAGGCTATCAACTGAAATGTGCTGGGTGATAACTAGTATATCACGCAGTAGGTTTCAGCTAGGGATATACCTATATAGCATAGCTGAAAGCTGGCCGTCAGTACAACAATAATAAATAAACAATAAATGCCACAGACACACACACACACACACACAAATATTCATTATTGGAAGCTGATCCCATGGTCGTCTTCTAATATTGACTATTACAGACCTTTATAAGAACATAATTACTATAGTGCAACGTAACCAGGTGGTTCGATAGATTAGTTCGTAGTTCGACCGCGGTCTAGTCTTTCTTCTGTGTTACGGTCAACCCATAACCGGATTAAAGAATGTTAATGTCATTTAAGCTAGAAATGTAAAACCCATAGCAAAGCCTTAATATAAAGGCACAAAAAGGCCTTAATATGAAGATACAAATCTTCATTGTGTTGCTTATTTATTTTATTCTAATGATGTATAGAATTTAAACATTTGCTTGTCGAACTTCAATTCTGTATGTCACGACCTCAAGACTTGCCTGAAACGCATCACATTCACATTGCGTTTTCCCGCATCTCCCTCCAATCAAAAACAATCCTTATCCTATTGACTTAAGATAGACGTTCTTATTTCTCTGTATGCCTTATTATATTTGTCCAATGTACCTGTACACGTGTTATATTCAAGTTTTAATGTTGTTGGGGCTTATTTCTTTGTTACGTGATCGCCGTGCAAGGGTTCTCATTACAAATTACTTCTGTTATACTGAACTAACTAGGTAAGTATGCCGTGTATTGTGAGACAGGAGTCTTGGCAAATAAGAAACAAGTAAGTTTTGTTCTTAGGGAACATGGGAAGATTCGTGATTTGTTTAGATTGTGTCTATTTTCGTTCGTTACATTGGTTGCGAAACACTGACTCTAGAGAAAGTAGTGGCTTAATTAAAGGTTTCTTCTTTTCTTTCTTTATTTTCTAGTAAAGAACTTGTTCTCCTTTAAAAAGTTGTTCTTTATTATTAGCTTACATTTGATCTTTTTTCTCATTTGCATAAAAATACTTTTAGGTTTGTTTTCTTTTCTTCCTTTTACTTTTGTATGCGATTAATCAATATTTCCAACTTATTTTATTACTGATTTTATTTAGTGTCCACTCTCATACCTTTTTTCATTTATTTTTAATTTGCTGTTACGTTTTCTATCATGCAATCTACATATTTCTCGAAAAGCAGCGCGTAGTGATGTCGGTGGGTAAATTCTAAGCTCCTGACAATTCCTAGCAACTCAATTTTTAAACCAGTTATCGAGCCAGTGATAATCCTCATTAAACATAAATATAAATTAAACCATCGACGCATCCATACACACGCTTAATTAAATATGATCACATATTAAAAATAAATTAAAATACAGATGAAATTTCAAGCATAACAGACACCAGTGATGAAAAAATTATTCGATATAATAACGCAATATATGCAAAACAGTCGTTACACCACAATTAAAACAGATCCGAGATTAAAAGCCATATCCTTGCTTATAAAAGGGAAAAATCACCAAACATTTCGCATTTATTGGGTGAAATTTTATGGATTCGTGCATATTGTATTGCGAAGGATTCTGCCGCCAAAATCTACAGTCCTCATCAAACGTTTATTAAGCCGAATTAAAGGGTTAAGCTATGTACACAAGGGGACATTTTTTAACAAGTCTTCATAACTGAACTAGGACTGCTCACTTATCTATTTACGCACTATCTGGGTAACAATCATATTAAAACAAGATTTTGCCCGCGGCGTTACTCGCGTTAGTGTAGATTATGTCAATAAATTTTTGTCTCTCAGGAACAGTACTTTTTCTGGATGAAAGGTACCCTTTGTCGTTTTTTGTATCTCTGATCAGAGGTACAGAAAACTACAAAGGATACCTTAATATTATAAATACCGATCATAATAAAATTTCGCATACATACACAATCATTCGTGTGTTTCCGAAATTTAATTATGATCGGTCTAACAGTAAATGCGTGACAAAGGAACAAACGAACTCACATTTACATTTATAATATTAGTTGGGATACAATTAAATGTGCAGAATTAAACGTGTTTTATTTCGCACTAGCTTCCGCCTGCCAAAATGTGTATCAAGATATTCAGGAGTAATATGTCAGGATTGTAGCAAGTAGATATCCGTTGTTTTTGAATACCTAGTGGTAGCTAGAGACAATAAATAGGCGTAGGTACATATGTACTTACGTACTCACTCATTTTCAATACATACATAATAGTATTGAAAATAAAATTTTAAAATATGAGCAAGTTTTTTGGGTATAATCGGTATCATCAAAAACTAATATATTTCGTCTTTGTAGTGAGTTATAAAACAATATCTAAACAAAATGAAAATCAAAAATTAAATACACTGTCTGATGAACATATTTCTATTGCACACTGCCATAAGCCATTTTAAGATCAAAGTTTTATATAACAACATACATAAATTCACGCCTGTTTCCCAGAGGGGTAGTCAGAGGCTACGGATTTCCATTTGCTACGATCCTGATACACTTCTCTGGCTTCATTCACTTTCATAACATTCCTCATACACGCTCGCCGGTTTAAGGTGCTCTTAACCTGGCCTTTATCGAGAACGTCTCCGATCTGATCAGGAAAAGTTCGTCTAGGTCTTCCCCTTGCAACTGTTCCATTCACACTAGCCTTATAAACTTTCTTAGTCAGTCTGTTCTCGTCCATTCTTTCTACATGCCCAAACCAACTTAACATACCCTTTTCTATTCTCGTCACTATATCCACTTACCCTTAATTATATAATAAATAACATAAGATTAATTTGATATGCCAGTTTTATAAGAGCATAATAAGAAACATAAGATAAATGCAAGAAATAAGTAATAACATCCTTATCATACAGAAATCTGCCCACACAAAAATTACAACCTCCAAACCAACTCTAACCATAAATCTAAGAGAAAAAAGCCAGCTGCTTCCACACCCGGAACCGCATGGAAAAATACATGATTTATGTGTACAAAGCCTAATCCAAATTAAAGGCAAGGGCCGCCCTTTCCGATTCCGGAGTCGCAGGGCGGAACTCATCTACCTAAAATTGCTCCCAATTTATTAGGATGCCCAGAATAATTTCATCTCGGCCGTGGACAAATTCTAAATGCGATTCTGTTTGGACAGACACGAAATTCTGTGGCAATTTTTGAATAACTCTGATGGACGACCGGCACATTGAAAGGCAGTGTTAATCAAAAAATTATTTCATCGGTACAAAAAGATTGGCACAATAAAAAGTCAGTGGAATTGTTTTAATTTGTAAAACGAAGTTGTTTTACTGTAAATGAGGACAGCTCGGACCAGCTGAAATGAGACGCCATCTTAAATTCGTTCGCCGTGTTATTCTATTGTATGACTTTTACTTTTGTATATTGGCAATATAATAATGAAAACAGACTTGAAATTGGAGATAATGGATAGCATTAAATATTTTAAATTTAAGAGAGGCAAGGAAATTTCATCTCATATCTGAACGGCTCATCTAAATAGGCACCTCTATTGCTAAAAGATCGGTACAAAAAAACTTGTGGTCGATGTCTACAATAAGTAGAATATCCAAAGACCCTAAAAAACACTTTTCTGACATTGGCGTTATCATATATAAGTATAGACTTTATGCAAATTACCAGAATTTTTATAGACTGGTCTAATAGTATTAATAAAGTTAAAGCTATTCGTATTCGTCAACTTTCATCCTACATTTATTTTTACCATTGGGTGCAATGTAATTGGGTGTAGTGCAGCAATGGTTGATATTGAAAAGGTAACCAGTTGCTATCAGGCTGGTATGCGCTTTTGCCACCTTGGTACTATAAAAAGATATGATCCTTAAATTGTTATACTAATATTACCGGAATTTTCTCTTATATGTACTACGTACACATTCTCTACAAACTGCGGACTTTCATGTATTTTTAGTAGTGGAAACTGTTTAAAAGAACCATTAAATGCAGGCTACATTCGACCTACTTTCAGTTAAAACAGTGAGTAACTGAACATACACGAGGAACTTAACTCACTTCTTTTCGTAAAGTTTTTTGACGTCAAAGAAAAAGTTCTGAAAACATTTTCACATTTTTATTAGCGAGGCGTGAAAATAGTACGTACCTCTTATACATTTGGGGTTAGTTTGTGCCGCGTGGAAGTTTTAAATTTTATGTACGGATAAATAAGTGCGAGCTGGCTATTATCAAGCTTTTTGCGTTTTTGGGTAGTCAACACATGTCATAAATACCGTACATTATACATAATTAAACACTTAACTATATTCAAATCCTTTGAGAGGCAGGTATATTGTCATTTAGCGAATATATTTTAATAAGTCTCGAACAATTTATTGGGGATTTTTGCCTTCCAACAATTATTCGTATAAGAACTTGAGGCCACTTAGATTTGCTTGATTGAAATATAATAACACTTTGTTCAAACTGGAAATCTAAATAGGGATAGTGGGTTATTGGGCAAGTGGTCAGATTCACTTCTTCTGGACCAGTGATACCAACGACCTGTCGTGTTTATTACATATGAACGCTCTTGTATCTATCTTAGCACTATCCTGTAAAACATTGTGATGCATGAGAACATAACAAAACTTTGTAACACGCTGTCTCATTCCATTAGTTGTAATGATAATGAAATGGTGGTAAAGCCTCTGAAGGAAAAGAGATCGTCTGTAAGGTGGAGGTATTTCCTCCGTCGAGTCGTTCCAGTTTAGCGACATCCCAGATTCGAGCGGGTGTCCCGCTTGTACTACTTCATCAAAGTATAAATTCTTTGCACATACACACAATGTTTTGTTCTAGTTAAAGTTCATGTTCATCTGCTAAGTATTCCGTCGACGAAGTAAAGAGCTTGTGTGTTCTAAGCAACAACTTAAAGTACACAAGTTTGAACGTTACACGTACTTGTTGCTGTAATTGTCTGCTAAGAACAAGTTCAACAATACTCTATAATTACCCACTTCAGTTGTGTGTAACGATGTTTTCTAACTACCTTCACCCAATTTAAGGACTTAATTTCTTCCGTAATTATTGTTTTTATGACTTTCAAGGATGCTTCGTTGGTCTTGTTGCATAAGTTTGGGTTTATGTGTATAGATGATCTTAAGGTTTCATATTTGATTTCTAGTCAGCATTATTAAGAATTGCCGTTAAAAAGGCTCATTATGTGCCCAGACAGTAACAGATTTGCATACCATTGCGTAGGATTTGAGAACAGAGTTGGCGAAATGTGGGTGTAATAAACACCCCTGCGGCTATTTACCCAGGCCAAGCCTACCGGCCTGATAAATGCTACGTCCGTTTACGTATACGCTAAATGCTATGCTGATAAGTCTACGTACATGTATGTATGATTGCTAGCATTTTGATTTGACTGTGAACTCATTGCTATTAAATGTTGTTAATGTTAAAATTGAAAAAAAAAAATTGATCTTATATTTGCAGTCCGATTAAAGTTTAGGCGTCTTTATTTCCCTTTCTTAAGACACGCAGTAGATTAGCCATTTCCTTGCTTATTTTAAGAGGGTTGAACTAATAAACTTATAATCTATTACAGCTTTAAATATAATTTTTCTTAGACACTAAAGACGAAGGACACACGTTTTTAGTTTTATAACCTTATAGTTGCTAGCTAGTTATGGATTATAATACCATAAAAAATAATGATCCGAATGGCTCTCCTTTGAGCATATAAAGGGTTAAAAGGGTTTTAACTAGAGCTCTAACAGAATGACTGCATTTGATTGGTTTATCGACCTTCCGTAAAGCGACTAATACTGATACTAAAAGTACTGTATTGCCGAGCCCTTATACCATTGCATTTAGTTTAGTTTATTTTCGCAAAATTATTACTACATAATATATAGTTGTTATGTAGGTCTCAAATAGACTTGTTTATTTTATGTAAACCGTAACTACAACGAAATAACTTTTATAAATATAAAACTACGAACTCCAGTTACCAAGCTATAATTAACCAAACCTAAAGCTGTCCATTTGAAACTTGAATCGGTAGTTGGGAGCGTTTAAAACGTACTCGGCGAGAGTTTCCGACATCAAATAAAAATATGTAATAAACCCTTTTTATTTCACCGTAAATGAGTTCCGGAGCTCGACCGCTCGCTGACGGGGGATTAAGAGTGCGCTACTAACTATTCTCGAAGGGTACTCGAAGATAGATTTATTATAGGTGAGTTAGGAGCCATATTAATGACTGACTAAACCTCTCAATTAATGGATTGGGAAGCTAATCTTGTCTCTTTTAAAACTTTTAAACTTTCGGGTTGCGTGATTCATATTTATTACTTGTCGGGTATTAACGCGATCATGCATAATGTTTACCTTTTAATGCTTGACGTTTTGACCAGGTTACAGTGGTCACAAGTAGTCAGATTGGAACATACTCTTGTTTGTTTTGTTGTGCTAAGGATTTTAAAATAAGTTTATTATACTTCTAACAATTAAATAAACGGTGAATTAATGAGTTCTATAACATGTTCAACAGAAGGTGTTTCACTAAAAATAACGATTGTACTATATATATAAAATAATTTCCAATCTCTAATTTATGACGTCTTCGGAACATTAAATTCACTTTAAAAAGAAGTAAATATAATAAGCTCTTTAGTCACTAAGCTTGCATTTGAATATCCTAGTAGACTGAAGCAAAGCCCGTTTTACTTTTAGAGAAAATCTAAGCTTAGCTTAAAAAGAAGCACAGTTTATAAACGGAGCTACGTTTTCTTTTTTTTGTTTATGACTTTGACAACTAGTAGAGGTCCATAAAAACTGCAACGTTGCTTGATGGGCGGAATCTTTTTGCTTCCGTCGTAAAGGTGATTTAGCAGAGAAATTAATAAGAAACCGCCTTTGAGATTGATTAGAATTGAAAATTACTTGTTCTTGTTATTATACAAACTTTTTGTGGTGAACTGTAATGTATAGGTGAACACAATTATTGCGTACGAGAAGATTTGATATTGATCGCTGTAAAACATTTAATTATTCGATGATTATAGTTCTTAGTTCGAAATTTACAAACTGTTCATTGGTTCGCTTGATAACCAACAATCTAAGGTCATTTGTGTTGTTAAGATGACGAGAATATAGGTTAATTAATCTGTAATTCATAAATAAATAACGTTTAGGTGCCAGATACAATTTTGGATTGCCATTTTCATGACAACAAGACACTCTTAGATGATAATAATAATAATAATATTCTACTACATACACACAATACCATCTAGGCCAAACTAAGCAGAGCTTGTACTATGGATACTAGACAATGGATAAACATACATATATACTTTTTTTTTGTAAATACATACATATTATACATAGAAACACCCAGTCCAAGACAAACAGCCATGTTCATGCACACAAAATATGTTTGACTTGTGCGGGAATCGAACCCGCGACCTCAGGCGTGGCAATCGGTTACACTTACCACTACGCCATCGCCATACAAAGGCATATCTTTCTTACCTAAAAGTGAAGGCTGAAGGTATAACTCTCGAATTTCGCTTGCAATGTCTTAGGTTTCATTTTGCAGATCGAGCCATTGAACAAATTTACAGGCTCAATTCTGCTACAAAAATTCTAGATTAACCAAAAACATTTATGACCCAGGAATCAACCCTAGAAGTCCACGATCGCACACATAAACGCTTTTGCCACGGTACCAACGAGTGTAATAAATACTTTTTACAAAGTATAACGTTTTACTGCAAGATAGTCGCAGCTAAAACAAAAATGTGTGCACATCGTTGATGAAATGTGTGAAACATACTTCTTTGCCATGTGATACGCTGCGCTATGCGGAAGCCTGTTCCCAGAGACGCATTTTATTGACGTCAACGGATTCAACGCGTTCGATTTTATGCGAATACCGTAGATAATCGCACTTATTTTCATTTTGCCTTTTTCTTACCGATATTTCTCTCAAACAGCGACAGCTTAGTGGGGGATGGTGGGACTGCCACACAGAGGTTTCGAGTTTGATCCAAGGCTGAAATTTCTGACATTTCGAAGTTATGTGCGTAGGTAATTACCGCTCGTTTTAACGGTAAAGGAAAACATCGTAAGAAATCAGCTTATCTAAGAATTGTCTATAATGTTCTCACAGATAAGTGAAGTCTGCGAACCCGCATTGGGCCAGTGTAGTGGACTGTGACCTTACCCTTCACACCCCTACCCCTTACACTGAGAAGTTCCTTGCCCAGCCGTGGGACAGTTTCTTACATGGTTGATATTATTATTGAAATTAAACTACTATATATGGATTTTATCGCGTTGTTTATTTAACACTCTATTACATAATTTTGAAAACTGTTACACTACTATACTACTATTAAACTTTATTAATTTCAAGCTAATTAAGTTATTAAAACTATTAAAACTATTTGTATTTAAGTTTACACTTTCCCCGACGTTTTGGTTGCTTTTCAGCAGCCATGGTCACGGGAAGACTCGGTCGTCTCTCGGGTACTTTGAAATAACTACACTGGAACATTGAGACAACTACCATCTTAGTCTGTATATAGTACGCGATAAAATCCGTATATAGTAGTTTAATTTCAATGAATAATATTCGCGTAAACAGAAGACAATATATTGATATTATTATTTCTCTCATGCGTATTATTATAGTAAAGCTAGATGTTTGTTATTCAAGTTGCGGTAGCCCAATAGAGAAAAGAAAGAAAGAAAGAATGAAAACATTCTTTATTGCCACAAAGACTTAATAATAACTACATAGTGTTTTTTTATAAAATATTACAATATAATTAAAAATAAATTTAAATAAGAAATTTGCAATAATAAATACATATATTATACTCTTTATTCAGATGTTGCGATAATGCTGACGTGATATCGCAAAGCTGATTTTTAATGGAGACGTACGGCCGTCAAGCCAGCTACATACAACAATTACATAAATAAAAGCGAAAATATAAAAAAATACGCAAAACAAAGAAATCCTAATCTACTAGTTAATATGCAATAGGCATTTATTGTCTTATGCGGAGATCAAACCCAACACTCCGCACCGGCAGAGGACACATCGGAATTGCAACCGCGAACCCAAATTGTTCGTAATCTATACAAAAAAATACGCATACAACGTTGAAGGATTAATCATGGCACACCGATATGGTTTATCGGTCCTGAATTGATATACATAGGATACTTTTTAATCCGGTGGTATGCGTTCCTGCAGAATAAACGCCAAAAACGCGCTGCGACTAGGACCGAGTCTGTCATAAATGTTAATTTTATTGATGCTGCAGTCATAGTATATAAGTAAACGTGTACAACGATACTAAGTCTCTGAGTAGCACAAAGAAAAATTCAGCTACCTTAGAAGAGCGTAAGTAAGTCTCTCGGCTGTCATAAGAAATCTACGAAGAGCGTAAGTAAGTCTCTCGGCTGTCATCAGAAATCCATGTAATCCTAACCAATATTATAAATACCAAAGTGAATTTATTTGTTACGCTTTGACGCCTTAACTACTCGAGGGATCATTATGAAATTTCGCATACGCGTTGTCAGGGATACAGAATAGAACATAGATAGACCTTTTATCCAGAAAAAAAGTAGTTTCCGAAAGATGGAATTATATTGACAAATCCTGGATAAACGCGAGCAAAGCCGCGGGCAATACCTAGTTCGTCAATAATCACATCATAATAGTCTCTGACTGTTATAATGGCGCAGCAGTAGGAAATGCGACTACCATGCATGAGGTTTTGAGTTCCAAGTACCGCGTCGTTTTTCTGTTTTAAATTCTTAATAGCAGCATGTGGTCTGGTACTGTGCTCAATAGACAACCGGAGGCCCAATCACCCTCTTGCTCCCTACCCGCTCCTTCCCACTTCCTTTTTCTCTTCTTCCATTCCTAAAGGGTCAGCAACGCGCAAGTAATGCCTATGATGTTGCAGGCGTCCATAGGCTACGGTGACCACTTACCATCAGGTGAACCGTATGCTTGCCACCACATAACTAATTGTATAAAAAAGGCAGCAATAGCTGGTTCTAGATCCCACGTAATATCGTGGTCTTTTAAAATATGAATGGTTGATGTGGTTGTAGGATCTCTGCTTACCCATTAGGCGTAATCACTACGTATGTATGTAATACTTCCAATCAGCTAAAGCGATTCCATATACTCAACGGGTATCTTAAAACTATTAGGTGAACTCCTAACCGCGGGAATCATATAATAATATAATACCAGCCCTGTATTAAACTGTCCCACTGCTGGTCATGGGCCTATGTTCAGTGTGAGAAGGGTAAGGCCATAGTCCACCACGCTGGCCCGATGCGGGTTGGCAGACTTCACATATCTTCGAGAACATTATGGAGAAATCTTAGACATGCAGGTTTCCTCACGATGTTTTCCTTCACCGTTAAAGCGTGCGATAATTAACTATTTAATACGCACATAACTGTGAATGTCAGAGATGCGTGCCTTGGGATCGAAATTGAGACTCTATGTGGCAGTCCAACGGTTTCCCAATAGACTGCCGCTGCTTACTTGCTACTTACTATGTTTGTAATATTTCCAAATAGCTAAAGCGATTCCATATACACAACGGGTAACTTTAAAACTATTAGGTTAACTACTAACCAGGAGAATTAAATCGGTTAAAAACAAAGAAGAACATGCCTTATATAGCGAGTTTATAACTGTAATTAAACATTAGTAGTCCAACCGCGCACAGTTACCGACAATCAAACCGAGAGCACAGATTACATTTTATAAGAAACAAAAGCATTTACCGAAGCACCGATACAGGAAACCCGAAGCAATAAATTGTGTATAATTCAGAGTTTTATTGTAGAACACCGCCTTTGATACGGTTACCCAACTATTTATTATATTCCTTTTCTGTTATTGCGCTCATTTCGATTCACGCCTGCTTTTATTGAACATACGTATATAACCAGATTTTGAGTGGATTTTTAATCGCTTTAGTTATTTTAAGGTTCCGTACCTCAAAAGAAGAATTAATGAACTTTTATAGGATCATTTCATTATCTGTTCGTCTCTCTGCCTCCTTGTCTCTGTGTCTGTATGTCCGCCTGTCTGTCTATCTATCTGTCTGTCTGTTTACCCAGATATTTTCCCAGGAACGCATGGCAGTATCAAGTTGAAATTAGTATACAAGTCAGCCATCCGTCGGAGCTGTTAAAAATATTTTTTTTACGTCAATGTAATGAAAAGATATGGCCGTGTTGTTTAATTATTTTCTCCATCATGCGTAAACTGTTGAACGAATTTAGATGAAACTTCGCACATTGATACATCATAGCCTGGATTAACGCATAGGATGCCATAAGGGACCTCTGGCTCCCTTAAGAGTTATGTTTTTGTACCATTATAGTATGCTATAATAGTACAAAAACGTAACTCTTATGGTACGACTATTAGGTATTAAAAACAATCAAAAATCAAAAAACAATCAAAAAACTGCTCATGTTATGCAGATTTTAGTTCATGTGCCACAAAATACTATTATTTTTCTGCGCTAAACGATTTTTGCTGAAGTTTTATCCCAGTTGACGCTACATGAAGTATACATACAAAAGGCAAAGACGTAATAAAATATGAAAACACACGGTCTTACCTTCGTATCTTTCAATTACATATAAGGTTAAGTTGACGTCGGCAAAAGAAGGCTCATGAATGTCTTACAATATGAAGAAGCTAATGTGTACACCAAGATTTAAATTCCAATCATCATTATTTAAAAGCTATTATTTTTCCATATTGGCTCTTTATCCAATATGATGCGTCAGTACTCTTTCAGCATTTCCACAAATTCTTACTGTCCTAGACATCATCTTTTGCGTTAAATATTGCATGGTGTTTGGTTGATAAATGACGCAGTTAATATCAATATATCGAGTGTCATGAAATAAAACGATTGCATGAAAAGTGGTGAGTTCTAAGATCTGGCCACGGCTAATATAATGATGGATATTGTTTACTTTTTTGGTTTCAACTGACGTTTTAAGCTGACTCGTTCGGTGAATCACCGTTTCCTCTGTGAGGCTAAAGAGTATTCAGAAACAGAGCTGGGACATAGAAAGATTAGTAATTTTAGATTCATATCTCAATTATTACAAAATATGTATCTAGATACACATATCTACATATCATAATCCTAACATATTATAAAGGCGCATGTGAGTTTGGTTTTTTTCACTTTTAAGCTTTAACTACTTGACCGATCATCATAAAATTTCGCATACACGTAGTCAAGGTAACAGAAAAGGACATAGGGTACGTTATACCCAGAAAAAACTACTATTACTAACCTAACCTACATTTACGCGAGCCAAGCCGTGGACAGATATTTTTATAAATATTTATACATCATGGCGACTCGCATACTCACAGTTTAAGACGCATTTGCGTTTCCTCACACAATTTCTTTCCGTGCATTTCTCAACACAGTTGGCGCAAAACTTATTGGAGTGTTTTCCTTTAAATTTAGGGCACCGTACGTGACCTAAAGGGGACGGCCGTAGACGAAATACGAGCTAAGTTTACAGGGTTGAATGTAGTCGGCTTCGGGTCCCGACTAATGTGACGTATAGTACGAACGTTCAGAACTTGGGTTATGGCCGTATGTGATTTCGGAACGCAGATTTAAATGCGGTTTTGTGTGCATTTATTTCCATTAATATTTCTTTAGATTTGATATCTTTTAGTATTTATACAGTGTTTGAGGGTAATGAGCTTATTCTGTCTGTTGATAAAAATACCTAATTTTAATAACGAGGGCTACTAACAGAGCAATAGAGTTTAATTATTCATAGTCGTCCACATACTATGATCTAGAAATTATCATTAAATTATTTTAATGATTAAATCGTTTATACCTACTAAAAGTAGTATCAATAAAGTTGATCAAATGTTTAATATTTCTATCTTAAAGCTTTTTATAATTTAAAATCCTAACCAATATTATAAATGCGAATGTGAGTTTGTTTGTTAAACTTTTACAACTTAACTACTTGAGCAATCATCATGAAATTTCGCATACTCGTTGCCAGGTGTACAAAAAAGGACACAGGGTCCTTACATCCAGATATCCAGAATAAACGTTCTGTTTCCGAGAGATAGCTAATTTAAAATACATTTTAATCATTAACTAGCATGCGAGATGGACTAACCATCGTCCCCTTTACTATGAGCCTTGTATGATAGACTTACTCGTTACTTTCAGTGTTGTAACAAGTCAGTGTATAAGTGATGTCCAAGTTTTACAACGTCACTTAATAGAGTCTCAAAGTTTAGGGACTATGACGTATGTGAACAGTTCTAATGTTAGCAAACTTGTGTAGTACACTGGTTGTTTGTGATTTGTAGGGGCTGTGCTCAGAGGGTTTTGTGTTGCAAATTTAGTGTTTTCATGTTCAAAGTACGAGTAAGTTTTGTGTTCATCGGCTTAGAATGGGTGAATAAAGTTCAGAAAGTGATTCGTTGCTACTATTACTGGTTGGTATATTAAAGTATGTTAGAAATGTACTTTGAAAACGTGGAAAAGATAGACGTATTTTTGAAGATGTATTGCCACACTGAGAAGAGGCCCGTGCATAGCAGTAGGATTATTTAAAGCAGGGCTGATATTATTAGTTATGTTTATAGAGTAAAAAATAAAAACCTTTTTAAAATAAGATTGTCGCGCGGGTCCTACTTATATAAATGTGAAATCTTTTAGGATGTTTGTTTGTCGAATGGGTTTGAGTGAAACTTGGCACCATAGGTAAACCATCTATCTGTGCGCTAAGTTTCACTCAAACTTGCCTTGAACCTTGTCTTGAATTATCACGTAACATACTTTTATTCCTAACTATATTTAGCCTGCGGCTTCGCTAGCATTAATCTGGGTTATGTCAATAAATTTCTATCCCTCAGGAACCATGATGTTCAGCGAGTAGATGAGGCATGGAAGCGTAACAAACAAACAAACTCATATTCATTTTTATAATATTAGTTAGGATAGGATTAGGATTAGAATATAATGAAAATGTATGTAACATCTTTTAAACTTTCGCTTTGCATGGTATATGCATATGATATGTAACGGGAATTAACGCAATCATGCATAATGTTACCTTTTAATGCGTGATGTTTCGACCAGGTTACACTGGCCGTGGTCATAAGCTGACTGGTGCTGCGACGACCATGGCCAGTGTAACCTGGTCGAAACGTAAAGCATTAAAAGGTAATCATTATGCTTGACCGTGTTAATACCCCTTACGTATTATATATATAAAAATGTATGTGTTTAGCTTCATAAACAAGCTAAAACAAAATCGACCGCTATATATCATTTCAGTTTAAAACTATAGCTATCTGTTTCCCCCCAGTCTACAAGTTGGCAAGGAAATAGGCACATTAAGATAAACGTAGATGTTAATTTATTATTCACGAAACATTAAATACGTCACAAGTTGGTTGCACGGACGCCGTAACTCATATGAATGCATAGTAATGTCTGCGAAGGTTTCGGGATTGGTAATACATGGTGTTATGTATAATCCTCTAGTGAATTATTGAAGTATCCACAAAGCCTTTGCTACGCTTCTTATATGAAGGAATGCCGCTTTATGACTTTAGGTGCTTTTGCAAACTAGCAAAAGGATTACGTTCTTATTTATTATTTAAATACATACATACATACATAGATTCACGCCTGTTTCCCAGAGGGGTAGGCAGAGACTACGGATTTCCATTTGCTACGATCCTGACACACTTCTCTAGCTTCATTCACTTCACTTTCATAACATTCCTCATACACGCTCGCTGGTTTAAGGTGCTCTTTTATTATTTAAAATTATAATAATATTATCCTTGTATATAAACTCGGCCTTCTTATCAGTGTGAGAAGTGTAAATCTACCACGCTGGCCTAGTGCAGGTTCGCAGACATCATTTATCTACGAGAACATTACAGATTACTCTCAGATGTGCAGATTTTCTTACGATGTTTTCCTCCATATTTTAAACATGTTGTTTTGTTTTGATATTAAACAAACTCTATACGGATTTTGTTTATTTTTTATAAAACATTATTATCATGTAGTTTTGAAACTTTAAACTGCTATTGTTAAACACTTTTACTAATTACTGTTTACTTCAATTAAAGCTATTTAAATTATACATCTACTTAGATTTAATTTTACACTTTCCCCGACGTTTCGGTTGCTTTTCAGCAGCCATGCTCACGGGGAGTCCGTATAAAGTTTGTTTAATTGCAATGTATAACATTCGCATAAACATAAGTTATTTTGTATTTAATAACTGTAAAACAGGCATGACTACATATTTGTTTTGATAAAATAATCATGAATTGTTGCTAAATACCGATTTAAGGACTTGACTTGGAGGATTTGACAATATTCGAATCCATTATGAAAATTTATCAAAAAGCTTGATATAAAATATTATAAACATAAAGGCGTTAAATAAATTAAATGTTTTAATAAAAGATAGTAGAAAAAACAAATTCCAAGGTAGGCCGTTTGCCGAACGATAATATCTGTCCTTACGCGGCTTTTTCTGATGCCAGTGTAGTACAAGTAAACACTTCACATTTTTAAGAATTATGCCCATACGTAGTAAAGGTATATGAAAAAGAGAATACTAACTCTTTTATTTAATGTTTTTAAAATCTATTTGATATTTTTGGCAGAATACTGATACAACGTTTATCGACGTAATGACGGCTACTAATCACCTACTGCTTGATTGAATATCTTCCTTTGGAAGCCAAAATTCTTTCTTAACATTTATTATAAAGGAATTCCCAATAGAGGAAATTCTCAAACCCTTTAAATTTCCAAAGAAAACCTTTCAAAAAAGTAACTAATTACTCCAATACGTTTAACAGACCCGAAACTTTGAAGTCTTCAATTATCGCGTTAAGGAATTCGGCGGAACATAAACGGGGATCCGTTCAAAGTTACAATTTGGTACCCATCGATACTTGTTACTTGGACCCACAAGTTTTCGCCTCTCAATCTAACATGATTGATAGTCGCGTTCGCTTTCACTGAATTTTCTTATTGTAACTCTGCGGGTGAATTATGAAGTTGTAATTAACAAAGGAAAAGAGGTTTCCAATGATAATTATAAAATTATACACCTGGTCTTTGTATATTCTAAGAGTACGTTTACTATTAACTGGTTTTATGCAATATTATATTAGAGAATCATACTTTGTATATATATACAATTGAATAATATTATATCAACTATAGTTTGGGGTGTAGAAAGAATGTGAACGGCACAGGCAAAAGGGGAAGACCTTGACTCATCTTATCGAAGACTTTCTGGAGAAAGACTAGGTCAAGGGGACTCTAAGCCCATACGCTTGCATAAAGAATACGAGGGAATGAAGCAAGAGTGATAAGCTAAGTAGCCTGTTAAGTCTTAGTTCTTAATACCCGCCAAAATTAAATATACATTATGTCTAGCCACCAGTGTGTCGCTGCGACTCAATAAGATTAATAACAAGTGAAAACGGTAATATTTGGCTACTGCCTAAAACATGCGTGAGTCTATGAATAAATGGTTTGCTATGATACAGGTATGTGTCACCAGGTTAGATACGAACGGTGTACGCGGAGGTGTAAACACCTCAGTAAAACACAGGGTTTCGATGTCCGATTTAGTCAACCGATGTGAATTATTGTAAAGCAGTCCATTTAGTGGTATATAAGCTTATATCTTATCTAATAGTTAACCGTTAACGTAGGTCAAGGACGACTGTAGTACCTGAAGGCAAAGAAAGAAGAAAACATAGAGTTTTGGTCCCCTGCTGGTAGCTCAAAGCCTACACCTATAGAAAACTCTGGAATCCCCATATAATATCAAATGAAGCATTATTCGTTATTGGGCAATTAGCAGATTCTTAGTTAGAACCTGCTAATTATATACAATATCGATATTATATATAAATAAAAATATACAGTAACACACACACAGACACACACACACACACAAACACACACGCACTCACAAACACATTACACACACACTAACACATAACAAACACAAAACATAATCACAACCAACACGTAATAATGCTTAGAGCTGTCAAACTAATTTAATTATTATATTCCTTTTTGTTTTTATATTTTCACTAATTCGTTTTATGTTCTATTTCTCTCAAAATGTTGAACCTGGGAAGAAGCGAGGTAGTCCCAACACAAGTATTTTTATCACTTACTGGGGCAGCCTCATTATATTGTAACCAAAACTATAAGATCCAATAAAAACATTATTTTTATTTTTTTTATTCGGCTGTTTTCTGCAGTGGGGTTGCTTTAGATATCAGCGTAGATGCTTAGAACAAAATGCTTAGAATCTATATCTAAATATCAAGGAAGAAAATAGCTAACTCTCTAGGTCTTAAATTGCCAACAATATATAGGTATTACATATCTTCACTGATACCATTGCCAACCGACTAGCGGTTTAAGCAGTTTACAGGAAAGTTTTAGCACATTCTAGAACAAACCCACATAATCAGTGGTGGCATTGTAACATACGTAGGCAAACAAAGCAGTCGTTACCTAAAACACTAGAACAAAACAAAAACGAACTCCTAAACATAGCCTGCTTAAACCCAACACAATGTTCGTTTAAGTCTTGTGTTTCCAACATTGCCACAGTGTTCACATAATCCTGTTATTATTCCATGCGAACTATGCTGTATTCACCAAAGTCACCCTTACATTCTTACCGAACTGCCGGAATGCTAACAAGCGCGAAACATCGCGTCTGAAGGTGCACTCTCACTTGGCTGATGGTTTGTTGTTGAATATTTGCCATTGATTGAATTAAAATATTATTAATTTCGCACCGTGCTTTTGAAGCTGTGACTTTGGAAGCGTGAACGCATTACCGTAATAAAATAGTATCCTTCGTAATCTTGAAAATTAAATCCTTTGGTATCCTTTGGAACTTGGCATATAGTTAGACCATGTCCTTATTAGAAGGAATAATGCAATTCTACCAGCGAACTTAATGTCAACACTTTATTCTAAGATCTTAGCGTAAGATTTGACACAAACTGTTTGCCAAATATATATATATGGTAAGATGATTAACTAAAAGCAGAACAGTGTTGCACCGCGGGTGCGTCGTGCATAGTGTTAAGAAATTTTACTCAATCGATGCAAGTTTCTGTTGATATTGTGTCATACCTTCAGTTTTAAGATGGAATTTAAAGCTTTCTACGTGATAACAGTTTATGATACTATATAGACTACTATATAGACATATTAAAAATGGGGAACAGCGCCTATACTTTCTATTATCAGCGGATGATCGTTAGTGCTATCAAGTCAACGTCAAAAAAGTTTTATACCTAAACCTTTTGCTGTTAGCAAGTACTGCTCAGCCGTTATATAATTAAAAAATATAACTTGGTCAGCGGCTAAAGTAGCTCATGATCCTTTGTCTTTTGTGATACTTACGTGTTGCCAACCTCTGCAAAGGTATTAAGCATGGGTTAAAAAGAAAGGCAAACCATAAGATCTATTACACAACGGTTGAAACCAGATAAAAGTACTAATATTGATACATCTATAAGACGGTTGTACTTCTCCGAGCAAGCTGCTGCATACACATGGCGGATTTTTCTACTATTAGCAAAAGCAGGAACATTTATTCCAGGTCCTAAGTTACAAGCCTGAAGAATGTTACGAATGTGAATAAAGCTTAAATATATGCCAGAATCATTGCTATAAAATTCGTTAACGCTACTTACTTTTCCAAGCAACAATCCATTATATACATAAACATGTAAAAGTACTTAAATTTCAACTAACAACAGCCATTTTTTGAGGTAATTTTATATACATTTTTCCACGAAATCTGTGCTCGTACCGAACCTACTATACCGTAGATATATCATCCGAATGGCGTTTCCGTACACTTGGGGACAACAAACTGCTATACATGCACGTAATGGCACCACTAGTCGGTATAATGGCACCCAAGTGTACCACTGCTTAGATTTTCTACACATAGTTTTATTGGCCTTTATGAAAGGAAGGCGAGTAATGTCGTGTTACGCGGGTTTTAGTGTTTGCCGACTTTTGTTTTGACTGCCGTGATTTTTAACGGACTTTAAATAAAGAAGGACGTTTTCAATTCGATTGTACGTTTTTTTTTTGTATGTGTGTTATGCAAATTCACCGCTAGTCATAAATTGATGTTAATGATTATTTTTTTGTTTGGTAGTTTTTTATCGAAATAGATACAGCGCTTTTTAAAAATCATCATTTTATATAGATTTTCCCTTTCCTTTTTCCCTTCAGCAAATATTTAGTACTATATTTTTTTTTTGTTTAAGTTTGTATATATTGGGAAATGTTTACTTAATAATTATAGGATTTCAAAACATATCAGGTGATTATATATAGCTTACATATTGCTAATGGCTACTTAAGCTATTTGGATAATTATTATTTCCAGCTATCGTGCAGACGTCGAAATTCGATTGTTTATTAGAAAGGTATTTTTTATGTCTTTTCCTTCCTTTCCCCATACCTATAAACTTTAACTATACCAAAATTTCATAATAGACCTTGCACGCAGTTTTCTTAAATAAAATACAGTTATTTCTTCTTGTACCTATTTAATTAATTCGACCATAATTAATAAAAGCGGAGAAAAACAAACTGTTTTCAAATTTTATATTGTTATTAGCACCTTAACTCGTAAATAGCTACTAAACATAAAAGAGAATAAAATCGTTTGTCAAACAAACGAGAAAATTGTACTGAATTATCTTTGCCTATTAATATTAATATATGTATAATATATATAATCAATCTTTTGACTCACACACAAATATTATTGCCTGTTTATTTCACAGGTGAACTGAAATACGTTTTACCGTGGGAGAGGCTTATATCCATCGGCATACTGCGATACAGTGATTAGTCTGACCTGCATCGTTTTCTGATGATATGTTTGCACCAAAGCCGATCACGAGATCATAGACCGTAGCTCGTATTAACGTTGAATTGATAGGTGTCCAATATTCATATGAAGTACTAAAATTTACACAGAATTTTGTTTGTATGAACTTTGTTTTACCAGTGATTTTATTTTCGTAGTCTTCGCTGTGTTTATATTATCATTATGATGCTTACATTATATTGATGTGTTTTCACTGAACCGATTCGTATGAAATGGTGTTATGATGTAAACGCCAAGTAAATATACGGTAAAAACTGAATCAAAATTGTTCAGTGATTTGTGTCGCCTGCACAAACAGATAGACAGACAGGCAAATTATATAAGTCATTGTATTCAGATCACAGGACATAGAAAAACGCACAGAGAGTTAGTTCCATGCTATATAATCATAATCATCATTAATTTAGTATAACATGTACCTACATAGCAAGATGGATATTATACATAGTGGGTATTTCTTAGTATAGTGAAAACCTCTCAGGGGGTGATTACACTTATTATTATGAACAACTATTGTTCTAGGAATTTGGCGAAATCGCGAAAAAAAAATTCAGCTGTTCCATACATTTTGTCGAGGTCAAAGTCCAATTTTGTATGGAACAGCTGTTTTTTTTTCGGGATACTAGCGATCGGCTTTGCACAGGTACTATAAAAGCTTAACAAATTATACACCTAAACCTTCCTCGTGAATAATTCTGTCTGGTGAAAACCACACGAAAATCTGTTCAATAGTTTATCGCGAACAGACAGATAGACGCGGCGTGGGACTTTATTTTATAATATGAGGTATTATAATATGAGGTAAAAACAGTAGCTTTCCTGAATTAAAGGTACGTACCCTTTTCTGTACCTCTGACAACGCATATGCAAAATTTAATGATGATCAGTCGATTAGTTAGGGCGTAAAAGAGTAACAAACAAACTCATATTTACATGTATAATATTATAGTTAGGATAATTATGTGCAACAGTCAGACAGGCTGCTCACCTTTATGTTCGATGAACTTGACTCCTCGTTTCTTCGTAACAGTATTGAGCTCACTTACTTTTAGTAGAGGATCCTGAACCCAAAACGAAGCAATTTGTTTGAAGAATTTTTGTTTTATCTGTCCTCTTTTTTTAGGTTATCGTAATTTGATCATTTGGCGTCAAACTTATAATCGACTATCCTAAACGTAGCTTTAGTAACTTAGTAAGCTTAGTAAGTAAAGTGTTACTTTATAAATTAATAAATAAATGTATCAGACATTTTTTAATTTTTACGCCATCTCTAGGAATAATTTCTGTATTGCGGGAGACTTTACAAATATTTAAACAACTGATACAAAGAACACCCAGACTCAGTACAACTATTTGTGCAACACACAATTTTTTGTCCCGTACGGGATTTGAACCCACAACACTCGGTGGTAGTACGAGGTGACCAGATAAACCACACGCCTATCGCGCAATTTTTGACCTTGATTTTCACTTAGAATGATTCTTATAATAATGTCGTCGAGAGCGGAATTTATTTCTCACGAACGAAGTCGCAGGTAAATGCTAGTCATATATAAAACAACAGGCAGGCTCAAGGTACCGTCAGGTGGTGTGCCATGAATACGCGATGAACGCCAAAACTGCGCCAACTAGGACGCTAACAAGGGCATTTAATTAATTTTTAATTGATTTGGAAAGTTCGTGTCGAAGCGTAATGCGCATGGCGGGTATTCTGAGGTATGGTTGTAAATCCTAACTATAAAAATAATACAGAAATGGACGAGGATAAACAAAAAAAATATAAATAATCATAATAATATATTTCTTAATTTACAAGACACAAGACATTACATGGTGAACAATAGTGATAGTAGGTACCCGAACTAGACAGAACCTGTATCTCAGGCACCAGACATCTAAAAGATTCGATCTAGCTATGTGCGGTAGTTGAGAAATGTCAATAGGTAACATTATTTAATATGTATTAAGCGTGTGTGTTTGTGTGTGTGCGTGCGTGCGTGCGTGCGTGCGTGCGTGCGTGCGTGCGTGCGTGCGTGCGTGTGTGCGTGCGTGCGTGTGTACGTGCGGGCGTGTGTATGTAACTAGCTTACCGTTTTCACTCCTTGACTACCGCCCATGAAATTTCGTAGATACGTTGCCAAGGGAAATGGACATAAAGTACTTTTAATCCAAAAACAAATAATATTTCCGACGAATAGCTAGTAATATTATAAACGCAAATGTGAGATTGTTTGTTTGTTTATTTGTTACGCTTTCACGCCCTAACTATTCGACCGATCATTATGAAATTTCGCATACGCATCGTCAGGGGTACAAAAATTGACATAGAGTAACCTTCTTCAGTAAAATGTACTGTTCCCGAGGGAGCGAAGCCGCAGACAAAAGTTAGTAAATCTATCACTACTTTTAGTTTGAGAAATTATATGAATACACTGTACTTTATTGATGTTTACTATATATACAGTAGGCCGGTAGGCATTACGATATTGTCTTCTGTTTACGCGAATTATATTCATTGAAATTAAACTCATCAATGTCGTGGAAAGTGTAAACCTAAATATAAATAGATTTAATAGTTTTAATAATTTTATTAGCTTAAAAGTTAGTAAAGTTCAATAGTAGTAGTAGTGTAACAGTTTCTAAATTATGTCATACAGTATTAAATAAACAACGCGATAAAATCCGTATAAATGAGTTTAATTTCAAAGGCATTACGATGTTATAGTGTAAGATGTGATATACCTGTTTTCCGTTGTGTTGTTTGTTAAGTTACTGCGTCGAAGGAATTATAACCAGCGGGAGTAATTTAATAAAAGAAGTCATTTAATTATTAAGTAGGTATTACGTACTAGAGCCGACATCTCAAGTAAATTTATTGTAACATAAGTTAGAGTGCTCTCTTTAACTTACTCAGTCTGAATCAGGCGATTATCACACGATTGAGTGCAATATTAATTTAGCAGTAGCGTAATACATGAGTGCTTGTTGTAAATATTTAAATCATGCACTCAAACGTGTCGTTTCAATAATGGGATAAAACCCCGTTCCTAATATATATTTATACTTCATTTAAGAAACAACTTGTTATACCAACGGACAGTTAATTTTTGACACATGAAAAAATATCTCAACACTTATTGGTAGCTATAGTGACTTGTTTCTTGAGTATAGGAACCAGGTCTAAGTGACTTAATGAGCATGCGCTTTAGCTTGTGTTACATAAAATACTTGAAACGTCACTTTTAGTATGAAGTACCTACATATTACCGCAAAACAAAATGTCAAAAAATAAAATCGAATAGTTAATCATAATAACCAATGGAGGCTTTTAATATATACAAAAAAGAGTGATTTATTTTAAAGATATTATTACAACATTTTCTAAAAGTGATAAAATCTCACCTAGCGATAATAATAATGTTTTATTTTTTCTGTATAGCTATTTATTTAAATACATAACTAGCTTAATCAATGATTAATTCATAAGATGTTAATCGTATGTCGACATATTCATTGATTTTCATTAAACTTCTATAAGGTTCAAATATCAAAATAATAAATTAACTCGTGATTTCATCGCTATATAAATAAAGTTAATATTAGTATGTGTGTATAAATTTTATGATTCAAGCATATTTTAAAATAATATTATTAACGAGTATTTATGACTCATATATTTTTCACATTATCTCTGGATTACCGAATTGTAATATTAAGCTTAAAGAATGTTCTAATAATAAAAACTCTTTAAATTAGAGTTCCAATCTAATCTCAGTGTCAAAAATATCACAAAATGTATACTCATAATTAAAAAAAACTTGGAACATGAACAAAAATTGGTTTGCAGTTCACATTAGATGTTTATAGAGACTAAATCGGAACTCTATTCTAAGCATATATTGCTCCAGGAATTGACATTTTGTTTAAAAGCTGTTTACATTAAATATAATCAAAAATAAACAGAAAATTGTAGTTAAATTAAATGAGACCCGGATATGTTGATGTCTCTGTAAGAATGTGTAGATTTTTACTAATGTGTTAATTCGTTTATTATTTCGATGTATTTCATTAAGACCGATACAAGATAACGAAGTTATTCGTGTAATGAGCTAAAAAAATAACAGCTGATTATAACATCCGGATTTTCATCTCGAGAATTTAAATTTTATGTATCCACGTTATTTTATAAGCAGCAACAAGTTACATTTAAAACGAAACTATTAGTAAAATAGCATCTAATTTGTTTGCAAAATGAAGGAATAATAACTATTTTGTATTTCGGTATGAGAAAAATAATATATAATATTTTTCGCTTCCGCGCTTACGGTTTCGTCACAGAATAGCATCCGCACATCCTTGTTTTAATTTTCGCTGTGATTTGACAATTACCTTATTAACTAAACTTAAAGTCAAAAATTCACTAACATTAGCCACGTTAGTGAATTTTTAAAGATTTTTTATTTAAAAGTTCAAATAACGTATCTTTGTGGTTAAAATTAATAGTATAAATGGTAATCATATACAATACATAATTAATAAGTACGCTTATTAATAAACACAGCTTGATGGCGCTGCATATATTCTCAAACTAATATTGAACATAGCATTTAAATATAATGTTCGATATTAGAAACCGAGGGAGGAAGTAAAATATAAATAAACGTACGAATAAAAACGATATGGAAATTTAATATACTCTATCGGGATCGGCAAACAGAACCACTTACGTTATTAAATCACATCAAGTTATGCCATCCGGGAAACGTATAATACTTATATTCCAAACCGGACGATATCGTTTTGATATCGTTCTCACGATAACCGTTCCACAGAGCGTCTTTGGCAGTTTTCCAACTAGGAGACTGTGCACTATTGTAACGGCCTTTCTAAGTGAAATATCGACACGGTGCGCCACCATAACGTAAATGTGATATAAGATATTTAGCGTATTTTAATTTCCTTCACTATTTAAGAGGAAGGAAATGTAGTTCGTTTCTCACTAGTAAGTGCTCTTTTTTATAATTCGAAGTGGCGTAATATTATTTTAAAAGCCGTTTATTTGATGGTTGTAAGTAAATAAATTAAAATCATTAAGGTTAACCTATGCCACTGGAATAAAATGAAAAGTAGTATTCATCCTTACTAATCTTTATCCTGCCTCAGTGGCGCGGCGGTATTGAATGTAGCTCTTACGCATTAAGTCTCGGGTTCGATTCCCGGGTAGGTGACAACGGGCTCGCCCTTACGTGGGGCCTAAAACCGTAGTCAAAATGTGAGCGTAATTAACCTGCCTACCTCTTGAAGGATAAAGGTATGAAGCCTCATACCTATATCCCTACATATGTACTTACATAGCCATGTATTTAGTCCTTATATTTACTAATATTATATTGTTAATATATTTATGAAAATGATGTTGACTAAATCACGTGCAAACGAGAAAAACCGGACAAGAGCGAGTCGGACTCGCCCACCGAGGGTTCCGTACTTTGTAGGTACATATTATTAAAAAAATTGTATTTGCATAAAGACCCTGTTTTTTATGATTTAATAACAAATGTATAGTTTTCAGACTTTTCCTATACTTGTAGTATAAGATGGTATTAATTGCCAAATTTCATAGTTCTAGGTCAACGGAAAATACCCTATAAATTTTGATTCCCTTGAGAGTGTTAAAATACACGTTTACAGCCGTATCTTTTTTTTAAGTTAACTTAGAAGTTTGATTTTTTCACAGCTTCTCTTTACTTCTTTTTTACTTAGGTCTACAGTCTCTAACTGTAGACTTGAGTATATCGTTTTAATTTCAGCTCGATGCCTCCACGCGTTCCCTAGATAAAGGGTCTTGACAGACAGACGGACGAACGGACAACAAAGTGATCCTATAAGGGTTCCGTTTCTTCCTTTTGAGGTACGCAACCATAAAAAGCTTAATTTTAAAGAAAAGTGCCGGATTAGAAATACTTTTTGGGAAAATTTACAAATATTTAAACAATAGGAAGAAAGAAAACCCAGTCTCGAAACAACTCTTTGTGGATCAAACAAATGTTTGATTCGGGCTTCGAAGCGATCACTTAAAAATTTAGCACACCGATAGATCATATCTTGTGTTACCACATAAGATACTTTTTATTTCGGTATTATTTCCGTTGAATCAACACTAGAGAAGCCGCAGGCAGAAAATAAAATTGATAATAAACTAGATAAAAATCTGAACAGCCGATAAGAAGCGTGTATCATCGCGCTAAGATGTATAATTTCTTATTTAAACATGCAGTTCGTTTAAACATCGATTAATGCATGAGATGTGAATTCTGTGTCCATATATTCATTGAATGTATTAAACTTTTACTTTACTTAAGTTTAATGAGGTCCTTAACCTGTTAATTATTGCATTGATAGACAAAATTGAAAACCTAGGGCGTCTGGCCGCCAGTGTGCCGCTGCGACTGCGAACTATTATAACTAGTCTCTAGTAAAAATGGCTGCTGATAAGCAACTGAAACGTCGAGGAAAGAGTAAACTTAAATATAATTAGTTTAAATAATTTAATTAGCTTAAAAAGTATTAAATTTTAATAGTAGTAGTGTAACAGTTGTTTATGTAATAAAGAGTTAAATAGACAACGCAATAAAATACGTATAAAGTAGTTTAATTTTAATGAATAACATTCGCGTAATCGTAAGACGAAATCACATTTTAGCAAATAAACGATTTGATTTGATTTGATTCGAGAACTCTCAGACATGCAGATTTCCTCACAATGTGTTCGTTCACTGTTTAAGCAAGCGGTAATAAAGTTACATATAAATACTTATATACTTACTTACATATTTATTATGTTCATGTTCTTTCACTATGTTAATGCTAGGTCGGCAATTTTAGATGCGTAATCTGCATAGTAGAAATAGATGATAGATGTTCCCGCGGTTTCACCCACGTTTATCGTTACTGCGCTGCTCCTGTGGGTCGTAGTGTGATGTTATATAGCCTATAACCTACCTCGATAAATAGGCTATCCAACACTAAAAGAATTTTTCAATTTGGACCAGTAGTTCCTGAGATTAGCGCGTTCAAGCAAACAAACAAACAAACTCTTCAGCTTTATAATATTACTAAAGATTTATGACACATTTTGTACCATAGACATTACAGTGAGCTAAAAATACTTTGGAATTTAAACACAAATAAATTACCTTTAGCCTTTAGCCACTTTGTCAAGCAGACTACGTAAATTAATATTCGTTTTTAAAAAACTGCGTTATATCGCAGACAATAATCTTATTATACAGATCTACAAGACACTGTGCCAATCCATTATTCAATACTGTGTTACCTCATGGGGAGGCATCGCCAAGTCGGTTATTCTTCCAATTGAAAGAGCACAAAGAGCACTCCTAAAAGTAGCTACACATCGACCTTTTCGCTATCCCACATGCCTTTGTATCAAAATTCTAAAGTACTAACAGTCAGGCAGCTTTTTATAATGCACACCGTACTAAAACAACAACAATTAAGCGACGGAAAGATATCGTATGTACTACTCAGTCTCAATCTAAGTATATTTTTACAAATAGGTTTGCCGCATTTTTAGGTCCATTTCTTTATAATAATATAAACAAAATAACTGCGATTTATGACAAAAATTATGCTAACACTAAGCAATTAGTTCAACAATATTTACAAACCTTGAACTACGATCAAACTGAAAATTTGATGACTGTTGTTCAATAAGTGTTACGCAATAAAATAGCTCTTTAAGTAGTCATTAGTTTATAATGGAATTCGTAAGTTTTTATATACAAATAATAATGTTTTATAAGTATTGTATTAGAATTAATATCTACGTATATTATACAGTATGTGCCCTTAATGCCTGTGACACAGGTTTACCCTAGTACAGGCATCCTTTATAGTATACCTTTACGATGTAACCTAAGCTCTGTATCTTTTGTACCAATTTAAGTTGAATAAATGATTATTATTATTATGTTTCTCTTATCACAGGTACTTTCTAACATATTATATTAGAAAATACCTGGCCCTTTGGGAGGCTTACACGGAGACATGGGTCCAACGTGAAGAGGCCCTTCGAGAGTTTTAATCAAAGGTGTGATGGAACACCTACAGCGGCACTATCTGCAGCAGGCGTAGGACCATTGCTACGTATGGATTCTAATATATGGGCTATAGGTATGGGTGTTTGGTGGACCGGTATATTGCTAACTATGGATGAAAAACGGCGTCTGCCCTGAATACTCTTATAGCATCAATGCAATGGGCAGACGGTGACTCGCCAACTCACTAGATGGGTCCCCTGAATAGCTACTATAGGCATACAAGCCAGCAGCAGAGGGCAACACCAGTGCGAGTGGCTAGGAGTGTCGAGCGATGCGGCGCCGGTTTCACCATCACGGGTCTCGTGACAACGGAGACCCGGAGCGGGTTTCCCCGTAGTTATGCCCTTGAAAATGACACTTCCACCCCCAAGCATATAGCTCTAACGGCCCCCTCTGACCGGTCGACCAAGGCAAGCCAGAGTTGAGAGTCCTACGGGCGCTCTTGAAGTTCCACCCCAGCCAACCACAAACGGCAAGCCGAGGCCCTAACCAACTCTCTGAGGCATTCAGGGCCGCAGTGTCGCCACTCACATTCAGCTCGACACAAGCTGCCCTGCGGTTTGTGCGCTTTAATTTAATCTGGTGATACATTTTTTGTTTATATCACAAGGCGAAGGTGATAGTTTTAAAGCTAGTGTACTGTGCCCTCCGATATCGCGTTAGTCTCATGATGAGATAACGATTGTCCCAGAGGGGTTTATTATTATTATTATTATTACCTTTATTATAAAAACCTCAATATAACACTTATTTTCGATTTTTTTTGTCGGCCTCGGTGGCGTAGTGGTTAGTGTAACCGACTGCCACCCCTAAGGTCACGGGTTCGATTCCCGCACAAGTCAAACATTTGAGTGCATGAACATGGATGTTTGTCTTGGTCTGGGTGTTTCTATGTATAATATGTAGGTATTTACAAAAAAAGTATATATGTATGTTTATTTATATTATGTAAGTATACTCGTATATGTATTATAGACAATGGTCTAGTACCCATAGTACAAGCTCTGCTTAGTTTGGGCTAGATGGTGTGTATGTGATAGAATATTATTATTATTATTATTATTTCAAAACTCAGAATAAAAGCATAAACATTTTTCAATGATAAATAAAGTTTTGAGTTGATACCGATGCTTCCGCGTATGTTCAGAGAAACCGTATGTTTAATGAATAATCATAAGCGATAATTGTAATGAAAGGGTCGTGGGTTCATTCACCGTTTATTGCACTAATGAACCCACTTGCATAAGCATTCGGCTCTACTGGTGGGGTTAACAAGACTACTAGTCATTTGCAACGTTATTGGCTGCCAACCTTTTCACATGTAATGTTGAACATAATGGAACAGAGTAAGTGGTATTCTAACTAGTAATATATATAATTGCATATAAGTGACTTTCTAATACAGTTGTGAATAGCTCGATATCAAAGTCTAAAATAATTTATTTATTTAAGTCACAAAGTTACACTTATGAACGTCACAGCGGTTAGTGAGGTTACTAAATTTATATTTATGTTGAGCCAGTAGTCAGTATTTTACAAATCATTTATATGTATATCAGGTAATTGCAGTCATTATGCCGTATATTACTGTCCATACAAAACTAAATGATCCAAAAATAAATTAATATTACGAATTAAGCATTTCAGGTTTGAAGTAATCTTTATTAGTAGTAATTTATAATAGACAGTCGTATGGCATGAGGGCGCATACACTTATTTCACTTTTTGACAGATGAAAAGGTAATTCGTGACTAAATATATACATATATTTTTGAAATGAAAACTTCTTTAGGCGCGTTGAGCACTTTTTGGGTAAACAAAAATCATGGAACTCACGTCATCGTCACCGAACGCTTTCCATGAGCTATATGTATACTGTGTATATATGTGTACTTTTTGGGTGAACAAAAAGCGTGAAACTCGCGTCATCGTCACCGCACACTAGTTAGGTACTTAGTTTTCACTTCTATCAGCAGTCCCCAAAGACTGCACCGCATGTTTTTTTTTAATAGACTATTTCCGCACTGGGAATGAAAACTGTGTCACGGGGGATTTTACAAACATTCAAACAACGGACAAGAAGAACATCCAAGAAGGTACAACCATTTTTGGATCACACAAAGGAGAAAGCCCATTCCAGGCCTACTAGTGGACACCAGAATAAGACTTTTCATTTCAACAAGAATGCACAATTCATTTAGATTAAAAAAAAAAATAGTAATATTCTACCACATACACACAACACCATCTAGCCCAAACTAAGCAGAGCTTGTACTATGGGTACTAGACAATGTATAAACATACATATATACTTTTTTTTGTAAATACATACATATTATATATAGAAACACCCACACCAAGACAAACATCCATGTTCATGTACAAAAATAATTGTCTTGTGCGGGAATCGAACCCGCGACCTCAGGCGTGGCAGTCGGTTACACTAACCACTACGCCATCAAGGTTATACGATATTTAAGTTATGTTATAACTCCGCCAAGAGTCTATTACCAGTTCTGTATTATTAGGGAAGCACTACAGCAGTTCTGCTGTAATTGTATTCCCGGCAAACGCACGGTTGGTTGCTGTTCACGTGTTATGACAATAATATGGTATATTAGCTGGGCTACATTTGAAAATAACGTTCTGTCTCCTGCTCCTTTCTTAGACGATATTTTAATAATATATGATAATGAAAATATAGAAGATAAAAACTAAATGTTTTCTTATTTAAACTTCTTCATACCTATTACCATTGCTTAAAAAATCTGGATTTTGATGATTGTGTACCTTACTTTATACTAGCATATACAAACATAGTTTTAGCTTCTTGTTATAAATACCAATAGCTACATACAAACACTTAAATGCAGATTTAACACATACTTTTGTCATCCCTAAAAGCCTTTTTTTATTTCAATTTATGTTCATTGTAATAGCTTGGCGGCATTTTAGTTTGTTTTTACTCATGAGTTACACCTTTAAAAACCTAAAGAAAGGCATACATTTATAATATTTAACTGTCCACGTCTGGGCCCAGGTGACAAGTCTCAGTGGGCATTCCCCTTTTTATCCCATGTTCATCTGTTAACAAAGTATTTGCCTTTCAGAAACCGGTCGGCAGTATTCCTTTTCAAGTAGTCACCTAACACCGTCTGATCGATACGTCCACATAATCCATAGCCTCCCTCTTCAGTTCTTTCGAACCCACAACACTTCGCGTAGTGGCTATAGTAAGGCAACCGCTTCCAAAGTATATTACTTACTTTAAGATCAAAATGTAATCACGAAGTACCTTCTCATAACTTAATTGACTTATATAAATATTAAATAGATACATACAATGTTTGTATGAAACAAACAATATATCAATGAGTTTTTATCATTTAAATAGTTAATTGAATAATAAATATTCAGATAAGCTGACATTTAATAGTATTTTTAAATTTGAGTAAACGTAAATTTATAATATCAATAGGTAGTTTATTAAAAACCCGTAAACCGAGTCCCGCAAATGCATGAATATGCCAGTGTCGCGGGCAACTTTACAAATATTTAAACAACTGACCCAAAGAGCACCCAGAGTCAGAACAACTATTCGTAGAGTTACACAATTTTTTGTCTCATGTGGGAAACGAACCCACTGAACCACACTGCACCGAGTGGTGCAATGTTATTATTATTATTAGTATTGTATATAATTATATATTATTATTTTTAATAATATAATATAATATAATATTCTGACACATACACACAATACCATATAGCCCAAACTAAGCAGAGCTTGTACTATGGGTAATACATATATACTATTTTTTTTGTAAATACGTACATATTATACATAGAAGCACCCAGACCAAAACAAACATCCATGTTCATGCACACAAATGTTTGACTTGTGCGGGAATCGAACCCGCGACCTCAGGCGTTGCAGTCGGTTACACTAACCACTACGCCATCGAGGCCGATTATTATTATTAATGTAGTTTGATCCACGCACGATACAAAAATTGTGCACATTAACAATTATGGTTTTTAGGTGTTGTGTTACACGGGTAATATCAATAAACGCGGTAGTTATATAGACTCGACCGTTATGTTTTAAGCAGGGGTAGGCAGAAACTATAAACTGCCACTTGCTGCGATCTAAACATCTCTTTAACTTTATTAATTTTCATGCTTAGGGTACTCTTAACCTAGCAATATTGCACAGTCTCTGGTCCAGCCTAGTCTTTCAAAATACTGAAATATATTTCTGAACCTGCCTTCATCTTCTCTGCTGCGTAGATAAATTTTTAAATTCAGATGCTCAACGTCTAGCGGAACTAAGGCACAACTAAGGACCGAACTATTTAACGTCATAAAAACAAATAGAAAAGCGTAAAGTTTCGAAACTGTCGAACAAAATAAAGCACTATTGAACCAGCCCCACACCTATGGCTAAGTCTAATGATTAAAACTTATCTCCGTAGGTGTCTTAATTAAAAAGTTAGCAGGGATCGGAATAAAATCGCCGAGATTTTGTTTAATGGAACTTTCGCTCGATGAAAGTACTTTAATTAACGTGGGATCTCATTATTTCTTATTATTTAACTTTTCTCCACTGCTCCTATTATGAGATTTTTAAGAATATTTTCAGTCTTCTGATTATAGAGTGGATTATTGGAAAGTTAAATATCTTTTGTCTCGATTACAAGGAACTTAAACACAGAGATTTTTGTTTATGTTTAGATAACTAATGTTATTATTTTGTTTATAGTTATCGGTTATGTTGCTACTTCAGAGTGAGTCAGGTCGTGTATAACACCTTAGTTGGGTAACTCATAAATGTTTATTTATTTAGTTATTTTATTCTGTATTATCCCACTGCAGGGTCAAAGCCTCATACTCGCTTTTCCACATCTCCCTGTTATGTGCTAGTTTGCACCAGTTGCCGTTATCGTTTCGGTCTACCACGTTAGCGCTTAACACCATCTGGAATCCTATGCTGCTTTTAGCCAAAAGCTCTTACGGCATACAAGAAACGTGTCCGATCTAATCCCGTTTAAGTAAGTTTTAACTTCATAAAAGGAAGAATTAATTTTTCATGTTTCATGCAAAACGAAAAGAAGCGGATTGCTTTGTTTTGTATTAATAATATTTCAAAAAACTGACTATTTTGTGAGCCTAAGAGGTGATTTGTGATCTACTGATAGCTGATAGTTGTGACAGATATTATGGACATGGAATTAAGAGTAACAACATAGATTGCATCCAGTTTAAGACAACATGTTCGCGGCCTGTTAAGTAGAACAAAAATATTACTAACTAAACATTGGTGACATAATTAACTTCTGCATAAACCCTTAAAGCTTTACCTACATGCATGTTGATATTTACACTCGTCACGCTAAAATATTTTATACTGGGTTAAAGCTTACAATTTTGGTTAATACGCCGTTTATGTCGCTTTATAGCTGCTGAGGCTAGTCTATATGATGGAGAATTGACTAGAATATTCTAGCAAACTCACTATTATATAACCTTTGGACACTCCAACTCGAAGGGCCATAAACAGTGAAAGTTCATACACATTAGCCGGCAAGTAATTTCGCTGTTTATAGCAGGAATTTTCGTAAGCGATTGTGTACTTGTAGTAAAAATATCTGGCCATTAAAGTCTCTATTTCAACTTATGGATATTCATGTGTTGAGCCTGTGTTTTCTTGACAATAAATAAACAATGCTATGAAATCTTGGCTGTATTTTAGTCAAAATAAAATAAAATTTCCACCTACTTACAGGGAGGCAAAACAGGAATAGTTTTTCCACCTATTAACTGGTTCTCCAATCTGCTTCGCGAGTGAAATAGGTAAAAGTGATAAAACCACGCTCGGTTTACTCACCCTGTTTTGACTGGGAAATAACAACAACACAAGATCCTGCGATCAGTGATGGCTGAAGGAAGAGACCTGATGGGAAATACCTGAGTAACCTGTAGTTTACAAACTCTCTAATGCTACTGGATCACTACATATTATAAAATAAAGTCCCCCGTCGCGTCTGTATGTCTGTCTTTTCGCGATAAACACAAAAACGACTGAACGGATTTCATGTGGTTTTCACCAATAGACAGAGTGATTCATGAAGAAAGGTTAGGTGTATAATTTGTTAAGGTTTTGTGTAAATTGCTTGAAATATGAAGATCATTGTTAAAGTCGTAAGATCATTGTAAAAACGCTACCTTTAAGTTACATATAACAAACCCATGTATGGGAGGATTGTTCTCATTTTATAGATCTACAGAAAAGGCCGCGATGACATGTATACTAACTTCTAAAGAAATGGTCACGTAAAATAAAAACGCTACCTTTAAGTTACATATAACAAACCCATGTATGGGAGGATTGTTCTCATTTTATAGATCTACAGAAAAGTCCGCGATGACATGTATACTAACTTCTAAAGAAATGGTCACGTAAAATAAAAACGCTACCTTTAAGTTACATATGTATAACAAACCCATGTATGGGAGGATTGTTCTCATTTTATAGATCTACAGAAAAGGCCGCGATGACATGTATACTAACTTCTAAAGAAATGGTCACGTAAAATAAAAACGCTACCTTTAAGTCACATATAACAAACCCATGTATGGGAGGATTGTTCTCATTTTATAGATCTACAGAAAAGTCCGCGATGACATGTATACTAACTTCTAAAGAAATGGTCACGTAAAATAAAAACGCTACCTTTAAGTTACATATAACAAACCCATGTATGGGAGGATTGTTCTCATTTTATAGATCTACAGAAAAGTCCGCGATGACATGTATACTAACTTCTAAAGAAATGGTCACGTAAAATAAAAACGCTACCTTTAAGTTACATATGTATAACAAACCCATGTATGGGAGGATTGTTCTCATTTTATAGATCTACAGAAAAGGCCGCGATGACATGTATACTAACTTCTAAAGAAATGGTCACGTAAAATAAAAACGCTACCTTTAAGTCACATATAACAAACCCATGTATGGGAGGATTGTTCTCATTTTATAGATCTACAGAAAAGTCCGTGATGACATGTATACTAACTTCTAAAGAAATGGTCACGTAAAATAAAAACGCTACCTTTAAGTCACATATAACAAACCCATGTATGGGAGGATTGTTCTCATTTTATAGATCTACAGAAAAGTCCGCGATGACATGTATACTAACTTCTAAAGAAATGGTCACGTAAAATAAAAACGCTACCTTTAAGTTACATATAACAAACCCATGTATGGGAGGATTGTTCTCATTTTATAGATCTACAGAAAAGTTTGCGATGACATGTATACTAACTCCTAAAGAAATGGTCACGTAAAATAAAAACGCTACCTTTAAGTTAAATATAACAAACCCATGTATGGGAGGATTGTTCTCATTTTATAGATCTACAGAAAAGTCCGTGATGACATGTATACTAACTTCTAAAGAAATGGTCACGTAAAATAAAAACGCTACCTTTAAGTTACATATAACAAACCCATGTATGGGAGGATTGTTCTCATTTTATAGATCTACAGAAAAGTTTGCGATGACATGTATACTAACTCCTAAAGAAATGGTCACGTAAAATAAAAACGCTACCTTTAAGTTAAATATAACAAACCCATGTATGGGAGGATTGTTCTCATTTTATAGATCTACAGAAAAGTCTGCGATGACATGTATACTAACTTCTAAAGAAATGGTCACGTAAAATAAAAACGCTACCTTTAAGTTACATATAACAAACCCATGTATGGGAGGATTGTTCTCATTTTATAGATCTACAGAAAAGTCCGCGATGACATGTATACTAACTTCTAAAGAAATGGTCACGTAAAATAAAAACGCTACCTTTAAGTTACATATAACAAACCCATGTATGGGAGGATTGTTCTCATTTTATAGATCTACAGAAAAGTCCGCGATGACATGTATACTAACTTCTAAAGAAATGGTCACGTAAAATAAAAACGCTACCTTTAAGTTACATATGTATAACAAACCCATGTATGGGAGGATTGTTCTCATTTTATAGATCTACAGAAAAGTCCGCGATGACATGTATACTAACTTCTAAAGAAATGGTCACGTAAAATAAAAACGCTACCTTTAAGTCACATATAACAAACCCATGTATGGGAGGATTGTTCTCATTTTATAGATCTACAGAAAAGTCCGCGATGACATGTATACTAACTTCTAAAGAAATGGTCACGTAAAATAAAAACGCTACCTTTAAGTTACATATGTATAACAAACCCATGTATGGGAGGATTGTTCTCATTTTATAGATCTACAGAAAAGTCCGCGATGACATGTATACTAACTTCTAAAGAAATGGTCACGTAAAATAAAAACGCTACCTTTAAGTTACATATGTATAACAAACCCATGTATGGGAGGATTGTTCTCATTTTATAGATCTACAGAAAAGGCCGCGATGACATGTATACTAACTTCTAAAGAAATGGTCACGTAAAATAACAACGCTACCTTTAAGTTACATATAACAAACCCATGTATGGGAGGATTGTTCTCATTTTATAGATCTACAGAAAAGTCCGCGATGACATGTATACTAACTCCTAAAGAAATGGTCACGTAAAATAAAAACGCTACCTTTAAGTTACATATGTATAACAAACCCATGTATGGGAGGATTGTTCTCATTTTATAGATCTACAGAAAAGGCCGCGATGACATGTATACTAACTTCTAAAGAAATGGTCACGTAAAATACGTAAATTGGAAATCTATTTAGACGGATACAGTATTAATCCTTATCAACTTAAATACGTTAGTAACCTTAAGCATTTCATGCACATAATGATAGTCCTTTACACTGTACTATGGATATCTTATAGATATCACAATATAAAAAAAAACACGTGTGAAAATAAATTCGAGCGTGAATCTCACACCGATGACGACACGCTTGATGCAACACGCTGATGCGACACTAATCTTCTGCTATCCGTGCGAAGCCGGGGCGTGTCGCTTGTATTTTATAAAGTAATTTTTGGCAGGGAATTCCTAGTACGTAGGTAAAACATTACGTACCGTGCTGGTAGTAAATCATGACGAAGGTACTCGAGCTGGTGGCGGTCAAATTATATGTGTTCAGACTTTGCAGTGGACGTGATGCATTCCTTGCATTTTTCGCAATTGGTCCAAGCCATGAGCGTAGCGAATAGTTTTACGAAAATTTCAGTGTTTGTTCTTGACATATATCTGACTTTGGTGTAAAGGAGATCGAGATAAATGTGTTTTATATTTATATTCTTTCCTATTTCTGAAATTACCAATATTTTATTTTTGTAGCAAGTCATGAATAGATTTAATGAAAGTTACATGACGTCGCAAATAAAATTCTCACTAGCTTTTAATAAAATTACAGTGAATGTGAAAGAAGTTGAAGTTGGTTTATTGGTCTAGCCTTATTTTACCAAAACACAGCTATTGCGATATATTTATTTTCTTTAGAATCACGGGAGTGAAGTTACGTGTGAAAGAAAACTAATGATATAATAATGATATAATTATAACATGCTTATAATCAGGTTTAATTGAAATTAAACCCGTTCGCGATAAAATCCGTATAAGATAGTTTAATTAAAATTTTTGTTCTTATTTGATGTTACGTTCATAAAGCTTTAACAGTACTTGGTAGTTTAAAAGTATAATGTATTATCTAAACATCGTAAGCTCATAACTTGGCCCATATATTTTAAAGTGGAACTTTTCCAATAAATGTTACGCGAACGAGGGACGAATGTCGTTGCGGTCGCTCCATGCATTGTTGCGCGCGTCATTGATTTAGACCCGAAGCTTACCGCGTTCACACCGACCGTACACATTTGGGTTCAAACCGGTCCTAGCCCGGACTAGCGTGTTCTGAAAATAAAATCCTTTATTTGTAAATTAAATCGCCTTAAGCTTTTCCTGAATTACGTAAATAATAATATAATATAATAATATTCTACCACATACACACAACACTATCTAGCCCAAACTAAGCAGAGCTTGTACTATGGGTACTAGACAATGGATAAACATACATAAATACATTATTTTTGTAAATACATACATATTATACATAGAAATACCTAGACCAAGACAAACATCCGTGTTCATGCACACAAATATATGTCTTGTGCCGGCATCGAACCCGCGACCTCAGGCGTGGCAGTCGGTTACACTAATTTCCTGAAACATTTTACTTTATAATGTATATAGTTTTTTTAAACAGGCTGGATGTAGCTGAGCTAAAAAGAAACAAAGCACAAACACAACGGTAAATATTTTTTACAGGCGTATGACGTTAGGGTAATAATATTAGACTGTCCTGAGTATATAAATTTTATGGATAAAGAAATATAGCCTAAATTACATCCATTGGCAGTGTTCCAAATAGTATTAGAATAAGATTATGCCGAACAATACGTTGAAATTTGGCAAATATTTTGGTTGTATTAGAAAATATTGATACCGCGAATCCTTGGCAGGATTCTTAATACTTCGATATAAACAAAAAACCGCAAGGGTTAAGATAAATTTGGTTCTAAATTAATTCACTCACAGGTCTAGTTAATAACAAGACATTTCAATTGCATCACAGTCAGGAACAATAAAGAAAGAAATAGTTAATTTCTCGTATGTGTTTAAGTAATAGTAATAGTTGACACCAATAATTATAGCAAAATTAGCCTTAAAAAGGTAACTACAACATAGAAAATGGTTTCTGTATCTCAGGGGACATTATAAGAACTGAAACCATGAACATGAAGAACACCTAGGTTAAGCAAAAGTATTACTGGATGACAAAAAATATTGTCATTTGTTGTGATCGCATCTCCAAAATTCCGCAAATCGTCGGTAGTATTGAAGAAACCATTTAAATCACTAGGCCTTAAGTGTCAATCAATCAATCTATACTTATTATTATAAAGAGGAAAATTTCGATTTTTGTATGTTTGTAAGAGTTTAACTCAAATGATACACAACCGATATAAAAAATTATTTAACCATTAGAAAGATATATTATTACCGAATACATATAACTTAAAAAAAGTACTTTTATGCGAGTGAAGACGCGGGCAAAAGCTTGTCAATAATATATTAATTTGTCAGTTTCCAAGACACATCCAGCGAGCAGTCATCATACCCGGATTGGATAGTGTACAATGGTCTTTACTCTCCTAACTGCCTATAACTGACCACAACCAGCTTTAAGCGGTTTTAACCAGTTTTAATCTTTTAACCCGTTGCTTTTAATTGGAATTGGTTTAGTGGGGTCAGGTGAGGTACTTTCGACCTCTTTGCGAAAACTTTTATTATTGTTTTATTGAACGTGTGTTGTTTGGGGTTAGGAGTGTTTGTTTATGTGTAGTTTGTTGTTTCAACAGATTTGGTCGGTGAAGGATTAGGGGGAATTATTGGAGAACGTCTATGATATGATTTATCGTAGATGCCTAAAGAGTAACAATTTCAATAATGTCTTTTTCAAAAATTCAAGTTTCCCTTAGGTGAAACTCAATGCGATATAGTACTGCTAAAGGTTTATAATAACAAATTTTGTGCAGTGCTATCATTGTGAAATCATATAGACTACAATAATATATGTCTAGATCAGTAGCTATGAGGGTTAGGGGTCATAACGAAGTAAGTGTGAGCATCCTTCTACTGTCTTAACCACTGGGGTCCTGACGCTTTTTATAATGTATAATATTTTTTTCAAGTACACTATTAAATTCTACTTGTCATTCTAATACCTAAAACCTATGTTCTTGGTAGTAGACTGACTAGTAGAATTCAAAAAGTAGAAAGCTCTATACTAGTATATAATACCTGAAGAGAAAAGCATAGACTACTTCTTCGTCTTAAGTTTCCTATTATAGACCGTATTCTTACCGTCTACTGGTTATACATAAATATGTATCCTAACTAACGTGGCTAAGAATTTTTCAAAAATAGCCAGTAGCGCTTGTCAGTCAACTTCGAGATCTCAAGATTCACTGCATGGATATGATATGCATGATATATATAGTCCTCATAATCGATTTCGATGACGGTGACCTCAGAAGTCATGGATATTTTCTTTGGTGAGCTCTAATATAGCTTGCTAGACAGAACTTGGTCTTGAATGTCCTACGACAAATGTGGAAGTAGAGTTGGCCTGTGCTGTACGTATAAGTGTAGGAGGGTTAGAACCTTACCACTACTGTTGCGCTAGAGGTTAGATCCCCACACGGGATAAAAATATGAGTGATTCACAAATAGCTGTCTGCCTGTCTGGAAGTTCTTTGTGTCCGTTGTTTGAATGTTTGGAAAGATCCCCGTGACATAAATTATCTAGTGCATCTTGTCGAGTGTCTTTAATAAAAAAAGCAATATTGGCTGATGTCATACGCGCAAAATAAGCTAGACCTAGGAAGTAATCCAAAATCTTTAAATATAAACATTCATTAGCTTCATTCAACACAGCTTCCTATTACATTTGATTGATTGATCGATCGACAACTCGTAATACTGAGCTATGTAATAAGTTTTTTGCTAATCCAAATTGCGGTAACTAATCCTTCCGTATTTGTTTTCTATAAAAAGATACGCCATTGTGTTTTGGTCAAACCCATCAAACACCTGATACTGTAGCAAAATTCCTCATACAAAAAGTTTGTGTGACGTAAGTTAAAAGATTCAAGCGAAAAATTATTACGATCAAAATCCAATTTCTGAATAAATAAAATTAATTTATGAAAATATAGAATTGATAGATAAAATATAACTTCTAATTGATACTATATCTTTTCTGTAATGTGTTACTAACATTTGTGTTGTCCTTTATTTTGCATAAATATGTAAGTACCAACGCTTTAAATATCGATCGATTGTAATAAGCCTTATCTTTTTTATGTCATTTTAGAAGTGTTTTGTCGAACCTTTGCCTACCTGAGTATGGCTAAATCAACAATAAGAGTTAAGATTTAATAAAAATTAACAATTCGTTTCTTATTAAAAATTTAGTAAATAAGTAATTTATTTTGTCTATAACATTTATACAGATGTTTCCTTAAACAATAGACCTTCTTCTTCCTCTTCCGGTGTCGTGGAGTTCATTAACATCAGAGGACTCCACGCTAACCTTAATGCTGTCCATCACCACCTGGAGACGGCTCGGCCGGCAATGCTTTTTCTAACGGAGACACAAATACGCCGTCCTGCAGACACGACCTACCTGCAATATCCCGGCTACGTGCTAGAGGAGTGTTTCCTCGCGAAAGCCGGGGTATGCTTGTTTGTTAGGGCGGATATTTGTTGTCGCCGTCTACACTGCCTAGAGGACCCTTCCTTCTCTGTCCTTTGGGTACACGTAGATCACGGCTCTTTTAGCCAAATCTACATGTGCCTCTACCGATCCCATTCAGGAGACGCTGAGACAACTCGACTCTTTGATTACCTGAGTCAGGCGGCAGACGACGCGCAGGAGCAGTTTCCGAATGCTGAGTTGGTGTTCTTGGGAGATTTCAATGCCCACCATGAGACCTGGTTGGGTTCTCCCAAAACAGACCACGCGGGACGAATTGCCCATGCGTTTGCTCTCACGCATGACCTGTCTCAACTGGTACTCCAGCCCACCCGGATACCGGACATTGCAGGTCAGGCGCCCTCTCTGCTCGATCTGCTGCTGACAAGTAACCCGAACCGGTACAGTGTGTCGATTAGTGCTCCTCTGGGCACCTCAGACCACTGTCTGGTTTGTGCCACAGCTGTTGTTGTTACGCCCCCACGACCCGAGGAGGCAAGACGACGACTGTGGCACTACTCGTCAGCAGACTGGGATGGAATGCGGGAGTACTTCGCATCCATCCCTTGGGCTCAACGCTGCTTTGAGAACAGGGATCCTTCAGAGAGCGCTACTGCTGTCGCTGGTGAAATCATCCTGGGTATGGAATATTATATTCCATACAGTGATGTCACGAGCGGTGGCAGGAAAAGGCCCTGGTTCGGTCGTGAATGCGCTGATGCTGTTGAACGCAAACAGACAGCGTACCGCGCTTGGACCAGGGCTCGCACTCTCCACGACTCTAACGTGGATCACCTGAAGGCAGCGTTCAACCAAGCCACAAAGGTCTGCAAGAGGGCATACTTAAGAGCGGATGCCCAGCGCGTCGCACGGTTCGGCCAGGAGCTCATGGCCCATCCTACGGGCAGTCGTAGCTATTGGCGCCTGGCCAAAGCCGTGCAGTCCAACTTCTGCCAGACCTCGCTGCCCCCTCTGAGATATCCGAATGGATCACTGGCTCATCGGCCGCAAGAGAAAGCAGATCTGCTTGCAAATCTCTTTGCGGCCAACTCCCGAATCGATGACTGCGGTTCGCAGCCGCCTAACATTGCCAACTGCGGCTACACCATGCCTGATATACGTATCAGGCAACGTGACGTTCGTGCGATACTGCAGTCTCTCGATGTTCGGAAAGCCAGTGGACCTGACGGCATCCCAGCTGTGGTCCTCAAAAAATGTGCAGCGGAGTTGTCTCCCACACTTACGCGCCTATACCGGACGTCTTACGCCGCAGGCATTGTGCCTGAGACTTGGAAGGAGGCGAACGTTCAACCGATTCCCAAAAAGGGGGACCGTTCCGAGCCAGGCAACTATCGACCCATAGCTATCACCTCAGTGCTCTCCAAGGTGTTCGAGCGGATTATTAACACCCAAATTGTCCGCTACCTGGAGGATCACTCGTTGATCAATGATCGCCAATACGGCTTTCGGGCTAAACGATCAACGGGTGATCTTTTAGCGTTCGTCACGAACCTCTGGGGTGAGGCTATGGACAAGCACGGCGAGTCTTTGGCTGTCAGCCTAGACATAGCCAAAGCTTTCGATAGAGTCTGGCACCGGTCTCTTCTTTCCAAGCTTCCGGCCTATGGCTTGCCCCCTCAACTGTGCACCTGGATTGCAAATTTCCTGCAGAAGCGTCGTATTCGGGTCCTTTGCGACGGTCGCGCTTCCAAATTTATGCAGGTCAATGCAGGAGTGCCTCAGGGGTCCGTCTTATCCCCTACGCTCTTTCTTCTGCATATCAATGATATGTTGAATCTCGGCAACATACATTGTTATGCAGACGACAGTACCGTGCATGGGCGATATCTCGGACGTCCTGGAGCCAAACAGGCTGAGGTTGTGGGGAAAAGGCAGGATCTTGTCGTTGAACTTGACCAGACCTTGAACCGCATCTCTGAATGGGGTGCCAAGAACTTGGTCCAGTTCAACGCCAAGAAGACCCAGGCATGCGCGTTCTTAACAAAAAAGTCTCCGTTCCTTTCCCTCCCTTCTCTGAAGAACACTCCACTGGTGATACGTGGCAGCCTCTCCATCTTAGGTATGGATCAAAACCTACATCGAGAGCGTCATTAGGCAAGCTTCGCGAAAACTCGGAGTTCTGAACAGGGTGAGGCGGTTCTTCGCGCCTGGGCAGCTGTGCCTATTGTATAAGGCACAAGTGCGCCCTTGCGTGGAGTACTGTTCTCATCTTTGGGATGGCTCCGCGCAGTACTTGCTAGACGCTCTTGACAGGTTACAGCGGCGGGCTGTCCGTATCATCGGAGATCCAGAGGTCACGAGTTCACTGGAACCTCTGCAACTCCGTAGGGATATTGCCTCTTTGGCATGTTTCTACAGAATATACCACGGGGAGTGCTCTGAAGAGTTATTCCACCTTATCCCGCCCTCCCCTTTCCTATCCAGAACAACGCGTGCTGGGCTCAGATGCCATCCTTACACGGTGGAGTCGACTAGAGTGCGTACCAACAAGTTTGGGTCCTCATACCTCTGCCGAACGATCAAGGCATGGAATTCTCTGCCAAGGCACGTGTTTCCTTCTTCCTTCAATCCTGGGTCCTTTAAGCGGGGCGTGAAAAAGCACCTTCTCAGGCCGTCAAAGTAGAGACCTCAACATCGCCTCGGCTGCTATGAGGACGATGTGGAGGCCACTGCTCTTAGACCACACGACTGCTTACCATCAGGCGGAGTGTGGTCATTTTGACGAGCAAAATTAAAAAAAAAAAAAAAAAAAAAAAACCTTAGAATGTACACAGAGTATTTAAATAATCAAAATATAATTTGTAGATTAAGGAAAATATTGCTCAAGACCTCCACACTAGCTCAGGTCTGTCTCGTGGAGTTAGTATGGTCTTAGTTGCGGTTTCATACGCATTTTTAAAGTGGTTGGCTTTTTTTCTTCTCTGAAGATAAAGCTCATAAATAAGCTGCAGTAGTATGGGCGTGTTCACGAACGTGGTCACGTAATAATAAATGACTATCAGTAGAAATATATTATTTAATTTTAGTTTATCATTATTATATTTTATGGTCATAAAGGTTTTTTCTGTAATGATATTAGAAGGCGGTGGGCGTAGCGTTCTACATTTTGATAAATCGCTTTACGCTCATCACTCAAATCTTAAAACAGTATACAGGCAGTATACATTACAAATAATATTTTTTTCTAATTCCCGCCACACGACACCATTGGCCAGTGTCAAATATAATTTTCCTCGTTAACTGGCCGCAACTCGATACCTATAATCGAGCCGAGTATCGATAACGGAAACCTTAGAAAGTTTTAAAGAAGACGTTAAAATTTTACGCGTCTCGTGACAGCTGTTTTATTCCCTGTTCGTTAGGGCGAGTTCTCGACTAGCGTACAGTTTGTAACAAATAGTCGTAGTGACGGCTTACTTATTTGAAAAATAATAAAAATAATGATGTGTTTCTAATAGATTATACCATCTGCTCACTTGTTGTTTTTAATTATTATTTTTAATGTACTCACATATTTTTTTATTACAGGCCAGAATTGGAACAGTTTTTTATATATTTGATTTTTGTTATTATAAGTTGTTCAATCAGAATGCATGCATCAAATAAATTCGGCTACGACTGGGTGCTGCGAGGTGCGCTCCTACATGGCGTCGGCGTCATCTGTTACGCCGACGACACCTTAGTCACGGCAAGGGGTAAGTCGCACCGGGCGGCGGCCATATTGGCGACCGCTGGGGTTGCACAAGTCGTTGGTCGTATCCGGCGGTTAGGCCTGGAGGTGGCTCTTTCTAAGTCCGAGGCCATCTTCTTTCATGGTCCTCGGAACCGGCCACCTCCAGGGGCCCACATCATGGTAGGAGGGGTCCGCATCGGCGTCGGGTCGACTCTCAAGTATCTGGGACTCGTACTCGACAGCCGGTGGGACTTTGCTGCACACTTTCGGGGTTTGGCCCCCAGTCTTCTGGGCGTTGCAGGCGCGTTAGCGCGCCTGCTGCCCAACTTAGGAGGGCCAAACGCCTCCTGCCGGAGGCTCTACGAAGGGGTCGTGCGGGCTAAGGCCCTATACGGAGCACCCGTATGGGCCAACACCCTGACGGCCAAAAATGTTGCCGCTCTTCGGCGGCCACAACTCGTCATCGCCGTCAGGGCAATTCGAGGCTACCGCACGATCTCGTTCGAGGCAGCGAGCCTCCTTGCCGGATCGTCGCCTTGGGACCTAGAGGCCGGGCTCCTGGCGTCACTATTTCAATGGCGCCAGGAGGCACTGTTACGGGGTGAAGTGCCGTCGCATCGCGATATCGAGGTGCGGCGGCGCGAGCTTCGCGAGGTCCTAGTGGCAGAATGGGAGGAACGACTTGTCAATCCCAGCGCCGGGCACGCCACAATCGTGGCGGTAAGACCCGTTCTTAGACAGTGGCTGGAGAGGCGTCATGGCGCCCTCACGTTTCGTCTGACGCAGGTGCTGACCGACCACGGTTGTTTCGGTCGGTACCTGTGTCGAATAGGCAAACAGGAGACGCCCGGTTGCTATCACTGCGGTGACTGCCACGTCGCTGTCGAAGACACGGCGTTGCACACATTGGTAGGTTGCCCTGCTTGGGCCACGCAACGCCATGTCATGCACGCGGCAGTCGGTAGAGTCGTCCTCTCGCTCGAGGCTATGGTTCTGTCCATGGTTTCGAGCGAGAGGTCTTGGGATGCCGTCGCTTCCTTCTGTGAGGAGGTGATGTTAGTGAAGGAGGCGGCGGAGAGGGAGAGGGAATGGTCAATCCCTCTCCCTAACCGCAGAACCGGGCGCAGGAGGGCGCGAGACGACCTCCAGCCACCTTGAGTAGAAGCCTGCGGGTGGTGGACCTATTGGGGCTGTCCACCGCCCGATCAGCGCAGGTCCGAGCAGGCGGCGTTCGTGTTTCGCGCATGCCTCTCGATGTCGCAAGGGGGACTAGGTCCCCCGCTTTGTCTGTGTTTTTGATGGTTGTGTGGGACCCGCCACGTCCATCGGTGGGTCGAACCTTTGGCGGGGTCGCGATTCGAATGCGAGAGCGATCCGCGTGGCCTCGCCATAAAGGTGTGAGGAACACCGCGGTGGTTTTAGTCGGTTCAGCCCAAATCCATCTTAGGGGCTGGATCCCGACATATCCCCATCGCCCGCCCCAAAACCGGCGATGGGGAATGTGACTTGCACATTTCCCGCGTAAAAAAAAAAAAAAAAAAAAAAAATGCATCAAATAAATAAATAAAAAAAGAAGAAAAATGGGACTGGTATTATTTTTTGTTATTTTATGTTTCAATTCGTGTCCAATTTAAAAAAGTTTGTCACGAGACGACTTATTCTTCTAATTGGCTCTAACTTCTTCCTTTTGCATCCCTGAAAGTGGTACTTTATTAATATACTCGTATATTATGGTTGTATATGGAGTGTGATACATATATTATTATGTATAATATGCTACCACTTACCTTATTTAGCAAAGTATGTCGGCAAAGAGAGCGCCACAAATTGTACTCTACATAATAACCTGCCCTGTTCTTCCGTTTATTACTAAAGATTAGTGCTGGCATGTTTATTTTTTCTTAATAAACCATTTTGAATATTTAAAGACCATAAAATATGCGATTATCTAAATTATTCGAGAATTGAGTGGTTGTAAATTAAGTATTTTGTTTATATTACTCATTATGCGTTGGCATTTCTGGATAAATATTTATGCTAACGTTAATGGACAATATTCTTATAAATACGCCGACAGCTTGTAATAATGATATGATAAGTAGAAATACTGTGCTACTCTTCTGTTGTCAGCATACCATATATCTATTTTATTATGTCGGAATGAGTTAGATATACGACAGAGGCAAGCTCTTATGCCTGTCTCTTTGTGCCTTAAGAGACCCTGGCTTTTTTCTTTTTTGTGTGGTATATAGCTAGTTGATTTAAGGTATTTCAAGCTACATGTGCAATAAATACTAATATTATATTACTTAAGTGGTTTCCTCGCCACTGCCACTGCGGCAAGTTATTGTTATTCAGTCAGAGTCAGAAATTGTCTTTGGTCTTTGTGTTCGCTGTTTGAATGCTTATAAATATTTCAACGACATAGGAAAGATTCTTAGTGCGGGAGTTACCTTTAAAAAAATAAATGATTATGGAATAGACATCTTGGATAATAATAATTAATGTGTAATCTATGTATAAATAATTGTTGATTTAATACAGTTTATATACATAGTCAATATATTAAAGAATATAAAAGAAATAATAATGTCACTACGGTGTTTAATTCGTGTATTGGCAAACGGAGTCCAGATACAATAATTTAAATATTATGACTCGATATGCTGCCAGATTAATTTACAAAATGTTTACGCTTAATGCATGTGCTATTCATCGAATTGAATACACATAGCACTGCAAACATCATTAAAATTCATTATAATTATGTCCTCACAGTGTCATTATATATTGATGATTATCTATATATTTCAATCCATTCCAGAGGTAGTTAAAGTACTATTTTTCTATAAATTTGTATAGCAGCACAGAGTCTGATACTATGATAGATGCAAATAAACATAGTTTATATTATGTGGAACAAATTTAAATTTGACGTAACCCTCGATGTTATATAAACGTGTGATATATATTTCTGTGTCGTGTGAACATTGGAAGTGTCTCCATTAAAATAAATTCACTTAGTTATCTTAACTACTATTCAATGGGATGGGTGCCCATATCACAGAGATGTGTTGAAAGCACTCTATATTAAAGATTAGTTGGTGTTTAACATACAAAACGCTGGATAGAAATGTCTAAATCAGTGAGACTAATACAAATGTTTGTTTAAAATCGTAATTGTTCAGATTTCGTCGTTTGACAGTAATTGCTTTTAAAGGGAATGTTAAGAATCTGGACTGATTTATAAAGTTTGAAACGAGCAAGTGAAGTGTGGTCTTATTTTAAACTAATGTAGTGGATTTTGGTACAAGTAAAATAAATAAACAATCATTGCCATTGTTCTTTTTTAAATAGATTGTACTAGCTTTTGCCCGCGACTTTACTCGGCAAATGTTTTTCTCCGGATGAAAGGTACCCTATATCCTTTTTTGTTTCCCTGACAACATGTGTGCGAAATTTTATGATTATCATCGTGTCCTGTAGTTAAGGCGTGAAAGCGTAACAAACAAACAAACTCAAATCACATTTATAATATTAGTTATAATTAGGCTTGCGTCTAATCCGGTAATGTACAAAAACCAATTGTAACTCTTTAGAATTCTACCAAAATGCAATAGAAATATTAATTAATATTGTCTTATGTTTACGCGAATGTTTTACATTGGAATTAAACACTTTATACGGATTTTGTCGCGTTGTTTATTTTACTTTAAACACTGTTATTACATAATTTTGAAAACTCTAACACTACTATTATTGAAATTTACTACTATTTAAGCTATATATTTTTAATCAAAACTATTTATATTTAAGTTTACACTTTGCCCCGACGTTTCGGTTGCTTTACAGCAGCCATGTTCACGGGGAGACTAAGATGGTAGTTGTCCCAACGTTCTGAAGTGTAGCTAGTTATTTCAAAGTACCCGAACATAATTTAATCTTTGGTGTTCCTATTTACGCAGAATGAGCTCAAAGTATCATAAAGTCTAGATGTGTTTTGCTTCTTCTTGGGTTTGACTATTTGAATGACTGGATTCCAAGCTGGTGGTACATTACAACCATCCTCTCTATTGAAATTAGGATGTTTTTTAATTTCAATAGCCTCGCGAAGCATCCTTGGTAGGAATCGGTGTTCTTTTGCGATTAATGTAATTCATGTCACTCTGAATACCTGCGGCTAATTTCGCAATTGTTGTTCAATTCGCCCAGTACTCAAATAGCTTGCTTCTAACCTGTTTTAACCGTCATTTATAGGACGAAGCCTTAGCCGAACGTGTAAACACCCTTATAATAGCAAAAACCTAGCTGACATGTATTTAAGCGTGTAATGTAAAATATAAATGTGAAATTTACACACTAAAACCCTAGTACTTTCTTAACGACTATTAGTTTTAGGAATAAGTTTACGTCGTTCTTCTATTGTAGAGTTATTCATTATCGGTAAAATTACATTACGACTCCGCGGTCATACGTATAGGGTGTAGTGTTTCGCAGAACAATCGCGGAAGTGGTTAAACTTATGCTAACCAAATTAACAACGAAAACTGCCAACTTAAGGACATTTTAATTTAACTAATGAAAACACTTATTAATATTATAAATGCGAGCATGACTTTGTTTGTTTATACGTTCACGCCATAACTACACAAACAAACATCATGAAATTTTGCATACACAAAATTAATTACTCATAATTTATTGACAAAATCTAGGTTTACACGAGAAAAGTGGCCGGACAAAATCTAGTTATAAATAAAATAAAAACCGGTCAAGTGCGTGTCACAATTAATCGGTTTTTATTCTATTTGTTTAATTGTTAGAAGGAACACACGGCTACACATCAAGTTTCACCCTATATACGCATAACTACGCTACATACTAAATAGAAAATGGTCGGAAAGGGACAGTGCATAGTGTGATAGTGATAGTGGTGTCGATGTAATGGTAAGGATAGAAAAATAAAATATAAAGCATTCTCTCGCACGATGCGCAGCGTTCAACTTCTAATAGTTCAAAGTCCAAACAGTCTAGGTTGATGTGTCGCTGTGTGTTCTACTACTAGTCAAACTTATCCATTTTAATTATTTGGTTTAAATACCAACTGCTATTAAGTTTTTTGAAATAGATATTTAGTATTTTACGAACAACTGTGCTAGTTACGTCGTTCCAATTTGCATGTGTTATATTTAAATAAAACAGAAGCAGTTCTGACATGTTGACACAGCGCGGCGTCCTAAAAAAATATGAGTAAGATATCATTTGAAATTTTTGTGTACTAGAACAGTTTAACATATGTATCCATAAAAGTTTGTTAGCTTTACTTAAGCGTACCTAATCTAATGCTATTTTACGATAGTCATATATGTACGTCTGCGACTCATAAAAATATTTAAATTCACCGCAATCTCATTATACTTACACAAATTTCTTGCACAGGGTCTGAAGAACAATTTGTGAATGGCGATTAGGAGTAACAGGTTGACTGAGTGGATATCTAGGTCAATACAAATCAAAGCCTAAGTTCAGAAAGTTCGCAGTTAAACTAATGCTAGTAACTGTGACGAATCTCTCATTTGAATTTAACATCGTGTATTGCCAATCGTTACCTCTATGTTGGTACAAAGAGTTATTGTTCGAATCAACACATTTGTTTAATGAGAAACTGTTCTGTTTTCCCTTGAGGAAGCTATAAACTCTGTGTTTGCATATTGTGACACGCTTTCGTAGATTAGTCAGGGAAAACGCGCAAAAAGGACTTTAGACGCGCGTGCGGTCTTGGCTGTGAGTGGATTAAAGGATCGCTTCCCGTCGATGACGTCAGACAGTACAAAAGCACATCTTTACCGTTTCTCGTTAAAGTATCCCTAAATCTGCCAGACGTATGTTTTTTTGGATGACGCAGATGGTGGCAGTGGTGGTTCTTTCATTTAGGTCTCAAACTAACAGTCATGAACATCGAGGGGGTTAATGAGATTACTCAATTTACTGAATTTACATTTATGTTAGTTGCTACGTTCAGGCAAAAGGTTGAGCCTATGAAATACCGGCAAGAAACTTAAAAGATTAGATCTCAAGATTTGATCTCTATATGAGGCAAAAAATTGTGTCATCCGCAAAATAATTGTATTGAGTGGTTGTTATTTCGCTACTTATACGCGATGAGATAATGAATGTTACGTTTCCACGGATAGATTGATTTTTATACTATTGCTTGAGTGTCGTGTGTATAATTCCACACGGGAAAAATCGTGTGATCTATAAATAGTTCTTTCGAGTCTGATTATTCTTCTTGTCTGGTTGACAAAATAAGAAATAAGAATTCGATCCGCCTAATGGTATGCGTTTTATAGTCTATGGTCATTTTGAGGCTATTCATTAAAAATACAAATCTTTTGTCTTCATAATATTAGTAAAGATAATTCAATTTCTGGTTACCAAAATAACTTGTGTACTTAAACTTAAAATAATAGTTACCATCGAAATGTAAAACGAATTTTGCATCAACCGAAACTATGACCAGAAACTTCGTCATACTGTTTTAATTATTCGCCACGTCAGCGTCTGAAACATTTGAATGAAATCCAATGTGGTAGACATTATTAATTCAATAGTTAGTGGACATTCAAGACTCAAATTGCAACGTTGGTAATACAGGAAATTTCAGGGTGGCATCTAGCCGGCGTTTCCGAAGCGCCGTCGGATATAAGCGGAACAAATCCGGCCATCACTTTAAAGGGAAAACCGTACGGATTTTGGCGAACAAGATAAGTTGGCTCGGCATGGGATGTCTTAGACAGTTGTGGATTGTGTGGCTAAAATGTGGCGTGGGATAATACACCGAGTGTATTCTGTGCCCATTTATTTATAAGTTTGTATAATGTAAGGACTGCACGGATGGTGCAATGCTTTAAGTAGTAATCTAGAATATTCGATACCTTGTGTAATGCACTAACAGTTGGTTGGTTGTTATTGTCGTCTGGGTTATTTTTACGCTATTTTAATAGACATATAAAGACAAGCTCGTAAAATTACACTTGCAGACATAATAATATACATACCAAAACAGAATAAGTATGAAGTAAATTACTTGAAATGATTGAGTACCACATTCTGGTATATTCTAAAAGTTATTTAGTAATAACATTTTGAACATATGCAAACAATTTTTTGTTGCTTACGATAGGCAAACGTATTAAACTCTTACTTAACAATATAACACTTACTTTCTTATCATATCGACTGTAAGGGCAACCGAATGCATGTAGCTGTATAGAAACGTATTTTTAAGTTATTAACAGGAGAGGAGGAGTGACCTTGCTCTCCAAAAACGCACCTGAAAGGAAAATTTAAATTAGCTGTTGATTATGAGAATTAAATTCAGACCTTCTCATTAAATAAATTGATACGTCATTCTAATTATATATAATATTATAAATGCGAATCTGAGTTTGTTTGTTTATTTATTACGCTTTCACTCCGTGACTTCTCAGTCGGTGATCATGAAATTACATACACGTTGTCAGGGGAACATAGAAAAACATAGTGTACCTTTAATCCAAAAGAAAGTACTGTTACGAACGAAATCAAAATAATTAACTAACAATACATTTTAAAGGTACTATTAAACGATCACGCTCACAGTGCCCAGTTTGCAGGCCAACAAGCTCGACAATCTAAGCCTGTTTATATCACCCCGTGTCAACACTACCATTGCGAGCCGTACCAAGTCAATAACACGGAAAATTATATCGCTTCCAGAGAACAGCTGCGTACCAAGCTCCTAGCCGTCCGGACTGGTCAGCTGTGATTTTATACGGCTTTTTACTTACTACTGTTTTTGAGACTAGGAAACGAACTCTTTTTACCGAAGCCAAGACAAATGTGTGGAACATAAACTTGAGTATGTTATGTAAAGTAATATGTGGTTATTTTTTATTAGATTGGTTTTTATTTTAGAATTAAGATACATAATTTTATTAAGTATATTGCGTAAGTTGAAGCGGCGATAGCTGACAGATCGATAATTTATTAGAGGTGCGATTGAGAGGTGCGCGAGTGCGAATTCCATCCATAGTACTACCGACGGTATCCATTTCTTATACCAACAAGCATTTTAGCTTAGTTGGATCGGTTAATAAAAATACTAGTATCCAAATTAATAGCATTTTTTTGACCTATTATAGTTTCAAATTTGACAAAAGCTTCATAGTAGTTTTGTCAAATTTATATCTTCGATAGGCCAACAATCCAAAGTTAGGTTATTAATTGTGACCTTGGTGGTGGTGTTATCCTAATAAGTCGTAGCGGCACACCGGTGGCAAGTCCCAATAGTTTTTTAAGTATGTCTGGTATTCTAAGACTTGACAGATTGAATAACTTAAGATATGCGTATATCTAAGTAGTTTGGAAATGTCTAATACCGCATTAGTAAAAGGAATCCATCAGAACACCTGTGTCAAATCGACTAGTGTAACAGTTTCTTAGTTGCCCTCCGAGTCGACTCAATTCGGTTTATGTATTTCCAAGCTAAGTTAGCTATTCATGTCGCATTTCACAAGTCATCGTGATAGTGAATATAGTTAGGTATGTTTAATATTCATATATGGGTAGTTCTACGATAAGAGGTTTCAAGTCTATAGAGGATACGGCCAAGGAGAAAAGTTGGAGATTTTTCATTTATCACTTATATCACGGTCTATGTCCAATTTATGTACCTTTCCACGGAAGGGCAAGTCACTTTATACATATTTTGTTACTTTTTATAAGGCCAGGGTAAATACATCGGGCAGGGTAGAGACATCAACATTAGGGTAGATACATATTTGACCAGGGGAGAGACTTTGACGCAATAAAATAATTAATACAATTAATAAGGTCTACTTTTATTAAACATTGTACTTAACTTATAATCAGACAATCATATTATAGCCATTTCTTAAATTTAAAACAAGAGTGTCATTAGTTTCATTCACAAAAATATATGTAACTTGGAATGCCATCGCATCTTCAACATCGCACATTCACAACTTTATTAAAACTAATTAAATAGACTAACGCCTTTTAAGTGATAATCAGGATAATTTTCATACTAGCTGTATATGTACGTATACTAGCTGTGTATGTAGCTATGTTTAATTAAATGAACAAGATTTACTCAAAACATAAAATTTAAAAAATAACTTTAAAAATAAAGGCAGTCTCTCGCCTCCATGATAAATTGATAAAATATAAAATGCTTAAGCTTTCTCAAACTTTATGAATTTTTGAAGGAGTAAAACATCCTTTGTCCTTTCAAAATAAGATTTGGCGTAGGGATTGTCTGGACAATCAGATCTTCTGAGATGATTAAAATATCTTGTTCGTCACCTATAAATAATTTTCCAGTTATGTCCAATTTTTTACAGAAAACTACCTCCCATCTCGTCATCTTTCAAACCCGTACACATAGCCATTTAAAGGTACTCTTTTTTTAAATAGTAGTATGACTAGAATAAATGCGCCATTCGTGTATGTTTTTATGGATGTCGACTGCTGTGTTCATCCTCTATCTGATGCTTGCCACCTTTTGGTGTTATGATTTGTTCACTGTCAGATGGATTCTTTTTCTCGTTCTCGGACTCTGAATCCGGTTCGTAAACATCCTCGACTCGGAGACGAGATGTTTTTTAGGCATAGGAGTATATCATGACACCTATTTTAGAAATGATCATAATTTATATTTTCTTTGCAAAAGGAAAGCGTCTTTCTTTAGGATATTTTTGTCGTCAATAAGAAAAACTTTGATGCTAGGACAGGTTTTCTGAAGAGCATCTGACAAATCACTCAGGGATGTTATATCTTTGCCACTCAATCGGTCTGTTGATCTCTTGCAAACAGCACCCACATCATCAGAAGCTCCCTTACCGTGTCCAGCTTCATGGTAATTCTACGTAAAGTGTATAAGGGTTGAGTAGAATTCTGTTTAATGAGTGATAAGGAAGTGAAACATGTATTCGTTGCGATATTGTGTTACGGGTCCATGGCTCCAAAGATTTAAGATCTACTTGGGGTGGCAAGCTGTTCAAAATTGGCTGTAAGTGTGCCCATAGAGCTGGAGACGAATGTAACAACTTTTATGACAATGAACAATAGCTTTTAATCTTTACTACATCTGATGCCTCTTCTTTCATTTAAGTTACAACCATTGCAGACTTATCTGTTGACGAAAACCTCCAAAATGTTATGCCTGAATATCTTCTGCGTAATTAATTAAGTCATTCTCACTGAACTCCATATTAATCACAGCTGCCTTTTCTGTTAAATTTTATCTTTTAATTGAACAAGCAGAAAGCGCGGTGCCATATCTGTAACCATATTAGACAATAATATAATAACAATATGAACTGAGAACATACTTAACTTTTTTATCATAAGAATTCACCATAATTAGGTATTTAAGTTATTTAAACAGTCGTTGATAGAAGTTAGCTATATCTGAGTTAGTTTTTTTAAGCATCTTATGATGCATATTATCTCCCCTGGTCAGTGAGTCTCTCCCCTGGTAGTTATCTTGCCAGAGGAAATATGGCAGGGGAGATACGTTTTCATGAAAAATGCAACTGTTTTAATTAACATAAGAAATTGTTGGGTTAATTATATATCACATTTTAACTATTAAGGTATTATTAAATAAGGATAGTAATTGCAAATAAATTAAGTGGATATTATAACTTTTACAACTTACCAGAGGAGAGACACAATCACCTTGCGAAACCAGTACACTGCACTGTCGCATCGCAACAACTAACAAATGGCGGCGCTCTAATTGTTCGTGTGTTTAGTATTACGAACTTCAGGTCGATAGATGTCCTTGAGGGCTATTTGGAATATGCTAGTCTTTTATTTATGTTTATAGTGGCGGAACGAAATTTGCCAGGGTAGATACACAAAAAAAGCGGGACAAAAGTAAAGGGTAATTTTTTTTGAAAATATACAAATGTTGTTGTATTTTTCCTTTATAATACTAAAGTATATTTATTTAAATTTGTGCTAAACATACTTTGTTTAGCAACTGATACAAAGAAGGTATGTTTTGTCTGCAAGTTAAAACTGAAACCGGCAAAGGGACAGGCCAGGGTAGAGACTTTATTAGACTTTATAAGGAATTTTAGAAAAATGTGCTGTAATTGGGCATTTCGTAGTGATGTTATTTAATAAAGTACATTAAGATGATGTGATTAATTGCAAAAAATAACAAGACATAGAATAAAAAAACGATTTTAAACTGATTGCCGCGTAAGTTACCTCTTATCGTAGAATCACCCATATAGAAGAATATTTTGCTAACCAAAAATATGCCATTATTGAATTCAGGTTCTTCAAATCTGTTTTAACGATGCAATTTATTAGAGATGTGATGACATGAATGACATGAATCCGATACTAAGACTCCTACGTCTCGGATTTAACTTGCAGGACGAAAAAGGTATCCAAAACTGATCACAGGAGATGGAAGGTGTGCCGTATATTATAATATGATACGTATAGCGTATAATGTAGGAATAGTAAGATATGACAGTATATTACGTAATTAAACATAGCAAACAAATTAACAGTCTAGAATAGTATAATAGACAAGCAGCAACTGTCTAGTGAGAGACTGTTGGACTGCTATGCAGAGATACGAGAGTTCTCCATAATGTTTTCGAAGATTTGTGAAGTCTCTCACCCCGCACTGGGCCAGCGTGGTGGACTGTCCTATATCTTATCACACTGAGAAGAGGTCCGTGCCCAGCAGTGATACAGTTTATATACAGAGCTGATATTATTATTATTGACTAGTGTTATTAAACTAACATAAGTCAGACGTAAACGTAACGTAACGTTAATCAGATATTTATTTAATATTGTCTTCTGTTTACGCGAATGTTATTCATTGAAATTAAACTACTATATACGGATTTTATCGCGTTGTTTATTTAACACTCTATTACATAATTTTAAAACTGTTACACTACTATACTATACTATTAAACTTTACTAATTTTAAGCTAATTAAATCATTAAAACTATTAAAACTATTTGTATTTAAGTTTACACTTTCCCCAACGTTTTAGTGGCTTTTCAGCAGCCATGGCTGCTGAAAAGCTAAACAACGCGATAAAATCCGTATATAGTAGTTTAATTTCAACAGATATTTATTGTGTCACGCAGCATTTTGTCACATCAACTTTACTGCTACAAAATAAATTATATAATACCAAAGTGTTTACTATCGCAAGCCAGCGACACTTATAGTCGCTTCCGTGACATGTCATCGAATAAGCGCAACTTATGTGTTTCCATATAAATGTTATATTTTTTTTTCACCCTGACAAAGGGCTCTTTTGTGGGGCAATTCTAAGATATATTCATCGATATTTCGCCTATAACCCGATTCATTAATCCTGTTATGGGAACACGTTTCGCGCATTACATACAACATCGCTTAAAGGACGAGTACGGACGTAAATATAGGGCATCACTATTTTGTGTCAAAATAATAGCCACTTAGAATGTTATAGAGCAACTTATTATTTAAGTTGTTCTGAAACATTACTCTTTGAGCCGAATATTATTTTTTTAAGTTATGATACAAGTAAATTATTCTATACCTACATTAAATATATTTTAAAAGGTTTTTCGGATTAACTAATTATTACGACTAAGCTAATGGCGTAGTGGTTTGTCTCGCTACAGCCACTATTCTGTATTATGTCGGTTCGAATCCCATATGTTACAAAAAATAACATGTTATTTACTACGATATAGGAATTATTCCTAGGATGGAAATTGACACTGGTCTAGCCTTCGGGTTGCCGAGGTCAGGTGGCAGCCGCTCCGTGTAAAAACTGATATCCAGTCAAATCCGGTTAGACCAGAAAAGCCGACCCCAAGTGACTTGGGAATAATAAAGGCTAGGGAGAAGAAGATAAAAGGGGTAAGCTCTTTGATCTAAAACCTTTGCCTATTGCCGTCTACCGTCTAGACTCTATGTTACTACAGATAATTTACTTTTTATATGTATATATTTAATAATTTAACTAAAAACCCCGATAACTCCTTATCGGACTTGGGAATCAAAGCGACTGCATAGAGTCTCTCTATGCAGTCGCATTCACCACCACTGCGTCACTGAGGTAATCCTTCCCAATATCGAACTCTCTGAGTGGTGAATTTTTTCGCTAAATAACAGGTGTACTCTATCTTTTTAACTCTACTATACGGTTTCTAGCTCGCCAGTTTATGTAGAGTAAAGGTATCGGCACGGTAACGCGGCCACTCATCCGTGAACTTGCGATAGAGTCGTGATAACACTAATAGAGTTTGGATTAACGTCCGTTCGATATATAGTACGAGTATATGTACTGTAGAGCTTGTTGCCTATGGAGAAGTTTTTGAACTTGTATGTGTGTGTTGAATACTCGAAATAGGGTAAAGAAATGTGATAATTGCAACCATAAAGCGGGGCCTGTCGACTTCATTATTAACGTTGGTAAAACTATATAATATATAAATGTATTGTTATATTTGCGTAAACTTAAAACATACGGCATATACTTAAATTATCCTATCTAATATTATAAACGCTTATGTAAGATTGTTTGATTGTTTGCTTGTTACGCTTTCACGCTTTAACTACTCGACTGATCAATATGAAATTTCGCAAACACGTTGTTAGGGGAACAGTAAAAGACAATATAGGGTACCTTTCATCCACAAAAAAAGTACTGTAATTAATCTAAACCTTTTTTTTTTCACCTGCGGGAATGCTTTGACGCATACTCCTCCAAGGGGCGGGTGGAGGGGTTATGTCGGACTCACCGGGGTAAAAGAAAGATGTTGAAACGATGAAAATGGACGTCCCGGAATACCGACTAAAACTACCACGGTGTTCCTCGACAAAACCACTATCGACGGAGCCGCGCGAATCACTTGCACATGCGGTCGCGACCCCACCAAGGTTTCGGCCCGCCGCCCGTATGAAACGGCAGGCTTCTACACAAAGAAACCTACGCTAAGAACGGGCAAGAAACTCATGGTCACTCTTTAGCGTGATGACTCGTAGCGTGATGTTATATAGCTTATAGCCTTCCTCGATAAATGAGCTATCCAAAACTAAAAGAATTTTTCAATTCGAACCAGTAGTTCCTGAGATTAGCTTGTTTAATCAAACAAATAAACAAACAAACAAACTCTTCAGCTTTATAATATTAGTTAGGTAATATGGTAATTCACTACACTTAGGATATTTTATGCTAAGGTAAATAATAATATCAATCCCCGTTTCGAATTATATATAAAGATAATATTACGAGAGGAAACTTCTAAAATTAATTCTCTATCTAAACCAAATATTCAAAAGCACAATATAAGTTAACGGTCCTTCAGCCACGTTGTTACAAAGTATCAAACGAGAAAGAGAGAAATTATACCCAACAAATTGAATGTAACAAAGTTGAATTAATATTAAATTTCAGAACATTCAGAACTTGAATTATATAACTCGCAGCGCTATTAGCCGACACAACAATAATAATATGATTGATTTAAACCTAATAGTTGTCACTGTAACTTTCAATTCGCCGAACAGAAATTCTGTATCACAAGAGACTGTTACTTGATACATAACTTATAACTACATAATACTTGCCAAGAAAATTTTCCATCATGGCGTCGTGACAGTAACACAATAGGCCTCGCCTTACAATGTAGCGGGCATTGTCGAAAATGTCCGGTAGAAGCAGTGACGGGCATTGTGAACGAATCTGGAATTTGTGCGGTGAAACGCTGTTATATATTATGAGAAGGTTATTTTGCCTGATAAAATTGCTATTTTGTTATTATTTAGGTTGATATGACAGGCTTGTTGTGGATACTCGATCGCTGTAATTGGTCGACATTTAATAATAGATCATTAACAAAAATCACAACCGGTTGTGTCACAAAAACATTGACATTGGTTATCGAGGAGATTTATGTTCACGGAAAACTGTTTTCGGTCTGTACAAATCTTTATTTTGAAATAGCCTTTGAAAACTTCAACCATGCTAAAAAATGTTATAATGTTGGCGAAAGGCAGTAGTTGGTTTAAAAATTTATTTTCTGGTTCTTCAGATCGTCTATTCAATGGACAAGCTTTTACTCATGGTGCCATTTATTTGATTCTAAAGATCTACAGTGATATACTGTGTCTTTTTGGGAATATAAATGTCATCTCCATTTTTAAGTCAAGAATGGACGAACGAAATAATTTACTTACGCATTGTTATTATATTAGTAAGAAAATAACTACTTATAGCGATAATAAAGTAAAGTATGACATTCGGAATCGAGAATTGTAGTAGAAAGTACACGTGAACGTAAATTTCTTTTTGCTTGTTAAACATCTAAGTCGTTACTGTAATAATGATGCTTACCGCAGCAATACTGAACTCTCTCAAGAATTACCTACTGTAAGAAGCTTGTTTTAAACTAGCGATGTACTAAGCTTAACTTTATATTACGTATGCATGTTACGTATGCACATAAAGTATGTGAAAAACTTTATATAATGTTTTATGTTTGTAGATAGCAGAATTAAAGAAAAACATGTAGCGGCTGCTTGGTACTTGTCCAAGTTATGACAGGCGGCGATATATTATATAATAATAATAATATTCTACATATACACACAACACCATCTAGCCTAAACTAAGCAGAGTTTGTACTATTGGTACTAGACAATAGATAAACATACATATATACTTTTTTTTGTAAATGCATATTTCTTATACATAGAAACACCCAGACCAAGTCAAACAACCATGTTCATGCACACAAATGTTTAACTTGTGCGGGAATCGAACCCACGACCTTAGGCGTGGCAGTCGGTTACACTAACCACTACGCCATCGAGGCCGACTATATGTTAACGATCTCTTACAATAGCAACTAAAAGTATTATTACTTTCATATCTCTATTTAAATCAAAAGCAAACCGCCACATATACTATATATCTCCCTCGCTTTCTTCTTTTCTTAACACCAATCGATACCCAGTTTTCTTTACTTATTAAATGTACGTATTTGTCTTACTTTCATAAATACAAAACTATTAACTGCGTGCAATATTATCATTTAACATATTCAGTGCCATATCAATTCAAATTTAAATTATTTATTTCGTTTTAACAATAAATTTCCTTATGTTAGTTTGTTGAGTCTCTTTTTAAGCATTTAATGCCTGTATTAGGAGGCTCCGCTCTTCCATACCGAATAATTACATATCGCAAATAAAAAAATATAAAAAACATGCGTGGCAGTCTTTGGCGACTGCCGATAGAAGTGAAAACTAAGTAACTAGCGTGCGGTGATGATGACGCGAGTTTCACGCTTTATGTTCACCCAAAAAGTACACATATATACACAGTATACATATGCTCATGGAAAGCGTTCGGTGACGATGACGCGAGTTCCAAGATTTTTGTTCACCCAAAAAGTGCTCAACGCGCCTAAAGAAGTTTTCACTTCAAAAAATTCAATATATCATTGAAAATCACTGAACTGCATCAGCCATCATAAAAATAAGCGCACGTAAATACAATGACGTATAGACACGTTTAATTTTACAAGGTATATCTAAAGATATGTTAACAAGACATAATCTATTAATTCTGAGAATACCAGTCATAATTCGAAATTTTAGGCCACCAGAGTGCCATTGCGACTTAATAGGTTAATTTGCCTATATCATTGGAACCTCGTAACAAACCAAATTCTTTCCACATCAAAACAGATGTTAGTTTGTTTCAAATTAACATTTGCTTTTATTATATTCAGTAAACATGTTACTATAATATTACTATTTTTACCCGCTATTTTCCTTTACAAACACCACTCTCCAAATTTGATATGTGGAAGCAAACTATCTACTAACGATAACAGAGCGCGGGCCGCACTTTATTTACTGACCGCTCAGCGCGCGCGCGACCCGCGATCTATGGCGACAGCCAACTGATACAGTAGCCGAGGCTGTGACTCATAACGTGAGGGTAAACATATACAAGGAACAAGAAAGTGTGGCCATATACAGCGTATGTGCTTTGCTTCTAAGCTGTTTTTTCTTAGCCTAGGGAAACAGATGTACCGCTTGAGAAAGGTCTCGATTTCGATTACACGGCACACACCTTCGTCGTTTTGAAATTGCTTACTATATTTGATTTATTCCGCATTCGCCCCTCATGTTTCGTCCCAAATGTAAAAATACGCATTTGCCCCAAAAATTGTTCCTCATATGCCCCGAAATTTAGATAAATATTAACTTCTGATCGTAATTCCTATTTTGTCCCGAATTATGTTCCTTTTCTGACCCGTTTTTTTTTGTATAGTAGATTTTGATGAACAGTCGGCTGAAAAATATTTTAAAATATCTCCTTGATATCTTGGCGAAACTTTTGGCTAATGATTGCATGACATCACGAGCCCGACATTGAATATACTTAAAATAATTTTTAAACATGTTTTGTTTTGCTAACCATATGCTCAAAAATGTAGGATGAATAAGGAATAATTAAAAAAGAGGGGCGAATGAGGAACATTTTGGAATGTGGGACGTAATGTAGGGGCCAATGCGAAACAAACCCTATATTTCGCCCGCAGCTTCGCTCGTGTAAATATAGGGTTTTTTTAATAATAAAATTTATTGACAAAAATGGAGTACAATGTGTGGAACTTATACTAATACTAATTCCCAAATAGGCTATAGCCTGTATTAGGTTAGTAACAGTTCTTTTTTCTGAATGAAGTGCTCTCCTTTTCTATTCACCTAATAACGTGTATGCGAACTTTCGCATCAGGTTCGTACCATTTTTTTTTCTTTTTTTTGATGTGATAATTCTTTAGGCGCTTTGAGCACTTTTTGAACAAAAATCATGGAACTCGCACCATCGTCACCGAACGCTTTCCATGAGTTATATGTATACTGTGTATATATTGTATATATGTGTACCTTTTGGGTGAACAAAAAGCGTGAAACTCGCTTCATCGTCACCGCACGCTAGTTACTTAGTTTTCACTTCTATTGGCAGTCCCCAAAGACTGCGCTACATGTTTTATTTTTCTTTTTAATTACTAGCTTATGGCCGCGATTTTACTCGCGAACAGTGCTTTTTTCTGTACTATTGGCAACGTGTATGCGTAATTTCGTGATAATTGGACGTGAATTAAGGCGTGAAAGCGTAACAAACAAATAAACTCCCGTTCCTATTTATAATATTAGTTAACATTATATAGCTGATATACATAGTTAAGCTCGTTTTAACGGTGAAGGCCTAAAGGTGTCTGCCTACTACCCCGTCTCATACCATGACCGTGCTAGGAACGTATCAGACACGAAAAGCAACACGATACGCCCGGCTATAGAAACTGCTGGTCGGTGACGGAGCGGTCTAGTGGGCATAGTCTTATACATTTCCTTACAAAGAATATTTTTTTGCCTAACACGTTCCTAGCACGGTCATGGTATGAGAAGGGGTAGTGGACAGACTCCTTTATGCGTGCCTTTTTTATAATGTACTCGAAGATACCTATTTTATGAAGTATGCCAACCCACACTGGTGCCGCGTAGTCGACTACGCCTTAACCTTTTTCATACTGAGAAGACCGTGCCCAGTATTGAGGTAGTTTATAAGCAGAGTTGATTAATAAGGCTGTGTATTCATTTTGCGACTACAAGACTTCATTGTAAGAAGATGTTGGCTCTTCTGCCCTTATTTAAAATAATTACAATATATTCAAACTTGCAATTAATATAACAAAATTAATTACAGCGCTGCCAATCATTTTTGTAATGACAAAAGAAAAGAAAATCTTAGTTTAATTTCGATCACCTTATCAACAATTCGGGCCGGAACAAGTTCATTAATAAAACTTAATTAATTTCGCATTAAGTCAGTCAGATTGGATTAAGTGAACGTAGCTTAAACGAATTATTGGGGATTTGGCAAAATTATTGGGAGCGATGTTGGAAATATACAGGAGCGAATAGTGGGCAGGCCCGGAGCGGTTAAGAGGAAACACCACGGGCGAGAGAATTGAAAAATAGGTATTTGTAAAATCTATTGCTGTCGCGCAGTGTCCGCAGAGCGTGATAGAGACAACTGCAGCTTGGACCGAAAATACCTATAAAAGTACACAAAATCAACGTTTCGTAGTCCCCTGATTCCTTCTCCAACACTTGACCGATTTAACTATTTATTTCATTAAAAATTGAAGAAAGGCTTTAGCCGTGTTTCTATGTTTTTCTTTTTTTATATAATCTACTCAAATTTGTTTTCTGGATGTTTGAACACAGCAGAAAATCTGACCAATTTTTGAGGTTTTTGAAGGCTCATATCTCTTTTAATAATTAATTAATGAAAAAAAAGAAAACATAGGGACATGCTAATAGAGGCTAAACATTTTATGAAAAAATATTATTGCTCTACTGGCATTATCCAGGGAAGAAACAGGGGACTACTTTTGTATGGAAAAACGGCCCTTGTGTTTCCTCTTAAGTAAGAAAGAAAATCATTTATTCGTTGGGAATATAGTTACAAAGATATAGATATATAGTAAATAAATTATCCACAGCACATTTCGCCTTTTCCAGGCATGCGAATGTTAAATATAGTACTTATATTTAAAAGTCTTGAAATCGAGATTTAAATATCCTATTAAATCTTATCTTATCTAATCTTATTCAGGGGCCAGTCGGTGTGGACCGGCGTTACTTCGATCCAGTGGGATCTTTTGTGTCGGCCCCGAGATCTATTCCTGAGCTATCTCCCTATGAATGTACTGCATCAGTCGCAGCGTACACTTCAGAGGGAGAAGCCTGAAGTCTTCGGGGTTCGGATATGCCAATCCCGTCAGACCCATCCCTAGTCCAGCCAACGCGTCACATTCACACAGTAGGTGTGATATGGACTCGTCCTGTTCACCACAGGCTCTGCAGGCTATCCTATTATAACTCATTACATTAACAAGACTAAAATCATATGTGCATATCTTTATATATATATTGTTAGGATAATAAAGGATAATTCACTGAATTTAGTGACGTCATCTCACGATTATTATAAAAGTGGGGTTATTTCGCCGGACAGATCGTTTGTTGGTTGGCTATCGTACGAGAAGGTTGTCGTGAGGTGTCGGCGCTATTTACAGTGAGTCGTTGTATTGTGTTTGCTTGTGTTTAATTATTTGGTGTAATTAACGGCTGTTTGTTTGATATTATTTTATTATTCTGCTAGTAGTGTTAAAATTAGCTTGAATTGAAATATAAGAATAAATTATTGTACATTGTGGTACTCGATTGTCTTTTTTTTAATAAAATCCGGCTTCTTAACCTAAATATATATATATATATATATATATATATATATATATGGGTGTTTCTATGTATAATATGTATGTATTTCCAACAAAATTATATATGTATGTTTATCCATTGTCTAGTAACCATAGTACAAGCTCTGCTTAGTTTGGGCTAGATGGTGTTGTGTGAATGTGATAGAATATTATATTATTATTATTATACATATATATATAGATCTTCCGTGCGTGTGTTTGTAATTAAACTCCTCCTAAACGGCTGGACCGATTTTGATGAATATTTTTGAAAAATGGTTTCGAATTTTTTTGTCGTGTTTACAGGACAACGTCTGTCGTGACAGCTAGTAATGTATATTATACTATTACTACTAACTACTTTTATAGAAACTTATTAGAAATAGTAGTAAGTTGACACCGCCTCGGTGACTCGGCGGCAGTGCATGCGACTGATGTGCATGAGATCTCGGGTTTAAGGCATGTAAAGGCATTAGTGACTGAACTCTCTTCTATCGTGTTGGATTAACTGCCCATAGAACTATGAGAGTACTCTTGTTTGCGCATACAGTTGTGCACTATAATATCGCCTGCTCAGATGGTAAGTGTCAGTGCTTGGCCGATTAGCGGTGACTGACCGTCCCTCAGAATAGCAGCCATAATCGAAATTTAGTCTGAAGTATCCTCACAATCAATGACGTGTTAAAATCAAACTTATGTCATATAATTACATTATAGTCATGTGGAAATCAATGAACCAATCATAGCAGTTGACATGCGTTTAATCGTCTGTTAAGAACGTGGGCTACACATTGAGGGGCTGTTCTAAGTGGCAATGTCGTAAATAAGAGGTTTTTAAATGTAAATAAAAAAAGGTGGTTTCATAAAAAAAAATTTAAACCCGTTCTGAATATCTCGGTTTTGCTATATCATAAATGAGATAAATAGATCGAGCGCCTTGCTGCTTTGCTGTAGCTCATAAAATAATCATGACTATGTGTTTGGATATTTACTATTGATAGCACATATTTATTGACTGACAAAGCACTTTTACATAACATCTATTGTGTTTAATATAAAATGACAACTCCCACACTAGGATGGAGCTCTTTCGCTGCGGACTTTACAAACTTTAAAACAAACTACAGAAAGAAACCTAGACTTTGAACAACTATTCTTGGAAGCATATATTAAGCTCACATTACTCGAAAAATTGATAATGGGGCGACGACTTTCTTTATCTTTTTATAATAATAATATAATAATGTCCTGCGCAGGACATATTATAGTGCACAAGCGTGTGCGCAAACACTAGTGCACTCTCTGTTCCCAAACTCTCATGATTTGATGGGACGGTAAACCGACACGACCGGAGAGAGATCAGGCGCAGGACCAATGGCTTTACGTGCTTTCCGAGGCACGGAGGTATCTAACACCGCCAACTTCCTAATTCCGGGCTGTTATTGAGATTTCTTAACAGAAAACCCAATAAGTTTTTGTTGGCCCGACCCGGGATTCGAACCCGAGACCTCATGCACAGCAGTCGCATTCACTACCGCTGCGCCACGGAGGCTTTTTATATCCATAGCATAAACAGCTTTTCTCAACATAAAACTCGCCCATATGTTTTCATTACACGACGAATTATTATCGACATCCCCTGCCTGTGACCCGAATACTTTTATACAGAGATATCTCCATCGATTGTGATTTCTGCGAAGCTATGTGACGTCATCAACGCGATCAAAATTGTTATGATGACAGGTAGATATTAATGACTTTTTGGTTATGTAAACTGAACGACATAAGTTGATAAACGTTTTGATGGTTCTGATTTATTTTTTATTGCTGTGGCTGTTGTTGTGATGTATACGTTAAAATTTGACTGCAAGTCAACTTCTAAGTGATTGCCTTACCATTGCCACGGCATCGAAAGTTGTGAGTTCGAATCCCACACGGGGTAACATTTGTGTGCATGAACATGGATGTTTGTCTTGGACTGGGTGTTTCTATGTATAATATCACGTTAGCTGTGTAACTGAATATTAGACATTGAGCCTTCAAGTGCAATCACATTTTTTTGTTAACTTATTCGAATATCGTATTTAAGGAAATTTTATGACAAGAAAAATATTTTCTGATACTCCTTTCTCAGTTCTTCCGGTTTTTCTTCAGTGCCCCATATGTGGGGCATGCACGTGTAAGCTCCTAACTTAGTGCCATACATAAGTGGTGCACGCACGTATGAAGTTATTTTCAATATTTATTTGGCGGGTACATACAAGTTTGTTACTAACACGGGTTTGTCGTAGGTGCAATGTCAGTGTCAAACAATTGAAACGAGTGGAACAGTCGATCGTCCTTGTTTTCGTGTTTTTATTTCAAAGTATTAGAGGTTCACCATGAAACCATCAAGACCCAAAGGAAAAAATATAACACAGTACACATCGGAAAAAATATGGAGTATTCTACAAGATAGCGACGGTGAATATGAACTTATGGAAGAATTGGAGGATACTGGTGAGTTTTCTTTATCTCACACTACAGAGACTATTGATGACATAAGAACTTTTGTCAACCGTGATCTTTACGAAGAAGTTCCCTACAATTCATCAGAATCCGTTGTTTTCGAGCAACCTAGAATGTCATCTCCTGAACGAAGTTTGGTACCACTGTTTGAAATTGAGGAGCCTGCTGTGTTGCCAGCAGAAGAAAATGAGATTCACGTGCCTGCTTCACCACCAGCTCCTAGAGTTGAGGAATATGCTAGACCGCCGCCGCTTAGAACTGAACTAGGCAATCTTTTACCTACAGCTTGGAGGTCTGAAATAAGACCTTTGGAAAGGGAAATATTTACAGGCTATGATCAGTTAGAGACAAACTCAATGTTTCCCAAGTGGTACTAATTTATGGACCATATTTTCATCAATTGTTGATGACGAAATTCTTGATTTAATGGTTACCCAGACTAACATATATGCTGCACAGTTACAACAACTACCCACATTGAAGCTAAATTCTCGTATAAAACGCTGGAAGAATGTTACTGCCAACAAAATGCGAAAATTTATCGGCGTATATTTACTGACTGGACTAATTGATTTTCCTACAACAGAATGTTACTGGAAAAGGGATAGGTTATACTAACATCCACTTCTCCATGAAATTTCAATGTCATATGATAGATTCTGTATAATTCTTAGATGTTGGCATTTTGCAGACAATACAAGTGAACACACAGGAAGACTTTTCAAAATACAACCTCTCATAGATAAAATCATAGATAAATCGTGAAAAATATTTACTCCAGGAGATACTGTTGCAGTGGACGAGTCAATGGTTGGCTTTAGAGGAAGATTGAACATCCGCACATACAATCCCCAAAAAAGTGACAAATATGGAATGAAGATCTATAAATTATGTTCTGATACAGGTTTCACCTGGAGCTATAAAGTTTATTCGGGAGAAGATCAAGTAATAGAAGGTTTAGAGAAGCCAGGCTCAGTAGTCATTACCCTGGCTCAAGAATTGTTGAACGAAGGCAGGTTATTAGTTACAGATAACTATTATACAAGTGTGCCTCTTGCTCGATTTTTGAAAAAAAATAAAACAGATTTTTGTGGCACAGTACGAAAGAGCAGACGGAATCTTCCCCCGGATGTAGTAAACGCAACTTTGAAAAAAGGGGAAATAGTTGCTAAACAAAATGACTGTATGACAATTTTGAAATGGAAGGATCAACGAGATGTGTTGGTTTTATCTACATGTCATGACAATCAAATGGCTATGTCTACTGGATATAGACCAATATTGAAGCCGAAAATTATATTGGAGTACAACCGCGGCAAGAAAGGCATTGATATAGCCGACCAGCTTGCCAGCTACAATTCGCCTGTACGCAAAACTTGTTTTTGGTATAAAAAAATCGCAGCGGACTTGATGGCAGTTGCTGTTGTAAACGCAATCCTGATCTACAAGGACCTTAATCCCACTAGTAAAATGACTTTACTATCAGGCCATGAAATAATTATCAAGCATCTCCTGGACATTCAAGATTCTCAATCCTCAGCGGGTCCATCCGTTCGGTCTAGCTCTTCAAACAGTTCCGTTCGTTCCATCAGTCACCAGCATGCTTTGAAGAAAATTCCTCGACGTTACGGCAACAAAATATTTAGGAAAAGATGTACTGGTTGTTATAAATTACTTACTGAACAGGGACACACAGTGCAAGAAGCTCGTAAAAAGGCGAAGAAAACAGACACTCAATGTGAAATATGTAACAAAGCTTTGTGCCTTAGTTGCTACAATACTTCTCATAATTTGTGATTTTATTTTGTATTTTATAGCCTGACTTATTAGATACATTTACGGCCCGCTTTAGATATATTTTTGAAGAATTCTTATTATTAGCAAGATTCAAATAAACTCCAAACAGTATAATATTATGGTTTTATTTTAGTCCCTTTTTTGCAATGATTATATGGCAACATTGGGCAAAATCTCCTCCGGGTACTTATGTGTTTTAATTTATAATTTCATAGCCCACACGTGTGAGGCAATTCGAGTGCTTTAACTCATACGTGCGAGATTTAAGAAGACTAAAACTTTATACAGTGGCGTGACCCACATGTGGTGCACTCACGCCTCAGCTAAACCACGAAATGCCCCACATGTAAGTCACACACAGGGAACGTGATATGTATGTATTTACAAAAGAAAAAGGTATATATGTATGTTTATCCATTGTCTAGTACCCGTAGTACAAGCTCTGCTTAGTTTGGGCTAGATGGTGTTGTGTGTATGTGGTAGAATATATTATATTATATTATATTATATTATATTTTTTTATCCGAAAATTTTTGTTATGGGGTATGCATGAATGTTTATGGTATTTCTAAAATGTTTAATGATTGACACTGCTATTTGTATAGATATTGTTAATTTAGATTGGCTGTTTTATTTACACGAATAGCTTCTTTTTGTAATTTTTGCCTACTTATATAGATTATATTACATACTTATCACTAAACAGCAAGTTTTCTGAAATTATAGTTAATTAAGTTAGTTAGAAGTCACATATGACCTTTTTATATTTATAGACTGCAGAATCTACTTAGCTTTTTTACAATTCTTTCTTTCAATGTCTGACAGATTTACTACTTATTGATGATTAAGCCAACAAATTAATTATAGATATTGTTATATTGGTTTATAAGCCGTCTATTTTTGGTATCATCTCCTCTTGGTCTTATACTATCCTAAAACGGTATCTTATTGATATTTCAACATTTCGCAGTCATTATATAATAATCGACAGTGCCAAGAATACAATTTCAGATTCTCATACCTAAATACTGATTGTTAATCAATAGATGGATCCTTTAATTTAAAAAAACGAGGAACCAACAGTTTATCTCAGGGATCCATCGAAATCAACCTAGTAAATGTTTAATTGATTTAATATTCTTATGTTAAAAGGTTTGAAAAGCGAACCAGGCATAAATAGTATCCGTCTAAATTATGCAGCTTGAGAGAGAGAGCTCTAATGTTGTATACCAAATGTCGCGACAACTACGTTTGACGATATTTTAAATGCATTTAAATACAAAATAAACAATGTCACGTGTCACATCAAAAGGGACGAAACGAAAATAGTATTTAGTTTAAACATAACAATTTGGTACTATTTTTAGATTGCCCAATACTGTTTCAACAGCTACAGCATAATATACCTTGTAGCTAAGAAATAAACGGCTACTATTACGCAAAAGGAAAAATGGCTGACAAAAATAGTTATGCATCTAGTACAGAGAAAAATAAACTCTATTTTTAAGTGTATAAGCGTCATAAGTGCTGCATATTAAATTAAGTTGTCTAAATTGTATTTAGAAGGGCTAGTTGCGCATATGCGTCGATTGTCAGCTGTTTGTGTTGACACGTCCAATCACAATGAGATGTTTAAATATTAATAGTTTTAAACAATGGAATGGTGTTCTATATTTGAATATTTGGAACGGTTCGCTTTCTAAATTGCTTGTATGCATTTCATTTGTTTAGCTATAAATGTCGGTAATTGACTCATTGATCGAGTTGAAATTAAACTACTATATACGGATTTTATCGCGTTGTTTATTTATCACTGTATTACAAAATTTTGAAAATATTACTCTACTACTACTATTGATTTTATTTGACTAATTTATAAGCTAATAAAATTATTTAAACTATTAAATCTATTTATTTTTGGTTTACACTTTCCCCGACGTTTCGGGTGCTTTTCAGCAGCCATGGTCACGGGGAGACTAAGATGGTAGTTGTCTCAATGTTCCAGTGTAGTTATTTCAAAGTACCTGAACATAATTTAATTATTGGTGTTTCTATTTACGCAGAATGAGCTCAAAGTATCATGAAGTCTAGCTGTGGTCTGTTTCTTCTTGGGTTTGACTATTTGAAGTACTGGATCCCAAGCTGGTGTTACATTCCAACCATCTTCTCTATTGAAATTGGGATGTTTTTTAATTTCAATAGCCTCGCGAAGCATCCTTGGCAGGAATCGGTGTTCTTTAGCGAGAATCTGTGGTTTGTCAAATCTCAGGTAGTGGTTGGTCCCCTGTTGTACGTGTTCACACACAGCAGACTTCAACGAGCGTTTGTGTTTTACGTCAGCTATGTGTTCTTTTATGCGGGTGCCTATGCTTCTCTTGGTTTGACCAATGTATGAGAGTCCGCAGTCACAATCTATTTTATAGACCCCTGCATCTTGTAAAGGTAATTGGCACTTGACGGATGGTAAAAATTGACTTATCTTCGTTGGCGGCTTGAAGTATGTGTTGATTGAAGCTCGCTTCAAGATGTAGCCAATCTTGTCAGTGACACCCCTTACATCAGGCAGTAGCTGTTGGAGCTTGTTGTCTTGCAGTACTTGCTTGACATGTTGAAGCTCGGCGTCCAACAGCCGCGCCGCTGTCACAGATCCCGAGAAAAGCCAGCCACAGTCGAGCGCCAGCCTGCTATACTGCCTTATGTAAGGGGTGTCACTGACAAGATTGGCTACATCTTGAAGCGAGCTTCAATCAACACATACTTCAAGCCGCCAACGAAGATAAGTCAATTTTAACCATCCGTCAAGTGCCAATTACCTTTACAAGATGCAGGGGTCTATAAAATAGATTGTGACTGCGGACTCTCATACATTGGTCAAACCAAGAGAAGCATAGGCACCCGCATAAAAGAACACATAGCTGACGTAAAACACAAACGCTCGTTGAAGTCTGCTGTGTGTGAACACGTACAACAGGGGACCAACCACTACCTGAGATTTGACAAACCACAGATTCTCGCTAAAGAACACCGATTCCTGCCAAGGATGCTTCGCGAGGCTATTGAAATTAAAAAACATCCCAATTTCAATAGAGAAGATGGTTGGAATGTAACACCAGCTTGGGATCCAGTACTTCAAATAGTCAAACCCAAGAAGAAACAGACCACAGCTAGACTTCATGATACTTTGAGCTCATTCTGCGTAAATAGAAACACCAATAATTAAATTATGTTCAGGTACTTTGAAATAACTACACTGGAACATTGAGACAACTACCATCTTAGTCTCCCCGTGACCATGGCTGCTGAAAAGCACCCGAAACGTCGGGGAAAGTGTAAACCAAAAATAAATAGATTTAATAGTTTAAATAATTTTATTAGCTTATAAATTAGTCAAATAAAATCAATAGTAGTAGTAGAGTAATATTTTCAAAATTTTGTAATACAGTGATAAATAAACAACGCGATAAAATCCGTATATAGTAGTTTAATTTCAATGAATAACATTCGCGTAAACAGAAGACAATATTATGTAAATCAGTACGGACTGGAAACAGCAACAAAAATACGCCGGTTAGAAGATCTGCAAACTAAGCGCGCAAGATATGTAACATCTTTAAATTTCTTGAAGAGATGTCGTGATCACAGTCTCATTCCTACGTGTGTCAAGATATCAGCCAAGAAAGACATACGAGGAAGCGCTAAGATCTTAAAACAGGCAAGTCAAAAGTTATTAATACAAGTTATCAGAGAACATCGCGCTGACTTACGCAGCATAAATAGGAACGTTGAGATTTTGTCTAATGAAATACAGAGATTAATAACTCCATTTGATTTTAAACAATGCATCAATGCTATAAATCACAGAGAAAGATCAAAATATAATGCGTGTAAAACGAACAAAATTCAAAAATATGAAAAATTATTATCAAAATCAAATGCCAACAGCAAGAAACGTAACGTCAATGCACGGACCAATGACACGCCGCCGTCATCTCAAAGACAAGCAGTTATTAATCTGTCAAAACAAACTTAAGACAAAACAACCGAAAAAGTATTAAGTAGAGGTTTAAATGATGCAATAACACCGGCTAGGATACCGTATGAGGCCATTATTTGCAACGTCGAGGACTGCCTAGTCAAGAATAACATAAGAAAGGAAGATTTGGAGGCTATACGTCAGGATATTTCATCGGTCTTGCGTCGAAGTAAAGTGCCCAGACCGAATCTTCCCAAAGATGAATTCGTCGCATTGAAGAACTTGCGGGCTAGGCCAGATATTACAGTACTCCGTGCAGATAAAGGAAACGCTACGGTAATAATGGATACGTCAGATTATAAACATAAAATTGAAAATTTACTTTCGGATGAAACAACATATAAACAGGTTAAAACAGACCCTACAAACAAAATATTAAACAAAACCAAAGACATCATATATAAATACTCCGAAAGACTAGATCTAGACGTTAAACAATTAATACCAGCTTGCGTAAAACCTCCAAAGCTGTATGGGTTACCAAAAATACACAAGGAAAACGCTCCTCTACGTCCTATTGTGAGTCAGATCGACACACCAACTTACAGATTGGCTCAGCACGTAGCGAAGATACTCTCACCACTCAGAGGCAACTCGAGAGCACATGTAAAGGATTCATACCATTTTGTGAGTGAGATTAAACACCTATGTCTCACTAACAATGAAACAATGGTTAGTTTTGATGTACAGTCATTATTTACATGCATACCTGTACATGACTGTATTGAAATAACTAAAAGGAAGCTAATAGAGTACAATATGCCTGAGGAATATGCAGAACTACTTAAGCATTGCTTAACAACTGGCTATCTGTTGTGGGACAATAAATTCTACATACAAGTCGATGGTGTGGCAATGGGCTCCCCAGTATCGCCTGTTGTTGCCGATATATATATGGAGGACTTCGAGGCTCGAGCTTTACAGACTGCCCCCATCACACCCAGGATTTATAAGAGGTTTGTAGATGATACTTTTACAATATTACCAACAGATAGTGTTAGTGTATTCCTAGAACATCTTAATTCCATTAATAACAAAATCCAATTTACTATGGAATTAGAGGCAAATAATTCATTAGCATTCTTAGACGTACTTGTCATCAGGAATCCTGATCATACTTTGAGCCACACCGTGTATAGGAAAAAGACCCATACAAATAGGTACTTGAACGGTGAATCTCACCACCATCCTAAACAGTTAGCTACCGTGGGAATGTCTTTGTTTCAGAGAGCCCACGGGATCTGTGACAAGAAACACCTGGACGCCGAGCTTCAACATGTCAAGCAAGTACTGCAAGACAACAAGCTCCAACAGCCGCGCCGCTGTCACAGATCCCGAGAAAAGCCAGCCACAGTCGAGCGCCAGCCTGCTATACTGCCTTATGTAAGGGGTGTCACTGACAAGATTGGCTACATCTTGAAGCGAGCTTCAATCAACACATACTTCAAGCCGCCAACGAAGATAAGTCAATTTTTACCATCCGTCAAGTGCCAATTACCTTTACAAGATGCAGGGGTCTATAAAATAGATTGTGACTGCGGACTCTCATACATTGGTCAAACCAAGAGAAGCATAGGCACCCGCATAAAAGAACACATAGCTGACGTAAAACACAAACGCTCGTTGAAGTCTGCTGTGTGTGAACACGTACAACAGGGGACCAACCACTACCTGAGATTTGACAAACCACAGATTCTCGCTAAAGAACACCGATTCCTGCCAAGGATGCTTCGCGAGGCTATTGAAATTAAAAAACATCCCAATTTCAATAGAGAAGATGGTTGGAATGTAACACCAGCTTGGGATCCAGTACTTAAAATAGTCAAACCCAAGAAGAAACAGACCACAGCTAGACTTCATGATACTTTGAGCTCATTCTGCGTAAATAGAAACACCAATAATTAAATTATGTTCAGGTACTTTGAAATAACTACACTGGAACATTGAGACAACTACCATCTTAGTCTCCCCGTGACCATGGCTGCTGAAAAGCACCCGAAACGTCGGGGAAAGTGTAAACCAAAAATAAATAGATTTAATAGTTTAAATAATTTTATTAGCTTATAAATTAGTCAAATAAAATCAATAGTAGTAGTAGAGTAATATTTTCAAAATTTTGTAATACAGTGATAAATAAACAACGCGATAAAATCCGTATATACTAGTATAATTTCAATGAATAACATTCGCGTAAACAGAAGACAATATCATTGATCGAGTGCTGCAGGCATAAGCGCACTGCAGACAATCGTGACGATTTGGATTTATTTCAATAAGAGTCAAGCTTGACTTGGTGGTGCAGCGATAGGCAATATAACGGCTGTGTATGTGATCTTGGGTTGGATTAGCGGGTCGGGCAAAATGTTATATTGGATTGTTTCGTCAAGAAATTCTTATTGGCACTACGATATCTCCGATATGCCCGATAAACGGGCTTACTTACTTTTCCGATGACCTAAAATCATATCTGCTAAAACTACACCTCTGCCTACCCCTTTTCACAGGTGTGGTAGACTTACGCTAGTGCGGTATCGGTTACTTATTATATAGTTATTTATATCTAACTTAGACTATAGACCCTAACTAATATTATAAATGCGAAAGTGAGTTTGTTTGTTTGTAATACTTTCAAGCCTTAATTACGCGACCGATCTTACTTTTTTTGCATACACGGTATCAGGGGCATAGACAAGGACTATGGTAGAGTAGTGAAGGCACTGGTTGAGCATACGGGTAAGTTGCGTAATCGAATTATCTCGGCAACTATATATCGCAGGCTAAAACTCCAAATTGCGGAAAGATGCGGTCGCGGATATCAAACTCATTGCGCCACCGCCACTGACGACTTGTCGATCGAGTGAAGTATAAGCAGGCTTTGTTTATTTAGCCACCAAAAAGTAAAAATTGTGTGTGGTAATATTTCTTCTGTAGGAGTCAAATAATCCGCTTCCAATCAGGTAAGTGTTAAACTTTTATAAATGTAGTATATTTTCGGTATGTATAAAGGATACGGATATAAATCTTAAAAGTTTTGCCATAACTTCAATTATGTTTCAAGTTTTTGAATTGGTGTTAGTTAAACAATAATTGCTAACTTAACCCCTCCATTTAGCAGACTTCAAGAGGTTCTTATGCTACCCAAGACTTAAATGATGCTGTAAAGGTTCTCGGTTAAAGCTGTCAATGATAAAGAAGAAGTGTGAAAGTCACTGCCAAAGAATTCGGTAACAAATAGATGTCTCTGACAAGATTTTTGAAGAAATTATGTCGGGTCAGGTTCTAAAGATCAGGTCATTTATGAATGGGTTATGCAACACAGAAGCAAGTACCTATTCTTTCCCACGCTAAAAGATTATTTAACAAACTACTGTTACAAATGGCATCAATCTTCTATGGATATTCCTCAAAAACTATCAGAAAAAGAGGAAAGCTGCTATTCTAACACACACATACACACCCGAAAAGAACGCATTGCCAGAGGAACAAAATAATAGCACTCAAAAGTTAAGAAGCCAAAGAAGAACATTGATTTGAGATTGAAAAGAAGATTATTTTTAGTTTTATTGTTATGTCACTAAAATACCATAAATAAAAGGTTGCTTGTATAATAGAAGTTTCGTTTCATGTCTAGTAAACATTGAACCCATGGTTTGGCTAGAATTTCTTACTGCTCAATTAACCCCATACCCTTGCTCAACTTACCTTACCTATGGAGTACGTTGAGCAGCTCTGACTTTCTTTACTTAAATGGCTGTAGCTTTTGTGAAAATGCGAATGCTTAGAAATAAATTAATATGTACACTTTTGGAAAAGGATAAATTAATAATCCATCAGTATATATAACAAGATATTAAGACTTATCCTTGAGGAGCTATGACCGATCAAGTGAAAAATTGCTCAACCAGCCCCGCCCTAGCCTACCTTTCATCCAGAAAAAGTACTGTTCTCGAGCGAAACGAGGGTTAAAACTTTATAAAATGTACATAAGCACGGGCAGAATCTAGTCAGGATACTGTTATCTTAAAATATATAATAATATATATGTATAATATATGTTAAATTAACATTCCCATATGACGTCTGAAACATAAATGAAATATTATTAAGCTTGCTTACATTGAATCCATTGTTCTCTGTAATGTAAATGTAATGTATGAGCTCGTTCTTTTTAATATGAATACTTTTTCGTGCGAGCAAAGTATGTATATTTGAGGGCATATCTATGATTTAAATATTTGCATGAAATTACATTTCGTTCTAAAACTTAAAATAAGTAAAATACTTCAAACAATGAAGTAATGTCAAAAAGCATTCTGAAGAAACTTCGTAGAAGATATATTCTAAACTAGCTGACCCGCGCAACTTCGTCTGCTTCATATAAGATAAGAGAATTTAACCCGTTTTTGCAACATTTTTCATTGCCGCTCCAATTAGTCGTAGCGTGATGTTATATAGCGTATAGCCATCCTCGATAAATGGGCTATCCAACACTAAAATATTTTTTTAATTCGATCCCGTAGTTCCTGAGATTAGCGCGTTTAAGCAAACAAACTAACAAACTCTTCAGCTTTATAATATTAGTATAGATAATCCGTTCGCGCCGAAGTTTCGGATAGACATCTTAATGGTAGACTGATTTAGTATTTATTATGAGAAGTGTTTGGTTTTTCATTTGCTCTCCGGGGCACAAAGGTGTAAAAGGACAGTTTAAAGTACAGATCGGTATTGAACACGTTAGTACGCTGCAATGCAAGTCGACTACATCTAGGACACCGCTTCCGTTGTTAGATATTATAAATGTTTACTTGAGGTCGCCGGTCGGATGTGTTGATGGCGTGCGATACAACCGGAGGAGTATTGCGATAAAAACTTTTATATTAAATGCATGCTGGAATCGGTTTTGATGTTTATATTATATTCCTGTTGAGAGTCTTTAACTAAGAGGCGATGTTAAACCCGCTGCGATGTATTTCGGGTGCTTGCCTTCCATCAAGTGTTCGCCTGATATGCGTGGCTTGGCATTTACCTAGATTGCTTGGGTGCTTACTTGCGCGGCCAGTAGAGTCATTCCTAGAGTGACTTGAGCTTAAACCATGGTTGTGGGCATTTTGAGTAGACGTATGTAAGTACGTTGGGTATTGATCTCCAATAACTTAGCAATGAGTATCCCTCGTCCCCATGATCTTTATTGTCATAAAATACTATTAATATGTTACACGAATGGAGAAGTGGGCAAGAGGATGCCTCATCGCTGCCACCGCATTGAGTGTTAGGGAGTCGAAGTCTGCACGGGAAAATTATTTTAAGTTAGTATGCAGTTAGTGTAAGTTGCCGTTAGTTGTAAGTTACCCCTTAGAACACAGAGCTTGATCACTACTGCAAAATATAAATTTAAGAGAAAGTCGTTTTTCTGCGTTCTACATATTTTTCAATCTAACAATACTTCTGATACGATCTTTCTCGGTACCTAGTTAAAACTTCATACTTAAACAAGCCATTCCGAAAATGGCTAATGTAACGGTCTAAATGCTTAAATTAAAAGGATCCACTATAACTGACATTTCTCTAAAACTGCTAAACCAACGAGTACGAAAGAATGCTTTGAAAAATATTTAAGCAATCTGGGTATGGCAGGTCGAAAGCTCCACCCTTCGCCAAATCAAACAAAATGCAATGTTTATAATAAACTGTCTTCAAATAACCATACATTTCAAAAGCTATCGTATCATCTCATAGTACAAAGAGTGTTCTAATCTCAAATAAAAAAAACATATTTTATTTCCCAGTTAATAATAAATTCAATCATAACTGAACACTGGCCATCCCCACAGAGCCAAAGGAAAACTATTAAAAAGAAATCCGCTTAAGGGCTCACATCTTCATACAATATAATCGATTCTCTAGTGCCCTTCAAATTCTCGATTACAACATCTGTTACTAAGCATACCCTACCAACTTACATTTACCAGCAATTTAAACAAAAATCAGCCTTATTTCAACAATGTTAGTGTTATTGAAACGCATATCTAGAATTACATTTGCATTATACAAAAACAGAGCCAAGACAAAATGCGCCTTATTCAGTTCTGTTACAGTCTATAGAGAGTATTAGTGGCATATGGATATTAGAGCATGTCTGCCACATGGTTGTATTTTATGGCAAATTATTAAGAAATAATTGGGAATTCCGCCTTCTTTTAAAGGGCTGTATGGAGATTTATTGGTTCGGTAGTTTCAATTTGCGCCGGAAAATGTAATGTATTGGTTTTCCCAAAATATCTACTAAAATGTAAGTGAACATTCTGAATATGTATGAAGTTAGCAAAATCAATAAACAATTTTAGGAAATAAATCGTGTAATGTTAGGAAATAAATTGTATTGCGGGTAATGTAAGAAGGTTCAATTCCAAATTACAAGCTCGAAACATATGAGGATTCTTTTTTAATATTACGCAAGAGTACATAATAATAGGTACATTACTTAATTTTAGGTATCTAAAATACAACTTTCGCGCTACAGATGACCAATTTGATTTCATCGAATTACGGAGTAACATTGTTTTAGATTTACGTCTGTATGGATTGTTCAGATTTAATTGATCATATCGTTTTGTGATCTACAAATAGTTTCCCGGGTTCAGGTACAGTTAGAGCTCCTTGTTTAGATAAAAATAAAGAATAGTCTTCAGTGGCACAGGCTTATCAGTAGATATCTCTAGTTATAAATTTTCTCCTTTTCTTAGCAGTCTCTAACCCTTCTTAGAATCTATTATGAAGAGAGAAAAGAAAAGAAGAAGGGTCTATTTCTATGACAATTAAAAGGCATCATTAGATTTGTAATAAATCTATTTCTCAAACCAGATCCAAATACGTGTATATAAAAATATAATATTGTTGGTCGGTTTGTTATGTGTATATATAATTATATATATATACACACATTCGTCGTACCTTATTTGTACCAGTACATAATAGTGTAACTGCCTAATTGTGAAAGAATAACTACTAACTACATTGAAATTAAATTACTATATACGGATTTTATCGCGTCGTTTATTTAGCACTGTATTACAAATTTTCAAAGCACAAAATTTACAAAACGTCGGGGAAAGTGTGAACCAAAAATAAATAGATTTAATAGTTTAAATAATTTTATTAGCTTATAAATTAGTAAAATTAAATCAATAGTAGTAGTAGTGTAATATTATCAAAATTTTGTAATACAGTGCTAAATAAACAACGCGATAAAATCCGTATATAGTAGTTTAATTTCAATGAATAACATTCGCGTAAACAGAAGACAATATTATACTAACTACATATAAATAAAAAATATTACCACATAATATTAGTATCGACACGAAAAATAATAAACTTCACAAGATACCAACGGAAAAATTATCCTGTCTCAGTACGATAACTGATAAAACTCCACAAAGCTTTCCCTCAACAAAAGCAATAACATATCTCGAGATCTGAAAATGCTACAAGTCAGATAATACTGTTAATCTGCCACTGAGCACCAATGAGGCTGCACCAAATAGATCGCTATACATACATTCAATAGGGAATTCCTCTTTAGAGAAAAATAGAACTATTGTGACTTATGCCCTCTGCTTGTACAGATTTGGATGCTGAAGATTTTGGCACTATATATATTTTTTTGATTCTGACGTAATCAATTGAATCATGACCTATCTGTAATTGCCGATAGTCAAGTATCAGGATCAGTACCCAGATCAAAAAAGTGAACCTATTCAATTGTGAGAAATCTATAGCACTTATTTTCACCTATTTATTTGGAATTTGGAAAAAACGGATCGAATGATTCGATATTTTCCAAACTTAGTGTTTCTAGCAGCTATATGTAGTCTGGATACAAAATTATTTAGTATCGAATCGACGGTAACAGATTTGGACCAAATGCCAGATTACAAGTAACATGGATAGACTGTCATCATGTTATATTTTGTCAATAACTGTCAAAAGATATGAATGGAAGACATGTGACTAATGTTAAAATATACATGACATACATAATCTCACGCCAATATACTTAAAGAGGTAGGCAGAGGTGTATTACTCCCATATTTCACCAGCTATTGTTTTAGGCCCCATGTTATCAGGGTATATTATTTCTTACTTGGTACAGTTCCAGACTCCTTGCTGCTACTGAGAATAGCATTACATAAAAATCCTATAACATTTTCTCCAAACCAGGAACTCAAGGCGAGGACTAAAAAAATGACGATTTGATTTTGTATTTTAATGGTTATTATTTAATTTCGTATATGATAGGTTTTCAGCTCACACACGAAGATAAAATTAATAAATTTGATATTTTTATGCTCTTAGAAGATAATATATAAGACGTGAATAAGAAATTCGATCCTAATGCTTATTGCCACTAAAATTAGCCCAAGCCTATATTTTTCTTCCATTACATTAAAACTTAACCAGAAGGTGAACTTCTCAATTGAAAAATAGCTTTTGGTTTATACAGTACAGTAAAATATTTATTATATATTATCGAATGTTATGTCAGACTGTCATAATATGAGCGTACAGTAGGGTGCAAGGGGAAAATGCAATTAATTTTATCACAAAAGACCCATTCGACATCGCGACTTATCGGGGAGGCAAAGAATAGTACGAAATGTCAGGTACTAGTTTTGATCCATTTAGGACTTTAGATACTTGAATTTAAGGTGTATAATTGATAAGAAGGTTCGGTCTATTGTGGCAATAGATATGTAGGCAAGTATTAACAAATAGTTTTATAGGCACATTCAAGTTGTCAACAAATTATCCGGGAATATAATTGGCGTATGATTTTGGTTATTATTAATACGATGAGGTTAGTAGATAAACCATAACGTGTATTACTTGCAATTAATAGTTGCTTAGATATGACGGATTTGACGATGGTTTTGACGTAAAATTTAAATGCAATTTGACGCAAAATTATGAATGTCCTTGATTCAATGCCCGCTCAAATGCAAAATAGCTTTGGTTTTTAAACGAAAGGGTAGGTAATTGAGATATATTATACCAATATTTTGCATAATTGGTATCGTCAATTTACACACAAAAACAAGGTCTCGTCTCCTATATCCTCGAGGTAGGCAGAGGAGGCAGGAGGAAGGCAGAGAAGGAAGGAGGAAGGCAAAGAACAATACCCACATTTTGCGACCGATGCTTTCAGATCCCAGGTGAGGCTATTACTGTCTTCTGGCAAGGCCCTAGATATCGTGTTGCTATTGAACATTTCTAGACAGAAAAGAGAGTAAGACTGCCTTACTTGGGTAACGAATCCGAAATCTCAATACTCAATTTACATGAAAACTTAGATATTTTACGTGGCGCTAGCTGATTTATTGTTCTAATTATTTGCCACCTGCATATTTTATCATTATCATCTCAGGCGAAAGACGTCCACTGTCGGACATAGGCTTTCCCCAAGGTTTTCCACACAGACTGGTCTTGAGCCATTCAAATCCAACCGATTTGTGCAACCTTACCAGGTCGTCAGTCCACCTTGTGGACTGGCCCACCCCTGCTGCGTCTTTCGATGCGTGGCCGCCACTCCAGAACCTTTCTGCCCCGACGGCTATCACGGTTCTGCACGCTATGTGCCCTGCCCACTGCCACTTCAGCTTGGCTATCCGTAGAGTTATGTCGGCAACTTTATTTTTTCTGCGGATGTCCTCATTTCTGATTCGATCCCGCAAGTAAATTCCAATTTATACTAAAATAAATAACAAAATTGTAGTAAATAGGTCTCTACATACATCTATAATATAATACCATCATGATAGAACAGCCTTAATGTGGTCAATTCAATCAATTTCGCGGTTTTCTGTGTCGAGTGACCATGTACAGTGGTTGACATATTCTGGAATTATCCGTTTAGATATTGGTACTGATTGGTTAGACCAGTATAACGTGAACGCGATGCCGGTGAAAATAAAAAAGCATTCCGAATCAAAATAAGGTACAACCAAATAATATAATAATTATAATAATTTTATTTATTGTTCTCTCACACAGATTACAGAGTAGGTACATATTATTCTAATTAATACATCAGTTCGATAATCTATCTATGTGAGAGACTGGTATCTGTACAAGAAGACCTGTATGACAGATTACCAGCCTCTCCAGACACTGGACAAAGTTTAACCTTAACTAATTTATTAATCAGAGCATAAATATCTGTGTGTGTAAGTGCGTTTTATTAATAATATATATGAATGAAGACAAACTACTCGTAACTTATTTTATTTGCAAACACAGACTGGTGAAGGGCTTGTTGGCGTAGTGGAACAGCGACTGCTGTGTGATTTTGGGTTCAATTCTCGGGTTGGGCAAAGTGTTATTGGGATTTTCAGTCATAATAGTTTTAGTAGCAGCCCAGAGTCAGGATCTGTACCTGGTAGATGGCAATAGGATCCCTATTACGTAGGACTTTCATACGAAGTCTATTATGCCATGTATTTATTATGTGATTGTATTATTGTTACATTTGTTAGTAGATCACAAATAAATAAATACCTATATCTCCTCAGGTATGATGTGATACTATAATAAAACTCGTAACAATTTATGTCGTCATTAAATTAAGTGAACTCCTAAAATAAAAACTATATCAGTACGAAATGGAAACTCGTTTACAGTGCACCGTTTTGAAATAGGAGTCGCTCGAACGGCTCTTGTAATTATATTTCATTGCCAATCGAATTTGGAGCGTTAACTGCCACATCTATATATAGGCTGAGTTTAACTAGTTAACCAGCAGTGTATTTAATTTTACGGTAATAAGAACTTTGCAGTACGTTTGTAGTTTTTAGTATGTTTATATGGCCAAAATGTGGGCTACCACCCTACGGTTGAGGTTAATTTCAACGTCATGGAACAAGAAGATCGATTTTCCCTTGCAATAACATTATCACAGTGACTATTTTTTTGTTTATCATGTATTATATTTACGTCATGCCATGACGTGTCAGAAATAAAAGTCTACCTTAGCGGTAATTAGATCTCACAGAAACATTTTCAAAACTGATAGACCACTTTCTTGGCCGTCTGTAGTCGATTTTGCTCGCGGTTAAGCTCGCGAAAATGTAGGTATATATATTGTTTATCTTTCGAGAACAGTACTTTTTCTGGATGAAAGGTACACTATGCTCTTTTCTGTACCACTGTCAACATGTATGCGAAATTTCATGATAATGAGTTGAGTAGTTAAGGCATAAAATAGTAACAAACAAACAAACTAACTTTCGCATTTATAATATTTTATTTTGCCCGCGGTTTTGTTAATTTTAATGAAAATTAATGTTAAGATAGATAGATTTTAGTAGCCTATCTATTATTCTGGTGTATCAACAATAATAATGTACAGTTTCATCAAAATCTCCGTTCGGTAGTTTATGCATAAAAGAATAACAAACACCCATCCATCCTCACAAACTTTCACATTTATAATATTAATAGAATAAGTTAGGATAATGCGTTATCTTGCGTAGCGTTATAATAATTACAAACTTCACGTTTCTTAAATTTTATAGCATAAATGGTGCAATGGCTTGGACACTGGGTACACTCACATACTGCTCATATTGAAAAGAGTTCCATGTCCAGCAGTGGGACTTTAAAAACAGAATTCATACAAAATTGTCTCAGTGCAATCGTAGTTAATGTGAGTGGGATGCATAAAATTTCGGGCCATCCTACTTTTTATTAGGTTTTACTGTCAATAAATTATCAGTTCTCACGGAGTTCTCTCTTATAGTTTATTAATCTGTCAAGCCTTAGAATACTAGACAAAATTAAAACTGTATTGTATCTGGCCACCGGTGTGTCGATGCAACTCAATGGGTTAATTGGGACCTAAAACATAATTGGCTGAATGAGGTATAATTTACATCTGTTTACAGGCGTACGTAAGATACATCTATACTAATATTATAAAGAGGAAAGTTTTGATTATTTTGTTTGTTTGTAAGGATTTAACACAAAAACAAAAGAACAGATTTTTTAAATTCTTTCACCGTTAAAATACGATTACCATAGGCTACATTTTATTTTTAAAAAGTACTGTTACTTACATAATTGACGCATATTTCTCTGCGAAAAAGGAAGCGGAGAGGTTATGTCAGGCTCACCTGGGAAAAGATGGAACGTCCTGGATACTACCGACTAAACCTACCACGGTGTGCCAACTCGCTGCCTTGAATGGTGGGTGGTTCGCTGGAACTGAAACTACATCAGCGACCCACCCAGCAGTGCCCGTTACTAACATAACCTAAAATACCTTTACGGTCTAATAAAAAAAAAAGTTATAAGCTTAGAATGGCATGTTTAAAATCAACCTGTATATGCAAATTCCATTACTATTAGTACGTAAAACCGAAGTAGAACTAAAGCGGGGTTATTCTAATGCCGGGTGTGTCCAAAATCGGCAGCACTGAAACCTTTTACAATTAAAACGGGCCATTATCGGGTGTCCCTAATCCGGTACATTTAAGTGAATGGCCCACCTGACCGGCCCGACCTTTGTTCCCGGTTTTAAATGCAAATTATGTTCGTGGAGGTGTGATTGTGAGTTACGAGATTTAAACTTCTATCGATTAGAGTTTCAATTTTAAAAATAAACATTTCATTAATTTGCAACCTTTGAATGGGTGTGACGCCTGGAGGGTTGGATTGAGCTGTTAGACAGATAAAGTATTCTTTATTTTCCATCGATTAGTGACCTGTATGTTTCTTTTGTAAAATTCGTTATAGGTTGGTTTTCAAATAACCAGAACTCGTGTTGTCTAGGCTCTAACTGTGTTGCTGGTGTCATATGACTCTACACCTACTTGTATTATAAGCAAGCAGTTTCATTCGTCGATTTTTATTATTGTTTTATTATCGTCAATCCGAATATTCCCATCCAACATCTAAGTCACAGTTAACAGTAGTTCTTATCTCAATGAATTTAATTCAGGCTAAGTTCAGCAAAGACAGTAATTTAATTAAAAGACACCCGTACAGCTATTTTATATTGATCAGATGCGATAGTTTGATTCTATCCAACTACTTTGTTTTATTCATTGGATTTGTAATCTTAGCTTAAATACCTTTTACAATGTATTCTAAAATAGAGCACTATATTTTTATATGGTATCGCATAAGATTCACTAGAATGTAGATAATGTTATAAAAGCGAAAGTAAGTCGGTCTGGCTGTTACTCGTCATGACTAAACCGTAAACCGATTTCAATCAAATTAAGTATTAAGATAGCTTTTTGAGAAGATACGAACGAAGTCGAGGTTAGCAGTTAGAATAATATTCTAATTGCATCAATGCGAAAGTAACTTTATCTCTTTGTCAATCAAGGAGACCCTTGTTACACTCTCACATCTTAAAACATGATTTCTATCTTGTTGCAATTTTTGTATGAGGCCTTTTTATTTATATTCTACAACAATGATATTTTTCTCTTTGTCTCCTTGTTACACTCTCACATCTTAAAACATGATTTCTATGTTGTTGCAATTTTGTTATGAGGGATTTTTATTTATATTCTACAACAATGATATTTTTCTCTTTGTCTCCTTGTTACACTCTGACATCTTAAAACAAGATTTCTATGTTGTTGCAATTTTGTTATGAGGCCTTTTTATTTATATTCTACAACAATGATATTTTCCGATTATGCATATGTTAAAGGCAGCATTGCTTTGGGTTGGAATTGAAAACACATTTTTGGGTTGGAATTGAAAACACATTTTTGGGTTGGAATTGAAAACACATTTTCATTATACATTGGTTTCAAATATAAATACAAGATACTTTGTGACTACACAATTACTTCTTTAGCACATCAAGTTCAAATACAATATATAAATGTAAAATATCGCACTCTTAATAAAACAGAGACATATTTTAATGTTTTGGATTAAACGAATTTCAACTCTTACTATTATTTAACAGAGTTCAAATTGTCTGACATCCAAATTTCGAGTTAAGTTGTTGTTTTATTTAAAGTGCGATATGTGTTTCTCAGAATGGTAATACAAGACAGAGTTATAATGCCAATTAAAGCACTGCTATAACACAAACAAGAGAAGGTACTTCTGAAATAATTTGAAGTAACTCAGGGCAACGAAATCTTCCTTAAACTCAACGAGAATATTGAAAGACATAACTGCTATGAAGCAGAGAGCATATAACGACTCGTGAGTCACGGAAGGCTCACCTTGGCTCAAAATCTCCACTGGTCATGAGAAATTTAATAAGAGGGTACCGTCAGGAGGGTTTTATGCAAATGTGAAAGCGACTTTGATGCTTATGGGGCGGGAACGAGACGAGGTTTTGGGAATAAATTTAGATTGGACGCGATGACAAAAAACATAGATATGTATAATACTGTTATGTATGTTTTGGAATCTTTGTACATAAAAGTGAAAATAATTTAAACGCAAACAGTTAAATAGATCTTTAAATACATAAACAAAGGAACAATAATAATTTACAACTTAACAAATATTAACAAAAAAAAAAAGTTAAGTAAATTGTATTTAGTTTACTTATATATAATAATTTTTACGTCACCAAATAAAACTCTAACTAAGAAATACATTATGCATTTTGACTTGAGCTTCTGTGTGGAAAATCTGTTATTATTTTTCTTCAATTAAGCCACCTGATGGTTGTAAAATCTACCCTTACGGCCACTCCTACCACTAACAGCTAAAGGTTATCCGAAAGATAAATCGCATGCTGTCTCACTCATGTTAGGTTAAAGAAGAGAGCGAGACTTGTATCTTATAGATAAATTCTATCTGGAGGTGGTAGTACAAGCCCTAATACTAAACTATGACTTAACTATGACTTGTACATAAGACCTGCCACAAATATTTTAGAAACCAAAAGGAATAACTTTGTATCGCAAAAATAATACTATTTTCATCTTTTTGATCGTCGCAAAATATATCCGAAAAAAATCTTATTAATCGAGTTGAGCTACCCAATATAAAAATATTTTTGAATCGGTTTACTAGTTCTTAAGCTTAGACCGACTTACAAATATTTTAGCTCTCTAGCTTAGCTTAAGTGGTATAAGTTTGCAGTAATACTTGTTTTGGTGTTCAATGTCCACGTCGAGAATAATGCAAATGGATGTTCTATACGGTGATCCTCAATAACAGCATGGAGTGTCATTTTTCTCTCAGTAGACGTCAATAGAATCGCCTCCTATCGCTTGGGATTTAAAACATAGCTAATGACACGTAAATCTGATATACTTCTGTCTATTTCATCAAAGATATGCAGGAGTGAGACCAGGTGTCATACAATAATGGTGATAAACCAATAATATAATACCAATAAATGTTTTACAAATGAACGCAACGAGCTAAAAAGTTTTGGTACAATACATTTCCACAATATATCAATGTAGCAACATTGGCTTTTTCCACGTCGTTCAATAGTGTCGGGAATATTGAAATTTTATGCGTCCAAAAAGCCGTGAAGTATTAAAGTCACATTGCGAGAGAGCACAGGATTACTGAGGGGAAACCTTGGGTTCACTCTCTCGACAATTTTTCGTTATATACGAAAAGTACAAGACTTTTCGGTACATTTGAGTATCTTGAACATTAACAGCAAGCTTTATAATTTATAAAAATAAACAATTGATACTAAAATGTACAGTTAACTAAATATATATTGTATTAAATATAATATCTAATAAGTTTGTGCCCGCGGATTTGCTCGCATAAAACGTGTCTACCTGTGTGCCAAATTTCATCAAAATTTATTTAATGGTTTAAATGCATAATTCAAACAAACGTCTTTACAAACTTTAACATTTATAATATTAGTTGATAGATTATAGCATAGCATAATGTTACTTATTTCCCAATAACAAATAAAATAATCAAGAGCTTATAAAACCTTGTTCATGAAACATAGCGTCATGATTCGCTAAGGACTGGCTAACATGCTTGTGTACATTTACATTTTATAGTTTATTTTTGTTTTAAAATGCCATCTTCCGCACTAGTAATAATTCCTGTATAGAAGGAGGACTTTGAAAACATTCAACCAACGGACACAAAGAACATTCAGACTAGAAACAACCATTTGTGGATCGCACAAATTTTTGTCCTATGTGGGATTCGAACCTACTACACTCGGCACGCTACAACAACCAATGTAGTCAAATCAAGTCAACTTAATATTTGCAAACAAACAAATATCTCACAATTGACTATTAAAATGGATATTAATGCTATTATACGCGCGTATTTAATTCAGAACTTGACCGCTGCATTGGTATTCTATAAAGTACGATATCTCAAATATAATATCCATTCATGGGGCGTAAATGTTATTTCCTACTTTAAACTTAGGTTAATTTACTATTCAATACCCGTCGTGGCTTAAAATTTACTACCCCACTATTTTACGTAGGTGTCTTAGAAAACGTCGGAGGTATGAAGTAGATCCCTATGCAGTCATAAAGTTTCCATCTAATGCAGTGGAACGGACACAAACGGTAGCACCTCTAGTAAATATATTGCAAAAGAGAACCAAAATTTTGGTTCACTATCGCAATATAATAACTAGAATATCTAAAATAAAAGGATAAGCATTCGATGGAAGCAGGCCACGATTAAATAAGTACATTAGGAAGTTAAGATTTATGTACGTTTACGCGATTGTTATACATTGAAATGAAATAATATTATAAAGCTGACGAGTTTGTTTGTTTGGTTGGTTGAACGCGCGAATCTCAGAAACTACTGGTTCGATTTGAAAATTCTTTCAGTGTTGGATAGTCCATTTATCGAGGAAGGCTATAGGCTATATAAGATCACGCTACGACCAATAAGAGCGGAGCATTAATGTAAAATGTTGCAAAAATGAGGAAAATTCTCTTAAGTGAAGCAGACGGAATTGCGTGGGTCAGTGTATATAATAGTAGTAAATTTCAGTAATAGTAGTGTCATAGTTTCAAAATTATGTAAAAAAAAAGTTATAATATAAACAACGCGATAAAATTCGCATACATTGGACTTATTTAAAAATATATCAGTATTTTTGCACGTAACGAATACTAGATTTATAACTAACTTGAATGTAAGTTTTAAGGTTTTATAGAAAGATATAATATACCTGAAAATTATATTAAACTGGTCAGTCAGTACCATAAAAATATATTTTATAATTACCTGGAAAAAATTCCTTTATAATGTATCCAATTTTATGACAAATATATTGATATGTATTTTTTTTTTTTTTTTTTTTTTTTTTAAACGCTCCCTCTCCCGCTCCGCCGCCTCCTTGATGGAAATTACTTCCTCACAGAAAGAGGCGACGGCGTTCCACGACCTCTCACTCCGGACCATAGACTGAACTACGGCCGGGAGCGAGAGGGCAACCGATCCGACTGCCGCGATGTATACTGTGACTATTTATTTCCTATTAAAGTATTCAATATTGTAAATAATTATACAATTTTAAACTATGAGACAACTTTTTTTTTTTTTTTTTTTTTTTTTTTTTTTTACGTGTAGGAATGCTATGAAGCATATCCCTCCGCGGGGGCGGGCGGAGGGATTATGTCGGACTCGCCGGGGTAAAAGAAAGATGTTAAAAGATAATGTACCTCCCGGAATACCGACTAAACCTACCACGGTGTTCCTCGACAAAACCACTATCGACGGGGTCGCGCGAATCACTTTCGCATATGGTCGCGACCCCGCCGAGGTTTCGGCCCGCCGTATGAAACGGCAGGCCACTACACGAGAGACCTACCCAAAGGACTCACTTCATAAAAAATTCCCTACTGTCTCCCCCCTAAAGGGGAGACGGACACGACACAGAGGCGCGCGTGGGAACACGCACGCCGCCTCTCGGACCTGGTGCTGAACGGATGGCGGGCAGGCGTACAAAGCCCGCCACCCCCAGGTCAAACCTCAGGGTGGCTGGAGGTCGTCTCGCGCCCTCCGGCGCTCGGCTCTGTGGTTGGGGAGAGGATTTAAACGCTCCCTCTCCCGCTCCGCCGCCTCCTTGATGGAAATTACTTCCTCACAGAAGGAGGCGACGGCGTTCCACGACCTCTCACTCCGGACCATAGACTGAACTACGGCCGGGAGCGAGAGGGCAACCGATCCGACTGCCGCGATCAAATCACGGCGCTGCGATGCCCAGGCGGGGCAAACCGCCAAAGTGTGCAGCGCCGTGTCCTCAACTACGTCGCGGCAGTCGCCGCAGTGGTGACAACCGGGCGCCTCTTGCCAGCGTATACGACACAGGAACTGGCCAAAACAACCGAGGCCAGTTAGAACCTGTGTCAGCCGGAAGGTGAGGGCGCCATGCCGCCTCTCCAGCCACTCCTCAAAAACGGGACTTACCGCCACGATCGTGGCGCGCCCGGCACTGGGGTGCACAAGTCGTTCCTTCCAATTGGCCACTAGGACCTGGCGGAGAGACAACTTGATGTAAGCATATTATTATTATAAACGTCTGCAGAACTTCTCTATTGGCTATTCACTTTCCAATATATACAATAATCTTTCCATTTATGTGCAAATAAGACAAATAGGATAAACATTTTTAGAACAACATATTTTGTGAAAAGAGCAACGTGCACGTTTCTAACCTGGACTAGCTCTTTTAAACTGCGTTGAGTTCTAAAACAAATAAAGTTGAAATAAAAAATAAAGATTTCAAACATCGATAGACTTGTTCAAATATATCGTTTTGTCAAAAGCCCGTATCGTATCGAGTGAACACTGTCAATACTCCTCTTTAAACATTAATAAAACCTGCAAATAAAATAGGAATCGTTTCATCTAAATAACACGGGCGTCACTCAATATAAGGTCGATAACCTGGTACGGGGGTAACGTAAGCTTCTACAAATCAATAGCAAAAATAATATGATTGGATCATCTTACTCGTCTCGTATCGTACAAGTAAAGATGTAGAAAATACATGCATACGCGTCATTACGTTTGTATATTATAAGATTTAGCAGGGGTGTATCATACTTATATACATATTTTCCAAATATTTGTAGGTTTGATGGAGCAGCTTATGTTGTCTACGTCTCCGTATACTGGGATTTACTTACATAAAATCCTTTTAACAAGATAATGCAACTGCTGTGCGTGAGGTCTCGGGTTCGAATCATGGGTCGGGCCCGCAAAAAGTTATTGGATTTTTCTGTTAATAAACTTAATAGCAGCTCGGAGTTAGAAATTTGGCGGTGTTAAACACCTACGTGCCTCAGAAAGCACCGTTAGTCCTGCGTCTGATATATCTCCAGTCGTTTAGGATTACCGTCCTATCGGAACAGAGAGTGCACTATCATATCTCCTGTGCAGATGGCAAGTCTCCGTTAATATTGGCCGCCGTGACAGAAATTCGGCCTGGACGACATCATCATCATCATCATATAGAACATCGCTTGTACATTCCGTGGAGGCCGAGTTGTATTTAACCAAACTAGCGGTCGCCTAGTCATCGAAATGCGACCATAATTGATATTAATTTGAAATTTGATAGTTATTAAGGTTTAACTATACCCTTATAATCACATTTCATTTAGATTTTAGATTTCGATCTATACAGGTTAATTTACCTATCTTTCTCAAACAAATTATTATTCACTTACTCTTTAATTGACGATATTCTTATGCTTGCTACTTTGTTTTCTTTTTTCTTTATTACATATAAAACGTAAATATTTATTATACCTAATACAAATAGTAGGTACCTATATATCATTCTAATCTACCCAGTGCTTGCCTGTAAGATCTTGCTGATATAATATGTAATTATATATTGATATATGTAACCATAGTTACAAAGAAAAGTACTATATCAGCCGAACAATGCCGAAATACTACGAACGCCATTTGACTGCGTGTGTCAAGTGCATGGTTGTGTACATGTAGTGTTTTTTCATTAATTTAATGTATTTCTAATGCATATTTTATATAAATATTGGAATTCGCCCCTCCTTCTCCATATAAACTTTAATTGTGCCAAATTTCATACTCCTCCGTCCGCGCAATTTTCGTAAAATGGGGTACAAAGTTCACGTCGCCAACTTAATTTCAGTTCCTACTAACATCGAGCCTTTTGACGTCTTCCTGACGCAGTTCCTGATTACCTATGGTAATATGCTTTACCGTTAAACTCAATGACACCAACGAGTTAGGTTGCGCTCAGTGGAAATAAAGTTATGCCACGGAACCAAAGAGTCTACGTTACAATACAACAAAATCTTATATTTTAATATATAGATACATTCACGTAATATGTACTTGAGAAAGTAGAAAGAACTATACGACCATATTACCGTCTTTATTTTGTCTACGTAATATGGAGCAAGTCTATTTTTTACTCCCGGGCATATTTATTGTACAGCGTATTAAGAAGGTAAATTTAATCTAAAATATCAGCGATCGCTTAGTTGGATATCGCTGGAATGCCACACAGAGTTCTGGATTTCAATCCCACGCCATGCAGCAATGACTTTTTGAAATAATGTGCGAATTAAATAGTTGGTAATTTATCCTTTGCTTTAACAGCGAGTGAAAGTCTAGTGAGGCAAGCTGCATGTCTGAATATTCTTCATAATGTTCTTAGATACAATTACATGAAGTTTGACAACTAGCATGGCTATGGCTAAACATTTTTCATTATGAAAAGAGCCCGTGCTCAGCAGTAGGACAGTTAAAAAAACAGGGGTAGCTCTGTCATTTTTTTAATAAAAGTAATTGTATACTATTATTATTTTATAAAAATAATAATAATCTCCTCCCTAGCTTTTATTATTCCCAAGTCACTTAGGTCGGCTTTACTGGTCTAACCGGATTTGACTGGATATCAGTTTTTACACGGAGCGGCTGCCACCTGACCTCCGCAACCCGAAGGCTAACGATACCCTAAGGCTAGACCACGCTTGTCTATACAGGATATTATAGGGCACTGACTTTCCAGTAACGACTACCATAGATGTTCATGGCAGCCGGGACCGACGGCTTAACGTGCTCTCCGAGGCACGGAGCAGGCGATAATTATTGTCAATCAAAACGCACATAATTTCGAAAAGTCATAACTTCCGAAATTCAGAGGTGCGCGACATGGGTTCGAACCCCGCGACCCACTGCATTGCAGTCTGTTGGTCTCCCCACTGAGCTATCGCTGCTTTTAATAAAAATAATAATAATAGTATACGTTTATTATTATTAAAAAAAAAGAATACGATTATTATTATTTTATAAAAGTATCAAAAGACTCTTAAAATATATTCTATGTAGTTTAGTGTCGGATTCTATAAAAACAAAGAACGCCTATAAGAAAACCAGAAAAGCAACTCATGTCCATTCTTTATAGCCACAATTAAGTTACAAATGCTAGCTATAAGCCATTAAGATATCAAACGTATTAACAAAAAATTAATAAACGCACCTTAATTATATTACACATACCTTTATTACTTATTCAACAATTCAAAACATCTTCGATTACTTCATTAAAACTTCGAAACATCTCTTCATTGGACAAAATCAACCGAAACTAATCCCTAATCTCCCGTGACAAGCATTAACAATAGAAATTATCCACAATCATAAAACAATCTGTGTGCTCACAATCATCACGAACAATAGGGACAAATCTATACATTTCTTAATAAGTTCATAAAATATGTTCACATAATATGTCGAGTCACGTCGCATACGACGATGTAAAAATGTGATAATAAACATATGTTACGTTAGCTTTTGACTGTGGTTTTGTTTGCGCGGGGTTCGGGTTGCCAAAGTTGGTTCTTTGGTTTTTAATAATTGTTATATGTAACAAGTATATACGATATCTTTACTTGTGACCTCTAAAAGCTCTGGGAAATAAGATCTTCGCTATAAATGACATCGCTTGGCAAGCTTGTGTCGTGTTTCTGCGGCGAGTTGAGTTCCCAGGCTGTTAACTCAAATTAATAATCAAAACTCAATAACCAAAAAAATAAGTATTTGAAGAGACAGTATTGTGTGATGTCAGCATTAGTAAAGTAATATGTTTGCCTTTTGTGCTAGCAGTACAACTAGTCTATTTTTTATAAAATTTATAACTTTCGCGATTTGTACACATACTTATTACAATACTTATTACAATACAGTAACGGGTCTTACTCGCGATCAAGTATTTAAAAGGTAATAAATACCTATTGTTAGCCAACCCGTGACCACGATCGATGCAAGTCAGTCGAAACGTCGGGCAACCAATAGGTATTTATATTATCTTTTAAATACTTCATCACAAGTAAGAACCGTTACCTAGTATTCTATTAGTCTATTTTTGAAGGGTAAGGTAACCATAGCATAATTTAGCACACAGATAGGCCATGTTCTGGATTAGTTAACTAATAGAATACTTTTTACCTCGGTTTGCGATCCCATGGGATTTACGCGGTTGAAGCTTCAGGTAGAAACTAATATCAAGTAAGACCACGAAGACCCAACGGTATTGAGTACAAGGGCCACACTACCGGTCGAGGGCTCCAGAGATATGAACCGCGCTATGCTCCTAATCTATACTATAATATTATAATTGCGAAAGTGTGTCTATCTGTCTATTACATCTAAACCGCTAAACCAATTGTCATGAACTTTGGCAAAGATATGGCCTTAGATATGGCTACATTTTTACGCGATAACTGACGTATTTTATATGTGAAAGTAATGATGCTTAGATATTTAGATACCTGTTACTCCATTACGTGTAAACTGTCCGCGGGTTAAGATGAAACTTTATCCACCTATTTTATAAATGAAAGTGACAATGCTTGATTATTTCGTTGTTTGTACTTACTTAATCACGAGTAAAATATTTAAAGGATTTAGATATAACGAGGCTCACAAATAGACTACGTCCTGAATTACCATGTAAGACTTAATCTGGATATACGTCCATTTCCATGGAATTCACGCGGGCGTAGTCACGAACAGAAGTGAGTGCATCCATAAATAATAAGTATTATAATTTTAAGCGTTTTATGTTTGAATTAGGACGGCATGGCTTTCACATCACTTACGAAAACCTCGAATTATTCGATACAGCGGATGTTTTAAAGGAAATATAAAATTTATGAAAGTAGAATCAAGTTAGACAGGTAAACTTTATTCTTTTTGTCGTGGCTCGCTAATTAGTAAAGTTTATGTTACTGTTTTAAAATTCTATCGACAGTCATGATTCCGTTTATTAATGACAAAAATTAATAATGGGACAAACATAATATCGATATATCGACATACTGTCTGATTTAAGCTATAACTCACTATACATTATTCAAAACATATTATTAGATAAAATCTACACGATGGAACGCTGTCCCATTGTTCATTTGGAAGGTCGATGTCGACGTGTTCCCAACTTAAGAACAGCATTAACATTTTAAATGCGAATCAATTCGATAACGTTACTGCTGGTTTTCGAATGGTATTCACAAGATAGGTTTACATACGAAGTCAGTTTAAAAAAAAATCTTACCAAAAAAGACAAACATTAATAATAATACGCAAATGATTGATACGGTTTTACTAATAACTTGCTTGTAGATAAACTGTCTCGGTGACACAGATGTAGTAAATGCAACTGCTGTGCATGAAGTCTTGGTTTGAATTCTCGAGTTGAGGATAGTTCTATGTTCTGTTAAGAAATTCCAGGAGTTTCCTGCAGAAACGTCGCATCCTTTGCGAAGCGTCGGGTTCTTTGCGACGGTCGCGCTTCCAAATTTATGCAGGTCAATGCAGGAGTGCCTCAGGGGTCCATCTTATCCCCTACGCTCTTTGTTCTGCATATCAATGATATGTTGAATCTCGGCAACATACATTGTTATGCAGACGACAGTACCGTGCATGGACGATATCTCGGACATCCTGGGGCCAAACAGGCTGAGGTTGAGGGTAAAATGTAGGATCTTGTCGTTGAACTTGACCAGACCTTGGACTGCATCTCTGAATGGGGTGCCAAGAACTTGGTCCAGTTCAACGCCAAGAAGATCCAAGGCATGCGCGTTCTCAACAAAAACGTCTCCGTTCCTTCCCCTCCCTCCTGCTCTGAAGAACACTCCACTGGTGATACGTGACAGGCTCTCCATCTTAGGTATGGATCTATTTGCATTCTAATTTAATTTCAACCTCTAGGTTTTATAAAGTGATTACTCGACAATATAATTATGAGTTATATAAGTTATGAGTACCGTATAACAACATTTGAACCAATGCCATGTAAAATTCGATGTGCAATTCTCATCTCTAAATACTATTATAATGCAATATTGCTAATTATATGCAATTTATAAAATAATACATTTATCTGATCTGAATAATGTAACATATTATTACCATTAAATTTACCGTTTCCAGAAGTTATGTTCAGAATAACATTTGATTGTGTTGTATTCATTATTCGTTGATTTAGGGTTACAATAACTCGGGCACGCCACGATCGTGGCGGTAAGTCCCGTGTTTGAGGAGTGGCTGGAGAGGCGGCATGGCGCCCTCACCTTCCGGCTGACACAGGTTCTGACTGGCCACGGATGTTTTGGCCGGTTCCTGTGTCGTATACGCCGGCAAGAGACGCCCGGTTGTCACCACTGCGGCGACTGCCGCGACGTTATTGAGGACACGGCGCTGCACACTTTGGCGGTTTGCTCCGCCTGGTCATCGCAGCGCCGTGATTTGATTGCGGCAGTCGGATCGGTTGCCTTCTCGCTCCCGGCCGTAGTTCAGTCTATGGTCCGGAGTGAGAGGTCGTGGAACGCCGTCGCCTCCTTTTGCGAGGAAGTGATTTCCATCAAGGAGGCGGCGGAGCGGGAGAGGGATCGTTTAAACCCTCTCCCCAACCGCAGAACCGGGCGCCGGAGGGCGCGAGATGACCTCCAGCCACCCTGAGGTTTGACCTGGGGGGTGGCGGGCTTTGTGGGCCTGCCCGCCATCCGTTCAGCACCAGGTCCGAGAGGCGGCGTGCGTGTTCCCACGCGCGCCTCTGTTTCGTGTCCGTCTCCCCCTTTAGGGGGAGACAGTAGGGCTTTTATTTTTGAGTAGTTTAGTACCTATCTTGGGTAGGTCTTATTGCGTAGGAGCTTGCCGTCTCATACGGCGGGCCGGAACCTCGGCGGGGTCGCGACCGTATGCGAAAGTGATTCGCGCGGCCCCGACGATAGTGGGTTTGTCGAGGAACACCGTGGTAGGTTTAGTCGGTATTCCGGGAGGTACATTATCTTTTTAACATCTTATTTTACCCCGGCGAGTCCAACATAATCCCTCCGCCCGCCCCCGCGGAGGGATATGCGTCATTGCATTCCCCCACGTAAAAAAAAAAAAAAAAAGGGTTACAATAACTATTATTGATTTAATAGTGTTTATTTTGAAATTATGCTTTTAATCGGCATTTACGTGAAACTAGCTTGCAAATGTAATTTGATATGCTAATATCATAAAATTAATTACTTAATAGATTTCACAATATAGTGTGGCGACTCCACACTGACGAAGTAGTTCAGGCTACATCCAACAGATGGCGCTTCATACAATAAGCGCTTAAAATGACGTCGCACAATGCTCAATCGCACAAGTGACATTTACCCAGCGACTAAGTATATATAAAAACTCCCGACATCAACCGTCGGGCCGCAGCCCGCCAGGCACGATTACCGAGCCTGGTCGGAGGATCCTCCCTTTGTGTTGGAGAAAAATCATACCACGTTTCTCCACAATAGGTATAAATTTCGTAATTACAATACATTTACTGATTGATTACAGAGTACGGTGACTTAAACGCTCACTCAAGAGGAGAGGAAATTATCCTCACTCCATTAGTAGGGGCTAAGTATTTATTCAGTCGATTATGCGTGCCGAGGTGGGTTTTAATTTACAGAATAACATGCTCGCGTTCGATCTGTGCGACTTAGCATTATAAGGGCCGGATGGTGTGCCGTTATTTTTTTGATATGATGATTAATTTTCACACTTAATATATAGTTTATGGATGCTCTCCTTTAAGCCTAGGCAAAAATGGAAAGTCATGACTCTAGGCTACTTTCATACTATCATATATACATTATCCTAATAGGCCCAAATCCATGGATCCATGGACTAGTTCATAAAGCGATGTATCCTTGGATAATATTTTCGTAATATTTTTATGAATATAATAATAACAAACAACAGCTGGGCACGCGTCTTTTCTCAGTGTGAAAAGGGTTAGGCCATAGTCCACCACGCTAGCCTAGTGCAGGTTGGCAGACTTCACATATTTTCGAGAACATTATGGAGAACTCTCAGACATGTAGGTTTTCTCACGATGTTTTGCAGACCATGTCCTAGATTAGCACATACGATACTTTAAGTTCCGACAGAAGCCAGCATTAAATTAAAAGCTAATTTTTAAAGAGAGAACGACTATCGCAAATATTAAGCATTAAACTACAGAGTAAATGTAATAATCACAAATTATGTTTTCCATCAAACAAAACAGCATATTTTGTATGGCTCTTCGAATTTGTAATAATTTTCCATTACACATATTGAGATCCTCTAACAGATAAGTTTTTGAAGTATTTTTTTGTTAATAAAGCATACTATAGTGTGAAAGAATATCTCGAAGACATATATGAAATCCAATAATTAGCACTTATATCTCATAACTAAATTGACTTGACTTTTATACTAACTATTATCTAAATTGACTTGTTTAATAAAAACAATGACAGGGATTAGATTAAATTAATTATTATTTTTATTTAATTATTTATTATGTACCACGTGTACTTCAATTATAACTAGAGCATGTGTAACTAATTTAATATAATCGTAATAAATGTGATGAATATTGCATGCCAAATGGCGGCATATAACTTTGCTAAATGTTTGTTCTATAACTGATAAAACTATGTAAACACCAACTGTATCAATCTATATTCGCAATAAACTATATGAATTTCAATGAAAAATCCTAACCAATATTATAAATGGAAATGTGTTTGTTTGTTTGTTACGCTTTCATGCCTTAACTACTCAACCGACCATCATAAAATGTCACATACACGTCAGGTGTACAGAACACGACATAGGGTGATGCTATGTACTTTGTTTTGATGATAAAATAAAAGTATTATTCCCGAGCGAGCGAAGCCGTGGCAAACTGCTGGAACATTATATTTAAGAAAATGAAATAAATCATAATCTGCCCTGACCTACAAAGTTTTTATGCTATATTAGTTATTTGAACACATAGGGTCTGTCGGAAAAATAAAACTTTGTATCGAGATTAAAATAATGTAAAAGATCGCATTACGCGGTTTATGCTTTGTACAGTTATGAAATATGGCAATAGATCTGCTATTATCTAATAACTATCGAGTTTCAGAGTCCTCCTAAGAATATTCTGTTGAGAAATCTCCAATAATGCGCCTGTCATTAGCGTCGTCAAGGTGGCTTAAAAAGCGTATTAACAGATAGTTTGGAAACCGGACCTTTCAAGTTTTAAAGTAAGGATCAAAATACTCTTGATAGGAAAATGTAATTTTACTTAGCGTAGTATGATAAATAAACACATTTTGTTGCATGTTTATCACATAAAATTATTTTAGTTTTGTTAGTTTTATTATTCTGATAGAACAAAAGGTGGTAACAAAATATGTTTTATAAGAGAGGGAAGCCAAATCACAATCGCCTGTTAAAACGGAGGTTTCACTAAACTTGGGCCAGCCTATGAATATGTTAGGGCAGATGCTTAACATTTAATGTTGTATGAAAATGTTAAATGTTTTGTTAAATAAAATGTTGAATGTTGAAAGTAATGTTTAATAAAATAGTCCACTTAAATAAAATAACAAAAGAAATGTTAAATTAAAAAATGTTAAATTAAATGTTATATATATGTTATTCGCGCTCGGTTTTACTGAGAACACTCCTACGACTCTCTACTAAACGTACATCATTATATTATAAATTACACAATTAGCAATTTGTTAACTAGGTCAATCGGCCACTGATACAAAGTGCAATGTGCGGTTTGTTGCTAACCGTACACAATAAATTACCTTCGTTCCACAAAAGGTCGTTTAAAAATAAAGAACAAAATGTCTGATGTTGCGGCGTTTTATAGATTCCAGGCTTTTTAAAATCTAGTGTGCTATATGCAGGGATCATAGAAAGAGTGTTTAAACACATATACAGGATGATGGCCGTTCAGAAAATATATGAAAAAAAATCTATCCTAAATACTACCTGAGATATGACTTTTTTTAATTACCATGTATAACTTTCTTGTATACTACGACCATAAATGAATGAAATCCATCGGTTTTTTGTTGTTTTATTATTAAACACTAATTATGCTAATAGATAGACAGTTAAAAGTATGCTATGCTAATATAGCTTGCACTTTTTTATATATATATTATTATTTCTTTTTATCTTTTTTTCTGAACGGCCTTCAGTTCTACTATAAGACATTTCAAAGTTATCCATTAATTACTGGACATCCTGTATAGCATGTCGTAAGGCAAAGAGCAAATAAATTCTATACGTATGAGTTTCACGTTACTCTCATCATAATTATCATAATCGGCCTGCAGTTCACTACCGTACGGAGGTCTGCTAGAGAAAGTACAAATGTTAGTTTTGAATGCTTGCGTCTGATAATCATAACGGGGTCATGCTCTAGTAATGATGCCACATCAGTTCTATCAAAATTTGAGGAGCTGCTCGATACTCCTATTATAGCTGGCTTGTCATTTGGTTTCTAGCCAATACATCCCTTAAATAAAATATAGATTTAATACTTATTTTCATTTCTATATCGATTGAAAATCTTCACGCTCTTCAGTCCCAAAATACCACCTACACGTTCATAAAATCATCATGAGCCACATAATAATTACATACAAGAATAAAATACGACTGATTCAAGACAGTGTGAACACGGCTTCAAATATGTAAGAACGTTTGATCGAGTTATGCATTATTAATGAACGTACGAGTAATTATAGGGCGCTAAGATTTATCGCTTCGCAGCTAAGGTACATTACGTATACGAAAGCCTTCTCAGAAAAAGGTTGCACGGTCGCGGCGTGTGGCCTTTAATTGAGATGTTCTCTTTAATTCGTAGGTCTTATTGAGAAACCTCTCTTAAGGTACGTTGGTCCATGATATTATGTTATGTAGTTATGGAAAATATAGACATTGGATTGGGATATACCCAGAGGGCAGGAGTAGTGTTGATGAAGTGGCTCTACCGTGAAATCGCGTAGACGTATATAAAATATAGACATGGCATATAGGCCTACGGGCAAAATTGAAAAAGCGGCTATAGTAGTTTGGAAGAGTACAAAATTACGCGTAAGTCGAACATATGGATGATGATACCATTAATTTCGTTTCTATATTAACGTACTAGCTATGCCCGCGGCACCGGTCGCCTGAATCTAGGTTATGTAAATTTTCTACCCTTCGGAAATATTTATTATGCATGAACAGTACCCTATGTCCTTTTTACCCCTGACAACGTTATACGAAATTTCATAACGATCGGTTAAGTAGTTAAGCAGTGCAAGTACAGCAAACAAACAAACTCACTTTTGCGTTTAAAATATAAAAGTTAGGATTGAGTCCCAGCAGCACACCGGCAACCAGGCATAATAGGTTTTCATTTATGTCTAGTACTCCAAGCATTGTCAGTTTAAGAAAAACAACAGTTCAAGATAATAAAATTTGAGCTAACAACTATAATCATTTACTGTGAACTGCTTCACAAGAGTTGACTATATGACATCGACATTTCCAATGACAATTCTGCAGGAAAGGATTTAGTGTAGTTCAGGAAATGTAATTATTCCATGTTCTACGTGTTGTTTGTGTCCATTGTTTCCATATTTACAATTATACATAATTCTGTGAAACAGAGAATATCCATACTTCTGATAATGCTTAAAAAGGTCACGTTATTGATTCATACGGGCCGGCGCATAAACTATTGTAACGATTTTAATTATGAATATGTATGGCAGCGATAGCCTATAGTGGGACACCGTTGGACTCCCCGCATAGTTCTCGAGTTAAATACCAAGGCAAGCACCTCTGACATTTTGAAGTTATATGCATATTAATTAGTTCATTACCGTTCGCGTTAACTATAACATTGTGAGGAAACTTGCATGTCAGAGAATTCTCTATGATGTTCTCAAAAATATGTGAAGTATGCCAACACGCATTTGGCCAGCATAGTAGAAGAAGGCCTAGACTTTCCCATATTTTAATATGTATACAGGGGTAATATCATAATATTAATTATGAATATAAACTTAATACTGTTAGTCGCAATGTTTCAGCTAATGAAAACTGTTACTTACTTCTCATGTACCTACCTCTCATGTTAATTAACAAACAATATCAATTGTTTCTAGAAACGACTTCAGCTTAATAGTCTTTCACAACGAATTGAATTAAATAACTACCATCCCGCTTACAAACAATTTTAATTAATGGAATATTGCCGAATATGCACCATTGGAACTACGAGTGCATCCGAAACCACAAGCGGTGGCAGATAATGCCGTTAAATTTCATCCTGATACTGATTTAATAAACCATAATTTGATTTTAATAAAAGTACGCCGGCGGACTCGTCCGTTTGCGCACGTATTTTAATTAGTGATTTAAATGAATTTTTCGTTATTACTGTGATCCTGTGACGGTTCAGGATCGCCATGTGATATTTTAATTACATCAACAATTTTGTTTGAACTGCTGTTCGGTAAACGCTAAACAAGCGGGCGATGTGTTCATTCACCTTTTAAGTAGAGTTATATGGTAAAGTATACATTATTGGATGTATCTGGACGAATATTTTATCTAATAGATGAAATATTTCGAATGATTTGAGTGATAACTGTACGGATGATGTAGTGATCGCCTCTCTGTTGCCTCTGCTCCGAATGTTGTAGGTTTGATCTCTTTACGGGTTGACAACTTACATATCGATGGCTTAGAGTGAAAACCTCGTAACTGCGAAATACGTAACATTTCAGGAGGCACAAAAAACTGCGCCCTGTAATAATGGTGTACAAAAAATATTTATATAAAAAGTATTAGGCTAAAGTTAACAATCTAACGAAACATAAAACAGTCATACAGTTAATAAAAAAAGTCACAAAACACTTATTTCTCTTGTTTTTGAATTTTTTCAACAAGTTTTGATGCGTCGTCGCGAGGTAATTACACCAAACTGACTCGAGCGAGTAGTTACTACATAGGTATGCATTCAAGATCATAGATAGCGCTACAAGTATCGAATCAAATTTTGCGTGAAACAAGATTGTGCGTTACGAAATATTGTCTTCTATTTACGCGAATGTTATTCATTGAAATTAAACTACTATATACGGATTTTATCGCGTTGTTTATTTAGCACTGTATTACAAAATTTTAAAAATATTACACTACTACTACTATTGATTTTATTTTACTAATTTATAAGCTAATAAAATTATTTAAACTATTAAATCTATTTATTTTTGGTTTACACTTTCCCCGACGTTTCGGTTGCTTTCCAGCAGCCATGGTCACTGACCATGACCATGACCATGGCTGCTGGAAAGCAACCGAAACGTCGGGGAAAGTGTAAACCAAAAATAAATAGATTTAATAGTTTAAATAATTTTATTAGCTTATAAATTAGTAAAATAAAATCAATAGTAGTAGTAGTGTAATATTTTTAAAATTTTGTAATACAGTGCTAAATAAACAACGCGATAAAATCCGTATATAGTAGTTTAATTGTGCGTTACGAGCTTTTCTTTCCAGAAATATAATAAAATAAATTAACCTAAAATTGCATACCCGAGGTTTTCACTCTAAGCCATCGATATGTGATCCGTTTTTCTTTGTCCGTTGTTTGAATGTTTGTAAAGTCTCTTGCGACACCGAATTAATTCCTAGTGTGGGTAGATGTCTTTATAAAAAATAATAGTGAGATTACTAGAGCATAATGTATCATGATTTCACCGATGGTGTAGTGGTTTGATTGCTAACTTCGCCACTGTTGAATGTTGTGGGTTCGAATCCCACACGGGACAAAAAATTCTATTCTATTCTATCACATACACACAACACCATCTAGCCCAAACTAAGCAGAGCTTGTAATATGGGTAGGTACTAGACAATGGATAAACATACGTTCTTTATATTTTTGTAAATACATACATATTATATATAGAAACACTCAGACCAAGACAAACATCCATGTTCATGCACATAAATGTTTGAATTGTGCGGGAATTGAACCCGCGGCCTCGGGCGTGGCAGTCGGTTACACTAACCACTACGCCATCGAGGCCGACCAATGTATGATCCACAAACGATTGTTCCGAGTCTGCATGTTCTTTGTGTCCGTTGTCTGAATGTTTGTAAAGTCCCCCGCGACACAGGAAATACTCCTAGTGCGGGAGCTGACTATAAAAAAATTATATAAGGTGCAGAAAATCAATACTAGATAATTGTATTTTTGGTATAAATAAATAAAGTAATGTTTACCAATAACATGAAACTACTTTTTAACAGATTCTGTAGTAAAATTGAATTTTCCTTTATTTATTTTTTACTTAGGGTATAAGCTGCTGTTTAATAGTCAATGTTTTATGTCAAAAAGTAACACTTATGAACGTCAACGTTTATTGGTTAGTGAGTGAACTGAAGTTATTGGATTTACATTTATGTTGATTGATAGATTCAGGTAGGTAAAAGCGTGAGGGTAAGGCACGGGTTAAAAAAGAATTATAGACGACTAGTTTTTCCCCACGGTTTCACCCGCGTAAGTCCCGTTCCCGTGAGAATATCGGGATAAAAAGTGAATCAGGTATCCAGCTATCTACATACCAAGTTTCATCGCAATCGGTCCTGTAGTTTTTGCGTGAAAGAGTAACAAACATCCATACATCCATACAAACTTCCGCATTTATAATATTATAGTAAGGATTTACGCTCTAGATATAACTCCCGTGTCGTGTAAGACTACAGAAATTTAAACACTAAGATCACTCAGACTTAGAAGAATTATTACACAAATTATTGTCCATGGGAATTGAACCCTTAACACTCGGCGTGATGGCAGTGGCGAGGTGACCGCTTAAACTTCTTCACCATCCATGCAGTCGACTCTGCCTAGATCTATAGCTGACGCAGGTACCTATTTGGTCTCCATACTATATACTGTTCTGTATATATTTATCTTTTACTAGCTAATCCACGTTACTTCGTCTGCTTCACATAAGAGAATTTGCCCCGTTTCTGCAACATTTTCATTGATGCTCCGCTCCTATTGGTTGTAGCGTGATGTTATATAGCCTTCCTCGATAATAGGGCTACCCAATACTAAAAGAATATTTTCAATTCGGACCAGTAGTTCCTGAGATTAGCGCGTTCAACCAAACAAACAAACTCTTTAGCTTTATAATACGAGAATAAGTATAGATTGTATTGTGTAAAGGAGATAGGTACAAATAAAAATATTTTTCATTATTTCTTTCTTTCTTTCTATGGGTAAACAGACCTGAGTCTTTATCATATGAAACAAACAGTTCTTACCAGTTACTTAAAATAAAAATGATACTACCTTGGGCGGGTGCAGGTACATTCACCCTGTATGTAGTCTTTTTTTTTCAGTCACTCGGCGGTTTATCGAATCGCCATTTAATTTAAGTGGTAAGCCACCACGAGCTGTTTGTGCATATGGTGTACGAAAACGTGTAAAATTTGTTGTTTTGATATTAAATTCTGCTGTTATTATACCGTTTGAATTGTATTTATAGTCGCCTTAAATGTGTTATGAATTTTAAATTAACTTTAACCATGTCCCTGTTTGGTTGGACGTTTCGTATTTACAGAATATTTTCTAAATACTTAATATTGTCTTATGTTTACGCGAATGTTATACATTGAATTTAAACACTTTATACGGATTTTATCGCGTTGTTTATTTTACTTTAAACACTGTTATTACATAAGTTTGAAAACTCTAACACTACTATTATTGAACTTTACTACTATTAAATTTAAGCTATATAATAATATTTTCTAATTAAAACTATTTATATTTAAGTTTACACTTTGCCCTGACGTTTCGGTTGCTATACAGCAGCCATTACCATCCGTCAAGTGCCAATTACCTTTACAAGATGCAGGGGTCTATAAAATAGATTGTGACTGTGGACTCTCATATATTGGGCAAACCAAGAGAAGCATAGGCACCCGCTTAAAATAACATATAGCTGATGTTAAACACCAACGCTCGTTGAAGTCTGCTATGTGTGAACATGTGCAACAGGGGACCAACCACTACCTGTGATTTGACAAACCACATATACTCGCAAAAGAACACCGATTCCTACCACGGATGCTTCGCGAGGCTATTGAAATTAAAAAAACATCCTAGTTTCAATAGAGAGGATGGTTGGAATGTACCAACAGCTTGGGATCCAGTCATTCAAATAGTCAAACCCAAGAAGAAGCAAAACACAGCTAGACTTCATGATACTTTGAGCTCATTCTGCGTAAATAGGAACACCAAAGATTAAATTATGTTCGGGTACTTTGAAATAACTAGCTACACTTCAGAACGTTGGGACAACTACCATCTTAGTCTCCCCGTAAACATGGCTGTTGTAAAGCAACAGAAACGTCGGGGCAAAGTGTAAACTTAAATATAAATAATTTTAATTAAAAAATATATAGCTTAAGTTTAATAGTAGTAAAGGTCAATAATAGTAGTGTTAGAGTTTTTAAAATTATGTAATAACAGTGTTTAAAGTAAAATAAACAACGCGATAAAATCCGTATAAAGTGTTTAATTTCAATTCTAAATACTTACTTCCATACTTTAATATTATCTAAATACTTATATTTATACTGCTCATCTATTTGTGCATGCAGTGGCTACCTTAAAAGGTTATGCAAGTGACTGGGAATTTATTGTTTTTTTTATTATTGTGAATGCACTCTTGTAATAACCACTGGTGGTCCTAAAATATATAAATAAATAAATAAATTATAAATACGAATGCGAGTTTGTTTGTTGATAACACTTTTACGCCTTAACTACTCGACTGATCATCACAAAATTTCGTATACACTTTGTCAGGGGCACAGAAAAGGACATAACGTACCTTTCATTTAATTTCTGGGCAATAAAGCACCTATTTTATCTCATAACTCTCTCTAACTATCTGTCTCTCTCTATTTTGTATTATATCTATGCTACTATCTCAGTTTTTTTATTAAGTAATGATAGCATTAGTAGTGCATAATGTTCTGATTAAATAATAATAATAATAATATTCTATCACATACACACAACACCATCTAGCCTAAACTAAACAGAGCTTGTACTATGGGTACTAGACAATGGATAAACATACATATATACTTTTTTTTTGTAAATACATACATATTATACATAGAAACACCCAGACCAAGACAAACATCCATGTTCATGCACACAAATGTTTGACTTGTGCGGGAATCGAACCCGCGACCTCAGGCGTGCAGTCGATTACACATACCACTACGCCGTCGAGGCCGAATGGTGCATCATTTCCTGATTAAATGACGATGATATTAGAAATAAATGTGATAAAAAAGAGGTTTTCTAGAGCAAATAGACATGTTTTATCTAAAGATTAAATTGTAAATGTTTAGCGGCAAACCAATGAGGTTAGACACATCTCAAAGCATATCTACATAATCAGGCAGGACGTGATCTATTCGTGTGCCTAGATTCATCTAAATCCATTCAAATCATTACGCATGATGAAGTACCTAACAAATATCTGAACATCTTCACATAGTTTCTGATTTATTAATAGTAATATCAGTAAGATACGTAGATGTTCTACTTATTTTTCTTTGCATCAGCAAATTCTATAATTCCCAATGCCCATGCACCACAGTATTTCTTGATACGGATCCAAATGTAAGTCCAAATATATCGGAACGGTATATTGATAAGTATAAAAATAACAGTGTATTCACAAACATTTTAATTGCTTAAGATATAATGAAGGAAACTATAATGTGGCAAGAACACAGCACACTTATCCGTTGAACACGCCTTCGATCGCGCGATCAGCGAACGAAGCTCATTAACAGTTACAACACCATTTGTTCGCTGTAAAAAGTCGAAACACACTCGTCCAATCGCTAAAGACTCCAATAAATACACATTGTTAACGTGTACCTCACTTAATGTTTCCACCTACGTACAATTAAGTATTTAAATTGTGACTTACCATTTATGTTACTTGTGTTTTGACTTTTTTTACACCCAACTTCAGATACAGACCCACCGGATAGATGCATAATAGTTAGATTTTTAATTTTATAGCATTTTTACTTTGAACATTACCGATGTTTCGTCTCTATCTGGTTAAAATGGCTGTCAATTGTAGAAAAAGATCGTCATTCGTATTTGACTAATAAAAATTCAATATTTTTTTTATAGCAACTGAATTTGATGTAAATTTTATGTAAACAAACCGTTGGTACTTTAAGTTATTACTTAATGAGAGAGATTTTATAATGCAATTTGAAATGATTATAAGTTTTATAGTTTTAAATAGATCACTATCTATATTGATATTAACCTTTTATGTCGACTATATAACCCAAATTTTGTGCCGGTTACTTTATACAGCCTTTGAGTTTGGTTGTAGTATCAAGGAGATAAAGATAGCTATGCACACAAGACGTGAGAATTACACGGACGGTTCCAAAGCAGAGTCAAAATCAGAAGTCGGAATGTTCTTGCATGATTTAAACATCAAGTATTCAACGACCTTAGGAAATCCCAACACTATCTGCCAGGCAGAATGTGTTGGAACTACCGATGCTGCAAGAGCGTTCGCATCCAGGGATGTAAGCAGTAAATCGATATCTTGAATAGTACCGATGTGCTACAAATACTCAGGAGCAACTGCTTTTAATTGTGACCTACTGATTAATATTATTTCAAACCTCAAATGCTTCTTACATAATATTATTAGCTTTTCTTTATTTTTAGTATTTAGTTTTATATGAACAGTGACATATGGCATAATGACTGCAACACCTGGTACATAAATGAGTTGTAAAATACTGAAATTATAATTTGATGGCGTTTTAAAAGAGTGGCCTTGAGTTTCTTGCAGGCATCTTCTCATAGGCTCAACTTTTTGCCTGAACCTTGCAACTAACATAAATGTAAATTCAGTAAATGTAATAAACTCACTAACCCCTTTGACGTTCATAAGTGTTACTGTGTGACCTAAGTGAATAAATGGATTTTGACTTTGACTTTGACTTGACTTGTGGCCTCGTCCTGGAGTGTTACCGTGTAAACTACAAAAGATTGTAACAAAAACCCAGGAATTCTTTCAGTGGATAAGCGGATTCAGCGACCTTCTGAGATCGAACACTGAACTTGTCGCGTCGGTCACTTACGCACAATGGCCCAATTGTAAAGCTAAGTGTGCCTGTATTGTCATTAAGAGTAATTTGACTTAAAATGCAACGTTTTAGAAATTGACCGGCCTTAAAAACAATTGTACCTACAATGGTTATAAACAGTGATAGATTCTTCACTACATTTGAAAATGTAATTAATATCATATTTCCCAAAGATAATTCAGATTAATGACAAGATCAAAATCAAAATTACTTTTGGAACACACATGAAAAATATTACCTTTACATGTAGGAATTTCCTTTGTTGTATAAAAAATAGTTTAATAAAAAAACCAAAAAGCAAGCAAAATATTACATATAAACCCGAAGGACCTATGTCTATTTAATTAACGTTATTACATTCACTATTTTTGTTGACGTTGATCTTGGTCTTTTAACCAAGGTCAACATAAATTAAATAACTAATAACAACATAAATTATTCAGAGCCTCAGTTGAAAATAATAGAAACACAAAGTGTTTCTTTGGTACCTTTTAACTATACTGGCAGAATTCAGTCTCTTAAAACGTTATACAAGCGTCTTTAGAATCAGAAACAATGTTATGAAAGCGTTTCATTCACATTCATTCCACAAATATTCTCACAAGATCATTAGAACAATAATTGTGGCTTCACTACATGACCAGGATAACATGCGCAAATTGAGGTACCTGTGCGGGTTATATACATTGTGTAAATGACGGACACAAGCCATTATTAATTTTCAGTTCTCCCCATACAAGAGTTCATATCTCAAGGAAAAATAATTCAACTAACTTAGAGTAAACTAGACTAGAATAAGTTTACTCGTACTCCAATTGAATTGAGTACATAGTTTGAAGAAGGTTGACATAAGAATGTAAAAATTGGATAAGATGGACGCATACAATAAGTTCACAGTCTCTATGGTAAAGGTAATTTTTGAGTACATTGATAATGTAATTATGTAAGTGTCTGTCCCCAAAGGGGTAGATAAGTTGTATTAGATCCACTATGTGTTTTGTTTCCACTTAAAAAGAGCAAGCCGATTCCTCAAAAAAACTCATTTTCAAACGCTGTGTTGCTACTTGGTTTTCTTGACAGAATAATCAGTAATACTTTCGAACATCGAGACTTCATATATGACAATCGTACTCTTTAACGTTGCTTCACGTAGATAGTTTAAACATTTTAGAAAACGGATCTATAGTTTTGACAAGGAGATAGAAGACAATGGAACTTCACTCTTCCAGCAATAGAAAGAAAGAAAAAGAGGGAAAGAAATTATTTATATATTTCAATATAAACAATTCCCGCACTACTAAAAATTATTCCAGTGTAGTGGGACACTTAATAAACAATAAAATAACTGCTACAAAGTACACCCAGACTTCGAAAAACTATTTTTAAGTCACTCAAATTGTTTGTCCTCTGTGAGGATCGAATTGACAACAATTGACGGAGTGGTAGAGGTGAGACAACCAGAAACCTACACAATCCGTGCGGTCAATTAAGTATACGAAAGCAATTTTATTAAATCTAAAGCTGCTGATAAAAGCAAATCTTTACCGACATTCAATAAACGCCTAAAAGCAATATATATTCTTTAATTTCAGTGTACAGGTCTTTTTCTTATCTTTATATCACAGCATTGAGTACAACTGGCTCTTTATGTCGGCACATGTTTGTTCTTTACAGTTTTTATGAGATTTTGCTGAATTTAAAATGTATCAGTGCATTTATTACCACTTTATTACCACGTCTGCGGTTCGCCCACGACGCTGTTTTATTTTTATTTCAATTGTATTGGAGTTATCGCGCTATTGGTGAGGAGAAATATTGCTTTTTGTGCTGCTTCGGCATTTTCTTTATTTATGTCATTTGTTATTGGAATTACTTTAATATTATTACGTGTTGAGGTCTTTACTTTAAGTTTATTTTCTTGTTGAACGAAGTTATAAGGTTTTAAGGTTACTTAAAATTAAGCTTGCAAATTACTAGCAGCTAAGATGAATGCTTGTGTTAGGTATGAATTAATATCGGTTATGTAATGTGTGGAGATCCAACCAACGATATATCGATCCCAAGTTGGATATCTTATCAACTACGATACCAATCCTTATATAAATATAACCCAAAGGTTACGTTCATATTGTAAGTGATCCTTGAGTTTCTTTACACACACACACACACACACATACACACACACACACACACACACACACACACGCACACACACACACACATATATATACTGTGCTGCATAATTAAATTTGTTTTCTTTTTCTTATATTTTCATATTTTTTTCCGTTTATTAACTATTCTCTAGTACAATAATCTTAAACCCACTTAAATTACTATTATAAAACTCCACAACTATTTTATGGGTTAACTTATATTGCAGGGGATGGCGTTGATGTCTGTCACACAGTTCTCACTAGCTCAGGCACCATCGTTTTACTCTATCAGTTTCATGTAAAATCTAGCTTTGTCCATTATTTGTTACTATAAGATAGACAAACTGTCACTATTTTTGGATTAATAAAGATTATTATTATTATTATATCTTAAATATGTTATTAAATAGTCTAAATATGTATTTAACTCAGTACACTAGGACGAGTTATGTGAAGATAAAATTTATTTTACTCAACGTCGTTTTTGGCATAATTTGCTTTTATCATATATATCCTATTCCTCTCCTTTAGATTATACTATATGTCAATGATTATAGCCGCTTAACAATATTACTACTGTGAACCAAAAAAGAAAACTATTGCTTGGAGTACTAAAGTAACTGGCATTATTTTGAAGGCTTGCGTTCTTGTGTACCTTGTGCTTTTAAATAAGTTTTACTTTATATAAGCCGCTGTTTATCAAATAAACAGTTTAAAAACCAATAATACTGTTTTAATTACATAAACAGTTCATACAATAATGAAATCCAGATGTATCCATTTTTGGAGGTTCTTAACAATATAATTAATTTAAAAATATAATTCAAGATAAAAATTAAATGATTGCATTAAATTCAAATTTTACGTGTACTGAAAGTTGAAATTAATGTTTGTAATTTGAGAAAATATACAGTTTGTCCTTACCGAGTAATTTGTATTTATTACCGTATTAAGATAACGAGGGAATGGTTTATCTTGTTTTTTAAACAAATTAAGGCCAGTATAAAAAGGTATGATGCAAGAATTCTCTTAAAACTTTAATAACTCGTCAGAGGTTTCATTGGATTTCAGTTACGTGAAAAATAGACCACATCCATCTATATTTCTTATATTGCTTTATTTGACTACAAGATTCAATGAGAGCACTAATACTGACTTATTGGGCCTAGTATCGGTGATTCGATTTCCACACGGAACAAAATCTGTGCTCCACAAATTGCTGTTTAGGATTTCGTTAAAAAAAATAAAGCTTTCATATTTTAACACTGATTACAAAAATTAAAACTGTCTTAAACATATCTTTTACAACTAGAAATTGCAAATAAAGTTTAATTAGTGGAACACATTAGCATATTATAAATACTTTCAATCATAGAGGCATCTCTTACAAGTTAACCAATCTGCAAAAAAGGCCAGTATTTTTTGCACTAGGGGTAAATACCGTTGGTCTGCCTTCTAATAGTATACTGCTTCCCGTATAAAAGATTATGTACACTTATTATGGTATACAAGAATTTGGCTGTGGTAATTTGTAGAGTAAGGCCACTTAAATTGGTCTATTGCAGCTTTATGCAATGCCCATGTCGCAACTCTTACATATATATCAAGGTTTGGAATCAAAACTGGACTTTAATAGACGGATGATCGTCCAGTGGCATCTAACTACGCTAAAGTTATGAAACATACTCATTTCAACGATTGAATCACAAACCACCTGCCTCCTGTATAATTATCTAAATTGTACCCAGCAATAAAGTATAAACTGTTTAAAATAATTAATACTTCGACGAACGAATACGTCCAATTCTTTTTGGTACGCGCACATAATATAAATACCGCATATATGATTGAAAACATGATGCCAACCGCAATAAAATAATATTTATGGAGTATTTTTAAATGCATTTACCCGCGTTATTATGGCTATTCGGTTTTCACGACTCTATTATGGAGTGCGAGTTGAAAATAATAAAATTTTAACTCGGTTCAATGAAAGATGAGAGTCTGTATGTTTGTTAAATCGTTTTCGTATTATTTAGCTTTTCTTCTAAAATAATATGCTTTAGTAAATGTGTTTCATAACCTAAGTGCCTACTTAATTAGAGCCAACATCTTGTTCTTAACTAGGTGTTCCAAGAAATAAATATTTCATAGCAGTACCTTGGAGTCGAGACAGCCTTGGTATGTAACTTCAAAATTCCTTGGAAGAAAATATATTAACATCAATTAAAAAGTTGTTTGATTTCTACCAAGAAATTTCTAAGAAAATACCAAGAAAGAAAATCAAATAAAATTTTGATTGAAGTTATAAGATTTTCTTACGCAGACATCATAAGGTTGCCAGTTGCTTCACAGTAAATAATATGTAGTCAAAATAATATGAATCTGGCGTCAGAACTAGACTAACCGTCTGTATGTGCTTCCGTGATTAATTTTGTATATCACTCGCGTGTTGCCGATCCTCAAGATAAGGATAGGTAGGATGAAAATGAAAATAAATGGTAAGTATTTGAACGTCAGAAACTATATTTTATAGGTATAACGCAGTGACAATATTACTATAATACGTAATATATTTTAAAGATTTTAGTTTTCTCTAGGCACCTCGGCTAATTGTTGCCCTTGCCAAATAATTAGGAAAGGCCCTTCAGATATATGATTTAAAACCCAGATTTCAAATAGTAAAGCTACAGTGCAAGATCTTATTAGTTGTTTAGATTCGTCTTTTAATTACATTTCGTAGCAAGAAGGTAGTAACAAGCTTACAAATCATTTAATAGAAAGCATTTTACGTAAGCTATTGACGGTTGTAATACCAGAGATATCAGTCGTTGCCTAACTTGAATACCTTTTTGTGTCATCATTAAAAATCATATCTGTAAATTCGGGAAGTAAATCATGGCAGATAGGTCAATCCACAATATCAAAGAAGACTCTTTCATTATAGATTTATTGTTATAACTTAATACTAAAAATGGTTATAACTTAACACTTAAAATATAATCCAGTTCCTTAAAAAATATATCCGGTTTTACAGGCTTTTGTTTAGGTTTAAAAGAAGGATCATTATAGACAATGCAGGCGGCAAAAATTAAAAGCCTCGGTGGCTTAAAAGCCATATCTATACGTCTTTATTTTCTCAAGAAAGTTTATTCTTAACTCTTTTAATTTTATCGTAGCAAGTATTATTCTAGAAGCATTATAAACTAGACATTTGTTAGAACATTTTAACTATCTAGATAAAATTCTTCTCAAAGAATATAAATTGATGTATAAAAACCTTCATTATACTTAGCTTATTACAAACTTTCTTAGTATCGTTGTAACCGAATTAAATATGGTTTCCAGTTTACATTTTCTGTGTCACTATGTAAGTACATAAATACAACTCTCACAAATATTGTTTCTGGTCTTATTCAACAGGGGCGATTGCCAATTGTTGTATTCCCTACAAAGTTCCAACCTCTTACTCTAAAACTCTTACTTATGGCACAGGTTTTATCTATTTTAAGAACCAGCCGCAAAAAAATTGTATCTAACATTACCGTTATGTTTACATTAAAACTTTTATCTCATATACATGTTATGATCTGTGAAACAATAAATTCATTCATTCACTCTATATTGAGACACACTCTATATTGAAAAAGGCAATAACTGAAACAGTTGTCGGACTCGAGACCTCGTGCACAACTACTATACAATACCACTGTTGCACCATCGAACCACTAAATATGATTTGAAAACCAGTAAATTATTTCGATTAAAATCTCCAGAGCATATTTCCATTTCATTACTATAGAGAAATTAAAACACACGTTGATCAATTGATATTTTAATTAGACAGGCGGATCCAAACCCTGGAATATGTATAACGGAACTCCCTTTATTCTCTATCGTATAATTTGATCGCTTTCCGCCTTTATTTATGACAGTAATAATGTCTTCGATTCACATAAATTCAGCTTTAATTACATGTTATCTGTATTATAATATCTGTACATTTATAACTGATTTTTTATTGTCTCTTTTAGTGTAATGCTCTTGAATAATTATGGCGTAAGTAATTAAAATGTTATTTTGACAATTGCCGCCTTTTATCGGAAAATAGTTTTTACATATATTATAAGTTAGGATATAGAAGCTACCTAGTAACATTCACCTGTCGAAAAAGCCTGTAGGCTTCACATACCGGTGAACTTTACGTATCGGCAAGTTAGCTGTCACCCGCACTCGCCATATCATCGTCAGTTGTCAAAAGCTGAACGTGTGCTATTGTTTCCAACCAGTTGAGATTAACTGATTTGAAATAAACCTATTAGAATTTGAAGTCAAATAGATTGACTTTGGTATTCTAGATAGTGGAGCATTTCTAAATAGAACGTATTTCGTGTTTTATTTATCAAGAACGTGAGTAAAAAAAGAGTTTTGACGCATTGATGGCGGTACGGCGGTACTTTTACTCTTTTATTTGATTTAAAAAAGATTACTCCCGCACTAGAATAGTTCCCGTATCGTGGGGGACTTAACAAATACTTAAATAACGGCCACAAAGAACATCCAGACTCTGAACAACAATTTGTGGCTCACACAACGTTTTGTCCTGTGTGAGATTCGAACCCACAACATTTGGTGCAGTGTTAGTGACGGGGCGACCACTTAAAACATTACGTCATCTGTGCAGTCAAAAATTATCAAGAACGTGAGTAAAAAGGAGTTTTGACGGCATGGATGGTGGTAGTTTATGTGGTTCGTTTGCCATAATATGCTTGGGCTTGTGGACTTTATCGAGGTATAAAAGAGTAAAGCTTCAGCTACGCAAATGCGACAGATAGCGTACCATCGAGACGCTAGGATCACAACTGTGTCACCTTTTTCATGATTATATTTATATTATAATAATACCAGCCCTGTATTTAAATACGAGTATCAGTGAACAGTTTATACTGTCTCACTGATAGGCACGGGTTTCTTCCCAGTGTGCCAATGCGGAATGGCAGACTTCACATATCTTCAAGGACAGATAATACAACTTGGATTATAATGACCGTCATAATCTCGCATTGGACATTAGCATCTAACGTTGATCTCTGGTTAACAAAGTAATCATTTTATAAGTTAATAATTGTCAAAGTCAAAAATCATTTATTCCACTTATATACAAAGAAACACTTACGAGCGTCAAAAAATAGTAATTACAGAGTTAACTGAAGTTTGTGTTTTAACTAGTCACTCAATAGTATACTATATAGCCTTCTGCGCGTGGCTTGGCCCGCATGAACACATATATTATTATCAGCACTGTATGTAAATTACCTCATTGCTAGGCATGGACCTCTTCTCAATGTGAGAAGGATTCGACCATAGTACGCAAACGCATACCAGGATAAAAAGTATTCTTTGTATCTTCTTCTTTTCGTGTGGTTAGTGGCCAACCTGTTGTCAAGAGTAACAACTCTAAAAAGCCATATTAGAGGCCTACGGGCGGCTTGAATATAAGCCGCCCGTAGGCCTCTAAAATAGCTTAATGACTACTGTCAATTTAGCAACAATCGAGACCGACTTCTTCTTCATCTGTATCCCAACTTTTATCCAAACCGGTTCAGTAGTTAAGCGTGATTAAGTTACAAAATTTCAAACGTTTATAATATTACTTACTGATCCGGCAAACGTTGTTCTGAAATATGCTTTACGACTTTTTTCATATACCTACCAAATATACATAAAACAGTTAATAAAAATCGGTCGAGCCGTTTCGGAGGAGTGCGAACACAAACACCGTGACACGAGATTTTTATATACAGATACATATGTATATAGATTAGTATCACGTAGAATATTGTACGTAACTGCATATTAATATTATAAACGAAGAACAATTACCTTGAGAATGTGTATCAGCTGCTTGTAAATAAAATTATCCTATTGGACATACAAACTGAGAGACTGAGAGATCCTACAAGATATCGTTTTCACTATTAGAGTTACAAAGCCTTCTCATGTCACACACGAAAATCTTTATACTAATCTACTTTGTATTATTCCGTTTACATAATATTGTCCGTGGGTGTCCAACGATGGGATAAAATCAGATAATGAGTCTGATAACAAAAGTATACCTCATTAATTATGCAACTCACATCATACATCAAACTAATGACATGTACCGGAACGAATAAACGTCAAATTGGCAATTTAATCCGAATGTAACCGAACTGTCCCGAACGTTCCCGAATGGTTTGATTTATAGTTGTATCCGATAAATATTCATTAAATAATGTACTCGTATTATTTTATTGAAGCCATTGGACAGTTTAATTACTTTTTCATTCTTGTTTTTATTTCGACGATGTCTTAATGTTGGCTCCTAGGCTGATTGGCTGATAATGTGATGTTCGTGGTTATTAGACCGCTTATTGTCTGCGGCTGATAAGTCTTGTAGTTATACAAAGGATATTGAAAGCTCAAAAGTAATCTAAGTTTAGATTTGTGAATGTTTGGCTGAGTGGTATTTTGCGGACGTATTTATCCTAACTAATATTATAAATGCTAAAGAGAGCTTTTTTTTTTGTTGTTATGGGTTTGGGCCTTAACTGCCCGACCGATCATTATGTAATTTCCTATATACATTATCAGGGGTACAGAGAAGGACATAGTGTACCGTTTATCCAGAAAAAATACTGTTACTAAACTAATCTACTTTTACGCGAGCGAAGCCGCGAGCAAAAGCTACTGATAATATATACGTCTACCTTATCTAGGACAGTTTAAGATTACATAACATCTTTCATCTTTGTAGACTGTAGGTGGCCAGCCATTTTTTTAAGCCGTCTGACTTGTCTAGATGATGTTATCAATATCAGAAACTATAGCCTGTTAAACAATCCATCACAACAAATAGACGTTTATATACCACCAGCCTGGTACGATTATTAGATCCAGTAACATCCACACTCACCGATAATTATCGCAATTTATAGATCGCTCCTAAGATTAGTTATAAGATCCTTTTGATAAAAACAAGGCGGTTAAATTACTTTACTCAAGAACTAGTTTTGATGAGTACGCCTATTTTTATTTTCCTATATTCGAAGTAATATAATATTATGTATAGGCTGGTTTTATTTATTTTTATATTGCTAGAAATTATTCTGAGCGAAGAATTTTTACGTAATAATGCCGGAATAACTACATTATAAATTCAGACTAAACGAATTACTAATTAAATTAGAATAAAATCAATGATATTTTGATTTGATTGGAATAGACCTGATAAACTAAATAATTGCATGGAATGGAATTATTTAGTTTATTAGGGCAGGCTTTTTACAGACTGAACTAATCAGACAAAACTAATTTATAGTAAACATTATAAGTATAAACAAGAGTAGGAAAGGAAGAAAGGGGAATATTATATAAACACAAAAACACAGTTTCTCTGGTTTATATGTCATAATTTTTGACATTATGTTACTAGCTGAGGAGAGAGAGGACCAAAAATTGCTGCCAAACTAATGTCGACCGTTACAAGATAGCAGATCTTGTAAGATAGACGACGAAACGAATTTGAATTTAGAATTTCATGGTAGGGGGTAGACGCAACCAGTAATGATGATTTAGTTTTTTTTTGGTAAATCTCATTTTCATCAACAATACGTCTACCTAAATAATCTTTTGGCTGTCCTACGTCGATTTCCGCTGCATCTTATCGCTCAACTCTTGAGACACTCAAAATCTTTCGGGAAACGTCGACAGACGAGATAAGGTGAGGCAGCTTTTAACAGACTTTACCTTATCGAATAATTCAGAGTTTTATTATGACGAGGGTGCAGATGTTGATTTGTGACGTTCAATTTATTAAGGAATGTTGACTTTTTATTTTGACCGGGTTTTATGGGCTGGAAATAAATTAGCGGCGATGGGATGATTAGTTTTTGTAGGTTTGGAATGGATGAAGAATATTTATATAAGTAATTGAAGACGTATCTAAAAGGAATAAAGTTTTATGTTTCGATTCATTATTTATTACTTAGTTTTTAATGTTTAGATAAGTAATGGACAATCAACACATACGGCTGTGTGCTATTAAATTTGTTGTCATTAAAATACGATATTTGATTTTAATTGAACCGTAAATACCTATTTTAAATTGTGTTTTATTCAGTTGAGTTTGAGTTACTAGTCGCTTTATTTAGGTAATCGAAAATACTCAAAGAAGTTATTACACCGTTGATGATTGAATTATCGCCACATTATTTTACGAAATAAAATATAGTCTAATGTCAAACTCAGAGTTGAGCTCGAGATCATATTAACAACTTATAATTCAAAAATTGTCTAATGTTTAAAGAGACAGAGAGCGAGAGAAATCGAGACAAAAAGCATTTGTGCCTAAAACACGTAATTTACCCTGATCTTCATCGTTAGCTAGCAAATTTTTGCTTATATATTCACTGTACCTAACCCAAATGCATCCTGTGAAGTATACGCAATATAGAATACCAATTTCCTTTCTAATTGGCATTCTGGTCAAGGAATCGTGAATATTTGTAAGATACATTGTTTAACCACAGTCGTCGGCGCCAGAACCTAAATTGATCGATGTAATCGGACACGGCAGGCATCACATAATCGAAATATTGGACCGACTATGAAAAGCGACGTTGAAAAGTTTGGACATGGTTTTTGTGTGGCCAAACTTTTTAATTACGGATTATTATTTTTTATTTGGTTTGATAAATATACATTATTATATTTCTTGGAAATTTCATTATGATATGATATCCTTCTTGTCTTGTAAGAGAACATGAGTAATATTAATTACAATAAGTTATTCTAAATGCATAGCTAGACTTGTTTGACCCGACGTTCTGAAAGTAGAGAAACCGTAATACGAGCCAGCTTGATTGGCATAAAGTTGTAAGGTTAGTTCTGCGTTAAGCATGGTGAATAAGAGTTCTAGAGGCTTCCATACTAAGATCTCATTTCAAGGTCTCATTTAATTTTTCCCTAGGGTCGGCAACATCATGCTATTTAAAATTACTTTAATAGTAAAGAACAATTCCTCAATAGGGTCGTTCTTATTACGTGGGACCTAGAAACAAAGCCAGCGATGCGGTGGTTACTAATCACGGTGGTTTTTATCTGCCTCCGTGGCGCACCGATAGTGCATGCGACTGCTGTGTATGAGGTCTCGGGTACAAATCCGAGGTCGGGCTAACAAAAAAGTTATTTGGTTTTTCTGTTAAGAAATCTCAATAGCAGCTTGGAGTTAGGAAATTGGCAGTGTAAGACACTCCCATACTTCGGAAAGCACGTAAAGCCGTTATTCCTGCGCCTGATCTCTCTCCGGTCGTGGCGGATTACCGTCACGTCTAACTACGAATAGTTAAGATAGTGCATATAAAAAAGAAACCCTATTTGCAGTTATAATATTAGTAGGGATTAACCTGAAATTTTATGTACTAACCATAAATACATCGACTCCCGCCTGTTTCACTAAAAGGGTCGGTATAATGTCCTCCAGGCCGAATTTCGGTCACGGCGGCCAACCTTAACGGCGACTGGCCATCTGCGCAGGAGATATTATAGTGTACAAGGGTATGCGCAAACACAAGTGCACTCTCTGTTCCCTAACTCTCGTGATCCGATCATCATGAAATCATCATTGCATACACGTTTTCGGGGATACAGTGAAGGACATAGAGTACCTTAAAAATACTGTTCGTGAGAGATATATATTTATTTATAAAATCTACATTACCGTGAGCGAAGCCATCTAGTTTGTGATACATCTATCAGTAGAAACTGTGGGCTCTGGGTCTTGTTTAGGGCCATGCAGTTCTAGATGACAAGCTCCAGTGATAGTTGAGTCCACATTGATGATGATGATAAGACTGCGAATTGTCAAAGGCATATTAAATTTTTGCGAAACTAAGTTCATCAATGCCACCAACTGCCTGATAAACTAAAATTACATACAAACATGCCAATATTTTTACATTACTTTAAATATGTATGTAATTATCAAAATTCACAAGACGAGGGACAAAAAATCAAATGCTGCTAAATGCAGTTTTTATGCTCCACTGACTGCTCGGATGACGGTGTAAGTGATCGCCTGGCCACTGCCAGTGTACCGAGAGTTGTACGTTCGATCCCCACGCGATGCAAAAACTTATGTGAATCATGAAAAGTTGTTTCGAGTCTGGATGATTTTTGTGTCCGTTGTTTGAATGTTTGTGAAATCTGCTAAGAGATAGGTATAATTCCTCGTGCGGACGTTGTCTTTTTTACCCGATTACGGCGAAGCCAAAAGGAAGGGCATTGATTTTGGCAGTCTGGGTATGTATGTTTGTATGTTCCACCGTAGGGCCTAAACTATTGAACCGATTTTAATGAACGTGGTGTCAATAGATTCGTAATAATGGCCCGGGTGACATAGGCTATATAAATTTTAAATTCGTCCTTTTTAGACTCCTTTTTACGTAGTCGGGATATAGTTTTTAAATTTTTATAAAATATTTAATTTCAATTACTTAAATTCAATCATTAAGAAAAATAATTAGAAAAGACTACCAACAAAAATGGTTTTATTAATACGTAAACCAATATGTTTAATAGATCTATTTTCGTCACACACAATCTCTAACATCTAGGACATGATATCAAACAAGCCTGTAGGTGGTCACTATTAGATTATGGTCTGATTAATTACTCGATGCGTTATCTAGCAGGATGGACAAAGGGGTGATCGTAAACAGAACTGTGGGTGGCCTCCGCTTATTGTCAAATGGCTATTGGCTTTTCTTTTTTTTTATATTTGGTCAAAGGACTCTCTGCATTTTATTGGTTGTAAGCTCGGATCAAATGAAGCACAATGCATGTGACTTTAAGGGTTTTAGACAATTCATGATATCTAACTTTTTATTTTTACTTTTTGTTGCCTCTTGTGGTACTTGGCCTGCCTGATGATAAGTGGTAACCGACGCTCGTGGACTTCAGAAACATCATTTGTATACACACGAGCTAAATCACTGCCTACTGTTATGGTGTCGAAATATCACTACAAATAGATTATTCCAGAGTCATTTGTCATTATTTCAGTCTTCAGTGACCATGGGAACAAAATAAAAATAGTTACCCTAGTTACTGGCGAGGTGACAATCAAGATTAAAATTAGTTTTCAAGTGTGCGTTTGCTCTTACGGGGTATGAATTTTTTCTGAAAGCGTATCATGTTCGACGAGATTGTGTCCAAATGTAAACATGATGAACGGATGAATCGGCCTGTGTTTAAACTATGACTTAGGATTGCGTAGTGGCTTAGGTGCTCACCTCGCTAATGCGTTGTGGGTTAGAACTACTTCCTTCTCCCTAGGCTTTATTATTCTATACTATTATTCTATCACTTGGAGTCGGCTTTTTCTAGTCTAACCGGATTTGACTGGATATCAGTTTTTACACGGAGCGGCTGCCACCTGACCTCCTCACGATACCCTAAGGCTAGACCAGTGTCAGGATATTATAGGGCACTGAATTCCCAATAACGACTGCCATAGATGTTCATGGCAGCCAGGACCGACGGATTAACGTGCTCTCCGAGGCACGAAGCAGGCGATCAATACGCACATAATTTCGAAAAGACATATAACTTCCGAAAGTCAGAGCGACGCGACCTAGGTTCGAATTCGAGACCCTCTGCATAGCAGTCTGTTGGTCTCCCCACTGAGCTAGAACTACCTATGAAACAAAAATTTGTGTGATACACAAATAATGCGTTACAGTATTTTGCCTAGTACGACATATGTGTTGTAATAAATAAGTTACGAAATAAATTATTGTTCAGTTGTAAGCACGTCATATGGAACTGCAATCGAGAAACCATTCAATAGACAGCAGCGTCTTCATCCACATTTCTGAACACAACTCACACCAGATTCAACCAAGTATGTAGTCATAATATTATATAATACCACATCTTATTTTAACAGCAGTAAAATCCGACCACAGCACTATCCTGTTGATTAACAGCTTAATCGAAGCACATAACAATAAAACCCTTGATTACTGCCATAAATACTTTTAGGGCTGATACACAGCGTAGTCAATAAATGAGTACCCGATCGGCCATATCTCGGGACTCATTAAACTTAAAAGCAAAGACTCCATTCTTAAATTAAACAATCGTAAGTGCATTCGCATCATTCCCGCTTCGCCCACTCCTTTGTCCAAGCTATTTTGGTTTGTGGTCCAATGTGGAAGATTTTTGCGGTATGGCAGTTTTTATCGTTAGCATATATGCTACAGCCCCGGCTAATTATGCCCTGCCCTTTCATGCTCAGAAGAGGCCATGAAATCGGCTCTGATTGCATTAAGCGCCAACATGGATTTCAGAAGTCATGGTTTTATATTGCAAGTTTCGTAATTTACTTTTCTTTTGCCCCGCGGCTTCGCTCAGTCGGGAACAGTATTTTTTGTGATGAGACATACTCTTCTCTTTTATGTACAAAGAAACAAACTGACATTCACATCTATAATATTAGTTAGGATGAGGAGGACTGCATCGATTGTGTATTGGTGTTGTTAATGCTGCTGTGCATAAGGGTTTTTGTTTCAGTTCCTGGATCGGAATATATTTATTAGGCTCACTGTAAATAAAACTCATGAATAGCACGGAGTCTGGAACAGAGCCCATTAGGTGGCAATAGTAACGCCCTGAATAACAAGTGACTTTAAAAAGAATAGCCAATGAAATGTGTTCAAAAATTTTTAACAGTGTTTTATTTATTTTGTGTTGGAAGCTAATTGAGGAACGCCCAGATCCCTTACGCGACTGTCAAACATCAAAAGAGTTTGATATTATCGTTGATAATACCAATCTCTAATTTTCAATCACTTTTACACTTTTAAATAACTGCAATTTAAAGTGATAATTTTTCTCGCTCACCGCTGTCACCTCTAGCATACTCCACAAATCGTCATGTAAGGTAAGTCACGACCGGCCACCGAGCCGAAAGCGACATTTGATAAAATCGTTCTCTTTACCAGCATGACCTGGTGAACCTATACCCCGAGTTTGTCTTCCACATTGACTTGTAAATGACTGCTTTACTTACTGTATTCTGAAGTAGTTTATGGCGGATAAGTGTATGGCTCGGATTGAATTTGAGGTAGTTTGTTTGTTGAAAGTGAAAGGGATTTTTGGACGTGCAAAAATGAGGCCTTAGCTTATAACAAAACAAGGTGTTTTATTTTCACTGGAATACTGAGTATTTGTTTTGAGAAATTATTGAAAGTTTGTATTAAAGTTAATATTTCACGATCCGTATTGAATTATCACTGCAGTAATGTTGGTTTAAGGTTTTACTTTCTAATAGTTATGCAGTAAAGAGAACTAAAATCTTAGAAAAAATCTATGGCATTCCAGACATGTTGTCGCTACCAATGATAACTTTGTTGTGGATTCTTTATAACCAAGTATGTAAAGCTGTAGATACAGCATCATTATTAAAAAAATTAGTTAATTTTCAAAAAACCTTTTGGAACATGTATTTCAGAAAATTAATCGTGGTTAACTATTATAGGATCTAAAGCCTCTACATGAATAAGTATTTAAAAATTTTGCCCTTGTGATGTGTTTGCTACAGCATCACGTAAAAATCACTAAACAGAATTTGATATGGTTCAAAGTTTGGTAGCCTAACAGCCTTTAAAACCTAAGCTATTCATTTTATTTTATTTTAATAGCACTGCATACATGGTGCTCAAGACATAAATGAAGTCATGGGCAAACCGTATTTTACGCAGCTAAATCGTAGACAAAGGTGAAAAATCGTAATAAATTTATTATTTCGTAGGTATAAACTAAAATTACACCTGTAGAAGCTGCGTTATGCGCATTTAATAATCATTGAAACAACGGAAATATAGAACTCCAAGACTTAGAACAATCTATCTGTAAAGACCTGCACCAATTTTTGCCCAGTATGACTATCGGACTTGCAAGAATTACTTCGTTGTGTTAAGTAAACTGTGGGGACTTATTTGCGTCTAAATCTGCTATTGATTACCAAATAGAGACAAAATACTTTTAAGAAGAATAAAAGCATTTAAATTAAACAAACCATTGTTTAATTAACTGGTTCATTTTTTTTTTTTATTGCAATTCAGCAGCCTAAACGGAAGTCTCCACGTTGCCTGCTGTAAAGCAGTCGAAACATCGAGGAAAGAGTAATTATTGTAAATAGTTCAAAAAATAATTTAAATAAACCGCGTATATTTACATAAACGTATTGTCTTATAAAATTAAGGATATAAGGTTTCTGTCTATGCTGTATATTATATTATTATGTATCTATAGAACAAAGTAATAAACAAGACCCATAAAGGTCGTGAACTGAACCCGCGACTGTAAACTTAAAAGGGGTGAAGGGTGACTCATGTGCAGTAGAGAATAATTACGGTTTACTTTGATTGATTCATAGCCGTTACGCCTATGATTATCCGCAGGATAGACATAGAATATGCAATTAGAAGTAAATTCAGGGTTCACTAATAATAGTGTCAATTTTGATTAAATATATTTCTATAATTGCCCAGATCATGCAAATCATTGAGTGTTTCTGATGTCAAAACAAAACTGAGAAAATTACTAACTGAAAAAGTTTATTATAATATTGTAGATTTTTTGAATGAAAATAATTTTTAATAAAATAAAATAACATTGGCAATAATTGAATAATAATTCTTGTAATTTAATTTATGAATAATGTAATGTAATAACCGTGAAATAATATTGTAATTAATGCGTAATAATAATCCGACTATGTAGTTAAAAGAATGAATATCAATAATAATAATTTTTATGTAATTTAAATCTAAAGGGATATTATTTCATGTTTATTTTAATTATTTTACTGTATTTTAATGTCGGTATTAATTAATATTTGTATGCCTTCATGGCAAAACATAGCGTTCTTATTATAGACTTAATATTATAAATTGTAATCACCTATGTTTGACAAATAAACGAATTCTATTCTATTATATGTATTATATAGTAATTGTATGAACGAAGAATGTTTACAAATCGTTTAATCATAGTGCTAGATGCTGCAGGAACATAAATATGAAATAAATAGATTTTGACCGCGGCTTCGCTTCCGTAAATTAAGTTAGGTTAGCTTATGTTAGTACTTACAGTACTTTTTCTGGATGAACCCTATGTCCTTTTCTGTTCTCCTGCCAACGTGTATGCAATTTCATGATGATCTGTTGAGTAGTTAAGGCGTGAAAGCTTAACAAATAAACTCACATTTATATACTTGGATTATAATATTTTGAGTAGTTATAACATTATGACATATATAGCACAGTTATTATAAACTAGCGGTCGCCTAGTGCTCGAAATTCGACCAAAGTTCGTCTGTAAGATATTGCTGATATAATTATGTCATTATATATTGATACTAGCTGTTCCGACAGACGTTGTCCTGTACAGGCAAAAAAAAAAGAAAACAAACCAAATCTAAACCATCCTCGAATCCACTGGAACACATACAAAAAAATTCATTCAAATCAGTCCAGTTCACTGTCAACACACGTACAGAAGAATTATATATTTAAAGATAAGTATCCATAGTTACGCGCTTCGATTGCGTGTGTCAAATGCATGGTTGTGTGCGTGTAGTGCTTTTTTATTAATTTAGTGTATTTCTCATTTAGCATATTACCTCCATATAAACTTTAACTGTGCCAAATTTCATACTCCTCTGACCGCACAATTTTCGTAAAAAGGGGTTTCGTACAAAGTATTAATATATAGATTAGGTAATTCAAAGTAGGACGGATGGCGTGTTGCTGAAAGAGTTCGTTTCGCCTTCGCTACTGCGCCTAGTGTTGCGTGTTCGATGTCATGCGTATATGGTTGTTCTCATTCTGGGTATTTTTTGGATCCGTTGTTTCAATATGTTAATTGTACACACAACATTTATTCCTAAAGCGAGAACTGTCTTTTTACGTATAAATAAAGAAATACATTTTCATTTTCCAATGCTTTAAGGTTTCTAGAGTAGATATTACGTAACATGCTCACAGGTATAGCAAGATAGCAATTGGCTTCGCGCCAACTAGATGGTGTGACTAAGAGAAATGCCACCTCATGTAGCAATTTCTACAAGTGCTGAAAGCGGGCACGGATTGCCTTCGATAAAGGTAGATTTGCTGGTTATATGTTTATCAAGAGTGTGACTAGGAGGTAAAGAGACGTGTGCGATTTTCATTAGTTATCAGCAATATCTATACTAATATTATAAAACTAAAGAGTTTGTTTGTTTGTTTGGTTGAACGCGCTAATCTCAGGAACTACTGGTTCAAATTGAAAAATATTTTATTGTTGAATAGCTCATTTATCGAGGAAGATTATATATAATATCACGTTACGACCCGCGGGGGCGACACAGTAATCATAAATGCGGGTGAAAACACGGGCACATTTAGTATTATATAAAAATTCAGTACCTATCCGTATGTTAGTAAAACGAGAAAATTTGATAAAAGTTCGACATTAAATTGATGATGAATACACAACCATGACTTTCTATTTATACTAATATTATAAAGCTGAAGAGTTTGCTTGTTTGTTTGTTTGTTTGTTTGGTAGAAAGCGCTAATCTCAGAAACTACTGGTTCGAATTGAAAAAATCTTTTAGTGTTGGATAGCCTATTTATCAAGGAAGGCTATAGGCTATAAAGCATCACGCTACGACCAATAGGAACAGAGCATCAATGAACAATATTGCAAAAACAGGTAAAATTCTCTTATATGAAGCAGACGAAGTTGCGAGGGTCAGCTAGTATAGTTATAATAGTGTTTTATATACTTTTATCCCAAAGTTCCTACGGCAACGTGATGATATCAAGCTGAGCCACAGGGAATCATAACCGGGTTTAGTTAGTATAATATAAAAATAATATCAACCCTGTACATAAACTGTTTTATTGCTGAGAATCGTAAGCCCATAGTTAACCACGCTAGGCCATATACTTCACTCTGCCTAGAGAACGTCATAGAGAACTCTCGGACATCAGGTTTTCTCCCGAAGTTTTCCGTCATTGCCGACTCTTGCTCTTCTTCTTTCTATGGATGTCTATTACTCTTTCACGCAAAAATTACTGGACCGATTGCGATGAAACTTGGTATATAGATAGCTGGAGACCTAGATTTACACATAGGCATTTTTATCTCGATATTCCTACGGGAAAGGGACTTACGCGGGTGAAACCACGGGAAAAACTAGTATTATATAATCTTAACATTAGGTCTTTAACTGTGAAATTGCCCTTTATGTCCCACATCTTATTTCGTAATTTCTGTACAAAATGCAATGACTATTAAATTTATAAAAATCATGTATATTTTGAAGAGAATGTGTATTTTATAAATGGCATGTATTATTCAAAATAAATATTAATAATCTTTTATACAATTTGTGTTCAAAGTTATCGCTTAGTGTCTGCCCGTATACGTTTATTCAATTCGCCGTAAAAATTACATGATAGTTGATGTTCTTGTTAATTTAACTCTTAAGCGCCGAAAGTAAATTCTGAGTAAAAACAACAATGTTTACCGAAAGGAATTATATGCTGTGATAATAAGTATCTTATGTTTAAATCAAGACCATAGTCTACATGTATGCTAAGTTTTATTCAAACGCCTTGTCATATACTTATTATTATTATTATTAATTATTAAATTATTAAATTATACGCGTGTTTAAAGCACAAACAAACTTTCACATTTTGAATATCAGTACAATAAAAACATTTTATAGAAACTCTATACTTAAATTGCGACCCTCTTAAGCATTGACGTCAAAATTGAACCGTCTGTGTGTGTACGTTTAAGTAACTAGACACCTTTAGATTAATTTCCTACTTTACGCGACATTCAACAGAAATTAATATGTCGCACAAAAAGAGGCCTTAGTATGAAAGGAAATAGTTGGAACCCTTGCCAGCGACCTTACATCGACTGATGAATTAACGCCCTACGCTGTAGGGTGACTGTGGATTTGGTAGGAATACTTTTTGCAAACAGTATTACTAATTAAACTTACTATATATCCTTATTAATATTATTAATGGGAATGTGTATGTGTGTTTGTTTGCTACGCTTTCACGCCTTAACTTCATCTTTATCAATTCGATCACGAAATGTCGCATATATATGTTATGTACTGTGACAGTACAGGAAAGGACATAAGTACCTTTCATCCAGAAAAAGTACTGTATGGGAGTGAAGTGAAGGCAATAACTAGTATTCCTATATTTCTTATATAGTTTTGCAATAAAATTTGAGAGCAAAGGATCTACGTTGATTTGGGAAAGTCGTTCGGAACGTTAAAAAAAATGCGGTTGCCAATTAGGTGTAAAAAATTACATGCATAACACATATAGCTGGCTGAAAGTATCTGTCAATAAAGTCATTTACATATTAACTTTATATTAATACATGAAGCAAAAACTTTGTACCCCTTTTTACGAAATTTGTGCGGACGGAGGAGTATGAAATTTTGAGAGGCGAATCCTAATAATTTTATAAAATATGCTTTAGAAATACATTAAATTAATGGAAAAACACTACACGCACACACACAACCATGCATTTGACACACGCAGTCGAATCGCGTTCGTAGTATTTCGACATTGTTTGTCTGACGTCGTACAATTCTTTGTAACTATGGTTACCTATACCTTATTTATATTTAATAGAGGAAAACAGAAAAAAAATAGCAAGCTTAGGAATTTTGGTCGAATTTTGACCACTAGGCGACCGCTAGTATATATTAATAGACATAATTCTTGCTTATTAAAATTTAAAGTCATAAAAGGATTCATATCTCAGAATTAAAACGGATGATATTTAGTTTTAAAATTCAATACGTGCAGGATTAGGGTGTTGCGATTTTCATATACGAATAAATTAAAATATTGTTTAGAATTGAGTGTAGGTATATTATTCGAACAGGATTTATGGCGACAACATGACATGTATATAAGGCCTGTATTTCTGTCTTATATTGCCACGCGATTGTATTGCATTTACTCAGTTTATTTTAAGAATATATTAATGATATAGACTTCTCAAGAAACATCGTAATGGCAACATATTCAATCCAATCGATTCCTTGTATAAAGCTTAGTCACTGTACTCAAGCCCTTTGTCGCCGTCTACAATGATGCCCTTTGCGATTGATTAGTCGACATTTCAGTCCCTTTCAGTCGTAGGGCGTCTCGAAGAAGCCGCACAAAGTAACTGGTAGGAATTAGGGTTGCGGTACGGCAGACGATTGAAATTAGATGCATCGATGTTGCGAAGGGTTTCGCTACGGTATCATCGGAAAGGAGTGGATGAAGCGGTAAAAATATGTATTAGAGTGTAATCTAGTAAGATTACGCTCTCTATCAATAGATTTAGTCAATCAATTTCTATTAATGTAAATGTAAAAAATGAATAATGTTTAACATACGTATACACTGATCGCTTACTTATTATTTTGTGTGCACATGTTTAGAACTGTAGTTCAAAACAAAATGTCGTGAATTTTGTTTAATATTTATTAAATTTTACTGTACTACGTTCTGTTTTGTGTATCTTAAATAAATACATAGCCTTTGGTACAGGACTTTCTGAATGAATGGTACTCTGTCTCCTTTACTGTATCCCGAAGATGTTTATGCGAATTTTTATCATGATCGGTCGAGTAGTAAAGGCGTGAAAGCGTAACAAACAAACAAACTCTCATTTACATTTACATTTATAATATTAGTTAGAATTATAAAAAGCTTTTGAAGCCGACTATACTGAACGAATTAATCATGTCACAAGGTTTTTGGGTTTAATCCCAACTCTATTAAACTATGAAGACCCCATCAAAATCCGTTCTGTTGTTTTCGCGTGCTACTGATGCAGACGACATTTTTAAAAATCATTGTCTGGGATTTCTCTTAATCTCTATAAAAGAGTGGCCGTGAGTTTTTTGCAGGTATCTTCTCAAAGACTCAATCTGTCCTAGTGACTAACATAAATGTAAACTCAGTAAATATAATAAACTCACTAACCCATTTGACGTTCATAAGTATTAATTTGTGACACATATGAATAAATGATAGTAGACTTTGACTGCAGTTCTTTTTCTTTAGACTGCTTCAAGTACCAAGCAAATATTTTATCGTAATTATAGAAACATTTCTTACTTCGTCTTAATCATTAATTCGATGCAGTAGAAAATATAAAGCCTTTTAAACATGGATTTTTACCTATAGCATACTAGAAGTATACTTATCTTATTGGCGGCGTTCTGTCCGTTAGTTAATAAAAACGCAATGCTTGTTTATTTTGTTTTATTTAAAGAGCCTTCAGGGTGCGTGACGCTCTTATATTCTTTCGAAAATCACTGTTACTATGTTTCGCCTGGTATGTAAGTATTGTTTATGGTTTAAATACCTACTCTCTTTATTATTTCATTTCATTTGTTTTTGCTTTTCCATAGGGTCAGCTAAGCGTTTATAGGTTATAGTTAGACGGGCCATAATTATGCTTGTTTGTCATTATTTAGTACCAGCTTTTGTCAGCGGCTTCGCTTCGAAAAAGTAGGTTAGTTTATGTTAGTAACAGTCCTTTTTTTAAATAAAATATGGCCTATGATACTCAGTGATAATATAACTTTCTAACGGCGAAACAATTTTTTAAATCGGTTGCGTTATATTTAAAATTAATCAAATCTTTGGTGTTTATAATATTAGCATAGATAGTAATATTCTGACAAGTCGATTAAAGAGCAGCAATTGCTCAGTGGGGAGACCAACAGACTACATACAATGCAGAGGGTCTTGGGTTCGAACCCACGTCGCGCACCTCCGACTTTAGGAAGTTATATGACTTTTCGAAATTATGTGCGTATTGATTGACAATTATCGCCTGCTCCGTGCCTCGGAGAGCACGTTAAGCCGTCGGTCTCGGCTACCATGAACATCAATGGCAGTCGTTATTGGGAAAGTCGACACAAAAGATCCCACTGGGTCGAAGTGTCGCTGGTCTGTACTGACGGGCCCCCACACAAGATAAGATAAGATAAGATATGTCGATCAATTGTTAATATTACATCTTTATTACCCTATTGAGTCGCAGTGGCACATAATAGATTTTCGATAATGTCTGGCATTCCAACAATTAACAGGTTAAAGTAACTTTAACGCCAATTATCATAAGTCAGACATGACTAATGGTTGATTACTAATGTTATAAGGAAGTAAACTACATTAAATTACATCCGCGCGTAGCATTAACTCCCTCCTCCGTCAGTTATTATCGAATTCAACGCAGCTTTATACCATAAATTAAAAATAAAACTTTAAAATGTGAGAATGGGTATTGTTCAAAAAAAGTTTTTTTACACATGTTCCGATGGGGTACGATAAAAAATTGACGGTAGCTCGAGAGTAATTTTTATTTCATAGAGACACCTGCCCGTTTATAGTTCCCTTGTATTATAATGTATTTAAATGCATTCCCAAAATGTGTGTATCGATGCGTGGTGCCAGTGAAAGCAAAATAGTTGCTTTAAATCGCGCTGTACATTTTGGTTAATTTTAGTAGATTTATAGTAGGTTAGGTTAGTAACAGTAATTGTTTCTGGATGAAAGGTACCCTATATCCTTTTCTGTTCCCCTGACAACGAGTGTGCGAAACTTCATGATGATCGATCAAGTAGTTAAGACGTGAGAGCGTAACAAACAAACAAACTCACATTCGCAATTATAATGTTAATTACGATTATGATTTATTGATATTCGTTATTTATATTGTAAAATAAGACTTGAGTGTAATAATATCAGATAATGAGGTTTGAAATTTAAACCGTTTCTGGCAAAGTTAAATCTTAATCCTTATTTAAATTTAGCCATATTCTATGCTTAATATTGTCTTCTGTTTACGCGAATGTTATTCATTGAAATTAAACTACTATATACGGATTTTAACGCGTTGTTTATTTATCACTTTATTACATAATTTAGAAACTGTTACACTACTACTACTATTGCATTTTACTAATTTATAAGCTAATAAAATTATTTAAACTATTAAAACGATTTATATTTAGGTTTACACTATTCCCGACGTTTCGGTTGCTTTTCAGCAGCCATGGTCACGGGGAGACTATGATGGTAGTTGTCTCAATGTTCCAGTGTTGTTATTTCAACGTCCCCGAACATATTTTAGTCATTGGTGTTTCTATTTACGCATATTCCATGCTGTTACTTAAAAGGTTAACCGACATAGCAGGTAAGTTCAATTCGTGAACAAGATTGACGTTTTTATCTGGTATGGTAGTTTAGAATCGAAGTCCTAATATAACTATTGTTATAGTTTCTACTAAGAATAAAATTGTCGGATATCATACTTATCATAAGATAATTACGATTAAATAAAATTAATGTATTAGAAGGGTAATGTCTATTGTTTAACTGATCATTCATGTGGCTTTGCCCTGATGAGGATACATGGTCTTCTAGAAACAATGCACATATTACTAATTATACATCCAAATATATATATATATCTTAATTTTGTTGGCGGTGATGCAATACTTGTTATAGTGAGGCTGAAGCCATTGATCTTCAGACTTGACCAATAATGGAGGAGCGTGCCACCATAAATTCTTCTTTTAGTTCATATGACTAGACTCATTTTTTTAAATGTTTTCTGTCATATCTGTATCGATTATAAATCATTCGATTATAGTTTGTTTGTAGAGTTAATCGATAACCGATGTCGTGCTGTATCGATTGTATTGGTCTCTTCACTATTGCTGTTCAACGATCATCTAACAAAAGGGACTTCGTATTTGAAGTATCTATAGTAGATACATTAGTATTATGTTTTCGTTTGCGGTAAAAGCTTATATTTATTAATGTGAATCAATTATACAAATAATAAAAATCATAATTATTATATCGTTATCATATCTGCCATAATTAATTTTAAAATAGCTTACATTTTAATTAATCAATCATAGTAAACTGACAGAAGCAGGCCATGAAATCCAACACTCTATTCTATTATTACCTTTAGCAAAAAACAAATGTAAATGTTGACACCTTTGACCAACTCGTCGCTGTAACTGACACCGCGCCTCGTCGGTCATGCATGACGGTTGACGTTAACCCGTCACTGGCCAAGCTCGCACCTGCATCATGCGTGTACGCAACAATAACCCTCAGAATATTTACATGCATTCTGTCCTCATTGTCGTTCCCTAATTTATTTACAGAATTTCCTCGCTTGTCGCTCTAAGTTCTTAAAGTTTGCTTTTTGTAAATAGCTGAGATTCTTCGTTTTTGTGAACGTTTGTTTTATGTTAGGCATTCGTGTTCGATTTACGGAGTCAGTTTGTTTGATCTTTGAGCTCATCTTTTTCTTTTGCTTTCCTCAATGCTTTTGTGTTGAGAGAAGAACATTGTCTTGTGACCTGCCAACATTTAATAGAGCAGAAAAGTTAGCATATGTTATTTTATTGCATTGTAGCTATTGTATCAATTTATATCCCTTTATTTAGTCAAATATTTCAAGCCCTGACTTTGCGTAACAGTTACACAAGGAGAATTTAAGAATTTGTCTATGATTATTGTGTGTTGAATTTGTTTGTTGGATTGTCATAATAATATATATCATCATACTTGAATCTCTTGATATATAAAAATGAAACATGAAAATGAAAATAATCGTTGCAGTGAACTCATTGCCCGAGCTGAATGCACGTCCACCTAGTGCAATAATATATGTATATTAAAACCGGCATTTTTAAAATAACATCGTCTACGTAAGCCACAAGCAAGCACATGAACGTCAACTTGCCAAAAGTTGTATCGATCGCCGTGGCCGAAATCGGTTAGGGAGGATATATATCGGTCGATTTCGATATTTATATTGTGATAGTTCTATGAATCATTCGCCGTAGGTTCTAGTCTCCTTTCAGGTTTCTCACTACTAATATAAACTCTGTGCCATAATCTCGGAAAATTTTATAAATCAGTTATAGCACACATTTACACTACTTTATACCATTGGACTAATGAGCTACTCAATTATTTCAATAACTTGTTTGAACAATACGGATGTCGTAATAGTTTAAGTGGTAAAGTTGCTGTTACCGATGCGCAGCATGCAGCAGGTTTGTCTGCCGCACTGGGCAAATATTAGTGTGATTGTGAAATGGGATATTTAGGGTTTGGGTGTTCATAACTATTCACTCTATGTGTGTTGATTGAGCCAATAGTTACTTTTTAATAAGTGAGGTAAGAGCCATCGTTTGGTTTATGATTATGGGTTGGATGTTTATTTAAAAAAGCACAGGATCGTATTATTACTAATACTTTCCAAAGAATTAGTCGCCGTTTTCTCCAGAGATATAACCGATTCTACAATCTAAGCATCCCTCGAATGAAGTTTTGAAAACCTTCTTTAAGCGGCAGTTTAGTTTTATGAGGCGTGAACTCTCTGGTAAATGGGAAGCTGTATAAAGCTTCAAAGTCAGCTAAGTGTTACGTAGAATCTCAAAAATTCCTAAGAAATTAGATTCTTGCGTTATATTTTAATTATTACTAAATATTAAACATGAGTTGGTAATATTATCGCCTTGTTGGTGATTTCAGTTTACGTGTACCGCTAATCGCGGCTGTAATTTATTTGGATCGAGCAGAAAATAGTCTTTTGTAAGATAATTTCCTACAGCTGGCTTAAGACTGCACCGAGCATAAGACGCGGTTGGACTTAATAACAGAGCTCGATATTCAAATTGGCGCGCGGCCGCCATAGTAAAATTGTATGAAGGATGTGAAGTGCTTTTTTGATAAATATGTATCTTTATTGTCAACCAATAACTTAAATATTTGGGATGGACAAATTATAATATAACTATTTATATTTCGTATAAGCTGTAAAATAGGATAGATTTCTACTGTTTTAATCTAAAAATCACGTAACACGAGCTTACGTTTTTGCATTTTTCGTGCAAATTTAAGTAATTTTGTAGGCGAAAATATTTATTATTTTAAGTTTTTTACACGAAGTCATTGTAAACACATTCATTGTTATGGTAAATGTATATTTTATTTTTGTATTAAACAAAAATTGTTGATTTTATCAACTTAACTGCGACCGCCTGTTTTGGCACATTTCGCTCGGCGCAGTCTTAATTGATTAATTTTAGTATCGATGGCGTAGTAGCTTATGTGGTCACACATGGAACAAAAAAGTGTATGATACACTAATAGTTGTTCTGAGTCTGAGCATTTTTGGTGTTCGTTGTTTGAATGTCAGTAAAGTGTCCCGCGACACAAGTATTTTCCCGTGTCGCGGGACACTGCAGGAGAAAAGAAAAAAACCTTCTAAAGAAATCTTAACTCCTGTACCGCTCTCGGTTGATAGTAATAGACTTACATTTTTGAAGTGAACAAAAAGCGTGAAACTCACGTCATCGTCACCACACGCTCGTTACTTAGTTTTCACTTCTATCGGCAGTCCCCAAAGACTGCCCCGCATGTTTTATTGTATAGGGTACAATATGGCTGTCAAAATACGGTATTATTCTCCTGGACCTATCTCTACGTGAATATAAAAGCGTCATTCTCTAATTATCTAATGTTACAGTTTAATTTACTAGTATATCTATGGCTCAACACGTTTCTGAGAGAAGTAGAGATCGTATCAGCAGCTCGGACAGTAATTTCCGCTAGTATACAAGCCTTATCAACACCATCAACTGTGCACCTGTCATGCATAATGGTAATTATTATTAAATGCCAACTTTGTTTGTTGTGCTATCTGTTACGGATAAACCAACTTATTTGTGTAGTCAGGATAGGCGCCACTTTCTACGCTGATATATGTACAGTTTGGGTAGTTCCATAATTTGTTAACTACACAGATAATTTGGTCGATATATGCGGAAGTGTTTGACAGTGATGAATGTCGTTTTAGCGTAGTTTTATAGAATAAAAGAGTGGGGTTATTTGTAAAGGGTAATGTGGAAATTAGTAACTATAGAGTATAGCACTCTTGGTAATCAAGTTTTTATATGTGTTTATCTTTATTTACCCTTGAATTGGCGAGGCGTGGTGGCGTCAGCATTCAGCTTTCTGTTAAACTAGCTTGGAGGATAAGGAATGCTCATTTACTTAAATAAATAAAACAAAAAAAGTTGCACAGTTAAACATAATTTATTTCATATTATTTTAAGTATCACAGATCCATTTATTTTAATAATCATCACGTTAACAAAAATATATATAGTCTAAGGGTGGTGATGACACCTATATATAGCAATATTATGCTCCAACTACGTTTTTAACTGCGATACATGATATTTACATTCTATCACTTTATATACAATACAGAAATGATCTAATGTACCATACCAATATCGAAAGAAACTCAATATAAGAACTTGAAATAATTGTGTTAGTAATAGTTATGTTCGAGAAACATACTGAGGAATGGTTGTCAATACTGTCTTTTAATTATAATTTATAGTATGCTACGGAACTAGGTTCTTCTGAAATGAAACACTAATAAGCAATGTCTTCCAGACATTCTTGAGTCATAGCGGCCAGTCTTAACGGCGACTGATGGCGCAGATGGCCTGCGCAGGAGATATTATAATGCACAAGTGTGTGCGCAAACACAACTGCACTCTCTATTCCCTAAGTTTCATCATCATAATCCAAGACGACTGAAGAGAGATCAGGCGCAAGAATAACGGCTTTACGTGCCCTCCGAGGCACGGGGGTGTCTTACACCACCAACTTCCTAACTACGGGCTGCTATCGAGTTTCTTAACAGAAAAACCCAATAACTTTTTGTTGGCTCGACCCGCTATTCGAACCTGTCACCTCATACACAGCAGTCGCATTTACTATCGCTGCGCCACGGAAGCAGTCTAAAAAAAGCAATACGTTTTTATTGAAACAATTTTATCATTTAATGTATTAGAATTTAATCGGTTTTTAATATTTCATACGATACTACCAAATACCAAAAGTTTCCATTCTAATGTGCTTAATAAGCCATACATGACTACGAAATATACTTTGGTATTTGGTAATGTGATTGCGTCATACTGTGAAGAATAACTTCAAAGCATTGAACATACAATATAGGAAAACAGTGGCACTGATTTTCATACAAATGCACCAATAGTAATACTACTTGTATTGCTTGCCGCTGTACTATGTTTCTGGCATCTGTATGGCAGTTGGGGCGTTGTTATGTGAGCTATAAAGGTATACCATCCCACACATGAGTGAAGAAAACTTCATATTTATTCATGCTCAAGGTAAATATGGATCCAAGCTTTACTATATTGACTTCCATATACCTACATCAAATCGAATCATCGTCTAGTCAGATTCCATCTTATTCAATACGTAGACAATTAAAAGTGTGAATACTTATTACCGATAATTTATACGACAATCGTGCGGTCTAAGAATTTAAGAATGCAATTCCCACGGCATTCGTGAAGGAACAAATTATTTCAATAGGATAGGCCGCGGCAACCGTGCATTCCTATTTATGGGGCTATGAGAGCCAATGCTGCCAATAGTGATTATGGTAATATTTTCCCCAGGTTGTTTATAATGACAATCTATAGAGATAGCCTAGTCACTGAAATAATTAGTTATTTATAGATAGAGCTATTTTGAGTTCATCTTTTATTATAGATTTATTTTGAAGCGTTTCATTTTGAGTTCTTTCGGCATTAGTTTGGTGCTAAAAGTTTAAAAGATTGCGAGATCTTTTCTATAGAATAGATGCATATCTAAGCGCCTTTCTATATGCGATATTGACAAAGGCAGTGTTTCTGGCAGTGACGAAAATGTACCTACTTAGCTATTAGAATCTACATAATATAGAAATGTGAATAGTAGGCAGTAATTGTGACGGTGAATTTTAAGTCCGTGTTTAAAAATGAAACATCGCATATAGAAGGGTCTTGTAGAAGTTCCACTTACTTGTAGTTTACAATGAATAAGTTTTAGTTATAAATGCAGTTGTAAAGTCTTTAGAGTAAAAGATAATATTAGATGAATTCTTAACTATTTTCTTATTTTGTTTTTCGATGTTTATTGGGGTTTAAAATTCAATTTTAAATCATTATTTAGGTAATAGTTACAATTCATCTGACATCATTCGTAAATAAAAATACTTATATTTTTAGAGAGTAGCTAGTTAAGCTCAGAGTTAGACACGTATAACATTTTCTTTTAGATTATTGCCAAATTCATTCCGTGGCATTACAAATTTGGCACAAAGTTCGAAACTCTAATAAGCACGTTGAAAATTATTGCAAGCAAATAAGAATGAATATAAGCGATTTTTCAGTTAGGTAATAAAACACTCAAACACTATACAAAAAATAACGAAATAACCAACCGACGCCGGCCTCGAGCCGACTATGTTTCTTTAAAAGACATTGTAGGCACTATTATTGCTAATATAATATAATTTATTCATCAATCGCTTATCTACAGCATAGAATACTCTATACAAAATATACTACGAAGATTTTACAAACTTAGGCCGTCGGCCCACGAAACTATACTTTTTCTAACATAACATTTAAACTACTCATTAGTTTACCAACAATCGTCCATTACGTTCACTCGCATAGATGTATACTTCCACGCCGCTCATAACTCACAATAGTCTCATTAGCGTACACACGGATACGTACCGTAGAATTGAAATCATTAATTAGAATGGAGTGGGGATCGATGATGAATTCATAACCAGGAGGGGCGGCCGTGCAGCAGGTCGGCGGCGTCGTGGCGCTCCATCTGGCGCAGCGCGGCGCCCAGCGCGGCCGTGGCGCCCGCGCCGCGCTCGCGGCACTCCCACAGCTCCAGGATAGCCTCCGTGGGCGAGCTCTTCGTGGCGAACCACGTCGTGTATCTGTCCACGCCGAGCCTGGCAGCGAGAGCGCGCCAGTCGTTCCCGCGTGCGTTCGGCGGGTCCAGTATAGCGCATAGCTGCCTCTTTACTCGAGCGCTCAGTTTAAATGGCCCTTCGCCCGCGCACTCGTTCACCCCCGCCTCGGTCACCGTTACGTTCCTCTTGGCGCTCCCGTCGCTGCCGTCCTCGCTGCGGCACATGCGAGCCTCTAAAAGATTCTCGGTTATGTTAAAACTGCGCTGTGACTCGGCGCGGGGTGAACGTCCCCTCGGCGATCGGCTGCGCACGTCGTCGAGAGATATTCGGAATGTCTGCTTGTATGACGGATTGGTCCTTTGACAGGCGGACACGCTGAAATCGATATTATCGCAATCGTGAGTCCTTTCCAGCACGAAGCTGCAGTGAAGTGCGTTGTAATTTGAACCCCAGACGTGGTTGAAAGGTATTTCCTGGTATCCGATACCCGGTTTGGCTTTCCAGCCGGGACTGACATGTTCCAAATTCAAACAAAGGTTTGACCCTCCATCTTGGAAAAGTAAAGTTTTGGGTCGCTCGAGCAGAACTCCTCCGAGTTTCTTTTCCTGCTCCTGGCAGTAGTACGCCGCACACGGTGTATCTTCAAATACGTACAGTCTGATGCTATATTCGGGACTAGTCTCACTCAGTACAGCGGGTGCATAAATAGCTAGTTGAAGCGCTTTAACCGCTTTTCCGTTGAAACTTTCACCGACCAATACAAACGTAGACAGCATATCGGTCACCAGGAATATTTTATCATTGTCGAGTTGAGTGAACACGGGTGTATTGATCGTTTCTTGTCCGAGACCGACAATTTTCTTCCATTGGGGTTGTGTGTTGTCGGTTTTGGCGTTATTATGGTCGATGGCGTAAAGTGAGAGATTCCAGAAGCCGTGTTTGAGGCTGGCGCAGTGGGGGATTTGTAGGATGACTGACTTGTTTAATTGGAGACGCGGTGGGCCGCACTTAACTACTGGACTCAGTTGCGTGATACCTGCGGGCGAGAATTTGTTGTGAGCACTCTGTACAGTAGATACGTGTATGTTACCGACTCGGTCCGCCCAAGGCGGACGTTTTTTCTCTCAAGCAAAAATTATACCCCACTGATACCATAGCGTAATTATACAACGTTTAAAATTACTCTTGAAATCGTTCTCTATCATATCGCAAAATCAATTTATTTTTATTAGACTTGAACAGAGTTAAGTTATGCAGTGTAGCCTCATAAATATTCATAGCAGTTTGATTATTTAGGATATAATAAATACAAGATTGGAACAGAGAAAATATTTATCAAAATTAATTTATGTATTACGACTAAACTTCTTGTTTTCTAAATAAATAGGCCAGGGCCGCTTTTAAATATAATTATTTACTGTATCAGCATAAAATCAAATAACATTATTTTCATTATTATCTAGAGACTGATTCGTTTACCAAGTTAAGTTGGAATAAAAAGACTTAGCGTAAGACTAGACAATTTGACCTGGGGGTGGCGGGCTTTGTGGGCCTGCCCGCCATCCGTTCAGCACCAGGTCCGAGAGGCGGCGTGCGTGTTCCCACGCGCGCCTCTGTGTCGTGTCCGTCTCCCCTTTAGGGGGAGACAGTAGGGCTTTTATTTTGAGAAGTTCCTATCTTGGGTAGGTCTTATTGCGTAGGGGCCTGCCGTTTCATACGGCGGGCCGGAACCTCGGCGGGGTCGCGACCGTATGCGAAAGTGATTCGCGCGGCCCCGTCGATATTGGTTTTGTCGAGGAACACCGTGGTAGGTTTAGTCGGTATTCCGGGAGGTACATTATCTTTTTAACATCTTATTTTAACCCGGCGAGTCCGACATAATCCCTCCGCCCGCCCCCGCGGAGGGATATGCGTCATTGCATTCCCCCACGTAAAAAAAAAAAAAAAAAAAAAAAAAAAAAAAAAAAAAGACTAGACAATACCTTTCCCAAGCCTCGGTCGATATCTATCATCCTTGACAACTGCCACATATATCTGCTCCCGTCGTCCCCTACTAAGGGCCGCTTCAGGAATAGACAAGGCTACGCCAGCCGCTGGTAATGCTAATCTCGCTCCGGCACTCGAAACTGATAGCGATTGCGATGTAGGCGAGTTAGATACGAGTTCAGCTAGTTGGAGAGTAACTGATTCGTTCGCAGCGTCGTACATTGAGCCGGCTGGAAAAGAAGGAATTGTTAGGAATATTGCTGGGAGTTCCAATTGGAAGAAAGCTTGTGTATTAGTACCTGTATATACAAACATTGAATCCATATATTGATACCTATAAATAGCTAAACCATAGCATAAGGTTCAAGTTCTAATCACGAGTAAATCATATATTTTTATCGCTCAAATGGTTTGTTTCGCAGTTGCTAAGACGATGCATATAACTCGCACAGGTGTAAGTAAAGGTTATTATTTTAAATATAGAATAAAAGAAAATAGACATTATGTTATTGTTCAATGAAATCGAATTGGAGAAAAGCAGGTAGATTTTCTTGTAAAGTATTGCATAACAAATTTATATGATATAAAGGAAATTACATATACATATATACGTATACTTACAGCTGGTAAAACAACTTGAAGCCGAATGTTCTGACTCGCTGTATGGCTTGCTATCGTAGTCATCGCTTTGACCCTTACTAGAAGCACACGGAGTAACCTGGTGGTCTACTGGAGATGCATAGCTGCAACAAAAGGTACCCTTTATACCGTTGTTTCCATGAGGGTTCGATACTCGGGTTGGAAAAAAGTCTTATAGGTCCTTCAAGAAATTCATAGTGGTAGCACAGAGTCTGGCAATGCGTCCAGTAGACGGCGATAGACTTGCTCTCTATTACATAGGCCTTAGAAACCATATCTGGCAAAATATGGATGTAATTGTAAATTCACTTTGCGTAAGGTGACACACATAATTACGTTTGTCATCAATAGACAAAATGTAATATATTTTATGGCATGTGTTTTTTTATTAATTCTTGTTCAGAAAAGGATGTATAGGCATCTCTGTAAATATGGCGAGAATATACATCAAAACCTTATGCAAATTAATAGTACCTAATTAAAATAATCATGCTAAAATTGTATCGTCAAAGTCAAAAATCATTTATTCATTCGGGTCACAACGTAACACTTATGAACGTCAAATATCAAGTTGAGAAAATAGATATATAATATTATTGATTACAAATACTTTCAACTCTAGGGTATTTAAAATATATTGGGCGTAATAATGTATAATGCACGTTGTAATGCCATAATATTGGTATCGACTGTAATCAATTGCTAACCCCAACTACCACAAATAGCCTTTTTCTTGCCAAAGATCACGATTTGATTTAACGCTTAGGTACTCAAGCCAAGATTGCCACACGACGAAAGGTCCAGCAACACTTACCCCGTGTTTAACAGGACCCTTAATAATTAAGCTTCTACAAATTTAAAGGTCTATTAGTGTATATTACCATGTAATGCTTCCAAGAACAACAACTTAGTTGCTTAATTTAATTTCACACACGGTGATTCCAAGCGAGCACATGCGATTCGAAGGTCAAATTTCATTTTTAAACATTATAACAAACCTATAATTTAAACGATGATACGCTTGTAACATATAACAGCTAATTTAACATATATTATAATAAACGTTGATTAAAAATATACATATATTTTTTGCGTGACCATAACTGACAAACGAATATATTGGATAGTTCGTTATAAAGACAGTATTTGTTTAACATTTTATAATTATAATTTATAGTTATTATTTATGTTCTATATAATTACAATTTATACGCAATTAGACTATATATTGCTGACTAATAGTGCAAAAAATAAATTGTTCTTATGATAGATAGTTTTAATCGTTTAGTAAATTAGTTTGTTTAGTTAAATTGTAATTTATGAGGCACGCCTTGTGGCCTGCGGTATGATTCTAAATTGATGTTTGTATAAGATCCTAAATTAGTTATGAAAAATGATATTGGACAACGAATAATTTGTTACAGGATGTCTTATTCTGATTACACACGCTGTATATTAAATTTGTGACATCAATTATTCTAGAAAACCAGAACTTGTTTTTTGTTTCGTGATTCCAATACAAGGCAATCTCTTATTATGATCTACATATATGTGATATTTTTAATGAGCATTTTATTATTTATCCTAATTATGTATTTGTAACAGGATGTTTAATTAAAGAGAAAACATTTTGCAATTATTATAATATTTTGTTAATAAAATCTATGATGATATGATGTAAATATTTTGTAGTAATGCCTACTTAGTATTTTATATCCATACATTATAAGTAGTGTATGCAACGGAGAAAAAATTACCGATAAATGTAATGTACCTGACAATTTACCTTACTTTATCATGATAAGCTTAATAAGTATGTATTATAAAATTGAATATTATCTTTTGTAATTTGGTATTATTCTTTTATAGTCCTTCAAAATACTTAAAATATTTCAAAATTACAGCAATATTGAAGCTCGAAACAACCATCAATGTGGTTAGAGGATGAGTAGATAATAGGCCATTCGATCGACGAATCGACTAGCCAACAAGACCACCAAAAAAAAAGTTGTTGAGCCAAACCTGTGTTCGCTTTTTCATACACAGTGAACTTGTATAAACCTTTTAAATACAGAACAGTGTGACTGATGTTAGTATAGTTACCTATTTGTGAGATGCGGTACGTCATAATGGTGTTCGGCCCTGGAGTCTGGTTGCGGGTGCTCGTATCTCGGCGGTCTGTGCTGCATCAAGTCAGGAGCCAGCGATAACGACTGTTTCTCCACCGTTGGGTACATCTCTGGTTGGAAATCTGCTTGGGAAACAAATGGAGAGTTCAATAATAGTACCAGACGTTATTCAAACAAATTCGGTAGAACACATAGTTTCTGTCAAATCTAAAATCGTCAAAGCTTTTAAACACTCAACCAATCACCATGGTACCATTAAACATAGATCTCTTATAGACTCAATACGCAAATTGGGAGTTATGCGGTGCTCGAGACATGACTTTGCGATCATCGAATTCAGTACAGATCTATAGATAAAAATATTGAACATCAATAAAGTTTGGTATCGTCGAATTAAATGCGACAACAACTTATTCAATAGCGCAAACGTGCTGTAAGTATATGGTCTTATCATTGTTATTTGTGTATAGAAACATTACTAGAAAAATGTTTGATGAAACAAATACGCCAAAACTCTATAGAGTGCCATAGCGTATACGCTATGGCACCTTACAGAAACAAAATATACATAAATATTTGACAGTAGTATATAATACTATTAACAATTAATGTTTGTAATCAAGATAAATATTATACGATAGCCGCGAAAATAATAATATTTAATATTTTTACGGCAATGTGCTGCAATATTTTCGGACGTCATAATAACCTTTTTATGCGTCGGCCAAATCAAACATTATATTCTGGATATATAACCGAGCCATATGCAATATTGACGTGTATTGTACGGTAGGTAATATTGCTGGCAAGGTTGCTGGCCGCTACATTGCAGAAAACCATTTATGAATAAAAGTAAAAAAGAACTAATTCCATCTTCAAATGCCAATTAACGTCAGCATAGATACATACAACATTCTTTGCTAACACAAATGTCAACATCGGTGATCGTATCAATATAATTGCATACGTATCAATAACCAGGGTAGGAAACGGATTTCCGACACGCGGATCGTGAGTGCTTAACAACTTGCATATAATTATTTTAATGAGTTTAATTCTTAATACGCTGTCATTACTTTTGTAACGAGAAATATGCATAAATGTTTAGTGACATTGCACGTCGATTTCGTATCGGATATTATAATAATAATAATAATAATAATATTCTACCACATACACACAACACTATCTAGCCCAAACTAAGCAGAGCTTGTACTATGGATACTAGATAATGGATAAACATACATATATACTTTTTTTTTGTAAATACATACATATTATACATAGAAACACCCAGACCAAGACAAACATCCATGTTCATGCACACAAATATTGACCGTCTGACGTGAATGCTAAATGGTATTGCGGGAATTTTTTTCGTATGGACGCGTCCTTGATATTACTATGTAGGTATTTTATATGTAGCCTGTGGGCAATATTTTGTGGATGCCTCAGAGATATAAATAGCCATACTTTTTATCTACAACTTTACAAGAATAAAACCATTTGAAGTTGTTATAGGTCAATCTTATTTGAAGTAAAATATTGTAAATTGTATAACGTGATGTATCATTGCGACGCAACGGTAGTAAGCGTGATAACTGTGCATGAGGTATTGTGTTCGATTCCCGGGTCAAACGAAGTGATAATGGTTTTTTTTGTTAAATGAGGTGACAGTTTACTTTTTCGTTATTGGGTATTCTATCAGGAATTCGCAGTAGTAACACTGATTCTGGGTCTACCCAATAGACGTCAATAAGCCATATTCGAAGGGTGCGTCCGATTCTCAATTCTTGTGATAGACTTAACATTAATTATTGTTAGTTACCATATAATCACAATTATGACAACAACAATAAAATAACCAGAGAAAATAATTTAAGCATAAAATTATGTCCTACGTCTTAATTTTGTGCCTAAATTATTATATTAACATCTTTTAAAAATTATCAATCCTACGTTATGATGATTGTATCGACGGGACTCTGGAATCATATCTATAAATTTGAAACTTTAAATCGCGAATCATTCAAATCACACGACTAAACCGTTTCATAAGCTGTCCTTTAAGTTTGATTTTAAAAGACTAGTTGCGATCTTTGGTAAAAAAAATATCTTACAACTTACCAGTCCTAGTCATAGTGTAGAGAGAATGATCTCTGGTCTTCCTCTGCAGTAGTTTATAGACTACTGCAGCTCCTGCCAGAAACACCACGACTGCTACAGCGATCCCGATGTACAGTGGTATGTCACTGTGTGCTGCCACTGGGGACAAATTAAATAGCTTAGTATATAAAACATAAATTAATCTCATATTATTTAATGACAAAATTAAATATCACAATGCTTAAAATCTTCAGATTTTGTTAAAATCAGCCGATCAGTATTAAATTAATATTCAAGCTTATAGTCAGACAACCAAGGTCAGAATCGATATCTGTAAACGACCCACGCATTACTTTTCTGTGAAAATCTAATTGAGAGAAAGATTTACTTGTATCTATAGTACAATTTTATTAGATTCTCAACTCAAAATCTTAGAGAGGTACCACATCATTACAGAGACTCATTGTTATATCCCAGAAGGTGTTTTCTGGTTTATCCTATTATAGAAGCAAACACTACGGATTTCTTCAGAGTAGAGTAGTAATTAGTGTTCATAATAATATAACGCGTAATGCCTGTATAAGTGACAGCCACAGTTACAGAAAAGCACAATACTTGGTTAAATATACACCTCCATTGGTAATAAAACAAATGAAACTACACAAAGAGTAATTGTTTCCCACTCAACGCAGACCGTAAGAATATTGTCCAGTTGTCATAACAATAAAGCTAAACTTTTACTTGTCATCTGAAAACCGCAAACGGCAACAACTGAGCCATTCATCATACCAAACAAAGAAACATAAATTACAAAGTTAGTTCGCAAACTGGTATACCTCGCCACTATCCTTTTTCACACAACAAAATGTTCCATTCATGAATATACATAAAAAAGTAAGAGGCATCAAATTATCAACCACCTGATCATTTTAGTCTCAAACTATAAAACGAATTCATTTTTCAAAATAACGATGCGTCAATACAATGATTTCCGTTGCATCTCTAAAATAAGGAACAAAATCGTTCGATATTCAAAATGTTGAATGTAATCGTTAAATTTGTTTTCGTTTATGGACGTCGTCCCGTGTTCTTGGCAGCACCTTAATATTATTTATGTCAACATGTCTTGAACGATGTCCTACTGCGAGCGAAAAAAATATCTTCACATTTTAAGTTTGGAATATTCGTAGCGGTTTTGAGAAAAACAAAAATAATTTTAGGATGTCAAAATAAGGATTAGTTTATGAGCAATAGAAACAACATCTTGTGAACCAGATTTAGGAATCAAACAAACGGGGATTCGTTCTTTGAAATGCCCGTGTCTACGGTTTTAAATCCTTTGATTTTCTGTTCACAAAACAGTTATATTAAATATCAAGTACGGAGTATTTCTAATAAGAAGCTTAACGCATTAAAATCACTCCATGACGTTAAACCGTCGGTCACGATTACGAAGACATGACAGTCGTTACTTGCAATTAGAAGGCAGTCAAAGATCTTACTAAAGCTTACCAGTAGCAATATCCACTAGTTAACTATGGCTATAAAGGTTGGGTAATTTTAACAATGAACGAAACTTCAAGTGACTAAGGTATGGTAGTTTAAAAGTCGAACTACCAGTGTGAAAATGGTGGGTAGACGACTCCATTTCATTAAATCGTTCCTTCAGATAATTTTGTAAATGGAAAAGCAACTTTCATATCCGCTGCAGTTTCGAATTACGCGAAAAGATTTAAACATCCCGCGTTTTATGGGACACAATCTTCGAAATGCCCCACGGCATTTTTAACGATTATTTTTGTGTACAAGGACGTTTTTAACGATTATTTTTTGTGTAAGGAGTCTCGTTATTGGGCGTTTTTTAACGATTCTTTTGATCCTTGTATAGTGGTTGTAAATGTGGATTTAAGAGAAAATTTTAGGGACATATGGCGTCTCATTTTTATTTTTAAGGAGCGATGAAGCTAATGCGTTTCACGTGTCGATGTGAACTTTGAAAGGTGTTTGATGGATTTTTTTATGATTGAAGTTTGAAATGTTACTGGTTTCTTGTGACATAAAATATTGTGGGGTTATTCTAGCGGTTGCTCATCGGAAAAGACAGAATTTAGGTCAGTCTTCGAGAAAAATAAACATATGTTAAGGGTTATCCAACCAGTTACATTAACCCTTAAAATAAAATAGGTTCAATAATATAATATTTATGGCTATGCTAATATAAGAATCAATAAGCAAAGCTTTGCTTATTCATTTAATATATGAAAAATAAAAAAAGAGTTGGCCACTATCTATATATTTTTTTTATCTTTGATCATACTCTGACAATTAAGCCAGAATATTATCAAGAATAATTTTTGGACAATTCAACTGTAACATTATTAAGATATATTATCAACTCGGAGTCAATTATTTGAATCAAACTCATTCCACACGTGGGAGCGATTTAAGTTCATTCTCGTCACGTGACACTAATGTGCGAATAAACCGCGTATAACGTTCATTGCTTCCTTTATTTAATGATAGTTAGAGCTTTAATTAATAACAGTGAGGATGGATATACGGTTAATTATTTTGCGCGAACGATTACAATTAAAACGAAGTAGCAGTGTTATTATGTTAATAATTGTAAAATTGGTGATTGTTATAAACATTTGGTCGAGTGGTATTCATGTTAGTAGTACTGTTAACTGCTGCTGTACTGTATTGTACTGTTTATTGTTTTCACTGTTTGGTAGATATAGCATTGCAGGTGGATTTATAGTTGCCCGCTTACGGTTAAAAGTATTGTGACCCATAGTTTTCGAAGTGTGAAAATTCTTTGTTTACCATACGTTGTTTAAATGCACCGGTGACGAAGTGGTACTGAGTATGATTGCGTTGTATGAGATCTCAGATTTGAATCCCGATCAGGCAACATATCATTGTATTTTCCCGTCAAAAAATTCTTAGTAGGACCACGGAGTGTGGAGTTGTTCTCGAGTAGATCTTTTTGTTTTTATTTCGTTATGTACAAGGTGGGTACCTTGTAATTAGGTTGTAAGTAATGAGGGTTATTTACTGAAGGAATCTATTGTAGCCTTACCAAAATAAATAAAACAAATGCTTGCATGCTGCCAGTGTCAACCGACAGAAATATCGTTATGTATTCCTTTTTCAAAAACAAAACATAATTATTTTTGAAAAAAGAGCTGAACAGTGTGGAACGAATGAACGTAAAGGGCTCGCCGTACGCTACACAGGTCCGCCTTGTTTTTAATTACGCGCGCACCGTCCGAGATCGTTATCGAGTTATCGAACGGGCGCGATGACTTCATTCATTCGTTCGCTTCCTCAGTTCGTGTTCTGAGTTATATGTGAAGTTTGATGAAGGATTAATTTTGAATTGTAATACGATGTTACTTTTTTTAAGAGCTATTCATTGATTAGGGTATACATGATTATCGAACTTGTTATACAGCTTTAAAGGTCGGTTCAGATGTATTCCAAGGGATTGCCGGCTATGCCGGTACATGTATACATGGATTCATACTTTATTATTCCCGTAAGGGTAGGTAGAGGTTTATAATTTTAATGTACATTTATATCGACGTAGAACCCAATATCTCTCTGGACTAAATTCCAAACTCTTTCAGATCTCAAACTATGCAAAATTTACATTCTGTTCATTTTCATTAGCAATATATTGATTCTAGATAATAAATTAAAGATATTAAAAATAAGGTGCATTAAATTTCTCAAGGAAATCCTAATACCTAAAATCATAGTTTTGAAAGTTCGTTAAATGTTTGTAACTCGATCTTGGATCAACTATTGAACAGAGGTTCTCGTTCAATCAAACTTGACCAAGACCGTAACAAATACCATATATTACTTTCAACTAATGCAATTGCCAAAAAAAACTGAAAACATTAAATTTGTTCAAACATATGAAGACTATCAATACAAAGTTTACATGATCTGGTTCCGCTCAGACGCCGGCGTCAGACCGTTGGTTGAGAGTTAATCTTAAAAATGTTGACTGCACGAATGGCTAAGCGGTTTAAGTGGTTGCCTCGCTACTGGCACTGCGTCAAGTACTGTGGGTTCGAATCCCACGCGGGACAAACATTTGTGTGATCCACAAATGGTTGTTCCAAGTCTGCATGTTCTTCGTGTCCGTTGTTTGAATGTATGTCAAGTTCCCCGCGACACAGAAATTATTACAAGTGCTGTCTTTAAAAATATATATTTTGTTCCTGTAGGATTTATGCGAGCAAAGCTACGACCAGATAGTATAAAGGAAAGAATCCAGTTCCATTCAAATTAATAAATCTATCTAGATAGCTACACAATCAAAATCCGCGACTTATTTCGGACAACTAGAGTTATTAAATACAACAGGCGTATCGAATGGCCGGCATCCGAGCCGAATGTAATAAATTAATAAACATCGTGTCCATACGAATAGACAGAACCGATGCTGATCGATGTAATTGCTAGTCACGCGATGAGGCTACTAAGAATACCACGTGGTTTGCGACTTAACTTGAAACTAAATATTATATAACATCAGCCTTGTTTATGAACTGTTCCAGTTTTAGGCAGAAGCCTATTCAATCAATACAAATAAATAAAATTTAAGTGTCTGTTTGTAATATCAAAGCTGTTTACTAAATGCATATGAAGGAATATAGGGTACTTACATATATTTAAAAAAAAAAACATTTTTTGTTTGTCTGTCTGTTTGTCTGTTTGTACCGGCTTATCTCTGAAATGGCTGGACCGATTTTGACGTGACTTTCACTGGCATATAGCTGATATTATAAGGAGTAAAAGATCTTTTTACTAACATAGTTTGTAAGAAAATTGTTACTAACTCATATGGATTATGTGCGAAATAAATGATTTTATTATTATGTTTCTCTTATCACAGGTACTTTCTAACATATTATATTAGAAAATACCTGGCCCTTTGGGAGGCTTACACGGAGACATGGGTCCAACGTGAAGAGGCCCTTCGAGAGTTTTAATCAAAGGTGTGATGGAACACCTACAGCGGCACTAGCCGCTGCAAGCGTAGGACTATTGCTACGTATGGATTCTAATATATGGGCTATAGGTATGGGTGTTTGGTGGACCGGTATATTGCTAATTATGGATGAAAAACGGCGTCTGCCCTGAATACTCTAATAGCATCAATGCAATGGGCAGACGGTGACTCGCCAACTCACTAGGTGGGCCCCCTGATAAGCCACTATAGGCATACAAGCCAGCAGCAGAGGGCAACACCGGTGCGAGTGGCTAGGGGTGTCGAGCGGTGCGGCGCCGGTGTCACCATCACGGGTCTCGTGACAACGGAGACCCGGAGCGGGTTTCCCCGTAGTTATGCCCTTGAAAATGACACTTCCACCCCCAAGCATATAGCTCTAGCGGCCCCCCTCTGGCCAGCCGACCAAGGCAAGCCAGAGTTGAGAGTCCTACGGGCACTCTTGAAGTTCAACCCCGGCCAACCAGCAACGGCAAGCCGGGGACGGGGCCCTAACCAACTCTCTGAGGCATTCAGGACCGCAGTGTCGCCACTCACATTCAGCCCGCCACAAGCTGCCCTGCGGTTTGTGCGCTTTAATTTAACCTGGTGATACATTTTTTGTTTATATCACAAGGCGAAGGTGATAGTTTTAAAGCTAGTTATTATTATTATTATTATATAAGGCCACATTTATTTTGGAAAAATTTGGGTGCCGCGTAATAAAAATTCCACACGAACGAAGTCGTGGGTAGCAGCTAGAAGCGCTAATACCTATATAAGTATTATATCTGCCTTGTTTATGAACTGTCCCAATTTTAGGCAGAAGCCTCTTCAATGTTTAATAAAGGTTGGGCCATGGTCTACCACGCTAAGAAATTTGGTTGACTTTACATATTCAAGAACATTATGGAGAACGTTTAGATATAAAGTGCTTAAATTTTTTAATAGTCAGTCGATGTGATGATATAGAAATGCCTAGTGCAAAAGTTATCTTTTCAAACAAAATAAGTTTAATTTGCGTGCTTTGAAATGTAACTTGAGAACCCTGCATATCAGTGCAACGGCTTCCCTAACAAGTAGCCCCAAAAAACTAAAGAAGATGTAAGGTAATTTGTTGGTGCTGTTGTTTAAATTTAGTGCTTTATTTTAGAGCTCAGGTTTAAATCTGGATAGAACCATATGTTGAATTGAAATTAAACTACTATATACGGATTTTATCGCGTTGTATGATTAATAAACAACGCGATAAAATCCGTATATAGTAGTTTAATGTCAATGAATAACATTCGCGTAAACAGAAGACAATATCATATGTTGAATGTTTCTCAAAGGAAATTTGGGTGTTATATTGTACCTTTTGCTATGTGCCTATAACCCCAAACTACTATACACTTATATAATCTATCCCAGGCAGAGGTGTACCTATGTTTACCCCATCTGGAATAAAGATGTCATACTATATATACATAATATAAACAAGCAACAGAATAAAAATATAAGATTTCATACCACAGTTCCTACAATATGTAGGTTGCACAAATATTTTGTTTTATGCAGGATATAAACCCACGACGTCCCACTCACACACGACGGAAGCAATATTGTTGACGACTTCTCTTAAGAGCTTTATCCAAGTTTATAGAAACGTCAAGATCGAAGATGAAAACCAACAGCAGAATTTTATCGACAGTTAAATCTAAACTTACATTATCAGATCAGATTCGCTTTATAGACATACTAGATTTTACCTGCGGCTTTGCTCACATGAATGTAGGCTAGGTTAACAGTACTTTTCTGGATTAAAGGTACCCTATATCCTTTTCTATTCCCCTGACAACGTGTATGGGAAATGTCATGATGATCGGTCGAGTAGTTAAGGCCTCAAAGCGTAACAAACAAACATTCGCATTTATAATATCAGTTAGGATATATACGAATTTATTTCTCTGAAGAGGTTAGCAGAGATATATTTCACCCACATTTCATCAGCTTTCAATTGATGGTGACGAAGCTCATGCTATCTGACGCTTACTTTGCCAGACTTCGTGTTGCTTAAAGTTTCTAACAGCAAGCCCCTAATAACATATTTAACCGGGATTCAAACTCGGTGTTGCACGATCGCAGACAAACACATGCTTATGCCACGGGACCAACGAGGCATGCCTCTATGATTATAGATTTCATGTCAATAATTTGCTTACGCTGACACTCGAACGAAAGTTCTCGCATTTGCTGCCTAGATCGCGTTAAGTGCTAAATGGTTTCGTTGTTAGGAAATTATCAAGAGTACCATGTATTTTGGCAACATACCATTATTAGATATGTATATATGGGGAATGCAGAAGTAATATTACTCTGCCTATCTTTTCAGAGTTACATAGTCGAGATGATAATGCATACACAGATGTATGAATATATAATCAGAAGAAGGAGCCCTGTTATGGCTAGTACGAGCAATACGGATTTCTTTTGAAGGCAATAAATAATTTACAATCACTTCCAACTTAACATATTGATAGTTCGAGGAGGCTCAGCAAGTTGTAAACCACATAACGGCTGAGTACAGAGAGATCCAAAAGTGAGATTATCTGGCAAAGAAGTAGGTCTAAGAAAATAATACATATATTTGATTATAGTGCATATATGTATATACAAATATATACCTATCTAATATAATCAAATATAAAAAAGGAGATACAATAAGATATTGTACCTTATTTAAATGTGTACTCTAAAAAGAAATAAACAAAAATAAATCCTTATAAAAGTGGACTTATGATTATTCACCTGTCAGCTACTACTACTACTACTATGAAGCATAAAGCCTAGGTTGTTAGAGAAGATCTGATTTAGATATTGAAATCGCAGTAAGCCTGGTAATTTTAATCGCTATGAGTTCTGTTTTATTTCATAAGGTGTCAAGCTTGCGATCAAGTGGCCAACCTCTTCAGGTTCAAATCGAAACCATAGCACTACTGGCGTGAAGTCAAATCTAACAGTTAGAAATTTGAATTTCGAATTTAAATAATCTTTTTTTAAATAGAATAATACACTTTTCATTATACCTTTACGAACTATGAAACAATATGCACGAAGAATAACGATATGTGGCTCACACAAAGTCTATTTGTATGACAGGTTTAAGAACGCAAATCTCGGCTCATTGCTTTTAGTAAGGCAACTACCAAAACCATGTCAGTATAAGAACTGTGAACTATTATACTGTTTAGCTATATTTGTAATAATTGTCTACCTACCATACTCATTTCAAATGCAGCTCAAGAATCGTATGTTTACAAAGTTAGAGACTAAATATATGGACATATATTTGAACATCGACAAGCTCATTCGAACGTCCGATCGGCCGCATGCACTTGCGTCGGCGCGTGTACGTCCATACGCAATGGCGCAACGCTGCAGTAAAACGTACTTCATATCAATAAATCTCCTTCATAAACAAGTTCCAAGTCCCCACACGTTTATAGCCCAACGATGTTTGAAACTCAATAAATCATTACATCCGCTACTTACACCGTTCAAATCAAAACCGCAGAGACGTTACCCGAATGAATTTACGTATGATTAGTACATGTTTATCGGATTAATTTCGAAATTTGTACACTGTGTAAACATTTGTCAGTGCCAACGGTATGCCGTGTCCGCTGCAGAGATCCCAGATAGGGAATCCAATCGAAATTTACAAACCCTTGTCGCTTTGCCCATAACGTGGTAGGAGGGCTTGCGGAATTAAATTCTGTGCGCTAACATCTCACAGGACTCTCGCGCTTAAAACTTTTCACTTAAAGGTGATATCCGCTCGAGTGAACAGGACGATATGTGAATGCATTTTGCGATCGCCCGCTGCGCTCACTCGACGAAATCACAACAAATCATTCACGAGACCCACCTCCAGTAATGATGGCCGCATCGCATATAAATTGGATTTTACTGTTGTTTGTTTATGCATTAATGTTTGATTAAAAGTTTTGTACGATTTAATTTAATTTGAACGTAACCGCAACAGTGACTGCAGGTTCTTGAATTTTGGAAGCAGTAAGTGTGATAAAATCTGTGAAAATTTAAGTACTGTCTTCAAATATGCTGCTGTCATGATTATGTAAATCTTTTCTTATTTATCATGTCATCAAGGAAAAGATACCAATATTATTTTGGTAAATAAATATTTCTTGGAAGATAAATCGAGCTAACCGATTTAAAGTTAAGTGAATTTACTACAAGAAAGTAATATTCTGATCCAATAGAATCAGATATTTACTATCTGAGAACCGCAATCAAAACCCACGGATGAAAAGTACCAAGAATTTCTAACTATCGAAGAGACTATTCTAAAGACAATTTATGATTCGTCCTCAATAGAAGAGAACATCGCGACACTCAATTCACACGAAGATCCATTCACATTAACATAATAATACAAGTATAATTTGTACTATGAAGAGATTTTGACAAAATAAAAGTTATATTCAATAAATCTGTCAGGTAGAAAGTTTACTAGACGATAATGTTTCACAATTTCTGTTCAAAACGGTTCTTCGCTAGTATAGATAGACTGTTGATAGTAATCCGCTTATGTGCATACAGTAGCAGGTATTTGGTACTTTTAGGTGTTTATTGGCTGAGATGTTCGCACGTGACCCGTTTGTGGTCAGTCGTTAAAAGTTTTTAAAATACTTTGCGCTTTATGAGTCTTTAACAGCCTGTTACTGCTGGTTATGGCAAATTTGCAAGTAAAGTCTGGGGATTTAAATATTTACCTTAGCTTAATTTTAGATATATAAAGCTGTAAATGTAAATGTTAATTTGGAGTGAGAATTATTCATACTTTAAAAACGGATTAGTTAATTAGTTTGACTAAAATATGTAATTTCATCAAAGTTGAATGAGTCTTTAGAAAATATTCAGTCTTATCACAAAAAAGATCCGTAGACAAACACGAATGCATGTTTATTTAATCCTAATCCTAACAACAAAAACTATTATAAAAAAGAAGAATCCGCACTCCATTCCAATGTTTAGGCAACAAAAGATGAAAAGGCGCTATAAAATTTCACCATTTTCCCCCTTTGTATGTGGCAATTAGGCTAATGAAGCGCTCCGACTGGCGCGAATGAATGGCCCTACTCGCGTTCCTGGCATTCAAACCTCACCTTTCATGTGGCCAATTTGCTGATGGTCTACATTATACGGTTTTACTTGAATTACTTGAAAGTAATAGAATGTGAGTCGATGATGAATACCAGTTTGTGGATTTTGATTACAAGTTAGACATTTTTATCTGTGCATTATTTGATTTGAATTTAGGATACTTTTTAAATTTTCAGTATATAAACTATCATTTTAATAAAATTTAAGAAAATTTATTGTTAAAAGAATTTAAAGTTTTTGGAAATCAGGTTAATATAAGTTAAAGTTCATGTTGCTTCAATAAAATGTAAAATTCACTCAAACTGTCTGCTGCGACAGTCGTACTTGTCTTTTCAAGTTACATTTCTGTTGAACTCAAGATATCTTTGTATTCGTGTGCACCGCACTGTATGCAGTACAGTACAATACGAAAGAGCACTCAGTAAGTGTACCACATTTTAAACAAAGGTAAGCACAAAGCGATGGTATAAGTATACTTACTAGAATGTATATTTCCTTTACATTTGTAAAGTTTATACAATAAATTAAGTTTAAAATATATATTACAACTTCATTTTCGTTTTGTATGCTGGCTAGCTGGCACAGGTGAAAGCGATATCATTGTTGGCAACAAAGCAAGCTACTATTTTATCTTTATCTCAAAACTTTCAGTCTATCCTTCTAGAAAACAAAAAAAAATCAGCAGGCTCACACAACTGAATGATCATCGACAATAAATAACGATCAATCCACACGACGCGATAAACAAAAACAATTTACTAAGCCAAGATGGCGGATTTATTTGGCGTGAAAGCGTCCGTGAAGAAGGCGCACAAAACCAAAATGGTATTACCCCAAGGCTATTTATCAAATCGTACGATAAACAGAAATGGGAAATTGAAACAGAGTCAACGGGGACCAACGAAATGATTTATTGGTATTATAAACAAAATATGGACTGATCATTTTCCATTCGGAGATTGAATTTGGACCGCCGAGGGAGCACGGTGTGTTATTAAATGTGTTTAATGTCGTGTTTAATAGCTTGTACCTTTGAGTGATTCGCTTGATTGCAAGGTGTTCGTGTTGAAGTATTCGTAATTTTGGTACTTTTCTATCATAAAGAGATTCCAGTTGTGAAATTGATGATTTATAGGAAGTCGCTACTCCATTAAATACATGGCAATCGATTGTAAACCATAAAACAATCTCTGAAGTACTACTGCTTAAAAACTTATAACGTATAAAATAAACTGACTAGAAAATAAAATATATCTAAACTTAGTTTTAATTTCTCTAATACCCTGTACAAAGAAACACAAGTCAAAAATAAAGAACGGCAAATGCAAACACAAAAGAACTGAAACTAAAAAGCTGAAAATCGCAATTAAAGGTGCATTTAGCATTAAAACTAAATAGTACCGCGGCATCGGAATTTGATAGAACAGCCGAAACTGAATATTCTAAATACCGACCGCTCCTGGGAATTTCTCAAAATACTTGTGTTTGCGCCAGCGTAAAATATTGCTTCATGATATTAAATCTTTTTTGCTTCATGGCACGTTAATATGGCTATCACAGAATAACTTTGTTGCTCTCTGAATGGGTTTATATGGGCCACGGATTTTGTAAATTTACAAGCCTATAATAATATAAATACTGCGTAACGTATCTACAAAGAATGAATATAACTTCTAAATCCTACGTCTCAAAAATCCTCTAAAATATTGACTCAAACGTTATGGTATTCTTAAATGCAGGTTGTAAAATCTCTTGAACATAGTTCGTAGTCCAGAGCACACACAAAATGAATGCTTGGCACTTTTATGCCCATTAAACCTTTGCCCATATCACGCTGACAGTTCATGATGAATGCGCAGAAAGGTGTAGTAAATCATCGTTCTAGGAGCATGTGTATACACACAAGATTTGAATGTTTCTCATGCGTCTAGAGTCTAGGTTTAATATTGATGCAAATTTCAACAGAGTATTATTTATAGCGTAATAATTTGATGAATTTCCTTTCATCATCATACATCTGATCTGCCGTAATAATATTAAACATTATCATTTATTTACGAGTAGTAATTATTGCCGAATTTTAATATTATATATGGAAATACTAATTGACAATAAATTATTACACATGAAGCATAATTCCTGCGCCATCGGGCACTTTACAAAAATTGGCACTATGCAATTACAGATACAGAGACATCGATTTTGATTGCATGGATGGCGCAGTCGTTGGTGGTTGCCTCACCACTGGCACTGTGCCTAGTGTTGTAGGTTCGAATCCCAAATGGGACAAAACTTTGTGTGCTTCACAAATGGTTGTTTCAAGTCTGGGAGTTCTTTGTGTTCGTTGTTTGAATCTTTGTAAAGTCCACCGCGACACAAGATTTATTCTTGTTGTCTTTTTAACAAAAAGGAAAAAGGAAATAGACTGTTATGCACTTTCGCTTTTGGCGAGAAGACTATTACAATAGTCTTAATACATTTATTTCGTACAGATTATTATTATTAAAAATACTGATATACCAAGGACAATCATAACCAACAAATGTGTTAACCATAACATAACAAATATTTTCAAAGTTACGTAAACTGAAATACTGAATATGAACAGGCGAGTTATGAGTAGGATTTAGTCTGCATTATTAGAGGTCAGTCTGAACATGCGATGGAAGTTTTAATCAAAAGTTTGATGTTAATTACCTGCGGTGTAGACATTTCAATGTAGGATACATACATAAGTGTAATGGTTGGTCTAACCACACAACTATAATGTTATGAACTCGAGCTTCATGTAATTTAACTTTTGAACAAAGCAACCTCACACTATCTTCATCAACCATAAAACCGAACAAAAGGAATAGAACAATTCTAGATTACCCAATTATGTCTACGACGCTATCGTATAAAATTTTACCTTAACATTTTTGTAAGAATACCATAAAAATTTACTCCCCGTCTATATTTAGACGATATGATATGGCCCAGATGGTCACGCCACCCGATTTTAGTATCTCTCGAATCTTTTTTACGTGACCACCGAGTATTGACCTTTGCTTCACCTTACTTCTAAGTTAATACTCATTACAAATTACAAAGCTACGGGGGCCGAGGGAGTTCTTACTTATTTGGAAGGTCACAGTTACAGCCGATAGCCTGTTATGAAGCGACCAGTAACATTTCATAGTTATGGGCGAGAACGGAAAGGAAGTGTATATTTAGTACGGCATCTGTTTCTCGAGCATTTCATAGAAATGGTATTAATTAACTTGTCCCATGGTGGATAGTTTCATAATTTGTAATTCCCTTGACATGGACTCGTAAAGTTTTGGTTGAAAATGTTTGAATTTCTCGCTTGTCGTATCTATTTGTGGACTTGCTGTTATGAGATGAGATATGACATCAATTAACGTTAAAAAATTATGTTTAGATGCCATAGCCTTATGAGAAATGTCGAGATTATTAGCAGCGGAGTGTGGCGAGTCGCGCAATAAAAATAAAACTATACACATTTACGGTTTCACAATTTCTACAAATGTTATATTTCGTAGTTTGAATTAGAAATATCAGTCAGTTTAGCAATAAAGTGACTTTGTATATTATGTTCGTAGTATATTATAAAAATATTATTTATTTAATATTATCACAGTAAAAATTTAACGGTTTATTTTGGAGGGGAACTGAGTGAAGTGTCTATAAAATTAATTTCTATACAGCTTCGCGCCAGGGGAGCTATCGCTTACGAACAACGCAGCAACACATCACAAATGAATAGCACCATACCCATAACATGAACAGGTAAGTAAACACTCGGTTTTATATTATATTATGGATTATTTCATTATTATCATACAAAATAAAGTTTGTTATAACGTGAGTTATTAATTTCATATTATTGAGTTCATATTTTAGAATATTGAGTTAGCTAATTACGTAGTCTTCTAAATGTTTGTTTCGCAATATAAATATCTATAAAGATCACAAATTAGTTTATAAAATGTTGGAAAATATGTTTCTTAAACGTACTCAGGGTAAAGGGTATTTATGTAAGCTAGTATTTATAAAGTAATAAAAGCTTCAATAAAACAAGATAAAGAACTTACCACCATGTACTCCGCAGTAGTCGCCGACGCAGTCTGCATGTTGTGAATGAGCGCCTGAGCAAGGAGTATCTCCGGTGCAAGACCTTCTCCTTATCTGTCTGCAGTCAGCTCCACAGACAGACCACTCCGACCAGCTGCCCCAGCGACCAGGCAGAGCTATGGAGAAAAATAACATTAGAACATAATAATAAAAACTTAAAGAACAAATTTCATAATATTCCAACAAATTAAGTTATAAAAATAATATTCGGATCAGATATCGGGTCTATTTTTATAAGGTGTAAAAACTATGTTTCTCTTAACATAATAAACTTATTATCGAGATTTTATAAATAACCAATGTGTTTTAGGTATTCCAAGAACACGGGAGTCAGCAAAAAAATTGTGCAATGTCAAACAGACAAACAACGCGGGCTTCAGTTTTTATTGCAAACGAGATGTCACCATTTATCACACGCAGACATGACATATTTTTTTATGAAACCGAAACACGTGTGAATAAAAATCAAATTGTCTGAATATCACATCGAATTGATTCATCATTTTATTATTCAGACTTTTGAAACTGTTTTAATTTACCAGAATCGATAACATTTCATTCAACTTGGTTAGTAACCGAGTCAACTTACATAAGAAAAATTTTATGAATATTATTTCAACAGAAACTGAAATTGACAATTACTTTTATTACCGTGTATATTCATAAAATTTAAATGTCTTGGGACAGTTAAACTAAATACAGATCAGTTAAAGTTTTTAATAATGACCGTTCTTAAGTAAGTAGAATTTGAAAAGAATATTACGGAAATATAAAGCTTTACTTGAGAACAAAATGATACGCAGAAAAGCGTTCTGCATAAAGGATTCTTACAAGTACCAAAAGATCTTCTGAATGCATTCGGTACATTTATAATATGATATAACAAGCTGGTATTGGAAAATTAAATTGGTTTTTGATAATATAAGATGCAATCCCGCTGAGATTATACATTGAAACCAAGAACCTTTTGGAACACGACTGTATATTTTCTCGGCATAATTTGGTTAACTATAGAAAGATCATTCATCTATAATCTACATCAAACTTGATATTTGTCTTTTGACTGTATTGTGATCACTTAAACCTATGTCATATGCTTAAGTATCACGATTTTTAAGGCTCTTAAGCTTTTAATAAATATTTTTGTTTTGGGTCCAAATAATAGAGAAACAATCAATATTATCAGCTAATAATAGTTCTTGGAACACAATACCATAATTCCAATAAACTCATGAGTCACAACTAAACATCGCCAGACTCTAAGATTCCATGTAATCGAAGCTAATTAGAATGCCTAATCGATTCGTACAGCGAGTCCATAATTTTCCTTTACCGATTTATCGTTTATTGCTTTTAACTCTACAATTACGTGTTTTAGGCTTAGTCTACGAGCAATACTAGCAATTATCCCTTCGTTTACGATTATTAATCGGGCACCTAATAATAAGGCGACAGATAGACGTATCGTCCTATAAATTGAAATTAAAATACATCGTCGTAGCTTCGTCCTTACATGCGAGCGAGGCATAAATCACAATGTTTTTTACAAAAGAAATAATAGAGCGTTCATACTGTGATGGTGCTTGGTTTAAAATGTAAGGCTTTATATTTTGAATAATAATTACTTATCTAAGAATGTTGTATTTGAATTAGTTCGTCCATTATATTATTGTTGTTGATGTTCATTACTGATATTTATAGTTACATTAAATATTCATTCCAATTAGGTAACCAATTTAGTTAGATTTAATTTGTCCCTATTAAAATACTTTCATATATAAGCTCCGTTTGAGCCAGTCTTGGCAATACCAGACTCATATTTGAGGTTATTTTTTTACTGTTCGAAAGACTTTTCGGTTTCAATCCAAACCGCCACATGTTGAGCTTTGCACCATGCCCTCAACTTTCCACGTGTGGGTGTATACGGATATTAACTACAACAGTGTGTAACATTTCTTATTAATTAATGCGCACACACATAAATCAGTCGCGGTTCGTTAGAGTAACAACGACATAAAGGACTTTCACGTTTACATAATCTTTTTTTCTTCTTTTTCTGCTTCGGTATAAGGGCCTGATCTGATTAGGATATGGGTTAATTTTGGGAAGAAATTAATAATGAACAGTTTTAAAAATGAGGGCGGTAGGTTGTAAATTTCTATTAGAAGACAGGCGAGTGATAGAATTAATTTATTTCGTCGTTATTGTATTATCCGGTATACTAATGTTTATCTGTTGCCTTTTTATTTCTATTAATAATAAACTAACTAAGTAGGTTTCTAGGTTTACAAAAAGTATAAATACGTCAATAAAATTTTTAAATAAATTGTATATTTTATAAATTCAATTATGTGAAGTATCGAAAATATGCGGTCTAAAGATAAATTGGACCTTGTGTGACATTAGATCAACAACATTGCGCAATATTAGTAGAACACATGACTAGACTATCTCATTAGCCATTTAACTAACATCACACTACTATCTTAGTAAAACTCGCTGTCATAATTCTCACAGAAACATCACCTTTGATAAACTTGAGACTTAGAGACTAAAATTACTTTTCTCTGAACGAGCTCATTCTACAATTTCTTTCGTATTTTTATTCTCTCTTTCGCAATTTCTTCTTAAGTATTTCCATTATTTTTTAAAGTATTGTTCCGCAGTGCAACCACTCCTTAAAGCATGTAAATAAATTGTAAGTAATTGTGTCCCACGAGGCGGTGCGACAACCTAACTGAATTTTTAAGAGACGCTGCTATACACGGGAAGAAATTCCCGAGATATTTTTAAAAGATACGTTGGTTAACGTGAATTCTTTTACGGTTATGCTTTGGTATTTTTACAATGAAGTATGCGAGAGACATTAATAATATTGACTTAAAATGAGATCGGCCGCACTGTGCGTTGCAGATATCTTGTTAAATGCACTTGCACTTAAATGAGTGAAGTGAGTTCTTCTCAACCAGAATTCAGTTGTATTTTTACACAACACGGTAGATCTGAAATACAAAAATACTCTTAGCTTGATCCAGAATCAAACCCAAATCAAAATCAAATGTAAACATGCTTTTACATTTGACAGTGAGCTGTCTCTAAATAAATTATATACAAACTTATGCCAAGAAACAAACAAAGCAATTAAAGACCAAACAAGAATCAATAAAACTAGAAAAGAAAAATACCTTAAGCACTATGGTCGGTTATCAAATGTTTAAATCATAGTCTTAAAATTTGAAGCAAAGCTTTTTTAAATTAAGAAACAGACTAGACGTTTACAAAACTAATTTAGCCAAACTATCCAGACTCGTGTTATTAAAGCTAAACAAAAACCGATCGCCGCGCGCCATTCCGAATTCAAAAATTCAACACACACAGTTATATAATACATCTCGCGAACATGTGTTACCAATTAGCTTGAAACGTTCTGTTTCACGGTCTGAGACGGTCCCTTGATTGGATTTTATTGTCTACGCTGTTGGTTTATTTCCTTTGAAAATACGACCAACTTGATCGTGCCTTAATTAATAAGTTGTAGTTTCGTAATAGATTGATTAGTACGAAGCCTATGATATTGGCAAATTGAAACAATTTTAGTTTTCATTAACCTACATATACTTTTTTATTAAGTCGTAAAGAAACCTTTAAGCAGAACGACGCAATTGAATGTTTTCAATTTTCTTTGAGATCTAATTAGAGCTCTATCAAAGTAAACGTGATGACATAATAATATGTTCAATATGAACAGATTATCAGATTGTTAGGTTTTGGACACGATTTTGGTTAAGGGAATATTGTATTGGGATTCTCCTGATTAAATTCTTCTTAGCAGCGCGGAATATTGCAATATTTTCAGTTCACAGCAATACTCCTATTACGTGGCACCCAAAAACATAGCTGGCAAAAAGTAGTTATGATAGTACACCTCTGCCTACCTCTTTCAAAATATACAGGAGTAGGTTTACCCGCAGTTTCACCCGCGTTTATAGTTACTGCATCACCCCCGTGGATCAAAGCGTGATGTTATATAGCCTTATAGCCTTCCTCGATTAATAGGCTAGCCAACACTAAAATAATTTTTCAATTCGAACTACATAGTAGTTCCTGAGATTAGCGCGTTCAACCAAATAAACAAACAAACTCTTCAGCTTTATAATATTAGTATAGATTATGACTATGTCTAAAAAGGCTGAGAAAACAAACGAGATTGTAAGTCCACAATAATTACTTAACGGTGCCAAAAGTGACTAGGACCTAAAAGCTACTTGTACAAGCCTATTCTTCAAAGAAGTATGGTAAAATATAAGGATACAATTAAAACAACTATCACTAAAATAACGATTTTATTACAGACCTACGTCCGCTATTCCATGCACTTTACTCATACGATTATATATAATTACGGCAGCTACAACAGATGTATCCACTAAAATACCATCCTTTGATCTAACACTGTCATCGCCCAACAATTCGCAAGCATCTAACAAGCTATGCGAACTACTAAGCAGTATGTATATGTATGTTCGCTCTTTGAAGTTCACATTGCGTTCTATATAATCTGTGATGCAGTACTTTAAAAGTTTTATGACCATAGAGAATTAAATGGCGGCGTTTTTACGATGTAGATGTACTGATATGGTTAAAAGTTTTTAAAGTTCATTGTGATTTGGACACGTGTTGTTTTAGAATTCCGTAGTGAATAATAAAATTAATGAGCGAAAGGTTTCAACTTCAATGTGCATACCATAATGCAAAGGTAAAGTAGCAAGATAAAAACTGTCTTGGTGGTGGTAAATGCGACTTCTATAAAGTGTTATTAATATTTTCTGTTAACAAATTTTCCGTAGCGCCATGAAGTCTGGAAATGTATTCAATAGACTAAAGAACGCTCTCCGCCTTTTAAATGGGACTTAAAGCTCTGCTCATCCCACGATGATATAAACGTTTGACCTGTTTTGAGGCTGTTTTATTTGCTTTAAACGAATATAATTATCCATTTTTTTAATTCCTGGTTTAGGATACCAATATATCTATACATCATTTGCTAATGTCGCGAATGTCAATATTATCACATCAAATGATACTATTTCTTAAAAAAACCTATTCTACATGAATCGCGAAGCTTTCTAGACAATATCACGTATCTGACGAAAATAATTTTCATAAAACACTACCTTCCCAGTTTCATACTAAATAATATGTACTATTTATTACTACGGAACCCTGAACTCTGTGTGGTCTGGAATACACTTGACGATATTTTTTTATTTCGCCTTTTAACATGTTCAATGGTAGCGCGTGGCATTCGCCTTTGTTCTTAAGAGTCGTAAGCGCTTATTAAAAGGTCGAAAGGTTAAACGAGAGATTATTATTAGCTACAGCTGTTTGATCAATCTAAAGTTGAAGGTAATTATTACTACGCAATATAGTATATTAAAATATTTTATCTGCTTCAACTAATTAGATATGAGTATTTAAATTGTTATGGATCTTGCTTCGAAGCTCACGACTAAGATTTTTTTATCCTTACTAATATTATAAATTGAAAAGTAACTCTGTCTGTCTGTTTGTCTGTTACCTTTTCACGACGAAACTACTCAACTGATTTGGATGAAATTTAGTACAGATACAGTTTAAAACCTGAAAAACTACATAGGCTATTTTATTATGTAGGTACCACGCGGGCAGAGTCGCGCGCAAAGGCTTGTTTTATTATATTTGACTAGGTTTTGCCCGTGGCTTCACTCGCGTAAATGTAGGTTAGGTTAATTGGCAATAGTACTTTTTGTGGATGAAAGGTACCCCCTGTCCTTTTCTATTCCCCTGACAACGTGTATGCGAAATTTCATGATAATCTGTCGAGTGGTTAGCTTAACAAACAAACTCACATTCACAGTTATATTATTAGTTAGGATATATAGGGTGTCCGGTAATTAATAGATAACCTTGAAATGTCTTACAGTAGAACTGAGGGTCGTTCAGGAAAAATGGAAGAAAAATTATAAAAAAATATTAAATAAGACAGTCAAAAGTATGACTAGCTATTGCCCAGCTAGTCATACTTTTGACTGTCTATCTAATAGCATTATAAGTGTTTAATAATAAAACATCAAAAATCCGATGGAATTCATCGTTTATGGTCGTGGTGTTCAAGAAAGTTAAATATGGTAAAAAAGATATTTAAAAAAAAAGTCATACCTCATGTAGTAGATTTTTTTCTGAACGGCCTTCAGTTCTACTATAAGACATTTCAAGGTTATCCATTAATTACCGGACACCCTGTATGTAGTCCCACGCCTACATCCCAGCAGAGTTGTATTACACCGATATATTGCTAGCTACTTAGCTTCAGGTTCCACGTAATAGAGATGCAAACCTATTGCCGTTTAATGATCACTGTTCCAGACTTCTTGCTTCTGAGAATTTATGTACAGAAAAACTCTATCCCAACCAATGTTATCAAATCGAATCGATCGAATCGTTCTTGACCGATCCGAGAATCAAACACCTCATGAACAGTAGTCGTAAATACTACCGCTATTTTACGACATATAAATTGATTATGACGATTGTTTCTGGGACTTCTATTGTGGTGAAATATAAAAAAGATTTAATATACTTTCCGATATAAGGAATTTAGTAATTGCCTTTGAGAAAATCTTTAATTTTTTTTCCCACAGAAATCTCTGCAACTGTTACTAGAAGAAGCATAATATACTATATTTAAACGAAGACGATTCCTTTATATGGTGCTCCTGCCAGGACTTCCAAATAACTATCCACATTAAACATAGACTTTTATTTACACACACTTGCGGCTAAAATCTTTGTAAGGAAACCTGCATGTCTAAGAGTACTCCATAATATTCTCGAAGATACGTGAAGTCTGCAAACCCGCACTGGGCCAGCGTGGTGGACTATGGCCTAACTCTTCTCACGCTGAGAAGAGGCCATACTCAGCAGTAGGATAGTATAAATACAGGACTGATGACTGATTCATGACGTCAAGAGTACTAGCTAGCATACTGAATTATATTTCGGAACACACACTATATATTGTACTAACATAAATTTCCCAAAATATTACTGTAAACCATTTTAATATTGGTCTGTTTGTTCGTTTACTACAGACGATTGCTCTTCAAATGCTTTTTACAAAACGATGGACAGCCATACTTACCAATCAACAACTGTTGCGTGTTATCGTATCCTTGCAGATCCATGTATCCCTCTTCATTGTAAGCAGTAACAAATAAAGTTTATTTCAATTTTATCACAAACTATACATTTACAAAATACCACCCTAAATAGATCGGTATAAAGTTCAATTTCGGTTGTAATTCTTATCACAAGTGCATAAACCTTAATAAACGGACACTGGCCCGAGTGTTTCCGATCGAAACACGATGTTAACCGATGCTCTCTAAAAATATTTCAACCACAATTAAATGTTTTAGCATCTGTGCACTGTAAAGCACTTGTTTGTTGCATTTCGGTATTAATATTCGTATTTGGTGAAATTTGTTTTGAGTAAAAACAGATGGCCATGCTGGTATAATAGAATGCCTTTAAAGTGGATATGTATACAAACATAACGTCATTATACATATCTGGAAGGCTTAGGCACAATTGTATTCGCAAATTGTGCTATTTTGGTTTTAGGTATCTATGTTTTGACCAGAAATGTTTAGCGTTTATGCTCGATAATTTTTAAACTTAAACTATATTTGGTCATTATGAGGAAACACCACGGGCGAGAGAATTGAAAAATAGGTATTTGTAAAATCTATTGCTGTCGCGCAGTGCCCGAAGAACGTGATAGAGACAACTGTAGCTTGGACCGAAAATACCTATTAAAAATACACAAAATCAACGTTTCGTAGTCCCCTAGTTCCTTCTCCAAAACTTGACCGATTTAATTACTTTTTTCATTAAAAATTGAAGAAAGGCTTTGGCCGTGTTTCTATGTTTTCCTTTTTTTATATATTCTACTCAAATTTGTTTGATGGATGTTTGAACACAGCGGGAAATCTGACTAATTTTTGAGATTTTTGAATGCTCATGTCTCTTTTAATAATTAATAAATGAAAAAAAGGAAAACATAGGGACATGGCAATAGAGGCCATACATTTTTTGGGAAAATATTATTGCTCTACTGGCATTATCCAGGGAGGAAACAGGGGACTACTATTGTATGGGAAAACGGCCCTTGTGTTTCCTCTTATGTTTGGTAAGTCTACCTATGTTTAACTATGTTATATTTAGTATTACTAAATCCTTTTGCTACAGTTTTAACCTACGCGTGCTATAAAAATATTCCAAGCATAATTTAATCATCATATAAGTTCATCCCTGTAATTAACAAGGCAAACGAATATCGAGAAACGAGTGAATGATTTAAATAATAACGCAATACAGCTGATTTGGTGTTAGAGAATATGGAGACGTGCTTAAACTATAGTGTCTTGATTGACAGAATCAATGGATACCATTAATATTAGTAGTTCTTCCTATTGATTCTCTGCCCATGCTTTTCTAAACGTGGCAAAAGGTAAATGTAAAGTTAGTTCGTGTAACTTTAACTTTACAATTAGTGACCGAAATAAATAAATTTATTTCGATTTACTTTACTGAGAATTCAAAGGCCTAGCTGTGCAACAGGAATGAGCTCTTAACGAACCGTCAGTTCAGAAAACTCATTGAAATATATGCATGTTTATAAACATCTATATACATCATTAAGGAGTCTGCCCACTACCCCGTCTCATACCATGACCGACTTTAAGTTCTTATTCCATAATTTACTTATTGTGCATAGCTGTCAAGTTACAATTGCTGTAGGATTGTTATACTTTCAAATATATTGACGGGATTAGTAATTTAAGTATTAGATTAGTATTTATTAACTCACCGCTTTGACACGGCACACAGTCTGAAGTCCTCTGCACCGCTTGACCCTGACACGGTGCTCCACCGTTGAGTGGATGAGGATCAGTACAAGTCCGAGTGCGCCTCTGACCACCAGTGACGCGGCCATTACAGCGGCACTGAGTCCAAGGACCCCATGAACTCCAGCCACCGTTCACTGAGGAAGAACGTGGAGATTAGAAAGTGTTTACATATAAAGCTAAGTGAAAGTTTAGTTGATTGATTAAGATCATAATAGCTGAAAGATTTCCTTATTAGATTGATTGAGATCATAATAGCTGGAAGATTTCCTTATTAGTTTGATTGAGATCATAATAGCTGGAAGATTTCCTTATTAGGATTATCTGCACTACCATAAAACTGCGTCGGTGGATTGATAGTTTAGTTAAAATCTAATTGTTGTCGACAATTTAAGGTGGTCGAATATTTTTATTCAAATGTTTGTCTGGAACTCTGGACATCTGTCTGATTGTTTATTGGTTCCAGCATTACAAATTAATCACTAAATCGAATTTGATTGGTTTTGGCAGCTTTCTTAAGCTTGGCAGCGTGGCGATCAATTTAGAATCTTAGCCATTTTTCGTCTAATTATGTATCGTAGAACTGAAGACATGGGGTATGCCCATGATCCACGTAATTCGAATCTCAAGTATATCTAGTTCACGAAAACGTAGTTGCGGGTAAATTCTGGTGTTTAAGGAAGACGTCGATAACTGTGCAGTTTTTACAGGCCAGTTTATATATATTATTTTAAAATGGTAGTTTACGCATAGCTTAGGCAAAATTGCTATAATGGACCCCGAACCACAGACGTTTTTTCCCAAATTTTAAAACTTTCGTACATCCATTTGTTTACAGCCATACAAAAATGTTTGTCTCGTATGGGATTCAAACCCATAAAAATAGGCATAGTGGCAATGTCAAGGCACCTAGTACATCGTCATCCGTGCAGTAAATCTTTGTATCTGCCAACCTACCTAATTATATAGTTTCACAAGGTATAAACAAAAGTTTAAGTAAAGTAAAGAAAATAACATTAAATAAATCAATAATAAATCACAATTTCTAACACAGACTAACTTATGGATAATTTATTCTTGCACAATTACAATTGCATACAATCATTGGATAATATACGGATTGGATATAAAGCTTCGAGTACGAAGGCTAGTGACTTTATTTATTACGAACTTGGAAAACTGCATTAAATAAACGACTTCTACTTCATTTAAAAGTATATGATACGTTTACGAGTGTTCATTTGCATTGGTTTATAAAGGCCCCGCGGTTTAATTGAGGTATAAAACAGTGTAGTTAAAGCTTTTCAGCTTGTAGAGTCGTTTTACTCGTAAAATCGTATTCTAACCTTTGTTTAGGTTTTTTATGGACGTTCATTGCTGAAACGTTTATTAAGTAAAAATTTGGTATGTACATACATACATACATACATAGATTTACGCCTGTTTCCCAGAGGGATAGAGACTACGGATTTCCATTTGCTTCGATCCTGACACACTTCTCTGACTTCATTCACTTTCTTCACATTTCTCTTACACGCTCGCCGGTTTAAGGTGCTCTTAACTGGTTAAGAGCACCTTAAACCGGCGAGCGTTCTGAACAAAGGCCTGGGCCTTTGTCCAGAACGTGTCCGATCTGATCGAGAAACGTTCGCCTAGGTCTTTCTCTTGCGACTGTTTCATTTACACTAGCCTTATAAACTTTCTCAGTAAGTTTTTCCCGTTCATTCTTTCTACATTACCAAACCAGCTGGTATGTATTGTAGCTAGAAGTATACACATACACAATTGAAAAGGTAAGTGGAGGTGCAATTACACCTACATTTTGTCAGTCATGGCTTGTGTTTCTAGTAACAGGGGGTGAAGGTGACAGGAACGCCGTGCTGCTACTAAAATTTTTTTGACAGAAAACCACAATTACACTTTGCTCAACCCAAATAACGAACCCGAAATCATAGTATCTCAGTGGCAAGCAGTACCGCTGCGCCATCGAGACAGTCCACTAATACAATTAATGAAATTATGCAACTGCATGGATTCGGATTAGGGATCAGATTTTGATATGAATAGGGTAGTTTACTCACGTTTTTTTATTAATAATATTATAATTTTAGCGCTGTATTAAACTGTCCTACTGCTGGGCACGGGCCTCTTTTCAATTTGAGAAGGGTTAGGCCATAGTCCAGCACGCTGGCCCAGTGCGGGTTGGCAGACTTCACATATCTTAGAGAACATTATGTAGAACTCTTAGATATGCTAGTTTCCTCACGAAGTTTTCCTTCACGCGAGCGATAAATTAACTATTTAATTTATGTATTTTTATTATTTATATCAAATAGTTACATCAACCATACTCAAAATTTATACCTAACCTTTGCCTGCTATTTCACTCACTCGGGAGCAGGAGTGTTTTCTTGATGACCCTGTGTCCTTTTGTGTACTTTTGACAATGTATATGCGAAATGTCATAATGATATTCTGTCGATTAGTTAAGGCGTGAAAGTGTAACGAAAAAACTCACATCCGCATTTATATTTTTAGTTGGGATGCGGTGCAGAGTTTGACTCGTTGAAAAATATACAGTACTAATAAATTTAAAATTGTGTAAAATGCGTGTCACTAAATATAAACGTAAGTTCTACTAAACTACATGTTTTACTATTTTAATCAATCACGCAAGCGATACTAATTTTCGAAGAATTTTTAAACCTTTATAAATGGTAAAAAGTAAATATAATAATATGTAATTTAGCGTTTCCATGTTTCCGCAACAATTTTAAGTATTATTGTATGCTGTGGTTCTGCCGACACGAATTTTCGTCGAAGTTTATTATTATTTTCCATGTAAATTGTTGTTTTCTATTTCACATGATCGGCTACTAGAAACGGAAGGATAAGTAATGAAATGTATATTCGTAGAATAGTAGACACCCGTCATGACTGAATTTTGTTGGAATACATAACTAAGTAAGTAACTCACGAAACCGATGTTAAGAAAATAATAAAACTATTTTCGTAATAATAAATGATATGTATACCCCGTCTCATATCATGACCGTGCTAGGAACGTGTCAGGCAAAAATATATTATTTGTAAGGAAATGTATGACTATGCCCACTAGTTTTGTCACCGACCAGCAGTTCCTATAGCAGGGCGTATCGTGTTGCTTTTCGTGTCTGATACGTTCCTAGCACGGTCATGGTATGAGACGATGTAGTGGGCAGACTCCTTAATTCTAACTCATATTATAAATGGGAATGTGAATTTGTTTGTTTGTGACGCTTTCACGCCTGAACTATTCAACCGATCAACACGAAATTTTGCACGGTTACAAGGACATACAGTATCTTTCATCCAGAAAGAATCTCTAAGATTAATACATGTTTACAATGTTTTTAATTTATTTTAAACTTGAACACTAATCTCGAAATCAATGACGTGAGTTGCACAAAAGTCTTTTAAATGAAAATATTAATTTCGATTCTTATTACTTATTTAATGACAAAAGATATTACTAACGTGTTGAATAGCCTTTTACATTACATTACCTTTACCTATACATATTGTAAAACATAAATATGATGACACCTTTTAGAAAACGCTTATAAGACAATGCTTGTTTTTTCAACAAAGCCGGAGATGGGCTATGCAATAACAGCGACGTCTATTAAATGTCGGTATTAGTAAGTATTTATGAAGTAAAAGTTACTTATGAGCTTTTTCGACGCATAAACTTTCTCTGTGTGAAGTTGCAACATCATTCTTTGTAGCATTGTTATGCAACATGCCGATAAAAAACAGCTTAGGTACTTGGTTATTATTGTAGTTTTCACTTGTTAGTATAAAATGTAAGGAATTATTTGTAAATAGATGGAAATTTCTCATAGCAACGTAGCACTCAGTTTTCTTTAAACACTAGATATATCTTGTTTTATATTATGTCTTCTAAGTTATGGTTCATTCATTGTCATCGTACAAGTTTCCTGTCCAATGAATAACATATGATACTATAACAATAGATTTTATATAACGTCTACCAAGGGAGTACAAAAGGGTTAGGTTTCACAGGATTTTTTATAACGGAGTTTTATATACTTACCAATCGTCCCGCCCCGGCTTCGCACGAGTAATACAAAATCTTAACAAATTAAACCTTTTTCATGAATCACTCTGTCTGTCGGTGAAAACCGCATAAGAATCCATTTAGTAGTTTTTGAGATTATCGCAAACAGACAGACACGGCGGGAGACTTTATTTTATAACATGTAGTGATCATAATATCGACTCAATTTTTAGTAAAAACATATAAGTACCTAAATATATTGTTGAATACATAAATTAAAAATACACCTACCCAATTAAAATACTTGTTTATAAAACAAAAGCAACACTTTTACAAACGAGTAAATGTGCAAAATTAACAGATCGAAAACGAAATCACAAACGCCGTAGCTAATCAAGATCTGAAAACTACAGGGTAACAGGCAGAACCGGGGCGTATGCTATATCTTTTGGAGATCTGCATGCGAGCACGCGAGGTGGCGTGTGCCCAGTAACCTAACGACCTAGCTAGAATTTACTTTAGGCTTGTATTACTCTGCATGATACTATCGTTAGTATTTTTTAAAGACTTAGGTTCTATTAGCCGTAGTCGACATTCTATTTAGTATTTAAGAAAAGCTTTTCAATTTAAATATCGTCGTCATAGAATAGAACCGTCGTCGAAAAGTATATAAAAGAAATTCGTCATGCTTTCCGTAATGGTTTACAGCTCTTTACTCTATCGTGTCAAAAGATGTATGGCTATGTTCATGGCCAAGAGTTCTTCTCAAAATGGAGTGAACTTGGATAACGTGTGTAAAGCTGTTTTAGACTAAATCATGATTGTAGAAATAAGATAACTTGCTATACGGTAGTTTATAAAGGAATGATACATTAAAACGGCCTTTTAAGAGTATGTAAAGGCACGGACAGTCTAAGACTCTTCTGGAAGTCTAAAGACAATTCTGCCTTCAATCTTGATAACAATTCTTACTTCGATGACTTTACAGTAAAGAAAGACTTGATATAACAAAATCACTTGAGTTCAGTTAATATAGAACATCTTAACTAATATTGTAAATGCAAATGTGGGTTTGTTTGTTTGTTAATTTTTCACGCCTGAACTGCTCGACCGATCATCATAAAATTTCGCATACACGTTGTCAGGGGTACAGAATAGGACATAGGGTAGACTTTCATCCGTAAAAAGTACTCTTCCTGAGTGGTAGAAAATTGACATAACCTGCATTTACGCGAGCGTAGCCGCAGGTAAAATCTAGTTAATTTTAAGTTTATAGAGGCAAGCATTTGCTAAGCTAATTGCTTAAATAGCTATATTAAGCACAACACTACGAGTATGGGTCAATTTATTATTATCAGTCACTATGCAGCAATAAATTCTTTAATGTCACCATTTCCATTTCAATTATTACTAATGAATGTTAATACAGCCGTTTTAGTGCAGGTAATTGTTTATTTATGACATGCGGTATATTTTATGATAATGTACATTTATGTCTTGGCTGTGGCTAGAAATTAATGTAGTTATGTAACTAGGTGCAGTTCAAAATTATAATTTAGTAAAATGGGGGTAATTTGGTAACCATATATTCTATAGCTTCAACGACAATTATTATAATAAAAGAGATGGCAATGTTTTTTTTTTAATGGATGCTACGAGATCTCCGCTTAAGCTCAGAGCAGGTCGACAGGGGAAATAACCTCGTGTTATATTTTAGCGGTGACTAGGGTTTCTAGATCTTGTTGATTAGTCTTCCACACAGCGGTGATTCCATTGTATTTCTTTTAAAAGGCAAGCAACGTGCTTGTATTGTACTTTTATATCGCCGTCCATAAGCTATTGTAACTGTTATTCGTCAGATAGCTTGCTTATTTGTCACTTTCGTTGGATTGACATTAGCAATTTAATCTTACTAGCGGTCGCCTTGTGATCAAAATTCAACCATAATTTATTTAAATTTTAAGTTTGATAGTTATTACGGTTTTACTGTCTAGAACAATACCCTTATAATAACATTTCATTTAGATTTCGGTCTATACAGGTTTATTTACCTATCTTTATCAAATAAATTATTATTATATTGATATATGTAACCATAGTTACGAAGAATTACAATTCATCGTAACTATGGTTAATACTACGAACGCGATTCGACTGCGTGTGTCAAATGCATGGTAGTGTGCGTAACGAAAATATTCTAGGTCTATGGTTGTGTGCGTGTGGCGCTTTTCATTAATTTAATGTATTTCTTATGCATATTTTATATTAATATTAGGATTCGCTCCTCCTTCTCGATATAAACTTTAATTGTGCCAAATTTCTTACTCCTCCGTCCGCCCAATTTTCGTAAAAAGGGGTACAAAGTTTTTGCTTCACGTATTAATATATAGATTAAGGTGGCTTGAAGCGGATCTTAATAAGACCAAGGCTGCTGAACACCAATCAAAAATTTGTATATTACTAGCTATAAATAAAACAATAATGGTAATATACTATCACATACACATAACACCGTCTAGCCCAAACTAAGCAGAGCTTGTACTATGTGTACTAGACAATGGATAAACATACATATATACTTTTGTTTGCGTAAATACATACAAATTATACATAGAAAAATCCAGACTAAGACAAACATCCATTTCCATGCACACAAATGTTTGACTTTTGCGGGAATCGAACTCGCGACCTCAGGTGTGGTAGTCGATAACACTAACGACTACGCCATTGACACCGACAAACAATAGTAATAATAATAATACTAACCAATATTATACATGCGAATGTGAGTGTTTGTTTGTTACGCTTAACAAGCGACGGGTACAGAAAAAAAGATAGGATATCTTTCATCCAGAAAAAGTACTGTACCTACCCGAAAGTTAAAAAATAACATAAGCTTCATTTACGCTAGCGGAGCCGCCAGCAAAATCTAGTCCGTAATAATCAAGGAGTTTCACATCAATAAATAACAATAGTACATTTTAGTAGTACACAAGATCTGAATTGTACTATAGTCGGACATCAATATGAACCGTGCGTAATCAAATTTAGAGATAGTAATAGGAGTAAGTAGTATTAGGAGTAAGGCCTAGATTAAGTAATGTATTTCCATTGTATATATTGTACTAGCTGACCCGCGTAACTTCGTCTGCTAAACATAAGAAGTATTTCCCGTTTTTGTAACATTTTTCATTTATTCTCCGCTCGTATTGGTTGTAGCCTGAATTTATATAGCATATAGCCTTCCTCAATAAATGGGCTATCCAACACAAAAATATTTTTCAATTCGAACCAGTACTTCCTGAGATTAGCGCGTGCAACAAAACAAACTCTTCAGCTTTATAATATTAGGTTAGATTGAGTAATTATCGGTGGCATGTCTTACGAATAAATAAATAAATATAAATAAAATAAAAGAAGCGATATATAAGAAAACACTAAACGAACTGGATGTTCACATGATAAATCAATATAATAAATAACAGACTTAACTATCTAAGCATTCACACTGTTAGACGACGAATATGATAAGAAACAAGTGTAGACGTTTTAAATATTATTTATGTGACTAGATGCACTTGTACCACCAGATGTGTGATATTTTGGTTGGAGAATATCGTGAAGGGATGCGTTTGATTATTTACACATGAAGTCACCCGTTGACTCACTTCCTCACTCGACATCGGAGTAAGTGATGACAAAATAGTTCATAACATCATGTTGTGAGCTAATGTTGAATTTAAATTTCTAAAATATAGTGCTTTGTGAAGTAGTCGTAGAGTTGGATATTATCTCATTGTTACGATAAAACCGAGATCTCATTAGTTGTTGTAGCAGAATTAAGTAAAATAGTAAATATCCACTATGATATTAATTAAAATTATTAACATTTTTGTAAATCTGTTTTCGGTGATAAATTGAAATGATGTTATTTTAGATGAAGCCTCTTTTTAGTTAGTGAAATAGATAAGCAAAGTATTTCATAATAAATGTCAAAGTTGAGTCTCCTGTGAACATGGCTGCTAAAAAGCAACTGAACGTCGGAGAAAGTGTAAAGTTAAACATTGATTAGCTTATAAATTTGTAAAGTTCAATAGAAGTAGTGTAGAAGTTGCCAAGTTATGTAATAAAGTGTTAAATAAACAACGCGATAAAATCCGTATATAGTAGTTTAATTTAAATAAATGTCAAAAACAAGAAAAATACTTTGAGTAGGTCATTATGATCGGTTGAGAGTATTTTTCTAATAAAGATCAAAAAGCCATAATGTCTGCAGAAAGTAAAAAATGTAAAATGTCTTGTATAGGCTAAAGCCACTGAAATATTACTATCATCTCATATCCAAGGGATTTATCTAAACTTTAATAAAAATCTTTATATCAAAGTTATTTTAATAAAACTGTATAATATTCTGGTATTTAACATAATTCTGTTGTAAGGGCCGGCTGAGCCGTGTTCGTGATATTTACGTGCGACCTAACTCACCGTTATAGTCTATTAAACATAATTTACGAAAACGCCCGACGTTGCCCGACATCGCTTGTAATGTACCATTAAACTCATGTAAGACATGTCCAATTTACATGTTTTTTGTTCGATCGGGTATTTTCAAGTGAGATTGGATATTAAGACCTTTTTCTTTCATGGTCATCAGCAAGCGAATTCTATAATGCTACACATACATATATTTACTGAATATATTTATTGAATTACATACATTTATTGAATGTAGGAATTACAATTATTTATACTAATATAATAAAAAGAAAAGATTTGATTTTTATTAGTTTGTTTGTAAAGATTTAAACCAAAAACTAATCAACTGATTTAAAAAACTATTTCACTATTAGAAAACTATTTTATCACTGAGTAACATAGGTTAGATTTAAAAAAATAACGTACTGTAACTCACTTTTACGCGAGCGAAAGCTAGTAGGTAATAAAATCGTCAAGCAAGTCAAGCTTCAGAATGATTAAAACGCATCTGAAACTAATTATTACATACGGCCTGAAACCATAGCTGGACAGCCGAAATGTGGAGGTCACGTCATGGCCTTCCTCTTCAAGGATGTACGTGGAAGGCAATGTATGTGTGTATGATCCTAACTAATATTATAAATGCGAATGTGAGTTTGTTTGTTTCGCTTTCACGCCTTAACTACTGCACCGATCATCACGAAATTTCGCATATATATTGCCAGGGGTACAGAATAGGACATATTATCCAGAAAACAGTATTGTCACTAACATTTACGCGAGCGAAGAACGCGAGCAAAATCTAGTATGAAATACATTGAAGACCCACACTGATGAACAAAATCTATGTCTAAAATACACGATAGAAATTGCATGTAATAATATTTATGAATTATAGTGGGAGATAGACTAATCGTGGGAACGAAATGGCGGCAAGTTTTTAACACACATAAAAATGACTCCATCTTTTGACATAAGCAGCTTTTTATTAAAACTTTCACCTTTGTTCTTCTTATATCGATGGAGCAATGAACAGAGCTATAAACAAAAATTTATGTAAATCTGCCCAAATAATAATGAATCAATTTCTTAATACTATGTGTAAGTAGGCAATTTCCTGGCCCACTGTAATTCTATTATTAAATGTAAGTAATAAATATTTAAATTAAATATCATAATTCCATTCCCAAAAGAAATAAATCCATCTTATATCCAACTTTTATTATCAAAATCCGTATTCACTTTATTCACGCAAATTATAATTGATGAACACCATTCATTGACGCCAACAAGTTCTACACCAAAATTAAAACTTCAAACAACTGAATTATAATATTCTATTAATTCAATTTAAAATTTAAATTATAATAAAAATTTAATAATCATTAGTTGGAAAACTAAATAATTAATTTTCGTTGATAATGAGAACGTTTGACCACCCGTGGAGATAACTTTAGTGTTTTTCTCTCAATAAAAATTGATTGCCTCGTCGCGTCTCGGGTTTGTTATTAAACTATTAAAATACTGTTAATATTAATAAAGTGCCTCAGATTCTAATGGTGGCCGTGGTGTCTATAAAATTTGGTATTTGATGTCGTATAATGTTATTTAAGTCTAAGTTTGGTAATGTTATGAGTTTTGGAAACTATCGGATTTTCGTGTGTAACTGTTGTGAACATTAGTTGTGTCGCAACTGCTATAAGTAAAACTTTGGGCAGTCATGTTCATATAAGTTCTTCGTTGTTTTTGTAAGTAGGTCATTGGTTTATATGAGTTCTGATATATGGGATGTTACTTAAATGAAAGTATACCGCTATAAAACTTTTTGAACGATCACTTTTAATCAACGATTGAAAAAGTAAAAAAGTATTGTAATGATAGCAATATTTCAAAACATGGTTGTAAAAGAAGCTAGCCAGACTGTTTAATTGCGAACATCGTAGATATTTTAAATTAAGATGCAAAAACTGTTTCGTCCATTAAACTTTTAAAGGTACAAATAAAATCCTATAATTTTCAGCAGTTTACATTTTACGAGCTCACAATCAATCAATCAATGAAGAACCCGTTGTGCATTAGAAGCGAGAGTCACAAAATACCGTAAACCTTAATAAAATCGCTATAAATTTAACTTCTTTATTCAAATACAGTAAAGTTTTATTGCTTTTCGATCGGAATACGTAATCTTATAATATATTCAAGTAATTAACAGGCCAGTACGGCATCACCTTTTTGGTTGACGTCGGCCCCGCATTGTTTTTTAATAAAGTATACGTTGTTTACTTATACGCTTTGGATTTTTTGTAATAAACTGGGCACGTGAATTGTGTTGAAAATGTTTCCCTAGAAGTTTTGATCGGTTTGTGGAAACCCTACTGTATTAATACTTTATGTTAAGGATTTAAAATGAATATGCCAAGATTTGAGGTGTCTGATGAATAAAAATAAGATAAAGTAAATAAAGAATATATATTTATTACAGAATCGGATAACACAGATACAATGCTAGTATATTATATGACATAAATGAATGCAATAAGAAGCCCTACATATATTATAAATAAAGCAAAAAAAAGTATTTATCGATAGAAATTTCAAAATTGCTTGACATGAAATATTGCATTTGGACAATTGGTTAAAATAGAAGAAACCGATAATAAACACAAATATTAACTCGTTCTTAGTACATGAATCAAAATTAATATATTGTCACTAAGCGTCTCAGTATTTCTTGTTAAAGACGTGCAATACGTCGACAAAGAACACAATCAGCCTCGTTCATTGTACAATTGCAGTACAAAAGTATTGTGCCGATGACACTGCCGCCCACGGCCCGCGGTAATGATAATATATAGGGTAATTTGCGTCTGACTCAACATTTCCTACAAAAAATCTTGTAAGCATACATTAAACCTATTTGATTTGTTTAATCTCGAGAATACTGAATACGAATACAACGTTAGAAGTAGATTTGGAGATAACGTTAATAAATTATGTAGTACCAAAATAAATCAATGTTACAATTACGAATGAATTGCTAAGCGAGCATAGCAAAGACCTTTTAAGTTAAGCACTTGATGTTTGGAATCAAAATACACTGTATAAATGCAAGTTATATCAATTTCGCACTTGCATAAGCTCTTGCATATTCAAATGCACTAGTCACGGGCCTAAAATTAAATATGAATCATGAATTCGAAAGAGAATTTTAGGACGTGCAAGTCAGAGGTGATGATTGCTATCAGTTAGATGGCGCCAGCGCGTAGGTGTAATGACTCTCCCATACGTTCGTATAATTGCAAGCTATCGGCCCATGCCCTTTGATCTCACTGAAGTAAAGATAGTTATTACGAACAGTGAGGGTGAAATGAGCGTTAAACAGCTTGTCCGATAAATTGTACGTGAAATAATGAAACGTGTAACCATAACTTGTTTGGTGAGGTGTACCTATTAAATTGTCTTACGCTCTTTAGTTCGTAATAGCTGCGCTTACTGCTTCAAGTTATGGATTTGATAAGGATACATAAATTCTGGGTGGGTTTGATACTTCCTGGTTTCCTTGAGCTTTGTGACTAATACCTACACGGATTAATACTTTCTTTCTTGTTAAATTTTTGTGTACTTTACGTTAGTAAATATTTTCGGATTCCTTACTTTTAACAGAACCAATAAGGGTTCTTCATCATCGGGGTCTTATTTGAATTTCCATCAAATATTAAGTTTCAGAGCAGTGATATAAAAAGTCTAAAAATTAAAATTAGTAAAGAAAGTTTTTAAATATAGCTAGCGTCTTATCATGTTACCAACAGGTTAATGACAATTTATCGTCGATGTCTTAACAAATTTTTTATTGGTGTTATTCAACTTAGTTGTACAAAACTCTCTATATTATTATGTACCTAGTCTTATTCTAGCGTGCTATTGTTATCTTAGGTCACAAATAAGCTTCACATTGCTATTTTCTCAAACACAAGTTATGCTTGTAATGCTTCTTAATTGCAGATACGAATTTCAATTGCTAACGACAACCTCATCGAGAATGAAATATCTCCACAAGAAATATGTTACCAAGTTAATAAATTTTAAGATGTCTATCCAGTCTAACGCTTTATAGTTCTTAATGATTGTTGTTTGACACGAAACAAGCCTGCTTAGCACACTTTCGTGATTATAAGACGTTAGTTCGTGAAGATATGGATGCAGCTGTTGTTCCTACCATCGAGTATTACTTTATTACACATAGATTATTACTTAGTTAGGAGCTAGAGAAGTCTGTTCTAAGAATTGGATTGGTATGGTCAAAGAGGAAGATAATAGTTAAGAACTTGATGTATCCATATAATACGTTACATTTCATTAAGACTGTTTTGCTGGGACTGCGGCAGTAAATGAGATTGCTGTGCATGAGGTCTTTCTCGGGTCAGTTCCAAGTCGTGTAAAATATTATTAGAATTTTCAGTAAAGAAACTCTTTCTCGCTCTTGCGGTAATAGAGTCATACTCTATTATGTGGGATATAAGACATACCTCTGCCTACCCCATCAAGGTTATATAAGTGAGATAATTTATGTATTTACTTACCATAAACAGTCAACAGGGCGGGCTCTGAGATCCTTTTACCAGCAATGTTTTCTGCGACACAGCTGTAGTTCGCCATATCCTGTCAAAAGAAATCATCATTAAGTACACATTTTTATTAATACTACTAATGTTCAGTAGAAACACATGTTGTAATTCTAAGCTGTTTGTTGGATCAAAAATACAGTCAAGAGATAATTTACGAGGCCATTACATGGTATAAATCTAGCTGATCTTCCAGAAACCACTAAATATAATGGCACTACTAAATCTGAAAGATCATAATGCCCAGGTTAAACTTGCGTCGCACGTGGGTTACGAGGGACATTATGAGGACAATAAAGTTAACGGAGACCTATCTATTTAAGTACTACCAAGCTTGGCCTTACCTCTAGACCTAATTTAACAAACAGTAAATACCGTTTAGTTCAAAATCCTTAAAAGCAAGCACAAAAAATTCCGAAAGATAAAATATAGAATTAGCACCCGCATTGTTTTAAGCACCAAATATAAATTTAAACTGTTCATTACAGCAGCCATCTCCGTAATATATTTTTACAACCAAAAAGCTGAATGTGTTAAAATTACAAAGGACGGGAGCCATTAATTTAAAAGACGTACAACACATTACGATCATATTCATTAAGAAAGTGTTCTAGACACCTTTGTGAAGATTATGTTACACACGATGCCACAATGAGAGAACGACTGACAGTGGCAGCAATTAATCCATGTCTGCTCACAGTGCCTAATTAGTGGGAGCTGCGTAGCGGAAACCGGAGATGGAATGAGTTATTTGCGATTGTGCTATTATTTGGTGATGTGGTTGTTATACGGTAGAGGGTTTTTCGGTGCCCTTTCATTTGATTTTATCGTATAAGTAGCAGATATTTTATAAAGATATTTTAATTAGTTATGTCTTTATCGATTTATATTAGTCATGTGTTCAACTATATAAGGAATTGTAAATTAAATTGCACTAAACAAATTTCAAAATTTGGCATACTACATTGAATTTTAATTATTAAACTAAAATTGTTTCTCACCTTTCAAGTCAACATTCTTAGAACTCTTATGATACACGATAATTAGTCTTACTTTATCTATGGGAAGGGAAAGGGAATCTGCGCGTCTATGAGATTGTCAATACCTAATAATCTTTGTATGTACAAATGTATGTGAATATTATTTTTTCGAAGCATCTTCAGAGCAATAATATTATTTGAATAAGGCAAAGGTTAGACTGGGTTTGACAAATCGCCCATGACCGTCAGGTTGATTAGGGGATACCGCACGATATCGTTCGAGGCTGCGAGCCTCCTCGCCGGATCGATGCCATGGGACCTAGAAGCGGCGCTCCTGGCGTCGCTCTATCGTTGGCGCCAGGAGGCGCTAGCTCGGGGCGAAGGACCGGAGCCTCCCGCTATCAAGGCGGCGAGGTCCGAGCTCCGCCAGGTCCTAGTGGCGAATTGGAAGGAGCGACTTGTGCACCCCAGTGCCGGGCACGCCACGATCGTGGCGGTAAGTCCCGTGTTTCAGGAGTGGCTGGAGAGGCAGCATGGCGCCCTCACCTTCCGGCTGACACAGGTTCTGACTGGCCACGGTTGTTTTGGTCAGTTCCTGTGTCGTATACACCGGCAAGAGACGCCCGGTTGTCACCACTGCGGCGACTGCCGCGACGTTGTAGAGGACATGGCGCTGCACACGTTGGCGGTTTGCCCCGCCTGGGCATCGCAGTGCCGTGAGTTGACCGCGGCAGTCGGATCGGTTGCCCTCTCGCTCCCGGCCGTAGTTCAGTCTATGGTCCGGAGTGAGAGGTCGTGGAACGCCGTCGCCTCCTTCTGCGAGGAAGTAATTTCCATGAAGGAGGCGGCGGAGTGGGAGACGAAGCGTTTAAACCCTCTCCCCAACCGCAGAATCGGGCGCCGGAGGGCGCGAGATGACCTCCAGCCACCCTGAGGTTTGACCTGGGGGTGGCGGGCTTTGTGGGCCTGCCCGCCATCCGTTCAGCACCAGGTTCGAGAGGCGGCGTGCGTGTTCCCACGCGCGCCTCTGTGTCGAGTCCGTCTCCCCTCTAGGGGAGAGACAGTAGGGAATTTTTGAGGGAGTCCTTTGGGTAGATCTCTTTGGGTAGTGGCCTGCCTTTTCATACGGCGGGCCGAAACCGCGGTGGGGTCGCGACCGTATGCGAAAGCGATTCGCGCGGCCCCGCCGATAGTGGTTTTGTCGAGGAACACCGTGGTAGGTTTAGTCGGTATTCCGGGAGGTACATTATTTCTTTTCCATCTTCTTTTACCCCGGCGACTCCGACATAATCCCGCCGCCCGCCCCCGCGCAGGGATATGCGTCATTGCATTCGCCCACGTAAAAAAAAAAGGTTTGACAAATCGTAAATAAATCTATAATAATTTTATAACATTTCAATTTTAGATAAATAAAAATAATCAAGTACCTACTTATTCTTTTTTTATTTTTGACTTCGACAAAATATATATTTATTTGTAAAAATAAAGTCATAATATTGTCTTATGTTTACGCGAATGTTATACATTGAAATTAAACAAACAAACTAAATAGCTTAAATAGAAGTAAACAGTAACAAGTAAAAGTGTTTAACAATAGTAGTTTAAAGTTTCAAAATTATGTTATAATAGCGTTTTATAAAAAATTAACAACGCGATAAAATCTGTATAATGTTTGTATAATTTAAAAAAAGCCATTAAGAACTTTTTCAAAGAAAAATACAAGGATACCTTAAAATGTATCACTAAAGATAAATGTATTTTCTTCCATGAAATAAATAATTGGATTAACGTAAAATTTAACACTTTTATCAGAGGACATCCAGCAGCTTTGAAAGACTACACTGGGCGACAAAATGACGAAAAAGAAAAGGAACGTACACCCGACAGCGACTTGTGTCGCAATTAATAAACGTCTGTCGCGCTCGACTAATTAGTCGCAGTCGCAGAGATAAAATAAATAATTTGCAATCGTGCGACAAGATGATGCGATTGTGCGCGCTGACGCTTTGAACGGGCATTTTAATGAGGTGCGTGTCTTTAAGCTAGAATCCGTGTAAATTTAGATTGTAATACATTCGTACATTACAAGTAATTGGTGATTTAATTTGAAATGGTCATGTAGGTTTAACGTTGGGACTCAAGACTTTACGTAATGATAAGTGCTCAACAACTTACAACGTGTCGAGTTGCAAATGCATTTGTATATTTATTAGTAGAAATAAGTAAGTGAAATTATGATGATTACAATTTTGAAATACATACACATGATAGCAAGCAGCGACATTTTATTGGGAAAACTATCTGATTGCCAAGTGGGACAAACCCGCATCACTGTTCACTTTTCAAAGAAATATTACAAAAATGGTACCGAAGTATGACCAAAAACAAGCATAATTATCAGAAACTCAAAGTTATCTATCAGTTCTCGCATTTGAGTACTTTAATAGCTATCAATCAACGTGCACTTAGCTAGCTTAAATAATTATCTAGAACATCTAAAGTTGGCAGTGAGAGCAGCATGAGCTACTGCGGGACCTTTTATAGGCTGGGCTGATATTATCCACATTTCTAATATCGTCGATGATACTTACCATTTCTAGGAAAGGACTACATGTAAAGGCTGGTTATAGCAATAGATGATACCGAAACTGGCTTTTGATTACAACTCTTCATTTATAAAATAACCTGAAGGTTTGCTTTAAGTAAAAGGTATTAAAAGTGTTAAAATATGCTATCACTGCCATGAAATAGGAAATGAACGCTGATTAAATTCTTGTTTTGTAATTTAAGGAATCTTAAAGATACTGTTAGGAACAGGTTGATGCTGGATAGAAGCTTATTTTCAGAGCTCTTTTAAAGGTATTATATTGTGTTCCCGGCAGTGGACCGGTCCTCTTTGAGCCTTGTCTAGTGTAGTGATATCTATTTGGCTTTACATTTTAAGTACACCTGGCTTTTACAAGACTATTAGTTGCATCAAACATCAAATATATATCTTAATAGAACTTAAGTGTAACACGGTAAAAATAACGATTCATAGTTATCAGACGTATGACATGCTAAATAAACTGACACTTCAAAAATGAATAGTATGCGTAAACATATGTTAAATGTAAAGGCAATTTACGCAAGATATGGTTAGAAATCCTTGGTACAATTAAGTCGTTCTGACTTCTGATAAAAAAAACTTCATCACATACGGGTGATGTGATGAAGTTTTATTTATCTGCCATTTAACTCAAAATCTAGCTTATTAGCTTTAATAACTAACTCTTTAAGTACGAAACCCGGCGGATATTAGTGCTACTAAATACTTTTATGAGTTTCTTTATTTCCTATGATCTGCAAGTTCTTCGAAATTTGCCACGTGTTACTATGAATCGTTTCTAATATTAATGCAACGATTTGATAATATACTTTATACCAAGTACTTAAGCGTCAATTTTAAATGTGGCTATTGTCTTTCCAGATAGTTTTATTACAGTTCAAGTAGTTGGCCTAATATTGACATGTGTTCATGACACTGTTCTTGGATCATCTTCGTACTTATTGTTTAGATTTGTGGTCGTATTTTATATAGCTTTTAGTATTATAACTTTAATTTATAGCCCATAAATGATGAGCATCTGGGAAATTAATGGTTCGGCCACTCGGTAGCATATTTCAATGTAAGTTTGGTTTATTTTATGGTTATCTATATTTCCTACTTGAGGTAAATTTGCAGTATTTTATACTACTTTCATCTTATTTTATGTGTTTTTTATTACAACAGTTCCTATAGGTAAGTTTTGTTCAGCAAGATACTTATTATGGCGAAAAAGATTGAATTGACTTCGCTACTTAAAATAAACGTTGCGTCAAAATATTTTGTAAACGTTTGTCCAAAGCCGTCCAAGTCCAAAGAATATAAGAGGAGTCTTATAAAAAATAAAACAATGGGATGAAATGGATGGGAGAATACACAACAGTGAAGCAATTTTATTCGTTGATTTTTTCTGAACTCATCATTTCGAATTCACCTTCGTTTTTGAAGACATCTCAAGGCTAATGGGATATAAACCTTTGCCTTTAGAACCAGTTGTTTATATAACAGAACTGTTTTAACTTTGTTTATTTTGGGATGTCTGAAGCTGATTTCGGTTTCAGTTTTATTGTCAATATATTAATTTTATGTTCTTAGTCTGAACTGAAATCTGACCTACTGATGTTTTGACTGCAGATTTGTGTAATTCTCGGTATAAGCCGGGAATATAAATCAGACTACAATATTTGCCATGTGGAACATTGAAGAGTCTAAAATTATTAGCACGTTGTGGATAAATCGTGTTATATATTATAATTATTAGATAAAATCATAAAGGATTTCTAAGCTCGACTTACTTGCAGTGTAGCTCTGGAAATCAGCAAGTTTCCTTCTGCAGATATCAAAACATTGTGATCTTGCTGTAACGGCTGTCCATGCTTGAGCCATGACACACGAGGATCTGGAGCGGCAGCGGGAGGAGAGCATCTCAGTGAAGCAGCTGAACCAGCTTCCACAGAAGTCGGTGATGGCGATATCGCGAACGGTTTCTTTAAATCTGTAAAATAATGACAACGTTAATATGCAATTTTTTTCTTATTTTTTTTATTTTATTGTACTTTAAATTAGTCAATTTGAGATTATGTGATTATGAAATGAATAACGGGTAAGAGAGATAAAGCTCAGTAGACTATGAGCGGAAGTACTGCGAAGTACTTCTAGACTATAAAATTATGTCAGTCAAATACCCATATACATAGTTACTTGCCTGCGGTGAGCATAATTTCTATAGCTCGAAGAACAATTTTGCGTTGTAAACAGTAGTATATATATATTTTTGTCTTATTCAGATACTAAGAACGTTGGAATTATTCATATGATTTTAACTGATCCTATGTGCGATATCGCAAAAAAAATTATATTTTGGTGGCATACATTGATTGACCATATAGATTTTCTTTTTTCATATAGTTTAATTGGGATTAAAATACGTTCGCGTCTTCGAAATAATAACAACACCGAATTATAAAAAAGAAGTAACTACAACTGACTAAATGTTTGCTAAGCAGTCAGCAGCGCAAACATTTATTCAGAACCCGTAAAACAAAAGTAACTTTATAGTTTTAACAGACAAGCCGTCAGCTTGTTTACCACTTCAGCAGCACCAACAGAAACAAAGAGAAGCGAAGAGCAAAAACAAATTACACATAGAACACTGTGGAAAGCTATGGATAAGTCTTATCGATTAAAACTCAGAAGTAGATGTCATATAGCTACAATGATAACGATAATGAGGACGCCTTGCGTGGTGAGGTGCAAATAGGATTTAATTTCCATTTACGACTGCAAGACCTGTTTTAAAAACTGGCTTATTATAAATTAGCATACCTCTGACTACCCTTGCATGGATTATAGGATTGCCACTTTCCAAGAATATTAATGGTATGGTCGAATTCATAAATCGACTTTGTTATCTTTCATTATAATTTACGAGTGGTGTGGCTTTTAGTGTGGCTAAGTACGAACATTATGTATGTGCCATCCGTATATATTCATATTACTGGCATATTTATGTGCCTACGTCATCGTTAGACTTATGAGCTTAGCGCGACATTTAATGTCCTAGATGTGTATAAACTTTAATACATGCGAAGTCGTTACAGTTGATGGTGTCATACTGTAAAAATATTACTATAAAATGTTATTAACAGTAGTGGGTTTGCTAATGGAGATAATGGTTTTAGTGGTAATAAAATGACTGTCGTCTTTAATAGTTCATTTGATTAATCAACTTTGATAGATCTATTAAATATGATAATAAGATGACTACATATTGTTACTATTGTGATATATTCCTTACGACTTTAGTAGTTTTGATTGCAAAATACGCTTTGAAATTTATTTTATTACCGAAAGATAAGGCAGGCCTAACGAGGATAACACGATTTGCCATATCTCTTTTTCTACTAAGCGGGATTAAACAAAACATTACCTAGTTTTTAAGTCGAACTCCATGCTATCAAATCGCAAACACCGCATCAAAACATGTTGTGTGGTTTTAGCGTGATACTGGAAACAAACTAATTTCCGAGTTTAAGACTTCATTAAGTTTAGGTAATTATGAAAGAAAGCGATTATTAATTACATTCTGTTGAAACGATATGTATGTACCTATCTATGTCGAACTAACGTACGCGACAGACGTTGTAAACCAACGAAAAATATCTTTTAATCCGATTGCAGCGCCTCCTACCGGGTTCAATTACGAATCTATACCAACAATAGATCCATTTAATACAAACAAAAAAAATGTCAAAGTCGGTCCAGCCGTTAAGGAGAATTTCAGTGACACACGTACAAAATATATTTATTTTCTATTCTATTCTATCACATACACACAACACCATCTAGCCCAAACTAAGCAGAGCTCGTACTATGTGACTAGACAATGGATAAACATACATACATACATTTTTTCTGTAAATACATACATATTATACATAGAAGCACCCAAACCAAGACAAACATCCATGTCCATGCACACAAATGTTTGACTTGTGCGGGAATCGAAACCGCGACCTCACACGTTGCAGTCGGTTACACTAACCACTACGCCATCGAGGCCATCAAAATAATTGTATATAATATGCAAGATTTAATAAATTGGGTACTATTTCATTTAAACCCGCATAAACTTTTTCGATACTGCGCAATTATAAATTACACTATAATATTATATTACAATTAAAACCTAATAATATAACAATCGAATGTCAATAACAATTTAAGTGCGACGGTTACTGCCAAAAGCTTTTGAACTAATTTAATAATTGTTAGAGTACGTTGTGCAATGTAGGTTGTATTAAGTTATAAAAGATAAGCGAGTTCTCAAACCATTGATTTGTTTTGTGGGTTAAAACTTATATTAAGTCAGTATAGATGAAATATTACTTTAAGCCCGGTATATTTTTCTGTCAAATTAGCAAACGCAAGCTAATATTTTACATTGATTTAAATTACTAATTTAACGTGCCTGGTATGCAACAGTATCTGTAACTGGACACAGTTCTATAGCCCACTATCGAAAGGATAGCGTAGTCAATAATCGTTGAACAATAAATTTGCCGAAGATGTGCAAGAGATATAAATATATTGTTATGTTTTTAAATGCAAGCCCGCATTAGCAATAATTCCTGTGTTGCGAGTGTAAAACATACAAATAACGGACAAAAAGAACACCCAGAGTCGGAACAAAAAATGACATCAAAATGGGTCCAGCCGTTTAGGAGTTTAATTACAAACACACGCACAGAAGATTTATATAAAAATAGACGTTGAAAATCTATGCAGCTTGTTTCTTATCCAATTTTCGTCACGCAAGCCTTTGGATTGAGATGTTATTCTATCAATGCTGTACTCAAAACACAATTTTAAAAGAAGAAATCATGATAATGTCGATAATTATTATAAATCACGCGATTAGAACCACTTAAGCGATGCGACTGCATGCACGATGCAGTAGTTTCTGTAAACATCTTGACATTATATAAAAAATCTGTGTTTTGTGAATAGTTGTGGTCTTGGTAACCTAATAAATAAACCTAACCTAGGTAACCCTTATTTTATAATAGTTCAGTTTAAAGGGACACGTGTGATAAGTTGGCTAAAAATACTAATCGGTGACATTAGTGGGATAGTGGTAATTGGAAAGCCGTAGTACCTAAATATATCTTCGGGAATTTTGCATAAGTCTATGTATGCATTAACAAGTTAATAATTTCTTGAATCTGAATTGAACTAAAGTGGTTTAAATAACTAAAGAATCGATGAGAAATAAATATTCTAAGGACCTTATACATTAGTCCAAAATACTAGGTACTATGCTAAAGCCATTGATTAAATACATGACGCGAATAACATGCGTAATTTGAGGCATATGCACGGAATGTATGCACCATATAACATGTTACATGCGCAAGCACTCGGCCAGATTGCGCATGGAACATACGCCAGCATCGTCAACATCAAGCAAATACGAATAATATAAAAACGATGAACTAGCTAAAGACCTGAAAGAGATAAATGTGCTCGATTGGTCAGACTTGGCACAAATTAGGAAATAATGGTTTTAATGTCGGAGGCAAAAAAAGTAGGTATGTAATATAAATATGGCCAGATCGCTTCATTCTATGACATACACCATAATGCCTTCTCACGTCAATCTTCATATAAAAATTAAACCAGACAGTCGATTATGTAGTTTGCGCGACAGTCTACCGACTCGACCCACGCTGATAATTGTCATTCATTAAACAATTTAACGCTGTTTTGGTGCGTTTCCACCGTATAATTGTGCGATCTTAATTGTCTCGGTTTCATTATATGAACGAACGTGTGTCGCTTTTTTCATTAAGGTAAAAGGTTTTGAGGTTTTGTTGTATTTTTTCCGGTTTTAAATTGATTAAGTGTTTTTGATTGATTAATTTAATTTTTATTTTAATAGCTGGCTGGAGGATTAAAATGTATTTTGAGTTAAAATATCTTATCGGAGTGTGATGTGTTCGATTTCTGGAAGATAATAAAAGTGATCTCATTACTCACAATTTAGATAGTCCGATTGGGAATCGAACCCGTGACCTCCACTTCTGTTGTACGGATGGCTCAGTAGTTTAAGAAGTCGCCTCGCCACTACCACTGCGCCGAGTGTTGTGGGTTCAAATCCCACACGGGACAAAACTTTGTATGATCCACAAATGGTGTTCTTTATGTCCGATGTTTGGATATCAATATCCTTTGCGTTTCAGGAATTATTCGTAGTATAAGAATTGTCTTTTTTAAAGGATGTTTGTAGTTTTTGTTCAACAATAGTAACTGAACAACCTATCTCATTAATCAGAACAAGCACTAAATAGAGCGATTACTCTCACCCAAAACTCTAAACCACGAAACCAAACAAATGTCTGCACTACAAAAACTAATACTGAGTACAATCGGCACAAAATGTTCCGCCCTCAACTCCAAAGAGGTTTAACGTAGTGCACCCATAAATCTGTTGGGCGAACGCTCCATTACTCGCACTTACAGCTAAGATATTGTAGAGGTGAAAACTAGAGTATTTTCTGCAACTGAAACTTATAAACATGTTGAAGTGATACTATTTGTCAGTATTTTTCAACAGTACACGGTCGCAGGAGTATGAGCAATTTTATACGAAGATTTCCGCCTTTTTAGTACCTACGTGATTCCACAATTTTCTACAGACGTTTCAAGTATTCTTGCTATGTAGTTTTGTTATTGTAGACTTGTGTTGTTATGTTCTGTATAATATGTATACAGCGTATAATAGAAAGAAGTGGTCATATTTTAGGGTTATAATGTATATAACTATATCTGAAAAATAACCTATTTCATTCCCGATTAAAATCATTTTTTTAAATTTCATTTTCATAACTATTTTATATATATATTAAATAATTATAATTTAAACTATCAAAATTGGGCCTGGCCACTTATAGATTCACCCGAGTTAGCTGTACGTCTTGTTTACGTATCGCATGAAATATGCTGATATTGTCCAGTCGATTAAAAAGATGATGCCATATCTTAGTGAAAATAACGTATCCAGATTTAATTCTCGTGGTTGTCTATTGTACAGGAGATATTGTTACGAAATGTCTCTTAGATATGATCACACTTTGCCGTTATACGCTGTTTAAATGAATTTCTGTTCCCATTTCTCGGAGGAATAAGCAGAAGCTTTATCTTTCCTCTTACTACGAACCTGGTAGCAATCATATGTATCTTTATTCTGAAATAGTAAATTGTTATTTTATATATAGTTGGTATATGTATGTAATTATTCTACTGTAAAAATTGCATTGTGGTGTTAATGAATGGTACTGCTGTGCATGATGTTGCGAATTTTCTAGGTCAAGCAAGTGTTATTCAGTTTTTGATAGTGGAATTCATAGTAATAGCACAGAGTCTGAGTCTGTGCCCGATAGGGTCACTGTTTATCACGTAAGACCAAAAACTACAATAATACAATCAAAATGTGGTGGTTATAAACCTCTATCCATATTTTAAGGTTAAAAGTGTGAGACATAACTAATGTATATATAACAGTATGCCTTCTTCTGAAAAGTTCTTATGTTAGCGTTTAAGTTAATTTGTGTAGATTTTTCATTTTTTATTATTAATAATAATAATAATAATATTCTACCACATAACACATAACACAACACCATCTAGCCCAAACTAAGCAGAGCTTGTACTATGGGTACTAGACAATGGATAAACATATATATATACCTTTTTCGTTTTTTTTTAAATACGTACATATTATACATAGAAACACCCAGACCAAGACAAACATCCATGTTCATGCACACAAATGTTTGACTTGTGCGGGAATCGAACCCGTGACTTCAGGCGTGGCAGTCGGTTAACTTTTAATTGGCCGTATCTATGTTATAAATGTGTATACTGTACCGTTTTAGATGTAAGTTTTCCAAAAATAATAAAATAAAATAAAAGCACGACATATTAGCCTCGTGTTAATTAGCTTTATAATATTGGTATCCAGATTCAGCACATATATCTATCAATTACACAAAGCCCCTGCGATCACACTAATCAAGGCGAGACAACTATACTCATAAACAATGCCATACCGATTTTATCATCAGTTAGTCACGATTATATCATTGGCCCTACATTTCTTCAAGCGTCAATGCCTGTGTCTATTTAAACAAAATTTCATTCGTAAACAAATAGCCACAAATATTTAAAAAATCTGAAGGTAGAGATTCCCTTGCAACTTTAAACTCTACGGCTGATGAGCGTAAATGATAAGTGTTAGGTAGATCCGGCGGAGAGTTCGTGTAGAGTCATAAATTACCGAGCGCGTTTCATTTCCTCTACGAAATTCGTACCTACGCGTTTATGAATATAGAGACACTGGATGCGATAAAAGCCCAATCTTTTGTGTTTTTATTGCTAGAGTTTGAATGGATGCTTTATATACGTTTTAATAAGATTTTGTGAGAAAAAAATGAAAATCTCTTTAGTATTTTATAGCCTCATATTTTCCGGGTACGAAATATACAAAGTATTATGTGTGTATTTTCTCGTTAGATTACGCAGATGTTTATGAGATCTAGAGGGCAAGCCTCTAGACGTCTATGGACAAGGAAGTAGGATTACGAGCTGCGAATAAAATTTTCTAAAAGAAAATCATACACAACGATTATTGAAAATTAAGATTGTAATGCTGCAGAATAGTATAATAATAATAAACTAGCATTAATTTAATTATGTAATACTTGAAATTACATACTGGATCTATCACGCTTTGACGAAATATCCAACGTGATATATTTCGTTAAATTAGCTTCAGCAACTAAGCTATTAATAATAACGTAAAGTACAGACAAAGAGATAAAGCTATTTTGGATTTATAATATTATAGTGGTAGTTCACTATATGAGACGGTGTTTCAACGTTTCAGGCAAAAAAATATTATTTGTAAGGAAATGTATAAGACTATGCCTATAGAACGTTCCGTCACCAACCAGCAGTTCCTATAGCAGAGCGTATCGTGTTGCTTTTCGTGTCTGATACGTTCCTAGCACGGTCATGGTATGAAACGGTGTAGTGGGCAGATTTTTTTATGTATGAAATCTTTTGACAACGTAAATTAGACAAATATTTATTACACATATACCCAAAGATTTAAAACATAAATGCGTCTTACTACGTATGCTTATTGTCATCGTACTGAACATCAAGTTATCATCTGACACAGAACGCCATCATGACATCCGAATTATATTTCTTTGTTAAAACTTAAGCAATTCAAGACACAACATAAGCGGCCACAATTTAAACCGAGTACGTTTTATACAGAAACAAAAATTATGTAAGTTGTCATAATAAAACTTTATATCTTTGTATTCAAAAATTCTGCCAAGCCACGGTTTTTCTGTCTGTTAACATTGAATTATATTTGCAGCAACACTGCTTTTGTTCAGCCCCCTACTTTTTGCAACTAGACACTTCTATTCTCTGGCAAAGTTAGCTGTTTGTTTTAAATGATAAATTACACCGGTTTTTGGTAGGAGAGTATAATGCAGATGACTTTTTACCCAAAAAGTTAGGCTGCAGTCACTTTAGCTATTTTAAGCGAGCCTGACCGCGGTGGAATTATTTTCATTATTCATATAAAAATGTCCCGTATTCTATTCTTGCATATTCTTGTATTCAACCGTATAATGATGCAAAAATAGCCATAACCAGTGGAGAGGGCAAAGGAATTATATTTATAACAATATTTAGATACAGTGTGGTACTTTATCCAGGTTTAACTATTTTATAGTTTAGTTTACTAAACTCAATAACTATTTAACTTTGACGTACATTTATGTATTACTTTCAGACCTAAATTAATAAGTGACTTTGGTTTTGAATAGTTTTAATAGATTTTACTTTTTATTCACGCATATAATGATAATTTAAAAATTATAATAAGTGTTAAACTTGAGATAATACTTCCATCGTGGAGTATCGTATACACGTTGGAACTATAAACACAAATAAAATTTAGATTTTCTGCAAATATATGAGTGACATATTTATGAACCCGTGTAGTATTCGAAGCATTACGAGTGGAGATATAACTGTATAAACAACTGCGCTATAGGTGGTTGCTTTAAATAAACGATCAAAATTTACTAGTCTATTAAAGTAGCCATTATTTTAACATAGTACCTATTTAGTCCCGAGTCTCTTTATTATTCTCGACACTCTATATCAGCGTACAACCGAAGCTAACATTACCTCAATCAATGAAATGTTAAATATAGATGCTACGATCCATTAAAAGCCCCTACCACGGTTGTAAACATGAAAACATCACATTCCAAGTTGGATCCAGTAAATCGTGGTAGGAGACTTAACTGTGACACTTTTACGCGCACTTACCATTCATCCATTATTGTTAATAGCTTCATAGATACTGTTTCGAGTATTTAAGTAGAGGAATACTTAAGTGAATTTATTTTTGGAATGATTCAACGTGATACGGAACATTTTCCATTAGGAGGTGAACGCATACTGTAAGTGCATCAATCAAGACAGATCGATCTGGAGTTATAAGTCTGTCTGTTAAACACAAAGCATTTGCAGAAGCAATCATTTCTGATAAATCAATAAATTATAATTATGGGGATATGGATTTACTGGTTTTGTTATAGCAAGAGAAATGTTTGAACGATGAATGTTTGGTTTGTGTTTGGTCGATTGCTATTGCTGATCAATCTCTCAGTCTCAGTAATTTTATCATACCTCAGTACTCAAGTAACAGGTTTGATAAATTAGTATGTAGAATATAAGTGTACGTTTACGAGTAGCTGTGGGCTATTATTTGGTGTAAGTTACAGATAACCGGCGTAAGAATAGTAACATTATTACTGCGTCTCGCCCAATGAAAAAGATTTTTGGTGGTCCACTTTCCTATCTGCCAACAACTACGGACATCTCTTAATTTTTCCCGTAAAGTAGGGGACGTACTAATGATACTTCTGCTATTGCAAGTAGTCATAGACTGTAGTAATCGCTTACCATCAAGCAAGTTAGTTTGCTGTCTTGTATAACAAATGCATTATTTAAAGAATATAAATATAATAGTATCTCGATATCTCGATATCCGGATCAGTCAATGTGATATTAGGTTATATTATATATCAATAAATTCTTGGTAGCAATACAGTAGAGAAGAAATATGTTGCTAGTAGAGTCCAGTTAACGGCAATAGGGACCTAAAGACTGTAAATAGCTGGCGAAATATAGATGTGTACAGCTCTACTATCTTTACTTCTAGGCATATAGGCGTAAGAATAGTATGCGTGGTTTACATTTGATAAACAATGCCATCATAGAAACTCAACACAAAATAAACATCAAATAAAATATAGTGGCACCAATCGAAAAACTACAAGAATAGTAGAGACACCAGAGACTAACACAGCGTTCCACAAAATCTTTGCATGAATAAACTTTACGTTACCGGTTAACTTTTGATGTCCCGTTTCTTTATGTCCGATATTTAATATTACATCCCCATCCTCACTTAAAATACTAAAACAGCTTCTCTTTAACCATCAAGTAGGTACATAGCACATAAAGTACCGTCATCCACAAATATTCAGAGTAAGCTCATAAACGTCTAAATATACACAATACAGAAATCGAGAGGAGAGACATAACCACTGTTCTTAATTGTGCGAACAGACTGTACGGTGAACACGTACTAAATCTACCTCTGACGGCTTTAATTGTTCGTGCACAACTTCAGAAATAGGATGGCTATGTCTGGAAGGTATAATAAAAACGGGATTTGGTGGTAAGCTGCTGTTTACTGCCGATTCAACTCAAAACTTTCTTTGATTATAATCAATAAGGAGTTAAAAAAAGATCCTCGTTAATCAGTAAGAGTTGATTTGATTAATTATTTCATACTAGATTTTGCCCGCGGTTGCGCTCGCGTAAATGTAGGTTACTTTAGTAACAGTCGATTTTCCTGGATTAATGTCCTTTTCTGGTCCTCTGACGCCGTCTATGCGAAATTACATGATGATCGGTCAAGTAGATGAGGCGTCGAAGCGTAACAAAAAAACAAATAAACATTAAAACTCACTTTCGCATTTATAATATTAGTTAGAATACTTTATACGTAAGATTCTTCTTCTCCCTAGCCTTTATTATTCCTAAGTCATTTGGGGTCGGCTTTTCTGGTCTAACCGTATTTGACTGGATATCAGTTTTTACACGAAGCGGCTGTCACCTGACCTCCGCAACCCGAAGGCTAACGATACCCTAAGGCTAGACCAGTGTCAGGATATTATAGGGCACTGACTTCCCAATAACAACTGCCATAGATGTTCATGGCAGCCGAGACCGACGGCTTAACGTGCTCTCCGAGGCACGGAGCAGGCGATAATGGTCAATCAATACGCACATAATTTCGAAAAATCATATAACTTCCGAAAGTCAGAGGTGCGTGACGTGGGTTCGCACCTGAGACCCTCTGCATTGCAGTTTGTTGCATACGTAAGATTGTTAGCATCAAATAATAACATGTGTAAAGAAAAAGAAACATAATTATTAAGTTATAACACTTATAACTATAAGACTTGCTCCTAAGAAACGTGCCCAATATCTAAAACTATAATAATAATATGTGTAACTACAAAACCTGCTCCAACTTTAAACTGTTGTTCGTACCGTTGCTACACGATCGCTAAGTTTCATTTACAATGAACTTTATATTTAATAACACGAACACGGCGTGCAATTGCAGTGATCATTGAATGCTGTGAATTACGTTCTGATCTAATCTCGGTTTGCGTTGCTAAATACATAATTCTTGCTCATGGTGTTAATGTTGGGTAACGCATGAAGCGAGATAATGTAAGGAATTACTGTGGTCTGTCACAGTCACGACTGATATAATATGCTGGTTTTCTTATTCAACGGTCAAAGGAAATTTACATTCTTAAGTAAAATATCAAATTACAAATAGCGATTGAGTACATTAGATTTATTGAAGTAAGTTTAATTATAGGCATTGTGTGCTAAAGAGCTGCCATAGTAAAAGTATCGCATAATTCTGTTTAATAAATTTACTACAAAAAATAATGGTTGAAGGTGGTTACTTGGTTACAATCCAATATATAATAGGTTATGAACATTATGGGTTATAATGTCATCTGGGTAAAAAAAGGTGATCCAAAGATAATTGCGCTCAGTTTGGGTGTTGTGGTGTCCGATATTACCATAATAAAAGTAAAATCCTTACCACAGAGGGAATAATAAAAAAAAAACACAAATATTAGGCCATAAGCGACACATTTAAAAATATGTCATCTGATAAATTATTCATTATAAGCATTTCATATTAATTGAGTCAACCTATTGCTGTAAGCACCAAATATCCACTGTCGGTTTTCAACAAATCATTAATGTTAATAACCAAATCTTGTTTTCAAGACCGGTTACGAAAAAAACATTTCCTGATAATAATAATAATCAACCAATTTAAAAGTACGAAGAGCTAGTTAGCTTGTGCCTGCAACTCGATCAATTAAAGAAGAAAGGCATACATATACATTTGTTACATAAAATCTTCCTACTCGCTCTTGACCATCTCAAGTATTGCCCAACAGCCATAAATCCAGACAGCGGTCATTCCGACGTTTATTTAATATGCATAGAAGATTTACCACGAATGGGTATTGAATTTAATCGAGCAACTGTCCGTAATACAGTTTATGAACGATATTAATGGTGCCATACATCACCGGAGTTTGATGGTGATGGTACTATGTCTTGTCAAAACATGGTCTTTTTGGTGAGTTTATTTTGGTCACGATGAAAGTACTACTGAATTTGTTTTGAGATGTTAAACCGCTATAAATACTGCACAACGTTAAATGAGCCTGTTACTTACATACGTAAGAAGTGTAGATAGTTGGACTACACGAGCAATAAAAATCAAAGAGAATTACTCTGTAACACTTTTGAGTCAGGTTACTGTTAAAAAAAGCTACGGGACAAAAATAATTTATTTTAGATTTCCAAAATGTATCTTGACATGGGAAAAGAACGCTGATCCGAGGCTATTAACGTAATGTCTTCGACCGGAGATGGGCGTGCAACAATCCCAACTGGGTTAGTCTAAAATTGTCCACGGAAACTGGCCACGAATTATGAGTTTTGATGAAATGCACCGCGCCCATGCTAGTCCGACAGGAAATAATATTTTTTATAACTATCCTAATACCGATGATGCCACAAATATGTAGGTTATTGATGGAAATGTCGATTCAAGATTGAGACAGTATAAAATTGCGGATGTGCGTGATTAAAAATTAGATAAAACAGATAAAAATAATTTATATGTAAAAATTACCTCATTAATATTGAGATGAGATGGTAGAATATAACCGTGATCGGTAAGCTTCTTGCATCATACTAGTTTGGTGAACTAAAAACATTTTGAGAGCAACCGATGTCACAAAACTTTCTCAAATGTACTTGTACAGGAAAATGAATGCCTGTCCCTTAAAAATAACTTACTGATAAAATCTGTCTCCTCATGTATCTCTTGAACCGACTTTATGAATAGATATTATTGTAAAATACAATATCAAAATCATCTCGAGATGAAGAGAAGGCAATGTTTTTATTTTTCCCTACCAAAATCTTTATATTGTTTATGATTAAGATAAAAAAATCTACACAAAAACATTACATATAAAAAATACTTACATGCCAATTCAATAACTGCGGGTTGACTTTTGATATCGCCTCTACTGCTCCAAGCATTACAAGTACAAGTGAATCTATCTTCACCAAAGTACTCGTCTAACTGATCTCTGGTCACATTACATTCAGCCTCTACAATTCTCACACCGCTTTGAGGATCAACGAATTCAAACTGTGAACTGGCAACAGATCTCACGTCATTACATTGAAAGTACACTTGCAGAGCGTTTGCTGCGCGGCATCTTAGGATAGCAGGCTTATTTCTGACTACAAAAGCATGCTGAGGTTCAAGAAGAAACATTGGCAGATCGTCTGATGAACTTTGTAAAAGATGATCTCCAGAAAGAGATGGCAGCTCATCTGCATCTTCTCTATGTTCATGTTCATCTTCTTTGTTTGATTCGTGATCGTAGTCTTCTTCTAAATAATCACGGTGATGTGGCGGTGTATGGACCTTTTCAGAGTTATAGGGATCTAGAGCTTCAACGCCAGCAGGGTGGGCATATTCTGGTCGTAATGGGATTGGCGGTGTGGGAGCCACTGTAATATGCTCCGCCTCTGTTGTATTTGACACCTCTGTAACAAAGAAAGGAAAAGGTTTGTTATCATAAGTTACACTAGTTTATAAGTTTTAGTTGTACATTTTTATTAAATAAAGGTATATTTATTAGTGCATGTAGTGTTTGCTTATAATTAGATGTAACTTTTTGTCTTAAATCTCATGTGTATATAATTGTGAAAATGAATTATTGTTACATTTGTTAGGAAACCAAATTAATAAATAAATAATGTTTATAGAAAGGCATTAATTAGCTGCAGTAATTGAAATGACCATTAATAAACGGTTACATCAATAATCACAAAATGATGAATATAAAAATACATCTTTGTTTGTCGATATTATAGTTTTTTTATTACTAGCTATTTGGATTGAAAATTGGTAATATTCTTACTAATCCCTTGAGCGAAACTAAAAAACTAGTGTTACATGTGGGTTCATGTTGGCAACGTGGTAGATAGGGATCTTATCCACGACTTCTTTATCGGAAGTCCAATGTATAATCCATTTAGCTACCTATAATAATATTATTATTTTTAAATTGTTGGCAATGTACACCATTTAGAATTAAAACTTAAATATAAGTATACTATTAAACGTTTTAGTTCTATCGTGGGAACAAATTAAAATAGGTATACGAGCCGCTCTCGCTCCTCAAAAACGTCACAAACAATTTAAAGACCAATTAAAACTTTACGAAACACGAACGCTAATAAGACTAATAGCTTTCGCTTACGTACAGACTTATTCTAATTGCGAAGTTAAAATATATTCCGTGTCGCTCGGGATAAATAGCAACTGTCATAATAACATGTACCCTCCAAGTTATGCCATCGATTTCCCTCCAAGTCCGCACCTGGCTTGAAGCTTCACTCGCGCCTATTTACACGCAAAACATAGATATTTGGATATCGTACACCCCACTTAATAAATTCAGCAACGTTCAACCTAAAACCGACTTTAAATGAACCACGCAAGTTTCCATTTCCCTGAGCATTAACATTAATTCTTCCCTCTTCAGCATTTCGCCTAAAATCGCTATCAGCACATCAGTATATGTTACTCTTACACTGTTGACAGTATTACTATTATTTGAACTAGGGAATTGTACGAAAATAAACCGCAACTCGAGCGAACCGTGGATAACTTAATTAGTTTCACTTCCGTTGAGCTTATTTCTATTTCCGTTTTCGTAGGGGCCGAACGATATTTCCTTCTTGAAATCTATTTTTCCTTAATAGGATTTGTTTCGTCGAACATTTTCCGCTTCACGGCTCGAGATTGTATTAAAATGATTAAAATACCAATTTGATTTGGGAATTCTCAGGTGTTCCTTGACCTACATGAGTAACAATTATTTTCTTGTTATTCCAGGTTTGAAAGATTTTATTATTTAGATTGATTGATTATCTTGAGAATAAAAAGCCAGAAGATATAATTTCAAATCAAATACGCAAATTTGTATTATATAAATTTAAGGTATTTTTGCAGTTGTTGATCTAAAACCCAACATTTCTAGTATACTCGTAGGTGCCATAAACTTAAACCACTGCTAGACTAATTATTTGCCTTAATTAATCATTTTAGTGACATGCATCTAATTGGTATTATATTATAACTTATTTAAAAATAAATATCCATTATACTAAAAATGTATTTTCTAATCTTATAAATAATTTTATCATAATAAGATAAGACTATTATTTCGATTTGAATTAATAACAATTAAAACAAGTAACGGTAATATGTTCTAAAATCGACGTCAATGACAACGTCTTAGCAAAGGAACATTAATTTCCTATTCTAAACATATTCATTAGTTATCCACGAAATACCTACTTAACAAATTCTAATAACAAAACCTTTTCACGCGGAACACTTAATTACTATTTCCATCCACATATAAAAACAATCTTCATGTCACATTGACGAAGGTGAACTCAATTATATATTCTATTTGGTTTCGAGCATGTCCATCCCGATTGTGTAACTCGCCTGTCAATTTTAATTGGTTTTAGCACTTGGAATTTGATTAACTGCATTATTAGTATCAAATGTTTCGTAATTATCTCCAAGATTCTATGCTTTATCACAATTTTAATTAATGTTAGATGCAGTTGCTATCACATTTCTATTGATATATGTAGCCGTTGCTATTGACTGGTTTAAATCAATGCCTTTGTTATGTAGGTCGGTAGTTAGGGCTGGTTAAGTTCAACTAACTAGGTATTACGATCGCGTGTTGTTATTTAATAGACGGAGACTGATTTACAGTGTATTATGTTTATTAATTTAAACGGCAATTGTGATAATGGTGATCAATCAAGTATTGTAAATAATATACCGTCTGTAGCTGGTCGGGTAAGTTATGAAAATACGTCTTATTACTTTTAATAAAAAGAAAATATAACAATTACGTACAATAGTATAATCATGTTTGTTTTTTGTGAAAAAAGACAAATCCTGCGCTAGGAAAAATTCCTTATCGCGGGGGATTTACAAACATTCAAACAACGGACAGAAAGAACACCTAGACTCGAAACAATCATTTGTGGATCACACAAAGTTTTGTCCCATGAGGGATTCGAACCCACAACAATTGGCGTAGTGGCAGCGGCGATATTATAAATAGTATTATTTTATATGATAGAAGAAAAAAATATTTATTAATATTTCTAAGCGACTATTTAGCAAATTTTTATTAAACTTTTCGTCTAATATTGAGTACTTCTTGTATTAATAAAGCTTCTACAGCTTTTAACTGAGTGTTTAATGCCTTCGTAAAATTGACATTGTTATAATTTCACTATTTCGGCAGCCCTAACAATTTTAACCAGAGAAGCATTCACGATTCCGTACAAGTGTTATCTATAGTGATGAAACTGTATTTAAACGTGCTCACAAGAAGCGTAACCAAACTGATACCCGTCACGACGTTAGTAAATTATAAATAAATGTCTAGCGTTCGTAAGGTCCATGCTTTGATGTTGTTAGTATAGATGTTTTAAAGTCACCTACTTCACGTGAATCAAGTTCTTTAGATCAATCTGATAAATTTACTCTATTACCGGGTTTTGTATGAACGTAATATAAAGTTTTGCAATAATCTGACTACCTACCAGTTATTGCTATAACTATATTTTTGACAACACTATAACGTTGTGCCATTTGCGGCTAGTTCTTGCTTTTGACCGCCCGTGGTGTTTGTCATAAACGTTAAACTGACAACCGAGATCGACACAACAAAATGTCAGATATTTCAATATAATAAATTGTCTGTTTTAGCATAGCTTAGTAATTTACTCCTTCACGTCACAATAAACAAATCACGTACAAGATTCTATTCAAATATATGGTATGTTTTCTTTGTTTTAAAATACCTCAAATGTTTAGAATCATAGAATTTTAAATGGGGCGAGATGAGCCGAGTTGTAAGAGCAGTGATGTGCATGCGGTTGACGAATGTTCGGATTCCTACCGACGAATGATGAGATCTAAAAACGAAATGTCGTTCAGTTAAATATAAACAATACTGACTCATATTACGTATGTTGAGTGAATTTTGGGCGAGTTGTTAATTTATTTGGTTGTTATGGAAATAGATTTTGTTTTTATAAATAACGTAGAAATATCAAATAAATATATGTAATTTATGTATATTACAACTTATAAAATTAAGAATGATATCGATATAAAGCACAATAGTGCCAAAAATACTTCCAAAATCAAATCAAAATGGCTTCTGCTATTCGACAAGTATTAGCGTCCAATTGTCTCTTACGTCAAAAAGATGGCAGTGGTCTATTTACGTCAAGACCACACACTATTCCGCTTCAATTACAGACATATCTGGTAGCTAGATAGCCTATACAGCCGCTTAGGGCTCACTGAAATCAATACGGCCTCAGTTATACAAATTGAACGTATTTCATAGGCATTAAATTTCAGCTGGAGCCACATCGAAAGGCTAGTACAAAATAATTAATGTCGGCATTGATGTTATTCCAGATAGCAGTACTTTATTGATGGTTCGTTCTTAATCAACGTCGACTGAAGAATTCTTGGCTCGTTTCATTCGAACTAGAGATGCGCTAACAATTGGTTTTATTGATGGCACCAGACAATTATGTAGTACGATACCTTTTATCGGTGGATAAGTAGAGTATTTCAAAGTCTTAACAAAAGAAGCAATGATCGCGTATTTGTAAGTCACTTGTCGCGAGCTTTAGAATCAATTCATTCTATGGAAAAGAACTAAAGTTTTATTGACAATGTTCTACAGCTAAGAAAACTTTCTGGCTTTTCACCGTAAACACGGATCATCAAAAGTTTACTATACCTAAAACGATAAGAAAACTAATGATAAAAGCATTCTAACAGAAGAAATATATAACTTAAGATACGAGTGTCGATATAGATGTAGTAGAAACGGTATTCATTCAAGTTATGACCGTGGCATTAAAGCAATTTAGTCACGGGCGTACCAACCATACACTAAGTACATACATTCTTGATTTCCATACTCTTAGCCTTATATAGGTCTGTTATCGCTCAACGGCACCGGCCGATACCGAAGCTATTACGGCCAACTTTTATAAGCGTACTGCCACTTACGACAACATCTGTTAAGTATCAATGATAGAATCCCGTAATAAATTTAATGGGAGTATTTAGTTTATATATACATAGAGCGTTTTAGATTCGATATTAAGATAATGGAGTACTTTGTTGAATGGGTCTAATTTTATGACGTCACGTAAATTGATGATAAACTTCAGTAATGTGGGGTCTGCTTTGATTGGGATTTTAGTACAGTCAGCAATATCAGTTACTATTTTAGAACAGTCAGCAAAAGTAGCTGAACATTTTTCAATTTGTTAGGATATTTGTGAATAAACCATTCTAATTATTATTCTGTATTTATAACTATGATTAAATTACCTATCTGTTAAGTTTTACTACAATAAGAAGAAATAAAATGAAATCGAGAAATCTCGCCAATGCGTATCATTTATATCGCTGACTATACTATTAAATTTAAATTCATTGTTCGCACTTAGATCGTTTGACTTATTCACATGTGTTTCTCAAATCGTACTGGACTCCTTCACTTCCCATACATATATAATGGATAAATCTAATTCTAGAAATAATATATCATGATACTCTCAACCGAGGCAACATCCTTTATTTAGCCAATGACTTGAACATAATCTATGATACATTGCCTCAATATATCGGGCTTCCGATACGGCTGACCATAGAGATGCCATTATGAATATTATAATGGCAAGCATAGCAGCCAGATTAGTGTTCGTAGCACAACGTTATCAGAACAGAAGTGCTGCTGCCCATTTCACCGTCTATATTATCCTAATACAGATAACGGGCGTCGAAGTCACTATCTACAAGTAATGCAGCGGTCTAGTCCGTACCAAATGACATGGCACAACGTCGTATTATGATATTACTTTATGTGTACTGTTTGTCTTGCGTAAAATTTGAGTTGCGAATTCCTAGATAAGTACAACGTTAAGAAAATTTTGTTTTAGATAAGAAATGTGCTTTAACTAAGTTTAGTATTGCTATATTACGAAACTACTACTACTTATAGCGTATAGACTGCATATTAACTAGGGTAATGGAGGCTGTTTCGGCGCTAGTGAATCGACTGCTATTCATAGGGTCTCAGGTTCGATACCCGAGCGATGTGAAGTGTTATTGGGTTTCTGTGATGAAATTCTAAGTAATAGCACGGAGTCTGAAAATATGCCAAGTAGAGGAGAAAAGTTTCACCTTTTGTCGTATCAATGAAACCGAGTGTGTTTTAGCAACGAATAAATATTAAATAGTTTCATCAGCAACATAAATCGATACACACTCGCGAGATTTTGATTCGCTCTATCTTTCAGCTATAAAGTTACCACGTTATAAAGTAGTATTAATAGCAAGCAAGATATGGGGGTAATGTACGTATGTCTACGGGAAGATAAACGTGAAAGCATGTATATTAGACTCAATTTTTTTATTAGTCTCCAGCTTTCATAGGTCAAAGTCTTTAAAAGTATCAAACAGAATTGGTACAGATTTAAATTATAAGATATGTGTATACATTATTAATGAACAATTGTACTGGCATTACATCTTGTTGAATCGAGGCACTTATATTGACACGTCACGTAATGCATTTGCTCTTCCTTTAAGAGGAAATGAGTAAGAAGCGACACATTCACTATCGCTCGAACATATGCATTGCATTATGTCACAGCTTTGAATCGAGCTATTAAAGTTCGGCGTACATACGAGTATATCAGTTCTAGTGCACATTTGTGACATCAGACAAGAATAACAGTTAGTTTACTTTCACACATGTTCACTCTATAATCAGCTGAGTATCGTCAGTATGTACATTAAATAACAAAAATATTTGCTCATATTTAAGCAATTATAGTCTATTTAATCCTATATTTAAAAAAGGCAAAACGTAAAGGCAACGTTTATTTGTTGATACATTGACTAATACATTTATCGATACTATGAAATTTACTTTAGATAAATAATTTGTGAGGAATAATTAATTCTACGTTAACAAACCCTGGGTTGATTAATGGCATATTTGGATTAATTTAACAAAGTTCACGGTAAGATTAAGGAATGAATAACATGACAGGATTATTTGAAATATGCTCAAACTCTATCAAGGAAAATGAAAAAATAAGAATGAAACATAATTAAATAAAAATATAGTGCAACTGTGTATATTTATAAAAAAAATAACGTTTTAAAAACTGGCAACAAAAAATTGCCCTGCAGAAAAATATTAGGTAAAATTGTTTACTCATACACAAATTATAAAGCTGTGAATTATAAGAGTATTCTATTTGAAAAACGTATCATGTACTTTGCTATTAAAAGAGCTAGTTAAATGGCATTGAACTGTTTAAGTAGCGTTTACATCTTACATCTTACTTATATGATACGATAGGCAAACGTGCTTAATAGCGGAAATAACGAGGCAATTTCCAGCAATTAATACATTACAATAAACGGATGCATTACGTGAAGACACGTTAGTCGACGATGCTTGATGCAGTATACCAGTAAATGCACTTAGCGTTGAGAGTAAAAAGATGCGCCCGATCTATTTAATGGCATTGTGGGTGGATGCGAGCTCGAAATAGATGACACGATGTGCGCTGTTGTGCAGATTTGCGCTTGTAAGTTCTTAAAAATGATAGATGAGATAATTTAACAGTAACAATATTAACTTAAGATTGTTAATGTTATCTCATATTTACTACAACTGCAAATATAAATGCGAATGTGAATTTGTTTGTTACACCTTAACTACTTGACCGATCATCATGAAATTGCGCACACATGTTGTAAGGGGAACAGAAAAGGACAAAGGGTACTTTTTATCCAGAAAAAAGTTCTGTGAATAATCTAACCTCTCCTAATCTACAGTTGGGCGTGTGAAGCCGCGGGCAAAATCTAGCATAAAATAAAACCTAGCATATAAATGCATTAGTAAATCAAATTTACATAACGCAACTACAGAAATATTTGCTCGTGACAATGGATACATTGTTACTCTTGTAGAATTCGACGTCACAATTTACAGTTACAAGAAAACTGAGACTAATACTAAAAAGTTTGCAAGCGACAACACAAAAAATGGGACCACACTTTTATTTATCTTTCGCATTAACTTCCGATAAGCGACCCAAAAAGCGAAAACTCACGAAATCTCAAGTCGATAAGGAGGCTAATGCAAAAAATGTACCTATCCATACATCCATTAAAGTTGAAATCGGAAACGACCACTCGACTTCGCAGCTGCCCGCGTCAATGAAATACAAAATAATAGCAAAAGACTCGAGAGAACCCGTAGAGCATTATAACCCGACTAACAAAGGGATTATCTTGTTTGGGAACCTCTTGACTGCTATTCTATGTATCGTGTTACCATTTAAGTTTTTGTGGGTGTGGCTAGCTAGGGTGAGAATTCGGCGGCTTACAAAGATATTTCGAAGCACTTTTTGCACCTTGTTCGAGTATTGTGAATTAACGGTTGAATTGTTTCTGTATTTGAAATGTATTATTGATATTGACCAGTTTCTTGTTTCATTCAAAGACTTCCCGTATATTATTCTGAATGTATTAATATCGAATTTGATAGTATTTATAGTTTGGGATAAAGACTTTTTACATGCTGCTATTACTTACATTCATGCCATACGATGTATAACTTAAATATAGGTGCGTCCTTCAGTTTAATGAATGAATTAATATTAAATCTATATTTTTCTTTCAATTATAATATGTATCATCGAAGGTATTATAAATATAGTGTAGCAAACTTCAAACAGTTTTACGTGATCATTTAAGCGAACACGTATTATACTCCAAACAAAAGCCCTAATAACAGTCGTGACCATTGGCCATCGGCCGCCTTCTTCAAATACGATCTCGCGTGAGTATCGATTCTCTTTTCATTAACAAACCATAGTTTTCACACGAAAGCACATACTTTGACCTGGATTCTTTTGACTTTTGGGCAAGACAATGTTATGTAAGATCTTTATGTGAACTCTGTCACGAATTTCGTATCAGTATCGTTTTAAGTGACGGGTATTGTATTCATATTGTGGTCTGTTCTACAATTAAGTGTGAGTTGTGTGAAAGCTAGGTATTACGGCAGAAGACGCCAGCTATAGAAAATTAAAATGCTGTTTTTGGTCTAATATATTATTTACTGCAAATAGGCAATATCAATATTCATGTATTTCTGTGCCAACGATTTACAGAAGGCTTTTTAATAATAATAATAATAATTGTTTATTTTGTTCTCTCACACAGTACATAATACTTGCCATCATAATCACGCAGTCCATACAAGAAAGCAGCGAATGTATAGTCTGTGTGGGAGACTGGTCTCTGTACTAGGAAGTCCTGAGTATTACAGATAACCAGCCTCTCCGTGCTCTGAATAGGTGGAATATGTATGAGTGGGGCTAGTACGTTCGTGTTGAGAATGTACGTCATGTTGGGATATGTATGAGTGGTGAGATATGAGTGTGTGTGTTCATGTGAGTGTATTCGTGTTTGTGTGAATGCGTGTATGTGTGTGTGTGTGTGTGTGTGTATGTGTGTGCGTGTGTGTGTGTATGTGTGTGTGTGTGTGTGTGGGTGTGTGTGAGAGAGAGAGAGTGAAATGATTTAATAACTCTACGAGCGAAGTCTTCGGGATCAGAAAATATTTTGTGTCATAATATATCTATGAACAATAGTGGTGGACAGGAGCATAAAGTGTAAATGTTATGATTATATAGCTGGTATGTAGCACGACGTACGAGAAATTATGCGGCTATATATGTATAATAGCTGCTCGGTTTCATCGTACCCAAGCGACTTTAACCACGACGGTTGTCACTTACATGATAGTGTCAAAACGAAGTTCCGGCGCCAAACAATACAGTATGATTAACTGTACTCGCATGTCAATCTTAAGAAAGTTTTAACAAACATTCACAATATGATTTGTAGCACTTTACAACACACCATCAAAATTGACGCCCCGGATAGATAATTCGTGTTTGTAAGCTGCAGTATCTCCGTGACGAGAAACTGTTTTTTCTAGTTCTTGAGTGTACCATTGTATCATCTTTTTTAGATCAAAGATCCGTTGGTGACAGTTACATTTTTTGCCGTCGCTTATCAGATTCAAGATTAGGTGTAAACTCAGCTTTTTACACGACTTTTTGTTACCCCACTTAGATATTTGAGGGTCATAGATAAACGAAACGTTTCACCGGGAGAAATTTTGCCAGTTCATAAATCATGCGCCGTAATTAACCGTAAAGATATAGAGTTTAAACTTTTTAAATTAAGTGCTTGGCTGTGACCTAAATTCTTGCAAGTTGAGATTACAATTTTATGAATATTTCGCTAGAACTTTTGAAGAGAAACATGATCGACAAAATTGGAGTTAATTCGGCGTCTTCAGAAATTTCACCTGTGATAAAGTTGTGAATTTCTAAAATCTGCCATTTTGGATATATGTAAATAACAAAGTTCCTGAATTGAAATTGCTTACGAAACGATTTCTCAAGCTTTTACGGCTAAATCCTCACGTTAGCCATAAGTAGGGTCTTCACCTTAATTTAAACAATGCTATACTTAAGAGTAAGAACAAAAAGACAAAAGGCACTCACCATGTTTGTCAGCGGCGACGGCCACCCATAGCACGAGGAGCACGACACCCCCCCGCGCCATGTTAGGTGCGTACGCGCATCACCTAAAACAATAAAGAGATGATCAATATTTGCTCATATGTTTGTCTTGAGTATTCGTAGAGAAATATCTTCAAAACATACTGTAAGTCTATATATTGTGATTTTTTTACTCTATAAGTATTTACAGCGTATTAAATACCTGGTAGTCTTATTTAAGGTAAGGTCTTATCCTGGCACCAGCAGGCTTACTATGGAAACCAATCCCAATCTCCATCCAATTCCAATCCGATTCAGTTTCAATCCCTATCCAATTATGAGTAGCACTTTTAAACAAAATCGTAAATGAAATTGAGATCGAGTGCAAGATCGAATGTAGTATCCGCGGTTTCTCCAGCGTTTATGCTTCCTTGCCGCCCCCGTGGGTCGTAGCATGTTGTTATATAGCCTTCCTCGATAAATGAGCTATCCAACACTAAAATAATCTTTCAATTCGGATTAGTAGTTCCTGAGATTAGCGCGTTCAACCAAACAAACAAACAAACTCTTCAGCTTTATAATATTAGTATAGATGTCATGGGGTGGCCATAGAAATAAAAATGTAAACGATCAAATACAAAAATATTTAAAACACGTGAATACTTAATATATTTTTGAGATATACACTTATTTTAACTGGAATTATGATTTAAAGCGTTCTATATTTAAGATTTAGTTGATTGCAAGTGTGTTTTGCTATGAATATTTAAGCAGATACGGCTGATTGAGTACGTCATTGCCTACACATTGCATTTAAAAAAACTGCCCGCTACAAGCTGTCGACTTATAGTAAACAAACATTAACTTTGAGAAAGTTACGAGATTTATGATAAGGGATACTTAAAATTTTCAAATGTTTTGTAAGTTAATTTTGATACCATGCAAGCAATGTTAGCATTGAGCCCTACTAAACTACACCAGAACTACCCTGGGCCGGGACTGAAGCACACATATTTAAAATTATTAAAGTTAAAAAAGGCGAAGAAGTAGCGGCTGGTAAATACATTTATGAATATTACATTGTTCTGTCTTTAATTTTAATACAAGGTTCATTTGTTTACACACTAATACAAATATTATGTTCCAGGATAATGAGTAGGCCTACCTACTAAAGAGACTCTTACTGATTTAATGACGCAGAAACCGGGTATAGCCAAGGGGCTCCTGCGCACTACCCATACAAAAAAGGAGACGAAAAGAAAATAAGACGAGATCTCGACGTTCCTAAATGCACTAGGCGGTGCACAGAAAGATGGAAAACGCTGGGCAAAGGTACTGTCTATACTTTTATGTTTATTTGAAGTTTTTTTATACCAATAGTTACATTATGATTTCATCTCTCTTTTTAGTATTGGGCCGAAAAAAGTGTGCACTGAAAAAACCATGCGCCTAACATGCACAATAAATCAACATGTACAGGTGGTGGCACTGCCTGTATTTTGTCGGTACTGTCTACACTCGACCAACGGCTAATAGCTATGATGGGTGGCCCTGAATACGCTGTAAGGGATATCCATGTTGCTGTTAATCCATTCCCATACACAGTATGTATTTAAAAATATTTATATTCAATAAAATATTAACACCTTGCTCTATGAATGAAAGTAAAGTTTTTTTAATATTTGCAGAGTCAAAGTGAAGACATACAAATAGAGGGAATAGTACTAAATTAAATTGGTAGGCATTTGTTGGAGTTGCCTGCCTCTCCAAGTATACTCAATGTCGAGACTGTGAGAGGTAATAATTATATTCTGAGGCTATCTTTGAAAAATACTCTTATAGAGTTTATTATTTATATCTTATTAAAATGCTTATTTTACTCTCCAGTCTCCACACCTCAAAGAGATCGGGAGTCCAATCAATGCTCGAACAGGCCAAACTCAACTTACAAGGACTCAGCTTACTCGGTCTAGGCTAGACCAAGACTGAGAATTATTTGCTGCCATTGAGAGACAAAGGGTAGAGGCTGAATTTCTAACAGCAAGAAGCTTTTCTAAGGCAGTACAACGCCTGGAGAATATGACAGCAGCAACAAGAGAAGTTTCTAGTGCCCTATAAATAATATTGCTAGTGCTCTTAGACCTTAAAATATTATTAGATTAAAATTATTGAAATTGACCTGTGTTCTTCTTAGTTTTAGGTATAAAAAGTAAGTCATAACTAAGGTTTTAGTTTTTTTTCTTAGCCTTTTTTATGAAACAAACCACTCTATCCGAAGACATTCCTTGCCAGTCCCTCACAAAGACGTCTAAATCATCTCTCCATCTGCGATTTGGTCTGCCCCGTCGCCGCCGGCTATCTTTTGACACTCAATTGGTCACAATTTGTGCCCACCTCTTTGGGTGATGGCAGACCTGTCAGGCCCAATCCCACGTCAGCCTGGCGGATTTAACACCTACGTCAGTTATGCGTGTTGTGGAGCGCAGAGTAGTGTTTCGGACGTGGTCCGTCTTTTTGACTCCAAGAATGCTACGCTACATAGCGAGAGGGCTACAGATTTTCAATTTGGACCTCTGATTTCGGTTAAAGACCATGTTTGGGCACCGTAGGTAAGATAAGTAATATTCACATGTTGACAAGTTTTCGCTTTACCGAGATTTGGAGGTAATCCTTCCTCCCTACCTGAGTTTTCGTTTTCTTCATTTGAAGTCCAACTTGAAGACTTGAAGAGCTGAGGTCTTGAAGCATTAACTCGAATTCTGATACAAAAAGGACAATGTCATCGGCAAAGCGAATATTTGTTAGTCTTCTGTCATCTGCAACAATGCCACTCTGCCTCCATCCATCCGCGAGACTTTTAAAAGTTTCTTGGAGAACACTGGTCAATAATTTGGGAGATAGCGGATCTCCCTAACCTCCTTTAACCCCTCTTTCAATGATAAATGTTTCGCCGAAGGATTGTAGTTTAATATCCGGCTGTTACTGTAGATGATATTGATTAAGTTGACGTAAGTTTGTTTAATGTTTTGGTTATGAAGGGCAGTTTCTATTGCAGAGTGAGTGATCCTGTCGAAAGCTTAAGAGTAGTCTACAAATGCTATGTATAATGATTTATTAAATTCATAAGATTTTTCTATTATCTGATTAAGTGTATGAGGATGGTCTGTAGTGGTGAAACTGAGTCTGAATACCGCTTGCTCGAGAGGTTGGTGTCGATTCAGTTGTGCAAAATACGATTTTCAATTACTTTAATAAAAACTTTGTAGAGATGGTAGACTAGGCTTATGGGTCGATAATTATTTATGACGTTCTTATCACCTTTTTTATGGAGTAGTATGATGTTAGAATGGCAGAATTTGTTAGGTATTTGGTCTGTATGTAAAATTTTATTAAATATTTTTGTTACGTAAGGTAAAAGAGTTGGGTTTCCAAATATTAAAGCCTCTGTGCTTGTGCCATCGCTACCAGGAATTTTACCCAATTTAATGGCTTGCAGTGCCTTATTAATTTCGTCGACTGATATTGGAGCAATATCATCAGCGCAGGAATAGCCTAAATTACTACTGGTCTTATTAAGGTCTTTATTCAGATCCATCCAGGATCTGAATAAAGACCTTAATAAAACTTATAAAACTTGATTTAGGTTATTAAATAAAAATTCTATAGTTACACTTTTTGTCAAAAGGAGTGCTCTTCCAATTAAGCTACATGTTTCTTGTAAGAAAGTGATGCATTTCTATATGTTAGTTACGCAGTATTTGACTATCAACGACGAGATATAAAATTACAAACAAATCAATTCTGTTTTAATTTAAACTGTTTAAAATTTTCACAGAACAATAACTTACAAATGAGCTTATATCAATCATATAGTTCTAGAAAAAAGAAACAAAACATTAACATATTTCATCCGCCCAAAACTTTGAAATGCCAATAGCCCATATTTCTGATCATGTACCAAAGTACAAGCCCACCGCGTCATTAGCCAGAACACTTTTGTATGGCACCGCACCGTGACTAATAGGACCCTTTAGGGCCATTTTTGGGGAAAAAATAAATGGCCCTATTATAGACCGGTAAGTAGAGGCTTGTGGTAAAAAGCCGATTTGGTGTGACGAAACATATTTTATAGAAATTGGACATGTTGTGTGAATAATTTCTGGTTGCATCGCAGTTCTGTTTACAAAAACTTTTGGGTGTGATGAAAGAAACCGCAAAACAATAGGTAGTGTAGAGATTTTGGCCACAGAACATATAATAGAACATTTTATCTGTGTGAGAAAACAATATATTCAATGTTGAGAAACTGTAAATAATAATATAATATTCTTTCACATACACACAACACCGTTTAGCTCAAACTAAGCACAGCTTTTTCTATGGGTACTAGACAATGGATAAACATACCTACATATATACTTGTTTTTGTAAATACATACATATTATACATAGAAAAACCCAGACCAAAACAAACATCAATATCCATGCACACAAATGTTTGACTTGTGCGGGAATCGAACCCGCGACGTCAGGCGTGACAGTCGGTTACACTAACCACTTCACCATCGAGGCCGCTGAAATGTATAGTAACATAAAACTTTAAAGTTGCCGTTGATATACGAACTATTTATCTGAACTCGAGGCAAAGAAAAATCAGCTGCTTGCTCTCCCACGCATTACCCGACAAGTTTAGTTATTGTAAAGATCTATTCAAAACTGCAGCACCTGTCCATGCAAGTACTTACTGTTTGAAGCCCGTTACAATTTATAGATATTAAGTCTCTTTTCCGTTATGTTATAAAGAGATGCAGGAAAGGTCGAAAGAATTGCAGAATTTTTATTATACGAAGAAATCAATAATATTTACTAATAGTATACATTAAACGTGTATAACGTGTATAATATATTATACTTCTGCTAATAATTTATTTCATTTTTTTATAGAGATCTCCCTAAAAACAAAATGTTTGTAAAACCCCCGCGTTATGCAAAGAGCGGGCGTTGTCTTTAAAAAATAAACAACGCACTCTAATAACTCGAAGTAACCATTTGTGGATCACACAAAGTTTTTTCCCGTGTGGGATTTGAACACACAACACTCGGCGCAGTCGCAGCAAGCCCTTTAGGTACCTCCCTTGTAATCGGGAGCGAGCATAGTATCGTCTATCTGTCATAATACCAGACTCTATACTTAGAATTTCCTAACATACATAACATATTGGACGGCTTTACAAACAGTGAATCAACAAAAACAAATAGTCCAATAGATTATGAACGATTAACTACGAGTTTACTTTGTTAGTTAAAGCAAAGTAAATAAACGTCAAACACTGATTCCTATCAACATAGTTATGACACTAAATGAACACTTAAACATTGTAAACAAAAGTGATTAAGCACTTGATAATTATGGAGATAATCAACCGGTAGCCGCTGGCGTTAATAAAGTTTGTGATGAAAACAAAGATAGAACAGAGATTTTACAGATTGGGTATTTTTGTCAAGAAGCTTAAGTGACCATATAAAAATCTATAGTAATGATATAATTGCTTTTTCTTAATATAATGCTAGATAATTGGTCTTACTCGCGATAAAGTATTTAAAAGGTAATAAATACCTATTGATTGCCCTAATAATAGTGACTAAGTGAGGGTAGTTGCTGAAACCCGCACTTCACGATGACGCCGCTGAGCTCACATCAGACAACCCGTGACCACGATCGATGCAAGTCGGTTGAAACGTCGGGCAATCAATAGGTATTTATTACCTTTTAAATACTTTATCGCGAGTAAGACCCGTTATCTAGCATTATATTAAGTATGTGTACAAATCGCGATAGTCTAAAACTTTTGTAATCGCTTATTGTTATCAAATTCGTATATTTCGAAGTATAAAAAGTTTGCCGCATAGGTAGTGTGCGCGAATACTGCACATGAGGTCTCAAGTTCGATTCTTATGTCGAGAAAAGTTTTACTGATTTTTCCGGCAAGATATTCTCAATAGCAGCACGGAGTCTGGCACCGTGCTCAATGAACGGAAATATATAATGTCGTGGGATCTAAAACCATATCGGTTCGATTCCCGCACAAGTCAAATATTTGTGTGCATGAACATGTGTTATGTATTAGACCCTTATCTTGCTAGTATTCTTTTTATGTTTAAAGTCAAATTAGTCCCTATGATTAAGTTATATCCTTATCATCTATTTACAAAATCGTTAGGATATTATGTTAAGTACCTTGTTTTTATTTACCAAATCGTTTATATGTATTAATTGTAACTAACTGTTTACCCTAATTAACTACTACTATTAAGTATATATTTTTATATATTATATATGTATATATTTTTATTTTATTCTGTAATTTTAAACCTTGTTTAAGTTGGAATTTGCATTGTTGTTACATTCAGTCGTATTTTAATAAAGAAGAATGTGCAATGAAGACAACTCGTGATTATGGACAGTTCCGTTAAGCTTTCTTTTGAGTCTTATTCTGAATTCTGGTTTCGTGGAATTCGATAATTTACTTACTACATTTTATTTAAACAATAAGATTAAACTACGGACTACAATCGTGTCTTTTCTTGATTATTTATGTACATGTAAGTGGATGCTCCTATTTACCATACTGCTGCTTTAGAGGCTACCAGGCTCCTTTAGTAGTTCATGGAAAAATGGTTGCAGCACCTTACAGTTATGATTTGTAAACGAAATATTATTGTACACTTGGCGATTAAAAAGAGTGGCTATGAGTTTCTTGCCCGTTCTTCTCATGAGCCCTACACCCTTGCTTTGCTGAACGTGGCAGTAAATGTAAATTCACAGGAAAAAATTTACGTGTAACTTTAACATTCATAAGTATTACCTTGTAACCTAATTTAAATAAATTTATTTTGATTTTTGATTTTGAAAAGTCAGAGATGCGCGCCTTGGGTTCGAACTCGAGACCTCTGCGTGGCAGTTTTTTTATATAAGCTCAACTCATAAGTAAATTGTACACTTCTATGTCAATATTTGTTACTACGAGATCAAGCTGTATCACAAATCTTAACTAAGTTCAATAAATAAAATATATATTTTATTTTTAAATCAGTTTGCCATCCGTTCCGTAACACATGGATGTTTGTCTTGGTCTGGATGTTTCTATGTATAACATGTATGTATTTACAAAAAAAATGTATATTATATATGTATGTATCTATTGTCTAGAACCCATAGTACGAGCTCTGCTTAGTTTGGGCTAGATGGTATTGTGTATATGGGATAGAATATTATAAATAAATAAATGTCAGTCAAAATTTAGGTGTAATACACTTCTGTTTACCCATTCGGAGATATATTATGTAAGTGTCAGTTTATGTACCTGTGGCTTAATATAGGAAGCGACATCTTTATTTTGGGTTTTGGGTCGCGACCGCATGCGAAAGTGATTCGCGCGGCCCCGTCGATAGTGGTTTTGTCGAGGAACACCGTGGTAGGTTTAGTCGGTATTCCGGGAGGTACTTTACTATTATTCCATCTTTCTTTTACCCCGGCGAGTCCGACATAATCCCTCCGCCCGCCCCCGCGGAGGGATATGCGTCATAGCATTCCCACAAGTAAAAAAAAAAAAAAAAAAACTTTATTTTGGTTTAAAACATATCATATATTATAATAATATCAGCCCTTTATTGAAGTGTCCCACTACTGGGCCCAGGCCACCTCTCAATGTGACAAGGGTTAGACTATAGTCCACCACGCTGGCCCAGTGCGGGTTGGCAGACTTCACATATCTTATAGAACATTATGTAGAACTCTTAGACATGCAAGTTTCCTCGCGATGTTTTCCTTCACCGTTAAAGAAAGAGAAAGAAAGAAAATATTTATTTTGGCACTCAACAGGGCACACCCAAAACAAAGAAATAAAAAAAAAATGGCAGAACAATAATAAAAACTAGAAAAATAAAAACAAATACTAACACTATAATTAACTATTTAATACGCACATAACTTCGAAAAGTCAGAGATGCGCGTCCTGGGATCGAACTCGAGACCTCAGCATAGCAGTCCAACGGTCTCCCACTAACCTATCGCTCGCCATTTAAACAGTTAACGTCTAACGTATTAATAATTCAATCAAGATTCTGTTTTATTTATTACAAAAATATATCAACTTTAAAACACATGTATTATTTTTTTTTTGCTCTTCAAAATGACCACACTCCGCCTTATGGTAAGCAGTCGTGTGGTCAAAGAGCAGAGGCCTCCACATCGTCCTCATGGCAGCCGAAGCGATGTTGAGGTCTCTAGTTTGACGGCTTGAGAAGGTGCATTTTCACGCCCCGCTTAAAGGACCCAGGAATGAAGGAAAAGGGGAATTCCATGCCTTGATCGTTCGGCAGAAGTATGAGGACCCAAACTTATTGGTACGCACTCTAGTCGACCAGTAGTGTATACCTATATCAAATTCCTTTTAAAGGGAAAGTAAAGAACGTATACCTCTATTACCTTGGTGAGCCATGTATTAGCCAATTTCTATACACGGATGTGACAATAAACTCAACAATTTACCAAGGAAGGAGACAAGCCTTAAAATCAAGTAAGCCAATATAAAAATCGAAAAGTCGTAAATAATAACATAGAAATTGTAGGACCAGTAGAATAGAAACTTGTCAATGATAGAAAAACAACACAGCTAAAAGCTAAAACAAACGCCAGTACTATTCGAACATACAATGTTGAAAACAACATTCCCGCGACATAAAACCTTGTATTGGATTATAAAGACGTGCAGTGTTATTGCTTTGCAACAATGTACTCCCAATAGCACTGACTGCTGAACGAAGTATTTCAAACGACCTGTCAAATGTGTTATTGTTATATATTTGATTAATGGTAATAAGATTTGAATGAACAAGTTTCATTACAAATGGAATGTTTACAAGTTTTGTAACAAAATATTAAATTGTGTTATGTCAGTATTACAGTATATTATCACGATTTGGGTTGCGTGTAAACAAGTAATTATATCCAATTATGTTTGATTAAGAGCAGACCCTATATAAAGAAAATGCTCAACAAGGAAATTTCTCGCTTTATTTATTCATGCTTTTAAATAGCTTTCCAACTACAATGACGGTAATTTCAACTGACAAACTTTAACTAACAATTTACGTACTCTGAAATACAGTCAACTTTTTGTTGGAGTTGTGTCAGTTTTAATTAAAATTATACAAGATTTAAACCGGTATTAAAGAGCTTTTGCTTAAATCTTTGTGAAAAACTACTTTACGTTAACACTACAATAGCTGCTGCAGCTTAAAATCTGTCTCGGTTATAATAAATTATTTGTCCTATATTATACTTGACTATTAATTTAACTAACAAAGTTTGTTTTTAACTTTCCACACGACTTACAATAATTAAATCACTGAGGCCATGTAGTTCGTTAAAGAAAATTATTCTGCGTAAATATTTATAGCACGCAACTGGAAATTCTTCAAAGCTGAACAATAGGAAAATACCTACATCAATATTAATACTCTATATTTTATATTTAGGTAACATTTTTGTAGATGTTCTGATATTTAATGAACTCATTATAGTGCCGATTTAAGCCTTCCGTTTGAGGAGAAATAGCATTTACTTTGCCTATTATTGTAGGTTTATTTTTATGTTATTATAAACGTCATCTTTGCCTCGAATTGTAGAACAGGCAACAAGAGTATGACATGACACAGTATTTAACTTTTATATTATATCATAACATCAGTATCGTTTAAGATCAATCAAAACGCGTATAATCAAGGTGAAGCACTGGCCCAAATTCTTCAGAGCATTATGTGTTTAGGATTGTTAACTCATAATGATGCTGCAAGAACTGATGAACTATCAAATAATGAATTGACTAGTGTGGTTTAGATGAAAACGACGAGCGTTAATACTTTAGAACAAGTACCTTGTGAGTATCATTTACGTTTTTTGACAAAGTCAAAAGTGTCCTTTATATCCTTCTTTCAAATGGATTCTCGTATTGCGTTCGCTACATGCAATGAATAATTTCGCATAAATTTAACAATGCTTAAATAGGTTAATTTCTAGCGATAATATACATATGTATGTCATCATTTTGGCAAATGTTAATTGATTTTAGAAAAGACATAAATACGTAAACTCATAATCAAATATTTTATCAACGAGACAGTCGTATCATATTAGAAGTCAGACGGCTTGAATTCCAATCTCAAGATCTCTAATTACTGCCTTCCACTATTTTATCTTTGCTCATATCAATTTAATAAACTCAACATAATGATTATGTTTTGAACTTCTACGTATACATGTTTTTTGATTGAGTGTTTTGACATAGCGAGTAAATTATCTACATACTTGATTTATACTACTCGTTCATTTACAATTGTTTTAATACGAATAATACTCTAAGAGCTCGATTTATAGTATTTTGATACAGATCTGAGTTGCTGGATGAATTATAGTGACTTCATGAGTTTATTTATTTGATAATAATCTATACAGTACGTTGTTCAGTTCAATATATCAAAAGCGATTATTAGTGTCAATCGGTTTTAGATCAGTTAAATTATCAATACAAACAGTATTGTATCATTCATCATTAAGAATTTTATCAATTGTGCTTTGCAAACAAAGACGGTCCAACAATCTATGTCAACGTTAGCATTTATACAGCCTTCTAAAAGATCAATGATAATAAAGTCTATCATAACACTCATCTTTGTTTAGATATACCATTATTCCTTATCGTTGTTCTATGTCAAATTCATTCCATTAAAAAATCTCCTTGTAGTCCGCTACCGTCTATAATCAAGACCAGACAGCACCAGAAATCGAACTAAATGAATTGATCAAACATCCTCCGTCCAAACTTCCGATCATTAGCTGAATAAGATGAGCATACAAATTGTAAGGTTACAAGGTGAACCCGTATTACTTAATGTTCTAACGTTAATAAGATAGGCCTCGTACGTGAGACTGATTTCGACTTCAGATAAGTTCGTCCTATTTTCTATTGCGACATTTTTGTCTTGGGTTGCGGCTTTCTCTTGTGGGTGCGTGTTGTACGTTTTGTAACTAAGATACTTTATCTTGTGTTGATAAAATTAGCTTTGGCTAAATCTATGTGATGAACATAAAAAGTCATATGTTTACGCGAATGTTATACATTGAAATGAAACACTTTATACGGATTTTGTCGTATTGTTTATTTTACTTTAAAACACTTTTATTACATAATTTTGAAAAACGAACACTACTATTATTGAACTTTACTACTATTTAAACTATTTCATTTAATTAAAACTATTTATATTTAAGTTTACACTTTGCCCCGACGTTTCGGTTGCCTTACAGCAGCCATGTTCACGGGGAGATTAAAATGGTAGTTGTCTCAATGTTCTGAGATGTACCTCTATTTGATGAAGTTAAAGTTTTTCCCTATTAGATCGTAGAGAGCTTGAAAATCTAAAAAGGTATGTCAAAGCAGGTCTTGGTATAAGGCTAATTTTCAACAAAAAAGAAACGGAAGAGTTTGAGTAGGCAAAACGTAATTTATAACAATTCATTTGTCAAATTGCATTTTTGGTAGATGGATCTGGCGCATACTATTGCTATTTCTAGTTCATTTAAGATACAAATGTGAAATAAGAAAAATATAGACGATGATAATGCCAATGTTTATTATAAAATTTATACATTACATGTGTAGCAACGATTAAAAGTTGACTTTCAAAATTACATTCAGTTTACCACATAAATTGTAACTTCAAGATAAGCACATCCGTAATCTTATCGGTTTCGTAAACAAAGTAAGATTTTGCATGTTTAATGAACTCTTGTGTTACGCCAAGAAACCGTTCTGTGGGTTTGTGACAAGTTTGATTGAGCTCTTAGCTTAATAAAATATACTGTGAAACCGAAATGTCTGTCAATATGTAATAAAGTACCAAGATGCACTGTTGTATAAGTGAGGTAACTCCATCTGGACTTTTTATTTTATAACATTTATTCGCACAGTTTTCGTTACGATTCATACGACCACTCCCTTTTGTGATGTAACGTAGTTTACTGATATTTTATAACTAGTTAATATAATTCACAATAAAATCATTTGTGGTTCTTTTTACTTTATGGTTGAGGCAATGGTTTCAGTCATCACTTTGCTACAAATTTACAGAGTATTAAGAACGATTATATATTCAGTATTCAGAACGAAAACATGTATGATTAAAAATTGTGTCATGTCTGGCTATTCTTTTTTTCATAATTTCAATGTTTGTATTTGTAACGGCCGTTTCCAATAACCTATCTATCTCTAGTTCAAGCTACTAAAGATAAACAAATCTATCCTTTTGCCTTTACTTGCTTTTCAATAACCTACTGTCGGATAGCATTTCCTACCGAAGTTGTCTATCTATCATTCGGAGGACGGATAGGTTACTAGAGATAGGAGCGCTCATACAAATCAGTCTTACTTGCATTTCAATAAGAGTTTCATGTTACTCTCCGGTAGGCGGAGCTAACTCTAGTAACATCATTTGTTTATCCGTCAACTTGGAGCGATTATGAATGCGGATAGCCGTTTGAAAATTAATTTTACTAATATTAAATACTCTTTGTATTAGTAATAATGGAATATTATAGTAGCGATGACAGTGATATGGAATTATTTCAAATGATAAAAGATTGTGATGAAGGCAGTGACCGTGATACTTCTGATATACCGTTAAACAAGGAATATAAGCAACGTGTGAATTATATGACAAAATTAAATGACTACGAGTTTGCATACAGATTTAGACTCAATAAAAGTACTGTGAATCAATTAAATACTTTGATACATCCAGATATAAGTGTGACATATAAAAGATAAGTTTAATTTTAACATAGACTCAATTGAATGGCTTTTGTTTTATGATAAATAAGACTCATTCATTTTATTTTTACAGGAATCATGGTATAAATTCAAAATACAAACAAACAAAGTGTAGCGTCTACTCTCTGAGTATAAGTGTTCTGCAAGCGTCTAAGCGTCCTATTACCTGAACCAAATGTCAGTTCAGCTACAAAACGTTTTGTTTCGTGATAGATTTTGATTGAAAGCAAGTAATAGTTCGTGAAAACTGTTATAATGTTTTAATTCTTTGTTCTAAAGTAATATTTACACTAATAAACATTTCGAAATACACATATTAAAAATAACTTAATTAAAATGAAATATATTGGATGTAATAAGAATTACGTAGTAGCAAAGAACGAAACGTTTGAAAAGGGTCGGATAGATGAGAGGACAAAGCTATCTCTTGTTCGCTAGGGATAGATAGTACTTATCCTTGATTGTGAAACGTAGACTATGGATAGATAACATCTTACTGGTAACAGAGGATAGTGATCTATCCGTAAACTTAGTTTGAATATTGGAAACGGCCGATAGACATACTACTTAGGAATTAAACCAAGTAAGGATGTCGTCTCTGAAAAATAAGGTTTTAGTAATACGACAAGTATTATTGAGAAGACGATCCGTCCATGCCTGCCTCAAGCGAATTCAGTGCCATTAAAGTAATAAAAACTAAAGGTGTTCGATCGAAATATAATAAACTACTAGTAACTGTTATATAATTTAGCAATAAAATAACATATAAATCTTTGTTCTAACATATATCCATTAAAGTTAATACGAATTTCAATTAATAATCACCTTGGCCAAGTTTAGAAGGGCTTGTACCTACAATTATCTGTGATAAATTCTTATATCAAAATTGTTGTGAGCCCGATAAAGAGGTCAGCTTTGTCATGGAAATAGATTGAAGTCTTAAAATATTGTCACGTTTTGCTTCATTGGAGATTACGATTAAGGAATCTATTAAGTCATTTGTGAAATGTTGAATTTTAAACTATTATAGTATTTAATTGGCATTACAATATTACGTAATTTTGTGTTATTATAAGCATATAAATTTTTATGGATAGTTTGACTGCAACTCTCTTCTATTTCGCATTCTTCTTGATAAATAAAAAATCTTTTGTTTATTAAGCGTCCATCAAAATAGGACTCAACCTTTAGTCCACTTTTCAATACAAGGTACTAAATACTTATATATTTATGTAGACAACACATTAATCAAGGTAATGTATATGAAATTGTATATTTGCTTTAAATTAGTTTGCTTTATTAACGTCTTATATGTCTATATAAAACATTATCATTCTGACTTCAGTTGTAATTATCTTGTAATCAACTATAAATTGTTGAGTAAGTAATTTGCACCTTGTAATTATGTAGGTATAATAAATGATCTTACACTATACGTTCCAATGCTTATTAATATTTAATCGATACATATTGAACCTACTTCGACCGACTTATTTAATATCACATTTATATTCACGAAGTTCACACTTCATATACATAGCTATAAACTATTAAACTACACACGTATCAGAAAATTTATTTGATTATTATAAAGATGTTGTTTAGTTGTATGCATTGACAACCATATTCAATTCATTAGCAAATTAAGTAGAAGTATTAAATAAAAGCTCATCAAAGCTTCGTCTCTCAAGCTAAGCTACTAAGCTCCTCTAAACGAAGGACTTTATAAAGTTACAATCACTTCACAATTACCCTTATCGCGAGTAAAATCACAACAAATCGTTAGAGCTTTTCCTTTTGTATCTCCTGGAACATCTTCTACACGTGACAAAGCAACGTAATGGGAATCGACATTAGCCTATTTATGCCGTTCCACCTTATCTGATGATGTCTCTCCTACCGTCACAATTGCTGCCGCTTTTACCGTTGCAGTCGTAAAAAAGCTACATAATAGTTTGGTGCCGTCGTTGAGTAAGATTCTGATAAATCCGTGACCGACTTCCATATCTCCTTAGACGTAGTTCAAGTCATAAATCTTACTTTATCAGAAGTATCTGTCATATAATTGGATGGCAAGTATATAGGAACACTTAAGACAAAGATAAGAATTGTTTTTATTGATGTGAACGAACACAAGAAAGTAAATAAAATGTCATAATATACAGTGTTGCAACTAACTCGTGATAAACTTGCGTGTTTTCCGTATTAACTAACTGTCATTACAAATTATACCAAAATAGTTACCCGAATAAAACAGCCGAAATAGAATGCATCAGCGACGATTTACTAAATAAAAACAAATCCACAAGAGGTTCACTTTTAACGTAAAATGTTTCACATCCGTCAAAGTTGCGAACCAACAATAAATTTCATCACAGTTGCCAAAACGAAATCAGTTTCACTTCACGTATGCAAATGACACTAAGGAAAACAGTTTTCACAAACGCGTAATCGTACTAAGCGCGGTTGAAAAGCTCCCGAGCCGGCGTCCGTCTCCCACGGCAGCCCGACTTTAACTGTCGCTGCAACAAGGGACCCGCGGGGGAAAGGGACGCAGAGGTGAAGGGGGAACCTCTCCAACCGAGGAGATAACTTTTGATCTTTTTGGTACCATAGAAGATTTTAATGATGCACTCACATCTGGAGATTTGACAGAAAAAGTGCGCGTCGATGTTAGGCGTTAATGCATGTCAAGGGCTTAGTTAGAAACGACGTGTCAGAAAAAGCAAAGTCGCGGTTGCGGGTGACATTTTTAAAAATAGCATCTATAGACAAACGGTCGAATGGTGAAATTTTAAAGTTTTAATCGTGTGAGATTTTTAGATTAGATTCCAGGCTTATTTTTTCAGGCGGCAGGAACGCGTTGTTCTTCTTTGATATTATGCTTTATATTCCACAGTATTATTTTCACATCATCCGATGTCTTGGGGCAGACAATATTGCGCAAGGTTTTTGTCCCTGCCCCGCACATGTCAGGGTACAAAGGGGCGAGGAATGGAGCAGGTACAAAAGATCCCAACCCCGCTTCAAGTTACAACGGCCATAGATTAATGACGGGAACATTGTGGAGTTAAGAACCCAAAAATTTACAACTGCATTGTATTCGTCCCGTAACAAAAGAGCACAAAAGATAGGATCGGCTTCTGTTATTACTTATTACCTTATCGTTTATCTGAGTGCTGATTTCTCTCACTTTTCAAGTAATACGAGTAACATTATCGATGCGGATTTCTTTTTTCTTCACTGCTACAGATGTTTGGAGGGCGTTCCGTTATTGCATACAAATAATCTTTGTGAATCTGGAGTATTCTTACAAATTATAAAAATTCAATAGGATTGCATACAATAGAAGCTTTAGCTGCATTTGTCAATAATAATCTTTTGAGGGCTAATCATTTTCAATTTATAACTTCCCAAATTTATTATTAACATGTATATTATAAGTAGGTCTACTTCCTTCCCAAACGCCATGTTGAATTTTTATTTCAATTTTTATCGACGTAACTTATGACGTATAATGATGTCATTTAATCCCACTCCTGAATGCTAATGAAAAGATCAACTTTCAAAGACTTGATTGTCTCTTAAAGTCAGTCATTTCGCATTATTAATGGAATCATATTTTAGGTCGTGCTTATGCTCATGTAGTTAAAATTTATTGCATGGTCGTTTCTTAATTTTGTTCTAAGCTTTATTCTGTTTCTTGGAATTTAGTGCTTTAAGACAATCAATGGCTAGTTATTATTCAAGTATATTAAATCGTAATTTAGTTTCAACAAGTTTATTGTACCCTAAATACATGAACATAATCATAGTTGGTACGATTTCTCTTCTGTGTTATGACAATATTTTGCATGAGAGTATACCCATAAATGTTTGATGGCCAATAACAACTTAGTTTATAAAACATTAACTGGCAACATAATATCGTACTGCGTATTAATTTCTAAAGCTGAAAACTGATTGACAACTGAAGTATAATAAAAATAAGACAACACATAAATCATTCGAAACAGTAGTTTGGCGTTGAAATAAAGGCCCCGTCACACGGGCAAGTCACGGCCGGTAATGAGTAATGGGCGAGCGTTCATTACTCAACGACGCCCCGCAGTTTACGCGTCATCTGTCGTCATGTCTCATGTATAAGGGCCGTAACTTCAGACTTGTAAAGTGTGTGTGAAATGGGAAAAGACATGTTTTTGGGTTGAAGATTGATTTTTGGGTTTTAAATAAATGTAGTGGATATGAGAGCTTATCTTGCGTATCCATCTTCGCAGTGTGGTTTACAAAAATGGAAACGGATATATGTGATTTATAATATATGCAATTTTACGTATTCTATAAAGCATTGCTATAAAGGTGTGATTTGTCCTAAAATCTGCGTTCTCTGTTTCCACGGAAAAATAGGCAATAATATTATTACGGACCCCAGGTTCAAACCCGTAACCTCAATCCGACAATTAATTCTATGCCAGTTAATGAATTATTAAAGCAGGCAATTAATTATTCTTGTAATAAGAATAACAGTTAATAACGTTAGTTTTGTATGACATGATTGTTTCAAAGATTGATCCATATCGGACTGTGATATTACGTAAATTTAAAATGCACCCGCCTCATTAAATACAAAAACATAAAGTTAACAAGCAAATTGACAAGGAAAGCATCCAAAGGGTTGACAATATATTCCCTTTAAAAATATGTCCATCAATTTTTACGGCAATGTCGTAGCTTCAGGGCACCGTAATTTTACAACCGCTGCGCCCAACTGTACGCCATATGTGTTGATCGCAATCTTATGGTGTTCTCAAAGTTATTGCTAGTACTGGGCCCTAATTTTCCGATGTTTTATGTATTTGGTAATTTTGTTTAAAATATTTATACCAGAGCCGTGTGGTTAGACCACCGCATAGCTTCCTGTGGGTGATGTAAGAGGCTATAGGGTATACATTAAAAGCTTAGCGTTGATGTTTTTAAATCTCGTAACATTATTGCTATTTCTTAGAAGCCTATGGACCCAGAGTTGTGCCTTGTGCAAATTTAATTCCGATGAGATTATGAACTCAGTATTCCGTCTTGGTAATTCATTTACTAACTGCCTATTTTAAATATTATAATTAAAATGGCGATCCCAGTTCACTTCCTTCGCTAATTAATCTTTACAGATCGTTTCTGGCATGCAACCGTAGCTCTGATTGCTTAAAATGGAGAAACTCAAAAAGAAAATTAAGCTTAAACCATTGTTTTTACGTGATTTTTACGAATCTTTTAACATCAGAAAGTCGATGTCATCCAAATGTACGATACAAATTCATATGAATTATTGAATTGTTATAATATATTTTCTGTTTTGGATTCGATCTAAATGAAAACAGACACTCGTAATCATTGTAATTTTGTTTATTATATATTTTGTTAATTATACTTTAATTATATTTTTGGCATCCATTAGTCAATATAATTTCGATTACATTTCATGTAATTGCTATTCAGGTTTGTAATTATAAATATATAATTCAAGGGCCCAAAAACCTTTTTTTGGACCCTTGTGCTATTTGGTTTTATTTCTCTTACTAAATTTATCGTGCAATTAAAACGTCGCCCGTTCTGCTAATTAATCTTTACAAATCTGTGTTGAAGCACAATTCTGATTGCTTCTCTCACCGCAACTTGTACCATCTATTTGTTATTCTAAGGCCGTGCGCTACCGTCCGTCCGTTGCGATGCACTTCTTAGATGCGACCCGCGCTTACGACTTTTAAGTCGCATTGTATTGCGATTGTGCGCATGAATTATTTATTTAATTGCATGTGAATTGATTATGATTGTTTAAATTTTTATGGTTGTTCTTGTGATTGTGTATTGATTATCATGATATTTTATACTCTGTCTCGTGTTATCTAAAATCAGAATCTTGATGCTTAAAATGTACCGATTGTGATCAGTCATCACGCGCATAACCTACAAGACTGATGTCCATGTTCTAAATGAGTTCTAGGTTAAAATTAGACTACTTTAAACGAATTTTATCACGTTGTTCAATTTTTGAATTACTATTAATACAATGTCATAATTTAAAATATCAACTGTCAAAAATTGTTACTGGTTTACTTCTAGTATATAAGAGTTTTCAAAATTATGTAATAATAGAGTTTTGAAAAATAAACTACGTGATAAAATCCGTATAAAGTAGATTATTTTTAATTTACTACATTCGCGTAAACGTAAGACTATATTATGAGTGCTATGTGTATAACCAATATTTTATGGTACTCTTTCAAATATCAACATATTATTGTTTCTATAACTTAAATATTATTCTTTTTTGATCTTTTGAATTGATACAATTGTAACTTCTATTTATACTGCGCGCTAGATCTTATTCATACCTAGGTTTACACTCACGTACTACGGAGCTGACGTATAAAAGTTCGTTTACGACCAATTTACGCTTGTTATCGAATCGAATAAAAGAATATACTTGCGAATCTTTACGACTATAGTCGTTGCACTGAAATGTAAGAAAGAAAGAAAGAAATAAATCTTTATTGCATACAGTTTTCAGGTGGGCACAATGTAAATGAAAATAAAAAATAAAAAAAGTACCAGTTACATACACAATATTAAGAAGTAAGAAATAAAAAATAAAAGATACAGTGACATAAAATAATTAAATCTCTTGAGACACATGTGTCCCACAGCTGCAGCAATCAGGACTCCAGTTCAGCATTTGCCTGGTCCCAAGAACCAGGCACTGGTCTTCCACTGGAGCCTGTTATTGTGACGTACGGAAGCCAACAAGTATAACGATAGGTATATACATAGTTATATATAATTTAGAGTTATGTACATACTAATAGCGTAAGAATGCATAGGATCGATAGAGGTGGGAATAATGAACGATGTTATGAGATTTGTGATGTATGACACTATATGAAATCAGTCAGCAGAATTATTAACGTTTTGATGGTCTGCTGTGATATACTATAGGGAGGTTTCCTTATAAAGTCAGAAGTACTGAAAGAGACTGCTGTGCATTTTTGGGACGGGCATAGGGTTTTCCTATAATAATTCTAAATACCTAGTACGAATTCTGTAAAGGTGCTGGGTAAACAGCAATAGCACTTAACTTGCTGCTTTTAAAAATAATTCCGAAATGTGGGTGCAATTAATGGTAAATCACATCCACATTTCGCCAACTAATTAGGCAGAGGTCTGCCTATTTCTGTTTTAATGGGCTTTAACAACATACACACCAACATCGTAGCTTTTACAACAAACTCACAAGCTTAGTATCAATACTATGTTTGTGTGTATGTTGTAAAAGTTTAGTATAGTTTTAGAATGTTCTAGAACTTTGAATTAGGAAATCTGATTAAGATGAAGACAGTTGTTTCCTCAGTGTTATTGATAGCACATAAAAAGTATAGGAAACTATAAACACAGCTATAAACTTGAATGACATAACGCTGCAATTTTTCACATTCATATAATGTGTCTTATAATTGAATCAATGCCCACATTAATTGATAAATGGACGCTTCAATATTGTTCTTCGGGTCATCCATTACTAGCTTTGTACGACACCCACGGGAACAGATGATAAACGACTGAAACTTTTATTAATATACCAAAATCCAAGTAGCCCCTAAGAGACCATTGAGCGTTAAGAAAACCTAAACTTTTAAATTAGGAAAGTTAGCTGCTGGCCTACTTATACGTGTTTAGTAGTCAGTATTAAGATAGGCGTTCTTTTTAATTTAATATATTGCTAACTTTTGCTTGCTGTTTCGACCATGTGAGTCCCAGGGGAACACGTTCCAGGATAAAATGTATCTTTTATATTAATTAAGTCAATGACACCAATATCTACAGAAACTTGAACATTTATAATATTACTAGGACAAGCTGGTTACTAGAGACATCATTTACTTTTGATAGACATGTGCTATATACTCTGTAGTAGGTTATATACCTGTACTAAATTTATAATTTATATTTAAAATTGGTTTAGTGGTAGTCAGCAGAGTAAGTAACTCATTAAGTCAATCATTAGTAGAACATATATAATTATCTAGATATATTGAATTTGTTCAGATCCTAAAATTATTTATCAGCCAGTTTAGACTTTCAAACGTAATAATGATAATGAACAACAATATATTGTATCAATAAAAACAGCTTAGGTTGTCGTATAATCGCAGTCATAAAATCTAAACTAATTTACATGAACCAATACAGAATTCAGATTCCAAAAAGGCAAAATTAAAAATCGTGATCGTAAAGACAAAAAAGACGAAGAAGCCCTTGATTATAGCGATAAGGCAAAGGAAGGAACAATGGTACGCGGTGTGGAAGCATCTAGGCGTGGTCAGGATGCAAATTGCGGACTGCGGCCTGAGGGGATAGACAAATGGCGTCGTGAGCCGACCGCACCGGTAGCACACGAGCCCAGCCTAGGGCGCGTGTTTATTTCTAGCTCGATGATGTACGGTAAAGATTTTTGTTCTTAGTGAAATCAAGTTGATTTTTATGAACAGAAATTATTTTCCCGTGTTTATTCATGATATTTTTATTAGAATTGAATAACTAACTAACTAACTAAATCGTTCTAACATAATAAATAATAATAATAATAATACTCTATCATACACACAACACCATATAGCCCAAAGTAAGCAGAGCATGTACTATGGGTACTAGACAATGGATAAACATATACACTTTTTTTTTGTAAATACTTACATATTACACCTAGAAATACCCAGACCAAGATAAATGTGAAAGTTTATGAGAAATTTTCTAGGTGTGTCACTGAATCACTTTGAAACCTTTAATCGCATTTGGATAAAACTTGGCACATGTATTGAACATAATTACTTTTATACTTTCGCATTCTCGGTATTGATACACAATTTTGAAAGGCTCGATGTGCCGGTTAGATTGCTCTGTCATACACGGTCACAAGCAGAAGCAGAAAATACCGTATATGATCATGTTTATCGTTATATAGACTTATATCCTAGAGTAAAAATCCTATATATTATAAATTCGAATGTGATTTGTTTGTTTGTTACGTGTTCATGCCTTAACTACTCGACCGATCATCATTAAATTTTGCATACACGTTGTCAGGATCAGGGGTACAGAAAAGAGCATAAGGTTTCATCCAGAAAAAAATACTACCAACCTACGGGCGAAAGCTATGCAGGCGATACCTATTATAAAGAATTGTATATTGAGGTTGTTATAGTAAAATGTATATTTAAATGTTGTTTTGTCAAATTTCAGGAGAAAAGTTGACTACTAAACTACAGTTCAACTTCGAGACGGTCTTTCGAGCGAATAAAACTACAAGAAACTTCAAACAAGAACTGTGAAGAAGTAAAGCGCACCTATTAATCAAGTACAAAGTGAAGTAGATCAAGTGTGTAATGTAAGATGCAAATTCTATGCCACAGGACAAATTGCTTCTTGTGCCAGTTTATACTCCAGCGCTTTATAATTCAACGTAAAAATCCCGCATATTGGAGCTTCGTAGATTTTATTAGGTACAATAAAAGATCTCGTGCCAATTTTATGTGTTATCCCAGGAAACCTCTTATTCAGGTTCTGTTTTCTTGGTGCAGAGTCTAGAAAGTATAGAGTAGGTGAGTCGATTTATAATAGATTCGATAAAAATACTTTTTGTTTTTTGATTTATATCTGAAATATTAATCCAATGATCAAGTGCCAATCAAGAGTCAAGTAATTGAAAAGTAAGTTTGATCTACAGATAAAAAATGGTGTACACAAATAGTCGTATGCAAGCCTGAGTGTTCTTTGTTTCAGTTGTTTCATGCCTGTAAAACCCATAGCGATACAGTAAATACAACTCTGAAGATGCTTTGAAAAATATAATTACCGCAAAACAATAATATCTATGCCACTTTTATGGTTGTACATACTGAACTGTAAAATTCTAGACCTTTATCTGTTACTAGTTCAAAAGGAACTAAATATTCTTATTCTAAATGTGTAGTACCTTTATTATTAACATATGACTGGACTTCAATAATATATTTCATATCAGTCTGATGTGATGCCCTAAAATTGTATTACAAAGATTTAACATGTAAACATGCTTACATATCTAATATTTAACTTCAATCGGTAAAGGGTCGTGACTGCAGATAACATTGTGATAAACGATGATGTATCATTACCAAAATAGAAACTAAATTGTGTTATTATCGTCTAAATATTTTAGCTAATATTGATGGCTAGCTTTTGCCCGCGGCTTCGCTCGTAAAAGTAGGATCGGTTATGTTAGTAGCAGTACTTTTTAACAACATATAGCCTATGTTACTCGGTGATAATACAGCTTTCTAATGGTGAAAGAATTTTAAAAATCGGTTATGTACTCGTAGTTTTTGAGTTAAATCGTTTCATACAAACAAGCTAAAAAAAATCTTTCCTCTTTATAATATTTGCATAGGTAGATATAGATATATGATACTTGATTCATTCTGTGCATTACGTTTCTATCAACTAAATGTAGACACTCAACCACAGTTTTGATGTTGGCGTATTTATTCAAGTAGTAGGATTAAACAGAGACAGTTTATTATATAAGTACAAGTTGCTTCTGCCCGCGGCTGTGCCAGCGTAAATCCCTCGGGAACGCACACTCGGGTATAAAGTATCCGATGTGTTAATAGAGACCAAGACATAGACTAGCTGTGTGCCAAGTTTCATTTAGATATTTACGACAGTTTACACGTGATTGAGCTGGAATCAACCAAACCTTAACACAAACATACTCATTTAAAATATTAGTAGGTATACTAAAATTATACAGCATAAAGTATTACTATATTCCCGTTCCAGAAACATGTTAATAAAATATGCTTTCCAATAACTGTAAACATATCTTTGATACCGAGTACTGCTGTAAAGCGGCTACAATTCAAAGCTCACATATCAAAACGCTGAAAATCATAGCGTGTAGCGCAATGTAATATCATTTCCAACGTTATTATTACTGTACGGACAGCAAATTCTAAAATATACTCGCAAGCCGCGCGAGGTATTCTGTGTAATGGCATTGCAACTTAGAAATTATATCTCTGGCGACTGTTGACTCGAGCCGCGGGCGAGTCCATCGCTCATTGCTCAGTACTCCTCAAACACCAAGGAAATTAATCCCAAGTTTACATCGCTAACCGTCCGCTTTTCAATTCACTTCTTAGCAGATCGTGTTTCGGGATCGAATATCAACGACGTCTAATATTCTACGTGACTTCTTCGAGCGATAATAGATCGACTTGTAAAGATTCCATTAAGCTTCGTCGAGTTCTTTTTTTCTTCATCGAGTGTCGTGTACCTTGTCCTATTGTTAGAGAGAAATCGTTCGTAACGGTTATGCTTTTCCGTATTTTCTCAGTTCTTATTACGTGTTGAATCCGTTTTTGCGAGAGTCTGTTGGAAATTCAAAACAATGTTTTTTTCGTTTGTGGCAATCTCGGAGCTTATCACCACTTTTGTCATGCTATATAGGAAAGGAGATTGGAATGTTTTTAGAATATAATTCTTTCATGTTGCGTAATGCCGGATATTTTTATATAAAACGAAACTCACAGATGTTGACATTTTGATTTTGCATATCATTATTTTGGAGGTAAATATAATTCAAATAGAAACACAACATTTCAGATTCTGTTAATTCTAAAAATAATTTTCCTCAGATATATATGCAAAGTCTTATGTATGTATTATTTATCTTATATTCTGTAAGTATAGTAAGCTATCATAACACAGTAAACACAAACACTTGAGAAATAACCAAAGGCTGTAGCTAACTTAAGTGGTGACCATATAAAAGTACAGTTCTCTATGGTTTAGCAAATACATACCTACAGGCCTTACTATCACAACTATCAAGAATATGATTCTCAGGGTAATATGTAAGTACTATATAGAGTTGCATATCATCCACATTTCACCAGCTATGGCGGCCTCAATGGCGTAGTGGTTAGTGTAACCGACTGCCACGCCTGAGGTCGCGGGTTCGGTTCCCGCACAAGTCAAACATTTGTGTCCATGAACATGGATGTTTGTCTTGGACTGGGTGTTTCTATGTATGATATGTATGTATTTGCAAAAAATAAGTATATATGTATGGTTATCCATAGTTTAGTACCCATAGTACAAGCTCTGCTTAGTTTGGGCTAGATGGTGTTGTGTGTATGTGATAGAATAGAATATTATATTATTATGGTTTTAAATCTCACATGATAGGGGACGAGCTTATAACCTTTTGCCAGAGATGTCCTAGACGCCGTGCTGCTCTACAAAAAATATCTTGTCAAAGAATTCAATACCACATCGATCGCATATAATATCGCTACGCAACCGAATACTATAATATTCTGGAGTCTGTCTAATGTATCAAATAATAACATATATGTTTGTTTTCTGGTCTACAGAAACAGTCGTTATAAGCGACAATAAAAATATATTACGACAACATTCAGCCTTATTTACGTATTCTATAACTAAAAGCTGACTCAAATACGTTACGAAGAAATAATGCTGCTAAGATTTCGCACAACGGTAGTACCTTCAAAAAGCATTTTGAAGAAAACGGTGGCTCTACACTACAAGCGCCTTATTTAACCTAATCACCAACATCTCGAATAAAACAGGCTATTTTCCGCAATTGCCTGTAACAACATCGACGGTATGATAATGAGCTATAGCACTTACTTTTTCCTTCACAGCAGTAAAACTGAACGGATACATTTAATTGCTTTTATAGGAAAACCTATTATAGTCATTCTGTTTCTTTTTCTAATTAGGATCATTGCAATTTCTAAGACAGTTACATGTTCTAGGATACTTTGACATTGCTGTGTTCTTAGGTATAGGAGAACGTCGTAAATACTTTGTGGAAAGAAATGGTTACAAGACTTTTGCACTCCTCGATTTCATGACATCGAATAACTTAAAAGTTTGTACTGTACAGTGAAGCTTGTCCTTTTTTAATTTCAGAAAAACACTTAATAGTGTGTATATCCTCCGAAGGTAAAGCAGAGTTGTATTATAATTCCATTTAACCGGTTTTGATATAAGTCACACATATTAAGTGTCAATTTTTTTGGGTTTCTCTAAGGATTTCTGACCAGTCTGCCTTGCCATGGAGCTTAAAATGTGCCCGATATTTTTTTTTATGAGGTATGTGGCAAACGAGCAGATGGCTAAGGCTGCTATTGAGTAATTCCTATAGAAAATCTTACACAATTACAGTGACTGTTACCAGGCAACCTGAGATCTCAGAGTACGGTGCAATAGTAAAAAAGAAAATGTATTTTTTTAACCAATAAACTGTTGTAGTTACAGGCAAAAATATGTTTTAAAAATGAATTATCTAGGATACTAGGTATCTATTATCTGCCTCAGCTATTCACATGAACAAAAATATATTGTTTTCCTTGCTGTACGAAGCACTGTCGTGGTATCAATGTACTACAAGTCCGTGGTATTGTCGTCGGTCAACCAATTTGCACGATTACTTGATTAGTTAATTATTAAACAACGGTCGACCCTCGCCTTTTGAATAATAAGAATACTCGGTGATACAGAGATAGTGTATGATACCTACTGTTATTCTTGATGAGGTCTTTCAAAGTGTTTACCTATCAGGCTTTTTTTATAAGCAGCTCGTATTATTGAGCTGTGTCTGTGTGGGCTGTTATATAGGTATATACCAGCACACTATAACGTGCGACCAAAAATTATGACTCACAAATGTAGATACGAAACTACTCATTTAGGAAAATAATCATCATATCCTAACTAATATTATAAATGCGAATATGAGTTTGTATATTTGTTTGTAGCAGCAATAGCTTAGTGGGGAGACCAACAGACTGCAATGCAGAGGGTCTCGGGTTCGAACCCACGTCGCGCACATCTCACTTTCGGCAGTTATATGACTTTTCGAAATTATGTGCGTATTGATTGATAATTATCGCCTGCTCTGGGCCTCTGAGAGCACGTTAAGCCGTCGGTCCCGGCTGGCATGAGCATCTATGGCAGTCGTTATTGGGAAGTCAGTGCCCTATAATATCCTGACACTGGTCTAGTCTTAGGGTATCGTTAGCCTTCGGGTTGAGGAGGTCAGGTGGCAGCCGCTCCATGTAAAAACTGATATACAGTCAAATTTGGTTAGAATAGAAAAGCCGACCCCAAGTGACTTGGGAATAATAAAGGCTAGAGTGAAGAAGACGGTTTGTTTACTTGTTAAGCTTTCACGCCTTAACTATTCGACTGATCATCATGAAATTTTGCTTACATATTGTCAGGTGAATAGAAAAGGACATAGAGTACCTCTCCATCCATCCAGAAATAAACCTAAAATAACCTAACTTACATTTACGCGAGTGAAACTGCGGTCAAAAACTAGTGTATGTATAAAAGAGCACGGTCTACTAAAGAGTTAGTACCTATAGAATCATCGGTGACGATATTTACTAAAGACATTAAATGAAAACACACGCTGTGCTGCTTAATTAGCTTCTATACAAATTCGTAATTTCTGTCATAAACAGGCATACTTATTAAACTAAGTGCTAATTATATTATTGCCATATTATCGTTAAATGTGTATAACGATCTTATCTTATAAGATAAGATAAGATAAGAGCGTTAAATGTAATCAAATAACGTGTGTAAATAAGATTTGAGATAAATAGTTCTTTAATTTTACTTACAAATACAACCAACCTAAATGTAGCTCCAGTCAAGACACTGATATTTTTATTCCGTACTTATAATTTTACGTTGTAACGCATACGAAATAGTTATTTATTTAATCTGACATTGATCAAAAATTGTTGTATAAGTCCTAAAATTATTAGTAGTAAAAATATGTCCAGTTTAAATATGATATTATTAATTCATAATGGTAAAGTAAGAGGCGTAGATTTATTTTTAAATTCAATCTATTTTGGCATCTGATTTATGAACTGAGGTCCACCTTATAATTCTCACATCATCGGCTTCATTCGCATAAATGAAGATTAGGTTAGTAAAAGTACTTTTTCCTGGATAAAAGATACCACATGTCCTTTTCTGTTCCCCTGACAACGTGTACACGAAATTTCATGATGATATGTCATAAGTAATGAGTAGTTTAGGCGTGAAAGAATAGCAAACTAACAAACAAACTGACGTTCGCATTTATTATATTAGTTAGGATGTTTAAAAAGTGTCCTTCCACACAATTCGTGCGAACAGATTTGTGCGAAACGACCACGAAACTCGCTGGCTAAAGACCATCTAAATCAAACTTTCAACAATCGTACTGAGAGAAAATTCTTGAAATGTGAAATATCCCAATGGCTAAGCTAAGGTATCGGACAGGCGATTAACTGGTTGCGAACTCAAACCTACCCATTTCACTTTTGACGTGAACCCACTCCTAGTACAAGGGAGCTTAGTTAGAGGATTTAACGAGAATACTTGTTCTCTCCAACACATAGACTTGTACTTATAATTACGAATTAAAGTTTACACACACCGACGGAACTTTGAAATAATGATTTTGGTCGTAAACTCGAGAAAATACAGAACGAAGAAGAATGTTTTCAACACAAAATTTCTTTTTAATTCTTGTGTCTTTGATTGATGATTGTAGATTTGAATTATTAAGCTAGCAACTTTGCCAAGATTTCACAAATTTTTTGTTTTCTGATGTGAGTATCGAATCTACGACTGTCGAAGCACTAGTAGTGTCGAGACAACCAATTAGATCATGACGATATCCGTACAGATATGATCAAACTACTCTAATTTATTACACACAAGCTCTTGCTCGTGTCTTCGCTTGCGTAAAAGTATGGTAGTATAATATGTTAGTAACAGTACTTTAGAAAAATAGTCTTTGAAACTCGGTGATAATATAGCTTTCAAATGCTAAAGGAATTTTTAAAATCGGTTTAGCAGTTTTTGAGTTAAATTCTTACAAACAAACAAAAATTTAATATTTCATCTTTATAATATTAGTATAGATATATTAGTATAGATATAGATTATAATGCATATATACATAGTCTCACATCTATATTCCTGAAAAGACTTATGTTCACACAAATGTATTACACCCACAATTTGTGAACTATTGTTTAGGTCACTCATCATAGGGAAGGAGCCTATAGTCGTGTACTGAATACAATTTCTGGCTCTGTGCTACTAGTAATTTCTTAACAGAATAACTCATATAACACATTTCCCGATCTAGACTTCAACCTGAGACTTCATGCACAGATACGTAGTGTACACTGCGTCACGGAACCAATCATGATATTATTAGGTATTTTATTTTTCATAACAATTTTAGTTCCAAAGTTCCAAGTTAAATGATTCCATCCTCAAATACATTATGTGGGACGAAACATGTCTGCCAAAATATGAGAATGATTCCGCTTTGTCTTTCTTTTGTTGTTAAATACTTCTATCTATGATACTAATCTATACTAATATTATAAAGAGAATTAAATTTGATTTATTGTTTGTTTGTTTGTAAGGATTTAACTCAAAAACTACTCAACCAAATATAAAACTCTTTTACCATTAGAAAGAATCTATATTATCATTGAGTAATTTACGTGAGCGAAATTGTTAGGTAATTCTCTCAAGTCTCAAGTAATAGGCTCTATTTCTTTAAACAAGCCTACTGACGTCAACTGTGCATACTTTTAGACTGCGTGCTTCTGCTGAGATTATCTTAACAGAACATCTAATACCCGATCGAGATATCGAACCCGCGAACTCGGTTAAACACAGACACTGGACTACCGAAGCAGTCTTAAGCTGCTGGGCTTAAGCTACTTTAGCCAATTATATACATTTCTGTCTCGCAGAGAAGTATAGATTTCTTATATATACTAACCTAATATTTCATGCTAATACAAGATTTATGTTAGTGCCATAGTGTATGTATGTGTGATTGAAAGCACAATCGTTCTAGAGCATATTTGATACCTAACAGTGTTACGCAGTAAATTGCCAGTAAGATATCACATATTATAAAACGAAGTCCCCCGCCACATCTGTCTATCTGTTCGCGATAAACTCAAAAACTACTGAACGGATTTTCATTTTGATTTCACCAATAGACAGAGTCATTCTTAAGGAAGGTTTAATTGTATAATTTGTTAAGGTTTTGTATAACCCGTGTGAAGCCGGAATGGGTCGCTAATAAAATATAATTAAAACCAAACACAGCCCATCTGCAATTCTCATTACAATGTATGTATTATTACAATTCTCAATAAATAAGTCTCATAAAGGCTTTCTATTCCAAGCTTTTGTGGCAGAAACATAAATCGAATACGCAACAATAATATACGTTTCCCGGAGAAAGCATTTTATTCATGAAGAGACTATTAATAGTTTTAATTTGTAATTTACACACACGCAGACTGTCTCATCTCTTTCCGGTGTATGTAAAATAAGCTTTAAGTTGGGAAATGTCATTAAAATGTATGATAATGTTCACAGTAAGACAACAATGTCCAGTAGTGGACTGTAGCCTGTTGATTGATTGATTGATGCCCACGGTTACTTAGTCGTACTGTTGCTAAGTTATATATAAACAACCGATGGCAACTTCCATCAATCGTTGACGTGACCGAGAAGAGTATTACGTATTACTGATAAAAATACTTTCTATTAAAGGTAATATAAGGTATTAAGAAAGTTTATGAGGCTAGTGTGATTGGAACAGTCACAAGGGGAAGACCTTTTTTTTTTGATACCCAGGCAAAATGCTTGATGCACTATACCGGCGGCTAGGGGACGGCACCGGCGGGGCGTGTGGGACTCACCAGCCGAGTGCTGGTATACACACTAAAAAACCTGAGGTGTTCAGGGTCCCTTGAGGCCTTGCCACCCAGAACCCTTCGGTGGGGGGCAGGAGAGCGACATAAGCGCGTCTCCTACGCCCCGTCCTCCGGCGGCGGATGTCCGGGGCATAAGGATCTTCCTCACGCCCCCGCTCCGCCGCCTCGCAGACTGTCATCTCGCAGAAGGACCTCATTGCACCCCAGCACCTGTCGTCACCGACCATCATGGATACGACGGTCGGCAACGAGAGGTCGGGGCCAATCACGGGGACCAGTGCACAGCGCTCCTCGGCCTACGTCGGACACTCCTCACAAGGGGAAGACCTAGGCGAACGTTTATTGATCAGATCGGAGACGTTCTGGATAAAGGCCAGGTTAAGAGCACCTTAAACCGGCGAGCGTGTATGAGGAATGTTATGAAAGTGAATGAAGCTCTCTGTATCGCAAGAACGACGTTTTAACTACTAGGAAATCACAGCTTCCGTATTAAGCCGTGTATAAGTCTTTAAGATACCTTATTTTGCGTTTCACTAACCATTAAAGGTGGTTCAAATCAAGAGTATTGCTATCGAAAGTTCGTGATCTTGATTTCTGATATTTTACTATAAACATGAATGCTCAGAATTATTAGTCAATGACAAATGAATTGATTGACCGTTGCTAATTCATTCAGTTAATCACAGCAATTGATCGGTTGCCAACAAATTTTTGTGTTGATGTTTCAGGAACAAAATGTTTAATTCAAACTGGATGGATTCAAAAGGATGACTAACTTTGTAGCACTATTTCAAGGAGGTTGTCTGTTATATTAAATCCGGAAATCAGTAATAAAATAATAATATATACGATTTTACGTTTGTTTACCGTAGAGATGGCATAGATTATGGATTTCCACTTGGCTTATCCTGGCATATTTCTTTTACTTTATTTGCTTTCATCACATTCTACTGGCAGCCTGGCCTCTTGCCAGAACGTCTTTCGAATTGGTCAGAGAACGTTTGCCTGGTTTCTACTCTTTACTTTTTAAGCTCTCAATTGTTTGAATTCCAGACATTTTTGAAAACCTATTGTATCTGGCCGTGGGTGTGCCAGTGCAACACAATAGGTTAAAATGAATCACCATGTTTTCATTTAATTATTTGAAATATTAATAATATTGCAATAATTAGTGTTTTTATAGCTAAATAAAAAGCATTTTCAGACGATAATTTATCAGGTGTCCGTGTACGAAATATAATGACTGAAAAGCTTGCAAAATGTTGCATGTCGCCCGTTAATTATAAATTGATTAATAGCTGCAGTATCGAAATTTATGCTACTAAAAATAAAAAGTATATTATCGCGTGCTCAATATGTGTAATTTTGGCCAGTTTGGAAATTTATAATATGTTCTTTGATGAAATATAAATACTGTTTAATCGTATATTATGATTGCCCTGATTGAAATATTTTCTTAATTTAATTATGTCGTTGGTATTGTGGCATAAGCATGGGGTATTATATTATGGACTGATACGCGTCAATTGTTTCTAACTTCGATTCTCGTATTGCAAAGTAATGAAGGAAAATTTGTTAAAATTCTCAGTAAGTACATGGTATCTGAATATGAGTCTCCTAGCTACACTTGTCTCATATAACGTGGTATTGCAATATACCTACTAAATTCTTTTTCCACATTATTGGCACGGAAAGTTTAAGCGGTGGCCTCGCCACTGCCACCGAGTGTTGCGGGTTCGATTCCCACACGGTACAAAAATTTGAGTGATCTACAAATGGTTGTTCCGAGTTTGGGTATTATTTGTATCCTTTGTATGAATGTTTGTAAAATCACCCGCGACATAGGAACTATTTCACGTCAGGAGGTGTATTTATAAAAATAAAAACTTAACGCGTGCTAAGTCAAAGTCAAAAATCATTTATTCATTTAGGTCACAAAGTAACACTTATGAACGTCAAAATATATAGGTTAGTGAGTTTACTAAGATGCTGAAGCTACATTTAGGTTAGTTGCTAGGTTCATGCAAAGGGTTGATTGAGCCTATGAGATGAAACCTGCAAGAAACTCACGGCCACTCTTTTAAATCGCCAATTAAATATAATTTCAGTATTTTACAACTCAGATTAACAAGGTGTGGCAGTAATTATGCCATATACTACTGGCTATAAAAAAACTAAAGATAATTACAATAATAACTTAATAATATTATAGAGATGAAATAATTTGGGCTAAGGTATATGTTTTAATATAAATCTAAAATAGACAGTAGGATGGCATGATGGCGCATACAAATACACTTTGTGACTATGCAAAGGCAGTCCGTGACGAAATGCGGTTCTAGATTTAGCTAGTTCTTATAATTGTGATTTCACGCCTATGCTTACGCGAAGGAGTTAGCAGTTAATACGACTAATTTAAATTTTCCTATTTGGGTATGTTTTAGGTCTAAAACATAGCTAATTATTTTTTGGGCACAGATCTAGATTACGTGCTACGATACGATACTGAGAATTTTGTAACAGAATAGCTGAATAATACTTTACCTAACCAAAACCCGGGAATTAATAAACAGCCATTAAGTTGCCTTTTGAAATTAAATTATAAATGCATGGTATTTAGTTCAGATGCTCTTAGTCGATCCCGATTAGATTATTAAAAGCATCTGCGATGCTTTATAATACTGGGTATAAATTAAAATACGCAGGCAAAGCTGCAGATGGCGCGTTACGAATAATATTCACAAAATACTGGCAGCCTGAAGACATTATCTCGAACACACCAACGAAATTACGAGACAAGCCAATCTGTGGCAGGCGACATCCTTAATTTGACGATTAATATTTCCTTTCCACTTAATACAAAGTACAGTGCAATACGCCACAAAACATTGCTAATTTGAGATCTGGCGTGTGGCTCATCTTAAGCTAGCACGAACGCGTCAAAACGTAAATCATAATACCAGCCGTCGTTGTCCGTAATACTTTTATTTGACAGCAAACATTCATTTTTCACGCAATGAGGCTGAAGATAAAAATGTTTGAGCGTAACATGATGTGAATTTGTGAGGCAGGCTATTTGTTGTTCGCTATTTATAATGATTACAGGAGCGCTATGTTTGAGTGAGGGATTAGAGAGGATTGTTAACATGATTGCATGGATGGTGCAGCGGTTTAAGTGATGGACTTGCCACAGCCAGTGTGTCAAGTGTCATAGGTTCGAACACCACAGGGAATAAAATCTTTTGAGTAAATTAATATTGTCTTTCATTTCCGTGGATATTACATAACAAAATTAAACTTTTTAAATGATTTATTAGTTATTTAATTCAATACACTATTGACACATTATGTTTGTACACGTAATATTAACTATTTATATTTACAATTTCGCCAAACTATTTTATTTTGAAATAACTATATACCTACAGCGTGTCCGGTAAATAATGGATAATCTTGAAATGTCTTATAGTAAAAATGACGGCAGTACAGGAAAATCTGTAATATTTTTTTTCTAAAGTTCAATATTTAGTCATACTTTTGACTGTCGATCTATGTATTAGCATAATTAGTGTTTAATAAAACAACAAAAACCCAATGGAATTCATTGATTTCGTCGGTCGTAGTGTACAAGATAGTTAATAAAAATATGGTAATAAAAAAAGAAAACATATCTGAGGTAGTAGTTAGGATAGATTTTTTCATATTTTTTTCTGATCGGCTATCAGTTCTATTATAAAACATTTCAAGGTTATCCATTAATTACCGCACACCCTGTATAAAACATTGAGATGACCACCATATAAGTCTATTGTAAACATGGCTAAAATAAAATCATATAATTTAAATGTTTTGATAAAGTATTTTATATCTTACTACATTTAGCCCGCAGCTTCGCTTGTATTGGTCTATATTTTGTCAATGACGGATTGATTATCTCTCGGTAACAGTATTCATGATACCCTATGTCTTATCCCCAACTTATGACAACATTTATGAAAAATCTCATCATCATCGGTCAAGTAGTTAAGGAGTGAAAGCGTAACAAACAAACGCACATTTGTAAAATTAGTTAGGATAATAATTGTAGGGTTGAATTTTTTGTTAATGCCTCGGAAGATAGACGAGCCTACAAACCACACGATGGTAAATAAATACCTCTCATGAAAATGACTGCGCATTGCAACTACGAAAAGATACACAACCAAGATGTTCCATATCGTACAGGCAGAACAGCATCGCAAGTTATATTGTTGACTGAAACAGACCGAAATATTACTAAGCCGTTCTCTATCTATCTAGGAAAGAAATAAGGTTTCTTTCCTAGATTAATGCAAGTCGTTATCACCTTTAATAAAAAAAGGAATGTGATACCAATAATGCGGCAGGGACAGGGTTTAAGAATCCGTAGTCACATATACCTACAAATGACCTGTATTGGCATCCAGACAGATATCAAAATAACCCTCGGACCACTGAACGTAGGCGGATGTAATGGTTTAGATATGTTTTTCCAGTTAACATATGCATTCCTTAATAACGCAGCAGCTACAAAATAAATTTAACTATGTATTAAATTACTAAAACCACACACGACAATCTATACTTAATATTATAAAGCTGAAGAGTTATATACAATAAACATTAAATACACAATCGTGATATCAATAATATATTATTATATACCCATCTGTTTTCATACCAATATGCACGGCGGCTACCTCGGCGTCACAGCGATAGCGACAGCTCCTGTGCCTTAGGTTTCAGGTTCAATTTCTGGTCGGGCAAAGTGTTGTTTTAAAAAGACTTAGTAGTAGCACAGAGTCTGGAACTGCGCCAGAGAAACTACAGCAGGCTTGTTGGCCACTTATTATGTGATACCATAAACCCATACCTGGTGAGATAGGGGCGTATAAAAACCTATTTCAACCCTCGTAGATGTAGAGGCGTCAGACTGCGAGACGTGTGTGTGAAGAGCAACTAGTCAATGTAACGATATTGCTTGAAGCTCACATACGGTAGTAAATGACTATCACTTATTCAAACTAAGTCAACACACGGTGCCTTCTCCGTATACAATTTCCGTACCCAATTCAAAATGAGGTCTTGTAGAAAAGGACCCAATTTTTCGACAACAAGCGAGGCGGATCATGACTGAATGCCCTATTCGGAGGGCCCGACTCATGCCCCGGAGGGATCATGTCCAAACTTCGTCACGTAGGCCGTCGTTATGTTCCAATTTTTCGTCCTTGACAATCGGTGTATATCTTTCGAACAATTTGAATGTTATTTTTCTTGTCCTTGGTTGTTTTTGTCGTGAATTTCGCGTAAAAGTGAAGTAGATTTATGTTGTTGTCATTATTTTATTGTCCTTAGGAGCGTGATGGAATTACGTAATGTATTATCTCTGGTCCTTTTTTTTATGTAGGGCGTGAATGCTAGTTAAATATTGGTTAGGTACTTACGAAGCAGTTATATCATAGAATCCTAACCCCTAACTAATACTATAAAAGAGAAGAGTTCGTTTTTTACGCTCTCACGCATTAACTACTCAACCGATCATCATGAAATTTCACATACACAATGTCAGGGATATTCAAATGGACATAGGGTACCTTTCATTTAGAAAAGGGTTCTGCTCCAGAAGAATGGAAAATTTACATAACCTACATTTACGCGAGCGAGGCCGCTGAAAAAACTAGTATCACATAAATATGAACACAGCTAGACTTCAGAACACTTTGAGCTCATTCTGCGTAAATAGAAACACCAAAGATTAAATTATGTTCGGGTACTTTGAAATAAATAGCTACACTTCAGAACGTTGGGACCACTACCATTTTAGTCTCCCCGTGAACATGGCTGCTGTAAACCAACCGAAACGTCGGGGCAAAGTGTAAACTTAAATATAAACAGTTTTAATTAAAAATATATAGCTTAAATAGTAGTAAAGTTCAATAATAGTAGTGTTAAAGTTTTCAAAATTCTGTAATGACAGTGTTTTAAAGTAAAATAAATAACGTGACAAAATCCGTATAAAGTGTTTAATTTCAAAATGCACTATGTAAGTCTAGCCGTGCATAGACCATACCGTTCTTTGGATGCTTACCCTCTTTAGAAGTGCCATTTGCGGTATAGCTATTGCCATAATATTCTTATAACTTGAGGTTAGTCTACAGCAAGTTTAGCGCTTAGTGGTTATGCTTGGCTTCCCTATACGGTGAGCACTATCTGCAAATAGCATTTATCTATAAGATAAAAGTCTCGTCATCTCTCTTCTTTAACCTAACAAGAGTGAGACATGCATGCGATTTATCTTTCAGATAACTTTTACTTGTTGGCCATAAAATTTACAAACGCTTTTATACTTTTGTACATGACACGGGTAATAATATGTTAGGGGAATTGCGCATGTTGTATGCATCGTGTTATCGGCCGATGTGAGTCAACCGTGCATATAATCAATACTGAAATCTAATCACTCACCAATTTAAGGCACAAAATAAAACTTATGAACCGCAAAGATTATCGGTTAGTGAGTTTACTTAATATACGTTGAATGTTAATTGTATGGTTCAAGCAAAGGGTTGAGCTTACGAAGATATCTGCAAGAAACGCAGAGCCACTAATGCATGATTATCTTATCTTATCTTATCTTGTGTAGGGGCCAGTCAGTACAGACCGGCGACACTTCGACCCAGTGGGATCTTTTGTGTCGACTTTCCCAATAACGACTGCCATAGATTTTTATTGCAGCCGGGACCGACGGCTTAACATGCTCTCCGAGGCACGGAGCAGGCGATAATTGTCAATCAATACGCACATCATTTCGAAAAGTCTTATAACTTCCGAAAGTCAGAGGTGCGCGACATGGGTTCGAAGCCGAGACCCTCTGCATTGCAGTCTGTTGGTCTCCCTACTGAGCTATCGCTGCTCCAAACGCATGATTAACTAGCACATGTAGTTTACGCACGCAGCTTGCGCTTGCATCACGAGAAGATTGGGCATGTAGCTCGCGACGACTATATGCGCCGGAATATAAATATATGGTATTTATAAACATATCGACTTCAAACATGAAAGAAGAAAATGTACATTTTGACCTACAACATTTAGTAACTTACAATAGTCCTAAATATTTGTGATGCGAATAACCGTTGCGTCATACTCTACATCAAGCGACGTGGTGCATTAACGTTTATTACAAAACATATTATGCACACATAATATTTGTTATAGTAAATACACACATAAAGCATATAAAATAGTGGCGAGCATGCCAATCGACCTATTTGCAAAGCTAACCAACATTGCCGATTTCACATTCCTTTTAGTGTGTCGTTGGCAATTTTGGTTATCTTCGTAGATAGAGTGAAGGAGTCAGCCATTGCCAGGGTGGTGACAGTTAGAATGAACCGGGTTAGTTTACCAGAGAAATGTATAAAACCTCTTGCTCCCTGCAACCGGCTAAGAGTACTAACTCTGTGACCCATGACCATAGCTGCAGGAAAGCAATCGTAACGACAGGCAAAGTTTAAATACAATAAATAATAATAATTAATAGTTATTAATAGTTGAAAAATAAATAACAGCCAATTAGACATTAGGTTAAATACAGATACCAAAAATTATGTGTGTTTTTTAAAAGTATTATTATACCTATGTACCTACATTAAAAATAGTTTTGTTGGAATAAATCTTTTGACTATAAGCGAAGCCGATTTGCGATCGATTGACTTGCAACCAAGAGATCGTGGATTCGATTCCCTACCATTAGACTACAATAGTGAATTTCTCTAATTTAGCTTAACTAAAGAGGTTATATTTTCTTTGTTTGTTTGATCATCATAAAATATTAAATTTCGCGTCGTCGGGATAAAGAACAGGACGTAGGGTATATTTAATCCAGAAAAATTACTGTTTCCAAGCGAAGTGCGGGTAATAAAATATGAATCATTAATAACACAAATTGCTAGGAATCTTCGAAAATAATCTGTATACCAAATATGAATAAATTCCGTAAGTCTCCTTTCATAATATTTTCGTAAATGGAGTGGCAAAGACTGAATAAATTAAATTTAAACTGTTTTTAATGACTATAAAACACACGCTTGCCCATGAGAATCGCGTCAATTAGCGTTACTGGGTGTTACGGTACGTACGTACGAAATAATTTAAAATTTAAACGTAATTAATACAAGATACGCTATCTGTATAGATTACAAATGTAATAATCAGAGCAGCTTTGTGCCTTATTGTAATTAAATCTTAATTTATCTTAATTGATGGCAGGGTTGAGTGTACAGTAGCGGTTTAAGTGGTCGCCACGCCACTGGCACCAGGCCGAGTGTTGTGGGTTCGAATCTCACACGGGACAAAAAATTGTGTGATCCACAAATGGTTGTTCCGAGTCTGGATGTTCTTTGTGTCCGTTGGTTGAATGTTTGCGAAGCCCCCCGCAACACAGGCTTTATTCCTAGTGGAACACTAGGAATAAAAGGCACTGTCGGTGTTTATCTGTGAGTTCTACATAATGTTTCCGAATATATGTAAAGTCTGCCAACCCGCACAACAGCGTGTTGGATTATGGCGTAACACTTTTCATAATGAGATGCCTATTTGTGGGATAGTTTATAATTAGGGCTGATATTATTTTATTATTATAATAAGTGCAAACCTATTGGCGTGTACTGATCACAGGTTCAGGCTTCGTGTTGTTACTGAGAATTCTTTAACAGAAACACCCGACGCCACATTGCCTGACCCGGAAATAAAACCCGGGATCTCAAGGACAGCAGTCACTACCGCTGCGCCACGGAGATAGTATTAATAATGCAATATATAATATTCTATCACATACGCACAACACCATCTAGTCCAAACTAAGCAGAGCTTATACTATGGATACTAGACAATGGATAAACATACACATATAGTTCTCTTTTGTAAATACATTAATAATATACATAGAAACACCCAGATCATGACAAAAATCCATGTCCATGCAAGAAAATTTTTGACTTGTGCGGAAATCGAACCCGCAACCTCAGGCGTGGTATTCGGTTACACTAACCACTACGCCATCGAAGCCGCCAAAATTAGTATTACAGTATTATAATAACTCTAATCAATCTTAAACTAACCATATATCCTGCTTCACCTATATTTTTCTGCACCTATAACCCATACATAACAGTAGCTTATAAAATCTTTCTCAAAACAAAAATATTTATTTTCAGAACAAAAAAGACGGCGAAGTTCTAAGATAGTTTTTATTGCATATTTGTATGGGACAAAGGGTCGATTTATTTACTTGTAGCTAGGGGCTAAAGCGGACATTTTTTGTCATATCATAAGTTAGCGTACTACGACTTTAAAAAAAGTTTCTGATGCGTATTTGTGGGTATTAATAATTGCGGTATGCATATTATGCATATAATTGTATCTATTAATATTTCATAGGTACAATTATAGGTTATATAATATTAATTAAGATACATTGTACATAATGTTATAATTTACTTTATTCATTAGGTTTATTCACAACGCTATATTTCACATTGACTTAAAGTTAATTATACAGTAAATGACTGATATAAAACTTCTGTATTTTGCTTTGAACTTTTGTATCAGTCGTTTACATGTAGGTAGCAGGCGTACAATATGAGTAACACATTTAAATATAAAATAGGTATAATATAAATTGTATTTTAATGTTCACAAAATCCTAGTTATAATATCCTGACTAATATTATAAATGCGAATTTCAGTGTGTTTATTTATTTGTTACGCTTTCACGCCTTAACTACTCGATCGATCATCATTTCGCATACATATTGTCAGAGGTACATAATAGGACATAGGGTACTAGATTTCCAGACAAAAAGTACTGTTTTGAATCTAACCAAACTTACATTTACCTATGCGAGCAAAGCCGGCAAAGTCAGATAATATTTTAATAAATATAGGGGAAAGTAACCTATGTATATTGAAATTGCGCTTAAACTGTACCACTTCTATATTTTTACCAAATTGACGTTATTTTTTAACACGCGTTTATAAGCTTGGTATTTATCTATGAATCTATGTAACGGAATCTTTGAACATGATTTTCAACCCTTTCAAACCGATGGATTGATTTGAAACTTTGCACACTTATAGAGGACCGATGACAATACAATAATTAAAAAGTAAAAATTGAAAAAGTAAAAAATATAATAGTTTAAAACGTATAAAAATAAATAATAGTTTAAAAAAATTTCGAATCTATTTAATAATTTTAATCGTAAAAAAGCGAGGGGTGCTTTCTAAGATATTTTGATACCCCACGCTTTTTTACATTAAAATTATTAAATTATATTCTAATTTTTTTTAATAATGCCTATTTTTTTTTAAACTATTATTTATTTACACTGGCAATAAAAAAAGAGGCGACTGTGGCGCCATGTGTCATTTTGTATCGACGTCTGACAGGTATTATGGTCGTGAGAGAAAAAATATTTTGGCTTGTATCGATGTTAATTTTCTTTGTGTTCTCTAAGGAGATTGTTAATTGTAATGATAAGTTATAATTTTGTAAGATATTCCATAATAAAGCATATTTTATACTGTTTTAAAAACCAGCAAATAAACACGAATCTTTTTTTTTTTTTTTTTATTGTCGATGTATAGATCATCGTCTGTAGAGGTTATGTTTATATTTTTTATGACAATTTGTAAATCTTCCATGGTCCGTATATTGGACCACTCTTAAGTACTTGTGCTATTCATAATTATAAATTCTTATTGATTATTTTATATTTTTAAGTTTTTAATGACTTTATAATTTATTAGAAAGCTTTTAGATATTTTGTTCACGATGATTATATAATATAGGTGCTAAGACTGCGCCGAGCGAAATGTGGCAAAACAGGCGGTCACAGTTAAGTTGATAAAATCAACACTTTTTGTTTAATACAAATATAATATATGCATTTACCATAACAATGAATGTGTTTACAATTACTCCGTGTAAAAATCTTAATTTAGTTAATATTTTCGCCTGCAAAATTACGTAAATTTGCACGAAAAATGCAAAAACGTAAGCTCGTGTTACGTGATTTTTAGATTATAACAGTAGAAATCTATCCTATTTTACAGCTTAAACGAAACATAAATAGTTATATTACAATTTGTCCGTTCCTAATATTTAAGTTATTGGTCGACAATAATGATACATATTTATCAAAAAAGCACTTCAAATCCTCTATACAATTTTACTATAGAGGCCGCGCGCCGATTTGAATATCGAGCTCTGTCTGTCATTCAGTCCAACCGCGTCTTACGCTCGGCGCAGTCTTAAGAGGTCACCACTCCACTGCCGCCGCGACGAATTTTGTGGGTTCGATCCCCACACGGAACAAAGATTTGTGTGATCCAGAAATGGTTGTTCCGAATTTGAATGTTTTTGTGTCCGTTGTTGGAATGTTTGTAAAGGCCTCTACGACACATGACCTATTCCTAGTGCGGTAAATGTTGTTTAAAGAGAAAATCGAATTTGATGAATATTGGTCTCAAGTCGCCAAGATAGGCATTAATTATAGTGAATTAAAAGTACTACATTTCTATATAAAAAATGTGGAAACTACCAGCAACAGGAGTTGCTGATAACTTAAAATAATGTATAAAATCATTATAAAAATATTCACTTACAGCAATAAATAATGCATTCGATAATGTTACCCAACATTTCACAACACATATAAATTCAATGTTGATAATTTATCGTTTCTCCCTGTGATGTTTCTTGGTTAAATAAAGATGTCAAGCACTGACCTTAAGTTCAAACCAGCTGGCTGATTGAAATCATGATAGATATGCCGTTTCAATATACTTATATTCAATTGATCTATGAGCTCAACAACTGTAATGTAATGTCAATGTTTGTGAGTTGCGGCGTTTATAAAATCTAACTAATATTGTAAATGCTGATGTCAGTTGGTTTGTTTGTTATGCTTTCACGCGTTAATTACTCGACCGATCAACATAAAATTTCGGAGTACAGAACATAGGATACCTTACATTAAAAAAAAAAACAGAAAGGATAATTTTTTGATAAAATAAAAATTAACGCAAGCGAAGCCACGATAATAATCTAGTGATATTATTAATACGTATTATAGACCGCGTCGGTGGCGCCGTAGTAGTAAATACGCTTGCTATGCATGAGGTTTCTGGTCTAGTACCCGGGTTGGGCAATTTGATTTTGGGTTTTTCTATCAGGTTATTCTCAGTAGTAGCACGGAGTCTCGATCTGTGTCCGGTAGACAAAGGTTCGCAATGTATTAAAAGGGACCTTAAAACTATAGTTGGCTAAATATAGGTGCAATACACCTGAGCCTTCCCTTAAGAGATGCAATGGTAAGACTACTAATATTATTAAGTGATATTTTTAGTAAGCGATTATAATATAATAGGCAATCGTATCTACTTATCATCAGGCGACACGAATATTTATTTTCTACACAAAAAGATAATATTTTCAAAGGTAAATAAACAGTCCAAGGGGTAGGCCATAGGTGCACTGCCCCGCAAGCGTCCTATAGATCCCAAGTTCGATTTCATGATAAACGATCTTTGATTTTCGAAATAATTTGAGAGTCACCGACATAGATTTATCACTCACATAAACATAGCAGAAAGTCATGATAAAGAAACCTGCATGTCAGGCAGTTCATCAAAATGTTCTAACATATTAAATTTGTTTATTTATTCACATTACATACAATCATTATTATAGGTGTATTACGTTATACAATAGTCTAGTTACCAAACAACAATGAAAATACATGCGCGTATATGCTTAGCTAATAGATAATACACATTAAGATGCCCTAGTGAATTCATTCAAAGTACAGTAAATGTGTTAAGTCTGCCAATCCGCACAGGACTAACGTGGTGAACCACGAGTTACTGGTACAATATAGTTCTGTATGACTGTACTCTTAAAAGATTGATGGTGCATTGTCAAACCTAAGTATTCTTATCCCCAGTAACTAAGTTCTAAAAGTTAATGCTACTTAAAATAACGTAATGCTTTATCCAACTGGGTTTTAAGCTGTTTAACTAACCTTTTAACATTTATAGTAGAATGACACGACACGAACAAGCCAGCCGTAAATTACTAGTAATATTTTGAAATCGAAACCTTTGTTAATACTGACAGTGAATATATTATGTTCTTTTGTCCAAGTATGTTTTGTTCATAGTAATATTATCGAGCATTCTAATACTGTACTCCTAAATGTCATAGTTTAGCAGTAAAGTTTCTCGTAGATGCTGTTATTGGATACCAAAATTACTTAATTAGTAAATATGGTTGTATAGTTAAGGCATAAAACACACATTTTGTGTGTCTATTTACATAATATATGCCCACGATGGCGGTTTGAAAGAGTGGTCTTGAGTTTCTTGCAGGTATCTTCTCATTCTTCCCCATTGGGTGAGAGAGGGAACACCCCAGGTTTTTTAGTGGGTATATACCAGCGCGTCTTCTTGCTGGGAGTCCCACACGCCCCGCCGGTGCCGTCCCCTAGCCGGCGGGTAGTGCATGAAGCATTTTTCCTGGGTATCAAAAAAAAAAAAAAAAAAAAAAAAGGTATCTTCTCATAGGCTCACCCTTTTGCCTGAACCTTACAACTAACATAAATGTAAATTCATTAAATGTAATAAACTCACCAACCCCTTTAACGTTCATAAGTGTTACAATGTGACCTAAATGAATAAATGATTTATGAATTTGAAAAGAGGTAAACTAAATGAGGATTACACGCAAAATTCGCCAACTAGGATCAATTCTACATAATAAAGTGGCGAGCATATCGCTTTATTAAGCACAGAACAGTTCGAAATCTCGTGCCGCTACTGAGAATGTGAAATTGACCGTGTGAAAAATCCGAAACACTGCCCAACCCAGGCATCGAACTTAAGACCTCATATGACCTTGGTGGTGAACTTTGTGGGCCTGCCCGCCATCCGATCAGCACCAGGTCCGAGAGGCGGCGTGCGTGTTCCCACGCGCGCTTCTGTATCGTGTATCCGTCCCCCCCTCAGGGGGACAGCAGGGATAAAATTAGTGGTGCCCCATTGGGCACCTTTGGCAGGTCTGTTTGTGTAGTGGCCTGCCGTTTTATACGGTGGGCCGAAACCTCGGCGGGGTCGCGATTGCATGTGAAAACGATTCGCGCGGCCCCGCCGATTGTGGTTATGTCAAGAAACACCGTGGTAGGTTTAGTCGGTATTCCGGGCGGTCCATTATTATCATTTCAACATATTTTTCTCTTACCCCGGTGAGTCCGACATAACCCCTCCGCTCGTCCCCGCGGAGGGGTATGCGTGAAAGCATACCACCAAGTAAAAAATAAAAAAAAAGCTGCTCTACCAAGGCAGTCTATATTTGTAAGTATTTTCTTAACTCATGTTAACCCTAAAAGTTTCTAGCATGGAATGGATTGGCTATAAGTTAATACAGATAGGGCTAAATATTATGGCTCATGTACACAAGGCAGGTAACATGCGCAAGTTTAGGCACTTACATGTCTTCATGCATCGTGTAAACGACCAACGTGAGTCATAGGCGCATGGTTAACTCGTGCATGTAATCGGCGCGAGTAGCTTGCGCATGTAGTCTACGCTGCTTGCGTCGTGTTCAAGCATTATTAGTATTTCGACGTTGCGACTGAAATTTTACACCAAAGGTCATAAATACGCCAACTGATTCGATACGTTAAATGTTGCGAGTTTGATCTTATCTTATCTTGTGTGGGGCTAGTCAGTACAGACCGGCGACACTTCGAACTAGTGTGATCTTTTGTGCCTACTTCCCCAATAACGACAATAACGACAATAGATGTTCATGGCAGTCGGGACCGACGGCTTAACGTGCTCTCCGAGGCACGGAGCAGGCGATAATAAAATTGACAATCAATACGCACATAATTTCGAATAGTCATATAACTTCCGAAAGTCAGAGGTCCGGGACGTGGGTTCGAACCCGGGACCCTCTGCATTGCAGTCTGTTGGTCTCCCCACTAAGCTATCGCTGCTCTGAGAGTTTGATCTTAATATGATATCCAGATATTTAGCTCTTCACAATAGTAATGTCATTTTAAGGACAATAACCATTCAATTTGTTAACGACCGTATTAATACTGTTTTACAGTTCATAATGAAGAACTCAAATGTAAAAAAGTGGCTTTAGTTTTAATCATCGTTTTCCGATAACTTATATTTTTATATATTTAGGTGATTGTCGAAAATGCACAAAAACATGCATCCAATTAAATATCAAAAAGAAAGAAACAGTCACAAAACAAATAATTAAAATTAATAATTTATCGAGCCATTCAATCTATAAAAACCTCAACATCGACGAAACCCCACAGATTATCTAAATGAAGATACAATAAACTTTAAAAAGATTTTTAAACCGTAAATCCATAAAAAGTATTTATACTAGAAAAAAAAAACAATACCCCTGCTATGCTTCTCATAGTTGTGCCATAAGGTTCAATCAATCAATGTCCTTAGGAATAAAAAAAGGTGAGCTTGTACGACCCACGTAAAGTTGGGCTCCAAAAAACTTTGACTTGTATATTTTTTGTGTTCCAATACAACCACAGGAATTGTTTCTGATGGTCTAATAGGGATGTGGGTTTGATTCTATTTCTATTTGGTTGTTTATTATGTGCGCGGGTTCACGATGGATGAGCTATCCGACTAGAGCATCTTAAAAATTTCTGTTATTCCTAGTTAAAATTGCAAATGAACATTTGTTAGCGTATCTAAATCATATATCTAACTACCTACTAATATTAAAACATAGTCTAAATATCACTACCAAATACCTGGTTTAAACAATTGTGATAGTTATGAAAAACTGTCTGTTTTCAATTAGTTGCTTGACATGTTGTTTATTTTAGTGCATTTTGATGCTCTGATCATTTATGGAGCAAATAGGTTATTAGGAAATGAGAACGGAAACACGGCTATAAAAACATCGTTGTATCATAGAAAATACTTCTATTGTAAACATTTAGTTTTAAAATTCGAATAGATTTAGTTTAAGATACCACAACGAATGGATTTTTGATGTGAATATCAACAAAACTGCGTCACATTAATTATGACAAATGATTAATGTTACCGTATATCAAAAGATCTTAGTGAGGCGCTTCCATTAAATATAAAATATTCCGCCAATTTCAACTCAGAAACATAAGCGTATGATAAAAAAATGCCTCACATTATTTATCATGCTGTAATCTCATACATTCCCTGCACATTCATCAGGGCGCGTCTCAGATGTAAATTGTGGCGCCCTACACATACGGCCAAGATTCACCATAAAAATTATGATTACCTTCCACTTTGACAAACCCCATATTTTTGGCACTTAGCATCCCCTCCGCTGCACTGTGATCCTCGGAAAGAATGAATATTTATAACCGAAAGGGAACATTTTTATCGTTTTCAAACTCAGCATTTTGTACCTGCAAGAATGAAGCGAGATGTCCAAAAAAAGCGGTCGGTTTCATTAGAGGTATAAATTAGAATGCGCATGCGGACTCCATGCTCCCAAATTTGGAGGTACGGACTCGGACGTATTTTTGTGCATTATACTTTCAAATTGTAAAATTTTTGCAAACGATCTGGTCTGATTCGGCATCATTATACTGACAGTTTCTTCTCTGTATTGCCATTTTGGCAATCGGCAGTTAAATCAAAATAGGCTACATATTTGGTCTCGTTATTTTTTGGATTGTATGAACAGATTGTATTATTATTTAAGCAACAGCATAAGTTTTTCGAACAGAATCTTAACTGTGTTTCTTCTTATTTTATTTCTAAAACTGATAGCCCTAAATTCTTGTCATAAGGGCACCATTCTAAAGCTGTTGTTGATGGTTCGAAGCCGCGTAGTCGCGTGTGCCAATGTTTTTAAAACATGTGTAAACTATTTAAGTCTAAATTTATTGCCTTCAAACGATGAAGGGAACGTCGCTAACAAGTCTGTACATTAATGATAATGGATTCTAAGCGTGAGTCTTGGGAACAATGATAAAGTACGTCACGTCACGTTGGATCAAAGTAACATGTATTGTGGTCACCATGGTCAATTGAGCATTCACAACGTCGAGTACTTTAGTCAAGGAAATAGTAAAGATTTATTTATTATGTACCAACATTGACTGGATGGTCATGTGTTATTGGATTTTCCCGTAATCAATTTCTAAATGGAAACACTACTTCTTATAATTGTGTATGTATAATTATTATCGATGCAGATCTACAAACCTGACTAAATTATAAATAATTACTGAAATATCTTTGGCTAAAATTTTGCTAAGCCCTTTTCACGGCTTTTCTTTTATGAATTAATAATAAAATGAAATAGCAGACATTTGATATTTATGATTTTGAAATTATAAAATACTATTAAAATGTGTTCATATAATTTTGTTTAATGTATCATCATTAAATATCTTAAAAATTACCATCCAAAGCCTACCAAGTAAAAAACAAATAATTTCCTGGCATGAATTATTTATATATTATCTTTTTGCCTTTCCACAATTACACAGTATAAAAGTAATTAAACCTTAATCAGTGATTTTATTTTTGATTTGTAATTTTATTATATTTAATAAATTAAACATTTAATTACGTATTTCCGTACTGGCTGTCTCGCTGTCAGTTGGTATAAACGTGAGTGGCCTCATAACTATTAATCGTGAGGTTTCGAGCTCACGAGAAATTCTCGGTAGCCGTCTGAAAAGTCTGGAATGGTTGGCGGTAAAAGGCTTTCCCTGTATTACGTAACATAAGATATAAGTAAAAATAAAATCAGTTCTGTTTGTAAATTTCGCCACTGCTCGGCACAAGAAAAACATGGCTGGGCGATATACGCATAACATTGACACAATGATATTTTGTATTCTATAATATATTTTCTTCTGTTAAATATAGAGGACAAAATGCAATTGTGAGTTTGTTTATAGGTTTGTTTGTTATGCTTTCACGCCTTAACTACTCGACCGATCATCATGAAATTTCGCATACACGTTCAGGAGAACAAATAAGGACACCTATGTCTTTATCTATTCTCCTCTTTATTGGATGATAACCTACCTTTACGTCAGCTAACTTGCGGGTAAAACCTAGTTTTTAATATATAGAAAGAGATAAATAACATAAAGTTAAAGAGAAATCAAACAGATCGTACAAAAACCTTCCAATGGAGAAGAGCCGTTACTTTAATACCATCGTGCTATAACTATTTGTATATTATAGTGATGACATTTAAACATAGGGCGAGTCGACTGCAACACATTGCCCTATAATTTCGTTATCTGATCATCTTGGGCGCTCAGTTTTTGTGCCTCTCACGAACGTCATTGTTTCCATATAAGCTTCGAATCGAGCTTCATTTTTGATTTATTTTAAGTTATATGACTGTGCTTTGAGATTAAATTCAACTTGTTTATACATATTAAATGCAAAGGATTGTTAGCTAAATGTAAAGGAGAAGATCTTTATGTTTAATTATAAAGATGTTGTATGAGGTTCTAATATATAACATGTTTTATAGAACAAAGCCACATAGCTATAAACACATTTATGCTTTGTTTATGTTTCAAATCGCAATCGTATCGTACACGCTAAGATAGTGTCTCGGTAGCAGTTCAATATTGCTTACGTAAGCAACATTTGTGCCACAACTGGATATTTCTTACTGACACTGCCTACTCTGCTGCCTGCCCCATAAGTCTTTGAATTTGCCATAAGGCAGTTCTGATAATTATATCGGTTTGGGTTTCGAAAATTGCCACTTAGACTTTTAGTCAAGTAGTTGTGCATTTGTAGACACTGATTTAATTAGAATTAAAGAAACACATTGCGATACATTATATGTACAAATAAAACATAAAATGTATTACAGTATCATACTAGTATAACAAAGACTTCCTGTGCAGATTCAGATTGTCAAACAATTCGATCTGCAGAGCTTGTGGTGACCAGGACGTGTCCATATCACACCTACTGTGTGAATGTGACGCGTTAGCCGGACTAAGGATGGTTCTGATGGCATTGGCATATTCGAACCCTGAAGACTTCAGGCTTTTCCCTCTGAAGTGTACGCTGCGACTGATGCAGTACATTCATAGGGAGATAGCTCAGGGATAGACCTCGGGGCCGACACAAAAGATCCCACTGGGTCGAAGTGTCGCCGGTCTACACTGACTGGCCCCCGAATAAGATAAGAAGATCATATTAGTATTAAACTGCAAGATACGATTAGAATCTATATTAATTTATAGAGTTTGTAAATTTAATGGACAATCTTAGGCACTACAAGCCAGATTCGATATAGTTTGCGTTAGCTAGACAGATTGTTCAGAAATAATATATGTTATATAACATAACGTTAAGATCCACAAAATATAACAGCATCTATACAAACGTGAAAACGTGAGGCATATCAAGTCATTTATAATGAGATGTGCAAGTACATATATACGTATTTTTACAAAGCGACTTAAAACAGGTGCTACTATATAATAAGCCAAGGCCAGTTTTCGAGACAAATTATATCTTAGTAGGAAACATCTCTATAGACATAATAACAGGCTTTTACGAAATAATGATAGCCAAAAAATTTTTCGAGGGAACATCTTTATCACTTTGGAGACCCTAATCAAACATCGTCTATGTGTTTATGGACAGTGTTACGTTGACACTTTATGGTGTAATTACTTCCTGGCTACATACTCGTGCATTAATTGTTGGTGTCGTGTATCTAGATGATGTATTGGTTATATCAGTCAACGTCAAAGGTCAAGGGGTTAGAAGAGCTTGGTGTAATTAAATTTGGAGTTAATTGGAGGCTTGGAGCCGATGAGTCAGAAGATTAATTGTAATTATGGGCTGTCTATATTGATATGGATTAAAACGGGTTTTAATTAAAGAATGTTTTAGCTGCTAGTTATAATTTTTATCTATTGAATGATATTCTATTACATGTTATCCCTCTGGTTGTAGATTCGTTTTACGACCCAGAAATGATACATATTTTATCGCAGTTGGAATAACTTAAGTTTAAACAGCTTTTAAATAAATCCGATATAATTCATTTTGTTTACCATAATGAAGATGTTTAAAATTATCTTTAAAACTAAACTTAATTTTACGGATTCCATAGAAGTTTATTTGTTTATAGATATTTTTTTAACAATTAAAAAAGGGTCGAGTCTAGGGTCGGGTCCCTAGATATTATTTAATGTCCATAGTTACTAGTAGACGAAGCATGAACGAAAAACAATTCAAATAAAACTGATAAAATAATTTAATTTCAAATTCATTCAACAATTCATAAATACTTTCATTTAAAGAATTCTTTTATCTTCACAATCCATGGCCTAAAATTAGATTCTGCAGTTAACAGGAAATGCTTTGACTAAAAATCTCAAAGTATAAAACCACATAACCTCATAAAGGAACTTTATTTTAGAAACAAAGATAATCCAATTTTTCACCACGAACACTGCAGTATATAATCTGGAGCTAAAAGAGAAACGTTCACGCCGCGCTGGTTAGGTCTTTATGATGCACGCGCCTTAATTGGACGCATTTAAGCCGATGGCTTTTAGCCGATAGCGTCACTTTCGACATTTCCTTTGATAAGGCACGTTCAGTTAAAAGGGTGCTAAAACAACACACCAGTTTACAGATTTAATTAAACGTACGGGAAAAAATTGCGGTGAAATTTTGCTCGTGCTATTGTGAACCAAATGGAATTTCGATGGCAGTGAAATTAAACGAGATAGGTTTTGAGTACATTTTTTAATAACATCTGCCAATTATTTATTTAAACAACGTGTAATGAAAGCAATTCGTCATGAATTTGCATTTAATATATAATAAGTAGTCTAAGTAAAGCTTAAACTATAATAAAGGTCACCTTCCCAATAACTAACTTGTTGCATAAAAGTCCTCACTTCGTTGACTAAAAGGTTTACTTTTCACGCCTCTTAAAGAGCTCTGAATTAAAACATGCAGGATACACATACGCTTCACGTTTGCACCGTATTCGGTGCTTTGGTATACCATAAGTAAGAGGCACCGAAGTATTTAAGTTGCGAAGGTATTAATTGGTTGTGCTGTGTAAAGATTACATCTCATCTCGATGCGTTATTACGCATTAGGAAGGGAGAGAGTGGTATTATATTTCTTGGAATTTTTTTCCTGTTATCCCTCCATGTTATAAGCGGTAGAAGTCATCTATCGACCTAAACTCACTACGCATATTTATAGGGTATAGGTACTATACCCATACTATTGTACTATTAGGGCACTGAGCCGCCAGTGACAGCATGCCGTAATAACCTATCGCAAGCTTATAAAGAGTTACTACGTGCAAATAGTACAGATATCAGAATTCTCTACGCAGAAAAAGACGGGGTCTTATATAAAATAAATTGTTCCGATGTGAATGTAAACCATCTCACCTAGTTATGGACTCTGAATTTTAGCGAAGATTATATATTTGACGATACTATTGACTTCCTAGTTTATGTTGCAGTCGATGTCAACACCCTAAAAGTTACGTTAATCTGCCAGTACTAGGCCAAGATGGAGGATTATTAACATAATTGCTACTATTAATAATTCTAAAAGTGAGTTATTTAAGAAAAAAGTATTATATTAAATATTTAGATAAGTTAAAAATGCTTCAATATATTAATTGACTATACTTTTTATACTATATATAACAGAAGGCTTATAATTATAAAATCTTTATATAATAGTATACGACAAATAACTCGTGTTTATGCAACCTCATGCCAGCTAACAAGTAAATAGGAAAATAAGAAATAATCTTTATGCCCAATTTACCATTTTATCTAAAATTATTTAGTACGACATAAAATCTTGAGATAGTGTTCCAATTAAGAAGCCAGAACAACAACTTTTTCTGTAGCATCGAGACAACGAACTCTGCACAGCCTTATATTTTCTTTTTCATTGGTATCTTGCCAAATGTTATATCGTAGCCGTGTTTTTACCATTGGCCAGAAATTCAATTTCTTAAATTTTTGCTAGTTCAAGTAGAATCTCGTTTCATACTGTCCTAGTTTTGTTATTGTTCCTATATTTCATTTAAACCTCTTATGCTATACTTGTTTTTATAAGAGTTCTTCGGTTTGTTTTGTCTAATCGTTGAAGATGTTGAAATTTACATAGCCATAATATTGAATATTTATAAAAGTATCAGGTGTAAAGCAATCGCCCTCTATTATTTATAGTCTTAAAACATACACATATGTATGTAAGTACTTAGCAAAATGTGGATCAGTTAATGCGTGACAGATGCTTGTGTAAGTAAGTATATTCACGAAATATTTGTTTTCTTTTTTTATCGAAGTAATTTATTTTTCTTTGTGTTAAGTTTGAGATTGTGCTAGGTATCGGGATCACTTATCATTATGTGAGACATGATTATCCTTCAAGATATGATGCTACCTTATTATACTGACGTCATACATATTCATAAATTAATTTGTTATTTTGTAGTATGGTATCGATTATGACATGATGACACTGATGCTCTAAACACGAATTTATAATCTGTGTTGTGGTCTATAAAATGACGATGAAAGAAATTATGGCATTTCGATGCAGTGTATATTATTACTACGTGCTTTGAATATATGAATGTCAAAATTGAATGTTACCAAATAGTTACCAGTTATTCCCGCAACTGTCAACAAATCTAAGGTTACAAATATTTAGAACCATCAAATTGCTTTACATTGAGAAAAATATGACCAAATTTTATGATGAAATTAACACTGAGATATCAAATTAAATTTTATGTAACGCGCTCAGCAATAATTTTGTCGTATCCCCTTTGTAACCATACACTCGTATCGAGGGACTCATTTGGACACAAATTCAATATTTTCAACGTCCATCCCAATAAAGTTCGTTATTAAATTTTTCCGTTTTATTAATGTCATGTATTTTAGTAAATTTAGCTTTTTATTTCTGTTTCGACTTCTATATGTATTTCACGCTTCGATATTAACAACTTTTGCTGACTACTACTTGAATCTAGGTCGGTTCATAACCTAAATTTTAATAAACATGCGGCCATGAGTCGTTTTGAGACATTCTAATTAACGTAAAAGTAATCTACTACGAAATATTATTTTATAAATGTAATTGAAATAAGGATTTGAGGAAGGAGGAAGGTGACGAGGTGTAAGTAATTAACCAGTGGCACAATTTATATACCTATTCTTAATCTATTGTTTAAAGCAAAATGTATTAAAGCAGAAAAGCCTTTTAAATCTGTAACAGCCTGGCAGCGGAAGTTTCCAATGACCAGCACAGCCAAAAACATTGTTTCATTTTTCTAGTGATAAGTTATGATTTCAAACATCTTATGTACACCAAAAGCATTTGATGGTATTCAATCGCGTCTTGGAAGCATCCAGACGCTACGATTACCGTAAGTATATTACTTTGCACATCGTATACTAGTATTGCCACTTATGTGTTATAAAAAAAGGAACAAAAAGGTTACGCCTTTTCAATTTTTCTCCAATATTATTGCGTGAGTAAATCTCAGAGTCAAAATGGAAGACGGAAAAATAATGTCGACGGTACACCATTAGGAACATCGAACCGCCAAGCACTCTGACTCATGACGAAACAAAATAAAAGCGTGCTTAGACCAGTTTTTGAGTGTCTCAAATGCGATTTACATTTATTCATCTTCGTTCGTCCCCTTTTTTGTTTGTCTCTTACATTGTTGGCTGAAACAATGGCTTTGGTATCGTATCCGGAATTTATCATTCTAACACCATCGACGGAAATGCTATCCGATATGTGTTTATAATATGGAATCATGATGGGTATCATGGCTATTTTACTCTGTAAATGTTTGTATAGATCATAACAATGATGTAAGCGATTGTTGTCTACGTGGAATGCATGGTGATCGTGGCAATACTTGATGGGAATGGATATCTCCGCAAATTTTTTTTGGTGACTAATCTTTAAGGAGTGTGCCGATTAAGAATTGGTTTAAGTTATACACTGCCAATACTAATTATCTGCTGAAACTATATGATCTTTTATCCATGCAACATTATGTGTGACTCATAGATAGAACAAATGTTCTAATTTTTGGTATTCATTATATACGTTGCTTCAGTGGTTATCAAGCTTTCTACCATTTAGAGATAATTAGTGTTGTGGTGCTATGGTTGACTTATAGTATATAACGTATACGTATTGTTGAATCTATTGCTCTTTTAATTTCTGATAACGTAATGTATAAAAGGTACAAATATGGACCTTGCAATTCGTACTAGCTATTCTGTTTCAAATGTTATGTTTTCCTTTGTTTTGTAACCAGCTTAATAAATAATAATACATTTGAAAGAAATTCTTACACACCTTAGCAGGTACAATTCAATGTTCTCTCCGCTGCGAATCACTAATCGTCACTGAAATATCTGAAACAAAAAAAACACATTGATTAGGTATCGCCATGTAATTAAATCTTCTTCTTAGTAGGCCGATAATATAAGGGTAAAGATTCTAGTTTAATGAGCGGCTTTACCAGCGTCTGATAAAGCATTGTCATTGAAGACTCAAAAATGAAACACCACGACGCAGAGCTTATAGTTTTATCTCATTCTCGCGTATGCAATGACTATGCTTTAAGAGATCGTGATAAGGCTCTGGTTATTGAATATAAGTTATTCTACAAGCGAAGGGTAAAGCAGAGTGATTGCTGCCTGACCTCCGTAACAAAGAGGCAAGAATATAAAACGACAAGATTAGGTGTCAGAAGGCATGAGGGTATCACCACCATATTTAACAAACGTTACAATTACACTGGTTTATGTGATTCTGAATAGACTTTTAAAAAGCGTGGTATAATAGAGAGTAACATAACGTTGTTCTTTATAGTCGTTGATTTCAAAATATATGATCTTGATGTCTGACATGCTTCGCATTATCATATTCCAATTTCTTTGTCGGAGATCAATTCCAATGGGAATTTTAACAAGAATAGATTTTACTTTAATATTATTATGACGACATAAAATTTATTTAATAGTAGTATGGAAATTCTTATAGTCAATAATTTGATATAGAAAAGTTGTAATATAGACGCCTACGTACCACCAACGTCGAAATCTTATTATGTATCCTTGTAATGAACTTCTACGAAATAAAGCGACTGGATAAATGTATAGAAAATAAGGTCACACGTGGATGGCAAACCAACTCAATAGAGCTCGTAGAAAAGCACAGAATGAAATAAAAGAACTTTAAAATAATTTATTTGATGGACTGATTCGACTGTGGATTCAACGGTCTCGTAGGTTAAGCGTGAACAAATTTAATGCACAATTGCAAATCAAATTGGACTCTGGGGTCTGCAATAGAATTATTGGAACTTTCAACAGCAACAGAACTTTTAATACTCGGTAGATGATTTTAGACTCTAATTAAATTGGCTAGTTGGCTCTAATTATGGTAGCAGTTTGAAGTTATATCAGCATCATGTATGATTGTCCAGTATTAAATTAAGATAGACATTAAACAACACCATACTGTATTGTATCATTTCTTGCATTTGACATCTAACAAACTTTCTTGTTTAGTTTGATCATAAAAAGTCTATTAAATTAATCAACAGACTTTGAAGATAAAACGAGTCAATATTTTCGAACTACTGACAGTAATCTTAACAAAACTAAACATGTTTATTTAAAAAACAATACAGGGGAGGGTGCTAAAGTTTGTGTTTGTGCGGGACACAATTTTACGATCAGGGACGTCCGCCCACGGCCCGGAATCCAGGCGCCACTCGCATTAGACAATCCGATATTGGAATCGTATTCAACATTAACTAAACATAAAAATGTTTAGCGTCACATAAATTATTCTCTAAAGGAGCCGGCCGTTTTCACAGATCCACGCCACTAATGTTTTATTGCTAATGGATGTCCATTGACTGCGTAATTTTAGGTAAATTTATTAGACGATTTGTAATTTGATTTTTATCGTGGGTACGGTAATCGTAAAACTTTCTGTGGTGACGTTATGAATGGTAAATATATTTTAAATTGCTGTAAATGCAGCCCTTTTAAGGACTATATAGACCCACGCGGTGTCTTTAACAATACTTTTACGCGGGGCATGATTTGGAGGACTCTGAATAACATAGGTCTCAAAGGACCAACACAATGCCCCGTGTATAATAATAGTTGTAGATTTGAAAGTGATTTGAATATGAATGGGCACCCTCCCGCGCTGGCTCGTAATAACAAATATGAAGTGTTGCTTTTAAACTTACCCCTCATGATTTTGACTCACTTTATAAAGAATTGATTTAGAACTGTTATAACCAAAGTAATTATAGATATGGTTGTAATAGTATATTTTATGTTTTGTTTTGATCTGCGCGACCGTTATTTTGGTATCATTGTGATATATTGTGACTACGGTTCAAATAAATATTCATTTCCACACGAGTAACTGGAATGTAACATTCGAAGTTGAAATTTGAATAAAATATGCTCGAAGGCAGAAAAAGTTCTAAAGGATTGAATAAACATAGAGTGTTTGCTTGGTTAAAGAGTAAAACCTTTAAGATTGTTTTTTTTGTAGCTATGTGTATTTTTGACATTTGGTAAAATCACTGTTTGACTATTGGTCATGTTAAGCATTGTACCTATAAATGTCTAATTTTCTTCTAGGAGCTGTCATGTACTTTGGTTATAAGCTGTTTAGATATTTGGTGTTGGTTAGCCACGTTTAATTTTATTATTATAATGATTGTATTGCTTTAAGCTATTTGTAATATTACATACACACATAGATTCACGCCTGTTTCCCAGAGGGGTAGGCAGAGACTACGGATATTATAATTGTATATGTGTAATTACACAAAAATTTAACAAATAATCTTTAATATTGTTTTTGTCTCACCCTTGAAAACTGCCATAAATAAGTACAATTTGCTACCCTCTATGTACACTCATATCATTACATATAAATCCTGTTTGCTTTGCGAGGGCGTAACCACCCCTGGACACTGGGCAGATATTGATCGTGGAATGAATTTTTGCAACACGTCCATGTCACATGTGGTCGTTTTCCATATGCAAATTAGTGTTTCCCCTTGGTTTTAAGTGTGCTTTTTTATGTCTCCAACATTTATTTGTAGGCACTTGCTCATGGTCAGAACGGGTGACGTTGTTAAAATAACGTGTACGAATGAATTTGCGTACATTCAAAGTTTAAATTGTTTGGTGATTCACGAGTGGAAAGCGTAGCATATATTAATTGCTTATAGTCACGGTCAAGAGCACGACTTGCTTTCTATTATAAGAATTAATGAACCCTTTACATTTTAGATCTATAAGTGTTTGTCCCTAATACGTTATTTTGATTATGTTTATTTGATTTGTAAACTGTCGATTTACTACTCGATGAATACTATTGTAATTGTCATTTTGATACCTGGGATGGACAGACATTTGTTTGTTAATGTGGTTATAGATATCCCCTAAATTTGCTAACAATATAATATCAATATCACTCATACTGTCATAATTGACATTTAAATGAAGAAAAAGTGCAACGATCTATTCATTGGCGATTCTTTCAATTACTAAAGCTTATTGGTTTTCTGTGCGTATACATCAACTGTAGTATCTATCTTTGATATATGGGTTAGCTTAGCTAGTTATTTCTAATAGTAAAGATGGTAAGTCACGCGTATTCGAAACATTTAGGTATATAACTGAATGTACAGGATAAAAATTATAATATTCCACACAAGAAACACTTAGGGTTTGATTTGTTAATTGAATAATTCCATTCAGATTTAATTATATTTTGATAGGATAATAATGCAAAATAAAATCGATCAGCCGAATCAATTAATTATCAACTCATTAATCAATAATTTTTCAATCATATGATCGGAAATATTAAGCCATAAACGGAGATGCTCTTTTTTATTTTGTTTTTATGCGAGTCAGACTCAGTACCTAAAAAGATACCAAAAACCTACCCAATATATTAAAGTAAGTAACCAGAGAAAATAATTATTCCCCTTCTATTAATAAACTGAATCGAAACAGTGTTAGAGCACGCCAGAAATAAGCTGTCACGCGTCATATCAAATCGGGTGTCATGGCGCGAGACACAGTAATTTAGCGTGTTGCGACCGACACCACTTTTAGCTTTTCGATTTGAGAATCGAGATACTGTGCCGATTGTTTTGCAAACAATTTTCAATGTTTGCTCGTAGTTCGATGTACCGAAATTGTTCGGAGAATTATGACGTCGATAAATTAGTAAAGTTGAGAAAAGTTGAAATTAAACACTTTATACGGATTTTATCGCGTTGTTTATTTTACTTTAAACACTGTTATTACATAATTTTGAAAACTCTAACACTACTATTATTGAATTTTACTACTATTTAAGCTATATATTTTTGCTAATTAAAACTATTTGTATTTAAGTTTACACTTTGCCCCGACGTTTCGGTTGCTTTACAGCAGCCATGTTCACGGGGAGACTAAGATGGTAGTTACTTTATGAGTAAAAAAGCCTTTTGAAATAAAGTCCTAAGTAGATTTGTTAATGAACTAAACATATTGATGAGGACCTTCAACTTCTTTAGTTATTTTGTGGTAAGATCAAGCAGGCGATCAGATACATCATTATGTCTTCAAAAGTGATTGACTTTAGGATAACTGTTTATTATCGCGATAGGAGACCGTAATACTTTTCAATATACAGTATCGTAACTTCATTAAAAGTATGCTTAAAAAGGCTTAGTAAAATTGATTCTGAACTACGTAATACTTAATAGCTATGCAACTTATTGCACTTCTATTAATAAACTCATTCGTTACCAATAGATAACCTTAGAAGGCCAACCTTCAGATGACAAAGACAACGGTGGCTATCCAAAATATGAACAAGCTTCCAACCAACCAGTTCAAAATGATTAATACAATAGTACTTCACCAAATGAACAAACGCTAGGTAAATTGGCAGTGCATCTGACGGGAGTCAATCGCTGCTCAATTTCATTCCGCATGAGTGATTCCGAAGCGAATGCGTTAACCAAAATGCTTTCATCAATGCCGTCATTTTATGTTTACCTACAGGTATGTGCCATCGTAGCATGAGGCAACTGAGAGAAATGAATAATAAAGATTCCAATATTTTAAAGGTACAGTTCTACCTGAAGCGACAAACAAGATAATAGCTTTAAATAAGAATATTTAACAAAAATACCTTTGAAATTAAACACTTTATACGGATTTTGTCGCGTTGTTTATTTTACTTTAAAAAACTTTTATTACATAATTTTGAAAACTCTTACACTACTATTATTGAACTTTATTATGCTATTTAATTTAATTAAATCTATTTATATTTAAGTTTACACCTTGCCCCGACGTTTCGGTTGCTTTACAGCAGCCATGTTCACGGGGAGACTAAGATGGTATTTGTCCCAATGTTCTGAAGTGTAGCTAGTTATTTGGGTACTTTGAAATAATTAGCTACACTTAAATATAAATAGTTTTTTGTTAGCTGTTTGCGGTGGAGACGCTAGGTTCATGGGGTCCGGGCGCTCGTGCGGTTTTTAGAGATACATATATCTAAGCGGCTAATCGACGCTTCGCGTGACCAGAAGGCTGGACTTTTCTTGGCTCAAAGAATCAGCATTGCCATTCAACGTGGCAATGCTGCCAGTCTTCTGGGCACTTTCCCGGTCGACAGCGATGCTGAGGAATTTTACGACGCTGCCTAAACCAGCCATTTCCTTTCTTTATATTAAATTTATAGTCCCATATTTTGTTACTTTTCATGTTTTATTTATAAGTGGTTAGGTTTGTTAATATTAGTTAAGTTGTAAATTATAATTGTTGCTTTGTTAATGTAAATAGTTTTAATTATATTAAATAACATAGTAAAGTTCAATAATAGTAATGTTAGAGTTTTCAAAATTATGAAATAAAAGTGTTTTAAAGTAAAATAAACAACGCGACAAAATCCGTATAAACTGTTTAATTTCAATGTATAACATTCGCGTAAACATAATACAAGAATACCTTTTTCTCTTTTATTAAATACTAGTAATAATAATAAATATACTAGTCATTTGAAACCAACTATTAGCTAGCATTATTAAAAAATAATTGATTAGTGTAAGCCTTATAAATCCTGTGGTAGAGATTTGCGCTTACGTTTGAGCCGATCGTGGGCTGGTATCAGGGTTAAGTCTCAGTTTAGGCAACGTGCAATTGGATTTTAATATTGAAAAATTCATACAAACACTGAAGTATAAAAATTATGTAAATAAAACAATGTTTAGATAATATCTAAACATTGTTGTCTTTACATAATCTTTATACTTCAGTTTTATTATACATAATGGTATATTGAACTTATACAAAAGGAAACATTAGTCATCTATACTAATATTAAAAAGATGAAAGATTTGATTTTTGTTTGTTTGTAAGGATTAAACTCAAAAACTAATTAAATGATTTAAAAAATTCTTTCATCATTAGAAAGCTATATTATCACCGAGTAACATGGCCTATTTTTGATTGTTTTTAAAAGTACTGCTTCCAACCTAACCTTGTTTTACGCGAGCGAAGCCGCAAGCAAAAGCTTGTGTGTCATAAGTTGGCTCTTATGTTTGTATGATTACCCCGAAGGGGTAGGCAGACTTTTGCTTATCTCTTTGTATGTATGTAAACTCACACAAACAAAATAGTAGAAACATCGTATCATTACGACGGCACGTTTAAGTAGCCCAAACGTTTCAATAACTAACAAGGCTACGTCAGTGTGTCGTGTAAATTGTCGTGTCACTGTTGATACGCGACGTGACACATGACACGTTGCTGATTGCCGACGTGATGGAGACGTGACGACCCGGCTAACTGGGTGCGGGCTACGTGTAATTTTTGTTTAGATGTTAATCTCGTTTTGGCGTGTTGCAAGAATATGTTATGAGATTTGTTACTTGATACCGTAGTTGGGTGGCAAAGAAATGTGATGAGTTATACAGAAAAATATGCTATGTGTATTAAAACGTATAAAGATTTACGTCTTTAGGGGTAGGCAAAGAGTTTTGACACCCGTATTACAACAACTACCCACTTACTAAGAATTTTTTGTCACCATATAGTCTCCCCGTGAACATGGCTGCTGAAAAGCAACCAAAATGTCGGGGGAAGTTGAAAATTAAATCTAAATATTTTTTATAATTTAAAGGAATTAAATATAATTACCACCTAAAATACTAACTGCGCAGCAAAATATGCTTACTAAAATAGATCATAACAAGCACTTATACGCCTCAACTCACTGCATTCCGTCTCGGAAGAGCTAGGTTATGTTAGGTTTCTTCTTAAACCCATAAAAAAATAGGAGCCCCCCAAGCGGGGCTCCTTCGACTTACTTTGATCTCTTTAAATATATTGCGGTTTTAATTTTGGTGATCATTTACTAATTTTGACTGTTATATTTTACTATATCTGGTGATAAGTTAAACATAAGCCTAATTTAAATAGAAGTAAACAGTAACTAGTAAAAATATTTGACAATAGTAGTTTAAAGTTTCAAAATTAATGTTTTATAAAAAATAAACAACGCGATAAAATATGTATTTAGTTGTTTAATTTCCACCACCATATAGCAACCCATGTCTGACTTGGAGATTCGACTGGCGACATCAGACCTAGCAGTGGCATCACTAGCGCTGTTCTACAAATGCAGTCACTATGTCTACCAGACTGTGTGACCTACTGAAAATAGAATAACCTAATAATACTTTGTCCGACCCGGAAATCGAACACGATCAGCATGCGAAGACATACTTGTACTACTGAGCCAACTAGGCAGTCTAAAAATAAGTGAAACATTAATACTTTCTGCTATCAAATAAAATATATGCAGCTATAAAAAGTTGTTATATACAAGGTGTCCGGTAATTAATGGATAACCTGGAAATGTCTTGTAGTGGAAAGGAATTGATGGCCGTTCAGAAAAAAATATGAAAAAATATCTATCCTACTACCTGAGATATGTGTTTTCTTTTTATTTACCATGTATGACTTTCTTGTATACTACAACTATAAATGAATGAAATCCATCGGTTTTTTGTTGTTTTATTATTAAACACTAATTATGCTCATAGATAGACAGTCAGAAGTATGCTATGCTTATATAGCTTGCACTTTTTAATATAATTTTCTTTTAAGTATTGTTTTTCCTTTTTTTCTGAACTGCCTTTAATTCTACTATAAGACATTTCAAGGTTATCCATTAATTACCGGACACCCTGTATAATAATATCAGCCCTCTATTCAACTTTCCTACTACTGGACACAGGCTTCTTTTCAGTGTGAGAAGTGTTAAGCAATAGTTCACCACGCTGGCCCAGTGCGGATTGGCAGACTTCACATGTATTTGAGAACATTATTGTGAACTCTTAGACATGCAGGTTTCCTCACGATGATTTCCTTTTTAAAGCGAGTGATAATTAACTACTTAATACGCACATAACTTCGAAAAGTCAGAGATGCACGCCTTGGAATCGAACTCGAGACCTGTGCGTGGCAGTCCAACGGTTTCCTATTAGACTATCGCTGCTGTTTTTGTAGAAGTAGTGACAAAAAGTCGTTACATTTGTATAAAAGTGCGCACTTAATTGTTTTTTATAAAAAGTATGCATGTTATAATTTATGTACCAGTGTTACGCTTGTAAAGGGGCTTAATCTTAACTAATAAAGTAACATTATAAATGTGAAACACTGTTTATATCGTTTGAAAGGAGTGATGTTAATTGCGCCTAAAATAAATTATTTTAAGCGCAATTAAAACTTGCTTGCTTATTATTTGTTTTAAAACACTATTATTACATAATTTTGACCCTATTAAACTACAAATGTTAAACTTTTCTACTATTGAAATGATGAACTGTTTTATATTTACACTTTCCCCGACGTTTTGGTTGCTTTTTAGCTGTCATGGTCATGGACAGAGAGAGATGATAAAATCCGTGTAAAGTAGTTTAATTTCAATATATAACATTTGCGTAAACTTAAGATAATATTATGTAGTTTAATTTTTTGATTAATTTATTTTGATTAATTGAATTAAAACTTTGTTAGAATCGAATTACTTTTTTAAATAAATGTAAAATTAAATATTTAGTCTAGGTGTCGCTTAAGACCGAAAATTATAATAAATTGCATCCATAATCTTTGGATCTTATATTTTCATTTATGAAAACGAAATATAATGTTAAAGTTAATCGGATGATTTTAGTTTAGAAAATAACTCATTGGAGAATAGTTATTTAGAATAAAAGAAAATAAGCATTATTGTAGACCGATCCAATTCAGTTTATATCAAAAGTACAGCATAATTATCAGCAAAATTCCTTAAAGTCTGTCAATATAATTTTATGTAGAAGCTTTAAGTACTTTTCTCAGTAAACTGTTTGATCGTTGGCTTTCACCCCTCAGCTGCATTCTGTAGTGTTTATAATACAAGTTCTAAAGCTATCTAGAGATCGCAGCAATCGTTGACCTATATTTCTATTTAAAACATGACTACTAGGGCGATCGAATCGTCTCAAGCGCGACTTTCCATCTTAAATCTGAATACTACTATTCCCAATTTAAAATCATAATTTGATTTGGTCCAATCGCTTAAATGGGTTCTAAAACTACTAAAAATATTTCATATTACACCACTCTAAGCCTTGCATGTGGTTTCGGGTTACCGAATCATGCAATGTGTTAATAGGTTATTCTGTAAAAACATTTAATAGTTGAAGTACGTTTGGAAGTCTACAACTGAGTATTTTGTAATAGACGGAATAGGCTCGTGCCTTATTAGGTCATGGTCATAAGTGATCTAAAACCAAATCTGGTGAAATATGAGTATGATAAACCTCTACCTAACCTTTCGGAAATTTTAACGTAAGACTATGTGCATATGTTTGTAAAGCTCTGGACGCGGCCTCTGGATCTGTAACATACAAAATCCCGAAACGGAAAGCTAATTCTAATGCTTTACTTTTAAATGTTTTAGTGGTGTGTTAATTAGGTTGACTACTACAAGCTAATTAAACTGTTCTCACTGGGATCAATGATCATATCGAAACAAATAGAAAACCGACACAAAAAACTAGAATAAGCTCCTCCTCCAAATCCTTTAATCCTGATTTTAAAAGCCTTTTTCATTTTGGAATAATTTGAGGAACTTGTAACATTCTGAACTTTTGAAGCAGACTCAAAACCGAGCTCACACGAGTGTCACCCAAGTAGGTTCGGAAGCGCTGTTGACATGATGCAAGTAGTGTCTGAGTAGCCGTCGCGTCCATGTGAGCTCCATCCGAGTGCACTCGTATCGTACTCGCTAGAGAAACGATTAAGAATGTTTCAATACTTACTATTTCTTTTCAACGATGGCAAATTATTGGTCTGGATTTTCTTATTCAGAATTTAATTTTGAAATTTATTTCGTTATTTATTTGGTCACAAATAGTTGTTCTGAGTCCAGCTGTTCCATGTGGCCGTTGTTTAAAGCTATAGTCTCCTGCGACACAGAAATTATTCCTAGTGTGGGAGTTGTCTTTTAAAAAAAAGAAATTCATGATCTAAAATTAAGAAAATTGCCTTATTTAGATTACTTAACAACCTTTTTACTTCTTATAGTTTTACGAATATTTCTAAATTGCTCTCTAGCTAGGAATAAGAATACGATATCTCGGCGAATTTCAATCAATTTCTTGAAAAGAAAATGCAACATTAATTATGAAAAAAGAATTCTAGAAATTAGGTTTGCAAATTAGTAGTTTTCTTGACAAACCCTTCAGCACGTGTTAAGAGTCCTTTGAGAGTTGTATTGGGTGAGGAGAAACTATAATTCATTCAATAGCCATTTCGTTACCGATGTTTTATTTTCCTAGAAAGCAAGAAATATCGGTGTTTTTGGAAATATACCAATATTCTATCCAAAATAACTAATACTATTTCAACATTCAGGAAATACAAACAATAAATATATAGATAGAACACTTTGTTGTCTATAATTGTTATTCATAATTATTATTCCTTCGACGGATATCGTATGATTGACATGTTCCGATACTAAATTAACCAACAATCTTGACATTTGGCGAACTCAGTTTATCAGTTCAATATGAATCATAACATAACATTATGTTTGTATCTTGCCGAAGGGTTAGACAGGGATATGCCGCTTTAACATTTTGACAGTGTTGTTTAGGTCTCACAAATTAAGGTGTTAGATTATCACCATTTAAAGGACACAGCTCTATGCTGCGTGTAGCTACTGACAAGTTTCACATAGGAACACTAAATTAAAAATTAAAATGGTATTATATTTTCTACATACGTCGATAGTGCAATAATAAAGTCATACATTCCAGCTTAGCTGGCAGGGTTTAAAAGAAAACAAGTACAAATAAATTCTAGTATTACCAATGCCTCTCTCTTAGTGCGTAGGTAATTATTGGCAAATTATTAATAAGAAGAAAATCTTATATAGTTGTAAACTATTGAAGTTGTTAAATTGTATGAGAAATTTATAAGCAGATAATACCGGACAGGCATACTCTATGTCGACTATAACAAATTTGAAATCTCGTTCGATTGCTTTTCCAAAAATATCATCATAAACGATTATATGCAAAATTAGCATCAAAATAATTACACCGACAGGCTTTTTGTACTCACGTATTTATTATAGTATGTTCTATAATATATATTTATTGTTTTAAATAACTTTCGCATTTATAATGAGATGGGTGTAAAAACCCAGGATTCAACCTCTTCGTCTTCATGTGACCTTATTTTTTTTAATTATCATTTTGTTATGTCCCACTGCTGGGCAAAAGCCTCTCCCTTGGACTTCCAAATCACTCTCTTGGTGGATATCCCCTGACCTTATGACCTTGTGACCCCTATATCTCGGGGGTTTGTTGTTCCACAGGGCCCATATTCAAACTCGACCGAGGAATGACCCCAAGGTGTCTGCACACCAAGTTACAAGTCAATCGGTCTTGTGGTTCCGGAGCTATGCCTGTCACTAACACACAGACACGCAGACCCACATAGTGTTTTCATTAACCTTTTCGAAGAAGACTCAGAGGTTAATAAAATTAGAGTCAATAAAAAAAAATGTTGTCGGCATAATGACAATAACGAGGCGAACATTTAAACCATTACGCTATTCAAGCAGTCAATAATTTCTTGATCTTCTTAAAAATAAATTACCCTGAAATTACACCTACGTATTTAATTTTAGGAACAAGCCTTATAATTTCTAAGTCATCTATAACACCTACAGGAAGTTATGAATTATCGAACCTCGGCGATTCAATTACAGCTATTGACGACCCAAACTGTGCGGAGGCGTTGCATGCTACCTGCCGCGCTTGGGGTCGTGAATTCGATTCCCACGCTGAGCAATAAATATTTGTAAGACATCTATGTATTGCCCCGTTAATGCTTCCATCCATATTTCAACTCATAAATTTATTTTATGAGCAGGAATATAAATGGAAGAATGATAATTTAAATCATATCAGAAAATCGATATTTTATTTCTTTTTTGTCGAATTCTTATCTATGTTAGTAATGCGCGTGTTTGCAATCAATTTAATTTGAATACCAATTGCAATATAGTAAAGAACACCGACGTTGGTAAAGTCTTGCCTATACATTCAACTACAATTCGTATGTAATTGTGCATATTAGTAATCTGAAACCTTGTTTCACAATCTCCAAGTAGCATTTTTCCGTAAGATAAAAGTCTTGTCATCACTCTTATTTAACATAACAAGAGTAAGACAGCTTGCAATGTATATTTTGGAAAATAATGTTTAATTATTGTGAAACTATCGACAATAACTGTTAGGTACTTTTTATCATAGTTATTATTTGAGGGTGTTCAGCGCACCTAACATACATGATAAAAATATAAAACAAGCAATGACAAAAAAAGGCAATTAAAATACTAACCGTGAGTTTATTGTCATGGATTCAATGCTCATGTGGTTGAAGAAGACAAGAAAGCAAATAATTGTAAACTTATAGATTGAGTAGTAACTGTAATTTAATGTTCATAAGTGTCACTTCGCATCTAAATTATTAGTTTATTTCCATTATATATTTATCCAACTAAACCTTCGTTTTTATGACCAATTTTCCTACTCTTTTGATAATTTTACCATTATCGCAATTTATGGTAAGTATACACAATGGTATAATATTTCGTGCAATTATTTTACTGTAGTCCTTTTATTACAATAGAAATTATAATACAGACTTTCTTACTTGTCGGTATCAGTCATAAAAGCCCAGATGAACTTTTGACTAACTACCTAGATTACGCCTTTAGCTACTCGACCGATCATTATAAAAAAATTGCCAGGAATACAGAAAAGAACATAGGCTACCTGTCATCCAGGAAAAAGTACTATTCCCGAGGGGTTGTCCCGTATTCATCCTATGATGTCTCATCCTATTTCTTTACTCATCCTAATCTAGTATTCCTAACTGATCCGATTACATTATTTTAATAAAGTTTCTTTATTCAACCGAACTGCGTTCCTTACTCTACCCGTGGCAAATATTACCGAAAAAAGTATGGATAGCATAAAAACCCCTGGATTTGTAAAAGTAGGTTAGGTTAGGTAACCATCTTTCTTTTACCCCAGTGAGTCCGACATAGCTCCTCCGCCCGCCCCCGCGGAGGAGTATGCGTCAAAGCATTCACCCACGTATAAAATATAAAATAAAAAATAAAAAAAAAAACTATGTAACAGTACTTTAAAAAAAATATAGCCTATGTTAGGTACTCGGTGATAATAAAGATTTCAAATGGCAAAAAAAATTAAAATCATTTAAGCAAGTCGTTTCAATATATTAATAATAATTATATTAATAATCTTTTATATATGAAATTCTCGTGTCACAATGTTCGTTCCCGTACTCCTCCGAAACGGCTTGACCGATTCTCATGAAATTTTGTGAGCATATTGAGTAGGTCTGAGAATCGGCCAACATCTATTTTTCATACCCCTTAGTGATAAGGGTTGTCCAACCCAAATTTTTTTTTAAATCTTTTGGTCAAAACATTTTTTTATGGCAAAACAACGTTTGCCGGGACAGCTAGTATTAATATAGATATAGATTACGAAAATAGTAATTTTTGTTCAGACCGTCACCCAAACCTTAGAGCTTTTGGGTAATTTCGTAATCGGTTGAGCTAGGAATACTTACAGGATCGAAAGGGTAGGTCTACCGTGTAGTGGCCTGCCGTTTCATACGGTGGGCCGAAACCTCGGCGGGGTCGGGACTGCATGTGAAAATGATTCACGCGGCCCCGCCGATTGCGGTTTTGTCGAGTAACACCGTGGTAGGTTTAGTCGGTATTACCGGGAGGTCCAATCTTATCATCATTACCATCTTTCTTTTAACCCGGTGAGTCCGACATAGCCCCTCCGCCCGCCCCCGCGGAGGGGTATGCGTCAATGCATTCCCCCACGTAAAAAATAAAAAAAGGAATACTTACTTTACTACTTAGTAAGGAACGTAAATAGATTGAGTTCGAAAAAATAAACAGTGTAGGATGAAACGTCATCGGATGACGCCGGAACAACCCTTCCCGAGGGATAGAAAAGTGACATAACCTTCAATTACGCGAGAACAGCCACGGGCCAAATGTAGCCTATCTAATATTTTCACCTCCCTTGCTCTATTGAAACATTTAGGCTAATGACAGAGATAAAACTGTGCAAAAAATAACCACAAAATCAATCCCACTCGTAAAACTAGGCACACACTAGATTGAGCTGATAATAGAACGTGTAAACATGCCAATATTGGCACCCTGTTCTGGGAAAATTATTGTAATTTGGGTTGCTGATAACGTATCAGAAGTGCGACGATGTGTAACGTTTGGTATTACTGATATTGTATTGCTGCCGTTTGCTTATAGTAATAAGCTGCGTATGCCGCAAGTTTTTGTTATTATAATACTAGCGTATCGAAAAGGTATCAACGTTATCGACATATGCACAATCATCTGTAAGATGAAATTATAGTGAACTGGTAAAATATGAACCTCATTGGTTAGATAAAAGTATTTAAGTAATGCAAAAGTGTATTTAACAACATGATAACCAAATCTCATTTGTTGAAAGTCTTTTAATTTTAGCAACATAATAATAATTGCTTTGGAAATTTTTATCCTATGTTTAGCAATGAGGATCAGATCAAATTTATTATAAAAGTCAAATTGTTTGGCATAAATTGTCGATTATAGGATACAATAAAATATTCCCTGACCTGACAATGTCTATTGCCTGTTATCTCGTGCAATATCAGAATTATATGATAATAGCTTCTGGATTCAGAAAGAGCTACAGCTTTTCCTGCATGAATATCCTAACTAACTCGGAACTATGCATATCCTGGTGTAGCCAGGATAAAACGTACTTTAATGGTCTATATGTTTTACAAAATTCACCTAAATCGATTCCAGATTTTGGCGTAATTTAATAACAAGTATCCAAATATCTAAACTTCCAAGCATATTTACAAACATTTAGTATTTTATATAATTATGAGTAGGATTGTATGATTTGAAATGTTTGCTATCTGAAATAATTTTATAAACTGACAGTTTGTAATAATGCTCTTTGTTTTGGTACATGTTGGCAAAGGTGTTTGTGTGTTTGATAAAGATTTTACAGGGATAAAATATTGATAAGACAGCTGCTTTTTAAGTGTAAGTAAATTATTTTAATATATATAATATATTATTTTTTTATGTCTGTATATGGGGAAATTATCATCCAGCAATCTAACTCAAAGTAGTTTTGGTCAACAAACGCGTACTGAAGTATTAATATCCTAAAGTTAAGAACCTTTAATTTTTGTTTAATAGGATTATTTATGAATAGCTAGTGGGTATACAGAAACTGAAAGTAAATTGAGTATGATCGCATTAGATATCCATGAAGCATTTATAAAAAAAATAGGTTTTCAATTATTTACAATCCTTAATTTCTCAAGTTGGTGAGTATCAGTACTCAAGAGCATTACGAAAAATCGAGATAAAATGTATGCCGCACTACTGGAAGCATTTCAAGTTGTAGCTGTGTCTTAAACTTCAGTTACCATCTTATATGCTGCACTACGGTTATCGGTTAACAGCGTACAATAATACATTATCTATGCGTTTAAAGAAACCAACTTCTAACAAACGAGCAAAATACAAATAATTGACGAAGCCACTTTAGACAAAAATAAAGAAAAAATATATACAACTGGAAATCGTCACGTCTGCCGGCGAGTGGCACGTGCGATTACGCACACATCTCTTTACAAACACCCCTTATATGCAGCGCGAGATGAGAACACTCTGTATAATGTGGGAGCTTTTTGTTACGCTTGTAGTTGCGACAGGTCTGATTGCACTACCGGGGTTAAGCGTATACTCGTATGAAAATATGACAGCTGTCAACTTTGACTAAAAACATACTTCATAAAATATTAAGTGTTTGATACCTATTGCATTTTGTATATAAGTTGAGTCAATTCTAGTGATGATATGGATTCAATCTTCGTTTATGTGTAGATGTTGATACTGCTAGCGGCTATCTGTCAAAGTATATTATTTATTATACGTGAATAGTATATTTCTTAGACAGTAAAATGAATATTCAATTAAATGGTAAAATTACCTTGGATACTTTACCTGTTTTATTGGTACTCTGTCAATATGACGTGTTACATTTTGTCTTTTACTACTATCTATTGCACTATGTGGGCATAATATTATTCATATTTTGTCACTGTATATGCAACATAACCTTTCCTTTGACATGTTATAAATACAATCCTAAGGATACACACAAGTGTACCCTTATTGTAGATTTGTAATATCAATCACAAGAATAATTTGTGTCGTGTAAGTCGAAAAGCCTTCCATTGTCAATGATTTGGTAACGATTTGAGTGGACTGGCTTGCATTGAGTAGTATCGAAGTACCCTCTAACATAACAGTCCTAACTAAGTTACAGCGTTTTACTAATTAAATAAAATTGCCTGTGGCTAACATATTTATGTCTTCCATTCCCTGCATTCATTTTCATCATCTACTCCTTAAATAAGTCATTTTCCTTAGTGTCGGCCACGATACCTGAAGTAAAGCAAGCAATCATAGGTTACGGTAATCTTAGTATCAGGCGTATAGTAGTTTGCCACTTTAGTGGAAAAACACTAGCTTCGTATTTCTCACTCATTTTAACGGAAAGTATGGAACTGAAGTTTCTTGATCAGATCGGAGACGTTCTGGATAAAGACCAGGTTAAGAGCACCTTAATCCGGCGAGCGTGTAGTATGTGGAATGTTATGAAAGTGAATGAAGCCAGAGAAGTGTGTCAGGATCGTAGCGAATGGAAATCCGTAGTCTCTGCCTACCCCTCTGGGAAACAGGCGTGAGTCTATGTATGTATGTATTTAACGGAAAGAAAATATCGTAGGCAGCATTTACTTTTAAAAGTTCTCTGTATTGTGTTCGACGATGTGTGGATTCTGACTATGGACATAATGTTACTCTAACTAATATTATAAATGAGAATGTATGTTCGTTTGTTTGTAACGGTTTCAAACCTTATCTGCTAAACCGGTTATCATGAAATTTCGCATGCACGTCGTCAGAGGTACAAAAGCGGTACCTTTTATCTAAAAAAAGTAGTTTCTAAGCGAGCGAAGCCGCGCGCAAAAGCTAGTTAAATATAAATCCAATTATTATTGATATGTTACTTGCTGAACCGCGATGATAATATTTTTGCCCACAATGTAACTTATCTGTTTGATCAACAGTGTAGTTTGCTTTAAACAAATATGTACTATCAGTAATTCGTGAATTAATTTTCACAAATTGAATTTGCTGTGTTTGCATATCGTTGACAAATTTATTTGGATAGAGTGTGTCACTGTAGATAACGATATGGTATGATTGAACTTAGGACCCATTGTTTTGGTAGTACTACAAGAAAAGCCTCATTCATATTAGTGCGAGGATTCTCATTCATATTAGAATGTATGATAGTATCATTTCGCCAGCTGCATTTAAAATCCAGGTTTGCTTTAGGGTAAACGCCGTCTTCTACTTCGTGTTGTGACTATAAATTCTCCGAAAAAAAAATTCCAGGAAATCGTTGCTTGTCTGATGAAATCAAATCGATTCCAGAATCTCAAAATTAAGTTGCGAATACACTATCGCTTACGTGCTTAAGTTCAAAGGTGCTATCTAATACCTTAATTTTCCTATTAATGTACAGTACACTAAGGGTTTAAAAGTAATTTGTAATATACCTGGCTAAAATTGACACAACAGCTGACAAATATATAACAAAATCATTTTTAAATTATTTTGAAATTCGTTCATTTGTCAGTGTTGTCAGAAGCCCTCGCTCTCACCAGAATTGATAAATGTTTTTACCTTAAGGCAGTTGAAGCAAGCTCCAAGTTTTTCCCACAAACAAAGATATTGCACAACTTCTCCGTTGAAATCCGCAATATTAATTAAAGTTGTCAGATTGTAAAAGTCACGATATAGCAGTAACAGTTTTTGCAGAAAATCCAATAGTTATTATCGAAAGCGTTGAACTCGTGATTTAATGAAGTCATTATAAAGTTGCTTTGAGAGCTATTTGTGAAGAATTTTAGAGGATTGCTCATACTAGTGTGAACGTAAGACTGAAGAGGATAAGAGTGAATAAAACGATTAGTCAAAAAGTCATAAGCTATGTAAAGAAAACGCTGGGCAAAAAATATATTATATATATTTTATCTACATGGTCAAGATATTAAGACAAATGTGTGTTTGGATCTTTTCTGATAAAAACTATTCTCAATTTCATAACCTCATATTAAATTTCGCAAAAACGATCCAATGTAGCTAATCATCATTTAAATAATTAATTTATTTAATAAAATAACTAGTTATTTTTATCTACATTATCTATTCTTTTTTAATAAATCCATGATATCATTATAGAGTACAAGCATAGTGTAGGTAATTTCCGCCATTCAAAAATCCTTAATTACAAGGTTTTAGCAAGATTTAAGACTTTATTACATTTTATTTACGAATAAAAAGTTAATAAATGCCTAATAAACAAAACTTCATGCTCTCCAATTGAACAAAAAAAGTTCTCACACTCAACCTCAAGGGTTCCGCCGCTAATTAATTGAAGGAGACTTTTCATTTGTCGATTGAACCCACCGTTACTCGACTCACCTTGGGGTGTAAAATCGTACACGTGACGTAGATGGGTGGAATTTTACCCCGCAGGGCTATTTGGGGAGCTTTATCGTATTGTTTCAAATAAAAACAGGCTTTTAGTGGTTGTAAACGTCGATCGTTGGTTGGTTTGTCTTCTATTACAGATTGAAATGGATTTCGTGGGGTTAAAAGAACATCTGCGTTACGCAGCAAGTATGAAAGGTCAACTAATGCATTATTTGTGTTTGTTGTTAAATTGATGTTTGTATCCGCAATGCAGAAACATTTTTATTACATATAAAATATGTGTTGTAGCCTCATACATTTCAAATGTGTCGGACGAGACCAGCACTTTCATTAAATTTTCGAGAGCAAATTTTCAGACTAAAACTTTGTTCCACTCGTATTTGAAACGGTATTCATCCCAAAATGTTACATTTCTGTTCATCGTTGTTTATACCCCATCTGAATGTTTCATGTATATCACACATACAAGACTAATTTGTAACATCCAGTTTATGGATGTCCCCGGCAAATTCAGTTTTTGAACCGCTAAATGAATTAATGTCGGTGTAAATTTCGCAGCAGAGAATATTCTGAAATCTCTCTGCATAAAGTAAGCATAAATATCAGGAGGTCTATCGATACGGGTGTGAACTTTGTACGGGGGAAAAGCGATCTTGGTATAATTGTAAATGTAGTTTACTAATATATACTTACAATAGCAGATTCTAGCGTAGGTTGAGGTTAAGTTAAACTTAAAGCCAATAGTAATAATAAACTTATAGCTTATCGTTTTCAATTTACGGAACTTTTGAATCTCATCTTATACTCGTAGGTACCATATAAGGAAACTACGAAATCAACTGAGAAATGAGCAGCTGCATTCAATCCATCTGATCCAATGGAGTCATCTGCGCAGAGTAGTAATTAAAGCATACTTTCTAATGGAAGAATTCCATATACAGTAACAGTTGAATAATTAATATGACGATTCATTTTGATTTTAGAAATTAAACAACTGTTAAGAAGATGACAAATTTAACAAAATTTGGTAAAGTTAATCTTTTTATAACATTTAGGTGGAAAATAGCATAATTAGTAATAATAATAATAATAAATATAGTTCACTTAATTATTTACAGATACCCCAGCATTTAACTACTTATTTATTATATTAAGAAAGGTCAATATGCCTCTAATGCAAGGGAGAAAGATAACTTCTCCTTTGCAGATACGTGGTGCCTTGTTCTTGACAACTCTACTCATAGCAAAAACGCAACATATGGTTATTTGGCGATAATGTGATGGTGAAGACCAGAAGCCAAACTGCACCAAAGTGAGCAACCACGTTGATTTGAACGGAGCACTAGCTACTAATAACTGTTGAAATGGTAAAAATTATACAAATACTTGATGATGATATAACGTAGCTAAGCATAAGCTCCAGCAAAGCTGTAACATTAAGCAAGTATGTGCTGCATTCATTAAGACCATGAGAAGTCATTGATAAGTTGAGAATAGCCTCTTTCTCACGCCATTTGAGGCATAATCTCACCCATTGTACTCTGAGCAGAACAATACATTGCTTACTCATCAATCAATTATTTATCACCTATTAACTGTATTGTTATTATCGTAAGCTTTTTTGTTTCATTGTTTTGTATAGGAGATTAGTTTTTAGTTTAATATTTATAAATTACTTAAGTATCTTTCACTTTAATTTGCCTTTTTCTAGTTTCTTATTTTATTACATAACTTAATGCATCACTTGAATGTTCATTTGTCGTAAGTTATAGCAAAACTATTTTTACAATCAAAATCCCTTATTTTAGTCGTATGTTTTTTAAATTTTGCCTGTTTTTTTTTAAACCAGTGATTTATCTATGTAGCTTATTCTAATCACCATATTACTCATCTAAGGTCATTATAAAAATATTAATTCAGTTTGGCAAAAAATTACTTGGCGCTGGAACTAGGCTAGTTGAACTAACTTCGTAAGGTGCTATTCATCACATTTAGTTTATTTTAATAGTAAAATACTTAGGTGGCAAACAAGCATACGGCCCACCTGATGGTAAGTGGTTACGGTAGCCTATGGACGCCTGCAACACCAGAGGGATGACGTGCGCGTTGCCGACCTTTTAAAAAAGGAAGAAGAGAAAAGGGAAGTAAGAAGGAGAAGAAGCGGGAAGGGGAAAAGGGGATGATTGGGCCTCAGGCACTCTCACTCACCGAACGAAATACAACAGTACGAATACTGCTATTTCACGTCGATGTTCTGTGAGAGGGTAGTCCTTCCCCGGTCGAGCCAGCCCATTCATGCTGAAATTAGCGAGGATCTACTATATATGTATATTCTGACAGGTTATCATTTAAACTCTTTAGAGTGTACGAATTTACTCTGAAAGACATATATATTTAAAATTCTCTCTAGCTGTATTTTTATACAACAAAAGTGCTAAGTAAGTGGCTTAACTGAAGATAAGCAGTATTCGTTGTCTAAGATCGCCTCCCATATAAAGGGTATCATTTGCGTAGTACCGACCCTAAGGAAAAGGAATTAAATATTGGAGGAAAGTAAGGGGAGAGGTAGGTATGTGAGCCTTCGCAACTCGTACTTACCTGCTCCTGTGTGACTACTTTTGGCTACCAATTATTTTAAACAATGACGGCAAGCTTTTCCACTTTGAGCTTGCTTACATCTAAGTACCTATATCACTAGTTGTTTATGTGGTGGTTATTTTTATTATGTTTTGCGTCTTGCTTTAGAGTACCATTTTTCTTTTCGCTCCGCCCATGCCCTATGCCACCAGTTCTCTTCACTAACGCTTCGGGCCTGTATATATCACGGGCGGTCTGCATTTAATAGTCTAGCGGGTCCCCGATAATTTTATTATTGGTGGATTTTTTCCTCTGGCAATGACGTGCCGGCGATTCTCATTGAAATAAAAATAATAGCGTTAGTTTAGTGAAATATCTTAGTGGGGGTTCGTTTTAATGGCCCTATCTGAATTTTTTGCCATCCAGTTTGTCTTTCTGTGGAGTATTAATTTCTGGATGCAATTAGTCTGGTTTTTATAGGTTTTTGGTTGTAAAGGGATGTTTAATTTTTGTATGTGAGTTATTGGGGGACCCCCTGTGAGCCTTGTTGTGTTGAGGTTTGTTATATTGCCAGATAAAAGCTCTTCTGTCTTACAACTACAGCTGTAACTTAGGCTAAGTTATTTCAGTGCAGCCTGAATTTTATACATATATTGTTTTGGTAACTATTATAACCATATTTGTAAGCAGATAGATCGATACTAAAGGCCTATCAGCTCTAAGAAAATATAACAAAAGGCCAACTTGTAAACTAGCTAGCATGCATAGCATATGTTCTTTACCAACACGTTGTCCAAACAAATAGTAGAGTGAAGCAAGTAACTTGTGCGCGTGTTAAGCATAATTATGATTTACATGCATGGGTTGTTCTTTTACATGATGCATAAAAGCCACACAATTGTTCCAACTTGCACATGTTACATAGCCTCGTGTTAGGCAGCAGCCTCTGATATACCTAAGTAGTAATATGATCTTCTAGTTATAATTAACTGTATAACATTTTCCACCCCTACTCATAAAACACTTTGTATTTAATTTTCACACTATTCCATGGGAACTAAACTTTTTTTACGCATAATACAAACGATGGCTCCATTTTCTAAATTAACAAACATGACATAATCAGACCCCTTTCTTAATTCTATATTTTTTATGATATAATAAACCTTATCGTGCACGTAATAAGGGTTATTATAGGGATAATGGGATGTTGTAACGGTATATTAGTAACACAGGGGGTCGATATGACGAGTGTGGGTTTGAACAATAAAATAAAACGGTTGAATAGCGCGATACGGTACTGCAGGGTTCAAATCGATTAGTGCCATGATAATAGTCTTATGGTAGGGCTACCATCATTTGTTCTTGTTTGGGATAGTCCTAATAGCAAATGGTTCATTATTCTATAATGGATATCTAATAATTCTATTGTTATTTGCATCGATATATTACTGCAAGTTTTAAAAATCGCTTTTCGTTGTTTATTATGGTAAAATGAAATATGTTGTTTTGTTAAATCATTCATTATTTAATATCTAATCGCAGTCAGCCGATTAGCTAGATAAATACATTAACAATAATTAAATTCGTAGTAGATTTACAGGGTACAGCTTCAGACTCCGTGTTGCAGAATAATTGTGCTGGAATCGGGATTCAAATCTGAGACCTCATTCACAACAATTACTTATACTACTGCCGCGCCACTTAACTATTAGTAATTTTATCTAAGAATATTTTGAGAATAGGTAAAAAGGTATGTATAGGTTAAACTGAATCAAAAGTTGGAGGGCTGTAAACTTTGAAGAGGCCGTTTGAGGCATTATTTAACTGCAATATGTGGCTGCAATATATTGGTCGGTAATGGTTCCAACAATAACAACCAAACTGAACATTGCACATCAATAATTTATGTATGGCCGAATTATATTGCCAGAATAGCATATTTGAACTTGCCGAGGCCACATATCGCCCATTTAGAAGCTCCTTTAACAATAGTGTAGTGACCTTTATTTGATTTTATGCACCATTACACACAAGAGCAAATGGCATTCAAATAAAATATTTTGTAAAACTGTTTTAAAATTAATTGTAAAGTAAGAAGCAATTGATATTTTAAATCTGGATATATGAAAAAGTAGAGGTGTATTGAGAATACGTCGCTATCTCCCTCACACCGCTGCATTTAAATAGTGGTTACACCACTATTTGTATTGTGCATCCCTTTTCTATCATTTGTCGATAAACCCCTTATAACAGATTAAAAATGCGTGTATCTTATTTCTTATTAAGTAGATTTAAAATACTTTGGTTTTTAGAGTTTAGGTAGTGTAACAACATTAAGGATGGCGATGAATGGCTTAAGTAGTCGCCTCGCCACTATCACCGCACCGAGTGTTGTGGGTTCGAATCCCACACGAGACAAAAAAATTGCGTGATCCAAAAATGCTTGTTACAAGTCTGTATGTTAAATGTGTCCGTTTTTGTATGTTTGTAAAGTCCCCCGCGATACAAAAATTATTCTTAGTGCAGGATTTATCTATTTAAACGCAAAAAAGTACCATACATTACCTAAACTCTAAAATACAACTAACATCTAATATAATAATAATAATGAAATAAAATGAATCAACTGCCGTAGTAGAACTAACCACACCAAATATTTTACAAAACATTATATTCCCACCATGTCCGCGTATTCTACAAAATGATGGTGAGCCTTAATCCCTCTTAATCACTTGATCAATTTGCACTGAGCTCCGTCTATCTTACAAATGCTATTTTAATCGCATTACGATTTTTGTGAACGACTATGCTTATAGTTACAAGTATCGTATCATTTTAGTCAATTCCGTAACGATTTAATTAAAATCTCTGAAGAATAAGGATACTTTGAACGATCCTTGCTTTGTACAACTAATTTGAAAACAAATTATATGTTTTAGTACCTTATTAAATCTGCTCTTAAATACATACGTTTTAAAATGTTGGATAATGACAGTATTAGATTTCTCTTTTGTTCTATGTGTCGCGAGGGACTTAACAATTTTATTTAAACAACGGAAAAGACCTACCCAGATATACATACGTGTCAAGAAATTCCCAAAGGCGAATGAGAATTTCTTGAAAAACCTTATGAACAGTAATCGCAGCTTTAACTGCTGCACCACCATCATGTTTTCCCCCTAGCCTATATTATTCCCAAGTCACTTGGGGTCAGCTTTTCTGGTCTAACCGGATTTGACTGGATATCAGTTTTTACACGGAGCGGCTGCCACTTGACCTCCGCAACCTGAAGGCTAACAATACCCTAAGGCTAGACTAGTGTCAGGATACTATAGGGCACTGACTTCCCAATAACGACTGCCATAGATGTTCATGGCAGCCGGGACCGACGGCTGAACGTGCTCTTCGAGGCACGGAGCAGGCGATAATTGTCAATCAATACGCACATAATTTCAAAAAGTCATATTACTTTCGAAAGTCCGAGGTGCGGAACGTGGGTTCGAACCCGAGACCGCTTTTACTAAGTTGAGCTGCACCACCATCATACTAAGCGCTATTACGAAAACAAATTATATTTTGTTTACTTTTACATCGTCATTATATTTTATATTTTAATCCAACATAATACCATTTCAATCTAATCACCAACCTTTTTTGAAAGAACATGAAACTACATTTATTTTAATAAACACAACAACTTCTGCACCAATTCAACTTACTTTTTCTAACCCAATTATTTGCCAATAAAAAGTCATTTAAAAACACATTAGTCATCTAAATAACATTTTGACACCGACATTTCTATACAAAGGGAATTAAACAAGCTAGTGCTGTACAAGAATAAAAATAAATCATTCATAACGCTCAACACTTCGAATCGATTCAAAAAACTACGTTCATTGAATCGATAACAATGAAAATCGCTATAACAAAAGCATCCGCTCCGTTTGTTCTGAGACATGGGAGGGATGCGAGTGATATTGTTGGGTTATTTCTGTTAATGGAACTTTTTATTTGAGTGACAAAGTGAGTAGGGTATTGTGAAAAAGTGAAGTGTAGTGCAGAAAATTTGTATTACTATTAAACCATCCCCAGGCAGGCACGGGCCTCTTCTCATTAAAAAAAGAATTTAGTTACTAACTATGCAAAAAGTTACTAACTATGCGAAAATAGCAACCTATTTTCGCATAGTTAGTAATATAGTAATGCCTAAGGAACCAATAATAATATTTATGCTGTCGTTTAGTGTTTGTACTTATAAAGCCCAATATTGGGCAAATATAAAACAGCATACCTAATTATTGTGGGTGTTTTTGTGATGATGACAGAGGCTGTTATTGGCCGTTGCCGTTGTTTAAGAAATAAGGCGAGTTTTCTTTTATTTATAACTGCCCTGCAAACTGTCGGTGAAATGTGTCTTGTTATAGGGATGAATAGCTTATTTGATGGCATTCCTCCTCTCATCTACATAGTAAAATTGTTTAAAAATATATTCGAAATTTCTTCAGTAGCTAACTCCGAACGTAGATACACCTGAGGATAATCTTATAAGCTTGAAATATATTGAATAGCACACAAGCCAATTTATTCCTCGATTCCAATGCTATATGTGTGGGAACTAGAAATATGTTACGCAATAATATTTTATTACAGCGTGCTGCCCGCGGGTTCGCTCTTAGAGAAACCTTATCATGGTAACGATAAAGTAGGGACAGGCGATCCAATAATTTATTTTCTGCTGTAATAAATTGAGTGTCTCGGTGGCATAAGGTTGCGTGCGGTCGTGAGATTCAAGAGTCGGGCAAAGAGTTGACGCGTTTTTCTGGTTCGAAATTCGCAGCATAGATCATGAAGTCTGGAAACGATCCCGGCAGAGGACATTTTGATTGCTTTTTGTTACGTAGAGCTAAAAGTATGGCTGTTAAACTTTGGATATAATAAATCTTTACCAATCTTCTCGAAATACAGGCATGAATCTATATAACACTAAATTATATTCATAATTACTTTTATATAACAAAAACGCGGTACATATCGGTTCCCAAAAAATGTTTTACGTTCACGCAAGTGTTATATATAGGTATATTGAAATTAAACAGCTTTTCAGGTGGTGTTTATTTTTTAAAACGGTATTATATCATAATTTTGAAATTTAAACTACTATAGTTAAATACTGTTATTTGTTACCGTTTACTTTTTTCTTAGCTATTTTATTTATAATATCTATATATTTAGATTTAATTTTATACCTTTGCCGACGTTTCGGTTTCTATCAGCAGCCACGTTCACGTTCACTGAAACGTAATTATAATTATTCTTAAGTTAGATATGTAAAATGTATGCTTTTAAACTAAACAATTATAAAAAATCCGTATATACATATGTATTAAAAGATTCTGAATATTCCTTATACCATAAGTCTGGACGATATCAGGCCAAACAACTTCAAATTGCTAAATGTTTCAAATTTTAAATAGAACTGGTTTTAGTTTTTGTATTAGAAAGTAAAATCAATGTGCTTTGGAACTTACATGCAGGCTTATTCACTGGTTCATCTAATATCATAATTATCCCATTATTATAATAAATGTAAAACTTTAGACACATATTTGGATGTTTATTACTCAATCATGTAGATGCCGATTTGAATGAAACTTATCACAAGCATACTAAATTTTGGAGTAACATATAGAACACTTTTTAGGGTGAGAAAATGAATATTTCGAATAGTCAAAGATTTTTAAAATGATGGTCGTAATTTCGGCGATATTCAAACAAACTCACAAAATATGTATCCCTTTATACTTTTAATATAGTTACTACTATTAGGGATTACTTGCAGCTTCCCGCGTGATAATCTATATTTTGTCAATAAATTATTATGCCTCGGGAATTATAAATTTGACTGTATAAAAAGGATGCTATACTTTTTTGTACCCCTGGCAACGTGTACTTATACGAAATTTCATGAAGATTGGTTAAGTATTTAAGGCGTGAAAGGGTAACAAACAAACTCAGATTCGCATTTATAATATTAGTTAGGATATACCAAAGCACGTTAAGCAGTCGGTCTCGGCTGCCATGAACATCTATGGCAGTCATTACTTGGAAGTCAGTGCCCTATAATATCCTGACACTGGTCTAGCCTTAGGGTTTCGTTAGCCTTCGGGTTGCGAAGGTCATATGGCAGCCGCTATGTGTAAAAACTGATATCCAGTCAAATCCAGTTAGATCAGAAAAGCCGACCCCAAATGACTTGGGAATAATAAGGCTAGGAAGAAGAAGTAAGGATAGACCAACTTTCAATAAACAAGCCATACTGGTATTTATCCTGATATTTTAGATAATAACAAAAATAGACACATAATATTATAAACATTAACATATTAACCCGCTATAACCCGACACTCGTACCAAACATTTATAATGAAAATCGCCATAACAAAGCTGGTGCTTTGTGCAATAAAAATATAAATAAAGTGTGGAACAATAACTCTTAAACGCATTGTTTGATAATCGGACTTAAATGGAAGTTTTATAGTGCGTTTAATGATGCAGTGTTTGATCATTATTAAGATGTCGAGGTGAAGGTAAAATGTTCTCGCGATTTATATCAGAGATTTAACTGGTTTGGAAATTCGGATGTTTTAAAAACATGGTGTTGCATTTATTTTGGGAATGTCGTCGTTGTAGATCGAATCGTTCTTTTTGATGATAATCTTTCTGGCCCTGTGTTCTGACCTTTTATGTTTGATCAGTATGACTTAACGCTTACTAGAAGTTATAATAAGTACGGTTTTGTATATACCCAAACGGGTTAGCAGAGAATATGATTATATTAAAATATTGCTATTTAGGTATGCTAATAATGGATAATTATGGTTGCCCGCATATTTCTAGTTTGGGGAGACCAATAGACTGCAATGTAGAGGGTCTCGGGTTGGAATTGGGAAGTCAGTGCCCTATAGTATCCTGACTCTGGTCTAGCCTTAGTTTATCGTTAGCCTTCGGGTTGCAGAGGTCAGGTTGCAGTCGCTCTGTGTAAATACTGATATCCAGTCAAATCCGGTTAGACCAGAAAAGCCGACTCCAAGTAACTTGGGAATAATAAATGCTAGGGAGAAGAACGCTTACTGAAAATTTTGTACTCTTTACCTAACCACTAAGCTACCTAACTAAGCAATTGTAGACTATTGTTTGATTACAAGAGGGTTGTTGTCAGAAAGGCGTAATGTTATTTTTAGAATGTATTTATCATGCAAGAACTGTCACGGTGTCGTAGCGGTAGCGAATGCAACTGTCGTTTGTAACCTGGTTCGATTCTCAAAACAGGAAAAATAATATTGGGATTTTCTGTGAAGAATTTTCAGTAACAAGACGAAGTCTGGAAAGCCGTTGGATGACAATACGCTCGCCACCTACGAGGGACCTAAAAACATTGCTGGTGAAATGCGAATGTTACACACTTCTGCCTACCCTATCCTTAATCGCTACGGTTTTATAGTATACCTACCTACATACAAACATATGCATGTATACTATAAAACCGTGCGTAATATGACATTACATAAATATTATGCTTGTATATTTATTAATGACTTAGCACTTATTACCAAACCTACCTTTCACCAATCATGTTAGGTCTTATATAACTTTATGCTGCTGTAAACTAAACTTGGAATCTCACAGAAGGCAATCACACAACCACAGCAGCTATAGTCTAATGGAAGATCGTTTAACTGCCACGCAGAGGTTTCAGGTTCGATCACAAGACATCTTTGACTTTTTGAAGTAACGTGTATATTAATTAGTTCATTATCACTTTCTTTAACGGTGAAGGAAAACATCGCGAGAGTGTCTGAGACTTCTTCTTTTTCTCCCTAGCCTTTATTATTCCCAAGTCACTTGGGGTCGGCTTTTCTAGTCTAACCGGATTTGACTGGATATAAGTTTTTACACGTAGCGGCTGCCACTTGACCTCCGCAACCCGAAGGCTTACGATACCCTAAGGCTAGACCAGTGTCAGGATATTATAGGACACTGATTTCCCAATAACGACTGCCATAGATGTTCATGGCAGCCGTGACTGACGGCTTAACGTGCTTTCCGAGGCACGGAGCAGGCGATAATTGTCAATCAATACGCACATAATTTCGAAAAGTTATATAACTTCCGAAAGTCAGAGGTGCGCGCATCGGGCCAGCGTGGTGGACTATGGCCTTACCCTTCTTACGGTGAGGAGAGGCCCATGCCCAGCAGTGGGACAAATTATATACTAGGCTGTTATTATACAGGATAACTGGTTAAACATTGTACATACTTAAGGACATTATAATTTATGGTCAGAGGTAAAGTATAAAAAAAATATATAAAATCTGTGTAACCTGCAAAGAAAATCTTTATGAAAATTTGTTTGAAATATCCATAAAATGTGGACACTGCGCGCGTCGCACACAGCTGCTACCGTGGCTAATGAACTTTGATAAGAAAAGGACGGGCGGGAGTGCAAATTCAGGAGAGTGTGAGGTGCGGTAGTGGGGGGCGAGGTTTTGTTTAGCTTTGGTATATGCGCAAGAGTGTCCGCACATTAAGTTTTTATTGGATAACTAGGTCAAATTTTAAGTACCTATTTTTTTTAGATATTCGGTTCCACTGAATACCCTCTTTCAATATGTCTAGTCTTTTACCAATCAGCCTGTATAGTCATACATCAGCTCATGCTTTACGCAAGTCTACCAACAAACTATTTAGTAGCACGTATTGTATTGTTATACATATGTATGTATAACACTATGTAGTCTCACGAAAGGGTAGGCAGGTAATTTATTTATTTATTTTTGGAAAGCTTAGGGTGCCTCCAAATCTGGTGAATGCGCCACTTGCAACCCGCTTGCGAGCTGCATGCTTGCATTTCAAGTTCGCGCGCCGTTCGTGTGCCGCCAACGTGCTGTGCGTGAACGCCGCAAGAGCTGCGCGCGAGCATATTTACAACTAACATGTACAGTATGAAAGCGAACGGAACTGCATGCGCGCGAGCTGCACGCATAGTAATCGTGCGCCTCGTGCACCCACTGTGCAAGCCTTGCGTGACTTGCGCCAAAGAGGCGAACCAAACAATTGCAGTAACTGCACGCGTGCTATACGCAGGTAGCTCGCGATGCGGGCAGCGAGCGGTGCATTCGCCAGATTTGGACACACCCTTAGAGACAAATAATACAAATATGGTATCAGAATGTTCAGAGTGACAACAAGCTTCCACAAATATAAAAACACAGATGTAAGACACCTACATATAGCCAGATTTGGTTTAAAGTCCCACGTAATAGTAAAGAGTAGAGCCTCGCTGATTGCAGTATTAATGGGCTGGCTCAGGAAGGACTACCCTCTAACAGAATATCGACTTGAAATAGCAGTATTCCTACTGTTGTTTTTCGTTCGATGAGTGAGAGTGCCGGAGACCCAATCACTCTGTTTCCCCCTTCCCGTTCCTTCTCCTTCTAACTTCCTTTCCTAAAGGGTTGGCAACGCGCAAGTGATGCTTCTGGTGTTGCAGACGTCCATAGGCTACAGTGACCACTTACCATAAGGTGGGCCGTAAGATTTTTTGCCACCTACGAAGTATAAAAAAAATTTAAAATCGTGTCTACTGCCGACTACCGAGCACAGTTCCAGACTCAATGCCACGACTGAAAATTTCTTGACAGAAAAATTCAATAACACTTTGTCTGACCCGGGAATCGAACCCGAGACCTTATGTACACCGGTCGCATTTACTACCGCTGTTTATAGATTGGATATATATTGATGTATATAGATTGTTTTACAGTCTTTTAACGTGACTTTGCCTGCATGAATGCCAAGTGAACATGGGCGATAAGTATTCCATGTGCTAATCCAGCATAGTGGCCTAACTGTGCCATCCTCTATTCAAGTGCCAAGTTCTATTCAAATACGTTTAGCGGTTTATGTGTGATTGAGTTGTGAACATCTTTACAAACTTTAACATTTATAGGCAAAAGACACAGACAGAATATTCAAACAACGCACCAAAAAGCCCAGACTGCAGGCAACTATTTATAAGGATCGAACCCATATTATTCAGCGCACTGGCCTCGCGAAGCGCCTTAAACTATAACACCAAATAATAGACGAATATTAATAAACTATTGTATATTCTCGGCTTTATATGTGTGAATCCCACGGTAACGCAATCAGGGCTAAAAAGTATCCTAAGTAATCTAGAATATTATGTTCTACTCGTGTACTAAATTTTATCCAAAGTTGTTCAAGGGCTTACACGTGATAGAGTAAGAAACGTCCAAGCATATTCACAATTGTTACGTTTATAATATGAGTAGGATTAGGCATTAGGTAATAGATTATATTGAGCCGTAGCGGCACACCCGCGACCACACACAATAGGCTTTCAATTATATCTGGTATTCCAACAATTGACAGGTTAAAGAAAAAAATCCTTGACATATTTCCAAAGAAAAACATTGATGCACAAATAAAGCTTTTAAAGTCACGAGCGATAAACGACTTTATAAAACGTAAAGTTCTTTGAAAGTTTCGCGAACAAATAACAGAAATTAGCAACATTTTATTATCGCCAAACATGGAATTATAACATAAAGCAAGAAAATGTTGGACGCCAATGAGCGAGTCGTCGAAGTATTTACAGTGAAAACATCACGTGTTTGATGAATAAACATTCGACTTGGGAAACTAGAGAGCCGTTATACAGGTGTGACTGCAGTACAGTTGTGCGATAGTTGCCAAATTATTGTTCAGAATGTTAAGTGGGAAAGTGGTGCTGTCTTTTGTTTAAAATATTAGCTGTTGACCCTGTTCGCATTTTTAAAGTACGATAATATTTCTGAAGATAACTTATTCTATATTTAAAATCATATTTAGGTAGTTATCAGTCGGAATAATGTACGAATAGCAGACAGACACTTTCGTATTTACGATCAAAATTTGTACGGACAAGATAATGAGACATAATTAACATATACATATGTATATGTTAATTTTGTGTAATAATAATAATAACTATAAAGTTAGTTCCTACATTTGTCCAGTTATGTTTACAAGTTCGACGTATTAGGGAGCGCCAACCTTCTACTGAACACACGTCCAGACACAATATAATTTCAGTAATAGGACGCTTGACCGTGATATCGAACGCAAGACCTAACGCATAGCAACCATTTGCATTTACTGCCCTTGCGCTACAAAAAACAGCATATAAAAAGGTTAGCAGTACAAAAACGATTACTAAAGTACCAAATGTCATTCGTGCTCATAAAGAAATGTAGCGAAATTATTCATGTCATCATTTCTTGATATCTTGCAATACAATAAGGTGCACAACTACTGTTCGAACGAAGAAATTCCCATCGAACCGGCTACAGGCATTTGTATAACAGTTGCAAACTATTTATCTATAGTTCAACAAGAGCAATAAAAGTCTACAAATAATTATTCACAGCACTAACATTTGCATAGCGTTAGCTCCGTACACGCAATAAGGCCATCGCGAGCTGCAACTTTACTTAAACGGAAATCCATTAATGTTTTTAGTCGCTCGCATGTCTTCCTTATCAAGAACGAGGAAGCAATGTATGCTGTACAAGTCAGTTCAGTTGCGAATGAGGTTCCGATGTCAGTGTATGGTGATGGGATTGCGAGCATCTGCATTAATTTGAAAACATACTGAAAGGAGGTGGGTTTGTGCCTGTATTTTATTGGTAATCAATGAGGTATGTTCTAGGCGACGGTTAGCCTTGAATATTCATCAGGCTTCGGGAATATTCTAGTAGAAATTCGGAAGCAAAAGAATGTTAGTAAGATGTAAGTTAATCAATTGTCATACTTAGATTGTCTCGGATCCAGCCATTGTCTAATAATAATCACCGTTATACTGAATTTACAAGCAAGCATTATACATGTAGCAGTTATAAACAGAAAAGGAATAGATAATTGCTAGACAGACAAAGCATCTATCATTGCCCTGAAAAAAAAAACATTTTATAAGTTTGGTATACATTTTAGTTAATTCCAATCGCCCAGGTTATTTTAAATCATTATAAAAAATTAAATCATAGTACAAAGGTCATCTGGAATCAGAGCAAGCATTCATGATGATGATATATCCATAGATCACATCATCATGTCATCAATGTACACGATGTAAATGTCAGATTAATCAATATTTAATTTATAATTACAACCATGTTTATTTAGAGCATTATCCTCGTGTGTTTCCATACCAAGCGTTATCGAGCCCTTATCTGGCTTACATACGAACCATGGAGCTTCGCTAATCGCCTCATCGCTTTACTCCCCATAGATGCTAACGCTGATAATAACCTGAGGGTTTTATATCCGGATCCCATAGTAACAGATTAGGAGCAATTTGCCATGACCTAAAATAAGATAGCTCTTATAAAGGGTTTAGCAATGAATTAAATTGGTTAAATTTAGATGAAATACCTGATATAGGATACCAGAATGGTGTTTTGATTATTAAGTTTAGTAGTTAATGTACGTTTGTATGGTGCCATTACAATATCTCAACGCTTTTGTATCGCTGATATAGGGAGTGGTAGAATTAAATGTTGCTGTTTATGTTTCCAAATTGCAGTAAATCTTATCATTGGGTTCAGTTATATTTATTATTAACTTATCAGCCCGTAAATATATTAAGCACCATAGTTCTCAAGTCAAAAAGATCTTAAGCTAAATAAGATTCGGTCGATAGGATGAAAATTATTTAGATGATTTAAGATTAGTAGTGATTTTGTGAGATTCGGTATATCGTGTTTTAAGAGTGTATACGTACAATTTATTATAATATAATTATATATTATGACAACTGGATATAGGATTACATTCCTACCACGTCAGCACCTACAAAGTCTTGTAATAAACTGAGCCCAAAACTATTTTCAATCATACCAGAACCAAATGCCAAGCGTAACCGAAAATCTACCCTCATTACACAAACGTATTTCGTTCCCGGGCATTATGCCAAACATTCCTGGATTGATTCAGATACAGGGCAGGTCGAGTTGAATGCATAATACATGTGACCTTACGATCATGGTCGCTGAATATGTGAGCGGTTGCCGTGGCCTGAAGGGTTTTGACAGACTCCGCTGTATTACCCTCGCTACAATTCACATGGAAATTCTACCAGTATTTCTGTGCTCGGGTGGGAATAAAATATTCGTGTGTTGGAGCAGTTGGAGTGACGAATTACCATATTCTTATTATTTGATGAGAAATTGTAATGCAATGGCTGCTAGTCAGTAGAATATGCCAGAAGGAAATTAAAGGTTTCATTTTTGATGTACCCGTACGTGTGCCATTTATATTATTAAAGGGGAATTAATCTAGCTGGAAGCAATTTTAAATTTATAGAGGTGTACTTGATGTTACATCAAAAATGTAAAGGTACGTCCTGCCAACATCTGAAGCAGTTTCAGGAATACGTGCAGTATTTCGTTCTGTTTCATTCAATATTTCAGAGAACCACTCAGAGATGACTGAACAAGGACTACATTTTTTATAATATCTTGCTTATATTCATATAGTGACGATGATTGAAAATTTTTAAGTTGCACGAACAAGCTTTATTCCTGAGACGAGCAACAGCTCTGCCACGGTTGGTGCCAGACACTTCAGGACAATTACTAAGAATACTTACTTAGTAAGTGCGTGTAAGTATCTGCCATCATAATTTTTTTGATTCTGTCTTCTGACTTGATGTGAATTTGATATGAGACGGTGTAGTATTTTTTATTGAAATGTCAATAGCAAATTAATAAATTAAAAATGAAAGATAGATTCTAGGCGGTGACCGATTTATCATTAAATATGTTGTTAATACAAAACATTTAAACAAATATTGTTGTTTGCTTTGAAAGGTTGAACGTAACTTTATCTGGAATGGTCCACAAGGCGCTTCTGAAGCATATATAATTTAATTCTTATGTCAAGTTAAACGCATTGCTGTGCATTTAGGTGAGTCTGCTATACGTAATAACACAAAAAAAATATAGCTTATAAATAAGGACCCTCAATGCTCGATGTCAGATTCTATAAACTGAGTTTATACGTAATGGTATTCATCATTTTGTCTCCCGTTTCAAACTGATTTGCTAAATAAAGAAGTACGTAATTTAAATAGAAAAGTAAGTTGAAGTAATTGGATAAATTGATTTGTCCAACTTAATACCAATGATTTGATTTGGTTTGACTATCTCTGGAGCTGCCACATTGTAATTCTTAGTATTTTCGAAAGTCACTGCTCAACCTGACTATAGATCTTACAGTAGCGTAACTCACTAAGTTGTAGGTAATTCGAGAAATTGATGTATGGTCTGTAATGTGTACAAGATAAGTACTTCAGAGCTTTCATTATCACTAAATTGATCGAAAGGCATACAACACCAATGTAGCAATAGTAGACAGAGTTGTGAAATTTTTTAAATGATTGTTATTTTTCAAACTGGAATGTTTTAAAAATCCAGCTACGTTTTCCACACAGGCTGAAACTATTTAATCGTATTCCCGCTTTGATATTTCGCAGAATAAAATCCCAACTAGTGGAAAGCTTAGCGCTCGTTTGAAAATAGTTTCTGAACAAAAATTGTATAACAAGTTTCTGGAGCGAGAATAGTTGCATATGATAATGCGTTTCTTTGCAGCGGCTGCGGATTGTTTTAGTTCAAGCATAACTTGCTACAAAGGTTTAGATTCAAAGCAGGAATACTCTTGTGTGAATACATTTCTACAATGTAATTTTATTTTCGATTCTGAAGAATATTTTTGCTGTAGGAAATGTGAATTAAATTAAATGTATATTTTAGGGATGAAAAATATTTTTTGGTTTTTCATCTATGCGATAGCAACCAGATGCATTTTCACTTACTACTTTGTTTTTGCCACCACATCGGAAAAATTCAAAACAATTGAAAAGTTCCATAGGTATTAAAAATGTTGGTTATCTAAAAGCCGGACAGTATCTTGAGAATCAAAACATCAACCTAATGAGGATCCCAATTCAGTATTATGATTGCTCTAAAATATCGTAAAAGGTGTAATAAACGGTGCGTACAAAGGAATTCCTGAACCGTACGCAACTGGTTTCCAAACTGTTAATTTCTAATGCGGATAATGAGAACGGGTAAAGGTTAGATTGTGGATATGCGTTGCAGCATTTTGGTCCAATGTTGTAAGCATTATCTCAGATCCACTTAGATGACTTAGAATTGGATACAGGGTGTCTCAGAAGTCGACGTCAAGCCGGAATCAGGTAACAGTTAAAACAGTTATGATAGATATAAAATAATAAAAAAAAATCTAAGATACATGTTTTTAAATTAAAGGCATTTAAAATAAAAAAGAAAAGAAATCAACAACCTCTGACGGTCTTTTTACTCCTGTTATTACATTTTTAAATTATTATTTTTTATTATGTAATCTCAAAATAAAATACGTTCCTTAGATTTTTTTATATATTTCAATAGCTATTATAACTTAGCCTGTTACCTGATTCCGGCTTGACGTTGACTTCTGGGACAACCTGTATATGTAAATTAATCACATTTAATTTATTTAGTATTTAAATTATAAGGTTTTTATAATTTATTATGCTAGCAAGTCCTTAACACTGTAAGTATTACCCAAATAACAGTATTTAGAATTTTAAGACCGTGTGATACGCATCCTCTGAGGGAAGTTGGTCTTTCCTTTAAGATTACTTTGCAGTGTTTTTATTAATAGGATAAATATATATATAAGAAACCGAAACGTCTTTTATAATTAATCAGAATGGAGTGAAAAGAGCGCAGGAAAATATCTGAAGATATTGACTATTATCCTAATATACTATTATTTTGATATATATAGGACAAGCTTACTTGTGTTTGCTGTTAGTCACTGAACGATAGATATACCTAACCTGGAAAGTGTTACAGTTAATTAATATGGTGTTACATCTAGACGCTATACAAAGTTGATAAACATTAGGCTCAAATGACATTAAATCAAATTTTTAATGTACAAACGTTTAACTAACTCAAATTATTACCGGATTTACTTCACAAGAATAAAAAAAATGTTTTGTATAAATTAAGCAAAATTCTCATCTGTAAAAGCCTTTACTTTTAGAAAAATTGTTAAACATGAGACGTCTTTCTCCAAGGAGTTATACGAAAGCTCAACTCTTATCGAAAGTTAACGATGTATTTACAAAAAGATATTTTCAACTTTCCAATAAAGTATTAAACTTTGATTTTGAATATAAATTAAGGATCATTGGACAGAATTACAAAATATATTTTCGACGTAATTGAAATGCTACGCTTATCTTTAGAACACTGAATTATATTACAACAAATTGATACTTCTGATTGTAAATCAAGACAGACATTGTTGTTTCTTTTTAAATATACATACACCTACCTGATTAATTCATATAAAAATTCACTACTCACACATTATCATGTGTGAGTAGTTAATATTTTATATTGTTTGTAGCCAAACATTGTTACGTTTTATATGTATGAATAAGAATTAAGCATATACATACATACCATACGAATTATCATACATGCCTCATACGAATTTGGCAAAAATGTGTCACACCTTCATTAGGTTGTGTATGCATATAACCTTAATGAGGAACACGCAGCATCGTCTATCAACACCATTTAAAAAACCTATGCATCTACAAACAATTTTATAATATACAACCGCGATCAGCAATCAATTTCGGTATTATCCAAGCTATCTTATGGCTTCATAAGGCTGTTATTTATATACTAGATTATACCTACAGCTTCGCTCGCATAAAAGTAGGTTAATCATTGAAATTAAACTACTATATACGGATTTTATCGCGTTATTTATTTATCACTGTATTACAAAATTTTGAAACTATTACACTACTATTACTACTTTATATTATTCTTTATATATAGCATCTTAGTCTCCCCGTGACCATGGCTGCTGAAAAGCAACCGAAATGTCGGAGAAAGTGTAAACCAAAATATAAATAGATTTGATAGTTTAAATAATTTTATTAGCTTATAAATTAGTAAAATTCAATAGTAGTAATAGTAGTGTAATAGTTTCAAAATTATGTAATACAGTGATAAATAAACAACGCGATAAAATCCGTATATAGTAGTTTAATTTCAATGAATCACATTCGCGTAAACAGAAAACAATATAAAGTAGGTTAACTTAATTTTTTTTATTCCCTTGACAACATATGCAAAATTTCATGATAATCGGTCGAGTAGTTTAGGCGTGCTAGCGTAACAAACAAACAAACTCACATTTGCATTTATAATATTAGTAAGAATTGCAAACGACTCAAAAACGTGACTTGGAAAAAAGCCATTACAGATCCAAGATACAATGATAACCATGATTAGAAACAAAAAATCCACGTCGACCCAACAACGGCTTTCACCGCAGCATCCAATCAACCAATTATAAAACTTCACAAAGAGGATTTAGCCCATTAGCTCATTGAAGGAAATTAACAATTGTGTCCAAATAAAGTTGTTGAGTAATTCCGTCATGTCAGTTATCGTTTGTCTTGCGTTGTTAAGAGGACGGGTTGATTGACTTATTTATTGAACGTCGGACTAAATGATCGAGAATTAGCTTATATGAGGTTTTGATAGGACTGTAGTGGAATTACGATAAGATTTTTAAAGTAGGTACGTTTAAGTACGGTAAGAGTATTATTTGACCTATCGAAGTCAAGCAAATTGGAGCAAATAGTTGAGATACGTGTTGTTAATAATTATGTTAAAAAACAACTACTGGTTGTTTAATTTACTGCTATTGGTAAAGGTCAAAAATCCTTCATTCATTTTGATCACAAAGTAACATGTAGTATTATCAAAAAAAAATCTGACTAAATTTACATTTATGTACTAGTTGCTAGGTTTAGACAAAGGTTTGAGCCTATGAGAAGATTCCTTCAAGAAACTTACAGCCTCTTCTTTCAATCACTATTTAATTCCAAAGGCCTTATGTAACTTACGTTTCGTTCGTTGAAAATAAAATAATAGTCATAAGAAATAATATCCACGCTCCCTTCAAACCTTTACGTAAAGGGCAACACGCACGAGCTGAACAAAAATTAATTTTGCCCCTATAGTACGGCAAAAGAAAACATTTCGCTATCACAGATATAAAAATAATTTATCCCTTTGTAAGGAACGTTGGAGCAATGAAAGTTGATACATACAAGGTAGCTGTTTGGGCCACCTGCTCTTTGATCGTGATCGGAAACCAAACAGTTACGGATTTTGTTTACAATAAAAATGCTATACCAAATAAACGGCTTACTTATATTAATCGATGGTATTCGGATATAAAGGTATGTTATTCTTTTTTTGTAGATGAGAAATATAAAATGGAAATGGAAAATCATTTCGCCTGCACACCAGACGGTAGTGAAAATATGGTTTTATAGGCGGATATATAGCTGATGTTTAAACTCTTTCATAGCTCAGGTTCAAACGTTTTATATTATTATAAAATAATAATAACATTTCGTGAAGTAAAAAACGTTTAACCGGGACTTGCGGAAAATATGAAAGATGCCGATATGTTACCATAAACCAAGAGTTTAGAATTTTGAAGTAAGCCTGTACGTATAACTATTAATAAAATAAAATAAAATAGTTTATTTGAGAATCTTATACTACTACAATTTATCATACATAGGGGTCTCCTTTTAAGTATATTAAATACTTGTGCTAGGAGGCCCCTAACTATATATTAACTGTGTTATATAATTTGTTTTAGAATACTCAATTTACATAACATCGTATGGATTAAATTCTATTATTAGGACAGTTAATTAAAGTGTCAATTCTCCTCATAGCTTCTAATTTAGCTATGTGTGTCTACTTAAGGAATTACAATTGTCTGATTATACTGGTATATTCGAATTTGGAATTTTGATCTGGGTCTGTTAAGACTCAACAAATTTGCTTTGTTTAACGATAAGCTCGTTGTGAAATAAATTCTGATATAAAAGTCTTATTTTAAACATTGTAACATTAATTAGCAGAATAGTAAAATTAGCCCGTCCAATTCAAACTACCAAATCGTTCAAAACAAACGGCGAGTCCTAAGTTTTGTCGCGACTTGTTCAAGTCATTAAACTGTTAAATTGTCAACTCGCCCTCATTGTGGAAACTTGGGAGACTAACTACACCGGAACACTGTCAGCTGTAACTTAACGAACGAAAGTTTGCCAAGATAAGTGGGTCGTTACTTGTTATGAAACGTCTGACATATCGATCTGAGTAAATGATTCGTTCGTCACAATAAATTCAGAGAGAGGTATTTTCGGTTGAATATTGCTTTCAGCCAAAGTCGACTTCATGTTCTGTTACATAACGAGTTAGAACTTTGACTTTAAATTTAATTTCATCCTTGAAGTTTGTTTGAAATGGTTCCTTTTGTTTCGATGCAACACGTATCTATTCTAAGTTATTAGCTCCGATAAACCTATTGTGAGTGCATTTTAGAAGCATATAACTTCTAAAGCCATAAATAGCAAAACTGATTACAAAAGCACGTAAGCAGCTACTAGCCGGATTGAAAGATCACGATTCTGAAATACGTAATGAGGGTTTGCCAGCCCATTTCCTTAAGAAACAACTAAAGCTATACTTCTCAGTGGCTCATACATATTGAAGTACATGATTTGCAGTTTTATTGTTCCCTGAATACGATGTCAACTATAAAACACGACATTTTATTTTGCATCATGCACCCACGTAAACGTATCTTCTTTGTTGTAGCATTAGTCATCCCTAAATGGAAGTAAATAAACACGGGGGATATAACAAACAAAATCTCTGATACCCAGCCTCGTGACTCGAGAAATCCTGCACTTTAGACAATGCTAGTTTGTTACAGAGTTAAACGCAAAGGCGCCAAGGGAGGCACGTTAATCTGACAAGTAACAACACAACGCTGCGGCCACTAGCTGACTTAACGGCCCCTGTCACTCCGCCAAGTAACTTTCAATTAGGCCCTACCCCCGTATTGAAACCACAACGATTCCATCACTGACGTGAACCTCGTATTTCAACCTGTACATCGCTTGTTCAGCTCCAGATTCACATTGAAGATGTTAATGTGGTTTGCAATGGATATTGTACAGTGTAGTGTCGAATATTAGTAGTTGTAGTGTAGTGTTTTCGTGGCTATTCTTAGCAATTAGACAAAACAGAAATTAGCAAATAGCAACAGTACTGTGTGGGTGTTCTGTGGAATCTTGTTAAGGGTCGAATGACTCAGTTGGTCGAGATTACAATGCCTAAACAACTCGTCTTGGTTTTGTTGGGAAGAAGGCAATTTGATTACGAAATGCCAGTTCAAGCACTTGGGCAATTCAGGCGAGTAATATTATTATAGCAATTTGCCTAATTTGTCTGTGGAAACTTAGACGACAAAATTATAACTCTCAGAGAGATATAATTTAATTTTAGGTATGGAAGCAATTAACAACAATATTTTCTTATTTTACTATTTATCTTCTGAATTATTTAGCAATCATTTACATAGTATAAAATGACCTATCAATAATACATCATTTTTAATAAGTAATATTGAAAGAAATTTAATTAATTAATATAAAACGTACGCTATGAACTTTGAGGAATAGTTTGTAAGATTTTTGATGAGACATACATACATATATAATATATTTTTACAACTAAAAATGAAACTAACATTGATAGTGACTTAAATTGGCGTGAAAATGTCCAACCAAAGATTAACAATCTAATAGACACAAAAAACCACAACCGAATTTCAACTCCAATGTTTGTCGAACATCAAACACCATTCTAAGAAAGTAATCACTTCCGACCGAATCGAGTGAAGATCAAATAATCGCCTTTGACCAGAATCAATATTTGAGTTCGAAATGGTACGTTTGTAAAGGACGATGTGGCATCGATGTGATTTGAATAAACATAGGTCCTGTTACCGGGAATGTTCGATTCCTATCAATAAAATTTGAATCTACATGATTTGGTTGTTGATACTGCCGTTTTTCTAGTTTAAATTGCTAAGGTCGTCTCAGTGCAAATACCGGCATTTACACGAGTAGATAGTTCTGGGAACCAAGGTCTGAATAAAAGAAAACGAAAAAAAAAATATAGAACTAGATTTTGCGGCTTCGCTCCCGTAAATGTAAGTTAGATTCGTAACAGTACTTTTTCCTGGACCCCTGACGACGTGTATGCGGAACTTCATGATGATCGATTAAGCAGTTAAGCCGTAAAAGCGTAACAAACAAACAAAATCACATTCGCATTTAATATTAGTTAAGCTTAAGATGGTTCTTCAAAGTAAACTCTTTTAAATAATATAGACGTAATCAAAAGTTTGACAACGATTGGAATTGTGCCGAATGCATCTAACAGAGCCTTTGCACTTTGGGTAGGTTATCGGTCTAATGGGCATCCCACACTATGTCCCTGGGCATAGTCACTACTCGAGAACCTTTATTGCCTAACAGCTGTCATTAATTGAATGATAATTCAATAAGGAAACTATTACTAATAGCCAATTATTGTCTTTCAATGACCTCACACTTATTGCACTTTTTATAAGTTCTTTTACTACTAACTAATGCTAAATGCGAATGTGAGTTTGTTTGTTACTCTTTCACGCCTTAACTACTCGACCGATCATCATGAAAGGGAACTGTCCATTATTGGCTTAGCGTGAACAGAATTCATACATAAAAACAATTAACAACGATCCTACGGTCGACGGACAGTAGGTTGCTGCTAGTTCTTATAAATAATATAATTATAATGTTTTAATATTTTATAAGAGACACGAAAATCATTATATTTCGTAGGATAATTTCTTTGAATACTTTAATTCCATAATCCCAGTTTTAAAATACATATCTTATTATTATTATACTTACTTATAATTTAGTTAACGAAATTATATCTGGAAATATTACTAATAGCTTTTGCTTACGGCTTTGCCTGCGTATAATATAGCCTGTGTTAGGCTGCCTGTCCATTGAAGCGGAGCGAGTTTGCGGAGCGAAAAAACGGAGAAATATTAACCAATAGGATTGCATAAAATCTCCGCTCCGCTCCAGTATGCGATCCTATTGGTTAATATTTCTCCTTTTCTTCGCTCCGCAGCCTCGCTCCGTTTCAATGAACAGGCAGCCTTACTCGATGATAATACAGCTTTCTAATGGTGGATGAATTTTTTATCGGTTGAGTAGCTTTTGAGATAAACTCTTATAAAAAATAAATTATAAGTAAAATATATTTCCTCTTTATAATATTAATATATGTAGATATATAGGATATTAAATAACGAACTAGGTATATAGGTGTAACTGTATTTAAAACGCAATAATGGTAGGAAGCTATTTATATAATTGCGATAGTCTTTGTTTCCTACTTCTCTTACTGCTGACATAAATCAAAAAGCAATAATCGTTATAATGCTAATTTATCTACATGCCGATCACTTAATTAGCGGAGACGTAAAGCAACGAGAATTAATTGTAATTTATGGACTCTGATATTAACACCTCTGATTAGGTTAAATGCAAACTGTGAATAACTTATTGTCAAGCTATATTGTGTTAATAATTTTAAGTGTTGATTGACAGCACACCCACCGAAAGCATTACATTTTTTTTAAATACTGTCCATATGGCGTAGTGGTTTAAGTCACACCTCGCCACTGCCACTGCGTCGAGTAATGTGGGTTCGATCCCCAAGCGGGACAAAAATTTGTGTGATCCACACATGGTTGTTCAGAGTCTAGGTGTTCTTTGTGTCCGTTGCTCGTTTGTTTTGACACCGCGACACAGGAATTATTCTTAGAGCGGGAGTTGACTTTTTATTTATTTGTCTATATATTTTTATTAATATATTAGTTAATCGCGTGTTCAAGAATTGTTTACACATTTTTATGGACAAAAGATTTTTGACTTTACGAGAAACAATAATAATAATAATAATAATAATTCATTTATTTGCGTAATACAGGTCAGTTTACAGGTCTTACAGTATTTTTAGGGTTTCACCATATTATTACCATTTGGTGCAAATGCTTCAATTTTTGAAAAATGACAAAATAGTTACTTATTATTATCACGTAACAATAAATTCAAATACCGGATGATATCTCAATTTTAAGAACAACAACAACAACGCTTATTTTAAGAAGTCTATTACATCAAGGGCACATTTACTTTGAGAAGTCGCCATTAATAAGAATGATGCACGGGACAGCAGTTGAACTGAATCTAATCAATGATCTCAAATAATTTAAGTATCAAATATAATTTGCAAACAAGTGGGATAATTTACAGTTATAGAATAATATCAGCCCTATTTATAAACTGCCCCACGTAGCACAGATGTTTTCTCTCTATGAGAAGGGTTGACGATAGTCCACCGCGATGGTCCAGTGATAAGCGAACTTCACACATGAATTTGAGAACAGAAAGTATATATGCAATTTTTAATTATTTATTTTAACGTTGAAGCATAAAAACCTATTGTACACATAATTTAGAAAAGTCAGAATAACGTGCTAACGACCTGCATTGTAGTTCGATCGTTTTCCTGCTAGGCGTTATAGGCAGTTGGTCAATGATAAAATAATTAGGAAAGACTACTATGAAAACTTTACAGCAGCAATAATATGACTGACATAAAATTCAATAATTCCCAACGGTACACCGATAAAACACGTAAATAATTTAAAGACTTTAGAGACCAGATGTTTGCAAAACATCAAACGTAGTATGAAGTATATATTAAATATATTTCTAACAAGAAATGCTTATTTAGAACCAATATTTCTAAACTAAATTTGAATTATAGGTCTGTACAATGCGGATATAAATGGAATCCTAACTAACATAAAAAATGCGAATATGAGTTTGTTTTTTATTATAACGCTTTCACGCCTTAAGTACTCGACCGATTATCTTTTTTCTAGATAAAAAGTATTTCATCTTTAGTACTTTATTATACTACGTACTTTAGTATATATATACTTTAGTAATCTAATAGACACGATAGTACATGCCTAATAACACAACTAGAAATCGATATCTGATTTAGGTGGCCCGTCAACATCAAGAACTAAGAGTAAGGTTATGCTCACGATTATTACTTTTACACTTAACATAATGACGCTAAGTAAAGGAAATAATACAAAAATTAATACAAATATCAAAAGCTATAAACAGCTACAATAGCGTCGAACATCCAACAGAACACAATGAAATTGTAAGAACGCCATTCACGTTAAATGACCAAGCATTAATTGCAAATTCAAAAGATAAGAATGAACAACTGCTTGTATGACACTTTCTCGTAGATAGTGATGTCAAATGTCAAATGTTTATAGATAAAGGTGCAATATGTTTGTCCGGTACTGTATCAACAATAACGCCTTAACATTAAGCAATGAGAGATAAACGAGTGAAAATTGATAGCAATTTGTTGTTCGTAGTTTGAAATTTACGATGCTTGATCATGAATTGTAGGCTGTGAGTAATTCTAGTTTCAGTAAGATAATTAAATAGTGTTAAATATTTGAGATAGTATTTTAACTATATTTATTTCTTAAATTTTAAGTTATTGCTGTTAATCGGGCAGAAAATAACGACGTTCAAATTTTAACCAACATGATGTATATACTCGTTTATTTTCGACGGCAGGTTGAGCCATTTAAGATGAGATACAATATAGTGAGAGAGGTAAAATTTGAGCATCCGGAACTTTACTTTTTAGAGTGAGTAGAGTGAAACACAGTAGGTCGTACCACTACCCTTACATCAGCTCCCTGTAAGGGGGTCAGAATATTTTCGGCATATTCCTATCGTCATCAAATAATCAGAAGGTTGTAAAATAGTTTTGAAATAAAGTACAGTGTTTTTCGGTAATTTTACTTAACTTCTTAATTTTTTCCTAAGATCAAAAGTAAAACCACATATAAGCTTTTGAACTTATCACGCTAAGTAAAGAAAATGATTTTATTTTTTTATCCATTTAATGTTGAATGAATCAGTTATGAGTCAGTCTATAAAGAGCTCCAGTTCTTCCCCTATCCCTATGGACCCTAATGTTGTCATTAGCGTACTGTGGATGTATGATAGTGCGCCTGCACTCCTCAGGGACTGTATTCGGCGGATTATACGCGTAACAGCTTTTATAACAATGTATAAATAATAACATGATCTAACCCCTCTATACATGTCTGTTAGTCTAATCCATTTTGCTTTATTGATCCTTCTGACTTTCGAGATACGATGCTTAAAATAAATTTACACTTTTGAAATGAAAAGGCTCATGTGGTAAGAGTAAGGTGTAAACTTTGTGAATAAATGAAAAGTGCGTAATTGTTGAACGGAACTTGTAAGAGAAAATTTATAATACGTTTTCTTTGAAAATACGTAGATTGATTGCCTCGCTGATATATAAGTAAAATAGACTGATTATGAGGCATCGGGTATCAGATCTGATAAATTTTAATCGTTTTTCCGTCAGAAAATTGGTAGCACAGAGTGAGATTCTTTTTACTTATTTGGATACGAGTTATCAGATGTATCATCTCAGTTTAATGCCTTGTAACCATTAGATTGTTTTGTAGAAAATACGGCTAGTGAAATTTTTGTGTAATTCCTTTTGATATACAGTATTTTAACGACTGAAATTGACTTCCAGCCTAGCCTTGATACTAAATGCCCTTACAATAAACAATACCCAGTTTATTAAACTTACCGGAAACTATATGTTCAGTTCAGTTCATTATAAAGTAAAATTAATGTGGAACCTAATAAAATCGTTACCAGGAATTATTCGAAGAAATTAAAGTCGAAACAATCTATGAATATGGAAACCATTATAAATCTTAAGTTCCAATACATATTCAAAGCGTTGAACCAAAACAGTAAATTTTCTAGTAAAATAAAACGTCTAACGTTTATATTTCTCATATTACTCTATTTCATTATACGGTTCAAACGGTCAACCAAACGAGAATCCATTATGTCATGCTTCGACACATTTCAAAGTTATTTTGTTTCTGAGAACGGTCTCTTGCGCACAATCGTTATAAATCCACGTTCGACTATGCGTATTTCTAGTACCAGTATAATTTGAGCTTCCTCTTTCTTCACTACTTAAGCTGTACGAGGTTTTATTGATCGGTCGTAAGCTCCTACTCTATTGGTCATGGTGACCGCTTCAATAGTTTTATATATTGTTGCCTTGTTATGCATAGTTATTTTCCTCACGTAGGTATATCGGAAAGGGCGTCGAACTTATATTGTTATTAGTGCTGATATGGGCACTCTTTATAATAGTTAAAGCTACTTACATGATCTCATTTGCAAGTATGTTACTTGAGTCATAAATGAATCATGTCGTTGAATAAGATGTTTATGTCCTAATCATTTCAAAGAATTTCTTTATTCTCTGCTTGCATGTGATTAGCCTAATTTTACAGACTGTTGAAATTTTTCAGGGTAGTAAAAATGTACTCCTTTGATTCTCCCAAAATATGTGACGTATAATATAAATATTATTTTTTATCTTTTATTTAGTGTACGTTATAATTATTGAAATACAGTATGTATCAAACAAAATAGATATATCACTTATTAATCCTATATATCACTCGAATCGTCTTAAGATAGTTGCATTCTATAAACGTCGAACGAAATATTGAACCAGCCAGACGCTTTAGATACTCATCAATAAACCATTGCCGATACGTCTAAATCTCCTCAATTCGAAACTTGTCAGGCCGTACTAAATTGAGCAAATCGATAGGGAATATTCAATGGCGAGAATTAGATTTTAATCTTCGTGTCTGGAAGAAACCTTATATTGATTTATATTTAGTAATTCTGAATATCGGCTGTATTGGAATTGGGCAATTGCTGTGTTGTTATTTCCGTTGTATGTAAATCCGTATAATCTGCTACGTACTAAAGGAGGCATCTCAAGTGAATTTTACTTAATATGAGTTACAGTATATGCTCTCTAACGCACTCATTCTTTGGCATGACACGCTAAAGTGCAGAAGAGTAATACACATAATATAATAATATCAGCCCTATATTAAACTGTTCCACTGCTGGGTGCGGGCCTCTTCTCAATGAGAGAAGAGTTAGGCCAAGCTCTATCACGCTGGCCCAGTGAGGGTTGGCAGACTTCACGTATCTTTGAGAACTTTATGGAGAACTCTCAGACATGTAGGATTCAAGATGTTTTCTTTCGCCGTTAAAGCAAGCGATTATTAACTATTTAATACGAACATAACTTCAAAAAGTCAGAGATGCGCGCCTTAGGATAGAACACGAGACCTCTGCGTGGCAGTCCAATGGTAAACCACTAGTCTATAACTGCTTCTAAAATTGAAACACAATATTTGAGATGTCTCCTCTAATTCGTAGTACATATTAACTCAATGATTTTTTGGCAGGAGCTTCGCCCGTATGTCTCTTGGGCAAGCCTACCGGTATAAAACTTATCCTATGAATGAAACCAAAACATTGTCTTACTTTGTAGCATATTTCATCCAAATAATTATAAGTAACACGTTATTTTGTTACAAATATCCAAAAATCATAACAAACATTTATGATATTAGCGGGATTAAATTACAGTAAATGAAACTTAGTAACCACAATCTTAATTAAATTTCTATCGTTCGTCGGCTATAAATCGTAAGTTACTTATGAATGCCCACGTCTAGACAAGCAGACACATATTGGCAGTACAAGCAACATGTTCAATTATAAATTAGATTCAGTAGAACACAATTTACTAATAAACATCATAGAAAGCGGCGTCTCTGAATAGTCTATTCATTCATTGAATGCAATCATTAATAATCTTTTCTGTTTCAATGTATTTAGTTCCCGTATATTCATTTGTTAATTTGACATGTCTAAAATGAGAAACAATATTACTTTGGTATATTCTATATGTTTTGCGAACATTTGCGAGATTTTAATTGACTGTATTTTTATTTTGACCACTATTCAATTCACCTTATTTTTATTTAACTGAACAAGTTACTTTTACATTACTGTTTTTGCAGATAAGTGTGTTTTGATTTAAATAGTATTTGAAATTGTATCATCGAGTTGTCACAGTTTCTGCGTTTGTTTGCAGCCGATTGTAATCTCCTTGGATCGAATACAGTCAGGCCTTTTTCTGACGTATAAATATAGTTGGCGAAATGAGCCCGCAGGGATATCTAGGAGAAGTCTATATAATATGTACGTAGTTAAAGCATCCTATCCTATTATTTACATAATTGCAAAATATATTATACTAAACGGACTATGAACCGATAATTATAGTCACAGCAAGTTTTCCCACAGCAAAACTATAAAACTTTCCCATTCTATAATTAGTCGTGTAGCGTTAATGTTAATTATCACCATGGGAAGTCAGTGATGTACTCGTACGTACCACTATATTGATCGGAGTTCGATGCCTGCCAACTATGCGGCATGCATGCTAAGAAGCGCTTTTTTCTAACCCTTTTGTTTCTTCGCTTGAAGTATTTTTGTGATCGATGATAGATATTGTATTGTATCGTTATGACTTTTAGATTTTTTCTTTGAGTAAATGTTGAGTGGTGTTGAAGTGATTTGCATTTTGTGGAAGCTTCGAGAATATAAAGTATGTTATTGCTAAATAAATTTTACAATGTTTAAATTCTTTTTGCTAGTATTTCTAAGGATTTAGTAACTGTGAGTAATCAATCTTAGCGTCTTGGTTTTTTTTTCGACGTTTCGGTTGAATATGAAGTAACAGTTATTGTTAAAACTAACGGTAGAAGGAAACATTATAATGCAATTTGCATGTAATAACATTCTACTAAATCTTGCTCATCTTGATGATAATAAAGATTACACTTGACCAAACTTTCCAAGAGGATAGAGAGCACGACTTGCTGCGTAACGTAATACAACAGAGGATACCTTTTGTCCAATCTACCGGCAATTGCAAAGTCGACGTTGCTACATACAACGTAAAAATAATACCTTTCTGCCTGTCGGAAGAATTAGGTATTATTTTTATCTTTAATTATGTTATACGTAGGCACGTGGGATCTCCCACATACCTATTCCATCTAGTCCGTGCTACTGAAATTTTTAGGGTTCCGTACCTCAAATGGGAAAAACGGAACCCTTATAGGATCACTTTTTTGTCTGTCTGTCAAGAAACTTTATGTCGGGAACGCGTCGAGTATCGAGTTGAAATTAAAACGATATACTCAAGTCTACAGTCTCTTGAAGCTGTGAAAAAATAAAACTTCTACGTTAACGTAAACAAGATACAGCCGTTTATGCCGCAGAAAACGTATATTTCGACACTCTCAAGGAATTCAAAATTTATAGGGTATTTTCCGTTGACCTAGAACTATGAAATTTGGCAAGTAATACCGTCTTATACTACAAGTATAGAAAAAATCTGAAAGCTATACATTTGAAATTAAAAATACAGGGTCTTTACGCAAGGACAAAAAAAAATTATAATATGTACCTACAAATTTGTACGGAACCCTCGGTGGGCGAGTCCGACTCGCACTTGTCCGGTTCTTTAACTGGTAATAATCTAATCTCTCTATCTGTTCTAGTAATAGGACCAAAGACCTCACGTTTGTCTGCAAATATAACGACGAAACTATACCACTTTAAACACCTACTTTACGCAAGCCTTTTTTCATCAACAAATAAATATGTACATACTACAAATTCCTAATCACAATTGTGCGTTATCATTCTCAGCTTATATTAAAACTTCACGATACGCAACTACTACAATATAATACCGATTGAACCAGCTGCCAGCATTACAAAAATAATAACGCACACGCATATTTTCGGTTGGAATATAGCCGATATCTACCGTATCTTTCCGCGGCGCACATGTAGGTCGGTGTAGTAACAAAATTAACACATATACCATCGCCCTTCGTTCACAATACTTCATTGTTCTAACTATGGTAATTTGTTTATTCAGAGCTCGAACTTTCGGGGTCGTAAAATGGAGATCACGAATTGGAGCAACGGGTTTGGAGGTATTGTTTTCTGTTGACTAGTTTTTGTTGGGTTTGCTAAATGGTATGTGATAAATTGAATTAAGCGAAGCGTAAACGAAATTATAACGCGTATTCTGGTGGCGATCATAAGGCGTTTGATTAGCGAATGATTGTATCTGTTAACGTACGTACATTAACTCATGACTTTGTGTTTACTCACTTTTCACCAACTATGTTTCTACCAGCGGATTATCTGTTGCCTCTATCAAGCATAATTTTATTGTGAACCGCGTATTGTTACTACGAAATTCCTAACAGAAAACGCATTTGCGAACTAATTCCATGAAATAAACGCTTAAAAAACGATGGCACTTATCCTATTCACATTGCTTTTAACAAATAAATGAAAAATCTAATGAAAACTTTAAACTATTTATGATATACATTTTAACTTTCACGTTTATATACACACATATATACATGATTCGAAACGTGAATTAATTGTTTACCTTTAGATGTTTGACGTTTAGATCAGGTTGCATTGGCCATGGTGAGATTTAACAAGACTTAGAAATAGACAGTCTAAGGATATACCATGCTGTAATAACTGATATCAAATACTAATATCGACGTAGGCAGCAGTACCTTAGCAATTTGCTGCTAAACCTCGAACAAATACTACAAACGACAGTAAAATCGGATCGATAGCTCGTTAGCGACGTTTAACAACTAATTCTTCTAAACTTTCCCCGACGAAGTATTGAGCCATTCGTTAGAAGTTTCGCACAACGCAACGGTTAATTGTCAGAATTCTAAACTCCCCACTAATGAACGGAGGAAATTAATTTTAACTCGTTCTGAGTTGTCGAAGTGGTTGGGACGTTTCGTAACAGATTTGAAAATAATCGATGGCAGAAATATATAATTAATTATCTCTGCTAAGTATTATTTTCGACTTTTATTTTTATACAATAATTATATTTGCTAAAGCGTCGAGATATATGTGTAAATTCAAATTTCACACGGGGCAAAAAATTGTGTGACCCACAAATGGCGAAGTCTGCTGGGTCACAAGCACCGAGTGTGAGAAACGTTTGCATAAAATAAAAGATATTGCGTATGTTGTTTAAATTTTTGTATATTCATGCCACAGACCCAAAACGTAGGGTTTATCCATACTGTAGTTTACATCCAGCTTGACCTATTATATGACAAACACCAAGAGGGTGTAACAAATTTCATCTTCCTTAAGTTATATAATGAAATTACTAGTCGACATCGATATCGCGATTATTCAGACAAATGGACAACGCCATCTACCCAGGTCGGCTTTTTAAATTTTTACATGTTATGTTTAAATAACTAACAAATTTAAAATTGATTTTTCAGGTTAAAAAGATGATAGAATAATTTTTAAATATTTTACAAATGTTAATGGGCGTTTGTTTGCTTTTTATTTGTTCGTTACGTTTCCACGCCTCGTCTTCTCGGCCGATAACCATACAATTTTGCAAACATGTTGTCAGAGATACAGAAAAAAACCATAGTGTACTTTTCATTCAGAAAAAGTTCCCGAGCTAGGAAAGCTGTGGGCAAAAGCTAGCAAAGTATAAATATTAAGCCGCCTCCTTGCTATTTAGTTTTCATTCTGTTAGCACCTCCAAAAGATATATGAGCAAGTAAGAGCATGTTAGTGGTTCACCTCAATATTTCAACTAGATAGGATTTGAACTCGCGACCTTTTGATCGTCAGTCAACGCCTCCCGCGGGCTATTGTCGCTTTGCTTTCGAATCGTTGATAGTAAGATACTTGTTCGTCTTCACGTAAACTATCTACTTTGGCTGGCTGGTCAATTCTGTACGTCAAATGGACTACTATTATTGGAAGTCCGTGCAACTATCCATTCGATTAAATGGTTAGCTGTAATACACTGTAAGTAGTAGCTTGCAACCGATAGTGAGGTTCGAATCGCAGGTCAGGTAAAGCGTTACTGCTGGTATTTTTGATAAATAAATCTAACTTGCAGCAAAAATGTTAAAATTTGCTCGGTGATAAAAGAAAACTGGACATTGCTGTTGATGTACCTATATGAAATATATGTCAACTTTTTTGTTTGCCTGCACCGATGGCGTATTGTTTTGCCTGCAACGATTGCGTATTTTTTTGTGTGCTCGGATGGCATATTGTTTAGCCTGCACGGATGGCGTATTGTTTTGACTGCACAGATGACGTATTGTTTTGCCTGCACGGATGGCGTATTGTTTTGCCTGCACGGATGACGTATTGTTTTGCCTGCACGGATGGCGTATTGTTTTGCCTGCACGGATGACGTATTGATTTCGCCTTGCCATTGCAACTGCGCTGAGTGTTGTGAGGTCACTCTCCACACGGGACGAAAAATTGTGTGACCCACAAATAGTTGTGCCGAGTAAGGGTGTTCTTTATGTCCGTTGTTTGAATAATAATAATAATAATAATATTCTACCACATACACACAACACCATCTAGCCCAAACTAAGCAGAGCTTGTACTATGGGTACTAGACAATGGATAAACATACATATATACTTTTTTTTTTGTAAATACATACATATTATACATAGAAACACCCAGACCAAGACAAACATCCGTGTTCATGCACACAAATATTTGACTTGTGCGGGAATCGAACCCGCGACCTCAGGCGTGGCAGTCGGTTACACTAACCACTACGCCATCGAGGCCGACTGTTTGTAGAATGATTAGAAAAAAAAAGTATAAATCTAAGTTGCAGCAAGAATTCAGGAAATTTGCTCGACAAAAGAAAATTGGCGTATTGTTGTTGATGAATATGGGATATAATGTCAACTTTATTGTTGGACTGCACGAATGGCGTATTGGTTTAAGTGATCGCCTCGACATTACCACTGCACCGAGAGTTATGGGTTTGAAGCTCACACTAAAAAAAAAAGTGGTATCCACTAATAGTTGTTCTGAGTCTGGGTGTCATTTACCTCCGTTGTTTCAATATCTGTAAAGTTCCCCACGACACATAATTTAATCCTAGCACTTTCGTTGTATCCTAACTAACATTACTGGCGGTCGCCTAGTGGTCAAAATTCGACCAATATTCCTAAGCTTGCTACTCTGTTTTCTTTTTTTCTTCATGACATATAAATAAGGTTTACCTTTAGGTAACCATAGTTACAAAGAATTGTACGACATCAGACGAACAATGCCGAAATACTACGAACGCGATTCGACTGCGTTTGTCAAATGCATGGTTGTGCGTGCGTAGTGTTTTTTCATTAATTTAATGTATTTCTAATGCATATTTTGCATATGCATATTATATTCGCCCCTCCTTCTCCATATAAACTTTAACTTTGCCAAATTTTATACTCCTCTGTCCGCGCAATTTTCGTAAAAAGAGGTACAAAGTTTTTGCTTCGTATTAATATAGATAATTGCTAAAGTGAGTTGGTTTTTTACGCTTTCATGCGTTAACTACTCGAGCGATCATCATGAAATTTTGCATACACGTTGTCGGGTTACAGAAAAGAACATAGGGTACTTTTTATCCAGAAAAAGGACTGTTACTAACCTAACCTAACGTACTTAAATGTTTTTTTTACCCGAGTGCGTCAGAAGGTGGGTAATGTTTTTCGAGCGTATGTATGTACATATGTATGTTTGTATGTGGGTATGTATGTCCATTTCTTTGGCACGCCCTACAGCCCAAACGGCTGAACGGTTATTGACATATGAGGTGTCGTTGAATTCATCAAAATTGTGGTAGTGACATACGCTAAATAAATTTTCAAAATGGCGCCCGCAAATTAAGAAAAAAGGGGGAGGGAGTTCGTTTTTTTGTCTTACCTCAGCAATATAGGTATCAAATGAAAGATCGTGAAAAGACCATTTCAAAAATATAATTATGTATCATATTACGTTTATATTACTGCTTTAACACAAATCGTCAAAAAGCGTACCAATTATAGTATATTCGGACGCCCGAAGTATCATTTTCTAGCAAGAATCTATTCAAGTCAGGAATTCAGGAATGACATTGCCTGTACTTAGTTATATATTAAAATAAAACTCGGTTAATAAAACTAAAAAGTCTGAAATAAAATTATTATTATAAAAACAAAAAACCCGACAGCTTAAAAGTAATGAACTGAAAAGAGAAAAACAAGTATAAAGAAAAACAAATATAAAATATCTATATAAAATTCAACTGACTAAGTTTAACTAAATATTTTATGGTGCTGCAGGCGGGAACAAACAATACTTTGTTACCTATGGGCAAAGAAAGATCTACCAAAACTACGTTTGTCACCGCATGCGGCACCATAAAGTATTTAGTTTAACTAATATGAATATACATACATATGTAGTTATTTCATTATTTGATAAAATAAACTTACAAAACAATGCATTAGTCTGTCGAATTTTATATAGATATTGTGATACTTGTTTTTCTCTTTTCAGTTCATTACTTTTAAGTCGTCGGGTTTTTTGTTTTTATAATAATAATTTAATATTGTCCTTAATATCTGTGGATATGACCACACTTCTCTGTTACACGCCGTTACTGTTTCACAACAGCTGTTGGACACAACGGAACATCTATTAATAATGCCATATAACTAATCCTAAGTTTATAATCTGGGTGTTTTTGTGTGTACACACCCACGACTTCAAGTAATCGTTTCGTAGGAGTTAAGCTCTGAATATACGACTTGGGAGCTTTTTAAGACATTAAATAATACATCTAATATGATATTACTGCCTGAATGACGCAATGGTAGGTAATGGGATTGCTGAGAAGGATTCGGTTCGATTCCTGGATTGAATAAAAAAATATTGTTTCTTTCTGACAAGAAATTCTTGATAGCAACACGGAGTCTGAGACTAGACCCGATGCTAAGAACTCCTTACCATATGGAAGTAGGCAGAGGGGTATACAGCGTTGTTTCGCCAACTTCAATTTTAAGTCCTACGTAGTGCTCAAGCCTTGACTTCTTTACGGATAACTCATAGTCAATACTCGGCAAAATTCAATTGTTTTATCTATAGCTAAATTTTATATTAACTTCACATAATTATATTGTATAAAGTGATTAGATGTGTAAAATATGCATGTTGTTCACATACTGTTATATTTTTTTACTATGTTAACTAAAAGTGAAGACTTGTAATTGGCTGTCAAATTACTACATCTATTACCATATTGTTATATTAGCTGTAAGTCTTCCACAATAAATAAATAAGTAATAGAATGCTAGACTATGAATTTCAGCAATAGATTTGTTAAAAACATTTGTTTAAATGTTTTGACGCTGATATTGTCTCTTAATAGAAAAGTCCAATAACATTTCGCCTAGCCCCAGAACCAAACTCAAGACGTTATATGAAATTCACAGCAGGTGCTAAACTTTCTTTACCGCTACGCCACCGACGCAGTTTTGGTATCAGCAATAATATAAATAATAATAATAAAGTTTATTGCTCCATAAGAATTACATTTAATCCAGGTACAAAATATAGGGCTTAAGGTATAGCCTTACAATCTGGAGACCCTGACTGCTTAACTAAGTATGTACCTGTATCTTAGAGGTCAGTGCTACCTTCTGATTGTTACATTTATATAAGCCCCACATATGGTTACAACTTACAATCATTGATATTCTCATAGAAGGAAACTCTCAAACAAGTTAGAAAATATTAAATTACCTACTAAAAGTATATCGTATCTATACTCGTTTTTTTAACACATCGCGTGCAAATGGCGTGCTCAACTGTAAATAGCCATGTACATCTGCGTCCTAATAATTTTATAATTCATCGCGTTTATCAGAACGGTTGGCGAAGATTTATTGCCGTCGTAAATTTTATTATAACGACTCGATATGTACTTACATACTGCTCTGACCCAGTACTGGCGCAACTAGGAGTACATACATCGATTGTATAAATCATAAATATCACGAGGAAGCATAAGAGCGGCCGCACACTGGTAGGTTTTGTTATGGTGACTTTTATTTTGTACTAGCTTTTGCTCGTGGCTGCACCCGCGTGGTACCTACATCAATAAAAAGTACTTTCTCAGGTTTTAAACTACCACTACATCAAATTTCATCTAAATCGGTTGAGTGGTTTAGCGGCAGGCGGAGTTACTTTCGAATTTATAATACTAGTATGAATAGTAAGGATGTGTCACAAAAAGTAAAGCCATTATACGGCGATGACATGCACGCATATTGTGTGCCGCATGTATGTGTTACCAAGATGACGTAACAAAAAGTTACGTGACAAAAGGAAATTTGTATTTAGGCTAAGAGTTAGAAAGTTTATTCCTGACATAGCATAGTTTCTTTTTGAGGAATTAGATGAATATCTAAGAACAAATTTTTTTTCTTAGGGAAGATAATCCTCTACTAGTAATGATTCCAGTGTCGCGTGGAACTTTCATGCCTTCAATAAACGGACACAGTGAGCGTGAATAGGCATTATAAAACAGTAATAACCCTTTCAGGGCGCATATAAATAAAATATAGACGTAGAGTAGGGAGAACAGTTGCTCCTTCGATGGGACAACTGCCCCATTTTTGTAGAGAGTAGGCACTGCCTCTGATAGAGGAGCTAGAATAAAAAAGAAAATAATTTACGCACAAAGAACACCCAGACTGGAACGACTATCTGTGGATCAGACAAATTTTAAAACGACCGGCCACCACTTATTCCTTCCCTACTCCTACCCTACCCTTTCGCCATGCAGTCTCACATGATATACACTCGAATGTAGGCAGAGTTGTATTGTATCTATATTTCACGATACGTATAATAGTTGACCACTTAACGTTAAAATTCATATTCTAATAAATCGCTAAAAAGCTATAATAAAGTTAATCCATTAAACAAAAATTTCATTAGCAGCTATATCTATAGCGACGAGAGTTCAACTTACACTGGTTCACGTTCATTGTGTATACGCTAACCTAAAGAAACGATAACATAAACAATAGCACGATATAAAATGTAATTTAACAATATTGTAATGTATGCAAAATTATTCTGAAAGTCATTCAACAAATTTCATACACGATAAATACTTAAGCCATAATCGTGTACAAACTCGTATACAAAACGGGTAATTAATCTTTAGCATACATCAAGTAACACAATGGCGTATGACTTGCATATTCATAACTTAAAGAATTATACTGTAGATAGTAATTAGCGATATGTGTGTAAAAAATATTAAGGATTCTTTGCACTGAGCGAATGACGGTACTATTGAATGCGTCCATTAGATGATAGAGCTGCTTCATTGTCCAATGTGGGGACTAATACAAACATTAAACTCACTTGTATTCGTCGTTGTCAAACCAAAATCTGCTATGGGCACTTATTTGAGATTTCTACTTTTTGACCTTTTCGTAAAGGTCATTGCTCTACCTACCGTAAGAAAAAAAAACTGCTAAGTGCCTTTGAGCACTGTGCAACGATCTACGACCTCGTCATAAATAGGATCATAGTCATCTCTGCCTTTTCGAAGTTATGTGCGTAATAAATAGTTAATTATTGCTTGCATTTCTAAGAGTTCTCAGTAGTGTTCTCGAAGATATGTAAAGTCTGCCAACCCGCAGTGGGCCAGCGTAGTAGAATATGGCCTAACCCTTCTCACACTGAGAAGAAGCCCGTGCCCAGCAGAATATAATTTGTGCATACCTATAGCAGATTTTGGTTTAACAATTGATATCACAAAAGGGATAGGTAGAAGCCATTTCATGCGGATATAGTGGAGCTATTACCATCTACTAGGCACATAGTCCAACTGCTGTTACAAGGATGTCTAAATATTATACTTGACACAGAAATCGAACCCAGTAGTTAACAATCGCTTGCAAACATAAATGTTAAATGAATTTAATTGTAAGATAACATATTAACATCATTGTCAATCAACTATCCACTCCTTAAAAAGTCATTGCTCCCATTTTTCTCTAATTTCCAGATTGTATTTATAGGAACAACAATCACAGTTTCAGTACTAAGATATATCTAAACGAAATTCAATAACACTTTTACCTGACCCAGATGTATTCACGTCTTCCCCAGATTAACAACGAGACATCCATCGATTTATAACGAGACCTTCATAATACTTACAAAAATAAAACAACAGACAATTAAAAAATCTTCACAAAACATCTTTCATGTTTCTAGCTTTTGTTTTTATGTGCTGTATGGCTTATACGTGTTTCTAGCTTTTGTTTCTATAGCTAATAGGTGTTTGTAGCTTTCATCTTTCTAGCTTTCGAGTTTCTAGCTTTTGTTTTTATAGCTAATACGTGTTTGTAGCTTTCATGTTTCTAGCTTACGTGTTTTTGTTCTTCACGCTTTTGTGTTTATATTTTATCGTCAGTTAAAGCTATATAGAGACGCGTAATGCACGAGGCCTCTAACGCCTCATACATTTTAATTGCCAAATGTGTTGAGTATAAAAAGCCTTGATTGTTATCTGAATTCTGATTGGCTTTGATATGTTCCGGCAATTAAAGGGCTTTTTGTTAAGCTGGGTGTATGCTGATTAATAGTGGTGTGATTTTAGATTATTATATATATATTTATATTTAATGGTATTTAAAGAAATAATATAATAAAACGTTGTGGCGTGAAACAAGAGGTAGTTACAAAAATTGAGAAAGAATGCTTTGTGCTAGCTCAATGATGGGTGATAGTAGGTGTTGATGTAAAGTATCGACGACAACAGATTAATCAAAAATGTTTAAAAAGGAAATATATATGTCACAATTTCAAAGGAAAGACCTAGGAAATCGTTATCTAATTAGATCATCGACAGTCAGAAGAATATCTAAATTAAGTACTCTTAGTCCAGCTTAACAGTACTCAAAACCGATAAATATGCTTGAAGAATGTAATGCAAGCAAGTAGAAATCCGTGGTCTTTATTTCCCCTATCCGGAAATAAACGATCACCTATATCTTTATATACATAATTATATTCACCTATTATATATACATAGGACGATATTGTTTGATATAATTACAACTATAAATTTATATCAATAGTTGTAAATAAACGACAACAATGTTTATTATATTAATGCATAGTATAAAAATATTACTTAAAAAGAAATTAGAGATTTAAGGGCGATAGTCCAATGGTTACGTCATCGCACTTGCGACAGTTAGTCATCGGTTCGATTTCCATCTATTGCATGACGTCGTGAAACACGTGGCGCAAATTAAAATTTTTAAAATATAAATAAATATACATTTATTATACTACGAGTATATACATCTACTGGTAAAATATGGTTGAAATTTATTTATTATGTTATATTACTTTTGTTTGCAAAATAAATATCTTTATATATATAATTCTTCTATACATGTGTTGACAGTGAACTCCTCCTAAATGGCTGGACCGATTTGAATGAATTTTTTGTGTGTTTTCAAGTGGATTCGAGGATGGTTTAGATTTGGATTTTTTTTTCGCTTGTACTGGACGACGTTTGTCGGGACAGCTAGTATTTCTATATATCTTTAAAATAAATTATTTTGTAATTTGAAGAAACTACCGCCATAGGCATAATTTTCAGGTTGCGGGCATTATATAGATATGAAAAACACACATAGGGAACACTAAAACTCATAACAACTATTGATCACCCATAGCTTTCTGTGTGAGTTAAAACCGCAAGTTGCAGTCGCAGTGGCAACGTGACCCTTTTAATCACAACATCATACAGACAAAATACTAAACTGACAACATCATTTCAAAACTTCATAATCAATAGTTAAGTCCAAATATGTTCTTAAAAAAATGCGTTGCAATATAATTTGCCAGTTATTAATTTATTTCTTATAGAAAGAAGGCTAACGCTTAAGAATTACCAACTATAAAATCCTATAACATGTAGCCCAACTAGGAATCGATCCCTCATGGTGCCTATTGCGCTTAAGCTAACTGGAACACTTCACTAGATGGAAAAGAGTATCTTTCAAATCAAACTAAAATTTCAATCTTTGGCCACCCCTGACACTTTTACCGTACTTCTTAACAACTATATTCTATTCATTATTCACAAGATCAGTGCTGCCTACAAAATCACCGGAAACACGAATGAACAGTATAACTGTTTCTAATCGCATTTTATGTTTGTCACAGTTTAATTTACTCCTAAAACATTGAAGTAGGCACATAACGATAAATTGTTGTTATTCAAAGAGGACGATGAAACGCCTATTCAGAATTAAACATTCAGCTGTAAAATCGTATATGTATTACTAAAGTACGAAACGAATGACTTAGTGGTTTTGACTGGTCGCTTCGCCACTGCCGAGTGTTGTGGGTTTGATCCGCACACGGGACAAACATTTACGTATTTTTTAGTTAGTGTAACCGACTGCCACGCCTTAAGTCGCGGGTTCGATTCCCGCACAAGTCAAACATTTGTGTGCATGAACATGGATGTTTTCTTGGTCTGGGTATTTCTATGTATAATAATATGTATGTATTTACAAAAAAAAAGTATATATGTATGTTTATCCATTGTCTAGTACCTATAGTACAAGCTCTGCTTAGTTTGGGCTAGATGGTGTGGTGTGTATGTGTAGAAATATTATTATTATTTGTGCGATCTACATATAGTTGTTCTGGGTCTGGCTGTTCTTAGTGACCGTTGCTTGAATGTTTATAAATTCGACTGCAGTATAGGAATTATTAATAGCGTAGGGGTAGTCAATCAAAATGGAAAGAATGCATTTGCTAGAGAAACATTGATAACCGAATTTTTTAAGCAACACCCTGTTTCTTTCTCCAGTGACTAAGCTGTCACCATGGCAATTTAGTTAAAATTAGTATAGCAGTTTAGCCATAATAAAGCAGTAAACAGACACATTGACAATTAAAATATTAGTGACGATAACACATGATAGATATATATGATATATACATAAACGTATTTTCTGTCTCTGTATTTCCTTTATTTATTTTTTAAGAAAATTTCAGTAACACCTAGGAATTCAACCCGAGACCTTAAGATCGCAGGATACAACCGCAAACTGAAACCAAGGTAGTCTATTAAATTTGAGTTTTACCAATATCACAGGTCAATGACACTATTCGATGATCGCCGAAAACTATGACGTCTATTATAAAATGTTAATGACCTTTTATTTTAAGCAGCAGTTGTGATAACGTGTCAACTTGTTATGAAAACGTTAATTAGAAATCTCACAAATAAACACAATTGACGTTAACTCAAGTACTGGAAAATAAATATAAAGACTTGAAACGTTCAATCAACTACGCTTAAAATAGAAAAAGCAATTAAAATAACATAATATCAGGTTTTTAACTATGAAATTGCTGCTTATATCCTACATTTAATTGCGTGGGTATAATCATAGAATCCGAAGTGTTGTGATAAAATATTATAATTAAGAATATTACACATACTCATGCTTAAAGTGAGGTCGTTTAATATCTGCCCAGATTCGAGGCCCTGTTCGCAAAAATATATTTTTTTTAATTTAGGCTCGTCATATTAAGTCTAAATTCAAACCACTATGTAAAATATTTTGGAATTCTGATTTGTAATCAAAAAAATATTAATTAAATAATTTGTTTAAAAAGCACGTTACCGATTTACTTCGTTCAAAACAGTGATTTTACAATAACTTCAGATCTCGTACATTTGAATAAAAATAATATCATTTTTAATATCAGCTTTGAATACAACGTTGTTATAAAAAGTAGACTAATCTAAATCTGTTATATTCAAATAAATATAGAATAGGAATATCTAAAGATATCCATATTTAAAAGTACACACACGACTTACCGTTTTATTAGTAACTAATCATTAAACTGATTGAGGATTTCAGTATAAAGACTTCCTGAATGTGTCATGTTTATCTATTTCTGTAATCTATTACATTACATTAAACAAAATTACATTGCTAACCCTAATACATACGATTAAGGTTGTCATTGTCACAGTTTTTGCAGACGACAACATTTTTAATGAATGTAAAGCGATTGTCCTTTGTTCTCGTTTAATGTTTTTAAATATAATGCGTGTTGTATAATGAATACAACTTGATAGTAACTTCTTTATTATAAGTGTACTACAGTAGAAACAGAATGAAGCTAGTATAAATAAAATATATCAATATGATTCTCTGGACCAATGTTTGGTTGATAGGAAAATTTTATCATAGGTATTGTCAAGTCTACTAAATGAAAAACGAATCTAATGAAATATAAGTATTCGGTACAAGAAGTTTATTGTAATCAGTTAATACAGTAACCTTACGTGTGTTGTTTGCCATTGAGAAGTTCCGTGTATGGGCAGAATATTGTGAATGTCCTACAAAGTATCCTATTGTAGTAAAATCGTGTGAAATACTTTTGTGTCAAAGTTGAGAATGTTTAAAACACGTAATAAAGATTCAACCGAAATCATAGATACCTTAATAAGGTCAAATAAAAAGTAATCGCAAAACCAAACCTTCGATTGCAAAAATGTTTATGATGCAATATCATGATTTCAAGTAAATACGTCACTACATAAAAATGCCTGCAACGAACCGACTAATATTGCCGAATTTACAGCTTATCATTTAAAAAACATTAGCTAAATGTCTTACCCAACTCTATAGTTAAACATTATAATGAAAGTATTAAAGAAAGCCGTAAAATTTCATAGACGAAAGTATGTCAATTATCAGTTTGATATATGATACATCCTACATTCTAACATAAATACAGAATAATCAGAAACAACATCTTAAACCGCCAACAACAATAAACAAACACGATTAAATATTATAAAAAGCAAAACAAAATCCCACTCACCACCATTCACTAATCCTCAAAACTTTACCAATATCGACAAAAAAAAACACAACACTACACAGTATAATAATAAACTTTTTGTCACACTGACACTGAAGAAAAAAAATGTTTATCGTGCGCGGCAAGTCGCGGCAAAAAGTCGGTCGTGCGGGCTTGGCCGACAGAAGCCTGAATACGACTGGCGCGTCCGACTAGTTGAAACACGACTCGGTTGGGAACACAGGGAACACTGTGTCCGACACACTCGTGTGTGAGGTCGGGAACTTTTTAACATGCTCGGTATAAAACCGTGCTATATGAATGTGTGCGAATTTAAAATTAGTTCGTCATAATTTAAGAAGACTATTAGAGTGATGTGATTTTTCTGGGTAAAATAGAGGTTAAGTCCTCTAACGTTTGATTTGGTGGTCTTAGTATGGATTTGACTTTTGACCAAAAAATTATTGTTTTATAGATAGTTATTATTTTAAGATTGAGTACGCTTTCTGCCATTAATTGTATTTTTGTAAGGTTGCTTGCGGCACAGAAATGATACTTAGGGATTCTTAGCCTAATTAAATTCTAAAAAATACCTGAGAGACGACTTGACTGCCAAGCTTAAATGCCGAATTTGAAATCAACACGTCTCTAAAATTATCTATGTTTATTGAATAATAAAATTTAAAGCCTATTTTGACGATGAAGGTAGAAATTGATAGACAACCAGCAATTCTGACAATTAGAAAAATAAATAATAAATAAATATTCTACCACATATACACAACACCATCTAGCCCAAACTAAGCAGAGCTTGTACTATGGGTTCTAGACAATGGATAAACTTACATATATATATATATATATATATATATATATATATATTTTTGTAAATACATACATAATACATAGAAATACCCAGACCAAGACAAACATCCATGTTCATGCACAAAATTGTTTGACTTGTGCGGGAATCGAACCCGCGACCTCAGCCGTAGCAGTCGGTTACACTAACCACTACGCCATCGACGCCGACGGTTGAAAAATTATGTTGAAAATGGTTTTTATCGCTTCTACATAATTATGTTGAGTCTGTGAATTCACTATTGGTCAACGCCGCAGTGTTGGGCTATAAGCCATTCATTCCAACAGAAAGTCTGTAGCTTGCAATGACGCCATTTTTAAAACTAAACTGCTATTATTGAATGCATGACATAATGTTTAATAAGCCTATTGTAAATATTTATTAAAACAGATCCAGTCGAGTCAAAGATAACTCTCGTAACGTTATTTGATTATTGACATGGGTAAAGTCTCTGGAATTGAAGAAGTGATCTCATTAGCAATATTTCCAGTAATAAAATTTCAAACGTTTCGAACAAATGAAAAATAAAACAAACTCAATGGATGTCTATAAATAGAATAATAAGAATAAGTACAGCTATAAAATAAAACATATCAGGATAATGTTGTGAAATTGCAACAGCGCTTTAATTGATTTATAAAAATGGTATCAATGTGTCTGTCAATCAAGATAAAGCATCAGTCTATTCATTGTGAAAGTACGTTCATCGTCGGTCTTACATCTTGATTTAAAATGAAATTTCTATTATTAAAAAACAACTTTAAAAGTGACTTAAGACATAACACTACAATTTTCAATATTTAGTGTACTGCTTTTGCACGTAGGTTCGGTCGCTCGGGACCAGTACTTTTTGCCGGTTGAAATATGTCTTTTAGAGTTCGAAAAATCTCTTATACAACAGCTTTGTCCGTCCGTCTATCTGTTATAAAACTTTCAACTCAAGAACCGTAAGACCTAGAGACTCGCAGTCAACGCCATTTGACTAAGCATAGTCAATATACCCCCGAAATGACTATGACCTATGACAAGTTCACGTTGTATCACGTGACCTTTGCATATTACTTGAACCATTTTTCAAAATCTCAGATTTACGGCAATTCATTGCCGTTTCTCACTTGTTTCAATACTTCCGACAACGTAAATGCGAATTGGCATGACGATCGAGCGAGTAGTACAGGCGTGATAGAGTAACAAATAAACAAACTGACATTCGTATTTATAATATTATAGTTAGGATTACAATATAATACAAGTCTGCTATCAACTTATCAGCCAAACAAAAGGAGATTGCCCATCTTTCTTAGGGCTGACGTTGCACAAAATATATTTAAGTATGGCAGCAAATATTAGATATATAAGAGGAGCTATAATGTACTTTTAAAACAAATAAAAACAAACCTTTTATTTTTATAGGTTTCATTTTTGTTTTGTAATTTACTTTTCAGTTTTGAGGTTAGGTTTGATAAACAATACGGTCATCCAGTTTAAGAATTATCTGCATTATACGGTTTTAGTAGACCAAATGTTAAATGAATAAGTATCCTACATGTGATTTTGATCAATTTTACTCATAGAAAGTAGAAAAATGCGTTATGATTTATACATAATTTACCATAACCATACACTGTATAAAAAAAAAGACAAGAGGCTGCATTGGGCAATGTCCTTTGTATCCAAAACTGAAAGAAAGCATTACATTGTGTTAAAGGCATATCGCTCATTTCAAACTAAGCACACAACTTTGTAACTCAGCATACCTGAGACTAATACCAAGAAAATAAACTTAAATATCACACACAGTGTCTCTAGTTGGAATACGCAGTGTTCAACGTTTTTACCGGTGTCTGGCGCGTGCGCGGTACACGCTTTGATTCGGAAGACGAAACTTGGGTAGGTACTGTTATTTCAAAGAAAGGTTGTAATGTTTATGTTTTAAGGGTCTCACTATGAATTCAGCTAATTTGGGTTCTTTAGTTAGGTAATGAGAAGGTCTATTGGTAGTAAAGTTTTATGTAGAGCGAGTATAAATTGCTATTGCGAAGCGTGCCTTTGTCACATCAACGTGACATTGAATTATTCATTTAGTAAAATTGAAAATAAATCATTTATGTTGTTAGTTCAAATGTTATGCGAAGTTTTATGACTTCCTAAACAAAATGAATGGACTTTCATGTAAGTAAATCTATGCATGTACTCATTATAATATTATATAATAATAAATAAAAGATCGTGAGGAAACCTACATGTCGGAGAGTTCTACATAATATTTAACCACATACCAAAATCATCTACTTGAACTCTGGCTGTCCAGAGTTAGGAGAGGCTGGTAATCTCTCATACAGGTGCATCCTAGGACAGATACCAGTCTCTCACGCAGATTCACTTTATAAGTAATGTTAATCTTAGCCTAAGTTATATATTGTAAGCGTATACTTTGTTGATTACTCGGCTGTAGTAGCCGACATATTATCTTTCGATTTTATTGGTATAATGGGTACACAGGACGCTAACGTTGCCACAGAGTCTTTGGTTTCTACTATTAGTTTAATTATCACCAGGCACATTAAATCGGTGCATATACCTTCCAAACGAAGAATTCTTAAGCCCTGGATCACCAATGGATTGTTGAGGTGTATCCGAAATAGGGATAATATGGCACGTACTCTGAAGAAGGACCCTGATAACTATACCGTTAAAGTCACGTATATAAGATATCGAAACTTTTGCAATAAGCTTCTCAAAAACATTAAAACAGCTTACGAAAAAGAACAATTCCACAAGGCTAAAAATAACCCTAAAGCTACATGGCAGATTATTAGAAGTGTTACCGGGACTGGTGCCAATACTATCTCTCCGAACGAATTATTACAGTCAACTTCGGTTAATGCTGTCAACGAGTTTTTTGCAAGTGTGGGCGAGACACTAGCTGAAATATTCCTAAACAGCACGAACAACCTGAAACAACCTGAAAATTGCTTTGACTCGGTGACATGTAACTCACTAGTTCTCCTTCCCACTGATGAAGTGGAAGTCACTAATCTGATCCTTGGATTAAGAGCGGATGCTGCCGTGGGCTGGGACGGTATATCACCGAGGCTATTGAAGTCTTGTCTACCTGTCCTTGTGCCGGTCATTGTTCACATTTGCAATCTCTCACTTTCAACAGGCTGTTTTCCTAAAGCCTTTAAGAAGGCAATAGTCCATCCCATTTTTAAGAGTGGTGACAGACACAGTGTCAATAACTATAGGCCTATCTCAGTTCTGCCTGCAATGTCTAAGATACTGGAAAAAATTCTGAACAACAGATTAGTTAGTTTTCTTGAGACTTATAAAATCCTAAGTAATAATCAGTATGGTTTTAGAGGTGGCAGATCGACTGAGGATGCAGTTGCTGCCTTGGTAAATGATACTGTAGCAAAATTAGATGCTAAACTGAAATGTCTTGCTATCTTTCTAGACCTTTCTAAGGCATTTGACACTGTGTCTGTTCCACTCCTCTTACGCAAGTTGGAAGTCACTGGCATACGTGGAGACACTCTTAAAATCTTCCAAGACTATCTAAGAGATAGAACTCAGTGCGTAAAAATTAATGGCGTTATTAGTGACACTGTAACGTTAAACTATGGCGTTCCCCAAGGTTCAATTTTGGGCCCAACTCTTTTCCTAATTTATATCAATAATCTATGCAATATGTCCATACCTTATTGCTCAATATTTACTTATGCAGATGATACAGCACTGGTTGTTCATGGTAGAAACTGGCCTGAAACTATGAAACACGCAGAACATGCTCTCAGATCAGTGATGAAATGGCTATCAGATAATGTTCTAACCCTAAATATAGATAAAACGGTCTACTTACCTTTCTCGTTACGCTCCAATAATCTTGCTCCCGCTGATGCTATGACACTTAAAGCCCATACTTGCTCTCTCGGTCAATCCTCTTCACAATGTGACTGTCCACAAATAGCTAGGTCGGACAATGTTAAATATCTTGGTGTTTATATAGATAGTTCTTTAAGCTGGAAGCCCCATATCAATAAGCTTATAAGTCGGGTTCGCAAGTGTATGTTCATTTTTAAAAAACTGAGGTGCTCTGCTGATCTTGAGACTATTAAAACTGTTTATTTTGCATTGTGTCAATCCATCATCAGTTACTGCATTGTCGTATGGGGTGGTGCACCTAAAACCTCCCTTCTCTCTTTGGAGCGAGCACAAAGAGCGGTCCTCAAAGTCATGACCTCAAAGCCTTTCCGATACCCTACCTCGGCCCTCTACAGTGAGTGTCAAGTTCTGACGGTGAGACAGCTCTTTGTTCTCAGTACCATCCTCCGTAAGCATCCGACTGCATTACCGCATGACTCAAAAACAAACAACAAACGCAGATACTTTAATGTATGTCCAGCGCAACAAAAATGTAGAACTAATCTTGCACAGCGTAATTATACTTACTTATCTAATAATCTGTACAATAAGATTAATAAGGTCTGTGCCATTGCGCCTATGTGTCGCAATAATTGTAAAGCCACCGTGTTTAAATGGTTGTTGGCACTGGATTATAGAAAGACAGAGGATTTATTACGATGTGGATCATAAGACTGAACTTATAAATTACGCACGCTCGCACACGCACACGCACATGCACGCATGCACGCACTCACACACACACGCGCACACACACACACACACACACACACACGCACGCACACACACACACGCACGCACACACACGCACGCACGCCCGCACGTACACACACGCGCGCGCACGCACACACACACACATACACACACACACACATAAGAGGTTACAGTAGTAAAATAAAATGTTAGAAACTAAGTAGTAGCTTTAAATTTTATATTTTATATTATTGTTTGTCTATTCTTTTTTAGTATTTTCTTAATTAACACTGTGTTCGTCTTACGAGTACTACTCACCCAATGTGTTTAAAGTGTGCGCGAGAACGCTGGTACCCTAAACACAAGTTGAATCTTATTCTGGGTACCAGAGTTTATCGTAAATACTAAATATCGTGTTTGTGACGCTGTTATTGTATTTCTGTGCCAAGTTAAGAAAATAAATCTTATTATTATTATTATTATTATTATTATTGTTTTTCTGTAACTTTCTGTGTGAGAGAGGAAAATAAATGCTTTATTATTCTTATTATGTTTCTCTTATCACAGGTACTTTCTAATATATTATATTAGAAAATTATAATAATATTATTATTTTAATAATATAATATTATTATAATAATAATTATAATAATGCATTGATGCTATTAGAGTATTCAGGGCAGACGCCGTTTTTCATCCATAGTTAGCAATATACCGGTTCACCAAACACCCATACCTATAGCCCATATATTAGAATCCATACGTAGCAATAGTCCTACGCCTGCTGCGGCTACTGCCGCTATAGGTGTTCCATCACACCTTTGATTAAAACTCTCAAAGGGCCTCTTCACGTTGGACCCATGTCTCCGTGTAAGCCTCCCAAAGGGCCAGGTATTTTCTAATATAATATGTTAGAAAGTACCTGTGATAAGAGAAACATAATTATAATAATATTTATAATATAATTATATTATTATTATTATTATATTCTCGAAGATGTGTACCAACCCACACTAGGCCAGCGTGGTGGACTGTGGCCTAAACCTTCTTATATTGAGAAGTGGCCCGTGCCCAGCAGTAGGACAAATTATATTCAAAGCTGATATTATTAATAAATAAAATGTGTAGTTTTGTTATGGTTACTAAATTATGTGTAAACCGTTGAAGAGGTGGAAATTTAGTATGAAGATAGATTGCAAACCATGTCCTTAATTAACACAGTTAATACTATTATACCAATATGCGGTCACGTGGGATTTACCCGGATGAAGCTGATGACAAAATTGTATGGAGTATATTTGGAGTTTACAGAATTAATTCCTGTGTAATTGATTGGCAGACAATAATTTATGTATAATATAGATTTGATTTTTTGTTTGTTTGTAATGATTTAGTTCAATAAATACTTAACCGATTTTAAAAATCATTTTCCATTAGAAAACTATATTATCACCGACTAACATAGGCTATATTTGATATACAAAAGATACTATTACCTACACCTAACCTAAACCAGGGATGTAACGGATGCAGATTTTATGACATCCGCGGATGCGGATGCGAATGTCCAAATTGATGCGAAAGCTTCGCAATTGCGGATGCCGATGTTGATGAAAATTGTTCATATTATTTAATAAAAAGTATATAATATCACCACCTTTGCAGGTTCAAGCCTGTTTTGCAAAGGTTCATAAATTAAACACGTACTACTGAACAACTAATTTCTTTCTTATTGTAACCTACGCTATATCTGGATCCACATTAACATCCGCGTTGATTATTGCGGATGCGGATGGATGCGAATATTCGCAACATCCCTGACCTAAACTACTTCTATGGAAGCGAAGCCGCGGGCAAAAGCTAGTAAAAATAAATATATTTTATTTTAACTAATCTTTTTTATCTCTCTTCTCTCACCCATATATTATATTTAAACACGAATTCTCCAAGTATACATTTAACATTATTTGTACGAGAAATTCAAAGTAACGTCAACAAAATGACACAAACTGCTTCATAAATCCGTGTCTGGTGACGCTTGTACCTAGTTTCCAAGTCTGTCTTGTACCCACTTTAGCGAACAACTAAATCTAGACAGTATTTCACGGAACCCAGGCGTTTCAAGCGGAACTATAAATACGGCCTCGCGAAATGTGAGAACTGAATAAAACTAATAGTTGGTGTTTGAAAATTGTCGGGCTTCCCATTCACGCGTCGGAAAAATTGCAAAGAATGAACGCGACAAAACTTTTTGCGTTTTTCGGTGAAATATATACAAAGCCGTTTTATTTGAATTGATTTTGATATTCGTTGCCATTCAGTTTGTACACTGCAGTATATAGTTTTAATTTTTTTATAGGTTTGTTCCACCCGAGAAAGCTAGGTTTCTTTTGAAATTGTGAGTGTAATGTGTATTTTCTATGCCATTCATTTTAGATAAGCTTATTATTAAGAAAATTAGGGATAGTCATATAAGATATCGTTGGAATATCACGCAGACGCAGAGGTCTCGAGTGCAATCCTAAGGCGCGCACCTCTGACTTTTCGAAATAATATGCGCATCAAATAGTTAATTATCGCTTATTTTAATAGTGAAGGAGAACACCATAAGGAAACCCACATGTCTGATAGTTCTTCATAATGTTCTCGATAATGTACATATAATTATGTGAAGTTTGCCGACCCGCACTAGGCTAGCGTGGTGGACTATGGTCTAATCCTTCTCACACTGGGAGGAGCCATGTCCAGAAGTGGGACAGTTTAATACAGGGCTGATATATGATTATTATGTTATTATAAAAATTGTACAAAGTTTATCTTTGCTTGTTTATATTTAATCTGAGATAATATTTTAGATTCAGTCAATTTAACGAGCGACAGGGAATTTATCTAATAAGCTTTTCTTAATAAAATACTATTGCAGGCAAATTTTATGTAGGATGATAATAATGATTTTGCAACTCTTCACTTTCATTCACAGCAAAAGTTCAAGCATTGTTGGATCAACGATGACAATCCCATAAATAGAATTGAAGGCCCACCTCAACAGACATTGTTAAAAATGCCGTATAGTGATTACTCAACACAGTATGCAAAGGGCTACAACCCCTCATACTTCAGAATATTTCGTATACAGCAACAACTCCCTTTGCGACTATGCTTCACATAAGTCGCACTGTGAATGTACAGCATTATGCCAGTTATTTAATGCTCCGTCGCTCTCCAAAGAGCCGGGAACTCTTGTAGAGCCATTTACGTAGCTAGGAAAGGGTCGCAGTTGATGAGCTTGCTCTATCACTAAATGGGTCTGAAAAAGGGGAATCGGGTGCAGGTGTTTCAAGAAGATCGATTGATGGATGGAAGAGTGGAGATAAATCTTGAATTGTCGAAAATAGAGTTAGTTTATTCTATATGTCTTCAAGCAATATAATATTCCTACTTGTATTAAAAATGGTAAAGTTCTTAACGATGTTTGCATGCTTGTTTCTCAATTATATGCAAAACTTTAGATAGATTTGGATAAAACTTAACAAGCAAATAGAATATCATATGATATTACACATAAAATTTTACCCCTAAAGCTGCGGATAGATACTATTGATAATATAGAAGGAAAATGTTTCCTAAATATATCTCAAATAGGAAGAAACAATAATTTGTAAATAATGCGCATATATATAGATACAAATTCTGTATTGGCTGAAATAGTGTAACTTTTTTGTATCGAATGCATGCTGTCATGAGCGCAACAGTGGTTAATACCAAAATTATATATGTTATATATCAAAAATCTTCAGCTATTAATTTTCGCCTTATCATTCCTAAACGTATGAAAGCCAGTTTTATAATGTGACAAGATTAAGATGAATATCAGCTTTTCACGAAACAACCACCAGCCAATCTCTGCTGATAAAGGATAACGATATTCTTTAGTAAGATCAGATTGAAACACTTTAGTCAAAATCTTAACTTAATTCGTGAACAATCCCATTTACCATTGTCACATTTTGAAATATAATTGACTTTAACTTTTAATAATGTTATACAGAGATGTACTTATAAACAAACTAGTTTTTGCACGTGGCTTCGCTAGCGTAGAAATAGGTTAGAGTAGGTTAACATAAAATTTTTCGTCTCTAGTTATCATTGTTGCCAAAATTATTGATCTGATTTCTGAATTGAAATCAAAATCGCATTTGAAGAATGGCTTGCAAGCGAAGGCCTTGCACACACTTTCGTTGATTATGTTACCTTTTAGTGTAGTATTGCAATAAAAACGCAATGTTAGTCTGAATAGAATGATGTAGAAATGGAGCCTTCAGATTTGTGAGAAAAGTTTGCAACGTATAAATTTCTCTTGTCGTTAGTTCATCGAGTTATTTTTTGAAGTAGGTACTGCTGAAATGTGCTCTTTTTACAAACGTCAATCGAATATATTATACTATACAGGAACTGATTGCTATCGGACTGGCTGTATGCTTGATTAGCACATTAGTGAAATAAATGTTTCTTAAATTAGTTGAAAAAAGAGCAGCGAGAGCCTAGTGGGAAACCGTTGGACTACCAAGCAGATCTCTAAGCAGTCTCGAGTTCGATCTCTAAGCGCATTTCTGACTTTTCGACGTTATGTGCGTATTAAATAGTTAATTATTGTTCGCTTTTACGGTGAAGGAAAACATCGCAAAGAAACCTGCATTTCTGAGAGTTCTCAATAAAGTTCTTGAAGATATGTGAAGTTTGCCAATCCACACAGGGCTAGCGTGGTGGACTATGGTGTTAGGCTATAGCCTTCTCACACAGAAGAGACCCGTGCCCAGCAGTGGGACAGTTTAATACAGGGCTGATATTATTATATTATAAATTAATTTAAACAAATCCTTATAGATTAATAGATGAAACAAGTCAAGCATGCCAGAGGGCAAATAACATGAAGGTGCTTATAAAGATAGAATAAAATACAAAAATTAATGCGCAATACAATTTTAAAAATGCATACATAAAATAAATTTACACAAAATATGGAGCAAAACGAACTGTAATTGTATTTAGTCGGTTATTATTTTTATAACAAACACTGAGGAATGAGAATTTAAGTAAATACACTCTGAGCTAAATGGGCCCAGAGGTCGGAAAGGTAAAATGAAAATAATGAAGTTAAAATTACCCGTAAAGTTAAAATGTTTCTCCCTTTGAAATCTGACAAAATGTTTTATAATGTCGAATTTGTACTAATGTTATAAAGGGAAAGTTTCTATTTGTTTGTTTGTTAAATAGATTTAGCTGAGTTGGAAAACTTTTAATATTAGATGGCCTTTGAAAATATTGATATTATTTGTAAATTGTTTTATTTCAATTACTTTTCGAAGTCGTCATCGAATATTATTCGTTGTGTGGACACAATGAAGAATTTTATTAAAGTTGGATGGTAAATATTAGAGCATTAAGCATTAAACTACTATATACGGATTTTATCGTGAGAGAGAGGAAGAGATTTAAGGGAATACTCCCCGTGCTTTGCGAGGCTATTGAAATCAAAAAACATCCCAATTTCAATAGAGAAGATGGTTGGAATGTACCACCAGCTTGGGATCCAGTAATTCAAATAGTGAAACCCAAGAAGAAGCAAACTACAGCCAGACTTCATCATACTTTGAGCTCATTCTGCGTAAATAGAAACACCAAAGATTAAATTATGTTCGGGTACTTTGAAATAACTACACTGAAACATTGAGACAACTACCATCTTAGTCTCCCCGTGACCATGGCTGCCGAAAAGCAACCGAAACGTCGAGGAAAGTGTAAAATTAAATCAAAATAGTTATAATAGTTTTAATAATTTAATTAGCTTCAAAATTAGCAAAGTTTAATAGTAATAGTATGTAGTGTAACAGTTTCTTAATTATGTAATAGAGTGTCAAATAAACAACGCGATAAAATCCGTATATAGTAGTATAATTTCAATTATAGCAATTAAATTAGTAAGTAGCTGCCATTTCACTATTCACGTTTACGCAAGTCCAGATTCTTTGCTGTTACAAAGAAACCAATAAAAAGTCCAATAGACCCAAACCCACGACAAAATCGTATTAAAGATTACCGACAAACTTGTGCCACGATGCAAGTAAAACATTTATCATGTAGTTTATAAAGATAATAAAAAAATAAAATTAATATTTTTATACGTAAACAATCGTAATGATCTACCATAAAAGTATTTTATATATTATCCAGTCAAATCCGGTTAGACTAGAAAAGCCGACCCCAAGTGAATTGGGAATAATAAAGGGTACGGAGAAGAAGACCTATCCGAGAATCTGCATCGCCGTCAAAATCTTTATTTTTGAGGCATCTTATTGCTAAACGACTGACGTTAGAAGCCGTGACAATTTAATTATAAGAATAGAATGTTGTACCACAAGGTTTGATCATATTGATATATATGTTACTATAGTAATAGCCGTATAGTGTCGTTGCTTACTGTTTTCTTTTTAATTTAAAAAGACAACTCCCTCAGTAGGAACATATCCTGTGTCGCGGAAGACTTCACAAACATTCAAACAGCGGACACAAAGAACATTCAGACTCAGAATAACCATTTGTGAATCATACAAAGATTTGTCCCGTGTGGGATTCGAACCCACAACACTCGGCCCATTGGCAGTGGCGAGGCGACCAGTTAAACCACTACGCCATCTGCGCAATCAGGTTCTGTAGTTTATATTAAATAGGTATATCTATATATTAATACGTGAAGCAAAAGCTTTGTACCCCTTTTTACGAAAATTGTGCGGTCGGAGGAGTATGAAATTTGGCACAGTTAAAGTTTATATGGAGAAGGAGGGGCAAATCCTAATATTTTTATAAAATATGCATTAGAAATACATTAAATTAATTAAAAAACACTACACGCACACAACCATGCATTTGCCACACACGCAGTCGAAGCGCGTAACTATGGTTATATATATCAAAATATAACGACATATATCAGTAATATCTTACAGGCAAACTTTGATCGAATTTCGAGCACTCGGCGACCGCTAGTTCTATTAAAAGTATTTTAAGCAACGGTCTGCCGATCAATGAGTAGGGCATTGGATTTGTCATCGAGAGGTCGCGGGTTATAATCCAACCAATCACACTAATGACAAAAACTCACTTCTAACACAAATATATTTGCTTAGTAATTTGTAACCCAAATCACTAGTTATATTCCTAAAATATATACGACTTTAACTTAAGTTCAACTTAAACAAGTTCTCTATACTTTAATCAAACAGTAACCGAACGTTTTTGGCTTCTGACCCTTTTAAAGTTATGCTTAACTTTCACGACACGGTGCAATTACAGATATTAAACCCTTTATTACTATCATTTATTTAAATAACTCAAAGATAATATCTAAAGTTAGAAACAAACATCTAACACAATCTGAAAACACGAACTGTGCATTAAGTGAACGCCCAACTTATCAAATAACTGTGCAAACTTATAGTTTGTAATGTAACAGTAGATATTTTATGATAAATATATAAGATATTTACGATATTTTGTTAAGCTTGCTGCTGTGTACATTTTGTGATTGGTTCTCTAATAGGTAGGTAAGTAAAAACAGGCAGAATCGGATTGTTTATAGTTAGTTAGTTCATCGTCAGATCGTTGGATTATAGATATTTTTATATATTACTAGCTTTTGTTCATAAATTTATATCTTTCGGGAAAACCCATTTTCTTCCTGGATGAAACCTATATGCTCCTTTTTTGTATCCCTGACAACGTGTCTGTGAAATTTCAAGATGATCAGTCGAATAGGTAAGGCATGAAAGCGTAATAAACAAACCCAGTTTCACATTTATAATATTACTAGTCAAAGAAATAAACGCATGCAAATGGCATTTATAATATATGTTAGGATTATCATTTTACAGACTCCGGTCACCGTTTAGGTGCTCTAAATATATAGGTAAAGAAAATCATATTCATGTATTTTATAAAATAATAATTATTCAGAGCTTATGTTTTATTTTTAAACTATAATTTTCGTAATACATTTCAATATAAAAATGTTGTAACAATACTATGCGAACAGACTTCGAGAAACAGAATTTAAATACGAGAAAATACTATTTTGTCTGGCGCTCTCTAAACGTACTTAAGTACCATGTAGTCTATTTAAGAAGGTCAGATACCGTATGTACCACACGTAAACGAACAACTAATGAAATATGACATCGGTACTCTAGTCACGCGACATTTACGTAATATCTCTTAGACTCGATACGAAAACACAATTTTCTTCAAATTCATTTCATTCGTAGTTTCTTATCGACAGCAAAAAGCCAGTAATATATAGTCACGATTCCCTTTCGCCGTACCTTCAGAGAGAGAATTTGTCTTTTTACAAGTTGGTAAAAACATATACCACTTACGAAATGACTTAATTCAAATGGAAGGTAATGCAACAGATAAGTACCTAAACATTTTTATCTGGTTGTTGATAAAAGCCAACCACGCTTAACTTGTAATATGGTAAAGGAAATACTTGGTGTTTTTTTGTTTGCTAGTTTGTAACGATTTTACTCAAAAACTATTCAAACGATTTTAAAAATCTTTCTCAGTTCGAAATCTATCAAAAAAAAACGTACTGTTACTAACATTAACTTACCTAACCTAATCTACTTTTAAAGCTAATTAGATATAACTTTATTATGCAACCTTGAATTCATAGTAAAAATAAGTCTAGCGTTCAATAAGACGCGCTCACAGCTCTTATAAGCAATATTTTGTAGTGTGTGTGTAGATGACCAAAAATGTTGTCTTCAAATCAATGTATCGCAATTAGAATGGTATACATACATATGACTATTTTGGGTACGTATATTTTCAACTACAAATTCAATTTATAAATTTTTTCTTTTTCTTTTATTAGCGTAGAGAAAAATAGTATATAATACTACTACCAATCTCTTTTATACTACAAAGAAAACAAGCATACGGTCGACTGAAGCTTACAGCCTTTTTTATTTAGTAAACTTGGCACTTATCCACCTTCTATCATTCAATCCATCGGCATGTACTGCATGTAGGCAGTCATTTATTGAGTCCATTCACATTATCGATTACACAATCAATTTTGTAAATCGATTTATTATCCTCGTATTGTCGCAGCTCGTTTGACATCGATCAATCATATCATTGGGTAAACATGAACCTATTGATAAAATTATAAAAAGCTTCGATACTGTGACAGTAATTGAGTGGTTTGGCGGTAAATTGTATTGATAGCTGATGGTCTTCGAAAACAGCGTTTATAAGCCTGATAAAGAGCCCAGTAAGCAAAAAAAAAAGGGCTGCTCGGCATATTTAGCCAAAACTTTTGCTCGAAGTAATCTGTCAAATAATAGCGAGATAAATCAAAATTGAAAGTCTTAGGCTTAGTCTTAGAATCAAATAGCAATAAGTGACGCTACAATTTGACAGGGTTAAAGTAGAACAAAACTACAAATCTTCCTTACTTTTTAAAAGAGCACTAGGAATAATTCCTGTGTCACGGGGGACTTTATAAACATATAAACAATGGACACAAAGAATACCCAGACTCGGAACAACCATTTGTGGATCATACAAATTTTTGTCCCGTGTAGGATTCGAACCCACAAAACTCGGGGCAATGGCAGCGGCATGGTGACCACTTAAACCATTACGCTATCCGTGCAGTCAATCATCCGTCAATTTACAAATTTGCCTATATATTTTATAAAATGACTTTTACAAAGTCCGCTATTTCTTGCAATATGAACTACAAGTATCACTAGCTCAAAAAGCAAAATATTAAATAAAAAAAACAAAAACTTCAAAAATAAACTCTAGTGCAATAAATGCACTAAAAAGTTAAAAAAATTATTGCGTATTCTTGTGAATAATTAAGTTATTTTTATTAATGGAGTCGGTGTCAGCCAATGTAGGTTTATAACTACTTAAACATTAGATGTCTTACTTTAAACATAACATAAAATTGGCATGCACAATTACACACAGACGCAGCACGCGGCGCGGGTGGCTGACACCGACTCCAAAAATAACAATTGTTTATTTATTTACAAGAATACGCAATTATTTTTAAACATTTTAGAGATTTTTGTTCTAGAATATTCTTTTTTGAAGTAGGATTTATTTTTTGTTAAAATTGTGTTTATTTCTCGGTTTTAGTGGAATTATCAAAATCGGTTCACCTAGAAAAAAGTTATAAGGTAACAAACATAAAAAAACACATCGACTGAATGTGTTTTTTGAGAAACTACTCCTTATTTTGAAGTCGGTTAAAAAGAATTAGTAAGAAAAAACCTTGCAAAATTAGATCTACAAAGGATGCTTCAAAACATATTTTGCATAACTGTTCGTAATCTGAAAATCAATCTTGCATTTACAAAATTGGTAGTTAAGCTAGTTGCTATGTCATAAAAGCAATGCCAGGGTTTGAGATCAGGGCTAACTAAACGTGGATTTTACAAATAGGTAGGAGGTTTACTCTAACCTAGCCCTTGTGTGTCGAGAAGCAAGTATTTTAAGATCATAAGTAAGACAGTATTATATTCCTTTACCTCAACTAATTTGTGTATCAAGATCGAAAATAAAATATCGTTTTTCCAACTGAGCCGGACTCGGCTAGTACAGAGACTGGGCTCAATCATAATTACTCCGTATTGTTACAAGCTGGTATCGAACCGGTATCATATATTATGAGCTCAACAAAAACAAATCATTGCGCGACAGATACAAGATAACCGATTTCGTATGCGTCGTAAATCTGAACGTGTTACAATTAAATGAGTGTTCTATTAGGGACTGTTTATACTTGAACGGTGTTCTTTGTGAATACGATAGTTTATTAACGGCGTTACGAAAACTGTTTAATATTAATTCCCTGTAAAACATATGTATAATGAAATTACGTAAATAAAAATCTACTAAGGATATGTCCAACTAACACGGTCGTAGAATAAGCAAAGAGCACAACTGACTCTCCACAATTATGTTATCAATATTTAGTTGACAATATTTAAGTGATACTAGTAACAAATGGCCTTCGATAAAATAAGGACTACAGCAGAGTTTTGGCACGTAGGTTACGCGAGCGCATCAAGGTGCTTCAATATATTATATCATAATTTAAGCGTTAAGCGCTTTTATCTGTATAAGTAATTAGTAGATTAAATCATTACCTTCAGAAAGCTTTAAATATTGATTTGAAGCTTTATGAAGAAGATGTCGATATATTACAACATTTGTACTTACTAATTCCTACTAGTTCAGTCATATCATAAATGTTTGTTTCACTCACATACAAACACTTACGTTTTTGACTGCGCTAACTAAAACTGAATTTGTTTACATATGTCTACTAATAAAAGCTAGTCCTGAAGCGTAAATTAAAACTAATTACCAACGTCAGTTACAACTAAAACAAACTAATTCCATTTTCATTGTATCTTGTAAAATATTCACGAGTACGGATGAACTACTGCGTTCGTTTCTATTTAATCCTTAACATCGGAGTGGAGTGACTTTACAACTGGAACCAGTACAATGTAATTGGAACGTCACTGGATATTGATCGAGATTTATCTCGATTGAACCGAGTGTTTCTATCGAATGTGAAACGCCAATTTATTCCTTGTAACAAATCCTCCAGATATGTCAGCTTTCAATTAAATATCTGACGGATAAATGTTTTTGTGCGAAGTTATGTGTCGCAGATAACTTCTGTTCTGTTTCCTTATTGGATGTTGATCAACTGTTCTCGGTGGCTAAACGATTAGAAAGTTTTACTCCCAAATTTCATTTCATCTGATCCAAAATCGTATGGATTCTAAAGTCGTCGAAATTATAATCTTTGCTTCTGTAATGAAATTCTTTGCCAGCATACAATCCTACAAAATACAATAATATAGACGTATCACCTTCTGTAAGTTATTTTTTATTTTAAATATATTTACGTTTGTCGCAAATTCACAAACAGTGAACCTCAATTAACCATATACTATAATAATATGGTGAATTAAATAGATAATACCATATGTGCTCAATATATTAATTATTGAGAATCCAACTAGTGACTCATCTGATGGTAAGTGTCAACCGCCGCTCATAGATTTCGGCAATGTCAAGGCTACATACAGCCAAACCAGTAACCTACTGTAATAGCAGATTAAATTAATAAACTATATTTGAAAAAAAAAACCAAGTAAGAATGATTATCGTTTACAGTTTATTAAAGAAAAGACTAACCATTGTTTCAAATTTCATCCAACAATGTATCCTACATTGTTGGATGTAATTTGAAGCAATGGTAAATTAATACAATATGTATAAATATCCCATTGCCTGAAATAATAAATAATAATAATAATGTTTAAAGTGACCTTTTGCTTTTTTATTTTATTTTGTGTTTAAAGTTTTATTTTATAACGTAAGCGATGCAACGGAATTAAGAGCACGTCTCGCAGTTAAAAAAATATATTTGGCGAGTATAAAACTTGTAATAGTTTAAAGATCAAAAAGTTAAAAAAAAAATTTAAACGCCAACACTGCCAAAGAGTTTAGAATAGCAAAACTGTTATTTCTTCGTCAAACGACATTCATAAACACCCTTTCCTGGCATCGCCACGACTCAATTGTAAAACACAAAAAGTAATATCACATCATCTCATCTAATTTCTCATAAACACAAAAGACTAGTGAAATCATTAGGCATCGCCCGCATGGGGGCGGGTAGCCTATTACAATTGTCATCGACTATTAACGCCGTGTGCAACAATTAAATGGATTAAGTTGCTCAATGTTGCCCAATTTATTGTATAGGGCGTGCTGTTTTGTATATCTGTGGGAATAAACAGTGTCTGTTATCTATATACAATCTTAAGTAATGTTTACCTTTTTACTTTGAGTTTATTATGTACTAGATTTTGCCTGCGGCTTTGCTCGCTGTAATGTAGATTATGTCAATAAATTTCTATTCAAACCTATGTCCATTTTTTGTACCGACAACATATATGCGGTAGAGTAGTTAAGGCGTGAAACTCGTAACAAACAAACTCACATTCGCATTTATTATATTTGGTAAAAGTAAGTTTTAAATAATTGTGTAAATTAATATTTTTCATAGAACAATAATTGGATTTATTCTGAGGTATTTTTTTTTTTTTTTTTTTTTTACGTGGTGGAATGCTATGACGCATATCCCTCCGCGGGGGCGGGCGGAGGGATTATGTCGGACTCGCCGGGGTAAAAGAAAGATTTTGAAAAGATAATGTACCTCCCGGAATACCGACTAAACCTACCACGGTGTTCCTCGACAAAACCACTATCGACGGGGCCGCGCGAATCACTTTCGCATACGGTCGCGACCCCGCCGAGGTTTCGGCCCGCCGTATGAAACGGCAGGCCCCTACGCAATAAGACCTACCCAAGATAGGTACTACAAAATAAAAGCCCTACTGTCTCCCCCTAAAGGTGGAGACGGACACGACACAGAGGCGCGCGTGGGAACACGCACGCCGCCTCTCGGACCTGGTGCTGAACGGATGGCGGGCAGGCCCACAAAGCCCGCCACCCCCAGGTCAAACCTCAGAGTGGCTGGAGGTCGTCTCGCGCCCTCCGGTGCCCGGCTCTGCGGTTGGGGAGAGGGTTTATACGCTCCCTCTCCCGCCCCGCCGCCTCCTTGATGGAAATCACTTCCTCGCAGAAGGAGGCGACGGCGTTCCACGACCTCTCACTCCGGACCATAGACTGAACTACGGCCGGGAGCGAGAGGGCAACCGATCCGACTGCCGCGATCAAATCACGGCGCTGCGATGCCCAGGTGGGGCAAACCGCCAAAGTGTGCAGCGCCGTGTCCTCAGTAACGTCGCGGCAGTCGCCGCAGTGGTGACAACCGGGCGTCTCTTGCCGGCGTATACGACACAGGAACCGGCCAAAACATCCGTGGCCAGTCAGAACCTGTGTCAGCCGGAAGGTGAGGGCGCCATGCCGCCTCTCCAGCCACTCCTCAAACACGGGACTTACCGCCACGATCGTGGCGTGCCCGGCACTGAGGTGCACAAGTCGCTCCTTCCAATTCGCCACTAGGATCTGGCGGAGCTCGGACCTCGCCGCCTTGATAGCGGGAGGATCCGGTCCTTCGCCCCGAGCTAGTGCCTCCTGGCGCCAACGATAGAGCGACGCCAGGAGCGCCGCTTCCAGGTCCCATGGCATCGATCCGGCGAGGAGGCTCGCAGCCTCGAACGAGATCGTGCGGTATCCCCTAATCAACCTGACGGCCATGGCGCGCTGTGGTGCACGTAGCGCCGAAATGTTTCGGGCCGCCAGGTTGTCTGCCCAAACTGGGGCCCCATATAGGGCCATGGACCGCACGACCCCCTCGTAGAGCCTCCGGCAGGAGATGTTTGGCCCCCCGAGGTTGAGCAGCAGGCGCGCGAGCGCACCTGCAGCGCCCCGAAGAATGGGGGCCAAACGACGAAAGTGGGCTGTAAAGTCCCACCGGCTGTCGAGCAAGAGACCCAAATACTTTAGGGTTGGCTCGACGCCGATGCGGACCCCTCCCACCATGATATGGGCCCCTGGAGGTGGCCGGTTCCAAGGGCCGTAAAAACAAACGGCCTCGGACTTGGACAGGGCCACCTCGAGGCCCAACCGCCGGATACGACCAACGACTTGTGCGACCCCAGCGGTCGCCAGTATGGCCGCCGCCTGGTGCGACTTACCCCTCGCCGTGACAAGCGTGTCGTCGGCGTAACAAATGACGCCGACGCCACGGAGGAGCGCAATTCTGAGGTATAATACAAGTGACGAAATTATATTATGGGTAGTATTTAACTGTTCCTCAATTTTTTGCCTTTGTTCCACCAAAAACACTAATTGCACAGCAAAATATGCTTACCAAAAATATTAATTGCACAGCAAAATATACATAAAGAGATCAAAAGTTGGTAGTAGATCCTCGCTGGTTTCAGTATGAATGGGCCGTATCGACCGGGGTAGTACTACTCTCTCACAGAATTCCGGCGTGAAGTAACGGTACCCGTACTGTTGCGTTTCGTATTGGTGAGTGAGAGAGCCGGAGGCCCAGTTACCCCGATCCTTTTCCTATCCTTTCCTTTGTCCTTTCCCTCCTTCATTCCTTTTTAAAGTGCTGGCAACGCACTTGTAACTCCTTTGGGGTTGCGGGTGTCCATGGGTGGCGGTAATAGCTTACCATCAGGCGACCCGTCTGCTCGTTTGCCACTCTATACCAGAAAATAAAAAATAAAAGAACTAAGTCTACGGAGCCGCGCTTAGCGGGGCTTCTATTTTTGGGTGGGTTTAAGAAGGAACCTAACATAACCTAACTCATCCGAGACGGAATGCAGTGATTTAAGGTGCTCCTTATGATATATTTTAATAAGCATATTTTGCTGTGCAATTACTTAGTATTTTTGATGGTCATTATATTTAATCCCTTATATTAGCAAGGATGTATATTATGTGTTACTTACTTATATCTTTAATAGTGTTAAAATAACTTTGTGTATTTTAGATTAACTATTTTAAATATCTCATAATGATTACGCTCATGGAAATATTTTGTACGAAGGTTATTATATTATTTTAAACTAAACATACATAGTCTGACGTTTTTAGTTGCGAAGTGGTAAGCAGATATGTATAACATTTCGCTAGCCATTGTTTTAGATCCTATGTTATAGGGGGCAGCCTGCCCCGCCTGCCTTCAACTGCCTCCGTGGCGCAGGGATAGTGAATGCGACTGCTGTGCATGAAGTTCGGGTTCGAATCCCGGGTCGAGCCAAGAAAAAGTTATTGGGTATTTTCTGTTAAGAAATCTCAATAGCAGCCCGGAATTAATAAGTTGGCGGTGTTAGACACCCCCGTGCCTCGGAAAACACGTAAAGCTGTTAGTCCTCCGCCTGATCTCGCTCCGATCGTGTCGGATTACCGTCCCATCGTCCCATACCGTCCCATGAGAGTTAAGCAACAGAGTGTGCAATTGTGTTTGCGCGCACACTTGTGCACTATAATATTTCCTGCGCCGATGGCCAGTCTCCGTTAAGACTGGCCGCCATGACCGAAATTCGGTCTGGATGAGATTATAAGGGGCGAGACTATTGCCGCCTATAATTAGGGGCAGTACAGGATACCGTTTTGCTACTTAGAATCTCTAGACAAAAATCTTAATGACACATAGCACAACCTAAAAATCTCACCCAAGATCATGTGCATAATAGTCGTACTGCAGCGTCAATAACGCACCAAGTAACTAATAAGGAAAAAAACATAAACTTAAGTAGCCCAAAACAATCGAACTTAATGAATTAACGAGCTTATTGTATTCGAATTTTCCTAAAACTAACATTTGAATTTGGAATAATCGTAAACATTTGTAGGTTTCCGTGCGCACGCGTCGCGACATCAAAAGAAGCGGCGTTCTGCATGGCGGCCATACAGCGACAAATACAGAGAATAAGGTGATTAAAATATAGAGGGGTTGTTTCTTACAGATCACTCTCAATAAGTTTTGTTCTGTGAAGATCACTTTGTTGTTTTACATAAGGTACCTATTAAAATATGTTTTCGTATACTTAGGCTTACTTTAACGAATTTACCTAATAAAACATGCCTATGTAATAATAATAATAATAATTATTATTTATTTTCTCTTTCACAACTTCATATTTTAGTTAAATAAAACAAAAGTTCAAGGGTTCGTCCTTTAAATATTGACTGATATTACGGCATTTAGTCAGTGTTTGTGATCTTTCTGATAATTCAATACAACATAAAGTATTTTGGAACAAAGTTACAAAAGCCTACAAAATATCAGCTATATATTATTATAATAAAATATTTGACAATATTTCAGTTACATTTGTTCTAATTTGCATAAATATTTGTAATACGTCTTCAAAGGTGACATACATTATATATTTTGTTTATAAGAAAACATAAATTATTTAATTGGATACAATGACTCCGTAGGCAAAAAACTATTGACTGACAATTCTTGTCGCATCTGCAACATGTTTACTCTACCTCTGACCACCGCAGAGTCGTGATAAACGTGACGGAAGTCCGCCTGTCATTTTATTGAAATGTCGACGCTTTGTGGAAACTGTTAATAAAGTGTACATTCTGTATATCATTATAACATCTTTGGTTTGTGTCAACCACACTCGGTTCGCAGCACGGTGGTAAATGTATTAATGTGGATTTTATTCAAATTATTCAAAGACTTTCCTTTTACAACGATCTTTTTTATTGCTGCTATAATTATTATTAGAAGATTTTTCTTTGAATTAATTTATAAGCGTCAGTATAGAGAAAAGACAGTGCCAAGTGTATTTGAGTCACTGGTGAATACAAATAGGTGTCAATGGCTTGTGTATACTGAGAAAGTGTTTATACAAATTTCCCGTAACTAACATATGAAGTAATTAAAACACAGGCCTCCTACAGAGTTCTTTGTAACAACAATATGTTGACGAGGATATTGTATAAATGCATAATTTATTATGAAATAAGTTATTTAAATTTGATATTAATTTAGAACCACGATTTCTTAGGAATCTGAGTCTGATGATGCACAAAGAAATGACTTTGTATTTTTTTTTTCTCTGTAAAATGTTAAAGTATTTACTAAAAAATAAATAAATTGTAAACAAATTAACTTTTTTTTTATTGCTTTTGGTGGCAGACGAGTAATTGGCCCGCCTGATGGAAAGTGGTAACCGCTGCTCATGGACTTCAGCAATGCCAGGACACAGCAAAGCCGCTGCCTACCGTGAAAGAAGAACTCTCTTTAAACCTCGTTTGAAGAAGGACTTGTATTCTTTTTTAATATAGCTAAATATAATCTATTAATTAATTGCAATTATATTATATCTTTAGGCAAAATAATTTTAGGCATGATTTTACTTCGAAAACTGCCGTAGTATAGAATAGCACTCCAGAAATTCACGTGGCAGTTCAACAGTGTCGCAGACATCGTTCGCCATTGTTCTTTTGATAAGGAGATTAAGCCATTTTACACACACAAATCGTGCTAATTTTACCTTTAAGCAATATCTAATAAAATGTATGTCCAAATTACTTTGATGCTGTAGTTAAAGATGCGCTTTTCAATTCACCAACTCGAACAAGACATGAACCGCGTACGGTAATAAACACTACGTAAGTGAGATTAAAACATAATATACTAAATAAGAAGCAGCGGCAACGATAAAAAAAAACAGAATTAGAGATGTTACAAAGAATTGGAAATATAGCAAAATATATACTGATCAGCAGTAATAGTGGTTTCGCAACCCTTATTCGATGTTATAATTCTGCGAATCCAACTCAAATAGTAGTACACCAAAATCGCATAACACAAGCCCAAGCCGTGCAAATCTTAAAGGATACCAAGGGGACGAGGGATAGAACCGTAGGAGTAAATTTAAATTTATTCAAAGTTTACACAGGACGCTTCGCAAATAGGGCATTGTCCTAAACATTCACAATCGCGTCTTAATGTGTGTTTAATGTATTAATGAGTTGAAAACTACGCCAGTGTTGCCAACGACGAAAACTTGCACAGTGTTGGTAGTTTTATACCTATGTAATATGTTTCAATTGTTTTTTTTTCGGAGTAGGTATTCGTTTTTAACACGCCTTTATTAGCTTGGTATGTATCTACGTAACGGAATCTTTGAACGTGATTTTCACCCCTTTCAAACCGACGGATTGATTTGAAACTTATCGAGGACCGATGACAATACGATATTTAGAAAATATAAAAAAAGTAGTTTAAAAATAAAAAGAATATGTAATAGGTTAAAAACTAAAAAAACACGCTTTATTAAAACTAAGAAAATAATTTAATAATTTTAACGTAAAAAGGCATGGGGTGAGAGTTATCAAAATATCTTAGAAAGCACCCATTATTTTTTTAAACTACCCTTGCTGTATGTATCAAACTCATAATACTCACTGTATTATGAATTTGATACCTGCTCTGAACAAACTTTTATGTGGCTATAGGTGTAGTGGATCATGAGTTCAGCTGTGTTGAATGGTGAGTATGTGCGTACGATTCTCGTAACGACCAAAACGCTCGTAGTTTAATTCTTGGTGCCTAATTGTGCTTAGTCCGGTAGTACAGTCTTCGTGATTTGCTTATCGATTTTTGTGAAGCCGGTTTGATCTGGCTGCTGACGGATGATCAAGGACTCCAAAAAGTGCTTTGCGATAACAAGGTAGATCAAACAGACATTGACACTACGTACTAGATGGCCACACTAGACAAGCCTAAACTAAATCATAATAGAGTGATGTGTTAGTTTAGTAATAATAATAGTTTAGTAATAGTAATAGATTGTTAGTTAATTTGTTTGAACGCCCTAATCTCTGGTACAATCAGTTGGTTATTTTTAAATATTTCTGTAATATAACCTCTTCGTTAAGAATCTAGGCTTTCTAACATCGACCCTTAAGGGTACGGACTAGTAATATATTAACAGTTGGTAATCCACGCAGGTAGATTGAAACTTTATAGCACAGCAACACTAAGGGCCCGCGCCATCTGTGAACCCAAACTTAACTGCTTCGTTTAGTTAAGCGGAACCTGTTTGTTCTATGTTTAATAGCTCTCATTCAATATTGACACGGATCCCGAAGTTGTCTGTTAATGTGAAATGGACTTAGGCCATGTGTCCTTTTGTTTTGTGTTGTTTGGTTAAAGCTGTTGTATTTATATTTGTGGTGAAGAAAGCACGTTTAGGTCATACTTTTTAGAGATAGGTCATAGCAGCATATGTATAATTCTTATTCCGTACTTGTATTATAAACATAAAGTGAATACATTCTATATTAGCATGGGCAACGAGAGAGTAGCAGAGAGGCAAGAGAGTAGCAGCAATTATATTGTTTGATTTAATATGAATTTGCCGCTCGCTTAGTCCTATAATTATTCAATAGATGATATCTTAGATACTACTGGATTACAATAGGACCATGAATAAAAGACCATGAATGTATGGTAAAGCGTAAAGGCAAGTTTCAAGTCCTGCTTTATGGGTTGTATTTTTCATTGTTATAATCTAGATAAACGTGAAAGTTTGTGAAGATGTTTGTTATAACCACTACCTGGATAAAGTTTGTCATACAGCTATACCAAGTCTAGAATTTACAAAAATGATTTTGTTCCAATATGCGACTCTGTGGCATCCACATGAGGGAAACCGCTGACCGAGGCTAGTTTTGTTTACAATTTACATTAAAACACATTAAATTGCCAATAGGTTATGTGATATGTGGAGTTATATTGATATAAAACATCTTTTGTGCAGACAGAATTTTAATACCAAGCAGGTATCAAGTTAACTAATACTATTTTTAATGACATCACAACATTTTCAACCGAAACGGCGGCGCCGTCACATTGTTGGTAGACCACACATGTAGTCTATGCTGGATCTGTATCGTAGCAAATTAATACTGAGCACTTCAAACACTGTGCCATTAAATAATTTTGGAAGTTAAAATATATTATAGTGTGACAGAATTCTTCACGGATAGCATTAATTAATTTTATTGACTTGTATAACATAATGGCTTTAGTTGTTAGATTACAATGACCTCAATTTATTATAATGACTCATAATTTTGTTATATATTTACAATCACATGTAATGTCATCTAATAACTTAATTGAATTTATTGTTTTATATTTAATGCACTATTATAATTTATAATAATAATAATTTACTATTGAATAATTCTATTTTGTTAAGCAAGACTATTTAAATTTGCATGCCTGAAGGTAGAACGTGGCAGGATGACTATAATGTTAACATCCTTACTGTAAACCCATGTTCGCAATTAAATAAATGATTTGATTTTATTTTATTTGATTAAGCAGCTATAGCCCAGTGGGAAACCGTTGGACTGCCACGTAGAGGTCTCGAGTTCGATCCCAAGGCGCGCATCTCTGACTTTTCGAAGTTATATGCGTATTAAATAATTAATTGTCGCTTGCTTTAACGATGAAGAAAAAACATCGTGAGAAAACCTGCATGTCTAAGAGTTCTCCATCATGTTCTCGAAGATATGTGAAGTCTGCCAAGGCGCACAAGGCCAGCATGGTGGACTATGGCCTAACCCTTCTCACACTGGGAAGAGGCCCGTGCCCAGCAGTATTTGTGAGCTTTACAGACATTATATAAATTGCTTCAAGTTCAGCGAACGATTGAGATAAAATAATCAACTTTAAGAACCTTTCTTAAAGTTGATTATTTTATCTGATATAGTTAATTAAATGAATGTCAGAACAGTTCCAATATTCAACATTTACAATTAAATCAATTTTTTTAAATATTAACTTTAGATTGTGCACATAGACATTTTAGTACACAACATTACGAGTACATTAGTTTTATAATATTAAGAAGTTTAGTAGTTATTTTATTATAAGTAAGAGTTATATTAAAAAATATATTCGTTATATTATATTAATTATTGTTAGTGCCGTGGCATAATCTTGTGCTTAAGTACACATGTGCAGGAGGACAGTTTAATACAGGGCTGATATTATATTAGGTTACACGGAACCTTTTAAGAGTTATGCTAATAGGCTCAAGCTTGTATTTCTCTGAAATGATTGGCGGAATATTATTATGTACATCCAAATTTCGCCAGACAGAAAGTAGTACATCTACATGACGCCAGGAAAAATAATATCGCATCGACATTTCTCCAATAAGTTTTAGGTCTCACTCAATAGATCTGAGAACCTATTGTTCTCAACATGTTATATTCCAAACTTTGTGCTACTACTGAAGATATTTCAACAGTAAAGTCAAAAAACACTTTGACCTGGATATTTAGTTATTTTTATTTGAAAAAGACGGAATAATTCCTGTGTCGCGAGGGACCTTACAGACATTCAAAGAATGGTCATAAATAACATCCAGACTCGATACAACCATTTGAGGATCACACATTTTTTTGTCTCATGTGGGTTCCGAACCCACAACACACGGTGCAGTGGCAGCGGCGAAGCGACCAGTTGAACCACAACGCCATCTGTGCAGTTAAGTCTTTAGGTCAGCTGCGTCAATAAGCGTAATTTTTAAAGATGAAATCGATGAAGCAGTTAATATAGCAATATTTCTTTGCGCCTAAATCAGTAAAATACTATCTCACCGCGTAATTACAGACAGGTGGCTTACAAACACTTCCAACTCTTATCATAGAAAAAACAAAAAGGTGTCTTATCACACGGTACTTTTAAGCTTATTCACATAAAACGAGTGCGGTCCTTTCGGTGGTCGCTATTACGATACGTGTGGCTTCATAATGAGGCTATGATATAGACCACAGTGTAGGCGAAGAATGTGGGAACGAACATCTCTCAGTGAGGCCTCGGTCTTGAAGTCAGCGATTGCAGGGCGCCGGCGATGGCGGTTCGGGGAGCGGTGCAGCAATACAGACCCGTAGTGTTTTGTTATAAAAAAATTGTAACAGTAAAAGAAATAGATAGTGTTTATTCGCGAACGAAATGTCTAAACAGCGGCAACAACATCTTTTTGATACAAACGTCCGCGTTGGTCGTTAAAAAGCAAAAAATGAAATGCCCAATACTACATCAATGCACGCACGGGTATCGTACACCGCTCACCGCAACGCTGCCTTCGAGGCCAGTTCCTAATAGGTAGTCTATGATTAATTAATAATTCAAAATTTTGGTTATTGGAAATTGAATCATCAATAATAATTATACATAATCAATATTCATGCCAATAAACTATGAATATGAACTTATATGTGGACATAGTAAGTAGGAAATTAATGAAAATTGTCTCTTGGTGCTGTGTGGTCTTGGTTTCGACCACCCAGCTCTTTCGTGTTATGGTCAATAGTATAACTGTATTTAAAGGAAATAATTATATGATAAAGTAGGAAATAGCAAAGAAAAAGGAAGGTAATGATAATAAAAATGTATTAAAAGTTGATTTTCCAGTACCTTTTGTAACCCTGCAGACGATATGTTAAATTTTTTTTCTGCAAGCCGTAATGACTACCATTGCAAGTGCTTGGAAACCATTAAGGACGATAATGTCTTCCTTTAAGACAAAACAAACGATTCTAGCTTTAAATGCAACGCTTTATTCGATTTAAAACTTAACAGTCTTATTTTTTGCTGCTGAAATGTTACCGAAACAATAAAATTGTAAGTAAGTTAATGAACCAGCAGTGCCTCAAAAGCAGGTTGAACTATTATTCTTGTTAAGCTATATTTCAAACTGTAATTAATAATCTTTGAGTTAAACAGGATATAATGATAGGGCGAAATTTCGCTACCAAAAAAACTTAAAATTCGAAATAAGAAGCCGAACGCTGCGTGTTAGAAACTATTATACTTTTTTTCCATTCGCCACGCGCAATAATTTTCGTCTATGGTCTTGCAGAGCGGAACAAAGTGTTTCTTTTTAAATGTTCAGATCAAAGCAGCCGAACGTGGTGTTAGAAAAAAGTTGCAAATGCGATTTAAATTTTAATTTGAGTTCGTTTTTGGAACGCCTTCTCAATCTATTAATGGTGGCCAGTGTGGCTGGATATTTATTGTAATTTAAATGAGTTTGTAAGAAGCTATGCTTACGTTTTTATTTAATTTGATGTTTTTATATTTTTTGTTGGTAATGCGCGATTTGATTAGATCTAATAGGCATTCAGAAAATGCTATTAATATGTTTATGACAAAAAATATTACGTTATTGATATCACTTTTTGTCAAATCAAATCAATTTCTTTATTAGCTCTAGTGAGAAGGAAATTACATTTTATTTTTCTGTCACAAGGAACTGTTACTGCTGTCAGATTTGTAGTATTATAACTAATCTGAGATTTTCATCAGTGTACAACTTTACTCAGTTCAATAGTAAGTGGCTCTAACTTCCTTTTTTTTTTCTGGCTTGGTAGATTTAAAACTAAACCGTTATGTAAGTCGAAATTTTATATATAATATAATTTGTCAATTACGTATCTTTTTAACTATAAGCGGCTACACTGATGCAACAGGCCTACCAAGACAAAAGACTACACTGTACAAATATCAGCTTAGCTAAAATGGAGTAAGCCGATGGCTTTGGGATCTCAGACATTAGACTATAATTCTATCATTATAAAAATTTTGTCGTATGTAGTCCTATTTAGGTTAGTTATATATTATGTCGAAATACTTGTATAATTAGTATAGAATTAATATGGAAGATCGAAATATAGTTTAGTCAAATAGATCATTATTAGTAATTGCCTCTTAGATATTGTTTTGTTTTGATCTTACTATAACATTTTTCAAACCTTTGCAGAGACCTTCGCATCATCGCAGCTTTTAAATACATATATGTATACATAATATTTTATTGTATACTAGGTTTTGCCCGCGCTTCGCTCGCGTAAATGAAGGTTAGGTTTGGTTAGTTATCCTATGTTCTTTTCTATTGGCCACAAAACGTGTATGCGAAATTTCATTATGATTGGTTAAGTAGTCCAAGCGTGAAAAAACGTAACATACAAAATAATACTCGAATTTATAATATTAGTTACAATTGTCTAGACAAATAAATTATACTTATTTAATATAGGTACCATCTGTACAAAATTTTGTATCATCGTTGTTTTTAATTGTATGTGTTTACATATTTTACTATACATGATAAACGCACTTACATATAACAAAAACTAAAAATAAAACTGTAAATAACATTCAAAATAGGTTTAGTTAATGATGAAAAATAACCAACCATTAAACAGTTGGATTACTTACTTAACTTCCACTCGAAGTGCTTAGTAAGAAAAGTTTTATTAGCTTAAGTTAAACCGTAGTTAGTAAAGTAAGTAAATTATACGATACATTTTTTAAACGACGAACGTAGGGTTCTCGTTTTCGTATCACGACACGATTAGGCGACGACTTTTACAAGCAACGATTTATAAATGAAAATTTTAGAAAATATGGTCTTTGGGATAATAATAATAATTAATACATTTTTTTTTCGGGCTGCATATGCCCATATATAAATACATTAACCTAAATTTACATATTATTAGAATCTGATGGTGGTAAATAATAATAATATGATAGAAATTATTGTTATTATTATTTACTAACATCAAATTTATATTTATACATACATACAACACCATCTAGCCCAAACTAAGCAGAGCTTGTACTATGGGTACTAGACAATGGATAAACATGAACAAAATAAATAAATAAATACACCTTAATATTATGTTACTGTGAAATGGTAGACCATAATTTTCTATATGTGTATATATCATTTCTCTCACATACGTGCAAGCTCTGGAATGAACTGCTTGCTTCGGTGTTTCCCGAGCGCTATGATATGTCCTTCTTCAAACGAGGTTTAAAGAGAGTTCTTCTTTCACGGTAGGCAGCGGCTTTGCTGTGTCCTGACATTGCTGAAGTCCATGAGCAGCGGTTACCACTTTCTATCAGGTAGGCCACTTGCTCGTCTGCCACCAAAGGCATTAAAACAAAAAAAACTTTGTCCGTAATGACAGCAGGCGGTTATATTTGGCATGTATGTATTCACCTTTATTAGCTTTCATACTACTTTTGGCTATCCTATGGGGTATATAAACGGGATGTAGTACTATTGGATATATTAATAACAGCCAATCTAAAAAAAAACAATGATTCATTACTGTGTTTACTCTTTACTTCCACTGGGAATAATTTCTGTGACGCGAGAAACTTTACAAACATTCAAACAACGGTCACAAAGAACATCCAGACTCGGTACAATTATTTGTGCATCATACAATTTTTGTCTTGTTTGGGGATCGAACTCACATCACTCGGAGACACAATGAAGAGGCAACCATATAAAACATACTGTGAGTGTGCAGTCAAGTGTAAGTATAAGTTATCCTGGCTTGAAATGTATGTAAGCTTGTTTGCAATCGCCTCATAATATGTAAGACCTAAAAATTTATAGCAGAATACTCCTCTGTCTCTTTAAATCTCTTCTGTCTCTTCTCCCCTTTTGTATATATGTTTGTATGTAATTCTTATAGTCGCCGAATATCTAGCAACGACGTTCGCTTCCACTTTTATAAGAATTATACTTGCCTTTGAACCATAAGATAGAAGAAACTGCCTTCAAAACAAAACTGTCATTTAGAAGACGATAACCATAAATTGTTAGAAAGGTACACGAAAGGAATGACAAAGAAAGTATTTTAAAATACAGAAACCATTTTGTAACTCGCTACGTAACTCAGTAAGAAGAGTTATTAATCCGAGTTAACTCAACATACGATGTATTAAAGCCATCACAAACTCGAAATTACTTAAATAAAAATAATTGTACGCATAATTTAAAACGTCAGAAGATTCGTGACCAACGCGTTACAGCACACTAAATATGTATGAGAGAATTAAAATATAACCAAAAGGGAAATGTGGGATATGGTAAGGTACTATGAATATTCTGGAGTGAATACAAAATTTCATTTCTAATACATTGCGTTGTTTTTCCCTTGATTGTAATATTTCTACTCAACCGAGTATGCAATGAAAAGAAAAGTGAAGGCTGAATATTTATTAGTAATGTTATCGTGGTAAATGGTATGGGATGGTTGGTCTATTTAAATAAAACAAGCCAGGCACCTTCCGGACACGGTTGCATTACCATAGAACATGGGAACTGTTCATTTGTGCTTCATTTTTTTCTTGTAAAGGTTTGTCTTACAGTGTAAGTGCTGCATGATGTTGAAACGTATAGTATATGAGTATGTGTAAGGTGATGCTATTATAGTGATCATTTAACTAAATGTTCTCTCGAAAATATGTTCCAACTATTTATTTTACATGAGTTTCCTAAAGTGATGTGTCGTAAAGGGCTTGTGTTATATTTAGTTTTAGTAAAAGGTACATACATATTAGATTTAGGGTTGGCCTAAGCAATGCATTTCTGCCGTCCTTACGAAAAGTACAATAACTCGAGTTTTGAGCCGTATTGAGTTAAGTATATATTCGGAATCAGCAGAACGAGGATTCTCTTTAGACAGTTTTACGTATCTATGACGGAGCCGGATTAATACTAAGCATATCAGCAATATCTAGGTCCGTGTTATATGATTTACTTATCAAGACCGAGATAGCTGTAGATAGGAATAAGTTAGTTACGCTATTAACTATTTTTCTTATTATCTTATGCGATTAATAAAACGAACCTAAGACCTCACTATTGCCCGCAAACGTATGCCTCGTACCAACGAGGTAGTTGTTATAACAACATTTGATTAAGTTTATAAAAGTAAATTATTACAAGTGTATGTTACCTATTTTAAGTACCAGCTGCGAACAATTTGTACCTAACATGACCGATTTGATTACATTTAAAATTGTATCTCATGTATGATATGTTCAGTCAAACAATAAATTCATTTATTCATTCAAATTAATTAATTCACTCTATTATACATTTCTTAGTACTAGCGGCCGCCAAGTGGTCCAAATTTGACCATCATTGATTTAAATTTTAAGTTTGATAGTTATTAAGGTTTTATTGTCTATAACTATATACATTTCATTTAGTCACCTACTCCACATACATATATTATGTAACCATAGTAAGGAAGAATTTTACGACGTCAGCTGAACTATGCCGAAATACTACGAACGCGATTTGACTGCGTGTGTAAATACATAGTTGTGTGCGTGTAGTGGTTTTTCATTAATTTAATGTATTGCTAATGCATATTTTAAATAAATATTAGAATTCGCCCCTCCTTCTCCATATAAACTTTACGTGCCAAATTTCATACTCCTCCGTCCGGGCAATTTTCGTAACAAGGGGTACAAAGTTTTTGCTTCACGTATTAATATATAGATGAGCAAGTCCAGAAATGTTCATAGTGACAGGAAGACCAAAGCTCTTCCTGCCACAAGGATTATTTCTAAAAAGGAAAATCTAACAATTTGGTTAACTCGAGAATAGTAAGATACCCGGCATTACATTATCAACCTTATGGTAGTTTAATAAAGTTACGAATAATACAATTAAAACTACAAGATAGTGTTAATTGCATTATTCATAGTTTTAAGCAGCAAGACTACAATTTAATAATACTACATCGAAAGATGACAGAACAAGAAAACTTCACAAAAGAACTTTACAGACTGTTTACCTCATACCCCAATATAATCTGAGCCAAATTTGGTCTGACACGATCGATCATTCGGCGGACCATTAAAAGAAATAATGTACGCGCTTTGTAAGGCCCCAGCATCTTGTTAATTAAATCTGTCAATCAAGTGTGCTAAGTCACGAGCGATTTACTGTCTTTTTGGGTCAAAGACTAAATTGAAATACGAGGAATCGAAAAAAATACTGCCTAATCTTCGAATGACTACGAAGGTATAATATTTAGAGCATTCTGATTTAGAAATTTCTTAGAATCAATTAGTGGCATTATAGAATGCAGAGTTAAGAACTTAAGGCTTACAACTTATCACCGTCTAATCGGGTCGTGGTGTTAAACAACTGCTAGTATAAGTATCCACTGTTTAATTTTTGCAAGGTAGGTATCAATTTTTAGCAATATTGAGTTTTAAAATAAGTCTTTAAGTATAGCTGGCAATATTTGAAAGTGTTTCTCTTCTGTCGTTTCCTTCTGCATCATGATCACCTTGAAAGAAAACAGTTCTTGTATTAGTTATTATAGTACGAGCGATATGCATATCAACGTGAAATTTCTAAATGGATTTAGTTAATAGATGGTCAAGGAAGACTTTGATACACGTGCACACCTTATATAGCCTGTAGAACGCCTGGGTCTATCAACCGATCTGCTTTCGTTTCGTAAAGTAACAAAGTACGCTTGCTATATCATCTTTAATTAAAAGGATTACATTGCTTTTTGCATATTTTATGTATTTTTATTAAATCAGTATGTACGAAACATAATACTTGTCATGTTCTTTTAAACATTATGTAATTATCATTGTGAAAATGTTTGTAAAAAATTCAGTTAAATAAATTATTATTATTATTTTTATTTTTTATTTATTTATTTAATTTGGTAATTTTTGATTTATGATTGTAATTTTTATTAATTTTAAATTTGAAGTTGCATTCCAGTAGCAACAAAAATGAAAACAATAATCTGATCTCTGAACTCCCTCAGAACTGTTAACAGAATATTCTGCAGTTGCTAGAGAAGAAATACAATTTAATAAATACAATACATTTATTAAATTGTATTTCTTCTGAAGAGAAAAAATTAAAAAAAGAGAAGAAATACAATTTAATAAATGTATCGTAGAAATTCATAATTTATTGCTATAAATTTTATTTTAGACAGTACATGTTTATTTAGACAATACTATACCTAGATAAGTTGTGAAATAACTTCCCTGACACAACAGTTACGAGAGACAATTTTTCTAGAATAGCAAATTCAGATTGCCTCATTCATATCTTTAACGAAAGATGGTTTGGATTGTAATTTACAGAGTACTAAGCAATTTAACATTTTACTTGTCAACGCCTGGTAGTGAATGCAGCAGCTATGTACAATATCTCAGATTTGTTTCCCATAATATAGGGCGAAGTAATATTGAGTCTTCTTGACAAGACTTGAAATTAATCCTCAGTAGTAAGATGTACAGCATTATGATCTTTAGGTCGCAATTGGGACACTGTGTGAAGAATGTGAGACCTATAACCATAACCATCTTCAAGGATAGCCACGTGAGACTATGTATGTAAAATTCAATTTATTTAGTCTAGTTTGCCCATTGCTTCGGTCATTCGAGAATGGTACCCTTTTTAATAATAATAATAATAACAACGTGACAACGTGTATGCAAAATTTCATTATGATCGGTAGTTAAGGCATGAATCTACAAAAAAAACAAATAAACACACATTTACATTTATTATATTAGTTAGGATTTGAACATATTAATTGGCTGATATTATTTACTACTCTCACTTACCTAATTTAATCTTTGACCCTCCAAAATTCAAACAGCGCTACAGATAAATCGTCAAATTAACGTATTTAAATCCCAAACTTATCGCTTCAACGGAAACGAACTCGTTAATGAGCCAACGTTTCAAGACTTATTGTTATTTGAACACCTTCGAACGAATATAACATTTTATTGCATATCTTCTGAGATACAACGCTAATTAATTGTCTGAAGACAGAGAATGAACGTAAAGCACGATTTGTGATACCTTTAACACTGGTAACCTGAGATCTGTTGACGCGATAGACGGGCAGGTTTTGCTGCTGTAACGCACTTTGCCATTATTATTTACTTTAATTGTACCTTGTTTGACTTTTTGTATGCATCTTTGTAAACGAGTTAAATTTTATTTCGTTTTGACCAGATTATATGATAATTGAATTAAGGTTTTTAGGTTCGTTGTTTCTATTGTAACAGTATGTACTAAATATCCTTTTACATTGTTTTTTTTAAGTGCTTTTAATTCCTTACTAATATTTTTAAATTCGAAGGTAACTCTGTCTATCTGCTACCTTTTTACGGGTAAACCACTCAATCGACATGGATGGAATTTGGTACAGAGATAATTTAAAACCTGGGGAAGGACATAGGCTACTTTTTATTGATGTAGGTATTACACGGGTGGAGCCGCGCGCCAAAGCTAGTTAGCTAATTTGTGACGTAAATTAATTAATTGTATTCGTATTATAATCTCCAGCGAAGTAAAGACTAAAGACTTTTTTAGAACTAAAGTCAGATTACTAATGTTGTCAGTGGAACTCAAAATTATTTTTCATCCAAACTTTTATAAAAAAAAAAAGAGACATCGAATATGATGGTCTTAAAGGTATCCTAATATATCGCTTCGGTAATAATTGCTTCGGTATTCTTGTAGCATTAGTGTGTGCGGCTGAAAAATTCGATTATTTGAAATCATCTCAATAATGTTTCGTAAAATTGGCTTTTGAATGTTGCCAGCATATTCGTAAACAGCTGAGAATTTAGAAATGTACCCAATAATTGTCAAAAATTCTTAACCACATCACAAAAAATATTGACGTGATATACAATATTTGCTTAATTTTACGAAAATATAATACTCCTGTATATTATGGTATGTTTCTTATTTAATGTTTCATTTAGCTATTCGTAAATTCGTTCGAATTTATTTCAAGTGAAACCTAAATGGGCTTCAGAATTTCCATATCTTATTTTATTTCAATATCTTCTGCAATTTATATACGAACGTGACAAACATACATAACCAACGCATTTATAATATAGTATTGATTGATGGTCATATACAACAATATTAAAAATGTATCTACTCGAATTGTCTACATTTATATTACATATTTCTCGCTATAGATTATTTTTAATAATATGTGTTAACTTACAGAACCACATAAGCAATTTAGTGTGTATAATACTATAAGCTAATATTGTTCAAAAAATAAATAATAAATAAATAAATAGCAAATGTCCGTCGGATATAACACATATGAACCTATTCATATTTCCGACCAAAACAGCCCGTCTGTGGTTTCAACCACTAAAATGACTGTAATGTGCTTGGAATTACGAAGCATTTGCTTAACTACATGTTCAGTTAGAGACTTAAACGACAACTGCAGTTCCACGGTCATCCTAAGCATTTGTTGCCTAGAAACTTAGTACCAGTAAGACATGTCCGAAGCAATAGTTAGATTCTATCGAGCCATTTACACTCTTACAACCATTGTTGTGTGGTCTTGAGTAACAGTTGACCCTAACTATAATTTCTAGAGGTCTCTTAGGGGACGATTAAGGCAGGTTAACGACATAGCATTGTATCAGGCCTTGTAGTAAATTCTTGTGGATTATAAGAAATTATAGTTTGAGATAATAGCCAAGTAAAAAAAGGATAAAATGGAAGTTTCGTATGCCTGGAAGTTGGCAGTATATATATATATATATATATATATATATATTTATATATATAGTGGCTCTTAATAATTGTTTCGTAATACTCGATTCCTAGTCAGCGGATCAATATAAAAAATACGTTAGATTTAATGCTAGACCTTGAACAATACAACTATGATAACCGCGTTCAATTTCATACAGCAGTTCTGCATAATACGCCTAGAAACATACAAAAAATTATAAAAATAATTGTTTTGACTTCTATTATATAGCCCACGCCACTCACATTCTTTTTTCTTCAATATATTCTATGTAGGTACAGACGACTAGTTGCAATTTTATTATTTGTATAGATTTTTTCATTCATCATTCATTTTTTCATTCATTCATCATTAATCAGTAAGAGATAAACAAACATCCAATCAGATGGTTAGAGGTTTTAGATTGTATGAAGAGTTATTAGTACTATCTATCTATTATCAAATTCACTGCAAAGTTAACCTTTAATTTCCTATAGAGTAAAATAAACCTCCAGATGGCTTGGAATAGGTATAAATAGGATTCCGACTTTTGTCCAGTGTTGATTTGATTACTCCTCGTACACACTTATGTACATTCTAAAATATCAGTGTAAAATATAAATAAATTAAAAGCAAATTTAGAGTTTTGAGTTTGCAACGATAGTTTTCATACATAAGTTTAGAATGGAAATCAAATTTTGAACAAAAAAATACTTGAATATGCTTAAATTTAAATGGAGATTGCAAGTAAAGACTTAGGCTAACATTTTCTTAAACATTCGGATCTGAGACATTCTATACCGAAACTAGGTTAAGAGTGGTATAAGCCGTAAACCGTGCACAACTAATAATATATGATGACATAACAAGTAGTTGTTCTGATTCTGGCTAAGTTTTGTGTTCTTATTTCAAAGTTTTATCAAAGGACACTTTCCTTTGATATATGGATTAGTGAACGAGATATCTTTTTTAAAAGAAAATCAATATGCAAGAGAGATTTGTCAAGATGGAAGCCGTGTCAACTGTCAAAAAAGTCCCTGCCTAATGCATGAAACAGGCGTGAGTCTGTATGTAAGTTATGACTCTTAAAATATAACCACACCTTTCTGCCTCACGCTGCATAACTCGTTGGTAAATTGCTCATGATTTCGTAACTATCACTGCATACCGTATTATGTGAAGGTTTACACACTGTCCCTTTGTTATAATATAAATTTATGAAGTTATAAACTTGTGATAATCTACAACCGTCTCCCGCGTAAATTGATACGAGGATGTTTAACTTTTTAATTTATAGGCCGTTGTAAACTTTTCGGGAGGTTTTATTTACCTGTCTTTGCAGACAAGTATTCGTTTCATATTATAGAGGGAATATTGTGTTGTGTTGGTAAAATTTGATATGTATTATGTGGGATTGTAAGTTGTAACAAATGTTATGCTCCGAAGAAATACTTTCATATCAATGATTTTATGTAACAATTACTTGAACACTGATATATGTACATAAACTTGCAATTGCATATATGAAGGGGTTGGTTGGCTTAAAAAAATATATGTCCACATTTGAAAGTTCTATTTATATATAACACACTTTTCGTTCCGTGCTGCTACTAAAATTTCTTAATAGAGAAACCCGATAACAGTTTGCCCGACCCGGAATAGAACTTAGATTCTCGCCGCCTTAAACCATGCATTTGTTTAATAGAGTATTAAAGTTAATAATAACTTTTAAACTTTCAAGTTGCATGATAATTCGTAACGGGTGATAACGCATATTGTTTACCTTTAGGTGCTTGACGATTAGACTAGGTTGCACCGGCTGAGCTGAATCAGCTGGTGACCACGGCCATGACCACATCTATAGATATTTACATACATAAAGAAAGAAATCACATGTATAGGTAGGTATTCAAGTAAATATTTCTTTAAGCAACATTATTAGAATACAACAAAAAAAACCGCCATTATTAAGGTATGATTAGCTTCTATCATATTACTTTATCAATAGCACAATTATATTTGCTTAAAAATTACGTAACTATAGGAATATAGCAAAAATTAAAGAAAAAACATAATACATAGTTTAAAGAATCTAAGAAACACGCTTTAGTAAAAAAACAAACTAAAAAGTAAAAAATAATTTAATAATTTCCTACTTTTTAGATTGTTTTTTTTTAATAAAACGCGTCTTTTAGTTTTTTAAACTGTTATTTACTTTTATGTTTTTTTTAATATATTTTCTAAATTATTGTATTGTCCTTGGTCGTCCATAAGTGTGCAAAGTTTCAAATCAATCCGTCGGTTTAAAAGAAGTGAAATTCACGTTCAAAGATTCCGTTACATAGATTTTATATATATATATATATATATATATATATATATATATATATATATATATATATATATATATATACATACATACCAAGCCAATAGAAGCGTGTTAAACAAATCATCTACGCTTACAATACTGCATATGAAACTAGCTAGACATTAATAAGTATTGATTTTATAAGGTTTTCTATACTAATAACAATGCACGGATGGTGTAGTTCATTTAGTGGTCGACTCGACACTGCTGTAGCACCGAGTATTATGGTTCAATCCCTGCATGAGACAAACATTTGTGTGAACCTCAAATAGTTATTCCAAGTCTGGATGTTGTTTTAACCTGCTGTTTGAATATTTATACAGTCACCCGCGCGCGACACAAGCAAATTATTCCTAGTGCGAGAAATGACAAAGGTCTATCAAGTAAAGCAAATACTACGATTATCATTAAGTTTGTGGGACATCCAACGAAAACCAAATCTTCTGTTTTATAATAAAGATAGAATAAAAAAATAACACAGTGTTAATTACTCGAAGCCATCAGCTTATAAGCCCGATCCATTAAACGCTTCCAAAAAACTTTAATACCGAAATAACCTAAAAAGCAACACGCCAAAGAAAAAAACCTTTAGCACCGCGAATAAAGATTGATGAAGAATCAATCGAGGCATGTCCCACAGATAAAGGCAATGTCCGCGCAATCAATTTTAATCTGGCAACATCTGTCCTACTTCCATCTATATTCTTTCACACGAGAAAGAAAGAGACAGGTGTGCTATTGGGAGCTTTGTTATTGCTTTCGCTATTACAGCGATGACGCCAGCCTACTTACAGAATTAAAGTCTGCTAAGGAAGATTGAGGAGGGAGTCTTATCGGCCAAGACAATGATGTAACGAAAACACTGATGGATATTGTAAAAAATGTTGCTTGTAATGGGCCGATACAGTTGCATACTTACCATATATGAAATATGTAACAAGACGTGAATAGGGGATGCCGATCAGAATATAAATGAACATTACACTATCTTCCCAAATATATTACAATAATCTTTCCTAATATTTAAACGTGAATGTGAGTTTGTTTGTTACGTTTTCACGCCTGAACTACTCAACTGAACATCATGAAATTTCGCATACACATTGTCAGTGGTACAGAAAAGGACATAGAGTAACTTTCTTCTAAAATAAGGTACTGTTCCCGAGGGATATACATTTATAAATTTACGCGAGCGTAGCCGTTGGTAAAATTTTGAATTAAATAATATCAGCTCTATTTAAAAACTGTCCTACTGTTAGAACAGGGCTCTACTCAGCTTCAGAAGGGTTAGGTCATAATCCACCACACTGGCCCAATGAGAGTAAGCAGACAATTGATATCTCTAAAAAAATATGGAAACTCACAAACATGTTAGTTTCTAACGATGTTTTGCTTTAAGCGATAATTAACTATTTAATACGCACATAATTTTGAAAACTCACAGGTACGTGTCGTGGGATTAAACTCAAGACCTCTATGTATCAGTCCAAACGTCTCTTGGTAATCTATCGCTTTTCTCAATTTTTCGTTAGACAGTTATGTTATGTGTTAGTGATACGTGAGGAGAAAACCTATTTGATGTTTTTATTTTAGAAAATTTCTACTCCCGCACTAGAAAAAATGCCTGTGTCACGGGTGACTATACAAATATTTAAACTACGGACACATAGAATATCCAGACTCGGAACGACCATTTGTGGATCACACAAATTTTTGTCCCGCGTGGGATTCGAACCCGATCGAAAGTGGTCGTTTCGCCGACCACTTGAACCACTACGTCGTCAGTGCAGTCGATCGTTTAAAAGGCAGTACATATTATTATTTACAATTGTTGAAAAAATAAGGCAAGTCAGAATAATAATAATAATAAACTTCTTTATTGGCACAAAAATACAAGTAGGTACAATAGTAGAAACCTTAATCTAGGTACAAAAATTCCTAATTATAATGTCCTTGTGGTACTTAAAATAGGATATTTCCTGTGCTATAAGTACCAGCAACCTTCCAGTTTCACAGTTAAACTAGATAAAAATCTACTGGTGACAATCTATATATATAAAAATCAATGCCACTTTTCGTTGTAATTAAACTCCTCCTAAACGGCTGGACCGATTTGAATATAAACCTACTTACATTATTTAACTTTACGAAATTTAAGCTAAAAATATTAATGTTAAAGATTTAGTAAGCCTGATATGTTACTATAAGTCTATATAATATGTGTTGCGTGTATGTTGTGTGTGTGTGTGTGTGTGTGTGGTGTGTGTGTGTGTGTGTCTGGGCAATTGGTATAAAAGAAGACTATGTATCAGTCTAAAGTTTTTGGGCATTTTAAAATACTCCAAGCCGCTGAAAGACTTGCTTAGTTACTAATTATTAAGCACATGATAAAGATAGAATTATAAAATAACCGATAGCTGCCTCTTGGCAGCAATGACCATTGTTTTCGACTAAAAGGACTTAAGTAAGGTTTTCGAAGAAATAGTTCGTAGAGGTGTATTACACCTATATTTTGTCAACTATTTTAGGGCCTAGTAATTACCGACTACATTGCGAGGTTTCGTGATGCGAAAAACTCCTAATAGAAACTCAAAAACTCTTTGTCCGAATCAAAATTCGTAACCAAATCGGACCTCACTATCATACGACAATATAAGAAGAAATCTATGCCTTGAGATCAATTACTGCAGAGAATGTTGACCATTAACGAATATAACTAATATCAAATAAACTATATTAAACTAAGCAACGATAGCCTTATGAAAGATCGTTGGACTACGACGCAGAGATCTCGAGTTCATGTTGGCAGCGCATCTCTGACTTTTCGAAGTTTTGTGCGTATGAAATAGGCAATTATCGCTAGCTTTGACGGTGAAGGAACAGCATGAGAAAAGCGAGAAAGCATGTCTGAGAGTTCGCCGTAATGTTCTCGAAGATATGTGAAGTCTGCCAACCCAGGCTACACCACCGTGGCGGACTATGGCCTCTTCTCACAATGAGAAGAGGCCCGTACCATTAGTTAGTCAGTCAGTCAGACAGTTTAACATTATTATATATATTAAACTACCTAAGCATCGTCCAAAATGCGCTGATCCTAATAAAAAAAAATTAATCAATTAATCTTTTACTATAGCTTCTTAGAAAATGCTTTCGCTAAACGCCACCCCAGACCGAATCTAAAAAGATTAGGAGGCCACACAGCTGCGTAAGATTATCTTTCTACGTAAGCTGTATGTCAACGTGGAATGTAGGTTAATACGATACTGATAAGCATAATGCTACTGGAATTAATATACACTCGTTACATCACGACTTTGACATAGATAGGTTAAGCTACAAAACAAACAAAATTAAGAATATATTATTATCATCAATGTTGTACAACTCATTTGGTATTCAATTTAGGTCGCGTCTTCGCCCGCTTGACATAAAAAAGAAATAGAGTCTATGAAAACTTATTAGCTTTTGCCCGTGTTTCGCTCGGAAACAGTACTTTTATTCTGGATAAAAGGTGTAAAAAAAATATGTCCTTTTTTGTACCCCTGACAACATGTATGCGAATTTTCATGACGATTGGTTAATGAGCTGAGGCACGAAAGCGTGGCAATACAGGCTTTCTCTCTATTATGTACTTAAATCTTAAAGATGCAACAAATTTTATAAATTATATTACTAAAATATTTGATATTGAAATTAGTTGGTATACAATTAGATAGTAAGAAGTTAAAATAAAGATAATGGTGCCAATTCTGTTGTCACAAAATTCTCTAATCTTAGCTAAAAATCTCTAAAATTTAGTTTAGTCCTGTCAAACGACATTTCGTATTCTGAAATCGCTAAAAGTGACAGGACTAAAATAAATTTTAGAGATTTTTAGCTAAGATTAGAGAATTTTGTGACAACAGAATTGGCACCATTGTGTGAAAAACATACCTTAGCTAGCCAGATAGCTATGATGATAACCAGAAAGAGACGCCGAGTAGTGTCTTGGATAAAAGCTGCCTTGACTACATCAAAACGCTGTACATAAAATTGTACGGTATTAGTTATTTAAAATGTTAAGAAGCATGTTGTTCTTAATTGAGAAATAAGATGTAATTTCTCAATATAAGAACAACAAACAAATCAAAATCTTTCAAAATAAATGTAGCTACTATATTACGTCAAATAATTGATGAGAAGATGACCGATGACTTATTGACCCTTGTAACAGAAAAACCTAATATTTTCTATTGCATAAATATACATAATAAATGCAAATGAATGCTCTTTGGCTTAATTTATAAAATACTAGTTTTCCCCGTGGTTTCACTCGCGTAAGTCCCGTTCCCGTGAGAATATCGGAATAAAATGTAACCTATGTGTGAATCCAGGTCTCCAGCTATCTACATAACAAGTTTCATTGCAATCGGTCCAGTAGTTTTTGCGTGAAAGAGTAACAAAGATCCATACATCCGTACTAACTTTCGCGTTTATAATATTAATAAGGATATGTAATCACGCGTTGTTAAAATTAAATATGCAAAAATAATGCAATTAGGTCTTAATACCGTTGGTAAGAATTGAAAGATATAAATACTTTTATTTCCCAACGTTTGAACCAACATCGGTCGTAGTCAAAGGTTGGCTGACAAATCATGCAAGGCGGTCGTCACTAACGTAAAACGACATATTATGTATATAAATAAAAAAATCTAACAACAAGAAGTAAGCAAATGCAAGTAAAGAAGACTACTGGTCCTATAAACTCAGTTTTTTGGAGTATACACAGACGCCTGAACAAAGCGATTTTGGATGCAGGTGGGCTATTTTTGGTAGAATGTAGAACCAACTTGATTTGAAATCGCGCTACACACTTATTTGTGAGTTTAAAGTCATATTGAGAAGTAGTCCTAAAGTAGTTTGTAGCTCTTCTATTGTATAAACTCTAGTTTTAAGTGTATTGATCTATAATACTTCTGACTGCCACTATAGTAAATATATACACTATAATATCAGCCCTTTATATATACCGTCCCATTGTCGGGCACGGGCCTTTTCTCGATGTTGAAAAGGGTTAGACCATAGTATGTATTGCCATTGTGATATATATATTTTTATGGATCACACAGCGAGTCAAGGTCAAATGTACCGTAGAGCTTTTTCGATTATAAAGTACGTAATATCAGATCTAAAGAAGCACTAAAATTATTTTTTTATTAGATGCTTTGAACAATTAAGAAATAAATTACAGACATATACTAAATGTAAATATATTTATTATATTTCTTCTCCAGAATTTGTTGTGCAAACCTTAAGAAGATCAAACACAACTATAAATTATTACAAGCTTACAAATCTGAGGATTAAATGTATTTCTTATTGGTAAGCAGTTACATCGAGTATTTGCTCACTGTATTGATGTGTCAAACGTAATGATTGATGATACTTCGCCTTACGGTCGGGTAGATGAAACCGGGCTTCAAACTTGACACTTAAGAAGCACCTTATTTGGTTAACATAAGGTTGAAAATAGAATGATTAAAGTTCAAGGTACGACGGGCGAAATTTTTTGCATCATCTTTAGAACATGATTTGTGGTGGATATTGAGGTATTGCTAGCAACAATTTCATGTATGTAATTATAGTATGAGAAGAATAGGCTGGCAGATTAATAAAAAATATTGTAATTTTATAATTAATAAGCTCGTCTATATACGAGGCTGAGGTGTGATTGTTTCGAAGATGGCTCGCACTCGGCTGTCTAGGGAACGGTATTCGACTTTATATTATACTAGATGTGCTCGCGGTTTATTATTACTGCGCAACCTCCGTGAGTCGAAGCGTGATGTTATATAGCCTATAACCTTCCTCGATAAATAGGCTCCTGAGATTAGCGCGTTCAACCAAACAAACCAAGAAACAAACTCTTCAGCTTTATAATATAAGTATAGATGATCTTAAAAAAGGAAATATGGTCGTCCTCTATAACGTGGGACTTTTACAGCTAACTACCTATATATTTCTGTATCAGCTTTGCCTGCTAGTTGTGTGTCAATATATATTATGTACATAATTATATATGAAAGTTATTTGTTTTGTTTGGGTTCCTGAGTGTATGGATAATGGTGAAACATATTTGTGAAACAAAATTTGTGTCTCTTTTGCTGAGTATATCACTGTATATGTTCATGATTATGAGGTTTATAGTGTTACAATGATAGAAGTAAAAACAATATGAAATTGTTATAAGTCACCTTTATTAGATCATGTTTTCCTTGCATGAAGTCCCGTTTCTATGTGGTATCGTTATATATTAATACGTGAAGCAAAAACTTTGTACCCCTTTTTACGAAAACTGCGCGGACGGAAGAGTATTATATTTGGCACAGTTAAAGTTTATATGGAGAAGGAGTGGCGAATATTTTTATAAAATATGCTTTAGAAATATACAAAATTAATGAAAAAACACTACACGCACACAACCATGCATTTGACACACGCAGTCGAATCGCATTCGTAGTATTTCGGCATTGTTCGGCTGATGTCGTAGAATTCTTTGTAAATAAGGTTACATATCTTAAGTACCGTGAAATGTTTTACCGTGAAAAATTATAAGGGTATAGTTATAGACAATAAAACCTTAATAACGATAGAGCTTAAAATTTAAATCAATTATGGACGAATTTCGACCACTTGGCTACCGCTAGTTAAATTATAATACATAAAGTATTACTAAAAAAATTTTTAAATTTTAAACTATAACTCTAGTAAGGTTTAGAATGTCTTTACTTAAGCTCGCCAAAGATTTGCTGCTCCAATATATTTAAAACCGAACAGTACAATGGAATTTGATACGTTACTCTGATAAAATATCACAGAATTATCGTTACTTCCAAAAACAACAAACAACAGCAAAAGTGATTCACAATATCCTTCATACAACACAAAACGTGTCCAAACAAAGACATCAATATTTCCATAAATAATATACGATGTGCCGTACAAATTAAAGGCCTCCGGCTATTCCTGGCTTACTGTTGCAGTATATCCGGTTTTAACATTTCGTTTGCAGACCCCTGAGAATGAACAGATGGTTCTTGTGTTGGATTTAGGAGGTAAGAAGAAAAAGAGGTAATGGTTACATTACCTCTTTTTTAGGTTTATTTTTGGCAAACATACATTTTCTTGGTAGGTTGCTAGATGGTGAAAGAGTGTATCTTATTGCTGAAGTAATTTTTTCATAGGCTCTTTGCCTGATCTCAATGTAGCGCCTAAGCAAATGTTAATTCACTATACAGCAGCTACTGTGGATAGCCACGCCACAGAAGTTTGATATTCAGATGTGTCACTTTATGGCCTAGATGAATTTATTGTTTTTGACGTTCTACGTACTTGTTGAAAATAAGCATGACTGGTTAAACGAACATATAAAAAATCTTACATAGATGGAACAAGTAAAAATTATTAGAATGCTTATAAATCACAAGGACACGTATAGTCACAGAGACACACTGAAGGCTAAACACAATAGGTTTTTAATTATTTTTGGCATTCCAAGCCTTGACTGGTTAATGCAAATATTGGTGTACGTATATAATAAGATACGCAGAGTTTGGATTTTTTAGCGTGCGCATCTCTGCCGCGCGATAGTCAAGTGACAACATGAATGACCTTAAATAAAGCAGTAAGGTTAAAGAGACGTATGATCTGTTTTCCCTTCATACTTTAAACAACTAATCTATTTTATTGGATAGTTCAGTCATATAAGACATCACGGTAGACTAAATATTGGTTTAAGTAATCACCTTGACGCTGCCACTGTACTGTGAGTTCGATCCTCACACTGGACTAAATTGTGTGATATAAACTGTTGTTCTGAATCTATGTGTTCTTTGTGTCCATTATTTGAATGTTTGTAAAGTCTGTCAGAAATTAAGTATAGTGCAGGAGCAGTGTTAAAAATGAATAGACTAGGCCTACATTTTATACATATTTGGAACGAGAACCGATACCACAAGACACTCCTTCAATATGTCCCTCGTATATCCAGTCATGATCTATATACATCACAACCCCGTTTACCAACAGAGCTAACACTTATTTCCTTCTACGTCATAAACTTATTTTTACCATATCCACATCTGTCTGATTCTTGAATCGCGATAGGAATGGACGTTTATTAGTCTTTTCCCTAGCAAGGCGGTGTTTTTCTAAGGGGAATGGCGCCCCACACCATAAAAAATTCACGCCTCCACAAGTAGCCTCTGGTTACCTGTGGTTTTTCTTTACAGAAACCATTGTTCGGTACCCAGTTGAGAATTTTTAAGTACCAAGAATCGTTTTCCGATTTTTATAGTTAATGGCATATAAAATGGAATTTGCGCTGCTAATTCTGTTTTTAATTAGGAACCCATTTTCATTTTGTCGTGTGTTTCTTTAGCAATGCTTCTGTTATGCCAACATTTTTTAATGATCAGCGCATATCTCTAAGGGTACGTTAGTTAAATATGGAAACATTAGCTTTTGCCTACGGTTTCACTCGACCTAAAGTAGATTTTGCCAATAAACTCTATCATCATACAGTACTTGTTTCTGGATGAAAGATACCTTATATGTAAGTTTGTTTGTTATGCTTTCATGCCTTAACTACTCGACCGATCATCACGAAATTTTGCATACATGTTGTCAGAGGCACAAAAAACGACATAGGATACCTTTCATTCAGATAACAGTACTTTTTATCCTCCAGACCGATTTCGGCCACGGCTGCCAGACTTAACGGAGACTGGCCAACTACGCAGGAGATATTATAGTGCACAAATGTGTGCGCAAACACAAGTGCACTCTCTGTTCCCTAACTCTCATGATTCGATGGGACATTAATCCGACACGACCGGAGAGAGATCAGGCGCAGGACCAACGGCTTTACGTGCTTTCCGAGGCACGGAGGTATCTCATACCGCCAACTTCCTGAATCCGGGCTGCTATTGAGATTTCTTAACTGAAAAACCCAATAACTTTTTGTTGGGCGAACCCGGGATTCGAACCCGAGACCTCATGCACAGCTGTCGCATTTGCTACCGCTGCACCACGGAGGCAGTTAAGTACTACTAACCTAACCTACGTTAGCAAAATCTTGTTATAAAAATCATTACACCACTTGATGCAAAGCTATATATTATACTCTTGTAACTATTGTGTCAGTCATGCGTACAACACACGACGCCATAACTAATAAAATTGAGAAAACATGACACTGTTTGTTCGTAGTTATAGCATCAATATTACTGTTTTGCTGGTCCGTACGGCTGTCGACAGGCATGCAATGTGAATATGTAGAGGTACGCTCTCTTATGAGCCGAAGCTTTGTGCCTAATCGTGATATTTAAATGATAGTTTTGAGTGTACGACTGACTTATTACACTGGGCAACAAAAAATATATACTTTCTGTGGCATTAATTTTGTTTCTTGTTTTAATAAACACCTTTATTAGTCATACCCGAAATGTATTTACTTTGTATGGATTGACTCTGGTTCTTGAGATATTCAACATAAAGAACGGTTCCATCAGGGCAATAGAACAATGAAAGAAAGATACCAGGGCCGATGGGACAGCCATATTATGATAGCAGACTATTGCTTGAGTTTCATAAGGGATTGTCCTGAACATAAAAACAATAGAAAAGCTTACAGATTAAGTTTTCCCTTACATATTTTATATGATTTTTGTTAATACATAGCAGAGAAAACTTAATACATATGCTATGTATTCTCATCGATTGATCATCTGATCGCTCGAGAAGTTAAGGCGTGAAATCATAACAAATACATAATTATGTACATACAAACAAACTCACATTCACATTTATAATATTATTAAGGATTAAACCTGTAGCTACTTAATATTAAAATTTTATGTAATGAAATGTGTTGTAATATTTTTGTTACGAAATATGTTTTGATTAGTGCATAATATTATGGTGAGTTTATTGGCTACAGGATTTTATAAGCAATGCAAAGATTTAGACTATTGTCTACTGCGCTGAATCATTGCGTGTTGCGAGATTGCATACACCAGAACTCTCATAAATTGATGATTTCTTTAAAGCCAATTTAAATAAAACTTTTCGAAATTCGCTCTCGAAATCCTGTGTGTGAGGGACTGTACAAACATTCAAACAACGGACACAAAGAACATCCAGACTCGGAACAACCATTTTTGGATCACACAAAGTGTTGTCCCGTGTGGGACTTGAACCCACAACACTCGGCGCAGTGGCAGAGGCGAGGCAACCAGTTAAACCATCTGTACTTTTAACAGATTTTTAAATAAGGAGGTTTACAATTTTGTCTGCACGGATGCCGTAGTGACGTAAGTGTTTGCTTCGCCACTGCCAAGTGTTGTGGGTTGGTGTTTTTAAAGTCATTCGCGATACATAAATTATTCCTAGAGCGGGATTTGTTTTTTAAAACGCTTTTATTAGCTTGGTATGTATGTATCTATGAATCTATGTAATTGAATAATATTGAATTTTACTAATTTATATGCTAATGAAATTATTAAAACTATAAGTAAAATTCAATAGTCGTAGTAATGTAACAGTTTTTGAAAATTATGTAATAGATACAGTGTTAAATAAACAACGCGATAAAATCCGTATAAAGTAGTTTAATTTCAATAAAAAAACACGTTTTATTAAAAAAAAAAGAAACTAAAAACTAGAAAATAATTTAATAATTTCAATGTAAAAAAGCGTGGTGTGCTTTCTACGATATTTTGATAACACGCTTAATAAATTTTAATGTAAAAATTAAAATTATTAAATTATTAAACTAAGATACTAAGATTAAAACAATAAATATGACATTTTCGTATATCCAAAATTCGCTTCTCATAACTTGGTGGTAGCTTTTTAAGGGCAGTTCTATATCTAGTGTATTTTCAGCTTCTACTTTTATAACATAATCTTTTTCGTAGAAAGTTGAGACTTAACCAATTGTCCTAAAAACTATGGGTATAATGGCGCGATAAGAGCATATTGGCAGTGATAAGAGCATATTGGCAGTATCCTAACTAATATTATAAATGTGAATGTGAGTTTGTTTGTTTGTTACGCTTTCACGTCTTAACTACTGAACCGATCATCGTGAAATGTTGTATACACAGATGCAAAAAATGACATAGGGACACCTTTTATCCAGAAAAAAAAAACACTGATTTCAACCTAACCTAACCTACATTTACGCGAGCAAAGCCGCGGCCAAAATCTAATACATAATAAAAGTAACACGAAAATACTTTAAATTGCTAGAGTCAGATGTTTCAATTGCAGCAAAAATGTATTACACCCTCAACTCTCTATAGACCGCAAATATAAGCGCAAGCTATCAGAATTCTAAAATATTTGAACTATCTCTACGGCTGAGTCATAAGCGCATCACACCAAACTCCTCGCGCCTAAATTGAATACACCGGACCCGCCCCTTACCTGTACCTCATTATACGAACGAATATTGAATAGCACATAGAAAGTAAGCTGAGCACTAAAGATTCAACAATTTATAGACTTTAGTTTTAGCTGCAATGGCATGTTTAAGATATTTTGACTACACAGTTGGACCTTTAAGTAAGTTTGATTCGGCATCACTTATCTACTTTGTCGTAAATGAGCAATGTAGTGTTGATAACAGCGTAGAGTAATTTTATTTAATCCTAACTAACATTCGTCCTGAGGTTGAACGGTTTATGCCAATTTTAAATATTTTGGTATTTCCGCGTAACGTAACGTATATTTTCATAGCAAAGATTACCTTAATACAAAAATAACGTTAGTTTGTCGCTTTTGCATAATCAAGTTTATAAATGAGAATAACATCATAGGTAACATCGAGTTAAAATGCCCTTAATGGCGAAAACATATTTTGAAGAATTTAGGAAACCAGACTACTAATACATATGCGGAAAGGCAAGTGAAATGCTGATAAGTTCCAGGCAGGCTTAAATGCGGTGAGGTGGTAGGAAGGTTTCATACAAGATCCATAGTGTGGCATTAGTAGAAGAACAACAGCAATAGACCTAGCTGGAAAAATTTACCAGACCAAGGTCTTCTACTGACCATGATTATTAACAACATTATAAATGCGAATGTGAGTTTGTTTGTTTGTTGCGCTTTAACGTCTAAACTAATCAACCGATCGTCGTTAAATTTCGCCTACACGTTGTCAAGAGAAGAAGATATAGGGTACCTTTCACCCAAAAAAGGTTTCCAAGGGATAGAAAATTTACATAGCCTACATTTACGCGAGCGAAGCCGCGGGCAGTACCTAGTATCATATAAAGCACAATATGTGACAATTAAATAGAGTCCTATTCAAAAACTAAACGAGATGGGTGTAAAAACCCAGGATTCAACCTCTTTGTCATCATGTGACCTTTCTTTTTTTTATCAACTTTTTGTAATGTCCCACTGCTGGGCAAAAGCCTCCCCCTTGGACTTCCAAATCACTCTGTTGGTGGACATCCCCTAACCTTATGACCTTGTGACCCCTATATCGCGGCAGTCTTTTGACCCACAGGACCCATATTCAAACTCGACCGAGGGATGACTCCAAGGTGTCTGTACACCAAGTTAAAAGTCAATCGGTCCACTGGTTCCGGAACTATGCCTGTCACTAACAAACTGTCACTAACAGACAGACACACAGACCCACATAGTGTTTTCATTAACCTCTTCGAAGAAGATTCAGAGGTTAATAAAGATCGAGTTGAATATTTTCTAATGAATTCAGCCCTTTCCTGAATCTAATAATTAACATAAATGCAACTTTAGTAAATTCACTTAGCAATGTATTTTGTCGTTTTTAAGTGTTACTTTATGACTTAAATGAGTATTGATTTGTTTTAATATAGCTATTATTATGTCTTTGCAAACAAGACTGGCAAACGCCGTGACAGTAGACATTTTTTTATGATGACTTGTGAAAAATTTATATCACCTATATACACTAGAAAGACTTATCCAAATTTAATAATCGCTTTGGTATTATCGCCTACATATTGCGCTACCACCATTAAATACAACAATGTGATGAAGTTATATTTTTAGTATGCGCATATTGAAGTTCATAAATTAGAATAACATCGTCGATGACATCAAGTTGTGATGCCTTTGGTGGCTAACACATATTTAAAAAATTCTAGGACACCAGACTACACATACATGAGTGAAATAGTAAGTGAAATGATTGAAGATGTCTAGGTAGGCTCGAACGCGTGGTAAGAAGGATTTATACAAGATCAAAAGTGTGCCATTGGAAAAAGAAACTCAAGAATAGACCATTACCAGGCCAAGGTCTACTAGTGACCATGATTATTCTAACTAATATTATAAATGCAAATGTGAGTTTGTTACCTTTTCACGTCTTAACTACTCGACCGATCGTCATGAAATTTCGTATACACTTTATCTAGGATACAGAAAAGGACACAGGGTACCTTTCATCCAGAAAAATCACTGTTCTCAAGACAGTCATTTATTGACAAAACCTATATTAAGGCGTGCAGAGCCGCTGGCAAAATCTAGTGTAGAATATGAATTTCTACCCTCATTTTATTTGTAAAGCTATATAAAGCCTAAAGATGTTGCTGTAATCGTGGATAATCTAGCAATGGTGAATGTCTACTCGATACAATGTTTAGTCACAGTCAATTAAGACTTGTTATAATTTATTTGAAACATGATGAAACAGCACAGCAACTGTTGCCGTTAACGATCTGGATCAGTTTCTCCATATAAGTAAAGTAAATCACCATAAAATATTGGTTCATTCAACTCATAACCAGTAATAATTTGCAAGCTACCATCAACGTTACAAATCTTTATGTCGCTTAATGGCATAGTTATAATCAATCTAACAGCCTGAGGGGCAATAGAAGAAATCAGTACGGATTACGAATGTAAGGACTTTTACAAACTAGATGGCTTGGTCAGGAAGTTTGTGATTTATAGAGAAAATTTTACATCCAGTTTAAGGATGTCTGAAGATAAATAAAGATATCACGAATGTCAATAATATTATAAAGAACCAAAGAACTTTATAGAAAATACGATATCACTATCATTATTTTATCTAATCTTGATTAAATAAAATAATGATAGTGTCAAAAATAATGATAGTCAAGAATATTGAGCGTGTTTACATAATATAGTACTATAGAAGTTAACTAACACATTCCTTATATGTTATAAAATATAGTATTATTATATATTTAATAAGGGAGGCAAAAATATTACTACGGCCCCAGAAGACAGTTATTTTAATTACAATTGAACCACATTTATACATTTGTCTGTTACATCTTTTTAAAGTTACTTGTATATTATGTCGATAGCACTAATTTGTAGCGCAAACAAGCTTCTATGCCGGATTTGCGTTAATAGAGTAATGAGTGGGTTTCAACCATTATATTGTAAGTCCAATGCCTGACAGTTTCAGCTATTGATGTTTTAGAATGATAACGTATGATTACGCTATGAAAATATTTTAGATCTTACCAAAACTTATCAACTAATAAGAAGCATATTATTTTAGACGAAAATTTTTGTTTAATTTTATTTTGTTAATTTTGAAAGAATTATACTACCTCGGTGACATAAGGTTGGTGAATATAACCGCTGAGCATGAGTCCTTAGGTTCGATACCCGCCAAATAATTTTGAATTTTCAAGTTATTCTCACAGGCAGTACTGTACGTAGAGTGTGACCTGTAAATGATGTTGTTTTTGCGTTTACGTCACAGCTGATTGTGAGGTCCCGGTTTCTATTCTCGGATGGACAATATTAATGCGTTCTCTTAAGACATACCTATTAATAGCATGGAATCTAGTATCGTGCTTTGTAGACCGAAATTGGCTTACGTGTACCTCTTTTACGTGTGACTTAAATCGTTTGCGATGCACCAAGCGTTATTACTCGTGCCAGTTCTGCTGTAGGATAAATGTAATCATATTGTTTTTTGATATCCTAGTACGTTCTTAAGGAGTTATTGGAAATGTATTGCTGCAGAAATATAAGTCTATTTGGCTGTGATGTAATATTATTAGGTGGGTGGAGATAGTTTCTCAATAACGTTGCTCTAAACCAGAGGTTCCCAGACTTTTTTCTCATAGACCACTTTCAAAATTTAGCTGGTTCCAGTGGACCACTGCAGCTAGAAATTTAATCCGTCAAGTAAAATCGGTATTTTTGGACCAAAAGATTTTATTTTTAAAAGAATTTCTCAGGGCTCAGCGAGTGGTATTCCTCAAATATTATCTGCCTACATTGCAGCATTGATAGGTGAAGTCAAGCCAACATTTTAGTTCTTCACTATCGAAAGCAAATAAATTTTGGTGGGCCCCCGCTTACGAATTGATAACCCCATTTTTTTGTCACGCCATCGTAGACCCCTATCGAGTCTCCCGTGAACCCCTGGGGGTCCACCTGGACCACTTTGGTAACTAAGGCTCTAAACTAAAGCGGTGTTACTGATAGATTCAACCTTTCTACAACTTAAAGTATATATATTATATCAAACTTCCATATCAGTAAATTCTTTTGACTGCACGGATGATGGATTGCTGTAAGTGGTCTCCTCATCACTGCAATTGCGCCGCATTTTGTAGATTCGATTCCCACACGGTATAAAATTGTGGGAATCGTATACAGTTATAACAGAGGCTGGATGATCTTTAGGTCTTTACTTTGAGTATTTGTAAAGGCGACATAAGGTTGTTTTTAAATAACTCCTGCCTTAGGAATAATTCTTGTGTCGCGGGGGACTTTACAAACATTTAAACCACGGTCACAAAGTGTTCTTTGTGTCCCAGACTCGGAATAATTTTGTGGATTACTAGTGCACTCCCGAACTAATAATCCGCCGATGGTTGTTACGAGTATAATCTTGTATAATATTGTATTTTTATTGGAATGAGGGTGAAACTATAAGGTTTGAGATATCTTTATTTCTCATAAGAATTTACAATAATTCACTTACATGAGAAACTGTGATCGTTATACACGTGCAGATCTCTCTATTGCATGGATTTCTGCACGGATGGCGTATTAGTTTAATTGGTCACCCCACCGCTGCCACTGCGCCGAGTGTTGTGGGTTCGAATCCCATACGGGACAAAAATTCGTGTAATACACATATGGTTGTTCCGAGGCTGGGTGTTTTTTTGTGTCGTAATTTGAATGTTTGTCAAGTCCATCGCAATTTAGGAATTATTCTTAGTGCGGGCGTTGTACAAGAATAAAGAAAATGAAAGAGAATATATATTATGGTACCTAGGTAGCATAAGTTAAGCAAGTAGTGGTGCTGAGTCCTAAGGTTCGAATCCGGCCCTAGGAATCATTTCTGGGGATTTTACAAACATTCAAACACTGATGATTGTGCCGAGTTTGAGTATTTTATTGGAATGACGGTTACACGATAGTCATAATATATATGTTCAAATCTTTCTATTACACATTGTACATAACAACCGATTACGGCCTATTTGAATCATACTTTATACATTAATGCCGGCACAATTATTATGACGGCGCCAAAACAAATTACCAGCAACTGTAACTAGACACTGAACGTGATTTAAAAGCTTTAATTACACCCATTAAGATATTATTACCGTCGCCCGTAATGCATGGAGGCGTAAACGATGTAGGAAGTTATAAGTACATTATAATATGTAATTGTTACGTATGGGCTCTTAAATGTGAATTATAATACAAATTAATAGGTCCATAATTTTACTATAAAGAAAATTGGCGTAGTTTAACGCATTGTATAAAAATATGGAACTCAATCACAAATCCTTGACTATTGTTGGTATAATAACAGTCAATAGTTGGAATACCAGACATATTTGTAAACCTATTATTATATACGGCCGCCGGTGTGGCGTTGCGACTCAGTAGGTAATGGGAATTGTTCAAAATTGAAAACCAATATATCTTTATTCATTTAGGTCACAGAGTAACGCTTATGAACGTCAAGGTTACACTAACTAAACTATAATATGAATTTACATTTACATGTTGCCACGTTCAGCAGAGCAAGGGCGAAGAACCAATGAGAACGGGCAAGAAACTCACGACCACTCGTTTTAACACGCTTTAATTAGCTTCACCTGTTTGTTTGTTTGTGTGTAACCGACTCCTTTGGACTTGATTTTGACTCACTTCAAACGGTCAGATTGCATTTTAACGTTGTAGACTTATCGAGGACTTATTTAATTGGCGATTTAAAAGAGTGGCCGTGAGTTTCTTTGCAGGTTTCTTCTCATAAGCTCAACCCTTTGCCTGAACCTAACAACTAACCTAAATGTAGCTTCAGTAACTTAGTAAACTCACTAACCTATATATTTTGACGTTCATAAGTGTTACTTTGTGACCTAAATGAATAAATGATTTTTGACTTTCACTGACTTTGAGGACCGATGACAATACAATAATTTAGAAAAGAAAGGGGTGGGCTTTATCAAAATATCTTAGAAAGCACCCCACGCTTTTTTACATTAAAATGATTTATTTTATTAATTACCCTATACTTATTTTGAATTATAAAAAGAAGAATATTTTCTACTTTTTAGTTTGGTTTTTTAAATAAAGCGTTTTTTTTTTGTTTTAAACTATTATTTTTAATCGCCAATTCTACAATGCTGCTGATTTTTCAAATTATATTTGTAAGGAGCTGCAACCAATATACCTTTTGCCTACTACTGAATTGAACACATGTACTTAAGCTTAAAAATTAAAAATGGAACATGCACATAAGGTAACAAAAACATCGAGCGTTTTAATTGACATTGTCATTTTGTATTTTGATATTTATACTCGTACTATATTATTATATTGCACTGTATTCATAGTTTAATAGCTCTGGCTTATTAAGCTATATAAACATTCTAACATTTACAGGCCTTTTGAATTGCAAAATATATTTCGCTGGTCGCGCAATGTACATATGTCATTATACACATAAATATATTGCATGATAATTTAAGCAAGTACAGTTCATTTACATTTAGAAATGTACAAAATTATGTTTTTATTCATGACTAGCTTTTACTTGCATATGCATGTATTAGTATTAGTTAATGAGGGGTTTTTGTGCCAAAGGCAATTTCTTAAAAACCTTAATGTTATAATTACCATTATAATTATAATTACTAACATGCCAAATTTGTATACTCCAGCCTCTTTTTATGTCCTTTTCTGTACCTCTGACAATCTTTATGCAAAATTTCATTATAATCTGTCAAGTAGTTAGGATGTGAAATACGCTTTAACAAATTCACTTACGCATTTATGATATTAGTTAGGATATTGGTCTTCGCAGATCAAACGTTTTTTTGATATTAAGATTGGATTTAAATATAGGTGATAAAGAATTTTGCTAAATTAATAAACTGCTTACTCTAAACTGCTCAAAGAGCAAACATATAAAAGTGGAAAATAAAATAGTGAACCACAGTACAATACCAGGGTCTTTTAAATGGTTGATAGACCTCTGAATAGGGTCAACAGGCAGCTTTAATTACACTACAGTAAGAACCGTCAGGTTTTACTTCTTTGTCGGAAGAGGTGAGCGAGAATCTTTTTTCAAGTTCCATGGTGCTAATAATAATTTCTTCACAGTATAAACCTTATTAAGACTGCGCCGAGCGAAATGTGCCAAAACAGGCGGTCACAATTAAGTTGATAAAATCAACACTTTTTGTTTAATACAAATATAAAGCATACATTTACCATAACAATAAATATGTTTACAATTACTCCGTGTAAAAATCTTAAAATAATTAATATTTTCGCCTACAAAATTACGTGAATTTGCACGAAAAATGCAAAAACGTAAGCTCGTATTACGTGATTTTTAGATTATTACAGTAGAAATCTATTGTATTTTACAACTTAAAGGAAACATAAATAGTTATATTACAATTTGTCTAAAATATTTAAGTTATTGGTTGACAATAAAGATACATATTTATCAAAAAAGCACTTCAAATCCTCCATACAATTTTACTATGGTGGCCGCGCGCCGATTTGAATATCGAGCTCTGTCATTCAGTCCAACCGCATCTTACACTCGGCGCAGTCTTAACCTCTGAGTCTTCTTCGAAAAGTTAAAAACACTATGTGGGTCTGTGTTTTTTTTTTGCTTATTTTGGCAAACAAGCAGACGGATCGCCTGATGCTAAGCGATTACCGCCGCCCATTGATACCCGCAACCCCAAAAGAGGTACAAGTGCATTGCCAGCCCTTTAAAAAGGAATGAAGGAGGGAAAGGACAAAGGAAAGGATAGGAAAAGGATCAGGGTAACTGGGCCTCCGGCTCTCTCACTCACCGATACGAAACGCAACAGTACGGGTACCGTTACTTCACGCCGGTATTTTGTGAGAGGGTAGTACTACCCCGGTCGATCCGGCCCATTCGTGCAGTAGTGTTAGAGTTTTCAAAATTATGTAATGAAAGTGTTTAAAGTAAAATAAACACCGCGACAAAGTCCGTATAAAGTGTTTAATTTCAACCCAATTATCTGTTCTATTAAGTCATACACCTATATTAAATGTAATTAAAACGATGACTAGTCTCGATATTAAAATGTTCCGCGAGACATTTAAAACTTAATCCACTTTGCATTATCACCGTATAACAGCACTAACCGTCCCATTCGAACATTCGATAATAAAACGATATACAAGTTAATATCGAGAAATTAATCGAATTAGTGTTTACCAACTATTAAATCGCTTCGATGTAATTAAATCAGTTTATTCTCGATATTATAATTGAAATTGAACATTTTATTGGTCGCAGTTACTATTGCTATCTGATGCATTTGTAATTAATTTTAACGGTATATTTTGTAGGTAGTGCGTTGGAATGAAAAGATTTATGGAATTAATTAGACAGGAATATTTTAGTTTCGCATTCGTGTTGTTGATTTGTAGATATGAAAGCAATTTATGTTGGCAATAATTACAGGCAATTCGGTATTCAATTTGAAAATAAAAAGATAATAACGTAACAAGAAGTTCAGGTGGAGCAACGGTCGAGAACGCGACTGCATGTGCATGAGGTTTCGGGTTCGATTTTCGGATTAGGCAAAAATTCTCTGTAACAACACAGACTCTGGTATTGTGTTCAGTAAGTGACAATAGGCTCATCCCTTATTATATGAGGTCAAAAACCATAGTTATCTACGAGCATATAGGCGTAAAACTATGTAATAAAAAAAACTTATTTCTCATACAATATTTAATCAAATATATCATTAAAAATATAGGAGTGCTTTTATTTATTTATAAAACGGACATGATAATTTAAATTAAACAATTGTACTATTTTAAAGCCTAAGCCATTAATTATATGCATTTTGGAACGTATTTATAATAGTATATTGAAATTAAACTAATTTATATATTACATTTTTATATTTTCAAAGCTAAATGTTTATTTCCTTTAACTTATTTTAATAAGATATTTTTTATTAATATATTAAGTTAATTGACGTTTAATCACATTTTTATGAAAACAAAGGGTATATTAATAATATAATATTCAAAGTCAAAGTTAAACTTGAATTAAACATTGAATATTACGTATCAATAATATTTTATCACATACACACAACACCATCTAGCCCAAACTAAGCAGAGCTTGTACTATGGGTACTAGACAATGGATAAACATACATATATACTTTGATTTTTGTAAATACATACATATTATACATATAAACACCCAGACCAAGACAAACATCCATGTTCATGCACACAAATGTTTCACTTGTGCGGGAATCGTACCCGCGACCTTAGGCGTGGCAGTCGGTTACACTAACCACAGCAAGTCAAAGAGGTTTACACTATTTTTAAACTGTTGTAACTATTTATATTTGCCAAGCCCGACAATATTTCAGTGGCTTCTATGGTCATAGAGAAAGATGAATAATAATTATGCCTGCAAAGTCTTCACGAGTAATATCGTGTGTTGATCCATACACTCTAACTCTGGTACCGTCGAAGACAATGTGATGAAACATGTTTTGAAATTGAATTCTTACTTACTTACTGTAACAGCCGCATCAAAATCTGTTAAGTTTTTTTCAAGTTTGTTTTGTTAAGTTTAACAAAAAGACAATTTTTTTTTATATATTTTGGCATAGAGCACTAGACTATACATACATACACAGTACATCAGTGAGACAGGAGTATCGCGATGGATTTTACAGCCATTCCAACAATGGATACTTAACAACTTTTTGTTTTAATATGTATAAGTATTTTTCGTTTTTACTTTATTTTAACTAATTGTGTGTGCTCTGTACGAAATAAAAATAATTTCTTTCTTTCTTTTCTTTCTTTCTTGTGAATCACACAATTGTTTTCCCGTGAGGTTCGCAGCACTAAGCACAGTGGCAGTGGTGAGACGACTACTTAAACAATATTATAATAATATAGATAGACTGACTCTATAGTTGACGCAAGAGTCAGCACATCAAAAATAATCTGCACTATTTTATGGATTCATATGCAACACAAATGATTTGTGGTTCATAACTGGATATGGACGAAGCATCATAAACTATTACGACACAAATTGTAACATCACTCAGACTTACAGCAACAATTTTGTTTGTACAGAGTTCAAGGCGCCAGCTGAATTATTAGCACAATTGTACGAAAGAACTGACACTGCAACATACGAGTAGTCAATACTCATCACCATCGTTTTTCTATCGTGCCCCATAATATCACCTGTCACCTTACATCAGCGATAAGACGGCATCCTGTTTTGTTGCACAGATTAATCGCTTCACCAGTAATCTAAGCTAAGTGGTTTACTTACGATATCTGATTCTATGTAGGTGGCGCTTTATGTAACTCTTCTAGGAAAGGTGTGTGGCGTGACAGCTCTATTCAACTAGACCAGTGGTTTAATGAGAGCTGTTGGTGCTTTCATGAATGGATATTGAGGGACTTTCAAAAGCAATCAACATACTGGTTTTTGAGTACGTTTTAATTGTGACTACTTAATTATATGTTAGAGACATTTGTGTTTGTGTCTTTCTGACTGATTAAGACGCAAAATATTAATGAATAAAAATTTTTATGATAAGGTTTTCTTGTCACTAGGTCAATCAATTCTTAAACCTAAAACTAAAATGGCTTTTTGACATACGAATGAAGAAAATATACACATTGCTTCCCGTCGCTCCTTTTCGGATTGTTAACATTGTTGGTGGCAGTAGAAAAATAATCGTAATTCTAGCAACCGACTAGCCACTGTAGGGTCTTAGTTTAGACTAAGATCCTAGTCGCTAGAACTACGTCGAAGAAAATCTGGGCGTTTTACGTAACTGTAAAATATGAAGGTAAATCTTGCACATTTATTTCATTCGTCAGTTTGAAAGCGCAATTGTTACATTATATTTCCGCTCAATTTTTTGTTTGGTAGCTGACAGGTGCTTTAGATTATTTTGGCCGCTTGCACGCTTGCAAATGCTTGACAAACAGTCACCCGAATGATATACCTACATAAAATTCAGATTGACTAACGTTACATGTCAAATTAAACATAAATAAAATTCAAGCTCACTACTAATGTAATTTAACCTACGTTATGGTAGGACGTCTAGGTTTCATTTATATTATTTGAATGACCACTTTTAGTATTTTTGTTAGCAACTATTAGCTCCAAGCCTCAAATAGAATATCACGTTGGTATTTAACTACCTAGTAACGATTGACCCATGTTGTTGAACTACATTTTACATGGCTACTATAGAAATCTAAGTTTTGCTAATATGATGTAGTTCTATCGGCTGTGTTGTTGTACTAATTGGAAATAGAGGACACCTCCATTGTTAAAGAGTAAAGTGTCACGGTCGCTTATCAAAGTAGCAGTCAATCATAATAAAGTCCATTAGACTCAGAGTTTTGTTTTCGAAATCTACTAAACTTTAACTATTACTATAAAGTAAATGTGTTTCATTCAAAAATGGAAAGGTTTATTTTATACTAGATTTTGTCCGCGTCTGCACTCGTGTAAATGTAGGTTATGTCAATTTTCTATCCTCTACTTTTTCTGGATATGGGTTTATCCAGAAAAAGTAGGGGTACAGAAAAGGACATAGGGACATAAGGACATGTCATTTTCTGTACCCATGACAACATGTATGCAATATTTCATGATGTTCGGTCGAGTAGTTCAGGCGTCGAAGCATAACAAATAAACAAATAAACTCCCCATTCGCATTTATAATATTAGTTAGAAAGTTAGGATATACATATAAGTTAAAATCACGTTCAAAGAAAAATAGTTGGAGTTGCAGGATATGGGGTAAAATCTTGCAATATATTTTTATTTTCATTTTGTTCCCGAATTTATATTTATGAACTTCATAGTTTGAGAAATTACATTTAGTGCAGTTATTATTTTGACGTTTACTATCAGATATTTATAATAAGAAACTGCGTGCGCACCTATATAGTTGATAGTAAAATACCTTTATTCTTGTTCTACAGATTACTACTATTTATTAAGTACAATACCGATGCGGAGATGTAATTGAAAATTATTATACCTCTAAATCTTACAAGGGAATCCGACAATGGTTTTCCTTGACTTGGTCATTGACCCCGGAAGATAGAATCTGTTACTGATCTGCGGCAATAGCTGGATAGTCTATTTGACTACTAAGTTTATACAAGTGCAGTAGAAAGGTAGGATCATATTTCAAGAACGTGTAACCTTTGTCATGGACAAAGTATGCGAAGGTCTATTTAGAATTGTTGATCTAACTACTACAACTTCGATAAATAGTGATTAGCCGTCTAATCACTATTTATCGAAGTTGTAGTAGTTTTAAAATCTTCGTGATACAGGTTACATTTAAAAATGATGGTTCATAGAATGCTACAATTATAAGCTTATAAATTTTGATTTCAGAAAACTGTTTGTATTCTAAATCTAAAAACTTAATATTTAAAATAGTTGCCATATCGACGTTCATTCAATCGTGTTAATAATTGCAGGTTTAACGAGTCCCAGTAATAAGACATCGAAATCGAGATTAAAGTAATCTTTAAAACAAATATGTGCAGTTATCAACTCCCTGCGATTTAAAATATCTTCTTTCTAGGTGATCTTTGTGTCCATTGTTCCGATGTTTGTAAAGTCCACCGCGACACAGAAATTATTACAAGAGAAGAAGAATAAAAAAGTATATGTATATATGTATTTTTAGATGCATATATACATATATTTGTATATATTTTATTAAGATTATATAAAATGTGTATTGGTATGTTAATATTATGTAATACATATATAATTACTATTGTGATATTCTTTCGTATATGTACATGTATGTTTCACGGTATTGCATGCAACTATTTATTTTTATATCTGCATCACCTTACGTTGACTGGTAAATAATGCCTTTGGCATTAAATTTGCTGATGTATTATTTTGTGAATAAAGTTTTAAAATAAAATAAATAATAATAATATTTTCATACGTTTACGCGATTGTTATACATTAAAATCAAATACCTTATGAGGATTTCATCGCGTTGTTTATTTGAAAAGACACTACTTTTACATAATTTTGAAACAATTGAACTGCAACTATTTTAAACTATTAAATTTTAATACATTTGGATGTACTATGTTTAATTTCAATAAAATAAACTCTTTTGGGTCAAAGGCTTTTTAATACTTAAATATCACTAAGTCCTTATCATGTTTCTGAGTAGTATATCCTTGTTCTCATGTTTTCCTGATCATCTAGGTTAATTATTGTGTTATTAGTCTGCTTTACTGACTTGTAATACACACGGTCTTACGGTACTAGTAGTTTTCCTTTAAGTATTTTATGGACAGCTGTAATTTAATGCGTAATCTGATTTTGCACTTGATACTGTGTAACTTTTCATCTTATGATAAAATCTTTGTAATAGGTAATGGGATCTTACATAATCATGTACGTTGTTTACTTTTAGGTGCTTGAGGTTTCGACTAAGTTGCACCAGCCCTGGTCATAGGCTGACTGGCTCGGCTATGTCTTGGCTCAATTTGTGAAGCAGAGTAGTTGAAGTATTATAGGGAACCATATAACCATACACGCCTAGGTCCCCTAAGGTGTAAATGTGTAAAAAACCGAAATGTGGCTAATTTTGGTTTTAAGGTCCACGTAATAGATCTCCCTATTGCCGATTACAGGTCAAACTCCGTGATAATATTAAAATTTTCTTGTCAGAAAACCTGATGACACTTAGCCGACATGGTAATCAAACTTGAGTCTTAATGCAAAGGACTCGCATATTTGACCAACAAACAAACAATTATTTCTCCCAACAACTAACAATAACATATTCAAGATAATAATTATTTTATGGTGATGTGAGTTATGATTTTTATTACTGATTGTGAGTTTGATCCCAACAAGAATAAAAAAATGTGTGATTCGCAAATAGTTGTTCCAAGCCGAAGTGTTCTTTGTCCTCCGTAACACTATAATTACTCCTAGCTCGAAATTGTATTATAAATCGTAAATATCAGACATAATTGGAATGACCTGCACAATATATTTTAATAAAATTCCAAAAATATTCATATTCATTCATACTTTTATAAACGTTCACTTAAACTATTACGACAGTTCAAATTTCTCATAAATCTTATGCTATTATAACTTCCAGTAATATCCGCACCTAGCAAATTAGATTACATTCATCTCATAAAAATAAACGATCTCAATAATAACCGAATGCAATTTAACTCGATAAATATCAGCAACGAATACCGTAGTAATGTAATTCTCAAATTGATTAGCCATTTATATTTTATCACAGTCGGTAGCATGAATTCGGTCGCAGTCTTACATTTTCTTTGATAAAGCTGTGGCGACATTGTATCGACAGATAACTAAATGTGTGCACTAGGTATCATTAAGTTAAGCAATATTAAGGAAAATAACAACAGAGGGCACGGAGCCAAATCACATTACGGCTTGCTTGCTATCCTAACTAATATTATAAATGCGAATGTAAGTTTGTTTGTTTCTCACGCCTTAATTGCTTAATCTATCATTATGAAATTTCACATACACTTTGTCAGCAGTACAGAAAAAGACATTTCATCTAGAAAAAATACTGTTCCCGAGGGATATTAATTGGTTGACAAAATTTACATTCATGCTAGCGAAGCCATGGGTGAATTTAGTATGCTGCTAGGAGCGTGTAAGTGACGACACAAATGATTACAAACAAAAATAGAAATATGACACTTATATTGTTCAAATACAGGTGTTTCACGCGTCCTTCACTTGAAAATACGCACAAAAATCAGGGGATTTGTTATTACTCTCATCTCTAATTTTATATGGCCACATCCGAAATTGTTCCAAAACTTTATTGCTAAATTGGAGTTGCTTGATTTGGGCAAATGCAAGAAGGTCTGAGGAGCATTAATCCACATGGATTGCCTGTGACTCCTCGATCTATCTACGGAATCGCGGCAGATTCATTAAACTCGATTAACCCGACCCAAGAGACTTCCTGCGAAGCGAAACAACGCGAATTTCTATTGTTGATATACAAATTGTTCTGAGTATTAAAAAGTGCTTGTTAATCATACGTAGATTTTTGTCCATCAAAAGTCATAATTCTGGAATTCATTGGGCTAATCAGTGCTAGAAATTTTGCAAATTTATTTTATCACTTTATGGACAGAAATTTTCCAAAATCAATATATCGGATAAATGTCAAAAGCAAAATGTTTTGTAAATATTATACTCTTATGGTTCGCAACCAATGTTTCCTAGTGATTACTCAGCATAATAATTTGAAATAAGTGCAACAGGTTAAGGAATTCAACCTTGGAAATGTTGCACTGCCGGGAGACAAAGCATTCGGTTTGACTGATATCGCTAATGGCTTGTGATTGATTGTTTGAAAGATAAGTTACGCAGTCAAAGTTGCTACCGCTGGTTTAAATTGTAATTATTGTTGTGTAAGAAAATTCTATGCAGACTTTGATGTAGTTTCTAGAACAAACTGGGTTTATTTAGATAATCGAGAAAATAATGTAGTGGTTATACCGATTTGATCTACTCAATACCTAAGACGTTCTAGAGGTAACACAGTTTCAAAGGGAGCTGTAGAGTACATCACTAAAGATTCTTCAGTAATCTCGAAGTCCATTATTACAATGAAATCGAATAAATGACTTCGATTATTAGCAATTGATATAAGGTTGTGGAGGAACAGGGTGTGAAGTCCCTCCAACACAAAGGGAGGATCCTCCGACCAGGCTGGTTGATCGCGCCTGGCAGGCCGCGGCCCGACGGTTGATGTCGGGAGCTTGTATATATACTAAGTCACTGTGTAAACTTCGCTTGTGCGATGCAGAATAATATGACGTCATGTGCATGTGCGATTGTATCGCCATCTGTTAAATGAACTTCTTCGTCTGTGCGGCGTCACCACAAGGTCATCCCGAACGAATTTTGGTCACTAGGTCCAATCTTAATTGACATTGACCATTTGTCATGTATCAGGAGATAATATATGGAACGACCATCCAATACGACGGGATCAGGCGTAGAAATAACGATTTTACATGCTTTTCGAGGCACGGGGTGTGTAACACCACCAACTTCTTAACTTTGAGCTGCTATTGCGAATTTGTTATTTGAAAAATCAAATAACTTTGTCGTAGACCCAACTGGGCTTCGAGCTTGAGATCTCACGCACATCAGTCACATACACTAGCGAAATGCTTGCGAAGCAGGTCAATTTTATAAAAAAATACGAAACTAACACACATTATAAAAATGACAAGTTAACCTTAGAACCTAACAAAATAGTAACTTTTTCAAGTTTATCTGTATCGCAAACTAATGATATATAAAAATACATACCGGTCAGATTTGTTAAGATTCAACCCCAACATTGACTTACCTCATAAGCCGAAATGGAAGTGAAATATATTGAAACCAAGCGGCACTCAGAAAATGACCGACAATTTTGGTTTGGAGATATCAATTCAAAATTATTGACCACTCTCAAAATCTTATTAGACGTCGGTGTGATAGACGCGGTAAATACACCTCATCCATAAACAGAGATAGTTCGAAAACTATCACCGATTACAGCAATACCAACCATTATTCGGACTCGTAATCCAGTTATGGTCTTATCGAATTAAGTCAATTGTTAAGTTACGACGTTGTTACACAACTCCGTATTGTTCAGACAATGGTCGTAAATACTGATATTTGTTTTGATTGAATCGCAGCAGTAGTGTTGGACAAAACGAAGTTCTACTATATTGTGTGCAGCCTATCATTATTTTTTATTTTGATGTGCTGACGTAACAAAATGTTATAGGATCTTTTAAAAAATAACGTTACCTCGTTTATCTTCCATATTTAAATTACTGAAGTGACTAATTTCATCAGATCTTAGATTTTAGATCGATGACAGCTTGGTATTATTACGTTAAATAGGTTTCTATGAAATTATTAGGATACATATTTAATTGGTTTAAATAAATAATGATCGCAATCCAAAGAAAAGTATTTTAATCCACACACAATTGGAGTGTGGATTACATGAAAATGTTTAAAATTTTGTTTCGGTCCATATCAATAATATAAATAGTAATATTGTAGATATATACAATTTGAAAGACAAAAATAAACCGTAATATAATTTTTATTCATGAAACTATAAAATATAAATAAAATTTAAGATCTGGTCAATAGCAATACAACTAACGATTAAAACTTTGAAACACTTTTAAATAAGGTCGTGCATTTGTCTATGGTGGAGTGGTCGACATTAAAAATAAGACTATTATTTAAATAAAGAGCAACAAAAAACTGAGAAAATAATTCCGGTTTCAGCATCGAAGACAGCAAGAAAACAAGACGGCAAATTTTATAAATTTGATTCTGACTTCAAAACATATTGAACATCACTATACCGCTACATGTTTACGACTTAAGCTTCTAATTTCCGTCCATATAATAAAGATAGCGAAGAGTTATTAGTAGCAGGAGCTAAAGCTGTGTGGCTACTGAACGTTGTGAAAGTAAAATTAGTTATATCTTTGTTTAAGATAATTTGTATTACGTAACAGTACACTGCACAAAGCTGTAAGAACTTATATTTCTAAATGAGTATTTATTCGCTAGAATTAGTATTTACAACTGGTTGTTTTAAAGATGCTTAATTTACCTTCAAAAACTTGCGTTTGAAGATGGGTAAAATTTGATAGAGTCCGGCACCTACGTATTGTTTTTAAATTCATCATAATCGGCGAATAAATTTACCAAATATTTTCTGAACGAAACCTTTCACACTGTAATAATACTTACTTGCGATTTATGTTTCAAACGTCTTGCAACTTTAAAACAACTAAAAGTATATAAATCATGTTCAAAATAAAAAAAATTGTGTAAATATGTAATCCCTGTGACATCATGTCATAAGCACATTGTTCACACATCTCTTATTTTGTGTGAATATCAATCTTATCATACTCGATGTATAAAACAATGTCATCAACACTTTACTTCTAGAACTAATCACTAGGTTGATGCAAACTAATATAATACATTCACAGACCTCATTATAATAATACCTAGAGATAATATAATAACAGTAAGACATAATAAATTGAAATAGTTAATATTAAAATATCAGCAGTAAATTACAATATTAATCTAACCAGTGCTAAAAATATCAGAAACAGCTCACGACATGTAAATACAGGCGATACGGCAGATAAATTAGTTCTTGACAAATCCATTACTAGGGACAGATAGGATCTCAATAAGAGCAGAAAGAACTTCAGAGATAGTTGGTAAGCACGGCCTGTGTACAACCATGTCGATTAGCGATTGCGTTTATGAGCCTCGTTTGAACAGATTTGTGGATTACACGTATAATTTACGATAGTAATAGCAGTGGGTACTGATACAGAACAATATTTAATAGTTAATTATTATGTTTATTTACAAAACTACCTCGGTGTAGCAGTAATTTATGCCATGTCTGTGCATAAGGTCTCAAGTTCGATAGCAGAGTTGTTTTTGTCAAAAAATTGGCAGACAGAGGCTCGTCTCCTATTTCGTAGGATGTTAAAACATAGTTGGCAAAATGTGGTTGTAATGCATCTCTATTTACTAAATATGTATGTATGTATAAAAAAACAGTAAATTGAATGTGTTCAGTCTTTACGTTATGTATGGTTTTAAAAGTAGGATATACGTACGTTAAATAATATCCTTTATGCATGTCAGTATTTTCTCATGATTTACGCTGTCTTTTGGCATAAAAAGTATTGAGAAGGCTCGATTAACTATGATTTGCATAGGTAGCTCATAGTTATATTAAAGAAATTCATGAGTAACAAATAGCAAAAATAAGTAGCTAAATTGATTTCTGTATATTCAAATAACACAAATATACATACAATAATCCTGTAACTATTCGCATGGAGTCACGTCACTTTCATTTGTTGACTTAAAATACTTGAAAGAGATACTCCGAGCGTCTTAGCCCGTTAGCGTCATAATTCACGCCAAATATTTTATTTTATTACTGATTTGATTGGTGCCGGTAGAAGATACGTCGTTGCTCGCTTGAGCCGTCATCCCAAGTAAGGAAAATCAAAACTTTTTAGGTATTTTAAAGTGTATGAACACAAACTTCTAATAAAAAAAAATTACGTCAATTTTGTTATTATTCTTTTTGCATTTGCTTTTAGCAAATTATTTCCATAACCTAAATATTCCTTTTAAAACTTAAATAATTATTATTCATTAGTCCAATCCCATTAAAAATATGTTTGAGCAAGTGTAGATTTCCAATATACAAGCTATATCATCTAGTCCACTAGAGTATCTGAACAAGGCACGGTGCTACGTACACTTTGTATCAGGTTTTAAAGTCAAAGCAATAAACGTCACTGTTGCAGTGCGATTGTAAAGTGGCGCTTTTAAAACTGAACAAATCGCATTAAAATGGTACAAGTCAAAAGAGATCAGTTCGTTAATGACAGCTGTAGTCAATTTGAATTCTGATTCAAATGGTGCTTTTATAGTAATTGTAATTGCAGTACGATTGACGTAAGCATAGTTTATTTTTTGAATGGACGTATTGTAAAAAGATATACAGAATTTTAGATAGATTTATGTATTATCACGTAATACAAAAATCTATCTAATCATCATTGAAATCACGTATGTATTGTCACGTAAGGAATTTGTTTAGTGATACTATATTTCTAATACTAAGGATATACATCGATAAAATTATAAACTACAAGATTAACATATTGGGGTTTTTGGTTAATATGTAACTATGTACTATGTAATGGGTATTTGGAGTATAAAATCTAACCAAAGGTACATTTAAAATTGTTGATTTCTAATTATACAGGATTTAATTATTGTTCATTCATAATTTTCCGTTAATGATACTTATGTCTCGTTAATCACATCGATTTCCAAATTAAGCAAACAGTTATTGAGTTGGCGTGTTTGTATATTTATTTATTTAATAAAATTAGACCGGTCACATGAATCAATTACAATAATTATTAGTATATAATTAAATTATATAAATTTAAGCGCTCGGTAGACGACAATACTAATAAACTTGCTATTATGTGGTAGTAAACAAACAAGGATGAAGGATGTTATTATTAGGTATTTGTTTCTCTTTCACAGATATTTCCCTAATATTTTTATTTGACCGGCCGACCAAGGCAAGCCTGAGAGTCCTACGGTCGCTCTTGAAGTTCCACCCCACAACCAGTGAAGGCAAGCCGAGGACGAGGCTTTAACCGACTGTCTGAGGCATTCAGGACCGCAGTGTACTTACAAGTCTAGTAATTGTGTGCATAGAAAATGTATGTTTATATACAAACAATAAATCGCTTACGCTTACAACATGCAGTTTCTCGTTTTCCTTTTATTTGTCGACTTAATAAGGCAAGTATTTGCATTGCAATTGTTTTTACTGCTTGTTTTTAATTGGCCGATGCAAATTGATTAAATAAAAGTATAATTTACATACCGACTTTTTGTATTTACGATAACATGCCAAGATAAAAATCGTGGGCTTGTTAGTATGTACAAGCGTTAGTAGATAACAGATTATTTCGTTTGATTTTATAGACGTGTTATAATTTGCATACTCAATATTGTTTTGGTATGGTAAGGTGCTTATTATGTGACTTATGTCGCTACATAAGTTAGCTACTTGCGCAATACGCTAGCTTTTCGCGCGGACTACATGCTATAGCTACTTGCGTGGGCTACATAATCTAGTTACTCGCACGAGCTGCATGCGCTAGCTACTCGTGCAGGCTACATGCACGATTTAATCATAGCTTACTTGCACGAGTGACTCACACAAACGAGTTCTTAATTTGGTAGAGGTACTTATGTAAAAATATAACAAATAAACAAGATTTTGCAATGATTTTTTTATGTAAAACATTCTTTATCGAAGTATGGACAACAACAATAGACTAATGTACCATTACTTTCGTAAGTTTAAAATAAACAAAATAATGTCAAATAATATTCTATAGTTTTCACCAAATACAAATCTAGACCAATGTACTAGTATTTCTGTTCATTCCTGTTTGACTTTACAAATATTGAAACAAGAGAAAACCACCTAGAATGGTAACATCCATATTCTATACAATTTGATTTGATTTAAGTAGATAACGCCGAAAATGAAGACATGCATATCATAAATACCAAAAAATAAAAAATTCATATCATAAATACCAAAAAAAACATAAATCTAACAACCCAAAGCACGTGCATTCCTCTACTTCTTAGTAAAGAGAGTGTAATAATACAATTTGTTGTCGGATAAATCGCTGATCAGGTCCAGATAGAACAAAACAAATGCATCCGAGAAAGACCGAAGGTGTCTTGTATCGTTAAGTGAGACATTTTGCCGTTGGACGGGCAACAGGCGTAGGCGTATGTAATGGATTTCGCTGTGTGGCTCAAGTGTAAGTACAAGTATAATGTGTTTAAAGATAACTTATTGTCATTCTATAATTCAAAGTATTGACTTGTTTTTCTAAAAATAGTGTTAATAGCGGGTTCGATTCCCGCACAAGTCAAACATTTGTGTGCATAAACATGGATGTTTGTCTTGGTTTAGGCGTTTCTATGTATAATTTGCATGTATTTACAAAAAAAAAAGTATATATGTATGTTTATCCATTGTCATATACATAGTACAAGCTCTGCTTAGTTTGGGCTAGATGGTGTTGTGTGTATGTGGTAGAATATAGAATATATATAGTATCGAAAATCAAGTGGTAAAGGACTCGGGTTTAATTTTGATAAAAAACAAATAAATAGGTATGCAGGTTTTCAAAAATACTGTTAAGCGAAAATTAAGTGGTTATGGGTTTCTGAATTACTCCCATACGTTTGGCGATTTCTGTGGTTTGCCAGTTATTAGGTATATTTCTTTTTTAATTTTGGGTTTTTTCGAATACCTGGAAATTAATGGGCATCGATATATCTACGCCTATTAATTTATAAGACGAATAGAAGAATGCGTGTTTTCCCGAAATTATAAGACACGTGCGTGTTTTTTTCTGAATTAGGTGGATACATTGCCTTGTAGATGCTAAAACAATTGTAGACACATCTAATAGGTGTGTGCGATAAAATGAGGTGTATGAATATATGCAGCGCTAGCAAAGTAATAAGCCACCTAAAATCTGCATAAAGGTCTCGAGTTCGAACGCACGGGTCTTTGCCCTGATTTCTCAAAGTTATGTTTAGATTACATATTTAATATCGCTCGACTTAACGATGAAGGAAAACATAGTGCTCCTCACTTTGTTTTCCTTGCTCTGCATGTCTGAGAGCTAATGTTTTAAAAGAAATGTCACGTCTGGCAGACTTTGTAATTGTTTGAGGATTTTAAACAGTGGTTCAGCATGGACCACCTTGCTATACACAAGTATAGCCTAACCCTTTTTAACACGCTTTTATTAGCTTGGTATGTTATGAATCTATGTAACGGAATCTTTGAACGTGATTTTCACCCCTTTCAAATCGATGGATTGATTTGAAACGCTGCACATTTATCGAGGACCGATGACAATACAATAATTTAAAAAAATAATAAACATAATAGATTAAAAAAATAAAAATAAATAATAGTAAAAAAAAACTAAAAAACACGCTTTATTAAAAAACGTAAAAACTAATTTTTTACATTAAAATTATGAAAACGCTTTTTACATTAAAATTATGAAATTTTCTACTTTTTTTTAATAAATCGTGTTTTTTAGTTCTTTTTAACTAATATTTTTATAGTAAGAAGAAGCTCGTGCTTAGTCTTGAGATAGTTTACCAACAGGGCTGATATTATATAAAATGTATAAGCGATATTTCCACTTACAAATAATATTGACAAAAATAACATTTTCTTGGCAAATAAAATTATTATTGTGAAAACATTAGTACCCAATTGCTATTTATTGTGTTCCAAAGCTCTTAGGAAACTTGTTATAGGTACATGGCATATTATACCTAATAATATAGATGTCTGATATTTATAATTAGTATGATTAATTTAAAAATGTTCCTCGTCATTGTCCTGGTATAATTTGAACTTAAATTCATACGACCATGAGGTCTAGAGTTGGAACCGGGTCGAACAAAGTGCTATTAGAAATAGTAAGTAATTTTTTAAAACAGCAGTATATTATCTAGGATGTCAGATACCAATTGCTCTCAATTGTATGAAACCTTAAAGAACTAGTAAAATATTATTGTAATCCATTTACACTTATCTCCTTATCTGATAAAGGTGCGAGTCTATACGTTATACATTTTATTGTATTCCACATCAACCTAATGAGTGGTAACAGCACACCGGCGGCACACAACAGATTTTCATTTACGTCTGGCATGCCAACAATTGACAGGTTAATAAGTTTATCGGCAGGCATAAGTAGATAATAATTAAAATATAAAATTACACAATTTTAACCTTCACACATAATCTGCTTATAAGCTGAATTAAATACAACGTTGGTAAGACTTTGTATCGAATAAGCGTTTAACATAAATTGAGTTAACATTAACCCACACTAGTTCTGAACAAGAAGAAGTCGATCGATAAAGCTGAAGTGTCCTGTTACGTTAAGTAAAACATCTCGCCGCGGGACAGTAGCGTAGGCGTGTGTAATGAGGCTTGTAATATGGTACAAGTTATAATGAGTACACAAAAACAAGTAGAAATTCTCATTTCCTTAACAAAGTAAGGCTTATAAAGTTTTAGTTGATATTTATTATGTATCAAATTATTTTCATCCTATTAAATTTATGTAAGCAATGTGAAAGTTTGAGATATTGTATAGATGTTTATTACTCAATTACGCGTAAACCGATTAATGTATTTGGATAAAACGTCTTAAGAGACACATATGTAGATAGACCGCGTCTTAGTCCGACTAAGATTAATGAGAAAGACATATGTAAACTTTCACATCTAAACATATTCACAGCTGGGAGCCTTCTGCACTCACCCACAGTCCACGTAAAGTTGTCAAGGCCATCTGAGGCCAACAACAAAAATACACAAAAATAAACAAAAAAACCCTATTCACAATCTTTTAAGATTGTGAATCTGTTAAGATGTTTGTTACTCAATAGTTTTTAAACCGCTGAACAAATTTAGATGAAATTTGGCACACAGATAGATTATATTATTGCCTATATAATATGTATACTATGTTTTGACCGAGGCCACCTATAGTTATACATTTTATCCGGGCATGTTTACGTGTTGTTTACGGGGACACAACCGCTGGCTGAAACTTGTGTGTAATAAATTACAATATTTAACAAAAAGTAAACAATACAATAACGGTAATAATACATACATACATAGATTCACGCCTGTTTCCCAGAGGGGTAGGCAGATACTACGGATTTCCATTTGCAACGATCCTGACACACTTCTCTGGCTTCATTCACTTTCATAACATTCCTCATACACGTTCGCTGGTTTAAGGTGTTCTTAACCTGGCCTTTGTCTAGAACGTCTCCAATCTGATCAAGAAACGTTCACCTAGGTCTGCCTCTTGCGACTGTTCCATTCATACTAGCCTTATAAACTTTTTTAGTTAGTCTTTTCTCGTCCATTCTTTCTACATGCCCAAACCAGCTTAACATACCCTTTTCTATTCTTGTCACTATATCCACTTTCAGGCCGCATCTCTCTCTAATTACACTATTTCTTATTCTATCGTTCAGCGTCACACCACATATGTCTCTTAGCGCTCTCATTTTTACAGCATTTATACTGCTCTCAATTTCGACTGTTCATAAAAGCGCGTAGAGCGCCATTCACTTTATTGCCAGCAATCGTTCTCCTTTTAATATCTCCCTCATGTTTACCATCCCTTGTAAACAAAGTACCCAAATATACAAACTCTTTCACTTGCTCCACTTGTTCTCTATCAATAAAATATTACACATCGTCATGTACTCCTCCTTTTCAAATCACTAGGTACACGGCTGGTATTCCAGCACAAGTTAAAAAGGTGGCACAACTGAGTTACTATGAGACCCTGTCCAGCTGTCAGCATTTCGACTGTAATCCTATCATAATCACCAGCATTTCCTAATTTCATGCTTTTCAATCTTCTTCTTTTTCTGCCTAGCCTTTATTATTCCCAAGTCACTTGGGATCGGCTTTTCTGCTCTAACCGGATTTGACTGGACATCAGTTTTTATACGGAACGGATGCCCCCAGACCTCTGCAACCCGAAGGCTAACGATACCCTAAGGCTAGACCAGTGTCAGAATATTATAGGGCACTGACTTCCCAATAACGACTGCCATAGATGTTCATGGCAGCTGGGACCGACGGCTTAACGTGCTCTCCGAGGCACGGAGCAGGCGATAATTGTCAATCAAAAATTTCATGCTCGTCAATGCTTTCATTAATTCATACATACCATAAACTGTAACCTGGTAAGGCTGCTTGCATATTTTTTTGTGTTTCGGTTCCTTTTGGAGGTAAAGTACTCAAATCCGTAATGAATAGTTTCATATGCTGTGTTAATTATATTGCTGCGATCGGCTTGCTATGACAAACGATACATTCTCTATTCCCTAACTCTCATAATCCGATGGGACGACAATTCAGCACGATCGAAGAGAGATCAGACGCAGGATCAACGACATTACGTACTTATGGAGACACGACGCTATGCTACATTGCCGTTGGCTGGGAAATTTCAGCTTTTGTTAGCCTGACCCGGGATTCAAATTTCATATACAACAGTCGCATTCACTACCGCTGCGCTAACGAGGCAGTAAAATAATATAACTAAGGCAGCAAATTGGCTGATGTATTAGCCAAAAAGGGCTCGGAGCAACAATTTGTGGGCCCCGAGCCATTCGTAGGTCTCTCTGAGAGTACCGTCAAGGCAGCTTTGAATGCACATGGCAATGATAAACACAGGCTGGAGTGGATGGCCCTTAGGGGTCTGGAACACTCCAAGAAATTCATTGCAAACAGAGCCACGGGCTTTACCCGGAAGTTCTGCGGGTACAACAAGGGCCAAATACGCCTACTCACAGGAGCATTTACTGGTCATTTTGGCACCAACGACTTCCTGTGCAGATTGAGATTGTCAAACAATTCGATCTGCAGAGCCTGTGGTGAACAGGACGAGTCCATATCACACCTACTGTGTGAATGTGACGCGTTGGCCGGACTAAGGATGGGTCTGATGGGATTGGCATATCCGAACCCTGAAGACTTCAGGCTTCTCCCTCTGAGGTGTATGCTGCGACTGATGCAGTACATTCATAGGGAGATAGCTCAAGGATAAACCTCGGGGCCAACACAAAAGATCCCACTGGGTCGAAGTGTCGCCGGTCTACAATGACTGGCCCCCGGATCAAGATAAGATAAGATAAGATAAGGCAGCAAATTGAATATATACTAATATTATAAAATGGAAAAGATTAATTTTTTGTTTGTTTGTGTGTAAGGGTTTAAATCAAAAACTACTCAACCGATTTTAAAAATTTCTTTAGCCTTTAAAAAGCTGTATTATCAGCGAGTAACATAGGCTATTTAATTTTTTCTTAAAGTACTTTTAATAACATAACCCCTCCACCTCCATTTTCGTTGCTGCTTAAGTTAAATAATCTGTAAACATTATCCAAACTAAACTATGCTTTTGTTATTTACACGACGGAGTCACGTTACTTTCTAGTTCTAATGGCGTTATATCATGTTCCTAAATGGCTAACTGGGAATATTAATAAATGTAGGTGCAAAATTAAATGCAAAATAAGGTAATTAGTGTATTTTTTATTTAAAGAATAATAACGCCCTCCCGTTAATAAATCAAGTAGTAAATTATACTAACAAACAGCACGAATGGCGTAGCGATTTAAGTGGTTGCCTCGCCGCTGCCACTGCGCCGACTGTTGTGAGTTTGAATCCCACACGAGACAAAACTTTGTGCGATCCACAAATGGTTGTTCCTTGTATGGGTGCTCTTTGTGTCCGTTGCTTAAATGTTTGTAAAATCACTCGTAACAGTCTTAAAAAATTAAATTAAACTGAACTTTCACTCCCTGTATTGCAATAGATTTGCCATCATATATTCTTAATCAATCATATATTCTTAATTATCGCAAAGCAAATACTAACATTATTCGATAGTTTCCCACGATGAGTAAAGAGCTATTAGATAACTAACTCCGGTCCGGCTGGTAAAATGGTACAAAGCAATGTAGACGAATTGGGCTTATTAGTAAATATCTGTCTAACCTGCTGAAAATATACAAGCTTTATATCATAGTGTGTTATAACAATAGCCAAGCCAATAATACGAAAACGGCATCAAATTCGGTACAGTAATGTCGAAACAAACAAACATGCGATAACTCTAAAAACCATTGTTTTGGATTCAGACTCGTCAACCACAATTCGATTTTCAAAAAGGGATTAAATATAATGACCACCAGAAATACTAATTGCACAGCAAAATATGCTTACTAAATTATATCATAACGAGCACCTATACGCCTCAAATCACTGCATTCCGTCTCGGAAGGGTTAGGTTATGTTAGGTTCCTTTTTATTTGAGTGAATGCCTTTGGGTAGGTCTCTTTGTGTAGTGGCCTGCCATTTCATACGGCGGGCCGTAACCTCGGCGGGATCGCGACTGCATGCGAAAGCGATTTGCGCGGCCCCGTCGTGTTTGTCGAGGACCATAGTGGTTTGTCGAGGAACACCGTGGTAGGTTTAGTCGGTATTCCGGGAGGTACATTATTCTTATTCCATCTTTCTTTTAACCCGGCGAGTCCGACATAATCCCACCGCCCGCCCCCGCGAAGGGATATGCGTCAAAGCATACACCTAAGTAAAAAAAAAAATGTTAGGTTCCTTCTTAAATCCACCGAAAAATAGGACGTCTACTTAGTTTGATCTCTTTAAATATATTTTGCTGTGTAATTAGTATTTTTGATGGAAAAAAAGCAAAATTTGAGGAACAGTTAAATAAGGGTAGTATTAAAATTATCAAAATTTCAAAAATAAATATTACCCACAGAGAGTCATACCTACAGACATGTAATTTATTACTTCAATGTGCGTATAAATTACCAAGCAATATACAGTTAGAAAACGCTATAAGCTTACATCTTGTTCTCTATTGTCATCCTTAGATTAAGTTGTAAGATCTCCCTGAGCCCAATCGTAACACTGAGATAGCATTTTTACGTCCCTGTTGACCCGCAGAACATAACCTGATTGTTCATAACGCCAATAAACAGTAAAACTAGTGAGATTCTTGTAATTTATGCGTAGAAAACATGTCTATAAACGTCAAAGAGGGGTCGGTATACCGTCGTATGGAAAGTCTACCTACATAGGTAAGTATTTTTTATATTTTATCGTACTAATCGGAATAATACCAGTTTGTTCCAGCAGTTTGCCTGTGTGAATCCCAGCGGAAGGCATACTAAGATTTATAAATATCGGTAGGATTTGGCATACATTTTATTAACGATAGTCTAGTGGGTAACTGTTGGATTACCACGAAGAGGTATCAAGTTTGATCTCAAGGTACGCACCGTTGACTTTTCTAAATTATGTGTGTATTAAATAGTTTAATATCGCTCGCTTTAACGGTGAAGAAAAAACATCGTAACCTGAGAGTTAAGAGTACCTGAGAGTTCTACTTAATATTCTCGAAATGTGTGAAGTTGGGCAACCCACAGAGGATTAGCAAAGTGAATCATGGCCTAACACTTCTTATATTGAGAAGAGATCTGTCCTCGGCATTGTGATAGTATACACAGAAATTGGTACCGAATTATCCACGGCATAATGATTGAGTATTTCTTACAACAAACAAAATGTACGTACCGTATAACCTGGCCAAAACGTCAAACACATTAAAAAGGTACCTAACCGTCATGACCGTGTCCATTGCTTGTAATTTTATATAAATCATGCAACGCATATGTAAAAACGTAATCACTGTAACTCTATGTTATTCGATCCTTCAGTCCGATCCAATTAGGTTATCATACTTATCTCTCCCATTTCTTTACTTTTATCCCATGTTTAATCTCTTTCTCCGAGTGTTGATTACTAACTTGGTGGGTAGAATAAAAACAAGCCCGTCTTCAAAATTAACAACCAAGTTGCTGTAACGCAGCAAAATTAAAAAGATCATCCTGCGTTTCTGTAATACATCGTAAGGTATATTTCATACCGATAGGCGATAAGGCTGTCCACCTTACCTATGTATATTTACGCGAACGAAGCCACGGGCAAAAGCTAGTCTATATATTTATAAATAAAAATTGCAATTGTCACATGTATGACTGGAGAGATAACTCACCCATTTCTTTACTTTTATCCCATGTTTAATCTCTTTCTCCGAGTGTTGATTACTAAGTTGGTGGAATAAAAACAATCCCGTCTTCAAAATTAACAACCAAGTTGCTGTAACGCAGCAAAATTAAAAAGATCATCCTGCGTTTCTGTGATACAAGTATCATTAATTATCAGATCTCGAGAAATAATTAAAATCAATTTTCCTCCACAAGCTGTCAAGTCGAAAATATATTACATTACTTTCCTTCGAGGCAAGAAAATATGCAATCACGGAAACGTTGCTTGATTGTTTATGTATAATAACGGCAAATTATTACTGTATAGGTACACTACATGTCAGCTTCTGGAATTAATGAGAAGGGAGAATACTAAATAAATATCTAACACCATACTATTTTAAGAGTTATGACAGTTTGTCCTATTCATGACTACAGTACCTAGTACTTTTATGCATATTTTGGGCAGAAATGTACATTTCATACTCAGTATGATATATATTAGTCACTCAGGGCAAGAATATCGAGCCGCTGTCTTAATCCGAATCTTCACGAACAGTCAAAGAAAAGACAGAATAAAAGAAAAGTACCTTTCTCATTCCTTACCTTTTACTTCGATATGAATCTACATAACCAACCTACTTACGGCAAGTCACTGAAACATCTCTCGCCGTAACTATACTAGTTTATGATAAAATCATACGACCTTGCGGTTAAAAGAAGCTGTTGTACTATCCAGGGCCCGAAAGCACCTAAAGAGACCAGCTATAGACAGTTTAGTCACTGTGACAGTACTACTACTCTCCAGGAAAGCTGACTTATGTATATGTATGGTGCGAGTGAGCTGACCACCAAGTAATTGAATACAGCTTTTTCATTCACTATTTACTTATAATATATATCGGCCCTGTATATTAACTGCTTCTTATCAGTATACCACGCTGGCTTGGACTTGACATATTTTCTAGAACTTTTATAGAGAGCTTATGGAGAATTTGCAGATTTCTTCACGATGTTTTCCTTCATCAGCAGTGAGCAATAATTAACTATTTATTACGCACTATAATTTACCTACATAGGTATAGGTGTACATAGGTACAGGTATACATAGGTAAGTAGATAAATTTTATTTATTTCATTCTAAATTTCTTGTAGTGAATTCAAATAATATTCCAAACCTCTGAACTAATCCTCTAATATCGAACCAATTCCGATGCACTTGGTAAGGTAAGGATAAAATGATGATAACTTAGAATATTACCTGAACTCTAGAAAACAAACAAGCTTATAGCTTCGAGAGGTCTGCTTAAACTGGACAATGTTTCCATAACAGCAACCATAAGCTTGTCATATATAAAATCGAACCTATAACAATCCAAAATAATGACTCATACCTATTCTAGTTCTTAGCTAGAATACGAACTTATCCTATCAATAATACGTATAATATTCACTATCTCAACTGAATACTGACGTTATTCCACAATATACTGCCTTTAATCCGTTACCATTTAAAGGCAAGTCTGTGCAGTAATAAACTTCACATATTCATTTGCTCGCCAAAATAACGGGCTTCATACTATTGCTGATTTGCGGTGTACCCACGCTTCTGGTGTAACAATAAAATGTGTATGAAAACGATGCCCTCATTCTGGGAGACAAACAAGAGATTGATATTACAATAACCAAAAGGTTGAATATTAGTAATGTGTTTGAAACCATTGCCTCGGTGGGCGAACTGCGACCACTGTGCATGAGATCTTGGGATAGATTACTTGGTTGAATTATTGAATTTAGCTTTTAAGAAATTTTAGGTACAGCACGGGGCCCAGTACTCCCGCACCTGTGACAGTCTTCATCTCCGTGACATAGCAGATAAGCTGCAAGAGAGTCGCCTACGCTGGTACGGCCACGTTTTACGAAAACCGGCATGTTACGTGGGGAACAAATGTCTTGCTATGCCACCGCCGCCTGGCCCGAGTAAACGGGGTAGACCCAAGAAATGCTGGCTTGACGTCGTAAGAGATGACATGCGTGCCAACAACCTCACACCACAGGATGCTAAAGATCGTACGAAATGGAGGAGATTTAGCGGAAAAGTGGTCAAACCCATGCTGGCAAAATTAGGCTTGGCTAATAAGCTTTAGACTAGGTTGGTATATTGATAACGAGATGATTGAAGGATTACATGAATATCTATCTCCTTTCTATCACTATATATATATATATATATATATATATATATATATATATATATATATATATATATATATATATATATATATATATATATATATATATATATATATATATATATATATATATATATATATATATATAAATCTCGTGTCACGATGTTTGTAGTCGCACTCGTTCGAAATGGCTCGATCGATTTTTATGATTTTTTTTATGTATTTTTGGTAGGTATGAGAATAGATCGTAAGGTATATTTCATACCGCTAGGCGATAAGGCTGTCCATCTTACCTATGTATATTTACGCGAGCGAAGCCACGGGCAAAAGCTAGTCTATATATTTATAAATAAAAATTGCACGGAAAGGCTAGACCGAAGTGGACGTGGTTCTTTTTTGTTATGTTTATAATTGCCTGGACAAGGTTTGTATGAACGAAAATTGGCGGAAAACCGCGGGTAATGTCAAAAATTCAATAGTATTTTATATGGAAAAATTGATTGACGTTTTGATATTAAATTTAATAACGTGAAATGTATTTTCTATAGATTGACAGGACAACGACTGGCGGGTCAGCGAGATGTCCTTTCATAAAAACAAAACCTAATTCGAACAAGATTATTACCATTTAAAATCAAAACGAAATTGTTTACGATTTCCCTTAAAAAATAGAACGAGGATAGGTTCTGGTCTACTGTAAACAAAATAAACTGAAAAGTACATTCAAGTCACGAAGTAAATGCCCGCTAAAGTTCCGTCTACAATAATAGTCTAAAGCTAGAAAACTTTGTATAGAGCGGTTGATATAAAGTGCACATAAAATATTTTGCCTTACTATCCTCCTCAAATTTGTACTCGGATGCAGATACAAATTCCTGGTTATGATTGGTTGTATATTTATACAACCAATCATATCCGTATATCTCAATGGCATTTTGAAACAACGGGCAGAAAGGACCTCCAGAAGTAAAATCACTTTATACATATATCACATGATTTCCTTTCCTGTTTGAATATCTCATGGATTGACTGGTAAAATTACTAACACTATGACATCTATTTGGATTATATTATAATCCTTATTAATATTATACAGGGTGTTTGGAGGGTAAGTAGCCATAGAAAAATGGTCGATAGGTGATGGTGTTGGCTACGTGTTGCGCCTACTTAAATAACATTTTGCCTTAAGTTTATTGAGTAATAATTTTTTTTCTATTTTTCTAGAAAATCTCCATTTTTTTGTATAAAAACTTTAATTAATTTTTTAATAACCGCTGAAATGTTAAAAAAATGATGTCATTTGTTAGTGTAGTCTTACCTTATTCAGATTTAATCATAATTTCATACAAAAAATTCAAAAAGAAATAACAGTGAAATATTAAACTTTCATAAATAGAAAAAAAACATCCTTATGTCAACTTCACAAGGTAAAATAAAAAAAACTTACGGTGTATGGCATTTACAAATGTTTTTAAAAACTTCTCTAGTTAATACTCTTTCGAACGGTATGTAACATGTATCATAACTAACCAGGTAACTCAACAAAAACCGGTTTGTCGTCACGAATGCATTAAAAGGGTGAAAACCTAAATTATTCAATTGAGCAGGTAAAATGTTTTGTTTTGGATGACGCAACGAAAAAGTGCAATAGGTTTAGCTGTTGCACTTTTTTGTCTTCTATTACTATGTATGTACTTTATTTTGGGGCAATTAAAACAAAAAAGTATTTTTTAAATCATTTATTACAAATCTTGTTCAAATTGATGTCCATTATTTCTGATACATGCGTAACATCTCTTTCTAATTTCCGTTGTGGTATGGCTTAACCTGATTTCTTGTTTCATTATCACAAATGCATTATCTATTTTTTCAATTAATTGCTCTCTTGTTTCAATGGTTTCCGTATACACTAGAGCTTTAGCACGACCCCAGACATAAAAATCAAGCGGTGTTAAATCCGGCGACCTTGCAGGCCATGGGATGGGACCATTTCTGCCAATCCAAGCGTTGGGAAATGAATTGTCAAGGTGTTCTCGGACTGCTAATGTCCAGTGCGCTGGGCAGCCATCTTGTTGAAAAACAATGGGTTCTTGATTCTGAACATTTGGAACTCCATCCATGAGTTCGGGCAAATCATTTATTAAAAAATCTAGATAATTATTGCCATTCAAATTGTCTGGTAGATAATGTGGACCAATAAGTGTATTGCCAATTAGTCCTGCCCAAACGTTAACCGAAAACTTCCTTTGATGTGTCACCGCTCTTTTCTTTTTAGGGTTTTCATCCTTTGGGGCCCAATGATGCAAATTATGAAAGTTTACAATGCCTTCCCTTGAAAACTTTGATTCATCCGTCCACAGGATACTTTTTAAGAAGTAGCGGTTGTCAACATCCATGTGTAACAAGAGACGGCAAAACTGGACGCGTCTTTGATAATCGTTTTCTTCTAGACCGTGCACGGGAGTGTAATGAAAAGGATACTTTCCATTAGCGCGAAGAACAGACCACACTTTCCATGGGCTTAGATTTAGTGTTGCAGCTACAGTGCGGATATTTGTTGTGGGATCTTCATCAAAAGCTTCCAAAATGCGTTCGTCATCAGCAACGTTACGTTGTCTGGCAACTCCAGGTTCACGGCGATTTAGATTGCCAGTTTCCCTTAAGCGTCTAAATGTCGTTTCAAAAGTATGACGATTAGGTTGACGTCTATTGGGAAAACGCTCTTCATAAATTCTTTTTGCTTCTCGTCCATTTCCATTAGCTTTGCCGTAAGCCATCAACATATCAGCGTATTCCTCGTTAGTAAAAGCAGCCATTAAAAATAACAGTAACAACAAAACTTAACAACAACAAACGAAAACAAAAATAATGCGCAGAGCGGAGTTGTGAAGTACAACACGTGAAGTAGCAAAGAACGGTTAGTGTCGACTAAATGCACCCGACAGGGTGCGCAAGGGCCAAAGGGAGCATAATAGTCAACCGATGAAAGAGATAGCACAATACTTTTAGCTGTGTTACAATGAGACAAAACATTTTACCTGCTCAATTGAATAGTTTAGGTTTTCACCTTTTTAATCCATTCGTGACGACAAACCGGTTTTGTTGAGTTACCTGGTTAGTTATGATACATATTACATACCGTTCGAAAGAGTATTAACTAGAGAAGTTTTTAAAAACATTTGTAAATGCCATACACCGTAAGATTTTTTTATTTTACCATGTGAAGTTGACATAAGAATGTTTTTTTTTTATTTATGAAAGTTTGATACTTCACTGTTATTTCTTTTTGAATTGTTTGTATGAAATTATGATTAAATCTGAATAAGGTAAGACTACACTAACAAATGACATCATATTTTTAACATTTTAGCGGTTATTAAAAAAATAATTAAAGTTTTTATACAAAAAAATGGAGATTTTCTAGAAAATAAGAAAAAATATTATTACTCATTAAACTTAAGGCAAAATGTTATTTAAGTAGGCGCAACACGTAGCCAACACCATCACCTATCGACCATTTTCCTATGGCTACTCACCCTCCAAACACCCTGTATATAACTGCGAATGTGAGTTTTTTTTACGCTTTCGCGCCTTAACTACTCGTGCAGTAATTGTGAAATTTTGTTTACACGTTATCGGATGAACGGAATAACCTAACCTACGTCTATGCAAGCAAAACCGCGGGTCAAATCTTGACAGAAATAAATAAGACATTTTCTATCAAAAGATATATTACTTTTACGTGCTATAGCAAATATATTTGCTCCTGAGTCTTGCAAACCGTTTCTTCTCCCTAGCCTTTATTATTCCCAAATCACTCGGGGTCGGCTTTTCTAGTCTAACCGGGTTTGACTGGATATCGGTGTTTACAACTAACGATACCCTAAGGCTAGACCAGTGTCAGGATATTACAGGGCACTGACTTCCCAATAACGACTGCCATAGAGTTCATGGCAGCCGGGACCGACGGCTTAACGTGCTCTCCGAGACACGGAGCAGGCGATAATTGTCTATCAATACGCACATAATTTCGACAAGTCATTTAACTTTCGAAAGTCAGAGGTGCGCGACATTGGATCGAACCCGAGACCCTCTGCATTGCAGTCTGTTGGTCTCCCCACTGAGGTATCGCTGCTTGAGTCTTACCAACCATATTTTAATAAATTTTAAATGTTAACACTTGCTTCAATTTATATATATGAAGTTGTCGTTTTTGTAAAAACAAATAAATCTTTATTTGGCGAGCTCAAGTCGAAGAGAAAGATTCAAAGATTTCTACTGTGCCTCATAAAACTGCTCTATTTGATAAAAGTTTCTTCGGTATGGCATGAAAGATATATAATAAAAGTACCAACTCAGATAATGAGGCTATAGGATAAAGATATGATTCCAGAACTAAAAATATTTAAAACAATAAATAATATGATACTAGTTGATTGAAAAAGTATATTACACGATTCAAGCTTTCCTTAATGACAACTCTAATTAGGTACTCACCTTGTTAGTTATAAAAAATATGCATGTTTTCGTTATTTCTTTGTTTAAATTTATAAATGTTGTATGCTTAATCGCAGGACATACTGGAACCTATGTTTTTATATGTACACCTTTTTCTTTACTTATGACCACAATAAATGGATTTGATTTGATTTGATTTTTAACTAAAATCAAATAATCTGCATATTATCACATTTCGAGAGTTCAGAAAAGAGACTCGTCTATATCTACAATCAATTCTACATTTTTATATCAAAGGGACCTCATTATGTGCATGGTAAGACCAAATATATCCGGGTCAATTGCTTCGGGCACTGAGTAAATAAATTAACCGCTGTCGAATATCCGTACTTTTGCCTTAACATCGGGAATCCTGAAAACGGTTTTACGCACGGTTGACGATATACGAAATAGAATTAACATGGAATTTACCCAAAATATGTAATTAAATCGTAAAGGGGAAAGTGTAAATAAAAATAGTTTGTGTAGTTGAGAAATAATATAAAAGTAGTGTAATAAATAAACCGATATAAAATGTATATAAAGTAGGTAGTTACGTTTCATTGTGTAAGATGCGCATTAACGAAAGACAATTTTACGTAAATTGTAGATAATTTATTAATGTGTTTGATTTTGTCTTAGCAACAGTACATACTAACAAAATTCGTTGGCAATGCCCGCAAATTTTCGTTCATTCATCATTATTTACTTATTTTCAGACACTGTGGCTGGTTTTAAAAAATACCGTGCGGTCTACAGGTATTATGCATGTATTATGAAAAAGGTAGTATGAACCATTGTCCCCTCTAAGGATCAAACCAACAACGGTTGAGCTAACTGTGCTCTTCGAACAATCTTAAAGGAGTCTGCCCACTACCCTGTCTCATACCATGACCGTGCTAGGAAAGTGGCAGGCAAAAAAATATTCTTTGTAAGGAAATGTATAAAACTATGCCCACTAGACCGTTCCGTCACCGACCAGCAGTTCCTATAGCAGGGCGTATCGTGTTGCTTTTCGTGTCTGATACGTTCCTAGCACTGTCATGGTATGAGACGGTGTAGCGGGCAGACTCCTTAAATGTAAAGGTTGAGATAGCTGAGTGACGTCAAGATAAATCACCAAGGAATTATTTGAATTAACTTAAACTATCAAAAGAATTAAAATAATTATTTGATGATTACTCCTTATTTTTTCTGTCAGGACAAACAAGGAGTACCTAATCATTTGTAAGTAAACGTGTGTAGTCTATTTGATATGGATTAAATTGCTACAAAAAACAAAGAAGAAGACATAAAGGATGAGTGGATTGTATTATAGGTGGTAACAATAATGAGAATGAATAAGGCAATGATGGCCAATGGGGACGAATGGGAGTAACATAACTATTCAACACATCGTGGTGTAAGTATATTATTATAATATTAAGATGATATTGTCTTATGTTTACGCGAATGTTATACATTGAAATTAAACACTTTATACGAATTTTATCGCGTTGTTTATTTTACTTTAAACACTGTTATTACATACATATTACATTATTAATTTTGGCTGCTGTAAAGCAACCGAAACGTCGGGGCAAAGTGTAAACTTAAATACAAATAGTTTTAATTAGAAAAATATATAGCTTAAATAGTAGTAAAATTCAATAATAGTAGTGTTAGAGTTTTCAAAATTATGTAATAACAGTGTTTAAAGTAAAATAAATAACGCGATAAAATCCGTATAAAGTGTTTAATTTCAATATTAAGATGATTTCGATTTTGCCTTCTCTATTATTTAATTACTTATGAACTTCAGCTGACAGTTTCGCCAGCTAATTCTACTAAAATGGAAAACTAATATACGTGTTATTATTCAGGACACATTCTACTTATGTGCCTACTTTCATAAACATCCATTTAACGGTTAATGCGTGATTGACTATTAAACATCTTGAAAAGCTTTCGCATTTATTATACATATTATCAGGATGAACAACATAATTCTGTAGCCATAAAAAAAGAAAAAGATATCGTATAAGGCACAGTTTTAGACTCCATGCTCTTGCTTATATGAATTTTCTAAGGGTTTAACTCAATAATACTTCTTCCAAGCCGAACTATCGAACGATTTCACGATTTCTAGTCGCTTAAGCTCTCCTATTTATGCCAATTTCCCAGTAAGATAGTCAATTTAATGCCGAAATAGTTTCCAGAAATGCTAAAGCCTCGGAGTACGTACGAATGACCCCAATTAACGATACTCGTAGTTTCTTTGTTACAACGTCACCCCTTGGAACAAGGGGAAAATGGAAAACTATTTCCCTCGGGATGGAATTGTGGGAAAGTATATCGGTTGTATTCAATTACTGTGTGATCGACATTAAGAACCTTATTAGTCGAAAGTAAAGATAAATACTGCGTACAATTTATATAATCATTTATATACGTATTTTACAATTATTTCTGCGTATACGTATAGTACCATTATACAGAACAGTATGTAGCAGAGTGAACATAATATTTTCTTTTTTATCCTCTGTAAACGTGATTATTTGTTCTATGATTATTAAGTTTTATTTTACTCTTGTAAACGACGTGGGTATATGCAAGTTGGGGCACCTGCGCGAGTCGTATGCATAGTTTAAACGAAAGACACGAGGCACCCACGCAATTATGATTAGCTTGTGCATGTAATCAGCGTTAGTAGTTCGTGCATGTAGCTCGTGCCAGCTATTTGCAGCAGATCTATTTCCAAAGTAGTTTTAGAATATTAAACTGACCTATGTATGGTTATTTGTATTTGTTCATATATAAAAAATCCAACTATTTAATAAGAAATGTATGTTAAATTATTATTGTGGTGCTTGTTTCTTCATCACTAAACAAAAACGTATTTCAAGCCTACTGCGGTCGACTGGGCTCAGTTTCAGACAGTGTATTACCAGCATAGAGACAAAAACTAAGAATATATTTACAGCAATACAGTTTGGCTGACCCGAGAATGAAAGCACCAGCCATGTGTTGTCGCAATTTCGCAATTTCTACTGCTATACATTCCTACACAATTAAAAAAAATACGCAGGTCCTTAAAGTCTAACACGTCTTACAAAGTTACTGGAACAAGTTTGTTAGAGTATCTAACATGAATCCTAAATAAAGTAACGAAAGCTTTATTTCCAAACGTGTTAAAACTGAAACAATAGTCGCTCTGTTTCCGTGTTGACAGCTATGCAGGGCTGACACTATTCTCTAAGAAAGCCAAAGAACCTGGAAAGAAATAATAAGCCAAAGAAATAGGAAGAAAAGAGATTATTTTTGCTATAAATTATACCACGCGCCCAAAACCGAACTCTGCTTATGATGGTCAGCGCCCGTATGGGATCCGATTGTAATTCTAAATTAGTATTTTTATATAAATAGGTACACATGTTAGTATTATGCCGCAAAACGAATGAAATATTGTTCGGGCCTTTCCGTCCCTCGTCGGCTGCCTACGCCGGCGCGGCGCGCGGTGGTGCGGGTTGGACATCTCACCCGCGCACTTCACTTCGCTACCATATTCAGTTACCGACGCACGCGCATTTTTTATTGTTTTTAACTACCAATTATTATACCAGTTTTACAGTCCACTGGATTTTATTTATAGCCCTAAGTTAGGTCTCCAACATTTTGGTCCATCAAGCCTTTCCCAGCTCGGTTTGGAGAAACCGAGATCATCGACAGTTGGCAGTTGCAGTACCGACGGATTTCAAAATCCAAATCGCCGTGTCATCGTCACAACGGATTTTTTACGAAGTCACCGTTATAGTTTTGGAAGAACAAAATAGAAGCGAACTACGTCCATCCCTGGAGTTTTCGAGTACAACGGGTATACATCGATCGTGCTGGTCGAATTACGCCGAGTCATCGCTTCGAGGGAATTATTCAGTTCGTCCTGTGGATAAGGATACGGGTGTTGTGAGTTTGTTCCAATTATTTCCTTTCTATATCCTTTTATCCAAACATATATTTTCTTTTTCCAACGGTTAACGTTTAAATTTTTAAATCCCTATTTCGATTCTTGTCTCTTTTGAGTTAGATATAAAGTACATTTTCTTCAGCTTACCTACGCATTGCTTGTCGCTAGCCGTTATTCTATTAAGTGATATAACGGTAAATCAGCTGTGCGCATATTTATACGTCATTGTAAGTATCAGCTGGTGTTAACGTTCGACTCGAGCCGCTCGCTTACAAGGTCACGCGCCTATTTATTAGTAGATTGATATATTTATTTTGTGCATAGTGCAGTTTTATACCCATCTATTGTTTTGGTTAACTCGTTAGTTATTATTTTGCCTTTATAATCGCTTATTTTTTATCTTCAATATGTCCAGTGATTTAGAAATATCAATTAGAAAGCGCAGTGCTATGAAAGCAAAGCTTACGAACTTTGGCAATTTTATAAATATACTGCTTAGCTGTGAGTCTATTTCTTGTTTACAACGTATTGAGTTGGAAGGGCGCTTGAGTAAATTTGATGCCATATACGATGAATTTGACACATTACAGATGCAAATCGAAGTGCTCATGGACAAGCCAGACGAGGCATATGCGGAGCGAGCCAGGTTTGAGGAGCGTTTCCATGCGCTAGCCGCACAAGCTCGGAGTCTGCTGGTCACCAGTGATGCTGGCGATAATGTATCTATAGCGGGCTCAGCGTGCAAACAATCAGGTGAATCGCTCCAACGTAGCTTTATACGCTTACCTAAAATTAGTTTGCCTAGTTTTGATGGTGGTTATCAGTACTGGCTTGAGTATAGAGATACATATATGTCACTAATCCATAACAGTAGTTGCATTGATAACATAAGCAAATTTCACTATCTCCGTGCGTCGCTCAACGGCGATGCACTGGAGTTAATTAAAAATATTGATTTTAAAAGCGAACACTATCAAATGGCCTGGAATTTGTTGTGTGATCGTTACAATAATAGTCGGCTTTTAGTAAATAATCACGTGCAGGCATTGTTCAATGTTGAAAGAATTTCTAAAGAGTCTTGTAATTCTTTACGGCATTTAGTTGACTCCATTAATAAAAACATTAGAGCATTAAAAACATTGAACGAGCCTACTGAGTACTGGGATACGTTGGTTGTATACATGATGTCCATTAAATTAGATTCTGTCACCAGTAGAGATTGGGAGGAACATCGTAGCACGATAGAAAAATCACCCACATTGGCTCAGTTTTGTTCTTTCATTACAAAAAAGGCTGATTTATTGGAAACATTAGAATACAGACAATCAATGAAACATAGTAATAGTAATGCAATAGAACCTAAACCTAAGTTATTTGTTGCTACCATTAATCAAAACGTTAAGCAGAATTATATACAAGATGAAAAGTTGCCTATTAAATGTCCATTGTGTGACAAACATCATCTTTTGTACACATGTGAAGAGTTTCGTAAGTTGTCTGTTGACAGTCGGGTTTCTAAAGCAAAAGAGTTAAAGGTTTGTTTTAATTGTTTACGCTTTGGTCATTTAACTAAACAATGTAGACTATCGCGATGTAAATATTGTAATGAGAAACATAATGTCCTTCTACATGTTGACAAACCAAAATCTACCAATTTCCAAGACCCTATGCCCAGTTCCAGTAGTGTAACCCTATCTACTGACGTTTCTGGAGGGGCGTCTTTATCTACTTGCACTCCAGATAATGTCGTGTTATCTAACGACACACCGATACACCATACTACTGCTTCGTATGTTTTGCTTTCCACAGCGTTGGTGAAAGTCGTGGACAACCGGGGTGAAAGGGTGGACGCCAGAATCTTGCTCGATAATGGTAGCACGGCCAATTTTATTACTCAGAAACTAGCCGATAAGCTGAATTTGCCTCGACGTAGCACGAGTTCCACAGTAACAGGTATCAACACTCAGACTTCTACTACTACACAGTCTTGCAATTTAATGATAGAATCATGTTGCAGTAGTTATAGAACTAGTATTGATTGTTTCGTCCTACCTGTAATAACAAAAGCATTGCCGTCTGTTTTCATTGATGTCGATAAAATTCCTTTTCCATCAAATGCACAGTTGGCTGACCCGTTATTTTACAGTCCTGAAGTGGTTGATATACTGGTGGGAGCAGAATTATTTTGGAGTTGTCTTGGTACTGCCTTTATAACTTTAGGTAAAAATCAGCCTACTTTACGTGACACCAAATTCGGGTGGATAGTATCAGGTTCTATTCCTATTTCATTGCATCTATCGACATCACGATCACAAATCTGTAACGTTTCACTAAATCAACTTAATAATACATTAAATAAATTTTGGGAGATTGACTCCGTCTCTTCAAAATACTCATTGTCTCATGAAGAGCGAGTTTGTGAAGATAATTTTAAATTGAATACGATCCGTGATCAAACTGGTCGATTCATAGTTACCATGCCTCTGAAGCAAGACCCCAGTGTGTTAGGCGAGTCCTTTAATACGGCGAAGAGTCGTTTTTTGTCGTTAGAGCGTCGATTCCAGCGTGATCCCGCCTTTAAAGAAAGGTACGTCACTTTCATGCAGGAGTACGAGCGCCTGGGACATATGACCGAAAACAAACTATTAGGGAAACCTCATTCAGGTGGTACTATTGAATATTTCTTGCCACACCATGGAGTCATTAAGGAGTCCAGTGTTACCACAAAGCTTCGAGCGGTCTTTGATGCCTCAGCTGCAACTACATCTGGATTCTCGCTCAACGATATCCAAATGGTAGGTCCCACAGTCCAGGATGATCTATTTGCTATTTTGATACGCTTTCGTCAATACAAATACGTCATTTCTGGAGACGTGGAAAAAATGTATAGGGCAATTTTATTGACACCAACACAGCGACCCTTACAACAAATTGTTTTTAGGACAGATTCAAATTTACCTTTAAAGACATACAGTCTGAACACCGTGACGTACGGCACAGCAAGTGCTCCTTATTTAGCTACAAAATGCTTGGTAAGTCTTGCGTCTGCAGCTTCTAATAAAAAGGTGAGAGAGTCGATCGTGCATGACTTTTATGTCGACGATTATCTTGCTGGTGGAGACACCATTTCAGAAGTGGTAGCAATGGCTAAGGAAGTCGTTTCCGTTTTAGCTACAGCAGATTTTCATTTGCGTAAATGGCAGTCCAACAGCCCCGAAATATTATGTGAGATGATCGGTAGCGTAGGCGATACGTGTAGACTAAATTTCGCTGAAAGCGGGACCGTATCTTCAAAAACGTTGGGTCTTCATTGGTTATGCGCATCGGACTTTCTAGCATTTTCCATTAATATCGACAACAACAAACAGGTCACTAAGCGTCACATTCTATCTGTGATCAGTCAGATATTTGATCCGTTAGGTTTAGTTGGTCCTTGTATTGTCGAGGCTAAAATTATTATGCAGCAGCTGTGGATGATGAAGTGTGGCTGGGATGAACGTATTCCAAATGAGATACAAAGACTCTGGGATTCCTTTGTTAGTACTTTACCATGTTTAAATTTGTTAAATATTCCACGATGGGTCTTATGTAACAACATAAATGCATGTGAACTTCATATTTTCACTGATGCATCAGAAAGGGCATACGGTGCTTGTGTATATGTACGATCTATAAATAGGGATGGAACGGTGACTGTGCAACTTTTGGTTTCTAAAAATCGAGTAGCACCTATAAAATTATGTACTATCCCAAGACTTGAATTGTGTGCAGCTATTCTTGGAGCAAGACTGTGTAGTAGTGTGTTGAAATCTGTTACCTTGCCAATTAGCAGATGCCAGTTTTGGTGCGATTCAACCATTGTGTTGGGTTGGTTGTCGATGACGCCGACTTCATTAAAGCCATTTGTTCGTAATCGCGTTAATGAAATACAAGAAAGCACTGCAGGGCATAAGTGGAGTTACGTGCCGTCTAAGGACAATCCGGCAGATCTCGTTTCTCGTGGGTTGAAGGCTGACGTTATCAGCGGAAGTTCTTTGTGGTGGGCCGGTCCTGAATTTTTATGTAAGGATGAAATTTACTGGCCCGAATTTCCAAATGAAAGCATGAAACAAGATCTACCTGAAATTGTATTATCTCATTTCATTGGCAATCGTTCATTGGGTCATAATCATTTATCCTTTAGTAGTTTAATTTCACACAATCAATCATTCATCAATTCATTATTTACAAAATTTTCTGACTTTAATAAGTTACAAAGATTACTTGCCTATTGGGATAGATATATTAATAATTTAAAAAACAAACATAACAAAGCTGTAGGTACAATCTCTGTCGAAGAACTTAATAATTCCTTAAATTTTATTTTACGTCATGCTCAAATTCAAATGTTTCCTAAAGAGTATGAACTATTAAAATCAGGAAAGTTGTTACCTCGTAAGAACAGACTTCTTTCATTGAGTCCTTTCATAGATTCTGATGAGCTTATACGTGTGGGTGGGAGACTGGATAACTCTCCTTATGACTACAACGTCAAACACCCTGTATTATTATGTAGTAAACACCATATTACCAAAATAATTTTTAGTCATTATCATCTTAAGTTGTTACATGCAGGCCCTCAATTATTGTTAGCGAATATTCGTCAGATGTACTGGCCTCTTGGAGGCAGAAATTTATCGAAAGTCACAGTCAAACAATGTATTAAATGTTTTAGATTAAAATGTCAGACTGTGCAGCCGATAATGGGTCAATTGCCGTCTTCGAGGACATTGCTGCAATATCCATTTTTTAACTGTAGCGTCGACTATGCCGGTCCAGTATTGATAGCCAACCGCCAAGGGCGTGGGTGTAAGCTTATAAAGTCATATCTGTGCATATTTGTTTGCTTGGCTGTTAAAGCCGTGCACATCGAGCTCGTTACAGATCTGACCAAAAAGGGTTATATGGCTGCTCTTAACCGTTTTGTGGCTCGTCGCGGCAAGCCCAAGAGTATCTTGTCAGATAACGGTACCAACTTTGTAGGTGCCTGTAATGAATTAGGGCAATTTATGCAAGATGCTGAAATTGATTTTGAAGTCAGGCAACAAGGCATAGAATTTTCTTTTATTCCACCTTTTACTCCCCATTTCAATGGCATCACTGAAAGCGCAGTTAAGTCCACCAAACATCACTTAAAGCGGTTACTAGGTTTAACTTACTTCACTTATGAGGAAATGTCCACGTGTCTAACACAAATAGAGGCTATTCTAAATTCTCGTCCCCTCACCCCTCTTTCCTCTGATCCATTAGATTTTACCTTTTTAACTCCTTCCCATTTTTTAATTGGCAGACCACTCACATCAATTCCACATCCACAGGTTTGTGATGTCGCCATCGGGAGACTGGAGCGCTACCAGCAAATAGAGCACATCAGGCAGCATTTCTGGAATCGTTTTCAACTAGAATATGTTTCTCTGCTCCAGACTAAAACTAAATGGACCACTTCCACAGGCCAGTTATCCGTGGGAACACTCGTCCTAATCAAGGAGAGAGGACAACCACCTCTAGTGTGGCCACTGGGGCGTGTTATAGAAATTATCCCTGGCAGCGATGGAGAGACACGCGTTGTCAAATTGAAGACCAGCAAGGGGACAATGCTGCGGGCGTTCAATAACGTCTGTCCGCTTCCCATCTGTTGAAGACTTCAACCCCGGGCAGGATGTTCGGGCCTTTCCGTCCCTCGTCGGCTGCCTACGCCGGCGCGGCGCGCGGTGGTGCGGGTTGGACATCTCACCCGCGCACTTCACTTCGCTACCATATTCAGTTACCGACGCACGCGCATTTTTTATTGTTTTTAACTACCAATTATTATACCAGTTTTACAGTCCACTGGATTTTATTTATAGCCCTAAGTTAGGTCTCCAACAAATATGCTTCAATACGTGGTTCACTACCGTTTGGCATTTGGTTTTCTGAGTCATCATGAGTAACGTGTGGCAACGGAAAAGCAAAAGACATTGAAATTGAAATGAGAAAGAAAATATAAACGGGTTAGAATGTCACTCTGTACTCTAATGATGTAGCAAAAACTGAACATATTTCTGGCAAAACATATAAATTTCGTCTCGTTCCCTCACTTTGGATTACATATTATGTCAATTTAAGTTTTGAAGTACTCATAATTTTTAGTAAATATTCAACAATACACATGATCTGAAATCGTTCTTATTCGTTATTTAAATATTTTTTACCAGATTGTATTAGTAATAGAGTGCTCCATCAAATAGAACGTAAACATTATTATTGTTTAAATAATTTGAAATAGACAGTAAATATATTCGACCACTACCATACTGTTTCATAGCTCATAGAGATGCTCTTATACTGGCACCAACATACAGATAAGTGCCAACCCTACAGCGAGCACACAACACAAATTAGTGTACCGAACCTGTTGTATCCAGTAATGAGACAAGCAGTGACACGTTCACAGCTTGCGGTCACACTCTACAATAGCTAATAGTGCTAAGGAGGAAACTGTATTGACATTCTGTATCTATTATTTAAATATTATAAAAGGCCAATCAAAGGCTTTTGAAGTGAAAACTTCTTTAGGCAGGTTGAGCACTTTTTGGGTGAACAAAAATCATGGAACTCGCGTCATCGTCACCGAACGCTTTCCATGAGTTATATGTATAATGTGTATATATGTGTACTTTTTGGGTGAACAAAAAGCGTGAAACTCGCGTCTTCGTCACCACACGCTAGTTATTTAGTTTTCACGTCAGCAGTCCCCAAAGACTGCCCCGCATGTTTTTAGGAACGTCGGTATTCCAATGGCTGAGGCATCGGATTTGCAATCTAGAAGTCGTGAGTTCGTTTTGAGATAAGGGTTTGATATATTGTAGTATTAATTTTAGGTGGAGGAATTAAATGATACAAGTAATTAGCAAACTAAATGAAAAAAAAGTCATTAATTTATGAATTTTCTCAAATTATGTCTTCTAAAAGGAGACTAAATTCGCCAAATGAGTTTTAATTATTCGTTTTAACTTAGAGGATTATGTGATCGATGCTTATATCGCTACATAGCTTATTTCAGTCAACATAATACATATTTTTAGCCCACAGCTGGGCAAATGCCACTCCTCTTTATAAACAATTATACATGATATTATTTTATATTCGATATTTATATTACAATTATTTTCGATATCCATACACACAGTTCGGTTCGATTATAGTTTAACTTCCATTTAAATAATGGATTTTTGATCTCATTTAAAATCTCCTAGCAAATGAACATATCGGTCATTCTTGAAAAATGCCGTATGTTTTCATGTATAATTACACAAGCAATTATATTATGTCTCATTAAATAACAAGTCTCCATGCTAAAAAGGTTGGCCGTATTAATAATATTTTACAATGTTAAACCAAGTAAGGCTTTTTTGCGTTTTATCAGTTTATATATGTGCGTGCGCAGTCTTGAGAGTATAGGAATAAGAGGTATCCCGCTTACACTATTATCAAACTATCTCCAGAACCGTAGGCAGTGCGTAAAAATAGGAAAATATGTAAGTGAAGACGTGAATATCAACTACGGCACCCCTCAAGGCAGTGTATTAAGTCCCACTCTCTTTTTGATTTATATCAATAATTTGTGCAAAATGCAACTTGAAAACGGCAGAGTATTTTCCTACGCTGATGATACAGCAGTTACATTCACGGGCGACACTTGGAACTCGACATTTAAACTAGCGAAAAAGGGGCTAGCTAAAATAGCTGAATGGCTAAAACTTAATTTATTAACGCTTAATATATCTAAAACTAGTTACATTGCTTTTACGAATTATAATAATTCTCAACCTGAAAATAGCCTTAATCTCAAAATTCATACTTGCGGCAACATTAATGACACAAACTGTACATGTAATTCTATAGAAAAAGTTTCTAGCACAAAGTACTTAGGCGTAATGCTCGACCAACGTTTATCATGGCATGTACATATAGACATGGTTATGACTCGCACCAGAAAACTCATTTGGTTATTTAAAACACTGAGACATGTTGCTTCGAAGTTTTTATTACGCCAAATATATATTGCACTAGCTCAATCAGTCATAACATACTCTATACCGGTGTGGGGTAGCGCTACCAAAATTAAATTCTTAGAACTCGAATATTTCAAACCATATAGATTCTCAACAGAAAACCTTTATTCTCAAAGCGGTCTCCTCACAATCAGAAAACTATATGTTCTCCATATCATCCTGAAAGTACATAAGAAGCTTCCGTTTACACCCAGTGCTCGCAAACCCAGAAGAATACTAAACGTAGTACCACGTACCTTAACGCATACAGCTTACGCACAGAGACAGTATAAATGTCAATCAGCCTTCCTGTATAATAAAACCAATAAAATTCTTAATCTATATCCTCTAACAAGTTACGAATGTAAAAAGCGCTTAACAGAATGGCTAAAAGTTAGGACTTATGATGAGATAGAAGCCCTGCTACACATCACAACGTAACACAACACTCACACACGCACACACACACACACACAAACGCACACACACATACATACACATCGAAACAAACACGGTTTAAAATTCTATATTTCCCTAAACAAATTATATTCAGTTTTCATTTATTTGTCAGCATTTAACTTAGTATAAAATTTGATTATAAATTTATGTCTGTAATGTAATACACACTTCTACATTTGAATGATCTATGAAGAGCGGAGCCTCCTAGCACAAGTATTTTAAAATACTTAATAGGAGACTCCTATGTAAGATAAACTGTAGTAGTTGTTTAAGTTACTGAAATAAACATTTTTATTTTATTATTTATTATATATCCCATTAATTAACATACAAATAAAATATTAAAATAAAAGAACAAAGAAATTAAACAACTTGAATAGTAGTCTAAAATAAACTAAAGTTATAATAAAATATAGATTTAATAACGCAGTTTATTTTACAAAAGTCTTCTTTTGGCTGTTACTAAACTTTTGAAACTGTTTCACACTTTTTCCGTCGTTATAACTAATTTTCATTAACCCTTCGCATGCAACGACACAGTCTTTCCATAACCGAGACAAATCGCAATAGTTTAACAAAGTACAAAAGATCGATAATTATTTAGTTGAAACCTAATACGGACATCATTGGCTTAGGGCGAAGATCGTAATATTTATGCGAAAAGATCGCGATCGAGATCGGCAATGGCGATAGCGTAGCGTGGGCTTTGAACGGCAAGGCAATACTGTTTAGCAAGTCCCTGGGCGCAAACTAAATACGAACATGATATTCACCGTATACCCATACTCAATTTATTGCAATTTATGCTAAGCATGAAGTACAATTACATCAATATTTTATGGTTCATACGTCTTAATTGCTGCGTTGGTGAGCTCATTCGTGACATGTAAGTGAAGTTCAAGAGTAAAATACAATAAACGGACTTGTCACTTAAATTATTGTAAGAATCATGCTTATATCGCTTTACCTATTAAAAATCTTACATCTAGGTACTTCGGTTTTCTATATGTATTAATAAATTACTAAAGAGAGCGCAATTACACAAAATAATTATTCAAATCAATAGAATTTTCAGAATATTAAGCAAAAATGTAGCTTGTTTTATAGCTAAGTGGCGCAGCGGTAGTGAATGCGACTGCTGTGCATGAGGTCTCTGGTTCGAATCCCGGGTCGGGCCAACAAAAAGGTATTGGATTTTTCTGTTAAGAAATCTCAATACAAGTCCGGAGTTAGGAAGTTGGCGATGTTATACCCCGTGCCTCGAAAAACACGTAAAGTTGTTGGTCCTGCGCCCGATCTCTCTCCGGACGTGTCGGATTATCCGTGCCATCGGATCATGAGAGGTAGGGAATAGAGAGTGCACTTTGCGCACACACTTCTGCAATATAATTATCTTCTGCGCTGATGGCCAGTGTCCGTTAAGATTGGCCGCCCGTGACAAATTTATTTATAGATAGCACTATACGTAACTGCATACGCAGCAAAGTTGATTATGCAAAGTAAGAATCGCGTTAAGTGCAATTATATTTGAATATAATACGAATTCGCATTTCGCCACTTTTAGATTATCATTAGCACAAAAATAAACAATGAAAATATTGTATCTGAAAACGTTCTATAAAGTACACATCAAAAGCGGCGCGCAGTGTACAATCGTGTCTTCAAATAGCGAAGACACTATCGATTGCATTCAGTCTATTGAATATTGTAGGAAGTTACGCTCTCATTTTAAACCAGTACCGTATACAGCTGAAGGCTTAAATTGAAATACTATTTAAAGTATTTGTATATTATGACAATGTTCTATCTTAAATTGGGATTTGCTGAGATATCTGCACATGTTTAACTTCAAATCTGAGCATAATGAAAATGAAATTTGGATTTTCTAACATATTGAATTAAATATCCATCGTCTTCGTCAGTTCGACACGACAAAATAGCGATCAGAGTCCAACGATTGGATATGCAATAATAGTCTTTAAAATATCATAAAGGTACTGATTTGAAAATGAATCGTGAGAAACTCCGATTAAAGTAGTTTAATTTCAAAGCGTACTATTCTCGTAAACGTAAGACAGGTATGCTTTCTGAGGCACGGGGATAATACACCAACAAATGTTTAAGCTGCCTCTGCTATTAAATTGTCTGACAGAAAAAGAAATAACTTTTTGTCAGCACAACGTGATATTTGAAGCTAGAACTTAAAACCTGCAGCTATATACATTAGTCAAAGTCAAGGTCAAAGTCAAAAATCATTCATTCATTTAAGTCACAAAGTAACACTTATTAATGTCAAAATATATAGGTAAGTGAGTTTACTAAGTTACTGAAGCTACATTTAGGTTAGTTCCTAGGTTCAGGCAAAGGGTTGAGCCTATGAGAAGAAACCTGCAAGAAACTCACGGCCGGTTTTACAACTCAGATTAACAAGGTGCTGCAGCCATTATGCCATATACCACTGACTATAAAAAAACTAAAGATAATAACAATAATAACTTAATAATATTATAGAGATGAAATAATTTGGGCTAAGGTATATGTTTTAATATAAATCTTAAATAGACAGTAGGATGGCGTGATGGCGCATACATTTACACTTTGTGACAATGCAAAGGCAGTCCGTGACTAAATGTGGTTGTGGTTTTATTCTTCAATAATAATCAAATTAAGAAACAAGTTACTTGTTAACATCACAAATAATCACGAGGTACTATTAAAAAAACGTATACCGAGTCCCGCAAAATGTATTGTGAACTTTATGTAAACGATATTAAGGGCCTACTAACTTATGCTTATTTTTAGTGTTTACGTTATGGATATCACTATTCTTATTATATAAGTTTTTATTATATTTAATAAACATAATGTTAGCAAATATATATTGCGACGCAACAGTAAGTATGCCTATTTCTTTAAATCGATCTTTCAGGGATTCAGCTTCTAGGATCGCTATCGATCGGTGAAGGAAAACATCGTGAGGAAACCTGTATGTCTGAAAGTTCTCCATAATATTCTAAAAGATATGTAAGGTCTGTTAACCCGCACTGAGCCAGCGTGATGGACTATATCCTTACCCTTCTCACACTGGTGTTCAGTAGTAAAACAGTTTAATGCAGGGCTGATATTATTATGTTATATAATTTACTAGAGTTTTGCCCGTAATGTATATTAAGTTAGGTTAGATTAGTAACTGTAATTTTTCTTTTTTTTCTGTTTTACTTTGGCTGGTCTATTTGTGTAGTGGCCTGCCGTTTCATACGGCGGTCCGAAACCTCGGCGGGGTCGCGATTGCATGTGAAAGCGATTCGCGCGGCTCCGCCGATTGCTGTTATGTTAAGAAACACTATGGTAAGTTTAGTCGGTATTCCGGGGAGTCGATTATCATCATTTCAACATATTTTTCTTTTACCCCGGTGAGTCCGACATAACCCCTCCGCCTGCCCCCGCGGAGGGGTATGCGTAAATGCATACCACGACAAAAAAAAAGTTACAGTATTTTTTCTGGATGAAAGGATAATGTGTATGCAACATTTAATGACGATTCGTCGAGTAGTAAAGGCATGAAAGCGTAAAAAACAATCAAATAAACAAACTCACACTCGCATTTATAATATAAGCTAGGATAACACACTGTAACGCTTTGCCCCATTTATTTCTTACCGTACTAACAAAATGAATACAAACAAACAATGGGCTACAAAAATGAAATCCCTTATCAAACGTTCTATTTACGTCCATAATAGTTCAAGTAAGGCATATAACTTGCAAATTGCATACACCGTGGCCACATGCTTCTTCACACGATTTCTTATTCACAATCATAGTGTACGGTCGTCCTTCGGCCTGTCTTTTAATATCTATTAAGCGTTTTCTGAAGCAATTACTTGTTCCTACAATATGTTATTATTCTCTTTGTTTTGTTTATTGGAAAATATAATGTGAAGGAACGATTAGTAAATGGGATATTACGGGTTTTAGGTGTAGAATTTCTATGAAATCACTCAAGTGCAACTACCGTTTTTACTTGCTTTCAGTTAATACAGCTGTATTAGACATTATTTTGTGTAAAATGTACAAGATTACAGTTTTTATACATTTTCTTTATTTAGTAAACAACTTTTAGTGTATATGTGTGTGTCGATTTTACTACGTTGTGTTGAGACGAGCAACCTTTTATTTTTCTTAATTAGTGCCTATAGTTCATAGTGAGAGGGAAAGCGCTAAATAAATATAATATAATTATGTGACAATTAACTGTTGTAGTTGTATCACACCATATGTTTTTTGTTAGTTAAGTACATAATTTTAATATAATGTAGATTTTATATCTCAAGGAGGCGGCGGAGCGGGAGAGGGAGCGTCGTCGATAGTGGTTGTTTTGTTGAGGAACACCGTGGTAAGTTTAGTCGGTATTCCGGGAGGTACTTTACTATTATTCCATCTTTCTTTTACCCCGGCGAGTCCGACATAATCCCTCCACCCGCCCCCGCGGAGGGATATGCGTCATTGCATTCCTCAAGTAAAAAAAAAAAAAATATGTTATACCACAATATTGTAACCAATATACAGCAGCTTGTTATTGACAATTTGATTATACTATAAAAATACACTGAATTTTGAAAACAAATTATTATTAGTTAGTAATTGCTCCGAAAATAAATTAAAATCAAATCAAATTTGAGCATAGCATTATACTTCCTTGTAGCATATTAAGTCCGGACCGCCACTGCGGCATGTAAATTACTATATTGTACTTACTGGCATTGTAGATGTATGTGCACTCACTATATGCATACAACTACACGACAAAAGGCAGATGATTGTACGTCGTGTAAGATGTAACGTAACAACACAGACCACATCTTCAAGCTACGTCACGGACCGCTATAATAGCAGCCAAAACACGCTATACAACCCACTGCAAAGAAATTCACTTCAGGTTAAAAGCCTATTACATATTGTTATTCAATAGAATATACACCACAGATCCTTCGTTGAAAATCACAGAATACAGAAGGTACTCGAACGCTTGCAAACAATTTGCAAATATCTTAGAAATGCAGACATGCGTGTCATGTTGAATTATTTGTAATCGACCTCAGTACCGTACAGGCATCGAAACAGCATTTACTGAATGCCAAACGATCGGCGAAGTCATGACATTTCAACGCAAACAGAGAATGAGCCACTTACTCGTTCTATTGGCATTTGTGATGACTTTGCTTACATACCCTCTTGCCTGCTTTCTAGAGAAGAAGGCAGACTCTATGAAGTTTAATTTGCTACAAACCTTGCACTTTACTCTGGCTAAGCTCGTTGGTTAAAGGTTTACCTGGTCTTTCTGCATCATGTTTTTAATTGTGTCAGAACATGTTAGCCTAGAGTTCGTTTTCAGACAAAGAAAGTGCCATAATATAAAGTGAAATATCATCAAGCTTATAATTTTAGAAAACGAGCAGCAAGCGCTAATGCACGAAATTTCTTGTGCCATTATAAATAATGACAACAAGCTTGATCAGAAAAAGAACAAAACGTAAGACTTTTGGTCTACACGATAACATAGTTTCTAACTATTCTTCTATTTGCCGAAGGAGCCTTAAATACACCCACAACAATCCAAAAACCAATAGTAATATGATTTTCTGGAATAGATAGATAGACATCTAAACTGTTTTATATATTTATTATAGATAAATATAGCGATAGTGACTTCTGACATAAGTACGTATTCAAAAAAGTAAATTTTATTAAGTGATTTAGGAAACAAAAAATAGATATAATTAATTGCCGTCTTTGTAACTAAATGTTTTTAATAAATATCTTTATTATTTAAATTACATAGAATATTATAATACATACATAATACTTTCACTAGCTACAGCTGCATTTCTCTTAAAATTTATGCTACTTTTGCTAAAACCCATCTTATCTATGACCAGGCTCTTCTAAGGCTTTCTGTCTTAGTATAACAGGCGTGACACTACATATATAATTATCTAGATTCAGACGAGCATTATATTTGTCTAGGAAGTGGATTATAATTTAAGTCTGACTATTAGCATATAACTTAAACCAAGAAATTGAAATTCAAAAACTCAAAGCTCCAACTTTACAGCAACAAACAGCGATTACCGATGACGTCACGCGGCACGCTCTCGAGTATGCGAGCAAATATTGAACACAGTCTCGAGTACTGCGCAAACTTGCGCTAGACGGAACACTATTATCTGATTTGTATACACGAATATTGGAATTTCGTTCAATGATAAATGGCTTGCAACATATTGTATAATGTCCGCAATAATGCGGTGATTCGTATCTATGTATCTACATATATTGGTGGAGCAAATATGTCGTGGAATTGGATAGTTAGGATCTGGGGTTAAATTTGTTCTATTGATTGGTAGGATACAGCGAAATCTCCGTTTAAACTTGAAACAACTCAAGAGCCGGGATCGTCATCCCACAGAACCTTGATACCAAATAACTTTAGATTGTGTTCCTGTAAGGTTTAGGTTAGGTTTTCTGAAGGTCCATGGTGTTAAGTACTGTAGCGGTATTGTCATCTGCGCTGGCAGAAAAAGAACTTAAGCAAGGTCAAAAATTACTTATATTTTTTATTACAAAATAATACCTATAAACGCTAAAGTGGTTAGTTAAATGGTTAGTAACAATAATATATAAGTTATACTGCTAGTGATGTTTTAATAAAATACGGTTTTAACTACTAAAAATATGCTGCTGATAAAAGCAATAATTGCAAAGGCAGCCTCACCATCTTTAAAATATGTTAATTGAAGAACGACTTAGCATAAAGTTGAAATTCGAAATAGTCAGATATCAAAACTGAATGCAAATCATTCAAGAAATTTGTATTGCTAAGGGTATCAAATATAACAAAATAACTGTATTGAAATTAATTTCCAACTTCGAGAATATTTGTATCATTTTTGATCCTCTGTCTACATTTTAATGTACAACAATTTCAAAGAGAGAATCAACATTTTAAAAGTTTTCAAACTGAAAACGAAAGTAATTTCTTGAATCGCTGATCCCAAAACATTGCTGGGAGCCGAACTCAAAAACAATAAACAGATTCCCGAACCTTTCCAACAAAAATTCCAAGATAATTTTCCTGCCGGTAAAGCATTAAGTCGGCAGGCTTCCAGTTTTCATAAGGACATCGACTCATTATGCGTTTTATGGCGGAAGGGTTGCGATTCAGTTGCAAATTTCATTCATTTCAGGTTACCCATATTTGCACAGGTTTATTAATTCGAGTCATGTTAAAGAAATAAAATGAGAAATAAGGATAATTATGTTATTCTGTTACTAAAAAAAATATACCTACATCATTATTACGATTGCAATTTTATAGCTGACGTGCACGATATATGCCACCAAAGACGCGTGATGTTAATTATTCAAAGGCCCGCCTGTTCCATTTAAATTATTTAGATGAAGATGTATCACTTCTGACAACGAACATTGCATTTAATCAAGTCTTTGATCTACTCTCCTTGTTGACCAAGAATAAATATCAGATTTCAAATGACAAACATAACAAATAATATGTTGTATTTAATCAAAAATATAAACTGCGGCTTCCAAAACATCAAAATAAAGTCAATTATAAACGGTTTAATAGCGTTACACATACATACAGACAAAGGATCCCAAGCATTAGTTACATTTGTTACAGTATGATGGATCCCTACCTTAAATATTTCTTATAAATATTCCCGCTGTGTTCCTATACAGATTTAATCTTCAAAAGGATTGTTTACAATAAACATTTTGATTCCAAGCTAACTGGAAGGATCGGTGGGACCAACGGTCGGATCATTTACAATTATAATTAATCCTTAGGCTTCAAGATGAACGTCTTAGCGTTTTGTTATAACTAAATTGGACGGACAGAATTGTCCAAGCTTTACATTTTGATGTACTTGAACGAATTTCGACGTCAGAATACTAATTTCGATTTAAGGTCATCTGTTTTTATTAAGTTAGGTAAGATTTGACTGAAATAAATTAGAATTTTGGTTGGGAGTGGGTGTTTGTTTTTGACGTCCTAAATTTATGGGTGAAATTATATTATTTTAACATGAATTTATCTAGAATGAAAATAAATACGGAAACATTTTGAAGCTCTCTTTTTATCATATCGCACAATTAAACTAGGGCAATTTAGAGGTCAATGACCGGTTCAGAACCTCTGTTTGTTGAAGTTTATTTTCGGGTACAAATCACCCTAACTGAACGAGAAAAATGACCATTTTATTAGGTAGTTACAATAATCATTTGATGATTCTATACTTTAATTAAATACAGAAGTTTAGAACAGCTTAATAGCAGTATTATAATTTATAATGCATTGAATTGAATAGCCTTTAGTATGCTAAGATGTAAAGAGGGCTGCACCTAGCAGTAAAAAATATATGAATAGGGTAATATTATTGTCAGTTAATGTATGCGAAGGTTTTTGTGAAAGGATTTGGTTGAAACTTGGCAAACAGACAACATGTCCTGGATAAACACGTAGAATAGTCTTTATTCCAATATGCGTTATCGGCTCATGCGGCGTAAAGACGAGGACTAATCCTAGTTATTTTATAATGTCACTTAATAATAATCTGATTACTTATTAATTCAACCGGTGTTTCTCTATTTATAAATTTTAATTAGAGCATTTTCATGTTGATTATTACACCTTAGTATATTGATAACATACAATTAACAAACGGGAACACGTAAGGCACTAAGACAATTTTCGACCATAAAACTTTTTTTAGGAACTCACAAGAAAATCAAAATCAAAATCAAAATAAATTTATTCAAATTAGGTTACAAGGTAACACTTATGAATGTCAAAGTTACACGTAATTTTTTTCTGTGAATTTGCATTTACTGCCACGTTCAGCAAAGCAAGGGTGTGTAGGGCTCATGAGAAGAACGGGCAAGAATAATATAATATATTTTGATAAAATAACAAAAACAAATCACAATAATTTTCATTTGAAATTTTCGTAATTTTGAATTCCTATAGCCATATAGCCAAACTTCTATCAAAAATCCTTCGAATGGAACCACAGTCCACGTAGGACGAAGCACGCAGCATCACTAATTGGCGTCCATTGTCCCGGCGGTTGCATGTAAAGTGTTCGTGACCGACATACCACCGCAAACCTCCAGTGCCATACTGTGGTAATATAGCTTACGCATACAGAATTCGAGGATGTGCATATACTAGTATTGTTTTTTTTTTACATAAGCTCCTTTGACTGTACGGTTGGCGTAATTGAAGTGGTTGCCCCGCCACTGATACTGCTCGCAGTGTTGTGGTTCGGTGCACACAAAGGACAAAGAATTTTTTGATCCATGAATAGTTGCTCCGAGGCTGGGTGGTATTTTTTGGAATGTCTGTGAAGACTAAGGAATAAATAAGAGATAAGAAGAAGTCTCTCAAAAAAAAAACAACAATACACAAGATTTATTTTATTAGCCAGGTGGGAAAAAAGCTTTCATGAAACAACTTTATTACAATTTCTGATTAGTTAATTCATGATTAATGGCGAATATCATTTTTTGTACGTTAAAACTGGAACAAATTTGATAACTTTACAGTAGGTAATTGTTTTTAGATTTACGTAAGCATTTTGCTAATGAAGACATAAATAAATCTGATATCATCAACCAGATTGCAAAGTTTGCTAATTAATTAGGTTGTATTTGGAGCTTATCTGAAAATACCAATTGTAAAATAGATAGTCGTTCTACGCAGCTAAATTAATTGCATAATCAATTAAGAACCAATTATTGGCCAAGTTACACAAAAAGTCACAGCATTTTATATAGTTTGCCTACAAGTTCAAACCATTTTCCAGTGAAATTAATTTTGTGATTAGATATATGTATATCTCTGTATATTTAGGTTATATTTTCTTAAACAGAAATAAACTTCATTCGTCAATATATGTATATTGCATTCTTATCATACCGCATTCTCGAATTCTATATTCCACTTGTAACTTACAATAGCTACATACAATATTTTAGCTGCAAGTTACAACGTGTATTTCTTTCGTTGCCTCTCCTGGGACATCAATTCCACAAAAAATATCGAAAACAATGATAAATTCCCTACGTATTCAACCTGCTTCTGGTTACAGGCAATACCCGGATTCGTTGGAACTAATTCAATCACGCTAGTGCGAGATACCCCTAAGGATAGAAAGTTTGTAAGCCGCTTTATTTCTTTTTACTTTCTTAGTTTATGTGTGATTGATACAAATTGCTTTAGGGGATTGTGGCCTAATTGTGTTGTTAGCTAGTTTTTGGTAATAATTCTAACCGCTAATTAACTTCACTATAGATCTGGAGATCTTTCAAAAAAGTTATTGTGCTCTATCTAATCTACCAAAATTTGTTTCTATTTCAAACACAGACCAACAAATATACGTTCAATCGCTTTAAAAAATAAAACAAATCTAAATAGCAACTGTTTTCGCCACTGTACCTACGTTGGTTAGATTAAATATGGAGCTTTAATTGTCAGACACGTTAAAGTCTGTAAAGAGAAAACGCATGCACGCACGCGTAGATCACAGTCAATTGTCAATATGAAGTTCTTAAAGCAGATAGCCTAATAAATAAAAAATGTAATCAAATCGAATATTATAATAATTATTGTCTTATATAAAATGACTTGTATATCTTAATATAGAAAACAGGTAAGATTGAGGATTTTTTAAATACAAAAGTAACTATTGGCTGACACGGATTTTGAGTAAAATTGACGAAACATCGCGTATTAGGAGTTATAAATCAAATAATTAAAACTATAGTAGGTAAATAATAAGTTATTTGATATTATTTAGGCACATCATCTTAACCGGCCAGCAGTATTATAGATGCCGTTATATTCAACGTTTCGTAGCTTGAGATCGTTATTATGAACGCAGCTTTACCGGGCACTCGCTTCGTGACCTGAATGTAGTCATCGCTTCATTTTGTTTTCAGTGGTCGCTCCGGTCTTGTTTTTCGGGAATCATGAAAGATTTTGTTTTATTTTATCGACGTCAACAAGCCTGATTGAGTTTCATATTACATGGTTTATTTATGGACAAACTGGATGCGTTGGATATCAAGTAATATTTTTTTTAAATCTAGCAAATGCCTAACTGAACTGTCCTTTGTCCAGTGGTCTACAGTTTGACTTCCACGTCGTTTACGTGAATTATACTATGCACCAAGTCACCAGTTTTGCTGAATAGCATTAGATTATTGTTACTGTGTATAAAATAAGCTGAGTTTGGTATATAAGATGATCCCAACGATAAAACAATGTTAAAACTTTACCAAAGTCTGGTCTGGTGTGATGCTAGAGAAATCCAATTACACTGACAAAAATTCTACAAACTAATGTTTTAAGTTCAGTCTCCTCTCAAATTTCATACCTAATATTTTCTTAAATATCAACACTGTCCAGAAAAAATCTTATTACAAGTAAATAGGACTGAAATTATTACAATTTGCCTTCAAAAGCACTGCTTCGACTGAAAACCTTCCTAGAAAGGTTCACTCAAATCATACATGTATTTATTATTGACCTGTATTCCAAGTAATAATTTAACCTCACATAGCCCCACGTACCATCGACACAGCCAATATTAATCTGGCGAAGTATTCAGGCTTGGATTCCAATTACCTAAAAACGCAGGGCCATTCAATTTGGGCCTCTAGGCGTACGCTTGTAGGCATAAATTCGCTATGAAGTATGTATGGGAAGGTAGCTTTGGAACGATAGGTGAGTATTTCAAGTATGGTCGTTAGGTTATACACTGGGGAAATTTAGATAGGGTATAAGAAATAAATGAATCGTAACCATGTGAGTTTTATTGTGATGAACTCAATTTAGCGTATTATTACATGGCACATTTTACTTAGACATTGTGTTAATAGTATGTTAAAATGGGCTTAATACTTTATTTAGTTTTATCCTACAAATTGCTACTGTTATATATGCCAGAAAGGTACCGTAATGTACTATGAAAACATTATAATGATTATTCCTACTGATCGTATAAATGAAGAACCTATGTAAAAAATACTTTTTGTTTTATATATTTTTATTTTTTATTTTGCTCGTCAAAATGACCGCACTCCGCCTGATGGTAAGCAGTCGTGTGGTCTAAGAGCAGTGGCCTCCACATCGTCCTCATAGCAGCCGAGGCGATGTTGAGGTCTCTACTTTGACGGCCTGAGAAGGTGTTTTTCCACGCCCCGCTTAAAGGACCCAGGATTGAAGGAAGAAGGAAACACGTGCCTTGGCAGAGAATTCCATGCCTTGATCGTTCGGCAGAGGTATGAGGACCCAAACTTGTTGGTACGCACTCTAGTCGACTCCACCGTGTAAGGATGGCATCTGCATCATCTAATCCCAGCACGCGTTGTTCTGGATAGGAAAGGGGAGGGCGGGATAAGGTGGAATAACTCTTCAGAGCTCTCCCCGTGGTACATTCTGTAGAAACATGCCAAAGAGGCAATATCCCTACGGAGTTGCAGAGGATCCAGTGAACTCGTGACCTCTGGATCTCCGATGATACGGACAGCCCGCCGCTGTAACCTGTCAAGAGCGTCTAGCAAGTACTGCGCGGAGCCATCCCAAAGATGAGAACAGTATTCCATGCAAGGGCGCACTTGTGCCTTATACAATAGGCACAGCTGCCCAGGCGCGAAGAACCGCCTCACCCTGTTCAGAACTCCGAGTTTTCGCGAAACTTGCTTAATGACGCTCTCGATGTAGGTTTTGGGATTAAGGGTGCGGTAAAGATCCATACCTAAGATGGAGAGCCTGTCACGTATCACCAGTGGAGTGTTCTTCAGAGAAGGGAGGGGAAGGAACGGAGACTTTTTTGTTGAGAACGCGCATGCCTGGGTCTTCTTGGCGTTGAACTGGACCAAGTTCTTGGCACCCCATTCAGAGATGCGGTTCAAGGTCTGGTCAAGTTCAACGACAAGATCCTGCCCTCTCCCCTCAACCTCAGCCTGTTTGGCCCCAGGTTTCCGAGATATCGCCCATGCACGGTACTGTCGTCTGCATAACAATGTATGTTGCCGAGATTCAACATATCATTGATATGCAGAAGAAAGAGCGTAGGGGATAAGACGGACCCCTCAGGTACTCCTGCATTGACCTGCGAAATTTGGAAGCGTGACCGTCGCGAAGGACCCGAATACGACGCTTCTGCAGGAAACTTGCAATCCAGGTGCACAGTTGAGGGGGCAAGCCATAGGCCGGAAGCTTGGAAAGAAGAGACTTGTCGTTCGACAGCATTATATATTTTAAGAAGTTCAGAGTGCCTATTGCGAGTTTGTTTTACGTTAACGCGATCGACGCGTTTATAACGTTCGGCGCTCCCATTGGCCCACTCCAAGCTCTTAACCAATTGAATGATTTGATCGCGTTACAACAACAACTCACACTAGGCACCCGGACAACGAATACCGAGTTGGATAGTAATCTATACCAGGATATATTATTTCTATGTGACAAATTTAATTCAACTCAATTTAACGATGTACGTGTAATTAAGTAACATACGTCCAAGCATCTTCCCATCTTTCTTATGTATATAATATTAGAAAAATAAAACCAGTAACTTCTACCTACTACAAGAACGAAACTAACCAAAATAAAGTAGCTCCAAATTTAAAATAGAAGATGCAATGTACTAGAAAATCAATATTCAATCCAATTTTGTTTTAGCTTAAGTTTTATCCTAGATAAGATTGAAATAGTTTACAATAACGGGAGTCGGTCCCGCATTCTGTGCTCCTACGTTTCATATCGAAAAGTGACTTATCGAGGTCTGGAATCCACTAGTATTGACTTTGTTAAATTACGTCATATTTTTTTGCACTGTATTATATACTATAATCTATACCTATACAAATAAATAAAATTGAAGAGTCTGTATGTAATATCAAAATAACAGCTTTTTACTTAAATGCATATGAATGTATATTCAGCACTTACAACCAAAAAACAATTTGTAAAAATTTGTGTTTGCCCATCTGTTTATTCCAGCTAATCTTTGAAACGGTTGGGCCGATTTTGACGGGACTTTCACTGGCAGATAGCTGATGTTATAAGGAGTAACTTAGGCTACTATTATTTTAGACAAAGGTTAGGACCCCGCGAAAATAAATTCTACCCTTGCGAAGTTGCGGGTAAAAGCTAGTGTATTAATATACATATACAAGTTTTTACAAAATTAATCTACATATTTCATAGTCATATATATTATTAACAACCACTATGAGACCATAAACTCGGTGACCATACTAGTTCTTACTTACATGAACCTTATTCTTTTTAATATGTTTAAAGTAGTTTATATTAAATCATCAGGCCCCCGCAGTTTCACTCACATTTATGATAACTGTTCTGTCCCCAGGTATCGTAGCGTCATCTTAACTTAAAGCATATGTAAAAATAAATATAAAGAAGCTTTTATTTGTGGAAAATTTAAAAGCCGCTACAACAGGTTTAGAGCCCATTCATTATAAAAGAAAAAAAAAATTGTTAAATAGACAATAAACAAATATTTTTCTTTATAATAAATATTTTAAGAAAAATATGTATAGAAATATATGTATAGAAAACGCGTACATATTTGGTAAAAATAAATAATAGGCCTTATGAATACAATTCCAGCAACAGATATAAAATATACAATAAAACCTACAAAAAGAAACCTATTCTTTCGTATTCTAATTCCAGTAACGATTACAAGAAAATTCGATACATAAAAAATCGAACGTACCTATTATATCGAATCCTGAAACTCTTTTGTAAATTTCAAAAATGGCGTTAATTTCAATAAATTTTAATAACGCGGAACCCTTACCAATGGAAAAGGTAATATCGCTGATAGCTTTGAAGGGAGTCAAAGAGACGCAGCTGCCGAGTTCCGTACGTTGCAATTACCTTGCTTTGAATAAAAGTGTTTTTCTTGAAAGCTTTGTGGAACCCCGATAAACGTGTTGTTGACGCAAAATGGTTTTATCACGGTGGTATTAAAAAGAGGATACCTTTTATTTTATGTTATATGAAAAGAAAAATTCGAAGCTTTTGTTTTAACTTTATTATAAATGTAATGAAAGGCGACAATAACGTTAACATTTAATGGAGAAAATGCGTGCTAACCAGATGTGACGTAATGACTCTATACGGATAGACCTTGCTAATAGCTTTTGAAGTCCAGTTTTGCTGCACTCAGTATTTCTGCTACTGTTCAGCTATAAGCCTTATACATCTATATTAAACGGCCATATTTATGTTTAAAACCTAACTTAATCACTACATATAATAAAATAAAGTTCTTCGCCGCGTCTGTCTGTCTGTCCGATATTCATGCGGTTTTCAGGAATAGACAGAGTAATTCATGAGGAAAGTTTAGATGTATAATTTTTAAAGTTTTGTACTACTCATGCAAAGCAGAAGTGGGTCGCTAGTATTATAAATGCGAATGTGAGTTTGTTTGTTACTCTTTCACGCATTAACTACTCGACCGATTATCATGAAATTTCGCATACACTTTGTCAGAAGAATAGAAAAGGACATAGGGTGCTTTTCATCCAGAAAAAAATACTGTTTCGGACCTAACCTAACCTATATTTACACAAGTGAAGAAGAAGTTAAAATCTAGAATAAAATAAAGAAAGTTGAGCCTTTTAAAAATAAATCTAGATCGTATTCATTATATAATAATAATAATAATATTTACTTATTCATTAATTATACAAACATGTTATCAATAGTAATTATAATAATTATTAAAAATCATAAAGCAATATAACCGAATATTTTTGTCGAACTATGAATCGTACAGTAAAATAATGTTACTGCCTTCTTGATTACGTTATAGTTTGTAAAACTGTGGAAAAAGACTTGAATTCTCGACGACTCGATACTCGTAGTAGTTAATGTAACCGACTGCTACGCCTGAGATCACGGGTTCGATTCCCGCACTAGTCAAACATTTGTGTGCATGAACATGGCTGTTTGCCTTGGTCTGGGTATTTCTATGTATAATATGTAAGTATTTACAAAAGAAAGTATATTTGTATGTTTATCCATTGGGCTAGATGGTGTTGTGTGTATGCGATAGAATATTATTATTATTCCATGTTTACTTTCTCACGCAGTAAGCAATTAAGTAAATTTTGAATGAATTTTCATACTTATACCAATATCATCATTAACCAAAAAATTGAATAGTTATCACTTGACTTTCACTCCGTTTAGCTTAACGAACACGATTTATAACATCTAATTCATCTCAGAGTTCATTTTTTAAAGAGACATTACGAAGATTTATTCGAACCGCCGTTTAGCAAGTAATTAAGACTTTTTACCGTTACTTTTGGAATGATAGATGTTTAAGGTTCAAACCATAATGTATTACCGTTGGGAGGAATGCTTGGGAGTATTTTGAGCAGTAATAGATTACAGTTAAATGATTTACAATGGTAGAGTGAAATTAAGAGAAGCATTAAATTGTGGGATTGAAGTTAAGGAATTTCTTTTTTGCTATTTGAAGACTGAATAGTGGATATAGAAATGAATATAGAATACTAGCTGTTGCCCGCGGTTTTGCTCGCGGAAACGTAGGTTAGGTTTGGGCTGCGGAAGAATTTGGATCCCCGTGGCCCCGCGCGTACGTGCGAGGAGACACCGGGGTGGTTTTAACCGGTAAGAGTCCGGCACGCCCCTCCGCCTTTCCCCAGGCGGAGGTAATCCAAGAGGATTGCCCCCCGTACAAAAAAAAAGGTTTATGGTCACGACTGCATATGAAAGTGATTCGGGCCCGCCGATTGCGGTTTTGTCGAGGAACACTGTGGTAGGTTTAGTCAGTATTACCGGAAGGTCCATTATTATCATCATTACCTTCTCTCTTTTACCCCGGTGAGTCCGACATAACCCCTCCTTCCGCCCCCACGGAGGGATATGCATCAATGACCCACATAAAAAAAAAGTAACAGTTCTTTTTAAATTGAAATATGGACTATGTTACTTGGTGATAATATAGTTTACTAATGGTGAAAGAATTTTTTAAATCGGTTCGATAGTTTTTGAGTTAAATCGTTACAAACAAACAAACAAAAAATCAATACTTTCCTCTTTATAATATTATAGTTAGATGAAAAGACAATAAAATCTACTTGTTACGGTCCTAACATACTTATTATTTTGGCTTTATTTACTATTACCGCATACTCTTTCTTTCCTCGATGGTTCATAGTATCTGAAGCTAGCCATACACAGTATATTTTTTTATGATCAGAAGTCAAAGGAATTTTAGTATCTTTCCTTTTTATCTCTTGCCTCAGTGCCTTTATATTATAAATTTATTTAGAGGAAGTCTATGAATAATTCTTGTATTTACAAACATTCAAACAATCGTCTAAAATAACATATTTTATTAACATTATTTTTGTGTAACAGACAATTTTTTGCTCCGTGTGGAGATCGAACCCATAATACTCGGCTTAGTGGCAGTTTGCCACTGTGCAGAATCAACAAATACACTAAATAATTTCATAGGTCTTTATCACTCAAGTAAAAAAATGCTTTGTTAAAACATAATTAGTTAAATAAATAATATTAGTAAAGAATAATAAAAAAAAAATTGTTTAAATATCTAAAAGTAGCGTTTTATTTTTTAATAAACCATAACTACTGATGGCATTATTTAAGTGGTTGCCTTGCCACTGCTACTGTCCCAAGTGTTGTGGGTTCGAATCCCACACGGGACAAAACTTTGTGTGATCCACAAATTGTTGTTCCGAGTCTGGATGTTCTTTGTGTCCGTTATTTAAATGTTTGTAAAGTCACCGCGAAACAGGAATAATTCATTAAAAAAAATTAAATCAGTAAAAACCGTGAAAATAGTTTAAATTCGAAAAACATGAATGTTGCCAAAACTGTATTTTAGTACGGAACCATCCAGAATACTTCTAAAAAGTACCAAAAACACTTAAACTTGAGCGAGACCAAATATAAAATCCAATTAAACGGGCACAATATTTACTTTAGCTGACACACACATAACTATAAACGTGTAAGGGTGCACACTCACTTCTTCAATGTAACAATAAAAAGATACATAAATATCAAATCAGAAGATGCTTTTTTATTTGTAGTATAGTATTTATCAATAAGATGTATTGATTTCTATCTAGCATAATATCATTTGATAAGAAAATAAAGTGTCTACTTGTTCTTGAATCATATAAATAACAATTAAAGCAAAAATATTCAGAATTATAAGTTGCATTTCCGTAATCATTGTTACATTAGACTTACCTAAAATAATTGTATTAGGTATTTAGTAAGCATGTTTAGATTTAAGACTATTAATATAATTTAAACTTTCAGGTTTACGATACATATATCTATAACTAGCGACGCGGCTTTGCATGGGTAGTACAAATCCTTAACAAATTATATACTTAAACTTTCCTCATGAATCACTCTGTCTATCGGTGAAAACCGCATGAAAATCCGTTTAGTAATTTTTAGTTTATCGCGAATAGACGCGGCGGGGGCTTTATTTTATAATATGTAATGATTCATAACGGGTATTAATGTCATGCATAATGTTTACCTACGAGTAATTAGCATCCTACGAACACACTGCCAGTCTATTATAATTAATATCATACGTGCAAGTTACAGGTACAAGTTAGCCATCAACGACATATCTAAGAAACGATGGTGTTTGTGTTCGCTACAATGTACATCATTCGCACGCCGAACACCGCTCGGCATGATCAGATCGCACCCTAACATTTTCATACCGTAGTCATTAGGCATTCAATTAAGTAAAACGCATTGGTGTTTGCCGTACACTCTCGCGTCGATATTTGCGCACATTTGAATACTGATGACGAAACGCTTAGATTAGAACATTGTTGTTGTACGAACAACGAAGAAGTTTACATACAACTAGCTGCCATTCATGAAATCCCTCCGATGTTATATATTTTTCTATACAATAATACAACTCAAGCATTATGGTTAAACCCTTGAGTAACATGGGCCGTTGCAATCAATTCATAAACATAGAAATATATCATATTAAGACGTGTTTCAAGAAATATGGCGCGTCGTCTGTACTTTAACCATATAACCATGACTCCACTTGCTTACGCAATTATCACCCATATGCAAAAATATGAATTTCGATAGGAATGCTGCACGGCCAGCATTAGAAATAAAAGGTTGCCAAATTGCCAACGGCACAGCGTCTTCATCAATAATTGTTTTAGTCCAAAAACATTGCATATACAGTTTGATGGAACATAATGCCTTTCTTCTTGGACACTGTGATTTTTGCAAAATAGGTCATCCTATTATGACATTTACGACTATGCAATTATTCATAGTGCAGCCATTTTCTCGTTTAGAACACTCATTTTTCCTAAAATTTGATGTTCAATGCCGTCTACCACCAGACGCCAGATTAGGCACCTTTTAATACTCTGCTACTACTGAAATCTTTTGATGAAAACACAGTTATATTTAACGAGTATCCAACTCAAGTACTCAAGAGTTCTCAAGATCGGCTGCACATAACAAAATATAATTGCAATCTTACAACACATCATTATTGAGGCAGTTTTAGATACAAAGTTATTATTGCCATATCCTTCTAAATATTACTCATGATCTTTGTACTTATACATTACGTATGATATTGGTTTTTCAGGTTTCCAAGTCACGCATAAGCCATAGTGCTGCAATAAAGCCGAATTGCTGCATATTATTGAACGGTTACTGTTGTTGCATTTCCTACATTGAATTGCATACATGTGTTAAGCCCGGTACAGTGCTGCGGCAATGTTAGGTTAGTTGCACACCGGTATACTTCGGCTTAAATCGACGACAAATAAAATATTATCTAATATTTACAAGATGTATTATTTTTTTATGATTGGAAAATTAGAACTGCCTCGGTGGTGCAGCGGTCATGTTTATGTCACTGCTGTGCATGCGTAGGTACTCGGGTTCGATAGCTATAATGAATATTCTTGAATGGTCTTGCATGAGGTCTTGATGCTCAGCTCGGAAAAGTGTTATTGGGTCCTCGAAATATGGACAAGGACATACGCAGCTACAAAATGCGTCATAGGCTACAACAGAGTGAATTTTATTACAAAATACTAGGTTCAGCCGGTGGCTGCGCTTACATGTGCGCCGCTTACATGCGTCGCATGAGAAGACAGTATAAAATTAGGATTATGTATGAAAAGTGTCCTATGTATGTTAATTCAGTGCACGGTTTATATGTGTATCAAGTTTTATTCAAATACCTTCAACAGTTTACGGACAATGGAGTAACAAACATTTAAACACTTTCTCAAACATGCACGTTAATAATCATACTAGTATGTTTAGTTGATCGTAGCATTTGTTTTAATGCCACAAATATTAAGAATAACTGGAGATTGCTCCAAAAATACATACATTTTATTAAATATTTTAAAATAAAAAAAATCATCTAATAATGTAATTTATTTTTAAACAATAAAGCCAATATTTGAAATCACTGATAACTGAATTATCTTCTTCGTTCATTTTATTGAACTATAGGTCTCGTTGTACAATCATCTTAACACTAAGTGTCATTATTCTGAATCGATACACACTGTGAAACATGCGAATGTCTGAATCAGACCGTGCGAGGCGGAAAGCATTATAATATTATATTTTATAAACGTTTACAAGGCTTTTGATTTTGGCTTCTTGGCTATAAATAACGTAACTTGAAATATATGACTGCTTTAAAAATGTGCCTATTTGAACAATAATTTATGCAATTGCTGTTTAATTAGTTGTCATCCTAACTAATATTAGAGATAAAAAAGTGAGTTTGTTTGTTTGTTGTGATTTGTGTACCTTAACTAATCCAACATGATAATAAATCATCATGTTTTTACGCATATATCAATGCATAATTATTATCCGTAAAGACGAAACAATTGACAATTCAAAGGTACACAAAAAGACATAGGTTTCGTCAAGAATAAAAGGACTGTACCTGAGATCTGTACCTGAATCCGCAGGCAAAAGTTAGTCATATACTTTAAAACCAAATCACCAGAAAAATCAACTGTTCTATTCGCTATATGGACGATATAAATATAATAGAGCATTTTTTATTTACATTTGATGTGTAGCATGAGTTTCATATAATATCTTCGACTAGTAAATTTTGCTTGTAGATTTCATACATACATATATAGATTTACGGCTGTTTCCCAGAGGGGTAGACAAAGACTACGGATTTCCATTTGCTACGATCCTGACACACTTCTTCTGCTTGTAGATTTCGTTTATAAGAGTAACACCTAAACAAATTCATGGCAACAGCAGATTCGATTCGTTATAAATGTAATGCCTTCGGAGTAAAGCATGATAACGACCCACCTGATGTTAAGTATAGTTGTATTCTATTTTTCTATCAATCCAATCAAGCCACTGTAACCTAAAGGACAGAAATATTGGACAGCATCACGTGAGTCAGAAGTAAAAGTAATACAAATTGATTAACAAAGTTTAAAGGAAATACACAAAAAGCATCTGTCTCATTACCAGTTAAAATACCACCATACACTAAATCGTCGGCTACCCTTAAATTCTCGTTAATGTGACATGACATACGGTAGATCATATCAGTGTGTACGCGGCAGATCGGTTTAAGATACGCGCTCTGAATTAATTTGTGCTGCACATGTGATATTTAAAGTATTTTTACTGCAATACCGACAGTTGCGCCTTCTGAGTATCAGTAAAAGAGGTAAAACATCAGTTGTGTAATTTAATTTAATGTAAGGTGTGGGTGGTATTTTGAGCCTGATTTTAATTAAATTACCCATTCTATTCTGTAGGTCACAATATTTTGTTTTTAGTAAGTATGTTAATGAATACAGGTGCAATCTTTTCTATAGCAATCAAATGACAAAGAATGATACGATCCATTTGATGGTAAGCAATTAATCAATCAATCAGTCCACTGTTGGAAAGGCCACTCTCATTTTACGCAACAACATCCGTTCTTCCGGATGCAGTCTAAAACCCATTATACATAATACCCATTTAGTCACATTCATCAGGTCTTCGGTTTACCTTTCTAATAAGTTGATTAATGTTACAGTAAATAATATAATCCTTACTAATATTATAAATGAGAATGTGAGTTTGTTTGTTACGCTTAACACCGTAATTACTCGACTGATCATCATGAAAATTTGCATTGACCACGTTGTCCTTTCGTCCCGATACCGTTCCCGAGGATTCGAGAGATAGAATTGATTGACAAAATCTACATTATATCTATATTCACACCAGTAGAGCTTAATTATCTGATAAAGGTAAATCTAGTCCAATGTTACTATAATAATACTTTTATTAACGCAGTTCTCTAAAAACGACAAACAAAAATAACACGCCGTCGAAGCTTTGTGATACAAACTCACTAATAACTTCACTTTCAATAAACGTTGCAACACCTTACGCACTAAAACCAATCCCCTGCTTTTACTAAGTTAGCTCTAAATTTTCACGAGCAACATAACTCTCAGTGCTCGAGTGCCCCTAAAAATAAAACGGGGACAATTGTCGCGAATTCTGGACGTGTTCCAAGTTGACACTGGAGCGGACATGGCAGCTGTCAGTGCGCAGGATTTCCTCTGTTGTAGACATCTTTTTGTCAACAAGTTGCTGATGAAATTTTTGTAACGTTAAAATGGTATGAAGTTCAATGTTTTCCAGTTTAAAAATGTGTTTGATGTTTTTTAATCGACTTCGAAATAATTTTGTTCGCGGAACTGCACTTGAGTATAGATATACTTTAAAATGTAGATTTGTTCGAGTCAATATTGTTTCTTGTCTTAACAATCTATATTTGAATATTATTAATAGAATTGGTTTTTATGTCTGTAAGCAACTATTTGCTCGAAATCGATAAGGTATAAGACATGTAATTTAGCATAGCCTTGTTTATTCAGCAAATTGTGTTTATAGTTGTTTGAATTACACCCATAGGTCGTTAGAATCCAAAGTAATGGGTGCTAGTTTTGAAAGGACGTCATATAAAATGTAGCAATAAATGTCGTAATACTGCAATATCTCGTCGATAGCATGTGTTGGACTAATCTTAAAAGTTGAATGAAATTTCTGATTCATATAATTTATAAACCGATGTTTTTTTAAAAATCTACCGCACTTTTTATAATTCCTTTATCGCGGGGGACTTTTACAAACATTCAAGCAACGGACATAAAAAACATCAAAACTCCGACAGCCATTTGTGAATCATATAATTTTTTGTGTTGTGTGCGATTCGAACCTACAACACTCGGCACACTTGCAGTGGCAGTATCGAGACGATCACTTAAACCATTTAGCGAAACGAGAAGTTAATATATTTTTTTTTTATATATTTTAAGTAAACATTCAACACACCTACCGAATACCTCAGAAAATTTAAAAAGCAAGCAAATTTATTATTTGATACCGCTTCCTCTGGAGCGTCACCTAACCGAGATGTAAGAGATAGTGATTTAATTAACTATGCACAGATAAGCGACGTTATTGATGAGTACCAATTTGCGGCTGTCGCAGGCTTAATTACAAATCGTGCAGTTGCGACTTTAATCTGTTACCTTACTGGCTTCAGATTTAATTTGTTAATAAGAGAAAATTTCTCAACCGGTTTTGTTATATTAATAACAACTAGTGACATAAAATCAATTAATGTGTTAATACTAATTTACATGTAGTTGTTAAATCTAATTATCTTGTCATAGTTTAATTACGCGTTTGTCAATCACGTTGGCCATATTTTTTCTAAATACTTTCTGCGATCGCAATCTGCATTGTATAGTAGTTCACTTAGGCAGTTTAAAGAAAACATATTAAGTATATTTAATCTATTAAAGCTATCAAGTAAAGGATAAATAAATTAAAAACCCTTTAAGTTTATCTACTCACTATCGCCGCTCGTTTTGACAAATTTAGGGCCATCAAGAAAATTTCTCAACGTTCAGACAATGGCACTATTGTCGACAATTTAGGTTAGCTAAGTTCACTCAACTCACGCCCGTGCTCCCGCAGGATATACAATCCCTTCACCATCTACCAATGTCTTTGTCCCAAGCCCAGCTTTATTTAAAAAATCGTCGTATTTCATATCCATTGCACGCCCTACTGCATCAACTATAACTTTTACTGAATTATGTCCAGCAATGTATGCATCTCTATTAGTTTTAACCACATTTATGTTAGATAGTTGGTGCATCAGTAACGCTATACCACGGAACCTCATGCGGTTTACACAGTAAACACAATATGAAGTGACTATTGACTATTCCTGTTCTCAAGCGTTGTTCGTCTTTTTAATTTTGCATTTTCTATATACAGGATAGGTTTCGGATTTCAAAAGCTTCTTTGAACTGTCTGGTTTCAACCTTTTATTATGAAATAATGAGAGCCCACGGGATCGTATTACCATTCTTTATAATTTTGATTGACGTCTCATCGATATTCGGTTGCTTATGGATTTCCTTGTTATTGAAGATTTTTGAGTAGGTTTCAAATTATTTGCGGCGATTAAGATTTTAAGGATGATGTTTATGAGATTAGAAATATAGATTTGTTACCTGATTAGTAACTATTTAAAGTTTTACCAAACCAAAAGTGACAATAAAAGATAACCTTTGTAAACTTGACCAAACACAAATAGTGATTTACTACCGTACATGATACTTGACACTTTCCAAAGCCACTTAACATTCAATTACAATAAAATTATCAATGTTTACTATAAAATTGAAATCAGGCATTTATCTGTGTTTATCTACTAGATAAGCAAATAGCTGAGGTGTCGATGCCGGCTATGGTTTCAGATAAGATATCTGATGAGGAAGTAGCGATCAGATAGCTATCGTACGATATGTGGAGAAATTATTGAATGGCGAGCGCCGAGAGCTGATTTGAGTTTGTGTGTCTTCATAGATCGTTAGTTTTTATGGATGGTTGTTAAAAACACGTATTTTCTATTTATTGATAGGAATTTTGATAATGTTCACCTTATAAAAATAATTTAGATAAAAATCTAAATTCAATGAGCAATAAACTTGTTGTTATAAAAATAAATTTATTTTAGCGAGTGCTACAGATTGTAATTAGAGTACTATTACGGGTTTTATAGCCGATGTGGTATACTTTTATGGATTCAAATTCCCAATGAAGCGAGCTACGTGTTATTTATACTCAGGGACCACCCGTGTTATAAGAGAATATAAACTGTATGTACAAGCAATGGTCACCCTTTTTTACCAAGGTCAATTCGCGTAGCTATTGCGCAAAATATTTTAATATAGATAATAATATAATTGTAGTTTAATTTAGTCCAGGATCTAATAATATTAATGTACTCCAGACCGATTTCGGTCACGGCAGCCAATCTTAATGGAGACTGGCCATCTGCGCAGGAGATATTATAATGCACAAGCGTGTACGCAAACACAAGTGCAATCTCTACTCCGTCACTCTCATGATCCGATGGGAAGGTAATACGACTATTCACTACTAGTAAGTACTAGTAGTAGTACCGCTAGTAAATGCGACTGCTGTGCATGAGGTCTAGGGTTGTTATACCGGGTCGGGCCAAAAAAAAATTAATTGGGTTTTTAAAAGAAATCTCAATAACAGCCCGAAGTTAGGAAGTTAGCGATGTTAGACATCCCCGTGCCTCGGAAAGCACGTAAAGCCGTTGGTCCTGCGCCTGATCTCTCTCCGATCGTGTCAGATTACCGTCCCATCGGATCATGTGGGTAAGGAAACAGAGAGTGCACTTGTGTTTGCGTACACGCTTGTGCACTATAATATTTTCTGCGCAGATGGCAAGTATCCGTTAAGATTGGCCGCCGTGACCGAAATCGGTCTGGAGTACATTAATATTAATGAATTAAAATTAAAATCATCTCTGAATAAAAAGACCAAAGTCAGTCTAGTCTGTTACGCTGGCCCAGTGCAGGTTGGTAGACTGCAGAATCTTCTAGAACATTATAAAAACTTTCAGAAATGTGCAGGTTGCCTTACGATTTTTTCACTGTTAAAGCAAAGAATATATTATAACTATAACATTTACTACCATGCCGTAAGTCCAAACTCAATACTTTTGCATGATAGTCTACCGGTATTCTCCCTAAGCTATGGCTGCTTGGATTCAATAAACAATTGATTAACTGATGACATGCTAATATAATTTTTTCGTTTAATTCACCTAAATAACTATATGTTGTAATTTATATGGGTTCGTATATCAACATTGATATTTTTTTGTTAGTTATATCAATGTTGATATTCTTCGATGAATGGATGGAAAACTATGTTTAGTTTTCTCATCCATTCATGGAAGAGTACACTTACAAACATAGGTAACAGCGGGTAACCTTACCACCGCAACAGAAATTGGACATTTCCAAAAATCAACCCTTACGACGTATTCGGGTCGGCTGCGTGTAGATTTTATTTATTCATGTGCACGTGTATGTTAGACCGGATTGTGCATGTATTTTAAATGGATTAATTTGTGTCGCGCCCGTGACCCGCATCACGGAAGGGTTACGGCAAAATTAGGGGCAAAATTGTTGACGTGGGTCATTTTGGCCCCATTATATTACTTTTGGCTGGTTCGTCATCCCGTTGAAAAAAGAATGACCTGGGGTACGGTGATGGGGTACTTTCAGTGGAATTGGTGTCCGTCAAAATGTCATTTGATCACGAAATTTTTGGGCCATGTGACATTTTTATAAAATGACAGGCCTTGGCGTGTTTGATTAATTTGTTCAGTATTTTGTATACTATAGTTACCGTAGCGACGTACCTCTCGCGGCTAGTATAAAAAAACGTTTTAGCATGTGTGAATATCATGTCTGTTGAAATTTTTTTTTGAGTGTACACATTTATGCGTCTTTGTGATATTTTGTGGTTGTAAAACCCATTGACATGTTTATGACTAAAACTATATCTTTCGTTTATTTAGATACATGTGCGTTCATTTAACTATTTGAATAGGGCAATTACTGGACTAAAGTATTCACTTTAGTCCAGTAACTGAAATCGTAAATACTCTGGATAGAGTATCTGAATGGGGAAGACTAAATTTAGTCGTGTTTAACCCAGCTAAGACACAAGCCTGCGCGTTCACCGCTAAGAAAACTCCATTTACTGTGTCTCCACAACTCCAGAACACGCCCCTCACCATCTCCAAGAGTATCGGAATCCTTGGCCTCGACATATCAAGTGATGTACAGTTCCGCAGTCATTTAGAGAGCAAGGTCAAGCTGGCTTCCAAAAAGCTTGGTGTGCTTAATAGAGCTAAGCGGTACTTCACTGCTGGGCAAAGACTGCTTCTATATAAGTCGCAAGTCCGGCCTCACATGGAGTACTGCAGTCATCTCTGGGCAGGAGCACCAAAATACCAGCTTGATCCTTTTGACGCTGTGCAGAGACGAGCATTGAGAATTGTCGATGAGCCCAAACTCACAGACGGTATTGAGCCACTAAGTCTCAGACGAGACTTTGCCTCCCTTTGTGTGTTTTACCGCTTATATAATGGATTGTGTTCTGACGAGTTGTTTGAGATGATGCCCTCAGCTACTTTTTATCATCGCACCGCTCGCCATCGGCAGGGATGTCATTCTCACACCTTACAAGCTAATTGGTGCCGCACTAAACGGTTCCAAAGGAATTTTCTCCCGCGGACGCTCAGGTTGTGGAATGAACTCCCTGTCCAGGTTTTCCCACAAGACTACAGTATGGGGTTCTTCAAAAAGGGCGTTAAAAGGTTTTTACAAGGTCGGCAACGCGCAAGTGATGCCTCTGGTATTGCAGGCGTTGATAGGCTACGGTAACCATTTACCATCAGGTGGGCCGTAAGCTTGTTTGCCACTTTAGTAGTATAAAAAAAAAAAAAAAAAAAGTAAGTCCAGTAACAGATATACAGATATTAAAACAGGTGCATAGGGTATATAAAGTCAGTTATATACCCTATGCACCTCGATGACGTAGTGGTTAGTGTAACCGACTGCCACGCCTGAGGTCGCAGGTTCGATTCCCGTACAAGTCAAACATTTGTGTGCATGAACATGGATGTTTGTTTTGGTCTGGGTGTTTCTATGTATAATATGTATGTATTTACAAAAAGAAGTATCTACGTATGTTTATCCATTGTCTAGTACCCATAGTACAAGCTCTGCTTAGTTTGGACTAGATGGTGTTGTGTATATGTGGTAGAATTTATTTTGATTTGATTTGAAACTTAAAACATATTTAGATATTTAGTTACTACGGTGGAAACCAAGCTTACGGTAATGAGTTACCGTAGCCTAAAAACGTCTATAGCAAACAACAGTCACTATTACTACGTAAAAAAGCGGTACTCACTCACGTAGCAGTACGACTGGCAGTACTAAAATGCCGGCGTCTTGCGTGCGAACGAGAAGTATATTTTACACATACCGTTGTTCTAGACCCACTCGATGAGATTAGCCCTTCGATGAATAAGCCGGGTGCTTCTCTAGACAGATAGGGATCGTTAATTAAGTATCGTGATAGGACTAGGTATAAAATTCACATGTTGCAAACATTAAAAATAAAGAGCCCTGTACTGCCAGCTTAAGAGTCAAAAGTACGGTACGGTCTCCTATTTACAGCTTAAAATCTGTTTTGCGAATTACCGACGGCATTGTTGCAATCTGAACGCTCTACAGATTATTGGATTGGTGATCAATAATACGAGTGCGCCATCCCGTTAGGTAAATTACTCGTAGATATAATAATAATAATATCAGCCCTGTATTAAACTGTCCCACTGCTTGGCACAGGCCTCTTCTCAGTGTGAGAAGGGTTAGGCCATAGTCCACCACGCTAGCCTAGTGCGGGTTGGCAGACTTTACATATCTTCAATAGTATCATGGAGAACACTGAGGTATATAGAATTCCTCACGATGTTTTTTTTTCTTTACCGAGCGTATAAGTTAAATTTAAGTTTGTTATTGGTTAAATACTTATACTTTGTAAACATAGTGATCTCGGGACAAAAACAAGGTGTTGTTTCTAGGAAAAGCACCTGTACAGCCATAACAATATATTAAAAATACACCAGTATTTTCTGTTAAACAGAAGACCTAGTCGTAAATCATAATTATACCATAGTTTTACACGTGCGTTCTATATATTAATTAAGATCCTCCCCGGGGCATATTTCTACTGTAATTAGGAGCCCTCGGATGTAGACGGTTGCATGTGTCTCCAATTACTCGTCATATTTAAGTCGTGAGAATTTGACACGTATATTTGATATATTAAAGAAACGATTATTTTGAAAACAGAGGGCTTAAAAAAAAAAGACGTCTTCTTTATTAGTCTATTTTAGGAAATCGTGTCATTAAACAAAGGTAACTGCGTTTAGAACATAATTATGCTATTATAAATGTATGTATATTATTAAATGACAAAAAACAATCAGGACTGATATTTTATAATTGTTGATTACTTTTTGTTTTCTAACTTGTATGTATACTTACCTTATTTATTTTTTTATACTAGCTGTATATATGAAGCAGTGGTAGCCCAAAGGATAAGAGTTGGGATTGTTGGTCGAAAGTTCAAATTGCATCAAATGCAGTATTGACGTGAGTTTATTCCTAACACAAGCATTCTAGCTTACTGGGAGCGGATAATAAAAATACTAGAATTTTTTAAATAAACCATCTTTATTATAAAATATAGATCCTTTTTTAAACAAAATGACAACAAAATAGCTTTCAGTAAGAACTCTTTTTATACAGACATTCTCTAACAATAACCGTTTAGGAGTATAACTAAGAGAAGACAATCATGTTCTACCTGTGTGCCAAGTTGCATCTAAATCTATTCAACAATTTACGCGAGATTCCATAACAAACATACAAACATATTTGCAAAATTGCACATTTTAATATTGATAGTAAGATAAAACTGTAGCCCTAATCGTTAGTTTTAACTAACGTCTCGTAACGCCCTAGCTATGATTTTCAGGTAATGCAGTGCAGTACATGAAACAAACCTTGAAATCCACTTTCCCTTCTCGAGTAAACTTTCAAACACAAAACCCTTTACTGCGATATTAAACTAAATAGCAACCAAATACTCCATATACATTTACTTGACTATCTAAATCTGTTTATCTTGGCAGAGTTTTCCTTTTTGCCTCGAAAAAATCGGGCAACCCAATTTTGGGAATTTCTGATAGCTTTTTATTCGCAACACCTTCCTGTTATTTTCTTTTGGCCGATACGTTTCAACTTACGTGAAATGCATTGATTTAGTTTATTTCTTTTACGTTAGGAACCAGTGAAGACTTTATAATATATTTAAGAGTGACTTCACTCGCACTTATTCTATCGCAGAGGATTTTACAAATAATGCAATAAACGGACCCAGAAAATATCCCGACTCAAGACAACAGCTTGGGTATCACTTAACTTTTTTGTCTAGATCGATCCCATAACACTCGTTCTAACAGCGTCAAGACGACCGACTTAACCATTGCGCCATCTACGTATAAAACATCGATGTCCAGAATCGAATAAAGTAGGGCTATGGCTATTAGTTATTATTAAAATGGATAAGCAGTGAAAGCTAGTGGGAGCCCGTTGGACTGCCAAGTAGAGGTTTCGAGTTCGGACCTAAGATGTGCATCTCTGACTTTTCGAAGTTACGTGCAAATTATATACTTAATTATCGCTCGCTTTACCGGTGAAGGTAAACATCGTGAGGAGACCTGCATATCTGAAAGTTCTACATAATGTTTTCGGAGAATTGTGAAGTCCGCCAATCCGTACTGGGCCAGCGTGGTGGACTAATGGCCTTACCCGTCTCACACTGAGTGCCCAGAAGTGCGACAGTTTATAATTATAAGACCTTATATTATTAGGTATTATTTACATGCATCAGTTTAACTGCTATATTTCTTTTACTTTATCAGATGTGTGTTGTTAGAGCAGCTCAGTGGGGAGACCAACAGACTGCAATGCAGAGGGTCTCGGGTTCGAACCCACGTCGCGCACCTCTGACTTTTGGAAGTTATATGACTTTTCGAAATTATGTGCGTATTGATTGACAATTATCGCCTGCTCCGTGCCTTGGAAAGCACGTTAAGCCGTCGGTCCCGGCTGCCATGAACATCTATGGCAGTCGTTATTGGGGAAGTCGACACAAAAGATCCTACTGGGTCGAAGTGTCGCCGGTCTGTACTGACTGGCCCCTACACAACCCCTATCTTCAGGACCCGAGTAGATAGGGTTGCGGGGGGAGAACTACGGGTCTCCCCCTTTGGACCAGAGTACTGCGGGGTCAGGAAGCCCACTGCGCCTCGAAAGGTGTGTTCTATCGACCGCTGACTAGAGTGCGCGGTGTCTGACATTGGTGTTGGACTCGCAGGGGTATGTGGTTAGCCGCTGAGAACGACATGTTCGTTTACTCGGCAAGCACGTGGCGTTCGAGCGTCGGACTCAGGCGCGGCTAATGCGAACCAGTCGGTCGCATGAGGCACGAAGTTGTCTTTAGCGAAGTGGCAGTGTGGTTTCACTGCCGCAACGCATTTCAAGCGCTTGCCTGCTCAGCAAGTAAGAGTCATAGCTGGAGTGACTCGGGCCACACCCGGCTTGTAGGCCTATTTGGGTAGGCGTACGGACGTACGTCGGGAAGTTAGCGTGCCTTACACAGCTCCAGTACCATACTGGAGATATGGGAGGCGGCTTCTCCGTCGGCTTCAGCGAGGTTTTCGTTAGCAACTCCCTGAGTTGCGGGTGGTTAGCGGATTTATTGCTCCGGTACCTATCTGGAGATTAGGTAGTGTCACTTGGGCACGAGGTAGCTCACTTACGAGAACCGGATCTCTGTGGTTAAGGTGGAGAGTCGAGATTTGGGGACAAGACCTGTCTATAACTGGTCCCGGAAGGTGCTGTCGGGCACTGGAAGGTACAGCGGCTCCACCTATTATAACCTTAATGGTTGGTGTAGAGGAACGCTATATCATAAACTGGGATAGTCGTAGAGAGAGGGATGGCCCCCTCACAAAATAAGATAAGATAAGATACTTTATTAGAGATCATTCCTTTTCCAGTTAGGTACTTTAAAGGATATCCAACTTTACATTACGTAAAATAAAAAAATACAGTCATGTGCATTTAATTCATTAATTTTACTACTGCATTCAGTAACAGACTACACTGCGGTCCTCTTGTGCATTTGTCAATATACCGCGACACTTGTAAAATATACAGCGACCATTCCAATCCAGCTATTTCATAAGCATCACGCGACGCAAAACTTCCAATATGAAAAGCGCACTAAAAATTTCAAATTTCGGTGTGGATTCGTTTGTTTTCATTTTTCTAGCATATTTGATTGACTTTTCATGTTGCTTTGAAATTTTCTAAATTAAATGGTTCAGCCTTTGGCTGTTTATTTGATATTTCATTGAGGACGCTTGATCTCTTTATCAGGATAGTAAAGAGCAGTTTGAAAGAGAGATGGGATTCAAGTACGGTATATAGTTAAAAAATAGCTATCCGAATAGATGAAATCTGTTTTCAAAAGGTCATAGTGTTCAATTAGAACTAAAATTATAAAAGCGAATGTGCGTTTATTTGTTTGTTGCACTTTCACGCCTACAACTCTCTACTCGACCTATCATCATGTGATTTCGCATACTTACACGTTGTCAGGTGTATAAAAAGGATAAGTTTTATCCAGGAAAAGGTATTATTTTTGAGCAAGCAAAGCCGCGGGAAAGCTCTTACGAACTCTATAAAGGTGGACCATCTAAAAGTTACGAATGAGTGCTCATTGTACTACTGATGAAACCTAATTCCTAAGCGAACCATTAAGCTTAGATGAAGGAGTTATAAGCATATTATTAATTTATTGAAATCGGAATCCGAACACAATATTTAAAATCTCATCGTATATGTAATCAAATTATATTTGTTTTTTAAATTGAACATTGCTTTAGGCACGGGCAGCTAACTTTAAACATTTACGTGATGCGATGACCACAGCGATAACCTCAAAGAATAGCCGCTTAAAACTTTTATTACAATATTAACACTACATCATCCTAACCACAGTGTTTTGCGGCATCGGCATTAACTTCGTTTAAAAAAACTTCCAGTAATCGACACTGTCGCCAGTAAATCTTCGGACCAATAAATGGTCGGGACCGGCGGCGAATCGAAAGGTGCTGCAATTAAATCCCACGAGATTAAATGGACTCCATCCATTTGTGGTCTTGGAGTTATTGGGGAGCAAGCGATGAGTGAATGTACATAAGTTATGAATTAATGAGCGTATTAGTGTTGAGATGAAGGACGGTCGGTATTCTTACACGATATTAAGATGGTATTATATAGTCGTCAATAAAAAACACAACACAAAATTCAAAAAATATTAGTTGATAGTATCAGTAGTAATGTTTGTAAAGAGCTGCAGTATGAATTAACTACAAATAATAGACCTTAAGGATATAAATGTGATATGTCTGTCAGGTAATGTGCAGTCAGTTTAAGCGTTTGTGTTGCGTGATTTGTGTAACTGAATATGGGTATTAAAGAGATCATTCTCGGTGTGCACATACCTTTTTAAAAGATTTTAGTTTTGTCTATGTTGTACTGGCTGTTGTGACAAGCGCACTGATGTTTGTCGGATAGGTGTAACTTAACAGTTAGTCACATTTTTTTTTATGTACTCTCATACTGTAGGTACTAGCCGTGTCCGTATTCTGTACCTTGGCTATTACAAACCATACAATATCCTTGAGTTATGTTATCTTTGAATTCGTATTATTTATGCACTTTTTTCAGCTTAACTGCGCAACTTTCAATACATTTTTGTTTTCTATATAATAAATCTCTGCATGATATACAATATTTTTTTTTTGACAATATTATGAACTAGATGTGCCCGCGGTTTCACTCGCGTTTATGATTACTGCACCGCTCCCGTGGGTTGTAGCGTGATGTTATATAATCTATAACCTTCCTCGATAAATAGGCTAGCCAACACTAAATGAATTTTTTTAATTCGGACCTGTAGTTCCTGAGATTAGCACGTTCAAGCAGAAAAACAAACAAACTCTTCAGCTTTATAATATTATAAGTATACAGGGTGATTTTGAAATCGTGTAATTCCTTTTAACCACGCATTCTACTGGTGATATAGAATAACCCTGACCATATTTTTTCTTAATTAGAATAATGGTTTCGGCAGATTTAGAGTACATATTTTTTTCATGAAATTATTTCAAATAGTCATATTTTAACCACCTGACACAATCTTAATATTTTACTAATTTAAAAATAATAACATATCAATAACTGGTGTCGTAAATAATAAGGGGCAATAAAAAGGACCGCCCGTTATTATTTACGACATTAATTATTAATATGTTTTTTTATTTTAATTAGTAAAAAATTAAAATTGCCTCGGTTGGTTAACATATGACTATCTGACACCATTTCACGAAAAAAAACGGAACAATAATTTTTCAAAAAAATAATTCTAATTAAATAAAAATATGGTCAGGGTTATTCTATATCACCAGTAGAATGCGTGGTTAAAAGGAATTACACGATTTCAAAATCACCCTGTAGATAAATACCAAATGTAGCGCCTCCTTTGAAAATATATGCATTATTCCCAAATCCAATTTTTGAAGCAAGCTTTCATTGTGTTTTTCCATCTCAAGATCATGTCCAAAACTTTAATTCATTAGCCTTAGGCTGTACAAGATTCTACCCTTACGTCGGTTATATAAGTTAGAAATCTTAAACTGCAGAGATTTCAAGAATTAACTATACTAACTATTGAAATTAAATCAATTTTTGAATGACTAGAACCTAGAAATGTATAATGATTTGATACATAATCGAAATATGATCGATCAAAAGTTTACAGAAACTGATACATAATCCAAGGTTGTTGTATTCTTGTCCGTTATATTTTACAACTTAAACCACACCGTTCACCAATGTCCAATGGCTAAGTAATTAATGCTTTCATGTAACTTTCTTATGTGTAACGCTACCGGAGGACACAGGACGATTGCTCCCAGATAAAGGATGCTTTCAGTGCCCTGACTCTTACCTTTTTCAATTAAATTAAGGTACAAAAATAAGGAACTTCAAGATTGAATCTCGATGTTTTCGGCTGAGTTAATGACAGTGAAGGCTTGCGAAAGAATTACATTGTTTTATTTTTGTCTTTTGAATAGGGTTCAACATGCATTGAAGTTGTTTTATATGTGTGTGTGTGTGTGTGTGTGTGTGTGTGTGTGTTTTATGTTGATAATACTTTAAAAAGACAAGTAATTTTTCTTGACTTTTTATGTACGTATAATTCGTTAGTATAATCCATAGGGATCGACATGCATTTTATAAAAGAAATAGGTAAGTGTTGCAATACAATCATTTAATGGCTTTTATTCCTTTCTTAATATGCATTATACCTTTTTATATAACTATGGGGATCAACAAGCATATTATATAACGAAAAGTGGTTACTGTAGCCCACTTGCAATATCAGGGTTGATACTCATACGATACCGATCTGCTTTGATCTTCTGATGATATTCACCTATCTGGGCTGTAAGTAATCTTATTATTATATTGCTCGAAATTAAACGGCAAGCAAACATTGTACAGTTGACTATAGATCAAAAAAGACCCAACCCTAATTTTACTGGTCGTAATAGGACAAACTAAAGTGCTTTATTAAAATAACACGACCCTTTTATATTCATCGTCATAACAAACGTCGTCAACTTACAAACTGGCAATTAAAAAAACAAACAGTAAAATTGTCAGTGAAAAAAGGTTTTACATAGTCAACATTTACATTAAACGGTCAGCCCGCATTTAGATTACCGTAGCACTAAGTTATTTTTCACAGTCCACATAAACCGTATTTCGAACGGCATAAATCTCAATTTCTTGTATTTCCAGTCAGTTATAAATTGGTAAGACTTAAACAGAAATTAACCAGGTTTTGCTAGCACTGACGACCGTATTGCTATTGATATAGTGTCCAATTTTGGAAAACCGACTAACAAGATATTTTGGTCAACTTTAGCATAAATTAGCATGTGGCGAGTAGGGAGACAAGCGGTATCAATCACGATAAATACTATTTTGTAGTGACACTGGCCTCAGGCCTGCGTGCTCGGTACTCCTTAACGAGCGACTTGTGATTTTTTAATGACATCGTTTGCGTGAAAGTGAGCGACAAATACGATGCTGCGAATGTAGGCAATACAATTATATCGATGTGAAGATGATGAAGTCGCTCGAGGCTGACATGGTTGAGGTGTAGATGCCAACTAAAATAACTATGCCATATTTTCCAATGATAGTCATGTGAGACAGGTAGTATAATAACTGAATATTATTGAAAACGCTGTTATATACTTTATTATATACCTGATCGTGTGGAACATATATACTTAATCTCAAAACTATGTATATCCCCGAATGAGTAGGCTAACGTATATGACTTTCATATTTCGCCATGCTTGTTTGTAAATCCCTCCTAATAGAGGACGATCCTATTGCTGTTTACCATAATTTGCGACAACTGATACTTTCTTGACAAGCCAAAATAATTCAGTAGCTCTGGGCAAGACCTGGGAACCGCCACTAAGGGAATAGCTTATAATACACCATGGATATAAGATTTGCTAAGGCTCTAAGTAAACGGAACCAAGACACACGAAAACTAACACAGCCGGGGCAATCAAGTCCTTCATCGGCTACTTGATTTGACAACGGAATTTACTAATAGCACATATTCAGCGCTTGGCACTTAAGAACTCAGTTTTGATTTAGAAGTCAAACACGTGCTAAGAATCTTGGCAATACGATGTATGACGGCGGTAAATATCGATATCGGTGACTTAAACCCAGTTCTTGGCAGATCAACATAAAACATTGAACAGACGGTCAAACATATGTCAAAGACAAAAAAAACTGAAACCAGATCAAATGATTTCACATGACTTAGATTTTGACACGTCGTTAATTTGGCTTTTTTTCGCCTGAGTGTTCAAGCGTCAATATCTCCTAATCAAAGCTTGAAGTTAAAACCTCACACTTTTGGTTAGTTAGTAATCCTATAAAAAATAAACAAAAGGAGCTACAATGAATACTCCGAAGCCTCTACCACTAAATAGATTATAATGTATGTAGCTCGTGTTGACGAACATCTCGCTACTTATAATGCCATTACAACACTGCTACTTATTTCTAAGTAATTGTTCGTAGAGCTAAGAGCTTTCCTTTTAGCCGTTGTAACACAGTAGGAAGTACTCCATCTATGTTCTTGTGAAAGCCTAATCTCCTAATACAAATAACCTAATTAGCTGGTTATCTCACTAGAATGTGCTTTGCTATCAATTTTATTATCTCGAAACCGTGGGACAGCATTCTTTGTGAGCGCCCTAATCTTATTTATGGTGTGTTTATCAAGACTACAGATGTTTATCATTGAACTTTAGTGGACGGGTTGCATCATAGAAATATTTTGATCGTTTTTGACTAATGCTAATGGATGAAAGTTGGACATTTCTGAATAGATTAGCTCAAGAATGACAGCTATTTAGCTATTATATTTATCTGTTTAGATCTGATGGCTGGTGACATGCCTCAGTTTATTTTTGGTCATGAATAATTTAAAGTGGTGATCATCAACATTGGAAATGTCAAATTGGCCTTCATAGTTTTCTTAACGATGCGAAATTAAATTATACACCTTAATATCGTCATTTTCGGCGAGTTAATAAAACTATTGAGCCGTGGTGGGGTGAGTGGTTTGATTTAATTATCAATAAAAACTAAATTATATGCGAAGAGAATTATTTTAATTACAACGGTATTTTTTATTACTGCAGGTGACAGCCGAGCCAGCGTGCCGCGTGATGACAAGCTGTAACCACCGCTCATGTACATGACTAAATTCTTGACATCAAAAGCGATTTTAAGTAAACAGAAACAAGTCGTTGCCAACCGTAAACTACATGGGTGAAAAGAAATTCATAGTCGGATGGTAAACTGTTACCTAAGTCTATGTAAAAACCCTCCACGCTCACACTCACCTAACGAAACGTAATAGTTCATATTAATTCTGTCACGAGCTAGTACTTCCACGTTCAAGTCATTAAGACAGTAGGCATTAGATAATAGCTGCAACGATATGCGTAATAAATCTATACTTTTGCTTTACCTAATATAGGTTCAGCGTAAAACTCCACGCTGCTTTTGAGTAAAAGTTAAAAGAAAATTTGTATTTAGAGCCGATAATATAATAATATTATAAAATGATTTCAGGTTCTTCCCGTAACATTAACTGCCAAACAGCATTCGAAACATCGCCAGATGCGTAAATATAAATAGTTTAAATAAGTAGTAAATTTGTTAAAAGTTGAAATTCACATAAACCTAGATAAGAAGAGTTTAAGATTTTATTTTTATTTTGGATAGGTGCCTATTACTAGTATTCTTGTTAACTCTTCCAGCTAAGCTAAAATTCTTATTTTCGCTCCCTACAACATACCCTACATCCCTAACATAGCTGTATCATCAGTTTAAATTCGTTATGTAACAATACCATAAAAACGCAACACAATAATTATTAAGTTTTTAGGTACATAACAATTATTACTTCAGTGTATGTCAATCGTAACTAATATTAATAAATGCGATTAGAGTTTGTGTGTTACGCTTTTACCCCTTAACTGCTCGACCGATCATCATGAAATTTCGCATACACGTTGTCAGGCGAACATCCACACACATCCAGAAAAATCTTCTATTACGCGAGTAAGTATTTCTGAGTAGTAGAACCTCGCTGATTTCAGCTCAAATGTGCCGGCTCGACCGGGGAAGGACTATTACACTCTCACAGAATACGACGTGAAATACCAGTATTCCCTACTCTTTCCCCCTTCTTGCTCCTTCCCCTTCTTACTTTCTTTTTCTCCTAAAAGGTCGGCAACGCGCAAGTGATGCCTCTGGCGTTGCAAGCGTCCATAAGCTACGGTGACCACTTACCATCACGTGGGCCGTATGCTTGTTCGCCACCTAAGATGTAGGTATAAAAAAAACAAGCTAGATCTAGTATAAAATAAACTACTATCATTCCTTTATTATAAACCTAGTGCCACGTAAGATGTTTGACTCTTAGTACCTGTATGTAAGCATAACGATGTTCTAAGATGCCAGGTATATTCCATATTCAAAGTGACGTCATTGTACTAGTACGTCAAGTAAGTGGTTGGATTCGGTGCAAGCGTTCTACGAATGTCGGAATACTCGAGCGTTAAATCGCAGCTGTTTGAGAACCAAGACTTGTTCCGACATCGATGTCCGACGCTCTACGAACTATTTAGAGATGGGATTAAGATAATTCTATCGATAAAAAAACTGCTTTTTTTTGTATTTGAGGCTCGATTTTGCTCGGTGTTGCGACTGCTGCGCATCTGACGCCCTGAGATTTTTTTATTTTTGGTTTGAATTGATGAAATGTGTTGGCTTTTTCTGTCAAGAATTGGCCAGAACCAGCACGAAGTCTGGTAAGTAATACAATTCTCGTTGTGCTTATGATTCTAATTGCAAGACTTACGTCAGAATGATTGCAGTTCCAATTTGTACTTGAAATACACATTGCCTACCCTTCAAAGCCAAACGATCTGATGTTGTGTTCATGTGGAAGTAAGCTCTCCAGGCTCCGTGAGGAGTTGCTATGTTGACGAAGCAACTACTCCGGTGCCTATACTGACAGGACGTCATCTCCTCATGGACTTCAGCTACGACACACCTGTGTGGTAACTGAAGTCCTTAAGACTTTCAAAAGTTAGAATAAAAAGAAGTATGACAACCAGATGGTGCGTTTCTTTTGCGCCTAACTTTTAATATCCAAATCCTTACTAATATTATAAATGCAGATATGAGTTTGTTTGTATAACACGCCTTAACTCCTCGATCATTTTCATAAATTTTCACATTAATGTTGTCAGCGATACAGAAAAGAACATAGCGTACCTATCATGCAGAAGAAGTTGAAGAGTTTGTTTTTAGTTTGAACACGTTAATCTCTAGTATACCAGTCAGACCTGGAAAATATTTTTGCATTTGATAAATTGTCAATTCATGAACAAGGTCATAGGGTATATGACATCACGCTACAAGTCACAAGAGTCGCGCAGTAATCGTGAACGTGGGTTGAACTATGGAGGATAGCTAGTTTAGTATATATTATATTACTAGCTGTGCCCGCGGTTTCACCCGCGTTTATGGTTACTGCGTCGCCACCGTGGGTACTAACGTGATGTTATATATGCTATGCAACACTAAAAGAAATTTTCAATTCAAACCAGTAATTCTTGAGATTAGCGCGTTCAACCAAACAAACTGTTCAGCTTTATAATATAAGTATAGATTTGCTGTAGGCAAAGATTTTCAATATGCTCAAAAGCATATACATATATTGGCTTTGCCAACACGTTTACCTCGAAAACCATTTAACATTCACTTATCCATAGAACGATACCTTCAAAAATTTATCTAATTTCCCAGGTCGTTAACATGTAATTGGCTCTGAAGATCTTACACAAATCTTGATAATTAGATGAAATACCCTCTATTGAATAGCCAGCGTCTTTCGCTATCGCTTGGCTATTACGTAGATTCGATATTAGGCACATAATGGAAGTGATAATAATTTTCATCCTTTGATTGCGAACCGTTAAACTGAACAGTTTACGACCAGCTAAGTGCTTAATTTAGCTCCAGCGCTTGGAATGAATAATCACAGGCTCATATTAATAACTTATTGATCTAGCGCTCATTATAAATAAATGTAGGTGAAACTGTAAAATGATCTACAGCACAGACATAAAACTGTCAGATATGCCTTTTTATTGCATAATTAGCGCATTTATCCTACAAATTGACAACTTTAAGCTGCATATAATTATTAATTGTTTTATAGAAAATTTAACTATATAAACGTGGGTGGAATGGAATGTACCACCAGCTTGAAAGCCAGTAATACAAATAGTCAAACCCAAGAAGAAACAAATCACAGCTAGACTTCATTAGACTTTGAGCTCATTCTGCGTAAATAGAAACACCAATAACTAAATTATGTTCGGGTATTTTGTAATAACTACACTGGAACATTGAGACAACTACCATCTTGCTACCATCTGTTGAAAAGCAACCGAAACGTCGGGGAAAGTGTAAAACTAAATATAAATAGTTTTAATAGTCTAAATAATTTTATTAGCTTATAAATTAGTAAAATTCAATTGTAGTAGTAGTGTAACATTTTCAGAATTATGTAATACAGTGATAAATAAAAAACGCGATAAAATCCGTATATAGTAGTTTAATTTCAATAAATGTGGGTGAATATGATAAAGAATAATGTAATACACAGATACACTCAGGACTAAGGTTACAATTGTGTATAATGCCTAAAAAAGCACGTGAAACCATTACTGACTCAGGCCTGGTCTCTGGCCAATAGTGGTTGCTCCACAGGACTATGACGGTGAGAGAATAGAAAGTACGTAGATGTTTGCGCATACACACGTGCATTATAATATTTTCTGCGTAGAAGACTCGAGTCTATTGACCAATACCAATATCAGATTTGTTCTTACTCTTGCAATTATAATAATAATTAATAATATTCCATCACATACACACAACACCATCTAGCCCAAACTAAGCAGAGCTTGTACTATGGGTACTAGACAATGGATAAACATACATATATACATTTTTTTGTAAATACATACATAATTATACAAAGAAAAACAAGACAAACATCCATGTTCATGCACACAAATGTTTGACTTGTGCGGAAATCGAACCCACGACCTCAGGCGTGGACCTCATATTATCTGATGATAACCCAAGGTAGTGCCGTTTTCATTCATACAATTAAAGTAATAGGCTCGTTCTTAGCAGACCAAAGTGGACTCAAAAATCTAGCGACATTAAAGCCGTAAATACGGATGTATTCATTCAAAGAATATTATTCTTGCAAGAGAAATAAGTAAGCTTGTGCTTTTCGTTTAGTTCGAGTAATATAGGTTATCGACAATCTTCATTAGGTGAACGTTACGTAACTACACTTCGAGCGTTGGCTAGATGTGTGACATGGTGCTCTTGAGGTAATTGCCGTATTTCACACTGCACCCGTTCTGAGCTTATTTCGTACTGAGGAAGCAATACCAACACGAGTTAACTGAAGGAGCTTCAGCTATGAAGGAATATTAAAATATAATTTTCTGGATTTTCATACATATATAGTCTCGCGTCTATATCCCTGGCAGAGGTATCGTCTACCTGTCACAGTTCTCACACAGACTGTGTGCTGATATAAAAAAAATCGTGACAGAATAGTGAAACAATACTTTGCCCGAACCGGTTATCCAACCTGAGACCTTAAAGAATAGCAGTCGAATACATCACTGTGCCACCATCCATATGATCAGCCAAACATTCATCAAGAAACGTTCTGTGAATAAATAGTAAACGTATGCAAATTGGTGAGCTATTCGATTGGATTCTTAAAGAGATTCGTCACGACGGCATGTCTTTATTAGCTTAGGAGAATGCTCAAATCGGGCAGACTGTTCACATAAGTATCGCTACTTTCATAGAATCGCTGGACTAATATTGTAGATCGAAGTACTCCTTACTTTGTTGCTAAACCTTGTGTTAAGTTTCTGTAGTAAGTAAGAACTGCCAGCTTTTTTAAGCAACGGGTTCTTGGTCTTTGCTTCTTGAGCCGACAGCACAATAACAACGCACGAATCATGCACCTGATGATGCAAATATCAATTGCGAATGCGATTTTAGAGTAGTAGAGTCTCGCTGATTTCAGCATGAATGGGCCGGCTCGACCGGGGAAGGACTACTCTCTCACAGAATATCGATGTGAAAAAGCAGTGTTCCTACTGTTGTGTTTCGTTTGGTGAGTGAGAGTGCCGGAGGCCCAATCACCTTCTTTCCCCCTTCCCGCTCCTTCTTCTTCCCACTTCTTTTTTTTCCTAAAGGGTCGGCAACACGCAAGTGATGCCTCTGGTGTTGCAGGCGTCTATAGGCTACGGTGACCACTTACCATCAGGTGGGCCGTATGCTTGTTTGCCACCTTAGTAATAGAAGCAAAAAATCCTCGGTTATTTGCCAATAAAGAAAGACTATAGTCTGGACAGCCTTTCTTATATATTTTAATTTTATTTTATTATACAGGATGTCCGGTAATTAATGGATAACCTGAAAATGTCTTAAAGCGGAACTGAAAGCGAAGCGAAGCCGTTCAGAAAAAAAAAAGCCGTTCAGAATGAATAAAAATCTATCCTAACTACTACCTGAGATATGTGTTTTTTTTTAATTACCATGTATAACTTTCTTGTATACTACGACCATAAATGAATGAAATCCATCGGGTTTTTGTTGTTTATTATGCTAATAGATAGACAGTAAAAAGTATAGCTTGCACTTTTTAATATATATAAAAAAAAAAAATATTTTCGTTTTTTCTGAGCGGCCTTCGTTTCTACTATAAGACATTTCAAGGTTATCCATTAATTACCAGACACCGTGTATAGCCTATTTAGTAAGAAAAGTATTTCTTAATATAACGCTACAACTCGGAGCGGAGAAATTGAGCACTTTCCTAATAATTGTGTAGATAATATACATAATAGTTATTAAAGACTTAGCTATAATTGAATTAACGTTTGTAAACCGTTTATAATTTGTAAACTAATGTTTGTAACCAGTCAATATTTATAACAAGTAATAGGTACTTGTTAATGTTACACAATTAAATTAATAAGAGTTTCTTTATCTATATCTTTATATATATCCAATATTATAAAGAGGAAAGATTTGATTTTGTGTTTGTTTGTTCGTAAGGCTTTAACTCAAAACTATTCAACCGATTTTAAAAATTCTTTCTCTATTACTAAAAGCTCTACTATCACCGAGTAACATAGACTATATTTAAAAAGTTACTGCTACTAGCATAACCTAGGTTTGGATATTCTAACAAAAACACAATATTTCAAAATATCGGTTCATAAAATCTAACCAGAATAAGTCCTCCGCATCTAAGTCTCTCGAATTTGTCGCGTGGTCGAACCTAATGAATTAGGAGTCGGCGGTAACGGCTCGTGGCAAATTGTGGTCGCAATTACATGTGTTAATTAAACACGTTTGCAAGTTCATATCCTGCGTTTGACAGGGACGTTGTATTTTTAGAAGATGTTGATTTGTTCGTGGACTATGGAGTGTGAACCGATTCTAAGTAGATTTAATATGACTTTAGTATAAATTGTATAGTTTGAGAATTTGTATGAAGTGTTGGGTGGCTTATAGAAGTTCACAAACGCACAAATATTGTAACGTAGTTTACTTTTTCAAGGAGGACAACTCTCGCACTAGACGTAATTCATATAGCGCGGTGAACTTTACAAACATTCAAACAACGGACACAAAGAACATCCAGACTCGAAACAACCATTTGTGGATCACATAAATTTTTGTCCCGTGTGGGATTCGAACCCACAACACTCGGCGCAGTGAAAGTGGCGAGATGAGCACTTAAATCACTATACCATCCGTGCAGTCTTACTTGCTTACTCTTAATAATTATTATTGTCATTTAGATACATATATAGACGCATGACTCTTGTCCATAAGAGTAGGTAGAATTCCCACTTTCTACGAATTTCAATTTCTTTTGCTGAGAAGTAATACGTTTCATGGTGTCCTTTTTATGCCCGTGGGAACGCACGTTGAGGATCAAAGTATCTTACTTGTTATTCTAGGATATGATTCAATTATGCCACGTTGTATTTAAATCCTTAAATTATGACATTTTACACACGATGTCATTTTACACATGATGACTGATGATGATGATGATGACAAACAACTTAACCTTCAAATATTTATAAAATACTAGCTGTCTCGACAGACTTTGTCCTGTACACTGGAAAAAATATAAATACAAATCTAAATCATTCTCGAAACCTTGAACACACACAAAAAATTTCATCAAAATTGGTCCAGCCGTTTAGGAGGAGTTTAATTACAAACACACGCGCAGAAGATTTATATACATAAAGATTTAAAATTTAATTTTATTGCAAATTTTTACTACATACATCAGTGGTTACTATACTGACATTTGGTTTGGACACGAATCCCATAAATTATTACCATACAGCTTGGAAGTATATTTAAAGATTTTTCACACTTAAAAATTAGGACCTGATCTTGTTTTAATTGCCCGCGACGTTTTCCGGATGAAAGGTACTCTTTATCATTTTTTGTACCCCTAACAACATGTATGTATATGAAATTTCATGATAAACGGTTCATTGTTTAAGGCGTGAAAACATAACAAATAAATATTATTTCGGCGATGTGTTTAATTTAATTTAGTATTTAAGTTTTTAAATTGTTAATATATAGTATATATCTTAAGTCTGTTCTTTGCGTTAGTTTACTGAATTTATTGTCTTGTAAGGCCCAATAACCTGTGATACAGTTCTTAACTAGTACAGGGACAGTTGACCTTTCTACTAGTTTGATCGTTTTGTACTTGTAATTTTAATATAGCTTTACACAATATTTGTAACTATTGATTTTGGAAATAAAAATAAATATAAAAATTATAATATAAGGATATAATATAAGGATATAAAAAGTTCTTGGTTATATAATAAACTTAACCTACATTAGCATCTTCTGGGTTAGTAAAGAATATGGAAACCTCTAGCTTGATGATATTTATTATTTCAAAATAGAAATAAAATTAAATATTTTCAATATACCTGCTAAACATTTCAAATTGAAACAAACACAATCCTTTTGCGAAACATTTCATTACGTAATCGACTGTAAATCATGTTTTTTATCTTAATCCAATATTTCTTATTGGCTTACGAAAGCGCACAGGTTTTCCTCAAAACCGAGGGAAAAATACATCTTGGAGACTTTGTATCGAATTTCTTAAGAGATTACAAATTTATTAGCATTTTCGTACAAGCGAATTTTCTCTTTACATTCATAAGCAAAAGGTCCAAATGAACTGAAATTTTAAACGAGTTTTACAGTAGGGTGCCAGAAATATGGCGTTCGATGAATAGGAAATTAGATCGCGCAATGGGAATGAGATATTATAATAGATGGGATTTTCCTACAGCGACGGAAGATTCTTTTTTCTGTTTTTATCAATTCCGTTTTGTTTTTACGTACGAACGAAGATTGGTACTTATGTATTACAGATGCGGTGAACTCGATGGGAAGAGCTTTAGCACTTGTTACCATTAAGTGCTTTTTCACATCCTGCCCTTATTGTTATACGACGTATAAAGGAAATATGTAGCTTTATTTTAGGATGGAAAATATTCTGTAAGTGGTGGGAGTGCTAATAATTTGGTGACTTACTGCGTTTTGGTTGGTGAGTACGAGTGTTGGCGATTTACATATCTACCTCTATTAGATGGGCTGTATGCTTCTTTGTCCTTTTTGTAGTATGAAAAATCTATCTACGACATAAAAATAACATATTTAACTTACGGACCATGTAGACTGTTTGCTTTGCTTGATATCTCGGGTTCATTTCAGGAAATAATAAAAATAATAATAATATAATAATAATAAACTTTATTGGGCTCAAAAAAACAGGTTACAATTGTTTTTCCACTATTTAAATGTACACTAAGATTACTTACAATTTGTTTTGTTTTGTTAGTGGAAAAGGTTACCTGTGCCCTATGCTAGTTAAAAAACTGTATTACAGGGCACAGGGCCTTCCGCATTTTTAGTAAATAATTTTAAGATTGCTGAGTCAATCATACATTTAATATTCCAATAAGACAAAGTAAAAACAAAAAAATAAGAAAAATTAAAATAATTATAAAAATAAATCGATAAACAAACAAGCGCAAAGTCTTTATTATATTGTTTTAATATTAACAGAAACAGCAGATTTATCGTTTTTATTCAATATAATGAATGGTTCAATCGATGTATCAGAACTGGTACGTATGATAGGTCTGAGGGTACCATCTGCGTATCTACGTAGATCTCACTTACTATTTACACCCACGGCGAGGACTAATTATAGGCAAAATTCTTATATATTAAGAGCGAGCCGTACGTACAATAACACATGCCAGTGTGTCGATATCGATCTCTTTACATCTAGCGTTTTCAAATTGAAAAAGAGCCTATGTACTCAGTTCTTTGAGAATAAGGCACAGTTTTAAGAAAGAGAATGTTAATCGCAAGGAGCATATTGTTTGATTGTTTAATTTTAAGGTGTTTTAGTTTTTATATACAACTTTTGTTTAATACTTGTGAAAACTTGTAATTGGCCATCTTCATTTTATAATACTTGTTGTCAAACCTTGTTAGCTGTAAGTTTTCCTATAAATTGAAAATAAAAATAAAATAAAACAATGTTTTGCGTGTGTGGGCGTGTGTGTACGTGTGTGTGTGGGTGTGCGTGTGTGTCCGTGTGTGTGTGGGTGTGCGTGTGTGTGTGTGTGTGTGTGGGTGTGTGTGTGTGTGTATGTGCGTTTGTGTATGTGTATGTGTGTGTGCTCGCGTTATTGAATTATGTGTAGGAGTTGTTCAGTTTCCTCATAGCTTAGTTTTTGTAAGTATTCAGATAACTTTGTTTTGCATTTTATTGTCGTTAAAGAGTAAATATCAATTATCTTATTAATTCTATTATACAGATAAGGGCCAGTGAAATCAGAAAATTTTCTGCTGAACGTGGTTTTGCGTTATGCATTGATGTAACATACCATAATTATGCTTTCGACGTTTATTAAGCACTTTTGGATCATAAGATAGTTTACTATGTTGTAGCAAGACGATTTTTAAAATAAATAATTGTCTAGCAGTTAAGACTCTACAGGTTTGATATAGAAGCACGGTTGGGTAGTAAATAGGTTTGGAAATGCAAACTTTGAGAACAGCACGTTGGGCAACCTCTAAGGGCTTCATTGTGGTCTTTGAGCTACCTCCCCAAGAAGTAATGCAGTAGGTTAGGAGTGACTGGCACAGTGCAAAATATACTCGCCTTACCAATTTTGACTCTGCAATATGCCTAAGCTTTTTGAACACGAACATCAGCTTACGTACCCTACCGCATAGGAGTTTAATGTGCTCTTTAAAGTTCAAACAGCTATCCAATATTACACCTAGGTATTTTATAGTATCTACACGTTCTAGCGATGGGCAATTGCAGCTATTTTCAGAGTGACATTCATGCGATATAATTTTATGCTTATTATATAGTGCAGTGCTATCTTTTATACTAAAGCAAGTATATTTCGTCTTATCTATATTTAGGGTTAAGATCTTATCCTGTAGCCAACCCCTAACCGCATTGAAGCCATCCTGGGCAGCGTTGAAAACTTCATCCTAGGTATTACCGGCAGAAACAAGAGCTGTGTCGTCAGCGAAGGATATGATATTACCCAGGGTGAGCTTCAGTTTCGTGAGCTCGTTTATATATACGAGAAAGAGGGTAGGACCTAAAACGGGTGGGGTGGAAGCGTCATTTTCAAGGGCATAACTACGGGGAACCCGCTCCAGGTCTCTGTTGTCACGAGACCCGTGATGGTGAAACCGGCGCCGCATCGCTCGACACCCCTAGTCGCTCACACCGGTGTTGACCTCTGCTGTTGGCTGGTATGCCTATGGTAGCTATTCAGGGTACCCATCTAATGAGTTGGCGAGTCACCGTCTGCCCATCCGATTTATGCTATTAGAGTATTCAGGGCAGACGCCGTTTTTATGCATATTTAATATACCGGTTAAACACCCATTCCCATAGCCCAGACAGCAGTAGCCCTACACCTGCTGCGGCTAGTGCCACTGTAAGTGTTCCATCCCACTTAAGATTAAAACTCTCCAAGGGCCTCTTTACGTTGGACCCATGTCTCAGTGTAAGCCTCCCAAAGGGCCAGATCAGATCAAATCAAATATCACAGATATTTTTCTAACATATTAGAAAATATGTGATATGAGAAACATAATAATAAAAATCGTTTATTTTTCAACAAAACCGAAATACACATACAAGTTTGCAAAGTTGCAATTGGCTCGTTCTCTATACATAAGGCATAAGTAGTTGGGGAAATGTGCGTACAATAAACCCCTGACCTGCATATGTGTGTGTACGTATAATAATATTGACTATATAATCAATAGATTGCTTCATTCATGGCCGTCACATTCTTTATTCACATTTGAAATTTCTCCTTTCTGTTCTACTACTTGCTGTCATTACAGCAAGTAGAAATCCGTAGTCTCTGCTGACTCTTCACGAATCAAGCGTGAATGTTGGAAAGAAATGCTTATACTTGTTTCTGAGAGTATAATATAATAATGTATCTAGGATAACAAGGACCTTAAAATTCTCCAAAAAGTAGTAAAAAGTTTTGATACTTGAAGTAAGTATGAATTAGCCATGGGAGACCATTATTAAAAAATGAATTATTCGATTCTTCAAGCGAATTAATATTATTAAACTTTTCTATTGATTATTTATTTAATGACAGTTTAAGTCATATACCAATACAAATCTAAATACTGCTAGAGTATTCGCACGGTCTAAGCATAAACTGAAATATTACGAGGAAAGCAGTATACCCTTAGCACCGTAACTGATCAATAGATTGATGGCTCTTGAGCTGACAGCACAGTGATGCTCTTTTTGCAGAGTCAACAAGACACAAGCGAAACTCCAGGTTACTACGATAAATGGTTATCATAAACCGATACTCTCCAATAAAGATGACCTGGACAGCCTGTAAGGTAATACACTAATATTATAAAGCTTAAGAGATTGCTTGATTGAATACGTTAATATCTGCAACTATCAGTCAGATTTAATTATCATTTCCATTATTTTAAAGTCGTCAAACGCAATCGACTAATCGACCAAACGACCGGTCTAATAATCATGTTATCATTAAGTCAACTACTGATGATATTATGGAATGCAAACTCGAATTAGAATCGCCATTAATAATGAAATGATCAACATTCAAATACAGTATCCTACAATATTCAAATACTACGTATTACTTTTTTCGTAGTTGATTAACATTGTTGAAACTCAGTGTAGGCTGAATACAACAACTCGCACATGGCATTCAGAGGTGGCCTTTGCCTTGGTACATTTAGAAATCAATTTACGCATTACACAAATTGTATGGAGATAGAATCCACAACATTTGTGGTAGTAGCATTGGTGGGGCGACCACTTGTACCACTGGATAATGTTAGGGTACGTACGTTTTTAAAACCCCTCGTTTCAGATAGATAGTACTAGCCGCAGTCACAAGCAGGCTGACTCGACGATGTCAGGCTTCCGTTTCTGAGGGAGATGGTTCTAAACTCACATATTGTTTTTGCTACTTAACCGTGAACCAGTTAATTCCTGCTACCTAAAACATAAAATAATGATGTAGGTAAACATCCCAAAATATTGTCTGAAGGTATAAAATAGGTATAAATCTATGTCATATATTTTAGTCAGACATGCAATGAATTAATTTTTAACATTTAAATTAAGTAACAATATGAAAGTAGATCTATTTATTTGTTACTTTTCCTATTTAATTATTTGTAGAATTTGACTGCAACTACTAAATCGGTGAAACATTTAGTTATTTTTAAGTAAATACACACACAGTAGCACCTCTATATCCTTGAAGGGATAAGCAGTACATCACATATCGCCATCACACTCATATTTCGAGAGCTGAGTTTAATTCTACGTAATAGGGAGCGAGACCATCGTCGTCTACCTAGCACAGTAAAACACCTAAGATTTAGATATCGAGAAAATATTAACGAGACAATTCAAAAACACTTTGCCCGATTCGGGAATTGAACCTAAAACCTCCTGCATTGTAGTCACTTTCACAACCATTGCGACGGCGAGGCAGTACATATTGCTAAATATAAAGTTGCGATCAGTAGTTTATTACTATAATCTAAAGTATTTAGATAACAGCGACAAATTAAGCGAAATCAACAATATAAATACATACATATGTATATTATAGTTTATTATTTATAAGATATTTGCCAAATATGCAAGTTGCAGTTCCTCAAATTGTTTGCAATATAACATTAAAATTACCCTCTTTAACGCGGAGAGATGTATTTCTGAAAAGATTTAGGTATAAAATATTACTTTTATAAGATCCGAGATCCCATAGAAAAACATCGTTTAATCCTGAAATTTACAAAACGTGTCTATAACATAAAAACAATTTCTTCGAATAAAAAAGGAAAATACAATATCTAAGCGTTGTTTTTCAATTCGTCCCAGCTTTTCAATGCGGGTATTCTAATATTCTTTCTTGCCCACTGAACCGATCCTCCCCCAAGCGAACGGCTAAGGAATATATTTTTATGTCTACTCCGGCCTAAGCAATAAAGGAAGATTAATATTTCGTATTAAGATTACGAACGAAGGTTTCTTATTTTGTTTGTATTTTATGTATTTCCTATTAGATCTGTGTGCGAGGAAAACAGACGCAGGTAACGAACACAAGATGGAAACTTGCTTTTTAAATCACTTGTGCAAGACTATGTGTATGTAACATTCATATTTATAGTATTCGCAGAAGTATTGGATTTCTTTCATAGCAGATTTAAAAAATAAATATATTTCATCTAATTAATAGTAAGGGTTACGCTTAAAGACGATAAATCATTGTTTAAAGTATACATGTCATTTTAAATTATAATAGTGCAAAATGTAAATTGTACCATTAAATATAATATATAGGTACTAGCGGTCGTCTAGTGGTCGAAATTCGACCATAATTGTTTTAAAAGTAAGATATTGCTGATAAATGTAATTATATATTGGTATATGTAAACATAGTTACGAAGAATAGTACTATATCAGCCGAACAATGCTAAAATACTACGAACGCATTTCGACTGCGTGTGTCAAATGCCTGGTTGTATGCGTGTAGTGTTTGTTCATTAATTTAATGTATTTTTAATGCATATTTTATATAAATATTAGAATTCGCCCCTCCTTCTCCATATAAACTTTAACTGTGCCAAATTTCATACTGCGTAATTTTCGTAAAAAGGGGTACAAAGTTTTTGTTGCACGTATTAATATATAGATATTATATTCATCTTTTTGTTGCTTTGTAATTTTTTAATACCTACTTATACGGATTTTAACAATGTAAGACAATATAAGTTATATAAAAGTATGCCAGGCATACCCAGAACTTTCAAATCTAATTTATAATATTCGCCCGCCACCAAATAATTTCTTTTTATATAATATATTCACTCTGTGCTTACGCACTGAGGTATCATACATCCAGTTATCCAAAACAAAAGAACTTACCCTAGCAGAACTCTTCTGTGCGTACAAGTTAAGTTTTACATCTTATCATTTGATAAGATGTTAAACATAATTTTATTTAAAAATAATATTATATTCACCTTAATGCGAATGTTACACATTAAAAATAATCTTATTAATATGCATTTTATCGCGGTTAATTTTGAAAAACACTGCTTTAAAACTATGATTAAATTTTTAAAACTATTTCAATTTACGGTTTCCACATGTTTTGTTTGCGTTTACAGCAGCCATGGGACAACTCGTGTAAAATCATCTTATCATATTATTAACAAATATAAAAAGTATCTTTTCATAATTCGTCTACGAAACACAAACCTATCTGCCTCTACCAAAATCTGGAGAAAATTGTATCGTAATAAATAAAGTTGATGCCGCGACAAACTGTAAGCTCGTCTGATCCTCACAAACTCCTTAACTCCGGGTGCCACCTAATTAAATGATTACCCGGCTGTGCCCGGCTTTGGAGTTTCTACTTCCTTTTATGCGTTGACTGTGCCTTTTTTCAGACCTGTCGTGTTTTGTGAACTTGACTGGTTAATTAAATACGATTTGCTGTGGAGATATAATGAGTTATTTGTTTTGTTTTCTTATATAGTTATGCGTGTTAATGTGTTTATGTACTCGTTTGCGCTTTCTTTGTGGTCAATCGTAATATCTTAAGGCTTTGTGTTCGTGTTAAGAGAAATATGAATAACAAGCTTTTGCGCGTGGCTCTGGCCGTGTGGTACATACATATACAACAAGAAGCCTATGTCATTTCTCAGGTCTCTTTCCATTCATAAGTGTTACCTTGTAACCTAACTTGAATAAATTGATTTGATTCGATTTGATCAGGTTTTAAACTACCTCTGAATCACATTTCATCCAAATCGGTTGAGTGGTTTAGCTGTGAGTAGGTGACAGACAAACAGACGGACATGCAGAGTTACTTTCAAATTTATAATATTATAAGTAAGAGTAAGAATAATAAGGAAGTAAGGATAATAACGTAACACAATTTTGAAATTTGACAGTTGAATGACAGCCGTATGAGTTTGTGAGACCGACAGATTCTTACGTGCTTACGTATAGGTAATATAACCGGCGAAGTATAGGCGGTACTCCTCTACCTACTTCTTAGATATTTTTAGAAAAGCACGCTTGTATGTATGATTCGTTATTTAAATCACCTTATATATCGTAAACAACCTCGTGTTTTTTTTTTCATTTAGTTTACGGAACACCTACAAAAGAGATCTATAACACAGCGTTTAGTTGTTGACGGTGATTAAGGCTTCCAAACTTCTTACAGGAGATTGTCCTTTGCGCTGCCAGCGCAGTACTTCCTTTTTTGTACAGTCAGTAAAGCGCGAGGTAAACTCCAAATATTTCAAGCATCCAAAGGTAAGTGGTGTTATGAGCGCATAAATGTTTAAACAGCTAGTCTATATAATATTGTCTTCTGTTTACGCGAATGTTATTCATTGAAATTAAACTACTATATACGGATTTTATCGCGTTGTTTATATAACACTAAGATGGTAGTTGTCTCAATGTTCCAGTGTAGTTATTTCAAAGTACCCGAACATAATTTAGTTATTGGTGTTTCTATTTACGCACAACACCAATAACTAAATTATGTTCGGGTACTTTGAAATAACTACACTGGAACATTGAGACAACTACCATCTTAGTCTCCCCGTGACCATGGCTGCTGAAAAGCAACCGAAACGTCGGGGAAAGTGTAAACTTAAAAACAAATAGATTTGATAGTTTTAATAATTTAATTAGCTTAAAATTAGTAAAGTTTAATAGTATAGTATAGTAGTGTAACAGTTTCAAAATTATGTAATAGAGTGTTATATAAACAACGCGATAAAATCCGTATATAGTAGTTTAATTTCAAAGCTAGTCTATATTTATACTAATATTATAAAGAGGAAAGATTCGATATTTGTCTGTTTGTTTGTAACGATTTAATTCAAAAACTTCTCAGCCGATTTAAAAAATTATTTTCCATTAAAAAGCTATATTATCACCGAGTAACATAGACTGTAATTTTTTTTTAAAGTACTGTTATAAACGTCAACTACTTTTACGCAAGCGAAGCCGCGAGCAAAAACTAGTTGGTAATAAAGATAGAAAATTCATGTTTTAATAATCGCTTATATCTATGTATAATCTATACTTGGAAATTAACTATTTCTAACTTATAGAAAACGATGACACAATTAACGACAACATGGACGATAGCAAACTCAAACACGACTTGACAGATCCTAAATCATGTTATCAATATTTGCTCGATTAATTGCTATATCTCCTAGTTCCCGATATCAATCGTACATCAATCGTAGTAGCCACGTGGCCTAATCTTTTCTTTTTGTTGGAGGAACACCTCGCACTTTCACAATATTAATATTATTATATTATCCTAACTAATATTATAAATGCAATCGCATTTGTTAAAGTAAGTTTGATTATATATTTGTTTCTTAGTAACGTTTACACGCCTTACGAAAATTCGCATACACTTTGTCAGGGTAACAGAAAAGGACATAGGATAGGACCTGTTATTAGGGAAAAAATACTGTATATACGTAACTATTTATAAGGAAGTGTTACTTACTTCGTAGGTGCTTTAGTCACTTGTGGGATTACCCACTTTTACCTGGGACGTATTTACGTCGACTTAATAATGAATATGAGAAAGTGATTCGTTCAAGACACCTGCTTAGAGTCCTTCATTGTATATTCAGACCACGCCTCTCTAAATGACAGTGTAGGTGACGTTTGACGTACAAAGCCCTTGTTTTATTTATTCTGTTTCCACGTTATTGATACGGTACACTTGTGTAGTTACTAAGAAATATTGATATGTCATGTTGTTGGAAAATTTAAATTGTATTACAAATGTTAACATTTCAAATTGTTAAAACTACAGAAAACGAATTTATTTGCCTAACTAACATAAAAAAAAGTAAACGCCATCCGTATTAAATTGACCGCAAATAATAAGAAAATAAAGCAAAATGTCACAACAAAGAAAACGAACGAAGTAAGTTTCAACTTCCTTAACTTAAAAAAAGATACGTGTATAAAGAATGGCCAATAAATTAAACAAAAAAGAAGTAACTCATAAACAAGAATTTTATACGTAAATACGATTCATTATCGAAGCAAATGAAAAAGAGCATGTGCTTATAATATTTATATTTGTCAAAAACACAAACATTATTACTTGCTATTATTAAAAACGGATACCTTATAATATTATGCACTTAAAATCATTGCTACATATATAAAAAGGTACACACAAAACATGTTATGCTTGAATATGAAATTTCAATCAGTAATAAAGGAAATTATAATTTTCAAAAGTGTGTAGACAGTAAAAAAATTATTCACTTGGCGATCGAACCCGCAACCCTCAGCGCACTGGTAGCGAAGACGCGAAGCGACCAATGAACCAATACAACACCCATGCAGCATGTTTTAAAAAAATAAGCTTACGAAAACGTCCTTATTATTTTTGCCGATTGGCACAACCTCATACATAAAAGTTTATGTGGTCAGCGATATATCCGATGATATGAAAAGTGTATGTCACAATTATCCCATACCTAATCATTGATTACCTTTCTTTGCTAAATGCCTCAGCTCCAATCATTCAAAACAAAAACCCAGGCAGTTTTATAAATACTAGCGGTCGCCAAGTGGTCGAAATTCGACCATAATTGATTTAAACTTTAAATTTGATTGTTATTATATATACCACGAAATTGCAATAGGTACTTAAGGTATGTAATCATAGTTACGAAGAATTGTACGACATTAACCGAACCATGCCGAAATTCTACGAACGCGATTCGACTGCGTGTGTTAAATGCATGGTTGTGTGCGTGTAGTGTTTTTCCATTAATATAATGTATTTCTAATACATATTTTATAAAAAATATTAAGATTCGCCACTCTTTCTCCATATAAACTTTAACTGTGCCAAATTTCATACTCCTCAGTCCACGCAATTTTCGTAAAAAGGGAACAAAGTTTTTGCTTCACGTATTAATACATAGATTTTCTCTGAAACTCTTAATGTCAATGTGCACACCATTTATTTCAAACCAGTTTTCTATGTTCTAACACATAATGAATAAAGGATCAAAATATTTCAAGCGACGCAGTAACACGTCAACAGAATATAACTTTTGAACTTTACGCATTTGGTTCTACAAAATCGTAATTTTGTCGTCAAATTAACAAAGAGACGGAACTTAAATGGGATGCGACGGTTGGTAAAATCCCATCTATATTTGGTCTCCATTGTGGAAGCATCACAGGATATTTTTAAATTTTGTATTTATGTTGGCTTCTGAAACTTATACTAACTTAAACGGTCAAAAACAGGAAAAACAGGCTGTGAAATCTTTTGAACAAAATGTATTAAAGCAATTGTGTATTGAAAATAATTAAGAAATATATCTTACTCTAAAATAGGCTGGACTAGATTTCAAAAGACTGAAATGTCTGAAATGAATTTGTAAAGTAGGTATATAATTATAGACACAAAAAAATGTGATCACTGCACGATAAGGTGCAGCACTCTCATTTTCTGTATACACAGTTTTAATATTATCCGCGTACAAAGACGGCATTATTTACCCACCATGGCATGGTAAACAGCGTGATAATTTATAGCCTCCGTATTACTCCGCTGTTATGTATAGATACACAGAATACTGGCGCTGTTATGATAAAAAAATAAATTAATAAAAGTGACGATACTGTTATATCATCAGTCACACAAACACGCTATCCTTTATTTGTAGAATTAATTGTGTATTAATTTTGTATGTATATAAGTGAAAATAATGCAAGTGTGGTTCAACTTTTTAGTTTTCTTTGTTAGTTTTATCACATTTTCTTAGATAGCTATGTACGTATACGTACTGCGTATTTGTATTATCATTCTGAAATGAATTCCGAATAGTTATAAATAGTTTATTAGATAATTTGGATTACTCCTCATTTATTTTTTTAATATTCTACATATAAAAATATTCAGATTTGATTGCCACATTTGTTCAACAAGCCTATAAACTTGAGCACTACCCAAGTTTACAGAGCATTTTAGGTATATTTTGACAACTAAAAGTGCCTTACAGCTCCACACCGCAAGATTGGAAGACCATTTCGTGAGGTTATCGATTGCGACACCTTGAATTAACAAAAACTATAACGTAACTGGAAAGCTAAGAAAAATCTCAGAACATAATACATGGCGTTGATTCGAGTACCCTAGGGGTGCTCAACCTTAGATAAATAAGTAGTAATCAAACTACTTAGGGTCGGTGGCTACACTTTTGTAGAAGAATTTCACAACATAATCAGTAGTTGTATATTGTATAATACTGACTGGTATGAACAAGCCATTAAGTTTGCCGTTTGACAGATTTTTCATGTAAATTTCGAGGTCAGTTAAGCGTGACCCACATAAGCCTCTGTAACATACGAAAGGGTGACTTTAATACAACCAAATGCATATTTGATGATCCCATAAGCCGAGGGTGTCGTTAAGCTACGTAAACTAAGATAAGCAGGGCGTTAGTTGTTACATGGAATATTAGCAAAGTTGTATAAGTAGGTTGTATGTATGGGGAAGGTAACACCAACTGTTTCGAAGGGTGATCACAAAAGTGGGCAGAATTATTGATTATGATTTTGTAATATTGCAATAATTATATTTGTTCTGTACCCCAGGTAGAATGCGAAATTTCATGATGGTCGGTCGAGTAGTTAAGGCGTTGAGCATAACAAATTAACAAACTCACATTCTTGATTATAATATTAAAGGTATGAGAAGAAAACTGGAATCTTTACTGGGCTAGACCAGTTGTCATTACTGTGGATAAAAGTACTATCAGATGGACTGTATTTTTGTTTGCCTTCTTTGCTGTATAAATAAATAAAGAAATTGTGAACTTTTTAATCACTTAATGTACCTAATTAAATTCTAAGATTATACAATAAGTTAAGCTTAAGCTATTTGTTGATTCAAGAAACGGTTTTAAATCAGGTAATCCTTTCGATCACAGTTTCAAACTTAACTGGCTCCATTTGCAACAATCACAAAATCCACAACATAATTCACATCAATGTCATTGTCAAAACTTCTAATTTGCAAAGAAAACTTTTCCATTATGAAATACGAACAGGCGAATAGATTTCTTTCTCAGTTATTATTAATGATAAAATTTAAATTTTAACGCTTTCAAGCGGGTTGGAGCAAACCAAGCCAAAGAATTCCCTCGAACTTTTCAAAGTACAGCGATAACTTAACGTATGGTGCAAGTCATAAACAAGACTCCTTGTAAATTGAAAGGTTTAAATTTGGTAAATGTTGTTTAATATGCTACCTTAACACAATTTAAACCAACAAACCATCAAAACATGATATTTCGCAGACATCCTGATTAAACCGATCTTGTTTAAACTGTCTGTAGTAGACGGAACGGCCAATAGAGCGAATAACAATGATATATCGAATATAATAACTTATTTTCTTAAAACGTGTCCTATATCGCCGGTGAATTTGCAATATATTTTGTAAATCACATAGAAAATGCATAAGACTCAGTGCAGCGGCAATAACAACCAAGGTGAACGCTTGCGTGTATTTTTAATATTTTTGTGATGGATATAAAATTATACTATGGTAAAGTGGCAAGATGGTGTAACGAAAAGCAGCTATGATACTTCACACACACATTACTTCGGCTATGTTTAGATCTCTCTCTAGAAGGTTCCATTAATTCCATTGTGTTGTTTTATTTGGTACTAGGTTATATCATTTAACTGTCCATTGGATAAGATTTACCTCAAAGAGTTCAAGAAATTCTTCTCACTACTGGAGTATATTACAAGATGAGTTGGTTGCTAACTTTTTAGGATCAAGATACGTCCAGTGTCTGCTATTTCAGATTTCAGAAGAACCTGCACTGTGTTCTTATTACCATATTAATGAGAAAGCAATGATATTACGGGAAAATTTGAAATTCTATTATCATAAGACGATATAATTTTTTTTTTTTCCAGTAAACTCATTATTTCATTAAAATCATTATCATTAGTAGTTTGCTTTATGTTGATCTTATCCATATGATATTATCTTAAGAACACAGGTACCATTGCAATTTACACTGCTATCTATGTTCTACGTTCAAAGTCGTTTAACACCCGTCTACTGGCTGTTAAATCGCCGAGATATGTTTACCTCCCAAGAAGATTTTAGATACCAGGAATATCATCGATTACCTTTCCATTAAGTTCGACCAAGGTTTTGAATTGTAACTGAAATAAATTACGTTGCGGTCGAAACTTTTAGTATGAAACTCTATTACTAAGTCACAAGCGTTTTTTTTCACCGCTCACAGTTTGCGCCAGAAGTTTAAAGACAATACAAAATTTAATTAAACTTTAGTCTGGATAGTTTATTGGTTCCTCGCTGAGGTTTTGTTTTATGAGGCTTGTGTTCTGTCTTTTATATACTTACTTAGAGTTTAAACTGCTCATTTGCCGACTTTAAGACGGCTGGTATCAGCTTTTGGTATTTAATTGAGAGATTAATGAGAAGAAGACTAAGTTTTATGGGAAGGAAATTCTTCACTTATCGTTTTACAAAATATGTGTTAAACATTAAGTAAATAACGCTTTTAGTCAGTATATTTAAAATACTGACTAGAAGCGTTCTAGACGTATTAATACTGTAAACAGCATATCAAAATAATAACATCAGAAGGTGTTTCTCTCAACGAAGCAAACAGTTCAAAAAATGAAATATAAAATTTTACAAAGCAAGAGTGAGTAGAATAAACATAGCGGTAACAACATATTAAAACGCAGCAGTATCCATGACATTTTGTCTAGAAACATTACTCAAACACTCCGGTAACAAATTATACTTTTCATTTGGAGCCGTCTGAGGAACACAATAGTGCCTTTGTGGGGAAGTCTAACGAGAGCCTTCTATCGGATGCCTTCACTCGCTTACACTTTGTGAAACTTTAGCTCAACTCTCGAGGAAACGACGGCTATCACAGTGGGTACGATGCGTTTAATGTACCCTTAAGTTTGTTGTACGAGATTGAACTCGATTCTTGTAGATTTTTAATTTTGGTTGCATTACTTTGATGAAATGCCTTGATGTGCTATGACAGGACCTACTTTGTTTAAAACGAAATAGTAATAGTCAAGTCAGTGTTTTTATAAGAAGAATGAATGATATAACATTACTTTTCATAAAAGTGCAGAAGATCTTTTGAAGAAACCGAATTATATAGATTCAAATAGCCAATTACAAAATTTTAAGAATTTAGAAGCACCATTATTTAAATTTAATAGAAAACGGCGAAATTGAGATTAACATATTCTGACACAATTTACAAAGTTTGTCAAACAAAACCATGAGTACTTCCAAAATAATAAGTACGAAGCGAAAATAAAATTGAAGAAAAAAATATTCGAAACATCTGTCGCAGACATAACACGGGGACGCAAAATTTTGTGAGAGTACAAATTTATTCTGTCCCTAAAAGAGTAAATTACATGAAATATTGTCAGAGCCAAATGTTCGCGGAAAAGTTTCTGAGGAAACAAATTGGTATTTTCTTGAGAGAAGGCATGGGTATAGACAACTTTGGTTGACTTTTCTAACTTGTAGTCATGGATTTTGGTTGTTGATTTTGATTCCTAACCTTTTCTATCCCTTAATTTGTTCAATTAAATTTCATTTTTTGTGAATCAAATACAAAATATCGACTAGATATCATAAACTAAAAAGTAATGACCTTATAATAAACTAGATGTGCCCGCGGTTTCACCCGCGTTTATGATTACTGCGCCGACCACATAGGTCATAGCGTAATATTATGTAACCTATAACCTTCCTCAGTAAATAGGCTATCGAACACTAAAAGAATTTTTTAAGTCGAACCAGTAGTTCCTGATATTAGCGCGTTCAAGCAAACAAACAAACAAACTCTTCAGATTTATAATATTAGTATAGATTATGACTGCATCACCATCTTAATTATATTAAAAATCTGCGTGTCATAAAGTCATTTTATGCAAAAATTAAAAACAAACAAACTACAAACCTATTATTGAAATTAATAAATTCCCGAAACCAAGTCTAGACAATCCAATATTTCTAATGTCAAACTGTCAGTACGAACGATATAATAATTTGAAAGGAGACGTGAAAGGGTTAAGGATAAATTTATCGCTTAGGAAATCAGACGTAGGTATTTATGATATGCCTTGATAATATAAAATACTGGCTGATTCTATGAGAATTTATACCGGGCTAAAATTATCCTGTGTGTTAATCCAGGGCGTAGTCTAGCTGGACATAAATATATGCCTAGTAGTATTACTAGTAGTAGTGAATAGTAGCAGTTCTAGTAATAGCCTAGTTTTATTTAAATTTGTTTAATAGTTTTTGCGTAACAGAATTACAAACGTGCAAACATTGGCAATTATTTCTTTTTCAAATTTTTTTTCAAACTTTCGCTTTGCTTGATTGGTATATATATAATATGTAACGGGTATTAATTTTTATTTTTATTTTTTTTTTTATTTTATTTATTAGGGAAAATAAACAGTATACACACATTATATGTTATATAAAACTAAAACTATAAATAAATTGTGTAAATGTGTGACCAATAACATTTTCCACATATTACAATATAAAATACTTAAAATTTTCATACGTACGTTGAACAATTTTATTATATACCTAGTGGTCAAAATGAAGAAAAAGCAAAAAAAAAAAAAAAAAAAACATGCAAGAATAACAGTGCCTTTAGCCTTAAAGAATAATAATCTAATACATCAATGTAAACTAAAATAAAAGGAAAAAATCTAATATAAAAATATACAAGGATTTCACAATATCCTAACATAAATAAATATCGAGAGTGGGTAAAACAACAGTATTAATCACTATCAGAGTTATTAAGACATAAAATAACATTTTGTTTAAATTTACTTGGACTAAGCGCAAAAATGTCGATATTGTGGAAATATTTATTATAATTATTTGTAATTCGGCGCAGTGGAGCTCGCAAGCCCGCGTTAGTACGAGAAGTGGAAACAGCGAAGAGGTCGTATGTACGAACTCCACGCCTCATTGTGGTCCTTGGCACAATATAACTTATTTTATTACGTATGTCTATACAATCATATATATTGCTACATAAATGGAATAAAAACATTGTGTCCAAGAGAATACGCCTAGACTTAAGATCTAATATTTTATACAAAGTGAGGAGAGTTTTATGTGTTGACGCTGAATTATAGCAACGGTAATGCATTGATTTTAAGAATTTATTTTGGACTTTTTCGATCAAATCTGAGTATTTACTGTAGTAGGGATTCCACACCGGCACCGCATATTCTAACTGTGATCTGACCAGGGCTTTGAAGAGATACAGGTATGTTGTCGGACGCACAAATTGTTTCGTGGATCGCATCACAAACCCAAACATGCGGTAAGCATTACTGACAATTTTGTTTACGTGAATGTCAAGATGAAGCTTGTCGTCGAGATGAATGCCGAGATCACGAATATGAGACACTCTGGATAAAGTTATATTATCTATTGCATACGGGTATTTCAAAACATTTTTATTTTTGGTATAGCTAATACAACAACACTTGGAAATATTCAATTGAAGCTTGTTTAGCTTGCAATATTCACTCAACCGATCTAAATCCCTCTGCAGTAGCATACAGTCTTGTATGTTTCTGATAGGTCTGAAAATTTTGAGATCGTCTGCGTAAAGTAATATTTTTGAGTTGTGTATACAGGAGTCAATGTCATTGATAAAGATTATAAACAATAATGGTCCCAGAATCGATCCTTGGGGCACTCCGGAAGTAACACAGATATCGGCAGAGAAGAAACCATTGATTACAACTCTTTGGGAGCGATTGCAGATATATGAAGCAATCCATCTCAACAAATCACCGCGAATTCCATTATATGAAATTTTATTTAGGAGTGATTCATGATCCACTTTGTCGAACGCTTTACGAAAATCAGTGTAAACAGCATCTACTTGAACGCGATTGTCCATATTATTGAACAAATAGTCCACAAATGTTACAAGATTGGTTGTAGTAGATCTTCTTCTAACAAAACCATGTTGTTGTTGGATTAAACTATTGTGTAGTGCCGGATAGATTTTACTGTGGACCAGTTTCTCAAAGAGCTTCGACAAGGTGGAAAGAATAGATATTGGTCGATAATTTTCGACATCTTGCTTAGGCCCAGACTTGTAAACAGGTGTAATATTTGCACGTTTCCATGCTTTAGGAAATATACCTTGAGTTACAGATCTATTAAATATCATTTGTAAGGGAGCACTTATGTTGTTTGCTGTATTTTTAAGAAAGATCGCTGGTAGGCCATCTGGTCCTGGACCCTTTGAGGAATCCAACGATTTCAGTACCTTCACAACTTCATTGACGCTAAATCGAATATCGCTAAGAATAGAACAGCTATCAGAGTAATCCTCGCCCAAACAATCTATACTTCTGAAAGTTGAAGGTTCGTACACAGATTTAAAAAAAGCAGAGAATAGGTTGCATATCTCTATAGGGTCACTAGCAGAACTATCTTTATATTTCATATTGGCGGGAAAGCCCGAAGAAGACTTACGATTAGAAATATATCTCCAAAACTCTTTAATATCATTGCAGATACCATCTTCAACGGATTTTATATACCTATTGTAGCAGTTCTTGCATTCTACATGGAATCTGTGCCGGAATAAAGAAAACTGTTCATAATCAGACGTGTTTTGATATTTCTTCCATTTTATCCATGCTTTAACCTTATTCTTATGTATGCGTATAAGTGCTGGTGAAAACCAAACGGGATACCTTGAGGATCTCGATTTTACTAAAGGAACGTGTGATTTTACTATACCAAAAATAATGTTATAAAATATATCAACCGATGTGTCAACAGACTGTTCTATACCTATTTGATTAGCCCAATTTACGGTACTCAATTCTTTATTAATTTCATCGTAGTTCGCTTTAAAATAATTATATTTTTTAACAATATTTCGTGTCATATTTGTAAAGAGCAAATTAAGAGGCAATAAAACACATAATGGTGGATGGTACTTGTCTAATTGTAATAGATGATCGTTAGGAGAGAAAACTGAGCAGTCAGTATTACTTATAACTACGTCTAACAATTTGTGACTCTGATTTTTAATATTATTGTATTGAAAAGCATTGAAATATGACATAAAACTACTTAAGTTTTCACAAATACTAGAACTACCGTGACAAATGTACTTAGTTGACGCAGAAGTACTACTATCATCGGGCATCCAGTCAATATACGGTAAATTAAGATCACCTAGCAAGTAAAATTGTTCAATGTTGCAGTCGCCCAGAAAACCACCCAACAAGTCGAAATATTCGATATAGATGTTTTCAGGAGTTTTTGGTGGAATATATACAGCACTTAAAATATGTTTTTTACCTTTTGTTGTACTGGGCATCTGTAATATAATATGTTCTATGCTACCTTGTAAATTTAAGTTAGGTATAAGACGTACCGGCCGTAAACTCTTCAAAACGGCAACGAGAACGCCACCGCCTTCTTTCTTATTAGTAGCAATACGATCGCGGTCGCATCTGTGTACTGTGTATCGAGGGTCTATAAATTCATTGTCAAGTATATCAGCAGTTAACCAAGTTTCGGTCAGTATTATGATATCGTAACAGTTCGATAATATATTCATGTATAAAACATGCAGCTTAGTGCGGACTCCCCTACAGTTTTGATAATATACAACCAGATTATTTGTCATTGGAAGTATCACTCATACTATCTAATAATACACCAACATTACACGTTGTGGTGCTGTCACTACTACAAGTATTATTCCAACAGTGCGTGGAACAGCTTATATAATGACCACGCAGTAATTTGTATGAAAATAAATAAACTTTAATAAGCCTATCAAATTTGACAGCACCAAGGACAAAATTACAATTATTATAATATATATATTCAGATGTTACACAATTCCAAAAACATAAACAAATAGTACCAAAACACGAATTCAACTTTCTTAAATTAATAGAATAGCTGTGTATTTTATATGTATGTACTACACTTGAGTTTATCAAATGCATATAACTTCTTGTTTTTAGATAAATAACACCTATAGGTATATGCAGACAATACTTTATACTAATATTTCCAAGTACATAATATAAATTTAATATCCATACTTCGCATAATACAAGTATATTACATTCTACACTTAGATACATACAACAAGTTCTGATAGAGTGGCAAAAATATGTAAACAATAAACATAGGCAATTATGGATATTATACTCAAAATAATAAAAAAATAATGATCTAAGTAGACGCAGGTTTGATTTTAACGATGTCCTCATGCGAACGGATGGCGAGTGATTTTGATCCCTCTTTTTCACGAACAAGTATGGTGCCATGTTTAACCCATAAAAACTTATAATTGTTCGCCTTGGCTGCATCTCGACAGTTACGAAATAATTGTTTGTTCTTTAAGGTTAGGTGTTCATGCATAAAAATTGGCAGTGATGTACCCGATATGCCCAGATGTTCAGTGTTGAGTCTCTTGTTTAAGCGATACGCACTCAGGATATTATCGCGTAATATACGAGTACTCAGTTTTACAATTATATTCTTAGGTCTGTCGTTCTCTCGGTTCGCATGTGGAACACGGTGAATAGAAATTATATCGCTTTGTTTTAAAGAACATTTAATCACTGACCCAATATTCTCCATAATAGATAACAAATTTTCGTTGCGCCGTTCAGGTACATTACATAGCTCAATATTACAATTACGTGCAGCCTGTTCTAGGTAATCAATCTTAGCCACAAGTTCGTTTACCACGCCACTCGAGTCAGTACCTCCTTTATGTTTACTGAGGCTGTCGACTTGTTTCGAGATATCTGATTGCTTGTCGCCAACGAATTGAAGTGATTTCTTAAGGTCATCAATCTCTTGTGTAATTCCATTATATTTAGCATCTAATTCCGAAACTTGTTGTTTTATAAGAAAATGAGACGAGCGAAGAGACTCTAAGTCGGTTTTTATCCCCGATGTGACTTCAGTTAAGGCAGCCAGATCATCTTTGATGGTAGTTACACTGTTGGATATATTCAAAATACCATTCTCTAATATCTTTAGGTCCTGGCGCCATTCGCCGCGCATATTCTTAAATTCATTTGACAGCTCATTGATTGCCATATACCAGTCAGGTTCCGGCTGTTTACGTTTACGCATAGACACATTCTGTTCGCCACTTCTTGCCGTGACTGAAGTTAAGTCTGTATCAGAATGGCATTTATTTATATTCTCTGGTGAATGAAACATTTTTAGCGATAATAAATTATATTAACGCGATCATGCATAATGTTTACCTTTTATATGCTTGACGTTTCGATCAGGTTACACCGGCCGTGATCACAAGCTGACTGGTGCTGCGATGTCATGTCTTCGTTTGTGAGGCAGAAGAATCTTGATTCACCCTCACTTTTGACATATTTTTGTTTGTCCATGTATCGTCACAAACTATTTACGGTATCCCTATTACGAATGCTAGCCGTCGTGTCCGTATTCCGTGAATTACCTGACTGTGCAAAACAGTGAAGTTGCGTATTATTAATCACGGGATTCCACGTCGCGGAGAATTTATAATCATCTTCCCTATTGAAATTTCTATGTTTTTTGATCTCTGGGTCTCTAATTATTCTGATCTATGGGTGTTTAGTGGTTTGATAAAATGCAAACTATAGTTTAAAAAACGGCGTCTGCCTGATATACTGTCTAAGTACAAAGTCGGAATGGCAGACGGTGACTCGCTGACTCATTAGATGGGCCCACTGAGTAGCCCCTATAGACATACAGGCCTTAAAAGTAGCAGCTTTAAAAACACCGATATGAGCGGCTAGGGGAGGCGAGCGGTGCGGCGCCGGTTTCACCATCATTGGTCTCGTGAAAACGGCGACCCCGGATTCCCCGTAGTTATGCCCTGGTAAATGACACTTCCACCCCAAGCATATAGCGGCCTCCTTCTGACCGGCCAAGGCAGGCCAGAGTTGTGAGTCCTACGGGCTCTTAGAGTTCCACCCCAGCCAGCCAGTAACAGCAAGCCAGGGACGAGACCCTAACCGACTCTCTGAGGCATTCAGGACCGCAGTGTCGCCACTGACATTCAGCTCGTCAGAAGCTGCCCTGCGGTTTGTGCGCTTTTATTTAAACTAGTGATAATTTTTTTGTTTATATCGCAAGGTGAAGGTGGTAGTTTAAAAGCTAGTTTACTGTGCCTACGATATCGCGTTAGCCTCATGATGAGATAACGACCTGTTTATTATTATTATTAGAATATAGGAATCCACAGAGAAGACTACCTACTCTTATGTATTCTGTGGGAATCCACATTCCACATGTAGACTACTATTATTGTTATTCAAAGTGCTACCAGCACAAAAATTCATATACGAATTTACTAACAAAATACTCCAAATTCAGCACCGTATGAAACCTCATGAAACCACAATCAGAATCTAGTTGTCCATATAAAATTAAATTTCGCTTCCCACTGACTGCCGCTAAGTATTTGAAGAGGACAGTGTTATTTCAAAGCTCGGTATTACCGTAATTACCGGGAATCCCACAGACTTCGTGCCGCCCCTTGCCTCGGAATAATGAGGGTATATTACTCTAACTAAATTCACCTGAAATATGGATATAGACTTCTTAATGAAAGAAAAATAGAAAGTACAAAGTCATTTGAATTATATACTGTGTATGTAATGATTCAGTTTTAGGTATCGTCGTGAATTCTAGACAAATGCATATTGGCGGCACGGATCCCGTAATTGTCTAAGTGGCCACCGACCGCTGCTTCTGCGCCAAGTGTTGTGGGTTCGATTTCCATATGGTACAAAAATGTCTGATCCCTAATAAGTTGTTCCAGTTTGAGCGTTTCATGGATCCAATATTTCAAGTTTGAAAAAGTGGCACAGCAATTATGCCTAGTTCGGGAATGATCAATATGAACGTAAAACGCAATGGAAGTGAAATTAAATACGACTGCACGGCGTCCTAAACTCTCCCAGGTAAGCAGCAATAGCCTAACCCGACACCTCACGTCTATTTGTCGACAAAGAGGTAGGCAGTGGTACGCTATACATAAAATAATAATATTAAAAGATTTCCCTACCCGTGAACCAAACCCCAGATCTCATACATCGGTTGCATTAATGCAGCGCCACTAAGCAGGCTGACACAAAAAATCCCGACAAAATTCGCACACAATATAAGTCATAAAGCATCAAATATTTTCGTAGTTAAACTAACAGTTCCGTATAAACGAAACATTTAAAAGGATCGTTTATATAGTGAGGCACATCACTTTATTTCAAAAGTACCTCACAAAGACTGTCTTGACAAAACCCAAATTTAAATCAAGTTTTCAAGAAGAAAATTGAACTTTATTGCAAGGCAATAAGAGTCAGTATGCCAGTCACGATAGATTTATATTTGCTAGCAGTCCTTGCACTCACAAAGGAAACTGAACAAGCTTTACTTATATAGATATGAATTTAGTCAAACTATTAAGTAAAACATTTTGGTGCATTATCGCAATAGTTAATAACTTTAGATAACCAAGTTACGATCGCGGGAAGCGTTTGAAGACTTTAGGCCTGTGTGCATGTCCAGCAGTGGATCTTTTCCAACTGAAATACTAGATAAATTTACAATTTTTTTTAACTATGTTTAATTTTAATTCTATGCTTAAACTCCTCCACTAGCAATAACCCTTATGTCCGAGGGCAAACATCAAAAATGTTTAAATTTCTTAATGAAACCTATATTTTGCCTGCGGTATCTCGCGAAAATCTCACGGGGCAATATACCAAGATAAAAAACAACCCATAAGTCAATCCAGTGCTTGTCTATCCGTGTGGTACGATCGAAACAAATCCATTCAAGCATTTATGCGTGATAGGGTAACAATTAAACTATGGATACTTAAAATGTGAATATTAAAATATTATGTCCCTGAATATTAAGAAATGCCAAGTGATTTCATTTACGAAAAGCAAAAAGCCACTTAATTATATGTATTATAATAAATATATCCTTCTAGAGAGGGTTAATACGTTTCGTGCTTTAGGAGTGATTTTGAACTGTACGATGTCCTTTAGGCCTCATTACGACCACATCTGCGCTAAAGCAAACCGTATGTTGTCTTTAATACTTCGTAATGCGAGACCTTTAAAAAAAGCTAATTCTTTAACAGCTTTGTATTACTGTCTGGTCCGTAACATATTAGAATACTGCTCCTCTGTATGGTTGCCTATCTATGGGACCCATATAGATCGAATTGAGGCAATACAAAGGCGGTTTGTTAGAGCGCTGAGTTTAAAGTTAGGCTTAAGACGTAACTAAAAGAGTACAATGATCAACTTCAGGAGTTCAAAATGACTACTCGCGAGCAAAGGAGATGGATGAGTGACTTGTGTACACTGTTCATAATTGTAAATGGCTTGTCAAACACACAACTCGTCGAGAGATTAAAATTCAAAACGCCACTGCGATCTGTGTGCACACCACAATTTTTTGTAATACCATCTAGCAACAATAATGTTTCGCATAATAACCCAATATCTAGCATGTGTAGTCAATATAACCGTATATGCCCTAAAATAGAAATTTTCAATGATAGTTTGAATGTATTTTACACAAAAAGCAGCGATAGCTAAGTGGGGAGACCAACAGACTGCAATGCAGAGGGTCTCGGGTTCGAACACACGTCACGCGTCTCTGACTTTCGGAAGTTATATGACTTTTCAAAATTATGTGCGTATTGATTGACAATTATCGCCTGCCCCGTGCCTCAGAGAGCACGTTAAGTGGTCGGTCCCGGCTGCCATGAACATCTATGGCAGTCGTTATTGGGAAGTCAGTGCCCTATAATATCCTGACACTGGTCTAGCCTTAGAGTATCGTTAGCCTTCGGGTTGCGGAGGTCAGGTGGCAGCCGCTCCGTCTAAAAACTGATGTCCAATCAAATCCGGTTAAACCAGAAAAGCCGACCCAAGTGACTTGGGAATAATAAAGGCTAGGGCGAGAAGTTTGAATGTATTTAAAAGCTTTCTTCTTAAAAACAATATGTACAAACCCTTTAGATCTTAAACGTTTAATTACTGCCAATTAGTAATACTATTTTGTACTCGTGTCTTACTATATATCTATGTATTCAATTATATATTGCCTATATCTGATTATTTATTACTGTTCATCATTTAAATGAAGCTCTGTTACCACATTTGAGAACGATGTGTATAGTTTTAAGTGGACTGCAGATTTGAAGCTGTACTGTGTTCAATTTCTCACTATGTGATTACTGATCTGTTGTCTGTAACTATACCTACAAAGCAAAAAAAGGAAACAAATTTTATACATTTATCTTTTTTATTTTAATTGTTACATGGTTTTTAAATTATGAAATCAACATTGACGACGATGGAGAAAATGGCTGATATAAACAAATGCAAAGGGCCAAGTATTGTAACGCAAATTGAAAGTGGCCTATGTCCAACAGTGAAATCAGGAAAATGGATTGATATTAAGTTTCATTGAGTTCTTCTGTCAAGAAATTTTCAGTTGAAGCACGAACCATGCTCGAAATACGGCAATAGGCTTACCACTTAAGACTGCGCCGAGCGAAATTTGCCAAAACAGGCGCTCATAGTTAAGTTGATAAAATCAACACTTTTTGTTTTTTAGATTATAACAGTAGAAATCAATTCTATTTTACAGCTTAAACGAAACATAAATAGTTATATTAGAATTTATCCGTCCCAAATTTTAAGTTATTGGTTGACAATAAAGATATATATTTATCAAAAAAGCACTTCAAATCCTCCATACAATTTTACTATGGTGGCCGCGCGCCGATTTGAATATCGAACTCTGTCATTCAGTCCAACCGCGTCTTACGTGGCATCGTAAACCACAACTGGCGAAATGTAGATGCATATAATAATAGATGATATGCCTACCTCTTTGAGAATTTTAAGCCTATATACATATGTATATAAAACATTAAACATCTCTTTCATACACCTTAAAATAAGCTTGTATCACACACATGGATATTATTTATAAATAAAACATCATAACCATTACCCATCTCTCTTTAACGTCATTTATTCACGTTCGTTCCTCTATCGATAGAACTATGGTACAAAGAGCCAGCGAAGCGAACACTTTTAACAGTTCCCACTGAGATTCCTTGAACAAAGTTTAGAGAGCGCTTGATATCATCAAAGAGAAACTCTTTGTCTTTTAAACACTGTTTGACGTTGCTGTCTAGGTTACAATATAATGGGAGACGGGAATAATAAATAGCCTTTTAAAAAGGTTCTTCTGAAAATGGATGATATAATGGGCTGTGTACGTATTTCTATTACGGCAGCTTAAATTTTATATATTCTTTTGTTTCTGCCTGTATAACGTGGTCCAAATACCGCAAATATCACAAGAACGTGTTTCGAAGTAAAAAGTATCCGGTATATTAATCCAAAACGTGTGTGCAATCATCAAAATCAAGTATCATCCAAATCCAATCAGAAGTTTAAGCGTTAATGTTTTGGAATAAATTTTATGATTAAACTCCACTTTCTGTTAAAAAGACACCATTAGGATCAATATTATTTACAATAGTATTAAAAAAAAATTGAGTACAAATTTTTGCCCGATAGAATCCTGCGGGAAGACTTACCAAGATAAAACACCCTATATGATAATTCAGGACTTAGTCTATCTGTATGTTGCATCCAAATCCGTTTGACGGTTAATTTGATAGGGTAGCAAACAGCAGGCCACTACACGAAAGACCTACCCAAAATAGGCACTACTTCACACTATAAAAACCCTACTGTCTCCCCTCTAGAGGGAAGACGGACTCGACACAGAGGCGCGCGTGGGAACACGCACGCCGCCTCTCGGACCTGGTGCTGAATGGATGGCGGGCAGGCCCATAAAGCCCGCCACCCTCAGGTGAAACCTCAGGGTGGCTGATGGTCATCTCGCGCCCTCCGGCGCCCGGCTCTGCGGTTGGGGAGAGGGTTTAAACGCTCCCTCTCCCACTCCGTCGCCTCCTTAATGGAAATCACTTCCTCACAGAAGGAGGCGACGGCGTTCCACGACCTCTCACTCCGGACCATAGACTGAACTACGGCCGGGAGCGAGAGGGTAACCGATCCGACTGCCGCGATCAACTCACGGCGCTGCGATGCTCAGGCGGGGCAAACCGCCAAAGTGTGCAGCGCCGTGTCCTCAACAACGTCACAGCAGTAGCCGCAGTGATGACAACCGGACGTCTCTTGCCGGCGTATACGACACAGGAACTGGCCAAAACAACCGTGGCCAGTCAGAACCTGTGTCAGCCGGTGAGGGCGCCATGCCGCCTCTCCAGCCACTTCTCAAACACGGGACTTACCGCCACGATCGTGGCGTGCCCGATATTTAATTCCTACTGACCCAACGTCAAAAATGCGTCCAAAAACAATAATTACCCATACACGACTACACCAAAGACTGCCCTCAATTGCTAGAATTTTTTCTAAATACTGAACGAATAAACCTAAACCTTGACTTGAAACAAAAGTAAAACGCTCAAATTTTTGTTTTTTTAGAGACCGAACTCACACTCTACATATATAATATATATAGTACTTAAATTTTACTTGTATATAACATACTTAGCGAAAAAGCATTTTATTTTTTGTGACGTAACAATTATTATTATGAGTACATACCTACCCATCGTCTATCGAAACCTGCCCGATGCCGAAGTAATTTTGCCATTTGCGAAAATTAAAACGCCTTACGCATTACAAAAGGCTTATACTTCTTCAAAGGTAATATGTTTCTAAAGGGTACATTTTAATCATAGAGGGATTCTTTAGTCGGTGACAGGAGTGAGATATTAAAGTAAAACAAAACACTTTTGTTCGCCCCCCTCACTGGTTCTCCCTTTTGCGTCGCGTGTGTAATTACTTGTTATTTTTTTCGCATGCGCCATTTTTGAAGGCGCCATGATAGTCTTTTTGTGCGTGCCGTATTATTTGTACGATGCGCTGTTTTTCGTCGGAACACTCGTATTAATGTTCGGACTGGTATACGGTGTGAAACATTTAATGGATGAGTTCTGTTGGTACTAAAAGCTGCAAAAAAGTAATATGTTAGTGAACATTTTCAAACTGTTGTAACCGTTGAACAGGCCCGCGTTTTATATCCCAACTTACATCTAAAAAAGCAGTCAGAGCAGCGATAGCTCTGTGGAAAGACCAACAGACTGCAATGCAGAGGGTCTCGGGTTCAAACCCACGTCGCGCACCTCTGACTTTCGGAAGTTATATGAGTTTTCGAAATTATGTACGTATTGATTGGCAATTATCGCCTGATCCGTGCCTCGGAGAGCACGTTAAGCCGTCGGTCCCAGCTGCCATGAACATCTATGGCAGTCGTTATTGGGGAAGTCGACACAAAAGATCCCACTGGGTCGAAGTGTCGCCGGTTTGTACTGACTGGCCCCCACACAAGATAAGATAAGATACATCTAAAACTATATAGGTATTAAGGTATTTCTGTTTGTGGATGTTGTAATAGCAAGGCATCCAAAAACCTTGATTGAAACACACAATGAATACCTGCATCTATAGATAGCAAATCGGCTAGTGATCAGCTAATCTTTGGCGGAGTAATGGTGTGGAATGGATGCGACGCCAGCGTGATTAAGCATCGTTCACACTCACTTTTTATAGTAGGTACTACAGCGTCAAATAAGCTTACGTCCTAAAATACGCTTATTTGACGCTTTTGTACCTAAAAAGCAAGTGTGTACGATGCTGAACCGAGCTGTCGTGTCTTAAAATCCTAATGTTACTGCGCTATTGGATTTTTGTAATACTAAGAAAATCACTATTCGTTCATTGTCTATCTAGGCAAAATCTCTTCATGCCTTTTCAATCAGCTTTGAGGAAATAGTCATAGTCTATGTACAACCTAAGCATATATAGAAGGATATTTCTCCAAAACCATTTTATACTCGTCTAGTTTCATGTAAATATTTTTATCAGAATATAGCCAGTTTTATTATATCTCTAAGACATTCAGCCTACCTAGTGTTAAGCAGTTTCTTTAGCTTATAAATTCGTGCTAAGTCTCCCCGTGACCATGGCTGCTGAAAAGCACCCGAAACGTCGGGGAAAGCGTAAACCAAAAATAAATAGATTTAATAGTTTAAATAATTTTATTAGCTTATAAATTAGTAAAATAAAATCAATAGTAGTAGTAGTGTAATATTTTCAAAATTTTGTAAGACAGTGATAAATAAACAACGCGATAAAATCCGTATATAGTAGTTTAATTTCAATGAAATTGGGATGTTTTTTGATTTCAATAGCCTCGTGAAGCATCCTTGGTAGGAATCGGTGTTCTTTAGCGAGAATCTGTGGTTTGTCAAATCTCAGGTAGTGGTTGGTCCCCTGTTGTACATGTTCACACACAGCAGACTTCAACGAGCGTTTGTGTTTTACGTCAGCTATGTGTTCTTTTATGCGGGTGCCTATGCTTCTCTTGGTTTGACCAATGTATGAGAGTCCGCAGTCACAATCTATTTTATAGACCCCTGCATCTTGGAAAGGTAATTGGCACTTGACGGATAGTAAAAATTAAATTAAAAAGATAAAATTCTTCGTTGGCGGCTTGAAGTATGTGTTGATTGATGCTGTTAAAGCTCTTCGTGCCTCTTTAGAAACTTAGAAACCCGCAGAAACACAATGCAAGTTTGCTTAGTTGCAATCTTCTTTAAGGTTAAAATGTCCATTCAAGCTACCACAAGAAAAGCTTAGGTTTAAGTGGAGATCTGACCGTACCCAAATTTTCTAAAGTATTTTATGTTTAGCTAATAATATACAGGTTGTCCCAGAATATGTGAATCAAATTGCAACGGGAGATTTCTTAGGTAAGGACCTTTCAAATGTGAAAAATAAAAAAATATTAATTATGATTTTCGTGTAAAAATAAAAATCAAAGTTTTTTAAAAAGTACGAAACACACCAAAATTATGATGCGATTTCAAAATTAAGTCAGTTTAAAAAAAAACGCTTTTATGTTGACGAATCAAGGTGAAAAAAAAATTGCCATAAACGAAGCACCTGTAGTTGAAAGTGTGAAAAGTCGTACATTGTTTAAATTATTTTGAAGTCACCGCAATGGAGGTCATCGTATAGTACACGGTTATCTTTTTCAAAAACTGGAACTCAACAAATTTTCTTTACTAATGTCCTCCAGATCGAATTTCGGTCACGGCGGCCAATCTTAACGGAGACTGGCCATCTGCGCAGGAGTTATAATAGTGCACAAGCGTGTGCGCAAACACAAGTGCACTCTCTATTCTCTTACTCTCATGATCCGATGGGACGGTAATACGACACGACCGGAGAGAGATCAGATGCAGGACCAACGGCTTTACGTGCTTGCCGGGGCACGGAGGTGTCTAACACCACTAACTTCCTAACTCCGGGCTGCTATTGAGATTTATTAGCAGAAAACCCATTAACTTTTTGTTGGCCTTACCCAGGATTCGAACCCGAGACCTCATGCACAGCAGTCGCATTTACTACCGCTGCGCCACGGAGGCATTTTCTTTACTATTACGATACAGTTATTGTAGAAATTAAATTTATCATACAATCTTTACTAACAGTAGAATCCAGTGCAGTGTATCCTTTACAAGGGTTACCTTTTACTAACGATAGAACCGTGAAATGAAACGTAATAATTTTACCGCAGTATATTAAAGTTAATATAATTTGTGGCAGATTACAGTTACAAAGTAATTTATAGGTTTACACGATGTTTAATAGGTAGATGCGGTTTTAATATTTTGTATCATTGACTTTTTATTGTCCTTTATAACAATATATTCAAATAATCATGTTTACATGCATGCTTTCACGGCTTCGTCTTCACTTAAACATAGGATTCAGTTTCTTTGTTATAATATAATAATATAAACCCTGTACTGTATTAAACGGTCCCACTACTAGGCACGGACCTCTTCTCAGTGTGAGAAGGGTTAGGCCACAGTCCACCACGCTGACCCCGTGTGGGTTGGAAGGCTTCATATATCTTTGAAAACTATAGAGAAATCTAGAACATGCAGGTTTCCTCACGATGGTTTCCTTCGCCGTTAAAACAAGCGATAATTAACTATTTAATACATAACATATACATAACTTTGAAAAGTCAGAGATGCGCGCCTTGGATTTTTAGTCGAGACCTGTGGCAGTTCAACACTTTTCCACTAGGCTGTCTCTGCTTGATAAAATATTGCTAATAAAAATATATTCAAATTATCATATTTACTCTCATACCTTTAAAACTTCATCTTCACTTAAGTATAGAATTCAGTTTCTATATCTTTTACGAAGATAAATAGTGAAAACTAAAAACATTAAAGCAATCGACAATACATCTGATATTCCAAGCTTCATTATCATGCTACCGTAAAACGGCAAACACAGACATTTTGCAAATAGTCCATTTATGAAATTGTCCGATGTTAATCAGCAATATTTGATCCCTGTATTTGTAAGAGTGAAATGCTAATTATTGATTCGATTAAGTGATATCGGATTGAATTGTGATGGGGAGGCGGAGGTAAATTGATTTGTTATAATGAAAACGAATATATTGATCAAAGGATTGTTCGTACAAATGTTGAGATTAATCATTTTGATAAACATATACTTATGGAGAGGCACGTTGTACGTGACGGCACATGAATAGCATTACCTTCTGTATATTCAATATCGATAGCTTTGGAGTTATTTTCGGATGTTGTGAGTGGAATTGTAACGCGAGTAAATGTTGTTTTTATTCGGATACCTACTAGCTTTATTTCTTCGTGACTTTATGATAATAATAATAATATTCTACCACATACACACAACACCATCTAGCCCAAACTAAGCAGAGATTGTACTATGGGTACTAGACAATGGATAAACATACATATATTATTATATATTTTTTTGTTTTGTAAATACATTCATATTATACATAGAAATACCCAGACCAAGACAAACATCCATGTTCATGCAATCAAATGTTTGACTTGTGCGAGAATCGAACCCTCGACCTCAGGCGTGGCAGTCTGTTACAGGCCAGGCCATGTTAGTAAAAGTACTATTTTATAATAAAATATAGCGTTTGTTTCTCGGTGATAATGATTCGCCCCTATATCTTACACTAGCTATGCCCGCGGTTTCACCCGCGTTTATGATTACTGCACCGCCCCCGAAGGTCATAGCGTGATGTTATATAACCTATAACCTTCCTCGATAAATAGCCTATCCAACACTAAAAGAATTTTTCAATTCGAACCAGTAGTTTCTGAGATTAGCGCGTTTAACCAAACAAACAAACAAACTCTTCAGCTTTATAATCTTCTCTTATATATAAATATTAACCTAAATAAAATTAATTCTTCTGTACGTGTGTTGACAGTGAACTCCACATAAACGGCTGGACCGATATGAATTTTCGCCTGACAACGGCTGTCGAGATAGCTAGTATTGGTATAGATTTATCTCTAAATAACTCACGAATGTTGATATTATAGAATACTAGATTTTGCCCGCTGTTTCGCTCGCGAAAATGTAGATTGGATTAGTTTAGTAACAGTACTTTTCTCGATGAAATCTACTCTATGTCCTATTCTGACAACGTGTATGCGAATTTCATGATGATCGGTCGAGCGGGCAAGGCATGAAAGCGTAACAAACAAACGCACATTCACAATTATAATATTAATTAGTTAGGGTTTATAATAATAATAATGTCCTCCAGACCGAATTTCGGTCACGGCGGCCAGTTTTAACGGAGACTGGCCATCTGCGCAGGACATATTATAGTGCACAAGTGTGTGCGCAAACGTAATTGCACTCTATTGAGATTTCTTAACAGAAAAATGCAATAACTTTTTCTTAGGCCGAACCGGGATTCGAACCCGAGACCTCATGCACAGCAGTCGCATTCACTACCGCTGCGCCATGGAGGCAGTCATACATAGTACAATAATTATATATTTAATAAACTTAATCAGACTTTGCTTTTTAGAGTTCGAAAAACTCTTATACAACAGCTTTGTCCGTCTGTTCTCTGTCTGTTATACAACGATCAACTCAAGCTCGTAAAAGCTAAAGATTCGCGGTCAACGCCATTTGACTCAGCATAGTCGATATACCCCCGAAATGACTATGACCTTTGACCTCTGATCTTAAGATCACGTGGTATCATATGACCTTTGCATATTACTTGAACAATTTTTTCGAACTCGAAGATATACGGCAATTCATTGCCGTTTTCCACTTGTTTGATTAATAAAGAGAACTTGATATAAAGGTCTAAATCGACATACAGGTATTATATACTTGTATGTTATTTCACTTATAAATTAATGTACGCGATAGTAAGTGATCACAATTGTGACGTCACAGTGTTTATCAAACTTCCTATACCATTAAAAATAGCCAATGATCTTTGGTTCTTAGATATCTGAACAAAACTCTCAGCAGAAAATCAATATGATTTCTTTTATTTTCCCTTGCAGGATGTGAAAATAAACAAAGAAAAATTATTTATTTAGCACACAAAAGGGCACACGCAAAACATGAAGAAAAGAAAAGAAAATAAAAAGAAAAGGCAAAACAATAATAAAAACTAGAAAATTACGATTAATCTTTGCGTAAATAATATTAGTTAGGATTAAATACTTTTAAAAACAATGTCTTAAGCAATTTTTATAAACATTACTGTAGTTTAACTCATACGGTTACATAAGTTCGCGGCTGATATTGAAAAAAAATTGTTTTTCTAAGGATTCTAGGAGCAACAGTGAATCTGAATCGTTCAGTATACAGCAGTAGACTGGCCACTTATTACGTAGAAGCGTCAAACGTAGCTATTAAATATATTTTTGCTTACCAGTTCGGGAAAGTACCGGCGTGAGATATTGTGTGTAATACGGAACGAAACCCGAAGGCTACATTAGTAATTCCCAACAGCACCGTAATTTTAAGTGCACTGAAACGGCTTACTTTATGTTTATGCACTTTTCCTTTACGACATTTTTACGTGTTAAAATTCATTGCAAAGCATAAAACACCTTAGTATAGATTAGTCGAATGTAATTCATAATGGATTCGGCCTTGTTGAGTAAATTGCTAGGTCTAATACAAGGTTTAAATAAAGTGCGTTTTTGCTATGAAATTATGAATATAATGGCTCACAGTTGACAATTATTTATTTTACGGTATGAATGCGCCCTCGGCGTAGCTTTTTTACAAGAAACCAGCGTGAGAGTAGTAATGCTGTATCTGCGTTTTGACCGATAAGCAAGAGTTCCGGAGGCTTATATATCTATATATCTCCTTTCTTGCATTCTATCCTTCCTTATATTTTCCCATTGGATCTTGCGATTGATGCCCCTTGTAAAAGGTCATAGTCTACGGTAAACGGTTACTATGAGACAGGCCATATATACTTATACATCGGAGTACAGTGGGAAATATTGGTTTCAATCAATTGAAAACACGTAGGTAGTCAGATAACTTGTATTCGAATTCAACTAACAACTACTTCACACTAAGAGTACTTATCACTATGAAATGCGAGTCATTTCCTACGAGGTGTGCACTGGTCGACGGTAACACAAAGACTGAGCTCTGTCTGCCCCTCGCGCCGCCACGTAGACTCCGTCTAGCGCCGCTAGATGGCGCTGGCTTTTCGCCTTAACGCCTTTCTGTGTCACTAGACGGCGCTAGGGTCCCAACTAACAGTATTGCCGTTCCGACATAATTATATATAAAACTCTTATGATGCATAAAAAGAAATCTTAATAGTATAGTCTGAAACCATAACCAGTTAAAGGCCTATATTGAGTTGCGATACACGTCTACCCAACCTAACCTAAAGGATATTATAATACTTGGCTTTTGACGGTGCTTCGTTTGTAAACTATATTTTTTTATGATAAGTTCCTGTCCTTTGCTGGACTTCTGACAATGTGTATGCAAAATTTTTTAACGATCGGTCGAGCCGTTAAGCCATGAAAGCCTAATAAACAAACGCACATACGCATTTATACACGTGAGGATTTGTTACAGTTAACTTATTTAAATGCATAATATTGTCTTCTGTTTACGCGAATGTTATTCATTGAAATTAAACTACTATATATGGATTTTATCGCGATGTTTATATAACACCGTATTACATAATTTAGAAACTGTTACACTACTATACTACTATTAAACTTTACTAATTTTAAGCTAATTAAACTAATAAAACTGGTAATGGTCCCCGTGACCATGGCTGCTGAAAAGTAACCGAAACGTCGGGGAAAGTGTAAACTTAAATACAAATAGTTTTAATAGTTTTATTAGTTTATTTTAAATAAACAACGCGATAAAATCCGTATATAGTAGTTTAATTTCAATTATTTAAATGCGAAATAAACAATGTACCTAATTATTTTTGGATATCCTAAAATAACATAATTATGATACAAATTGCATCCTGGTGATATATATGATAGATAATAAAACAAGTTGTTCAAGTTTATGTACAAGTTAATTAATTAAATTAAGTAATTGTTTTATCAAATACGTCAATCAATTAATATGTTTACCATCCGGGCACGCCACGATCGTGGCGGTAAGTCCCGTGTTTGAGGAGTGGCTAGAGAGGCGGCATGGCGCCCTTACCTTCCGGCTGACACAGGTACTGACTGGCCACGGTTGTTTTGGCCGGTTCCTGTGTCGTATACGCCGGTAAGAGACGCCCGGTTGTCACCACTGCGGCGACTGCCGTGTTGTTGTTGTACAGGACGTTGTAGAGGACACGGCGCTGCACACTTTGACGGTTTGCCCCGCCTGGGCATCGCAGCGCCGTGAGTTGATCGCGGCAGTCGGATCGGTTGCCCTTTCGCTCCCGGCTGTAGTTCAGTCTATGGTCCGAAGTGAGAGGTCGTGGAAGGCCGTCGCCTCCTTCTGCGAGGAAGTGATTTCCATCAAGGAGGCGGCGGAGCGGGAGAGGGAGCGTTTAAACCCTCTCCCCAACCGCAGAGCCGGGCGCCGGAGGGCGCGAGATGACCTCCAGCCACCCTGAGGTTTGACCTGGGGTGGTGGGCTTTGTGGGCCTGCCCGCCATCCGTTCAGCACCAGATCCGAGAGGCGGCGTGCGTGTTCCTACGCGCGCCTCTGTTTCGAGTCCGTCTCCCCTCTAGGGGGGAGACAGTAGGGTACTTATAGAAGTGAGTCCTTTGAGTAGATCTCTTCGCGTAGTGGCCTGCCGTTTCATACGGCGGGCCGAAACCTCGGCGGGGTCGCGACCGCATGCGAAAGCGATTCGCGCGGCCCCGTCGATAGTGGTTTTGTCGAGGAACACCGTGGTAGGTTTAGTTAGTATTCCGGGAGGTACATTATTTCTTTTCCATCTTTCGTTTACCCCGGCGAGTCCGACATAATCCCTCCGCCCGCCCCCGCGGAGGGATATGCGACAATGCATTCCCCATGTAAAAAAAAAAGGATATATGTTTACCATAATTATATTTAATAAAAGCAACACTGTGCGAGTTTTTAGAGAATTGTTATTTGTTTTATAACCATTTGCCAAGCTAATGCATAACATAAATTACAAATAAAAAAAGACAATGTACTTATAATATCAACACGGTTTGTTGTGGTCACAGGTTCAAATTGTGCTTTATGAATTCTCTTTTCCTCGTTTATAATTAATATATAATGACAGTCTCAATGATTCCATAGTATAAGTTGAGAAAGTATCCCAGGACCAACTCACGGGTTGGGTATTATTTTTGTTAGTAAAGGTGGACCTTTAGCATTTGCTATTAAATTGGATCTAAATGTGAGCATTATAAATACACAACTAACCAGATCTTCGTCTTATCATCTATGGAACTCTAAACATGGACTGTACTATATAAAAGATAATTTTCTAGATTTTGCACGCGGTTCCGCCCGCGTTTATCTAAATTTTATCAATAAATCTTTATACTTCGGGCATAGAACTTTTTCCTGGATGAAAAGTACTTTATTTATTGTACCACTGACAACGTACCAACAAAATGTCGTAATGATTGGTCGAGTAGCTCAGGCGCGAAACAGTAACAAAAAAACTCACATTCGCATGTATAATATTAGTAAATTAATAAGGATTAGCAAGTTAGGATTATAAACCATCGATGGTACAAAACAGTAGCCATGGGTCATGACTGTATAACTTTATTCTTTCCATATGAGCTGTACCTACTTCTAGACCTATTTTTTTCTAATGTTGAATTATTGCCCAAATACATTAAATTTAAAATTTTAAATTAATGTAATTGGGAAAAAATTTCGCAGTGCCGTCCGCAATGGTAACAAGCAATCAGCCTCTCTTCAGTATGTGATCTTATGTGCACAACCAGCATCGCTTTCTTAGGAAATATGGCACCACAGCCCGCCCAAGAGCAGACATATGTCTCCGCCGAGTTTGTATGCAGTTTAACATGGTCGAGGCAAGTCTGAAATCATTGTAATATTGTTTTTTAACAAAGGCAACTCGAAAGCCTGTGTTGCGGGGGAATTTACAAACATTCAAACAACGGACACAAAGAACATTCAGACTTGAAACAACCAATTGTGGATCACACAAAATTTGAATTTTCTTTGTCATTGAGACCAAAAAGGAGTTTTGTTCTCGATTATGCAACCAGCTTAGGTAAACATCACTGGTTCTCTTGAATATGAGAACGATTTTCTTGTGTCCAGATCTATATTTGTTCTTGACTACACTAAGAAGTTGGTTATTGTAAAATAATCTCTGCAGTCAACGTAAATGTAATGGATGTCATGTTAATTAGGTGGAAAATATGCGATGCTCATTTATCAACAGATCAGTGTACAATGTATGTTATAGTGGATTTTTCAGATACGCAATCTTTGATAGGAATTGCAGATTCAATAAGGTGGTATTTAAAATAATACTACTGAAATGTAGATCCGTTTCGGCAAAATGTAGGTGTGATCTATGCATGTATCTACGTATGAAATATACGACAGTGAATAAACACACGTACTAATCCAAACTCAACATAATTATCACCTACAAATAATATGACATTTTCCTCCAAAAATACAAGGCGCATATCATTCCCGAAGTATTTTCGGTACATTTTCTCGACACACATGCGAGATGTTTGCCAAATATATTAAGCGGTTGGCTAACTCAATTTTATGGGTGAAACGAGTTTTAGGGGGGGACCCCTCACGAAATTGGCTTTTCAAATTATCAGGATATAAGGATTGTAAGAAAAATTGTCATTGTAAGCGTTGCGTATTCCGCGTGTGGCCTATTTTATTGGCTAATGAAAATATTTCCTTTGTTTTAACGATTTAGTTATTCTTGTTCGAAAGATCTTACTTTCTCTCATTTTTGACATAGACCTTGTATTAATTATTGTGTCCGTATTTTTCTAGCTTGCCCATAAATCATAATAACCATTACGGATAATCTTACTTCGCCAGTAGTTACTGTACAAAATTGCATCAAAATTCCTTCATTATATTTGAGTATTGGTAAATATATTATTAAAAGCTGCTTGCTTAGCTTAGGAAAAGAAGCCTACGATACCTTTACAAAAAGGATTACTCACTCTATTTGAATCGCAATTTATTACAATTTCGTTGACATAAAACTTATCCAATAACTTGAGCACATTCATTATTATAAATTATATATACCTACAGATTAAATATCATACCAACTTGACACATTCTTAAGACTGTCATCAATAAAGCCACCTCTCAATATCGTCTACCCAAAATAACAGTCCTGTCGTGAGGCAGATATTCGCTCGCGTCAATATTTGTATAAACTGGATACAAGCCTCTGAATTTCATCAGGTAATGTTGTTGAAAGTGTGTTTACTTTGGTGACTTCAGTTACGTCTAATCTGGAGACTGATGGCGGTTTTGTAAATAAATAGAACAAAGACCAGTTAGTTTATCTTGAAACTGTATGTAACAGTAATTAAATTAATACATCTGTATAAAACGAGGTATGATTGCCTTGCGACACAAAGGGATAATCTTTCAACTAGGCTGGATGATCGTTCTTGGTGGTTTGGTTTTTACTGTGAATAATGCAAACTTCTTCAACGTGATTCAGGTTTTAGTATATATGGTATGGAGAGTACAAAATTGAGTACAGCGCTATCTCTTGTCGCAAACTAGTATTTCATAGAATATATGGAATCTGCCATTGATCTATATAATAGTAATGACTTCTTAAATGCTGTGATTTGAGACCTCTTTTTTAGCCACTGTCAGGTATCTTCTGTCGAGGCCTCAAACAGAAAAAAAGTTTGTGTGATACTTTAATAGTTTAGTAGTTTGTGCGAAACGAATGAAATCCGCTGTACAGCCACATTCACTTCTAAATCTAAATACTTACTCTTGTGTCAATTACCACGTCTAAACACTGTTAGCCAAAATACGGGTCCTTGCCTAGTTTGGTAAACAATCTCAGTACCTTTAATGAAATAAATACTGTATAGTGTCTAATAACAATGTAACCACTGTTGTGAACGTATTTTCTTTTGTGTCAATTATATAAAATAAAATAATAATAATAAACATATTTTTTCTTATAGCTGTACCAAGCAAAGCCTGTGAAAATCTCAGCGATTTGATTCAGTTCTAACCTAATTATTCTTAGTGTAGAATTGCTCAAAACATATTCTTCTATATGTATATGCATTAGCGACGTCAACTACACAATCCGAACTTATATTATAAATGTGAATGTGAGTTTGTTTTTTATGCGTTTCGACACCTTAACTAATTTACTGATCGTAGTAAAAAAAATATTGCATACTCGTTGTCGAGTGTACAGAAAAGGTCAGCCCAGTCAGCAGTCCAGAAAAAATGCTGTTCTGGAGCGAAGCCGAAGGCAACAGCTAGTATAGAATAAGTTAAAGATTATATCTATATCGGCAAACTATGTTAATAATTTGTACATACATACATAGATTCACGCCTGTTTTCCAAAGGGATGGGCAGAGACTACGTATTGCCATTTGCTACGATCCTGACACACTTCTCTTCACTTAACAATTTGTGTGTCAAACAAATATTTTGCCCATCTCGACGTAACTATTTAATCCATTACATTTAATTCGAGCTGTGCAATTTGACTGAATGAATAGCATTCAGTCAAATTGCACAGCTCGAATTAAACATCAACAAAACTCTTACAAAAATTATTATAATTTTAATACATTATTTTAAGTTCCAGGCGAACGGTGTATATGCTTTCCTCCTTACCTTCCTATAAACAAAAAGATAAAACACATTCAGAAATATTCAATATCGGTCGCACGGACGAGACATAGCACACACAGTTCACTACGAGTTAATTAACGACCAAAAGTAAATATTTGTCAGGATGTCAACTGCAGGGTTAACGCTATTATGTTGAAACTGGGTCGAAGTCAATTACGTAACAAAGAACAAAAGTTCTACCATCTATATTTGGCATGAAGTGTTCAACAAATAGGTAGTCCATATGACTGTAGTAAATAAATATTAAATGCAGTCATGATATAGTGGTTGTAGTTTACAAGTCAAAGTTAAAACTATTTAGGACATAAAGTAACACTTATGAACGTCAAAGACAGACACAGAAATTGGTAACTTTGCACTGTAAATTTTGTGTTCTTACATATAAATAGGTATGTGAAATCTTTTAATCTTTAGCTACATTGCAGAAAAATGGATTGCGCATTCTGCAAGCGCACAATGGCGGGCTGTGCTCTATCAAGTGTAGTTTGTGTGCGTCGCAATACCACTTGGAATGCGTGAGCAGCGAGCACCTGGTGCCAAGCACTAACAGCTGGCGATGCTGCAGATGCGAGAGCCTCAACGGCGCGACGGCACCACCTTCGGTCGATACCGCTGTTAGCGTATAATGTTTAGACGTACTGGGTTGATAAATTGATTGTGAAGCCCCAACCTGAGCCTTAAGTATTTTTGGCAATAAATGTGATACTCAAAACTCAAATATAAATAGTTTTAATTAAAAATATATATAGTTTAAATAGTAGTAAAGTTCAATAATAGTAGTGTTAGAGTTTTTCAAAATTATGTAATAACAGTGTTATAAAGTAAAATAAACAACGCGACAAAATCCGTATAAAGTGTTTAATTTCAATTTGTTTTTCTTTTTCTTCTATCCTACATTACTCTCTGCAGAAGTTTCCTTGAGAGAAAACAAATAAATGACAATTAATGCATATTTCAACTTATACATTACACTGGGGAACAGTCATTTTGCGGCATGATAAGTTGAAGTAAATTTTGTCTAAGTTCAGTATGCTGAATACGAGAAAATATCAGATTTGTTAAATTGACTCTAGTTTATGAGATAAGACTTTATAACTTTTTTGACTGAAAGAAGGACGAAATAAAAATACAATTACATATAATATATATATATATACAGGGTGATTTTGAAATCGTGTAATTCCTTTTAACCTCGCATTCTACTGGTGATATAGAATAACCCTGACCATATTTTTATTTAATTAGATTTATTTTTTTTGAAAAATTATTATTCCGTTTTTTTCGTGAAATGGTGTCAGATAGTCATATGTTGACCAACCGAGGCAATTTCAATTTTTTACTAATTAAAATAAAAAATCATATTAATAATTATTGTCGTAAATAATAACGGGCGGTCCTTTTTATTGCCCCTTCTTATTTACGACATCAGTTATTGTTATGTTATTATTTTTAAATTAATAAAATATTAAGATTGTGTCAGGTGGTTAAAATATGACTATTTGAAATCATTTCATGAAAAAAATCTGTACTCTAATTTTGCCGAAACCATTATTTTAATTAAGAAAAAATATTGTCAGGGTTATTCTATATCACCAGTAGAATGCGTGGTTAAAAGGAATTACACGATTTCAAAATCACCCTGTATATATTAGAAGCGGCTATATAATAAGGACAAGAAAACTTAAAACATATTAACAAAAAATCATAAAAATAATACTATTAGAAAAATCTTTATCTGTAAGCTTTTCTGTTGTGTTTATATTCAGGACAATCCCTTAATAAACTCAAGCAATAGTCTGCCATTATATGGCTGTTCCGTCGGCCTTGGTATCTTTCTTTCATAGTTCTAATGTCCTGATGGAACCGTTCTTTATGTTAAATATCTCAAGAACCAGAGTTAATCCACACAAAGTAAATACATTTCGACTGATGAAGATGTTTATTAAAACCATTAACAAAATGAATGCCGCAGAAAATATATATTTATTTGTTTCCCAGTGTTTTAGATGTTGATAAAGTTAAAATATAAATAATTATTTTTCTATTTTCTGTCAATTTTATTAATTTAGTCTAAAATAACATAGGTGTAGATAAAACGATGAATAAAAATTATTATTAATATGTCACATATAGTAGCGAGCATAGAATATTTCAAATACGAGTTATATTTGTTATTGATAAACGTTCAAAGCATTGATATTTCAAATGTATTCATTTAAAGTATCAAATCCAAATCTTTATTGCATACCATGTGTCCATTTTGGGTGTCACAGTTTAGTTTAATACATGAAACCACACAACACACCGCAATTATACAAATGTTGTATTGCAGTATCTCATATTTAACTGTTCTAAACAAAGAAATAAGAAAATACATTGCCTTCTTTAAGTTAAGAAAATCAAATGTAAAAAACATACATTACTATTTATTTTTGCGAATAAGTAATTAAAAGGACAAGCTAAATCATATTCTCATTAAGTGGTATCTAATTTAGTTTTGTTTTATATACTTCCAAGAACAGAAACGCTAAGAAACCAAACTGACTGTATTTGTACCCTAAATAAAATCCAAAAAACATAACAACTCTGTAGAAGTAGTCTAACATCAAAAGGGGTTACTTGAATCGAGGATCCTTTTAACAGAGCAAAACAGTGCGTGAGGAGTGGCGACCTAAATCAATTGAGGCCGGGGAAAAATTGGGTACATCTTATATGATTACAGGACCTTAGAAATGTGGTTTCCTATTCGGTGAAGAGGTGAGGTACTTCTTTCTGTAGACATTATTCGATATATTAACTAGATAGAAACCGACATTCAATTTAGTAGGCACCTAAAATATAGTGTTTTTTGGTTGTTAGACAATTGTGTCAATACTTAATGTGAGGATTCATAGTCTATCTATATATAAAAATAATGTACGCAAATAGCACTCGAGAGAAAAGAGTCTGTTTTGTAGATCACTTCAACGTTAGTACCGTGCTGACTTCTTCTCCCTAGCCTTTATTATTCCCAAGTTACTTGGGGTCGGCTTTTCTGGTCTAACCGGATTTGACTGGATATCAGTTTTTACACGGAGCGGCTGCCACCTGACCTCCGCAACCCGAAGGCTAAGGCTCCTAAGGCTAGACCAGTGTCAGGATATTATAGGGCACTGGCTTTCCAATAATGATTGCCATAGATGTTCATGGCAGCCGGGACCGACGTCTTAACGTGCTCTCCGAGGCACGGAGCAGGCGATAATTGTCAATCAATACGCACATAATTTCGAAAATTCATATAGGTAGTCATATAGATAGTACCGTGCTGACTTCAGCATATTATAGATATAGGTAGTATCATAGATATATGCTGTCACCTATACCTATAATGCTTGATATTATTATGATTAAATAAAACGATAAATAGATATATCGATTTTATACATACTGCAATGTTAAGCGTTAGGTTCGACAAATGATGATGTCTATAATGAATAATCTTCCTTGCTACGATACAATTACATATGAGGGGCGATGCGTCACACACTATTATACACAGAGCATATACTTCTTCAGATATACATAGGTATATTATAAATCTATCATTTATTATATATGCTATAACATATAACTATAACTTCACGGTAAAGGGCAACATTCTCGTCTTATAGGCTGACACCATGACGCTACTGAGAGAGAATTTCCTAACAGAATACACCAGTAATAAGTTTCTAACATTTTCAACATCAGAAAAAAACATGATTAATATTACGTTAGCCTATGGATGGCCCAAATTTGCTTGAATTGGCTAATTGTTGAAGTATCTTTTAATTTCAAATTATATTTGTCTTATATTAAATTTTAATTAAAACAATTTGTTATTATACGAAAATAATTTTCGTTTTAGCTTTATATTACGTAAACTTGATCCAAGACTTTAAAATTCAGCAACAATTTCAACACTGTTCATTCTAGGAACACATTTTCTTAGCACCTTCCCTAGCTCACCCTATTATTAGCATATGAACCCTCAGTACCAAGACAACATAAATAAAGAGGACATAACTATTCGCATGACTCAAGTGAACATCGGAACAGTCACAGCCCATCTTGCGACACGCGCTAACTACAACGCTAATGAAGTGAAAAATTATTTGAAACGGACGACAGTAGCTCTAAGCGTTTCTTTGTCCGATGTTTGCGTTGAGAGATGTTCTTTGAAATTGTTATTTTCTTGGGAAGTCTTGTATTTGGGGTTACATGGTTCGATGACAGGAATTTGTCAATTGTCATGTTTGTTTGTTTTTGTAACAGTTACTAAAATTAAATACAAAATTCATGTTGACTATTCATTGATCTTATCATATTATTTTAATGTTTGAATAGATTTAAACGAAATTATAGAATCGCTTTTGTTAAGACTATCTGCATATTCATATCATACAAATCAGTTCAAAAATTTAGGTGTAGAATAGAACAAACGGTCAGTTTTTTTTTCTTTTATGATAAATTCTTCCTTTTATAATAGACTAGATTTTGCCCATAGCTTCGCTTGCGTAAATAGTTAGGATAGGTTAGTAACAGGACTTTTTTCTGGATGAAAGTGAAAGTGTGTGTCCTTTTCTGTTCCCCTGACAACGTGTATGCGAAATTTCATGATTATCGTTCGAGTAGTTTCGTTTTGACGCCTCAAAACGTACCCAACAAACTCACATTCGCATTTATAATACGAGTATTAGTTAGTAATTATCAATATCTTATCCACGTTCATAGTTACTAAGACCAGTAACTAGTTTTTGCTGATGTATGGAACCAATAAAATCAATATATTACCCTCGTTAATGATAAATGGTTAGCCAATATGATGACTTGCTAACTGCGACGCGACTTCGTGTCATTTTTCATGGATTATTACATTTTATTGAACAACTTTCCTTCTAAGTTTGATGCTTAATCACTGGAAGGTTGATAGGAGTTTAGTGCTGCGTCAGAAGTTACGGCTATGTAGTCATAACTTCTGAAATGGATAAACTCCGTATAATACACATATTATTCGTGAAGTTAAAGAATAATAAGCTGCTCCTTTATAAATTGCTATAATAATAAGCTAGGCGTAAAATAGACGATAGATATTTAGTCAAAGTACATCTAAGTGCCTTGCAATTTATTCTGGCATATTTCTAAAGGCACACTTCAAATAATTATCTTAAATTCGTTAAGAATGTGGAAGAAAGCGCTGAAAGGATAGAAATAGTTAAATATACTATTTCATTAGTCAATGCTTAATTGTTAAACATCTATACTCGATTAAAGCTAAAAGATATCTTAAATTTTAAATCCTGCATTATATACAAATATATTGAAATATAACCACTTTTGAAGTGAATCAACGGTCGGTCTATAAAATGTCCCTTAATATGCGTATGACACGAAGAAGAAAATAGCTATACAAAACTCTATGGAGTGCATCGTCGTAGCCATTTATTTTGTGAATTACGTAATCATTCTTGATTCGACACCATACTAACGACTTGAATGTGGACTATTATATGAAGTGATCCTGATTTCAAGTTATGATTTTTATAGTAGGTTAAATCTCGAGCAGACGACAAGGCCGATGGAGAGACGAACGCGACGTCTGATGATGATGCCACTGTTAGGCCATTACGCAACATCCTTGCTTGATATGCACTAATTGCGCCACTTACACAATATTGTAATCATGATGTAAATTGCCGACTACATGCATAATTATGTACAATCACTATCTCGTCCCAAAAATACACACACAACTAAATAATTTCTCAGTTCTAAGAATGTTTTTAAAATAAGTCTTGCAAAAACTAAGCCCACACTAAAAAGAATCGTTCTGAAAATAGCATTCAATGACTGGCAATCAAAAAAACAGAGTCGTCAACTTTACGCCCGGTCACCAGCGATTACAGAGCTCCCAATATCGCCCCGACCTTAAAGATTTTCCGCACAAATAAGCAATATCGTAGTTTGTCCAAACACTTGTGTGCCAATAACCTCCACGTGTGAGCTCGTATCTCAATTTGATCGGGCACTTATTGCCCTCGAAAGCCCCATCATCATCAAAGAAAATAAAACTCTGGTAGCTTCTAAATAGGGTTTAGATTGGAGCGATAATGCAATTGAAGTTTATCAGATTTTTCCCAGCTCAATAGATGAATTAATAGCAGATGAAAATGACAAGGAAGATTTTGCTGATAAACACTTATGAATATTTATTTATTGACAAACATTGCTATGTATTTAGGGTCCAGAGTTTTGTATCGTATTATTTATGCGTCGCATATAATGGGGATGCTTTATATAAAGGGTGTACATTGTTCAAATACCTTTTAATATGGTAGTAGCTATAAATTATACTTCTAGTTTTGATGTCGATATTGCTTTATGTTATTGGTCTTTATGTGATTTTCTTGCAGGCACTACCTAAATATATGGTTGTCTACCAAATTTATAAATACGCAGATTTTGGATAATATAATTTATTTAGTTTCCATTTAAATATTTACTTGCTTTAATGTTATACGTTTTGCCATACATTGACTCTGCCTAATTTATTCAAACAAATGTTTAATAATCTTCAGTTTTATTTAAAATGCTTGCATTTTTGTAACGTTTAATATGAGTCCCTATATGTATGGGAATATCGAATAATATATTACATAAGAGCATTGTGCTCCCCTCGCCATATTTTTTAACGTCGGACAGTATGACACACCACAATTTGTCATATTGTTCAAACCCCTCGTATAAATATGACGTCATAATATGACGACATTCTGTATAGTATACCAGTATTTTGGCGATATTGCAAAGTCAACAAAAAATAATAAAGTTATGCTATATTTAAGAGAAGTAGAAGATAATTAATATAAGACAATATTTTAAATTACGTAATAGTAGTTCTGTATCTGAAGGATGGACGCCACTTATATTTTCGCCTATTTCGAATTAAAAAAACTAGCGTGCAAATTAAATTAAATCAAAATGTCTTTATAATATAGGCTACAAAGTAACACTTATGAATATCAAAGTTACATTAACTGAACTATACTATTATATTTTGTTATTATAGCTTTTTATAATTAGTTTAGTAAGCATTCGCGTAGTCTACGAGCAGAGTCCTTGACAACACGTCCTTTACATTTATATTTACAGTGACAAAGAACAAGCATACGGCACATTTGATAAGTAGGATACGTTTGCAACACCAGGGGTTACAATAGAATGATACCGGCCTTTAAGAAATATAATAATTTTGCTACCAGCGTAAGTTGCAAAGATATAACAATAAAATATTGCCTATAAACTCGTTATAATTATTATACTGTTTTCTTTTATTTTTGATATAAAATAAATGGTTTATTACTGCAAAACACAAATCATTTAGGTCACAAAATAACATTTATGAATGACGAGGTGTTAGTGAGTTCACTAAATTTATTGAATTAACATTTACGTTAGTTGCTCGGTTCAGGCAAAACCTATTGAACCTATGAGTAGAAACCTCAAGAAATTCACGGCCACTCTTTTAAATCACCATCAAATTTCAGTATTTTATGACTCATTTATATACCAGTCATTATGCCATATAAAACTAAATCATCTAAAATCAAAGAGAAAATAGAAGTGGAACACAATAAGAGATAACAAAAATAGTTACAAATAAAACATAATAATACTCTGACATATGTACATATATTCTGTTACTGCGTACATTTTGCATAGAGCTTAATTAGATAATCTAGATTTTTCTTAGTTTCCTCGCTAAGCAGGCCTCTTTCCAGGCATTATCGTCTTTCCCTTAATAGGCGGTTCAAACATAGAACCAATGTAGCCAAAGCATTTTGAAACAGCTATTTATGGACGTCACATATTTCTATTTCATCATCAAACCTAAATTCTGCTCATTAATATCCACAAAACTTTCTACCATAGCATTTTAGATTACAGCAATGTGTAAATTCCTCTCATTAATAATACAAATTAGAACACGGTAATTTCTAATATACCTCCATTCCAAACCTAATACTTAAACACACACTATATAATTCCATATAGTGGAAATCACGCATTCATGGTACAATCAACGCCGTACCGTTCCGCATCGCCTCACTAATTGTCATCAATTACAGCTAGCATATTAATTTGTCGGCTTCCCTGTCGTATATATGTGACAGAAGCCTTAGTTAAATGCAGCTATCGTAATTGCGTAATTGAAGTTCGACGAGTTTGGTATACTTGTTCCTGTGTTTAATCTCTCCTTTATTAAACTGATAAATTGTACCAGTTTAATTAAAATTGATGTGTCTTACTTTTCGCTTTTAATTTGAGGGATCTTTGTTGATGTTGTTGGTTGTAATTAATTTATTGATTAAATATGTTTATTACACAGCGATAGCCTGGTTGGAGATCATTGAACAACTACGCAGAGGTCTCAGCTTCGATTCCAAGACTCGCACTTCTGAATTTTTGAAATTCTATGCTTATTAAATAATTACTACCGGTCGCCTAGTGGTCAAAATTCGACCATAATTGATTTAAATTTCAAACTTGATCGTTATTAAGGTTTTATTGTCTTTACTCTTATAATTACATTTCATTTTTTTTTTATTGTATAGTGTGGCAATCGAGCAGACGGATCGCCTGATGGTAAGCGATTACCACCGCCCATGGACACCCGCAACCCCAAAGGAGTCACAAGTGCGTTGCCAGTCCTTTAAAAAGGAATGAAGGAGGGAAAGGACTTGAGGATAGGAAAAGGATCGGGGTAACTGGGCCGCCGGCTCTCTCACACACCAATACGAAACGCAACAGTACAGGTACCGTTACTTCACGCCGGTATTCTGTGAGAGGGTAGTACTATCCCGGTCGCTCCGGCCCATTCATGCTGAAACCAGCGAGGATCTACTACCAAATAAATATTCTGCCAAAACTATACAGGTTAATTTACCTACCTTTTTCGAACAAATTATTATTTACTTTACTATACTCTTTCATTGACTATATTCCTAAGCTTGCTACTTTATTTTTTATGTAATACATATAAATAAGGTATATGTAACCATAGTTACGAAGAATTGTATGACGTCAGACGAACAATATCGAAATACTACGAACGCGATTCGATTGCGTGTGTCAAATGCATGGTTGTGTGCATGTAGTGTTTTTCATTAATTTAACGTATTTCTAATGCATATTTTATATCTTAAGATTCGCCTTTCCTTCTCCATATAAACTTTAACTGTACCAAATTTCATACTCCTCCGTCCACGCAATTTTCGTAAAAAGGGGTACAAAGTTTTTGCTTCACGTATTAATATATAAATCTATATTAGGTTATACAGAACATGCCAGTGGCGTTGACCTATTTTTTATTTGGGTAATGCAGCTGATGAATTAAAGTTGGTATTATAATCCTTACTAAAAGTATACATGCGAAAGTGGGTTCGTATGTAACGCTTTCACGCCTTAACTGCTCGACCGATCATCATGAAATGTTGTGAGAGGTACAAGACAGTTACTATTTATCCAGAAAAAGGTGCTGTGTTACAAAGTTACCTAACCTTAACTACATTCTTGCGGGCGAAGCCGTGGGCAAAATCTAGTATACAATATCTTTATATATATAATTCTTCTGTACGTGTGTTGACAGTGAACTCCTCCTAAACGGCTGGACCAATTTGAATGAATTTTTTTGTGTGTGTTTAAGTGGATTCGAGGATGGTTTAGATTTGGTTTACATTGTTTTTTTCTTTTTTTCTCCTTTACAGGACATCGTCTGTCAGGACAGCTAGTATACATTTATATATTTAGAATACTACCTCGGTGTTGCGGTAAAGAAACAATGTTTGCGACAGCTATATTCGAGGTCTCTGGTTCGAGTCTTGGGTCGGACAAATGGTTTGGATTTGTCTGTCTCGAAGTCACGAAGTTCTCAGTAACAGCGCGGGACTTGGAAAATCTCGTTAGACACCCATAGGCTTGCCCTCTATAACGTGGAATCTACAATTATAGCTGGTAAAAACTGACGTAACAAACAAACTGACATTCGCATTTATAATATTAGTAAGGATTTATCTCTTATAAACAATGAAAAGTAATATTGTTGATTCTAATCTTAGCCAGCCTTGTATCTTTTATTATTTATTTCATTATTTGATATTCCAAATTTGTTCCTCATCCACAATCTATAAACTCAAAACGAAATCTCTCAAATTTTCCAATTAATATAACTCATAAATCTTTTGTGTCGTCGGAGGCTTAAAGCTTACCAGTATTGTAAGGTGTGCTCAGCAATAAATTACGGGAGATGGCAAAATTAAAGTACCTTCACAGCTTTTAATAACCACCGATATTAAAACTGTCTGAATTGTGAATTGCTACAATAAGATTTGTATTTGATGTTCCAGTTTTGGGAATTAAATTATTTATCAACAAAATTGACAATGTCATTACATATTTCTACACGAGTTTCTTTGCATTACAACTTTTATATAAGTATTTCATTATGAATTTATCTACTGTGTATAGATTTTAATATTATTATTTTAGAAAGCCTAAAGTATATGTCGTGTTTTATAAAATAAACCGCGTGGAAATTTAGTAACAACACTTGTTCAATTTCGAAGTATACCTATAATTATTTTATTTTTTAACATGCAAACCTAGTCTTGCGCCTATACTTCTGTTTAAAGCTATCATAGAGGTATTACACCCTTCTTTTGCCAGCTATAGTTTTAAGCATCGCCCTATAACCGTCCGCCGAAAATAATTTAAGACTTTTTGCTGCTACTAAAACTTTTTGGTTAGGGTTTTACCAAAAACACTTTGCCATTCACGGGAATCAAATGCCAGACTTTGAGCAGTCTGTACTGCTGTGGCACTAATGCATTCAATTAAAACAGTCGTTTTACTAGATATCAAATAACCATTCTGAATAATGAAGGCTGCATAGAGCAGAGCACGATACGCTGACTGACGTCACGGCGCTTTCCTCAGAAGCTCTGATTAAAGGACTTGTTTCCTGCAACAATAAAGCACAAAGTTATTCTACTGCAGTTTTCTAAAGGCTAAAAATTGTGATAAACTTGGCGTAGAAGAATCTTTAACTGATATAAACTTATATTGCCTAGTGAACTAGACAAGCTAGGCAAGCTCTAGGAATAGTATTGTTATAAGCATTCATACACAGACACACGCCTTTTTTTATTTATAACCAGATTTGCCCCTGGTTAAGCTCGCGTAAATGTAGGTTAGATTAGGTTAGTTTTTTTGGATAAAAGGTACCCTATATCCTATTCTGTAACCCCGCCAACTTGTATACAAGAGGGCCATGCCAAGACGCCATAGTAATTTGAGCCCACAGTGCACACCTTTAAAGGCTAATGATAATAATAGTAAGCAATGCCAATAATTAATTATAAAAAGAAGTGATTAACAAAATTTTTGGCATTTTTAAGTTATCATATCTTCTTATATCTCATCAATACAATTTATTTTAAATATGTGCTAGATCATTTTATACATTATTTTAATTTATTTATGAATTGATTGTCAATTATGAATGAAATAAAACAGAATACATTGCAGTTTCATAGCTTATAGGTAAAATTCGTTGATATTAACCACAAAAAATAAACAGTACCTGTCACAATGGTGTTGCAAAACAAGCAGATATATTAACATTGTCATTTTCTGTCTGACAAGTTAGAGATGGTGCTGCCATAATAAACACAAAACCTCGATACATCGGTAATAGACGTTACTTTAAGTTCGTCAATGCAATCTTGCAAAGATAAAAATAATAATTAATTATTATTCGTTTCTGAATTACATTTGTATAAAAAATTAAATTAACCTTTATAATGGTAAATTACTATTTCGATGAATTATCGGTCAACATATTTTGTTTAAAAGCAATATTTTTACGTTAATGTACTTGCTTGCAAGTTCCATTACATAGTTTAGTCGTTTTCTTGTTTAGGCTCTACGAGGGGGTCGTGCGGTCCATGGGCCTTTACGGGCCCCAGTTTGGGCGGACCACCTGACGGCCCGTAACATTTCGGCACTTCGTGCGCCACAGCGCGCCATGGCCGTCAGGTTGATTAGAGGATACCGCACGATCTCGTTCGAGGCTGCGAGCCTCCTCGCCGGATCAATGACTGAATTTCGAATATTATATGACTTTTCGAAATTATGTGCGTATTGATTGACAATTATCGCCTGCTCCGTGCCTCGGAGAGCACGTTAAGCCGTCGGTCCCGGCTGCCATGAACATCTATAGCAGTCATTATTGGGGACGTCGACACAAAAGATCCCACTGGGTCGAAGTGTCGCCGTTCTGTACTGACTGGCCCCCACACAAGATAAGATAAGATAAGGATTAATAAAAAGCCAACTCCAGCGCTAGGCATAAATTCTGTGCCATTTTATAAACATTCAAATAACGGACACAAAGAACACTCAGACAACTATATGTGGATAACAAAAATTGTTTGTAAAACTACAACACACGACGCAGTAGCAATAGCGAAGCGACCACGAAAGTCACTACACTATTCATGCAGTTATGTTTCCGTCGTTTTAAGACTTTGCCTAGATCGCCGTATCTAGGTAAAGACTACGAATTTCCTACCTTGCATACTTCCTTACATCCACCTTCCAGGAATAAAAGGTGAGTATAATATCATAAGACTACGAACTCATATCAGTAGATAGCGGACTTCAAATAATAATTACCGTATTAAAAAGTAATAATTACTGAAAATTCTCTCAAAATATCTTAAACGAGGTAAAAAGGCGTAATGTTTGTTAGTTAACATTGGTTTTAAGTGAATCGACCTCGATTATAAAATTAATTAGATGATTCTAGTTTATCGCATCCTTTTAGTAAATGCAAGTCTTTTGTTATAGACTAAAATTATTTACACATCAAAGTTTCTATGTCCCAAATATTTAGTATGGGCCTTATTAGCTTTGCTTCTGCCCACGGATTTGTATTCTACGCCCCGCATACTAACATAATAATGTTTTATATTTATTAACTAGCTGTTACACGCGACTGCACCCGCGTAGAACTTAACTGAAAAAAACTAAATTAAAGTAGTCTAAGCTACTCTTTATAACATCAGCTGTCTGTCAGTTAAAGTCACGTCAAAATCGGTCAAGCCATTTTAGAGATTAGCCGGAATAAACAGACAGATATCCAAAAAAATTAAATATTGTTTTCCCGATATAAGTACCGTATATACTTTCATATGCATTCAGTAAAACGCTGTTATTTTGACATAACAAACAGACACTTCAATTTTATATATTTGTATAGATATAAATTAAATCAGGACGTAGTCTCTCGGTTGGTTTGCGAAATTAAATCTAAATCCGTTCAACAGTATATACGTTATTGAGTAACAAACGTCTAAACTTCCAAACAACGTCACCAATTTTCACATTTATTATGACAGTGGAATAACAAATCTTATATTTTAATACATACATATATTATTGAACAAATGGCTTTACTATGCCGTTGAACTAATTAAATATTAGCTATTGGTAAATATACGTACTTTAGTTATTGCATATAGTGCATGTTTGTGTGCACGTTTAACGTGCAAAGGCTCATTTCACCGTCAAAGTATCCTTACTTTGACGGTGAAATGAGCCTTTGCACGTTAAACGTGCACCTCACCATCGCCTCAGCTGCTATAAGGACGGTGTGGAGGCCATTGCTTTTGGACTACATGATCGCTTACCATCAGGTGGAGAATGGTCAATTTGAAGTGCAAATTATAGAAAATTCTTCTCAAACATATTTTGTACGGAAAAATGGTTTTCATTATGATAAGTGCTTAATGTTGCTTTCGGTCATTTGAAATGTTAAGTGCATTACTGTACCTTTTCAAAAGAGACGTTGTACCAGCACAAGGCACAAAATATACATAACTTGAACATAACATGAACCCTTGTTGTCACTACAATGTGTGCTTAAGAAGACTAAATCCTAATTAGGCTAGAATAAAACTAAAGGTTGTTAAGATGACATCTTTGGTGGTGTATTATCGTAAATAAAGAGTTCTTACTTTAGTTTAATTATTATATATATTATATCCGTAGTCTCTGCCTACCCCTCTAGGAAATAGGCGTGAATTTATGTATGTATGTATGTATATATTATATATTTATAATTTTAATAAGGCATCTGCTAAGAAAAAAAGTGGTAAATTTCAATAGTAGTAGTTTAACAGTTTCAAAATTAAGTAATAAAGTGTTAAATAAACAACGCGGTAATCATCATCATCAGGCTATAATAGTCCACTGCTGGACATAGCCCTCCCTCAAAGAGCACCACAGCGCGCCGTCTTCAGCTTTCCGCATCCAGCATCTGCCTGCAGTCTTTCGCAGATCGTCATCCCACCTGGTCGGACGGCGTACTACACTATTTTTGCCGAGTCGCAACCTCCACTCAAGAACCCTTTTTTCCCCAGCGGTTGCCGGTTCGTCGCAATAAGATTCGTATAAAGTAGTTTAATTTTGCTCTGTTAAGTCATAAAAAATTAATTATACTATCCCTTGAAAAGTACTTAGGTACTTGACAAAGGATTGTACACCACTGGGTAATCTAAAATTGAAATACACAGACGGCAATAGTCCGATATCCTGTATGCGAAAGCCACTGCCAAAATCAGCTTTGAAGACGAACAAGCCTAACTGAAAATTGCCTTGTTTGAAATTAGATGTGATACATATCTGTCTACGCCTTTGAGGTGCCCATTGCGTTTGCGTTCTACCAATATCTAGCATAACATAAATATAACATTCAAAAGCGTTGTTAGTCCATTGGGCTAGTCGCTTTAGGATGTCTGAATTAATGAACTGGATATTTGGACTCGAGAGGTCTCGAGTTCGAATCTCTACCATCGCACTACCAACGTGAACCCATTTCTAACACAAGTGTTCTAGCTTAGCTGGAATGGTCGATAAGAATGCTAGCAATTTGAAATCATATTTGGCGTAATATTTAAAAAAAAATCCTCTTTATAATATTAGTATAAATAGCATTGTTATTAGATAAGCTGATATTCTTATGCATTATTATGAACAATAGTAACTTTTTAGAATTTCTACTTATGACAACGTTAGCCGCAGTGCCTATAAGTAAAAACAGAAGTAAACAATTCCGGATTTGATGAATAATATATAGAATGTAATATAATTTTATCTACTTAACCTTCATACCAAGTGAACATTATTTTGTACTCGAGTATATACACAAATGTGTGCTACCTGCGTTTCTATTTTTAGTTACCTATGTTTCTTACATGTGAGTTTTATCTCCAATTAACTCGGTGCCATTTCCGCTACTCGTATACTTGTGTAGCTAATATCTCAGTTAATAGTTATTATAATATTTTATATATTTAAGAATAAAGAACCCTTATATTAAATTACCATACAATTAAGGAAATATTGAATTTACTAAATATTACCTCAATTGTATGGCTCTTCTGGCTGTTGTTGTTTTATTCTTCAAGTAATAATTACATTCTTTTTTCATATGAATGTGAATACTTTTTAGAAGACTATGATAATTTAGTTTTAATTCTAGCCTTACAAGAGAATCTTATTCTTAAATATATGGACGGCAATCCAATATAAATCAATACAGCAGAACGATAATTTTTATGTAGTGCCATCTGTGCTCCAATGAGGGTACCGTTTCCCCATAAAGAAAGTTTAAAATTGTAATAACTTATATCCGAAATTACGTAAGCCTTGTTGTAATATTATATACCTAGGCAGTCACTTCTAGATTTTGAAGAAGAATTAAATAAATAAATTGGCTTAACAGACGCAAGAACAAAGGACCATAAAGCAACCAAATAAAACGAACTATACTTCAGGAAGTCAAATGCTAGTTTAGTAACAAAACGAATTGAGACGATCGCCGCGGCGGACGTTTGTAAGCAATGGTCTGTATCGACAAATGTACCGGCTGCAGATTTCCGATCTATGCTCCCGTTGTCCTTATTTATGATGCTATGAGTTTCTTTTTGGAATCGTTATTTGGACGTGTTTCTACATGAGTCAGAACGATTGTGTGTCACGTTTTCTACATAATAAATAAGGATTGTGTGTTCTACATAATATTGTTTCTTCTAAAGATGACTAACCAATGTAATTCTTGATTATACCTCAACACTAATAAGTTCGTAATTGGTGTGAAGTTAAAATATGTCTTAAGGCGAATTCCAATCGAAAGGCGAGATCTCCCAGGTGCTTTCAAGTCCACTTTTAATTTTATATTAATAAATAAATATATGTTACATAAAAAGCAGCGATAGCTTAGTGGGAAACCGTTGGACTGCCACGCAGAGGTCTCAAGTTCGAACCCCAGACGCGCATCTCTGTCTTTTCGAAGTTATATGCGTATTAAATAGTTAATTATCGCTTGCTTTAACGGTGAAGGAAAAACATCGTGAGGAAACCTGCATGTCTGAGAGTTCTCCATAATGTTCTCGAAGACATGACGTGAAGTCTTTCAACCCACACTAGGCCAGCGTGGTGGACTATGGCCTAACCGTTCTTACAGTGAGAAGAGGCCCGTGCCCAGCAGTGGGACAGTTGAATACAGGGCTGATATTATTATTATTATTACATAAACAAATCACATTGATGCATGGACAATAGGTATGTGTTATACAAGAAAGTCAAGTTATTTCATATAGTCTATAAAAACGATTTTTAACAGCTATTAGACATAAATGTTAATTAATTAAGATTTCTTACTTAATTAAGATATTACCTCGATAGTTTTTAATACTAATTTGTTTATTTTAGCTGCCAAGCAGTATAGCCTTTCTGTTTCTTTCCAGTAGATTTTATTATGTAATATATTTATTTGGTATAACTTCTGCGATGCAAAGGGAACTATAATTGATCATTAGCAGCGTTTGCTATCAAGTGAGCTCCTGACTTATTGTCACCGAAGGCAATAAAGAACACAAAAGACAATGTTAGCAACTAATTGATAAATATTTTAGTTATTCAAGATACATTTACAATATATTTATAAACGTCTTAACAAAGATATAATAATTATAAAATACTAATAATTATAATACTAAATCTTCTGCCTAGCCTTTATTATGCCCCAGTCACTTGGGGTCGGCTTTTCAGTCAGCAGTTTTTAGTCAGCCTCGATGGCGTAGTGGTTAGTGTAACTGACTGCCACGCCTGAGGTCGCGGGTTCGATTCCCGCTCAAGCCAAACATTTGTGTGCATGAACATGGATGTTTGTCTTGGTCTGGGTGTTTCTATGTATAATATGTATGTATTTACAAAAAAAAAGTATATATCTATGTTTATCCACTGTCTAATACCCATAGTACCTACAAGCTCTGCTTAGTTTGGGCTAGGTGGTGATGTGTGTATGTGATAGATTATTATTATTATTTTCTAGTCTAACCGGATTTGACTGGGTATCAGTTTTTTCACGGAGCGGCTGCCACCTGACCCCCGCAACCCGAAGGCTAACGATACCCTAAGGCTAGACCAGTGTCAGGATATTATAGGGCACTGACTTCCCAATAACGACTGCCATAAATGTTCATGGCAGCCGGGTCCGATGGTTTAACGTTCTCTCCGAGGCACGGAGCAGGCGATAATTGTCAATCAATACGCACATAATTTCGAAAAGTCATATCACTTCCGAAAATCAGAGGTGCGCGACGTGGATTCGAACGAAGACCCTCTGCATTGCAGTCTGTTGGTCTAATACTAAATATTTACAAAATAGTTTAGGCGTCGCGCATCGTATGAAATATTTTCATATTTAAATATTTGTTTAGTAACTTTACGACATCCTTCCTATTTTCACCAACATAATTTAATCCTACTAGATATTTCGTAAGCCTAGCAAGATTGACATAAATAACAACAGCTGATTGCATAATGCAAATTTAGTAATTGAATCCTAATAGAACAGCTTACCGTTACAGATATACTTATCGTCACCAATAAAGTGTCTACTATGCAAAATAAGTTCATTAATTTTCTTACAATCAAATCACTATGGCATTACATAGTAAAACAGTCTACTACAAGATATATTTATAACTCCTTAACTGTACCGCGAAATTGGCATTAATCTACATAACTTGCCTATACAACTGTCATTAACCAGTGCACAGAGGTAGGCGCCTGAAGACAAGTTATTGCCTATTCATAAGCTTTTAACAACATTGTTGGTATCTCTAATATCGTAGAATCATTATTTAAAAACCTTTATTTCAATATTATTAAAGTTCAATTTATCATTACCAATATTTTCATAACCGCAAATAAGGCTTGTCAATAGGTGCCAAATGTTTTGCTCTTGCAACACCTATCGATATGCAATATTCAACCTTATTGCCTTTGAAATAAAATTCAGATATAAAATAATTTTGCATGCGGTTTCAAAAGAATGCACTTATAGTAAGGACGGTTCTCCGGCTTGTCATTAGGAGATATTTGCAATAGTGTTCACTTCAAGTTTATGTTTCATGAATATTTTATAGTAAATATCGCTTAGTTTGTCGGACACTCATCATGGGTCGTTATAGAATGTGATAAACTTCACTTTTTTATATTTAAAAGGGGATAAACGCCGTCGCTTTTATACGCCATCAATTTTGCCCGAAAGAGGTACAATTACGTAATTCTTATCGTCGTCGTTACGATAACAGATTACATAGCCACTGGATATTTGAAAGGTGTATATACAATTTTTTAAATAGTATTTACCTTGCGTGTATAAAGTAAGAAAACATCTTAAGACATCTTCAAAAATCTTCAGATAATATTTGTATGGTTAAGTCTTTATAAGAATATTAATATCAGTCCTGTATTAAACTGTACTATTGCTGGGCACGGACCTCTTTTCAGAGTGAAAAGCGTTGGACCATAGTCCATCACGCTGGCCCAGTGCAAGTTGGCAGACTTCACATTTCTTCGAGAAAATTATGGAGATCTCTTAGACATGCAGGCTTCCTCACGAAGATTTCCTTAACCGTTAAAGCAAGCGATAATTAATACGCAAATAACTTCTTAAAGTAAGTGATAAGTGCCTTGGGATTGAACACGAGACCTTTGCGTGGCAGTCCAACTGTTTCCAACTAGGCAATTAAGGAAAAAAAAAACAATTTCTTTTACACAACTGTCTTAACTTTTGCCAGCAACATTGCCTAAAAACCATTATATTTTCACATAAACTAGGTAAGATTTGCATATTTCACCATGGGTTCCGTAGTACGAATTAATTCACACAATACAGATACTTGTACAGAAATATTAATTAAAACCCTCGACAGGGGGCATAGAATACATAATATACTTGTAAATACGCATAGATGTGGTACTTGGATTGGTAGTAGTTTAAAGCCTAATTGACCGGAAGCTCACTGATGACATCCTAACCAATATTTTTAATGCGAATGTGAGTTTGTTTATTTGTTTGTTTTACTTTTACGCCTAATCTACTTGACCGATCATCATTAAACTTCGCACACAAGTTGTCAGGGGTACAGAATAGGAAATAGGGTACCTTTCATGCAGATTTCTTTTTGACAAAATCTAGATTGACACGAGCGAAGCCGCGGGTAAAATTAAGTGTTACATACATTACATGTCTTGAAATATATGATAAGGTTTATGAAGGTAAGTATGCAATAATTGTTAAAGTAATATTGTCTTCTGTTTACGCGAATGTTATTTATTGAAATTAAACTACTATATACGGATTTTATCACGTTGTTTATTTAACACTCTTTTACATAATTAGGAAACTGTTACACTACATACTACTACTATTAAACTTTACTAATTTTGAAGCTAATTAAATTATTAAAACTATTATATCTGTTTTGATTTAATTTTACACTTTCCCCGACGTTTCGGTTGCTTTTCAGCAGCCATGGTCACGGGGTCGGCCCAATATTATTTAGATTTTCTGTTCAGCTCACCGCTTATTACGTGGACCTTAAACACTAGTTGACAAAATGTGGGTCTGATTCAAATCTGCCTCGTTTGCCATTTTGGATGCAGTCCCATATTATTATATCTACTGGAGAAATATGACGAAGAGTTTTATCTTCTAGAAATAGACATCGAGTTCATAAAAAAGTTGGTGGCTGATGCCCCGTGTATACAACAAAGAGGATACCGACCTGTCCCTATCCTATTACTGACAAATCCAGGTTTGATTTGGCTTCCGAGCCCTATAGGTATATACCTTACCAACTTTATGCTTTCATCCTAACAAAAAATACTTTATTCAGAAAGGGAATCAAGAAAATTTATGTATGCTCTTGATTCTGTTTTAGTTGACATCTCTCCTTAACCAAAGGAGTGAGCATAAATTTATATCTGTTTGTAAAGATTTCACGCCTTTACTACTAAATTGATGATCATGAATTTTCGCATACAAGTTGTCAGGGGTAGAGAAAAGGTAATAGGTTTTACCCAGAAAAATAGTACTGTTAACGAGGGATAGAAGCTAGTGATTTTAAAATTTTTGTTCATGTCTGGAGTTCAACTTAAAATCTAAGCCACGTTGTATCTAATTCCGTTATATGCATAGTGTGATTTGAGTAAATTACGTTGCAGGCGATATAGTTCGCCTGCAACGTAATTTCAACGTAAATCCACGTAGACGACGTCGCGAGCATAACCTAATTTATTATAATACGATTTGCCTCGACATGAATTTATAAAATATTCAGTGTTAGGTATAAAACTCTGTCACCGTAATTATATTTGTCATATCTGCGCATTGTGCTCTTTGCGCTGGGGGATTTGCAGCCGATTTGCATATTTCTAAATTGTACGTTAAGTCTATGGAAGTGTTTATGTTGTCGTGGCCGATCGTTTATCTGTGCTATGACATTGCGTTTGGATATTTAGCCGTATTCTAACGGATACTTAACTCGGTTCGCGTAAATCAATGGAAGAGAAAATTATTGTTTAGTAAACAACATTGTGTGGAAAGTTTTTGTTTATGACGGAATTGTTTTCACTTCTAGATTGAATTGGTGTCGTTTGAATAATGGTACAAAGCTTTTTTCGTATTATAAGAAGCATAATTTAGGTAGTTAGAATAATATTTTCTTTTATTATTGAGTATTTCATTGTATGTTACCTTCATGGTAAAGATCTTTATTGGTTTTTAAGAATACTTATCCAAAGCATGTAAACTTTTCTAAGAGACTATAAACATAACTTGTTCCGCAGCTCGTTAATCGACATCTAATGTTCTTTCATCTAACTAGCACTAGTCTTGGTCTTACGGTAAGTTTACTTAAATAAAGAATTTGTTACACAAAAACTGGAGTACAAAAATGAAATTTTCTTGATTTTATTGTGATTGATACGCTGTGATTCCTTATTCAAGGCACTCGTGGGTTTCTGACGTCTGATATATGGTGACAATAAACCGATGTCCTCGACGATTATGAAGTCCCGCTGTTTCTCCGTTGGGCGTCCATGGGATTATATGTACTTGTCAGAATGGCTTAGTCCTTGTAAGATAATATTGAGTTATTGTTGTACGTGTTTCTTAAATTACCTTGAAAGCAACTTTCGTACTCTTTCCACGTTAATGTTCAAATGATAGGAATCCTGTCATGTACTAATATCACGATATCAATGTTTATTCAATGTGTTATTACTCTCTGTTAAGACGCAAGACATTTGCATGATAAAATATTAATACAAAATGATTTCTTAGAATAACCTTGCTCACTGTGAGCTTCCTGAAATTATGGTTTTACTGAAGTTGATTGCGCAGAATAACTAGGCCTCATCTACTGGTGGGGTCCAATGGAATATGATTCAATACTTAATGTTACCAACCAACTTATGTATTTAGCAATTGTAATCAGCCGATGATAGCTCACTACCCGTCATCGATACGCGATTACAATGTATAAAAAGTTGTCATTACATCACTAAAACAAAACATTCAGTACCGTGGCCACCAACTGCAATAACTGTAGTCATTCGATACTGTAGTATCGTACTAAATGCATTTGAGAGATATAACATGGAATTAGAATCACCTTTACATTTGTTATATTATAATTATTGTTTCGCCTAGTGAAAAATCTAATTTCGACCATAATCATTCCTGAAAAATTATAGGAAACATTTCTGAATTGACCTATATATATAAAAATCTAACTATTTTCAAAACGTTTTTATTGATAACACTATAATTCGTCAATAGCTACTCAACAAATGAAATGTAGAGAATCAGTTGACAAATAAGGGAGAAAATGGTACTGAACTGTTTTGTATTTTTGTCTTTACTTATTAACATATAAAGTTCTACAGAAAAGTATACCTATATATATATATATATATATATATATATATATATATATATATATATATATATATATATATATTATTTTCTCTCGCTGTTAAAGTCAGCGATAATTAACTATTTTATATGCACATAACTTCGAACAAAAATAGTTGCGTGCTTTGGGATCGAACTTGAGACCTCATCTTGGCAGTCCAAGGCTTACCCACTAGGCCATCGCAGCTTTTAAATTATAGTAGTTATAGTTTATAAAATGAGCAATTACCACAAATTTGTAATTTTCTTGCTGGAAGATCTTAACCTAACACTTCAGATATCAAGATGTGATACCTTGGTTATGCCATACATATCTTCGTAATACAAAACTATGCTTAAGAACCCCAGGGAAACATGACATTACATTTGTTAGCGATCGGCCCTGCAAAAAATGGGCTAGACGGCCGATAATCCTCATGCAATTCCATAATACATTAGTAGCAAAAAGCGGCATACAAGACAATGTTTGGTCGCCTTTTAAAATTCACAGCGCGGCGTATGGAAATCGATACACATTTGGGGAACATAGCTTGTCCGTACGTGACAGTGTTACACAAATAGGACAAATACTGACCTTTGTATATATAACCTGAATTTACATTGTGGAGGCATTGAGGGATGAATTTTATGGTCATTTAATTGAGGAATTCAGGTTCTGTATGGCTAAAAATTTTGGGTCGACATAGTGTACTTTAGTGCCAGACCACTATGACGTCAGTCGCTGCTAACAGTATATGTAGCCAGGACCAAATTTTTGAGTATTAGTAGTCCCTCGCGGTTTTACCCATATTTATGATTACTGCGCAGCTCCCGTGGGTCATAGCGTGATGTTATGTAGCCTATTTTACTTCTGGATTAAGTAGCTTTCTAACGTTGAAAGAATAATTAAAATCGGTCTAGTAATATCGAGTTTATCAATTACAAAACAAAAGTACAAATCTTTACGTTTTATAATTTATTATAATATTAGTATTATCATTTATTAGTTTGAATGTTGTTTGAATGTTAGTATAGAGATTTAAGTCCACTTGTAAAAGTGCTATCTTATGTAATTTTACATATTAGTAAAGGACACAAAATTAATATAGTAGATATACACTAAATTAAAAGAGTAGATCTGCCGTTTTTACGAAAAGTGCAATAACTATGTTAAAGCAGATTTCGAGAAAAACGCGGTTAACCCGGCGTCATGGGGGTTGGGTCTGTGAGACCCGTCACATTTTATTTCGCTTCTAGTACGGCTACTATGCGTGCGACGTTGCCATTTTTCTCAATAGCTGGAGCTGTTGAGTTGTTCTATGCATCCCAGGTAAGACGTTAGTCGTGCGACAGCCGCAGTGGGAGTTACACGTGCACAAAATTGAATAAGGTATGTGAGACCCATCCCCGCAGTTAGTGTCACAATTTCACGCCATTTTGTATAGATATTATTTTAATTATGTATATATACTATTTTAAGTATTTATCCTTTTATATTTGTGTTTTTGTTGTTGTTTACAATTAAAGTTGCTGATATATAGTTTAATGTATTTTATTTATGTTTTTTGTAGGTACTTAGTAAAAAAATGGATCGAGAAAAGGCAGAACGACAGCGTATTCTTTTTCGATTTTACAAGAGTCTGACTCTGATTCTGCGCTGTCGGACCAGGAGATGTGTGATGAAGAAGATCACTTGAGTGAGCGTAGTAATCCTAGTGACACAGAGCAAGATATCTCAAAGTCTGATGATGATGACATTCCTCTGTCTACGCTATCGGATAGAAATCGTTCGCCGGAGGAGCATTGTACATCTGGATCGGCAGGTTCTTCAAACGCAAACCGTGAGTGTTCTTTGGGTTTTTATCGTGGCAAAGACGATAGATACAATGTAGTATAAGATATATTTCGACAAAATGTCAGAACCAGAGCCGAAAACATAATCTTTCAATTGCCAGGTGTAGTACCAGAAGCAAAATCGGCGATGTCTGAAGTAGAATGCCGGAATCTTTTTATCACTGAGGATATGCTGCAATCTATACTTATGCATACTAATGCACGCATTATACCTAAAATAGCTTCATGTACTAATTTATCTAAGTACACCCATGTAAAAGAATGCACTCTGATTGAATTGAAAGCTTTTATAGGCCTTCTTAATCTAGCTGGTCTTTACCGATCAGGCAGACAAAATTTGAGCGATTTATGGGCTGGTGGTTTTTCTTCTAAAGATAATTAAGTTTCCTACACAAAAGTGCCATTAAAACATTAAGACTGATTGTTAATTAATATTAGAATTACCTTTAAGTAGAAGAGAAAGATTTTGTTGATATTTGTCGTTCTTTTTTTTAAAGCTCTAATAAATATGATTAAAACATAATATAATATGATATTTGTGTTTCATTTATTTACATAAATACCTAAAAAACTAAACACGAATAAATATTCACTTTATTATTTATAAAGTATTGGAATAATTTTGATTATAATGAACGGGTCTGTGAGACCCACCCCAACGTCCGTGTTTCCACCCCCATGATCCCGGGTTAAAGATTTTATTTTTGATTTTGTTTATATCTCGATCACATTTTATGCTATCGACTTTAAACTTTCACTACATGATAGATAAAAGTGTGGAGAATATTATGTATTACTTAATGTTTGTAAATACATTTATATCCATAACATTGTCTTCTGTTTACGCGAATGTTATTCATTGAAATTAAACTACTATATACGGATTTTATCGCGTTGTTTATTAATTAATCACTGTATTACATAATTTTGAAACTATTACACTACTACTACTATTGAATTTTACCAATTTTTAAGCTAATAAAATTATTTAAACTATTAAATGTTTTTATATTTAGGTTTACACTATCCCCGACGTTTCGGTTGCTTTTCAGCAGCCATGGTCACGGGGAGAACCACCAGCTTGGGATCCAGTACTTCAAATAGTCAAACCCAAGAAGAAACAAACCACAGCTAGACTTCATGATACTTTGAGCTCATTCTGCGTAAATAGAAACACCAATAATTAAATTATGTTCGGGTACTTTGAAATAACTACACTGGAACATTGAGACAACTACCATCTTAGTCTCCCCGTGACCATGGCTGCTGAAAAGCAACCAAAACGTCGGGGAAAGTGTAAACCAAAAATAAATAGATTTAATATATAAAATATATAGATATAAATAGTTTTAATAATTTTATTAGCTTATAAATTAGTAAAATAAAATCAATAGTAGTAGTAGTGTAATATTTTCAACATTTTGTAATACAGTGATAAATAAACAACGCAATAAAATCCGTATATAGTAGTATAATTTCAATGAATAACATTCGCGTAAACAGAAGACAATATTGCAATAAATCTACTTATGTTTAGTATTATTAATATGTAGAAAGAATGATTACTAGCCATAACCGCAATAAGTAAAATACTTAATGCACTAATGGTTAGGAAACCCATATGATGCATTTTTGAGTAGCAATTAATACATTTTATAACTGTTTCCTAACCATAGGTGCATTAAGTCTTTTATTCTTGCAGTTTATTTTTATGTCAAACATGAATAAATAGAAGCTTGCTAAACTTTTTTTTTAATGACACTTGTTTATAATTGATTCCAAGCATGGTCATTTTGTGTTCAGTAACGAAATTCATGCTCTGGTAACAAACGAGAAAGCTATGAATCTCGTATGTTGTTAACATTTAATTTACCTACTAACTAGTAAATGAGGATTACAAAGAATGAAATATGCTAATTATAAATGCAATAACTAAACTTATTGCAGATAGTTAGTAAAATTACTTAATAAAGTAAATAAGCTTCCTTAACATATCTGCAATAACTCAAACTTAATGCACTTATACCTAGTGAATGAAGATTACAAACAAGGAAATATTCCAATTATAAATATAATAAAGTTATCATATTCATAATTGGAATAAATAAGTAAAGTTACTTATTGCAGATATAGTTCGAAAAAATTACTTAAGAGCGTAACTGACTTATTCCTATCTACAGTTCTGTCGGTCTTGATAAGTAAATCATATAACACGGACCAAGATATTGCTGATATGCTTAGTATTAATCCGGCTCCGTCATAGATACGTAAAACTGTCTAAAGAGAATATATAGATCTTGTTCTGCTGATTCCGAATATGTACTTAACTCAATTCGGCTCAAAACTCGAGTTATTGCACTTTTCGTAAGAATGGCAGAGATATACAGGGTGTCCGGTAATTAATGGATAACCTGGAAATGTCTTATAGTGGAACTGATGGCAGTCCAGGAAAAAAATTCTAACTACTACCTGAGATATGTGTTTTTTTTTAATTAGCATGTATAACTTTCTTGTATACTACGACCATAAATAAATGAAATCCATCGGTTTTTTGTTGTTTTATTATTAAACACTAATTATACTAATAGATAGACAGTCAAAAGTATGCTATGCTAATATAGCTTGCACTTTTTAATATATATTTTTATAAATGTTTTTATTATTTTTTTCTTTTTTTCTGAACGGGCTTCAGTTCTACTATAAGACATTTCAAGGTTATCCATTAATTACCCGACACCCTGTATATAAGTATAAAGTGTATAGTGCAGTTTGGTTTTTTTATTTTAGGTAATGTCACAGATAATGTAAATTATGTTTTGTAATGTCCAAAATCCTATGACTGAATCAAATTCCAACCTGTAAAAAATGTGTAAGGGTGTGTCTGAATAAATAAATAAACTATTTATCTTCTATGCTTCTGACATCATATAAAAACTATGATGCCTTGGCGGCAATCATGAATACATAACAACACCCTTGCGAAGGGGAACCTGATTTTCTAAAGACCAGTTGAATAAAACCAATTGTAAAACAATACTCTTTTACATTTCAATAAGAAATTCAATATCCTGCAAGTTTCTTAACCGATCCAACCGGATATTGAATTTCTTTTATATTTACGTAGCATCTCAGACCTACTTATAGCCGCTCATCATGTAAAGGATCGCTCGCAGTATTACCTAGTATTTAAAATATTGGCCGTGGCTTCATTCGCGTTAACCCTACCCTATATCCTTTTCTGTAACCCTGGCAACATATATGTGAAATTTCATGATTGTCGGTCGAGTGGTCAAGGCGTGAAAGCGTTTCAAACGTACATACGCATGTATATTATATTAGTTAGGATTCTATATACATTTTTGTATAAAACAAAGGCAAATACTTACTAATTATCTTATTCGGTTTAAATCATCCTCACTTACATGTTTATATCAAAGGGTAGGCACCCGCATTCAGTCATTCAGCTATGTTTTAAGTCCTACTGTAAAAACCCAATAACCTTTTTTAGACGGTGATTGAACCCGTTAAATCATGCTAGGTCGCAAACCACAAATTTTTACCACGGAACTCACAATTCAACGCAAAATGCTCATATTCAACAAGAAAAATACAAGTCCGATTTCAACAGTTTCATTTGAATATATTCGACCAAGCCCTGATTCTTAATTACATCCTTGGGATGCGCATACAAGAACAAAAATGTTGCTATTCAAACCCAAAATCTTACTGCGAGAAAACAGAAAATCTTGCCAACATACCGCTATTCAATAGTACTAATAAAAGGGCGATTTGCAACAAAAATCCTTACGCAAACACACAGTTATTAAATTGGAAGTTTGTGGAGGGATCAGCGGGCAGAACCCAAATATTAAAGTTGGCCTAAAGAAATATATTGCGCGGTAACCGCGGGATTAACTCAGTGTCAACACTGTGTCCTCACTGTGTACACTGCATTGCAGAATTAGATGGTCAGTTTTATATTTTCTTAAATAGCATAACAGAGTACTTACCTTATTTTGATTTTGTATATAATTATGCACACACGAGCAAAAAGCAATCAAAATAATTTTCTTGTGAAAACAGTGTCAAAATTGGTTGTGAAATGACGGATTAACGAATATTTTAAATTTGGATCTAAGGAAATGTGGGGCTGTAGTGGGAATATATCTCTATCTCCCTCGAATAGCAGCGTTTAAATAGTGGTTACGTCACAGTTTGTATCGTGCATCCTTTTTCTGCCATTTGACATTTACTCCTACTGCCAGATTTGAAACGCTAGCATGATATTATATTCGACTAAATTTTAAAAACCTCTGTTAATTAGAGTTTGGGTAATGTGACCGAAATAATACAAAATTGTGAGTCAACCACACTATTACGCGATATATCTATGATGTATATTATATATTCTGTATAAAGTAAGCTGTAAGCAATGTTAAGGATATAATGTAATAATAATTAATATCCTCCTGACCGAATTTCGGCCACGCGGCGGCCAGTCTTAACAGACACTGGCCAACTACGCAGGAGATATTCTAGTGCACAAGTGTATGCGCAAACACAAGTGCACTCTCTGTTTCCTAACTCTCATGATCCGATGGGACGGTAATCCGACACGACCGTAGATAGTATATAATAATCTCAAGTTCAATACTTACTTCGGATAAAGTGTATTTGGCAATAACTGCTAGGTTATTCTCAGTAGATCTAGAGATTTGTATGTATAATATGTATGTATTTACAAAAAAAAAGTATATATGTATGTTTATCCATTGTCTAGTACCCATAGTACAAACTCTGCTTAGTTTGGGCTAGATGGTGTTGTGTGTATGTAGTAGAATATTATTATTATTAATTTGTTTTGCTTTTATTTTCTCTGCTAACCGGAGACAAACTGATGGCACGGGCCTAAGCCAAGTGTACATCAGCAATAAGTTGTGATTGAGTTGTGAATAGAGTGGCTGTGTGTGTTACAGGGTGTGAGTTGTCTGATTCACATTGTAGAAATTGCCTTACTATTCTGCAAGTATTTAGTATGAGTGCTTTTTGTAGCAGGCAATAGGTCGTAGGTGGTAGTTTTAAAGTTTTGAGTGATTGGTGTAGTTCTTTGGGTATGACTCCAGTAGTAGAAAGAACAATAGGGACTATAGATACTTTTTGTTATTATTATCATTATTATAATGTGCCCAGTAGACAGTAATAGCAGCACGTTGGGACGTGGGACCTGAAATCATAGTTGGCACTTCGTGGCTAGAGACGTAAGACTATATACATATGTACGGCTATGTAAAATTTAAGAAATACGTAATACTGATTGAATATGAACAAAATAAATAATCAGTTTAAATAATTTTTTACTTTAAATGTTAACCTGCTTGACAAAAATTGTGCTGTGCAAAATATAAATTTTAATTGCAAAATAATATTATTATCTATGTGTCAACTAAGTGTTGACACTGATACAAGCAATTTATATTTAGCCGTATATATTGCTTAAAATTTTATTTTATATTACCTACACAATGCTTAATTTGTATATTTTTTATTGCCTTATATCTCTTTATGTAAATTAAATGTCAAATATAATAAATTTATGTGCGAATCAGTGTATAGTGCAAGAAGTAAAATCATTATGAATATTACAACTTGAGATAAATAACAATTGACAATAATTATTCATACGACCTGATTTAAAATATATATATTACTAGCAGACCCGACAGACGAAAAAAAGACACAAGAAACACACACAAGAAAAAAAGAAAATATCCCAAATCTAAACCATTCTCGAATCCACTTGAACACACACAATTGTTTTTATCAAAATCGGTCCAGCCGTTTAGGAGGAGTTTAATTACAAACACACGCACAGAAAATTTATATATATATAAAGATATATATTGGTTTAGATAATATTGACTTACGTTTACGCGAATGTTATTAATTGAAATTAAAATACAATTCTTACATAATAATAGTATTCGATAAACAACGCGATAAAATCCGTATAAAGTTGTAAGTATAAGGTTTAAATAATAAAAAATATAAAAGTTAACTACTCTATTATATTGTAAACATATTTTGATTACATTTTTCACATTTTGAGGGCAATCCCAGAAACATTAGCTATTAATATATTTTTATATTTAGGTGGGGTTAATAATTTTGCACCCAAGTGTAAGAGGTTTACACGAAGGCTTAACTGGCGGTAGTCTGGTATGATTTATTTGTCTTTGGTGATAATTTATAAACTCACCCGTGCTATTGAAATTGTAGGCAAGCTGAAAAATTCAGTAAATATTTCTATGCCAAGTTTTTAGGTTAAGTATTGTTTATTTGAAAAGGAGGTTACCAATGCATTGACCCATTTTTGTAAAAATACTGAAAATGTTTAGGTCACAAGAAACAGTTGGAGCCGATTCAGAGTAGGTACTTTAGAATTATGGTTTTAATGTTTTTACGTAGTTCCAAACAGATTTACTTCTTGCCAATTCCTTCCCTGCCTTGAACTCTCCCTGCCTTGATCTCTGCATAGCTAGTGAATCATAGGCTTATCATAAGCCTGTATGTAATATCTTTTTAATTTAAAAACGAACACGTATAGATCATAAGCACTTATGACGCCTCAAAACTAATAAAAAAATATTTATCTACACAAAACTATAAGATCAAAATCATAACATTTATTCAAATTTATTCAAGTTAGGTTACAAGGTAACACTTATGAATGTCAAAGTTACACGTATTTTTTTTCTGTGAATTTACATTTACTGCCACGTTCAGCAAAACAAGGGTGTAGGGCTCATGAGAAGAACGGGCAAAAAACTCATGGCCACTCTTTTTAATCGCCAAGTGTACAATAATATTTCGTTTACAAATCACAACTGTAAGGTGCTGCAACCATTTCTCCATAAACTACTACTGAACATGAGCATGTTCAGTAGTAGTTTATGGAGAAATGGTTGCAGCACCTTACAGTTGTGATTTGTAAACGAAATATTATTAGAACGAAATATTATTATAGAGGCTACCATCAAATTTTATCAAATGCTTGAGTAAGCATTTGATAAAATTTGATGGTAGCCTCTAAAGCAGCAGTATGGTAAATAGGAGCATCCACTTACATGTACATAAATAATCAAGACAAGGCATGATTGTAGTCCGTATTTTAATCTAACTGTTTAAATAAAAATATAGTAAGTAAATTATCGATTTCCACGAAACCAAGGTCGACCAGTCACCACAAATAACACCCGTACACCAGTAGGACGCATGGGCCAGCCATCGCCCCCTTCGCCATATGGAAGGGAAGGGAACGACCCGGTCCATGACGCCACCACAAGCAATGACATTTGAGTGAGCATGACGGTCCTTGGCATGCAAACTCAGAATAAGACTCAAAAGAAAGCTTAACGGAACTGTCCATAATCACGAGATTTCTTCATTGCACATTCTTCTTGATTAAAATACGACTGAGTATAACAACAATGTAAATTCTAGCTTAAACAAGGTGTAACATTACAAAAAGAAATTTAAATATTAAAAAAAAAGAAGTGTTAGTATTTGACATTTAATATCCTGTGATCTGATGCAAATATTAGTGCCATGGATGTTTGTCATTCAAATAATCATCTATATTATAATATGCTTTAGAAATTAAGCAAGTTTTAATTTTAACTTTAAATGTATTCTCTGGTGATTCTAGAATATTACTCGGGATTTTATTATGAAAACGTATACCAAGACCCATGAAGGAACCATGAACTTTATGTAGACGGTAGAATTGAACCCATAATTTATATTTATTTCTAGTACTGATGTTATGTATGTCACTATTTTTTATGTATAAATATATATTTTGACGGACGTGAATAATATTAAAATAAATATATTGTGATGCTACAGTTAAAATACCTATATTCTTAAATATTTCTCTGAGCGAGATTCTAGTTCCTAATTGATAAATTGCACGCACAGCTCTTTCTTGCAATGTAAATATACTTTGTATATCAGCAGCTAAGAAAAAAGCTTTTATAAATATTATAAAACCTTCTTATCCCATACATTTCATATTCTCATATATCATGTTATCTCCCATATCCATTTCAGTATTTCAGTAATTTCAGAAGACATTGAAAAGTAATAATGCTTTGTCGAATTTATGTACTTGTGTCTTCTGATACAATTTCAAATAGTTTCATTCACCCTCAAATCGTGTCATTTCCTATTGAAAGCAATCTAAATAACTAAGAAACAACATCAATATACTTAGTTATTATGAAGCAAGTACTAATGGAATACTAAACGTTTATCTCGAATTCAACTGCAAAAGGCATATTTATACCTAGTAATCCGTCAAGTCTTATAATGCCAGACATAATTAAAAATCTATCTGTCTGGCCACCGGTGTGCTGCTGCTGAAAAGAGTGTCGCAAATGTTGTAAAGTTTCACCGTAGGAGAGCCACGCTTCAGCATGAATGGGCCGGCTCGACCGGAGTGATACCACGGCGTCACCGAAAACCGGCGTGAAAATTAAATAACGCTTGCGTTGTGTTTTGTCGAGTCAGTGAGGGTACCGGAGGCCTAATCCGTTCCCTCCTAGGGAGGAGGGGACATATTTAAAAGGCTGGCGACGCTTGTGACTCCTCAGGTGTTGCGGGTGTCCATGGGCGGCGAATCGCTTAGCATCAAGCGATCCGCCTGCTCGTTTGCCTCCTATACAATAAAAAAAAGAAGTTGTTAAATAAATACTTGTAGTGTAAAAACGCTAACAAAAGACTGTTCTTTCCAAACCGTAGACCTAATTTGAAATGCAAATCTGTTTTAACAGAAAACACAAGAAGTTATATTGCTCTACTTTTATCGAAAACTTTAACAAAGTAGACCGCTTAAAATGCTAATGTTTCAACAACGACATTAATTAAGGGTAAGAAAACTAAACAGTGTGGTTACAAGTGTGTGATATAGTGATGTAAACGCTAAGTATTTATGTACAGTAGCATTAGTGAATGTTATCGCTGTGCCAAAGATCTCGGGTTTCATTCTCAGGTAAAGGTTTCGCCTCGTCACTGCCATCACGCCGAGTGTTGTGGGTTAGAATCCCACACGGGACAATATTTTGTGGGATTCGCAAATGATTGTTCCGAGTCTAAAGGCTTGTACCACCACCTCCAGATATAATTTATCTGTAAGATAAAAGTCTTGCCATCTCTCTTCTTTAATCTAACATGAGTGAGACAGCATGCGATTTATCCTTCGGATAACTTTCACTTGATAGTGGTAGGAGTGGCCGTAAGTGTTCTTTGTGTCCGTTGATTAAATGTTTGTGAAGTCCCCCGTGACACAGGAATTATTCCTAGTGCGGGAGTTATCTTAAAAAAGGTAGAAGAATATTATTGAGATAGCTACCATCTTAGTATCCCCGTGAACATGGCTGGTATAATGCAACCGGAAAGTCGGGGTGAAGTGTATTTTATCTTATCTTGTGTGGGGGCCAGTCAGTACAGACCGGCGACACTTCGATTCAGTGGGTTCTTTTGTGTCGACTTCCCCAATAACGACTGCCACAGATGTTCATGGCAGCCGCGACCGACGGCTTAACGTGCTCTCCAAGGCACGGAGCAGGCGATAATTGTCAATCAATACGCACATCATTTCGAAAAGTCATATAACTTCCGAAAGTCAGAGGTGCGCGACGTTGGTTCGAACCCGAGACTCTCTGCATTGCAGTTTGTTGGTTTTCCGACTGAGCTATCGCTGCTCCTGGGGGCGAAGTGTGAAATTAAATATAAATAGTTTGAATTAATCTTAATAACTTAAATTGTAGTAAAGTTCAATAATAGTAGTGTTAGAGTCAAAATTATGTAATAAGAGTGTGTTGGGTGTGTATGTTTATGCATGTTTTAGTGTCCAGGGTTGTGTGCTGTGAGATGAATTAAAGTCACAAGGTCAATTGACTGGGAATGTATTTAAATTAAGTAGTTACAATAGTCAAGGGACAATATTGACTCTATGAAGCGTCTGGTCGTTCAAGGAAAGGTGGAAGGCAGGAGAGCGCGCGAAAGATCATCCATGAGATGGACTGACCAAGTTAAGTCAGACGTGGGCGGTCCATTGCATGAGTGTACAAGACATGCCGCTAACCGGAAGAAATGGCAGAATATCGTGAGGCGTGTGACGTCGACTCTTCTGGACACCTAGAAAAATTATGACCACGACCATTCTGTCAAGAAAGAACGACTAAAATGAGTTACAATAATACAAATATCGCGTATGTTGCGTGTGTCGGTAGTGCGCGGTACGGAAAGACTGGCGTGACAAGTTATAAGAACTTCACACTATACAATTTGATGTGTCAGCACAGCCACTATAAGTGTTTTAAAATAAACAACGCGACAAAATATGTATAGTTTAATTTCAAGGTAGAAGTAATGAGCGCTATTGGTGTTTTTAGTACAAAAAAATCTCGGTTGTGATGAAATGGCGGTATAATACACCTCTTCGAGTTTCGAGGAAATAGGCCTAAGAATAAGTTTGTATGTATTGTCGAATTATCTACGACCTTAATTTATGACGTTAGTAATTTTTTGTTCAGTTATGCTGTGACGCAAGTTGTTGATAATAAAATAGGCTATATTTTTGTTTTTCTATTTCTATTAACATAATGTATATATAATTGGTATTTATTAAATTAAGTGCTGAACATTAACTGTGAGAATTTTTTGTATAATATACATTTGATTTTTATCTACCTACATCTTGTAAGTATCACTCCCATGAGTATTGTAATTTTTTTTTAATTTAATTGTGGACTTCCACGCTGATTTCTCTATTTAATCCCAAGGCATGTAACAATATATTTTGTGCTACAACAGATAATTTATTTAATTTATTATTATATTTGTTTTGCTTTTCAAAAGGACACCACGCTAGGAATAATTAATAATAATATATTCTAATATTCTACCACATACACACAACACCATCTAGCCCAAACTAAGCAGAGCTTGTACTATGGGTACTAGACAATGGATAAACATACATATATACTTATTTTTTTTGTAAATACATACATATAATACATATAAACACACAGACCAAAACGAACATCCATGTTCATGCACACAAATGTTCGATTTGTGCGTGAATCGAATCCGCGACCTTAGGCGTTGCAGTCGGTTACACTAACCACTACGCCACCAAGGCCGACTCCACGGGGGACTTTTGGCTACATGGATGGCGTAGGATTTTAATTGGTCCTAGCCATGGTTGTTTTGGCCAGTTTCTGTGTCGCATAGGCCGGCAGGAGACGATCGGATGTCATCACTGCGGCGACTGCCGCAATATTGTTGTGGATACGGCGCTGCATACTTTGGCAAGTTGCCCCGTCTGGGCAACGCAGCTCCGTGAGTTGCTCGCGGCATCGGCAGTCGGATTAGTTGCTCTCTCGCTCCCGGCAGTGGTTCAGTCCATGGTCCGGAGCGAGAGGTCGTGGAACGCCGTCGCCTCCTTCTGTGAGGAAGTAATTTCCATTAGGAGGCGGCGGAGCGGAAGATGGAGCGTGAGAGCGTGGGAACCCTCTCCCCAACAATTAAACCGAGCGCCAGAGGGCCGAGATGATCTCTGATCTCTAGCCACCCTGAGGTTTGATCTGGGGGTGGTGGGTTTCGTGGGCCTGCTCGCCACCCGATCAGAACCAGGTCCGCGAGGCGGCGTGTCCCTACGCGCGCCTTTGAGTCGTGTCTTCGTCCCCTCACAAGGGGACAGTAGAGGAAATGTTTTATGTAGTGGCCTGTCGTTTCACACGGCGAGCCGAAGCTTCGGCGTGGTCGCGATTGCATGTGAAAGCAATTCGCGCGGCCCCGCCCCCTATGGTTATGTTGAGGAACACCATGGTAGGTGTAGTGGGTATTACCGGGGTATCTATCCCCCGGTGAGCCCGTCATAACCTCTCCGTCGTCCCGCGGAGAGATATGCGTCAAAACTTCCACTTAGTAAAAATAAAAGGTGTTTAATTGGTCGCTTCGCCACTGCCATTGCGCCAAGTGTTGTTCGAATCCCACACAGGACAGAACAACACCCAGACCCGTGAAAACCATTTATGAATCATATTTTTTTGTCCTGTATTAGATTCAACTTACAACATCGTACCATTACTGACAAGCTGATCACTGAAACCACTAAGCCGTCATCTTTACGGCTAGTAATGCAGGAATGTATCACGTCCTTGATAACTGCAGTTACAATTTACCTGTAGGTCATGCACATGTAGGTCGCTCACTCGTGCTCTACAGGCAATGATTAAATACAGTACCTATTGGAATCCTACTTGTTAAACATCAACCTTATACCGTCAGAATATTTTAAATAAATTACGCGTTTACACAATTAAACGCATTTGTTTATTTTTCTCTGTTCGATTACAATAGTTATGATTTAATATTAACAAAAACGTGATTAGATCATTTTATGTAATAATATAATTATGTCTATACCTCGGGAATAGTATTTTTTTCTGGATGAACGGTACTCTATGTCCTTTCCTGTAACCCTGACGACGCGTATGCAAAATTTCATGATGATCGGTCCAGCAATTAAGGCGTGAATACGTAACAAACAAACTCCCTTTTGCATTTATAATATTGGTTAGGAAGTTGGTATCCCACTAAATCAAATTATGTGAAGAATTATTATTAAATAAAGAAATAAAAATCAAATACCAAGATATAATATACTGTTAAAATTAAATTGTGTATATTTACAACTATATAATACAATATATAGCTACTAAATCACTAACTTATGGTCAGGTGGGGAAAGCCTACTGCAATTTATTGATAAGATTTTCAGACAGAGACTAATTTGTAATTTGCTAAAATTTTATTTTCTCCAAGTCCAGAATAAATCATCTAAATTTTTTCCTGATCCTACAATAGAATCAGGACCCAACTACCGTACACGGGACGACATAGGCCGACTATCTATAAATTATTATGTAATAACTTTAGAGTCTACGGCAATTATTTACTCATTAAACTACACTTATGCATGCTTTCCAACCTGTGAAATAAAAATTAAGGCAAATGTAAGAGCTTTGTGGATTACATTAGAAAGAGTTCGAGAAAAGTGGTGGACTGAATTCGGGTGTTCCTCCTTAATTGTTTTTTTTTTATAAAATACAATAACACATAGGTATTTACATAGTTGCATATTAGTAAGAAGGCCGCGATATTAGGTGATCGTCGTAGCGTAACATTGCTTTCAATACCAGTGCACCAGTGATAGCACTCGCCTGTTCCCGAAGAAATTAAACATAGTATTAAATCCACTAATCTTTAGAGAACCATGACCCTTCTCATAATGGAGAACTTATATAAAGGACTGATATTATTACGTTATATAATTGAAATTAAACACTTTATACGGATTTTATCTAGTTGTTTATTTTACTTTAAACACTGTTATTACATAATTTTGAAAACTCTAACACTACTATTATTGAATTTTACTACTATTTAAGCTATATATTTTCTAATTAAAACTATTTATATTTAAGTTTACACTTTGCCCCGACATTTCGGTTGCTTTACAGCAGCCATGTTCACGGGGAGACTAAGATGGTAGTTGCCCCAACGTTCTGAAGTGTAGCTAGTTATTTTAAAGTACCCGAACATAATTTAATCTTTGGTGTTCCTATTTACGCAGAATGAGCTCAAAGTATCATGAAGTCTAGCTGTGTTTTGCTTCTTCTTGGGTTTAACTATTTGAATGACTGGATCCCAAGCCGGTGGTACATTCCAACCATCCTCTCTATTGAAATTAGGATGTTTTTTAATTTCAATAGCCTCGCGAAGCATCCTTGGTAGGAATCGGTGTTCTTTTGCGAGTATATGTGGTTTGTCAAATCGTAGGTAGTGGTTAGTACCCTTTTGCACATCACACACCATCCTCTCTATTGAAATTAGGATGTTTTTTAATTTCAATAGCCTCGCGAAGCATCCTTGGTAGGAATCGGTGTTCTTTTGCGAGTATATGTGGTTTGTCAAATCGTAGGTAGTGGTTGGTCCCCTGTTGCACGTCAGAACATATATTCAGCTTACTGTTTAAACACACTCAGTAGCAGTTGAAATCTGATTATGTTCCCGAAAGGGGCTGGTACCTTACTATCTGAGATCATAACAGAACTAGCGAAATACATATGTCTATGAGGTTTCGGTACTATTATTTAATGGGCGGAACGTAGTAACAGTACCACTTCTAGTACGAAATTTTGTTTAGGGGGCAATATTTCTTCAAGTGAGCCTATTTATTAAAGAAAATAAATATACATTACTTTTTATTTTATTACTGCTAATTTCCTTAACATATAGGCATTTCAAGAAAATTCCGTAAGATATTTCACTTTAAAACGTAAATTTTAATCAATGTTAAGTTTTAACCATATTTCATCGCGCAATTGTAGAGCTACAGAAAAAGTTAATAACCTTTTTAGTCCTCTTGTACCGAAAATGTAATAAAAGATTCTAATTTCGACAATGACATTTTCTTTGTGTTAGATTTCTGCAAAGCCTTCTATGTATACTTGATATTATCAACCCATGGTCGCAAAAGACTACCAACATAGTACGATAAATACAATTACACATATTTATGGTACAGTCAGGTACATAAGACGCTGAACAAAATCAAAATTAATGTTACTGGGGAGTAAGAGGCAACTTTAGTTAATTTTGGAATATGCTCCTACAATCACGTTAAACGGTCAACGAATTGAAAGGGTTGAAGAAGTCACTCATTTGGGGTTGGTAATGGATCCAAGGCTGCAGTTTGTGGGACAAATAAATAAAATAGTCAGGAATTGCTTCTATACGTTAAAGGTTCTCTACAACATACGTGACTATCTCAGCACAAATATGAGAAAACAACTTGTAGACAGTCTAATACTATCTAGATTTAATTATTGTGATATAGTTTATGGTCCATGTTTGCTGGCTAGAACTAGGAATCTAACACAAAGAATGCAAAATGCATGTGCTTGCTATTGCTTCAAGATACCAAAGAGAAATCATGTAACACCATACACAAATGAGAACAATATATTGAAAATGGAAGCCAGGAGAAAATTAAATCTGGCCAGCTTACTTTTTGGTTTAATGAAAAGCCAAAAACCTACATACCTATATAAGAAGATGGACTGGAGACAAAAGCAATGCTCATATTCCATCAGAGCCTCAAACAGTGCATTGTCCATACCACAACATAGAACTACAGCATTTCGGGGCTCCTTTAGGTACTCAGCGACAAAGTGTTGGAATGATTTGCCACCGCCTATAAGGGACCTGAAAACCAAATACAGTTTTAAATCAAAATACAAAGTGTTTTTAATAGCAATGCAAAAACAACAAACACAGGCGTCAGTACCTTGAAGGCTATGGCCCCTCTGCCTGGTAGATCATTCCAGTGGTTCCGCTACTTTGCCTAAGGCTATCCCTCCATACAATAAATAAATTATTAATAGGTATATTACAAAAAGTATTAGAATAATTGAAAGGATAGGTATATATATATATATATATATATATATATATATATATATATATATATATATATATAAATATATATAAATATATATATATATACATATATTATTATTATTTTTTTTTTTCTGGTCTAATCATTGAATTTATACTGTTTTGTTGTCTTTTTTATTTTCTTTTCTCACATGTTATATTTTATATTTGTGGACGTCGCCGACGACGTCAAGTAACACGACACTCGTGGTTGGAACTGAAAATCAGTACTGGGGTAGGTTATGCCCAACTCAGTGTATGCTGAGTGTCCATCCAGATTTCTTAAACACGACGTGTCTTTCGCTAATAACTTTGATTAAGTATTATTGTAACTATTCTTATAATATTGGGATAAATAAGTCTTGAACTTAACCTGCTGCCAAACGATGCATTTGACAGTTGACACGTGGTGAAGGCCACGTAGGTACACGTTGCCTGCCACGTCTGAGGCACAGATCACAGACCTTCTATGTATAATATTGTCTGTGAAAGCTTTCGTGTATTTTAGAAATAAAAATATGTTTTCTTTCTTTCTTTCTTATTTCAACATTTCTAAGATTTTAATTTAAAGTAACCATCGCACTTATGTATTTATAACAGTAATAGTTTAATAATATATATATTAAGTTAATAAATACGTTATAACATTTAGACAGTTGTCATTCATATTATATTAATGTTACAATAATTTATTTAAATGTTTAGCTACCTATATCGTTGACTGTATCCATACTTCCATACTTTTACCTCGTATTGGCACATTGAGAGTAGAGAGGTGTGTGATGACAGTATGTCATTCAAGCATTATAATAAGTTTATAAATAAAAGTTAAAAAGAAAAATATACATTTCACATAGGTACAAAATAAACAAAAATAATAATAAAAAAATAAAACGAATATAAGTGGTAATAAAGTATTTGTTAGTTCAATAAAAAACAACATAATTACTAGTTATATCAACAAAGTAGTACATTGTCGGAATACTGAAAAGATAATAAGTCTAATCATTTTGCCTTCCTAACATTATGTAGTTCAAAGGCCTTTGTACCACACGTTCCAATCACGCCACTATTTTAGAACTATACCAATTCGCATTTGGCCTTGTAGTGTATAATATTAAAAATGTATAATATTGAAATAGAAACGTAACAACAGCTTAAATTGAGTTTTAGCGGCACACCGTTAACCAAACACGATAGATGTTTCATAATGTTTGGTAAGACTTGACAGGTAAAGTAATAAGTAATTTCAGCCAGAAAGCCACTGAATCTCACCATTGGTAGGGCTGTGTCTATTGTTTCAGGATAAAGCCTTTACGAATTCATGTTTTCTTAATCGTAAATTTATGCAATTCTTATTGTTAGGGAACAAGTTGAAGGAAATTTACGAATAAAGAGGACTTTATTAGAAAAATATTTCAATTAGATTTCATACAAGGTCTATTATAATATTTTTATTTTTGAAACTAATCACACTCATTTCTACCACTATAACACCTGTGTAGCCAGATCAAGCAGAGGTAACGATAGAAAACACCGAATTTTGTCATTTATAAAGTTCTGAAAAAAGGTAAACTGTCTTGAGACCCACAAAGAATTGAATCACAAGTATATAGGAGGAGTTGTAAAAATAATTCCATTATAATAAACTCTTCTTCTCCCTAGCCTTTATTATTCCCAAGTCACTTGGGGTCGGGTTTCTAGTCTAACTAACCGGATTTGACTGGATATCAGTTTTTACACGGAGCGGCTGCCACCTGACCTCCACAACCCGAAGGCTAACGATATCCTAAGGCTAGACCAGTGTCAGGATATTATAGGGCACTGACTTCCTAATAACGACTGCCATAGATGTTCATGGCAGCCGGGACCGATGGCTTAACGTGCTCTCCGAGGCACGGAGCAGGCGATAATTGTCAATCAATATGCACATAATTTCGAAAAGTCATATTACTTCCGAAAGTCAAAGGTGCGCGACGTGGTTCGAACCCGATACCCTCTGCATTGCAATATATTGGTCTTCCTACTGAGCTATCGCTGCTCCATTATAATAAACTATTATCTATTATATACTGGATTGAACATTTTGTAAAAGCCAACTAGACTTTTAAGCTTACGCTACGCTACCAGTGGCCATTGGAGAGTTGTCCCATTATTGAAGATCAATGTAAAGCGAGTCATGGTGAAATCTAATAACGAATTTCCGAGAATCGGTAATCGAGTAAATAATTAGGCAAATTTTGTCGCTAGACTATGGGCGAATGTCCAAGTGGGAGGGTAATACTGCCCTGGTAAAGCCAGTCCCAGTCATGCTGAAATCAGTAAACTACTACTCAATTAACTAATAACTGTTAATAATCATCTCTATATATTTTCCACTGTCGTCGATGAGCGAGGCGTCAGTAAAAGCCAGTTATGCCAGTTGGCATAGATTAGAGAGTATGTAATTGTGATTTGTAACTGACCTGCAAGCGAGTGTGGGACTGTGTCAGGCAATCTTTCATATAGTTTATCATCACATTTAACCATTTTGTATGGTCTAATTTGTTAAATTATGTAGGAGGTGGTCAATGTCAGATTCGGATAAAGTATTATATTTCTATAGAAAAATTTAAATCATGATAAAATTTAATTTAACCTATTAAATTGTAGCGGCACACCAGCAGCCAGGCACAAAAGGTGTTAAATTAGTTTGGCATTTTGAGCATTGATAGAATAAAATTCATACTTACTAGGTTGTTGACTCATTAAATCAGCCACATTACGTCAGTATGAAATTAGGAATCAATGAATCGCCAATGAAGAAACTTCAATGAACAGGGCCAACGGAATTACGCTTCGATGAACAGCCAAAGTACAAGTCAAGCAGGAACTGAAGGCATTATTTAATAACCTCTATTTCAACAGAACCACAGAATATCGTCGTATTAATATATGAGACGTTTTATCGTGTGTGTGGCACCGTCAGACTGGCATGCAGAGGTCTCGAGTTTGATACCAAGGCCTGTGACCTTTCGATCGCTCGCTTTGTTAAGGAAAACATTGTGAGGAAACTTGCACGTCTGAGATTTCTCCATGATGTTCTTGAAGATATGTGAAGTCTGCCAACTCATACGAGACCAACGTGGTGGATTATGGCATAATCCTTCTCAAAATGAGAAGAGGCCCATGTCCAGCAATTGGTCTGTTTATATACTGATGTTATTATTATTATATTTAAAAGGAAACTGCCACACTGGCTATAATCTCTATGTATGACTTTACGAAACATTTTTATTTTTGACTGCATGGATGTAGTTGGCAAACGGTTGCCTCTCCACTGTCGCGAGGTGTGTTGTAAGTTTGTATTCAAAACAGGCCAATTATTTGTGTGGTCCACAATAATTGTAGGCAGGCTTGATACCTGATGTTGGGTATAAACAAAACATATACCCACATCAGGCACTTATCTGTAGATAATATAATTATTTATCATATGCATAATTATCATTAAATACGTCATCGATTAGTCAAAGTCAAAGAAATCGAATCTATTTAAAATGTTAGATTTACTATAAAAAGATGGTATGACGACCCTACTTCTTTCTTCTACTTTATATATATAGTAACGACATAATAACATAATATTAAAAATTCGAATGACAGTTTGTTTATTTATTTGTTTCGCTTTCAGGCCCCTATTCCTTGACTGATCATTATGAAATTTCGAATACACGTTTTTAGGGGCAAAGAAAAGGATATACCTTCTACCGGAAACAAGTACTGTTCCCGAGTGATAGATTTTTTGACAAAAACTACATTATGCGAGCGAAGCCGCGGGCAAAACCTAGTAAACAAATAAAAATATAATAATAATCACATTTAACATTCCCAAAAAGGTACTGTGCGACCCAAGAACCAACCAGTGGAGATCAATTTGCGCCAAACATAATAATTATTACTATTGAATAGGGTTTAAAACCTGTGTAATTATTGTTTCTGAAATGTAATGTCTTGTAATTCTAACAGTCATGTAGTGTTAAGAGACCGATCAAGCAAAATAAAAAGGTTATATATTAAATTGAAAGCAGCAAAGTACTCTACACATAATTCAAGTACGTTTTTGTTTGTAATTTAAGTTAATGAAATATTATATAATTATGAGATTTTCAATAATAATTGTGTATTGAGAGCTTTATAATGAAATAATTGTGTTTTAAAAAAAATAAAATATACAATTCAATTCCTTATTCTTTATCTTTATTATAGAAATATGCCATCTAGCTGCCCCTTGTCAACGTAAAATAAGAAAAACACGTTCACAACATAAAGATTAATAGCAATGTCCGCGACCGACCGTGACTATTGCACCTTCCGCATTATTCACAAAAATGCACATGCGTGTGCGCAGCCAGACATAACATAAAGAGAAAACGTTCTAGTCTCTATTTAACTAATTTTAAATAACGAATTCTGATTAATATATTGTATCAATTAACTAAAATCGTTGAATGCCTGAATGATAAACACAAAACAATAAATCTATTTTAATAATTATAAATTTTGCCATGATCTATTAATAAATTGGCGTTGATTGACTGTTGGCATTGTAATAATATCCGCTGTGAATATAACCAAATCCACTCATTAATATTCAACCTATTTGATTTCTGTATAATAATGAAGATGCCGAGTAAGAAATAATTTAAAAATACATATTTCGTACAACGAAATACAAGAACTAAGTATTTGATTATGATAGAAACGTATGTATAACGCAAATGTTTATATTACATGTAACCTATGCGGTTTCAGCACAGAAGATTTGAGTATGCGATCAGCTTTCTGGAGCCATCGATACGGCACTCTCATGAATATGGGAAAAGCCCATCTAAATTCAAACTTATAAGTTTGAGTTGTAAAATATTGGTTACAAAAAGCTCGTAACCCTCCATTAGCCGGTATTCAGACATAGTGAAAAAATATGATTTCTGTCCCCGGGGTCTGACAGGTCAAGAGATTAAGATACTCATTGTCTTCTGTTTACGCGAATGTTATTCATTGAAATTAAACTACTATATACGGATTTTATCGCGTTGTTCATTTAGCACTGTATTACAAAATTTTGAAAATATTACGCTACTACTATTATTGATTTTATTTTACTAATTTATAAGCTAATAAAATTATTTAAACTATTAAATCTATTTATTTTTGGTTTACACTTTCCCCGACGTTTCGGTTGCTTTTCAGCAGCCATGGTCACGGGGAGACTCCGTGTAATATTTTCTAGTGTAATATTTACAAAATTTTGTAATACAGTGCTAAATAAACAACGCGATAAAATCCGTATATAGTAGTTTAATTTCAATTAATATACTCATGCCTAAACATTGATATAAATAACAGTATTCATTGCTAACTCATTGCTTTCCCTTTTTTGACACAGCAAAGCCAATTGATTGTGGTTTTTCCGCAAAATGGTGTTCCTGAGCGGATTGGTATCACCATTCTTCTAATTATATCAATAAGTAGATTGCTTGTAAACAGAAGGACATAATATGCATGGCTGCTCTCTCTTCCTTTGCGGAAGGTAGTAGGTAAGTTCCTTCGCATGTTTTCTACAATACGAAGAATATACCCTTCCTTGTTCATAAACGGTAGTTACCGATTAATATCAGGTAAATCGTTAACAATGAACGAAAATACAAAAACAACTATTATAATATGAGAAGTAATTATGAAATCTAGCGCGATCGAGATTTTTGTTCATTGAAATAATATCGTTTAAGTTAAGTACTGGTATGCTGTGACTACATTACGATTACCATGACTAGATAATAATATCTTATCTTATCTTGTGTACACTCAGTACAGACCGGCGACACTTCGACCCAGTGGGATATTTTGTGTCGACTTCCCTAATAATGACTGCCATAGATGTTCATGACAATCGGGACCGACGGCTTAACGTGCTCTCCGAGGCACGGAGCAGGCGATAATTGTCAATCAATACGCACATAATTTCGAAAAGTCATATAACTTCCGAAAGTCGGTGGTGTGCGACGTGGGTTCGAACCGGAGACCCTTTGCATTGCAGTCTGTTAGTCTCCCCACTGAGCTATCGCTGCTCAAAAACAAAGATAATAATAACTTATTATGTAAAGCCAAATACAGTTTGTCCATCTCAATCACATAATATATAACATTATGTACAACGCTATGTATTTTAGATGTTGGCCGTTGACATCGAGCATTTAAAGATGATTATTTCTGATAGCCAGCACGGTGTGTGCTAACTTATGGTATAAGGCAGTTAAGATGAATTGAAAATTGACATAAAGTAAAATCTGCATGCTTCTTTATTTTCCGCTTTTACTGTCGTTACTGGGTGTCCCAACAAGGAATTTTCAGTAGCAACACTGTATTTGAAACTGTGGCGGATAATCAGCGGCTCGAGCTATTTTACGTGAGAACTAAACCATACCTGGCAAAATATTGGTCATACCTACATTTCCCTCTACTTATTTGAAGATATAGCTGAAAGACTATTCAAGTTTAAATCGAACGAGCAAAGTAGGTGAGAAATTTACCATCCAAACTCAAATCAAATCGAAAATCAAACCAGATCATGTATTTATTTAGATTAATAAGTAACACTTATGATCGTCAAAGTTTAAAGGGTATATGAGTTTGCTGAAGTAATTTTGTTAGTTGCTAGATTCAAGGGTTGAACCTACGAAACGGTACGAAGAAGAAAGAAGAAGAGCTAGAAAGAGAGCAAGAAAAGCATAGCAATTTCAATCACTTCTGTACTTATCATTTATATTTGAAAAGTTTTGCAGCTAGCAGCTTAATACTATAGTATCATATACACCTGACTAGTGACTACACAAATCTCAAATCTTATACTGATGGTACCTATATAAAAATAAACATGGCTGAACGAAAGACGCAGCATACATGCGATCGTTTTGTCGCTACTGCCACAACGAATGATGTGGGTTCGAGCTTCTATCGACCACATTTGTAGGCCGCTTGCTGCTATTATATAAATCTTAACAAGAATGCCTAATATACTTTTAACTATTCCTTGAAAACAGTACATATTTCTAAATAAAAGACCTTGAGTCCGAGTCTTGAGTCATTTTCTGTAACCCCGAAACATGCATAAGAAATTACATAATGATCGTACAAATAGTTAAGGCGTGAAAGCGTAATAAACAAACAGACAAAGTCACATTCGCGTTTATAATATTAGTTAGGATTTAAACAATTTGAAAATTGTACCCTCTGAAACGAATGTAAACATAAATAATTTAGGATATCTTGCAAAGGACATACTGTTGTTTGAGAGAGGCTTATGCCGACATAATCCGCGGGACACACATATCCCTGGTCTATCGGTCTGAATATGATAACCTTGAGAGCTTTGAGAGCATTAGATGTGTCAAAATAGTTATCATGATATTTGACTTAACAGATCGAGTAGTATAAGTCGTGTGAATGCTAGCAAATAGTTTCAAACGATTTGATGTCATAGTTCAGTTACTACGGGATGTAGTTATCAGATTCAGTAACTAAATTTGTATATCAGAGATTAGAGTAATTACGTTTGCTTTTGATACAAAATTGAACTCTTATCACTCGTCTCTGGGCAACACTGCTATTATTGCTAACTTTCAAAGTAGTCGCTTTCAATATCGGCAAATATTACTCGACAAAAAAAAATTATCTACTTTGTTTGTTAGTTGAATAATAGTTAGATAGAACTTTAATCAAAGTAAACTAAAAAACTTGAGAACTATTCAGTTAAGAGGTATACATATTAGCTAGCGATATTTTTATTAGTAACACTGAATATGTTTAGTGGACATGATCGGATTTTGGCGTGCCCTGATGCCTGTTCAAAGTCAAAGTCAAAGTCAAAAATCATTTATTCATTTAGGTCACAAAGTAACACTTATGAACGTCAAAATATATGGGTTACTGAGTTTACTAAGTTACTGAAGCTACATTTAGGTTAGTTGCTAGGTTCAGGCAAAGGGTTGAGCCTATGAGAAGAAACCTGCAAGAAACTCACGGCCACTCTTTTAAATCGCCAATTAAATATAATTTCAGTATTTTACAACTCAGATTAACAAGGTGTTGCAGCCATTATGCCATATACTACAGACTATAAAAAAACTAAAGATAAAAACAGTAATAACTTAATAATATTATAGAGATTAAATAATTTGGGCTAAGGTATATGTTTTAATATAAATCTAAAATAGGCAGTAAGATGGCATGATGGCGCATACACTTACACTTTGTGACAATGCAAAGGCAGTCCGTGACTAAATGCGGTTGTGCATTTATATTCTTCAATAATAATCAAATTAAGAAACAAGTTACTTGTTAACTTCACAAATAATCACGAGGTACCTCTACATTACTAAATTGACTTAAAAGTAATACAGATCTTTAAATCCTGTATGCAACAAGCAATTAGTTCCATGAGTTTTTGTCATTTAAGTAGTCGTTGATTGAATAATAACCCTTCCGAATAAGTTGTATTTTAACGGCGCTTTTAAATTTAAGTAATGGTAAATTTATTATATTAATAGGTAGTTTATTAAAAAAACGAATACCGAGTCCCGCAAATGTATTGTGAACTATATGTAAACGATGATATGGGCCTACTAACTTATGCTTATTTCTAGTGTTTACGTTATGGATATCACTATTCTTATTATATAAGTGAATATTATGTTTAATAAACATAATGTTAGCAAATATATATTGCGACGCAACAGTAAGTATGCCTATTTTTTTAAATCGATCTTTCAGGGAAACTCGTGATCCTAAATTATAAATGCTACGTACTGCACGCTTTTGAAGAATAAAAATTGTCTCGATATCAGCTGTCTTGCCCCACAATAATATACCATAGAACATGACACTGTGAAAGTAATTGAAGTATACTAGTCTCTGTTGGAATCTCAGACACATCCAAAAAGTATCGCGTCCCAATTAGTTCGCCATTTCGGATTTTCAATTAACAATTAGTAATATCCTAGTAAATTAAGATTCTATAAGCATTGATAGGCAATGCTCATAGAATTGTTATATTCTAAATAAATTATAAACTACTTGAACCTGCGATCTCAAAATCGTGTGATCACTTAAACAAGTAAACTAACTAAATAGATATATTAGTTAGTTTAGTTGTTAAAATACAGAGGATAAATTTAATATCACGAAATTTTTTGAAATTTTTCTTTTGTGTTTTCCTTTCCTTTCGTTTTTCAAGGCGATATCTCTATATCGCCGTAGGACCACGACTAGATGTCAAAACGACTACATAGTATTGAAATGTTAATGCTTTAAAAAAAGAAAGGCTTAAAATTATTCTGGAAGAATAATTTGAAGCTTTACTTTTTTTAAAGCGACTTAACGACTACGGAACTAGTCTAATTCGATACGGAAACTTCAGCTGAGAATTTACTAACGTGAAAACCCATGGAGATTGATTCAGCATTGGACAACATAATATTGTTAATTTGTTGATAATGTTGATAAAAATTCAATGACTACGAATTATTTTTATTATTTTATACCAAAAACATAATGTTTATTTCTAATATCACTTATTTTATCTTCTTTAATCTTTATTCTAAAGCATTATAATTATAATGTTTCAAGGTAATGGGACCAAAAAGTACGTACATAATTGTAGTAACTTTGTTTATATTAAAACTAACACATACTTCGTTGTTTGATGGACACGAATATTTATATTGACGTCAAGAATTACAAGGTATTGCGTAATTGTTAACAACTAGTGAAGAATATTTTTAGTTATAGCTCTTAAAAATATATATTACTTATAAAACATATAAACATTGTTAATTAAACAAAAGGAGGCAGATTCAAAAATACACATATGTACATGCAAACAAAGATATACTCAACTACACACACATGTAGTTTTATCACATGTATTATAATATTTTTGTATTTAAAAAACGACTATTTCGTTCATGAATAATAATTATTGTGTCGTTGAGGCCTTCACAAATATTCAGACAACAGACACAAAAGACATCGAGACCTGGAACAACTACTTCTGGACCACACAATTTTTTGTTCAGGTGGGGATCGACATAACACTCGGCGCTGGGGCAATAGCGAAATGACTTCTTAAACAACTACACAATATATGCAGTCATTTACATCAGAAGCGTTTTTTTTTAAGTTTTCACCACTAGAAAAGCCAATTCTAATTCTAAAAAGTAAAAACAAGAGTCCTTGCGCGATAAAAGATTAAGATTACTTTTATTAGTATACATATATTCAGGTATTCCGCTTTGATCTAGATTTTGTAAATCAATTTTAATCCCTCAAGAATAGTAATGTTTCTAGATGCAAGGTACACTATGTCCTATTCTGTACTTCTGACAACGTGTATGCGAAATTTCATGATGATCGGTCGAGTAGTTAATGCGTGAAAGAATAACAAACTCACATTCGCATTTATAATATTAGTTAGGATACTAGTATTATAATGAGAAAATATTATATTTTGTTTGTCTATACTAAAATCTATAATAAAATTATTGTTTGTTTGTAAGCACATAACTTAAAATCTAATCAAGTAATTAAAAAAAATATTTTACCTTGAAATTAAACAAACTTTAGACGGATTTTAACGCGTTGTTTATTTTTTATAAAACACTATTATTGCATAATTTTGAAACTTTAAAGTACTATTGTGAAACACTTTTATTAGTTGCTGCTTACTTCAATTTAAGCTATTTAAATTATACAACTATTTAAATTTAATTTAATATGCGTAAAATTATGAAAATAATAATATCAGCCGTGTATATGCGACAAGGGCTAGACTATATATGTAGGTAATCTACCACACTGGCCCAGTGCGGGTTGGCAGACTTCACATAATATATCCAAAAACATTATGAAGAACTCTCAGACATGCAGGCTTCCTCCCAATGTTTTCTATCAACGTAAAATCAAGTGATAATTGATTACTGAAATCGCACATAGCTTAGAAAAGTCAAAGGCCTGGCAGTCCAGCGGTCTCGGTCTTTAAAGTATGCTGCATAGACTACTATGAATCTCAACGTTACAAAGATTTTTAATATTGATCCCATTGTTATATACCTAATATGTAACGGGTATTAACGCGATCATGCTTATTGTTTATCTTTTATATGCTTGACGTCAAGCATATAAAAGGTAAACAATAAGCATGATCGTTGCATGATGTTAATACCCGTTACATATTATATATATGTATGTATATACATATATATATATATATATATATATATATATATGTATGTATATACATATATATATATATATATATATATATATACTACTCAAAACAAAAACAAAATAAGGGCCACTAGTTTATTTACATTTATGTGCATTTTAGTAAACTGAAAGTAACTGATAAGTAGCATTATATTGATATTACGAACTCTTTGGTGTTTGAGCTATTTTATGCTGGTGTTCGTGTTCCTAATTTGAAAAGTATTGGCCATCATTTTAAGAAAAAAAAACAAAAATTGGATGTTATTGTTATGTTTTTCTTCGATTGTCTTCTTAACTTGTTTCGATTATTTTAGGGAAAAAGTTTTACTTTTCAATTTTAATTGATTCATTTATCGTATTTATCTCTCGTTACTCATGCCACCAGTACGAAGGCACATGGATACAATTACAGCAACCAGAGCCATAACTATGATTCAAGAAGGACGTTCTCAGCGTTACGTGGGTTTGCAGTTGGGTTTTTCTCGAAGAGCTGTCCAAAATGTATCGAATCGCTTCCAAGAGACCGCCAGTGTTGCCAGGAGACCCGGTTCAGGTAGAGTTCGTGTAACAACGGCGCACGAGGATCGGTACGTCCGACTAAGTGCTCGTCGTGATCGTACAGTAACGGGCCCGTAAGTTACAACACCACCTACCGCTGACAACGGGTACCCGTGTCAGTGATCAAACTATACGTAATCGATTGCACGAAGACCAGCAAATGTCAAGACGACGAGTTGTTCGAATTCATCTGACCAGGATTCAACGTGCAAGCCGTTTAAGATTCTCCCGTCAGTATTTGAACTGGGGGATTAATCAGTGGGGCAAGGTGCTTTTTACAGACAAGTGCAAAGTAAAATTTTTTAATGATGATTGGCGTGTTAGGTTGTGGAGACAACGCGGCGAGCGGTTTTTGGAGTCCTGCATCTACGAAGTTGACCGTTTTGGTAATCCCAACGTAATGGTTTGGGGTGGGATTAGTTTACACGGTAAAACCGAGCTCACCATTTTAAATGCGGGTACCGTAACTGCAGAACGTTACATCGAGGACGTCATCAGGCCTCAAGTGATGCTATTTGCACAGCGAGTGGGGCCTGGATTCATCCTGATGCAAGACAATGCCCGTGCACACACAACTCGATCGACCCAAACTGTCCTAGAAGGGTCTCATATTGAGGTATTCCCATGGCCAGCTAACAGTCCGGATTTAAATCCAATCAAGCAATTGTGGGACCAATTGAAACGAAGGGTTAGAGAGATTGAGCAAGGGGTCTACAACCAACAGCAGCTGGGAGGAGATTCCAGATGAAAACGTGAGGAATTTGATCCAGAGTATGCATACGAGACTTTAGGAGTGTATTGCTAAGAGAGGAGGACATACTAGTTACTAAAAAGAAGAAACATAAGTGACAAGAACAGTATTTTGTCTTTTTCCGGTGATTTCTTTTATTCATGTTTTTCATTCAAAATGGCCAATTTCATTATGGACTTAAAAAAAACAATTCATGATCATTATTTTAAACAATTGTTAGCTATATTATAAACAATAACATTATTTTGTAGCTAACATAAGTTAAACAATTTAATGTCTTTATTGTTTTCATGGTACAGCAAAAAATCTTAGTGGCCCTTGTTTGTTTTGAGTAGTATATATCATGCAACGCGAAAGGTCAAAAGCTATTATTGATCCCAATGTTATTAATATGAAGTCAATATTTTATTATGGCGAGGACACAGACAAATTATAGTGATTGTAATTTATTAATATGTGGCTGTCTCGTGACTTTTTGCGTTTATGTTTTCGAGTGACGTGAGGTCGCCGGTTGGGTTTCCTAGTAGAGTGGAGCATTGTAGGGTGTTCTGTTAAGAAATTTTAATAATATTGTCTTACGTTCACGCGAATTTTATACATTGACATTAAACTACTTTATACTTTTTACCACGTTTCTTATTTTCAAACACTATTATTACATAATTTTGAAACTTTAAAGTACAATTGTGAAATACTATAACTAGTTACTTCTATTTAAGCTCTTTAAATTAAAAAACTATTCAGATTTAATTTTACATTTTCCTCGACGATGCGGTTGGTTAATTTTGAAGAAGTTTTCAGAACAAAATGTAGGCAACAATAGGTTCGTCTATCACATGAGACCTAAACAATTGGTGAAATTTTGGTGTAATACATCTCTGCTTGCCTTCTCGGTGATATTCAGTGGTCTGTTTATGAATGTAAAGTAACCATTCATTAAGAATGTATGTAAAAATATAACTATATAGAAATGGTTAAATTATATTTAAGTTTTACAGACTTCTTGGGCAAGGCGTTGAAAATCGCGGGCGTGCATCAATAAGACAAAACAAAAAATACATACTTGATAAATAAAATTATCATCCCATAGCTTATTGAGTCGCAGGTGCACACCGGTGGCTAGACACAATTGATTGTTAACTATATCCGGTATTCTATAAGAGTTGACTGATTAACCTGTCTATTCTTGAAATGCACGATATAATTTTAAAACCTATTATTTTAACCTGCCCGTGTATTGTTGTGTGTTAGTAGATTATGTTCACATGGTTTATATCGTATTTTTGTTTGGACATACATACATTGTCCCGTGTCTATATTCGCGAAGAGGTTAACAGAATTGTGTGACATTTAGCCAGCTGGTTATAATTCCCCATAAGACTTTAATTACTTATCGAGTTTGTGATACGAATAAACGTGTTTTTCTTTGCAAGCCAAAATAAAATTTCGAGATATAAGTTTAACCGGTTCGACAGGTAATTTATATTTCTCTTTGTAGATGTGCCCTACATAATATATAAGTACACTTCAAAATAAAAAGCCCTGCACGGATGGCGTAATGGTTTAAGTGTTGTGGGTTCGATCGCCAAACGAGACAAAAAATTGTGTGGACCACAAATGGTTGTTCCGAGGCTGAGTATTCTTTGAGTCCGTTGTTTGACTGTTTGTAAAGACTCCGCGATACATGAATTACTGCTAGTTCGTGCAATGTCGTTTTGAAAACAAATATAAATCTATATTAAAGAGGCAAGATTAGATTTTGTTTTCATGTTCGTTTGTAAGGATTAAAGTCAAAAACAAATATGCCGATTTAAAAATATATTTCACCGTTAGAAAGCTATATTATCACCCAGTAATAAGTATATTTTTTTAAATAACGTTCTGTTACTAACATGATCTACGGAAAATATTTCAAGAGAGGAAGTCGTTTTAAAAAACAAACAGAATATTACTAACTTTATTGCAATTAGACTGCGCGAATGACGTAGTTATTTAAGTGGCAGACTCACCTCTGCCACTAATCTTGATGTGTGATTCAAAAGAATAGTCAGCGGAGTGTTGTTTTGAATCACACACGAAACAAAAACTTGTATGAAACTTTTATGTATGAATATAGTATATTGAAATTAAACACTTTAGACGGATTTTATCGCGTTGTTTATTTTACTTTAAACACTGTTATTACATAATTTTGAAAACTCTAACTATACTACTATTATTGAAATTTACTACTATTTAAGCTATACATTTTCTAATATAAATTCAATAATAGTAGTATAGTTAGAGTTTTATAATATAGTTAGAATTTTCAAAATTATGTTATAACAGTGTTTAAAGTAAAATAAACAACACGACAAAATCCGTATAAAGTGTTTAATTACAATGTATAACATTCGCGTAAACATAAGACAATAGATATATTGTTATAAGTTTATATTTATTATTTTCATCACATTTTTCACATACATACATTTACAATTCACGCCTGTTTCCCAGAGGGGTAGGCAGAGACTACGGATTTCCATTTGCTACGATCCTGACACACCTCTCTGGCTTCATTCACTTTCATAACATTCCTCATACGCGCTCGCCGGTTTAAGGTGCTCATAACCTGGCATTTATCCAGAACGTCTCCGATCTGATCAAGAAACGTTTGCCTAAGTCTTCCCTTTGCGACTGTTCCAGTCACACTAGCCTTATAAACTTTCTTAGTCAGTATTTTCTCGTTCATTCTTTCAACATGCCCAAACCAGCTTAACATACCCTTTTCTATTCTCGTCACTATATCCACTTTTATGCCGCATCCCTCTCTAATCACACTATTCCTTATCCTATCTTTCTTTTTATGTTTTATTTTCTTATGCATTGGTGTGTATTAATAAATTATTGTTAGTACGCTTGCGAGAATACCAGCGTTGCAGTCTATACTGCAACAATAGCTGAGACAGTTGCCTAATTTAATCTCCATGTACCGTTCTGTTTAATTGCATTTGATGTCGTTTCTTTTTAAATTATGTACGTATGGAGATTCAAATAAAACATGTATCTTCCTTTCAAATTGTTGTTCCGAGTCTGGGCATTTTTGTGTCGGATGTTTGAACGTCTATAAAGTCCCATAGCAGCGATAGCCCAGTGTAAGACCGTTGGACTGCAACTCAGAAGTCTTGAGTTCGATCCCAAGGCGCGCATCTCTGACTTTTAGAAGTCATGTATTAAATAATTAATCATTGGCTTCAACGGTGAAGGAAAACAGCGTGAGGAACCTGCATGTCTGAGAGTTCTTCATTATGTTCTCAAAGATATGTGAACTTTGCCAACCCGTATTTAGCCAGCATCGTTGACTATGACCTAACCTTTCTCACATTGAGAAGAGGCTAATGCCCAACAGTGGAATAATTTAATACAAGGCTGGTATTATACTATATTATGTAAAATTTCACGCGACACATGAATTATAACAGCGCGGAAGTAGTTTCTTTAAAAAATTATTAAGTACCTGCTTATATTTTAAATTATATTCCTTGAAACAACAATTATAACATATATTTTTAACTTGATCTTTATCAAGTACCAGTATCTGTGCCAGCCATTTACTTGATAGTGTTATTCTTAGAAATTGTATATATTATTATTAATTGTACTTTTGAATTAGTTGTTATATTAACATTGTTATTAATTTATTCTTACCTAGCTCTTGTTATAGACAGACATAAAATGACTGAAATGAAAAAGATTTGGTATCGCGAAGATTGGAGTTGCTACACACCAGAGACTAATTGTTATGTCTGACGCTTAGGCTAATATTAAACATTAAAATAAAACTATATGGTTTTTAAAGCGATAGATATTATTATGTTTAATTTTCTTCTCCCGCACTATTTTTAAAACCTGTGTCGTAGGGACCTTTACAAGACAAAATGCGAAAACAAAGCACACCCAGACAAATATTTGTGAATCACCCAATATTTTTTGTTGTATTAGTAATGTATGGATGTCCTAGTGGTTTAGGTTCGCAATTACACACTGCGTCAAATGGAGTCGGATCAAATGCCATATAGAAGAAGCATTTATAAGATCCACGTATGGTTGTTCCAGGTCTAGCTGTTCTTCGTGTCCGTTGTTTCTGTGTTTGTAAAGTCCAGCAGAAAAGAAAACAAGTTAAAAAGTTTGTAAAGAAGCAGAGCGGGTGTTGTCTTATATGTAAAAACTATATTTTATTATTATACACACCTCGAATCAGCAATATTTCAGTTAGTTTTCAGCAGCCATAGTCATGGTAAGTCTTAGACCACGGTGTTCCTATCATTATCAATGAGAGGTACAGTACAGCTTATAGTACTCCATGGTGTATTTCTTTTTTGCTATACCAGCCAATTTTCCAACTTATAATAACCAATAACCGCAGGTCATGGCAATGACTGTATTTTCTAGATATCACTGGCAAACATAGCCATCAACCAACAGCAGATGCACTCTCGATATAAGAACCAACATTAGAATTTCAAAGAATGACAACCAAGTCACTGCTTAGATTACTACTTAGATCTCAAACAGGCACAAGGCCCATCTGATAGAAGCCAGTTGCCTACATTTGCAACAACAGGAGCATTACTCGGTCGTTCGATCAAAGTTAAATAGAACATAAGTAGAAAACCAAGGGGACCGAGGAAGTGATTAGAACTCCAATGCACTCTCATTCATCTATTATAATGAAACAATACGGACATTGCTACATTCAACACTGTTACTACAAGTCTGAAAGATTGTGATACGTTCCATGTCAAGTCCGTAAGATATTTTCAGCATAAACGGGAAAATATCTATTAAATAAATATACTAATATTCTTGTTTTGTGTTAGGATTCTGAATTATTTAGTTACAGTATAATTGAGCTGGCTCACATAGGGAAATAGGACCCTCTAACATAGAATCGTTATGAGAATAATAACACAATTTGAGCGACCTTGGCGTAGCGGGCAAACGTTGGCTCATGGCTGTCGCCAAAGTTTGAATCCCGCACGGATTATTTATTTGTGTGATCTACAAATAATTGTTAAGATTTGATATACCTTACGTACTTTAATTGGATCATTGTAAATACCGCCGCATCATAGGGCTCGATGCCTAAAGTGGAGGCTCAATTATTTTTTTCTGTCATTTTCTTTCAAGTAGCAAGGTAGCGTACTTTTTAGATTAGGGAATGCGCTAAAGAAACCCTTTGTATCGGCAAGCGATTATATGTTGCAATAAATAAAATTCTGGTAATAAGCTACAATAACTGCTTACCATCAGGCAGGTAGTATAAACATACTGGTAAACACCAGCTCACAAGTATAAAAGCCCAGCACAATAATTGATATCATAATAAACTTGATCGACTTTGCACGATCCCCACCTTCGTCCTTGCACACGGACATACACTTTCATGCTCACAGTACCTACTGTAAGGCATCGTGTTCATTAAACTACATTGTTTCTTTGTGTATATTTAATTTGCTTCTCAATGAGTGTGAACGTGTAAGATGTTGGTATTACTATATTTGTTCGGGGTGTTGTTTAGTGTGAGCAATGCGATATTCTACGATTCGTATACTGGAACTACAATTACAAGGGAAGATGTGAAGAGACATGACAAGGCTAATACTACATTGTAAGTTGTTTTTAATAATTTACCTATGTAGGTTCGCATATTTTTTTAGGGGACCATCCCTTATATATATTTTATAATATTAAATATATTACAGTATGGACAAAAAAGAAATAAACGGCACTAAGGCTTGTATTTAAAAGGATGTTTGAACATACTCAAAAATATTTTCAGAAAGATCAAGTGATTAGTTTGTATTTTTGCGTTGATGTCGAGTCTATTTGCAATCTGTAATATTTTATTTGTTATCGTTAGGTTATTTATAAATAAATATTTTATTTGAAAAATTATTATTACGTTAATTGTAACGATGTATATTAAATTAATGGCTAGAGTGGTAGTCTATGGCCCAACCCTTTAAACACTGAGAAGAGACTTCTGCCGAGTGATGGGACAGTTTCTATATAGAACTGTTATTAAATATTATCTATTATTAGTTTTAGGATGGTTGATTGATGGCTTTTTGTTAGTAGTTGTTAGTAAGAGATATAATTTGAGAAAGTGTAAACTTAAATATAAATAGTTTTAATCATTTAATTAGCTTAAAAATTAATAAAGTTTAATAGTAGTAGTAATGCAACAGTTTCTAAATTATGTAGTAAAGTGTCAAATAAACAGCGCGATAAAATCCGTATAGTAGTTTAATTTCAACGAATAACATTCGCGTAAACAGAAGACAATATTATTAACAAAAAATGTTATTTTATGTTATTGATCACAGAAAATATTTTTTATACATTTTACATACATCGTTGGTCACTCGGAATGAGGTGTCGCTTATGTTTGCGGCCGATCGTGAGATCCGGGTTCGACCAGACCAAGTATAGAACTATTAGCCTTTTCTGTCAGAAAAACCCACAATTAAGAAATACTAAATCTTTGTAGTGGTCGTATGTGCAACTACTGTGCATCAAGTTTCGGGTTTGAAGTTCTTGGTTGGGCAAAGTGTTATTAGGGTTTTTTGTCAAATGTAAAATCCACAATAGAAGCACGGAGTCTGAAACTAGAAACCTGGAAGACGTCACTAGGCTTGCTCCCTATGAGGTGCACTTAATTTAAAGAAAATTTAAATATGATATACTGCCGCCTACTTGTTCTAGGATGTGAATAATATTTTTTGGTGTCGATCCGCACATATCGAATTAATTTGAGTGCGAAATAGAAGGTGTATGAATCTACTAAGCCTTTGTTCCGGGTGGTCATCACATCAAATCGCTATACATCGGTACTTAGTACCTAATATTCTCTATTATGTCTATTGATAATAGCCCAATGAAATCTTTAACCTCTGTGAATGCATAGGAAATGATTTGCATTAATACAATAAGTATTTCGTATCGTTCATCTTTGCTGATAAATTGTGTGAATCCAGACACAATAAAATAATTTTCGTTGTGTCTGAAGACCGAGATGCGTTGGCCAAGAAATCAAAAGTAACATTGGGTCCTGTAATACTCAGGATACCATTACAGAACGATGGTAGATAATGAATAATGGCTGATCAGTATCCCATAGTTATTAATTACTAATATTTTCTCGCGGTTGGTACCCAAAGTTTCTAAAATAAATGTAGCCTAAGTTACTGCATATAACATCAGCTATCTGCCAGTGAAAGTCCCGTCAAAATTGGTTTAGCCGTTTCATAGTTTAGCCGGAACAAACAGACAGACAGACAAAAATAAAAACAAGAGTGTTTGAAATAAGTATCGTACATACTTTCAAATGCATTTAGAAAAAAGCTATTATTTTGACATTACAAACAGGCACTTCAATTTAAGATTTATCTTATGTCATTGCTAATAACGCTGTAACTTCTTAAGGAATACTGAAATTCAGAAGTGTTTTGTTCTGTACCTGAACTTGATATTCAATTAATTAACTCAATAGTATTAGGTAGGTACTTATTTTATAATTTAAATAGTCATTTACATAATACGAAGAGAGCAGCGATAGCTCAGTGGGGAGACCAACAGACTGCAATGCACAGGGTCTCGGGTTCGAACCCACGTCGCGCACCGCTGACTTTCGGAAGTTATACGACTTTTCGAAATCATGTGCGTATTGATTGACAATTATCGTCTGCTCCGTGCCTCGGAGAGCACGTTAAGCCGTCGGTCCCGGCTGCCATGAACATCTTTGGCAGTCGTTATTGGGGAAGTCGACATAAAAGATCCCACTGGGTCGAAGTGTTGCCGTTCTGTACTGACTGGCCCCCACACAAGATAAGATAAGAACATAATACGATATATTGGCTACAACATCTTGTACATTCGAGTGCGACTGCTCGGATGGTGAAGTGGTTTAAGTGGTCGCCTCGCCACTGCCAGTGCGCCGAGTGTTGTGGGTTCGAATCCCATACGAGACAAACTTTGTGTGATCCACAAATGTTTGTTCCGAGTCTGGATGTTCCTTGTGTCCGTTGTTTGAATGTTTGTGAACTCCCGTGACACAGGATTCAATCCTAATGCGGGAGTTGTCTAAACTAAGAAAAAAAAAGTTAAATTCTGAAATAAAAATATATTTTCTATTCTATTCTATCACATACACACAACACCATCTAGCCCAAACTAAGCAGAACTTGTACTATGGGTACTAGACAATGGATAGACATACATATATACATTTTCTTTTTGTAAATACATACACATCATACATAGAAACACCCAGACCAAGACAAACATCCATGTTCATGCACACAAATGTTTGATTTGTGCGGGAATCGAACCCGCGACCTCAGGCGTAGCAGTCGGTTACACTAACCACTACGCCATCGCCATAATAAATGGTAATTTAAAAGTATAGGTGTTAATTGCTTGCTATCTTCTAATAGGCTCAACCCTTTGTCTGAATCGAAACCGAAATCAATGTCATGTCACCAATAAACGTTGACGTCCAAAAGTATTACTATGTAACCTAACTAAATAAATTACCTCTGTCTTTGACTCTAAGAAACATATAACATATTAAATTTTCTAAATATACACACACACACACACACACACACACACACACACACACACACACACACACACACACACACACACACAAACAAACAAACATAAACACTAAAATCACTTCACATTTAATAAAAAACATAGACTAAATAAGTAACTTATCACACGAACATCTCAACATAAATGTATTTAAATAAGTTTTTAATATCCAGCGAGAGTCCTGGTACCCAAAACTCAAGTTAACTCTTACCTTGGGTACCAGTGTTTCAATAAATGTATGCTGTAACTTGTTTTTAGATTGTAAGTTATCTCTGTGTTCATACTGTGTACTTTTTGAGAAATAAATTATTATTATTATTATTATTAAATGTTGACTCTAAAAACACTACAAATCTTAAAATAAATAATAAACCATTATAAATAAAATAAAATAACAAATGTTCTTTATTTAATTGCATTTGGACATAATTATCGTTTCAGCGGTGGTCTGATTTGAATATATAAATGTATTAAGTATTTTATGCTTTTAAATGTCAGCACAGAAATCAACATTCATAAGAAATATAAAGTTTAATACGTTATAATTCTACCTAAAATTATAAAGGAGAATGTGAGTTTGTTTGTTTGTTACGCTTTTACGCCTTAACTGCTTGACCGATCATCATGAAATTTCACATACACGTTGTCAGGGGTACAGAAAATACCAAGGACATCAAGATCATTTAGTAACATATCCTATGTTTACGCGAGCGAAGCCGCGGGCAAATTCTAGTGGTTTATAATATCATTATCATTATTATTATAATTACTGTTTATGTTATTTGAGATCGGATTAGAATATTTGTTAAAACTATGAGTAATACTCGGGCACGTAGGATGTTAATTTAATATCCAATCATGTTTTGCACGACATGGATGACGTAATGGAATAAATGATCGCTTGGCTGTTATGCTGAATGTTGTAGGTTCGAATCCCAGACTGTGATCCACAAGTGGTTCCACCGAGTCTGGGTGGTCTTTGTATGTTGTTTACTTTTTTACTGTCTTTCGCAATATAAGATTATTACTAGTGCAGGAGTTGTTTTTTTAACATACAATTAAGAATAAAGTTTAACAATAATACTTAGAAACTGAAAAAGCAATATTTGCAAACGAAATAGTTTTAAATATTATAATACTCTATATATAATAAAATATGAAGAAAATTATATAATATCTGTGTTGACAAAACCCTTTGCATCTATCCACTCGCAATAAAAGAATGTAAACGTTCCCTAGAACGCTGGCTGAAGACTCTAGACTATCATGCAACTGAACATCTAATAAGGACATTACATTGAGTCATTTCATTTCTATACACAAATAATTTTTTCAGTCAACTATGCGCACACGCAACAACATTCATTACTCCTTACCCTGACACATTCTACATACACATAACATCTCACTAATCCAAATTGACTAATTTAGAAAACAGATTTATTATGAATTCAACAACAACGTCAGCAGTTAATAAGCCAGTAGTAGAGGGCAACACCGGTGCAAGCGCCTAGGGGTGTGAAGCGGTGCGGCGCCGGTTTCACCATCACGGGTCTCGTGACAACGGAGACCCGGAGCGGGTTTCCCCGTAGTTATGCCCTTGAAAATGACACTTCCACTCCCAAGTATATAACTCTAGCGGCTCCACCGGCCGACCAAGGCAACCCAGAATTGAGAGTCCTACTGGTGCTCTTGAAGTTCCACCCCAGCCAACCGGCTGGGTTGGAACTGATTGTGATTACTGGTTAGCAACGGCAAGACGGGGACGAGGCTCTAATCGACTCTCTGAGGTATTCAGGACCGCAGTGTCGCCACTCACATTCAGCTCGCCACAAACTGCCCTGCGATTTATGCGCTTTTATTAAACCTGGTGATACATTTTTTGTTTATAACACAAGGCGAAGGTGATAGTTTAAAAGCTATTATTATTATTGTCTTATGTTTACGCGAATGTTATATTCATGATACTTTGAGCTCATTCTGCGTAAATAGGAACACCAAAGATTAAATTATGTTCGGGTACTATGAAATAACTAGCTACACTTTCAACGTTGAGACAACTACCGTCTTAGTCTCCCCGTGAACATGGCTGCTGTAAAGCAACCGAAACGTCGGGGCAAAGTGTAAACTTAAATATAAATACTTTTAATTAGAAAATATATAGCTTTAATAGTAGTAAAGTTCAATAATAGTGGTGTTAGAGTTTTGAAAATTATGTAATAACAGTGTTTAAAGTAAAATAAACAACGCGATAAAAGCCATATAAAGTGTTTAATTTCAATGTATTATTATTATTATTAATATTACCACTTACGCTTGAAAAATCTTAGCTATCAAGCGTTAACTTTAGTGATGGTTATGTATATTTTTTTCTATGCCTTTCTATTTTCTTTGTTCTTCAGCCTCAAGTTTGTACATAATTATAAATAAATTTAATATTTAATATAATATAGTTATAAGTAAATAACAAAATTACTAAGGAAAACTCAGAGGTGAAAACAAGATGCTTTTAGTTGTACATTATCTTTTAATAATATTCATTTTAGCTAATACATTCCAACAAAATACGTGTTAATTAAAAATAGCAAATTAGACAGAATATTAAATAACATTTAGAGCTACGAATTTAATCAAATAAATAAAAATATAGAGACAACTGTACTCCAAAAATAGAACCCTCATTAAGCAGTCGGTATAAAAGTAAAAAAGACTTAATTAACTATAAGTATAAAATATAAATTAAATAAAAAGATAAAACTTAAATTCGTCTGTCCCGTACATTCAACCTTTATTCGGTATGCAAATCGTTTGTTACGATATTAAATGCAAATTTTACAGTAATTATTAATGCATAGTATGATTATAAAAATATAAAACGAAACATTAGCGATTATAAGAAAATTAAAAAATATATACAAAACGCTTTTAAATATAATCATATATGCAAAAAGTTAAATAAATTAAATAGTTAATTGTCGCTCGCATTAACGGTGAAGAAAAACATCGTGAGAAAATGCAGATCTGAGAATTCACCATAATGTTCTCAAAGATATGTGAAGTCCGCCAACCGGCACTGGGCCAGCGTGGTGGACTGTGACCTAACCCTTCTCACACTGAGAAGAGGCCCGTGCCCAGCAGTGAGACAGTTTAATATAAGGCTGTACTATATGCAAAACCAAAAATAATATAGCTAGATTGCAAAATACACATTCGCACGACTATATCCAGGTTAAGGCATGCATTGGGCAGTGCTGGGTGGGTCGCTGATGTAGTTTCAGTTCCAGCAACCCCTTACTGCTTTGTATGGTGGGTACCATACAAAGCAGTGAGTTGGCACAGCGCTGGTTTTGCATTTCCCGATATAAAAAAGGTAGAGATAAATTAAACCCACATTTTGCCAACTATAGTTTAACACATTGACCGCCATGTAACAGACACAATAGAAAATGTATTGTTCGCGGTCATTTATAGCCGGCACGGCGTTTAATGTGTTAAGGTAACACATAATAGGGGTGAGCATATTTCTGTCTACCGGGCACAGTCTGAAACTCCGTGTAGCTACTGAGTAATCCTAAGGGTGTGATTACACTGATGCCGTGCTGAGCGGAGTGGAGAGGAGTGGACCGTGAACTGGCCAATCACAGTGCTCGATATCTCCACTCCGCATCAGTGGAAACAGTGCAAGTGGAGCGGAGCGAAGCTGAGCGGACTTTCAAATAAAACCAATGAACATGTGGCCCCGAGCCGGACAGAACGGTGTCGGGCGGGCTGTGGTGCCGAGCGGAGGGTAGCGGAACGGTGCGGCGCGGTAGCTAGTGTAGACTTGTCAGGAAAGGACTCGTGCGCTGCATTTTGGTTTAGTTAGCTATATTACGTCATACACTTCACACGTCATCGACATTGTATGTTAATCAAAATGGACGAGAAACTAGTTGAAAGTGCCAAAAAATTTCCATGTTCATGAGATACACGACTGATAACATACAAATGCAATGAAACCAAAGATATGTTAGGAAATCATAGTGAAAGACACCAGATCATTGCAGCTCTGGTTTGCTCAGCTCCACTCCGCTCCGCTCCGCTTTGCTCCGTCTCGCTCCACTTTGCTCCACTCCGCTTCAATGGAAACACTTGCTACTTTTCACTGCTCTTCTCCGCTCCACTCTGTCCAGCTCCGCGTCAGTGGAAACGCACCCTAACACTGCCCGACCCAGGAAGCAAATCTAAAACTTTTTACACAACAGTCGTATTCATACTGCTGCATCACTAATGCTGTAAGCATAGGTAAATCTACACTCATATTATAAAGAGGAGGGTTTGATGTTTTGTTTGTTTGTACAAAAACTACTAAACCGATTTAAAAAAATATTTTATCATTACAAAGCTATATTATCACCGAGTAACATAGGCTATATTTTACGCAAGCGGAACCTAATATATATGTAAATATTCAGTTGGTGCGTGAACGACATCGCGCCATGCGATCCCAATGAAGGCAGAAGAGTCGATGGCTCCTGCAACAACCTCATGTACCCATCAAGAGGAGCTACCCACACGCCGTTCGTCAGAGTATTACCGGCTATATTTGATAAAGGTGAGTATACTTTTGCACTGCAACTTAATATTTTATATATAAGAGTCCATGGTGCCTATTCAAAGTAATTTTAAAATTCTTATTACCAAAAATCTAATAGCTATTTTCCTCTATGTATGATTAGAATTCAGTAATAAAGATCATCTATCCATATCTTACGCCAATGACTGGCAGATATACATAATATATGATACACAAAGCCAACCAAAAGTTATCCGCACCAAAACAATGCGGATCAATATGTGAGACAATATATGTGATGTTATGATGTTATATTGTTGACCAATGTTCAAAATTGTTTTGTTATTTTGTCAAATGATTCTCCAAACAACTGAGTCAGAAGACATTGTGCATTGTGACAGTCGTTGAGATAATGGCAGAAATAACTGCGCTGTCCTATTACATATCAAGGTCAGATATTAACTCATTGTTTCTACGTTCAAATTGAAACTTGTTAGCTAGGTAAACGCCAATCTGAATTAGGAATATTTAATATGTTATTCTGCAAAATGTGACAAAAATAAAGACTACACTTGTTAAAGGAGTATCAACTATATTTGACTGTAAAGTCATAAGAAAGGCATTCATCACCTAATTAATCGATTTACTTTTTTCCAGACTTTGAACCAAGGAAGTCATCGCGCGGTAATGACCTCCCTCTTGCTCGGTATTTGAGAACGAACCTCATATCAGTTGGCAAGATTCCGAGCCAGATCTTCACAGCACTGGCGGTACACTACTTTGTGTTCATGTCGGCTGACATCGTTTCTCTACATGATACCGGTATGACATTGATAAATTAGGCAAAATCAAATGCCTGATTTCGAGATTTATGATTAAGTGAATATAGGGTCTAGCTTGACGTTTTTTCAGAAGTTATAGACTTAGAATATTCTAGTAGAAAGAAACCTTTAACTTAATTTGGGGGTCCTACCTAACCTATCTAACCATCAGTGGTTTGTGGTCAGAATGTAGAGGCTAATACTGATATTAGCCTTTACATTCTGACCACAAAAACATATTAAGTAAATCGATTGAAAAAATGAAGTTGCAATTGTTCTTAATGTAAAAATGCATTTTTAATAATATAAAAATAATTATGTGTAGAACTATAACTCAAATTTAAATATTTATTATTTTAGTTAACTACATTCAATGGAGGCCATATTGTTGTGCGGAGAGAGGAAAGACGGATCGCGTGTGTGTTCCAAACAAGATTCCTGAAGATGATCCCGTGCACCGGTTTTCTGGTATTCGTTGTTTGAATATGACTAGACCTGAGAGCTTCCAAAGCATAGGATGCGTGAAAAATGATACGACTCCTGAAAGGGTAAGTTGCTTTTTATTATTAAATATAAAATAACGTCGTGAGTTTCTTACTATACGTTCCCATCGTACTCGCCTCTGCTTTGCTGACTGTGCTTAAGAGTAGGCATTACTTAATTTACACATAACGATAACACTAATACATATTATTTTGATATTTATAAGTGATACTTTGTTTCAAGAATAAACAAACAGGTATTGATTTATTTTTAAGATTTAAGTGCATGGTATTTGATGTTAATAATCATGGAAATGTTATTAATGACAATTTTTAATTTTAATAATTGGAATAATATAAACAAAACCATAACTGTTTTTATTTTGTTTCACACCAAACAAGAAACAGTACTATTAAAACATATAAATTCAAATGAAACTAGTATACATAAATCACAAAATTACAGTTATTCTTAGTCAAGGTCAGTTTTTAATACATTAGTCTCCAAAAAAACTAAGTCAAAGCTTAACACAAAGTAAACCAAAAAAATTATGTTATTCATTGTTCTAGTCAACATTATTTGAATTTGCCTAAATTCGTTATATTCAGTCATACGACAAGCTGACTGCATTATGCAAGTAAAATAATAATAAAAAACAAGCTGTTTTTATTCATTATGTATAGAAAGCAAGACAGGAATAAAAAGAAAGTAAGTAAGGAAAATAACCAACCATTAACAATGACACAAAAGGGAGCAAATTAATAATCATTGATAATGACATAATATATATTATTGAGGTCATTACCGGCCTCATTTTTCAAATAAAATCCCAATTCTAACTAGCAAAACGCTTCTTCATGAGTGTAAACTGCGGTGGTTCTATTATTAAAGATAAAAACTAAAACAACAATAAATTCAAAAGCCTTAATCACTAAAATTAAAAATTATTAAATTTGACTTACAATCGTCTTTAGTTAAACTAGTTTCAGTCGTCGTTTGTAACACTATCAAATATTATTTCCAATTTGATTCAGATCGTGTCATCTACTCCTTTGCTGGACTTGTCGGTGATATACGGTAACCTGCTGGGGCCTCTAATGCAAAGAGGTCGATTATTCAAAGGTGGTCTTTTGAAGTTTGAAATAGAAGATGGTAGGATATGGCCTCCTAGCTACAAAACACAAGCTAACGTGTGCTACCTGAATCAGCGTCCAAAAGAAACAAGATGCCATCAAATGCGTAAGTTTTTAATTAAAATCTTTGATTTTAGAATTATTTATAGTCGAATCAAATTGTGTTTCCTTATTTGCATAACAAAATAGCTACTTAAAGTTATCTAGATGTAGCTTTTATTACGAATAAACACAAGTATAATTTTAAAATGCTATGTATATCTGTATTTCTAGCTGAAGACGGTGGTAATACTCTTGGAAACATAAATGTCGTCGCCGTATGGTTTTGGAGATATCACAATTTCATTGCCACAGAGCTAGCCAAAGTCAATCCTTGTTGGGACGATGAGAAACTCTTTGAGATAGCAAGAGATATAAACATCGCTATATCACTCCAGCTTTATTATTATGAACTTTTACCTATATTCTTTGGTAAGTTTGGTTATTTTTTTTTTATGTCGTCCTCAAAATTTATTTCTATTATTTCTTTTATTTCAATGTTTAAATTCATATGTTTTGGACTCAATAAATATTTTATTACTTACTTACTTATAAATAAGTACAATCCTTTTGGATTTGCAAATGATATTAAAACCGTCAATTGTTGCTATACTAGACATACCTCATGTAGGTCTGTTACTGCGACTTAATTGGTTAATAATTACATTGAAAATCATCAGCATATTTTAAAATTGCCGTCATGGCTAAGAACTGGACATTCTAGAAGACAAACATGAACATACTATAACAAAAGCTACACTGGACTAAAAAGAGCGCTGCAAACTTTTCATTTTATATATTAGGAGACACCAGTTTTTTATTCTCATTCCTTTATATGTTTACTGCAGTACTCAGCAGAAACTCATTGGATGTGTAACATGTATACCTGCTGATGGTTTTAGGGACATTTCGCTAGTATTGAGACATTTAATAACGGTGGTCCCATTAAACAAGTCAAATCCTCTTTTATATTTGAAAATAGTCATGTTGTTCATAATGCAAACTGTTTTACATAAATCCCAGGTTACGATAATATGGTACACGATGGTGTTCTCGAGCCAAGCGGCGGATTTAGGGACGAGTATAATGAAAATATCCCGCCACAGTTATCGCTGGAATATCCCTTCGCGTTACGTTGGGTACATAATATTCAAGATGGTGCTTTGAAGTAAGTATTGCTATTTTTGTACGCCGCCTTTTGGTGTTTTTTCGCGCCAGTAATGTATTCCATCCACGGATGGCGTATTGGTTTAAGTGTTCGCCTTGCCGCTGCCACTGCGCCAAGTGTTGTGGGTTCGAATCCCATACGGGACAAAAATTTGTGTAATTCACAAATAGTTGTTCCGAATTTTGATGTTCGTTGTCTCCGTTGTTTGAATGTTTGTAAAGTCCCCCGCGACACAGGCATTATTAGGGCGGGAGTTGTCTTTTAAAAAGTGAAATTCTCTTTTTCTTATACAAAATCATCAAATGTTATTTTAGTATTGTTTTATAATTGTATGTACACATAACAAAACACATTATACATAAGACACGGATCAAGCCAGTAAATTAATTACGAGCAAATAAATTTATGTAGAAAAATCTAGCACGCAAAGTTTTATACGTTGTAGGTATATTGATGAACTAATTATGATATCAATCTTTTTTATTTGGTTCATTGTAATGCAATCTTTGGATATTTTAAATGAAAATCATCAAATTATCAGTTAACCGTAAGGGCACCTCTCCTTATTGTATCTCTATATATCCCACTGATAATAATCATGCATTTGTCTACAAAACACTTCCAATTAGTTCCATCTTTTTTAATGTGTTCAAACGCTTATTAAGTAAAACTTTAAAATAATAGCGTGAAAAACTTAAAAACATGCTTTATTAAAAAAACAAACAAAAAAAAGTAGAAAATATTTAAATAATTTTAAAATAAAAAAGTGTGGGGTGGGGGTTATCAAAATATCTTAGAAAGCACTCCACGCTTTTTTATAATAAAGCGTGATTTTTAGTTTCCTTTAACTATATTTTTTTAAACTATTATTATTATTTTTTATTATTTTCTAAATATTTGCATTGTCCGAACGAATCCGACGTTTTGAAGGGGGTCAAAATCATGTTCAAAGTTGCCGTTACATACAAACTAACATACTTATGAAGCTAATAAAAGCGTGTTAAAAATGGCGTAATGTGGGTTCATTGCACCTCTGTTCTGCCCGTTAAGGATATGCCAATGTGAAACTACCTATGTATGTAAATAAAGGAAGTGACCCTTTCACTAAAGTCTTGTTTGACCGTTTCCGAGCTACAAACAGTGCAAGGTGATTTGTCAGTTAACTTCGCACAGTACAATTCCTCGATTGTCGTGACTGAACTCGACTCAAGGCAACGCGACCATTATTCTTAACTTCTGCTAGAGTTGCTGTCCCTCTCTTTGAATATTTACGTTGATTTGTTTATTCTTTTATAAACATTGTCAGCAATTTCATTTAAAATGAAGTCCCTAGTATTCTTGTTATCCTTTCAGCTAAGCTATTAAGTTTTAAGTACTTATTAATTCAAACGTGACATTTCCAAGCAAAGACGATTGCAAGTCCAATGCCTTATCCGGGTTACTGCCGTTAAATAAATAAAAAAAAAACTGTTTAATCTATGTCCAACCACACCACCAGTCCAGTAAAAAAAGCAATATTTTTAGAAAGTACTAATTCTAGCACTGCCTCGAAGGTTCAGCGGAAGTAAATTGCCGTATCAGGTCAAGTGATAATGTTATTAAAATTTAAATGTAATTTTACTATTTAAATTTTTAGTACCAGTCATCTCATGTGACGTAAAACTTAATAATATTTTTTGTGAATCAACTTGAGACCACCTTGTGCCGCACTTGCATATAACTATAAATACGTGAATTTATAAAACCTGTCCTATTAAAACTTAAAACGAGTTTGTAATTTTTACAAACTTATTAACGTCTGAGTCTTCTTCGAAGAGGCTAATGAAAATACTATGTGGGTCTGTGTGTCTGTCTGTTAGTTACAGTTTGTTAGTGACAGGTATAAATCCGAAACTACTGGACTGATTGCCTTGTAACTTGGTGTGCAGACACCTTGGGGCTATATCTCAGTCGAATTTGAATATGGGCCCTGTGGGTCAAAAGACCCTCGAGATATAGGGGTCATTTCTTTTCTTTAATTTTACATTTATGACGAAGAGGTTGAATCTTGGGTTTTTACACCCATCTCGTTAATTATATAGTATTTAGATTTCGCTCGCGGCTTCGCTCGCGTTAATAAATTTTTATCCCTTTACAGTACTATTTTTGGATAAAAGGTATCCTATGTCCTTTCCTGTACACTTGACTATGTGTATGTGAAATTGCATGACTATCGGTCGAGTAATTAAGGTGTGAAAGCGTAACAAACAAACTTACATTCGCATTTTTTATAATGTAAGTAGTAAGGATGCTTTTACTCGTATAAGGAGTATTGTACACACGGCTACACATCAAGTTAGACACCCTATATATGCATAACTACGCTACATACAAAATAGAGAATTGTCGGCAAGGGACAGTGCATAGTGGTGTCGATGTAATGGTAAGGATAAAGCGTAACAAAAATATAACGCACTCTCTCACACGATTCGCAGCGTTCAACTTCTAATAGTTCAAAGTCCAAACAGCCTAGGTTAATGTGTCGCTGTGAGTACTAACGTATAAAATTGTTTTAGGTCAATGTGAACTACAGTATAACACATTTTTTATATATCTTTCAATATGAAGTTTGTACATATAATGTGTACTTAATAAAATATAATCAATTTTATTTTTACGGTATTAAAAATGTTCGTACTATTTTTAGGTTATACGATCAAGACGGATATTACCTAAAACAGGTTCCTATTGTAAACCTAACTTTGAGGACGGGTTTCTTCGCCGTGGATAATAACATTGATTACGTGACTCAAGGCAGCTTCCGACAGGGCAGTGCAGCACCCGACTATATCGCTGATCCTGATGTAAGATCCTGATGCAAGAACACTTTTACATGATACTGGTTCTGGTATTTCGGCCCTTTTCCCAAAAATATGTACATACTTAGTACAGCTATGTAAAACCTCATACGAGACTCGAAGCAAATTATATTTGCTAGCTGTTTTAAATGGCTGTTTTAAATGTTTTAAATTTACGTTTCTTTTTGTATTATGACTATGTACTTAAAAAACTAAAATCCTAAGCCTTTTTTTAAATCATATTTGTCAGGCTTTTTAGATATTTTGTCCATGCAAATCAATGCCTTTCGGCGTAGTAAGCAGCAAAATGTATAAACTCGATTTATTTTCGAGGCACCCCTTACTAGGTATTTTAATTGCACAGTCGAGTAGTTGATTGATATGGGTTAATTGATTTTGCTACTAATATAATTTTATGTTTCAGATAACAGAACAAGGTATGGGTCCTCACCAAAGGGTATCAGATATAATCACAAACGATTTTGCCAAAACACGCTTCTTCGGCTTCCAACCTTTTATTAAATATAGAGAATTCTGTTTTGGCAAACCATTTCGTAGCTTTGAGGATCTTCGTGGAGTTATTGATGATGAGGTAGCTATTACTGATAAACCTGCATTCATTGTTGTTTTTATGTTAGCTAATTATTTAACATGGTTTAATTTCTAATTTTCTTAGACATTTTTTTTCTTTAGATAAAATCGGACAATGCAAATGAATAATTATAGTTAATTAAAAATTAGATCAAATAATCTATTTGTTCTATCGACAGACTTTCAAATATTTATATTTATTAGCTATATTTATTAAATATATATTAGCGGTAGCCAAGTAGTCGAAATTCGACCAAAATTAAATTAAATTTTGAGTTAGATAGTTTTTTTACATTTCATTTAATCACCTACTCCACATACATATGTAACCATAGTTACGAAGAATTCAACGCCGAAATACTACGAACGCGATTTGACTGCTTGTGTCAAATGCATGGTTGTGTGCGTGTAGTGTTTTTTTAATTAATTTAATGTATTTCTAATGCATATTTTGTAAAAATATTAGAATTCGCCAATCCTTCTCCATATAAACTTTAACTGTGCCAAATTTCATACTCCTCCGTCCGCGCAATTTTCGTAAAAAGGGGTACAAAGTTTTTGCTTTACGTATTAATATATAGATATAGATTATTGATGTAATATATGTTCATTTAAAAACATTATATTTCATAAAATTTGGTGTTATACGTTATTTACTGGATTGCCAATATGGCCTTGAATTATGAGCAAAACTTACTGTAACACGCTGTATTTCATTAAAATTTACTTTAATGGGTTAGAGAATTGTGCTGGACTAGTCCGTATGTTTGTTTTTTTGGTTAATATTTTGTTTTTATTTTGCAGAGAATAGAAGTCCTTAGAGATGTCTACGAGAGCGTTGAGGACATAGATCTGATGGCTGGCATTTGGATGGAGAAGAAAATACATGGCGGTTTTGTTCCACCCACTTTCTACTGTCTTGTTGTAGAACAACTGAAGCGAAACATGTATTCCGATAGACACTGGTATGAAAGGCCCAATCGCCCGAATGCCTTTACTTTCAGTAAGTAATTGAGTTTCTATGTTATTAGAATTTTTGTATTAGTATTACTACAATAGTAATAACTACTAATACTAATCAATAAAATCGGGTGGCCCAAGACGTCTACTGCTGAAAAATAGGACTCTCTCAAGATTTTCTACACTGACTGAAAACTTAGGAAGAGGCCTATTTCCAGCAGTAGACAATTTTCGGCTGACATTATAATTAATAATAAATCAGTTCTGATGAACGAGTCTAATAAAAGTATATTAGGTTCAAAAATAGACGTGTATAGCATTCACAAACTCATTTTGCCAGCTATGTTTGATATCCGACTCAATAGCGAGCAAGTTTTTAGTGTACAGTATACCATGTACTGTTTTAAATACCGTTTTTACTTTTATTTCAATAAATAACGACAAGGATTGCACTGCTCATTCCTGTAGCCTATAGTGCTTCCTATAAAAAACTGGTGGATAAAAGTCAATGCTTTTTAGAGTTTTAATTCTATTAGATGGCACCACAAGAAATTTACACAAAAAATAACAGGTGTTTGAAATTAAGACTATCTTGACGTAGTTTAAGCTATTTATTGCTGCATTTAATTACAGTTTGACGTCAAGAATCTTGTTGTTGTGATGTATTTTTTTAATTATGTGATAACTTTATACATGTGAATTTGAATGGTATGAAATGAGAGCAAATTCTTTAAATCCTAACTAATACATATACAGGCTGTTCGGTAATTATTGGATAACCTTGAAATGTCTTATAGTAGAACTGAAGGCGGTTCAGAAAAAAAGAATAATAAAATAAAAAAAATATATATATATTAAAAAGGGCAAGCTATATAGCATATCATACTTTTGACTGTCTATTTATTAGCATAATTAGTGTTTAATAATAAAAAACCGATGGATTTCATTCATTTATGGTCGTAGTATACCAGAAAGTTATACATGGTAATTAAAAAAAACACATCACAAAACATCTCAGGTATACCAACACTATAAATTAAATTTCTGCTCACTGGCAACACCATACTTTGCGCTTAACTAAACGCGAATGTGAGTGTGTTCGTTTATTGTTTGTTACGCTTTCACGCCTTAACTGCTCGACTGATCATCATCAAATACCGCATTCACGTATTCAGGGGAACAGAAGAGGTTGTACTCTCTGTAGAGTACAGAAAAAAAGTGTATTTAACCTTACCTACTATCTATTGCTAACGTCGACTAATAACATTTATACTAAATCCTCGAGTAAAATCAAGTACTACATACAATAAATAATAAATATTATATTCTTAATGCTTTATTTTTACAGATCAACTAAGTGAAATAAGGAAGATCACTATAGCAAGGATGCTATGTGATATTGGTGATACCGTTAAAAGAATTCAACCTCATGCTTTCTTGAAAGCTGGCTACAAGTAAGTACACATCTACCATTATGATAGTTTCACCGACAAGAAATAAAACAAAAATGAAGAGTTAATGAATTATAGTTTATAGGGGCACGACGTTCTTCAAAGTTTTACTTCTAAAGTAGCTTTTATTGTACCGTTTGTTTACACCCTTCACTTTATTTTGGCGCAAGATTCTAACACTAACAGCAAATAATTAACTAGCTGAAAATTAAACAGATTGATGAATGTTTAACGACTTATGTCGCTGATTGTACAAATATGATTTTATTTTCTTATTTAGTATCTTGAGGCTAGTAGGTAAATTATACATGCTAAATTTAGACGGTAATAGTCGAAGTAATCAGATATAATTATCTTATCTTATGTTATTCGGGGGCCAGTCAGTGTAGACCGGCGACACTTCGACTCAGTGGGAACTTTTGTGTCGGCCCCGAGATCTATCCCTGAGCTATCTCCCTATGAATGAACTGCATTAGCCGCAGCGTACACTTCAGAGGGAGAAGCCTGAAGTCTCCAGAGTTCGAATATGCCAATCCCATCAGAACCATCCTTAATCCAGTCAACGCGTTCACACAGTAGGTGTGATATGGACTCATCCTGTTCATCACAGGCTCTGCAGATCAAATTGTTTGCCAATCTCAATCTGCACAGGAATTCGTTAGTGCCAAAATGACCAGTAAATGCTCCTGTGAGCAGGCGTATTTGGCCCTTATTGTACACGCAGAACTTGCGGGTGAAGCCCATAGCTCTGTTTGCAATGAATTTCTTGGAGTGTTCCAGACCCCAAATCCCTAGAGTGGATGGTCCCATCCACTCTAGCCTTTGTTTATCATTGCTATGTGCATTCAAAGCTGCTTTGACGGTACTCTCAGAGAGTCCTACGAATGGCTCAGGGTCCACAAATAGTTGCTCTGAGCCCTTCCTGGCTAGATATAATTAAATAATCTCTTCAAAAAAAGAGTGTTGCAATTCCATTTCTAATATAACCATAACTGGCTTATTTGAGTGTCACCAAATTTTCATTGTGTAAACGAATATAAATAAAAATCAATGAATTTTATTGCTAAGCTATTGAATCCTTAACCTTTGTTTCGATTAGTAAGGACAATCATATTGAAGAAATTATATTATTGAGTCTGTGTATGCTGCCAATTGCCTTGAACGTAGCGCTCACTTTCGACACGCGATTGTAAAGATATCTTTAAGTGATTTGAGGGAAAACATTTATGATCTTGCACTTCTAGCTTAAGCATTTGGCTTAGTTATTGGAAAACATTATTTTGAAAAATGAAATAATTAAAAAGCCTTTCATTTTTATTGCTGAGTCATTAACTCATTACTCAGCAATGATAATCTCAGTTAATATAATGAGTCAGCACAGTTATTATTACATAAATAATTTAATTAAGTTGCCTCTGCTCTTTAATGTACTTGTCCACTTTGAACACGTGACTGTAAAGAGGACGTTACCGTAGTACAGATGGAAAATAATATAATTATTATTGATTTCTAAATAATTAACAGAATAATAATGAAATAATTAATTAAAGATATTTGATTTAGAAATCTAATTGGCCAAGGCTCTTTGAATATTTTATAATATTTTAAGTGCATTACAATACATGTCCTTCACGTATTGATAAATATATTAAAAAGAAACCTAAGCATTTTGTAATTATAAAGTAATATATACGTAATATATATATGTAGGTCATGTTATATATTGTAATTTATAAGCACTTGTTTTAGTTTTGTATTATGTATGTCTTAATAAACGTGTTTTGACTATTATATACATATGTATATTCTAACTGCTTTCTAACTTATTCGACTGTTATTCTATTCTAATGTCAATAAAATCATGTTTTCTATTTTCAGTAACCAGATGTGTACTTGCGACTACATAAGCAAAATTGACTTCGCCGCTTGGAGGGACGCGTCGTGTGCTACTGGAGCCCACACAATTTGGTCAAAATACAATGCGTGATCCAGACTCGTTTCTAGAGCTCAATTATTTTACATTGTATTGTAATATGTCGCGATCTTATATAAAATGTTCTAGTGACTCGCTTTGAATTTTGTAATAAGAACATAATTTAAATAAACATTATTTTAACAGACTATTACTTCTTTATTTTCTATCTTTCATATATATATTTTTCTTTTTTACATAATCAAAGCAACAATTATAACTTACACCTTAACTTATATTAACAAACCTAACCACTTATAAATAAAACATGAAAAGTAACAAAATATGGGAGTATAAATTTAATATAAATAAAGGAAATGGCTGAATCTTTTATATTTTTACCCCTAATAATATAAGTGGCCTTTTAACTACGGCAATGTTGATGGTGATAATAGCAGTACCGTTTGCAGAATGGAATATGTTAAAATATATTAACTTTATCTCTGTAGTTTAATTTATTGTTAAAAGATTTCATGAAATTACGGTTTTGTTTATATAAAAGAAGGAAAATCGATAATGGCTAAATAGTGGTTATGCTTATGTATATGCTTATGTATATGAGTCAAAAAATACCAAAGGCTTAAAAAGTAATAGGTACCTGCAACATTTCACCAGATATCCTTAATATAAAATTATCTTACGTTGACACGAATGTTATACATTGAAATGAATCTACTTTATACGGATTTTGTCGCGTTGTTTATTTTAAAGCACTTTTATTACTTAATTTGAACTCTAACACTACTATTATTAAACTTTCCTACACTTACATTTAAGCTATTGAAACTAATTAAAACTACTTATATTTAAGTTTATACTTTTCCCCGACGTTTTGGTTGCTTTACAACAGCCGTGTTCACGAAGAGAAAAGTTCAATAATAGTAGTGTTTGAGTTCAAAATAATGTGAAGAAAGTATATTAAAATAAACAACGCGTCTAAATCCGTATAGAGTACCTAGTTTAATTTCTAGGTATATTGCGTTAATAATAAATAATGTTGCGTAAACCATACATAACCGTACCAGACACCGTTTTGAATTTTATTATATTAAGCAATCGTATGCACTGTACGCTACTATACTGAATATACTATAGATTCTTTAAAGCCCAAGAACTCACTAAATGATTGCTGATCTAACAAAAAAGAAGGAACAGAGAACTGCCACCGTGATTATTACTCTTTAGAATTTTAGTTCTAAAATCTTACTTAATATTAAAGGAATGCAAGGAAATGTTTTTAAAATAAGTATAACTTGATGTAGTTGTAGTTTGTTATTAGCTACAGCCACATGCATTTTGATATCTATATTTTGATATCTATATTTTGATATCTATATTTGATATCTGTGCGTATTCCGCAATTGTTTAGTGTTCCTACAAGCAACAACAATGTAATTAAACTACTATATACGGATTTTATCGCGTTGTTTATTTATCACTGTATTACATAATTTTGAAACTATTACACTACTATTACTACTATTGAATTTTACTAATTTATAAGCTAATAAAATTATTTAAACTATGAAATCGACCGAACCGACGTTTCGGTTGCTTTTCAGCAGCCATGGTCACGGGGAGACTGTAATTTGAAATATGCTAATCTGTTATCTGTTTTTGTACCTACTGAATAAAATAAAATATAGTTCGACGTAAAAATACTGTTATTTACTGCTAAAATTATACTCTATATAAAGCAGCCAGAAAAAGGAACAATGCATTATTCAAAAGATTTGCAGAGTGTATTTAAATGGTATAAAATTAATACACATTGTTTTTAAAATACTCGTACTATTTAAATAGTATATATATTTAAAGTAAGGTATAAAGATATATTTTAATGTATTGATTACACTGCGTGACAAATTAAGATAAAAATTAAGTACCCCCTTTGAAATGTTTATTTTTCTTATTAATTCCTGACATACTGCAATAATGCATACTTCTTTTCTTTCTATCACAGCTCTTTATTTTCTTCCCAGTACCAAATTAAACAAAACCTTGATACAATTATATAATTATTAATAATAGTAACTTTTTAAATACTGACTTCAAATATAAAAAGCTTGTTACTGAAGTATTATATTTATAATATATGCCTTCAAAAATGTCTGATGAGGTACAGTTTAATAGGAAGTGGTGAAAAGTGATATTTGAAGGGTATATTAGCGTTAAATATATATAACATTCAATTTTACGCAAACAAACTCTGTTCTTTCAGGCCAAATTTTACTGGATAGTAGTGATCGGTAAATTTGCCATCCCTCATACAAAGAAAACATCATTATATATGTACTAGTAACTTCGAATATGTTAACTATTTCTCATGTGCATAGAATGATAATATTAAGAAATGGATCGGTTTGTACCTCCAAAACTTGACGTGATGGATACCACAAATGTTTGGGACTTTTTCTATGACCCATCAGCTATTCATTTCAGCTATCAGTTAAGCGACAGCGTACTAAAACTGTGTCACTCAGTGTAATTAAAAATTAACTAAGTGAAATAAGGAAGATCACTATAGCCAGGATGCTATGTGATATATGCTTAACTAATCCACTTTAATTGTTAGTCTTATCGAGGAGAAAATAAAAAATAAAGAGAAAACGACGACAAATCTCAATAAAATTAAACACTTTATACGGATTTTGTCACGTTGTTTATTTTACTTTATAACCCTGTTATTACATAATTTTGAAACTCTAACACTACTATTATTGAACTTTACTACTATTTGAGCTATATATTTTTAATTAAAACTATTTATATTTGAGTTTTACACTTTGCCCCGACGTTTCGGTTGCTTTACAGCAGCCATGTTCACCGGGAGACTAAGATGGTCTCCCCGTGAACATGGCTGCTTAAATAGTAGTAAAGTTCAATAATAGTAGTGTTAGAGTATTCAAAATTATGTAATAACAGTGTTATAAAGTAAAATAAACAACGCGACAAAATCCGTATAAAGTGTTTAATTTCAATGTATAACATTCGCGTAAACATAAGACAATAGAATCTCAATAAATTATACAGGATCATGATTTAATTACCTGCCATACTGCAATATGGTAATAGATATAAAATTATTCAAATAATTGTATTGCTAAAAATCCAGGTTTTGTAATTAATATAAATCTTTACCGAAATCAGGTAAGACGCGTTTTGTATGGACATTGACTAGATGCATTGTCCTTATGCTTCTTGACCTACAGCTAGCAAGTGAGTTACAGCTGTTTAGTTAGCACCAGCCGTCGCCTGCGCGTTCTCGGGATTGACAGGGTATCAGAAAATAAATGGATATTTTTATAAAAAGAATTAAGTACTTCTTGCTAATATCGGTAGTATGTTCTTAATAGTTTGATACACCTATTTTAATATTGCAGGTATCTAAATCGTTGCCCGTATGTTATTCCTAGTAAAACGATATATTTTTAAATTAATAATCTCTTAAAGTAATAACTCTCGACATTTTAAGACCTATTCTATTCTTAGCTAAAGCACGAGTGCTGAGATGTAGGCATTCAATATTTTTAAATGAGTTTTTAATATATAGTTAAGCTATTCATTTTCAATGCCAAGTGATGCAATATTTTAACTAGTTGATTGAATATTTTATTTCAAAGAATAAGGACAACAATTACGTATTCAGGGTATCCGGTAATTAATGGATAACCTGAAAATGTCATATAGTGGAACTGATGGCCGTTCAGTAAAAAATTTGAAAAAAATCTATCTCAACTACTACCTATATAACTTTCTTGTATACTACGACCATAAATGAATGAAATCCATCGGTTTGTTGTTGCTTTATTATTAAACACTAATTATACTAATAGATAGACAGTCAAAAGTATGCTATGCTAATATAGATTGCAATTATTTTTTCATTTTTCTGAACGGCCTTCAGTTCTACTTTAAGACATTTCAAGGTTATCCATTAATTACCGGATACCCTGTATATAATATAACAGAAGCTTATTATTACTAAGCCATTTCAAGTATTACTAAGCCATTGAATGCTGGCAATGATCCTGAATATAGCGCTCACTTTTGACACACGAGTGGAAAGAGGTAATTGCCTAATTTGAGCTGTAGATACTTATAATTGTTATTGATTTCTGAATAATTATAATTTTTACTTCCTTGAAATCGCAAGATGATGTCTATTTACTGTACGAATATTATCACTTAACATAATTCTTTAAAATTGGCTTATGCTATATATGCTTATACTATTATTAAAAATAAACAGAAATATAAAGAAAAACTAAAACACTCTAGTTATAGGCGTCATTGAATTCCTCCGCATCACATTCGACTGGTAGTGTGCCCAGAAGACTGGCAGCATTGCCACGTTGAATGGCAATGCTTATTCTTTCCGCGAAATTAAGACCAGTCCTCTGGTCACGGGCAGCGTCGATTAACCTTTTTATAATTATAATTCATTTAGAAATCTAAGAAGCACATGTATTAGCTTTTTTAAATAATTGCAGGAATACAATATGTCTTCCAAATTTAATATATATATCTAAAACAATCATGATCTCTTTGTTTTCCATAAGCCTTTCGTGGATTCATGTTATAATTTGCCTTTAACCTTGTTCATACAGGCCATGATACCAATTACGTCACTGTTAGTTTTGAAAATGCACACTGCGCTAAATATATTCATACTTTTTATAATGTAAATGCACTTTATTAGTGATTTATTTTCTTAATTAGGAAACAGATGCGTTCTTGCGAGTATGCCTATATAAGCAAAATTAACTTCACCGCATAGAGAGTCGAGTTAGCGCAAAAGGAACGTACACAATTTGCTCGAAATACAATTTTTGATAGAAATACATACTGTTATTCTTATTTAATAATAGTGGTGCCAATTCTGTTGTCACAAAATTCTCTTATCTTAGTTAAAAATCTCTAAAATTTTGTTTAGTCCTGTCACTTTTAGCGATTTCGGAATACGAAATGTCGTTTGACAGGACTAAACTAAATTTTAGAGATTTTTAGCTAAGATAAGATAATTTTGTGACAACAGAATTGGCACCAATGCCTTACTTACAACTTGGTAATAAAAAATTACACAATTTATATAAACATAATTCTAGTAGACCGTCCCTTCTTTATTTTATACATGTATAGTGATAAAATGATGCCCACGTATTTATCTCTTATGTCTATTCCGCAATGGTAGCAGTTGGGTTTGTAGAATAAGGGGATTTTGGTAATATATAAATATATTTAAAATTATTTTAAAGCCTCATGATTTCGTCTGGATATGTGAAAGGTCAATTGCAACAGGTAACACCAAGCATGGTTAATGTTTTAAGCTAATCACGGTAAATTATAGTTTTTACTATGATACTTAGGTAAGTATCAAAGTATCATAGATGTAGTGTATAATAAAGTATATAGTTAAACAATTAATGAATTTATAACCTTGATACACACTTTATAACCTATATATAAAACATTAGATATCATATATTTGAATTTATTATTAGAAACATGGTTCCAGTTACAGCAGCGATAGCTCAGTGGGGAGACAAACAGACTGTAATGCAGAGGGTCTCGGGTTCGAACCCGCGTCGCGCACCTCTGACTTTCGGAAGTTATATGACTATTCAAAATTATGTGCGTATTGATTGACAAATTATCGCCTGCTCCGTGCCTCGGAGAGCACGTTAAGCCGTCGGTCCCGGCTGCCATGAACATCTATGGCAGTCGTTACTAGGAAGTCAGTGCCCTATACCTAATATCCTAACACTGGTCTAGCCTTAGGGTATCGTTAGTCTTCGGGTTGCGGACGTCAGGTGGCAGCCGCTCCGTATAAAAACTGAAATCCAGTCAAATCCGGTTAGATCAGAAAAGCTGACCCCAAGTGACTTGAGAATAATAAGGCTAGGGAGAAGAAATATGGTTCCAATTTAGTAAGTACCACTTATAATTATTATATTATACAAAGGCTAAAATCTAAAAACAATATTCGTTCGTCTTGTTGGCATATGCAGGTGAAGCAAAGTAACGGTACCTATTGAATAGCACAAAATAGTACCGGTCCGCAAGAAGATCCAATGCAAGATGGTGAGATAGTCATGGTCATAATACTTTTGACATCGACTGGTCAGAAATCATAAGCAATTGTGAAAAAAAAATACCTTTGTACAGAAATAAGAATAAACTAGATTATAGTTTATAAAGGTTAACAAAAAAAATAATGAGGTATGATATTGCACCGTTTGTCAAATGAAGTCTTTGAAGGGCTCCTCAATTAATGATAGTGAGTCTATCTCTAGAAATAGTGATATTCGGTTTAGTTTATTATGGAATTTTAAGTATTGGCAGGAAGTCTGGCACTTCACTGAATAAAAAAAATGCTTATGCCAACACATGACGATTAAAACATAGCAGATACAAATACAATACAATACAAATAACTTCATTTTGTTCTCTCACACAGTTTTATAAAACATAAGACAATAGTAGGTATCTAGTTACATACTCAGATGAATGAATATTGTGGTAAAGCAATTATTATATTCATACTAGCTGTCCCGACAGACGTTGTCCAATACAGGCGAAAAAAAAAAAAGATCCAAGTCTAAACCATCCTCGAATCCACTTGAACACACACAAAAAAAATCATTCAAATCGGTCCAGCCGTTTAGGAGGAGTTCACTGTCAACACACGTATAGAAGAAATATATATATAAAGATAAATAAGTACCGGTATAATAATAATACTATGGCCAATCAGACATGAATGCTAACAAATTTTAACAATATCATACCAGTAGACGCAAAGAGCACTGATCTCAATAAAATTATATCCTTTAATCTTCGTCAGTACCTTTTAGCTGAAGCATTTGAAGAAGTCGAATTAATAATTTAATGTCTTAAAATACAGCTATACTTAGAAACATATTGCCATTTTATGCAAACAAATTTGTATAGTATATATCATGGATTTGCCGAACAATAAAACGGGATTCTTCAATATAAACTGGCTTAAATAGAGTTACAACAATAGCTAAAACAGCGGCGGGGTCGCGACCGTATGCGAAAGTGATTCGCGCGGCCCCGTCGATAGTGGTTTTGTCGAGGAACACCGTGGTAGGTTTAGTCGGTATTCCGGGAGGTACATTATCTTTTCAACATCTTTATTTTACCCCGGCGAGTCCGACATAATCCCTCCGCCCGCCCCCGCGGAGGGATATGCGTCATTGCATTCCCCCACGTAAAAAATAAAATTAAAAAAAAATCACTAAAACACATAAACAGCATATCGATAAATCTCTGCTCAATTATAATTATAATTCAATGAACAAGGTCGACGGAACTACTCTTCTTAACGTTGTAATTGCTTTACGAAGAGTGCTAAAGATAAATATTCATAAGTATTAAAAATCCTGCCGTCCTTTTGACTTCGGCTTGGAACGCATACGTGTAGAGGAACAATCAAGGCAATCTATCGATAAGAGGGCTTGTCAAGAATTAACATAATGTGTGTTATACATACGAGTATCCTATGCGGCTTAAACAAGTACGATGAAATAAAATAACGTATATAATAAATTATTAACGGAATACTAGATTGATGGCAGTTGTTAAATATGGCACCTAATAAAAATATGCAAATGTAATTACAAATACTGCTGACCGCTATGGATGCTTGTTTTCACGGTAAAGCAGTATAATTTCAAATCCTTTCTGATATCATTATTGAAATATATGCTGAATAAAAATGTAACTGAGAGAAGGTTCCAAAAATTCGGCACTTAAATAAAAAGTTACCTTTCATGACTATTGATTATAGAGAGTTTATATGTTTTTGTTAAAGAACCTAGGATTAATAAATAATAATATATCTACACTAGCTTTTTCCCGCGGCTTCGCTCGCGTAAAAGTGGGCAAGATTAGGTTAGAAACAGTACTTTAAAAAAATAAAATATAGCTTCGGTGATAATATAGCTTTCTAATGGTGAAAGAATTTTTAAAATTGGTATAGTGGCTTTTGAATGAAATCCTTATAAACAAACAAAAATCTAACTTTTACTCTATATAATATTAGTATTAGCATAAATAATAATAATATTCTATCACATACACACAATACCATCTAGCCCAAACTAAGCAGAGCTTAAGTACTATGGGTACTAGACAATGGATAAACATACATAGGTATAAATTTTTTTTTGTATACATAGAAACACCCAGACCAAGACAAACATCCATGTTCATGCACACAAATGTTTTACTTATGCGGGAATTGAACCCGCGACCTCAGGCATGGCAGTCGGTTACATTAACCACTACGGCATCGAGGCCGCCATGATTCTGCAAATGATTCTGCAGAGAGTGACTGCATAATTTTATTATAGTCATCTGCTTTTTCGAATCACGTTTGATAATTTATTTTTCGTAAATTATAATAAAATATAATTCTGGTCTGCTAACAAACGAAATATTTGAATCAACACGAGTGATCATTATGGGTTATTAACCTTTATTTCAATAATTGACAGATTGACATCGTAAACCAGTTCCTTTTTAGCTATTCCTAACAGAATCTGAGCATTTCTCTGAGATTCTTCTATTAGTTCATACGTTCAAACAGCTAAGATGATACGTCTTATATTTCTGATATCTGTTCTGTGTGCTGTTAGGGCAGGCTTGTTTTATGATTCATACCATGGAGTGCCCATCACACTCGATGCAGTTAAACGTCATGATAAAACTAATACGACATTGTAAGTATTTTGTTATTTTTGTATATTTTATTTTATTTTTATTATTCTGAAACTAAATGTTTGCTTCTTAATGTATAAATATTGAAGAATTACAACAAATTATTTAATTGAGGAATTCTGTAAAACATTTTTTACAATATTAAATTTATTAAAAATGGTGTTTAGTAAAAATAATAAAACATTATGAGTTCAAGTTGAATCACCATATCAAAATATATAGCTTTCTTTGCCTTTATCTAAAACAATTTTTTTAAACACAATATATTTTAAAAGTTTTCCTAACGAACATTTATGCCATCAGATTTGTTTTTGAAAATTTATTGTGTAAGATTAAACTAACAAATTATCAGATCATAGACGTTTTTCTAAAATTAATTGTTTGTGTATATTGTACTTGTATTATATGAGTTTATTAATATTTTTAGCTGGTGCGTGAATGAGATTGAACCATGCGATCCCTTAGAAGGAAGGCGTGTAGATGGCTCATGCAATAACCTGAAGTATCCCTCAAGGGGTGCAAGTCATACGCCTTTTACCAGAGTCCTGCCTCCTGTGTTCGATACAAGTAAGACCTTTTTTCATATTTCTTAGGTTGGCAATAAATATACCACTTCAGATGGTTAATGGTTATTTGTTGGTTTGGCAATCACATTTCGAAACCGTCAAGCACTAGCTGCAGTACTGTTAGAGTTAAAGCCCATTGATAGCCCAGCTGACAGAGGACTAGTAAGTCCTCCTTAAGGAACTCTGGTAACCTTACTTAACGAAGGATTTATTTCAGATTTTACATAAAATCGCAATGACCCGTTCAGGTAGCTCCAGATTTTATAGGAGTTAATTAGTCTGCTATGCCTTTGTTATATACAACTATGTTTACTAAAAGACAAAGACAAGTTAATAAATTAGCATAAAATATGAATTTAGTATGATAAAATAAATATTTTTCTTTACGTGGGTTCAATAACTGCTGGCCAAAATGAGGATATTATGTACCCCTGCCTACCCCATCAAATATACCGGTGTTAGACTGACGAATCATGGATATAAATTTAAAAAAAAAAATGTTGTACATTTTGTTTTGACAGATTTCGAACCCAAAAAGTCAGCATCTGGCAACGATATGCCTCTTGCCCGCATCCTGAGGACTCGCCTGGTCTCAGTGGGTAAAGTCCCAAGTCAGGTGTTCACTCAGTTGGCAATTCACTACTTCGTCTTCATGTCTGCAGATGTCGTGTCTTTGCATGATACAGGTAACATCCTATTATTATTTACGATTACTAGTAAATTGCTTTGCCTTCAATTAAATCCTTTATTATCTCATCAATAAATATTTTTGAGTTTTGTTGTTCTGCTTTAATAATTTTCCGTCTATAAACATGCCTCACTATTTCAGAAACTACACAATGCTTCTAGGCTCACGGTTCACTATAGAGTAACAAACATTATTATTAAATTACATTTGTGATGTTTCCATAGACATAAAAATATATAGAAAATTTTTATTTTTTTTAAATGTTAATACATCTCCTGCACTAGTAATAAAACCAGTGTCGTGGGAGACTTTACAAATATTCAAACAACAGTAACAAAGAATACCCAGACTCGGAACAAATATTTGTGGATCACACAAATTTGTTCCATGTGGGATTAGAACCCACAACACTCGGCGCAATGGCAGCGGCGAGACGACCAGTTAAACAATTACCTAAAAATGCAATCAATTATTTTATACTATCAAAAATTGCATGTTATTTTAATAGTATACCTAATTTTAATATGTATATTTCTATTACAGTGAACTATATTGCATGGAGACCATACTGCTGTGCTCCTAAAGGTAAAACGGACCCAATGTGTGTTCCTAACAAGATTCCCGAAGATGATCCTGTGCACCGTTTTTCGGGCCACCGATGCTTAAACATGACTCGTCCTGAGACTTTCCAGACTATTGGATGTCTACCAAACAACACTACTCCAGAAAGAGTAAATAAAATTTCAGATATTTTTCTCATTGTCATCCATCAATTTTAGTGACCTCTTTATATGATCACTGATCATTTAAGATCATGCATGAATTCACGTTTTCTTTTTATATTTTAAATCTGAACAATACCTATTTTTAATTATTAGGTTGTTGCGCTTCATTTGAAGAAAGTATTGAGTAATGAATGTATTTTATAATTTTCGAGAGCATATTTGCAGACAACTTTTGCTTGTCAAATGTCGTTTGCTAATAAATAAATTTATACATAGATGTTTACTATTATCACTATCATTATTATTCATTCAATTTATTTGATTGTTTGAATAGGTATATACAATATACATATTTCAATAATATTCGATCGAATAATTTAAATGCATCCATTATTAACGTATACCAACTTCTTCAAAAGAAGATATTTGCAGTTTCACTGAACGACTACCAAGATTTTTACAAGTGTATATTATCCTACGAGCAATAGGACACTCACAATATTTCCAAATACTATTGGTAAATTTGTAAATTCTTTGCAAAACTTAACTGAAATAAACATTACTATATTTTAGTTAACTTGAGGTCAAAGAATTTATTTTGAAAAGACATACTATATGTCACCTATCTGAAAATAACAAGACGTCATTTAGTGAAATACTAAATTTAGTCACCGAACACTCCTTTAGTAGTTTAATTAATTTAGTTATAAGTAATTAAGATTATATGCAGTTCGTCACCCACCACTCGATACAGGCTATGCCTGTAACTCATGGCGAAAACTGCTCAAGTACATACCGAGACAGTTAAGACTTAAAACTAAACTAAAAACTAATTGAGTTTACATTGTTTATGTTCGATGGTAATTTGTTAAATAGCTGTGCTCTCTCAAATGTAATATTACTTTTTGCATAATAAGTTCGTACTTTTAGTAACACAAGTAAGCTAGGTCGACAAATACTGCGTTTTCAAATTGGAGATTTCTTTGCGAAAGACAAATTAGTATGGATGCTTTTGTCGATAATTTTTCTTATTGTTATGCAGGTATTATATATATAAAGTTGCCTGATGCTCATTAGCTTTAAGTTACACGTAAGTATATAATATTCACTGTGACAGCCATACTAGGGACAGCCTGTATTGTGGCCATATTCTTTTTCTCAATTACATCTACGTTCTTTTTTTAGATCGTCTCATCAACACCACTGCTCGATCTATCGACAGTCTACGGCAATTTCATGAAAAACTTGCAACAAAAGGGCAGATTGTACACAGGTGGTCTTCTGAAGTATGAAGTGGAAGATGGAAGAATCTGGCCTCCTAGTACTAAGTCCCAGATAAATGTGTGTTTTCTGAATCAGAAGCCGTACGAGAGCCGGTGTCACGCAATGCGTAAGTACTTGTTAAAAAGACCTGACATCTTAATTAATACACTTTTTTGCGTATCAGAGTGTTCTTTTTTCCTATTACCTGATCGTAGATAATTTATATTAATTATTAACTTGAAGCTGTCACATCACTTGTGGAAAACCGCACTAAACTGTTGTTTTGTGCGAATCTGCACTGAATTGAATTAAATTTTCTCTTTATTTTGCTTCTACTCACTTCAGTAGCACAGCAGTAGCAAATACTGGACATTTGGGCTCGATTCCCAGGTCAGGTTGGGTTTTCTATCAAGAAATTCTCAGTGGTAGCACGGAGTCTGGAACTGTGCTCGTAAGACGGCACTAAAAACCTATTAGCTGACGGTGTGACGAATGTGCGTTGTGCGTGCTTCAAGCTTATTGACGTGGATTGAAGCATCTAGGTATCAAATCAAAATCAAAAATCTTTATTTCCATAAAAATTTACAAACAAGTCTTGGACACTTCGATCACGTCAATTAACTGATATGATATATTAATTAAAATATAATAATAAAAATAAATTAGAGGAAATAAAATAATGTTTTGCCCGTTGCCTATATTGTGTTGTAAGTAAACGCATATAAAATAAATAGATTTCATATCTATTACAATATTCACACCAGCTAGCAGCGCTATAATTTGCTACAGATACAGATTACTAAAAGGTTTGAATATTCTCGCGAATAAAATTTGCCTGTCGGTATGGGTAGGTATAAGTGTCTTTAAAAAGCTATAAAGTATAATTCACCTCATTTGAGTTTTATAGATAGCGATGGCGTAGTAATTAGTGTATCCGACTGCCACGCCTGAGGTCGCGGGTTCGATTCCCGCACAATACCATACCCAGACCAAGACAAACATCCATGTTTATGCACACAAATGTTTGTCTTGGTCTGGGTATTTCTATGTATAATATGTATGTATTTACAAAAAAATTTATATATATGTATATATATATATCCATTGTCTAGTACCCATAGTACAAGCTATGCTTAGTTTGGGCTAGATGGTGTTGTGTGTATGTTATAAAATATTATTATATTATATTATTATTCACATTTATTCATTAATTATCAATAAAAATTACATTTTTAAATATATAATTATAAAAAAACACATTTAAAAATATAAAAATTATGGATGCCCACCGACATCGAGACAAGGTCCAAGCTGTCGGTGGTTAGGGGTCCAGAGAGAGGAATCTCCTCACTATGCGTGCCGTATCGAGGAGAACCGCCTTCTGCATCTGACCCTTGACCCAAGCACCTAACGCGAGCCTCTTAAGATGTTGGTCGAGGCTCTTGGCTATTAGACCGTTTACCGTAACGACTATCGGTACAATGATTGCCGAGTCCACATCCCACATATCGACAACCTCGTGTGCTAAGTCCAGGTATTTTAGTTCTTTTTCCTTCTCAGCTTTCACGAGGTTGCCATCATGAGGGATGGTAATATCGACAATCATTGCACGGCGCTCTGATCGATCTATTACCACAATATCAGGCTTGTTGGCAACAACAGTCCTGTCTGTGATAATAGATCGATCCCAATACAGTGTGATATGGTCCTTTTCGAGAACTGGTTCCGCTACATACCTGTAGTAAGGCACCTCGACCTCTACAAGTTTGTACTTCAGAGCAAGTTGCTGATGGATAATTCTGGCTACTTGGTTATGTCTGTGCAAGTACTCGCCGTTAGCAAGACGAGAACAACCGGAAACTATATGCCTGAGGGATTCACCGGGTTGGTGGCACGCCCGACATATGTCAATCGTACCATCCCTCAGGATATATTTCCGGTAGTTATTCGTCTTGATAACTTCGTCCATAATTGCACAGACAAACCCTTCGGTTTCCCCAAAGAGGTCACCGAAGCGTAGCCAGTTCACGGAGGCGAGAACGTCTACATCAGGTCCATATAGGGCCTTGTAGAACCTACCGTGAAGCTCCTTGCTCTGCCATACACTCTTGCGGTCGTCAATGCTTAGTACTATAGGGATGCGCCAGTTCTCTTTAGCCAGGTTAAGCGGGGTGAGTCCGTTATCCACTGCGATAACATCACGATGCATACCCACGTTCGCTTGAAGGAAATATTCTCTAAGGTTGCACACCTCACGATTATGGAGGGTTTTGGCATTTAGAAAACCTCGACCCCCACATTTCCGCGGGATGTACAACCTCATCACAGACGAACGAGGATGATGCATTCGGTATGCCGTCAACAGTGTACGGACCTTCCTGTCCAGGGCATCTAACTCAGTCTGAGTCCACTTAAGTATGCCAAAGGAGTATAAAAGAAGCGGCATGACCCAACCGTTAAAAGCGCGCACCTTGTTGCCGCCTGATAAAAGACTGTTAAGTATTTTTCTCAGGCGACCAAAAAAGCGCTCCTTCAACGATTGTTTCATGTCCGCTTCATTTATACCTAAGGCTTGTGACATACCCAAGTATTTGTAGGTATCAGTAATGAGAAGCGATCTTAGGTTAATGGAATCTGAAAGTTCAATGCTCTCAGATTCCACCATCCTTCCTTCCTTTACATGCATGACTGCACATTTATCCACACCAAACTCCATGTTGATAGATTTACTAAAGCAATCAGTTACTCTTAGTAAGTCTATCAAATGTGAATCAGTGCGGGCAAACAGCTTTAAATCATCCATGTATAGCAAGTGTGATACGACCTGACCGCCTCTCTTTAACCTGTAACCTAGCCCTGAACCCTCTAGTAATGTACTGAGAGGGTTCAACGCTAGACAAAACCACAGAGGACTCAGACTGTCGCCCTGAAATATACCTCGCTTAATCTGTATTAGCTCGCTGGTCGCCTGGGTCTGTCGACACCCTGGATAGTAAAGAGCCGTTTTCCATTGCCGCATACATAACTTCAAGAAGGTGCATAGAGTTGTATTTACTTTATACAGCTCCAGCACCCTCAAGAGCCACGTATGCGGCACCGAATCGAACGCTTTCTTGTAATCTATCCAACATGTCGCCAGACTCTTGTGATTACGGCGAACCTGTTGGCTAATGGCCATATCAATGAGGAGGAGTTCCTTCGTACCACGAGCCCCCTTCCTACAACCATTCTGAGAGGCCGACATAATAGAATTGATTTCAATATGTTTTGAAATTTTGGCTCTCAGAATAGACGTAAGAAGCTTATAGACCGATGGTAAGCAGGTGATCGGTCTATAATTTCCAGGCTCGTGAGTGCTACCTGCTTTGTGGAGCAGGTGCGTAACTCCTGTGGTCATAAAATCTGGCAACGACCCAGATTCTACGGTTGATTGAAACTGCGATGCCAAGCAAGCATGCGAACTACGTAGCCATTTCAACCAGAAGTTATGCAGCCCGTCCGGACCTGGAGACTTCCAATTTGATAACGAACGGACTGCACTAGTAACATCCTGGTCTTCAATGACTACGTCTTCCATCTCTGGAATTTGTTCAACCGCTCGCTCGACATCACGGATCCAATCGCCCTCTGTGTGGCCCATGGGCACCGACCAGATGCTACGCCAAAAGGTATTTGTGGTATCAGCATCCGGCAGCCGCCCACCAGTCACACATTGATCCGGTCGTTCCCAGCTTCTATAAACACGTCTTTGGTCTTTTTGAAATGTGTAATTCACGGTATATCGGTTCACGCGTTTTTTGTATCTGCGCAAACGGTTTGCCCACGCATAAACTTTCTGCTTCAGGAAGTCAATGCGCTCTGTGACCCGAGATGTATAGTCTTGTGGGCTGGTGTCAGTTCCCAAGAAAGCTCGAATCACAAAGCGCATCACTCTAGGGCGAGTATTGCCCTCCCTGAAGCAGATTAGTTTACCAATAAGTGCCCTTGCCTCAGCGATACGACGTTCAATCCTGCATTGCCATGCCGGAGCAGCTTTTCGCCATACAGCAGTGTCGTTCAAAGGGAACTTGACGCCTGCTGTACGACATGCCGCTACAGCAGCACAATACAGGATTGAATGGGTATCACTGAGATTCTCGCTATTCTCTAAATAACTAGGCAGTAGCGAGTCAAGGGCACCTACCAATGCCATATTTTGTCTATGCGTAGGCAACCGCGGCAGTCGAGGCCTAATAGTATGGGGTGTATACCGATATTCCCGAATCGCACATTCCAAAGCTACCCTTACCTCATCATTGTACTGGATGCTTACATTATTAGTCATATTATTATTATTATTAGTTACAACACTTACTGAGACATTGTATAAATTTAAATAATATAACTGTTTATTCATTCATATTATTCAACGAGTTTTGCCAAAATATTTTCTATGTTGACTTAATGAATTCAGCTGCTTATATTATTGATTGGAAATACAAATAGACGCAATAATTATAAAAATTACGTGATGATTATAAAAAATAAACAAATGTTTAGTTTCATGTATATTCCCGAATGGGTAGGCAACGGTATAGCATATTTTATCAAGTATTAGATTCTGCCCACGGCTTTATCCGCGTAAATATGGGAAAGGTCAGGAAAGGAAAAAAAAATTATCCGGCACGCCACGATCGAGGCGGTAAGTCCCATTTTTGACGAGTGGCTGGAGAGGCGGCATGGAACTCTCACCTGCCGGCTGACACAGGTAATGACTGGCCACGGTTGTTTTGGCCAGTTCCTGTGTCACATAGTCCGGCAAGACACGCCCGGATGTCATCACTGCGGCGACTGCCGCGATGTCGTTGTGAACACGGCGCTGCACACTTTAGCGAATAGCCCCGCCTGGGCATCGCAGCACCATGAGTTGAGAGCGGCAGTCGGACTGGTTGCCCTCTTACTCCCGTCCGTGGTTCAGTCTATGGTCCGGAGTGAGAGATCGCCTCCTTCTATGAGGAAATGATTTCCATCAAGGAGGCGGCGGAGCGGGAGAGGAAGCGCTTAAACCCTCTCCCCAACCCCAAAACCGGGCGCGCTGGAGGGCGCGAGATGACATCCAGCCACCCTGAGGTTTGAACTGGGGGAGGTGGGAAAAAGTTAAGGTTTGTAACAATACACTTTACTGAACGAAAGGTACTTTTTCTCGGTGAAAGTTATGTTCCTATATGTCCCTATATACTATTTTGCACCGACAACGTGTATGCAAAATTTCATATTAATCGGTCACGTAATTAAGGCGTGAAAGCGTAACAAACAAACACTATTCGCATTTATAATATTAGCAAGGATGGTTATAAAACCCACTTTGTCCAACACGAGTATCAAATCCAAGATGTCATGCATTGTAGTCGCATTCAATACCGCTGTGCCATTGAGACAATTTCTCGTGAACTCTAGCAATCGTTAATCCGCTTTCACCATGAAATTTTGTTTACACTTTATCAGGGGAACAGAAAAGTACATATGGTACCTTTCACCGAGAAAAAGTAACGTGACGAATGTAACATAACCTACATTTACGCAAGCGAAGCCGTGGGCAAAATATATATTATATATAATTAATAAACTAATGCTTAGGATCGAATTCCATAATATAAAAAATTGGCAAAACATCTTATGCGAGACTGCGGAACTGTCAAGTGTAATATCCGATCTCGTTTAAAAACAGGTTTGTTATCACAACATTTATAGAGATTGTTATACAATTTTGTGTTAAATATAAATGTGAAGTTCGATGAACGGGTAACTGTTACAAGTCGTTTATTGTGATATAGTTCTTGAATAAGTTATTTATGTTATTTTTAAACATGTTACCAAGCCAGGCCACAAAATATGTTTGTTATGTAATTTTAATTTTTTATGTTGTTATATGTCATTATCTAATAATATAATAAACAACTAGGTATAATAATCTATTCTAGATGGACATAATTTTAGCAAAGTTTAATCTCAAAAAAAATTATTTACATGTCGACAATTAGTTTATAAAGCCACATTACAAGCCATGCTATCAACACAAATTTATTTAAATTTATAGTATTATTCTTGATGGATATCAATTTAGGTCGGAAAACCTTTTGACTAATATGGTTACCTTTACGGTTCTGCAAGATTTCAAGGAAACACTGTCACTAAGGGTACAATATTATATTTGTGCCATGCGCTGGCTGGCAGTACAGCGACTTATTTTTTTAAAGATTGGCAGCTTAAGACTGTCTGGTCTTGGTATTGCCAGATAATTTTTTTGGGAATTTCTGGGATACTTGTAGAGATACCCATACCATAATATTATTAAGTTTTTACTTGTTTCCTATGCAAATGAAAACTAAAAATATTTAAATTTTGTTTTATATGTACATACAAATCTATATAGTGCCAATTTTCTGTGGACAAGCTGCTATTGAATTGCTGCCTCAAAAATCTGTTGGTCTTGCGTTTGATCTCTTTCCAGCCGTGTTATGTTGCTGTCCCTTCGCACTATGAGCGGATTATAAACAAATAAGTTTTCATTTATAATAACTTTCTAGCGGAAGATGGAGGCAACACGTTGGCTGGTATCAACCTCCTAGCTATCTGGTTCTGGCGTCATCATAACTACATCGCCGAAAACCTGGCTAGAGTAAACCCATGCTGGGACGACGAAACTCTCTTCACCACCGCTAGAGACATCAACATTGCTGTGGCTCAACAGATATATTATTACGAGATGATACCGGCATTCCTAGGTAATTACTAACTAAACCGCTTATTTAATTACCTACTAAATGTTATCAACAACGCTCGAACAGTCAGCAACATAAGTCGATAAACACGCGAGATTTTTATTGCTTTATATAGACAATAATGGTAATTCGGCAATTAAGTAAGTAAATAATAATTCATTGCTTTGTTTTTTAAATTATATCTGCCGCACTAGGAATTATTCCTGTATTGCGAGAGACTCTACAAACATTCAAACAATAGACACAAAGAACATCCAGACTTGAAACAACCATTTGTGGATCACACAAATTTTTCTCCCGTGTGGGATTCGATCCCACAGCACTTGATGCAGTGGCAGTGGCGAGGCGAGCTTTTAAACTGCTACGCCATCCGTGCAGTCAATATATTATAAAACAATAATCAGTAACTTAAAGATTTATTGAATAAAAAAAAATATTATTCATTTAATATTGTTACAAACTTGTTTGATGGTTAGATACAACTGTCGATGACTGTACCTGAAGATACAATTGTATAATCGCTAATTGTTGCATGCCAAGTATTTAAAGCTTACGCATTCTATGGCATGGCCTTCATAGCGATTAGAGGTATTTATATTATTTGTATCGGTATCTCTCGATAAAGAGGTCGTTAAATAACAATTTAATTGAATAGTATAACATTTTATATATTATATTACTGATTCAGGTCAACGATCTATCAGTCGCTTTTATGTCAACGATTTATAAGTTGTTTATAAGATAATATTGCGGCATCTGAACTGAATGATATTACAAATATTTATTGGAAACATTCTTCTATTTATTATCTGCATTAAGCAAAAGATTATACCTATCGATATGAGGCAGCTTGTTTCTCTCGCAGCCAGACACATTTGTTTTTCAATTATCCAACATACCCGAAAAACAAATTCATTCCAGCAATTGAAATATTACAATATCTAGCTTCATTAGCTAGGATACTAAATATAACCAATTAATATAATAAATTATATAATTAATTCTTGTTTAATATTTTTACATTTTATTTATTTTTAGGATTTGACAACTTAGTAAAAGACGGTGTGATCACACCTACTGGTGGATACAGAGATATATATGATCCGAATATTCTTCCACAAGTCTCGCTAGAATATCCATTCGTATTGAGATGGGTGCACACTGTTCAGGAAGGTTCATTGAAGTAAGTAAACAGCTCTTAGGTACATAGAATACTACTGACTATTTATTACTGTTAGATATACGTATATATATATTATCATTGATTTATTATAGCAGCGATAGCCTAATGGGAGACCGTTTGACTGCCAAGCAGAGGACTCGTGTTCGATCCCAAGAGATCTCATCGCGCATCCTTGACTCTTCAACGATATATGCGTATTAAATAATAATTATTATCGCTCGCTTTGACGTGTGAAGGATAACATCGTGAGGAAACCTGCATATCTGAGAGTGCTTCATTATGTTCTTGAAGATATGTAATGTCTGCCAACCCGCCCTGGACCAGCGTGGTGGACTATAGCCTGACCCTTTTCACACTGAGAAGAGGTCCGTGCCCAGCAGTGGGAAATTTTAATATAGAGCTGATATTATAATAATTACTTACTTGTAACTGACGTAAATGGCCTAACATTTTATTTTGATAACAAATTATTTGTAACATTCTAGTCCAAAAGAATTAAACCAGTGATCTTAATTAATATGGTGAGCATAAAGTTGAACGACTTAAATGGATTAAGTGATCGTAGGACAAGTTTATGTGTCGCTCGTAATTTTGAAGTAAATACATATATATTACAGTCTCGGGGCTATGCAAGTTGTCTATTAATGATCGTGGGCAAATAATTCAAACTCAAATACTAAACATGGTGGCCTCGATGGTGTAGTAGTTAGTGTAAACGATTGCCACGCCTGAGGTCGCAGGTTCGATTTCCGCAACAACGAGCAACAAGTCAAACATTTGTGTGCATGAACATATGTAGATGTTTGTCTTGATCAGGGTGTCTCTATGTATAATATGTATGTATTTACAAAAACTATTATATATGTATGTTTATCTATTGTCTAGTACCCATAGTACAAGCTCTGCTTAGTTTGGGCTAGATGGTATTGTGTGTATGTGATAGAATATTATTATTATAAACTTTGATCAGTTCCGTTTATAAATGATTGAACTGCTATGAACTGTAACGTCAAAGCAATTATCTTCATAATACACAGAAATTAAAACTTCAGCTGCATTCAAAGCACAGGGTAATACATAGAAATTTAGAATATTAAACTGCTAATCGATTATGATGATAAATGTTGTTGTGATTTAGATAATATGTTCATGCGTATGCGCTATCGAAAATTGGTGACTATTTATAAATATTAAAATAGTCAAACTATATATTGTATGAAGAGATTTTTCTTAATCTTAATTAATATTATAAATACGAATTTGTTTGTTTGTTACACTTTTACGCGTTGTGACCCTGACAACGTGAGCGACACGCGAAATTTCAGGATGACCGGTGAAGTAAACGATCATCATGAAATTTCGCATACCTGTTTTCAGTGGTACAGAAAAGGTCATAGGCTAGTTTTTATCCAGAAAAAGTACTGTTACTAACCTAACCTAAATTTACACAAGCGAAGCCGCGGGCAAGATCTATTATAAATAAAAGCCATTACATCGATTGTGTCTCCTTAATTAGTCATTAAACTTGACCTGAATTAGGCATAGATTTACAGCTGCTGTTTAAAATTTCAGGATGTATGACAAAGATGGCTACTATTTAAGGCAATATCCAATTGTAAACCTGACTTTAAGAACTGGATTCTTCGGAGTCGATAATAACATTGACTACATAACACAAGGCAGTTTCAGACAAGGAAGTGCTAATATCGACTATATTGCTGATCCTGATGTAAGTATCATTAGATTCTAAGAACTTAGTCAGAAGATTGATGTGATTCATGTGTTAAACCACGCTAACAAACTTTGCAAAATTCGGTACCAAACATACTGATCAACCACAAATTTTGTTCATTTCTTCTGCATAAAATACTACAGCTTAAATAAGTAGTTATATCCTAGACCTAGATGTGACTAATTGAGTTTAAAAATTACTTTTATTTATTAAATTTGTTCAGAGGGTTAGGAAAATAAAACTATATCTTCTGCAAATCTTTTTCATCCAATTTTGTAAATTACATAACGATGAAATGGTACTAACGGTACTAATCTTAAATATAAATTGAATGAAGCGTTACCTGAGAACTTTTAAATATTTAAAGAAAATAGCGTTGTACTTTTTGTTTTGACTACTTTTAATTAATTTATTCTTTTAGATTACTGAGCAAGGTTTGGGTCCTCACCAGAGTGTATCCGATTTAATGACAAACGATGTAGCCAAGAATCGTTACTTTGGATTCCAGCCTTATATAAGATACAGAGAAGTTTGCTTTGGAAAACCCATTCGTACTTTTGATGATCTTCGTGACTTTATTGATCCTGAGGTAAGAAAATTTTATGAACAATTATATCAAGTATTGTCTTCTGTTTACGCGAATGTTATTCATTGAAATTAAACTACTATATACGGATTTTATCGCGTTAATAAATAAACAACGCGATAAAATCCGTATATAGTAGTTTAATTTCAATTATATCAAGTGTAAAAATAAATACATCACATTGAATTTAGTCTCGCGGAAGGTTGAAGTAGACATTCTATCTAGGTGTCACGCCTATATTGCTAATAACATTATATTTAGGACCCAAATATTTAATAAATAAATAAATTTTGCATTTGAATTTGATCATTTCTTATTTCTTGCGGTCTAAAACATTGGTCACTGTCTGTTCACAATGCTCATTATTTGACTACTTTTAGGTATTTTCCAAAGATAACAACTCCAGAACTGTCGTAAGCGTACAGTAAAAAACATCTACGGTAAATTTGTCAAAAAATGCTATACGAAAGTATTGATGATTATTTTGAAACTTCCACTCAATTTTAATAAATATTATAGTTACGTAACAAGTTACTATTTTTTTTAGATTCTATATACTAATAAAATTTTACTTCTTATAGAGAATCGAAATTCTAAGAGACCTGTACGAAAGAGTAGAAGACATTGATCTGATAGCCGGTATTTGGGTGGAAAGACCAATCCGAGGTGGATCTGTTCCACCCACATTCTATTGCCTTGTGATAGACCAGCTCAGAAGAAACATCATATCTGATAGGCATTGGTATGAGAGATCAAGCAGACCGAATGCGTTTACACCAAGTGAGTATAGATTTTTTTTTCTTCTTAACCTTAACATTTTAAAATATCTTGTGTACAGATTTGCAGAAGTTCTGTGTTTATTCAAAATTGCACCATATTGTATGAATATTAAGTTGAATTTTTTGTTGTCATGGTTATTAAAATTACAATATTTCTTTCTTTTATGCAGACCAACTTGCTCAAATAAGAAAAGAAACTATCGCCAAATTTGTGTGTGATGTTGGTGATACAGTGACACAGATTCAGCCAAGAGCTTTCTTGAAAGCAGGATTCAAGTAAGTGCTAATATTTCTTTGTATAATGTAGATCAGAAAATAGTGGTGAAGTTCAAAAGTCTTAATGTATGTATTTATATAAATAATAATAATCATGCAGTTTTTTTGAAGTCAGATCTGCACATATGTATGTGTATAATTAACCAAATTTTTTTTCTAGCTAAATTGGTTTAGTAAATCAAAAATGATGTAGTTGACACGTGTTTAAAGTATTATTAGATGAAATAATATTTACCCGTAGTTATTATATGCATTGAAATTGTATACATTTTAAATAAAAATTATAGATAATTATACTAAAATTTTCTATGATATTGTTTAGTCCAAGATGTTAGTAATATCGTTTAGTATACAACATATTTTTTATTCCATCGTTTAACTTTTGGCACGAATCATAATTCGATTTATATATCGATCAATATATTTCTAAGAATTAATTTTGCGAGTAAATATTACATCCATACATATAAAAAGAGAACTAATGAATATAACTAAACCTATATTTCACAGGAACCAAATACGCAACTGTAACGAAATAATTGGCATTGATTACTCAGCGTGGAAGGTTCTAACGTGCGAGCAGCCCTCAATGTGGAATACATACAATCAATAGAATATTTACGATATTAAAAATTAAGAGGTCTTTGACTTAAGAACCTGTTTTACTAAACAAGCGACCGTGACTTTAAATTCTAAACAAATATTTTAAAACAGATGAAATAAATAAATAAAACAGGTATTGGTGTTTTATTCCTTTCAGGCTAAAAATATATATTTATCAACGTTGTTAAATCAATGTAAACTAGCGGTCGCCTACTGTTTAAAATTCGACCAAAATTCCTAAGCTTGCTACTTTGTTTTCTGTCTTTCTCTATATAAATAAGGTATAGGTAACTATAGTTACAAAGAATTGTACGATGTCAGATGAACAATGTCGAAATACTACGAACGCGATACAACTGCGTGTGTCAAATGCATGGTTGTGTGCGTGTAATGTCTTTTCATTAATTTATTGTATTTCTAATGCATATTTTATAAAAATATTAGGCTTCGCCCCTCCTTCTCCATATAAACTTTAATTGTGCCAAATTTCATACTCCTCCGTCGAGATTAAGTATGTTAAAGATGAAAGCTTTGCAAAGAAAGGACTGCACAGATGGCTTTATGGTTTAAGTGATTGCCTCGCCGCTGCCAGTGCCCCGAATGTTGTGGGTTCGAATCCCACACAGGACAAAAGATTGTGTGATTCACAAATGGTTGTTCCGAGTCTGGGTGTGCTTTGTGTCCGTTATTTAAATATTTGTAAAGTCGCCCGCGCCACAGGAATTATTCCTGGTCCAAGAGATGTATTTTTAAAGAATCTATTGTACACAGCGTGCTCTATATGTGCAAGGTCAAGCTCATTATACGTATAACATCGTCGTCATCATCGTCATCATGTGTCTATAACTCCATTTGCAATACTAGCACAAGCTTTTCTTGCATTCAACTACGACCAATCGTTCGCGATTTACGGAGCATCTTGGCAATATACTATTATGTATATTTTCAAAAACTCTTACGGCATCATTGTATAATTTCTATTCTAATGTTATTTCTTACTCATATTAGCCAATGCCAATTTTGCAAAAAATATTCGCTGCATCGTCAGAATAATAAACATTTTATTTACTGATGATATAACGAAGTTGAATAACAATAATTACAAAATCAAAACAACCAGATCAAACATAATACAATTCCAGACCTACTGACTATACAAACCGAACAACAACCTGAATATAAACTTTGGGGTTACTCGCTAAACATAGTCAGTGATTGCATATTCTTAAGTATAAGCGTAGACACAAACTGTATTTAAAATACACCTTTTAACACTTGAAACAGAAGGGTAATACAAACACGTAATCTCACTTAATCACTTTTATTTCAATGTTTAATTACAACGAACTGGCAGCGATTCGACTAATACAAGTGCACACGATAGAATCGCTTAAAAATAAGCGCGCCGGGTATTTATATTGTCTTGCTTGACAGTTGGAAGTGACGTCACCAACGGTCGCTGGCTGGCTTGGCCGGCAGTTACGCACTTAACTGCCGTGGCATGGCTTTGGCTTTGGCTATGGCTTGGCGTGGCGTGGCGTGGCGTTACAGTCGGCCATCCTGTAACAATTGCTCCCGCAATGGGATCTACAAATCTAATTAGCTCTCTAATAGGTCAATAAGGTCTTCAGTATCTAGTTGGTCATCGGAACTGCTGGCGCTGTCAGACACAGGAGCTACGCTACGATATGGTCGCAAGGAATCTGCTGAAACAAGCCCCGTAAAGCTTTTATAGCCCCTCAAACCCTTTATGCTTCTAATCCTGTATCTGTCATTGCCAATAACTTTGGTTATATTGTAAGGTCCAGAATATAAGTCATCAAGCTTTGTATTAACCCTACCAGCACTGCTTGTTGGCGCCTGCCTCCACAGAACCAAGTCTCCCTTTTTATAAACATGAGCGATTTTACGACGTTTGTCAAAATTACGTTTCATCTTAGAGCTAGCCCTATTAATACGTGCAGTAGCTTTTTCACGCTTAGACTGAGTAGATTCTGACACACGATCCGGCGTGGCTACATCGCACACTGGCCTGCTATTACGTGCAAACATCAAATCATAAGGCTTAAAACCAGTGGTGTCGTTTACAGTATTGTTTATACCCCATATGATATCGGATAAACAGTTAGACCAGTTATTAGCCGCTTCACTAGGGTCAGTGGCACGTAACGCGTTTAATATCGTACGATTAGTGCGTTCGACTTGACCGTTTGCTCGCGGGCATGCTATCGCGTTTAATATATGTTTAAACTGCTTGTCACACGCAAATTTCTTAAAATATCTGCTAGTAAAAGCCTTGCCGTGATCGGTTACGATTCTATCTGGATACCCAAACAATGCGAAAGTTTTTTTTGGGTACTCTAATCGTTTCTATTGAATTAACTGTCCGGGTGCATTCTGCAATAACAAATTTTGAAAACGAATCCGTAATTACCAGCATGTATACATAACCTTTCTTAGTTCTACAGAATGGGCCCAAATGGTCGACATGGATCATTCTAAAAGGTTCATTTGGCTTAGGTATTGGATGTAACATTCCTTCCTTCCTGCCATATTGCCCTTTTCCATATGCACAATGCAAGCAAGATGTAACATACTTTCTTATGAACCGAGTCATTTTAGGAAACCAAAAATCTCTTTTAATCAAATCCATAGAACGTTTTAATCCTACGTGCCCTATCTCGTCGTGGTGCATTTGAACTATTTTCCACCTGGCCGGCCCCGGAACAACGAGTCTGTTACCATTGAGAGTCTTTTTATATAATCTATCGTCTAACAAAATATAATTATTTACAATATCGCGCTCAGCAGATCCAGTCTTAAGTTGACCTATAATATTTTTCAATCTGTCATCCTGAGACTGGACCGTAAGGAACCAATCGGCAACTTCTAGTCGGTTAATATTTATACTATCAATGGGATTCCTGCTTAACGCATCGACGTGTTTCATGCGTTCCCCGGGTCTATATTCTATGCTAATATCGTACTCCTGAATTAACAGCCACCATCTCGCAATACGTGGAATAATATCACGCTTCGTAAGAGTGGCGCGGACGGCTGTACAGTCTGTCACTACTTTAACGTGTTTGCCTATAACGTATACGCGGAATTTTCTCAACGTCTCGACAACAGCTAGTGTTTCTAGTTCGTAACTATGGTACATAGATTCCTCCCTAGATGTCACTCTGCTAAAATACATAACTGGACGTAAAGTATTATCAGATTGCCGTTGTAACAATATGCCCGCTATTCCCAGTTTACATGCATCCGTATGTATTTCCGTGTATAACGCAGGGTCATATAAAGCTAGCACTGGTTTAGAACACAAACATTTCTTTAATTCCTCGAAGCTATTAGCTTGCCTATCGCCCCACAGCCACGGCACATTTTTCTTAGTTAATTCCGTTAAAGGACGAGCTACAACTGCGAATTTAAATATAAATTTACGGAAGTAACTGCAGAGACCTATGAATTGGCGCACTTCGTGTACACTTTTCGGCACCGGAAATTGTGACACCGCAATTAATTTTAACTCCGCAGGTTGTATACCATTTTCAGAAATATCATGTCCTAAATATGTGACTTTATTATGCAAGAACGAACACTTTTTCATATTTAATTTTAGATTTTCTGATTGAAACTTATGTAATACTGATTCTAACATTTTTAAACCGGAATTAATATCAATTGAGGGTAGTAATAAATCATCTAAGAACGCCAGAATCTCATTCGGTGAATAATTATCAGTTTGTGATTTTGAATAACGAATGGACTCGACCAGTTTTCTAACTAAACGCATGAAAACAGAGGGTGCGTTTGCTAAACCAAATGGGACACGTAAATATTCATAGTGACCTTGAGGTGTTATAAATGCAGTTTTATGTGTGTCTTCCGAGGCGACTGTTAATTGATGATAACTTTGTGCCATATCAAGACTTGTAAAGTATTTCATACCGGCAAGCTTGGATATTTGATCATCAATGTTCGGCAGTGGAAATCTATCTTTTATAGTTACTGCGTTAAGTGCGCGGTAATCTACACATAACCTACTGTCGCCATTCTTTTTCTTAACTAAGATGATTGGAGAGGCGTAATCTGACTCTGACTCTTTAATAATACCAGCATCTAACAACTCACGGATCTTTGAACTAGCTATTTGTTGTTCTGTGTGTGATAACCTATATGGTTGGCGATATATAGGCTGCTGTGTGGTCAATTTTATTTTCATATTTAACAAATTAGTGCAACCAAGATCTTTTGTGTCGTTTGCAAAGGTGTGTTTATATTGTAATAATAATTTAATTAAACTATTACGGTCGTTTTCATTTAAACTTCCTGTGCTAATATCGATTATAGATACCCCACCTATACTACTATTTATGTTCTGGCTCACGGTAAGTATGGAGGCAGTCGAAAATGCAAGCTGATGTAACTTAACACTATTCATTTTACAGTTTGGCTCACGTGACGAAATATTAGGCAGGCTAGACATAAACGGCTTGGTATGGCTCACCCGAGTTGGCTGGCTTGGCGAGTTGATAGGTTCTTCGCAGGTCTCCGCTCGCGCTAGAACCGTGCCCGCTTCCCAGTTGATGTTGACGGTTCCAGTGTTGATGACCTTTATGTAGCCCTTGCGTCCGCGGAGCACTGTAGCTGGTAAGGAGTATGAAACTCCCTGCAGTTCGTAGTGGCGTGGTGTGGTACACACGTTGTTTCCCAGCACCTGAACTTGGACGATTGAGGCACCAGGTGGCAGAGATTCCTTGCTCGATGTAACCACCCTGAACTTCGAAGTGTCGTTGACTACATTGAATTCTGTCGCTGGGTCAGAATCCATCTTTAATGTAGCCGTCCCGTTTGTCACCACCAGAGACACGCAAGGAGCATTGATAATTGGCTGGCCAATCAATAATTGTATATCTTGCATATCTACGTCTGTTACGTGCGCAGTACATTGAACCTGTATATCATCTATTCCTAGCTCAAATTTTACTGTACCACGACTAGTAAGTAGACCACCAGAAAAGCCTCTGAGTACAGTATTTGTAGGTGTAACGTTGAGCTCCAACAGGCGTACAATTCCTGTATTAATGACATTAACTTGGCTTCCTGTATCTACATAACACTTTAAATAAATGTTGTTTACCCTCGCGAGCTTTTTGTAGATCTCGTTGTAATTTTGTATTAGCTTGACCTCTTTGACGGCGCTGCTTAATTGAACTGGAGATTTGGCGGAAGGGCTAGGACAACGGGTGGCAATGTGGCCCTGCACTCCACACTTGAAACAAGTACGCTGATCGGGTAACGTGCAGTTTCGTAGGATATGCCCAGTTTTCCTGCAACGAGGGCAGGGATCGACATCAGGGTTTATCTTTTTCTCTGGGATTGGCGACGGTTTATGGTCCTTGTTCAATGTGCGTGCTTCGAACGTTGTCGGACGATAATCATCGAGGGCGCACAGGAAAGCTTCATACAGCTCGTCGGGGCGCTGGCACTGGAACGCTCGCGCATTTGGTTGTAACGAAGTTGGTAATCCTCTGATAATGCACGAGACACTAGCAGCGTCTGTAAGATTACAACGAAAGCACATGGCGATCTTGTCCTGGTAGTATTTCGTCATTGTTTCGCTAGACAGCTTCTTTCTGTTGATCATCTCATCTAATAACGCACTGTAGTCACGATGCTTCGGAAATGCTCGAGTTAGCATACCTTTCCATTCTTCCCAGGAATAGTTATAGTCGTCTAGTCGGTTGTACCATTTCCGAGCTTGGCCACGAAGCTTGTCTTGTAGGTGGAAGGCTTTCACCTTGTCACTCCAACCGTGGATGTCCCCCAACTGGTCAATTTTCTTCAACCACGTCGACACGGTGCAATCCTCTCCATCGGGGTCAAACTCGGGTATGAGTGATGCTGCATGATGACTTTTGAAACGGCTGAGCGGTAAGGTTTCTTGATCGAGGTCACGTATCGCCCTTTCAACTTTATTTTCGAGTAAATGTTTTAGTAATTTTCTAGCTGGCGGCGGCGGGTAGTCTTCACCTTCACTGGAATCGCACGATTCTTGTTCGCTCCATCCGGGTGGACGGACTCCTTGGCCAGATTGATTAGGGCGAGTACGCTTCATATCCCACTTCTGAATGAAACAGAAGGGTAATACAAACACGTAATCTCACTTAATCACTTTTATTTCAATGTTTAATTACAACGAACTGGCAGCGATTCGACTAATACAAGTGCACACGATAGAATCGCTTAAAAATAAGCGCGCCGGGTATTTATATTGTCTTGCTTGACAGTTGGAAGTGACGTCACCAACGGTCGCTGGCTGGCTTGGCCGGCAGTTACGCACTTAACTGCCGTGGCATGGCTTTGGCTTTGGCTATGGCTTGGCGTGGCGTGGCGTGGCGTTACACACTAAATAAATTTGACTCCATTTAAGTAGTTAGAAATGTATATCTATACTAATATTATAAAGGGGAAAAAATATTTTTGTTTGTTTATTTGTAAGGATTTAACTCAAAACCTACACAACCGATTTTAAAAATTCCTTCACTATTAGAAAGATATATTATCACCGAGTAACATAGGGTATGTACTTTTTTATATAATTACTGTCTTCTTCTCCTTAGCCTTTATTATTCCCAAGTCACTTGGGGTCGGTTTTTTCTAGTCTAACCGGATTTGACTGGATATCAGTTTTTACACGGAGCGGCTGCCACCTGACCTCCACAACCTGAAGGCTAACGATACCCTAAGGCTAGACCAGTGTCAGGATATTAGAGGATACTGACTTTCCCAATAACGACTGCCATAGATGTTCATGGCAGCTAGGACCGACGGCTTAACGTGCTGTCCGAGGCACGGAGCAGGCGATAATTGTCAAGCAATACGCACATAATTTCAGAGGTGCGCGACGTGGGTTCGAACCCGAGACCCTCTGCATTGCAGTTTGTTGGTCTCCCCACTGAGCATAATTACTGTAACTAACTTAAACTAATTTGCATTCACGCAAGCGATGCCGCCGAATTAGATATTATTTTCCCTCTACCATACATATATCTACATAACATATTTATGAAACTTGTACGTTTATCAAAAAATACTTCAACATCTTTGAAGAATTTGAAGGTGATGCAAACAGCCAAATAGACAAAATTATCACTTTTTAAAATTATTTAATTTATCACGCTATTAGAAAAGAGATTTTATAATATAAATGATTATTTTATTTAAGTATTATGTATAATTACGAAATAGGTACTTTTTTATCATTCAAATATGCATCGTGCATATATCCGCTAGGTTAATTCTTGTCGAATTAAATATTATTATTTCCTTGTACGATAAAACTTAGTGCTAAATTGGACATTATAATAATATATTAATTTCATAATATTATTCTAAATTGAGTAATAATTAATAGATTAAAGATATATATAAATGTATATTATCTACAATTTTCACATCACATTACGATTATGACTGATGCAGTAACATTTAATCTTACCGACCACTTCCCAACATATTCTTACAAATAAATGTTATTATGTCTATAAATACTAATATTATAAAAAGAAAAATTAGATATTTTGTTTTATTGTTTGATTGTAAGGGTTTAATTAAAAAACTATTCAACTTCATTTTCTTTTTTCTTTACGTCGGGCAATGCTATGACGCATACCTCTCCGCAGGGTGACGGAGAGGTTATGTTGGGCTCACCGGGGAAAGGATACCCCAATAATACCGACTAAACCTACCACGGTGTACCTCGACATAACCATAGACGGCGAGGCCGCACGAATCGCTTTCACATGCAATCCCGACCCCACCGTGGTTTCGGCCCGCTGTGTGATGTAAACGGCAGGCCACTACACTAAAATACTTCCTCCGCCATTAGAAACCTATATTATCACCGAATAACATAAGCTATATTTTATTTAAAAGTAGCTTAACCTACTTTTACGCGAACGAAGACGCGAGCAAAAGCTAGTTTAAAATAAAATTAGAAAACGGGTCCTAATCGCATTGATAATCACTTATGTAGTACTTGCATCGGTCGTGATGTCGGGTTGACTCAGTCCGTCACTAAAATCGATCTTATTGCCTTAAAAAAATACCAATGCCATTAAGACCCGTCTTAACGGCAATGGTGCCAGTTTTCTGGGCAAGTAGCAAAGGAATATTATGACGCTTTTTAATTTTGTTGTTTTATTTTGTCTTTAGCTTATATTTATTTTAAATATTTTGTGTATATCTTTTGTTAAAAGCATATTGTAATGTTTTATAAAGAAGTAAGGGACTAGATACTTAATTCAAAGCGAATGAAAATAACATTTAATAAAGCTACCCAAATCCATAACAGTTGGTATATAATTATAACTTGTATTTTTGTTTGATTAATTTAAAAATTTAATTAATTGATAAACTCAAATTAACATTCGTTATCTAACATTATATTAAGTATGTGTATAAATCGCGAAGATCTAGAAATATTATTCTACAGCTCTTGAATACTAACTTACTGCATCAAATATAAATCATCATTAATCATTATTCGTGGTGTTGCACTTAAACTTATAAAAAATAAAACGTCATTGATCTACATATTGTGCCGCATTGACGTTCTATTTCTTTTCAGATGATCGCTCATTATATTGTCGTTACATTTTAATTACAAAGGTCACTAGTTAATTAGCTTTAATTGGTTATGTAATCAATTATAGCAAAATAGTAGTATTGCATAGGTTCATATTTACCCTGATTAGGTAAAAATAAAGCTAATTTTATTGCGACGACTTTATTCTGAGGGTCTACCTCAAGTCTTAATAGCTCTAAATATTTCTTAATATGTTTTATTATAGATACATATATCTTATCTTCTGCGGGGCCAGTCAGTACAGATCGGTGACACTTCGACCCAGTGGGATCTTTTGTGTCGACTTCCCCAATAATGACTGCCATAGATGTTCATGGCAGTCGGGACCAACGGCTTAACGTGCTCTCCAAGGCACGGAGCAGGCGATGAAAATTGTCAATCAATGCGCACATAATTTCGAAAAGTTATATAACTTCCGAATGTTGAAGGTGCGCGACGTGGGTTCGAACCCGAGACCCTCTGCATTGCAGTCTGTTGGTCTTCCCACTGAGCTATCGCTGCTCATTATTGATATAACTTTCATACATTTTTAACCGAATTCAGAATAAAAGTAAATTCTCATTGAACAACAATAATTTATGTTTTATAGTGCCGATTAATGTTTTTGGTAAATAATTTCCAGTGTAGTTATTAATCTTGTTTAAAACAGAAATATCTACTTTTCTATTCAAGATCCTGAAATTAATTACCAGCGAACGAGGAACGAGGTCATTATTACCGCCGGTCAGGATATACAGCATCGATGACAAGAACCTGTGGTTGCATACCAGATTAACAAGAATTGCATTGAACAAGTGCAAATCGGTGTAACCTAGGATAAAACTAAAATAAATATTTTTTATCCTATTGAGTCGTAGCAGCACACGGGTGGCAACATACATATTCGTTTTAATTATGTCTGGCATTCCATGACTTAACAGGTTGACTAGATATACATAGTATATCTAGTCTGTCCTAGTGTAATGTCCCTGTGTAGTCCTGTATACATATACACAGGTTTAAAACTTAAAAATAACGATTAAATATATATAAATACATTTTTATTGTTCTTTACTTCATAAACTTTCACCTGATCGCTCATGTAAGGTAAGCTATAAAAGAAAGCGTAAAAATTGCTTTGCACTTACAATGAACAAAAATAAAAAGGAAGGAATAAGGGCATTTCCGTTTATTTTCTTCCGGAGAATTCTTTATTTTGAAGTGGAAAGAAAATCCTTTGAAAGATATCAATTACAGAAACGTTCAATCATGATTTCCTCCTTTGTATGGTTAAATATCCAACTTGTGTTTATGCATAACAGTCTTACGCCAGTATTAATTATACAATTTATTTTATAGTTTATATTATTAAAATATATTTTATAGATAGTTCAGTGATTTTTGTACATAACAAACGAAAAAGAACTTCTATAGTATTAGAATAGGTATGAATGACCTTTGACTTTCTCTTACGAAATTTCATAAAGTGATATTTCTATTATAGAAAATTTCACATTGCTAATTAGCAATATGAAGTTTTGTATGATAGAAATTATATTCATATCGATGCGAATGAAGTCCGAGGTTACTTAAGTCGACACATCATAAAAATCTTCATGTTGAGAGGAGCGAACAAAAATCTTAACTTTTTATTATGTTCATAACCCAGAGAGTATTACATTCATCAAGACACAAAAGGCTGTGATGAAATTTTATAATGGATGCTTTTATACTTAGGGGCGCGTGAGAAAGAAAAACGCATTTTTCTTGCTTCGTTAGAGGAAAATATTATAAGAGTTTTTGTGTAGCCTGCAGTGTTTTTATATTGTAGATATAACGGGCACCAAGCAGAAATGCTTGCAATAGATTTTTTGAAGTACTTGTATTATTTACAGGTTACTCGACAATAGTTGCTCTTATCCCCTGGCCGGCGGACAGTTCATAAAGCATTTCTACTGGGCAACAAAAAAAAAATACAAAAAAAAGTGTGCCATGCACGGACCCAATGCTGCATGGTGTACCTACTGTTTTTACTTCTAGGATATATTGGCAAAGTACCAATTACGTACTAGTGTCAATCAAACGAAAAGTAAAGAGGCTCATAGGCGATGATCAGCCTACGCAAATACCAAAATTTTGGAGCATTGTAATAGATTTGCCAGTCCATCGCTTTTGTAGTAAGGAAAAGCAAATCAAGATACAAAATGTTAAGCCTATCAAAATAATTTTTATTATAATATAATTTACAATGACGATCCCTTTACTAACCTAAAACATACAACCACTATAGTTTACAAGTTGTATATTATGCACACCAATATTGAAGGTATTACTCGAGTATAATTACTCAGAAAAATCTCTTTGTTATGCTAACGTAAAGGCAAATAATACTGGCTTCCTGGGGAGAGTACATTGTACACTGGGAAAGCCTGCTTACCGCAGGAACCCAGCATAAATTAACTGGACCACGATGTTCTGTAGGGAGAAAGTACTTTACTAATCTTGCTGCTTTAGGTTGAAACAGAGATTCATCTGCGGCCAACCTCTCAAAGCCCTGTGAAAGTATAGCTATTTTACTTTTATTACCTTTTTGAATCATAAAGGCTTTCTGTTCGTGATATCATTCACTGTTCAAGTATTGAAATCGTAAGCTAGATCTAAAGAATGTTATGAAATTCAGGCGTCCCATACTTTTCTACATCACAAAGTTCTTTGTAGTTTAATATTTGCATGATATTGCGTTTCAGTGAAGAGGCTCGCAATATTCCGTCCCTTTGCTTTTGTGTGATTTGCTCGAGTGTTTCTGTGAAAACAAAATTTTGTTGTTTGTTCAATAATCTTTTGTTCTATAGATTGCGTCATTTGTTTGGAGCGTATACGTTCAAAGGTAGTTTGTTTATCTTTTTGATAAATTATCTTCTTGTACTATTGCTATCTACAATTCATATGAATATTCTAAAGGATATCTAGCGAATGTTTATGGTTTGGATAAAAAAATTTGCTTTGATCTAGATTTTTGTTGCCCGATTAGTATTGGTTTCTAGTGTTTTCGTTTTTCTGCAGCAATGAATGCAATGAATTAGGTACGGGAATATGAGAGCTCTATAGCAAGGATACATGAAACATTTGAATAATAAAAACCCATTAAAATTGGTAATAGAAGCAACTCGTAAGTTCATCTGCCAATTTTAAAGGTCCAAGCATTTACAATATATTGTTAGTTGTCTATTAAACTTGGTTTTGAGCAAAAATAGTTAAGAATACAGAAGGATGATTTTTAATAGACAAACTACATACTCTGTACACAATAATACCTACAATTAGACTCAACAGCAAATAAAGAAACTAGGTACACATAACCATTGTTTCTATTCCATACACAAATTGGCATAGCAACAACAAAATGCCCAATACTCTATAGTCAAACAACAACAGAGCCAACCCTTCGCTGTTTGCGGTCCATTTGCACGCGGTCACTTGCATTTGACGTGCTTACAGTTAATTTTGTCCGTCAGCGTGAGGTACTGACAGGTTTATAACTCATCAATTATACCTCATAAACTAGTAATCTAATGATTTTGATGAAGCCATTATTATGTTGAATCAGAATTTGGATAATGATTTGGTTAATTTTTATCTTTTTTGCGATGTGTTCCAACTATAACCATTCAACGAAAATTTGTGCAAAAGTGGATTCTCGAACAAAAAATATAGCATTCACTCCTATTTGTATATGCCGAAAGGCTCACGACTGCTTGTATATTAGCTTTATCAATAAATTGGGACGTGACTTCGCATTGCTACTACATAAACCCCTTTGAAATTAGATATCAGCTACCAGGTTGAGAAAACTAGAATTACCTAGCAATTAATTCTTAGTGACGTCACTTATGTATAAGCTTATAAAATACACAACTGTAGATACAGTTATACATAGCCAGTGTAATAATTAAAGGTAGCCAGTAAAATGAAGATATGCCATGCTTTATGCTACTGATAAAAATGTGTTGCTTTTTGCTCTTCAAAATGACCACACTCTACCTGATGGTAACCGATCATGTGGTCCAAGAGCAGTGACCTCTACACCATTCTCATAGAAGCTGAGGCGATGTTGAGGTCCCTACTTTGACGGCCTGAGAAGGTGCTTTTTAATGCCCCGCTTAAAGGACGCAAGATTGAAGGAAGAAGGAAACACGTGCCTTGGCAAATAATTCCATGCTTTGATCGTTCGGCAGAGGTATGAGGACGCAAACTTGTTGGTTAAAAATCATATTGTTCATAAATTCAAAAGTTAAAAATCAGTTGGCAAGCAAATTACACAGTCAGCAAGCACTAAAGGTAACCCTTCATCAGTGACGAGTGCTTGAACAATGCAAGTGACGCCAGTGGTTAATTACAGTAACAAACTGCCGGACACGTGTCTCGCTACTCGTTATATGCACACGGGATGTGGAGGGTTTATTGGAAAAGATGTGACGGTTTTTGAAAATACATAGTCATTATTGTTTTATGGAAATTTTGTATGGCAACCAGATCAGTTTACTCCTTAATCCACTTACTAATAAACGAAGAATAAAGTTATACGAATCATAATATAATACAAATATTGTTATAGCAATATTATGCGTTAGTGCATTTGACGTAAATCATAATATTGCCGAAAATTTTATTTTTGTTGCCACGTGCACACTTTATTTATTGGTACCGGGATGTTTTAATATAATTATAATAGCTTGGTGCTCTTACATTTAAAGGTTTAACAAACAAGGTTAGCTATTTTATACTAAGCACTGAGGTTGTAAAAATGCACGAGGCCTGCTTGGCTGCAAATATTTTATTGATAGGCCCTTACAACTTTAGCAACTTTGGTCATTATAAAATTGAAATATTACTGAAAATATACACTGTGGTTGAATTTTTTATATATATGTATGAAATATCAATAAAATGAAACAAAATCTAAAGGCTATCTATCCTGAGCATTCTGATCACCTTAATATGTTTACCTATATACTAAAGAATGCGAATTTTATGATCGTTTCTGGTTGTACTTAAATTAACATACCTGTAGCAATAAACTCGGTACTAACATAAGGATTTATTTTAACGACATTTATATCAAAGGAATTGCATGCCCTTAAACGTGATTCTATAGATAGGTTCGTTAAACAGTAAACGGAACATGTCCAACGATCCATATAAAAAAAAAATTACAATACATTAAAGCAAAGCCTTGGTTTATAATTTTATTAGCAAATAATAATTTACTTCATTCTTTTCTTCTTATTTTATTTACAAAACGATGTATTTAACTAATACGTAATAATTTAAGGCTGTGGTAACGATTAGAACTGTAGTGAGCTTTAAGGCGCTTTAAACATACAAATACCTAACCAAATTCCAAGACAAAGATATTATAACCTATTGGATGTTCCATTCTTAAAAACTAACCTGGGTCATTCTCATTTCCCTGCTGTACCAAGGCTTTGTAGGGAATATAATGATTTATCAAAGGCTCGTGACAGTGATATTAGTGAACCCTTACCAAAATACAAAAGACATTTAGAAGAAGTTATTTAAGTTTTCCATTAGGTTTCACATTATATATTACTTTTGATAAGTTCATTCATCGTATAGCTTATTTTATTAAATTGTCTGAACTATGCTTTGTTGATATATTATGTATGTGTATGCTGTGGTCTCCTTTAACTGAAGGAGTACACTATACAGAACTTATGTTCATTTTCTTGTGCAATTTTGTGTATATTCTTTGTTGGCGATATTAATATTTAAATCCTTTTTATAATAATATTGATCAACAATGATTATAAAATAATAATATGCAATTGTAATAGGCAGTATCAAATTTAGGATTAATAATATTTAAACACGTCTATCTCTTATAACTTGCCGCGTATCAAAGTATCTAATCGATCGTATGAAGTTGGTCTAATTGGCGCAAACTTTGAGCCAGCTGCTGAACGGTACATTAAGTTATGTAGCGGTCATAACAGCATCATATAGAGAAATGTGTTGATCTATGTATAACTTCCATCTGTATATGATGACGTTTACGATATAATAATATAAGGAAATTGTGATTACGTTATATACAATTAAATGCAGTAGGTGTGGACGAAAGTGGCAGAAGAAAGTGTTCAGCTGATTGATTACAGCTCTATTTAATACCGAACAAACATTTGGCGAAAGAAGCAAGGTTGGTAAAGTCAATTTAAGTAGAGCAAAATCGTATGTTGTAGGGTAACTCTTTTTTGTGGGCTGTAGCATTTCTCTGTTCTGTGGCCGAGGCATTACTAATATTTATAAATATTTATATTTTTTTAAGACTCCAGCCATTGCCTTTTTGTACCTGTGTGGCCTTAATTAAAACTGAAAACATTAAACACCCAGCCTAGTAACAATTTTAACCTGAACGATCTTGCAACGGATTTGGTATGATTAGATATGTAATTAAGTAAGTACGGCACTTAAGTATATGGACCCTTAATTAAGACATCCTATACTGGACTGAAGTTTGACGATGTAAATGGTATTATTATAACACCGAATTATAGTGCCAAAATGAGACCACCCAGTAGACACGAAAAAAGGAAACATACCCACAAATAAAATACTACGAAAATCGACATCTATCATTTAGGTATGTCATATAAAAAGCATCGGTAACCATGGGTTCTCGTTACGTGCCCGCGTCTGTCATGTCCCATCGGCCCGTCAATTAGTCACCCCAGTGATTATTATTCACGAACTACCCTCAGCATCTGTTTCTAATGATTGCGACACGTGGCGCGAAGGGATGCGTGTGATTTTTTTATTTATTGGTAGCTGGTTTTGAAAGTGTATGTATGTTGCTGATGAGTCAATATTTCCATATCTAAATATTCTAAATGGATTACTTGATGAATATAATGACGCCTGTCATGTACCACAACAGACTGCTAAACTTTGTTATTTTCTTTGTTTTTTTTTTTTTTTTTTAATTTTGCTCGTCAAAATGACCACACTCCGCCTGATGGTAAGCAGTCGTGTGGTCTAAGAGCAGTGACCTCCACATCGTCCTCATAGCAGCTGAGGTGATGTTGAGGTCTCTACTTTGACGGCCTGAGAAGGTGCTTTTTCACGCCCCGCTTAAAGGACCCAGGATTGAAGGAAGAAGGAAACACGTGCCTTGGCAGAGAATTCCATGCCTTGATCGTTCGGCAGAGGTATGAGGACCCAAACTTGTTGGTACGCACTCTAGTCGACTCCACCGTGTAAGGATGGCATCTGAGCCCAGCACGCGTTGTTCTGGATAGGAAAGGGGAGGGCGGGATAAGGTGGAATAACTCTTCAGAGCACTCCCCGTGGTATATTCTGTAGAAACATGCCAAAGAGGCAATATCCCTACGGAGTTGCAGAGGTTCCAGTGAACTCGTGACCTCTGGATCTCCGATGATACGGACAGCCCGCCGCTGTAACCTGTCAAGAGCGTCTAGCAAGTACTGCGCGGCGCCATCGCAAAGATGAGAACAGTACTCCACGCAAGGGCGCACTTGTGCCTTATACAATAGGCACAGCTGCCCAGGCGCGAAGAACCGCCTCACCCTGTTCAGAACTCCGAGTTTTCGCGAAGCTTGTCTAATGACGCTCTCGATGTAGGTTATGGGATTAAGGGAGCGGCAAAGATCCATACCTAAGATGGAAAGGCTGTCACGTATCACCAGTGGAGTGTTCTTCAGAGAAGGGAGGGGAAGGAACGGAGACTTTTTTGTTGAGAACGCGCATGCCTGGGTCTTCTTGGCGTTGAACTGGACCAAGTTCTTGGCACCCCATTCAGAGATGCGGTTCAAGGTCTGGTCAAGTTCAACGACAAGATCTTGCCTTTTCCCCACAACCTCAGCCTGTTTGGCTCCAGGACGTCCGAGATATCGCCCATGCACGGTACTGTCATCTGCATAACAATGTATGTTGCCGAGATTCAACATATCATTGATATGCAGAAGAAAGAGCGTAGGGGATAAGACGGACCCCTGAGGCACTCCTGCATTGACCTGCATAAATTTGGAAGCGCGACCGTCGCAAAAGACCCGAATACGACGCTTCTGCAGGAAACTTGCAATCCAGGTGCACAGTTGAGGGGGCAAGCCATAGGCCGGAAGCTTGGAAAGAAGAGACCGGTGCCAGACTCTATCGAAAGCTTTGGCTATGTCTAGGCTGACAGCCAAAGACTCGCCGTGCTTGTCCATAGCCTCACCCCAGAGGTGCGTGACGAACGCTAGAAGATCACCCGTTGATCGTTCTGTATTTATAATCGCTTATGATACCAGAGTTATAAATTAAAACCCATAGCCAAAAAGTATATATAAGACGAAAGTTTCACGGATGGTTTACCTTAGCTAAAAAATATTATATATATAAAATGAAAGTAAATAAATCACTGAATGGCTTCGCCGAATGTTGTAGCTTCGATTACAACACAGGACAAAAAATTGTGCGTTGTTTCCATTCTGGATATTCTATGTGTCCGTTGTTTTAATGTTTGTAAGGTCACCGCGACATAGTTATTATACAAAGTACTGGAGAAGTCACATAAAAAAATAGAGGTAGGTGCAAGAGCCTCCGAAACATCTACTCACTAAGAGACACGCAGTAACAGAATTGTAAATCTCTCTGGATTAATGTAACAGTTTAGTTTAGTACCTAGATAGGGGTACACCCATAACTACACCCGAATAGAAATAATACATTTTGAAATATTATCTAATTGCACCTTGTTAATAGGTCGGTCGTTATTTGTCATTTTTAATACCGGACATAAGTTGACTGTTTCTGTATACACAATTTTTAAGACTAATAAATGAAGAATTCTAACATGTCATCGTGAGAAAATTATAAATTGTGCTTGCCGGCTTACTGGCATGCAGACTACTAATTAAAGAAAAGCTTAAATTTTGTCACAATGTTTCGATAATACAGATGTCGCAAATCATGTATAGCTCTTTCATCTCGTATGTCCCGAAATCATAGGGTGTTCACAACAAATACTTACTTTCTTCCACATCTTTGTATACTAATTAAAGGTTAAGGTAATTTCAGAAGACTACCAAATAGTTTATGTAAGATTCGGTAATACGTAGGTTATTTATAATGTTGTAAATGTGCGTTGTAGGACATATCCACCCACATAAGAAATAACACCAGACGGTGTCTCCTTGACCACCAAACTCCTTCGCAAGTGACGGCAGATAAGCTGGTTTAATTTATGTCATAAATTATTTTATTTTTTTACACAATATATAATAGCGATAAGGTCATAGCAACCAGCATTGCTACATGGTACATGGACGGTTGACTCTGTTCTAAATCTTCTCACATTGAGAAGGGGCCCGTGCCCAGCAGTGGGACAGTTTAATAGAGGGCTGATATTAAGCTTTATATTTGACAACTAGTGAAGTTGCGTTTCGTTTAAAAGCGAATATCTTGCTTAGTTAAATTCGTGAACTAGTTAAAATTTAACCAGTTGATTTTTAAGTGGTCAACTGTTGACACGTTGAAGATCTATCAATCATTGATTTAACTATTCGACGGCCACTACTAGTATATACAAATATAATATACATAATTATGTTTCACCTTGAATGTATAAAAAATAAAAGCAATTATCTAGCAATATTTTATAAATACATTCACATAAAAGAATACAAAAAAGAAAGAACTAGATAGGACAGCCTCTAGCTCGGCGTACGGCTTCTGTTTGGGACGGCTGTCAAACGCACGTTGGGAATTTTACATCGCTCTACTACTACTCACTATCTTGCCTACTACAGTACGAGGCCTGAAAAACACTGATGCAAAATAAAAATACTAAAATTGCACAGTATAACAATAAGCTGTGGTCGTACAGCACTGAAGATAGATTATTATCATTCTTTAGAAATCAATTAATATAATCCGTTATAACTATATCTTATTTTGTGTGGGGGCCATCCCCTTCCTCTACGACTATCCCAGTTTATGATATAGCGTTCCCCTACACCAACCGTTAGGTTATAATAGAGGAGCCGCTGTACCTTCCAGTGCCCGAGAGCACTGTGTGGGGGCTAGTCAGTACAGACTGGCGACACTTCGACCCAGTGGGATCTTTTGTGTCGACTTCCCCAATAACGACTGCCATAGATGTTCACGGCAGCCGGAACCGACGGCTTAACTTATGGCTTATTACTATAACTTATGGCTATTAGTTCTGTCATAGTAAAGCATACCTAAGATATCATTTGGCTGTGACTGATATTTTAGATAATATGCCATAACTTTTTTGATACGCATTTATTCTATATTAAATCTAATTTGATGACCACACTATGACTAATGTAGAAGATGTAATAGTGATTGCTAATTTTAGTAACCGCTTAGCAAGGGTTTATTGCAGCTGTATTTTCTGTGTCCTATTATCTCATTGGTTGATGCCGGAAGAGCCTATTAATGATTGTCGATCGCAGTTATCTGTTAGACATAAGGAGGGACACTCTAAGTGAACTAACTACTGGTAATATTTTTCGACAGATGATTTACTAATTCTACCCGACGCTATGATCAAGAAATCACGATAGGCAGGTGCCAAACCTACTACCGACTCTGAACATATAAAGCAATCAAATTAAATGTTATAAAATATAGCAAGTTGAATAGCGTGTTAGACGAATTAAAAAGGGGTATCACCAGGCACGTAGACTCGGAACAAATATTTGAATACCCCACAAATTTTGGTCAAGTTTGGTTATCGAACACACAACACTTATTGCATTTCATTATGTCTGATCAATTTCTGCCACGATATAGTCTGCCTCAATCATGACGTGTTCAGTTTTCGTCAGTTTTTTATTATATTAGTTTTTATATTCATTTATTACTTTGTGACAGAATGTCACAAAGTAATGAATGAGTATTTCCTAACTGCTAAATTATGCATGAATTAAATTATTTTAAATCATAGACTAATTTTAAAATTTATTAATATGTTTTGTAGCACTTATAGCGCTAATCAATGTATTAATCATTAATGTGTGCCTATTGGGCGGGATATAGCCGAACACTAAATGTATCTAATAACATCTGTATTATGTACCTACCTATGATCCAAAATAAAGAATTATTATTATTTGGAGTTGTGAGGCAATAACTAAACTACTGCGCCATCCGTGCAATAATATCGACATAAGCTTTCGCGATGGTCACGCGCTATTCCGGAAGGAAATGGCTATAAGCGTCACGAGATCCAAGGGAAGTCATAATCGCAATACAATACTATAATGATTTCCGTTCGCATGTTGGGTACTTATATGGCTTGTCAAATCTTCTTAGAATTGCTTTAATCCCAGCTACACGTATATTGGCCTTCACTTTTCTCATTGACGTAATAGAGTATGCGATGTACCCAATTACCCTACTTTTCGGTTAAGAGATACTTCTAGCTTCGACTTGAATCCCAAGTATTTATTAATGTGAAGGTTTAGGAACTTGTTGATGTTTGTTTTTTTTTATTCTGGTTGATATTTTGCATAAGATGCTGTTTATTTTATTAGCATCCTTGATGGTAATAAGTACTCCTTAGAGTCAAGAACTCAGGGAACGTATAGAAGCATTTGAAATGTGGGCCTATAAACGAATGCTACGGTTTAGTTATTTAGTACACAGAAGGTCAGAAATGAGGAGGTTCTGCGACTTATCAACACAAAACGTGAACTATGGGACACCATCCGACAGCGCAAAATTGCCTATCTGGGACATGTATTTATCTGGGACATGTACATATTTTATATATTTTGCTTTCGCTAGTCGGAAAGGCACTTGAAGAAGAAGAAAATTATTATTAGGATCACTTTCCGTTACCGCAACGACGCTACTATATTATTTACAAATAGATATTAAGACTTGATTGCTTCTTGATAGGATACGGATATACTTTGGTCAAAAACCCTTAAACTTAAATTTAGAAAATGACATGATTTAGTTTATTTTGAATATATCTGAACACCAAATTACATAAGACACACAATATAGATAATTGTAAGAATGTTAATAATATCTGCTTTCAGGTAATTAGGTTCTTCAATAATAGACAAAAAAATTTAGAAGTAACCTAAGGGAATAACAACACTACTAATAGTAATAACTTTTAAACTTTCGCATTAATTGATACATATTTCGCAACGGGAATGAACGTCAAGCACCTAAAATCACTATGCATGATCGGTTTAATTCCCGTTACGAGTTATATATACAACTATAGTTGTTAAGCTACAATAGTGCGTCGTGGGTCACATAGTATCGATCGTGATATTCGATTTACGGGTTACGAATTATTGTTTAGTAGGCTTGCGAGAATACAGCGTGTAGTCTATACTGCAACAATAGCTGACGCAGTGTCTAATTTGATCCCCATGTGCCACCTTCTGTTAAATTGTATTTAATACTGTTGTTTTTTTTTTTAATTGTGTGTATGGAGATTCATTTAAAACATTTTCTTTCTTTCTCTCTGTTATGCATTTTTTAATTAGCAGCATTGAATATTTGTGGCAAACGGTAATAGGCTCGTCCCTTTGTACGTACCTAACACCTAAAAATATAAATGTCGAAATACTGTAAAGCACCTCTGATTAAAACTTAAGATTCAGATGTAATTCTCTCTTACGGCTTATAGTAGTAGTAAAAACGTTTAATATCAATAGTTATTACATGCTTTAGGCATCCTTTTTGCATCAGAATAACGATCGAGAGGTTGTGGGTTCGAATCCCTCCATTGCACTTCTAACATGAGGATTGTGGCGGGTTCAAACAATACTAGTAATTTGTAAAACTAATTGATAATAGTCTGTAATAATATTTGTTGATTTGTCTGGGCCTGTAATATGATTTTTTTTTGTTTGTACCTAATAAATAAATACAAAAACTGCTGAACTCAGTTTGAAAATTCTTTTTCCATTAGTAAGCTACTTTATCCAGACTTAACAGAGGCTGTGTATAGCACCACGACATGAGCCACGAGGCAGAATCAGTTATCACAAACGTAGAAGAGACTGCGGAGGAACAGCTAAACTTTTATAAAAATAAAAAATCCCTGCATCATACCTACACATGTAAAAGTTATACATTCTGTTCATTCAAGCCCTATACGGTCTAGTACCCCAAAATCCTATGATCCCAATCAACACTCGGACAGTACGGTGAACTTAAACGCGTGACTGGCAATAATTGTGTATCTGGTAGCAATTTGTGGTGAAACTATCGATAATTGGAGACCACAAATTGGTTGTCAACTGTAGGGGGGACTGTCCGAGCGTCTCGTTTGTATATGGCTTACACAAATTAATACATTTGGTTAGGTTTGCTTGATCAAATATAGTTTTTCGAGTAAATTAATGTTTATTTTATGATATAAGTTCCTTCCAAGTAGTCGCAGAAAGACTGCTTTAAGTATTCTGTGTACGATTTTAGAGTATGTTACTTATTTTAAAACTAACTATCTTTCAAAAACAACATTGTACAGTATCTTACAGAAATCTGTAGTCATTTTTAGAAAAATATTTTTTGCTTAAATATGTAGGTAGTCTTATTAAAATAATATTTTAGAATTATATTTTTTTACACTGACATTTTGTACCGCATTCGAATAATTTAGGATAATTGTTTTATTTAAATTGTAATTATTATATGACACTGAATGCTTTATTTATTTCAGTGACAGAAGAAATGAAGACCAATAATAAGTTTTCCGGAAGACTTAGGCATATTACAGAGAAACACTTTTACTTGTTGGTGTTTGGGATTTTTATTGCCAGCAGCATTTGTCTTGATAATATAAAATATAGATTTGCCTAATTACGGGCCTTACTTCTTCTTCCACAAAGAAGTAGTCTTTTAAATATGATCGCACCTAAATTGATCGAAGTAACAAAGAAAAGAAAAGAGATACACCAAGATGTCTGGATATGCTCTTAAGAATATTATAACCCAGTCTAGACAGTACACCAAGTAATACAGTGATCATATCTGTTCAAATGACACTATTACGCGTAACGTACCTCATCACTTACGAAAAAACTTATTGGTAAAACATAAAACCGATCAAAGATTGAACAACTAACCTGGCCATTCGCATTTCGGAAGCATATCCCGTGAAAAGACAATACTAATTTAAAAAACATAAACCTTCTATATTGGCACGTTGTACTATCGCAGGTTACGAATTGCCTTATTTTGGTTAAATTCTAATCACGATAGTAACACGGCAGAACACGGTATCAAAAAGCATTGACAGCAATAAATACAGGACACACTGGGACGGATGTGCAACATTATATGTCGATATAAAAGTCAATAAAGACGATTGTCAGAAGCGTTCAGAATTCCGCCGGCGATCGCTGACTCAATCGCTGACCGTTTTACATGCGAGGCTCGTGCGAGATTCTGTAAAGTACACGGGCGTGTTCTATTAATCTTACTGTTTATATAAATGCGAAAGTTTGTATATATACTTGGATGTTTGTTATTACATGTTTATTTATTTATTTATTTATTTATTTAGGTTTGCTAACAGTTGTTACATTTTACTTACGCTAAATATAATTACATTTGAATTTCGTATCCTAATGTACAACCATATAAAAGCAAACACCACATGCAATACATATTTGGTTAACTAAATAGGTATATAAAAAAAGAAGAAAACATACATATACAATTCATGTGCTACGGAAAGCTATTTGTTGCTTATAACTTCTTTTAGAATTTTGCGGAAATGAGACAAAGAATCATTGAATTCATCCAGCGAGCCACTGTATTCATTCGCCAGTTTAATTAAACGGGGTATTGGAGAATTAGATCCCAGAACAGTTTTTCTTAACGGTGGGTAAAATATCGTGATTTTAGAACGTGGATACCTATATGGTACACGGAGTTTGATTTTATTAAGAAGTTGTGAACAATCTATGTTATTTGTCACAATCTTGTAAAAAAATATAAGATCTAACATTTTTCTTCGCTTATCGAGTGAGTCCATTTTAAAATGTCTCAGTTTTTCCCTGTAAGAGAACTTCTTGATGGCATTGTACGATCTTGTTGTGTTTGTTAAGTGCCACATAAAACGTTTTTGGATCCGTTCAATGCGAAGGCTATGAACAGAGTAATGCGGGCGCCACACTACACTGCAATACTCCAGTACACTTCTAACAAGACAGTTATATAAAAGAATTTTGGTTTTAGGATAACGAAAAACTTTGCCGTTCCTCATTACAAAACCCAACATTTTAGAGGCTTTCGTTAATATATTTTCCATATGGGGAATAAATGTCAACTTCCGATCAAGAGTCACACCTAGGTCCTTGATAAAATCTACTGCCTGTATAATGCTACCCTGAATACAGTAGGTTGATGGAATTATTTTGTGGTTACGCGTGAATTTAATGTGGTGACATTTTGTAACATTTAGTAACATTTCATTAGATGAACACCATTCAGTAAGTGCATTCAAGTCAGTTTGAAGATCATTGACATCTGTGGTTGTATTTATGACTTTTTGAATTTTGAGATCATCGGCAAATAAAAATGGAGTAGAAATTCGAAAGCAATCTGGGATATCATTGACAAATATATTAAATAGCACTGGCCCTAGGTGTGATCACTGTGGAACGCCAGATGTGATTTTATGTGACCTGGAAGTATAACCGTTCAGGACCACATGGAAAATTCTGTCGCTTAGATATGACTCGATCCATTTGTGAAATATACCACTAAAGCCGTAGTGAGACAATTTTAGCAATAGGATTTTGTGAGAAACTTTGTCAAAGGCCTTACTGAAGTCGGTATATACTACATCCACTTGTTTATGGCTATCCAGGGCCTCCGACAAAGTCTCTACAAACAAAGTGAGATTTGTACATGTTGATCGAGCTCTCACGAAACCATGTTGGTGATCTGTTAGGCTATGTTTGAAATAAAGCTGTATGTAAGAATTGACCACGGACTCAAAAACTTTAGCTAGACCAGATAAAATAGAAATCGGCCTATAATTTTGTATAAGCGCAGTATTTCCTGATTTGGGTACTGGTACAACTCTGGCTTCTTTCCATTTATCTGGAAATATTCCAGAACTTAATGATTTATTGTATATTAAAGAAAGTGGGGTAACAAGACTGGTAGCACATGAAGACAAAAATAAATTTGGTATACCGTCAGGTCCAGGCCCCTTGGTATTGTCCAAGTTTTTAAGCTTAGTTAATAATATGTTAGGCTCAATAGTTATTGACGCAAAACAATTGCCAATTTGAGCATTTTGAAGCAACACTTTATCGGAAGCTGGCCTATTTGAATGACTTTCCTGACTATAGACAGATGCAAAATGAGACGCAAACATGTTGCTTATAACCGCCCCATCACTAGCACATCTAAAGCCATCCGACATGTTAGCCGGGTATATACCTGACCCACCTCTCTTTGCCTTCAGGAACGACCAAAAGCTTCTGCAATCACTAGTTAAATTTTCTTCTATAGTATTTATATAATTTCTGTAACATGAAGTGGCCATTTTTTTAGAATTTGCTCTGAGAATCTTAATTTCAATTGCATCCAGAGGATTTTTAAAAACCTTGTAACGTTCTCTTAATTTGTCTTTTTTCCTTAATAATTTTATTAAAGGACGATTAAACCAGACTGGGTATCTATTGCTTTTAGGTTTGTGATATGGTACAAATTGTTTTATAACATTATTTAAGATATTATAGAATTCTGTAAGCATGCTGTTAACATCGTGGTTGCCTAACAATAAGAACCAATTAATCCCATCCAGATGGTCACAAATACCACGGTAATCAGCCTTATAGAAGTTAAGTTTTCTCAGTGGAACTTGTGTTAGTTTAGCGTCAGCCACCAGTGCGACAGAAATATCCAGTGGTGGGTGATGTAGGTCTATGGTACACAAAGCATCGCTGGATAAATTCACATGACAGTCTTTTATATCAGATAAAACAAGATCAAGAACTTTGCCTTTATGATTTAAGATATTATTCTGTTGCTGGAGATTGTTAATATGTAGAAAGTCGATAAATGTGTGGCAAAGCGTAGGTAAATTTGCAACGGTATTATCCAGCTGGTTCCAATTTATAGTGCCCAGATTGAAATCACCCAATATACATACATAACCATCCCACTTTTCCAAGAATTGATTACATTTCTTTATATAGTGATTTAAATTAATTTTATTTATTGGGGGTGGTAAATACACGGTACATATAGCCAGATGTTGAACATTATTTTTAGTATCTAAAACTTCAAGTTTGATCCATAAGTCCTCACAATTACTTTCATTTTCAAATAAACGTTGAGACTTATATCTTTTAGAGATGGCGACTAATACTCCTCCACCCTCTTTCTTATTATTACATATCGTAGAAGTTTCCCTATCCCTCCTATATACAACGTAATTATCATTAAAGAGTTCACTGTCTAAAACACCACTATTAAGCCACGTTTCCGTTAATGCTATTAAATCATAGTTTGCGCAGCATAAATTTGTGTAGAATATATGCGTCTTAGTTTTTAATCCACGTACATTTTGGTAATATATGTTCAGATTACTGAATGTAGTAGAATAATTTTAAAATACATGGTTTATACAATAATTACAAAAAAAAAAAGAAAAATTTAGGTCTATCTAAGATAATTTATCTAATGCATTTATGTCATTGATAAATTTGGTATCTGCAGTTTCATCTTTCTTGTTGGTGTTATGGATGTTAATGGAATATGAATTTAATTTAGCACACAGATACACTATGTCCAGGGGTGATATATGAATATAGGATTGTTTTGGAAATGCATTTTCATGATATAATAGTTTAAATTTAATGTTTTTATATACATAGTATGACAAGGATTTTTGATCCAAATTTGTATACCTATATATTATTATACGGTGCTTCACAAACATATTGTGTCAGCACTTTTAGGGCGGTTGAAACTAGGAGCAAAACCTAGTAGTCTATAAAATATGATAAATATCGTTTTCAATAATTCAAGGTGAACAAATTTCTGGTAATACTTTCACACCCATAATAAATTATCGAAGTAGCTCTGGAATGATCTTATACAATAAATATAATTGCAATATATATGGATTTTTTATCTTCGATATTTTAACTACTGGTAAAATCAGAATTATATTTGGAGAAATTTTATGCTACTTAACAGTATTCCTAAATGTATAATTTGAATGAGAGTGTGTACACATGCATACTCAATATATTAACCTTGTCGAAGTGCTGTGATTGATACAATATTAAACCTATTGTTATATATGTCGGAACGCCAATACTGTTAGTTGGGACACTAGCGCCATCTAGTGACACAGAAAGGCATTAAGGCGGAACGCCAGCGCCATCTAGCGGCGCTAGACGGAGTCTACGAGGCGGCGCGAGGGGCGGACAGAGCTCAGTCTACGTGTTACCGTCGACCAGTGCACACCTCGTAGGAACTATCCCGCGTTTCATAGTGATAAGTGCTCTTAGTGTGAAGTAATTGTTAGTTGAATTCGAATACAAGTTATCTGACTACTTACGTGTTTTCTATTGATTGAAACCAACATTTGCCACTGCACGACCACATGCTTTGATTATATAAAATGGCTGATAAGGACGGGATAAAACGCTGCCAATCCGACATATATATATTATTATGTGATATATCGGATATAAGCCTTCCGCAGACGACGAACAGCAGCGTACCAGACAATTTAAGCGCCATTTAACAAATGAAATCCTATGCAATAATGGACACGAAGGACAAGGGCAAAAAGCCCGTCGGTGCCCACCCTAGTTCGGAAGATGTCAGTCGGCAGAACAAACCGCAACTGCCAGCCGCAGACGATAACGGACAGCCGGACTTTTGTGTCTGTTGGAACAAAAAGCCGTCGTCTGCGAAACGGCTTTGTACGCAGCGTTTAATCCGCAACGTCTTAGCCGCAGCGTCCCAACCGCTCGTCTACTTTATAACCCCGAGACCGTTTGACACTGGCATCGCTTTATCTGATTTACACTACATCTGCACATTCTTTAGTCTGGCGAATTTCCTATCAGCATTAACATAGAACGTTGCACTTTAAATTGCGATGTCCTGTAATAATTTTACGCGTCCGGTATCGATTATGTATTTTAAAGCAGATTTATTTTGAAATGTTGAAAATGTTTTGGTACCTATCTTTAAGTGATAAAATTGGATGACGTCAGCAATTTGTTTATTTTCAAATTTGCAGTTTATTTTAGGCAGGCTTCCAGAATGTCTAATGCGTCAAGATGTCTAGTGCTGCATTGAATGAAATCATAGATTTATGCGGCGATGCCGTTGTATCCTATCTTTAATATATCTTTTCAACAAGCTTGTTGAAGACTGTTTACTTTACACTAGGTCAATCGATTTTACAGTACTGCATCTTGGCTTGGGGTGGTATTACCACCTCCTACATAATTACTCTAGAAAGGGCCCAACGTGCAGTGCTTAAAACGATGTTGAGAAAGACCTTCTGATACCCAACCGTTGAACTCTTGAATGACGCTCAGGTCCTTAGTGTCAGACGACTGTTTCTAAGCAAAATTATTCTCCTATGCCATAAAGAGGTATTAAATGCAGAAAACTATAAAGACATGATCAAGAAACGCTTATTTAGCCTCCCAATTCCACCAATCAAAACAACGTTTGTAAAAAAGTTTAGTGCATATCTTAAGCCTTATTTATATAACAAAATTAATAAAATTTGTAAAATTTATTTACTGTCTCATCGTGAGGCCAAGTTAAAATTAACCAAGATGTTATTAACGTTGATTTACCTCCAAACAGAAGAACTCTTTAAAAGTATTATATAGTTAAGAATGATTGCCCTATTTACCTTATTTACCATATTAGTCTTTTATGATGTTATTAATTAATCTTACCGTTGAATTATAATTGTACTTTGGTTTCGTTTATGTCTATCACAATACGTTTTAATTTTTATATAATTGTTCCATTACCATTTAATTTTATCTACACTATAATGTTGTACTCGGTTCAAAACCGCTCTATGTAAAAATTGCATTTGGATGAATCCAACAATTTCCCGCAGGACAGGCTTAGCCTAGTGCGGGGAATTTAATTGATTCAGAAAAATTTTAACTATGTAAACAATTCTTGAATTTTAAAACCTGTTCTGTATTATTTGTAATTTTTAATGGCAATAAATATTATTATTATTATTATATCTCACAAACCGTATATCTTGACATGGTTGACTTTATTGTTACCCAAGTAGATTATAATTTTCAATAATTAATTAGATGTACTATGAATGTCTAAATCCAGTGGTCTATATTTTACATGCTCTCTATTAAATCGCTGATGATTGATGAAATTCTGCAAAGAAATAACTTGGTTAGTTTTAATTACACGTATTTAGCACAAATCTAGGGTTTAAATCAAAAGAAATCCTGTGTAACTAGTATTTTAAACTAGTTTGTAACTATTTTATGTAGTAGTTCCATATAAAATATAACTATAATAATATTTTAAATTAATAAAATTTGTTTGTTTACATTATGTAGCCTCGGCTAGGTCGCTGGAAATACTGAACCGATTCTAAAAAGTAATTCATTTAAAGAAAGCTATATTTGAATATAGGATATGTGTCTTCATTATAATGCCATAGCACGTGAGCGAAGCGGACGTTCGTATTTTACTGAGTTAAATCAAAACGCAACCATATCTCAGTTTGCTTAATTAAAAGAGTTACAGAGATACAAAAAATTTATAGTAGTTTATAAACCTAGTAACATTATGAACTAGATGTTGACCTGAATGAAAGGTACCCTATATCTTTTTCTGTTTCCCTGACAACATGTATGCGAGAATTCATGAAGATCGATCGAGTAGTTAAGGTGTGAAAGCGTAATAAACAAACATACAAACTCACATTCGCATTTATAATATTAATTAGGATAAGAAAGTTCGTCAAAATGTTTGAATCTTTGTTACTCAATCATGCGTAGACCGTTGATCTGGAATCAAATAGTCAAGAATACATAGTACTTATACTTTTACCGTGGGATACACGCGGTCGAAGTCTCGAGCAGAAACTAGTTCCACATAAATATAAGGAGTGTGGATATCCGGGATATACCTAGTTATGGTTTGAAGCCTCGGATGTCTGGCGTCAGTCTCGACGAGTAAGTGCCGGCCATTAGTCTGAACGTTCAGACTGGAAGGAGACTTCAACACTTCGTAGGCAAGAGTAGGTTTTATTAAATTGAGTTTATATAATCGTTGAAGTTGAAGATAGCAATAGCTAAGTATTTAGTTATATTATTTGGAACTATAGCATAAGTTGACTAAGTTGAATATAAGTGGCAGAATAGACGTATTTCAAAAACGATTCATGCGATGACGAAAAACTTAAGAGATTTTAACCGATCTAAATTCTTTGTCAAACTCAGGCTTTTGAAATTCATGCTATAAACTGTGTCTTAGAAGTTTTCAATTAACAAATAGTTTACTACGAAAGAGTAACTCCTTACTATAAAAATGCGAATGTGAGTTTTGTTACGCTTTCATGCCTTAACTTTTAGATCGAACATCATTAAATTAGGCATATACATTGTCAGGATGACAAAAGAAAAACAAGGGGTACCTTTCATTCAGAAAAAGTACGGTTCCCGGGGAAAAGAAACTTAACATAAGCTAAACTTATGCGAGCAAAGCCGCGGGAAATATCTAGTTTAGAATAAATCTGCATCTGGAAGAACATTGCCCAACAATGTTCTTAGAAACGGTATTTAAAAAGGTTAAACGCCGAAGCCTTATTCTTTAAGCAAGAATAGAATTCTGTGGCTAAAAGACAGCGTATTACACCAGTTTAATACAATCCCTGCAATTTCCATACACTATTGCGACCCTCAAGTTTTCACAACTAAAGTAAAATACATCAAACGAAATAAAACTGTCATCAAACATTTCCCTTTTGAAATACGAAAGTATTGTATTACTAAATAAGCGAGGGACTGGCTGTTTATACGTTTAGTATTAACATTTTTTTCAGCCACCCTGCAAGCGATAACCATCCTTATTTCTATGGTTATAAAGATTTTGACAAATGCAAGTAATAATTTTGTTCTACGATGTATTTTTATTAGGTTTTCTAGTGTAGGGTAGGTCGGAGCCGTTGTCATGCCAACGGCACGGCTGCCGCTGATGGAGAACAGCCATACAGTTTGTTTTATGGTAAACGATGGGACAGACTTTGAGAGAAATGAAATGAAAAATTATGGGCATGTTTTCATGGTTCTGGTAATGCTTGCGTGCTTTTAGGTAGCTTTGCATGATAAAATATATCTTAGCTTTTCTCTTGTATAACTATATTGCGATTGAGCTAGATGTTTAATCTAATGCAGATGTTATAATTATTTACATATTATTCTTCAATAGGACAGCCTAAGAGGGAAGACCTAGGCGAAGGTTCCCTCACTCCATCAAAGATATTAAAAAAGGGCAGTTTAAGAGTACCCTAAACTGAGGAGCTGGCATAAAAAATATAATAGAACTGAATGAAGAAATAGCGGTAGGTATGCCATAGTGGTCTTCTTCTTTTCGTGCGCTTAGTCGCAACCTGTTGTCAAGAGTTGTTCAAGCCGCCCGTAGGCCTCTGACTTAACGACTGCTGTCAATTTGGCAACAACCGGGACCGACATTTTACGTGCCCTCCGAAGCACGGAGACGCTCAGATGAAATACCACTAAGCGGTCACCCATCTATAGACTGACCGCACCTAACGTTGCTTAACCTCGCTAATCGATTACCGATCAGTGAGTGCAACTGGATATGATATCGCCATAGTGGTAGGACATGGAAATCCATGGTCTCTGCCTACCCCGTCGAGAAACAGTCGTAAGTCTATGTATGTACATATATATGTATACTTTATATCTTTATAGTTTAGCATAGAACATGGCAAGAGCGCTGTCTCTACGTGCCATAAGCGAATGTAATTTGGTTTTCGGCTGAAGGTTATAAATATAAAAACAAAGTTTCATACCTGTATGTCCTTCAGAGTAATTTTATTGACTAAAAATAACGTATTTTACAGGTACGTATTGTTTCATTATATTATATACTAAATGTTACCTGCGGCCTCGCTCCCTTAAATGCAGCTTAAGTTAGGTTAGTAACGGCACTTCTTTCTGGATTAAAGATATGTCCTTTTCTTTTCCTATGACAACGTGTATACAAAATTTAATGATGATCGGTCGAGTAGTTAAGGCGTAAAAGCGTAACAAATAAACTCACATTCACATTTATAATATTTATTTATTTGCTTTAAGGATCTCCAACAAAGGCTGTGCACATTTTATTACCACAAGAAAATACCAACCAAGATATTTTTGGTCTATGTACTCCTTCAATTACAGAAGTATTCATTAGGATAAAAAAAAAACATGCGGGGCAGTCTTTGGGGACTACCGATAGAAGTGAAAACTAAGTAACTAGCGTGCGGTGACGATGACGCGAGTTCCATGGTTTTTGTTCACCCAAAAAGTGTTCAACGCGCCTAAAGAAGTTATCACTTCAAAAATGTAGGGTAGATATGTGTTTTTCATTAATTCTTGCTAAGAATAATTAGCATAATCATCTACGTTAATGTGGCGGGCATAAAGATCAACGTACTGTATACTTATTTATAGGAAGATCCCGGTGGAATCCTTAGCCAGCAATATTCTATTATAACTATCAACAAACTGACTTCCGCACATCGACAGCTTGAATACCCACAATTTGCGAGTTGTACAACTATTTGCGGCTGAATCGTACAAGCTCTTAATGGCTGATAAAGTTCGCATAAGTACTTAGACCCCATGGACGTGTGAAGCTAAGAGGTTATTGGTTTGTCAGCTTGTATCGGACAAGTTTGTTTTACAGTTTCAAGTAGATAGTTTCTTCTGTGTGGTCAAATTAGGAGTGTTGTTGAGTTTCTGTTTATTTATTAGAATTGCTGGGTCGAAGAGAAACTGTTAGATGCAAGAAGTACGTTGAACTGAGCGAAAATCTATAAAAGATATTCATATGGCAGAGATAATGACAGTAGGTTAACTGATGTTGATCAGTTGTCAGTAGGTTGCTAACTTAGCCATAGTATTCGTAATACCATTACTGAAATTTGAAGAACTTATAACGCATACTTTGATATGGCTTATAGTTGTTTAAATAATAATAATGCATCTAATTGACTAATAATAATACCCTCCAAACCAAATTTCGACCACGGCGGCCAGTCTTTAAAGGAGACTGGCCATCTACGGAGGAGATATTATAGTGCTCAAGTATGTGCGCAAACACAATTGCACTCTCTGTTCCCTAACTCTCATGATCCGATGGGACGGTAATACGACATGACCGGAGAGAGATCAGGCGCAGTACCAACGGCTTTACGTGCTTCCCGAGGTACGGGGATGTCTGAAACCGCTAACTTCCTAACTCCGGGCTGCTATTGAAATTTCTTGTCAGAAAAACCCGATAACTTTTTGTTAGCTCGACCCGGGATTCGAACCCGAGACCTCATGCACAGCAGTCGCATTCACAACCGCTGCGCCACGGAGGCAGTACTACACGGAGAGTGACTACACGAATGACGTAGGGGTTTATGTGGTCGCTTCGCCACTGCTAATGTGCCAAGGGTTGTGAGTTCAATCCCCACACGGTACACAAAGGGAACTGTCCACTTTGTGTGGGGGTTTTGGCTTGGAATGGACAGTCACTGAGAATAATAATTATATATTAATTTAGAAGCATTAACCAGTAGGAATTAGAAAAATAACAAAGTTTTGTGTCCAGGTGTTCTTAATTCTTTTATATAAAGGTATTTGAAATAAAATATCATTATTTTATCATTTTTTCTTATTATTCTGCTTCATATATTCCTAAAATATTATCTAGGAACTGGGCTGGTGGATTTAAATTGTTTTGATATCTTGCCCAACTCAAAAACCAAACAAAATCACCAAACGGAAATAAACCAGAACTAAATAATTAATGAATTAAGATACTTAAATAACAAAGTTTTTATCAGTTTATATTGATACAAGTGAAAATCACGAATAATCATGATTTAATTTATGATAATTTTTGGTATAATTGTTTTTATGTATGAATTCTGTTTACGCAAAGCCAATAATGGACAGTTCCCTTTGTGTGATACACAAATAGTTGTTCAAAGTCTAGGTGTAATTTGTGTCCGTTGTTTGAAATGTTTGTAATGTATCCCGCGACACAAAAATTATTAGTAATGCGAGCGTCGTCTTCTAAAAGTAGAACGTAAATATACACTTCTTTCTTCATTTAACGTAAAACGTAAATTTTTATTGGAGTATAAATATGCTTGTTGTTAATACGCAGAATATAACAAAACAAATTAAATTTTGATTATATCATTAACTTTATACCTTTTTATATAGTCTATTGTTTTGAGTCTCTTTTATTTCTAAATATAACTTATTATATTGAAATACTACAAAATGAAACACCATAAGGACAAAACGTCGTTTCGCTCGGATAAACATTGAGTCAATTTAAAGCACGTTTTAATGTTAATAAGATGGCCTAATATCGTATACTGAATATAAAAAAAAAACAACTGTCCAAATATACATGCCCACTCATATTTGTATTATACTAGGTTTTGCTCGCGGCTTTGCTCGCGTAAATGTAGTTTAGTTTACATTAGTAACAGTATTTTTTTCTGGATGTAAGGTATTCTATGTCCTTTTCTGATCCCCTAGCAACGTGTATACGAAATTTTATGACGATTAGTTTAGTAGTTCATGCTTGAAACCGTAACAAACAAACAAACTCACATTCGCATTTATAATATTACAAGTTTTTCCCCACGGTTTCACCCGCGTAAGTCCCGTTTCCTTAGGAATATCGGGATAATTGGTAGCCTATGTGTGAATCCAGGTCTTTAGCTATCTATATACCAAGTTTCATCGCAATCGGTCCAGTAGTTTTTGCGTGAAAGAGTAACAAACATCCATACATCCATACAAACTTTCGCGTTTATAATATTATTAAGGACTAGATTTTGCCCACAGCTTCGCTTGCATAAGGTTAGGTTGGGTCAATAGGAGTTGGTACAGGGTCGGGGGACTCTCTACCGGCTTGCACGGCCCCACACGTCTGGGGGTGGCCTTGGTGAGCAAGGCCTCCCCTCCACAGGTGCTGAGGCCCGGTTACAATCAGCCGGGCCAACCGCCGGGACGGGATGGTGATTGCTAACGCGACCCCATCTCGTCCCACCCCGTCGGCGGTGGGACTGCTCACCCCAGGTTTTTAGTGAGTATACCGACCCCCTTCAGGGGCGGAGAGTCTCACATATCTTCCCTCCCCCCCCCGGGGGAGGGGGTATCCATAAAGGATTTTCCTGGGTCAAAAAAAAAAAAAAAAAAAAGGTTCAATAGGAGTACTTTTTCTGGAAGAATGGTACGTGAATGAAAGGTACCCTATGTCCTTTTCTGAACCCCTGACAACGTATATGCGAAATTTCATGATAATCAGATGAGTTGTAAAAGCGTAACAAACAAAAAAAGGGGTAGTATTTAACTGTTCCTCAATTTTTTGCCTTTATTCCACCAAAAATACTAATTGCACAGCAAAATATGCTTACTAAAATATTTTAAAGAGATCAAACTAAGTCGACGGAGGTTCGGGGGGCTCCTATTTTAGGGTGGGTTTAAGAAGGAACCTAATATAATCTAACCCTTCCGAGACGGAATGCAGTGATTTGAGGCTTATAGGTGCTCGTTATGATATATTTTAGTAAGCATATTTTGCTGTGCAATTAGTATTTTTAATGGTCATTATATTTAATCCCAAAAAAAGTCACATTCGGATTTATAATATTAGTTAGGATATTTAAGCTTATCCTAAGATTTTCTGTAAGAAACTACTTTTAGCGATGAGGCCGCATTTTGCACATGTTGTTGTAAGACTATTTCATATGTAAAAATATAAGGAGTTCCTATATATTTTAGTTCATACACTGTATCTTAAGATTTCACCACCGGTAAGCAAGCTTCCTATACTACAAAAAGGCAGATTCAAAGACAGTATTCCAATATAAGCTCACCATCCCAAAATAGAAAGTCTACTCGTGATTTGACAATTTATTGCACATCATAACAGTATTAAGTGGTTCTCAGAAATGGTTATAACTCATTTAAATGGTGGACGGATATAGTACGAGCAGTATAACCATTGTAACTATCTAATTAAAATATACGCGGCGACACTGCGAATAATATCATCGGTGTGAGGTTGTGTGTTGAATTAAGCTGTTAGATTTAAGGATTTGTTCAAAGGAAATGATTGGGGATTACATGGAAAGAATATCAATGTTATCGAGCTGATACTTTGTTTGCTCTTTCTACTTTATAAAGCTATTGTGCGATGTGTATCACGGGACTTAAACATTTAGTAATTGGCACAAAGCAAATTTAGAATTGGAACATCTATTTGTAGTTTAACCGACTGTTTTAATACAATTATTGGTAGTGGTCAATTGCTGTGATTGATTAAAAAAACAAGATAGAAATTAACAATATCAATCATGATATTCCTTGCAGGAACTTTGTATTAATATTGATTGTTTCGTACGAGTATTAAATTGGCAGGTTTATTGCTCTATACTAGGCTAGATGCAATAATGGCCACACAAACCACTGTATGCAAAAAGTTAATGACTTAGTACAGTGTCTTAATATCAATGTTACTTATTTTGTTTTATCAAACGAACAATTAAAAAAACTGTGTGGACAGCGCACGTGTTCATGTAGTCACCTTGACACTTCCAATGCGTGAAGTGTTGTAAGTTCATTTATACGCCGAGCGAAAAAAGAAAGTGTGATTCAGAAATAGTTATTCTAAATATGCGTGCGTTATAAATTGCCACGCGATAATATATCTAGCAAGGTAATTTCCATTTTCAAAGAAAGAAAGCAAAATCTTATAATAAATACAATGGTTAACGTACGTGACAATATTTAACACTTAATCAAGAAACCGAATATGGTAGCCGCAATTTGATTCATGTTCATATCTTAATAAATTTTAAAACAAAATAATATTAATCAAATGAATTAAACCTTAAAAACTGCAAAGCGCACCGTGGGGCGTCAGACTACTGCAGAATGAAATTCCTTTTCAATAATATTGAGATTTTATATATTTTCAACTTTATTGTTGAGGTTATATGGTAGGTTTTTGTGTGATGGAAAAGCCCAATTACCTGTTGGCCGGTACCGTCAGTTTTCCAAGTAATATAGCAATCATTCATTCCTTTTGGTGTATGACTTGTATGACATACACGAGAGATAAATGTGTCGTATTCTCATAACAAGATGAGATATTAATTTTAGTATTTGTCTTACATTTTCAGTTGATGGTTGCTTGAAACTGAAATAAATGTACAAATAATTTAGACTGGAAAATGAGTGTTATTTCTATGAAGATTTAGTAAGACTATTAGTATGCCTAGATAAATCTTAAGGGAGATCTTACTCATAATAATAATAAAATAAAATTTTATTGTGTCAAATAATTCGTTTTACAGAAAGTTATGTTCGAAATCTTCTTTTATGCAAATAATGCCTGTAGTAGAAAACTCCGCTCCTCCATATTTTACAAAGCGTGATAATTAACACAATAATTTGAAAAGATGAAATTAATTCTAGGATACATTATAATAAATACAAACATATACTTTAAAATGTGTGTGGTGTGTGAATGTGTATGCGTGAGTGTGAGTGCATGTGTGTGAGTATATATGTGTGTGTGTTTGTGTGTGTGTGTGTGTGTGAGTGTGTGTGTATATATACATAGATCATTCCGCGTGCTGTAACAATGCTTCTGTGTCCTCATATGTAAGTGGTTTTATCCACTTAACTAATGTTTTTTTGCAGTCATAATATTTTTTTGTGTGTATGTATATCATTTTATTTATTCTATTATATAATTGAGCTGATCGTTTATTATATTGTATACATCCAAATTTAGTTTTTGTTGAAGGTATATTTGCTATATTATACTTCTTTCTTTTTGAGTTTAAACCCACATTAAAAGGCAAGGACTTATGCTTTTTCAAGACCGTTTGAACTATGTACAACTGCCGGACAGAGAGTACATCACTAATCTGATAAAGGCTCACAGTAAAAAATCTAAGCTTTTTAAAGTGCATGATCTTGAGAAGTGCGCGTTGTGCTCGTTCAAGATTGATAAATTTAGTCTTTGCTGTACCTCCTCAAACCGGAATACAGTATATGAGGACAGATTGTACAAGAGCAAGGTATATTTGTGTAAGTAAATTTCTAGGAGTTGTTTTGTTATCAGCTTTAACCATTGGTGCCACATGTCTGAGGGTTTTGAACAACCAGCTCAGCTTCCTAATTCTGGCGGTAATTTGCTCTACGTGAGGGTACCAGGATAGTCTATTATCTACTACTACACCCAAATATTTAACTTCGGTTACTTCACGGATATTCGGGCAGTTACAATTGTTATCACCCCCACATGTATGTAACAATACTAAAATCGTCAGTTGGTGCATTACGCTTTGAGATACTGAAACATACATAATTCGTTTTGGAGGTATTTAAAGATAAGAGGTTAGATTTTAGCCATTCAGCAACATGTGTCATACCTGCTTCAGCACAATGCTTGACATCGTGCCAAGAGCTCCCATAGAAGGCAATGGCTGTATCATGGGCGTAAGAAAAAACTTTAGCATTAGGTATTTTCATATTACAGAGGTCATTTATATAAATTAAAAACAGCGTAGGACCTAACACGCTCCCCTGAGGAACGCCGTATAATACAGCCGCGTCGTCACTAATATACTGGCCAACTTTCACTTTTTGCTTTCTGTTTGAAAGATAGTCCTTTAAAAGGTCGAGAGCTACCTCTCTAACGCCAATTTTATCCAGTTTGTTGACAAGGATAGATGTAGAGACGGTATCAAACGCCTTTTTGAGGTCTAGAAAGACTGTGAGGCATTTTTTTCCATTATCGAGATGTTTTGTTATTAAAGAGGATAGAGCACTAACAGCATCCTCCGTAGATATACTCTTTCTAAAGCCGTATTGTGAGTCGGATAATATATCAAATTTATTTAAATAATTTAAAAGTCTAATATTAATTAATTTTTCAATAATTTTTGATATAGATGTTAAAACAGATATTGGTCTATAATTACTGATATCGTCTCTATCTCCACACTTGTGCACTGGCGTGATGATGGCTTCTTTTAACGGGGCCGGGAAAATTCCTTTTCTAAAGCAAAGATTTGCAAGGTGTGTTATGATGGGGACCACTGCCATGCTGGTATATTTTAAAAACTTTGTAGAGATGTTATCCCAGCCAGAAGCGCTGTTGGACTTGAAATTCATTAGTGTTCTATATACCTCATCACAGTCGGCACAAAAGAATTAACTTGTGTGGGTGTATTACTAGGTAGAGTATGGTAATTCATGATTCTAGGTTGAATTTCTTGAGCTAGCTCATAGCCCACATTAGCAAAATAATTATTGATGTAATTTACGGATTCAGAGGAGGATGACTTTAAGTTTAGCAATTCTGTATTTTGATGATTTGATTTATTTGCGTATGTTATAGATTTCATATTTTTCCAAAGTAACTTTGAATTTTTCATTGAATTTGTGAGCAGGTCTTTTTCATATTTCCTTTTTAATTTTTTTAATAAATTGTTACAATAATTTCTATATCGTGTGTAAGTTATTTTTAGTGTTATATTATCTGGGTCATGATGAAGCTTTCTTTGCAGTTTATGGCGATTCTGTATGCAGCGCAAAATTCCTTTAGTGATCCATGGTTTGATGATGCGTTTGCTGCTAGGAATATTTATTATAATGGTGTTAGAGTTAACAGTATCGGTAAGAGACTGCAACAAGAGTTTACATAAATAATCCGGGTCATTACAAAACAGCAAATCACTTATTTTCTTTTCTTGTAAATGGGTTAGAGCCTGTTCGTAGTTAAGTGAAGTAGTAGTTTTAGGTATAGCCTGAGTCTGTTTTTGCTTGGACAATACTAAAAGCGTTGTGAAATGATCTGTGATGGTAGAATGTAGGATAGCAATGGTGGCGGAAATCTTTTTCTTATTTATTTTCAGCATGAAGTGATCTAGACAGGTCTTATCTCTAGTCGGTAACAAATGCCCAGGCAGAATACCATGAAGGGAAAGCATATTGAGGTAGTTTGTTCTATTTTTTTGTTCGTGAGACTGCTCAGTCGACTTCTTTATAATATTAATATTTATGTCACCCGTGATAACAATACTTTGGTGTGAAGTTATAGTGTCTAAATGAGTACTGAGTGAGTTTATGAAACTGTCAGTGTTAGTGTTTGAGGGAGATCGATAGATACATAAGATGTTGTTATTTAATATGTCCACCTGAAGGCAAGAGGCTTGTGATAGAGATATTTCCTTAACTCTGGGTTTTAGTGTATTTTTTACATAAACTACGACTCCATCATTTTGGTTCAGCTGCCTTGTAGTCATATACGACTGGTAGTTACTTAAATGAGGAATAGATTTATTTGCGCTCAACCTACACTCTGTTAAAACAATGATATCCACTTCAAATGTTATCGTAGATAACGACAATAAGAAATCATCAACTCATACCCTACAACTATAATAAAAGTAATATTTTTTTTTTTACCTCTACGGTGGTAAAGAATCCCACGGCCTACCTGATGGTAAGTGGTCACCGTAGCCTATGGACGCCTGCAACACCAGAGGCATCACTTGCGCATTGCCGACCTTTTAGAAAAGGAAGAAGAGAAAAAGGAAGTGGAAAGAAGAAGGAGCGGGAAGGGGAAAAGAGGGTGACTGGGCCTCCTCTCACTCACCGAACAAAACACAACAGTAGGAATATTGCTATTTCACGTCGATATGTGAGAGAGTAGTCCTTCCCCAGTCGAGCCGGCCCATTCATGCTGAATTCAGCGAGGCTCTACTACTCAAATGTGTGATGATGGAGAGATGAATGGATGATGAATTTATCTATCGACAAAATTACGCGTTTAGATTTCCGTTAAAGAATCCATACGTTTGTTCCTTTTTATTCTAACTAGTAATACTAATCTACTGGCAATTTGAATCACAAATGTTGTATTATTATTAACACCGCCAGATCACCTAATATGCTGTCAGTGCAATAAGAGAGATTCTTTAATTATTATTTTTGATAAAAAGATAACTCCGGCCTTAGAATTATTCCTGTGCCTGCGAGGATCGAACTCACAACACTCGGCGTAATGGCAATAGCGGTTTCTTTAAACCACTATTCCATCTGTGCAATCACCACATTCACATTGGCACCGACGACGATCGATGAGCCCAATGCTCCTTATCAATAGGGCTAGGTGATAGGCCTTTAAGTCAGCCACTTAATGTCATTTATAATATATCCAAGTGTGATTTCCTGTCGCTATTTTGCTGCATTTACTAATTAGCTATCTATGTTTTCATTTTGCTGGATTTATCCAAACGTCTGGTAAATTTATAACAGTCTGACCTCTGAGGTATTTTATTGATTAGGCTAACTCGAGATTGCGGTGTCCAATATAGCCTCTAATTGGGTTGCAGAGGTTAAATGTCAATAACATGGAGTAAAATTTACTGCTGTACCTATAACATTTTTAAGGTTACGTAGTATAAAACGGGCTTCATCATATTTTGTGACGTCAATCCGTTCTATTAACACTTATATTTTATAGTAATTAATTGCTTATTTCACTTAGAATGCTTGTTATTAATAGTATAATAGAACCACTTATTTTGTACTATTAAATTAACTACACTTCGTAATTTTTTACAGAGGCAAATAAATAAATGTATTCTAAAAGCGACTGGTGACCGCCCTATACCAACCCGCTGTATTTCTCTTACACGTTGCATTATAAATTACAATACGTTTATAATTTAACTAGCTTTTGTTTGCGACTTCGCTCACGTAAAAGTAGGTTAAATTATTTTAGAGACAGTATTGTTTTAAAAATCTAACGGTGAAAGAATGTTAAAATCGGTTTTTTTAAGTTTTAATAAATTTAAAACAGTTGTAAAACGTAAATTATATTCGAAAGGTTGTTACTCAGTCACTGAATATATAGAAGATAAAAATGCTTGGGATTGAGTTGCTTCCACACACAGGTTATTTCAAATCATATTATTAAGCTAACTGTAATATGAGTTGCTGTGACTATTATTTCATGTGTTATTAAAATATATCTTAGATTAACGAATTTTTACTTTTAAATCTTATTGAAATAAATAATTAACAACTACACACAGCAGCTCATTTAAGGAAAATAATTGTATTGATATCTAAACATTTGGCGATTGAAAAGAGTGGCCATGAGTTTCCTGCCTGCTTCTTCTCATGAAAGCTCTACTCATCGAATAGGCTTTTTTCAATGCAAAATTTTTATTTCCTTCTATTTATTTTTATTATTATTTTTTATTAATATAATAGTGAATTGACGTGTCCAAGAATTGTTTGCACATTTTTATGGAAATAAAGATTTTTGACTTTGACTTTGACTTTGGTTGAGTAGTTTTTGAGGTAAATCCTTTCAAAGAAACAAACAAAAAATCAAATGTCTCCGTTTTATAATATTAGTATAGATTTCACATAACAAAAAATATTGTAATATTATACTACTAAATTCACTACAATATCAATTTTTTTAAAGTATGTTGCACTTTAATAACAAATACCCAATTAAAAGTAATTGGTGAAAACCCAATACACATCCGCTGCACCGTCTTCATTTTTCATCTCTTAAACGTTACATTCAGTACGTATAAAATAAAATAAAATAATAAATGTGTTGAAAGTTTGTATACATAATTATTACTTATTCATTATTAAACATACTGCAAAGTTATTTTTCAATTCAAAACATAAAAAACTTCTCCTTGCACCATTACAATTGATATCTTCATCTTCGATGCATTAATTGTCATTATTTATCGTAATGATAAATAAAATGAAACGATAATTACTGCTAAAAATAATAAATTAGCACTGCTAAATGAATGCATCATCACTTGCATCAGGTGATGACATTTATAATACAATATTACATTTAAAACAAAAACACTAATGCTGAACAAAGGAGTGTACCGTTAACAGAATTAATAAGAACATGAATAAATTTAGCATAAAACCATTATTATTACACGAAGACAGTATAAAGATATATCTTTAAACATTTATGAATATCTTGACATTCAGATTGCGATCAGAGATGTAACCAAAATACGTACGTCGCCGCCCATCCCATGTTCAAGTGTCCCATAAAAATATGATATAAATACCATCACCATGAATGATACTTCATCTTAAGGTAAAGTTATTTTTGTTCTTATATTGCTTGGGAAGCGTTAAATCTATTTTTGAATACTGAACGTTGATGTTATTATATGTATATGCAACATTATACTAGATTTTACTCGCTGCTTCGCTCGCATAAATGTATGTTATGTTAGGTTAGATTAGTAGCTTTTTCTGATGATGAAAGGTTACTCTATGTCCTTTTCTATTCCTCTGACAATGTGTATGCGAAATTTCACAATGATCGATCGAGTAGTTAAGGTGTTAAAGCGTATCAAATAAATAAACATACAAACTAATTCACACTCGCCTTTATAATATGAATTACATTAGGTTGACATATTAAGAGTAAAATTGCGCTTCGCTGATCTAAATGGTTCCGTTACTAATGGTCCATATTAATAGTCTCTACTGGATCCAATCCAATCCTGCAGGTTACAAAATTGAATTCCATCCGTTTCATTTCATTCCATTCGTTGTGAAATCCAATAACGTTGCATCTCATTTGCTATATGTACAACATACATAAAAGTAACAATTTTTTTTTTGTGTTCAGTAACTGTATGATGATGTTATGATTTTTTGTTGTTGATTTTGTTTGCAGTCCAATGAATCGTTAAAGAAATTAAGTTTATCGGTGCATTTCTCAGATAGGTAATATTTCGTTTTTTAATTTATTTTATTACGCTTACATTTTTTGCTTCGACAAAATTAAACATACTAATAGAAAATACCTTGGACATTAAGTTCGCGTTCTTGCATTTATATTGTGTACCTATATCTAGTGTAGTAATGTTTGTTGTTACGTTACAGGTTTCTTCTGGTAAGTAAATTAAATTTGGCAAACATTAAAACTATACACAGTTACTCTGAGTCCGCAGTATTTATTAAAGGACTTCATATTCCATTTTCTGCAGGCACAATCACATTGTGTCATTAATACTATACTGTAGTCAAAAATATTTCAATTGTACAGCGCCTAACCTTAACAAGTACTTAATAACAGACGAACACACTCAAATTAATGTCGCACTGGTTGATTTTAATAAATCTACCCGAGACAGGCAATAATAATTACGAATCTTTGATAAATTGGTTTTAATTACTGCTAAGAAATTTTTCATTCGTATCACGCTACTATATTTGGAGGTATTTATTATGTTATACGGGTAAAAATGTCTTCTTCAAACTCATATATGGCACAAGTATATTTTGACTGGACAATAAATAATTATGTGCTGTGGGATGGGAGCTATAATTTCTGTGCTTTCTAGTTGGCACCATTAGCAAGTAAAGTCCTGTCAATCCTGTCACAGCTGCTATCAAAAGCCGTATTTGGTGGTAATAATATCGGTTGAACTGATTATGAAGTATAAGGTCTAGACCTTACTATCTACTACCAGCTCTAGCGGCGAAATTAAGCGCGAAAGCCCTCATAGTGTGACGTGGTGTCGCTTGTACAATCTGTTAATGCCAATTTTTGACAGATTAACATCATTATGCGAAGTGAGTTAATATAAAGTAAAAGTTATAGTCATTTATATAAGTTATTAATGTCTGCATTTCCACCTGGTCATGCTTTCTATTAACGAACTGTGTAGTTCGTAAGAACAACAGCTTCTTTTCTGCTTGCTTATACTATATAACTATATGGAATTATGTAAATATAAATCTAACATGAATTTAAAAAAGCATGTGTCATACATGTTTTTTTAAATTCATGTATAATTTAGTTTTCTTTTTTAATATAATTCTTTTCCAATTTTACCAAACAATTTAAATAATCGTCATACTTTAATAAATTAGATGTATACTTGTCATTTTCTTTCGAAAACTTAGGCTTGATAATGCCAGTACGTGATTCTTAAGTCGTGTGCTTAACACACTGCCAAGCTCTGTACTGTTACTAAAAATTGCCTGACACACATAAAACATAGCTACAAAATATGCTGCAATACTAACAAAGAAGTTTTGTATTATGTTTTGTTCAATGCATAAAATTATTACAAGAAGAAAATATACAAAGGCAAGGCTTAATTGCTGAAGTCTTCAACAGCAAGCTTTGAGCGACTGAGCGATAGAGAAAACGAATATTAAAGAAGCAAAGTTACGTACAACACAAGTAAGAACTAAAAGACTTACTAAACAATATAAAAATATTCTCAAACAATATATTTCTGAATCGTCTACTAGTTTCGATAGAAAACGCTAATTTTGTTTTTTTTTAGATATAAATCTCTTTGAAAAGGCTATCGTGAATAGCTTTTGTTTCTTTCCAATTTTAAATATTATTTTAATACTACTGTTTAATATTTTTAATGTTATCCTGCAGCACAGCCTATAAATTAATCAATATTTATTTTGTATAACATAATTAAAGATTTGTGTATAAAATAAAATATCTTAATTCAGTTGTAATTTTTATATTGCAAACTAAATGACTGTAGTAAAAAAGCCCTTTATAAATTCGACTAATAAATCCAAAACTACCTGCAAAAGGTTCATTTAATACCTATTTTGAATAAACACGTAGTAAAGGCGCAGTATATGGTACAACATTAGGAAAATAATATGATTATATATCGGCTTATTCAAATAGGAATGCTTGTTATACCAAAATATTTGCAATAATGAGGCCAAAACCATGGACGAAAGCTCACTAATTAATCCTCCATAATCAGTCTGAGCCTGCTGTAAAGCCAGTATTGTCATCAACTATACAATATACATATTTATATCATACAACAATAAATATATTTATAGCTATTCAAACTTTCAACACAGATCTAAATTCATACACCTAATAAATAGGCTAATAAATTTCAAAAACTTCTGTGATTTCTCTTTATTTTTATTATGTTTTGCTACCAGAAACTAATGATAGAAAATCTTTATGGTCAACATCGTTATAGCATTGTAAACCTTTCAAGTTATTCCTAGCTCATTATATGTAGTATATTAATAGAAAATACGTTTTGACATCAGCAAACCCAAGGAGGACCCTTTCTCATTGAAATTTAACTACTTTATATTTTATCACGTTTGTTTAAAACACTAAATTTGAAATAGACAACGCGACAAAATCCGTATAAAGTACTTTAATTTTGATGTATAACATACGCGTAAACGTAACACAATATTTTTGCTCGATGAATTTGTTTGATATTTGAATGTTATCCAACGGCTTGTCTCATATGGTAACGTAATTACAAGTTGACAAGTAAAAGTAATAGCAACTTGATATTATCTTAGTATCTCTGATTTCAAATGAAAGTAGCTGATATCAAAATTAATTAACAAGATTGAGCTCCTGAGCATCACACCTGGCGTGACTGTCACAATATGTGGTTACTGGAAAAATATTTCGGTTCAAATTTCAACCGAACAGCCGAAGAGTAGATCAGAAGCCTTATTTGAACGGTGTGACGACCGTTTTTATATACCTATAATATAAATGTAATGGTCTCGTGGTGACTAGCTGATGATAGGATGAATCATGTTTCTTTTTTTATTAGTAATTAATTATTGAAATCATGTAACGAAATATTTTTCTTCGCTGTACAGTTGCTTTATAATATACACTTAGCACTTACACCTTGCTGGTCTAGTATATAAAATTCGCTGTGGAACCAGCGCAAGGGACAAACTTATGATTTAAAATTAAGTTATATTACATAAATACAATAAACTCTTATGAATATGTCTCGAATGAGAAAATTGGAAAGGACGTGTATTATACCCACAATTCGCCGGCTATGGTTTCAGGCCTCATGCAATAGAGGTTGAATCATCGAGCTTTCTGCCATCTCCCGACGGCAATTCCAGAATTTTTGCTTTTACTAAAATCCAAGAACACTTTTTCAGACCCGGAAATCGTATCCAAGACTTCATGTGTAGCAGGCAGGTATATAATTTATCAAATAAAATAATATGATATGGCTTACTGGACTAGAATGGATAAGTAAGAAGAAATTATTATTACAGTCATAGGAATTTTCATAGAAGTATTCACAGACGCGCCAACTAGCGACTATAAAATTAATGATATACACACGCAGTACGAAATTGTAGGCAAGTCGTAACTCATTTACAATTAATCATTCCGGCTTTAGCGTAATGTATTCAGGGGTTAAAACTATTTGCATACTGCTACATATCTCTGCGTTAACAAGCTTCGTATGTAGTTATGTGGTACTTATTTTGGATTTTCCAGGATTAGTGAAATGTTGAAGAAATTGTTTGTACATTCGGTTTGTGTTCGTTAGTAAACATGACTGATTGCTAAAACTTTTAGAATGATTTGGACTACTTATATTCTTATTTCTTTAGTTGTTAATTGTGATTGTATAATGAACATCAGTATTAAGCTATATGTTTGCATTGACATGTGACGCGAATTTCAAGAATATCAGAAATGTCACGATATAATAGTAGTGACAGAAATTAATTGAAAATTAACAGTAGGAGCAGCGATAGCTCAGTGAGGGGACCAACATACTGCAATGCAGAGGGTCTCGGGTTAGAACCCACGTCGTGCACCTCTGACTTTCGAAAGTTATATGACTTTTCGAAATTATGTGCGTATTGATTGACAATTATCGCCTGCTCCGTGCCTCGGAGAGCACGTTAAGCCGTCGGTCCCAGCTGCCATGAACATCTATGGCAGTCGGTATAGGGGAAGTCGACACAAAAGATCCCACTGGGTCGAAGTGTCGCCGGTCTGTACTGACTGGCCCCCACACAAGATAAGATAAGATAACAGTAGGATTTTAGGATTAGTTTAATAACTCGTAAATAGACTAGTAGCCAAAAGTTACTGGAGCTTCCAACATAAATAATATTTTCTTTAAAAGATTTCTTGCAATTTGGTGTTCAAATTTCTAGTATTCTTGTCAACCCCTCCAGCTAAGCTAGAATGCTTGTATTAGGAGTGGGTTCACGTCGGTAGTGCAATGGGTCGGATTCGACCGCGACCTCTTGATCGCAAGTCCAATGCCTTATACATAGGGCTACTGCCATTTTAATCTATGTATTATGGTCACGAATCCTAATAATTTAAAACATTTAACCTAATTTTAGAAAATTGCAAACAGCCTTTCTTTATTTGTACAAAAAGGATACATCCCATCTCTCTACGACTAGTCCAGTTTATGATATAGCGTTCCCCTACACCAACCATCAAGGTTATATTAGGTGGAGCCGCTGTACCTTCCAGTGCCCGAGAGCACCTTCCGGGACCAGTTATAGACAGGTCTTGACCCCAAATCTCGACTTCTCCACCCTAACCTCAGAGATTCGGTTCTCGTAAAAGAGCTACCTCGTGCCCGAGTGACACTACCTATTCTCCAGATAGGTACCAGAGCAATAAAGCCGCTCACCACTCGCAACTCTGGGAGTTGCTAACGAAAACCTCTCTGAAGCCGACGGAGAAGCCGCCTTCCATATCTCCAGTATGGTACCGGAGCTGCATAAGGCACGCTCACTTCCCGACGTACATCCATACGCCTACCCAAATAGGCCTACAAGCCGGGTCTGGCCTGAGTCTCTCTAGCTATGACTCTAACTTGCTGAGCAGGCAAGCGCCCGAGATGCGTTGCGGCAGTGAAACCACACTGCCACTTCGCTAAAGACAACTCCGTGCCTCGCGCGACCGACTGGTACTAGCCGCACCTGAGTCCGACGCTCGAACGCCACGTAGTTGCCGAGCAACGAACATGTCATCCTCAGCGGCTAACCACATGCCTCTGCGAGTCCAACACCAATGTCAGGCACCGCGCAGTCTAATCAGCGTGGTCGGTAGAACACGCTTTTTGAGGCGCAGTGGGATTCCTGATCCCGCAGTACCCTGGTCCAAAGGGGGAGACCCGTAGTTCTCCCCACGAAACCCTATCTACTCGGGTCCTGTAGATAGGATACAAAAAGGATAGATTTATTATATAAGATTTGCCCGCGGTTTCACCCGCGTTTATGATTACTGCGCCACCCCTGTGGCTCGTAGCGTGATTTTATATAGCCTATAACCTTTCTCGATAAATGAGCTATCCAACACTAAAATAATTTTTCAATTCAGACCAGTAGTTCCTGAGATTAGCGCGTTCAAGCAAACAAACAAACTCTTCAGCTTTATAATATTAGTATAGATTTATATTTTAAATGAATGCACAAATGGCTAAGCCACCACATTAGACCATTACTTTAAGTGGTCGCATCGCCGCTGCCACAGCACCGAATGCTTTGGGTTCGATCACAACAAGGGACAACTATTTGGTTGATCCACCAATAGCTGTTCCAAGTCTGGATGTTTTTTCTATTCGTTGCTTGAATATTTATAAAGTTACCAGCGACACATAAATTATTATCTATATCGAATAATTAAAAAAAAATTTAGCTCATATTTTTTGGATTTGATTTGAAATGTTACATGCATATTCGCATAAATGATGCCGATAATTCTAAAATTGCCTCTACTGCTTATACTTTCAACCAAATAATTAAATTTGGTAGAGCCGTGTAACATCAGCCTATCTATTAATCTTCATATATGATTGACAGTTCTTATGCTTTTATCGAGGTGGTTATCAAAGTGTCGCATATCAAAATGTGTCTGCATATCAAATTACAGATGTGGTTGATTGCTGGTAGAATAGTAGCATATAACTATATGAGAATTATTTGTGGGTTTAAAGAAATCTAATTTGTAAATTATTAATTTATATAGGGGTAATGATAAATCGTTAATAATAACATTATTTGATTCTTTTGTGTAATAAAAAAGCGTTTATAATTTTACAATTGCTGTCGATTAATATATTTTAAATTTATGTTATGCTACTCCATGCCTTAAGAAAACAAGTCAATACTACGAAAGCAACCGAGGGGATCATCAAAAAGATAAATTGTTTTATATCCTCCTTAAATGTTTAAAAGAAAACCAAGAAAAAGTCATGAAAGGCGATCGATTACATTAAATATTAACTATATTCATTTGCAACCCTTGTTTTCTCAAGGAAATTGGCATCATCCCCCTCTCGTGCATTAAGTAAACTTTCTTACAGCAACTAAATAATAAATGCTGTTCAATATGCAGTCGAAATAATTCAGTTAGTACGAAGTTTAGCTATAGCGTTATATTGTTACAACGGCAAGAAATGTTGAATATGTTTTAATTGAATAATAATAGAGTTATTATAGAATCGTTTAATTAATTGAAGGGAAAGTTTGATTGTGGAGCTAATGTTCTTTTACATTTGCGATACAGTAAGCGGCATAATAGGAAAGTGTTTACTGTCACAGTTAATCCATTAGTAATCATGTCTTATGTATATTTTGTATGCGTATTCCTGCTAATATGGTGGAATAGTGTGTATAGATGGCCTTTCTTTATTAAAACATCACTCACTATGAATATTTCCTGTGTCGCAGGGGACTTTACTAACAATGGATACAAAGAACATCCAGAATCGGAATAAATATTTGTGGATCACACAGTTTGGTCCCGTGTGGGATTCGAACCTTTATCAATCGGCATAGTAGCAAGGGCGAGGCGACTTCTCAAACCAGTACACCATATATCTTCAAAAGATGTTGAATGTTGTAATAGCATAGTTTGTTATATATGTTTGAATCTAGTTAATTTAGATCTATTTTATGAGCATATCCCATGTTAAGGTTCTAAATTATAATAGAGGAAAGAGACAATCCTTAAAGTAGGACATGAACTAGCGACATTGACAAACCGTGACGTCGCTCTACTAACTGAGCTATACATGGACATACATCATGGATTTAAATTTGCCTCTGTGTTTTTCATCTAAGGCAATATCTGTCATCTATCGTTTAGTTATACAACTATGCGATCAACAATTCATATACTCGTACTACAAATATCTTTATATATATAAATCTTCTGTGCGTGTGTTTGTAATTAAACTTATAAACGGCTGGACCGATTTCGATGATTTTTTTTGTGTGTGTTGAAGTGGATTAAGGAATGGTTTAGGTTTGTTTTTTTTTTCGTGTACTGGACAACGTCTGTCGGGACAGCTAGTACTGTATATATATACACATATTGACTCGGCCCTAAAACACGCAATTCATGTGTTAGTATATAATAATCATTTCGACTATTATCATCAACGGATAATAAAGTCATTCGTCAATTGGCATGAAATAGCGCTTATCTTAAAATCATCTATTATCAAAAACTTATCATTTGAATTATTAAAATGTAATCGATTTCAATTTTGAAGACAAGAAAACTGATTCAAAAAGTAATAATTGCGACAGCCATTTATATAAATAGATAACACTTAACTGTAGTATATACTATCTGTTACTCAGAGGGAGCAAATTTGCTGCCACTCATAAATCCACAAGTTTGACCGGTACCACAACAAACAGGATCATAGCTCCACATTATAAACTAATCACCAAATAATTGAGAATCTGAGATGACGTTCACAAACCATGTTTCACTCAAAACGATCACATCATGCGAGTCACGCAATGTTCACGACCGATTCTGTTAGTCTTTAAGTCCGCACACATTTTGATGATAAATAAGTAAGTTCTTAAAGGTACTACTAGCCATTTACAACGATAGCAATGTGAAACTGAATTTATAATAAAATAACATGTCTCCGTAGTGAGCATATAAAATTGTCGTAACAACTAAATAAAAAGGTGGATAAGATGAAAATAATTATTAGCAACGGAATTATGTAGGCAAATGAGTGAGTGAGCAAGATGTATTTTACACTACTTAGAAGTACAAGAGGAATGAGCAGGCCAAATAAATGTTGTGCTAAAGTTACATAATATTTCACAGCAGTATTGGAAAATAAAGAATTCATACGCAAAAATAAAACTGCTTATCGTAACGTTTATTAACAAACGTTTAAAAATGCAAGAATAGTAATTAATAAAACGTCTTCTTAATGAAATTGTGAATGTATATAACAATGGGATTATTGACATAAATGTGAGAAATTTCGAATTATGCAATAGATTAACCTCTCAACCGACGCAAGGACGCCGGCATTCGAGCTTAACCGTCTGGTTAAGCTAAATAGTCTTATTTAAATAAAACGTCAATTTGGTTTTGATAGTATATGTATTCTTTTGTTTCAATCGTTTTTTTGCATTTTCTTCTTTTGATATGGGAGATTAAGAAATTTTATTTGAATCCTTTTTAAATGCAAACATATGAAAGCTATCATGTTTCCGAACGCGTATATTCAGTGTTTAACCTATATGTACATGTCGGTAGTTCTTCTTTGCCAATATCCTAGATTTGTTGTAAATAGAACTACAAGGTAAGTAAAATAAATTATTAGTATTTATAATATATATTATTCTAAATATTCGGGATACAAATTAATAAATTAACTTTTATTCAAAATAATATTCATTACTTTCGGACTATGAAGCCATTTTAAATGTGACATTTGAATTTAATGTTACACTAACGTCACTTATAATAATACAATTATTAGCATCGTTATCTATTACATAAACAACAGTGAAGTGTATGTTAGTTTGTGTGAACGTACCGAGATTTTTCACCTACAAACTAGATGGCGCTGCGAACCTTTTAAATCATTGTCAGTATTCTACACGGGCAATAGCTAGTCCCTGTAGAAATCTAGTTCTAAAGCATTAAACTCATACAATCGTCGCTAATCAAGTAAAATTCCTTTTTATTCTACTTACACGAAGCGTACAAACAACCCTTGTATCTGCCGGAGCGAAACACATCCCCATAATAAAATGATGCATTATTAAATTCTATACGTTTGATCTCACGAAATAAATACGATATTGTATGACAAAATTTTGTTCTGTATATTTTTGTCTTTAAACTGTTTTCTTTAGATTATATAGGGAATGCTCGTGGTATACGTAGGGGAATTCTGTTTAAGTCACTATTTATACGAATTATGCTCAAAGTCAAAAATAAAAGTTGTATATTTCGTTATTTTTTTCTAAGAAGAAAATGAATTTCCAAGAAGCGGGAAACAATAATTCTGCAGTTGATGTATGATTAAGTTTAAGTATGTACGTACTGGGTCAATAATGTTTCAGCCGATTTACAGAAAATGTCTCAGATAACTGAAAACTTTTGCGATGTGCTGAATTTTAAGTCCTAAATAATATTATAAATGCGAATGTAAGTTTGAATATTTGTTACGCTTTCATGCCTTAACTACTTGACCGATTATCATGAAATATTCGCATACATGTTGTCAGGGGAATACAAAAGGACATAGGTTATCCTTTCATCTAGAAAAAACTATTGTTAGTAATCTAACGTTACCAACATTTACGAGAACGAAGCCGCGGGAACAATCTAGTGGAAAATAAATTCAAGTTTAATTAGGTGGTAGCCCAATGAATGGCATAAAATGGCGAGCGAAAGGTCGTGAGTTCGAATCCTATGTATTACGCAGTAGTAGGTATAGTCTACTCCTAATACAAGCATCTTCGCTTAGCCATAACCCAAATTGATACAAATCTAAGGAATAAACCAAAGATGTTAAAATGTTGACTGCACGTATGGCGGACTGTTTTAAGTTGTCGCCTCGCCACTGCCGAGTGTTGTGGGTTCGATCCCCATACGGGACAAAAATTTGTGTGATTCACAAATAGTGGTTCTGAATGTGGGTGTTCTTTGTATCCGTTATTTGAATGTTTGTAAAGTTCCCCGCGACACAGGGATAAGTCACCGTGCAGGAGTTGTCTTTCTAAAAATAGCATAGATATATATATTTTAAACACTATTTATAATATCGATAGGCAGCGGCTTTGCTGTGTCCTGGCATTGCTGAAGTCCATGAGCAGCGGTTACCACTTTCCATCAGGTGGGCCACTTGCTCGACTGCAACCAAAGGGCAATAAAAAAAAATACTATGTAGGTGCTTGGTGCACAACTGAATTCGAATGTAATTATGCGCTATCTCTAATTAAAATCTAATTCACTAAGACGATGCGTTGCCGACAAAAAATATGTTACAGAGATCATATCAAATCTATCCTAACTAATATTATAAATGCGAATGTAAGTTTGTTTGATTGTTTGTTACGGTTTTACGCCTTAACTACTCAACCGATCATCATGAAATTCCGCATACACGTTGACAGAAGAACAAAAAGGGACATAGGTTACTTGTCATCCAGAAAAAGTACCGTTACTAGCCTAACCTACATTTACACGAGCGAAGTCGTGGGCAATATCTAGTAAGTTATAAAAGCCATGAAAAACGATCACAAGTTATAAGAAGACAAAAAATACTAGCTCATTTGAGCCCTAATAAAATATGTTCCAATTATCTCACCGCCTATTATATGAGACAGATATACATGGCCAAACGCATATCCATTCAAAGATATAAAATAGTGTCTATGTTTGCAAAAAACATATGCCGTGGGAGAGCCACACTTCAGCACGAATGGGCCGGCTCGACCGGAGTGAAACCACGACCTCACAGAAAACCGTGAAAAAGCGCTTGTGTTTCGTCAAGTGAGTGACGGTTCCGGGGGCCCAACCCTTCTTTCTGGGGGGAGGGGGCAAATCTAAAAAGCTGGAACGCACTTGTGACTCCTTTGGTGTAGCGGGTATCCATGGGCGGCGGTAATCGCTTACCATCAGGCGATCCGTCTGCTTGTTTGCCTCCAATACCATAAAGAAGACATGATGAAGCGTATACAACATTCAAATATATTTTTATTATACTTCCAGCATAAATTTCTCGATAAACCTAATAAATTAAATACATGACCCATATACAGTGATAAAATAACGCAGACGCTTGTCTCTATAAATATACAAACACCATTAGGGATATATTAAGAATTTAAAAGGGTGTCCGAACAGAAGCAGTTGGACATTTTATTTATACCACTCGTATGCTACTGAACTGGTTAAATTTTGAATAAAACAATTTAAAAGTAGTCAAGAAACTAAAACGAATAAGGCAAACCATAGGGGATTAAAGGGGAAATTATGTACACCGTATGGCCGCTCACCGATTGGAACCATTATATTCGAACAGTTGTGTTTATGTTCTGAATAGTGTGCTTCACCCATTGTTTTTAAGCTTTCAGCTACTACCTACCTATCTGATTTTTAAATTACATTTAAAAGTTCAAAATTATTTATAATATAGGTTATATAATCTATACTCTTCACAGTTCATACTTTAGTAACATAACTGTATTAATTAGTGATTTTAATATCTTTGAGTATAATAATAATATTCTTCCACATACACACAAAAACATCTAGCCCAAACTAAGCAGAGCTTGTACTATGGGTACTAGACAATGGATAAACATACATATATTCTTTATTTTTTTATTGTAAATACATACATATTATACACAGAAACACCCAGACCAAGACAAACATCCATGTCCATGCACACAAATGTTTGACTTGTGCAGGAATCGAACCCGCGACCTCAGGCGTGGCAGTCGGTTACACTAACCACTACGCCACCGAGGCCGACAATATATATATTGTATATAGATTTGTATTACTGGAAAAATGCAGGATAGTCATTTTTAGTATATATTTTTGAATATTTAAACAAGATTCTGGCAGCTGTTAATAAGTATATACATTTAATTTGTTTGATTTGTGGTTAGTAAATAAACTAAAAATGTGTACACATATTCTCATCTTGAAGGGGAATTGAACGCGTTTATTGACGTTGAAAAACAACCGCATCACTAAGGTGTATCAAAAATAAATACATCCGTTCACAGCTAAGTTCTTCCATGTGATGTAACTTAAACTTGTACTCTAAATATAGGTACACACTGTTGCTACAATAAAAACACGAAGTCAAAACATTAATAAAAAGAAAACAAACAAAATCGTTCGCTTCACACCACTGTCACATCACTGACCGTTACTAATAAACAAAGAGCCACGAATAAAATGAACCCTTAACCACTTTATTATAGAGTACAAAATAAAATCGTATAGAAATTGTAATCTTGGCGAAATAAACAGACAACTTAATGTCAGGCTGTCATCCACAGATTATGCAAAGTAGCTTCTTTTTTTCTATTACCATAATACGCGTGGCAGAATGTTTGATGTCATAAAGCAACGTGGGAAAGGCTAACACACACTGTACATTGTAGAGTCTATCAATTTTTTTGACAAAGCATAGTGACCTTTATTACCATTGAATAAGAATATTTTTCGTGAATACTCATTCTAATATGCGGGCGTGTTTGTCCGTTTGTTCTAAACCAAATTATCAAATTACAGACATATCAAATTTCCATCACCGGTCCTTTTTTGTTCTAGCAATGAGTATTAATTGATTTCTGGTTCACTTTATACTGTTAGCATTGGTATACTAACAAGCAAACAATTCTGTATTAGTTCTTCCGCTGCCGACAACTACTATGGGCTTCTTTTGTATTTTAAATTACTATATATTATATAATACATAATGTATAGGGTTGCTTGTCTTGTTAGTACGTAAACAGGGCATGGGCTTTGATTTGAATCGTTAGCTTTGGTGGAAATAATTATGATTATTCAGGTAGCACAGCATCAATAATTGTGGAACTCGAGTGTAGCTTTAGATTGTAAAACAGATAATATAACTGCAGTAGCCATTAATTTGTCAGTAGTCATAGCAATATTGACTACAGCTTTTGCGAATGAAGCTGCGAATTTAGTGTAGTCCTATTCGGAGTGTGACTGCCAAATTAGAGACTGATTCGGTACGTGGCACTAATTTGAAGTAACCATAATTCTTTTGTACAATTCATGAAATGAATTGGACAATTCGCTAAGTGTGGCAGTTGAACAACGTAATTTAGGTAATAGCCTTTGTCTTTGACAGACTTGAACTCGATTAAATTTAACAAAGAGGACAGGCCTCCGGTCACTAAACCAACAGCAACAGCTAGGTATGTAGTAAAAACAAATTAGGATACAGTTAGAAGTCGCTCATCTTCTTGATGACATAATTCATTATGTCCTTATTGACTGTAATGATACCTATGAAGTGTCAGGAAGTACGTGACTAAGATGACACAGCCGCAAAACATTATTTATCAACGTCCTGCAGAAGACAGGTTTCAGATATCAAAGAGCATGTTTCATGGTTAGCATAAATGTCAACGTAATAGCAATTGAATACCACCAACAAAAATATGTACAGACTTAAATTAGCCTTTTCAGACAGGCATTTGGCAGATGGTAATATTAGAGTTATTTATATCCAGAATCACAAATCACCGAGTTCCAGTTTAAAAATGACAATTTGGACATATCAATTTGTACGTTCTCCTTAAATGCGGTATTTTCGAATGCGCAGGAGTGGCGCGTGTTTGTTGCCAATTAGAAGGGCCGAATGACAAATGCGCACGACATAAAGTACTGTCACTAACAATATTTCTGAACATTGGCTATGCATGAAGGAATTTTATGAAATATGTTAATTTAAAACATCTATTCTAATAATTAGAAGCAAATTGCCGATAGCGAAAAATCTCATTTTTAATGTTGATTTTAATATACTTTCCTAATAATTTAGTGTAAATTACTCATACTAAAATCTATTAGATACCGCAAGCACTTGCATTGACATTTATTTTCTTCGAAAATGAATAGAAAATGAGTACTGAGCGAAATTTAATAGAAGACCAGAACGTAAATTTTACAGTAGTAATTTATTCCTTATGTCTGGTCATGTTTCATCTTGCAAATTTATTATAGCAGCTTCAGCCGCAAATGATTCATCTGCCTCACCACAATATTTTCGAGGAAAGTCTGAACTTGACAAACATAACACTATAAATTCATTTGTGTTGACAACATCAAAGTTGCAGCTCGTATGTACTACCATGCTACGTTTACTCTGACTAATGTCATACTGTGTCTTACAGCTAACGGGACATTTAAGTTTAATTTAACATACTTCAAGTACGGATGTCTTAATGACTAATGCCACGATTGTGTTTACTTAACTCGAGTGATGTTCTTTATTTTTTCAGTGTTCATTCTGGTTTAGGGTGGAAACTGGTGATTTATATATAAATAGTGGCAAACGAGTATTCCGTCGTGATGGTTAAGTGGTTACTGAAGACCGTGATAGCTTTGAAAAATACTGAAAGTTGGAATGTGAGGCAATATGTATGAGCGAAGTTTAGTTATGTGAACCTTCGGTACGTTTATTTATCTTCATCTCTTCTCACTCTCTCACTTAGGTACTCTCGTAAGGGTTATAATAATAATATTCTGTCACATACACACAACACCATCTAGCCCAAACTAAGCAGAGCTTGTATTATGGGTACTAGACAATGGATAAACATACATATATACTTTTTTTTTTGTAAATACATACATATTATACATAGAAACACCCAGACCAAGACAAACATCCATGTTCATGCACACAAATGTCAACATCAAAAAATTTTTAACTGTAGGCGTTTTTTCCCATGAAATAAAAATATATAATATTATTTCTAAGAAAAATGCGTGGGTAATCAGAAAGTGTTCTTATTGTGGGTGTCCAAATAAAATGCTTCATGGTAGACATGGATATATATATATAAGTACATATTGAACTACAGCCTTACCCAGCGGTTGCAGTGAGTCAACTGCCGCGCGGCGCTACTGCATACTTGCCTGACTAAATAAAACTTAAGCGTCAGCAGCGTTGCTACATATGTATAAAAGGAATATTATTTACTAACATAACGTGTGATCGTGATTATTTGTGATGTTATCAAGTAACTTGTTTCTTAATTTGATTATTATTGAAAAATATAAATGCACAACCGCATTTAGTCACGGACTGCCTTTGCATTGTCACAAAGTGTAAGTGTATGCGCCATCATGCCATCCTACTGCCTTTTTTAGATTTATATTAAAACATATACCTTAGCCCAAATTATTTAATCTCTATAATATTATTAAGTTATTATTGTTTTTATCTATAGTTTTTTTATAGTCTGTAGTATATGGCATAATGGCTGCAACACCTTGTTAATCTGAGTTGTAAAATACTGAAATTATATTCAATTGGCGATTTAAAAGATTGGCCGTGAGTTTCTTGCAGGTGTCTTCTCATAGGCTCAACCCTTTGCCTGAACCTAGCAACTAACCTAAATGTAGCTTCAATAACTTAGTAAACTCACTAACCTATATATTTTGACGTTCATAAGTGTTACTTTGTGACCTAAATGAATGAATAATTTTTGACTTTGACTTAACCAACTTTACTATAATATAGGTTTTGATTTGAGCAATATTAACATATTTCACTAAAATACGTGGCTTAGTACTTTGTTGATTTATATATTTCATAATAAAGTATATAATAATGTACTGAAAATATATATCTGAATTTATTTAAATTAATATTCTACTCAACTTTCTAGAAAAATAAAATATCACCAAGAATAATAATTAGATAAACAAAAAAAAACAGTTGCTCAAAACAAGTCTGAAATTGTCACTCTCAGCGTAAAATGATTCAACCAAAGAATCCGAAAATTTTAAACTCCATTTTAATTAGGCAAAGGAAATCAGAGGAGAAAGTTTTGGGCAAAACTCCCCCGACATCACTGAATAATACGAATTTAATTAAAGTTAATTAGAGAAAATATAAAAAATGTTTGATAGGAGAATAAAAAAATAATTGGATGTGATTGCCGCGAAATTGAAAGAATTTTACGACCCAAAGTTTAAGTGTTTCGAGAGAAAGAGTCTTTGTGTTGTACTAACTTGTAAAGTAAAGCTTGATCAAGGTGATAGAATTCAAAATGCCTAGACAATCAATATTAACCAACGCTTTTTAAACTACAATAAATATAAGTAAAGTTGTTGTTGTGTAAATTATGCTGATTGCCTTGTCGATCTAATATGTAATGTATACCGATGCTGATCATGAGGTATTCGAATCCTTAGTTAGATCAGTAGAAAGTTCTAGGAATTAATGCTCAATAATTTTCAGAAATAGGTCGTAGTTAGGTATTTGGCCATGTTCATCTCCATACAGCAAGTATGCAAAGCTTTTGGTTCTGCGTTTGTTCTCTTGCGTCAGTCGTTAGGTCAACTTTAAATCGGGCTATAAAAGTAAAGGAAAAGAAAGTGCAGTTATGTTTATGCACTCACTTTTGCACTATAATATATCCTGTTTCTGTTAAGATTGGTTACCGTCATTAAAATTAAGTCTAGGGAATTGTCTTGCCTGCTAAAAACATAAAATGTTTTAATTTAAATCATTTTCATATATTTCGTGATTGGTTGAAATATATCTAACATTCCCATCAAACTGAAAATGCTTATCGATATTTAAGGTACCTTTGTACCTAAGTAACTATATATAATAATTTATTCAAATGTGACATAGCGACAAGTGATTCATTGGACTGGAAAACTTTGATTAATACTAATGTCAGTTTTTGTAAATCTCAATAAAAATACAAAAAACAAGGCAGTCCATTTCTAAAAAAGATCTTATGAAATGGGAGCCGCAAAACCCGGTCTGTAGTCGTTTGCATTAAAACTATCCCGGACACCTTTTGAGATCGTTTGTCGACTTGAAAACGTTTGCTGATTCGCATTCTCCATTCTAGTATCCGTTTGAATCTTCGGTCATCGGTCCTTCCACAGATTTAGTCACTTAGCTAGAAATAACGACTTTATTGACGTGCATATATTATGGATATATCTTCGAAGAGGAAGGTTGAGGTGTATATTATACCTGCATTTATATAATAGCTACAAGAACTATTATCACCTATCGCCGTTTAGTGGCCACAGTTCTAAGTAGTATCTGTGCTGACTATAAATTTCTCGACAGAAAGACCAAATAACACTTGCCTGCCTCGGAAATCAAATACAAAACCTCATGTATTTTTTGTGTTAAATATATTACTTCTACTATTATACTATCTTCTTCTCTTCTACAGGCATAATTCCTGGGTGCATGATGCAGGGGCTATTACAAATATTTAAATAACGGACACATAGAACACTCGGCTTACTTAGACTCGGCACAACCATGTGTGGATCACAAAAAAAAATATTCCGTGGTGGATTCGAACCCACAGTACCTACTCGACGTAGTGGCACGGACAGTACTTCTTAAAATACTACGCTATCCGTGCATTCCACGTGGCAAATATTAATCTAATTAAATTATATATATTTTATGTAAAGACACGAGTATATTTACAGTTATTCCGGCTTATATTTCAATAAAGTATATATTATTTAATTAATTAATTGTTAATGTTTTCTAAGCGCTCGCTATATTCATTTTACCTTTATTAGCAATGTTATCAGTCCGGTAAATCTTCAACACATACCCAGCCAGCTACACGTTTGAAATCAAAGCCAGTATTTTATCCTTGAATACCTGACAGTTTCAATGAGACCGGAACGTAAGATAAGCCAAAACTTTCTTACAAACAATCGTAAAGCATTGCGCAAACATCTCGCTACCGTCCAACAATAGCCGGCAGCGAACAAAATCGTGTAGCCCCCTTACGGAACTCGTAGACATTTCTAATAGCCCTTAAGAGTGAGGCAAACAGTTTTACTCCATTGTCCACTTCACTCGACATTGTTACTTGATAGCAAACGTATCTTCTATCTCTGATACAAACCAATTTGTGCCTAAAGTCAAGGTAGTAAGAGTTTCTACAGTTGCAGCGTAAATTTGTTGAAGCGATCGTGCCGTTACCATGGTAACGGGAATTGTCCGAGAATTTTTTCCAAATACCCACAAACTGATTTGGATGCTATGTTCTAATATGAAGGTAGATTTTCAAATGGCAATTAATTTTTACACGATATATTTTATTATACAAATAATATTTTTCTACAATTGAATTTTTGTTTAGTTGGAATCGTTGACATTATTACAGATGGGTTTATGGTAGTCTATTTTTTTATATTAATAAAAATATTTTGTTTTAAAAACTCTATCATTCCATTTTTTTCGAACATTGATAATTTTCTTTATTCACTTTATCCTGCCTAAATCTTTTTGGATGAACGTTGGACTGATGGCAAGACCAACAGCTGTCACGCAGTGGTCTCGAGTTTGATACCAAGGCTCTCCCATTGAATCCACTGAGAAGGTAATTCCTTATGAAATTATATACCTATGTAATAATTTGTCAATTATCGCTCGCTTAAACACTTAAGGAAAACACCATGAGGAAACCTGCACGTCTGGGAACCCTCCTTATTGTTCTCAAAGATATGTGAAGTCCGCCAACCCGCTTTAGGCCAGCATAGTGGACTATGGCCTAACTGTTCAAACTGATAAGAGGCCTGCTTGCAGCAGTGTTACAGTTATACATAGGGCGCATATGATATCATTGGGCATTCTCGACACAATTTATTATACAAAACATTCATATATTTCCAAAAATATCAACTCTAAACAGAATATGGTAACAAAACTTTATTTTCATAGAATCTTCAACTTTTTGCACTGTGATTCTTACAAGCAACTCACAATGCTAACGTTAAGTATTTTTGCAGCAGTGCATCTTGTTATGAGAATAAATCTACGACGAGACAACACATTGAATTGTGCTCGTCTGTTACTCCGGCGATGTTAGGGATCCTACACATTTGGTAGCTATCATATCATATATACGGTAAAGCTATCAAGAAAACATGTACTGAATTTTTAGTAGCAATAAATAGTAGGATGTTTTGTGAGGTTATAAATAGTGATAAACTCACGAAAACCTTGTATCACAAAGACCACATAATCTATATCTAAACTGCCATACTAATATTATTAAGAGGAAAAATTTGATATTTTGTTTGCTTGTTAGTTTGTATGTTTGTTTGTTCGTAAGGAATTAACTCAAAAACTACACAGCCGATTTAAACATTATTTTACCATTAGTAAGCTATATTATCACCGAGTAACATAGGATCAGGCGAGCCACCGAGCGTCGTCCAGTGGTTCGTCATAAAAGTATTTTAAAGTAAACAACGCGACAAAATCCGTATAAAGTAGGTAGTTTAATTTCAACAATTATTATTATTTTTAATAAGTTGTTTCATATTAAAAAATAATAATAATAATATCAGCCCTGTATTAAACTGTCCCACTGCTGGGCACGGGCCTCTTCCCACTGTGAGAAGGGTTAGGCCATAGTCCACCACGCTGGCCTAGTGCGGGTTGGCAGACTTCACATATCTTCGAGAACATTATGGAGAACTCTCAGACATGCAGGTTTCCTCACGATGTTTTCCTTCACCGTTAAAGCAAGCAATAATTAACTATTTAATACGCATATAACTTCGAAAAGTAAGAGATGCGCGCCTTGGGTTCGAACTCTAGACCTCTGCGTGGCACTCCAACGGTTTCCCACTAGGATCCACTATATTAAAAAGATAAATAAATCATTTCACAGTAGGTACCGTAATTTATCACATCAATTTCAATTGGTTTACGTTTTCAATATATTATAATAAAGAATAATTTCAGATAAATCTGTGCATTTCAGCAAATTCGTTCTTATACATGGTATCGGCATTTTTAAGTCTATATTATCAATGTATTAATTAAAGATTTAAGCTGTCAATTTACACCACACATTACAACTGTTACATGACAACTCTTTTTTTAAATACTGAACTGAACCCCAAATATAGTTTTATTTTTAAACATAATCATTTATTTATTTACAAAATGAGAAATCACGTTTTACACCCTAACTAATATTATAAATGCAAATGTGAGTTTGATTGTTTGTTACGCTTTCACGCCTTATCTTCTCCGAACGGATCCTCATGAAAGGGAACTGTCCACTTTGTGTGGGGGTTTTGGCTTGGAATGGACAGTCACTGAGAATAATAATTATATATTAATTTAGAAGCATTAACCAGTAGGAATTAGCAAAATTACAAAGTTTTGTTTCCAGGTGTTCCTAATTCGTTTGTTATGGTGATTTATATAAAGGTATTTGAAATAAAAAATCATTGATTTTATGTTATTATTTTATTATTTTTATTCATATGTTACTAAAATGTTATCTAGGAACTGGGCTGGTGGATTTAAATTGTTTTGATATCTTGCCCAACTCAAAAACCAAATAATTGTTGGACACAGCAAGCAGACGGACTGTCCGTCGACCGTAGGATCGTCATTAATTGTTTTTATGTATGAATTCTGTTCACGCTAAGCCAATAATGGCAGTTCCCTTTTGCATATACGTTGTCAGGGTTAGAGGATAGGATATAGGCAACCTTTAACCCAGAAAAAAGTACTATTCCTAAACTAACCTACATCTAAGCGGAAGAAACCGCGGGCAAAATCTAGATTTCTTAAAAAATAATACTAAGCATAGAATATGCCTACTATTTTTTTTATTCAATAAATAATAGTCTTTACAAAACACATTACAGGCTACTTATTGTATTAAATTCACATTAAAACTATATTTAATCTAAAGGAAAACGTTTACAATTTAAAAATTGGACACAAGAGACTTGTTTATGAAGTCTGTTTTTACATTGTATTAACTGAACTAAGTCAGAGACCCGTGTTTCGGGCTGTTTCTAATATTACATTTTTATTCTAAATAAAGTAATGGTCTACAAAAACATTCATACATGTACTGCAAACATATATAGTTAAGTATAGAATTAAAATAGTTTTCAATAATAACAATAATAAATGAAAAATTACTAAGACAATAAGAAATTGTTTTACAACTACTAGCAATTTCTCTGTATCTGAATATTTAAGCGTTTTTAGGTACTGTATTAAAACTATGTGACATTGATTATGATTAATGCTATATATATCTAATAGTTTATTTACTTTCCTTCTTTTGTTTGTAGGTAATAAAGGTTGAAGCGTATGTTGTTTAAGGACAGTGTGCAGGATAAATAGTTGGCGGACCGTTAAAATCTTAGTGGATTGGTAGGTAATATGAAAGGGCGGCATGTGACTACCTTTAAGATGGCTCTTTGCGCACATTCTAATGGCAATAATATTGTTTTCAATGCTCCATCCCACAATGTTACACAATAGGTCATGATTGATTCGCGTAATGCTAAATACGCCTGTTTTAGTAATTTAAAATTTGCAACGCTAAGAAGATTCTTGAAAATATATATAAGTTTGCGTACTCTATTGAATAATAAATAAATATGTTTGCTAAAATTAAGGTTAATGTCAAGCGTAATGCGTAATGTATACAATCGGTTGCTTCTAAAGTGGGGCAAGTACATGCGGTGTCAGCAGATAGCAGTCAATTATGATTGTAAGCAATAATGTTGTTTATGTAATGTGGCGTGTTTTTGTTTCGCATTGAAAAGTGAATATATTTAGTCTTTTGTGCATTTAGGGTTAAACAATTGTTTGAGAGTATAAATACATATTAATAATTACATGCAACTGTTATAAGAATAAGGCAAATTACTAATGAACTCTACACCAGGTCCATCCTGTCTCGTGGAGTTCTTGCGAGTTTACCAGAAAACCTAATTCATTTCAATTCATTCATTCATTGAACTGAAATGAATTATTTTAGAATTACTGTCTGTTTATTGTCTAATAAAAATTACTAAACGGTTTTTGATGCAATTTCACAGTTCGGTTTCTGACAAAAATGCGTAGCAGAACTGGAGATATGCTCTACACGCAAAGCCTAGTAATAAGATTAATGCTACTCCATGATACAAGCTTTAAATGTGCCTTAGAGTTACACGCTGCAAACTCTCTCATACATGAAAAAAAAAGAAAAGTATTCATAACAATACTTTCCTTATATGTGATCTTCATATCTATCAAAAAGCGAATGTGATTAAAGAACCATCCATCCAAAAAAATGCTATGCACTTGTCGGTGTAGCAATTGCCAACTTTGACGGTACGATGCCAAGTCCTTCAAATCTCGATATGTACCTACATTTAATTTTCTTTCAGTTTATCTGTATACTTTCTTCTTGGTCTTCCTCTGTTTTTTCCTTCACAAGAAAAAGCAGCATAACATTTAATAACATAAAACCTCTTACTGAAATCCGTCATCATATAAAGTCCTCGGCGTGTCTACAAGTAACTTAACTATGAAATATTTATACTTGATATTTTGTACGGCTATTCCGTTATCTTATAGTGTGCAATAAATACTTCAAGCCGGTCATGTCACAGCGTCGCGGTATGATTGTGAGGTAAACAAATAAAAACTAGAATGTACGCCGCAAATAGATTGCATGTAATATGGTTGGTGAATGTACTTAAATGTATCTACGAGGAATGGATATTATAGTAATTATTTATTTATTTGGACATCCAGTAGTTGTTACATTATGTCTACATAACTCATTAAGACCATAAATAGTAGTTATACATAACTTGGTTATGAGTATCGAATTATTAGAAATGTACAGGTAAAGTCAGAGAAATTCATTGACGCTTCTAAAAATTGATAGCACTTGCAACATGCAGTTCTATAAATTTTTAGAAACGTCAATAAATCTGGGCAGGTACACGTGGTCAATCAAAATAAAAACCATGACTCATGTAGATCATATTTATAGATGGGTCATATTTTTTGTTATAAAGGCAACTCCCGCACCAGAAATAAATTTTTGTCGAGGGCAATTCTACAAACATACAAACAACAGACGCAAATGACACCTACACTTGGATCAACTATTTCCTCATAATTTTTTTGCCCGTATGGGGATCAAACCCACAACATTCGGCACAAAGGCAAATTTTTGTTGTCTTAATGTTAAAACGTACACTAAAAGAAGCTAATTTGGACATTATTTTTTACAGGCAATTTAAAAAAAGTCTGGAAGTAAGAAAATTAGGTCGCCAACATTCACAACAACACTGTCGCAACTATGTTCAAAGATTTCCCGGTAGGTCGATTTCACTTTAAGCGTTTGCTGGCTAGTTTTGTACATGTTTTATATTGTATGTTACCTTACAAAAAATACGTAAAAAAGAAAGTAAGTAGTAAAAAAATGAAGAAGTAACGAAATTGCGTCAGTCAATTTCTTTTTAATCAAGTATCGTCTATTTTGGCTTATGAGTTTTTTAGATACCGTTTAGTTTGTGCAATTTAAATATTTTTTTTAATAGGAGGTAAAAGATCGCATATTCCTTTGTTATTTCATTATGATAATAAAAATGTTCTTGATCAGATCGGAGACGTTCTGGATAAAGGCCAGGTTATGAGCACCTTAAACCGGCGAGCGTGTATGAGAAATGTTATGAAAGTGAATGAAGCCAGAGAAGTATGTCAGGATCGTAGCAAATGGAAATGCGTAGTCTTTGCCTACCCCTCTGGAAAACAGGTGTGAATCTATGTATTTATGTATGATAATAAAATTAATTAGAGTATTATCGCACGTCAAATATTTTTTATAATTTTCACTGCTCATACCATCTAATTAAAACTATATATTATTTGTTAATGCTTATTCATCAGTAATGTGTCTTAACTGCAAACAATCTTTATAAGATTTTTATTATGTACTAAACAAAAAAGAATCCCTCATGTGAAAACTAAACATACTGACAAAATATATATTTGTCTACTTTAGTTTGTGTAGTCTTTGGGGATATCAGCACTCCGTTAAGAAACGTAGGCTTCAACTCTTTGAATACTAATATCCAATCATCAGCAAAGTCAGTGTATGACTGCACGGATAGGCGTAGTAATTTAAGTGGTTGCCTGGCCACTGCCATTGCGCCGAGTGTTGTGGGTTCTAATCCCACTCGGAACAAAACTTTGCATGATCCACAAATTGTTGTTCGGAGTCTGGGTGTTCTTTGTGTCCGTTGTTTGGACGTTTGTAAAGTCCCCACGAAGCTTGTATCGTGGAGGACTTTACAAACGTCCAAACAAGAATAATTTCTGCATTATTCCTAGTGCGGGCGTTGTCTATAGGTATTGAAAGAAAATAAAAGTGTGTAAGCTCGATGGCGTAGTTAGTGTAACCGACTGCCTGAGGTCACGGGTTCGATTCCCGCACAAGTCAAACATTTGTGTGCATGAACATGAATGTTTGTCTCGGTCTGGGTGTTTCTATGTATAATATGTATGTATGTATTTACAAAAGATAAGTATATATGTGTGTTTATCCACTGTCTAGCACCCATAGTACAAGCTCTGCTTAGTTTGGGCTAGACGATGTTGTGTGTATGTGATAGAAAATATTATTATTAAAACAAAATGCTCGCAGTTTGTAGCCTCAAAGCAGTAAAAAGAGGTATATTATACGAACCTTTCGCCAGCTATAGTTTTATATACCACGTAATAGAGGTCAAGCTTATTGTTGTCTACCAGTAACATTTACAGACTCCATAATACTACTGAGAATTGCTCGTCAGAAAAATCTAATAACTTTTTGCCACAATACAGATAGTACAAATCAGATCTTCTTCTCATTCGTTCTACGCCTTTGCTTTGCTGAACGTGATACAGACAGATAAATGTAAATGTTAATTTACAGTAGTTTGGTTACTGTAACCTTGACCTTCATAAGTGTTACTTTGTAACCTAAATGAATAATATAATGTATATAATTAATAATTTGTATTGTTATTAATAAATAATAAATAAATCCTAATGAATAAAGATATTTTGATGACAAAGTTTCAGACATATTTACCATCGCTTTGCTCTTGAGTCAGTCACAATCATTGTACCCATCTGCAAATTGTACGACGATTACTATTATGTACGCATGCATAAACTCAATCATCAGGGCACTGTAATCCTTTAATTGATGTGGCACTCACGAACTAACCCGCCCTCATTAGTATGCTGATATGTGTAACGTAAATGAATAAAAAAATCTATTACTACGTGCTTGTTCAAATTGTTTTTCAATATTTTGCTGCATTGTTTAAAGCGATACACCGGTATTGCCCAGTTGCCACCATCGCCACCGCAATCACTGGTGGCAAACGGGAAAATTTTCCTTTTAATGTCCCATTTGCAAATACAGTGTTAAAATAATAACTTTCTTACGAAAATAGTAAAAATAAACTCGTTAGTGCTTGAAATAGTACCTAAACCTAAATCTATATAGACAAAATTTACGTAGGTACTTAGATTAGGTGACATACATTTTCCAAGAAGGTATAACATTGTTTTCATATTGTATTTTATTCATTAAAATATATTTATGTATTACCACATCTTTGTATACTCCCCTAATAAGGGCAACTGGGAACCAAATACATATATTTTCCGATTGCCACCACTGGCAACGCCACCGCAGGTGGCAAATTGGGTCAATATACTTAATGTTGTTTATACTATGATATTATAATTTTATGATATGGTAATTTAAAATTCAATAAATATTTATGTATAGTTAATAATTTATATTAATTTGTACGCCCCACAGGGCGAAACATAGTGATACTTTTTTAAATATTTTATATCTTGTATCCACCTATGTTTCACAAATAAAACAATTTGAATTTGAATTTGAAAAACATCCCATTTGCGACCAGTGGTGACAGCGGCGGCGCGAGCGATGGTGGCAACTGGGCATGACCGCAATACACTACAAGTCATCTATTGTTATAAGCATGGGTCTTGTTTGTATTTCCTAATTTGTGACTGCAGAGATAATACACTACAAAATAAATCTATTCTTAAATTTTTATGACATAATATGTTTTTTTAATCTGACTTGTTAAAAACACGATCTGGGTGTCCGTAAAAGTAACAGAACTAGCAATGTTTTTCTATGATTAGAAATTATTGGTAATACCTATATGTAATGTATATAATAGGGAGCAGCGATAGCTCAGTGAGGGGACCAACAGACTGCAATGCAGAGGGTCTCGGGTTCTAACCCGTGACCCACTGCATTGCAGTCTCAGTGGGCTCGAGCCAACGTCGCGCACCTTTGACTTTCGGAAGTTATAATTCCTTTCGAAATTATGTGCGTATTGATTGTCAATTATTGTCTGCTCCGTGCCTAGGAGAGCACGTTATGCCGTCGGTCCCGACTGCCATGAGCATCTATGGCAGTATGGCATTGGGAAAGTCGACACAAAAGATCTGGGTCGAAGTGTCGCCGGTCTGTACTGACTGGTCCCCACACAAGATAAGATAATGTGTACAATCCTTAAATAAATAAATATATGGAATGAAGAGTAAATTTTTATCTTGTGTAAATGCAGGATTACTATAATAGTTTAGTGAAATAGTTATTATTACTTAGTAATATCGGACTAAGGCCATTAGTAAAAGCTGTAAATAATAGATCTTATTTATTTTAATTTATTAAGAAAAATACCTTTTAATTACATTGCATAAACTTAAATAGTAGGTACTATAGACCTTGTTAGTAATAAATGCAATAATCAAAGCATTTTCCATAGCTTAGTAACAAACATTGCCCTAAACATGTCAAACAAGAATAATAAAGAGTTGTGTGTTAATTAGTAAAAATTGAGTTGGCGACCGTTTAATATTTGATTTTGAGGCTATGCTTAGAATAATGAAATATATCATCATTTGAGAAAATCTATTGTACATTTGAGTAAGATGTTGGAGTGAAGCACGATTACCCAAATTTGTTCGGCACGTGTCTAACGCAAAGAATTGGTAATATCATGTTCTACGTCGGCAGACAGACCTAGGCACTAAAAAATTAATCTCATTGCTTCAATCAATATAGTCTAGTCTTGCTAGTATCTAACAGAAACAAATTTATTTTCAGATTGATCTCATTACTTATCTCATTCATTCATTTAAACGCGCGCAAATAAACAACCAATTCGGCTCAACAGTGTTGAGTTAGCAGCCGTTAATCCCTTAATTGATGCAACGGCCTCTTGTTGTCGATTCAATCCGATGAGCGCGATTTAAATTGCTGTTTGTTGCGCTTCCCATTTGATAAGCTACTGGTGTATTTTCGGGATTTGTTTGTTGTGGACTGAATAATAGATTTAGAGCTAATTTTCAGATATTTAATTTAAGTTATCAGATAATTTACTGCATATTAATAATTTATACTATTCTTTTAAACTAACTTATACCTGAAATACTATATAACAGAAATAAAAAAGAAAAGGAATACCTAAAACTAAAACCTTTTAATGGGCGTCATAGAATTCCTCCGCAGCATTGACACGTTAAACAGCAATGCTTATTCTTTCCGCGAAATAAAGACCAGCCCTCTGGTCACGGGAAGCGTTGATCTACGTTTTTCAGATATAAATTAAAACATTTAGAGATATTGTTTAACGCGAGCGCGAATGGCTGGAAGGGGAAGAGCTCGGTAAATATACTCAGACCACATTAGAGACATTTTAAAGACATGCCAGGTCAAGACTAGCTTAAACCTGCATGAAAAATATAATGTAGGTGAATGAAACAAGACCATTATGTCAGGATCGTAGGAAGATGAAATTCGTAGTCATGACTTCTGACCCGAAGAAACAGACGTGAGTATAGACTCAAGTCTGTTTCTAGCTCATAAGGTACATAGGTATAAGTGTACATAGGGATATTTATGTATTTTGAGACACATTAGCAGACTAGCATCATATGCTATACATTAGACAGACTTTGAAAATGGACGCATGTCGAGTTGTAGCATTCATTTGTCTTTGAAGCACCAAGCATTCATTTATAATAATATTCTATCACATACATACAACACCAACTAGCTCAAACTAAGCAGAGCTTGTACTAAATTGGGTTTGATAAATATACATATATACTTTTTTTTGTAAATACATACATATTATACATAGAAACACCCAGAGTAAGACAAACATCCATATCCATGCACACAAATGTTTGACTTCTGCGGGAATCGAACCCGCGACCTCAGGCGTGGCAGTCGGTTACACTAACCACTAAGCCATCGAGGTCGCCGCATATACAACGAGACAAGTCCCTTTTAGCTTTAAATACTCTGCAAGCTTTGAATTGGGTTTTTAAAAAACGTAGACAAATTACGAGACGTAATCAATGGGTTTAAGCCGCCACACAAAGAGAATAGTGTCACCTCATAAAATGTTTGTGCTTAAAGCTTTGTTAACTAGTGATTATGTGTTTATAAGAAATGACGCAGTATGGAAACCGTTACAACCTCCAAACGACGGACCGTATCACGTCGGGGTCACCATGTTGAGGTTATTCGAGTATATGTATTTCTCAGAGATGTGTACAGAGATAAAGAATATGAAAAAGAAAGAGAAAGAATATGGAATTTCACCAACTGATAATTTATTGTACTTCACGTTAATACAATATTACATAAGATATTACTTAAGCGCGCGTGCAGTCTTAGTGCGGGGTTTCGGACCGACTGCTTGGTTCACATGAACGTACAAGCGAAAGACTAAAAATATACGTCAGCGTTCCCTACACGTTGTATCTAACATTTATGACACGAAGTTGCAAAAGTTATGTTTTGGCTACGAAGCATCCATAAGCTATAAAAATAGCCGACAGCTATAAGTCATGAGTGTCAGAAGATATAGTGAGAAAAGCAATTTTTAGTTTTGCTGCACCTACAAGCTACAAATTGGGTAGCATCAACCATTTATGATATAAGGCGTTTTATACCTTTGGAGCACCTACAAGCTATGCAAATAACTGACATCTGTCACTCATGATACAAAGAAACAAAGAGCATTTATAGAGCTTCGCATAACCTGCAAGCTACGAATTGGGTTGGTTGGTGGGTAATACGTTGAATACTCCTACACTTGTCAACATCATTTAAGTTCTTTATAATGAAGTCCTCAAAGTGACTAAGGCTTTTAAGCTTTGAAGCACCCACAAGCTATAAAATAACTGATATCTTATCACTCATGATACAAAGAATTTTTCGTAATGTCACATACTACAATATTTAAACGTACCAGTGTAATAAAATATTTGTAATACTGGAAAACCATAAACAAGGTAATTGACAAGAGCAGTCGAACGATCGGCCTCCTCACTCAAACACTGACTCAGTCAATTTGAAGACCGCAAATTGCCGCCTCTTACTAATTAACGTTTGCTGTGCCCCGGTTCTTGAGCGGCTAGGGAAACAGCGGTTTAATCGACTAATAATTTATTTGTTTTATTTAATATAGATATCCTATGTAACTAATATTATAAATGCAAATTTGAGTTTGTTTGTTTGTTTTTATGTCTCGATTTTACGCTTTAACTACTCGATCGCTCATCATGGAATTTTGCATACACGTTGTCAGGGGAACAGAAAAAGACATAGACATCTGTTTTAGAAAAATACTTTTTCACACGTCCCAAAGTTACAGTACGACACACAGTATAAATAACACAGAACAAAAAGTTTTAAGATAAGCGCAATTTTTAGGTTTCAAAGGTTAAATAAAAAAACTCTAAACACACATTTGTCTCAAAACAGTGAATCATTTCATTTATAGGATAAACAAATGAAATTCTAATTTTGAATTTAGAATTTTCGCTTGTCCCTGTAATGGCCAAACTGCCAGCTACAATCATGTAATTCTTTTCATGAAAAGAAAACTCTTTTGTGTTAAATTAGGACAGAAACCATAAAAACGGAAGTGTTTCGATTTTGCTGATGAGAAGTGTACAATAACCGCACAGTTTCCTTAGCGTAAATTCAAAATCAAAATCAAAAATAAATTTATTCAAGTTAGGTTACAAGGTAACACTTATGAATGTCAAAGATACACAAAAAAAATCCTGTCAATTTACATTTACTGCCACGTTCAGCAAAGCAAAGGTGTAGTAGGGCTCATGAGAAGAACAGCCAAGAAACTCATGGCTACTCTTTTTAATCGCCAAGCTTACAATAATTCGTAGTTATGTTTGCGGCTATTCGTGAGATCCCAGTCTACACCTTAAGTCGAGAAAGTAGCGTAAGCTTGAACACATGCACAGCATTACTCCGTAAATTACTGGGTACAAAACACGTACAATACTTTTTCATTTTATAAAGATGACAGCTGCACTAGGACTTTTGTCCTGTGTCGTGGGGAACTTTAGGCACGTTCAAACAACGGAAACAAAGGACACCTCGACTCTATCTATTTGTGGATCCGAAAATATTTGTCCCGTCTGGGAATACCAATGCAAACCAATGCAAGCATTTAAGCGGTCACTCGAGCCACTTAGGCATTTGAAGTCAAATATTGTATTTATAAAGAAATAAGAGTAGTAGAGCCTCGCTGATTTCAGCAAGAATGGCCGCCGGCTCGACCGGGGAAGGACTACCCTCTCACAGAATATCGCCGTGAAATAGCAGTATTTCTACTGTTACGTTTCATTCGGAGGGTGAAAGTGCCGGAGGCCCAATCACCCTTTTTCCCCCTTCCCGCTCCTTCTCCATCCCACTTCCTTTTTCTCTTTTTCCTTTCTTAAAGGGTCGGCAATGCGCAAGTAATGCCTCTGGTATTGAAGACGTCCATAGGCTACGGTGACCACTTACCATCAGGTGGGCTAGGTACGCTTGTTTGGCAGCTAAGTTGTATAAAAAAAAATGTCCGGGATAATATATCAGGACATATAACTTTGAGAACCTGGAATATTGTCGAATACATGGCATTCGTCCTTAATAAACATAATGTGTACCACGTCGTAACGCCGCGTTGTTGATGTGCTGCTCCCTTGCCTGTCCATGTTAAATCTTACTGAAGCTTAAAAATATAAAAGGCATTGAAATTAAACTACTATATACGGATTTTATCGCGTTGTGTCTCCCCGTGACCATGGCTGCTGAAAAGCACCCGAAACGTCGGGGAAAGTGTAAACCAAAAATAAATAGATTTAATAGTTTAAATAATTTTATTAGCTTATAAATTAGTCAAATAAAATCAATAGTAGTAGTAGAGTAATATTTTCAAAATTTTGTAATACAGTGATAAATAAACAACGCGATAAAATCCGTATATAGTAGTTTAATTTCAATATAAAAGGCATTTTATTGCATAAATTAGGTCTCATATTCCCGTACGATTAGGCGGAGGTGTATTACACGGACATTTCGTCAACTATTATTTTAAGTCCCAAATAATAGGGGCGAGCCTATTACGTTATGATTTAAATGAGAATTGACAATACTATTAGGGCTTTCTTAGTTACTAGATTATTTATAAGGTATGTTGCAACTGTCATATTTTTAAATGCCATTATATGAAGAGACCCATTTAAGTTTGTTTAATGTACATTTAATTGTTCTAGCATTCTGGATAGAGTTGAAGTGTATTTTATGTTTCCCAATTCAAAATTCGTTATGCATAGCGCGATGGAAAATTATTTCAATGTTTATAACAAGAATTATACATTACTAGTTTCTGCCCGCGGCTTCACTCACATAAATGTAAGTTAAGTTAATAACAATACATTTTTCTGGATGAAAGGATGTATTTTATGTCTTTTTATGTACCCCTGACAACCTGTATGCAAAATTTCATGGCGATCGAAGAGTTTTGCCAAGTATATAATCTCTAATTTTCCTCCAAAAGACATTTAGAAACGTTATAGTTTATATTTGGTTGATGTAAAGACAGGTCTAGTATACGTTTATCGCTACTCTTGAAGCCCCGTTCACCGCAGTGCAACAATAATTGATAGTTACCAGCTTGGCTGGGACATTCGTACACAAGCTGTTATTTCGTACAGGTATGTTGACGACATAATCACACACCTGACCCATCTGTATTTACATAAAATTTACACCAGCGTCAAAATGACTACTTTGGCATTTTCTAGATGTCTATTATTAGGTCGGTTGACTGTTAAATTAGTTCTTTTTGGTATGTCACCTCACAGTCGCTTTGACACGCAGTGCTATCTTGCGCATTAAATAGTATCCATCGTTTGCGGCTGTAATTTGTTAACAGAATCTACAAAAATTACTTATTATATATATATATATATATATATATAATCAGTACACGTATACCTTCTAGTATGACTTCGAAAGATAAGAGTTCCTGGTTTCGAATCCCATCTTTTTCAATGCCAACGTGGACTCACTCCTTACCTTACACAAGCAGATTAGCTTATTTAAGACTTCATGGATATCGCAGTGGTTCACCTTGCCACTCCGCTACGCCGAGTGTTGTGAGTCAGATCTTCATATGGGACAAATTTTATGTGGTCCAGAAGTAGTTCTTTCGAGTCTGGGTACTATTTGTGTTCGGCGCGACACAGGAATAATTTCGAGAGCGGCAGTCGTAATCTTTCAAAAAAATGTATGTTGGAGGGGTTGATCTTAATCACTTCAAGTTTGTGTTGCATAATATATATAGTCCGTGCCGAAAAATAACCCGTTAATTAAATAATGCTATCATTATTTACACAAGGACAATTACTACAGTTGATACCCGAGAAATACTGGGTTAGCTGACTGAGTGTGCATTGTGCATCTGTGTAAAAATGGACATTTCCTTCACTTTGAAGTAAAGATTAAACTGAAAATCTAAAATTGTAAACACCAATGAAAATGTATTCTAGCCAGTTCGCCTAAAACAGCAAAGACCAAACGAAACCTAGCCCGTCATGAATGCAAATAGAAATTCAAAATTCATAGCAGTTTCTACGTAAAAAGTTCCCGTCCCATCCATCACGGGAAGACAGTAAACATGGTATTTGTATGCATTTCGCTGCATTCAATGCGAGCAGATCGTAGAAGTGCTCCCCCATTTGCCAGTAAGTGCTCCGATGGAGTTTTTGGTCACGTTGTGCGAATGGAAAATAGACGTTTGTGATACTTACGTCTTTACAAATAGAGCCGTCTTAATTATTTTTCAAATATGATTACTTTTTTCGTTGTATGCTTTGTTTCCCTCGTTACTAAATATTTGGCATTATTGTATGTAGGTAAGCATGGATGTTGTAGAGAGCAAGCCACCGCAGGAAGTGTTATAGGTTCGAATACCTGGACAATAATTATGTGTGAAATCAACAAATATTCGTTCTGAGTATCGGTATACTTCTACCTACTGATTTGATAACGAATGATTTCGGTTAAAAATACTTAGCAGTGAAATGCGTCGAAGTTTATTCGACTTATTCTATAACAGGACAGGCTTGTCTAGTGTCAACGGATAATTCATTGTCATACTTTTGTTGAAATTAAACTACTATATACGGATTTTATCGCGTTGTTTATTTATCACTGTATTACAAAATTTTGAAAATATTACACTACTACTACTATTGTCGGCCTCAATGGCGTAGTGGTTAGTGTAACCGACTGCCACGCCTGAGGTCGCGGGTTCGATTCCCGCACAAGACAAATATTTGTGTGCATGAACATGGATGTTTGTCTTGGTCTGGGTGTTTCTATGTATAATATGTCTGTATTTACAAAAAAAAAATATATATATATGTATGTTTATCCATTGTACAAGCTCTGCTTAGTTTGGGCTAGATAGTGTTGTGTGTATGTGGTAGAATTTATATTTATATTTATTTATTTATTTATTTATTGATTTTATTTTACTAATTTATAAGCTAATACAATTATTAAAACTATTAAATCTATTTATTTTTGGTTTACACTGCCAGCCATGGTCACGATCATGGTCCCGTGACCATGGCTGCTGAAAAGCAACCGAAACGTCGGGGAAAGTGTAAACCAAAAATAAATAGATTTAATAGTTTAAATAATTTTATTAGCTTATAAATTAGTAAAATAAAATCAATATTAGTAGTAGTGTAATATTTTCAAAATTTTGTAAGACAGTGATAAATAAACAACGCGATAAAATCCGTATATAGTAGTTTAATTTCAATGAATAACATTCGCGTAAACAGAAGACAATATTATATGATACTTTTGGTTTCAATTCCATAGTTTATCACAAACCATGGAATTAATCACATTCGATTTAGTTCTATTACTGTAAGACACATTTTATTTCTGCTACTGTTAACGTAGACTTGATTTAATCATTGTAAGGTTCCTTTTTCGATTCTCCGATCAAGTCATGTATTAACTGATTGTTATTTCATTTTAGACCTACCATGGATAACCACTTCGATTGATTCATTGGAATTAACTTGGGCTTAAACTTGTGAGTCGTAAAGTTTCTTGTTCACCGGTCGGTAATTATAAAATCTTTGACTGATTTTCAGCAGAAACAGAGAGTGGTGGTAGTGTAGAATCTGGTGAAAATGGGTATAATACTCAGAATGTTATTATACCCATTTTCACCAGATTACACACTACCACGAGGGTATAATACCCAGAAGGTTATTATACCTATATTTACTAGATGCTACACTACCACCACTCTGTGTTTGTGTCTGGTAGAAACCTAGCATTATGTTAAGATCTACACCTAAATTGATTCATGGCTATTTCCCAGAAGGGTAGTCAGAATCCATGTAATATACATAGGAAATGCTTAATTTAATTATTTTCACGTAAAGAAGTAAAAAGTCATATCATAAAGCAGAATCAACAACCTCAGTAAATCATGCCACAGTTATGCCGACTAAGCTATTCATAGCGGCCCAACCTGTCTCACGAGTTTAAATTTTCCTCTTCAAGTATTTTAGGCGATGGTTGATTTTATATACTTGCCCATTTTGACTTTTATCCTCCTATATTAAAATTTTAATTGAAATTGATAAGATTATAAATTTTTAAGCTTGTCACAATTTCACCTTATGTTAAGTGACCGTTTGATTCAGGATGGTAAATTCATAGTATTGGAAGGTAACCATTCACTCGCGATTTGCCGACAAGCAGGTTATACTCATAAGAAGACATAGACATAGGTATACAGACGCTAGTATAATAATTATGATGTAAGTGTGTATCTTAAACTTTGTGAATTATACCTACTATTTTGTTTTGTTAAAAAAGATATCTCCCGCACTAGGAATAATTCTTGTGTCGTGGGGAACTTCAAAAACGTTAAAATAACGGACACAAAGAACATACAGACTCGTTACAACCAATTGTGGAGCTCACAAAGTTTTGTCCCGTGTGGGATTCGAACCCGCAACACTCGTCGCAATGTTAGTGGCAAGGCGACTACCTAAAGAACTAAGCCATTCGTGCAGTGCAGTGCGGTTAATTCACACTTCAGGCTTGAGATAACTAACACTTTAGTTGTTCGTCATCGAAGAAAGAGTAAATATGAATAGTTTAAAGAATGTTATATTAGTTTTAAACAGTAGTGCTTTGTTTTATTTCGAATGAAAGATCTCCAATAATGAATATATATGCACAGAAATTTACGAATAATATAGTGTATTGTGAGCCATGTTCATAGAATTTCCTACTGCTGAGGCAGGTTACATCTCAGTATGAGAAGGGTAAAGCATAGTTCATCGGTTGGCCGACTTCATATAACAACGAGAACCTCTCAGCATTACGTTTCCTTACGATGTTTTTTTCTCCGTTAAAGCAAGCTATGTTTAACAATTTCATACGCACACTACTTTGAAAATTCAGATGAGTGTGCTGTGGCATTGAACTCGAGACTTCTGCGCGGCAATGCAACGTAGTTCTATTGCGGCTGTTTAAAATAAATTTCGTAATAAGAGTTGTTTATTTTTGATGCGAAATATTGACATAAACGTAAGATCAAATGAAATCAAAATCAAGACAATATTAAAGAGGGCACACATGTGTATATTTCTTCAAATTCGTATGTATTTACAAATAAATTACTGTATTACATATTGACCTTTTTAACAGTCACGCCGGACGTGAGCATCAACTGTATGCGTCAATTTTCTCACCATTGTTCGTCTATATACGCTAAATACGTAACAGGCGAGGCAATTATCGGTATTCAGTGCTAAGTGTCGAGGCAGTTTTGTTGAAATAGGTTGTAAAATGGGCGGAAATGGCCACCTGTTTAACTAATGATATATTTGGAATGCCCTGCATTGATAAAATGTAGTTAGGTTCTTCTTGTTGTAGCTGTTGAGTATTGGAAACCTGAATAATGTCCTGCAGAATTTCGGTTACTACATCCAAATTTATTGCAGAGTAACTATGTGCACATGAGATTATTTAGTGCACAAGTGTGTTTAAAGAGTGTCAAATAGTAATCGATGACTAAAAATTTATAATTATTCTAACCTGGGATCATATAATTTATAATTTGAATTCTTTTTGTATTGATCGCACATCGCCAGTATCAGTACATCAACTACCCTATTTATAAACATTACTAGCTTTGCTCGCGGCGTCGATCGCGTAAAAGTAGGTAAGGTTATGTTAGTTACAGTACTTTTTTCAATAAAATATATCCTATGTTACTCGGTGATAATATAGCTTTCTAATGGTGAAAGAATTTTTAAAATCGGTTGAGTCGTTTTTGAGTGAAACCTTTACAAACAAAGAAACAAAAAATCTAACCTTTCCTTTTTATAATATTAGTATATATTATATTTCCTTGCTAGCACATAAGCACATTGCACCTTAAAATAAAACTACATTTTGGAAAATTAGCAACGTCGCTGCTAATCTACCACTAGAGGGGCGCTTTCTAAAGACTACTTAAGACCACTTAGTTTGAACACGAAAATATAATCAACGGTTATATCGGCTTATACATAATCTGAGTCGCCGGAGACTATTGTTTAGGCACAGGACGAAGCAAAATAAACAAAGCGTTATTCAATCTACCCTCCTACTGTAAGCAATCACTTGATGTTAGGGAAGATGGTGGACTTTGGAGCAACGAAATAAGCGTACTGATTGCAGCATTTTTCGTAAAGAATTGAATCCGTCAATTGCTGGCATATAGTAATATCAGCCTTGTATTAAATTGTCCCACTGCTGGGCATAGCGCTCTTCTCAGTGTGAGTAGGATTAGCCTATAGTCCAATAGCAGAAAAGTCATAATGACAAAAATATTGTATCAGGCCGCAGGTAGGATGCCGCAACTGATCACGTTAAATAAACTGAGATGTGTGATAATAAAATAATACTAAGGATTGTATTTTTTCGTTTTTTTTTTATGAAATTGATATTAGCTATCAGGTTTATATAAATCTGGAAGTAAAAAGCTGCATAAACACTAAAATATGCATATAATAGTCATAGTCCATCTGGCTGGTCCAGTGCGGGCATTCTTCACGGGATCCCTCCTTTTCGCATAATGTTTTTTGTCCTAATATACTTCGGCATAACGATTTTGGCACAATTTGTTTTGGCATAATAATACTTTGGCATACTTTTTTTAGGCATACATTTTATGTTGGCATAATCATGTTAAAGACTAATTTGTTTTGGCATAAATTTGATTCCCATAACGTTAGTAGGCCTAATGACTATTAGCATAACGTTAGTAGGCCTAAAGACTTTTAGCATAATAGAAGTTAACTCAGATAGAAGTTAACTGATTGAAATAGTAGTCCTTAATTATTTATTTTAGGTGTATATTTTTAGCAATTGCTTGTAATATGCTGTGCAACAAAAGTTAGTCACAGAACCGAATTGCTGCAAAACCGACTTCACGTAGTCTTGTTTGTCCTACCCCTAGAGTGTTATTTAAAATCGCGTAGGCGTGTAGGGGCGAGGCGGCCCGCGGGCTGAGGAGCAGGCGGCTGAGGCTGGCCGGCGAAGCCGGCCAACAAGCCGAAGCTGCGGTGGTGAGCGAAAGCCGTCTGCGACGATTAGCACGCGTGGGGCCGCCGGAGGCCCGCAGCGCCGGAGCCGTGACAGAAACTCATTCAACACATCATCAATTTATGCTTTAGGATATTATGCTTAAAAAAGTTATGGTTTAGAACTTTATGCTTAATAAATTTATGCTTTACAATATTATGCTTAATCATTATTATGGTTAGAGAAATTATGCTTAAAAAATTATGCGTAAGCTGTTATGCGTAATTATATTATGCGAAAATATAATTATGCCAAACAACATTATGCTAAGTTATATTAGGTCTTAAAATTTTATGCTAATGGATAGGGAACCATTCTTCACACATCTTCGAGAACTATATTATTATAAATGTATGTTAGAAATACTAATAAGTCTAGTAAGATTTGGATTTCAAATAATACATAAAAATAAGCTCAATTGACAAGAAAATATAGGTTCGTATTGAAGAGGAAAATCAGATGGTGATAAAATATATTCATTACCCACGAAGTCTAGCCACTACTATCGATTACGACTCGCTTAATATATATCGGCCTACCAACATTCGCCCCGCTTTTTTGAAAGCCCCGTGCTCCCCAACACTCCACCACATGACGTGACAGCCCGCGACTGACATATCCGAAATCGCTGCGACATTCTTCCTAAACGTCTTCCCAAACAATGCAACGAGGGTCTACTGACGGACCAACTTCTTTTAAAGTTCAATACAACCGTATTTCAAGGACAATTAGATCGAAACTGTCACAGCACGGCTTTACGTAACCTTGTAATATCAACAATTATACGTACAGGTTTATTAGATTTTATGTACATAGCAATAAGATGGATTTTCGTTTGACAAGTATAAGTTTTCAATAGTAGGTACCAGGGGTGTGACGTAGACTTATTTCAGAAAGTTTTAGATTTAGAATGAGGTGATGGATTCGATTTTAAATGTTTGTTTTGATACCCCTTGTTAGGGGACATTGATGCTGGCTATTTATTTGCACCTTGTTGTCTTAAAATGGCAATAGAATACTTAAGGGCACATGAAAGAGAGGCAGAACACCGTCAAATATCTTTTCAAACTTAAACCAACTGCATCCACCTAACATAAGGATTCTTACAAGTTTTTTTTTGTGTTTCAAAGGTTACCAGAGTTCTCTGGTAACCTCTGAAACAAAAACATTCTAGTCGGTCTCCAACAGATAGGCTTTTGGAGATATGGACATAAAACTCACCGTACTCTCTGTTGGAGGCCGTTGGATTTATTTCTGACACGCATTATTGCCGCGTAATATATACGAATAATATAATCTCGTGCCTATGACGCCAACACGACAGAGTTGTACTACACCCATATTTCGCTGGCTGCATTTTAGGTCCTACGTTACAGGGGGCAAGCCTATCGCCGTCTAGAAAGCATGACTTCGTGCTACCACTGTGAATTTCTTGACAGAAAATCTCAAAACAGATTTATCGATTTGGGAATCGAACCCGAGACCTCAGGCTGATAATATATTGGAAAACGTAATATGATATACATAACATCGCCGAACTATTGCAGTTTTAAATAAACCCAATAAAATTGGTTAGCCGTTATCGGAAATATACGGGTCTACGAATACTTATGATCTTATCTTACGTCCCGAATTTTTATTTCTAGGGTTCCGCATCCGAAGGGTGTAACCGGAAACTTATTATTGGGCCAAACATGATGACCTCAACAGCTACGTACTATTGTTGGAAGGTCATTTTTAAATCAGATAAGGAATATATCAAAGTCATATAGTCTTGTGCCTAAATCCTCGAACAGGCCAGTTTACCTGTTTATTATATACCCGCATTTTGCAGCTATGGTTTTATGTCCTACATAATAGAAGCAATCCCATTGGCATTTGACAAAAACAGTATCAGGCTCCTTGTTGTTACTGAGGATTTCTTGACAGAAAAATCCAATAATACTTTGCCCGGAATCGAAACCAAAATCAAAATTACAACTATTGTATTCATTATCCTATATCTAAACTGGGAAAACATTTGTTTTTATTACTTTACAGGCTGGCGTTTGACCGTGATCTCACCTGTTGTAAAGTGACGATGCAGTCGACGATGCAGTACGCTTGCCTAAAAGATACCTATTCAGTCGCGACTTGAACACACCCAGATTGCACTCATCGGGAAACAGATTGAGGTAGCGAGTTCTACTCCTTTGCGGTACGCATTATAAAAATGGAAGCAAAGCGCTTCGTGCGTAAATGTGTTATATCCACCATGTACCTGTGTCGCTGGTCTGATTGTCTTTGCTTCAATACCTAATGATAATTTAAAAACAAACTAGAATATATTAGTTTATTTTAAAATACTTAAAATAAAGGATAAAACAAAAAGAAAAACGTATATATTGGGTATTTTTAATTGCATTAACGTTTATAGACAGTCAATTGCAAATACCCGTTTAAAATTGATAAGTCAAGTAGTAAATATAAATTCACCAAACTTGACAAATAAATTACAATTAACGGGTATTGTAATATAATAACAATGTCCTCCAGACTGAATTTCGGTCACGGCGACCAATCTGAACGGAGATTGGCCATCTGCGCAGTAGATATTATCGTGCACAACCGTGTGCGCAAATACAAGTGCACTCTCTGTTCCTTAACTCTCATAATCCGATGGGATGATAATCCGACACGACCGGAGAGAGATTAGGCGCAGGACCAACGGCTTTATGTGCTTTCTGAGGAACGGGGGTGTCTAACACCACCAACTTCCTAACTACGGGCTGCTATTGAGATTTCTTAACAGGAAAACCCAATAACTTTTTGTTGGCCCGACTCGCGATTCGAACCCGAGATAGAGCACAGCAGTCGCATTCACTACCGCTGCGCCACGAAGGCAGTTTATTTTGTAATATACACACATATTCAAGTGCACAAAAACATTAACTGCATATACCTGTACTATATTTGCATGGATTGAAATACTGGACGACTAAGAAGACGGATGAGAAAAACATATTTGAGATAAGATGTTGTCATGGCCGTAGGCAATAATGGATAGGTTCAGAAATGAGTATGATTTAGGGACTTCGAAAATTTGAAAGGGACATGTTTTGGAAAGAAATCAAACGCATAACGCATGTGTGTAAATGGACAAAAGTTATGAAGATTAATGTAAATGGACAATGGGAAGGCCAAAGAAAATATATATGGAGTGTGTGAGGAATGATATAAAAGATAAAGTAGTTATTGATATCAGCGATGTACTTCATAAAGGAACATATTTTGACTTTAAGTGGGTGAACATTTGAAGATAGACATATTTGGCGTTTTTAAACAAAGTTCAAATATTGCCTACAATTATATTTTACTTATTTAATTTGAATTTTACAGTGTATATACATTCGTAATAAATCAATTGCACATTAATTAAACTGATAGATAGGTCTGAAATTGGATCTAAAATTTTTAGATAAACGATAGTGAGAAATAAGACAAACGGTAATTAGTGTTTTGGAAATGGTAATTATGTTACGTGATCGGTAATCCTTACTAATATTATAAACGTGAAAGTTTGTATGGATGTATGGATGTTTGTTACTCTTTCACGCAAAAACTACTGGACCGATTGCAATGAAACTTGGTATGTAGATAGCTGGTGACCTGGATTCACATATATTTTATCCCGATATTCCCACGGGAACGGGTTACATTTACACGGTTGAAACCGCGGCGAAAAACTAGTTATAAATAAAATACAAATTACATTTAAATCACATATTTATTCATATTTAGTAGGTAATAATAATTTAACATTGTGCAAATACTAAATAATACACTGGACCGCAAAGAAAAAGGGTCGGTTAGAAAATCATCAATATCTTCAAAAGTACCTGACCTAGCTTTATAAAATAAAGACCAAATTGAAGAATGGATCGGCATGGCCCAACCGTTACAGGCGCGCACCCTGTTGCCGCCTGACAAAAGACTTTTCAGTATTTTTTTCAAGCGGCTAAAGAAGCGCTCCTGCAACGTCCGTTTCATACCGTCCTCAGTTATACTTAATGCCTGTGACATACCCAGATATTTATAGGTTTCATTTGCAGAGAGAGATCTAAGTCTAGTGAAATCTGAAAGTTCAATGCCATCAGATTCCAAAACCCTGCCTCGCTTTACATACATAACTGCACATTTGTCAACACCAAACTCCATCCTGATGGGTTACTGAAGTTTTCAGTTACCTTAAGTAACGCTGTCAGTTGGGGTCTGGTGGAGGCAAATAGTTTTAAGTCATCCATGTAAAGAAGGTGAGATATAACTTGACCATCTCTCCGCAATCGATAGCCTAGCCCTGAACTCTCAAGTAAAGTACTAAGAGGGTTCAGTGCTAGATAGAACCATAAGGGACTCAAACTGTCGGCCTGAAATATACCTCGCTTGATCTTGAGAGATACACCGCTTTCCCCGATCTGGCAACATCCTGGATAGCGTAAAACCGTGCTCCACTGCCTCATACATGACTTCAAGAAAGTGCAAAGAGTTGCATCAACTTTATACAACTCCAGCACCCTCAAGAGCCATGTATGTGGTACAGAGTCATAGGCCTTCTTATAATCTATCCAGCATGTCGCAAGATCTTTCCTAAGGCGGTGTACTTGTTGACTGATGGTCATGTCAATCAGAAGTAGCTCTTTAGCACCACGGGCCCCACTTCTACATCCATTTTGAGATACAGACATGATGTTGTTTGCTGTAATATGTAGTGAAAGTTTAGATCTCAAAATGGATGTAAGAAGTTTATAGACCGTCGGTAGGCATGTTATCACAAAATATGCCCGCATGACATTTTCATTCATAGATTTAGTCCACTTCATGCAGCGCACATTACCACCGACAGCGGAGACCCTGTTCGAGGCCGGTAGGTCTCGGGGTCCCAAGCAGGACGGTGGCCGGCGTCTCCCCCGCCAGGCGGTGGCGACGTCGGGGAAAAATACTCGTCGCTCGAAGGGCTCGACACCTCATTGCACGTCGGGGTCGCACGTGCAGGTGCCGACGACTGCGAGGTGGAGCTGAGCGACGGGTCCGGTGATGGTTTTAGTGCTGCGGCTCTCCCGGCTCTTGTTATCATGTCATTTTATTTCGATCTTTGCTGTATTATCTGTTTTTTTATGCATTTTTCTTTTTGACGTTTATTGTCATCTTGATGTGTTTTCTTATTTTATTTCTTTATGGATATGGGTATGTTTTTTATTGATACTATTATATAGGTAGATAATGTAAATTTAGAGCTTTATTTATTAGATATTATAGATTATATATAATTGTAATATAATAGGAAAATAAATTAATTAATTTTTGTACACGAAATGACATATAACTTGTCTGATGTTGCCAGATATTATTATTATTATTCAAATCAATTGTTTCGCCTTTCTAAGTTTTGCAAGTAAAAATTTATAAATATGGTGTCTCTGCCTTATAAAATTTATTATTCTGAAGTCATCATGTCGTTAACCCCTGAAGAATGTACCAGGATCCTGAAGATGCTTGAAGATGGGCACAGTCAGCGAAATACAGCGAGAACTGTTGGTGTGGCTCTTTCTAAAGTTCAGGATCCAATCTTCAAAGATCAGGAACTGGCCGAACAAGGTGCACGATGGCGCGGGAGGATCGCTATATGGTGTCAACAATTTTGAGAAATCGCTTTCTTACGGCTGTTGAAGTAAATATTCATCATTTTCGAGGTGGAAGAAACAATCTGAGTACGGATACAGTAAGGCGGCGTCTGGCTGAAGCAAATTAAAATCAGCAAATAGCCCAAAACTAGAAAGACACCACAGAAACTCAAGGTTCAGTTATGGTAGAGAACACGAGAATTGGATTCTGAATGACTATTCAAGAGTAATATTTTCAGACGAGTCTAGATTCTATTTATACAATCACGACGGGAGGAAAAGAGTGTACAGAAGACCGGGAGATTGCTCTGACCAAGTCGGTATAGAAGAAAAAGTACTATACGGCGGAGGCTCTGTTCACGTGTGGGCTGGGATTTCTTCTGAAAGCCGCACTGTGCTCGTGGTGATAGAAAATGGAACTTTAACTGCAGAAACATATGTCACTGAAATTCTGAATGACTACGTTGGTCCATTTTTAGTGGACATGGGCGAGAATGCCGTTTTCATGCAAGACAATGCCGCCCGCATACAGCTCAGATAGTATTTACCTATTTTCAAGAAGTAGGTATCACACACTTTGAGTGACCAACACACAGCCCCGATTTAAACCCCATTGAGCATGCATGGGACGAACTGGGACGATGTGTACGTCAGCATAATCCGCCACCAATCACGCTACGTGAAATGAAAGAAGCTCTAATAGAGGAATGGCAGAATATGCCGCAGCATCGCCTCAATAACTTAGTAGAAAGTATGCCAAATTGCAGAACAGCAGTATTGCGAGCTCGCGGAGGCAACACAAAGTACTAAAATGCGTGAAAACGCTAAAAAGCTTGAATTCATTTTTTTATTTTCATTTAAGTATATTAAAATATTCTTTAATTTAGTCTTTATTTCATAAACCTAGGTCAGGTACTTTTGAAGATATTGAAGATTTTCTAACCGACCCTTCTTTTTTGTGGTCCAGTGTACTTATATATAATTTTAGACATAAGCCATTGTTTTTGTTTAATAAATACAAACCAATAAACTTTAGTTAACATAAAGCAATTCTCATAACATAACTAAAATTTTCAAAAAGTAACTCAATTTTTATAAAATATTATCTAAATAGTCTTGGTTTATCACTACATTCAACAAAATCAACAAAAGACATCGGAATACAAAATAACACTTAGAAATGAAATGAGACTTATAGTTCATGCGCAAACACACAAAGCAAATGGTTTTCTTGAATATCATATGGTTCTGTTCGCTTTGCCGCAGTACTTGATGGATTGTACATTTAGATTGTTTCAGCCCTTTTATATTTGGTATTCATTATCAGTTCCCAGGTTATTTTTTTTTGGATATCGCTTAATCATTGTCAAAAATCCATCTAACGATACAACATCCCTACCTTGCGCTACAGCAGAGTAAGTAGTGCGTTTTTCAACTCCTTCTTCTCTGTCTGCGGCATAGATAATTCCATCTTTAGACCATGAAAATACCAACACAATTAAGAAGTAATGTAAAAATTCGTTTTGTTTCTGTACGAGCTACTGGATGAATTTGACAAGAAATGTAACGTATCTAACTATTTATTGCCAGAGTTTACAAATTCAGCAGAATTATGACGCAAATTTTTGCTTACTGTATAAAAATATATGTTAACTAGCTGTCCCGGCAAACGTTGTTTTGCCATAAAAAAATGTTTTCACCAAAAGATTTAAAAAATATTTTAGCGTTGGACAACCTTTATCACTAAGGGGTATGAAAAATAGATGTTGGCCGATTCTCAGACCTACTCAATATGCTCACAAAATTCAAAATGTCAAGCCGTTAATAAATCACTGCAGTATGTAGAGACAACTTTTGTCGACTCCATCCAAAATGGAAGGGCCTCAGACTCGTACCTAAAGGAATAATACCTGCTAATATCATGATTTTATATCTTTATAAATGACTTCTAAATTTCTCCTCATTGCTCCTCCAAACAACATTTTATAGCTTCTTCGTCTTTTGTTTTGTCTTTGAGTAGTGCTATTACTTTAATAGTAGGAATTTACAGCCTCTTCCTTAATCTCATAATACATTTTTCATATGCATTATTTTATCGATGTAGGGTTGCTAATTGTGTTTTATACATTCGAATCATTTTCTCCATTATACAGGGTGTCCGGTAATTAATGGATAACCTGGAAATGTCTTATAGTGGAACTGGTGGCCGTTCAGAAAAAAAAATGAAAGAAAATCTATCCTAACTACTACTTTTTTTTTTTTTTTTTACTTGGGGGAGTGCAATGACGCATATCCCTCCGCGGGGGCGGGCGGAGGGATTATGTCGGACTCGCCGGGATAAAATAAGATGTTAAAAAGATAATGTACCTCCCGGAATACCGACTAAACCTACCACGGTGTTCCTCGACAAAACCACTATCGACGGGGCCGCGCGAATCACTTTCGCATACGGTCGCGACCCCGCCGAGGTTCCGGCCCACCGTATGAAACGGCAGGCCCCTACGCAATAAGACCTACCCAAGATAGGTACTTACTCAAAATAAAACCCTACTGTCTCCCCCTAAAGGGGGAGACGGACACGAAACAGAGGCGCGCGTGGGAACACGCACGCCGCCTCTCGGACCTGGTGCTGAACGGATGGCGGGCAGGCCCACAAAGCCCGCCACCCCCAAGTCAAACCTCAGGGTGGCTGGAGGTCATCTCGCGCCCTCCGGCGCCCGGGTCTGCGGTTGGGGAGAGGGTTTAAACGCTCCCTCTTCCGCTCCGCCGCCTCCTTGATGGAAATCACTTCCTCGCAAAAGGAGGCGACGGCGTTCCACGACCTCTCACTCCGGACCATAGACTGAACTACGGCCGGGAGCGAGAGGGCAACCGATCCGACCGCCGCGATCAAATCACGGCGCTGCGATGCCCAGGCGGGGCAAACCGCCAAAGTGTGCAGCGCCGTGTCCTCTATAACGTCGCGGCAGTCGCCGCAGTGGTGACAACCGGGCGTCTCTTGCCGGCGTATACGACACAGGAACCGGCCAAAACAACCGTGGCCAGTCAGAACCTGTGTCAGCCGGAAGGTGAGGGCGCCATGCCGCCTCTCCAGCCACTCCTCAAACACGGGACTTACCGCCACGATCGTGGCGTGCCCGGCACTGGGGTGCACAAGTCGCTCCTTCCAATTCGCCACTAGGACCTGGCGGAGCTCGGACCTCGCCGCCTTGATAGCGGGAGGATCCGGTCCTTCGCCCCGAACTAGTGCCTCCTGGCGCCAACGATAGAGCGACGCCAGGAGCGCCGCTTCCAGGTCCTATGGCATCGATCCGGCGAGGAGGCTCGCAGCCTCGAACGAGATCGTGCGGTATCCCCTAATCAACCTGACGGCCATGGCGCGCTGTGGTGCACGAAGCGCCGAGATATTGCGGGCCGTCAGGTTGTCTGCCCAAACTGGGGCCCCATATAGGGCCATGGACCGCACGACCCCCTCGTAGAGCCTCCGGCAGGAGGTGTTTGGCCCCCCAAGGTTTGGCAGCAGGCGCGAGAGCGCGCCTGCAGCGCCCCGAAGAATGGGGGCCAAACGACGAAAATGGGCTATAAAGTCCCATCGGCTGTCGAGCAAGAGACCTAAATACTTTAGGGTTGACTCGACGCCGATGCGGACCCCTCCTACCATAATATGGGCCCCTGGAGGTGGCCGTTTCCGAGGGCCGTGGAAACAAACGGCCTCGGACTTGGACAGGGCCACCTCGAGGCCCAACCGCCGGATACGACCAACGACTTGTGCGACCCCAGCGGTCGCCAGTATGGCCGCCGCCCGGTGCGACTTACCCCTCGCTGTGACAAGCGTGTCGTCGGCGTAACAAATGACGCCGACGCCACGGAGAAGCGCACCTCGCAGCACCCAGTCGTAACCGATGTTCCACAGGAGCGGACCCAGAACCGATCCCTGCGGAACACCGCACGACATCTCTCGCCGACTCCAACCGTCGTGACCCGGGTAGACGACTACCCTCTCTGACAGATATGCCCCGACTATGCGGCGGAGGTAGGTCGGCACTCGATGGAAAATGAGTGCCTCCCTAATACAACTCCAGGGCAAGGTATTAAAGGCATTCGCGATGTCCAAAGACACCGCGAAGACGACCTCGCCCCGGGACACCGCGTCCTCCGCCAGGCTCCTTACACGCATGACTGCGTCTATAGTGGAGCGCCCGCGGCGGAAACCATATTGGTTCTCCGCCAGATCCGGGCCCACTGAAGAGAGACGCTGGACGAGGCGCTCCGCGATAATAAACTCGAAGAGTTTAGCCACCTCGTCCAGCAACACAATGGGCCGGTAGGCGGACGGAGAGTCCACCGGGCGCCCCTCCTTCCTGATCAGGACCAGTTTCCCCACCTTCCACTGGCGCGGAAACTGGCCCTGCACTAGACACTCGCTGAGGAGCCCCCTAAGTCGGGGCGCGAGCTCCTCGAGGATTAAACTTATGTAAACACACATGATTATGATTTTTGTCCAAAACACTAAAACAGAGATGAAATTTGTCACAAATTTTATGACCAAAATTAAAAGCATTATTGGTAAGACTTGTGCATTTTTTGTATTTAATTTCGTGTTGTTGGTAGAATACAAGACTAACCGTAGGCATATTATGTTTCTGTATTGGCCAAGCATAAAAATACAGCTTAAATTAAGAGTACATTTATACAGAAAGTAAGATTCTAGAGAATATCACAGTTCTATTTTGTTTTGAGTTTCTGCGCAGTATACAGGTTGTCCGGTAATTAATGGATAACCTGGAAATGTGTTATAATGGAACTGATGGCCGTTCAGAAAAAAATATGAAGAAAATCTATCCTAACTACTACCTGAGATATGTATTTTTTTTTAATTACCATTAATACTTTCTTGTATATTACGACCATAAATGAATGAAATCCATCGGTATTTTGTTGTTTTATTATTAAACACTAATTATGCTAATAGATAGACAGTCAAAAGTATGCTATGCTAATATAGCTTGTACCTTTTAATATAATTTTTTTTACTCTTTTTGGTTCTTTTTTTAATTTTTCTGAACGGCTTTCAGTTCTACTATAAGACATTCAAGGTTATCCATTAATTACCGGACACCCTGTATACGTGTGTTACTTAATTTAGTTCTTAAGTTGAAGTTCAGTTAGATTATTGGATGTTGTTGTAGATTATTTTCGCATATTGATCTAGTCTTCTTAGTTTAATTTTATCGATGTAATCTTTGCTATCACTGCAACTAGGTGTATTTTCATTACTTTTTCAAGTAGCAGCTTTTGATGATGTTTTTTTAAATGTTCTCTCCATTTCTTTTTCTGTGGTGTTCTAGCTTTTGGTGGCAACTCTTTAGCAGATATTATTTCTTTTTCCTCTCTTCGTTTTGTATAACGTTGTCTTTCCTTTTCTATTTCGTATAAAGTAGTAGCTTTGATTTGTACATTCCTATTCCTTTCTTTCTGTCCTATGTTTTTCCAGGCATGCTCTTAAATGCACTGTGTTAATTTTGTATAAACATTTTAACGGGAAATATGGTAATTATGTAAACGGTAATCAGAAATTTGGATATTTTGCCACAAAACACATTCTTTATAGATCTTTTAAAATAGAAAATTTAACACAGAAAAGGGAATAATATGGTGATTATTATAGTTTATTAAAGTTATTAACAGGTGTAACAGACTTGTCTCTGGGAATGGTAATAAGAACTTATTTTGCCAAAAATAATTTTGGGCGATTCAAAGTGAGCTATGTTGGCGCCAAACCACTCTTTGAAATGTGACTCTCTCGAGTCTTATAGACTACCCAAATGTGCAGTCGTTGATCTTACCATTCAAAAGGTAATATATCTCAGATCAAATTTAAACCCTTGACTATTTTAACGAATGGTAGTTAGGTCAAAGCGTTGGGACATTTATCAATGGCGTTAAAAATTACTTAATTATGATCTTTAATGTATTAAATTTTGGTATTTTATAGACCTTGTATTAAACAAACTAAATTACTGGAAAAAAATACGATCTTCAGGATATTTTCATACCTTTTAATGCATGATATGCCAACATTTGGAAAATGTGACACGTCTGATAATGAGATTTCAGGAACGTTTTTGTTAATAACTTATTAGTTTATAACAATAGACATGTGTTAATGATATCTACTAATAGTGCCGGACCTGTATTTTACATAAAATTAATGATAATATTAAATTGTATCCTGGTAGGATATAATTTCATGTTATTATTTATTTTAGTTATTTAGTGAGAGTCGCGTAATATGTACATGTTCAAATATTCACCCAAGTATCTAACATAACATTATCTTCTTCAAATAGCAGATACTAAACAACAGCATGGTAAATAATGCATAAAACTATTTGATAAATAATATAACAGTTTAACAATGTTTAAGTAGCAAGTATACATGCGATAAATGACATTACTTTTTTAATAATCTAACAACAAAAAGACAAAAACTGCATGCGATTAGTCTTATGAACGAGAACAACATTTTTTGATAATTTTAAACAGACCAATAACCAACTGTAGTCTTAATTCCTTAAAACATCAATGAACTTGGTTAAGGTAATTGACGTGACAACTTTCTCCTGTCTACTTGCATACATTACTATAAAAAGATAAAACCGAAAATAGCACAAAAGTATTAAAAAAGCCCTTTCGAGAAGTAGAACTTCCATGAGAAGAAGTAGGTAAGAAAATCAGTCTTTTCGTTTCTTAACAATACCACAATTTTTCTATATGACCTGTTTCTGTCTTTCTGATTAAGAAAGTATTGAATAATCTGGGAATCAAACATATGGCGGCCTCGATGGCGCAGTGGTTAGTGTAACGGACTGCCACGCCTGAGGTCGCGGGTTCGATTCCCGCACAAGTCAAACATTTGTGTGCATGAACATGGATGTTTGTCTTGGTCTGGGTGTTTCTATGTATAATAAGTATGTATTTACAAAACGAAAAGTATATATTATTATGTATGTATGTTTATCCATTGTCTAGTACCCATAGTACAAGCTCTGCTTAGTTTGGGCTAGGCGATGTGTGTATGTGATAGAATATTATTATTATTATATTGTAACAAATTTGAGGATAATATTGAGACTGATTGGTGCATCTCAAATCCATGCTAGATTTGATGCACCGAGCAGCCACGTGTTATCACAATTCCCTGACTTTGTATAACTTTCTTGAAAAGCTATTTAAATTAGCCGTAAAAATATATGATACTTCTGGAAATTACATCCTTAATTATATTTGTTATAATCGACAAATTTGCTTTTCTATAAATAGTAAGTAATAACTTAAGCTACGTTATTCTAAAATGGTGTGTTATAAATTAAATGTTGTAAAAAGCTATTCAGTTTTAATATTATATGGACGACGCTGGCGATGCACGAGAATGACATCAAATTCCAAGTGCCACTTTTATTACTAAACCAGGCAATATAATTTTAATATTTATTATCTTGACGCAAATCATGGTCGATTTAAAAATTTCTACTTTAGGCAAAAAATTAACAGTGCCAAGGACACAGTGGACAGGACCAAGTGTAAAATATAATTTCTACAAGAGATTTTCCAAATTATATTATTAGACACTTCACCGTGTAAATATAACCTAAAGGTATACTATTTTAAGCCTATAACCTCAACGGCAGATATATATTACACTCCCATTTTATCAGTTGCGGCTTAAGGTTCCAAGTAAATCGAGGAGTAGCTAATGCCGACTATTAGGACAGTTCTAGCCTCCGAACTGCTATCGAGAATTTTTTACCAACAAACAAAACATATCGAAGTTCCTCAAGCACGACATTTACAATGCAAAACCGCCGCTACTCGAAATCGAACCTCTCTCAAGGATAGCTGTTGCATTTGTAAATGTCGTGCTTGAGGAACTTCGATATGTTTTTGTTTTAAACTACCACTGCTACGCCACAGAGTCAGCCAAATAGAAAATAACTCATATGACAAAAGAAATAGACATTAATGATGATCGTAAAGATCTGTACAAAAATATAGACGAGGTAATCATACTAAACAATCCCTTAAAATTGTACCTGCAAGTGACGTTTGCGAATTCAAGGGCTTTAAAAATAAGTTTCTTTACTAACACTAAACCTTGTTATTAAGGCAAAGATGCAATAGGTTCAATATTTATCAAAATGTTTTTAAAAAAAGAAAATTGAACAACAACTATTAAAAGAATCCATCTTTATGGCACATCAAATTGTATAATAATAACTTTAACTGATAATGTTATCTTTCCATACACTATAAAGAATGCCATTAATTCAATAAAAAGTCGCATGCTTTATTACAATATTTAACTTAGCACTCAGTCGTCGAATGACGACGTATTTAAAATGTTAATATTTGTAATATTTTTTAGTATATTTATAGGCAAATTGCATGGTGTTGTATATGATGCGTATTCGGGGAAACCAGCAACTGTAAGGCAGTTAAGACTGTATAACGAAAGAAATAATACGCAGTAAGTAATATACTTTTTATAAATGTTGTAAACTTGATACATTGGTCAAATTCAGTTAATAATAATATCAGCCCTGTATTAAACTTCTGGGTACGGATCTCTTCTCAGTGTGAGATAGGTTAGGCCATAGTTCACCACGCTGGCCTAGTGTGGATTGGCAGCCTTCACATTTCTTCGTAAACATTATGGTGAACTCTTAAACATGTAGGTTTCCTTACGATGTTTTCCTTCACCGTTAAACCGAAGGTACGGGCTCGTCAGTGGGACAGTGTGAGATGGGTTAAGCCATAGTTCACCACTCTGGCTCAACGCGGGTTGGCAGTCTTCACATATCTTCGAAAATATTATGGAGTACTCTTAGACATGCAGGTTTCCTCGAGATATTTTCCTTCACCGTTAAAACGAGTGATAATTAACTATTTAATACGCACATAACTTCGGAAAGTCAGAGATGCGTGCCTTAGGACCGAACTCGAGACCTCTGCGTGGCAGTTCAGCGGTCTCCCACTAGGCTTGAAAACAATTTATGGTTAAATTCTTTTAGTATTATGATTAGATAATAATATTATAGATTACAACAGTTACTTGGTTGCAATTAATGTTTGAATTTGATTCAAATAAATATTTGATATTGACACGTAATAATGTTAACTCAATTGTTTATGTTAAGTTTATATGTATTTGTATAAATGTCTGTACTGTGTTCGTCTGTGAAGTAACTCGGGCCTTGGAATAAAAGATGGTCATATGCACTACTGGTTATTTATTTCAAGCGTGCGTCTACGGACCGAGCGTAACAATGACTGACTTACTGACTGGTGATGCAAAGCTAGTTTATTACATAATGAAACACTTGTGTCCCTACATTTATAATTCAGATTTCACGTATGACAAGTGATAATGGACAATTTAAGTTTAGTGATTTTATATAGAGTGTAAAATTAAGGTATGCTCATCTGAACTTCGTATATCATTTATGCAGTCATATTAGTCGCAGGATCCACCTTCGATTATTAGTCGAATGACTGCATAAAGGGCGTAGTGATTTAATCACGACTGCCACTGCGCCGAGTGTTGTGGGTTCGATTCCCACACGGGATAAAAATTTGTGTGTTCCACAAATGGTTGTTCCGAGTCCTGGTGTTCTTTATGTCCGTTGCTTGAATGTTTGTAAAGTTCCCCGCGACACAGCATTCATTCCTAGGGCGCGATCCGTACTTTAAAAAAGAGAGCGAATATAAAACCAAATTTTTATATAGAAAAATAAACAACGCGATAAAATTCGTATAAAGTAGTTTAATGTCAACAGATAAATATTTTGGGTGTAAGATTATGCACTTAGAAGAATAAAAGAAAATTGAATGAACATGGTAATCATTCTTTAGGATACTATAATTTAGATTGTTCATTTTAAGTCATTACAGCAGAAATACTTAAAACGAAGAATCTAAATGATTGATATAGCGATCTAACTACTAATAATAAGTAGTATTTAGTATTGTATAATATCAAAAGAAAAGATAATTTTGTAATAAAAATATTTGGATGAATTTTCACCAAAACTTTACAAGCCTATAACGTGACCATACTTTACTGTTACACGCTGTATATACCGGTTCTTTATAATTATGTGCAATTTTTAAGGAACTGTCTTATCGACGTCGAACCTTGTGATCCCAATGACTGGAGACGTATAGATGGCACTTGTAACAATCTCATACATCCAAGCAGAGGTAGTCCCCGCACGCCTACCATTCGGCTGTTGACACCAGACTTCAGCGTTGGTAAGTTGGTACTTACCACTTACTTACAAACAAATAGGTGCGAAGTACCTATCTCAAAATTAATGTATTTATGTGTCCTTAAATGGGCGGTTGGTATGGTGAATTTGCAATGGTTTATAATTTTCTTATTTTAATATGAGTTGATTGCGGCGAGATGAACACTTAGGGACTACTCACAATTATTCAGCTTTGCTTAGCTTTTGTCCATAGAAAACAACAATTTTGTATGGAGACGCGTACGCATCTGTTCAGCTTGCCGCGTCTATTCAGCTTTCGCGGCAAATAGGCATAAAATGAGGACAAATGTGTTTTTATCATGCGAATGCTATAGATAGATTTCAGCACTGTTCCGCCGTATTCAGTGCTGTTCTGCCACGTTCAGGGCTGTACGGCACCATACGTGGTCGCAACTTGTCGACGAGGATGTCCACGTTTAGCGCCGAACGCGGCGGAACAGCGCTTTTTATAGATGTTTCCCGACTTCTTGTCGACAAGTTGCGACCTGTATAGTTCTTGCATAGATTTGATTTATTATTCCGTAATCATTATGCACGCAGGGTTTGAGAATTCGGACGTGTTTTAAAGTAATTATTTTATGTTTACGAAATAAAATTATGGACGAAGAGAAACTTATATTGCTAGAGCAAAAATATTCTTATTACCGTCTTCGCAGCATATTCAGCGCCGTACGCAGTAGATAGAAGCGTTTCAGCGGAGATAACACGCTGAGACGGCTTTTCTCATTCTTACGACGCTGTACGCGGCTGATAGAAGCAAAACTGTATAAGTGTGACTAAAATCGTTCAGCAAAACGCGAATGGAGCTGAATAAATGTGAGTAGTCCCTTAAACCACTACGACATCCGTGTCTTCACTACCGTCTATTAAATCAAAGCGACAATATAAGTTTTTTGTTTAGGAATAATTTCTGTGTTGTGGAGGACTTTACAAACATGGAATCCACAACACTTGGCTCGGTAGCAGTAATTGCCACTGCTATGCTCATTCTTGTAGGCTATCTATCTACTCTTGTAGATTAGGACCTAAAAGAAACCAGAATACTTTGGTCATATATTAGACTGCACGGATAGCATTGCATTGCTACGCTGATTCTTATGGATATGGTAAGCCATGCCTACAAGAATCAGTGTAGCATTGCAATGCTATCCGTACAGTCTAATATATGACCAAAGTATACTATTGTCTTCTGTTTACACGAATGTTATTCATCGTAATTAAACTACTACATACGGATTATAAATGAGTAAAATTCAATAGTAGTAGTAGAGTAATAGTTTCAAAATTATGTAATACAGTGATTAATAAACAACGCGATAAAATCCGTATATAGTAGTTTAATTTCAACAAAGTATACTCGTTTATTTGTATATAATCCACAAACAGTCCTTCTAAGTAAGCCTATATATATTATTTTGTAAATATCCCATGTGCTCTGTTCTTTGTGAGACGACTCGATGGCGTAGTGGTTAGTGTAACCGACTGCCACGCCTGAGGTCGCGGGTTCGATCCCCGCACAAGTCAAACATTGGTGTGCATGGACATGGATGTTTGTCTTGGTCTGGGTATTTCCATGTATAATATGTAAGTATTTACAAAAAAAAAGAATATATGTATGTTTATCCATTGTCTAGTACCCATAGTACAAGCTTTGCTTAGATTGGACTAGATGGTGTTGTGTATATGTGATATAATATTATATTATTATTATATTTGTACAATATTTTTAATAGGAAAGAAAGAAAAGGCTTGAACTTTAAACTTTAAACTGTCATTGAATAAATCAATTGCATAATTTAAAGACTGAAGATTGAATATAACATTTAAATGTATGTGCTCACAGATTATGAACCCAGAAACGCAAAATGTGGTGGACCATTGCCATTGGCACGATATGTGCGAACTGAACTACTTAGTGAGGGCAAAACAAATGACCTGGCAATTACTCAGCTCGTCTCGTATTACGTATTGTTTGGTCTATCAGATGTAAATTCAATCCATGATGTTTGTGAGTATATATGGAATATTTACCCTCTTCATCTTCTGCATTCACATGTTCAAAAAAATGCAGTAAGGATATTTTCTATTGTATTTTTTATGTTTTGATTCTATTTTATTAAATCACTATCGTTTTTTTTTAAATGTCTATTCCATTTGAATTGTCGGAATTAAATATTATAGCATTAATAAATTAGTATATTTGTAAATTGTTCCACTGCTGGAAACGGGCTTTTTCTTAGTATGAGAAGAGGTAAGGTATACCAACGAGCCGGCCCAGTGCGGGTTGGTAAACTGCCCACATACTTCAAAATTCTATGGGGATCTCTAAGGCAAGCAAGTTTTTCTTCACCACTAAAGCTAGCTTTAATAAACTTAATTATTTAATACGCATAAAACTTTGAAAAGATCCTTGGGACCTTGGGATCAAACTCGAAATCTCCGCATGGCAGTCCAACGGTCTCTCATTGGGCTTCTTCTTCTTTTCACTTAAGAGGGTTGCTCTTGTTGGGAGTATACGCCATCTTTCTCGATTTTTGGCCAATACCTTGACCACCTTATAAGACATGACCTTCGCCTTTTCTTTTAATTGATCTGTAAATGCCCTTCTGGGTCTGCCCCTTCCTCTCTTTCCTTCCACTTATCCTTCTATGATATGTTTTATAAAGCCGTCATGTTTTATAAGGTGGCCAAACATCCTTCTTCTTCTGTTCTCAATTGTCGTCAAAATGTTGCGTTCTTCTTGGACGAGGCTCAGTACTTCCACGCTGCTTTTCTTTTCTGTCCAGCTGATTCTTTTCATGCATTTCACCACATTTCGAAAGCTTCCAGTCTTTCCCGGTCATGTTAGGTCATTTTCCATGTTTCGCTGCCGGCTTCATTGGGCTTATGTCTCAAAATGAAAGTCTTAAAGTAATTATAATTTACTATCTAATAATTAGTTTATATATAATAATAAGTAAGTAAGTAAGTAAGTAATTCTTTATTGTGGATCATAGATACCTATCTATGATCCACAATAAAGAATTACTTACTTACCTACATAATACAGATGTTATAGTTTAAAATTATTAGGTCAGCTATGTCCTGCCCATTGGGCATACGAATAATGCGCATACGCATAATGCGCGATGAATAATTACTTCTATTTAATTTTAAGTTAACTACGTCGTCAACACGACGAATTGTTGCACACCAGAGGGTAAATCAAATTATGCGTGCATTCCAAACAAGATTCCTGTACATGATCCGGTGCATCGCTACTCTGGAGTAAGCTGCCAAAACCTTACCAGACCACAAACCTTCCAGTACTTCGGATGTCTTGACTTTGGCACTACTTTTGCAAGGGTATGATTCTTTTATACTAAAACTAGACGATAACCTTTATCCAGGTTATGGATTATTATAAAAACGTTTGTAAAGTATGTAAGTGGGATTTTCCATCTTGAATATATATTTTTCTTTTATATTATAAATAAATAAACATTTCTCTAAACTATCATAGAATTTTTTATGCAGAATTTGAAAGGGTAAATATACAAAATAATGTAACTTTTAAATGCTTTATTCTCTTAATAATATTACTGAGTGTCTATATACTATACTAGACTTTTTCCACTGCTTGGGTTACATAAATGTAAGTAAGTTTAGATAAGATTAGTAACAATACTTTTTTTCTGGATGTTTTAATCCTCTTTGTCCCTTTTTTTTCCGACAACGTGTAGGCATTCATGATAATGGGTCGAGCAGTTTAGACGTGAAAACGTTACAAACGAATAAACTCACATTCGCATTTTTAGTTTGCATTATAATACATGAACTTTGTTTTTAGATTGTATATGCAACGCCGGTGTTCGACTTATCAACCATCTATGGTTACTTCCCTGGCTCTATTGACAGAATAAGAAGCTATCAAAATGGCATGCTTAAGTTTGATATGCAGACGTTCATACAAACTGGAAAAATATTTCCAATTGGAGATCACACTGAAGCCTACAATAGAAATCATTGTTTGTTAAATCAGTATCCTAGGGAATCGCTATGTTACACTTATCGTGAGTATGGTTTATTTATACAATATAATAAGTAATACTTTTAAGACTTTTTTGTCCACGTTAATTGTAGGTAGGATTATATAATTCGTAACTGTAATTTAGTTTTGGGTACTTGATGTTTCGACTAGGTTAGAGCTGCCGTTGTCACAATCTGATTTTGAGACAGCTTGTGACCGCATGCAATGAATTATATATAATCGAGTACATTCTCGTAACAAATTAATTAAAATATATTAATACTGATAAAGTAATATTTGAAATGTTATAAAAATATGTTTTATCACGCGTTGCAAAATAATACAATCGTCAATATGGTATTTGAAAAGATTCAGTTATACTTTCTAAGATCAAATTATAAATGAATACTATACAATGGTAGAATATAATAGTAAATGAGAAATCCCATCATAAGCCATGTAAAGTATTGTATAATTAATAATAATAATATAATAATAATATTCTATCACATACACACAACACCATCTAGCCCAAACTAAGCAGAGCTTGTACTATGGATACTAGACAATGGATAAACATACATATATACTTTTTCTTTTTTTGTAAATACGTACATTTTATACATAGAAACACCCAGACCAAGACAAACATTCATGTTCATGCACACAAATGTTTGACTTGTGCGGGAATCGAACCAATCGTGGCAGTCGGTTACACTAACCACTACACCATCGAGGTTCTGTTTGGGTTCATATTGTATGTGCTAGGCCAGACACACATTCTTCTTCCTTTCTTTCTACTAAGTTAACTTATGAGATTTTCGTCGCATACAAATTAAATGCCATACAAAATTAAACAATTAGTATCGTAGGACATTCAACTTAACTTTTTTGTTTTTTCAGAACAAAACACGGTGCTTGGGTCGAATTTACTTCAGATATTATATTATAGACAACACAACGACATAGCGGAACAGCTCCACAAAATGAACCCTTGTTGGGACGACGACCGCCTTTTTTACACCGCAAGAGACATCAACATCGCTATACATATGCAAATATATTTCTATGAACTTCTGCCTATATTTTTAGGTATGTTATATGTTACAGAAAGACGAAGTTCTTAAGAGACGTATACGTTTTTGGTTTATGAATGTTTCATGAGCGCAGATTACATGTTGAAGCTGTAGATATCACTTATGCTTAAGATTAAGACCTAGGATTAGATATCCACCTGACTTGTTAGACATAACACAAGTTAGATCTTACCTTGGGTACCAGTGTTCACCAATTACTGTGTCTTACTTGTATTTGTGTTTAAAAAAATTCATTTCAACATTTCATTTCAGTTCTCTTTAAAGATTTCTCAGTTAGCAGCACAGTTTTTGCTTGGCAGTCAATAGACTTGCAGTTATTTAAATGTGATTTGAACATAGCTGCTTTCCTGTTTGCATATAAGTAACTATATCCGAATGCGATGTCTATTTCTAAAACATATTTAGAAAAATGCATTAAAAATATTTTTATACTTACAATTTTTATATATGAACATATTATTAACTTATAACATATAAATAAGTTTTGGCGACTGACAGCGGCTTGATGTCGGCCAAAGCCAAGCGTCTGAAGGACAAATGTTTGGGTACCTAGTGTGTTATATTTTGTGATGTATAAATGTTATAGCTTCGTTTGTTTCTTATTTAGTAATTTAGTAAATTAATTAAAAAATTATTTCTTATAGCATACATAATAAGGAGACATTCAGTTAAGTTGAAATTGAATAACCAAATATCCAGCTAGCATCTATAATTAATATTTAAAATTAGCTCAAAATAAAATTGCCGTGATTTTAGCCAGTTTAGATCAAACAGATTACGTCAGTAAATTACTAAAGTAAAATTAGGCTGACCAAGATAATAAAAGTTTTCATTGCAATTAAGGTATAAATTGTCACGAAGGTAACTTTGCTTTCAGATTTCATATCTAATGAAATTCATTAGATATGAAATCTGGAAGCTCAGTCTTCTACATCTTAACGAGTAAACTGACTGTCAAACCTAACAGGTCGAAGGAACATGGAAAGAGAAGGCTTATTATTGAGCAATGGAGGTTTTCGAGACTTGTATAATGAGTATACATTGCCTCAAATAACTGATGAATTCGTTTACATGCAGAGATGGTTCCACACAATTCAGGAGGCTTCAGTTGAGTATGTTTATATTTACTTTTATAACTATATTGGGTGTGACAAATTTGATGAGAAGATGGCAAAGTGTTTACGAGGTTTAAGTGGTCGCCACGGCTGAGCCACTGTGCCAAGTGGTATAGGTTCGATTCTCACATGAAACACAAAAAGTGTTATTCACTAATAGTTGTTTCGAGTCTAGGTGTACTTTGTGTTCGTTGTTTGAATGTTTCAAAAGATCTCTGTGACACCGAATTTAAAAAACAGCAGAAGATTGTAACGGTTTTATTTGCTTCAAACAAGAGATAATTGTTTTTATAGTTTTAATGTGAATCCAATAACTTTAAATGTATTATTTAATTTATTCTGATATAATTTATTTTATAATAATATACTTACACACATAATTATGTAAAATATGGCAATTAATTACTTCAATTATTATTTTAGATTTTATGATGCAGATGGTTTTTACCTAAAATCAGTACCTATGGTAAACATTACACTAAGAAATGGATTCGTAGCGGACGGCTACAATATGGCTGACATGCTTAGAGGCAGTTTCAGACAACCATGTGGCAAATTTGATTATACAATAGATTTCGATGTAAGTAATAATTTTTTTTTACGCTTCAACTTATCATCTTCATTTTTCAAGTTACAGTAATCATTATTTATTTTATGAATATTATCAATTAACACAATTATTTAAAACTAACTTATACCTAGAATATTATAAAACAGAAATAAAAAGGAAAAGAAAACTAAAACCCTCTAATAGGCGTCATAGAATTCCTGTGCATGACAATCGACTGGTAGTGTGCCCAGAAGACTGGCAGCATTGCCACATTGAATGGCAATGCTTATTCTTTTCGCGAAATAAACACCAGCTCTCTGGTCACGGGACACGTTGGTTAACCTTTTATTAAAAATAATTTCTTAATATATTGAGATAGGGAACTTTCGAGGTTCGACTAACGGTCCGATTTTCAATCGTCAGATAACTTCTGACGAATAAATAATTTAACATATTTTCTACACAAAAGCTATCAAAACGTCAAACATATTCGCTAGGTAAAAGTTATACAACGAATAAAAAATCGGCCCTAAAATGAATGGTTTTTATCTGTCAGTCAGTTTTGATAGCATCAAGTTTCAAGATTTGTCCGACAGAAGTCAATAGAATTACGTGATTAAAATAAAGTGTTGGTGTTATGCTATGAGACCACTTCCTGTATTACTATGAATGTATATAATCACTAGTTTTAATACGTGACGTCTGTCTATTGGCTTTAAACATTTATCGAACTGTAACCGAACATTTTTCAAAAATTAGCCACTTCCCGACGTATAACTATTTATATGCTTAAATTTACATCAATTAGTTGCTCTGTTAATGCCTGAATGAAGGACAAACTTAAAAACTAATAACTTTATTTAAAGATTAGTAAAAAAATTATAATAAAATATGGATAATGTTTAAGGCTATATAAATTATCTATATATTAATACGTGAAGCAAAAACTTTGTGTCCCTTTATACGAAAATTGCGTGGACGGAGGAGTATGAAATTTGACACAGTTAAAGTTTATATGGAGAAGGAGTGGCGAATCTTAATATTTTTTAAATTATGCATTAGAAATACATTAAAATAATGAAAAAACACTACATGCATTTGATACAAGCAGTCGCATCGCGTTCGTTGTATTTCGGCATTGTTCGGATGATGTCGTAGAATTTTTCGTAACTATGGTTACATATGTATGTGGTGTAGGTGACTAAATGAAATGTGATTATAAGGATACCCTTATAATCACATTTCATTTAGTCACCTACTATCTATCACCTACCACCTATTATAGTCATTAAAGGTTTTATTGTCTATAACTATACAGTTAAAAACGATTAAACTTAAAATTTAAATCAATTATGGTCGAATTTTGACCATTTGGCGACCGCTAGTTAATTACAATTATATTAATATAGTATATAAGTGCTGGTTTGCTAGTATATATGTAGGTGCTATCATTTGTAAATGTATGAGAAACTGATTTTGTGTCATCTATATTACTCCAGAGTATTATATATTTACTGTTGGGAAACCAAATGAAATAAATTCACTTAAATAAAAAAACGCATTAATATAATATACGCGTATAAACTATTTAGATTCAAGTTTACACTTTTCTGAAGTTTCGTTTGTTGTTAGCAGCCATGTGTACGAAGAGACCCTTATATGTACAAATTAAGAAGTTAATTTTAGGAGTTTAAGCGGATTTTTATTGATATGATTTTCTTAATATTGCACAATCATATTGTTGGTTTCAGATGGCCGAAAGGGCACTTGGAGGCCTTAACCTTGTGTCCGACGTAGCTATGAACGATTTGAGTAAAGGAAGGTACTTTGGCTTTCAACCCTACGTAAAATACAGGGAGTTTTGTACCAAAAAGTCGTATAAGTGCTTTGATGATTTAAGGGATGTCATTAGTAACGAGGTAATTTATTTCCAATTCAAATACAAAGTTAGTTTAAATAAAACAGTTTTGCCGTTTTAGATAAATAATTGGATTAATTAGATTCTTTGAAGCAAGTATTAATGGGTTATTCTGTTACGAAATTCTCAAAAGCTACTAGGCGTCTGGCAATATTTCGAGAACTGGTAAAGCTTATTTCTGCCTACTGGATCTAAATTAAATATCTACGTCATACGTAAAACGTATGTCGTTAAAGAGCATACCCAACTGATAAAAAGTGGGCAGGATATAATTCACCTACCCTTTTAGAAATATTTTGACGTGACTAAATACTACAGTAAATTAAAATAATTACCGTAGTTAAAGTCAAAGTCAAAAATAAATCATTATGAAAATCAAAACACACCTAAAGATTAGTCAGATTACTAAGTTACTGTAGCTACATTTAGGTTAATTTTCAGGTTCATAGCCTTGACCCTTTGCCAGGTTCAGACAAAGGGTCAAAGCCTATGAGAAAACCTGCATGAAACTCACTGCCACTCTTTTAAATCGCCAATCGTATTATTATTTACAGCGCTTATATCGTTTAAAAATCGTGTACCAGAATGTAGATGATATAGAATTGATGTCTGGAACTTGGACCGAGGATCATGTGCCCGGTAGCAGAGTTCCTCATACTCTGTATTGTCTGTTGACTGAACAGTTGAAACGCACCCTCGCTTCTGACAGACATTGGTATGAAAGACCTAATAGACCACATGCGTTTACTAAAGGTAAATAATATATATTCAGTCTTCTTATAAGTTTATGATAAGGCATTATATTGGAGCTATTTAATAGCTAAAGGTGCAAATTCTAGTTCGTACTTTAGATATTTTCCTTATGTATGAAATCGACTAACTTACTATACTTTGATTAGTAATAATTATGTAACCATTACTTAACCATGTATGTCTCATTCTCACAGGCTCTCAGTCTCATTTATTTACTTTTTCTTATATTATGAATAATAATATTTTAATTGACGTGTCCAAAAAATGTTAAATCATTTTTATGGAAATAAAGTGTTTGTCTTGAATTTGAATGATTGCTCACAGATATGGCCGTTTAACCAGCAAAACCTTACCTGAAGTAACTAAAAAATATCATAAAGTAAAACCTTTTAATACTGGCCCCTTAATCCACTTAGAAACATACCTTGATAATTACTTTTATTCTAGATCTCTTAGCTTAAGTTTAGCTATGACGAGAAAACTATATAATGAAGTTTAAAGAGGACAGACAGGAATAGAGTGTTTAATAAACTCGATCTTCAAGAAATGTTTTCCCAAAATTATTATTTTTATGTTACCTGTAACTTTATTAGATATTTTTCGAACTATGAGAAGGATTGATTAAGATTGAAATTGTTTTCAGAACAACTTCAAGCCATCAGAAAAGTGACAGTTGCTGGATTGCTGTGCACTCAAGGCGACTGCATTCCTGACATACAACCGAGGGCATTTTACTCGATAGATAGACAATAGTAAGTTTGTTAAATTGAATAATTTTGTGAACTTCATATTTAAAATGCGTTGATTCTTTAGCAGGTCAAGAAGTAATACTGTAAACCTGTAATAGTTCTATGTAAATCCTTCTTTGTAGTACCTGAGTAAATTTCCTTTAACTCAAACTCCGTAGAACATCATAAGCTTTGAAGCATTTTGATTATAAATCGAAGATAGCAAAATAAGACAAGATAATGTTTTCATATAAAACTATGCCTCAATATTTTTAGGTCGTTATAAAAATAGTTGAATAATTATAATTATAGCTTTTATATTATTACTGCTATCGTCTTAATAAATGTTTTCCTTTCTTTCTAGCAATCCATTATTAAGCTGCAATTCTCCAGAAATTGGCAAACTGAATCTAAATCCTTGGAAGGATCAGACGTGTTAGAAAATTAATAAAATACTAGCTTTAAGTAAATCAGCAAATATAGCAGTCTATTTTTGATCTGAATTCTAAATCAATAAAAGACAATTTAAATTTAATATCTAACAATTATACACTAGAAATTGAACTACGCAGGTATTTCAATAAAATTATCAATTAGGTATTATAACATCTCAGTACAACATGAATGAAGCAAATAAACGAGTTGATTATATTTGCTTTTTATTTCAAACTTAATATAACTAATATTTTCTTCTCTTGTGCTGATCCTTAATGTAGTGAATGAACGTACGTGAGCGTGGGCGCGCGTGTGTGTGTGTGGGTGGGTGTGTAAATTTAACGTAAGATCTAGAGGTTAGCGCTTATGTTAAGAGACCAAATGAAAACCCTAATAAAACCTTCCAAATCCGACGTATGAATGTAAGGGGGAATGTGTTAAAAAGTGGTCCTGACTCCTGGTATTGATCATGCTAACATGTAACATAACATGATCGTGTCCTTGCAATTTAATTTAAGCCAGTTTCTCTCATGGTTTCTATAAAATATTTTGCTTTATTGTTATTTAATAATAAACAAAAATTTAAACAAGAAAGAAAACCGACTTCAAGAAGGAATACTCTTAAATAAATGCACTAAAATGTAAAAAAATATAAAATTAAATTATTGTTATTTTTGGAGTCGGTTTATTCTCGGTTTTTAGTGAATCTGAAGTTTAATAACTGATTTTATTTGTCTGAATATAGGTAGACCTACTAAATGCGCTGCTCACATGAGACAGCGCCGTTTAAATGAGACAAACAAGGAAAGGGAGAAACGCCTATCTCAAAATGGAAAATCTACCTCCAGGGCCATTTCAAATAAAACATGTGTAGAGCGCGAAAATAGGCTTTTGATAATGCGGGCTTAAATGAAAACTGTCTTGAACAGAAAAAACGGGTTATACCGTATAAATCATTTCTGGCCATAGTGCATCTCATGATAATTCCAAATACGGTTGGGGTGATATGTTTTATACCGGCTATCCGGTGCCTAATTTCTTCAGCGTCATATTAAAAGTTGTGTTATAGAAATAATTTTGTTATTAGCTTTTTTGTGTATACATTGTTGAGTTTAACATTTGCACATAACCTTATACTATTAAATGCTATCAAAAACCGATTTGGAATTGTGTAAACAATACATATACATATATGTATGTGATTATAGCAATCACGGCAGATTTGCTGTCATTTATTAACGAAGATCTTTATTAAAACATCACCAAATTAGAATGGGGCTACCTCGAAATACTACGAGCGGCTTCCAATCCATCCTACACAGTTGTTTATTTGGTTGTTGAAAATGAGAACATTATCAATGTAGCCGAAGTCAACCAAATACGCATTATTAAGGATAACTCGAAAACGAATGGTCAGATCTTGATCAAAATTAAATAGGACCAAATGGAAAGCACCAGCTTTCAAATAAAAAAAAAATAAAAAAAAAGACAAGAATCATGAAAACCAGTACACCTAGAAAAAAGTTATTAGGCAACACATATAAAAAAGAAAACATACAGTCGAATTGAGAACCTCCTCCTTTTTTTGAAGTCGATTAAAAAATGTGAATAATTACATTCCATAGAAATTTTAGGTTTAGATATTGCTACTAATTCCTTTGGTTATTTTATACTTAATAATAATTGCCCCTCTTCCGCTTTTCCCTCCTCTTCTTTAGGACTAGGCTCGTTTGAAAATAAGAGACGCTAGGACATGGTCTATGTAAAGCCTTAATAAATCGAATCTGGTAGATTACAGACAACTCTAATAATAAGCAATATTCCTTTATTCTGTATTTAAAATGCACGAATGGCGTAGTGGTTTAAACACCTGCCACTGCCTTATCTAGCCACTGTACTACTGTATTTTAAAGCAAATACATGAATTTAATTCCACTGGGAAAGATCTGAAACTACAATGGGTTCCTTCACATATTGGTCTACAGGGTAATGAGGTGGCTGATATGTTAGCAAAATTAGCAACTACCAATGGGGAAAAATATTATATAAAGCCAATGTATTCAGAGCACTTAGGAAAATATAAACAAAAATGCTGGGAGAATTTTAAAGAGTATTTTGATGTTAAAAATTGTATAGAGTATAAACCTTTGACATTAATAAATAATTTGAAATTAACAAAATACATGGCTTGCAATTATAATTTTGAATGCACCGGCATAGAACTAATATCTCAGAAAACAATAGTCGTTTGTATCTACCGAACGCCGAACAGCAACTCTCATATCTTTATTGAAAAACTTGAACAAATGCTATTTAAAATTACACATCGACATAAGAGAGTTATAGTATGTGGAGATTAGAATCTTGATACATTAAACCCAAACAAAAGTTGTCTAGATCTTATAAGTTTACTTAAAAACTTCAATATGGAGTTACATATAAAGTCACCAACACGACAGTTATCCTGCATTGATCATTTTGCTAGTAACAAAAAGCAAAACATTCGAGGCGATGTACATTATCTAGCACTTTCAGATCACGAAACAGGTCAAACTTTAACCATAAGATCCCATGTCAAAGGTGAAATAAGAACTTGGCATGAACAGATAAGAGATTATAGTGAAGAAAATGTGATGAAATTTTGTAAAAGTATCTCTTCCCTTAGTTTTTATGATACATATAAAAAACGCAATGTAGATCAAACATTTCAAGAATTTCATGAATTAATTATATTATTTTATAACTTACACTTTCTTGTTGTGAAAATTAAACGAAATAATAAAAGAAAACATCGACATGGCTAACAAAAGGAATAAAGATATCAAGTGTTAAAAAGAGATACCTATATTTAAAATACAAACACAACAATTCAAATAAAAACGAAATAACAAGATTTACAAAAAATATAGTACAATACTCAAAACGTGTATTCATAAATCGCAAGAAATACAAAACAAGAAATACATTGATAATAAAAAGAATAAATGTAAAGCCGCATGGGACATTTTAAATGAAAATATAGGACAGGACAATATAATTACAGATATAAATATAATTAGATATGGAAATGACACATATAATAATCCCACTGCCATAAGCGAAACATTCAATAATTATTATATTAATTTGACGCATGACATCAACTATGACTATAAAGCTAATGACATAAATAAAAATATGGACGATATCAATTTGAATACAATATTCTTGAAACCAACTGACGCTATGAAAATTTACAGAATTATTAACAGTCTTAATAACACAACATCAGTGGGCATAGATAAAACACAAAAATAATCAAGGCCTGTTCAAAATACATTTGTGAACCTTTGAGCTACCTAATTAATATGTCCTTTAAAGAAGGTACTTTCCCAGGTATTCTAAAAAAATCTATTATAAAACCGTTATTCAAAAAAGGAGACGCAACTGACTTAAATAACTACCGACCAATTACATGAATACCGATACTATCAAAGATATTCGAAAAGGCCATGTTAAAAAGACTTTATGACTTTGTTACCATTTTAAAAATAGAACAATTTGGATTTCGAAAAACAGTACCACTACACTAGCATGTTTCGATCTTATTAAGGAAATTACGGAAGCAATCGATGGAAGAAAGCCAGTAACTGCAATATTCCTAGATATGAGCAAGGCATTTGACTTTGTCCACCATAAAATACTGTTACATAAATTAGACAGGTATGGAATTAGAGGAAAAGCAAATGACTGGGTCAAAAATTATCTTTTAGACAGAACTCAATGTACATAAATAAGGAATGTACAAAATAACAGTAAAGTTAGCTATAGATCTAATTTTAAAAGCAATAAATTCGGAGTTCCCCAAGGTAGCGTCTTGGGACCATTTTTGTTTCTGTTATATATAAATGATCTCCCTAATGTTACTAGTCATAAAACTTTATTGTTTGCGGATGATACAACTATAATTGTCAAATGCGAAAACATAAGCACATACGAACATGAACTGAACGTAACTCTAGACAAAGTTATTAATTGGCTTAATACCAATAATCTTAAAATTAATATAGACAAAACTAAAATGGTTCAATTTGAAAACCATAAACGGCTACAAATCAGTCTGAACATAGTACATAATAATACGAAGATAGAACAAGTACAAACAACAAAGTTTCTGGGAATCGTTTTGGACAAACATTGCAGTTGGAAGGCGCATGTGACAAACTAAATAAATTCGTATTTGCCATCAAAAGACTTCGGATTACAGTATCCACGGAAGCAGCACTAAGTGCATACCACGGATACGTATCATCCACGCTTGCATATGGTCTTTTGCTATGGGGAAATTCAGTCGAATTTGAAAAAGTGTTCTGCATACAAAAAAAGTGTGTAAGAGCAATAACTGGAGCATGGTTTATGGAGAGTTGGAAATCTATTTTTAAAAATTTCGTATTCTACCCCTAACCTGTATGTACATAAAGGAGGTCTGTGTTTTCATTAAACAACATCCAGAGTATTTCGAACTTCAATCTGAAGTAACGAAACGTAATGTAATACCTAGGAATAAACATAAACTCCATCAACCTCAATGTAAATCTGTCTTATTTAAAAAAAAAACATATGTCAATGCAATTATGGTCTATAATAAATTGCCCAATATATTTAAGGATTTGCCCTTAACAATATTTAAAAACAAGTTGAGCAAATGGCTCTTAGAAAAGTGTTTTTATAGTTTAAATGATTACATTTCGTATAAGGAATAACAAATTTAACGAATAGTGGAATAATTTTGTTACATTTAACCAACACGGACATTAGAATTATATTTAATATGACATCTCACTTATATACTTATCTACTGAAATTTATAAATTTGACATCAATTAATTATTTATTTTATTTTTTGTTTTCGCTGTACCTAATATCAAAATTTAATTCCTACTTATTATATTATAATAGTAGCATGATATGACAACAAAAACAAATATTTGCACACCATATGTAATGGTAGAATGTTTATGGGACATTAGAATTTAAGATCATCCTCTGTAAACCTACATTCTAGCAAATAAATAAATTTGAATTTGAATAGAAGTAAAGAAAAAGGTATTTGGTACAGGACTATACAATGTGAGCCTCCCAATATACCTTGGTTCTTAAATAGTAGGTTAAGTAGAAAGGAAATAGTTTCTAGCATATAGGTTACGCTCAGGGCACTACCAATCTAGAAAGTTTGGACATCTCACGAAGAAAGTTGATTCGCCTAATTGTGAGGTGTGTGGAATCATTGAAGATGTCCAACACTTGCTAGCTGAGTGCGAAAGATACAGAGGCAGAGGAACTCATTTGTGAAATTATATGAAATAAATATAAAAGATATTGGAGCATTATCGAGTGTTTTAGCTGAACCTACATCAAAACCGAGCTGTAGCTATTTATAACATGGTTTTGTACAAATTATTTCTATTTCTGATAGTTAGATAAGTATAGGGAACGATGGGGCTGACATTTTATTGTTAAAATAAAAAAGGCCCTAAAAAAAATACGAATGGTGTAGTTGTGTAAACACCTGCCACTGCCTCGTCTAGCCACTTTACTGAGTGTTGTGGGTTCGATCTCCACGTTGGATAAACATTTGTGTGATAAAAAATAGATATTTCGAGTCTAGGTATACTCCCTGTCCATTGTTTGAATGTTTGTTAAGCGACACAGGAATAATGCCTAGTGCAAGAGATATCAGAAGTAATAACTTTATACGCACCTAACTTCTTAACTAAATACATAAGAATCGAGTCTACTACGTGGCATTATATCTGTCTTCTTAATGGCCTGCGCTTATCGAAATATTTTATACCTACCTATAATTAATGTAAGAGCAACGCTACATAATCAATAATAACCATTTCGCACGGTCTCCTGACAATAAATGCCTGTATAAATCAATGCGTCAATTAATACTTAATACTAGTTAACTTGTATTTTTCTTAACAATATATTTTAGTACAGTAAGTACTCTGGTTATTTTCGGACACTACAAAGACTGAAGTTTCTTTTCTGTGTACATTCTATTCTTAGCCATAACATCTACAACACAACATATCTCAGTGAAGGGTAAATTGCTTGTACAATGAATATAGTACTTAAATATATTCCACAAATAAAAGTAATTATGTATTTATCGACTGACATGTTCCATAGACGTTATTAACGGTGTCGGTTAATCTAAATATATTTATGACGTCAAAATACACAAATACATTATGTTTGCATTGATAAAACTTATTTGTTAGTAGTAGTACGCAATACAATGCATATATTTAAATTATCGCGTCCAATTGCCCATTGAGAATTAAATTAGTTCGATTATAGTTTTAAATAATAATCAATGAGTTGCCTAAATTGTTTTTATTGGTAGGTACATAAAGTAAATTAAAATAACATCTACGTGCGCAATTTTACAGTGAAAAATTTAGTAAGATTCCGTTAAAACTAAATAGCATGTTCTTTTGTTTTATTTTAAAAAGGATTGCACGCATTAGAAGTAGTCTCTGTGTCATGTTTATAAATGTTTAAAGAATGGACACAAATAACAACCAGACTCGGCAAAATACTATTTGCGTATTACACAAATATTTGTCACTCCTGGTGATCACTTAATATTTGTCACTCCTGGTGATTACTTAATATTTGTCACCCCTGGTGATAACTTAATATTTGTCATTCCTGGTGATCACTTAATATTTATCACCCCTGGTGATCACTTAATCCACAACGTCGTTCATACAGTCAATACTATGTGCTCTTTAAATATCGGCCAGTCTTATACTAATCGCATAAGCCTTCAATTTCAATAGATGTAGGGTTATTGCCAAAATTGTATAAACTGAAGTTATGGTATGACTTTGTTTGTCCGACCGTCTGACTGTGACAGCTGTCACAATAATGAGCTCATTATCTCAGCAACCACTAATGATTCGGACGTAAAATTTTGAGGAGTTATAAATAATGCTTGTCCATCATATAAAGATATCTACTTATCTATTGAATCGCAGTGGCATATCGGTGGCCTGACACAAGAGATTTTTAATTATATCTGCTATTCTAAGACAAGACTGATTATAAAAAATATAAACATAAAATATATTGCCTATATTTTTTTATATGGAGCCCGAAAGTCAGTATGTAAAAATTTAAGTCAACTATACGGTCATATGGGTTATAATTTTTATGCATCTTAGATTTTGAATTAAGATACATAACAACGATAAATGTTCGACGTTATTTTGGCTTACAACTACAACATTGGAAGTCACTGAAGACGACGATACATAAAAACCGATATCAATTGTAAATTCCTTTGTTACAAGAGAGCTATTAAAATATGATAGAGTATTTATTTTATTTTGTAGAATAAATAAAACTATTCATTGCTACTATCTGAACTAATCTCGCAGCCATTTTGACGAGATTCTCCCCGCTGCTAAGAGCAACCAAAATGTCGAGGAATATTTGAACCGAAATCTAGCCAGTAATAATTTAAATAGCTTAAATAGTAGTAAAATTTCAATTAAGTAGTTTAATAGTTTCAAAAGATGTTATAATAGTGTTTTAAAATTAACAACGTAAAAAACTGTATAAAGTAGTTTAATTTTAATGTATAACAAGAGATACAGCAAGTGTCAGAAAGCCAGCAGGCCTACAATGAAACGTAACTGCCGTAGTTTTAGGCCGACTGTTTGTATCTCCGAGAGTTTACATACCTAAAATCATCCTGAATTTAGGTATGTAAACACTCTATTGGAACCTAAATCCTTTCAGAAAATCTGATTCATATAATTTTAAAAGAAAAATCCGGTATCCGTTTCTTTCGTTAGTTCCAATGTTTCGGACAGACATTTTTTAGTGACGGGAGCGTGAAGTTGCCTCTCTGTTGAGTGTTTTGTTTATACCAAGCGTATAATGATGAATGCTTGCAAACGTACAGTAGGTACGGTAAAGTTGTTTGTCTAACTTTTAGAGTCTAAATGCAAATGTATTGATTGAACATATATTACAAGCAATTTTAAAATAAAAGTATGTCGCTTACATCGTTATCATTATTGACACAATGTTGTGTACTCGAATGAACTTAAAGGCGAATTTGTGGTGAAAATATATTTAATCGTGTTCATACATTCAACATTAGTAGTCATAATGCTACTTTGTGTTATATTTGCGAGCATATTCGTAGATAAATTAAATGCTGTTATTTTTTATTCGTATTTAGGGATACCAGCAACTAAGCAGCAAATAAAACTGTATAAAGAGAGAAATAATAGTATGTGAGTATGTAATATTTATTTATATTGTACTTAATAATTATGTATCCAAAGTGGGATTTTGTACATATCGTTGCGTCTAAAATAACTATCGATCTCGAACAATTTCCAGTTTCGCAGTGTACTTATTTTGTTTTACGGTCAAACCAATGCTTTAAGAAGCAATCAATTTATCAATCCACATCCATTTGCAGGTATGACAAATATAAAAAAGTTATGCCGTGCACCTATATCGGTTTATTTATAAAGAAAATGTATCGTTCGATATGTTTATACGGGTGTGCACAATTTTCCGACGTATCTGCCGATATAACCGTTTGTGTTGTTATTGCGGTTGCTGCTTTATCACGTGGTTAAATCTAAAAAGTTTTAAAAGGTAGATAAAGACCAAACACTTAAACTGCTTCAAACCAGCGCTAAAGAGTCTTCTTTGTATTTTAAAATCCAAAGAATCGCCAGTCATCGCCTGTATGTGATTTTATTACGCAATATCCAAAAGCTAGCATCATTTCCTGCAATATCAAATAATACAGAGTAAGGATGTTTCGCTATATTAATCTAGGAAATAAAATATTAAAGAGACTGAGCATGTAATTAGGATACAGCATTATACACGGCAACTGACATTCAAACAAAAATATAATTAGCACGAGTAAACTTATATTTCATAATAGTCATTTTTTATTTCGTTTCGTTATTCATGAATATTTACCTGTTGTAGGTATTGTGCCATTGACATTGAGCCTTGTGACCCCAACGACTGGAGACGAATAGATGGTTCTTGTAACAATCTCAAGTATCCCAGTAGAGGTACAGCCTGAACACCCACTATAAGACTTTTGACACCAGAATTTAATATAGGTAAGAACAAAGTATTTAGTATTGGTCATAACCGTAAAATGTTTACATATAAAAAGTTGAAATTTGATAATTTTTATTTAATGCATACTATGAACGTAACTCCGTTTATAGTATGCATTATCAATCAATAAAAATAATAAAACTAAAAATTAATAAACCATTGGCACTGTGTGATACGTCATTTTATTATGCCAAACTTGATCAAATTGGTCGAGTATTTATTTATTCTATTCACGTGCTTGTTCAGTAAACAATCTTATTTTACAAAAAATTTCCTCATCTAATAGTCCTTGATATATCAAAATGATTTACTGCTAATCATTGAATTCTCTACTTTGAACTATCTGCACAATATTCTCCTTGATACTGAAGTCTTTCAGTGCCATTTGCCGATTATGACTAATTACAAAATCAAACAAACGTCTTCAAATTCTTATGACCAATTAAAATTCATTTATCCATTAAAGACAATAGATTGATTAAATATTTTTCACAGATTACGAACCCCGCAACTTAAAATCTGGTGAGTCTTACCCTCTTGGGCGATATATCCGAACAGAGTTAGTTCAAGAAGGCAAGGTACATGACCAAAAGATTACTCAGCTTAATTCATACTATCTACTTTTTGCTTTCTTGGATATAAGCTCCATCCACGATATTGGTGAGTAATAGCTATCATGTTAATTTTTTATTCTGCTTAATTCTCGCCACAGATTTATTAACGGGAATCTTATGAGATGTTATATCGGAATAAAAAGCATGATATGTGTTCAACCAGGACATGTTATATCTTCAATTTTCATGAAAATCCGTTCAAAGTTATTGAAAAACAAACATCTAATAATCATAAAAGTAATAATATTGTCTAAATATCATCACTGACTTTTACGTTTATATCATTACCGGGATACCCATCATTTGTTTTTCAGTTTTCAGATTCGATAAGAATAAAAACGCCTCTCTAATTTATAAAAACATATTGTTAATTTTACTGGGTTCAACTCAGATTTTACTGCTGAATATTACAATATGATTTTTTGATCCTTAAATATTTTTTATATTTCCAGTGAACTATCTCGAAAATAAAACAAATTGTTGCACGCCGGAGGGTAAATCTAACTACGCATGCACTCCCAGCATAATTCCTGTAGACGACCCGGTGCATCGTTACTCTGGACTGAGATGCCAAAAACTTACGAGACCACAAAGTTTCCAGTACTTCGGGTGTGTTGAATTTGGTACTACACCTTTTGCTAGGGTATGATTACTCAAAATGTACTTTACATTATATGCATATTATAAAAAATGTAACAAGCTTGTATTTATTATGTACGGAATGGACATTTCTTTTAAATCTATTAACAAACAACTTTTAGGAGGAGTCTCATTTTAAAATAACATTATTAATAATTTTGTCTGCCTATTTACTCCAAAATTACGAAAGAAACACTAAACAAATTTAATGCCATTTTCATAGTTTGGTAGCTCAAAGATCAGCTTAAATACAAACAATTTGTGATCTTTGATGTATTTATATTATTTCGTTTATCGAAACTAACAATATGTTGTATCCACGGAAATGACGTCGCAAGCAAATTACACATGTAGCCAGTAAAAACATTTTTAGATTTTTAAATTTTGGGTGCTTTACTTTTAGATTCTATTTGCAACGCCAGTCTTCGATCTCTCGTTAATCTACAATCACTTACCCGGATCTATAAATCACATAAGGACTTTGAGAAAAGGTTTGCTGGCGTATGATTTGAGGACTTTCAAGGAGACTGGGTAAGTGTTTCCTGTCGGAAATCATACCGAGGCTTTCGATAAGCTCCATTGCGTTTTAAACGAATATCCCAAGGAACATCTATGTTATCAATATAGTAAGTATTTTTAATTTAGAATTTTACAACCATAGACTTCAACGTCTTTAATTAAGGGCAAAATTATTTGACTAAAGACCTCAAGCCACCCGGAGGTTGGACCTGGGGGTGGTAGGCTTCGTGGGCCTGCCCACTATCCGATCAGCTCCAGGTCCGAGAGGCGACGTGCGTGTTCCCATGCGCGCCTCTGTGTCGAGTCCGTCTCCCCTCTTGGGAGACATCCCCTTTCTCTACGACTATCCCAGTTTATGATATAGCGTTCCCCTACACCAACCGTTAGGTTATATTAGGGGAGCCGCTGTACCTTCCAGTACCCGAGAGCACCTTCCGGGACCAGTTATAGACAGGTCTTGTCCCCAAATCTCGACTCTCCACCCTAACCTCAGAGATCCGGTTCTCGTAAGCGAGCTACCTCGTGCCGAAGTGACACTATCTATTCTCCAGATAGGTACCGGAGCAATAAAGCCGCTAACCACCCGCAATTCAGGGAATTGCTAACGAAAACCTCGCTGAAACCGACGGAGAAGCCGCCTCCCATATCTCCAGTATGGTACCGGAGCTGTGTAAGGCACGCTCAGTTCCCAACATACATCCGTACGCCTACGCAAATAGGCCTACAAGCCGGGTGTGGCCCGAGTCACTCCAGCTATGACTCTTACTTGCTGAGCAGGCAAGCGCCCGAGATGCGTTGCGGCAGTGAAACCACACTGCCACTTCGCTAAAGGCAACTCCGTGCCTCATGCTACCGACTGGTTCGCACTGGCCGCGCCTGAGTCCGACGCTCGAACGCAACGTGCTTGCAGAGCAAACGAACATGTCGTCCTCATCGGCCAACCACATACCCCTGCGAGTCCAACATCAATGTCAGGCACCGTGCACTCTAGTCAGTGGTCGATAGAACACGCCTCCTGACCCCGCAGTACCCTGGTCCAAAGGTGGAGACCCGTAGTTCTCTCCCCGAAACCCTATCTACTCGGGTTCTTGGGGGGAGACAGTAGGGTTTTAATGAGAGATGCCTATATTAGGTAGGTTTTATCGTGTAGTGGCCTGCCGTTTCATACGACGGGCCGAAACCTCGGCGGGATCGCGACCGCATGCGAAAGTGATTCGCGCGGCCCCGTCGATAGCAGTTTTGTCGAGGAACACCGTGGTAGGTTTAGTCGGTATTCCGGGAGGTACATTAGGTACTATCATTTTATTCCATCTTTTTCTTTTACCCCGGTGAGTCCAACATAACCCTCCGCCCACCCCCGCGGAGGGGTATGCGCCAAAGCATTCTCCGAGATTAAAAGCAAAAAAAAAATAAACTACTTTTTAGATGAAAGGTACCCTACGTCCTTCTCTGTTCCCTTGACAACGCGTATGTGAAATTTAATGATGATCGGTCCAATGGTTAAGACATGAAAGCGTAACAAACGAACAAGCAAACAAACTCACATTCACGTTTATAATATTAGTTGAATGTAACGACTTACAATGATCATGATAAATTGTTGCAAAAATTAGCTTATGGCATTGTGCCACTATGAAAATAAAATATTACGTTTTCATTTAAATAAGTTATGATTATATATATATATTATTTTTCTTATATTATACTTATTTTTCTTATCCGTGCACGAAAAAATCTTCAGTAAATGTTGATAATAATGTTCATAACTTGACTATTTTCATTTGTATTTACAGATCCAAATGCGGTCATTGGTTCAAATTTAATCCTGATCCTGTTCTACAGACAACACAACTACATTGTGAAACTGCTTCACAAGCTTAACCCTTGCTGGGACGACGACAGACTCTTTTATACCGCAAGAGACATCAACATAGCTATATATATCTGCGCCGGGCTGAAAAAGTGTTTCAAAAACTGGTTCAGACGCATGAAACTTAGAGAACTTATAGAGACCGATGGAGAGTACTTTGAAAAGATTTAATGAAAAAAATATTAACAGTTCACTTTTTTATATTCGCAAAACTTTCTGAGTGTCCCACGCATATGCGTAATCCGCTATACCCACCCGCAAACCCACCACAGTACCATTAGGTGTTACTGTGGTGGGAGTGTGGGTGGGTATAGCGGACAATAACCTGCTAAAGTGTTAGCATCTTGACAGATAGATACTGGGAGCTATTAGGTTGTATAAGAATATAGGTAACATAAAAACACTGAGTTCTTCTTATTACATGTCCAAAAAAATCATCAATGAATGTTTAAAATGCACAGTATGCGTATAAAAACTTTCATTCAAAGCCAAAGCTTTTGATAGGATCTGGCACCGGTCTCTTCTTTCCAAGCTTCCTATAGCTTGCCCCGTCAACTATGCACCTGGGTTGCAAGTTTCCTGCAGAAGCGTCGTATTCGGGTGCTTTGCAACTGTCATGCTTTCAAATTTATGCAGGTCACTACGCTCATTCTCCATTGTTATGCGGACGATAGTACCGTACATGGGCGATATCTCGGACATCCTAGGGCCAAATGGTCTGAGGTTGAGGGAAAAAGGCAGGATCTTGTCGTTGAACTTGACTAGACCTTGGATCGCATCTCTGAAGAATACTCTACTGGTGATATGGGACAGCCTCTCTATCTTACGTATGGATCTGAGGAGTGTGGTCATTTTGAGGAGTAAAATAAATAGAACCTGTTTTCACCCTTCATGTCCAAATTTAGCATATAATTTATTCACAGCCTAAAATAAATGAGAAAATTAAGGGGTATTGAAGTGGTTTAGGTGACTGATTCGTGGTTTACTACTTATATAATAATAGTATAATAACTAAAATTAAAACTTACCACTTCACATTTGTTACAGCTGCAAGTTTTCGCAAATGAAGAAATTTTTATCGTATTGAATATATTATATTAACTAATGATATATATATATTTTGTTTGTACTAAGAAACATTAAAAGCGTACTTGTACAAAAATAGACTCCAAATTAATGAACAATTCGTGAACCGAAATTATACATACATAAATAAATGCAAAAACGACTCTATAATATTTACCGTTATGAAACAATTTTGTTAAAATTTGGTATAAAGACCTCTAAAAATGAGCGTTGTTTTATTAACATTTGATAACTGCTTTATGTTCAACAAGTAGGTTTCTAATGACTTAGTTGCTTGTCAAATGTGTAGGTATATAAAGTAGTTTGTAAGCTTATTAACAATGTTTTATTTTTACTTATGTTTATAGTAGTGTACCCACAAGCTATATAGGACTATAAAATGTTAATGTTATTCATATTTAGTTTATGCATAAGTGGTTTCAACTCTGTTATTTTCGATTGCTATTCTGGCAAACCAGCGTCTAGGAGGCAACTTGCACTATTCGCAGAAATAAATAACACTGAGTAAGTTCACATGATTTATATTTCTAATTATAAAAATAATTTGAGATGCATTTTCGTTACTTCTTTTACTATTGTCAAGATTCACTGAGATACACCTATTGAGTCCACCGACTTATATGACCATATGGTCATTTGGGATAAATAATCAAAATCGGCCGAGAAATGTCGGCGATATGAGGTAACATAATTATGTACATAAAAACATACAGGTCAAATTGTAAATCTCTTTCTAGATTTTAAAGTCAGTCGACAATAGTTTATATTAAGTTCCTGATAAAATTTAATAACAAATCAAAATGGAAATAACAGGAAATGCATAATACAGTTCAGGGAGTAGTGTTCACATGAGCAAAAGCCATCAAGAAACACATGGCCACTCTTATAAATCACCAGTAATTAAAAATAAATACTGATTGTTGACTTAGGTAAAGATAAAACAAATACACTCCATGCTTCTCATCAATAAGCTCTCACTGCTAACCTGAAAGATGACGGATACTGATTTTGTCATTGATGTCAAACCCTGGTGTCCAAATGAGTGGAGACGAGTGGATGGCTCCTGCAATAATCTCAAGTTTCCCAGCAGAGGCATGTTCAAAACGCCTACTTCGAGAGTTTTAACTATTGATTTTAGCCCAAGTAAGCTTATAACTATTCGTAAAAGAATAAAGTTTCTATCACTAAATCATTGACCTATTTCTTAGTTTATACGGCAATTTCATCACCGATAATACGGCACCGGCAGTATGGTGTAACAATTGTTTAATATTTTTCTTCGTAAATTTATTAAAATTACGAGTGATTAATGTGATTAGTATTTATCCCAAACGGACGCAGATAAGATGCGAAGTATGTCACTTTACCACACGCAAGCTACCATATCCTCGGCGAGGATCGTTGTTTGCGCATTTCCGGGATTGACTGCGTGGGAATTTTACGGGTAGCTTGATAAAAAATAAAATTACAAAAATACATTAACTTTTTTCCGACGTCTTCAGTACATCGTAGTCGGATCGACTTCTTTTATTAATGCAAGTACTTAATTAAATCTTTACTCTGTCAGATATTGTGAAAGTTAATAAATATTTTACACTGTCTGACTGACAAATAATGCAGATGCTCCAGAAGCATCAAATTTACATGATTTCCTTATATAGCCTCATCAGGATTTTTGGCAACTGTCCTTCTTTGCCCACGACTTCGTTTTTTCAGGCACAGAATCTTTTCTGATCAAAATTATGTACTATATACAGAATAGTATAATCACCAACACCCTGACAATGTGTATGCGAAATGTCTTGACGATCGGTTGAGTAGTGAATGCTTTACAAATAAACCAACTCATATTCGCATTTATAATCTAAGGTATTTAAGATTCATTCAAAATATATCATAATTTTTATATTCTAACATGTTACTATGTTCTACGTAATTTTACAGATTACGAGCCTAGAAAAACGAAAAATAATGAGTCATTGCCTTTGGCCAGACATGTGCGGACTCAAATATTGAAAGAAGGAAAGGCCACCGATCTTCACATCACTCAACTTGTTTCGTACTACCTTTTATACGCCTTGCACGATTTAACTTCCATGAATGAAATTAGTAAGTATAGAGTGCAAATAATCCGTTAAAATGGTTTCACATATTTATTTATTGCTCACTCAAAGTTAATCGTTTGGGAGCCAAACTTAGTTTAGTAGTGAGTATACTATATACTCTATACCACATAATAATTTATGCGGTTCCTTACGGTTAAAGGATTTAATTGCTACCCTGATTTTATTTGTTTGAATAGCTTTTTAGTTGTTTTTTTGTAACATATTAACATATATATTTTTACTAAGACCTTAAACACAACATGATTATAGTTACATTCCTGTGATATCAAATGAACATATAATTTTCATCAGAAAAATTCCAGCTTTCAGCTATCATTCAAATTAAATTTATTTTAGGAAATTATGTACTGAATACAACTACTTGTTGCCAGCCAGAAGGCAAATCAAACTACATTTGTTCTACAATCATAATGCCAGTTGATGATCCAGTACACCGATACTCTGGATTGAAATGCCAGAATCACACCAGACCTTAAAGTTTCCAGTACTTTGGGTGTGCCGATTTTGGTACGACGCCGTTCGCGAGGGTAAAGTTAATGAAAAAATAAACATAAACATTTATTTATTGATATAAAGAAAATATTACAAAGGCTTAGAATACGCATTAGTACTACTTACTACATTACAAAATAAAAATACCTGAACAAAAAATATTATATATTTATGAAAATGTTGCAATATTTGATGGTTCAAATGTGACTTACCAAAATAAATAAGTTTGATAACAATGTTTATAAATTGAAAACCATGATGTCCACAGGAAGAAATCTAATCAGAGACGGTGTTATATCGTGTTCTGAAAGATTTATAGATTTGTACAGTGAGGATGTTCAACCCCAAGTGTCTGATGAATATATTTACATGAACAGATGGTTCCACACCATCCAGGAGACTGATCTCAAGTATGTATTTATATTATACCTACAATTTCTAATGCCATACACAACATAACTTAAGTAACATTCTTATTTTAACTATATTATGGTCGTCTGAGACCATCGTCCCTCGTTGCCGCAATATAAGAGTATCGTTAGATCCATCGATGGATCAATCATTCGTATCAACATCAAAATATACATTATATGAATATTTATGATTTGATTTTGAACAAAAAGGTTTGAATATACTGATTTCTTTTTTCGATACTATTTCACATCTACCTAATCAAAATAATAACAGTGATGGTACCTAATCATTTTCAAAAACCTTCATCTACATGACTTGAACTCTAAAAGATTTTCTCAAACCTTAATAATTTATATTTTATTTCAGGCTATATGACAAGGATGGTTTCTTCGTCAAAAGGTTTCCATTAGTAAATCTTACTGCTAGAACAGGGAGCTTCCCCCTTGATGACAACCTAGAGCAATATTTCCAAGGCAGTTTCCGACAGCGTTGTGGTCGTTTCGATCATACTATTGATAATGACGTAAGTGTGTAAAAAGTCAAATCAGGTTTTAGCAGGATCTCCATTTAAAATTAAAATTTCGCGGAAACTAAAGTAGCTCGATTTTGAACTTATCGAAGGTCGTACTCAAACTAGTTAACGTTTCAGTAACGCTTCTCATGGAAGGCCGTCAGATGCAGACCAGTATGACCTTGCCTCTTGCGCTAGCAGCATGGTGACTTTGAATAGTCGGTGTCATAGAACGTTGTAAAATGCTGATAATATAACCAAATACATTAGAGACTGTTTAAAGCACTTTAAACTTTCTTAGCCTTACGAAGAAAACATTCAATTAATTTTATATATTTTAGTAGATACTTGTATAAAGTTAAAACATTGTTAGACGTTACAAAATGCAAGTTAGAAAAATAGCAGTAGCTTTGCGACAGTCGTGAGAGTGTGATGACCGTTTAAAATATAGTACTAACCTGATTATCAAGCAACATATAATGCAAAACGTGGCGTAAACAAGTTTGTGAAAAGTTTTGTCCATAGACATAAACAATAAGAAAAATAAAAATCATCTCGCCACCCTCAGTGTCACCACCATCCTTCTATCCTGATGCTATAAGAATAATCACTAAACCACTTGAATGCACGCATGGTATGAAGTTCACCATTCAAAATGTTTACTGATATCATTTTATTCAATGATGTGAATTGACTCTGGTTGCTATCCCACAACACTTAAGTTTAAAATCTAGACTTCTGCGTTTTGGACTTATGTTTATATCTAAGTCTCTTTTAAAAGGCGGGTTTCATTAAGCACTTAATTTATTTTTTTAATGAAGATCTAGTGTAGCAGACTACTCAGCTACATGGTCATATAAATCATCCTGTCAAGCAAATAATCCTTCTTGATTTTAGATGTCTGAAAGAGTTCTTGGTAAAATTCAATTCGCTTCGGATATTGCCGCGATTGATTTAGCCAAGGGACGACACCTCGGATTTCCACCGTACGTAAAATACAGAGAGTTTTGCGCTGGAAAATCTTATAAATGTTTTGATAGCTTAAAAGATGTTATGACCAAGAAGGTAAATATAATGCCCTTTATTTACACGTCACTATGAGTACATACTGAGCTGAATTATCCCGAACGGAACGTAATTGTCTTATTTCACCAATCACTAATAGGTTTAATATGTATTTTTATTTTTGTACCCCAAATTCCGCACTATGGATAAACTTGTTTCACATGGGATTTTACAAACATTCAAACAATGGACACAGAGAACACCCAGATATAATATTCTACCACATACACACAACACCATCTAGCCCAAACTAAGCAGAGCTTGCACTATGGGTACTAGACAATGGATAAACATACATATATACTATTTTTTTTTGTAAATACGTACATATTATACATAGAAACACCCAGACCAAGACAAACATCCATGCTCATGCACACAAATGTTTGACTTGTGCGGGAATCGAACCCGTGACCTGAGGCGTAGCAGTCGGTTTCACTAACCACTACGCCATCGAGGCCGTGTCTTCAGTAGTGTGCTGTCGGTGTATATAGATATGGAACACCTATATTTGGTTTACACAATGTATTGTTCCGTGAGGGGATCAAACCCACAATATTCATAGCGAGGCGACGAGGCTACCACCTAAACCATGACACAACCCGTGCAGTCAAAACTTATTATTTTTTAATGTATTTCGTTATAAACAACATTTTAACTGCGTTCACTTTTCAGAGCATTTTCCAATTAAAAGAAGTATATGAGAACGTAGAAGATATAGATCTAATGGCTGGATTATGGACTGAGAACCACATACCAGGAGGTCGTGTCCCTTATACTGTGTACTGTCTGATGGTAGAACAGCTACAACGAACCCTAGCTTCTGACAGGCACTGGTATGAAAGGCCTAATAGACCACATGCTTTTACTTTGGGTAAGTACGTTGCTTTTATGTAAATGTATCTGTGCAAAGGCTGGTTTCAAGTCAATGGCTGAAGCAGCTGGTATAGCCTTTTTTTTTAGCGTAAAATAGATATTTATGCGTAATTTGAGTAGTAACATTAAGTGAAAGTGATTGGTGTTAAATAAATGAATCATGGCTTTACTAACTTTATTTATAAGATAATATGGCATAGACATGCCAAGTAAAATAACTAAGAATCGCCTCTCTTCAGAAAATTGTTGTTACAGTTTTGGTTTATTCGCTTCCACTTCACTTATACTAGGTATATCTCATATTATGTCTCTTCAGAACATAACTGATTTTGGCAATATTTTTCTCTCATCACATCAATTGTTACATTTTATCTACTACCCTCTCACAGAATATCGACGTGAAATAGCAGTATTCCTACTGTTGTGTTTCGTTCGATGAGTGAGAGTGCCGGAGGCCCAATCACCCTCTTTCCCTCTTTCCGTTCTTTCTCCTTCCCACTTCCTTTTTCTCATCTTCCTTTCCTAAAAGGTCGTCAACGCGCAAGTGATGCCTCTGGTGCTGTAGGCGTCCATAGGCTACGGTGACCACTTACCATCAGTTGGGCCGTACGCTTGTTTGCCACCTAAGTTGTATAAAAAAATAATAATAATGTAGTGTTATTGATTTACAGATCAACTAAAAGCTATTAGAAAAACTACAATCGCTGGTGTGATGTGTATTAATGCTGATGGCGTGACGAAGATACAACCTAATGCCTTTTACGCGATCTCACCTAAGTAAGATTATTTGAACTTTGAAGTCATGAATCCTTACAATTATTTTTCTATACACCACCTTTACAATAGTGTCAATACTAAAGTTAGTTTTTATACAAGGCAGACCTAGGCAAAGAGATTGTTTTGTTGATCACAATAATCTTTATATCGTATGGGGATCGAATCCTTGACATGCGACTTATTCGCAAAATGCCCAGATAGATATCTTCCTACCTCATCCTTGAGTCACTTTCCTTGTTACTAACGCTCATGATTACTCTGTTATAGTATTTATGAAGATGCTTTCAACTCTCATTACCTTAGCGTTGTAGTCAGCTCTGTGTAATTTGGTATTGATGATTGAAGAGATTTGATAGCTTGCATCCTTTTAATTTTGTCTGTTACCTGCTTGAAATTATTATGATTGGTATGCTGTGCAAGATTTTATTTGTAAGAAGCAATTAATTATTTTTCAGTAATCTGCTGACGGACTGTAATTCACGTGTTATTGGAAAGATAAACTTATCTCCTTGAAAAAACCTAGAAGCAAACGAGTGTGTCTATTGATTTTGAGGCTTTATAACAATTTCGTATTTTAAATATCGACACATGCAATAGTATCCAGCTTGAAAGAATGTTGGTTTGACTGATTAATAAACCATATTATACATAATACATTGAAATTAAATTACTTTATACGGATTCTATTGTGTTGTTTATTTTAAAACACTTTTATTACATAATTTTGAACTTTGATACTACTATTATTGAACTTCATTGAAGATTGAGCCATGGTCACGGGGTGACCATGGCTGCTGAAAAGCAACCGAAACGTCGGGGAAAATGTAAGCCTAAATATAAATAGTTTTAATAATTTTATTTGCTTAAAATTTGTAAAATTCGATAGTAGTAGTAGTGTAATAGTTTCAAAATTATGTAATACAGTGTTAAATAGACAACGCGATAAAATCCGTATAAATGAGTTTAATTTAAATGAACAACATTACCGTAAACAGAAGACAATATTATCATTGAACTTTACTAAAATTTAAGCTATTTAAATTAAATAAAACTATTTATATTCAAGTTTAAGTTTTTAATTTCCTCGACGTCTTGGTTGCTTTTTAGTAACCATGTTTTTAAATAAATAATCCGTAAAAAGTAGTTTAATTTTAACATTTGCGTAAATGTAAGACAATATTATTTAATAAATTGTTGATGTTCTTTGCATATCCTGATTAAGGGTATTTAATATAATTGTGTTAAATATTAAGAGTACAACAATTATTTCGAATAAAATTAAATATTTTGAAATCTTTGATTGAATACGCCCTAAAATTAAATATCGAATAACCATTTTTCGAGGTATGTACAATTTACTCATTTAACTTAAATAAGAAAGTTATATTATCCAGCAAATTTCCAAAATCAAAAGAAAATTCAAATAGTCAAATGACTAAAATTTTAGTAGATCTTCTGGTTATTTTATTATGTAGTATGGGAGCTACAAAATAAAAAGGTTAAATTTAATAAAAATGCTACATTAAATCCTTGTCACTATACATACAGTGCTCAAAATTTTATATAGGCCAAATCCTTACGAAATGTACCGACCAAAAAATAAATTAAGTTTATCATTTTAACAAATATATTCGAAAACAAAAGCTTCTCGAAATATAGAGACGACGGCATTCAGCGCATGAGGTTTTTAAGTAATAAATTGAAAATATATTTTTCTGGTTGCAAGCAGTTTTGGTGCTACTCAAATCCGGAATCTTGATCCTTGTTCTAAATCCTTTATCTAAGTCTTCTTCTCTTCTCCTTAGCCTTTATTATTCCCAAGTCACTTGGGGTCGGCTTTCTAGTCTAACCGGATTTGACTCGATATCAGTTTTTACATGGAGCGGCTGCCACCTGACCTCCGCAACCCGAAGGCTAACGATACCCTAAAGCTAGACCAGTGTCAGGGTATTAGAGGGCACTGACTTCCCAATAACGACTGCCATAGATGTTCATGGTAGCCGGGACCGACGGCTTAACGTGCTCTCCGAGGCACGGAACAGGCGATAATTGTGAATCAATACGCACATAATTTCGAAAAGTCAGAGGTGCGCGACGTGCACCCTCTGCATTGCAGTCTATTGGTCTCCCCACTGAGTTATCGCTGCTGAATATCCTAAGTCCTTTATCTAAGTAATAGACCAATAGTTGAGGGTTGTGTTCAGCAAACAATATCTATACTCCTTATTATACGTAACTAAATATACGTGGCTAATGCCACCCCTTAAAATGATGACAACACTTTTGTGTTACACGTTGTCTAATATGTTATTATATATATATATATATATATTACATACATATACGCGGATTCGATTCCCGCACAAGTCAACATTTGTGTGCATGTTTGTCTTGGTCTGGGCGTTTATATGTATAATATGTACGTATTTACAAAAAAAATGTATTAATGTATGTTTATTCATTGTCTAAAGTCAATGTCAAAAATCTTTATTTCCATTAAAATATGTGCAAACAATTCTTGGACACGTCAATTCATTCATATATTAATAAAAATAATAATAAAAATAAATAGAAAGAAATTAAAATTTAGCATTGAAAAAAGCCTGTTCGAGGAATAGAGCTTTCATAAGAAGAAGCAGGCAAGAAACTCATAGTCACTCTTTTCAATCGTCAAATGTTTAGATATCAATACAATTCAATGTTATATTATTTTCCTTGTATGAGCTGCTGTGTGTAGTTTTTAGTTATTTATTTCAATAAGATTTAAAAGTAAAAATTCGTTTATCTAAGATAACATGAAATAATAGTCAAACCAACTCATATTACAGTTAGCTTAATAATATGATTAGAAATAACCTGTGAGTGGAAACAACTCAATCCCAAGCATTTTTATCTTCTATATATTAAGTGACTGAGTAATAACCTTTCGAATATAATTTACGTTTTACAACTGTTTTAAATTTATTAAAACTTAGATTTTGAATGTCAATTGGGAGTTTATTGTAAAAGTGCACACATTGACCTATAAACGACTTATTATTTTTTTGAAGCCGGCACTAGTAGTCTGCTTTTGTTTCTTGTATTTATGTTATGTATATCGCTTTTTTTATAATATAAATCAATGTTCTTAAATACATAAATTAAATTTTCATATATGTATTGGCTGGCTACTGTTAATATATTTATTTCCTTAAATTTATTTCTTAATGTGGGATACATTAAGAAATTGTTTTCATGTTCTAAATTGCTCGAATAGCCCTTTTCTGCAGTACGAAGATAGTTTGAATGTCGGCAGCATTCTCCCACAATAGAAGTTTCTAGTACCCATAGTACTAGCTCTGCTTAATTTGGGCTAGATGGTGTTGTGTGTATGTGGTAGAATATTATATTATATTATGATCGTGACAATCTAAAAAAGTAACTGCACTGCTTGTTAAATAATTATATTACTTTCGTAGCGCACTTATTACCTTCACATCACGAATATTGTTAGGTTTAGTCATAACTATAAATATTATAAATATTATAATTATAATAATAAATTATAATAAATATAATAATATTATTCACACGACTTTGTTTGCGTACTTTTTTATATCTTTTGCTATTTCCCTGTAGTAGTATGTTAAGACAATTTTATCGAAATACTTACAACGTGAGCCACAAAAAAAAGATTGATTAATGTGCGTTTTACCACAATTTAACGTATTTATAGTAAGTAAAAGATGTTATTCTTCAATTATTTTCTTAAATTCAATTCAGCGTCGCTGATTTCAACATGAATGGGTCTGCTCGACTGGGGAAGGACTACCCTCTCACAGAATATCGACGTGAAATAGCAGTATGAGTATGAACAAACACAACAATAGGAATACTCCTACTCTTGTGTTTCGTTCGGTGAGTAAGAGTGCCGAAGGCCCTTTCACCCCCTTTCCCCCTTCCCGCTCTTTCTTCTTTCCAATTCCTTTCCTAAAGGGTCGGCAACGCGCAAATGAAGCCTCTGGTGTTGCAGGCGCCCATAGGTAACCGCTTACCATCAAGTGGGCCGTACGACAACTTAGCCGTATAAAAAAAATGTTCTAACGTATATGTTAGTTTTAACGTAAATTCATTTGTTATCTAAGTATTATTTTTATATTCCTTGTAAACAACTGAGTTGATAAAATAATATACATATTGTATCATGTATGTCCCCTTTTTTTTTTTTTTTTTTTTACGTGGGCGAATGCAATGACGCATATCCCTCTGCGGGGGCGGGCGGAGGGATTATGTCGGACTCGCCGGGGTAAAATAAGATGTTAAAAAGATAATGTACCTCCCGGAATACCGACTAAACCTACCACGGTGTTCCTCGACAAAACCACTATCGACGGGGCCGCGCGAATCACTTTCGCATACGGTCGCGACCCCGCCGAGGTTCCGGCCCGCCGTATGAAAAGGCAGGCCCCTACGCAATAAGACCTACCCAAGATAGGTACTTACTCAAAAATAAAAGCCCTACTGTCTCCCCCTAAAGGGGGAGACGGACACGAAACAGAGGCGCGCGTGGGAACACGCACGCCGCCTCTCGGACCTGGTGCTGAACGGATGGCGGGCAGGCCCACAAAGCCCGTCACCCCCAGGTCAAACCTCAGGGTGGCTGGAGGTCATCTCGCGCCCTCCGGCGCCCGGCTCTGCGGTTGGGGAGAGGGTTTAAACGCTCCCTCTCCCGCTCCGCCGCCTCCTTGATGGAAATCACTTCCTCGCAAAAGGAGGCGACGGCGTTCCACGACCTCTCACTCCGGACCATAGACTGAACTACGGCCGGAAGCGAGAGGGCAACCGATCCGACTGCCGCGATCAAATCACGGCGCTGCGATGACCAGGCGGGGCAAACCGCCAAAGTGTGCAGCGCCGTGTCCTCAATAACGTCGCGGCAGTCGCCGCAGTGGTGACAACCGGGCGTCTCTTGCCGGCTTATACGACACAGGAACCGGCCAAAACATCCGTGGCCAGTCAGAACCTGTGTCAGCCGGAAGGTGAGGGCGCCATGCCGCCTCTCCAGCCACTCCTCAAACACGGGACTTACCGCCACGATCGTGGCGTGCCCGGTCATGTATGTCCCCTATAATAACATTCATTGCAACCCGATCCCCTAAATTCAACCTCTGTAATCTACTTTATGCCTCGATTTATGGTATTGTACAGTCGTCACCTTTGTAGTATGTTGTATGCACACAATTATATGACAAGAACCTACGGAACCCTAAAATACCTACAGCCCTATCAGCCCTAATAACCTAAGGCCATAGCAAACTATATATTATGTAATGAATAAATAAATAAATAGATAAATTCGGGATACCTGTACCATGTGTCCTACGGCGGAGAGTAGACAGGATGTCCAGGATGAGGATAGATAACTCACTGCCAGTCAAGCAGACTCACAAGACTGATCACAGACGGCTAAATGTGCCTTGGCCACAGTGAGGGTTGGTAAGGTATTGAGTCAATGTCGGATTCAACAAAATTACTGATTTATTCTACATTAATTATATCTTATATACTAATCTTACTGTATGTACACAAGTGGATAAATAAATATTCTACCACATACACACAACACCATCTAGCCCAAACTAAGCAGAGCTTGTACTATGGGTACTAGACAATGGATAAACATACATATATAAATTTTTTTTGTAAATACATACATATTATACATATAAACATCCAGATTAAGACAAACATCCATGTTCATGCACACAAATGTTTGACTTGTGCGGGTATCGAACCCGCGACCTGTAAGTTGTAATTTATGTTCCTTATTGGACAAGTATCTATTAAATTTTCTATTCCGATTGGGTACGTTTAACATACATATTAAACTGTCAAGCTAGTCCAACACAGTTTTATTTTAATAATTTTCATACCATTTATTCAGATATTAGGGAGGATTTTCTATTCATTTATTTATCTTTATTGGCCAACCAACAATTGTTTACACTTAACGTTATAATAGGTAGTTCACTTAAATACTTAGGCTAGTGTAACAATCTCTTATAGGTTAGCACCGCATGCACAAAATACAATAATATGTTTATAACAGCACTTTACAAGTAAAGATACATTTAAACATAAAATGAAAAAATATAACTAATACAACAAAATACAGCTGAAAAGAATTAAAAACTAAACACAAAATATTACAAAAAAGAAAAAACAGAGTAAATGAAAAGTAATTTTATATATGGTCACTTATCATTTTGCGGAATTTGTCAAGTGAATCGTAATATATGTCCCTGCAACCATTAATTAACTTACTTAGCCGAGGAACTATTGAACTTGCACCAAGTACTGTTCTACGAAGTGGAGGGTGAAGGGGAGTAATGCTAGTAGAGGGTAATTAGATTGAAAAACTTACATTTAAGAAATACGAATTACGTTACGGATTACTAATAGTTTATATTACATTGCACTAATTTTATTTACAACTTTAATGAGCAATCAATTGCTTATCTATTAGATACATATATAAATAAATGTTTTAACTAAAACTTTACTCATACCGAAGTTGATAGAACTGATACAGGTACAGACCTGATACAGGTCTATCAGAGTATAAAATGTTGATATTATTATTGTTTGGTTTATACATAAGCGGCTTGAACGCTATATTTTACGATTGCTATTCGGGCAAACCTGCATCTAGAAGACAACTTACGGTATTCGCAAAAAGAAATAATACACAGTGAGTTATATTCTTTCATTTTAGGTTACTTACTTTAAAGTTAGGATTAACAAAAAAATCTACATATGTGTAGTCGATAGAACGTTGAAGAAGATAAGGTAAATAATTAAATAAATGCTCAAGTAGTTAATACAGCCATTATTTTTTTATGTGGCCTGGCTTTTTATATTTGGTTTATAGTTTCTGAACGCTTTAATTATCTGCTGTAAGTATGCCCTCAAAATACATTGATGAATATTGCAGCAGCCAAAGACATAATACACATTTAATAATATAGTACTATCAGTAGGTATAGTTATTTTTAGTAGGTCGTTGTTGGATTTACTTAATGCCTACTCGTTTGAAAGTCGTGTTTATCCTGTTTGTATAAAATATATTTTCAATTGCACCATAGCCACAGGGCTATGGTGCAATTGAAAATATATTTATTTAGCAAATCTAGTAGTTATAAGTCATTTACATATTAGCTACTACATTTTATATGATTTATTTTTATTTATGATGAGTAAAGATGAATGTATTAAAATTATAGTATATAAAATTTCTTATTGTTGACTTTAATTTAGAACAAACATACCGCGGTTCTCATTAACAAGTTTTCTCTGTGAAAGTTAAGGACAAATAATGCCGATTTTCTATTTACTTTTAGGTACTGCGTCATTGACGTCAAACCCTGCGATCCAAATGAGTGGAGACGAGTTGACGCTTCTTGCAATAATCTCAAGTACCCTAGCAGAGGCACGATCAGAACGCCTACTTCAAGAGTTTTGACACCTGTTTTTAGTCCAAGTAAGTTACTAATTATCTATTGATGTAACGTATCCACGTATGCACCTAATTATTTGAAATGCATATAATAAAACACTAACACTGCATGACTGGTGCAGCTTATGCATAATTTAGGAAAAAATCTTGGACAGAGATTTCTTAGTATAAAATAGAATAATTATTTTATCTTTAATAGGATTTAAATTGCCAAAAGTGCTATAGAAGTTTTAAAGATAACATCGCAAAAGGTAGTATTTAGGCTTCTAAAGAACGTACAATCTCTAATTTGTAAGACAAAAAAAATGGGCTTTATTTACTTGAGGGTTTATTTTAGTTACACCTTTCGGCCTAGGGATTATTTGTTCAACTAGTGTGTTATAGAATTATTATAACATAACTATGACATGGGTGTTGAACTAATTAATTAATCGTAATATCAGCTTGCCAAATCTCACAAAGTCTTCTTCTTCTTCCTAGCCTTTATTATTCCCAAGTCACTTGAGGTCGGCTTTTCTGGTCTAACCGGCTTTGACTGCATATCAATTTTTACACGGAGCGGCTGCCACCTAACCTCCTCAACCCGAAGGCTAACGATACCCTAAGGCTAGACCAGTGTCAGGATACTATAGGGCACTGACTTCCCAATAACTACTGCCATAGATGTTCATGGCAGCCGGGACCGACGGCTTAACGTGCTCTCTGAGGCACGGAGCAGACGATAATTATCAATCAATACGCACATAATTTCGAAAATTCATATAACTTCCGAAAGTCAGAGGTCCGCGACGTTGGTCCAAACTTCAAGACTGTTGATTGTATTCACTGCAATACTTTCTCAAGTTAATCACACGAATACAGAATAAGTAAAAGTCTCGTTAGTCTGACTTTTAATTTTGGTCAAAAATATTGAGATAATGATAATGACGAATGTTTATCTAAATATATTTGGCATTCACTCTAATAGTAAACATTACAATATCAGGCAAGGTTATTTAAATATATGTATATCGAATTATCATATACATAGAATGAACATTATCAAAACATCGACAGTAACCAGAAGTGTCGTGACAGTTTGATAAATCATAAAGTAATTTTTGATCACGAGAAGCATTACAGAATAATAACTATAATTTAATTATGATTAGGTAATATTTTCTTATTGTTTTGTCACATCTTTATTATTAGCTGTCAGTTTTATTGAATCATTGACACTGTTATAATATATATATATATTGTAACACACATAATATATATATATATATATATATATATATATATATATATATATATATATATATATATATATATATATACATATATATATTAATATGTAAAGCAAAAACTTCGTACCCCTTTTTATGAAAATTGCGCATCCGGAGGAGTATGAAATTTGACAGAGTTAAAGTTTATATGGAGAAGGATAATCCTAATATTTTAATAAAATATGCATTAGAAATCAAATAAATTAATGAAAAAACACTACACGCACACAACCATGCATTTGACACACGCAGTTAAATCGCGTTCGTAGTATTTCGGCATTGTTCGACTGGTGTCGTACAATTCTTCGTAACTATGGATTCTTAGACCTTAAGTGCCTATTGCAATTTCGCGGTATATACATATAAAAAAGATCAATCTTAAAATTTAAATCAATTATGGTCGACTTTCGACCACTTGGCGACCGCTAGTTCTATTTAATATAAATAAAACGAAAACAAAGTTTTAGGTTAATTGAAATTATAAAGAATTTATATAATTTAAATGAAAACGTTATAAAGATAGGCTTAAATGTTGCCCGGATTCATGTGACGCTACAATTATTGTTGCATGGCATTGAGTCCTAGTGCCGTTTAAAATTAAAACGGTGCTGAAACCCGTACCTCTTTATCATTAATATAATTGTGTAGTTCGTTATTGATACCACGTAAAACATTTATCTAATTCAATATGTTTATAACATGTTAAAATAACTGCACATAGAAAACCGAGTTTTAAATATATCGGTTATCTAATTTGGGCAGGTGGCAGAAGGGGATTACTGGATTAAGCGGAGTATCAGATTAATTATATATTGGCTGCACAGATGGTAGTTTTAATGGTCGCCTCGCCACTGCCTCTGCGTCGAGTGTTGTGGGTTCGAATCCCACACGGGACAAAACATTGCATGATTCACAAATGGTTGTTCCGAGTTTGGTTATTCTTTGTGTGAACGGTGACGCAGGATTTATTCCTATTGCGGCCGATGTATATTTAATAAAAATAAATTGAAAATTGATGAACACCTTTACAGATTACGAACCTAGAAAGACGTGTGAAGGTAAATCACTGCCCTTGGCAAGATTTTTGCGGACTCAAATACTGAAAGAAGGAAAAGCCTCAGATCTGGCAATCACTCAGCTTGTCTCATACTACATTTTGTTTGCCCTCAATGATATTATTTCTCCACACGACATCGGTAAGTATTGTACCCAAATAATAAAATAAATATGGAACTTCGCAGAAGAGTAAGGACGATTACCAGTAATTTTAAACTTATATTATCGTCTGTAATAAAAGTAATGAAATGCAATGCATAATAATATCAAGCAATAATACATGCATTTTTTATCACCTCGAACAAAAATTTAATCTTAGACTTCTAAAACAAAATGTGTATTCTTCTTTCCTAAAATTAAATTGTTCTAATCTTGGATAAAGAAATATTTAATTTGTTTTCAATAACAATAATTATGTTAGTTTGTAAATGTTCTTAAGAATTCTTTACTTCCACAGCAGCATATCATGCCTAAATCGCTCCTTTTTAACGTGGGGCAATGCTTTGACGCATACTTCTTCGTGGGGCGAAGGAGAGGTTATGTTGGACTCACCGGTAATACCGACTAAACCTACCACGGTGTTCCTCGACATAATGCGACTCAAGAACTGGCCAAAACAACCATATGCCTATATCATTCCCAAGCTAAGACACATTGCAAGCTAGTTCTCTATTATAAGGGTATCCTTTTTTTTCAGAAAATTATGTACTGAATACAACTACTTGTTGCCAGCCTGAAGGCAAATCAAATTACATTTGTACTCCCAATAAAATACCAGTTGATGATCCAGTACATCGATACTCTGGTCTGAAATGCCAGAATCTAACCAGACCCCAGACTTTCCAGTACTTTGGGTGTGCCAATTTTGGTACGACGCAGTTTGCTAGGGTAAAGTTAATAAAATGATACTAAGTTTTTAGCTTTAAGACGTTTACCATATACGTAGACTCACTTTTTTATGTCCGATGGGATAGACAGGGACATATAGCACGCACATTTTGCTGGCTGTTTTAATATTACACGTGACAGGGGACCACGGGAACCCATTGATGTATTTCTACTTGGGCGGCAATGAGCTCACTCCATGTTACAAAATCAATGCAAAAATCTTAGTAGAAGCACGGAGACCACTCCATGCTTTAAGAGACTGACAGCTTTACTTCTAAGAATTTTCCCCAATAACACTTCACCTGATCCGGAGACGTTTTTAATTTTATAGTAAACTCTAGATAGCTTTTCAGGGTATGCATGTATGTAACACAGTAAGAGCATATGCACATATATATCCTCTTACTGTGTTATTGCCTCCAGCCACGGTTTACCTAGTTATATTAATTTCAATAATAATCAATATTAAATTTATACTAATTGTTCAATACAAATTTTTAGATATCATATGCTACGCCACTTTTTGACTTATCTGGTATCTACAATATGGAAATAGGTGCAATAAATCATCTAAGAACATATAAAAATGGACTATTGAAAATAGAAATCGATAACGGAAAACTATTCCCTCCAAGAAACCGTAACTTGAAACCTAAAACTAATGTATGTTCAAATCAAACACCAAGAGAAACACGTTGTCACCGATATCGTAAGTACTTTGAAATTTTGTTAGCAAATTGTCTACCCATAAATTAATGTTAGTCAGTAGTGTATTTTATGTAGTTATATTACATGTGATTCGGTACTCAACATCTAAAGGAGAATGTAAAAATAAAATCATCCTTTCCAACTTTATTCAGTTAGAAATTGGTTTCGAATTTAGATTTCAATGAATAACTTTCGCGTAAACAGAAGACAATATTATTTAAAAGTAAGTTAATAAAAAAAAATTGTTATTTACGTGGCTTTATTAAAAAAATAGATATGTTTAACATTTCAGAAGTAAATGGCGTCCTCGGCTCGAACCTATTTCTAATAGTTTTCTACAGACAACATAACTACATCGCAAAGAAGATAGCCGAGATGAACCCTTGTTGGGATGATGATAAAATTTTTTATACAGCGAGAGATATCAACATCGCTATCGCTATGCAGATATACTTTTACGAATTGTTGCCGGTTGTATTAGGTAAGTATTTTGGCAATTACACATCTGTCTGTACATAGCAACTATTTTTAAAACTTATCTCACTGTATTGCTTGGCATAAAACTACACTGGTTTGTGAGTGTTGTTCGTGAAATGGTAAGAGCAGTGCAACAAAGATTTCATATCGGCGTAAACGAGTATTCTAGATAAAAATATTGACCTCCTCTTTGACCCAACTACACGATTAAGAAATATATTATTGATAATTTAAGTTCAATTTAAATATTATTGTTGTAAACCATGATATCCACAGGTAAAAAGAATCTGATCAGAGACGGTGTTATATCGTATTCCAAGGGATTTAGAGATTTGTACAATGATGACGTTCAACCTCAAATATCTGATGAATATATTTACGTAAAAAGATGGTTCCATACAATCCAGGAAACCGACCTCAAGTTTGTATAGTTTCATCTTCTATAATAAGACTATTTCCGCACTAGAAGTAAGGCCTTTGTCGCGTGGGACTTATAATCATTCAAACAACGGATACAAAATCATTCACACTCAAAACAACTACTTGTAGATCACACAATTTTCTCCAGTGTGACAAATTTACTATTTAGGCCAATGACCCTGTTGGTCTTAGGAATACTTAGCTTTTACTCGTGCGACTTTGTATACGTGGATTTTGAGAATAGCTGAACAATAAATCAAATTACAACACCATTTTGTATATTAAAATATTCTAACGTTGTCTTTATATTAATCATCCTCTTACTATTATTGCTGTTAAAATTAAATATATATGTATATTACTACAAATGATAGAATCACTGAAGATCTTGCAAATATTAAGCTTTCATATCACTGTCTGTATCAGTTTTGAGTTAGACTTCAACAATATAAGTTTGAAACTCACCGCACTCAATTACATGCTCTAGTTTTTTCGTGATGAACTTAAAAACATTCAGACTACAAATATAAAAATAGCAGTTTGGACTTCTATAGCTGTTAGAAATATCGAACAGTTACAATTTTATTGTTACTGTTCGATCTTTATAACATTAGTACATCATATAATATTAAAGATCCTAATATTCCCACTGATCCCACAAACATATAAATTGACACCACTATTGATACTATTAAATCTAATTTGCATAACTACATATAAGTAAATTTATTACAGAACATTTGGTCGCACTTCAATTTTAAATCTTTATTTCAGGTTATACGACACGGACGGATTTTTCCAAAGGAAGTTTCCATTGGTAAATCTTACTGCTAGAACTGGGATCTTGCCCCTTGATGACAACATAGAAAATTATTTCCAGGGTAGTTTTAGACAGTATAGCGGCGCATTTGATCGTAGTATTGATAATGACGTAAGTGTGCTAATAACTCGAGTTAGAGAATAATAGGATCTCTTCTTCAACCTGGATCTCCCACAAGTCTTAGCTTTTACTGATTTTAGATGTCTGAAAGAATTCTCGGCTATCTACAATTTGCTTCGGATGGTTCCATGAATGATTTAACCAAAGGAAGATACTTCGGATTTCCTCCGTACGTCAAATACAGAGAATTTTGTGCTGGACATCCTTATAAAACGTTTAATAGCTTAAATGATGCTATTACTAAAGAGGTATATGAAATTTCTTTTATGAACAATTAATAACATGTATTTGGCTATAGCAATAATATTTACTTACAATTGTTTGTTACGGTTGCCTACAAAATACGCTTTCTTTCTTTCTTCTTTCTATTAATAATTATTTTCAATAAAACGATATCCTTTAAAACTCTGTTCTTTTTCTACATTAATTTTTTTATAAGCCATATTTAAACTGCGCGATCATTAAATTTTCTGTAGAGGATTTTCCGATTGAAAGAAGTATATGAGGACGTAGAAGATATAGAACTAATGGCTGGATTATGGACTGAGAACCACATACCAGGAGGTCGAGTCCCTTATACTGTGTACTGTCTGATGGTGGAACAATTGCAGCGAACCCTAGCTTTTGACAGGCACTGGTATGAGAGGCCTAATAGACCACATGCTTTTACTTTAAGTAAGTACATATGTACATTACTGCTAGGTGAAACTATCTGGCTGACATATCTTGAATCATAAATCATGTTAACAGAAACAATTTTAGATTTTAATCTACAGTAATTGCTATTAAGACATAGCGCGATTGCTGTTTTATAAAGTATTTCTGATGTTATTGATTCAAAAAGCTTAAAAGAAGAACTGTAGACTAGTCAGGATACGCTTGTAAATATTCTATTTATTCAATTTTATTAAGCAAATTTATTAAAGTAATTATTAAATCAAATTAAGTTCTTAACTCTATCAACAAGGCTCTATAGATACCGTGCATCAATATAAACGTTACGTTTATGTACTTCAGAACAGAATGGATTTTTGCATTAAATATAAAAAAGAATAGGCCATAGCAAATCATATTACTGAAGATTTTAATTTGTCACAAATCTATCATGCCACTTTTGATCCCTCTATTGTCCTTATTTACTACGGAGATATTTGTTGGGTTATAAAGGTAATACTGTAACTGCTCTAGAACATATTTGGTTTATTAAGATGATAAATAAATAAATATCACCGAGGAGTTTTCTGTCAACCGCTTCATTTACACTACAATTTCAAGGTATTAATAAAAAAAATGTTGAAATTGGTTTTCAGGTCAATTAAAGGCTATTAGGAAAGTGACAATCGCTGGTGTGATGTGTATGCATGCTGATGGCGTAACGAAGATTCAACCGAACGCCTTTTATAAGATCTCCCCTTAGTAAGATTATTCAACCTACGTATAATACTTTTTTCTCTTTTTATTTAAGCATATTTTTTACTCGCTGTGGTTTTAATTCCATTACGTACCGGCATTAAATTAACTACTAATAATTAATACAGGGAACTCATATATTAAAAACAACTTTTTTTGGATAACATTATTATTTGACCCAGGAAATAAGTAAACCTACAACACTCTGTACACTGGCTGGGGCAAGGCGAAAAATTATACCACTATGCCATTTGGAAATTTTTAGCTAGTAATAATAATTATATCTGTTTTCTCTTCCTCGTCTTCTTTTTTTACAACTGTTTCCTGTAATTAAGTATTTTGAGAATCTTCTGTACTCTGTCTTCTTAGAGAAGATTACTTTGTTTAATTTGGTGCCGAAAGATAAAAGAATGTGATTCAAATAGTTTGCGTAATTTTTATTAAGTACTTGCTCACACTATTATAAAGATAATGGCGGTCTTGATGGCGTAGTGGTTAGTGTAACCGACTGCCACGCCTGAGTTCGCGGGTTCGATTCCTGCACAAGTCAAACATTTGTGTGCATGAACATGGATGTTTGTCTTAATCTGGATGTTTATATGTATAATATGTATGTATTTACAAAAAAAATATGTTTATATTTTAATTACTGTCTCATGACATGACTTATGTTGTCTGTAAGAGAAACAATAGTATTAAACAACGGTGAAGAATTTTTTTTTTTTTTATAATTATTTATTATTTTTCCAGTAACCAACTGACGGAGTGTGATTCGCTCGCTATAGGAACGTTAGACTTATCTCCTTGGAAAGACCCGGAAGCTGATCGGTGTAGAGGATCTTATGATATAAAATGTGAATTTGAATCATAATAATACATGTTTTCTATTTTAATTCATATATAGCTTTCAATAAAAAGAATTATTCATTTGATTTATTAGCGATTCTTTTTAAAGATAATATTTTTGTTTTTGTAATTTTTAATACTGTATATATTTTTCATATTATGATTATGTATATAAAATAAAAAATATATTTGTCATCAAGTTTGGAAAACAATTATTGCCTTTCCTTATTCCGGCTTAATACGACTCCACAAAAGTAACCAGCATTACCCTTTGCAGGTAAACCAATCTCACTCTCACCCTCACTCAACAGCCTGAAAGCTGTGAAAGAAAAATATGTATATCCTTAAACTCAAACTGGGATTAACTCAAAAATATCACAACTGATATTAAAAATTCTTTCAACATTAGAAAGATATATTATCACTGAGTAACATAGAACATATTATACGTGAGCGAAGCTGCAAGTAAAGCTAGTAATATTATAAATGTGGATGTGAGTTTGTTTGTCACGCTTTCACGCCTTAAGTACTTGACCGATCATCATGAAATTTTGCATGCACGTTGTCAATGGTACAGAAAAGGACATAGGGTACCTTTCATCCAAAAATAAGACCTGTTTCTGAGGGATAGAAATTTATTGACATGATCTACATTAACGCGGGCAAAATCTTGTAGAAATGTAAATGCTATTCTTAAATACTTCCTATTTTCACATTTTAATACTTTAGAGTGTGATTGTACACTAAAGAATGAATATGATAATACGTGAAAAAACTGGAGCAGCCTCATAATTTCGAGAAAGGAACCAATTAACAATAAATTGTCGACTCTACTATATGAGTTTGTATCGTAATCGTATCGCATGAAAATCTCACACTTACCACAAAATTATTCTGGCATCCAAAGCACCTGCGGGACTAAGCAGCCTTATGAGAATATTTAATAGGTATTGATTCCCTGTATATATATTCTTCTCCCTAGCCTTTATTATTCCCAAGTCACTTGGGGTCGGCTTTTCTGGTCTAAGTGGATTTGACTGGAAATCAGTTTTTATACGGAGCGGCTGCCACCTGACCTCCGCAACCCGAAGGCTAACGATACCCTAAGACAAGACTAGTGTCATGATATTATAGGGCACTGACTTCCCAATAACGACTACCATAGACGTTCATGGCAGCCGGGACCAACAGCTTAACGTGCACTCCGAGGCACGGAGCAAGCGATAATTGTCAATCAATACGCACATAATTTCGAAAAGTCATATAACATTCGAAAGTCAGAGGTGCGCGACGTGGGTTCGAACTCGAGACCCTCTGCATTGCAGTCTGTTGGTCTCCCCACTGAGCTATCGCTGCATATATATATATATATATATATATATATATATATATATATATATATATATATATATATATATATATATATATATATATGTAAAATAATAAATAAAATTATAATTAGCGGTATTGACTGCTACTGACTGAAAGATATTATGTTCCTATTACAAAATATGTTTTAGCACATGTTTAAACATATTTTGTGATAGGTACATCATATATTTCAGTCAGTATTTGTAAAGAAAATTTTATGTTTGAGGTACCTATTACGCCAATATCGCATGTTGCTGTTGTCCACTTTCAAAGGGGATAATTTATGCAAATATGTTCTTAGAGTGAAATAACACAAAGTCAGCGACATTAGTTATATATTTTTTGGTAATACATTAATAATTAAAATTGAACTATTTTACTGCCTTGTTGCTCCAGCGGTAGTGTATACGACTGCGGATCGTAAGGTCCCGGGATTGATTCTCGGGTCGGGTGTTGTTGGGTTTTCTGGAAATTCTCAGTAGCAGCACGGAGTCTGGCAATGTGCCCGATAGATGGCTATAGGCTCACCGCCTATTACGTGGGACCTAAACATATTGGTGAAATGTGGGTGTGTCATACACCTCTGCCTACCCCTTCGGGGATACCGGCGTGAGACTATGAATGTATGTATGATCTATTTTACCGTTACAACTGAATATTATGTCAATAACGGTACGAAATAAAACTTGTTTGTTACAGTCTTCTTTGAACAAAGTCCGTTAAAAACCTTGTCATTTGTCTTTTTACATATCTTTATATATATAAATCTTCTATGCGTGTGTTTGTAATTAAACTCCTCCTAAACGGCTGGACCGATTTTGATGAAATGTTTTGTGTGTTCAAGTGGATTCGAGAATGGTTTAGACTTGGTTTCCTATTTTCTTTTTCTTTTTTTCGTGTGTACAGGATAACGTTTTTCGGGACAGCTAGTTTATTATATATTTTTTATTTAATGAAATCTTCTGCACTACGATTCATTTCTGTGTTACGAGGGATTTTACAAACATTTAAACAACGGACTCATAGTAAACCCAGATTCTCTTGTGGAGATTGAACCCATAACACTCGGCGGAGCACGCCATCCGTGCAGTATTCGTATTAGTTTTTAGAATTTATATTTTAAATATCTAAATCTGCAAGTCGTTCAGTGCTACAGTGACAACAAGTAAAATGTTTGTAGGTATGTTGCAAAAGTTGCTTTAGATAAAACCCAGAAAAACGACATGGACCCGTGTACGTGCCTTGTGAAACGCCATTTATCTATTGATGGATTTATAAATGCCTGCAGAACCTACAATGTTGATTTTTATAACGTTAACGCAACGTAATAATGGCTAATTTAACTTGCCAAAAACATTACCAGCTATTAAATTAAATATTCATTTAAAAAACGTGCAATTACTTACATAACTTTTATTTTTATCATTGCTCATAGCAAAGAACTCTTTTTACTTAATCATAAAAAAATATGTTACTTTTATGTTCATATAAATTTTCTTAATATTTTCTTATGTTTACGCGAATGTTATACATTGAAATTAAACACCTTATACGGATTTTGCCGCGTTATTAACGTTGGGATAACTATCATCTTAGTCTCCCCGTGAACATGGCTGCTATAAAGCAACCGAAACGTCGGGGCAAAGTGTAAACTTAAATATAAATACTTTTAATTAAATTAAATAGCTTAAATAGTAGTAAAGTTTAATAATAGTAGTGCTAGAGTTTTCAAAATTATGCAATAAAAGTGTTTTAAAGTAAAATAAACAACGCGACAAAATCAGTATAAAGTGTTTCACTTTAATAGATTTTCTTTTTTATTACTGAACATTAGCTGACCCGCGCTACTTCGTCTGCGTCATATAAGATATTTTTCCCATTTTTGCAACTTTTTATTTGATGCTCCTTTCCTATTGGTCATAGCGTGATATTATATAGCTTTATTCTTTAGCCTTCCTTGATAAATGGGCTATCCGACACTAAAATAATTTAAATTTCGAACCAGTAGTTCCTGAGATTAGCGCTTTCAATCAAACAAACAAACCCTTTAGATTTATATTATTACTTATTATTAAATGAGTACCTACTACATGATCGCTGTCTTATATTTCATTTGACTTTATTTGATATTGCATTTATTTGGTTTTTGCATAATATTTACTTTTAGGTACGACGTTAACGACTTTAAACTGCATTTTAAGAGAATAAACAAGACACAAGAACTGGCCTAAACAACCGTGACCAGTCATTATTTGTGTCAACTGGAAGGTGAGAGCCCCATGCCGCCTCTCTAGCCACTCCTTTGGGACTTTCCTACATGGGACTTACCGCCACGATTGTGTCGTGACATGCACGATGATACCTGCAATAACCTATTTTGTTTTTGAAAAAGTCTTAAATATAGTCCAACCAGTTGCATAACAAATAAGTTCATTTGTACACACATATATTATGTGCTATCATTGACATAATATTATTATGCTTTTTACTGGCTAGTTATAATTAAGCCTTTTTTACGGTTGCCGCGTTTAGTAGCATAATTCTCACTTTGTGGAACTGGTTTCAGAAGATCGTGCATGTACAAGATAATATTTAGTAATATATCATAATAACACAATCTCGTCTTTTAAATTGCATTAAATATTGAAGCGCTAGATCTTTTTTTTTTTTTTTATTTATTCACCATAAAAAGATACATTTGTATATATGTACATATCAAAATCGCCAAACTGTTGAACAGTTTGTTGGCGATAGTGGCGCTCTTATTCTAACAGTAAATTTGCACTTATTAAGTAGGTAGGTACATAATAATTTTTACATACATATGTAGGTTAGGTTAGGTATCTTTATATAACACTGTTTGTGAACTATAATTATTTTATTAAATTTAATATGTTAAGTAGTAACTTATGTATACATACATGTTTATTATTAGTAACTTTATTTATACAGGGTGTTTGGAGGGTGAGTAGCCATAGGAAAATGGTCGATAGGTGTTGGCTACGTGTTGCGCCTACTTAAATAATATTTTGCCTTAAGTTTGATGAGTAATAATTTTTTTTATATTTTTCTAGAAAATCTCCATTTTTTTGTATAAAATCTTTAATTATTTTTTTAATAACCGCTGAAATTTTAAAAAAATGATGTCATTTGTTAGTGTAGTCTTACTTTATTCAGATTTAATCATAATTTCATACAAACAATTCAAAAAGAAATAACAGTGAAGTATCAAACTTTCATAAATAAAAAAAAACCATCCTTATGTCAACTTCACAAGGTAAAATAAAAAAAACTTACGGTGTATGGCATTTACAAATATTTTAAAAAAATTCTCTAGTTAATACTCTTTCGAACGGTATGTAACATGTATCATAACTAACCAGGTAACTCAACAAAAACCAGTTTGTCGTCACGAATGCATTAAAAGGGTGAAAACCTAAATTATTCAATTGAGCAGGTAAAATGTTTTGTTTTGGATGACGCAACGAAAAAGTGCAATAGGTTTAGCTGTTGCACTTTTTTGTCTTCTATTACTATGTATGTTCTTTATTTTAAGGCAATTAAAACACAGTAATTGATCAGTGAGCGGGCGAATCACACTCCGTCAGTCATCAGATTGATAGTGTGATCTCTACTGCCACATAACATTGTCAAAGTATAGATCACACAAATTCCCTACATTTATTTATTACATATCTGCAATTAAAAAAGATTAATTAACTAGAAAGATAAGAAAGCCTTAGCATTGTATTATTAGAGTCGCAATTCTAATAATACAATGCTAAGGCTCAATTATGAGAGGTGACTTTTGAAATTTAACAACTTTATTTGAATATGATCACAGTTTATTTTAAAAAAGCTATGAATAAAGTAGTTTCATTTTAATGTGTAAAATTTTCGTAAACGTAATAAAATGATGAGGTGACCTTTGATCGAGATTTCTTTAAATATATGTTACTTGACCAAGTTGTGCAGCTCTGGTGACTGCAACAACTGAGCCTGAGGTCTCTCCTTCAATTTGATCGCTGACGATCGTTCGACAAGGGAAAGGCCAATAAAGGTTACTAAGGTTTTTCTTTCAAGAAATTCTAAATAGCATCCCGACGTTACGGACTTGGCGATGTTGCACATCTTCGTGCCTGGGAAAATACGTGAAGTCGTAGGTCGTGCGCGCCTGACTTCTTTACGAGCATGTCGAATCGCCATACCATCTGACTATTAAAATATGAGAATAAAGAGTGCACCTGTATTTACACACACACTTGTGCGCGTTGATATCTCCAGCGCAGATGACTAACCTCCATCGAATATAAACACTATAACTGAAATTCGGTCAGACAGACATTATTTTACTTTCTTTTATACTAAAAAGTGCTAGTTATACTATAAAAACATATGTGCGCTGAAAATAAACTAATGCAGAATACAGTATTAACGCAGTAACGCCATATAAAAAAGACGTAAGTGTTTAGTAAATGATGACAACTAAGGCGCGGTTCCCATACCAAAGAGACGAGTCGATCTAGCTACGTACAGTCAGATTATGACATATGTTTCACAGAATATGTGTCAAAAATCAATTGTCGGTAGGTTAATCGACTCGTTTTGATATAAGAACCGGGCCTAAGCGATACTGTTAATCATTTCGAACTAGTACCTTTCAGTTATTTAAACGATTCTCTCAACACAATGAACGGTGACATAGTTAAGTAGATATAAGTGACAGTACCTTACATAATTTTTAAGCTTGACCTTCTTCTTGTGTCTATTGAGAGTCTACTAGTACAACAAACGTTGCTGGCAATGACAGTTCTTACAATTTCGGACCTAGATCTAGTTATGTATGGAGAAAACTTAAATAACTACGAGGAACTTATGTAAATTGAGCGCTTGCGCATGGATTTGGCAACATGCTATCTTATTTTTTACTAATTTTTGCCCGCGGCTTCGGTCGGGATCAGTTTTTTTTTCTAAATGAATGGTATCCTATGTCATTTTCTGTACCCTGAGAAATTCGATGACGATCAAGTAGTTAACGCATGAAAGCGTAACAAAACTAACTGATATTCACATTTATAATATTAGCAAACATTTGTATTTATTATTTATACATTATTTTACTGAGGTATCGTAAAAATATACATCTCATATAAATTTATAAAAATTTTATACTAACGTGAAGATCATATTATAAACAAATACTTAACGCTTGTATATATACCTCTTGATACTGGTGATCATTATTAAAATATCTAAAAATAAACAAATTATACGGCAAACGCATTATACGACAAACGTATTCAATACTTGCATTTAATTAGCTGAAAACACCTGGCAAACAAGTTTGTTTTAATTGGAACTTGGTTTTATCTTTTAACTTTTTGACAGTATAAAGGTTTTTTAAATAAAGATGTGTTCAAATTTTATAAAAATACACTTTACTATCGTAACAACTAATTCTCAAGCACTTAATCTAAGCATATAGCGATATTCTAATACGTAGGTTGTTTAATGATTTTATCTGCGAAAGTATTATTCAAATGTAGAAATATTTTTTTCTGTTTTATACCTCAACTAGCTATGCCCGCGGTTTCACCCGCGTTTATGTTTACTGCGCCGCCCCCGTGGGTCGTAGCGTGATGTTATATAGCCTATAACCTTCCTCGATAAATAGGCTATCCAACATTAAAATAATTTTCAATTCGAGCCAGGAGTTCCTGAGATTATAGCGTTCAAGCAAACAAACAAACAAACTCTTCAGCTTTATAATATTAGTATAAATAGATATTGTAATGCTTGCATAAGGCACTACTCATATCATTGTAACACATTATGTACACTTGGTGGCCTTGATAGCTTAGTGGTTAGTGTAACCAACTGCTATGCCTGAGGTCGCGGGTTCGATTCCCGCACATGTCAAACATTTGTGTGCATGGACATGGATATTTGTCTTAGTCTGGGTGTTTCTATGTATGTATTTACAAAAATAAAGTACATAATATGTGTGTATCTATTGTCTAGTACCCATAGTACAAGTTCTGCTTAATTTGGACTAGATGGTGTTATGTGTATGCGATAGAATATTATTATTATTATTTAGATGACAATAAATGGTTTGTATTTGAATTAAAGTAAATCCATACCATGAACATTGAAAAGAATGTGAGACATCGTGAGACATCGTATTACGTGTTGTGAAAAATGTATGTGTGATATATAAACGTATGACGTAAATTGTTCATTTTACGTCAGTATACCTATGAATATTGTATGTACAGATTATTATTATTATGAGCCTTCTGTCAGATATTTCACATTGTTTAGGTTCTGTAGTTGTTTTATTCGTTGTAATATCTGTGTGCTTTGTTATAGCAAAGCCTACTCCAACTGACTCCACTTTTCTGGTGGAGTTTTGAGTGTGTTTTGTGAGATTTTGGCTAGTAGTGTCCAAGCACCGCCCGCCACTGTCTTAATTTCGCCGACCCATCGACTGAGTGGTCTGCCTTGTTTTCTTTTCCTGTTGCCTGTGTACCAGTTCATCACTAATTTCGACCATTTCCTCTGATAGTATGGCCTGCCCATTTCCACTTGATCTTTTTGATGGTTATCGTGACATCTTTTGTTCTTGTCTCTTTCTTAATCGTTGTAGTTCTTATTTCGTCTTTCAGTCTTTTCCCCATCATACTTCTCAGCATAGCGTTTTGACAGGTCTCGAGTTTCATATAGTGCGATTTTTGATAGCCCACGTTTTCACCATATGTGAGTACGGGTAGTACGCATGTGTTGAACAGTTTACGCTTTATGCTCATGCTCATTTCTTTATTTTTGAACACTTCTTTCAGGCTCCAGAACTGTTTTCAGGTGTTTGCTATGCGCTTATCAATTTCTTTTGAGGTAACATCATGTACTGATAGTTAAATACTATTAGTTCCCAATTTACATCACTGCTCTTTGCAAATTGGAGAGCCATACGAATTATCTGTCATAAGTAAGGATTTGTTTTAAATTGATATGATGCAGTGCTTATTACTAGTACTAGATTTTCAGCTTTTCTCGCGTAAATGTAGGTTCTATTATAAAAGTAACTGTACTTTTGTCTGGATGTAAGGTCATACTTTATCCTTTTCTATTTCCCTGACAACGTGTATTAGAGACATGAGATACATGATGATCGGTCGAGTAGTTAAGGCATTAAAGTTTTGGCCCGACCCTAGATGAACCCGAGACTTCATGCACAACAGTCGCATTCACTGCCGCTGCGTCACGGAGACTGCCAATGCTATATACGTGCTATATAACTACTTTCACATAATATAATGACATAATATGTGTACGCACTAAATAGATTTATCTGTAAATGTGTTTATAAAGGACAAGGTTAGTCTTTATGTAAAACAAAACAATCCGTCTGCTATTATAATTATTTATTTACTTGCATAATGCTAGAATTATAAAGAGTATTACGACAGGCTACTAAACGAATTATGAAAAATATGTTTAAGAGTACAATTTCAATTTCAAGATCGCATAAATATAAATTTTACTTTGTATTCCTATGGAACGTGACGATCCCAATATCAATACATAAATCTCTTGCGGCCACAGTATTGAGAAACATTTTTTTTTAATTCGCTCCATGTGTGTAATAATACGTATAATGCCCATTATATCCCATTACGCCTAAATTAGTAAAATTATTTAGATTTAAGCTGAGATGAAGATGTTAGTTGTCAACCACAACAACATATTAGCCTCCCCGTGAATATGGCTGCTGAAAAGCAATCGAAACGTCAGAGAAAGTGTAAAGTTTCATTTAAATAGTTTAAATAGAAGTAAAGTTAATTAGTAGTAGTGAACTAGTTTCAAAATGATGAAATAAAAGTGTTAAATTAAACAAAGCCATATCTGTATAAAGTAGTTGAATTGTATGTATCATATAAGTAGTATGGAATTGAAACATTCGCGTAAACAATATATGCATATATAAAAAAAATAATGCAAATAATAAAAAAAAAGAATATGAAAATAGTTACCGCTAATATATTATATTGTATCAGCCCTGTATTAGGATTTCCCACTGCTAGGCCCGTGCTTCGGCTGGCCCAGTGCGGGTTGGCAGACTTCACATGGCTTCGGGAACATTATGGAGAACTCTCAGACATGCAGGTTTAATTTCTTTTTCTACGATGTTTCCCTTTACCGTTAAAACTAGCAATAATTAACAATTTTATACGCTCGTTTGTACCTCTAATACTCCATCCTAAATAATCATACCAGTACATGCACATGTATGCAGCCTTACAATTTCTTAATGAGTGTTTGATAACTTTAAAACAAATATATAAAGACGGCATTTAACTATGTATACGTATTTGTTAAAAGAATTGTACTGTGCAGTGAACGTCTGATGGTAATATGTTGATATTACTAATACTTAGCGTATGTACAAGTGGCTTGAACGCTGTTATTTATGACTGCTATTCAGGAAGACCTGCAACAAGAAGACAGATGGCAGTATTTTTAGAAAGAAATAATACACAGTATGTTATTTTTTATTTACTATAATTAACACTGAACTCTGTCTTTTAAGACTGCGTCGAGCGAAATGTGCCAAAACAGGCGGTAAAATCAACACTTTTTGTTTAATACAAATATAAAATATACATTAACCATAACAATGAATGTGTTTACAATTACTCCGTGTAAAAAACTTTAAATAATTAATATTTTCGCCTACAAAATTACGTAAATTTGCACGAAAAATGCAAAAACGCAAGCTCGTGTTACGTGATTTTTAGATTATAACAGTAGAAATCTATCCTATTTTACAGCTTAAACGAAACATAAATAGTTATATTATAATTTGTCCGTCCCAAATATTTAAGTTATTGGTTGACAATAAAGGTACATATTTATCAAAAAAGCACTTCAAATCCTCCATACAATTTTACTATGGCGGCCGCGCGCCGATTTGTATATCGAGCTCTGTCATTCAGTCCAACCGCGTCTTACACTCGGCGCAGTCTTAAGATATAAGTCTCACCTAGTTTAAAAGGCAGGGTTTTCGGTATTTAAGCATAGATATTGAAATCTTACCAACGACTAAATTTGTACTGTAATTAACGTATGTTCATTTGTAAAAATCTAGGTATCTTTTTTGAGAAAAAGCTTTTATTTATTTATTGTGGCGACTTAAAAGAGTAGCCGTGAGTTTCTTGCAGGTATCTTCTATCAGCCTCAACCTTTTGGCTGAATCTAACAACAAACAAATGTAAATTCAGAAATTGTTATAAAGTCACTACTTTTACGTTCATAATGCCACTTCGTGACCTAAATTAATACCAGACGCAGGTCTCATGTATGAAAATTGTAAAATGAAAACTAATAAAATCTAAAACTAATTTTAGTTTTTATACATAGATCCAGTTTTAAAAATTCAATATTTGAGCCTCACACGTTTTCAAATTCATGCTTACCTTATACTTGAGTTTGCGTTACACCAGTGCGAAATTTTAATCATCTGCATCAAGATGCTCAAGATACAATTGGTTAAATGGGTTGTTAAAAATGTTTCTATTCGCTAACAAATATTTGATTTATAAATATACGAGTATGCACCTGATTTTTAACAGTGTAACATTTAAATTTATTTGTATTAAACTATGTAGTTGTGTATTAAATTTGTCAGATATTTGGATGCCATCAACCACAGATGGCATGACATGTCTTGAATTTATCTTTATAATAATGTTACACCAATGCATACTATATTTACACAAATAAATTATTTGCCATTGAATTTAAGTACTGCTGATTTTGGTTCCAAAAGTCGCTTTTAATCGTATGACTATGGTTGAATTCGTTTGTATTTAGATTATTTCCTACGCCCTTCTGCGCCCTAAAATCAGGCCTCAATAGCCAAATAGTGCTCTTACGGATATAATTTCTGAAATAATAACCTAACTCATAGATATAAACATAAGCTGTATGATAAATTACATATCCTGATCAATTTAGATTCCATGTGAAAACTTATTGCAATATCCATGTACTATAAATGCTGCGATTTCCAGTTACAAAATCCACAATTTGTTCGATATCTTCATCAGTAACTAACATTTATGCAGATTGTCGTTCAGTTTGGTTATTAGTAACTCTATAGTTTTTACCATGTACCGACTATATGTTGACTAAGTTTGCACTTGCTTGTGATCGTAAAGTCTCGGCGTATTTTGTTATTCGATTGTTATGCTACATATCTCTGCATCAAATTAAACAACACGTTAGGTACATTATCACCGAGTAACATAAGCTGTATTTTATTTAAAAGAAGTACTGTTACTTACATAACCTAACCTGAACCACTTTTACGTGAGCGAAGCCGTGGTCAAAAGCTAGTCATCAATAAAACAGATCTGGCCTGGAGGGTAAACTAGTCATTACCCAAGTATCAGTGACACATCCCACGATATACAAGGTCACGTTAATTTTAGCTAAATTTAATTATTTGTAAAATTTCTAGATACTGTACTATTGACGTCAAGCCCTGCGATCCTAATGAGTGGAGACGAACCGATGGTTCCTGTAATAATCTCAAATTCCCAAGTAGGGGTATGATCCGAACGCCTACTATAAAAGTGTTACCTACTGATTTCTGCCCAAGTAAGTTAGTAAGCACTATTTTGATGGCAGCATACGAATTGCTCTCATTAATATTAGATTCCGCATTAAGAACACATCTATATGCAAATAGGTCACCAATTAGGCGCCAATTTCTTTAATTAACTAAATAATAATTTAAACTAATTTTCTATATTTATAAATACTAGTTTCCAATTTGCTGCGGATCAAAAATCAGAAATGCGTTTCGAAAATAAAAATTAAATGCCTTTAGCACACGGTTTTTCATTTTGGAAGTTGTTACATTTGCTGCTAAAAATTGAATCTATCTATTTCTGTATATTACTGAATAATATATTCAGTATATTTGTATCTTAGCTACAGCCTAGATTTATTGTAAAATAATGATTTAGTCATTCAATCAAAGTCAACCAATTGTTTAATTAGAGAATAACATTTTAGGTTTGTTAATAAAGAAAACACCTCTTTCACAGATTACGAACCAAGAAAAACTAAAGATGGTAAACCACTACCATTGGCAAGATATTTGCGAACACAATTGCTAAGGACGGGAAAAGCCTCCGATCTTCACTTAACTCAACTTGTGTCGTACTACGTTTTGTTTGCTGTCCATGACGTAAATTCTATACACGACATTCGTATGTATAATTATAATAATCTAGAAAATTAAATAGCAAGTCAGGTTTTAAATAAAGAGTAACATAAATCAATACTTATTTCAGTAAACTACGTAGGCAACACGACGACTTGCTGCCAGCCAGAAGGTAAAACAAACTACATTTGTACTCCGAATAAGATACCAGTAGACGATCCAGTACATCGATATTCTGGGGTGAATTGCCAGAATCTCACCAGACCTCAAAGCTTCCAATACTTCGGGTGTGTCGATTTCGGTTCTACACCATTTACAAGGGTAAGATCCTAACTATTCTAATATTAATATTTCCTCGATGGCGTAGTCGTTAGTGTAATCGACTGCCACGCCTGAGGTCGCGGGTTTGATTCTCGCACAAGTCAAACATTTGTGTGCATGAACATGGATGTTTGTCTTGGCCTGGGTATTTCTATGTATAATATGTATGTATTTACAAAAAAAGGTATACTTATATGTATGTTTATCCATTGTCTAGTACCCATAGTACAAGCTCTGCTTAGTTTGGGCTAGATGGTATTGTGTGTATGTGATAGAATAATAATTATTATTATGATACATGTGAAGGTGAGTTCGTTTGTTTGTTACGCTTTCGCCTGCGACCAATCATCATGAAATTTTGCATACACGTTGTCAAAGGAACAGAAAAGGACATAGGGTAACTTACCTCAAGAAAAAAATCTGTTATTAATCGAACCTAACCTACATTTATGCGACCGCCGCGGTTAAAATCTAGTAATAGAATAAACACAAATATGAGTTTGTTTGTTTGTTTGTAACCCTTTCACGCCTTAAGTACTCTTGCGATCATTATGACATTCTGTATACCTACACGTTATCAGCTGTACAAAAAACTTGTTAAAATCTACACGTGCAAAACCGCGGGAAAAACTAGTTGAGTATATTTTAATGTATTGCTTAATGATATTGTGTAATTCTATTTAAATCAATCAATCAATAATCAATAAAAATCAATCCTTATGGTAACCATTTTCAGATCACGTTTGGTACACCAGTCTTCGACTTATCGAACGTTTATAACAATGAATTAAATGCAATAAATCATCTCAGAAGTTTTCATAGGGGATTGCTTAAGGTCGAATCAGAAAACGGGAAACTGTTTCCTCCAAGACATCCGAGTTCCGATAGTAGGATCAATACCTGTTTAATGAATGAACCACCAAGAGAAACACGCTGTCACAGATATCGTATGTATTCATCGATCTATAGTATAGATTAGTTATATGCAATTAATCGGAAACAAAATGCGCACAGAAATTGTAATTATTTGAACGTTGAAGTTATTCTAATAATTAGAATACGTTTGTTTAGTACACGGCTTGGATATTATATATTTGAACCACAGGTTGCTTTTGTGATAATTTTATGAATAATTAACCTGTTCAGTCACAGCAGCACACCGGTGGCAAAATACAATAGATTTTTAATTATGTCTGGTATACTAAGACTGAGACAAAATATTAAGTCATCATCTTTCTCTAACAAACTTAATCCTACTTTAATATGTATTCTTTAACGAAACTACTACATATATGCTGCTTTTAAAAACATCTTAAAACTCATCGTTATATAGACATTAATGAGTAATGATATAATTAACTACCTGTAGCTGAAAGTCTTGATATATAATATATAATCAAATTCAACAGATTCAAATCCCTCCCTTGGCCCGAATATCCTCATGATACTGTTCTACAGACATCATAACCACATAGCAAAAACATTAGCCGAAATGAATCCTTGTTGGGATGACAACCGACTTTTCTATACTGCAAAGGACATCAACATTGCTATCCATGTCCAGATATACTTCTATGAACTACTGCCTGTTTTATTAGGTAAGTTATTTTTATTACATACAGTTTATTTCTTTTATATCGTTTGAGTGGCAAATAGATCCCGCTTATAGAAATCAGATATCATGTATTAGTAGAATATTGTAGATCTTGCAAACAAAAGCAGCCAAACTGATAGCTAGATAAAAATAATCCAGTACTGGCACTGTTGGTAACATAATACCTTCTTAAAACTATAGACACTATACAGGGTGTCCGGTAATTAATGGATAACCTTGAAATGTCTTATAGTAGAACTGAAGGCTGTTCAGAAGAAAGAAAAAGAAAAAAATAAAAAATAAAATATATATTAAAAAGTGCAAGCTATATTAGCATAGCATACTTTTGACTGTCTATCTATTAGCATAATTGGTGTTTAATAATAAAACAAAAAAAAACCGATGGATTTCATTCATTTTTGGTCGTAGTATACAAGAAAGTTATACATGGTAATTAAAAAAAAAACACATACATATCTCAGGTAGTAGTTAGGATAGATTTTCTTCATATTTTTTTCTGAACGGCCATCAGTTCTCCACTATAACACATTTCCAGGTTATCCATTAATTACCGGACAACCTGTATACCGCGCAGAAACTCAAAACAAAATAGAACTGTGATATTCTCTAGAATCTTACTTTCTGTATAAGTGTACTTTTAATTTAAGCTGTATTTTTATGCTTGGCCAATACAGAAACATAATATGCCTACGGTTAGTCTTGTATGCTACCAACAACACGAAATTAAAATACAAAAAATGCTCACGTTTTACCATTATTTGATTCGTGAAACCCGATATTATTTATTACGCTTTCAATTTTGGTTATAATATCTGTAAAAAATTTCATCTCTGTTTTAGTGTTTTGGACAAAAATCATAATCATGTATCTCTTAGACTTTATCGATGAACTAGCTCAGATTTACATAAGTTTAGTTCGAATCTTGGTGATAAATATGAAATTATGAAATTTACAGGTCTAAAAAATCTCATCAGGGACGGTATAATATCATATGCCGAAGGATTCAGAGATATGTACAATGAAAAAATTCAGCCTCAAGTATCTGATGAATACGTTTATATAAAGAGATGGTTCCACACCATCCAGGAGACAGACCTCAAGTTTGTATTTATATTTTAACTATTAGCACATACGTCCTACCTTTACTTTTTTCATTAGCTTATTGATACACACTGCTGGACAAAAGCCTCCCCCTTGAACTTCCAAATCCCTCTGTTGGTGGTTATCAAACAATACCATTATGGTTATATAATAATAATATAAGCCCTGTATTAAACTGTCCTATTGCTGGGTACGGGCCTCTTCTCAGTGTGAGAAGGGTTAGGCCATAGTCCGGGTGCCGGCCCAGTGCGGGTTGGCAGACTTCAAATAATTTTTTTCTTTTTATGCTAATGTTGCAAACATGCATTCGGCCCACCTGATGGTAAGTAGTCACCATAGCCTATGGACGCCTGCAATACCAGAGGCATCACTTGCGCGTTGCCAACCCTTTAGGAAAAAAAGGAAATGGTAAGGAGAAGGAGCGGGAAGAGGGGAATAGGGTGATTGGGCCTCCGGCACTCTCACTCACCAAACGAAACACAGCAGTAGGAACACTGCTATTTCACGTCAATATTCTGTCCAGTATATGTCTTCAACAACATTATGGACAACTCTCAGACATGCAGATTAACTCACGATTTTTCCCTTCACCATTAAAACGAACGACAATTAACTATTTAATCCGCACATAGCATCAAAAAGTCAGTGATGCGTGCATTGGGATAGAACTCGATACCTGTGCGGGGCTGTCCAACAGTCTCCCACTAGGCAATCGCTGCACTCCATTATGGTTATCAAAAGTTAATACTTTATTCTGTTAATTAACATATGGTTTAATGAGCATTTAACAATAGGACATTAACAAACCATAGTCAATTACTAGCAAGTTATCAACTATAAGATCAACAGTCAAACCCTTAGTTAGAATAAAACATAAATATTTATGTCTTAATTGCAGGCTGTTCGATAAAGACGGGTGTTACCTTAGAACATTTCCCCTGGCAAACCTTACTGTTAGAACAGGGAACTTTCCGATTGATGACAACATTGATAAGTATTTTCAGGGTAGTTTCAGACAATTTAACGGCGCATTTGACCACACAATTGATTATGACGTAAGTACAAATGAAAAATAGTATAGATGGAAATGTAACAACCTATGAAAATTAGCTTGAAAATTGATGTTGCATCAATTTTAGATCCATTGCAGTACGGCAATATGTAACTAAGTGCGTTGATTAGTTATGCTTATGAAGATATAGTTGTGACCAATTATCCCTATATACTACCATAGAAGGATAATATAGTAAGCAAGCACAAGTAATGTCCTCCAGACCGAATTTCGGTCACGGCCGTCAGTCTTAACGGAGACTGGCCATCTGCGCAGGAGATATTATAGTGCACAAGTATGTGCGTAAACACAAGTGCACTCTTTGTTCCCTAACTCTCATGATCCGATGGTACGTATAATCCGACACCACCGGAGAGAGATCAGGTGCAACGGCTTTACGTGCTTTCCGAGTCACGGGGGTGTCTAACACCGCCAACTGCCTAACTCCAGGCCTGTATTGAGATTTCTTAACGGAAAAACTCAATTACTTTAATGCTGGCCCGACCCGGGATTCGAACCCAAGACCTCATGCACAACAGTCGCAATCACTACCGCTGCGCCACGGAGGCGGTAAATAGCTAATAACTATATACATAGATACTACACTTAAAGGGCTATTAGTCGAATGTATAAAAAATTACTGGCGATTCGCATGTACGACAATGATGTGAGAAAGTTTAACTTTGCTTATCACTGCCCAATTGCCAAGGAAAACATTCAAAGCGTATATATGTATAAATATATCCTTTAACATTACGTAGCTCGCCAACGGCACGCTGATTCAACAATCAATAAGAGATACATAATTATAATTTATGGAATAGGCCATGAGCGAACTAATGGTAATTGTTATTCATTTCAGATGGCAGAAAGATCTTTAGGTCACACTCAATATGCTTCTGATTCGTCTATGAATGATTTAGCCAAAGGACGATATTTTGGATTCGCACCATATGTTAGCTACAGAAAATTTTGCGCCGGACGACCTTATAAAACCTTTGATAGCTTAATAGATGTGATGTGTAAAGAGGTAAATTCATTATCATATTAACTATCTTAAAGAGAATAATATTACACGTAAATTGTTTACAAAACTTATACGTGTGCAAAAAATATATTTTTATTCGCATATATATTTGTACACTGCCGTAATTATTTTATATTGGCTGTTTTATATCTAACTGCTGGTCAAAAGCCTATCCTTCCAAATCACTCTGTTTGAAGATGTCCCCTGTCAGTTCCTTTCGAAAACGTCCGAGTCATCCCGCACTCTCCGCTTAGGTCTGCCCATCAGTCTTGTGGCACCCAAGGTCACGATTTGTGCCCACCTCTCTGGATGCAGGCGGCAGACGTGGCCGGCCCACTCCCACTATTTATTAAACTCTCCATATCAATGTTAATGAAATATATTAAACAATATACATATTATTTTTGGTTGTTTAGACTTCTATTTCAATAGTATGATCGATAATTTAGATACATCATGATTTTTACGAGTTATGTCATTAATCGTTTTCTTTATTCTGGTGATTTCTCAAGTAACATTAATTTTTCATTTAAGAGGATACATCGTATGACTGAAGTATATGATAATGTTGAAGACGTAGAATTATTGGCTGGTGCATGGTCTGAGAATCACATACCGGGTGGTCGAGTCCCTCATACCGTGTACTGCCTGATGGTTGAACAGTTGCATAGAACCTTGGTCTCTGACAGGCACTGGTATGAGAGGCCAAATAGACCCCATGCTTTTACTTTAAGTAAGTATGTTTTTAATATCCTCGTACTTGCTATGCGCTGATCGAATATACTACATAATTTTAGTTTGAATAAGTTCACTTTTAACATAATGATGTTGATTGTCAGAAATCGCCTGTTTGGAACATTCTTACTACTTTTGCCAAAATATTTATCTTAGTACGTAGTAAGAAATATCAAAAATTACTTCATTTATACGTATGTATGAAGTAATTTGACTCAAATATAAATCAATTTGGATCTTTCATAATAAATAACACATGAAAAAAATTCTTTGACTTAGACAGTTTTATGGACAACGATACGTCGTTGTCCATGAAACATTGTCTAAGTCAAAGATTCTTTTTATATATATTTTTAATTTTTGAAAATGCAGACCTACACTATGGTATACGTTTTCTTGATGAAAAACCTATTCAAATCCTAACTAATATTATAAATGCGAAATTGAGTTTGTTTGTTTTCTACGCTTTCACGCCGTAACTACTCGTCTGATCATCATGAAATTTCGCATACACAATGTCAGGGATTCTGAACAGGACATAGGATACCTTTTATCCAGGAAAAAAAGACTGCTATTCACCTAACCTTACCTACATTTACGCGAGCGAAGCCGAGGCCAAAATCTAGTAAATTATATTTAGGACTTGGTGGTACACACAGCGACGCATCAACCTAGACTGTTTGGACTTTGAACTATTAGAAGTTGAACGCTGCAAATCATGCGAGAGAGTGCGTTATATTTTTGTTATTTTATCTCACTCACGCTCAACGGGACGCGACGCTCTATCCTTACCATTACATCGACACCACTATGCACTGTCCCTTTCCGACAATGCTCTATTTTGTATGTAGCGTAGTTATATTGGGTGTCTAACTTGATGTGTAGCCGTGTGTACACGGCTTAACTGGATGATATTGAATAGTGATAATTTCAGATAGTAGTTATAAATATAAATAAGGGTAACAGGAACTAAAGAAGAAACTTATCGTAATCGAATCATTGTTTGATTTCCAGGACAACTGCAAGCCATCAGAAATGCGACAATCGCTGGCGTTATGTGTGCTTGTGCCGATGGTGTGTCAGAAATACAACCGAACGCCTTTTACAAGATCTCACCTACGTAAGATTCTTTCACTTTATATGATATCCTAGGATTTGTTAGTGTAATAAATAGTTTTAAAGAAAAACGATTCAAGCCTATTTCTCAAAGAAGTAAACAGACATTATGAATAACTACTTATTACGAAACAATTTATTTTCAATAAATAAAATAAAGCATCATAAAGAGTCAATTTACGTAGAGTGCAAAATATAAGTCGTTTCTTAATACAATTTGCTAATTAAACTTTTTGTTATTATATTATTATCTTCTTGATCGGGACCAAAATTATGACGTAGTTTAAGCAGATTCGGCTAAATGATAATGTTTTGACGAAACCATAATAATAATACTTATAAACATCGATACTTTATTATTATAATTCAAAACTACCTTAATTAAATTGTATGTATATTTTCAGCAATCCCCTGACTGACTGCAATTCTGCTAGTATTGGGAAGATAGACTTATCTCCGTGGAAAGACCCAAAATGCCTGGAAGAAAAGTATAGTTCAGCATATAATGATGATTTTCATTAAATTTTACTTATATAAATAAAGTGTAATAATTTTAATTAAAGTGTTATTAGACTTAGTCGATTTACTTGGTTTACCCTAGCTATGGTTCTAGCGAAACTAATGATAAAACATATTTTATTACCCATTAGATATTTTACAGGCGGTGGATTCAAGCAAAACAACATCAATTACATTACAAATTGTTGAGTAAAATAATAATCAGATAAGTAATGTTATGTACGACTAAATTTTTGAATAGTTTAAATAGGGTTGTAACGAAACCTCGGCTCCGCCTCCGTAAGTGCGGAATTTCCGCAAGAAATCGTACCTTCGCATCCGCAATCGCCTCCATAGTTATTTTTCTTGCGGAATTGTAAAGTTTATTTACATACTTACAATGCGAGATGAGCGACTTTCGGCAACAAAGCCGCAAAACGAAAAGTAATGATCTTAAGTAACTAGATTAAAATATTAAGGTATAATCGAATTGTTATTCGGATACCATATAAATTGATATTTACTTATTTAGGAGACTATAATTTATATATTTATAAATATCATAAATAATATATATTGTAAATAAACTAGTTTAAATTGAGTTCCGGTATAATATTTTACTTTTATAGTAGTAGATTCTAATTCCATTTGAACAGTTTTTATTGAAAGAATTGGCTCATTGACTTCTAAAAGTTTATTTTAGTAAGAGTAAAAGTTGTACTTTATAAGGGTTTCCGACACATAAGGCAATAATTTGAAATAATAATAATCGAGAAATATAAACTAAAATTTCAAGGGATTATGTTTTCTATCTATAGTATTACGATTGATTCGCATCGCGTGGTGGCCCGGAGGATGACATGAATACGTGGCGTATTAGCTTGACCACCTCGGATACTGAGCTTCATAACGTTATATCACGCTTTTGTTATCTACACATTTCACTAACCGACCGTGAGGCCCCTGCCCAAAAAATAAGTATTGCAGCAGTTATATAGCTATATGTACTAGCCACGTCAACAGGCACGAGTCAATCAATGTATATTTCATACAAATTAATAATATAATAATCACTTATTTTCCTATCACACACAGAAATAGTTGCAAAACAAAATTTTATCTTAAACTCCATCAAGCAGCAAAACAATGTCTTTACCAAATGCAGCTCATATGCATACATTTGCAAAAGATGTAGTTATCAGTTCCCATGTTAAAATAATGGCAACAATAATACAATATAATTATATACATGTTGTAAATAATTTGTTTCATCATTTTAACCACACAAAATATTATATTTTTTCTAGAAACAGTAAAATCCTTTAATATTGACCAGCTGTTAATATAACGTAGTATTGTAATACTACATAGTATTGAATCGAATGAATTATTTAGAATTAAGTAATGAGCAATTAAATGAATAACAGTTTAATTGTTAGGCTGACTTGATTTCGAACCATGTACGGTTGTGTCTATAAGTAAAGAATGTATGTATGTCATACTGTATCACATACATTCTTTACTATGAATATATTAAATGATGGTTCATGTTTGTTAATTTAAGACAAACCATAGTTGTTATTAATAAAAGTATTCGTTTTAGCGATTTAAAACAAAACTTATGAAATAGTTTAATAACCACAACTTTAACGGTTTTGTTCATACAGAGCGGCAATTAAAACCCCTATTATTAAATGTGAGCTGTATAGATTTACGTTCAAGCTCGAATAATTAGATAAATCTATTGTCTCGAATGAATATAATATTGTCTTCTGTTTACGCGAATGTTATTCATTGAAATTAAACTACTATATACGGATTTTATCGCGTTGTTTATTTAGCACTGTACTACGAAATTTTTAAAATTTTACACTACTACCTATAGCCTCCAAATCTTCCTTTATTATGTTATTCTTGACTAGGCAGTCCTCGACGTTGCAAATAATGGCCTCATACACATAATACACCAAAAATACACAAGAAAACGCTCCCCTACGTCCTATTGTGAGTCAGATCGACACACCAACTTACAGACTGGCTCAGCACGTAGCGAAGATACTCTCACCACTCAGAGGCAACTCGAGAGCACATGTAAAGGATTCATACCATTTTGTGAGTGAGATTAAACACCTATGTCTCACTAACAATGAAACAATGGTTAGTTTTGATGTACAGTCATTATTTACATGCATACCTGTACATGACTGTATTGAAATAACTAAAAGGAAGATAATAGAGTACAATATGCCTGAGGAATATGCAGAACTACTTAAGCATTGCTTAACAACTGGCTATCTGTTGTGGGACAATAAATTCTACATACAAGTCGATGGTGTGGCAATGGACTCCCCAGTATCGCCTGTTGTTGCCGACATATATATAGAGGACTTCGAGGCTCGAGCTTTACAGACTGCCCCCATCACACCCAGGATTTATAAGAGGTTTGTAGTTGATACTTTTACAATATTACCAACAGATAGTGTTAGTGTATTCCTAGAACATCTTAATTCCATTAAAAACAACATCCAATTTACTATGGAATTAGAGGCAAATAATTCATTAGCATTCTTAGATGTACTTGCCATCAGGAATCCTGATCATACTTTGAGCCACACTGTGTATAGGAAAAAGACCCATACAAATAGGTACTTGAACGGTGAATCTCACCACCATCCTAAACAGTTAGCTACCGTGGGAATGTCTTTGTTTCAGAGAGCCCACGGGATCTGTGACAAGAAACACCTGGACGCCGAGCTTCAACATGTCAAGCAAGTACTGCAAGACAACAAGCTCCAACAGCCGCGCCGCTGTCACAGATCCCGAGAAAAGCCAGCCACAGTCGAGCGCCAGCCTGCTATACTGCCTTATGTAAGGGGTGTCACTGACAAGATTGGCTACATCTTGAAGCGAGCTTCAATCAACACATACTTCAAGCCGCCAACGAAGATAAGTCAATTTTTACCATCCGTCAAGTGCCAATTACCTTTACAAGATGCAGGGGTCTATAAAATAGATTGTGACTGCGGACTCTCATACATTGGTCAAACCAAGAGAAGCATAGGCACCCGCATAAAAGAACACATAGCTGACGTAAAACACAAACGCTCGTTGAAGTCTGTTGTGTGTGAACATGTACAACAGGGGACCAACCACTACCTGAGATTTGACAAACCACAGATTCTCGCTAAAGAACACCGATTCCTACCAAGGATGCTTCGCGAGGCTATTGAAATCAAAAAACATCCCAATTTCAATAGAGAAGATGGTTGGAATGTACCACCAGCTTGGGATCCAGTACTTCAAATAGTCAAACCCAAGAAGAAACAAACCACAGCTAGACTTCATGATACTTTGAGCTCATTCTGCGTAAATAGAAACACCAATAATTAAATTATGTTCGGGTACTTTGAAATAACTACACTGGAACATTGAGACAACTACCATCTTAGTCTCCCCGTGACCATGGCTGCTGAAAAGCAACCGAAACGTCGGGGAAAGTGTAAACCAAAAATAAATAGATTTAATAGTTTAAATAGTTTTATTAGCTTATAAATTAGTAAAATAAAATCAATAGTAGTAGTAGTGTAATATTTTCAAAATTTTGTAATACAGTGCTAAATAAACAACGCGATAAAATCCGTATATAGTAGTTTAATTTCATCGAATGAATATTCGAGACGATGACAATGAATACTTGGTTTATGATTCTCATGCATTATTCGTTGATATCGATTGATTACGTATTAGTTATACGCAGATACGAATTTTAGCCAGATGGTTCGCAATGACATTTCCAATAGGATCGATGACATCTTCGATCGTGTCATCATCATGTTAGCGTCTCTAATTTAGAGTACATTTTTCATTCTATTTCTGGAAACATTTCACTTTACAACTACGGACTTCAGTTTTATTAAGTGGCAACATCCTGTCGCTCTTACGTTGTCCTTGCTTTCGATTGGCGGAACTTCAGCCAATCAGAGCAAGGCACGCGTGATAGCGAGAGTTTGAGGATATAAATTGAGGCACGTGAGAAACGGTTTTTTTTCTCTCCTCTTCCTGTCGTCAAGCGGTTCTCTAGTGAGCATCGAAGCAAAGAGTGTTCGAGTTAAATTGGTGTTAATTTTGAGGTAATATGTACATATTCATTCTCATATAATTTTTACCGTGAAGAGTTTAATTTTGTGAAGTGTTCTGTTATGAAATAAATACCTTTTCTGAACTGTTTATGGAGTCTTTCATTTAACATTTCAGAAGTGGGATTGGCGGATTTTAACTCGTAAAACAAATTTAACACGAGAATTAAACCCATCCGTTAATCCTACCCCACACTTAACTTACATTTTTTTTTATCACTCTTTTCTTTAACATACATTGTAAACGAAAGGCTCCATAAAGTGTTAAATTCTGATAGCAGTCACGTTACGTAAGTACTCCTTTTAATCTAGTAGTCATTCAAAACGCTTTCTTTAATTGTCACAAGATATTCCATTATTGTTAAAACATGTATAGTCGACTTCAATCCGTTGGGATATTGTTAATCTTATCACATAATTGCTTACTAAATGGAATAAGTAACACATTTGTTCATATTTTCAACGTTTTCACATGATATCTTAGTGTATTTTAAAGCAATTGGTGTTTTAATAGTAAATAATTATTTGATTGAAAAAATCTTAGACGAAAAGTGAGGTTGTTTGTCAAATGAAAAAACATCTATAATTTATGATTGCATAAGGTTGTACGACATAAAGAAAATCGTTTGTCATAAAATTTCTATTAATTGATTAGTTAATCGAAAATTTGTTCGACAAAAGGAAGGTTGAAATTAATTTGCAATAAAATACACGGTATTTAGAGGAACTTTAAATTTAAATTAATCCGTCAATTATAATTGCTAACTATTTCTTGGGTTATTTTTTAACAATGTAAAATGATGTACCTGCCTTGCAAATGTTCTTTTTACTGTATATCTACTATATTCTGTTTGGTTAACTGCAGACATCGAATGATGACCACAATTATAGCGCAGTAAGATATAATTGTGGCAGTGTTTATGTCGCTTCCAAGTCTTTCGCTGCATCAAATCGAATGATTCGATCAAGTAATTAATTGATTTACAATTGACGGTGCAATTAGATATCACTAAAATGTCTATGGTCATGTCAATGAACCGTTTGTATACCTTTTGGTCTCGTTGTGCTGGAGTTGACTATAATTTAGGAAATTGCTATGCCGAGTTATAGAAACGAAGTGTGTATCTCATCCTGCCGGGAGTAGTCCCCGGAGATTGGATGCAGGCTTCTGTGCAGTAACTAATTTTGGGGGCTGTTGTGTATTGTCTGGGTACTCCTATGGGTACTCCTAGGGGTATGTAGCGGGTCTTAAAGTATATATGACATCGTGCCAGAGCGATACTCTGGGGATGGGATGCATACAATTTCAATGTTAGGTTATGTTTAGGGTCGTCATATGGCGGTTTGTTGCACCTTGCCAGGGTACTCCCATGGAGGTATAATGTGTTTCGGCGCAATCATTTCATTTCGCCAGGGTTACACTCTGGAGATGTGATGCCTGCTTGGGAAGGGGTTTTAGTTTGATCATAAAAATGATTAAATTTACTTACCATCATGAGAATAACCATTGAACTGAAATTAAAACAATGAACACTAACTACTTTAAATTTAATCACAGTTACAGATAATGGACCCGTCGCCTGAGGTCAGTGGTGGTGGACGTCGCTGCAGTAACGAGATCGAGCCGATAAGTACGGGCTGTAACAAGGGCTCATGGCGGATTTCGCGGCGATGCCAACTTAGTAGCAGCGAGGAAGCGGAAGGGAGTCTGGGTATCAGGCAAGTCCGTAAATATTTAACAATTGATTCTAATAATGAGAGTGAGGGAGCGGAAGGGAGTCTAGGTATCAGGCAAGTCCGCAAACACTCAATAATTGATTGTAATAATGAGAGTGAGGGAGCGGAAGGGAGTCTGGGTGTCAGGCAAATCCGCAAACACTCAATAATTGATTGTGATAATGAGAGTGAGGGAGCGGAAGGGAGTCTGGTCAGAGACAGGCAAAGCCGCAAGCACTCTCCTTTAACACCAAACTGTAATAAAAACATTAATGACCGGCGATCAAGGAGAGGTAGTAGCGAACGTGATCGTAGTAGGAACCGATCTAATGATCGTCGTAGTAAGAGGGATCGACACCGTGACGATTCTGACAATAGAAGTCGTGATAGGAGCCGATCACGTGATTATTATCGTAGTAGGAAACGGCTTCGTGATAATACATCTGATGATGAAATCCGAGTCACGAGGGTAGGACGACGTCGTCATCGTAGCAGTAGCAGTGATAGCTATGACACTCCTACTAGGCGCTTACTGAAACGAAGACGACTTCGTTCTCCCCTACGACGTACAAAACATGAACTGACGGAGGTTGATATGCCTGATGCTACTCATAGCATCTTAAATAAATTCCTGAATGTCCTTAACAATGTAAAGGGACAATCGACCTCTAAGCTTTCTCTTACTAACGTAATTCCGGAATTCGACCCTTTATCTACCGAACAAACCATAATAACGTGGCTAACTAAAGTCGAAGAAGCCACAGAGATTTATAACTGGAATGAACGCGAAACAATCCATTTTGCTCTGCCGAAACTCGTTGGACTTGCTCAGACGTGGTATAAAGGCCTGAACACGATGCTTTACTCGTGGACAGAATGGAAAAGAAAGCTTATTGAGTCTTTCCCTTGTAGATACGACTATGCGGAATTATTGACCCAGATGTTGGCCAAGCGTGTGCGTTACGGCGAATCACTTGAACAATATTATTACGCAAAGATAAATCTCCTGAATCGGTGTGGTATTGTAGGTCGAAAAGCTGTCGACTGCTTGTTGCATGGCGTAGACGATAGGGCAGTGCGGATAGGAGCACAGGCAGCTAGGTTTCGCGGATCTGAGGATGTACTGAGATATTTTAAAATGGTTAAACCAGGCACTAGTAGGGAAACCGCGGATAGGTCCGGGCAAGATAAAAGGAACTTCTCATCAAATACCAGTCGAGCCAAACCCGACGCGACTAAAAGGTCCACTTTTTTCATTAAATGTCATAATTGTAATGGTGAGGGACATAAGAGTTTTAAATGCACTAAGCCCCCTGCAAAGTGCGCTCTGTGTAAACGCGAAGGACATTTAGATTCGTATTGTAGATCGAAGCGGTCTGTTACCCAAAACGCTGAACGTCTTAGTGAGGTTAAGGACGAAAAACAGGTTGCTCTTTTAGACTGTCCAGATGATAGTAATCACAAGTATGTGTTCGAAATATTTGTAAATGGTCAGCCGATTAACTGTCAAGTAGATTTGGGGAGCCAGTGTACCTTGATTAGGAACTCGGAAGCTAAGCGTCTGAAACTGAATCCAAGCTTGGGTAGATTACCAGTCTTACGAGGCATAGGTGGCTTTCACGTAGAACCACTTGGAAAATGTAATGCTGAGGTGACTGTCCAAGGGATAAAAGAGGATATAGAAATTCTCATTGTTGAGGACGACGCTTTAAAACACCCTGCTCTTTTAGGTCATACATTCACGGAAAAACCTGGTATTACTATTACAAAGACCCCTAATGAGTTAGTATTCGAACGAGATCCCGATTCGAAGGTATACCTAATGACTCAAAGTGACACAGTAATTGCCCCAAAACAATTAACTGTGATACCCGTCAAATCGCGAACTAGTATTTCTGGTTTTGTGTATGTGAATGGCTCCGTTAGAGGTACTACCGGTAAAGAACACTACTTACTCCCGGGCGAATATCAATTACACAGTGGTTTTGGAAACCTGCTACTACAAAACGTCTCTGATAGTTCGGTCTGTTTAAAACAGGGCTCTTTATTGACACGTGCTATCCCCATCGTGAACAAACGAAATGTGTATTCCATAACTTTTGACGATAAAACTCTGGATGAGTCGGTACAGTGTGGTAACACCATTACTTCAGAGCAGAAACTCGAGCTCCAGGGGTTATTGTCTAAATTCAACGAGTGCTTTTCTTCTGGTCTTAAAGATCTTGGTTTCACGAATGCAGGAGAGATGGTCATAGAGCTTAACAATGCTGAGCCAGTGGTATACAGGCCATATCGCCTGTCCTACGTTGAAAGAGCCCTAGTAAGAGATATGGTGCAGGAGATGATGGACGCAGGCGTCGTAACGGAATCCTCTTCATCATATGCGAGTCCGATCGTGCTGGTCAAGAAAAAATCTGGAGAGAAACGTTTATGCGTTGATTACAGAGCCTTAAATAAACGTACAAAAAAGGATCACTATCCTTTGCCTCTAATAGACGACCAGCTCGATCGGCTCGCAGGTAATGTGCTGTTCATATCCTTAGACCTAGCGTCCGGCTATTATCAGATTCCCATTGAAAAGGATTCGCAGGATAAAACCGCATTTGTGACGCCTGATGGTCAATATCAGTTTACACGAATGCCTTTTGGTCTGGTGAATGCACCGTCCGTCTTCCAAAGGACTATCAACAAGATTCTCTCTGAAGCAAAAATAAAATATGCTCTCGTCTATATGGACGATATTTTAATCCCAGCACGGTCATTTGAAGAAGGTCTCTGTAGGCTCGAAGAAGTACTCTCCCTTTTAAAACAGGGTGGTCTTACCCTCAAGCTATCCAAATGCAATTTTTTCATGGATAACATCGAGTTTTTGGGTTTCGAAATTAATGCTAATGGTATTAAACCTGGCGAAAGGAAAACCGAAGCAGTTTCAAAGTTTCATACACCTAAAAGCCAACGTGAACTACAACAGTTCATCGGCTTGGCGAGTTTCTTTAGAAGATTTGTTAAAGGATTTGCTACAATCGCAAAACCGCTGACGGATCTTCTTCAGAAAAATACCACCTGGAATTGGGGGCCTGAACAAGTCAATGCGTTCGAGACAATTAAGTCAACGCTTGTACAAAGGCCCTTGCTCGCTCTTTATGACCCTACTCGAGAAACGGAGGTACATACGGACGCTAGCAAACACGGGTTAGGAGGAATTTTGCTACAGAGGGATGATGCCGGCCTCTTAAGACCAGTCTCGTATTTTAGCAGGAAAACTACCCGCGATGAGCAAAAGCTTCACTCATTTGAGTTGGAAACGATGGCCGTTGTATCCTCCCTCAACAGATTCCGTGTCTATCTGATAGGTATTCCATTTAAAATACTAACCGATTGCAACGCGCTGCGAACGACCCTATCGAAAAAAGACCTTATACCTCGCATAGCGCGTTGGTGGGTTCAATTTCAAGAATTTAATTGCGAGATCGAATATCGCCCTGGGTGTCGTATGTCCCATGCAGATGCACTAAGCAGAAATCCGGTAGGAGAAGCTAAGGAGGATACACATATATTAGACGTATTGACAGTAGGTACTGATGATTGGATAGCTACGGTACAGAGTAATGATGACGAGATATCACGTATTAGAGAGATTCTGACCGACCCTAAATTAGACCAGGTGATAGATGTTATAAAAAACTATAAATTAAAAAACGGCAAGGTTTATCGTATTATTGGCAAGGGAGAAAATGATTTAAGGTGGGTTGTCCCTAGGGGGGTGCGGTGGCAGATTGCCAAAATCAATCACGATGACCTAGGTCACTTCGGCTTTGACAAGACCTTAGCGCGTATTCAGAAAGTCTACTGGTTCCCCAAAATGCGCCGATTTATAAAAAAATATGTTACGTCTTGTTTAGAGTGTGCACGAAGTAAGGATCAAACAGGGAAAGCTCAAGGCGAGCTACACCCAATCCCTAAAGTTAAAATTCCGTTTCATACAATTCACGCGGACCATTTAGGACCATTCGTGAAGAGCAAGAAGGGCAATTGTTACCTATTGGTAATCGTAGATGGGTTTACAAAATATATAAATATAAAGCCAGTCAGAAACACTAAAAGTTCGACCTCAATAAAAGCCCTTAAAGAACATATTAGTTACTTTGGGGCACCAACCAGACTGATAACCGATAGAGGGACTTCTTTTACCAGTAATAGCTTTCGCACATTTGCCAAATCCATGGGTATTAAACACATACTTAATGCGGTGGCCACACCTCGAGCAAACGGACAATGCGAACGTTATAATCGGACAATTTTAAGTGCACTCACCTCTAAAACAGACAATAAAGACGATAAGAACTGGGATGATCATATTCTTGCTATACAGATCGGTTTGAATACTACTGTCCATAAGACCACTGCCAAAAGCCCTTCGGAACTCCTTTTTGGTTTCAACATACGTAGTAGCTCCGAAAATGCTCTAAGCGATATTATAGACGAAGTCAGAGAACTAACTACAGATGATTTGGACCGGGTAAGATCCGAAGCAGGTACACGCATTGCCGAACAACAGGTTAAAGACAAAATTCGCTATGATACTAGACATAACCGCGCTCGTAAATATAACTCGGGCGATTTAGTAAGCGTTAAGCGAGAAGTGCCTAGTGATGGCAAATCAAAAAAACTAGCTGCAAAATTCCAAGGTCCATACCGAATTTTGAAAGTACTACCTAACGATAGATTTTTAATAGAGGATACGCCGTTAACACGCAAACATGGCCAACGTCGATATGAGAATGTAATAGCGATAGATAGGATTAAGCCTTGGCTCGCTTTCGATAGGAATTATAACTCTACAGAATCTGAGTCTGAAGACAATACTTGTGAGAACTGTAATGAAGCTAACGATTAGTATCCTACACTAAAGAGAGTACTACAAGATTGTAATATATTGATTAATGAAATGTAATAATGTAATTCTACGTAATATGTATAAGAGTTCTGATAACCTTACCATAAAAATAACTGTTGGTTAATGTCATAACTTGAGCTAAGATGAATCCCCGATGGTTAAATATGAAACTGTCAATTAAGTTTTCAAATTAAGGTTATTTTTTAGATTATGAAGCTAAAAGTTAAATTTCTTTTATATTTGATTCTTTGCTTAATTGTTAAATACATATTTACCTTACTGTCGTCAGCATGCCAGATGCAATACTATGTATGGAATGTTACCATAAATGTACAAATATTAAGTCTGATTTTACATAATATTATGATTATAATATTAATATTACTATAAGCGAACATGTTACCGGAATTTATCATTGTAACACCTTAAGTAGATTCGTAGGTTCATTTATACTCATATACTAATTGTTTTTTGTACATTATGTCAGTATCTAATTTGTAAGTTGGAAACTTAAAACAGAATATTGTACATAAATGTCACTTTTGATTAATGTCGCGAAGGGACTCGCTTTTCGCAGGATGGCCGAGCTGTTAGCGTCTCTAATTTAGAGTACATTTTTCATTCTATTTCTGGAAACATTTCACTTTACAACTACGGACTTCAGTTTTATTAAGTGGCAACATCCTGTCGCTCTTACGTTGTCCTTGCTTTCGATTGGCGGAACTTCAGCCAATCAGAGCAAGGCACGCGTGATAGCGAGAGTTTGAGGATATAAATTGAGGCACGTGAGAAACGGTTTTTTTTCTCTCCTCTTCCTGTCGTCAAGCGGTTCTCTAGTGAGCATCGAAGCAAAGAGTGTTCGAGTTAAATTGGTGTTAATTTTGAGGTAATATGTACATATTCATTCTCATATAATTTTTACCGTGAAGAGTTTAATTTTGTGAAGTGTTCTGTTATGAAATAAATACCTTTTCTGAACTGTTTATGGAGTCTTTCATTTAACAATCATAATCTAATATATATAATCTAATAAATAAATCTAATCATGTTTCGAATATTCGATTATATTTCGAATCATAATTTTATTAGGACACGTTGACATCGAATTGATCAATATTCGGCACCGATATAGGTAGGTACCGATAAAGGATCCAACGATAGCTAGTCCAAATTATAATTTGGAAAAAGGAAACACTGAACATAAATTCAGCCAGCAATCTCGACGAATCGCTTAGTTGTCATCAATTCGTAAAATCTATAAATATTAAAATTGTCGGCCTCGATGGCGTAGTGGTTGGTGTAATCGACTGCCACGACTGAGGTCGCGGGTTCGATTCCCGCACAACTCAAACATTTGTGTGCATGAACATGGATGTTTGTCTTGGTCTGGGTATTACTGTGTATAATATGTATGTATTTCCAAAAAAAAGTATATATGTTTGTTTATCCATTGTCTAGTACCCATAGTACAAGCTCTGCTTAGTTAGGACTAGATGGTGTTGAGTGTATGTGATAGAATATTATATATTATATTATATTATGACCTGCGCAACTCATATAAGATAAGATAATTTATCCCGGTTTTGCAACATTTTTCATTACTGCTCCGCTCCAATTGGTCGTAGCGTGATGTTATATAGCCTATAGCCTTCCTCGATAAATGGGCTATCCAACACTAAAATATTATTTCAATTCGAACCAGTAGTTCCTGAGATTAGCGCGTTCAAGCAAACAAACAAACAAACTCTTCAGCTTTATAATAATAAATGTGTGTCTGCAAAACTCCATAAGTTATCGATGGATTGATTTAACATTATCGATGGCGAGACTTCCATGTTATAGATAAATGCCTTGGAGATAATGAAACTGGGTCTTACCTAAGATTTATTGATATTTTGTTATAATTATGAATGTAGGTATATAATCAGGCTCTTTAATTTTCTATCCAAAATTTATACACAATATAGGGGGCTATTAACCCTAAATTCTACACCTGTCAACCTTAGCGTGGTGCAAGGATAAAATATATATATATATATATAAAACTCTTCCGTTACTGAGTGACTGACAGACAACGCACAGCAACGCGTAGCCGAAACTACTGAATGCAAGAAGCTGAAATTTGTTATGTATGTTCCTTGGAGAGTGTAAGGGAGCACTAAAAGAGAATTTTTGGAAATTCCATCCCGAAGGAAGTGAAAGGGGTGAAAATGCGCGATATAACCAAATTCCACGCGGGCAAAGCCGTGGGCGGAAAGCTAGTAAATTATAAAGAGATAACACATATACGGCATGTATATCTTATATATTATGTAAGGTAGTGTAACCTTTATATATTTGTGCAACTTAATGTATTAATTACGTTGCTTTTCCCACCATTGTTATATCTTAATTGCGACATAAATGATGGCGTTATCTGCCTGCACTTATAATTAATATAATATTTTTTTTATACCAGAATCAAATAATTAAGACCTAAATAATAAGGAAACCAACTCAAACATTTTTTCTGACGCGTTTTATAAATTTGGGTTCGAAGGGGCTAGACTGAAATCTAGCTGTGACACTTTAACCTCATTCTGCGTAAATAGAAACACCAATGATTCAATCATATTCGGGTACTTTGAAATAACTACACTTTAGAACATTAAGACAACTACCATCATAGCATCCCCGTGAACATGGCTGCTGAAAAGCAACCGCAACGTCGGGGAAAAGTGAAAACTAAAATATAAATAGCTTTAATTAATTTAAATAGCTGAAATTGTAGTAAAGTTCAATAATAGTGTTATAGTTCAAAATTATGTAAAAAAGTGTTTTTGAAATAAACAACGCGACAAAATTCGTATAAAATAGTTTAATTTCAATGTATAACATTCGCGTAAAAGTAAGACAATATTATAAAATTAGTTTAGTCAGACTTCATAGTAATATCGTACCTCGTTGCTTCATGAAACTACTTACATGTAATGTATACATGCATTGGTCTCTTGACTATTTATGTTTTTGTTCACGTCCGATTGACAGAACCTGGGCACAATTCCAAAAAATTGTTCTTTAGTTTGCCAGCTGCACCCTAACAAACAAATGTAATGGAATAATCTTTCTTCAGTTTTCTTAAGGGACGTAATGCTGATTAAACTGAAGCAGCTCGAAGACCTTCCAGAAGACCTCTGCACGAGAGTCTATTTTTACGTTTCTACGAAGAGTAAGGTTAGAGGCGCTGTTTTTGTAGGGCTCACATGTGGGTGGTCCAGGATTTCATACCAGATACAGATAGAACTGGTCTAATACTTAATTGCGTCCTTGGTTATAGAAAATGTAGCAGTTGAAACATGGTTATTGATGTGAAGAAACAAACCACAGCTAGACTTCATAATACTTTGAGCTCATTCTGCGTAAATAGAAACACCAATAACTAAATTATGTTCGGGTACTTTGAAATAACTACACTGGAACATTGAGACAACTACCATCTTAGTCTCCCCGTGACCATGGCTGCTGAAAAGCAACCGAAACGTCGGGGAAAGTGTAAACTTAAAAACAAATAGATTTGATAGTTTTAATAATTTAATTAGCTTAAAATTAGTAAAGTTTAATAGTATAGTATAGTAGTGTAACAGTTTTTAAATTATGTAATAGAGTGTTAAATAAACAACGCGATAAAATCCGTATATAGTAGTTTAATTTCAATGGTTATTGATGATTTTGTGAGCATCCTCAGACAACGGAACTACAAAAGCACTAATTAAAAAAAGAGATTTCCAAAATACGTCGCTATAGGATTCGAAAAATTTACTTATTTACGTCTATAGTCAACGAGACAACAAATTAAAACACGGAATCATACATATAAAGCCGAATTGAGACTCGTCCACGTTATTTATTAAAGTACCGTGCAGTACTTTAGACGTAAGACAAAATGTTAAGATTATTAATGACCAGTTTAGTTGTAAGTGGTTTGAATGCTGTAATTTATGACTGCCATTCTGGTAAACCAGCAACTAGGAAGCAATTGGAAGTATTCATAGAAAGAAATAATACTGAGTAAGTAATATTATTTAAATAATTTAAATTCTGTGATTCAGAGCCGAAATAGTGACCGCAGCAGTATTTAGACTTAAGACTAAGACATTATCAAAATATAACTTTGTATTTTTTATTTGTGGTTCCGAAATACCACTAAAAAATAATTATTTAATTTTTAGGTGGAATTTGGGACCGCGGTCCCGGTCCCAAAAGCTCCCCGACCCAAATTTAAAGATTTGTTTTTGAAATTAATCAATTTATTCAACTAGGCTGATGGCAAAATTTAAGATGTCAGTAAGCTCGCCACTATTTCTATGTGGGTTTGATTTCCCCACACTTGTTCCTGGTCTAAATATTGATTGCGGTCATTGCATGAATTTCTGTAAACACACTAGCGATGAAGGTTTTGGTCCTAGCGAATGTTGCCTTTTTCGGCTTGTTAACATTTCAACGTAGTAAATATACTGCAGCACTGAAATAAATACTATTTTGGTATTAGAATGTCCAAACCACTAATATATCCAGACCATCATTTTTTACGCACTAACTTCTTTTATATAGGAATCAAAATAATAATAACAGCCCTGTATTAAACTGTCCCACTGCTAGGCACGGGCCTCTTCTCAGTGTGAGAAGGGTTAGGCCGTAGTCCACCACGCTGGCCTAGTGCGGATTGGCAGACTTCACATATCTTCGAGAACATTATGGAGAACTCTCAGACATGCAGGTTTCCTCACGATGTTTTCCTTCACCGTTAAAGCAAGCGATCATTAACTATTTAATACGCATATAACTTCGAAAAGTAAGAGATGCGCGCCTTGGGTTCAAACTCGAGACCTCTGCGTGGCAGTCCAACGGTTTCACACTAAACAACCCTAAAGGTCAAGATTTTATTTTAAAGAATGTTAAGAGTATCTGCTCAGTATATTATGTTCATTATATCTAACTTATGCCTATTATCATTACCTATGACATTTTAATAAAATACAAAAAAACTTCAAGAGTCGTTATAGATTAATTTCATTTCATTGTCGACTACTACAGTACCCAGAAGACTTAGTTCTTCCAAAACTTCTGGCTCCTCTACTAATTTAACCTATTAATTGCTAGAATGCCAAACATAACTGAAAACAGAAGATGTATTGTGTTTGACTGCCAGTGTGCTGCTGCGACGCAATAGACTATTTGTTGAGTTTTCCAGGTATTGTGTTATTGATGTTAAACCATGCGATGAAAACGAGTTTAGACGAGCCGATGGTTCCTGCAATAATCTGAAGTTTCCCAGCAGAGGCACAGTTAGGACACCTCCTATTAGACTTCTGAATCCTGATTTCAGCCCAAGTAAGTCTATATGATCACAAACTATCATTATAATGAATCACAAAGTGCTCCTATTAAGTATTGACATTCTCTTTAGAGGTTACATAAATGACAGCTAGAAGGATTAATAAACATGTTATTAAATATGAAGACTATTAAAAAATTCTGTCTTTAGTATACAATAATCTTGATCTTATATAAATTAAATTTTGCTGAAATACTAGTTTTTGCCTGCGGTTTCGCTCACGTAAACGTAGGTTAGGTTGTATTAGGAACAGTACTTTTTCCTAAATGAAAGGACTTTATGTCCTTTTTTGTGCACCTGACACCTGTGAAATTTCACGATGATTTGTCGAATAGTTTTTTTTTTTTTTTTTTTTTTTTTTATAAATTGACAGATTGAGGGAAAAATCCATCATGGACATCTGAGAAGGGACACTCAGATAGTGCTGGACTCCTACCAGCTAAAAACCCCAATCTGTCATTTCCAAATTTTTCTCCGTTGAAGACGAAGGCTTAATTTCAAATTTTCTAAATTAAATAACAATGACATCGCATTCATCTTGTGCGTTGTCTTTGTTATATATACTTAAACTATCTTAAACTATTATAAGAGGCTTAAACTATTATAAGAGGCACAGAAGTATAGGCGATTTTTTTTTTTTTTATTTAATTTTTTTTTATTTATATTTTGTTTGTTTCGCCTTCTACTTTATTATTTTGTTTTCTACGTATTTTACATAACACTAGTATAATATATATACACTATATTTACCGTGTTACATTTTATATCTAATTCTTATTGCTACTTATTACTATTATACATATATTAAGGCAAAATTCTAAAAATTTATTTCTTACATATTTATTTTTCATAATATCATGTATGGTCTCAACATTTATTGCGGTATCTATTTCAGATGCGAGGTCAAAGCGCTCTCTTCCGAACCTGGGACACTCTGCAATAAGATGCGCGACGGTTTCTTCGACGGCTGGGTCGCATGGGCAAGCAGGTGAGTCCTTCTTTTTAAAACGGTACAAGTACTGGGAAAATCCCCCGTGTCCTGTAAAGAGTTGTGTGTGCAAGTGTGTGAGTTTGATCTGCTTATTTATTTGATAGGCGTCCTTGGCGTCTGGGAAAAATATCTTTGTCACCCCGGCTTTAGATTCCGACTGATATCTCCTGTTCCATTCGTCAATCGAATCCTGTCTGATGGCTCGCTTGACGAATGAAACAGGACATTCGTCAAAGTCCGGTCTGGTCTTTCTTCCAAGGGCTGCTTCCTTTGCCAGATCGTCGGCTCTTTCGTTGCCCTGGATGCCAACATGGGCTTTCACCCAGTTAATTTGGATTCTTTTCCCCAAGTTTTTAATTGTGGCGAGATTTTTCCGTGTTGACACGGCCAGCGAGTTGGTGCTGTCGCAGTTTTTCAGCAACTCCAGAGTTGACCTAGAGTCACTGTAAAGTTGAAAACTGCTCTTCTGGCTGTCCGCTTTTATCAACTCGGTGGCTCGGTATATCGCGTACAGTTCCGCTTGAAAGACAGTGCAGTAATCGGCTAATTTAAACTTGCGACTTTTGGTTTCAGCGCCACCAGTCCACCAGGATAGTGCCGCCCCAACCTTATCTTCAATTTTACTACCGTCGGTAAATATTTGTACTGCACCATCCTCCAAGCCGCACTGCACTTCGGTTTCGTTTTCTAGGACTCCAAAAGATTCCTCCTCCTCCAAGGAGGGGTGCCCTTTCTCCAGAAAACTTGCCCTACACTCCACCGAACGGTCTTTTAGAATTGGCTGCGGCTTCCCTCTCTTTGCCTCGTACAAGGATGCTACCTCCTTGACTCGCAGGTCTAGTGGCAACAATCCCGTGAGTATTAGAGCCGAATTCATTGAGACCGTCCGATACGCCTTGCAAATCCTTTGGCAGAACCCCCTCAGGATCGTGTTTAGCTGGTTCCTGACATAAATCTTGTCTGCCGCCTTTGCCCATATACTGGCCGCGTAAAGGATGATCGGTTCGACCACTGCAACATAGATAACCCGCACGACTTCTGGGTTTAAGCCCCACGTCACTCTAGCTGCTGTGGACAGCTGCCTGTAGATGTTAACGGCTTTTTTGCAGATGTACGAGACGTGGCTCTGATAGGTCATCTTTTCATCTATGATCAAGCCCAGCATCTTAATCTCCTTTACTAGCTTTATATCTACACCACCCATGCGCAACCGTGGTGTGTCAAATTTTAACTTCTTTGTCATCAACATGGCATTGGTTTTATGCGGCGCGAATTTTAATTTATTTTTGACACCCCACTGCTGCACATGGGCAAGTGTAACATTCGCTTTTTGTTCCAGATCAAGTGCTGTCTTGCCTGTGAAGATGAGGACCACGTCGTCCGCAAACGCCTGGCAGTATGCATCCATCTCCTCCAGCTCATCCAGCAACGGATCCAAGAGAAGGTTCCAAAACGTGGGTCCAGCTATAGAGCCTTGGACGCAACCCTTTGTTGTAGCCTTTACACACTCTGCACCAGCGTACCTAACCCTAACTTTTCGGTTTTTCAGGTAGTTGTCCACTAGTCTTCGGAGGTTGCATGGACAGCGCTTCTCTGCCAGGCGACATTGCACTGCTGGCCACCAAGCGCTATCAAATGCGCCTTCAATGTCCAGCGAGACCAGGACCACCATGTTCTTTTTCCTTAAAGCCTCATTTATGTAGTTTGTCATGTCGTACAGGGCATCCTCCGTACTCCTCTGTGGTACAAAACCATACTGCTTTGGGTTTATCCTCGGCAGCAGGTGGTATCTCAGTCTCCTGACCATCATCTTCTCCAGGATCTTGCCCATTACCGACAAAAGACCAATCGGCCGGTATGATTTGGGCTGGGAGTAGTCGTCCTTTCCGGGTTTTCTGAGAACCACAACAGCGGCCTCCTTCCATTGATCCGGAAAGTAGGACAGGTCCAAACATTTATTGGCGATGGCCAGAAATACAGCCTCGTCCGAACTAATGGCCGCTTCACAGATGTCCGCTGTGAATCCATCAGGTCCAGGTGCTTTCCGCGGATTGAAGCTCTTGTACGCGTGTCTGAGCTCGGCGACGGTGAAGGGTGGGTCCCATTTGTCGTCTGGCATGCACTGCAGTGTTCTTTCTGCTACGACTCTGATTTCCTTATGTTCTACAGAGTCATCATCAGGAATATCGTCAGGAAAGAACTTCATCGTCAGCGCTTGCACAGACTCTTCCGAGTTAAGTGCAACACCATCCTTAACGATCGGCAAATCATCGTGACGTCTCCTGGTCCTGTTGATCACTCTGTAGATGCCATCCCACATACTCTCCTTGTTCTGTTTCTGACAAAATGATTTCCACCCCTCGGTCTGTACCCTACTCGCCTCTGTTTCATACTCCTGCTTTGCCTTTAGGTACTGATTGACGACCCATGTTCGGCGACGTGGCGCAGCGCAACGTATCCTTCTCCTTTTGGTCATCATCACAGCTTTTAGGCGATCCAGTTCCTCGTTCCACCACGGTATGTAAATTTTATCTATTTTTTTAATTAGCGGTATAGTTTTGTTACATGTGTTAGTCAAAACTTCGATATAATTTTTAATTATTATTTGTAATGTTTCTATATTACTAATTTTGTTTATTTTATCAATATGTAAGTAATTTTCTAAAAGCTTTTTATTTAGTTCTATTTTAAATTCTTTCCATTTAGCTTTATTTGTATTATATATTTTTGTATTACTCTGCTTAACGTTTATAGGTACCTTTCCTAAATTTAAGTCAATTAATATAGCATTGTGGTCCGAGGATACCATATTGGGATCTACTTTCCATTGCCCCACGTGCCGAAGCAAGTTATCGGAGCAGGCTGTGATGTCAATATGGCTCTTATACCTCTTCCCGCCCCTGATAGTGTCAAATGTTGGGACGCCACCACAATTGAGCACATGAAGGTTCAAATCAACCAGCGTCCCATGGAGAACTTTTCGTCTTTCATTTTCTTTGTCGCTGCCCCACCATGTGCTCCATGCATTCACGTCACCACCTACTAATATGTTAGATTCGCCGGCTTCAGAAACTATTTCCTTCAGCTGGTCCAAGTCCGCGTCAATATCAAGTTCACCGTCAAAATACAGGGATGCCAATACAATGGTGGTGTTTCTGATTCTAAGCTTTGCAACCACTATGTTTCCAGTTGTTATAGTAGGGCATAGGGTTATATCGATCTTTCTATCGAAAACGACTATGGCAGCTTTGTTGACTGCATTACCGTTCCTAATATTTTGTATCACTCTCGTCCCTTGATATGTTTTCATTTCTCCCTGACTTCCAATGTAGGGTTCTTGCACTAGAGCAAACTTTATCTTCCTACGTCCAGCTTCGACAATGAATTCTTCTGTTGCCAGCTTTTTTTTCTGGAGATTGACCTGTACGACATGCCACTTTACAGCATTACTTGCCTCGGTGTTGTTTTCTGGAGCAACCTTAGCAGTAGGCTACCGTCGACCGCGCTAAAACATCCCATTTCTTGCGGATTGGGCACTCTCTGTCAAACGCGTTGTGGGTACCAGTTTTTTTGGCTCTGAAGCAGTTTTTGCAGCTTGGTTCTTCATTGAGAACAAGAGAAGGGCAGTCTGCTTTCATATGCGGGTCTCCGCAATGGCTGCATAAGACTGCAGGTTCTGTACAAACTTTCCTCGTATGTCCGTAGCAAAGGCACTTTGTGCATTGGACAAGTGGGCTTTGGTCCTGTACGACCACCCTCTGCAAATCGACGTGTATCCTGCCTGCAGAGGTTAGTCGCTGCCACACGAGGGTAGGCACCTGCAACACCACGTTGCTGGTCAACGGGTTCCTGGCTCTTCGCCGGTATCTCACCCGAATCTCGCACTCGGCTTCATCGACCCCTTCAAGAAGATGTCCGTTCTGAGTCCGGATGGCAGTCACAAGGTCATCATCGGTAATGTAAGTCATTACATCCCGTATGATGACCAAAGGATTTTTGTTGATCGTTTGAGCCACCTTTAGATCAGTGTTTGACTCTCGGATCTTGGTAGTCACCTTCTCAAGTTGGTCTTTCCCCGAGCAGCTGAGGACAACAGATTGGTTTCTAGCCTTCCTTACGTGGTCCACTCTAACCCCTGTAGTCTTGGCGTCTACCGCTGTTCTTATTTTCTCAATCACAGTGTCCGACGTGTCTGCTTCCAGAGGCGATGACACTATGATTGAGTGGAAGTTCGTGCGGTATACGTTTGAGCGGTTTTGTTTGGCTGCCATTTGTGCATATGAGAGTGGTCCCTCCGTTGCTGTCTCTTTCCTTTCTGCGTTAGCTCTTACTTCTGTTCTAAGTTCTTTTACCTCGCTCGTCTGCGTCTCTAAACGCTCGTTAATTTCCTTCCTTGTCATTTCGATTTGTGTTGGAATCTGTTTCTGCACTTCGTTTTTTTCTATCAAGATTTTCTTTATTCCCTTTATTTCTTCCATAATTTCCTGGCTTCTGTCCGTATGTTCCCCTGAGCTCTTCCTCTCCCTTTCAACATAGGCCTTAGTCCCTTTGCCTTCCGATGCCTTACCAACTTTTTTCACTATTTCATACAGTCCTTTAATGCACTCAAGTAATGTTTGTTTTATATCTTTGCGCAGGTTTCCTGACATCCCTATCTGCGCTTGGGCCTTCAGCATCATTGCTCGTGCTTCTTCTTCCAGCAACCTGACTTTTGGCGGAGACTTCATCTTCGCTTCGATGTCACTGATGCTCTTTCTTACTTGAGTGACGGCTGGTTTGACAGGTCCAGCCTGCTGACTGTCGCTGTTCTCGGGAGTTGGTGCATCGGGTTTTTTCGGCGTCCGGATCATCGTAACGCGTAAGTATGCTCAGGTAAGTAAGTTTATATAAATGAGGTGTGCGTGTGTGTGCGTGTGTGTGCGTGGGTATGTATGTGTGGGTGTATGTTGATGTGTGTAGATGCGTATTAGTATGTGTGTGGGAGATATCCCGATACTTGTCAGGTAGGTAACTTGCAACTTATCGAAGCTGCATATGTCTAGTTTACACACAGTCTAAGTTGTATAGACGTAGACTGGTCAAAATAAGTCACAGTGTTAGTGTGTATCTGTGTATGTATTTGTGAATGTATGTAGGTGTAAGTAAATGCGTATAAGTGTGTGTACGGGAAATGTCCCGATACTTGTCCAGCAGGTAACTTGTAGCTCAATAAAGCTGTATATGTCTAAATTACACAGTCTATGTTGTATAGACTTAGACTGGTCAAAATGAGTCTCAGTGTTAGTTGAGTTCAACCAGGTGGCTCAATAAAACCGCTTTTGTCAAAATAATTTATATATTATTATACTATGCAAATATGCAGAGTTCCTGTTCTTGATTGGGCCACAATAAATGAAGACCACAGTTAAGAGAAAAATAAAATTAAAATTTTAAATATAGACTAATTTAATAAAATACTTAAGGCTAATGGCCGTCGCAATAACAATCAATGTTGTCAAGACACAAAGGATAATTAAAATATAAAAATAAAATAAAAAGTTTTTTAAGTAGAGTCGATGTCTGTAACTCTACGTAGAGTCCCCAAAAGTAGCTCGCAGGGTAGCCCCGGTCGAGCGAAGCCCAACGCCGAAAACTGCACCACGCTGCGACAAGCGGTTCCAGAGACATACAAGTTACTAGTTTTCTAGACTAAAATCTAATTTTCAGACCCGAACTTTGTTGCTTTATATCTCGGCAACCGCTCAACGCAGATCAATGCGCGACAGCTCGTTTTGCTCGCCCCGGGATACCCTACCCCGCAAAATGGTGATCTTGGGTCGGATTTTGGAGTCTCTACGTAGAGTCACCACCCCCCTCAAACGATAACCCAGCCTAAGATGATCTTGACGTCGAAAACCGCGACTTTCTGCGGTCAAAAGTGACAGAGTTATCGCGGTTTCCACGTTTCAAGATGGCGGCCAATATGGCTGCCAAAAACTTTGAATCGGCCTAAACTTCGCCCCAGTTGACGAAATCGAGCCGAGTTTGGGCTCGTTTTATTTGAAATTTTAATCCCCTTCTATAAGGGTTATTTTTGAAATAATATTGTAATTATTTATTATTTAATGAAGAAAAAATTATTTAAAATTCCGAAAAATGGGCCTAAAATTCTGAAAAAAAATATGAATATATGGGGACTAGAATTCTGAACCTTATAGCTAAGCTACACAATTTAAAAACATACTTAAAACTACGTTAAAACTAAAATGATCGTCAGGGCAGTTTTTTCACACGGGAGGTCCAATTTTTCACGCGAACAATTAGTGAGCGCGCAACTGGCTGCGACGTGCAACTAGTGGGTTGTAGATCTCGTTTTTGAGATAGAGACGGTCAAAGTTCCAGACTTTGAAGATTTTTTACTCCAAAAGTATAACGTAGAAAATTTTTCTGCAAATGCAGGAGGAATAAATGAGTGTTACACTACCTCCCCTGAAGATAGTGAGTTCCGGACACGCTTCCTTCATCGACCACGTGGCCACGTGGTTTTAGGTTTTTTGTTTATAACTTCGGATCCCGTTGTCCGCGGATGGAAGTTAGGATGTGCAGGTGAAGATCTCGTAGGGGTCCTTTCCCAGACATGCGCGGCTGCACCGATGACACAGGGAATCCGAAGCTATAGCACTGTTTCACTGCACTTTTTAACACTTTTTGCGTTTTTCGCATATAATTTTTTTTTCCCGAAACGTCCGACTGGTTCTGTTTATATAGGCAGATGTGCCTCACTGAGACGCGTCGAATGATATATCGCACGTGCAGGTACGTAAACTTTTTACCACAATTTCGAATTTTTAAACGCGGAGCAGTGCGAAAACGTGGCGTTCGGGACGGCAGAACTGCCAAGACTTTGTCGAATAGTTTAGGTGTGAAAGTGTACGAAACAAACTCACATTCGCATTTATAATATTAGTTAGTACTACGATTATACATTTTCGTAGACGGCTTAGTGACTTTTCAGTAATTATGGTCACAGCAGTTCCATGGTTATAATCTCACGATTGTGTTAAAGTTAATTGTTATTTTAAAGTACCTGAAGTTTGTTCAATACTGTGTTACTATTTACGCAGTATCCGCTAACGGTATCCTGAAATCTTGCTGTGATTTAATGATTTCTTAAGAAGATTAATTAAAAATATTTAGTTTTCATTTTAGATTATGAACCGAGAAAAACTAAAGATGGTAAACCACTGCCCTTACCAAGATATTTGCGCACTCAATTATTGAAAGAAGGAAAAGTGTCAGATCTTGAAACTACTCAGCTTGTCTCGTACTTCATTTTGTTTGCTATAAATGACGTTAATACTATACATGACCTTGGTAAGTAACTGATTCAAATAATGATAATAAAATATTATTTACACAAGCTAAAAATTATGTTCTATTTTCGGCAACTCGGCGATTAATTACCCATTGTGTTGCTTGAAAAAGGCGAATGATTAGCAGTATTCAAGGATTTTTTATGTTTACGATCTTACGAGGATATGACATTTCTCATATAAAAAGAAGAAGGGACCTACCTTCTTGTTGATATACAGAGCTGATATCATTGTTACTTATATGTTTCCATCGTCTACGTTTTTAATGTTAATTATATTAATTTAATTAATTATTATATAAATACAAACTATTCATTGCAGTTCACTGGTTGTCTCCAAAAACTGTGGAAAAGCTTTTTCGAAGTGCACAGTATTCGACGCTCTATTGTGTAAAAATATGCTCTTGAAATATATCACTTTGACAGATCCATCAATTGTTGCCTTGGTTACTGACCAAAATCTTTAATGTTTACTGTCCATTAAGAGCTAGTTTGATATTGAGATTTTATTTTATTTTTAGAGGATTGCGTAGTACTTGTATCCATTGTCACTGTTTGTGCAGACTTAGGGCTGGATAAAGCAGGGACGTTGAATGATTAAACATACAAAAATTATAAATTAATCCATAATATAATAATGAGAATATCTTTTAGGTAACTTCTTACGAAACACAACGACTTGTTGCCAATCAGAAGGTAAATCGAACTACGTGTGTACTCCAAATAAGATGCCAATAGATGATCCCGTACACCGGTATTCTGGAGTAAAGTGCCAGAATCTTACCAGACCTCAGAGTTTCCAATACTTTGGGTGTGTTGATTTTGGTACCACACCGTTTGCAAGAGTAAGTGTCAATATAAACGAGGATAATATTTATAAAATTTTCAGATATACAGCAACCATAAAAGGAAATACCCAATGCGATTGTGTAGTTTTAATTATATAAAAACGAAAAGTAATAAAAGTAAAATATAAAAGATGATCAAACCAATTCTATAGAATAATTAATACAATGAGATCCTTAAGAGCTCGCACACTGAACTTGAGAATAAATCTAGTTTTATTAATACTAGTTTTAGTATGTGCATTGTTTGCGTTAGTGCAGACATAGTCTAAGTCAAAGTAGAAAATCATTTATTCATTTAGGTCACAAAGTAACACTTATGGACGTCAAAAAATATAGGTTACTGAGTTTACTAAGGTACTTCACATATCTGGCAATTTTGTTCCCAAACAAGTTCGGTCTACTTCTTTGCTGGACATGTCTATCAGACACACACACAGCTAGATAACTTATAACTCCATTTAACACTTCAAAAATATGACATATACAGGGTGTCCGGTAATTCATGGATAACCTTGAAATGTCTTATAGTAGAACTGAAGGCCGTTCAGAAAAATGAAAAAATAATATTAATTTTATTTTAAAATATATACCTATATTAAAAAGTGCAAGCTATATTAGCATAGCATACTTTTGACTGTCTATCTATTAGCATAATTAGTGTTTAATAATAAGACAACAAAAAACCGATAGAATTCATTAATTTATGGTCGTAGTATAAAAGAAAGTTATACATGGTAATTAACAAAAAAACACATATCTCAGGTAGTAGTTAGGATAGATCATTTTCATATTTTTTTCTGAACGGCCATCAGTTCCACTAGAAGACATTTCCAGGTTATCCATTAATCACCGGACACCCTGTATATTCAAAAACATCACAAACTGGCATTTGTTTGGTATATTTATTAGGTCTCCTGGTGACCATGGCTGCTGAAAAGCAATCGAAACGTCGGGGAAAGTGTAAACCTAAATATAAATAGTTTTAATAGTTTCAATACTTTTATAACCTAAATTAGTAACAAATGACTGATAACTAAATGACTAATTAATTATAAAATACATTTGTTGTTGTTTGCCCGAACTAGATTGCACTTGTGGCTCAGGCGAAGAAGTGCTTACAAACTATTTTACCAATATTAATTTACATAACTACAATCCAATAATAACATTTTAATAATTATAAATTAAAGTAACAATAATTTGAGCCTTATTAGTTGTTATTTACAATCATATTATTCTTATTTCATTTTAATTTAAAAACAATATATCAGAGAGTCATAATAAAAAATAAACATTACATACATAGATTACATACAATACGTTTTAAATTGTATTAATATAATAATATTCTATCACATACACACAACACCATCTAGCCCAAACTAAGCAGAGCTTGTATTATGGGTACTAAACAATGGACAAACATTCACATATTTTTTTTTTGTAAATACGTACATATTTTACATAAAAACACCTAGACCAAGTCAAACATCCACGTTCATGCACACAAATTTTTGACTTGTGCGGGAATCGAACCCGCGACCTCAGGCGTGGCAGTCGGTTACACTAACCACTACGCCATTGAGCATAACTATGAATGCACTATAACAAATGGAGACTCTCAAATATTGTTTTGGTGAAAAACTTAGTATGAAAGGAAATGTGCTCAGATTTTATGTACAAGATAACAACAATAAAAAAATGTGCATAAGTTGAGTAATTGCTTTTCGTATTAGTTGGAATTTAAATAGTTTACTTTCGGTATAAAATACCAACAAATATAAAAGCAGACAGTTACATTTTTTCAGATAAATTATGCTACACCTTTCTTCGACTTATCCATTATTTACAGCAAATTGTATTATGGAACAGACATATTAAGAACATTTGAAAAAGGATTGCTGAAGACCGACACAGAAAATGGAAAAATATTCCCTCCTAGAAACACTGATATAAATTCTGCAAGCAATCTCTGCCTTTTGAATCAACTTCCACAAGAAACTTTTTGCTTCTTACATCGTAAGTACTATATTACTTCAATACATCATGAATAAGAAGATTTGAATCATATATTTATTTTTTAGTTTGCCTGGTCACATTCCAATCCAAATCAGAATCCAAATAGGAAGACACACAGACCAAATTTTAAATATATATATTTTTGTATCTTATATATCAAATGCTTTAATGTTTTGTAAATACATAAAAATAATTCTTATTTTAGATCTGAATGCCTCCCTCGGTCCACTTCTTTTTATAATACTGTTCTACAGACAACACAACCACATAGCAAAGATGTTAGCTGAAATGAATCCTTCCTGGGACGGTAACCATCTGTACCATACTGCGATGGACATTAACATTGCTATTTACGCGCAGATATTTTTTTATGAAATGTTGCCTGTCGTGCTAGGTGAGTTTCTCTGTTTTTTTTTTGCTCTTTGAAAAGACCACGCCCTCAGTAATAATTCCTGTATCGTGAGGGACTTAACCAACACTCAAATAACGGACACAAAGAATACCCAGCCATTGAACAATTATTTGCAGATTTCACAAATTTTTTACCGATGTGAGATTGAGCCCAATTTAATCGGCGCAGTGTCGAGGCAACCGTTAGAGAACTACACCATCCATGCAGTGGATAGTTAGTGTTCTGGCCGTTCTTTTAGTCTAAGATAGAATAGGAGTTGCATACAACATGCAACCAAACAAAAACATACATCATTTGACTAATTTTGTGATGGGAAGAGGAATAGATGAGAACTGATATCTGATCAGAGTTAAGCTAAAGCAAACAAACAGAGCCGTAACATCGCAACTCACGGCACTTTCAACCTTCTCTAACTTATATCTAGAATCAGTCTTCTAGGTTTATCATTTTATGTTTTTGACTGGTTTTTATTGTTACTTTACTTATTAGTCTATTCACCAATACGGGAATCAAACCAATAAATATAATTAATGTGAAATGTAAGATTTATTTGGATGTTTGTGTTTTTCAATCAAGATCGTTGCACGAATTTGGATTAAATTTAGCACACTACTAGAACAGAACTTGAATTAACAAAAGATACTTAAAAAAAATTTAGTCCAATGTGTATGGCATCGGATTTGGGATTGATAGGTTGTATATTGTAACTCAAACCGTAACTAATCCCTTATAAACATAGAACTTCCTTGATGGCAATCCATTATCCATTAACTGGAAGTGAGACCTTGGATTGGCTACCCAACTATTGCAATACGTTTACAATACCAGACTTCTCTGATCGTGGACAGCCGCATCGTTGGACATTTTACTTACAGAATTCTGCTTCAAACATAGAATACTGACGCATATCTTTTGATTGCAGTGGGCTCTCAAACATATGCTTGTAATAGTATAAAATCAATAATAATATTTAATTTACAGGTAAACAGAATATGATCAGAGATGGTGTTTTATTGGGCTCCGGTAGCTTTAGAGACGTATATAATGAAGAAATACCGCCACAGATTTCTGAAGAATCCGTTTACGTGACTAGATGGTTCCACACCGTACAGGAGGCTGACCTAAAGTTTGTATATACTTTTTCTAGCTACAGTGTCATACATACATCGATATACATGATTGCCTGAGAAAATGTACATTCATCGAACATATCATGGCACTTTCTTATAAAAGGAATATATGCCATATGAAGAACACATTACCAGGAGCCGTGTTAGGAAAAATTTCCTCACAAAAAATTCATAGAAACTTCACTTTTTCAATACACATTTTGGCACTAAAAATTATATAGACAATAATCAATAACATATAATATATGCTTTAAAATTAATCACTCTTGAATAAAATTTGATACACTGTATACAAAGCAAACAAACATCTGCACCGATAACTAGAAGACGTACCTGATAAAATCAAAAAGTACAAATAACAACCCAAAAATATTTTACATATACTAAATGATGACTATTTTCAACTAATATTATAACGCGATACACAGCTAATTTGTCAAGTATAATTTCAGATTGTATGATAGAGATGGATTTTACCTCAGAAAGTTTCCACTAGTAAATCTTACTACCAGAACAGGGATCTTGCCACTTGATGACAATTTGGAACAATATTTTCAAGGTAGCTTCAGACAGTATGGCGGAGGATTTGATCACACCGTTGATAACGACGTAAGTAGGAATAAAAAACTAGCTATCTTATCTTATCTTATCTTATCTTGTGTGGGGGCCAGTCAGTACAGACCGGCGACACTTCGACCCAGTGGGATCTTTTGTGTCGACTTCCCCAATAACGACTGCCATAGATGTTCATGGCAGCCGGGACCAACGGCTTAATGTGCTCTCCGAGGCACGGAGCAGGCGATAATTGTCAATCAACACGCACACCATTTCGAAAAGTCATATAACTGCCGAAAGTCAGAGGTGCGCGACGTGGGTTCGAACCCGAGACCCTCTGCATTGCAGTCTGTTGGTCTCCCCACTGAGCTATCGCTACTCTTAAAAAACTAACTAAGTAATTACTATGAATTGAAAATCGATCATAGAATCCTTGATGTAAGCAATAAATTTGCGAGCATTAAACTGAGGTGGATCCTAAAATGTTTCGACTAAAAGCTAAAATGCAGGTGTAATAATCCAAACTGATGTAAGCATGTTGTTTACTTCATATTCCAAGATCCATGCATGAATCATGAACTTTATTTTAAGAAGAACACGATAAATGGAAGGCGTCGCAATAAAATAATTCATATGTCCACATTTCTGTATTATGTTGTAGATACTCTTTCCAAATTTAGGTGTTTCTTCGTAAGCCTGTTCGTCCGTATTTGCTCTCTTTATAATTAAATTTAAATTTTAGAAGACTTGTTTAAGGCTTTAACTGTCCGAGTGGTGACTTTACTTAGACACAAAACAAATCTGCGAAGGATTTCTGTATTTGTAACCTAGTTTTAAGTGTATTTTGCATAACGTTCCCTTGAAAACGTTGAGATTCTACTTAAATATTATTTAGAAATAATTTTAGCATAATTATTTCATAGTCATTCTATGTACATTTAGCGAAGTAACCTTTAGTTATCCAGTATTAATCTTTATTCATTCCAGATGGCACAAAGAATTATGGGTAGCGCTCAATACGCTTTAGATGGCCCCATGACTGATTTAGCCAAGGGAAGATATTTCGGATTTCCACCATACATAAAGTACAGGGAGTTCTGCTCAGGACGACCTTACAAAACTTTTGATAGCTTAAAAGATGCTATAACTGAAGAGGTAAGTTTTAAATTTTGTAAAAAGAAACTACTTTAGATGAAAGAATCAAATAAAACAGGTAGTATAAATAATAATATATTTGTCCATTTCTTTTATGTCTCCAATTACTACAACGTTCACCAATATTATTATATTTATATTATATAGATCATTTTCATAAATAATTTGGTTTGTGTATCTGGTAATCTTATCAGCAGCATCTGGATTTTACTAGTATCAGTCTATTGCAACGTTTCTTAAGCTACTAGATTTTGCCCACGGCTGCGTTCCCTTAATCTAGATTTTACTAATTTATTTCCATGCCTCGAGAATAGTATGTTTTGTAGATGAAAGGTACCTTATTACCTACCTATTCATTATAAATAAGTTTCATGGTAATCTGGCGAGTAGTTAAGACGTAAAAGTGTAATAAATAAATTAACATTCAGATTTATAGTATTAAGTTTGAATTACTCTGTAATACCTTTTACATGTGTAACATATTTATCTTTTATTATGTCTTATATCTCATAATCATAATAATATATTACTATAATCTCTTCTAGAGAATATATCGTATGACGGAATTATATGATAATGTGGAAGACATAGACTTAATGGCTGGCATATGGGCTGAGAAGCTTATACCAGGTGGACGAGTCCCTTACACCGTGTACTGCGTAATGGTGGAGCAGCTAAAGCGAACCCTTGCAACAGACAGGCACTGGTATGAGAGACCTAATAGACCACATGCTTTTACGTTGAGTGAGTATTATAATATATAAATAGGTTTACGCCTATATTCAAAGGGTCTTTGTACAGCAGCGGATGTCTCGAGTTCGATCCTAATGCGCGCATCTCTGACCTTTCGAAGTTATGTGCATACTAGTTTTTCCCTCGGTTTCACCCACGTAAGTCCCGTTGCCGTAGGAATATCGGGATAAAAAGAAGCCTATGTGTGAATCTAGGTCACCAGCTATCTACATACCAAGTTACATCGCAATCGGTCTAGTAGTTTTTGCTTGAAAGAGTAACAAACATCCATACATACATACATACATCCTCACAAACATTCACATTTATAATATTAGTAAGGATATGTAGGTAGTTAACGCTCACTTTAACAGTGAAGGAAAATATCATGATAAAACCGGCATGTCTAGGAGTTCTCCATAATGTTTTCGAAAATATGTGAAGTCTGCCAACCCGCTCTCGACCAGCGTGGTGGATTATGGATTAACTCTTCTCACACTGAGAAGAGGTCGTGCCCAGCAGTAAGATAGTCGTTGAAAAACAGATGAGCCGATTATCATAATATCAGACATCTTTCCAGTCTTTGTACTGCTTCTGAGAAGTTTCATCATTCACCATTAAATTTAATAACGCTTTTGCCATTACTGAAACGCATAAATAATACAAAATATCACAGAACGACGCAGCATCTTAGTTGCATATCCGTCTTCAACTGTATTCTTCATAAATCTAAAATGTTAGGTATTGTAGTAATCAAGTTTCAGTTGGCCTAAATCACTATGGCAGAAGACCATGATCGACTTTTAGAAAAGACTAAAATATGTTTCTAAACGGGAGTTAGTTTTTTCATCTCCATCGTATTAAAAACTAGTTGCTTTGTAATACATAGCCTTGTGTCAACCTTTACAATAATCTCTATCCTTTATATTATTACTATATATTTGATTATATTAGGTGTAGGTAGATGCGAATTACATTCACATTTCACTACGCCTACTATTTTCATGCTATTAAATATAAATAATACAATTAAATTTAATTGCAGGGCAACTGCAAGCTATCAGAAACACAACAGTTGCTGGAGTGCTTTGTGCTCACGCTGAAGGAGTGACAAAGATACAGCCGAATGCCTTTTACAAAATAGCTTCTGAGTAAGGTTTTTAACTACACAGTTTAACTTAAATTTTATATTCTAAGAAGACCAATTAATAGTAAAATAATGATTTTGGCATGCATGTAAAACAGAAAGACGATTAAACACATTTTGTCGGCTATTTACGCCTATCTGTCAGCGGACATATCGATCGAAAAAAGCTCGAAAATGTAAATAAAATGGCTTACTTTCTAACTAGAGATTATAACACAACATACGTTGGTTTATTAGCAAAATTTTTAACAGAAAGATTTATCTAAAATGACGTTAAGACCTAAGAGCCGCTAGAATGAGGCTCTTAGGTCTTAACATAAATCAAGCTGTTATAATTTTCACGTAATTGTTTTTTTTATTATCCTGTACGATATACTATACTGAAAAAGTAATATAGATACCCGAATTACCTCACTCTAATATTTATACGTGTGTTATAAGATCTATTTATATTTTCAGCAACCCACTGACAGACTGCGCGTCTCCTAAGATTGGCAAGATTGACTTATCTGCTTGGAAAGATTCAGAATGCGACAAAGAGTGAGAGAACAAAAGCAACGACTATGTATATCATATTTCATTTACTTAGATTGCTATATATTTTTTAATATCAACCCTATATATCCACTGCCACAACGAATAGTATCAAAGAAGAATATAATAAATATATAATATAATATAAAAATAAGAGTTTAAAGTTGTATCTTGACCTGTAATGATGATGTTATAAGAGAAAGTTATACCCCCTATAAGATAGCTATATATGGGGTTCTTTAAAAAGGGTGTTAAATGGTTTTTAGGTTTTTACTGGGTCGGCAACGTGCAAATGATGCCTCTGTTGTTGCAGGCGTCCATAGGCTACGGTGACCACTTACCATCAGGTGGGCCGTAAGCTTGTTTGCCAATTTATTTGTAGAAACAAAATATATATATTTCATATTCGATGATATACTTTGTCAATATAAATTTTAATTTAATCGAAAGTGGCAGATTCGCTTGCTTGGCATGGTTTATAAAATTATAGAAAATATTGAATCTACCAGTTTCAATACTATTTCTTCGACAGTTTATAGACTTCTGCGTGGCAGTCCAACGGTCTCCCACTAGGCTATCAGTGGCTATATAATATTACATATACTCAGATTGTTATGAATAATAATAGTCACTTTAGTTCACTTTAAGTTAAGTTCACTTTAGTTGCTTGGGTTGAGGATTAGTTGCAGAAGGAAATATTAGATACGGTACGCGGTACGCATTGTGAGGAGGTTTCTATCTCTAGAGTCTTTAGCACCAGTAGCTTTGACCTTTGTTGGGTCCTCATTCTTTCTATATTTCTTAATAATTTTTGTATAAATTATATATAAAATATAAAATAAATATTGTTGTAGTATAAACAAAAAATATAGGAATAACGATATATTAAATAATATAATTATATTATGTACATATTCTAAAGATTGAAATAAAGAAAATTATAATATACAACAAATGTTTTATTATTTTATGGTAGGACAAGAGAGTTAGTATCTTATATACCTACTGAGTTTTATTTGGATTTAGTATCAAAGAGGTAGCAGCAAACTAATGAATGGTCATTATCTTGCTGACCTCATGACATCTTTTGTTTCAGTCGTCTCAAGCGTATGGACGCTTAAGACGAGTGAAACAAAAGATGTCATGAGGTTATAAGGATATTAGGCTATACATCCTCATAAAACGTGATAATTATGTAATAAGCACAAGAAATCATTTTACAATATTGACGTTATTGATGTATATGGTCTTAGATGTAGTGCAGAAACAAGAAAAGCTTGAGTTTGTTTCCTTATAGAACACCAAAGTTAGCAGAATTTTTACCGCTCAAATTATTACCAATTCTTACCCGTTCTGTGTAACTTCAGAGGTTGAATGTGTGATGTGGTGTGTGTAATTACCATAAGACATTTCAATGTTATCCATTAATTACCAGACCCCCTGTATATAAAATTTCATAACGATTGGTTAAAACTTTTTAAACTAGAGCTTACTCAACGCAATTTCGAAAAAAGTAGTTTAGAGAAAACGCGTTTTAAAAAGTGGCTGAAGAAGTTAATTTATAGCTGTAATGAACTAATTCAAACAACTTACCGGTTAATCAGCTATTCAAGCACCATTTAACAATCCTTCGTTTATTTTCAACTAATTTTATTTGTTGCTTTGGGACAAGGATACTAGTGCTTCTAGAAATTTCCACACAAAAGACTAAAGGAACATCTACCCATGTTCCCTTTCCCTTTTAAATACATGCCTGGTAGTATATGAGTGACTACCCGCTCGACCGCTCCGCTTTACAAGTCACGCGCCCGGATCCTGCACTCACTTAATTGCTTATAACTTTTAAATATATTTTATTATAATATATTTTTGAATAGTTTTACAAGCATTTTATGAAAAAGAATTGAATTTTTTTAAGCTTCTACAATACCTATTTCCCCCTTTAAGATATGTATAGAATGTCTTGAACTCTTTTCAGATGTATAATAGCAAGTCGCTGTAACCTTGTGTTGTATTCCTTGATAGTTTCTTTTACAATATAAAGATAAAGACTGCAAAGAAACCATCCAGGAATACCAGCGAATAAACGACCAACTAAACCATTACAAATCCTGTGTTACGAGGGATTTTACAAATATTCAAACAACGGACTCAAAGAACACACAGACTCGGAATACCTAACTATTTGTAGATCATACAAATGTTTGTCCCTTGTGGGGACCGAGCCCACAACACTCGGCGCAGAGGCAGTGGCGAGGCAACCATTACGTTATCCTTGCAGTCAACATGATTAATGCTATGCATATTTTCAATTTCACATCTATCGCACTCTTAATAAAACAGCGACTTAACGCGAAATTTGGAAGTAAGGCAATTTGAACTCTATTTGTGTGACTATAAATTCAAATATTATACTCATGTCAAGTAATTGCAACAGAGTTTAAATTAGCTTAATCCAAATTACTCAGATAAGTCCCTGTTTTATTAAGAGTGCGATATATTAATACGTGAAGCAAAATCTTTGTACCTACCCCTTTTTACGAAAATTGCGCGGATGCAGGTATATGAAATTTGACACAGTTAAAGTTTACATGGAGAAGGAGGGGCGAATCCTAATATTTTTATAAAATATGCATTAGAAATACATTAAATTAATGGAAAAACACTACACGCATACAACCATGCATTTGACACACGCAGTCGAATCGCGTTCGTAGTATTTCGGCATTGTTCGTCTGACGTCGTACAAATCTTTGTAACTATGGTTACCTATAACTTATTTATATGTCATAAAGAAAAAGAAAACAAAGTAGCAAGCTTAAGAATGTTGGTCGAATTTTGACCACTAGGCGACCACTAGTTTGGTTAAATATCTATCTGTTTTAGATTTACGTCTGTATGGAATGTTAAGGTTTAAGTGATCACATAGCAAGGGGCTTGGTGTCGAGTATTCTGAGTTCGATTCCTACGAATAAAAGTTTTGTTATCTACAAATAGTTTGTACACAAGTAATGTCCTCCAGGCCGAATTTCGGTCACGGCGGTCAATCTTAACGGAGACTGGCCATCTGCGCAGGAGATATTATAGTGCACAAGTATGTGCGTAAACACAAGTGCACTCTTTGTTCCCTAACTCTCATGATCCGATGGTACGTATAATCCGACACCACCGGAGAGAGATCAGGTGCAACAGCTTTACGTGCTTTCCGAGTCACGGGGGTATCTAACACCGCCAACTGCCTAACTCCAGGCTTGTATTGAGATTTCTTAACAGAAAAACTCAATAACTTTAATGTTGGCCCGACCCGGGATTCGAACCCAAGACCTCATGCACAACAGTCGCAATCACTACCTCTGCGCCACGGAGGCAGTAAATAGCTAATAATAAATACATAGATACTACACTTAAAGGGCTATTAGTCGAATGTATAAAAATTACTGGCGATTCGCATGTACGACAACGATGTGAGAAAGTTTCAGACAGCAGAGCGATTAACTTTGCTTATCGCTGCCCAATTGCCAAGGAAAATATTCAAATCCATAAGTGTATATATGTATAAATATATTCTTTAACATTAAGTAGCTCGCCAACGGCACGCTGATTCAACAATCAATAAGAGATACATAATTATAATTTATGGAATAGGCCATGAGCGAACTAATGGTAATTGTTATTCATTTCAGATGGCAGAAAGGTCTTTAGGTCACACTCAATATGCTTCTGATTCGTCTATGAATGATTTAGCCAAAGGAAGATATTTTGGATTCGCACCATATGTTAGCTACAGAAAATTATGCGCCGGACGACCTTATAAAACCTTTGATAGCTTAATAGACGTGATGTGTAAAGAGGTAAATTCATTATCGTATTAACTATCTTAAAGAGAAAAAAATAAAAATAAAAATTACTGGCGATTCGCATGTACGACAATGATATACGTAATATATGCATATTATACGTAAATTGTTTACAAAAACTGTGTGCAGAATAGAATAGAATAGAATAGAATAGAATAGAATAGCATTTATTTCTAAGTATATGGTACATTAGGGTCATATATATTCATCATTGGTTCACACATACTACCATTGCTGGTGTAGAAATATTAAAATTATGATTTTATTCCTTAAGTAAACAATTAATTTTATAGTGTAATTAATGAAGTTAATATAAAATTTCAATAAAAAAAATGACGGAATATTATCAATAAAATTACAATGTCAAGGAATGGTATAATAATGTCAAAATATTAGTTACAACGTCAGTAATATTTATAAATTAAAATTGCAGTCAATAAAAATTTGTTAATACAATTTTATTCAAAATTTGTGATTAATAAATTCATTTACAGAGTAGAAGCACCTGTCTAAAAGAAATAAAAACATTTTATTTTTGAACTTTCTCGTAGGTAATATTTTAAATTATGTTGGTAATTTATTATAAATTTTAATTGCCATACAATATTATATATTTCTACTAAATATGTTCAATCTTTGGCTAGGTACACGCAATTTACCATAATTCTTTTTATTTAGTCTGTTGGAGACCTGTTGATTCATTTCGAAAAAATAATTGTATCTTTTGACAAACAAGCATATTTCTTATATATAAAGGCAAGGGAGTGGCAGAATGTTTAATGCTTTAAATAATGGTCTGCAATGATCTAAGTAATCTGCTCCGCACATAGCTCTAATACATTTTTTTTGCACCAGAAAAGCTCTTTGCATGTCCACTGAATTTCCCCATATAACTAGCCCATAGCGTAACACTGTTGAGACATATCCATGATAAGCAGTAAGGACTGTGTCCCTACTAGATACTAGCCTAAGCCTTCGAAGAGCGTAGATAAACTTATCAATTTTGGAGCATACTCTTTCTACATGTTCTTTCCAGTCCAGCTTGTTATCTATTACTATGCCTAATAACACCTATAGAAAAGACAGATATGACTCTTACGGGGGAGTCGCGATTCTGGTCCATAAATCTATTCATTCACACCTTAATTCTATTCAAGTTTTAAATACGGGTATAGAGGTTTTAAGTGTAAAATTAATAAACTGTAAAGATATAGAAAATGTGGTTGCACTTTATTGTCCTTCTTCCGTTACAACTCAATTTTCAGACTGGGATCAAATCTTTTCCTTCTTTTCCAAAAAAACTCTGATAGGCGGCGACTTTAACGGCCACCACACTAACTGGTCTGTCAAAACGGATATAAGAGGTACTCATATAATGGATTCATGTCTAGAAAACTCTTATATCTCTCTTAATAATTGTACTCATACACGAATTAAATTAGTCAGCGGGAACTTACAGAAAACCTCACCAGATATTTCATTTGCGACCTCCGATATTGCAATAAAATTCAATTGGAAAGTTCTCAACGAAAACCTCGGTAGTGACCATTTGATTATTAAAATGTCTATTAACATACCTGACACTTTCACTATAAGCAAAAAGAGAAATTACAGAAGGGCAGACTGGGAAAGTTACCAGAACTTTCTATTAAAAAATTTCACTCCTTCTTCTGATTATAACATTCAAGAAATGTATAATTACTTATTAAAACAAATAAACACAGCCGCTGATAAATACATTCCATTCAATAAACATTGTTCTAAGCCCATCAAAAATTTTAAATCAAAATGTTATTGGACTCCTGAATTATCTCATTTCGTTGCACAGCGCAGATTATGTTTAACAATCTTTCGACGTAACCCTACACCTGATAACTTAACTAAATTAGAAAATATAACTAAAGAAACTCATAAAAAAATACGACGTGCAAAATACATTGCCTGGCAAAGATTTTGTAATTCCATTGACCATGCTGTATCAACTACAGAAATGTGGCAGCGCATGCGCTGGATGAAAGGTATTAGCCAATGTAAAAGTTTCCCTCCTATTGAAAAACAAAAAGAATTATTGCGTTCAATGACACCTGATTATGTGCCAAACGATGTACCTATATTTTCTTCTAAAAATGAAACTTTGGAGTGTGATTTTAGTATCGAAGAACTAGACAACAGTTTAAAAAAGAAAGATTCAGCACCAGGCGAAGATGCTATTTCGTACTCTATGATATTTAATTTACCCCCCTCAGTCAAAATGTATTTACTCAATCTATATAATAATATATTTAAGTTTAGTTATGTACCCGTTCAATGGCGAAGAATACAAATTATTCCGATTCCTAAGGCTAGCAGCACATCAACTGACCCTAAATTAAGACTTATATCCTTAATTTCGTGTCTATGTAAAACTTTTCATTTAATGTTATTTAAACGTTTAGAATGGTACACTGAAAAAGAAAAAATACTATCAGCTTACACAATTGGATTTAGAAAATCCCGCTCCTGTTTAGATGCACTAGTTCGCTTAGTCACATATATACAAATTGGTTTTTCTAAAAATATTCCTACTCTAGCCTGTTTCCTGGATATTCAGAATGCGTATAATAATGTTTCAATTAACATCGCAGTTAACATCTTAGATGAACTCAAAATTGGATCAAAAATTTGCTCTTATATTTGGTCTTTCTTGAATGAGAGGTATTTAATCATTAAATCCGAATACAACGATATAATAACAGCCAGATGGACCAATAGAGGCTTAGCTCAAGGTGACCCTATGTCACCGCTACTTTTTAATTTAATTACTACTAAGTTGTTTAAGTTTCCTCTTAATAATGTAGTAGTATCACAGTACGCCGACGATTTTGTTATCTACACTAAGGATAAAGATATAAAAAAATGTGAAACATTTATTCAAAATGCCTTAGATCTCTTTGTTAATTCTTTGGCTGAGTTGGGCTTAGAATTGTCACCGATAAAATCTACATACTGCTTGTTTAGTAGGGGTAAACGAAGAATACTACCCAATCTCAAAATAAATGAACAAAACCTAGTCACCTCAGAATGCACTAAATATTTAGGTCTGTGGTTGGATAGAAGTCTAAGGTGGGGCAAGCAAATAAACGAAACAGTTAGTAAATGTTCAAAATTTTTGAATTTATTTAAAGTACTATCGGGGAGTACTTGGGGAATACATACAAAACATTTACGTAGATTATACATTTCTATAATCCGGAGTAGATTTGATTACGGATGTTTCATATATGACTGCAGTGCAAAATCTCACGTATCAAAATTAGATAAACTACAAAACCAGGCAATGAGAATAGTGGGTGGATACATCAAAAGTATCCCAATCCATGTTATGGAATCAGATCTATGTATTCCCCCTTTACAGATTAGAAGAGAATATTTAGCTTATAAATATAGTACGAAAATAATGTCTTGGTCAAATAATATTACAGTTAATTTAATCTCAGATTTAAGTATATGTTCCCAATCCTCATACTGGGTTACCAAAAAAAAACCTTTATTAGCAAAGATACACAATGAATTAAGACATAATAATATTGTTTCCTCGCCATTTCTTAAAATGTTTAGTTTGGAAAGTTGGACTACAACCATTCCGAAAAATATAGTAAAAATTGATCTCAAATGTTTAAATAGTTCTAAATCTAATTATAATCCAAATTTGTTATTAAGTAACGTGTTATATGAATTAAATATAGATTACTGCGGATGGCATAAATTATTTACTGATGGTTCTAAAAGCACTACCGGTTTAGGAGCAGGATTATTTGATCAAACATTAGGAAATAGGTTGGGTTTTAAAATTAATTGTGATATAAATATATCAATTATGTCGCTGGAACTCATTGCAATTTTTCAAGCAATTAAGTATATCAGGAATGAGAATTTAAAAAAAGTTGTAATTTTCTCAGATAGTAAGAGTGCGCTGCAACACATCGCTCGGTGTGCCTCTGGATATAGCAGAGGTGCATCGATAGCGTATGAAATTTTGAAAGCATTTATTTGTTTGAGAAAGAATAATATAGAATTTAAGTTGCAATGGATTCCAGCGCATATTGGTATATACGGTAATGAAGAAGCTGATCGTTTATGCAAAATGGCTGTAGAAAATGGCATTTTTATAAATTATATACCCGATTATTGGGAATATATACCTAGATTTAAACTAAAATGTTTTAATTTATGGAAAAAGCATTTTATTCATATTTCACAAGTAAAGGGTATTTGGTACCGTAGTATACAAAGCGAGCCGTCGCTTGTACCATGGTTTGATAATATTAAATTAAGTAAACACATGGTGAAAATTATGTTAAGACTCCGCTCAGGACACTATCCATCGGCAAAGTTTGCATTTCTTATGAAAAAAAATGATTCACCAAATTGCTCTGCTTGTAATCAAATTGAGGATGTACAACACTTGCTGATGGATTGTGTCCGAAATAGAACTGAACGAGAGCGAGTTTTAAATGAATTTAACTTAAATAGATTAGATGTGGGGTTACTGCAATCTATATTGGCTGTACCGTCTTCAGAGGCTGCTAAAAAGATGTGCGACGTGATAGCAGTACTTAATTTGTAATTCTTACATATGTTAAAAGGTATGATGGGGTTGATATGTCTGATTTAGACAAAAACCCGAAAAAAAAAAAATAAAAAATATACTATGCCTAAAAATAATGTTGAATGTTCAGTTTGTAAAATTTTATTCTTATGTCGTATATTTATATCAACTGCTGTTAAGTTACTTGATTGGAAATTAATGATTTTTGTTTTATCTATATTCACGTGAAGATTGTTTTCGGCTAACCATTTAATTGCTTTTATTAGCTCGTTGTTAGTAGTACTTTCTAAATCAATTTTGTTTAGACATTTTATTGTTAATGTAGTGTCCGCAAATTGGATACACTCGTGTTTCAGATGTTTTCTTAAGTCATTTATGTATAAATTAAATAACAGTGGACCCAGTATACTTCCTTGTGGCACACCACAGTTGTTACTTTTTAATTCTGATGTATATGTGGTTTTAATGCTATTTTCTATTTTGGTGATTACAGTTCTCTGTTGGCGATTAGACAAATAGCTTTTAAACAACTCCTGTGCTTTTCCCCGTATTCCGTATCTTTCTAATTTATAGAGAAGTCGTTTATGTGGAACATGGTCGAAAGCCTTGCACATATCTAAAAATAGTGATAGAACAGACATTTTATTATTAAGGGCTTCAGTAATCAGTTTCACTAATGAAAAGCAAGCTAAGGTCGTCGAACTGCCTTTCCTAAATCCAAACTGACTTTCTACAATAATATTGTATTTATTTATAAAACTACTTAATTTGCCAAGCATTGCCTTTTCAAAATTTTTTGCGAATATTGGCATTAGTGTAATGGGCCTATAATTACCCATATCGATCTGGTTTCCCTTTTTGAATAATGGTTTTATTACCGATTCCTTTAGTTTATTTGGGTAAACGCCTTCTTGGAATGAAAGATTAATCAAGTAGCTAAGAGGAGTTGCTATAATTTTTGCAATGGATTTAATTATTCTTGTAGAAACCTCGTCATACCCCGTAGAACACGTATTTTTCAAAGAATTTATAATTTTTATCATTCTGTTTCATTTATTGGTGTCAGAAATAAAGTAGATGTATTGGAGTCAATATTAATATTATTTACGTCAAAATCATTATAGCAATTATTTTTGTATGTCAATTCAATGAAATAATTATTAAATTTATTACATATGTCATTAGGATTATTAATTAATTTGTCACCTATTATTACCTTAGTGATAGTATTCTTGTTATTGTGATTTCCTAAGTTATTATTTATAATAGACCGAAAATATATATTTTTATTCGCATAGGAATATATATTTGTACATTGCCGTAATTGTTTTATATTGACTGTTTTATATCTAACTGCTGGTCAAAAGCCTATCCTTCCAAATCACTATGTTTGAAGATGTCCCCTGTCCGTTCCTTTCGAAAACATCCAAGTCATCCCGCCATATCCGCTTAGGCCTGCCATATCAGTCTTGTGGCACCCAAGGTCACGATTTGTGCCCACCTCTCTGGATGCAGGCGGCAGACGTGGCCGGCCCAGTTCTATTATTTATTAAACAATCCATATTAAGTTAATCTTTCTTTCTTTTTTTCGTGTGGTTAGTGGCCAACCTGTTGTCAAGAGTTGTTCAAGCCGCCCGTAGGCCTCTGACATGGCTTAACGACTGCTGTCAATTTGGCAAAAATCGGGACCGACTTTTAACGTGCTCTCCGAAGCACGGAGACGCTCAGATGAAATACCATTAAGCGGTCACCCATCTATAGACTGACCGCACCCAACGTTGCTTAACCTCGCTGAACGTTTATCGATCAGTGAGTGCAACTGGCTACATATTAGTTTTGGTTGTTTATACTTCTATTTCAATAGTATGATCAATAGTTTAGATATATCATGTCATCATTAATAGTTTTCTTTATTCTGGTGATTTCTCAAGTAATATCCATAATTTTTCATTTTAGAGGATACATCGTATGACAGAAGTATATGATAATGTTGAAGACCTAGAATTATTGGCTGGTGCATGGTCTGAGAATCACATACCGGGTGGTCGAGTCCCTCATACCGTGTACTGCCTGATGGTTGAACAGTTGCATAGAACCTTGGTCTCTGACAGGCACTGGTATGAGAGGCCAAATAGACCACATGCCTTTACTTTAAGTAAGTATGTTTTTAATATCCTCGTACTTGCTATGTGCTGATCGAATATACTACATACTTTTGGTTTGAATAAGGTCACTTCTAAACATAATGATGTTGATTGTCAGAAATCGCCTGTTTGGAACATTCGTACTACTTTTGCCAAAATATTTATCTTAGTACGTAGTAAGAAATATCAAGAATTACTTCATTTATACGTATGTATGAAGTAATTTGACTCAAATATAAATCAATTTGGATCTTTCATAATAAATAAGACATGAAAAAAAATCTTTGACTTAGACAATGTTTTATGGACAACGATACGTCGTTGTCCATGAGACATTGTCTAAGTCAAAGATTTTTTTTATATTTATTTTTATTCTTTTAAAATGCACACGTACACTATGGTAAACGTTTTCTTGATGAAAATCCTATTCAAATCGTAACTAATATTATAAATGCGAAATTGAGTTTGTTTGTTTTCTACGCTTTCACGCCGTAACTACTCGTCTGATCATCATGAAATTTCGCATATACAATGTCAGGGATTCTGAACAGGACATAGGATACCTTTCATCCAGAAAAAAAGGACTGCTATTCACCTAACCTTACCTACATTTACGCGAGCGAAGCCGAGGCCTACCTACATTTACGCGAGCGAAGCCGAGGCCAAAATCTAGTAAATTATATTTAGGACTTAGTGGTACACACAGCGACGCATCAACCTAGACTGTTTGGACTTTGAACTATTAGAAGTTAAACGCTGCAAATCATGCGAGAGAGTGCGTTATATTTTTGTTATTTTGTCTCACTCACGCTCAACGGGACGCGACGCTCTATCCTTACCATTACATCGACACCACTATGCACTGTCCCTTTTCGACAATTCTCTATTTTGTATGTAGCGTAGTTATATTGGATGTCTAACTTGATGTGTAGCCGTGTGTACACGGCTTAACTGGATGATATTGAATAGTGATAGATAATATAACTAAAAACCCTAAGTCTCTGTGGTCCTTTGTTAAAGATCATAAAAATAAGCAATCTGTCTACCCACCCTCTATGTACCTAGACACACAATATGTCGAGAGCCATTTAGATATATGCAGCCTATTTGCAAAGCACTTCTCATCTACATTCTCCCTAAGTAAAAATTGGGTAATCTTTAGACAGAACTACGTCTTGTATTATGCCTCAATTATTATGTTCTAGTACATTAACAAAAATCAGCCTAGCTGAAAGGACAGTTCTTGGCAGACTAGAAGCCATTGATATTAATAAAAGTGCAGGTCCAGATGGTATTCCCCCTATGTTTGTCAAAATGTGTTCAAAAGGTCTTGTAACTCCACTAACAATAATATTTAATGAATCTTTAAATACGTCAACATTCCCTGAATACTGGAAAATGTCGAATGTAGTGCCAATCTATAAAAAGGGTGATAAAAGATCCATAAAAAATTATCGGCCGGTATCTTTATTGTGTGTCTTTTCAAAGGTGTTCGAATCCCTCATACTGATTTTTCAAGTGCTTTCGATAAAGTTGATCATGCGGTGCTACTACACAAACTTGAACATAACTTTGGAGTTGGGGGTAGCTTGTTGGCTTGGTTCAAATCATACCTATGTAACAGATGTCAAAAGGTAGTTAAAGATGGATATTGCTCCAACCCCTACGTAGCCATATCTGGAGTGCCTCAAGGCTCGCTTTTAGGCCCTATACTGTTTGTGTTATTCATGAATGATATCGTTACTTATGTTAAACATTCCAAGTGCTTACTCTTTGCAGACGATCTAAAATTATACAAAATAATCAACTCTCCTGAGGAAGCTGCAATGCTACAGGCTGATCTTGCGGGTATCGGTCAGTGGTGTAATATCAATAATATGACAATTAATTCTAGCAAGTGCTATCACATAAAATTTTCGAAAAAAAGAATTCCTGTCAGATCTTCATACAAACTTAACGGAGATAAATTGAATGAAGTCACTACAGTTAAGGATTTGGGAGTAGCTATGGATAGTAAATTAAATTTCATCAATCATATCGATTCAATTGTTAAAGACAGCCAAAAAATGCTCGGCTTTATCAAGCGCATAGGTAGAAGATTTAAAAAAGTAAAAACCTTACAAATTTTGTACTACGCCTTAGTCCGTAGTCACCTCGAGTATTGTAGTCAAGTCTGGAGTCCATTCTATAAAGTCCACATAGATAGATTGGAAAGGATACAAAGATCATTTACAAGATTCTTAGTGTATAAGGAAAATAGTAATGTTGGAGGAAAGATTAGCAGAAGATCAGGTTACGAAGTTAGACTTAAATATTTTAAAATGTATTCTCTCCAATGTAGACGATCGTACCTTGACATGACATTGCTTCACAAAATTGCCAATGGTACAGTTTCGGAACCGTACCTTTTAAGTCAATTAAACTTTACTGTCCCGAGATTAAATACTCGAAACCACAAAACTACGAGTACCTTCCACATATATCGTAGTAGAACTAATGTCGGCAAACATTCTCCTCTTCACCGAATTCAAAGCACCTATAACATGTATTCCATCTCCAACAACTTTGACATATTTCATGACAAATTGGCGCAATGGAAACGTCAAATGCTGCAACCATACTCTACTGAAATGCTTCGTAAGATACGATCATGAGAAATTTCATAATTATATTCTGTATAATAATAATTATTTTAACTAATTTCTGTTTGTAATACTTATTGTTATTATTTTTAATGTCCTTGTTATTTTTCTATATTTTGTGTTCCGTGTTTTATATATTCGTGTTCTATAAACATTAATTGTAAACATGATGTACTTTAAAGGTTACAAGACTTTGCTATGAATGCTGTTTCACACCTGTTATTGGCAAATAGGCTGGTCTGAAACTTATTCATTATTTATATTTTGAATTGTATTACCTATAAGCTGTTGGTGTGCCATTTAATAAATAAATAAATAAAAGTGATAATTTCAGATAGTAGTTATAAATATAAATAAGGGTAACAGGAACTAAAGAAGAAACTTATCGTAATCGAATCATTGTTTGATTTCCAGAACAACTGCAAGCCATCAGAAATGCGACAATCGCTGGCGTTATGTGTGCTTGTGCCGATGGTGTGTCAAAGATACAACCGAACGCCTTTTATAAGATCTCACCTACGTAAGATTCTTTCACTTTATATGATATCCTAGGATTTGTTAGTGTAATAAATAGTTTTAAAGAAAATCGATTCAAGCCTATTTCTCAAAGAAGTAAACAGACATTATGAATAACTACTTATTACGAAACAATTTATTTTCAATAAATGAAATAAAGCATCATAAAGAGTCAATTTACGTAGAGTGCAAAATATAAGTCGTTTCTTAATACAATTTGCTAATTAAACTTTTTGTTATTATATTATTATCTTCTTGATCGGGACCAAAATTATGACGTAGTTTAAGCAGATTCGGCTAAATGATAATGTTTTGACGAAACCATAATAATAATACTTATAAACATCGATACTTTGTTGTTATAATTCAAAAATACCTTAATTAAATTGTATGTATATTTTCAGCAATCCCCTGACTGACTGCAATTCTGCTAGTATTGGGAAGATAAACTTATCTCCGTGGAAAGACCCAAAATGCCTGGAAGAAAAGTATAGTTCAGCATATAATGATGATTTTCATTAAATTTTACTTATATAAATAAAGTGTAATAATTTTAATTATAGTGTTATTAGACTTAGTCTATTTACTTCGTTTACCCTAGCTATGGTTCTAGCGAAACTAATGATAAAACATATTTTATTACCCATTAGTTATTTTACAGGCGGTGGATTCAAGCAAAACAACATCAATTACATTACAAATTGTTGAGTAAAATAATAATCAGATAAGTAATGTTATGTACGACAAAATTTTTTAATAGTTTAAATAGGGTTGTAACGAAACCTCGGCTCCGCCTCCGTAAGTGCGGAATTTTCGCAAGAAATCGTACCTCCGCATCCGCATTCGCCTCCGTAGTTATTTTTTTTGCGGAATTGTAAAGTTTATTTACATTGACTTACAATGCGAGACGAGCGACTTTCGGCAACAAAGCCGCAAAACGAAAAGTAATGAACTTAAATGAATAGATTAAAATATTAAGGTATAATCGAATTGTTATTCGGATACCATATAAATTGATATTTACTTATTAAGGAGACTATCATTTATATATTCATAAATATCATAAATAATATATATTGTAAATAAACTAGTTTAAATTGAGTTCCGGTATAATATTTTACTTTTATAGTAGTAGATTCTAATTCCATTTGAACAGTTTTTATTGAAAGAATTGGGTCATTGACTTCTGAAAGTTTATTTTAGTAAGAGTAAAAGTTGTACTTTATAAGGGTTTCCGACACATAAGGCAATAATTTGAAATAATAATAATCGAGAAATATAAACTAAATTTTCAATTGTTTTCTATCTATAGTATTACGATTGATTCGCATCGCATGGTGGCCCGGAGGATGACATGAATACGTGGTGTATTAGCTTGACCACCTCGGATACTAAGCTTCATAACGTTATATCACGCTTTTGTTATCTAATACACATTTCACTCCCTTTTCTCATTTTAATCTCTCATTTTAACTCATTTTAATCCCAAAATCTTTTATCCAAATCCCAGTTCGGATTTAGAGCTGGGACGTCAACTAACGACGCTGTTCACGAGTTAACAGATCATATTGTTAGTAAACTAGATAAAAAGAAGAAAGTTATATCTATATTTCTCGATCTAGCGAGGGCGTTTGACACAGTCTCTGTTCCACTCCTACTGGCTAAGCTTGAAAAGATGGGTATTCGTGATACCCAACTTAAACTTTTATGAGTTACCTCACAGACAGGCTACAAAGGGTCAGGATTGGTAAAGTCACCAGTGATGATTTAAGGGTTGAATGGGGCGTTTCTCAAGGTAGCGTATTGGGCCCGACACTCTTCCTAACCTTTATTAATGACCTATGTAACCTGCAGCTAATAAACGGCAAAATTGTGACATTTGCTGACGACACTGCCTTGATTTTCCATGGCGACACCTGGAACGACACCTTCCATGCAGCTCAAATAGGTTTCAACGCAGTGACCTCTTGGTTGAAAGAAAACGGCCTAACCCTTAATGTCGAAAAGACAAAATACTTGCCCTTTTCTATAAAAAACATACCACCCAGAGAACTTGATGGGCTCTCATTAACTGCGCACTCATGCCCACTCAATCACCCTTGCTTATGTAAACACTTGACTTGTGCCTCTACCATCAAATATCTCGGTGTCGTAATCGACAGTAATTTAAACTTTAATCACCATATTGACTTACTTTCATCGAGGATCCGTAAGCTTATGTTCACCTTTAAAAATTTGCGACATGTTGCAGACAAAACTTGAATAAGGATGATTTACTTCTCTCTATGCCAGCCAATACTGACATACTGCATTACGATATGGGGCGGCACAGGCAAAACAGGTATGATAAGGGTGGAAAGAGCTCAAAGGGCTGTGCTGAAAGTAGCCCACTTCTTGCCTTTCCTCTATCCCACCAAAGACCTTTACCATCTTACTGATGTCCTGACAGTTCGACAATTATATATCTTAAATATAACTATTAAACAACACTCACTTCTTGCGTATGATGCCTCACATACAAGCAAAAGACTAAAACATAAAGTCTGCCAAAATACTGATCAGTGGTCTACAGCTTTTTCTGGCAAGTTCTTCGGTTTCCTAGGGAGATATCTGTACAATAAAATAAATGCAAACCTTTCTATATACCAACTAACAAAGTACAATTGCAAGAAGACTTTCACATCGTGGTTAAAGTCCCTTAGCTATGAAGAAAGAGATCAGCTTCTACATATTCCCACTTAAAAAAATCTTATTTGCATTCTATCTCACTCTTTCATATGTAGGTACAACACAATGTTAATAGATCTGTTATTTTCTAACATCTCTGATCCCAAGACTATAGATCGTAGGGTTAACTAACATCTATTTATTATACACACAGTGACAAACATACACACACACACACACACACATACACACACACACACACACACACACATACACACACACACACACACAAATATACACACACACACACACAAACACACACACAGACACTCAAGCAAAAACACTCTCACTGATCAACATCAACGCAAGATTATCTATATCTTCAAAAAATTACGTAAGTCTGCTGATATGGATACATTAAAATTGGTATACTTAGCTCTTTGCCAATCGATCTTAACGTATTGTATCCCCGCTTGGGGTGCAGCCACTGAGTGCTATTTCATAAAACTTGAACGTGCGCAAAGAATAGTGCTTAAAGTTATTTTCTCACGGCCGCTTAGATGTCCTACGAAACAGCTTTATGCGGAATCGAATATGCTAACAGTTCGACAGCTTTATGTTCTTATATCCATCCTGCGTAAGCACTCATCTCGCCCCTTTTCAGAGCCAGTTGGCAGATTAAAACACAAAACCTTTTCTCAAGTTTCACATAATACCTCATTCGCAAAAAGACACTACTACGTGGCAAGTACTAAACTTTATAATAATTTAAATAAAAAACTGAAATTACACTCCAAAACTAAATTTCAACTTAAACTTGCACTAAAGGATTATCTTAAAAAACTTACCTTCCGTAATACCGAGGAACTCCTGTTGCGGAATTAACAGTTGAATAATACACATACACAGTTATGTAGAAAAATACTCTCACACACTCATATTTATTTATATATACACTCATACACTCTCAAACATCCTTATATACACCCACCTACACACATACACACACACGTCACACAACAATTAATTATAAATCTCACACTATTATTAAAGCAGACACTTGCAGATTTTGTATTCCTTCTATACAATAAAGAAAGACACATTTCTCCATTTTCACTAACCCTTTTTTGTATTTAGTATTGTCTCACTATTTATGAGAACATAAATGTTTGTAACCATTTGTTGTTAGGCTTATATAAATGTAATTATCAGAAGGTAGCACTGGCTTTTAAGATACAGGTCCATACCTAGTTTAGAAGTCAGGGTCTCCAGTTTGTTATATGTATATTTCTTAAGCCCTAAATTTTGTACCTAGATTAAGTGTTATTCTAATGGAGTAATAAACTTATTATTTATTATTATCAACTAAATTGTACAAGCTTCACCCACTACACGCTCCACCAATTCAGAGTCTGGAGAGGCTGGTAATCTGTCATACAGGTCTCCTAGTACAGACACCAGTCTCCCACACAGACTGTATTATCTTATAAATATTCGTTGAATATGTAACTAGATACCTACTACTGTCTTATGTTTTGTAAAACTGTGTGAAATAAAGTTATTTGTATTGAATTTCACTAACCGACCGTGAGGCCCCTGCCCAAAAAATAAGTATTGCAGCAGTTATATAGTTATATGTACTAGCCACGTCAACAGGCACGAGGCAATGAATGTATATTTCATACAAATTAATAATATAATAATCACTTATTTTCCTATCACACACAGAAATAGTTGCAAAACAAAATTTTATCTTAAACTCCATCAAGCAGCAAAACAATGTCTTTACCAAATGCAGCTCATATGCATACATTTGCAAAAGATGTAGTTATCAGTTCCCATATTAAAATAATGGCAACAATAATACAATATAATTATATACAAGTTGTAATTAATTTGTTTCATCATTTTAACCACACAAAATATTATATTTTTTCTAGAAACAGTAAAATCCTTTAATATTGACCAGCTGTTAATATAACGTAGTATTGTAATACTACATAGTATTGAATCGAATGAATTATTTAGAATTAAGTAATGAGCAATTAAATGAATAACAGTTTAATTGTTAGGCTGACTTGATTTCGAACCATGTACGGTTGTGTCTATAAGTAAAGAATGTATGTATGTCATACTGTATCACATACATTCTTTACTATGAATATATTACATGATGGTTCATGTTTGTTAATTTAAGACAAACCATAGTTGTTATTAATAAAAGTATTCGTTTTAGCGATTTAAAACAAAAATTATGAAATAGTTTAATAACCACAACTTTAACGGTTTTGTTTATACAGAGCGGCAATTAAAACCCCTATTATTAAATGTAAGCTGTATAGATTTACGTTCAAGCTCGAATAATTAGATAAATCTATTGTCTCGAATGAATATAATATTGTCTTCTGTTTACGCGAATGTTATTCATTGAAATTAAACTACTATATACGGATTTTATCGCGTTGTTTATTTAGCACTGTATTACAAAATTTTTACAATATTACACTACTACCTATAGCCTCCAAATCTTCCTTTCTTATGTTATTCTTGACTAGGCAGTCCTCGACGTTGCAAATAATGGCCTCATACACATAATACACCAAAAATACACAAGGAAAACGCTCCCCTACGTCCTATTGTGAGTCAGATCGACACACCAACTTACAGACTGGCTCAGCACGTACCGAAGATACTCTCACCACTCAGAGGCAACTCGAGAGCACATGTAAAGGATTCATACCATTTTGTGAGTGAGATTAAACACCTATGTCTCACTAACAATGAAACAATGGTTAGTTTTGATGTACAGTCATTATTTACATGCATACCTGTACATGACTGTATTGAAATAACTAAAAGGAAGATAATAGAGTACAATATGCCTGAGGAATATGCAGAACTACTTAAGTATTGCTTTACAACTGGCTATCTGTTGTGGGACAATAAATTCTACATACAAGTCGATGGTGTGGCAATGGACTCCTCAGTTTCGCCTGTTGTTGCCGACATATATATAGAGGACTTCGAGGCTCGAGCTTTACAGACTGCCCCCATCACATCCAGGATTTATAAGAGGTTTGTAGTTGATACTTTTACAATATTACCAACAGATAGTGTTAGTGTATTACTAGAACATCTTAATTCCATTAAAAACAACATCCAATTTACTATGGAATTAGAGGCAAATAATTCATTAGCATTCTTATATGTACTTGCCATCAGGAATCCTGATCATACTTTGAGCCACACTGTGTATAGGAAAAAGACCCATACAAATAGGTACTTGAACGGTGAATCTCACCACCATCCTAAACAGTTAGCTACCGTGGGAATGTCTTTGTTTCAGAGAGCCCACGGCATCTGTGACAAGAAACACCTGGACGCCGAGCTTCAACATGTCAAGCAAGTACTGCAAGACAACAAGCTCCAACAGCCGCGCCGCTGTCACAGATCCCGAGAAAAGCCAGCCACAGTCGAGCGCCAGCCTGCTATACTGCCTTATGTAAGGGGTGTCACTGACAAGATTGGCTACATCTTGAAGCGAGCTTCAATCAACACATACTTCAAGCCGCCAACGAAGATAAGTCAATTTTTACCATCCGTCAAGTGCCAATTACCTTTACAAGATGCAGGGGTCTATAAAATAGATTGTGACTGCGGACTCTTATACATTGGTCAAACCAAGAGAAGCATAGGCACCCGCTTAAATGAACACATAGCTGACGTAAAACACAAACGCTCGTTGAAGTCTGCTGTGTGTGAACATGTACAACAGGGGACCAACCATCAAAAAACATCCCAATTTAAATAGAGAAGATGGTTGGAATGTACCACCAGCTTGGGATCCAGTACTTCAAATAGTCAAACCCAAGAAGAAACAAACCACAGCTAGACTTCATGATACTTTGAGCTCATTCTGCGTTAATAGAAACACCAATAATTAAATTATGTTCGGGTACTTTGAAATAACTACACTGGAACATGTTGTCTCACAACTACCATCTTAGTCTCCCCGTGACCATGGCTGCTGAAAAGCAACCGAAACGTCGGGGAAAGTGTAAACCAAAAATAAATAGATTTAATAGTTTAAATAATTTTATTAGCTTATAAATTAGTAAAATAAAATCAATAGTAGTAGTAGTGTAATATTTTCAAAATTTTGTAATACAGTGCTAAATAAACAACGCGATAAAATCCGTATATAGTAGTTTAATTTCATCGAATGAATATTCGAGACGATGACAATGAATACTTGGTTTATGATTCTCATGCATTATTCGTTGATATCGATTGATTACGTATTAGTTATACGCAGATACGAATTTTAGCCAGATGGTTCGCAATGACATTTCCAATAGGATCGATGACATCTTCGATCGTGTCATCATCTAATCATGGTTCGAATATTCGATTATATTTCGAATCATAATTTTATTAGGACACGTTGACATCGAATTGATCAATATTCGGCACCGATATAGGTAGGTACCGATAAAGGATCCAACGATAGCTAGTCCAAATTATAATTTGGAAAAAGGAAACACTGAACATAAATTCAGCCAGCAATCTCGACGAATCGCTTAGTTGTCATCAATTCGTAAAATCTATAAATATTAAAATTGTCGGCCTCGATGGCGTAGTGGTTAGTGTAACCGACTGCCACGACTGAGGTCGCGGGTTCGATTCCCGCACAACTCAAACATTTGTGTGCATGAACATGGATGTTTGTCTTGGTCTGGGTATTACTGTGTATAATATGTATGTATTTCCAAAAAAAAGTATATATGTTTGTTTATCCATTGTCTAGTACCCATAGTACAAGCTCTGCTTAGTTTGGGCTAGATGGTGTTGAGTATATGTGATAGAATATTTCGGAGAGGGTAGTCGTCTACCCGGGTCACGACGGTTGGAGTCGGCGAGAGATGTCGTGCGGTGTTCCACAAGGATCGGTTCTGGGTCCGCTCCTGTGGAACATCGGCTACGACTGGGTGCTGCGAGGTACGCTCCTCCGTGGCGTCGGCGTCATTTGTTACGCCGACGACACGCTTGTCACGGCGAGGGGTAAGTCGCACCGGGCGGCGGCCATACTGGCGACCGCTGGGGTCGCACAAGTCGTTGGTCGTATCCGGCGGTTGGGCCTTGAGGTGGCCCTGTCGAAATCCGAGGCTGTATGTTTTCACGGCCCTCGGAACCGGCCACCTCCAGGGGCCCATATCATGGTGGGAGGGGTCCGCATCGGCGTCGAGCCAACCCTTAAGTATTTGGGTCTCCTGCTCGACAGCCGATGGGACTTTACAGCCCATTTCCGTCGTTTGGCCCCCATTCTTCGGGGCGCTGCAGGTGCGCTCGCGCGCCTGCTGCCCAACCTTGGGGGGCCAAACACCTCCTGCCGGAGGCTCTACGAGGGGGTCGTGCGGTCCATGGCCCTATATGGGGCCCCAGTTTGGGGTGACAACCTGGCGGCCCGAAACATCTCGGCGCTACGTGCACCACAGCGCGCCATGGCCGTCAGGTTGATTAGAGGATACCGCACGATCTCGTTCGAGGCTGCGAGCCTCCTCGCCGGATCGATGCCATGGGACCTGGAAGCGGCGCTCCTGGCGTCGCTCTACCGTTGGCGCCAGGAGGCGCTAGCTCGGGGCGAAGGACTGGGTCTTGCCGCAATCAAGGCGGCGAGGTCCGAGCTCCGCCAGGTCCTAGTGGCCAATTGGAAGGAACGACTTGTGCACCCCAGTGCCGGGCACGCCACGATCGTGGCGGTAAGTCCTGTTTTTGAGGAGTGGCTGGAGAGGCGGCATGGCGCCCTCCCCTTCCGGCTGACACAGGTTCTAACTGGCCACGGTTGTTTTGGCCAGTTCCTGTGTCGTATACGCCGGCAAGAGACGCCCGGTTGTCACCACTGCGGCGACTGCCGCGACGTTGTTGAGGACACGGCGCTGCACACTTTGGCGGTTTGCCCCGCCTGGGCATCGCAGCGCCGTGATTTGATCGCGGCAGTCGGATCGGTTGCCCTCTCGCTCCCGGCCGTAGTTCAGTCTATGGTCCGGAGTGAGAGGTCGTGGAACGCCGTCGCCTCCTTCTGTGAGGAAGTAATTTCCATCAAGGAGGCGGCGGAGCGGGAGAGGGAGCGTTTAAACCCTCTCCCCAACCGCAGAGCCGGGCGCCGGAGGGCGCGAGACGACCTCCAGCCACCCTGAGGTTTGACCTGGGGGTGGCGGGCTTTGTGGGCCTGCCCGCCATCCGTTCAGCACCAGGTCCGAGAGGCGGCGTGCGTGTTCCCACGCGCGCCTCTGTGTCGAGTCCGTCTCCCCTCTAGGGGAGACAGTAGGGTTTTACGCGACGTAGTGCCTATTTTGGGTAGGTCTTTCGTGTAGTGGCCTGCCGTTTCATACGGCGGGCCGTAACCGCGGCGGGGTCGCGACCGCATGCGAAAGCGATTCGCGCGGCCCCGTCGATAGTGGTTTTGTCGAGGAACACCGTGGTAGGTTTAGTCGGTATTCCGGGAGGTACTTTACTATTATTTCCATCTTTCTATCTTTCTTTTACCCCGGCGAGTCCGACATAATCCCTCCGCCCGCCCCCGCGGAGGGATATGCGTCATAGCATTCCCCCACGTAAAAAAAAAAAAAAAAAAAAAAAAAAAAAAAATATGTGATAGAATATTATATATTATATTATGACCTGCGCAACTCATATAAGATAAGAGAATTTATCCCGTTTTTGCAACATTTTTCATTACTGCTCCGCTCCATTTGGTCGTAGCGTGATGTTATATAGCCTATAGCCTTCCTCGATAAATGGGCTATCCAACACTAAAATATTATTTCAATTCGAACCAGTAGTTCCTGAGATTAGCGCGTTCAAGCAAACAAACAAACAAACTCTTCAGCTTTATAATAATAAATGTGTGTCTGCAATACTCCATAAGTTATCGATGGATTGATTTAACATTATCGATGGCGAGACTTCCATGTTATAGATAAATGCTTTTTGGAGATAATGAAACTGGGCCTTACCTAAGATTTATTGATATTTTGTTATAATTATGAATACAGGTATATAATCAGGCTCTTTAATTTTTTTATCCAAAATGTATACACAATATAGGGGCTATTAACCCTAAATTCTACACCTGTCAACCTTAGCGTGGTGCAAGGATAAAATATATATATATAAAACTCTACCGTTACTGAGTGACTAACAGACAACGCACAGCAACGCGTAGCCGAAACTACTGAATGCAAGAAGCTGAAATTTGGCATGTATGTTCCTTGGAGAGTATAGGGGAGCACTAAAAGAGGATTTTTGGAAATTCCATCCCGAAGGAAGTGAAAGGGTCAAAAGGCGCGATGTAACCAAATTCCACGCGGGCAAAGCCGTGGGCGGAAAGCTAGTAAATTATAAAGAGATAAGATATACATGCCGTATATGTGTTATATACGGCATGTATATCTTATACATTATGTAAGGTAGTGTAACCTTTATATATTTGTGCAACTTAATGTATTAATTACGTTGCTTTTCCCACCATTGTTATATCTTAATTGCGACATAAATGATGGCGTTATCTGTCTGCTTGTTACTCACTTATAATTAATATAATATTTTTCTTTATACTAGAATTAAATAATTAAGACCTAAATAATTAGGAAATCAACTCAAACATTTTTTCTGACGCGTTTACTAATTCGGGTTCGAAGGGGCTAGACTGAAGTCTAGCTGTGACACTTTAACCTCATTCTGCGTAAATAGAAACACCAATGATTCAATAATATAATAAATATTCGGGTACTTTGAAATAACTACACTTCAGAACATTAAGACAACTACCATCATAGCCTCCCCGTGAACATGGCTGCTGAAAAGCAACCGCAAAGTCGGGGAAAAGTGAAAACTAAAATATAAATAGCTTTAATTAATTTAAATAGCTGAAATTGTAGTAAAGTTCAATAATAGTGTTATAGTTCAAAATTATGTAAAAAAGTGTTTTTGAAATAAACAACGCGACAAAATTCGTATAAAGTAGTTTAATTTCAATGTATAACATTCGCGTAAAAGTAAGACAATATTATAAAATTAGTTTAGTCAGACTTCATAGTAATATCGTACCTCGTTGCTTTATGAAACTACTTACATGTAATGTATTCATGCATTGGTCTCTTGACTATTTATGTTTTTGTTCACGTCCGATTGACAGAACCTGGGTACAATCCCAAAAAATTGTTCTTTAGTTTGCCAGCTGCACCCTAACAAACAAATGTAATGGAATAATCTTTCTTCAGTTTTCTTAAAGGACGTAATGCTGATTAAACTGAAGCAGCTCGAAGACCTTCCAGAAGACCTCTGCCAAAGAGTCTATTTTTACGTTTCTACGAAGAGTAAGGTTAGAGGCGCTGTTTTTGTAGGGCTCACATGTGGGTAGTCCAGGATTTCATACCAGATACCATAGAACTGGTCTAATACTTAATTGCGTCCTTGGTTATATAAAATGTAGCAGTTGAAACATGGTTATTGATGATTTTGTGAGCATCCTCAGAGAACAGTAACTACAAAAGCACTCATTAAAAAAAGAGATTTCCAAAATACGTCGCTATAGGATTCGAAAAATTTACATATTTACGTCTATAGTCGAGGAGACAACAAATTAAAACACGGAATCATACATATAAAGCCGAATTGAGACTAGTCCACGTTATTTATTAAAGTACCGTGCAGTACTTTAGACGTAAGACAAAATGTTAAGATTATTCATGACCAGTTTAGTTGTAAGTGGTTTGAATGCTGTAATTTATGACTGCCATTCTGGTAAACCAGCAACTAGGAAGCAATTGGAAGTATTCATAGAAAGAAATAATACTGAGTAAGTAATATTATTTAAATAATTTAAATTCTGTGATTCAGAGCCGAAATAGTGACCGCAGCAGTATTTAGACTTAAGACTAAGACCTTATCGAAATATAACTTTTTATTTTTTACCTGTGTTCCCGAAATACCACTAAAATAATTATTTAATTTATAGGTGGAATTTGGGACCACGGTCACGGTCCCAAAAGCTCCCCGACCCAAATTTAAAGATTTGTTTTTGAAATTAATCAATTTATTCGACTAGGCTGATGGCAAAATTTAAGGTGTCAGTAAGCTCGCCACTATTTCTATGTGGGTTTGATTTCCTTACATTTGTTCCTAGTCTAAATATTTATTGCGGTCATTGCATGAATTTCTGTAAACACACTAGCGATGAAGGTTTTGGTCCTAGCGAATGTTGCCTTTTTCGGCTTGTTAACATTTCAACGTAGTAAATATACTGCAGCACTAAAATAAATACTATTTTGGTATTAGAATGTCCAAACCACTAATATATCCAGACCATCATTTTTTACGCACTAACTTCTTTTATCTAGGAATCAAAGGTCAAGATTTAATTTTAAAGAATGTTAAGAGTATCTGCTCAGTATATTATGTTCATTATATCTAACTTATACCTATTATTATTACATATAACATTTTAATAAAATACAAAAAAGCTTTAAGAGTCGTCATAGATTAATTTTATTTCATTGTCAACTACTACATTACCCAGAAGACTTAGTTCTTCCAAAACTTCTGGCTCCTCTACTACTTTAACCTAATTGCTAGAATGCCAAACATAACTGAAAACAGAAGATGTATTGTGTTTGACCGCCAGTGTGCTGCTGCGACGCAATAGACTATATGTTGAGTTTTCCAGGTATTGTGTTATTGACGTTAAACCATGCGATGAAAATGAGTTTAGACGAGCCGATGGTTCCTGCAATAATCTGAAGTTTCCGAGCAGAGGCACAGTTAGGACGCCTCCTATTAGACTTCTGAATCCTGATTTCAGCCCAAGTAAGTCTATATGATCACAAACTATCATTATAATGAATCACAAATTGCTCCTATTAAGTATTGACATTCTCTTTAGAGGTTACATAAATGACAGAGACTATTAAAAAATTATGTCTTTAGTGTACAATAATCTTGATCTTATGTAAATTAAATTTTGTTGAAATACTAGTTTTTGCCTGCGGTTTCGCTCGCGTAAACGTAGGTTAGGTTGTATTAGGAACAGTACTTTTTTCTAGATGAAAGGTACTTTATGTCCTTTTTTGTGCACCTGACACCTGTGAAATTTCACGATGATTTGTCGAATAGTTTAGGTGTGAAAGTGTAAGAAACAAACTCACATTCGCATTTATAATATTAGTTAGTACTACGATTATACATTTTCGTAGACGGCTTAGTGACTTTTCAGGAATTATGGTCACAGCAGTTCCATGGTTATAATCTCACGATTGTGTTAAAGTTAATTGTTATTTTAAGTTACCTGAAGTTTGTTCAATACTGTGATACTGTTTTCGCAGTATCTGCTAACGGTATCCTGAAATCTTGCTGTGATTTAATAATTTTTTAAGAAGATTAATTAAAAATACTATGACTGTTTTCATTTTAGATTATGAACCGAGAAAAACTAAAGGTGGTAAACCATTGCCCTTACCAAGATATTTGCGCACTCAATTATTGAAAGAAGGAAAAGTGTCAGATCTTGAAACTACTCAGCTTGTCTCGTACTTCATTTTGTTTGCTATAAATGACGTTAATACTATACATGACCTTGGTAAGTAACTGATTCAAATAATGATAATAAAATATTATTTACACAAGCTAAAAATTATGTTCTATTTTCGGCAACTCGGCGATTAATTACCCATTGTGTTGCTTGAAAAAGGCGAATGATTTCAGGATTTTTTATGTTTACGATCTTACGAGGATATGACATTTCTCATATAAAGACAAGAAGGGTCCTGCCTTCCTGTTGATATACAGAGCTGATATCATTATTACTTACTATATGTTTACATCGTCTACGTTTTTAATGTTAATTATATTGATTTAATTAATTATTATATAAATACAAACTATTCATTGCAATTCACTGGTTGTCTCCAAAAAGTATGGAAAAGCTTTTTCGAAGTGCACAGTATCCGACGCACTATTCTGTAAAAATATGCTCTCGAAATATATCACTTTGACAGATCCATCAATTGTTGCCTTGGTTACTGACCAAAATCTTTAATGTTTACTATCGATTAAGAGCTAGTTTGATATTGAGATTTTATTTTATTTTTTAGAGGATTGCGTAGTACTTGTATCCATTGTCACTGTTTGTGCAGACTTAGGGCTGGGTAAAGCAGGAACGTTGAATGATTAAACATACAAAAATTATAAATCAATCCATAATATAATAATGAGAATCTCTTTTAGGTAACTTCATACGAAACACAACGACTTGTTGCCAACCAGAAGGTAAATCGAACTACGTGTGTACTCCAAATAAGATGCCAATAGATGATCCTGTACACCGGTATTCTGGAGTGAAGTGCCAGAATCTTACCAGACCTCAGAGTTTCCAATACTTTGGGTGTGTTGATTTTGGTACCACACCGTTTGCAAGAGTAAGTGTCAATATAAACGAGGATAATATTTATAAAATTTTCAGATATACAGCAACCATAAAAGGAAATACCCAATGCGATTGTGTAGTTTTAATTATATAAAAACGAAAAAGTAATAAAAGTAAAATATAAAAGATGATCAAATTAATTCTATAGAATAATTTATACAATGAGATCCTTAAGAGCTCGCACAGTGAACTTGAGAATAAATCTAGTTTTATTAATACTAGTTTTAGTATGTGCATTGTTTGCGTGAGTGCAGACATAGTCTAAGTCAAAGTCGAAAATCATTTATTCATTTAGGTCACAAAGTAACACTTATGGACCTCAAAAAATATAGGTTACTGAGTTTACTAAGGTACTTCACATATCTGGCAATTTTGTTCCCAAACAAGTTCGGTCTACTTCTTTGCTGGACATGTCTATCAGACACACATAAAGCTAGTTAGCTTATAACTCCATATAACACTTCAAAAATATGACATATACAGGTTGTCCGGTAATTAATGGATAACCTTGAAATGTCTTATAGTAGAACAGCAGGCCGTTCAGAAAAAATGAAAAAAATTAATTAAAAAATTTAAAATAATATACATATATTAAAAAGTGCAAGCTATATTAGCATAGCATACTTTTGACTGTCTATCTATTAGCATAATTAGTGTTTAATAATAAGACAACAAGAAACCGATAGACTTCATTCGTTTATGGTCGTAGTATAAAATAAAGTTATACATGGTAATTAACAAAAAAACACATATCTCAGGTAGTAGTTAGGATAGATCTTTTTTCACATTTTTTTCTGAACGGCCATCAGTTCCACTATAAGACATTTCTAGGTTATCCATTAATTACCGGACATCCTGTATATTCAAAAACATCACAAACTGGCATTTGTTTGGTATATTTATTAGGTCTCCTGGTGACCATGGCTGCTGAAAAGCAATCGAAACGTCGGGGAAAGTGTAAACCTAAATATAAATAGTTTTAATAGTTTGAATACTTTTATAAGCTAAATTAGTAACAAATGACTAATAACTAAATGACTAATTAATTATAAAATACATTTGTTGTTGTATGCCCGAACTAGATTGAACTTGTGGCTCAGGCGAAGAAGTGCTTACAAACTATTTTACCAATATTATTTTACATAACTACAATTCAATAATAACATTTTAATAATTATAAATTAAAATAATAATAATTTGAGCCTTATTAGTTGTTATTTACAATCATATTATTCTTATTTCGTTTTAATTTAAAAACAATATATCATATATACTAAACAATGGATAAACATACACATATTTTTTTTTTTGTAAATACGTACATATTTTATATAAAAACACCTAGACCAAGTCAAACATCCACGTTCATGCACACAAATTTTTGACTTGTGCGGGAATCGAACCCGCGACCTCAGGCGTGGCAGTCGGTTACACTAACCACTACGCCATTGAGCATAACTATGAATGCACTATAACAAATGGAGACTCTCAAATATTGTTTTGGTGAAAAACTTAGTATGAAAGGAAATGTGCTCAGATTTTATGTACAAGATAACAACAATAAAAAAATGTGCATAAGTTGAGTAATTGCTTTTCGTATTAGTTGGAATTTAAATAGTTTACTTTCGGTATAAAATACCAACAAATATAAAAGCAGACAGTTACATTTTTTCAGATAAATTATGCTACACCTTTCTTCGACTTATCCATTATTTACACCAAATTGTATTATGGAACAGACATATTAAGAACATTTGAAAAAGGATTGCTGAAGACCGACACAGAAAATGGAAAAATATTCCCTCCTAGAAACACTGATATAAATTCTGTAAGCAATATCTGCCTTTTGAATCAACTTCCACAAGAAACTTTTTGCTTCTTATATCGTAAGTACTATATTACTTTAATACATCATCAATAAGAAGTTTTGAATCATATATTTATTTTTTAGTTTGTCTGGTTACATTCCAATCCGAATCAGAATCCAAATAGGAAGACACACAGACCAAATTTTAAATATATATATTTTTGTATCTTATATATCAAATGCTTTAATGTTTTGTAAATACATAAAAATAATTCTTATTTTAGATCTGAATGCCTCCCTCGGTCCACTTCTTTTTATAATACTGTTCTACAGACAACACAACCACATAGCAAAGATGTTAGCTGAAATGAATCCTTCCTGGGACGATAACCATCTGTACCATACTGCGATGGACATTAACATTGCTATTTACGCGCAGATATTTTTTTATGAAATGTTGCCTGTCGTGCTAGGTGAGTTTCTCTGTTTTTTTTTTGCTCTATGAAAAGACTACGCCCTCAGTAATAATTCCTGTATCATGAGGGACTTAACCAACACTCAAATAACGGACACAAAGAATATCCAGCCATTGAACAATTATTTACAGATTTCACAAATTTTTGACCGATGTGAGATTGAGCCCAATTTAATCGGCGCAGTGTCGAGGCAACCGTTAGAGAACTACACCATCCATGCAGTGGATAGTTAGTGTTCTGGCCGTTCTTTTAGTCTAAGATAGAATAGGAGTTGCATACAACATGCAACCAAACAAAAACATACATCATTTGACTAATTTTGTGATGGGAAGAGGAATAGATGAGAACTGATATCTGATCAGAGTTAAGCTAAAGCAAACAAACAGAGCCGTAACATCGCAACTCACGGCACTTTCAACCTTCTCTAACTTATATCTAGAATCAGTCTTCTAGGTTTATCATTTTATGTTTTTGACTGGTTTTTATTGTTACTTTACTTATTAGTCTATTCACCAATACGGGAATCAAACCAATAAATATAATTAATGTGAAATGTAAGATTTATTTGGATGTTTGTGTTTTTCAATCAAGATCGTTGCACGAATTTGGATTAAATTTAGCACACTACTAGAACAGAACTTGAATTAACAAAAGATACTTAAAAAAATTTTAGTCCAATGTGTATGGCATCGGATTTGGGATTGATAGGTTGTATATTGTAACTCAAACCGTAACTAATCCCTTATAAACATAGAACTTCCTTGATGGCAATCCATTATCCATTAACTGGAAGTGAGACCTTGGATTGGCTACCCAACTATTGCAATACGTTTACAATACCAGACTTCTCTGATCGTGGACAGCCGCATCGTTGGACATTTTACTTACAGAATTCTGCTTCAAACATAGAATACTGACGCATATCTTTTGATTGCAGTGGGCTCTCAAACATATGCTTGTAATAGTATAAAATCAATAATAATATTTAATTTACAGGTAAAGAGAATATGATCAGAGATGGTGTTTTATTGGGCTCCGGTAGCTTTAGAGACGTATATAATGAAGAAATACCGCCACAGATTTCTGAAGAATCCGTTTACGTGACTAGATGGTTCCACACCGTACAGGAGGCTGACCTAAAGTTTGTATATACTTTTTCTAGCTACAGTGTCATACATACATCGATATACATGATTGCCTGAGAAAATGTACATTCATCGAACATATCATGGCACTTTCTTATAAAAGGAATATATGCCATATGAAGAACACATTACCAGGAGCCGTGTTAGGAAAAATTTCCTCACAAAAAATTCATAGAAACTTCACTTTTTCAATACACATTTTGGCACTAAAAATTATATAGACAATAATCAATAACATATAATATATGCTTTAAAATTAATCACTCTTGAATAAAATTTGATACACTGTATACAAAGCAAACAAACATCTGCACCGATAACTAGAAGACGTACCTGATAAAATCAAAAAGTACAAATAACAACCCAAAAATATTTTACATATACTAAATGATGACTATTTTCAACTAATATTATAACGCGATACACAGCTAATTTGTCAAGTATAATTTCAGATTGTATGATAGAGATGGATTTTACCTCAGAAAGTTTCCAATAGTAAATCTTACTACCAGAACAGGGATCTTGCCACTTGATGACAATTTGGAACAATATTTTCAAGGTAGCTTCAGACAGTATGGCGGAGGATTTGATCACACCGTTGATAACGACGTAAGTAGGAATAAAAAACTAGCTATCTTATCTTATCTTATCTTATCTTGTGTGGGGGCCAGTCAGTACAGACCGGCGACACTTCGACCCAGTGGGATCTTTTGTGTCGACTTCCCCAATAACGACTGCCATAGATGTTCATGGCAGCCGGGACCAACGGCTTAATGTGCTCTCCGAGGCACGGAGCAGGCGATGATTGTCAATCAACACGCACACCATTTCGAAAAGTCATATAACTGCCGAAAGTCAGAGGTGCGCGACGTGGGTTCGAACCCGAGACCCTCTGCATTGCAGTCTGTTGGTCTCCCCACTGAGCTATCGCTACTCTTAAAAAACTAACTAAGTAATTACTATGAATTGAAAATCGATCATAGAATCCTTGATGTAAGCAATAAATTTGCGAGCATTAAACTGAGGTGGATCCTAAAATGTTTCGACTAAAAGCTAAAATGCAGGTGTAATAATCCAAACTGATGTAAGCATGTTGTTTACTTCATATTCCAAGATCCATGCATGAATCATGAACTTTATTTTAAGAAGAACACGATAAATGGAAGGCGTCGCAATAAAATAATTCATATGTCCACATTTCTGTATTATGTTGTAGATACTCTTTCCAAATTTAGGTGTTTCTTCGTAAGCCTGTTCGTCCGTATTTGCTCTCTTTATAATTAAATTTAAATTTTAGAAGACTTGTTTAAGGCTTTAACTGTCCGAGTGGTGACTTTACTTAGACACAAAACAAATCTGCGAAGGATTTCTGTATTTGTAACCTAGTTTTAAGTGTATTTTGCATAACGTTCCCTTGAAAACGTTGAGATTCTACTTAAATATTATTTAGAAATAATTTTAGCATAATTATTTCATAGTCATTCTATGTACATTTAGCGAAGTAACCTTTAGTTATCCAGTATTAATCTTTATTCATTCCAGATGGCACAAAGAATTATGGGTAGCGCTCAATACGCTTTAGATGGCCCCATGACTGATTTAGCCAAGGGAAGATATTTCGGATTTCCACCATACATAAAGTACAGGGAGTTCTGCTCAGGACGACCTTACAAAACTTTTGATAGCTTAAAAGATGCTATAACTGAAGAGGTAAGTTTTAAATTTTGTAAAAAGAAACTACTTTAGATGAAAGAATCAAATAAAACAGGTAGTATAAATAATAATATATTTGTCCATTTCTTTTATGTCTCCAATTACTACAACGTTCACCAATATTATTATATTTATATTATATAGATCATTTTCATAAATAATTTGGTTTGTGTATCTGGTAATCTTATCAGCAGCATCTGGATTTTACTAGTATCAGTCTATTGCAACGTTTCTTAAGCTACTAGATTTTGCCCACGGCTGCGTTCCCTTAATCTAGATTTTACTAATTTATTTCCATGCCTCGAGAATAGTATGTTTTGTAGATGAAAGGTACCTTATTACCTACCTATTCATTATAAATAAGTTTCATGGTAATCTGGCGAGTAGTTAAGATGTAAAAGTGTAATAAATAAATTAACATTCAGATTTATAGTATTAAGTTTGAATTACTCTGTAATACCTTTTACATGTGTAACATATTTATCTTTTATTATGTCTTATATCTCATAATCATAATAATATATTACTATAATCTCTTCTAGAGAATATATCGTATGACGGAATTATATGATAATGTGGAAGACATAGACTTAATGGCTGGCATATGGGCTGAGAAGCTTATACCAGGTGGACGAGTCCCTTACACCGTGTACTGCGTAATGGTGGAGCAGCTAAAGCGAACCCTTGCAACAGACAGGCACTGGTATGAGAGACCTAATAGACCACATGCTTTTACGTTGAGTGAGTATTATAATATATAAATAGGTTTACGCCTATATTCAAAGGGTCTTTGTACAGCAGCGGATGTCTCGAGTTCGATCCTAATGCGCGCATCTCTGACCTTTCGAAGTTATGTGCATACTAGTTTTTCCCTCGGTTTCACCCACGTAAGTCCCGTTGCCGTAGGAATATCGGGATAAAAAGAAGCCTATGTGTGAATCTAGGTCACCAGCTATCTACATACCAAGTTACATCGCAATCGGTCTAGTAGTTTTTGCTTGAAAGAGTAACAAACATCCATACATACATACATACATCCTCACAAACATTCACATTTATAATATTAGTAAGGATATGTAGGTAGTTAACGCTCACTTTAACAGTGAAGGAAAATATCATGATAAAACCGGCATGTCTAGGAGTTCTCCATAATGTTTTCGAAAATATGTGAAGTCTGCCAACCCGCTCTCGACCAGCGTGGTGGATTATGGATTAACTCTTCTCACACTGAGAAGAGGCCGTGCCCAGCAGTAAGATAGTCGTTGAAAAACAGATGAGCCGATTATCATAATATCAGACATCTTTCCAGTCTTTGTACTGCTTCTGAGAAGTTTCATCATTCACCATTAAATTTAATAACGCTTTTGCCATTACTGAAACGCATAAATAATACAAAATATCACAGAACGACGCAGCATCTTAGTTGCATATCCGTCTTCAACTGTATTCTTCATAAATCTAAAATGTTAGGTATTGTAGTAATCAAGTTTCAGTTGGTCTAAATCACTATGGCAGAAGACCATGATCGACTTTTAGAAAAGACTAAAATATGTTTCTAAACGGGAGTTAGTTTTTTCATCTCCATCGTATTAAAAACTAGTTGCTTTGTAATACATAGCCTTGTGTCAACCTTTACAATAATCTCTATCCTTTATATTATTACTATATATTTGATTATATTAGGTGTAGGTAGATGCGAATTACATTCACATTTCACTACGCCTACTATTTTCATGCTATTAAATATAAATAATACAATTAAATTTAATTGCAGGGCAACTGCAAGCTATCAGAAACACAACAGTTGCTGGAGTGCTTTGTGCTCACGCTGAAGGAGTGACAAATATACAGCCGAATGCCTTTTACAAAATAGCTTCTGAGTAAGGTTTTTAACTACACAGTTTAACTTAAATTTTATATTCTAAGAAGACCAATTAATAGTAAAATAATGATTTTGGCATGCATGTAAAACAGAAAGACGATTAAACACATTTTGTCGGCTATTTACGCCTATCTGTCAGCGGACATATCGATCGAAAAAAGCTCGAAAATGTAAATAAAATGGCTTACTTTCTAACTAGAGATTATAACACAACATACGTTGGTTTATTAGCAAAATTTTTAACAGAAAGATTTATCTAAAATGACGTTAAGACCTAAGAGCCGCTAGAATGAGGCTCTTAGGTCTTAACATAAATCAAGCTGTTATAATTTTCACGTAATTGTTTTTTTTATTATCCTGTACGATATACTATACTGAAAAAGTAATATAGATACCCGAATTACCTCACTCTAATATTTATACGTGTGTTATAAGATCTATTTATATTTTCAGCAACCCACTGACAGACTGCGCGTCTCCTAAGATTGGCAAGATTGACTTATCTGCTTGGAAAGATTCAGAATGCGACAAAGAGTGAGAAAACAAAAGCAACGACTATGTATATCATATTTCATTTACTTAGATTGCTATATATTTTTTAATATCAACCCTATATATCCACTGCCACAACAAATAGTATCAAAGAAGAATATAATAAATATATAATATAATATAAAAATAAGAGTTTAAAGTTGTATCTTGACCTATAATGATGATGTTATAAGAGAAAGCTATACCCCCTATAAGATAGCTATATATGGGGTTCTTTAAAAACGGTGTTTAAAGGTTTTTAGGTTTTTATTGGGTCGGCAACGCGCAAGTGATGCCTCTGGTGTTGCAGGCGTCCATAGGCTACGGTGATCACTTACCATCAGGTGGGCCGTAAGCTTGTTTGCCAATTTATTTGTAGAAACAAAATATATATATTTCATATTCGATGATATACTTTATCAATATAAATTTTAATTTAATCGAAAGTGGCAGATTCGGTAGCACTCCTGGTTTATAAAATTATAGAAAATATTGAATCTACCAGTTTCAATACTATTCTTCGACAGTTTATAGACTTCTGCGTGGCAGTCCAACGGTCTCCCACTAGGCTATCAGTGGCTATATAATATTACATATACTCAGATTGTTATGAATAATAATAGTCACTTTAGTTCACTTTAAGTTAAGTTCACTTTAGTTGCTTGGGTTGAGGAGTAGTTGCAGAAGGAAATATTAGATACGGTACGCGGTACGCATTGTGAGGAGGTTTCTATCTCTAGAGTCTTTAGCACCAGTAGCTTTGACCTTTGTTGGGTCCTCATTCTTTCTATATTTCTAAATAATTTTTGTATAAATTATATATAAAATATAAAATAAATATTGTTGTAGTATAAACAAAAAATATAGGAATAACGATATATTAAATAATATAATTATATTATGTACATATTCTAAAGATTGAAATAAAGAAAATTATAATATACAACAAATGTTTTATTATTTTATGGTAGGACAAGAGAGTTAGTATCTTATATACCTACTGAGTTTTATTTGGATTTAGTATCAAAGAGGTAGCAGCAAACTAATGAATGGTCATTATCTTGCTGACCTCATGACATCTTTTGTTTCAGTCGTCTCAAGCGTATGGACGCTTAAGACGAGTGAAACAAAAGATGTCATGAGGTTATAAGGATATTAGGCTATACATCCTCATAAAACGTGATAATTATGTAATAAGCACAAGAAATCATTTTACAATATTGACGTTATTGATGTATATGGTCTTAGATGTAGTGCAGAAACAAGAAAAGCTTGAGTTTGTTTCCTTATAGAACACCAAAGTTAGCAGAATTTTTACCGCTCAAATTATTACCAATTCTTACCCGTTCTGTGTAACTTCAGAGGTTGAATGTGTGATGTGGTGTGTGTAATTACCATAAGACATTTCAATGTTATCCATTAATTACCAGACCCCCTGTATATAAAATTTCATAACGATTGGTTAAAACTTTTTAAACTAGAGCTTACTCAACGCAATTTCGAAAAAAGTAGTTTAGAGAAAACGCGTTTTAAAAAGTGGCTGAAGAAGTTAATTTATAGCTGTAATGAACTAATTCAAACAACTTACCGGTTAATCAGCTATTCAAGCACCATTTAACAATCCTTCGTTTATTTTCAACTAATTTTATTTGTTGCTTTGGGACAAGGATACTAGTGCTTCTAGAAATTTTCACACAAAAGACTAAAGGAACATCTGCCCATGTTCCCTTTCCCTTTTAAATACATGCCTGGTAGTATATGAGTGACTACCCGCTCGACCGCTCCGCTTTACAAGTCACGCGCTCGGATCCTGCACTCACTTAATTGCTTATAACTTTTAATTATATTTTATTATAATATATTTTTGAATAGTTTTACAAGCATTTTATGAAAAAGATTTGAATTTTGTTAAGCTTCTACAACACCTATTTCTCCCTTTAAGATATGTATAGAATGTCTAAAACTCTTTTCAGATGTATAATAGCAAGTCGCTGTAACCTTGTGTTGTATTCCTTGATAGTTTCTTTTACAATATAAAGATAAAGACTGCAAAGAAACCATCCAGGAATACCAGCGAATAAACGACCAACTAAACCATTACAAATCCTGTGTTACGAGGGATTTTACAAATATTCAAACAACGGACTCAAAGAACACACAGACTCGGAATACCTAACTATTTGTAGATCATACAAATGTTTGTCCCTTGTGGGGACCGAGCCCACAACACTCGGCGCAGAGGCAGTGGCGAGGCAACCATTACGTTATCCTTGCAGTCAACATGATTAATGCTATGCATATTTTCAATTTCACATCTATCGCACTCTTAATAAAACAGCGACTTAACGCGAAATTTGGAAGTAAGGCAATTTGAACTCTATTTGTGTGACTATAAATTCAAATATTATACTCATGTCAAGTAATTGCAACAGAGTTTAAATTAGCTTAATCCAAATTACTCAGATAAGTCCCTGTTTTATTAAGAGTGCGATATATTAATACGTGAAGCAAAATCTTTGTACCTACCCCTTTTTACGAAAATTGCGCGGATGCAGGTATATGAAATTTGACACAGTTAAAGTTTACATGGAGAAGGAGGGGCGAATCCTAATATTTTTATAAAATATGCATTAGAAATACATTAAATTAATGGAAAAACACTACACGCATACAACCATGCATTTGACACACGCAGTCGAATCGCGTTCGTAGTATTTCGGCATTGTTCGTCTGACGTCGTACAAATCTTTGTAACTATGGTTACCTATAACTTATTTATATGTCATAAAGAAAAAGAAAACAAAGTAGCAAGCTTAAGAATGTTGGTCGAATTTTGACCACTAGGCGACTACTTGTTTGGATAAATATCTATCTGTTTTAGATTTACGTCTGTATGGAATGTTAAGGTTTAAGTGATCACATAGCAAGGGGCTTGGTGTCGAGTATTCTGAGTTCGATTCCTACGAATAAAAGTTTTGTTATCTACAAATAGTTTGTACACAAGTAATGTCCTCCAGGCCGAATTTCGGTCACGGCGGTCAATCTTAACGGAGACTGGCCATCTGCGCAGGAGATATTATAGTGCACAAGTATGTGCGTAAACACAAGTGCACTCTTTGTTCCCTAACTCTCATGATCCGATGGTACGTATAATCCGACACCACCGGAGAGAGATCAGGTGCAACAGCTTTACGTGCTTTCCGAGTCACGGGGGTATCTAATACCGCCAACTGCCTAACTCCAGGCTTGTATTGAGATTTCTTAACAGAAAAACTCAATAACTTTAATGTTGGCCCGACCCGGGATTCGAACCCAAGACCTCATGCACAACAGTCGCAATCACTACCTCTGCGCCACGGAGGCAGTAAATAGCTAATAATAAATACATAGATACTACACTTAAAGGGCTATTAGTCGAATGTATAAAAATTACTGGCGATTCGCATGTACGACAACGATGTGAGAAAGTTTCAGACAGCAGAGCGATTAACTTTGCTTATCGCTGCCCAATTGCCAAGGAAAATATTCAAATCCATAAGTGTATATATGTATAAATATATTCTTTAACATTAAGTAGCTCGCCAACGGCACGCTGATTCAACAATCAATAAGAGATACATAATTATAATTTATGGAATAGGCCATGAGCGAACTAATGGTAATTGTTATTCATTTCAGATGGCAGAAAGGTCTTTAGGTCACACTCAATATGCTTCTGATTCGTCTATGAATGATTTAGCCAAAGGAAGATATTTTGGATTCGCACCATATGTTAGCTACAGAAAATTATGCGCCGGACGACCTTATAAAACCTTTGATAGCTTAATAGACGTGATGTGTAAAGAGGTAAATTCATTATCGTATTAACTATCTTAAAGAGAAAAAAATAAAAATAAAAATTACTGGCGATTCGCATGTACGACAATGATATACGTAATATATCCATATTATACGTAAATTGTTTACAAAAACTGTGTGCAGAATAGAATAGAATAGAATAGAATAGCATTTATTTCTAAGTATATGGTACATTAGGGTCATATATATTCATCATTGGTTCACACATACTACCATTGCTGGTGTAGAAATATTAAAATTATGATTTTATTCCTTAAGTAAACAATTAATTTTATAGTGTAATTAATGAAGTTAATATAAAATTTCAATAAAAAAAATGACGGAATATTATCAATAAAATTACAATGTCAAGGAATGGTATAATAATGTCAAAATATTAGTTACAACGTCAGTAATATTTATAAATTAAAATTGCAGTCAATAAAAATTTGTTAATACAATTTTATTCAAAATTTGTGATTAATAAATTCATTTACAGAGTAGAAGCACCTGTCTAAAAGAAATAAAAACATTTTATTTTTGAACTTTCTCGTAGGTAATATTTTAAATTATGTTGGTAATTTATTATAAATTTTAATTGCCATACAATATTATATATTTCTACTAAATATGTTCAATCTTTGGCTAGGTACACGCAATTTACCATAATTCTTTTTATTTAGTCTGTTGGAGACCTGTTGATTCATTTCGAAAAAATAATTGTATCTTTTGACAAACAAGCATATTTCTTATATATAAAGGCAAGGGAGTGGCAGAATGTTTAATGCTTTAAATAATGGTCTGCAATGATCTAAGTAATCTGCTCCGCACATAGCTCTAATACATTTTTTTTGCACCAGAAAAGCTCTTTGCATGTCCACTGAATTTCCCCATATAACTAGCCCATAGCGTAACACTGTTGAGACATATCCATGATAAGCAGTAAGGACTGTGTCCCTACTAGATACTAGCCTAAGCCTTCGAAGAGCGTAGATAAACTTATCAATTTTGGAGCATACTCTTTCTACATGTTCTTTCCAGTCCAGCTTGTTATCTATTACTATGCCTAATAACACCTATAGAAAAGACAGATATGACTCTTACGGGGGAGTCGCGATTCTGGTCCATAAATCTATTCATTCACACCTTAATTCTATTCAAGTTTTAAATAGGGGTATAGAGGTTTTAAGTGTAAAATTAATAAACTGTAAAGATATAGAAAATGTGGTTGCACTTTATTGTCCTTCTTCCGTTACAACTCAATTTTCAGACTGGGATCAAATCTTTTCCTTCTTTTCCAAAAAAACTCTGATAGGCGGCGACTTTAACGGCCACCACACTAACTGGTCTGTCAAAACGGATATAAGAGGTACTCATATAATGGATTCATGTCTAGAAAACTCTTATATCTCTCTTAATAATTGTACTCATACACGAATTAAATTAGTCAGCGGGAACTTACAGAAAACCTCACCAGATATTTCATTTGCGACCTCCGATATTGCAATAAAATTCAATTGGAAAGTTCTCAACGAAAACCTCGGTAGTGACCATTTGATTATTAAAATGTCTATTAACATACCTGACACTTTCACTATAAGCAAAAAGAGAAATTACAGAAGGGCAGACTGGGAAAGTTACCAGAACTTTCTATTAAAAAATTTCACTCCTTCTTCTGATTATAACATTCAAGAAATGTATAATTACTTATTAAAACAAATAAACACAGCCGCTGATAAATACATTCCATTCAATAAACATTGTTCTAAGCCCATCAAAAATCTCACTTTGACATCGGATCGATAAGTTGCTTTTCTGACACTCCGTCGAATTAAAAGTTATTTACGTGGTAAAAGTGAAGTTACAACCAACTGTTATAGTGAAAACATTGCTAAAAACAGCGTACTATGTTTTGGTGATAATAACTTTACGTGTGTGTCGTGATTTTTAAGATAATTCAAGTCTAAAAGTCTGGTAAACACAAAACAATTATTTAGTATACCCACTTTCAATTAGTCACGGGTAACTTGGTGCGAACGCGTAAGTGACGCCGGTTGCCGCGCACTTACGACCTTTTGGGCGCGACCGCTGCATACCGTGCTTCCGTGAGCCTTTATTAGTGTGCAATTCAGACTAAATAATAATTAGTTGGACGAAAGTGATTGTACCGAGGCCTTTATTAGCGTGCACTTGTAGCGAGTGACAATATTCATAAATTTCCGAACTGTACTATCGATAACATGAGTGAACCAATCGTTACTTGGGGTTGCTGTACCTTGAAAAACACGGGGGGAAGATCTCTACAATGCAATGTTTGTGGTAAAGTTTTTCATCACAAATGTTTGGGTTTGGACCTATCATGTGAGCTGTCCCAGTGGACTTGTCATTCCTGCACGAGCAGCAGCAAGATTAAAGAACTAACGCCTGCTCGGTTTAACACAAACATAACCGTACGCACCAACAAGAGACCAGCGTTGCAATCTCCACCAAGCCCATCAAACTTACCGATAACAGAAGATGGTGTCCGCGCTGTAATCGAGGATGTAATGAATTCTCAAATGGAAATCATGTTGGAAAGGCTTACCCTAAATATGCGAACCATAGTGAGCCAAGAGCTAAACGTCATGCGTGAGGATATCGAGAGCTTGAAGAATTCGGTCGCTTTTATCAGCAACCAATATGACGACATATTAAAGGACAAAGATGAATGTAAACAAACGATGAAAGCATTACAAGACGAAAATACCAAGCTAACCACCACTATAAAAGATATGTCGGCTCGTGTAAACATCTTGGAACAGCACGCTAGGGCAAATAATTTAGAAATACAATGTGTGCCCCAGAAAAGTAATGAGAATTTGTTTAACGTTGTATCCAAATTGGGTGAAACCATAAATTGCGACATTAAGGAGGATAGTATTACTAATTGTACGCGTGTTATGAAACAGAATAATGCCAATAACCGTCCAAAATCAATAATTGTTCAATTTAACACACCTAGATTACGAGATACGTTTTTGGCTGCTTCTATAGCCTTCAATAAATCTAAACCCGTAAAGGAAAAGTTAAACACTTCCTATCTTGGCTTAGATGTTGAAAAATCTCCCGTCTACATTAGTGAGCACCTAAGTCCGAACAACAGGGCATTACATGCAGCCGCCCGCCTCAAGGCGAAAGAGAGGGGCTACAAATACGTGTGGATCCGAAATGGGCGCATCTACGTCAAGAAAAATGAGGGTTCTGAGAATAAGTTTATAAAAGACTTTGATTCCTTGAGTGTAATAACTTAAATTTTATGTTTATATTTTCTTTTATGTAGGCATGTTATATCTGTGGTACTGTTTGTTAAAATTCACTTACCTTAATATGTATTACCAAAATACCCGAGGACTGCGATCAAAAACTAATGAATTTTATCGTAACTTGGCATGTTCCAATTACGATGTTTTGGTGTTAACCGAAACCTGGCTTAATAATTGTATTCTTAGTTATGAACTTTTTGATAAAAGATATAATGTTTTTAGACGTGACAGAGAAGCGACAGGTTTTCACAAAACGAAAGATGGAGGCGGGGTTTTAATCGCTGTTGCTAACAAGTTTATCGCCACAAGACAATATGCCTGGGAAAGTGAATGCGAGGATTTGTGGGTGACTGTGAACGTGACGCCCAGTTTCAAAATTTCTATCTGTGCAGCGTATCTACCGCCCCCAGTACAATATGGTATGTTAGAACATTTTATAGATAAATTTAATTTAGTATCAGAAATTAATGAATCTCAAAGTATCTTAATTGGAGATTTCAACTTGAGTGGCATAGACTGGGCGGCTGTAAACGATACCACAGACTCACGTACGCCTTCTACTATGACATCTAATGGTAAAATCAACCAAGCCCTGATAGATTTTGTGCATATCAATAACTTTAAACAGTTTAATAGTATTTCAAATATTAGGCGTAAGGTTTTAGACCTAGTACTTACTGAATACCCACAATGCAGAGTCGAGGAAGCCCATCATAGTCTTGTGAAAATTGATCCATATCACCCTCCTTTAGATATAGTCTTAAAATCTAAATTAGATGATCACTTAAGGTATTGTGACAAGACCACAAGATTAAACTTCAAAAGGGCAAACTATTCTAGCATTAAACATGAACTTAATAAAATTAACTGGCATGAACTTTTCTATGGTAATGACAACCCCAATACTATGCTTGAGGTATTTTATGGTGCTATTAATCAAATAATTAAGCAATATGTACCCTCAACTACAGTCCAAAATAGTTCACATCCGCCTTGGTTTAATAAAAGTCTTCTGAGAATAATTCGTGAAAAAAATAACTATAGAAAGAGGTATAACAAGTATAAAAACCCAATGGACAAAGTTGCTTTTCGCTCCTGTAGTAAGCAATGTAAAAAATTATCACTGGAATGCTACAATTCTTATATTATTCATATAGAACAAAAAATTTCGGCCAACCCAAAACTCTTTTGGTCTTACATAAAAACAAAGCGCAGTGTTTCAAAAACTTACCCGGCCACTATGTCTGATGGTTCAGAAAAATCAAGCGATGGTGGTGATATTTGCAATATGTTTGGTTCATACTTTTCTAGTGTTTATTCATCATCTAGCCAACCAGTAAGCATGTATGAGGTTACTAGTCATCTTAAGAATGTCGATAATGCTGAATATTTTAGTATAACATATCTTAGCCGCGAAAGGATATTAAAAAAACTTAAATCTTTGGATATCACCAAAGGTCCGGGCTATGACCAAATTCCCCCCAGCTTTATATCAGAATGTGCTGATGAACTTGCGGTACCTTTAGATTTGATTTTTAACAAATCCCTTGAAGTGGGAATTTTTCCTGACCTGTGGAAACTTGCTAAAGTAGTGCCGATATACAAAGCTGGTGAAAGTAATTTAGTGAGTAACTACAGACCGATTTCGATTATATCAACTTTAGCAAAGGTTTTCGAATCTTTAATATGTCCGTTAATTCAAAATTACTTCAAAAAGTACGTATCGAACCACCAACACGGCTTTATACCGGGTAGATCTACCTGTAGCAATTTAGTGTCTTTTATTGAACATATCATTAAAGCAGTCGACTCAAACAGACAAATCGACTCAATCTACACCGATATTAGCAAGGCGTTTGATAAAGTATCTCATGAAATTTTAATTGGGAAGTTAGCTGCATACGGCTTTGCTGGATCTTTCCTTATATGGCTTTCTTCATACTTAGGTGACAGATCATTCTACGTTGTAGCTCATGGACATAAATCTGATACATATAAAATAACTTCCGGCATACCTCAAGGTTCACATCTAGGCCCATTACTGTTTGTTATTTTTATAAATGATCTGTCGGGATGTTTGAAAAATTCAGTGCCATTCTTGTTCGCAGATGATTTAAAAATAGTCAAAGTAATAGATTCGGATTTAGATACAGTATTGCTTCAGGAAGATATAAACAATCTTTTAGATTGGTGTAACAGAAATAAGATGCAATTCAACATTAATAAATGCAGCCAAATTACTTTCACCCGAAAACTAAAATATATAGATAAAGCTTACCACATGCATGGTGTTTGTTTGAGCAGAAGTGATATTGTTAAAGATCTTGGCGTTATTCTCGATAGAAAACTGACTTTTATACCTCACATTGATACAGCTATCAAAAAGGCGTCGAAAGCGCTTGGTTTTGTAATTCGCAACGCTAAACCGTTCCATAGACCCAAAACTAAAACATTACTGTACAACTGTTTTGTTCGCAGTATTCTTGAATATTGTTCGGTCGTTTGGCGTCCACATTATGCTACGCATACTCTTAGAATAGAACGCATTCAAAAAAGGTTTTTAAATCATCTAGCTTATTCCACTGGTATCGCAAAAAGGACCCGAAGTTACACTGAGCGACTACAAACCTTCAATATCATATCGCTTGAAACACGAAGAGAATCACTCGACCTAATTTTTCTATATAAACTGGTAAATAATTTTATTGACTGCCCTCAATTATTGTCTACAATAAATTTTAATGTCCCTCATAAGTATCCCCGAAATCCTATCAATCTATTATACCCACCATCACGCAAAACAGTTCTCGGCTTCAACTCCCCAGTACCAAGACTAAGCAGACTTTATAATAAGTTCGATAAACAAGTTGATATGCTTAGTACCAGTCTTTATAAATTTAAGAGCCAGGTTCGCAACAGAACTAATTACTATTAGTTACCTAATTAAATTAAGCTGCGTTAATTATTTATTAAGTTTTGTAAACTGTAGTATATATATGTATATTATAACTGTATGTATATTAGTGTTTGTTAGCTGTGTGATTAATTTTATTTTATTTTAAATTACCAAAATTTCACTGAAATATTGTAACATCATTATTTTCTTATAATCTGATCTGAGTTAATACTTAAATCCGAATGTTGTCCGTAAATGCTGTGTTTACCGATTGATATTGTGCACCCATACCTTATTTGTTATGAATGTATTACTTGTAAGAAATGTGTAACAATTGTAGGTGAACCTATGAATAAATAAATAAATAAATAAGCCCATCAAAAATTTTAAATCAAAATGTTATTGGACTCCTGAATTATCTCATTTCGTTGCACAGCGCAGATTATGTTTAACAATCTTTCGACGTAACCCTACACCTGATAACTTAACTAAATTAGAAAATATAACTAAAGAAACTCATAAAAAAATACGACGTGCAAAATACATTGCCTGGCAAAGATTTTGTAATTCCATTGACCATGCTGTATCAACTACAGAAATGTGGCAGCGCATGCGCTGGATGAAAGGTATTAGCCAATGTAAAAGTTTCCCTCCTATTGAAAAACAAAAAGAATTATTGCGTTCAATGACACCTGATTATGTGCCAAACGATGTACCTATATTTTCTTCTAAAAATGAAACTTTGTAGTGTGATTTTAGTATCGAAGAACTAGACAACAGTTTAAAAAAGAAAGATTCAGCACCAGGCGAAGATGCTATTTCGTACTCTATGATATTTAATTTACCCCCCTCAGTCAAAATGTATTTACTCAATCTATATAATAATATATTTAAGTTTAGTTATGTACCCGTTCAATGGCGAAGAATACAAATTATTCCGATTCCTAAGGCTAGCAGCACATCAACTGACCCTAAATTAAGACCTATATCCTTAATTTCGTGTCTATGTAAAACTTTTCATTTAATGTTATTTAAACGTTTAGAATGGTACACTGAAAAAGAAAAAATACTATCAGCTTACACAATTGGATTTAGAAAATCCCGCTCCTGTTTAGATGCACTAGTTCGCTTAGTCACATATATACAAATTGGTTTTTCTAAAAATATTCCTACTCTAGCCTGTTTCCTGGATATTCAGAATGCGTATAATAATGTTTCAATTAACATCGCAGTTAACATCTTAGATGAACTCAAAATTGGATCAAAAATTTGCTCTTATATTTGGTCTTTCTTGAATGAGAGGTATTTAATCATTAAATCCGAATACAACGATATAATAACAGCCAGATGGACCAATAGAGGCTTAGCTCAAGGTGACCCTATGTCACCGCTACTTTTTAATTTAATTACTACTAAGTTGTTTAAGTTTCCTCTTAATAATGTAGTAGTATCACAGTACGCCGACGATTTTGTTATCTACACTAAGGATAAAGATATAAAAAAATGTGAAACATTTATTCAAAATGCCTTAGATCTCTTTGTTAATTCTTTGGCTGAGTTGGGCTTAGAATTGTCACCGATAAAATCTACATACTGCTTGTTTAGTAGGGGTAAACGAAGAATACTACCCAATCTCAAAATAAATGAACAAAACCTAGTCACCTCAGAATGCACTAAATATTTAGGGCTGTGGTTGGATAGAAGTCTAAGGTGGGGCAAGCAAATAAACGAAACAGTTAGTAAATGTTCAAAATTTTTGAATTTATTTAAAGTACTATCGGGGAGTACTTGGGGAATACATACAAAACATTTACGTAGATTATACATTTCTATAATCCGGAGTAGATTTGATTACGGATGTTTCATATATGACTGCAGTGCAAAATCTCACGTATCAAAATTAGATAAACTACAAAACCAGGCAATGAGAATAGTGGGTGGATACATCAAAAGTATCCCAATCCATGTTATGGAATCAGATCTATGTATTCCCCCTTTACAGATTAGAAGAGAATATTTAGCTTATAAATATAGTACGAAAATAATGTCTTGGTCAAATAATATTACAGTTAATTTAATCTCAGATTTAAGTATATGTTCCCAATCCTCATACTGGGTTACCAAAAAAAAACCTTTATTAGCAAAGATACACAATGAATTAAGACATAATAATATTGTTTCCTCGCCATTTCTTAAAATGTTTAGTTTGGAAAGTTGGACTACAACCATTCCGAAAAATATAGTAAAAATTGATCTCAAATGTTTAAATAGTTCTAAATCTAATTATAATCCAAATTTGTTATTAAGTAACGTGTTATATGAATTAAATATAGATTACTGCGGATGGCATAAATTATTTACTGATGGTTCTAAAAGCACTACCGGTTTAGGAGCAGGATTATTTGATCAAACATTAGGAAATAGGTTGGGTTTTAAAATTAATTGTGATATAAATATATCAATTATGTCGCTGGAACTCATTGCAATTTTTCAAGCAATTAAGTATATCAGGAATGAGAATTTAAAAAAAGTTGTAATTTTCTCAGATAGTAAGAGTGCGCTGCAACACATCGCTCGGTGTGCCTCTGGATATAGCAGAGGTGCATCGATAGCGTATGAAATTTTGAAAGCATTTATTTGTTTGAGAAAGAATAATATAGAATTTAAGTTGCAATGGATTCCAGCGCATATTGGTATATACGGTAATGAAGAAGCTGATCGTTTATGCAAAATGGCTGTAGAAAATGGCATTTTTATAAATTATATACCCGATTATTGGGAATATATACCTAGATTTAAACTAAAATGTTTTAATTTATGGAAAAAGCATTTTATTCATATTTCACAAGTAAAGGGTATTTGGTACCGTAGTATACAAAGCGAGCCGTCGCTTGTACCATGGTTTGATAATATTAAATTAAGTAAACACATGGTGAAAATTATGTTAAGACTCCGCTCAGGACACTATCCATCGGCAAAGTTTGCATTTCTTATGAAAAAAAATGATTCACCAAATTGCTCTGCTTGTAATCAAATTGAGGATGTACAACACTTGCTGATGGATTGTGTCCGAAATAGAACTGAACGAGAGCGAGTTTTAAATGAATTTAACTTAAATAGATTAGATGTGGGGTTACTGCAATCTATATTGGCTGTACCGTCTTCAGAGGCTGCTAAAAAGATGTGCGACGTGATAGCAGTACTTAATTTGTAATTCTTACATATGTTAAAAGGTATGATGGGGTTGATATGTCTGATTTAGACAAAAACCCCGAAAAAAAAAAAAAAAAATATACTATGCCTAAAAATAATGTTGAATGTTCAGTTTGTAAAATTTTATTCTCATGTCGTATATTTATATCAACTGCTGTTGAGTTACTTGATTGGAAATTAATGATTTTTGTTTTATCTATATTCACGTGAAGATTGTTTTCGGCTAACCATTTAATTGCTTTTATTAGCTCGTTGTTAGTAGTACTTTCTAAATCAATTTTGTTTAGACATTTTATTGTTAATGTAGTGTCCGCAAATTGGATACACTCGTGTTTCAGATGTTTTCTTAAGTCATTTATGTATAAATTAAATAACAGTGGACCCAGTATACTTCCTTGTGGCACACCACAGTTGTTACTTTTTAATTCTGATGTATATGTGGTTTTAATGCTATTTTCTATTTTGGTGATTACAGTTCTCTGTTGGCGATTAGACAAATAGCTTTTAAACAACTCCTGTGCTTTTCCCCGTATTCCGTATCTTTCTAATTTATAGAGAAGTCGTTTATGTGGAACATGGTCGAAAGCCTTGCACATATCTAAAAATAGTGATAGAACAGACATTTTATTATTAAGGGCTTCAGTAATCAGTTTCACTAATGAAAAGCAAGCTAAGGTCGTCGAACTGCCTTTCCTAAATCCAAACTGACTTTCTACAATAATATTGTATTTATTTATAAAACTACTTAATTTGCCAAGCATTGCCGTTTCAAAAATTTTTGCGAATATTGGCATTAGTGTAATGGGCCTATAATTACCCATATCGATCTGGTTTCCCTTTTTGAATAATGGTTTTATTACCGATTCCTTTAGTTTATTTGGGTAAACGCCTTCTTGGAATGAAAGATTAATCAAGTAGCTAAGAGGAGTTGCTATAATTTTTGCAATGGATTTAATTATTCTTGTAGAAGCCTCGTCATACCCCGTAGAACACGTATTTTTCAAAGAATTTATAATTTTTATCATTCTGTTTCATTTATTGGTGTCAGAAATAAAGTAGATGTATTGGAGTCAATATTAATATTATTTACGTCAAAATCATTATAGCAATTATGTTTGTATGTTAATTCAATGAAATAATTATTAAATTTATTACATATGTCATTAGGATTATTAATTAATTTGTCACCTATTATTACCTTAGTGATAGTATTCTTGTTATTGTGATTTCCTAAGTTATTATTTATAATAGACCGAAAATATATATTTTTATTCGCATAGGAATATATATTTGTACATTGCCGTAATTGTTTTATATTGACTGTTTTATATCTAACTGCTGGTCAAAAGCCTATCCTTCCAAATCACTATGTTTGAAGATGTCCCCTGTCCGTTCCTTTCGAAAACATCCAAGTCATCCCGCCATATCCGCTTAGGCCTGCCATATCAGTCTTGTGGCACCCAAGGTCACGATTTGTGCCCACCTCTCTGGATGCAGGCGGCAGACGTGGCCGGCCCAGTTCTATTATTTATTAAACAATCCATATTAAGTTAATCTTTCTTTCTTTTTTTCGTGTGGTTAGTGGCCAACCTGTTGTCAAGAGTTGTTCAAGCCGCCCGTAGGCCTCTGACATGGCTTAACGACTGCTGTCAATTTGGCAAAAATCGGGACCGACTTTTAACGTGCTCTCCGAAGCACGGAGACGCTCAGATGAAATACCATTAAGCGGTCACCCATCTATAGACTGACCGCACCCAACGTTGCTTAACCTCGCTGAACGTTTATCGATCAGTGAGTGCAACTGGCTACATATTAGTTTTGGTTGTTTATACTTCTATTTCAATAGTATGATCAATAGTTTAGATATATCATGTCATCATTAATAGTTTTCTTTATTCTGGTGATTTCTCAAGTAATATCCATAATTTTTCATTTTAGAGGATACATCGTATGACAGAAGTATATGATAATGTTGAAGACCTAGAATTATTGGCTGGTGCATGGTCTGAGAATCACATACCGGGTGGTCGAGTCCCTCATACCGTGTACTGCCTGATGGTTGAACAGTTGCATAGAACCTTGGTCTCTGACAGGCACTGGTATGAGAGGCCAAATAGACCACATGCCTTTACTTTAAGTAAGTATGTTTTTAATATCCTCGTACTTGCTATGTGCTGATCGAATATACTACATACTTTTGGTTTGAATAAGGTCACTTCTAAACATAATGATGTTGATTGTCAGAAATCGCCTGTTTGGAACATTCGTACTACTTTTGCCAAAATATTTATCTTAGTACGTAGTAAGAAATATCAAGAATTACTTCATTTATACGTATGTATGAAGTAATTTGACTCAAATATAAATCAATTTGGATCTTTCATAATAAATAAGACATGAAAAAAAATCTTTGACTTAGACAATGTTTTATGGACAACGATACGTCGTTGTCCATGAGACATTGTCTAAGTCAAAGATTTTTTTTATATTTATTTTTATTCTTTTAAAATGCACACGTACACTATGGTAAACGTTTTCTTGATGAAAATCCTATTCAAATCGTAACTAATATTATAAATGCGAAATTGAGTTTGTTTGTTTTCTACGCTTTCACGCCGTAACTACTCGTCTGATCATCATGAAATTTCGCATATACAATGTCAGGGATTCTGAACAGGACATAGGATACCTTTCATCCAGAAAAAAAGGACTGCTATTCACCTAACCTTACCTACATTTACGCGAGCGAAGCCGAGGCCTACCTACATTTACGCGAGCGAAGCCGAGGCCAAAATCTAGTAAATTATATTTAGGACTTAGTGGTACACACAGCGACGCATCAACCTAGACTGTTTGGACTTTGAACTATTAGAAGTTAAACGCTGCAAATCATGCGAGAGAGTGCGTTATATTTTTGTTATTTTGTCTCACTCACGCTCAACGGGACGCGACGCTCTATCCTTACCATTACATCGACACCACTATGCACTGTCCCTTTTCGACAATTCTCTATTTTGTATGTAGCGTAGTTATATTGGATGTCTAACTTGATGTGTAGCCGTGTGTACACGGCTTAACTGGATGATATTGAATAGTGATAGATAATATAACTAAAAACCCTAAGTCTCTGTGGTCCTTTGTTAAAGATCATAAAAATAAGCAATCTGTCTACCCACCCTCTATGTACCTAGACACACAATATGTCGAGAGCCATTTAGATATATGCAGCCTATTTGCAAAGCACTTCTCATCTACATTCTCCCTAAGTAAAAATTGGGTAATCTTTAGACAGAACTACGTCTTGTATTATGCCTCAATTATTATGTTCTAGTACATTAACAAAAATCAGCCTAGCTGAAAGGACAGTTCTTGGCAGACTAGAAGCCATTGATATTAATAAAAGTGCAGGTCCAGATGGTATTCCCCCTATGTTTGTCAAAATGTGTTCAAAAGGTCTTGTAACTCCACTAACAATAATATTTAATGAATCTTTAAATACGTCAACATTCCCTGAATACTGGAAAATGTCGAATGTAGTGCCAATCTATAAAAAGGGTGATAAAAGATCCATAAAAAATTATCGGCCGGTATCTTTATTGTGTGTCTTTTCAAAGGTGTTCGAATCCCTCATACTGATTTTTCAAGTGCTTTCGATAAAGTTGATCATGCGGTGCTACTACACAAACTTGAACATAACTTTGGAGTTGGGGGTAGCTTGTTGGCTTGGTTCAAATCATACCTATGTAACAGATGTCAAAAGGTAGTTAAAGATGGATATTGCTCCAACCCCTACGTAGCCATATCTGGAGTGCCTCAAGGCTCGCTTTTAGGCCCTATACTGTTTGTGTTATTCATGAATGATATCGTTACTTATGTTAAACATTCCAAGTGCTTACTCTTTGCAGACGATCTAAAATTATACAAAATAATCAACTCTCCTGAGGAAGCTGCAATGCTACAGGCTGATCTTGCGGGTATCGGTCAGTGGTGTAATATCAATAATATGACAATTAATTCTAGCAAGTGCTATCACATAAAATTTTCGAAAAAAAGAATTCCTGTCAGATCTTCATACAAACTTAACGGAGATAAATTGAATGAAGTCACTACAGTTAAGGATTTGGGAGTAGCTATGGATAGTAAATTAAATTTCATCAATCATATCGATTCAATTGTTAAAGACAGCCAAAAAATGCTCGGCTTTATCAAGCGCATAGGTAGAAGATTTAAAAAAGTAAAAACCTTACAAATTTTGTACTACGCCTTAGTCCGTAGTCACCTCGAGTATTGTAGTCAAGTCTGGAGTCCATTCTATAAAGTCCACATAGATAGATTGGAAAGGATACAAAGATCATTTACAAGATTCTTAGTGTATAAGGAAAATAGTAATGTTGGAGGAAAGATTAGCAGAAGATCAGGTTACGAAGTTAGACTTAAATATTTTAAAATGTATTCTCTCCAATGTAGACGATCGTACCTTGACATGACATTGCTTCACAAAATTGCCAATGGTACAGTTTCGGAACCGTACCTTTTAAGTCAATTAAACTTTACTGTCCCGAGATTAAATACTCGAAACCACAAAACTACGAGTACCTTCCACATATATCGTAGTAGAACTAATGTCGGCAAACATTCTCCTCTTCACCGAATTCAAAGCACCTATAACATGTATTCCATCTCCAACAACTTTGACATATTTCATGACAAATTGGCGCAATGGAAACGTCAAATGCTGCAACCATACTCTACTGAAATGCTTCGTAAGATACGATCATGAGAAATTTCATAATTATATTCTGTATAATAATAATTATTTTAACTAATTTCTGTTTGTAATACTTATTGTTATTATTTTTAATGTCCTTGTTATTTTTCTATATTTTGTGTTCCGTGTTTTATATATTCGTGTTCTATAAACATTAATTGTAAACATGATGTACTTTAAAGGTTACAAGACTTTGCTATGAATGCTGTTTCACACCTGTTATTGGCAAATAGGCTGGTCTGAAACTTATTCATTATTTATATTTTGAATTGTATTACCTATAAGCTGTTGGTGTGCCATTTAATAAATAAATAAAAAAAAGTGATAATTTCAGATAGTAGTTATAAATATAAATAAGGGTAACAGGAACTAAAGAAGAAACTTATCGTAATCGAATCATTGTTTGATTTCCAGAACAACTGCAAGCCATCAGAAATGCGACAATCGCTGGCGTTATGTGTGCTTGTGCTGATGGTGTGTCAAAGATACAACCGAACGCCTTTTATAAGATCTCACCTACGTAAGATTCTTTCACTTTATATGATATCCTAGGATTTGTTAGTGTAATAAATAGTTTTAAAGAAAATCGATTCAAGCCTATTTCTCAAAGAAGTAAACAGACATTATGAATAACTACTTATTACGAAACAATTTATTTTCAATAAATGAAATAAAGCATCATAAAGAGTCAATTTACGTAGAGTGCAAAATATAAGTCGTTTCTTAATACAATTTGCTAATTAAACTTTTTGTTATTATATTATTATCTTCTTGATCGGGACCAAAATTATGACGTAGTTTAAGCAGATTCGGCTAAATGATAATGTTTTGACGAAACCATAATAATAATACTTATAAACATCGATACTTTGTTGTTATAATTCAAAAATACCTTAATTAAATTGTATGTATATTTTCAGCAATCCCCTGACTGACTGCAATTCTGCTAGTATTGGGAAGATAAACTTATCTCCGTGGAAAGACCCAAAATGCCTGGAAGAAAAGTATAGTTCAGCATATAATGATGATTTTCATTAAATTTTACTTATATAAATAAAGTGTAATAATTTTAATTATAGTGTTATTAGACTTAGTCTATTTACTTCGTTTACCCTAGCTATGGTTCTAGCGAAACTAATGATAAAACATATTTTATTACCCATTAGTTATTTTACAGGCGGTGGATTCAAGCAAAACAACATCAATTACATTACAAATTGTTGAGTAAAATAATAATCAGATAAGTAATGTTATGTACGACAAAATTTTTTAATAGTTTAAATAGGGTTGTAACGAAACCTCGGCTCCGCCTCCGTAAGTGCGGAATTTTCGCAAGAAATCGTACCTCCGCATCCGCATTCGCCTCCGTAGTTATTTTTTTTGCGGAATTGTAAAGTTTATTTACATTGACTTACAATGCGAGACGAGCGACTTTCGGCAACAAAGCCGCAAAACGAAAAGTAATGAACTTAAATGAATAGATTAAAATATTAAGGTATAATCGAATTGTTATTCGGATACCATATAAATTGATATTTACTTATTAAGGAGACTATCATTTATATATTCATAAATATCATAAATAATATATATTGTAAATAAACTAGTTTAAATTGAGTTCCGGTATAATATTTTACTTTTATAGTAGTAGATTCTAATTCCATTTGAACAGTTTTTATTGAAAGAATTGGGTCATTGACTTCTGAAAGTTTATTTTAGTAAGAGTAAAAGTTGTACTTTATAAGGGTTTCCGACACATAAGGCAATAATTTGAAATAATAATAATCGAGAAATATAAACTAAATTTTCAATTGTTTTCTATCTATAGTATTACGATTGATTCGCATCGCGTGGTGGCCCGGAGGATGACATGAATACGTGGTGTATTAGCTTGACCACCTCGGATACTAAGCTTCATAACGTTATATCACGCTTTTGTTATCTAATACACATTTCACTCCCTTTTCTCATTTTAATCTCTCATTTTAACTCATTTTAATCCCAAAATCTTTTATCCAAATCCCAGTTCGGATTTAGAGCTGGGACGTCAACTAACGACGCTGTTCACGAGTTAACAGATCATATTGTTAGTAAACTAGATAAAAAGAAGAAAGTTATATCTATATTTCTCGATCTAGCGAAGGCGTTTGACACAGTCTCTGTTCCACTCCTACTGGCTAAGCTTGAAAAGATGGGTATTCGTGATACCCAACTTAAACTTTTATGAGTTACCTCACAGACAGGCTACAAAGGGTCAGGATTGGTAAAGTCACCAGTGATGATTTAAGGGTTGAATGGGGCGTTTCTCAAGGTAGCGTATTGGGCCCGACACTCTTCCTAACCTTTATTAATGACCTATGTAACCTGCAGCTAATAAACGGCAAAATTGTGACATTTGCTGACGACACTGCCTTGATTTTCCATGGCGACACCTGGAACGACACCTTCCATGCAGCTCAAATAGGTTTCAATGCAGTGACCTCTTGGTTGAAAGAAAACGGCCTAACCCTTAATGTCGAAAAGACAAAATACTTGCCCTTTTCTATAAAAAACATACCACCCAGAGAACTTGATGGGCTCTCATTAACTGCGCACTCATGCCCACTCAATCACCCTTGCTTATGTAAACACTTGACTTGTGCCTCTACCATCAAATATCTCGGTGTCGTAATCGACAGTAATTTAAACTTTAATCACCATATTGACTTACTTTCATCGAGGATCCGTAAGCTTATGTTCACCTTTAAAAATTTGCGACATGTTGCAGACAAAACTTGAATAAGGATGATTTACTTCTCTCTATGCCAGCCAATACTGACATACTGCATTACGATATGGGGCGGCACAGGCAAAACAGGTATGATAAGGGTGGAAAGAGCTCAAAGGGCTGTGCTGAAAGTAGCCCACTTCTTGCCTTTCCTCTATCCCACCAAAGACCTTTACCATCTTACTGATGTCCTGACAGTTCGACAATTATATATCTTAAATATAACTATTAAACAACACTCACTTCTTGCGTATGATGCCTCACATACAAGCAAAAGACTAAAACATAAAGTCTGCCAAAATACTGATCAGTGGTCTACAGCTTTTTCTGGCAAGTTCTTCGGTTTCCTAGGGAGATATCTGTACAATAAAATAAATGCAAACCTTTCTATATACCAACTAACAAAGTACAATTGCAAGAAGACTTTCACATCGTGGTTAAAGTCCCTTAGCTATGAAGAAAGAGATCAGCTTCTACATATTCCCACTTAAAAAAATCTTATTTGCATTCTATCTCACTCTTTCATATGTAGGTACAACACAATGTTAATAGATCTGTTATTTTCTAACATCTCTGATCCCAAGACTATAGATCGTAGGGTTAACTAACATCTATTTATTATACACACAATGACAAACATACACACACACACACACACACACACACACACACACACACACACATACACACACACACACACACACACACACACAAATATACACACACACACACAAACACACACACAGACACTCAAGCAAAAACACTCTCACTGATCAACATCAACGCAAGCTTATCTATATCTTCAAAAAATTACGAAAGTCTGCTGATATGGATACATTAAAATTGGTATACTTAGCTCTTTGCCAATCGATCTTAACGTATTGTATCCCCGCTTGGGGTGCAGCCACTGAGTGCTATTTCATAAAACTTGAACGTGCGCAAAGAATAGTGCTTAAAGTTATTTTCTCACGGCCGCTTAGATGTCCTACGAAACAGCTTTATGCGGAATCGAATATGCTAACAGTTCGACAGCTTTATGTTCTTATATCCATCCTGCGTAAGCACTCATCTCGCCCCTTTTCAGAGCCAGTTGGCAGATTAAAACACAAAACCTTTTCTCAAGTTTCACATAATACCTCATTCGCAAAAAGACACTACTACGTGGCAAGTACTAAACTTTATAATAATTTAAATAAAAAACTGAAATTACACTCCAAAACTAAATTTCAACTTAAACTTGCACTAAAGGATTATCTTAAAAAACTTACCTTCCGTAATACCGAGGAACTCCTGTTGCGGAATTAACAGTTGAATAATACACATACACAGTTATGTAGAAAAATACTCTCACACACTCATATTTATTTATATATACACTCATACACTCTCAAACATCCTTATATACACCCACCTACACACATACACACACACGTCACACAACAATTAATTATAAATCTCACACTATTATTAAAGCAGACACTTGCAGATTTTGTATTCCTTCTATACAATAAAGAAAGACACATTTCTCCATTTTCACTAACCCTTTTTTGTATTTAGTATTGTCTCACTATTTATGAGAACATAAATGTTTGTAACCATTTGTTGTTAGGCTTATATAAATGTAATTATCAGAAGGTAGCACTGGCTTTTAAGATACAGGTCCATACCTAGTTTAGAAGTCAGGGTCTCCAGTTTGATATATGTATATTTCTTAAGCCCTAAATTTTGTACCTAGATTAAGTGTTATTCTAATGGAGTAATAAACTTATTATTTATTATTATCAACTAAATTGTACAAGCTTCACCCACTACACGCTCCACCAATTCAGAGTCTGGAGAGGCTGGTAATCTGTCATACAGGTCTCCTAGTACAGACACCAGTCTCCCACACAGACTGTATTATCTTATAAATATTCGTTGAATATGTAACTAGATACCTACTACTGTCTTATGTTTTGTAAAACTGTGTGAAATAAAGTTATTTGTATTGTATTTCACTAACCGACCGTGAGGCCCCTGCCCAAAAAATAAGTATTGCAGCAGTTATATAGTTATATGTACTAGCCACGTCAACAGGCACGAGGCAATGAATGTATATTTCATACAAATTAATAATATAATAATCACTTATTTTCCTATCACACACAGAAATAGTTGCAAAACAAAATTTTATCTTAAACTCCATCAAGCAGCAAAACAATGTCTTTACCAAATGCAGCTCATATGCATACATTTGCAAAAGATGTAGTTATCAGTTCCCATATTAAAATAATGGCAACAATAATACAATATAATTATATACAAGTTGTAATTAATTTGTTTCATCATTTTAACCACACAAAATATTATATTTTTTCTAGAAACAGTAAAATCCTTTAATATTGACCAGCTGTTAATATAACGTAGTATTGTAATACTACATAGTATTGAATCGAATGAATTATTTAGAATTAAGTAATGAGCAATTAAATGAATAACAGTTTAATTGTTAGGCTGACTTGATTTCGAACCATGTACGGTTGTGTCTATAAGTAAAGAATGTATGTATGTCATACTGTATCACATACATTCTTTACTATGAATATATTACATGATGGTTCATGTTTGTTAATTTAAGACAAACCATAGTTGTTATTAATAAAAGTATTCGTTTTAGCGATTTAAAACAAAAATTATGAAATAGTTTAATAACCACAACTTTAACGGTTTTGTTTATACAGAGCGGCAATTAAAACCCCTATTATTAAATGTAAGCTGTATAGATTTACGTTCAAGCTCGAATAATTAGATAAATCTATTGTGTCGAATGAATATAATATTGTCTTCTGTTTACGCGAATGTTATTCATTGAAATTAAACTACTATATACGGATTTTATCGCGTTGTTTATTTAGCACTGTACTACAAAATTTTTAAAATATTACACTACTACCTATAGCCTCCAAATCTTCCTTTCTTATGTTATTCTTGACTAGGCAGTCCTCGACGTTGCAAATAATGGCCTCATACACATAATACACCAAAAATACACAAGGAAAACGCTCCCCTACGTCCTATTGTGAGTCAGATCGACACACCAACTTACAGACTGGCTCAGCACGTACCGAAGATACTCTCACCACTCAGAGGCAACTCGAGAGCACATGTAAAGGATTCATACCATTTTGTGAGTGAGATTAAACACCTATGTCTCACTAACAATGAAACAATGGTTAGTTTTGATGTACAGTCATTATTTACATGCATACCTGTACATGACTGTATTGAAATAACTAAAAGGAAGATAATAGAGTACAATATGCCTGAGGAATATGCAGAACTACTTAAGTATTGCTTTACAACTGGCTATCTGTTGTGGGACAATAAATTCTACATACAAGTCGATGGTGTGGCAATGGACTCCTCAGTTTCGCCTGTTGTTGCCGACATATATATAGAGGACTTCGAGGCTCGAGCTTTACAGACTGCCCCCATCACACCCAGGATTTATAAGAGGTTTGTAGTTGATACTTTTACAATATTACCAACAGATAGTGTTAGTGTATTACTAGAACATCTTAATTCCATTAAAAACAACATCCAATTTACTATGGAATTAGAGGCAAATAATTCATTAGCATTCTTATATGTACTTGCCATCAGGAATCCTGATCATACTTTGAGCCACACTGTGTATAGGAAAAAGACCCATACAAATAGGTACTTGAACGGTGAATCTCACCACCATCCTAAACAGTTAGCTACCGTGGGAATGTCTTTGTTTCAGAGAGCCCACGGCATCTGTGACAAGAAACACCTGGACGCCGAGCTTCAACATGTCAAGCAAGTACTGCAAGACAACAAGCTCCAACAGCCGCGCCGCTGTCACAGATCCCGAGAAAAGCCAGCCACAGTCGAGCGCCAGCCTGCTATACTGCCTTATGTAAGGGGTGTCACTGACAAGATTGGCTACATCTTGAAGCGAGCTTCAATCAACACATACTTCAAGCCGCCAACGAAGATAAGTCAATTTTTACCATCCGTCAAGTGCCAATTACCTTTACAAGATGCAGGGGTCTATAAAATAGATTGTGACTGCGGACTCTTATACATTGGTAAAACCAAGAGAAGCATAGGCACCCGCTTAAATGAACACATAGCTGACGTAAAACACAAACGCTCGTTGAAGTCTGCTGTGTGTGAACATGTACAACAGGGGACCAACCATCAAAAAACATCCCAATTTAAATAGAGAAGATGGTTGGAATGTACCACCAGCTTGGGATCCAGTACTTCAAATAGTCAAACCCAAGAAGAAACAAACCACAGCTAGACTTCATGATACTTTGAGCTCATTCTGCGTAAATAGAAACACCAATAATTAAATTATGTTCGGGTACTTTGAAATAACTACACTGGAACATGTTGTCTCACAACTACCATCTTAGTCTCCCCGTGACCATGGCTGCTGAAAAGCAACCGAAACGTCGGGGAAAGTGTAAACCAAAAATAAATAGATTTAATAGTTTAAATAATTTTATTAGCTTATAAATTAGTAAAATAAAATCAATAGTAGTAGTAGTGTAATATTTTCAAAATTTTGTAATACAGTGCTAAATAAACAACGCGATAAAATCCGTATATAGTAGTTTAATTTCATCGAATGAATATTCGAGACGATGACAATGAATACTTGGTTTATGATTCTCATGCATTATTCGTTGATATCGATTGATTACGTATTAGTTATACGCAGATACGAATTTTAGCCAGATGGTTCGCAATGACATTTCCAATAGGATCGATGACATCTTCGATCGTGTCATCATCTAATCATGGTTCGAATATTCGATTATATTTCGAATCATAATTTTATTAGGACACGTTGACATCGAATTGATCAATATTCGGCACCGATATAGGTAGGTACCGATAAAGGATCCAACGATAGCTAGTCCAAATTATAATTTGGAAAAAGGAAACACTGAACATAAATTCAGCCAGCAATCTCGACGAATCGCTTAGTTGTCATCAATTCGTAAAATCTATAAATATTAAAATTGTCGGCCTCGATGGCGTAGTGGTTAGTGTAACCGACTGCCACGACTGAGGTCACGGGTTCGATTCCCGCACAACTCAAACATTTGTGTGCATGAACATGGATGTTTGTCTTGGTCTGGGTATTACTGTGTATAATATGTATGTATTTCCAAAAAAAAGTATATATGTTTGTTTATCCATTGTCTAGTACCCATAGTACAAGCTCTGCTTAGTTTGGGCTAGATGGTGTTGAGTATATGTGATAGAATATTATATATTATATTATGACCTGCGCAACTCATATAAGATAAGAGAATTTATCCCGTTTTTGCAACATTTTTCATTACTGCTCCGCTCCATTTGGTCGTAGCGTGATGTTATATAGCCTATAGCCTTCCTCGATAAATGGGCTATCCAACACTAAAATATTATTTCAATTCGAACCAGTAGTTCCTGAGATTAGCGCGTTCAAGCAAACAAACAAACAAACTCTTCAGCTTTATAATAATAAATGTGTGTCTGCAATACTCCATAAGTTATCGATGGATTGATTTAACATTATCGATGGCGAGACTTCCATGTTATAGATAAATGCTTTTTGGAGATAATGAAACTGGGCCTTACCTAAGATTTATTGATATTTTGTTATAATTATGAATACAGGTATATAATCAGGCTCTTTAATTTTTTTATCCAAAATGTATACACAATATAGGGGCTATTAACCCTAAATTCTACACCTGTCAACCTTAGCGTGGTGCAAGGATAAAATATATATATATAAAACTCTACCGTTACTGAGTGACTAACAGACAACGCACAGCAACGCGTAGCCGAAACTACTGAATGCAAGAAGCTGAAATTTGGCATGTATGTTCCTTGGAGAGTGTAGGGGAGCACTAAAAGAGGATTTTTGGAAATTCCATCCCGAAGGAAGTGAAAGGGTCAAAAGGCGCGATGTAACCAAATTCCACGCGGGCAAAGCCGTGGGCGGAAAGCTAGTAAATTATAAAGAGATAAGATATACATGCCGTATATGTGTTATATACGGCATGTATATCTTATACATTATGTAAGGTAGTGTAACCTTTATATATTTGTGCAACTTAATGTATTAATTACGTTGCTTTTCCCACCATTGTTATATCTTAATTGCGACATAAATGATGGCGTTATCTGTCTGCTTGTTACTCGCTTATAATTAATATAATATTTTTCTTTATACTAGAATTAAATAATTAAGACCTAAATAATTAGGAAATCAACTCAAACATTTTTTCTGACGCGTTTACTAATTCGGGTTCGAAGGGGCTAGACTGAAGTCTAGCTGTGACACTTTAACCTCATTCTGCGTAAATAGAAACACCAATGATTCAATAATATAATAAATATTCGGGTACTTTGAAATAACTACACTTCAGAACATTAAGACAACTACCATCATAGCCTCCCCGTGAACATGGCTGCTGAAAAGCAACCGCAAAGTCGGGGAAAAGTGAAAACTAAAATATAAATAGCTTTAATTAATTTAAATAGCTGAAATTGTAGTAAAGTTCAATAATAGTGTTATAGTTCAAAATTATGTAAAAAAGTGTTTTTGAAATAAACAACGCGACAAAATTCGTATAAAGTAGTTTAATTTCAATGTATAACATTCGCGTAAAAGTAAGACAATATTATAAAATTAGTTTAGTCAGACTTCATAGTAATATCGTACCTCGTTGCTTCATGAAACTACTTACATGTAATGTATTCATGCATTGGTCTCTTGACTATTTATGTTTTTGTTCACGTCCGATTGACAGAACCTGGGTACAATCCCAAAAAATTGTTCTTTAGTTTGCCAGCTGCACCCTAACAAACAAATGTAATGGAATAATCTTTCTTCAGTTTTCTTAAAGGACGTAATGCTGATTAAACTGAAGCAGCTCGAAGACCTTCCAGAAGACCTCTGCCAAAGAGTCTATTTTTACGTTTCTACGAAGAGTAAGGTTAGAGGCGCTGTTTTTGTAGGGCTCACATGTGGGTAGTCCAGGATTTCATACCAGATACCATAGAACTGGTCTAATACTTAATTGCGTCCTTGGTTATATAAAATGTAGCAGTTGAAACATGGTTATTGATGATTTTGTGAGCATCCTCAGAGAACAGTAACTACAAAAGCACTCATTAAAAAAAGAGATTTCCAAAATACGTCGCTATAGGATTCGAAAAATTTACATATTTACGTCTATAGTCGAGGAGACAACAAATTAAAACACGGAATCATACATATAAAGCCGAATTGAGACTAGTCCACGTTATTTATTAAAGTACCGTGCAGTACTTTAGACGTAAGACAAAATGTTAAGATTATTCATGACCAGTTTAGTTGTAAGTGGTTTGAATGCTGTAATTTATGACTGCCATTCTGGTAAACCAGCAACTAGGAAGCAATTGGAAGTATTCATAGAAAGAAATAATACTGAGTAAGTAATATTATTTAAATAATTTAAATTCTGTGATTCAGAGCCGAAATAGTGACCGCAGCAGTATTTAGACTTAAGACTAAGACCTTATCGAAATATAACTTTTTATTTTTTACTTGTGTTCCCGAAATACCACTAAAATAATTATTTAATTTATAGGTGGAATTTGGGACCACGGTCACGGTCCCAAAAGCTCCCCGACCCAAATTTAAAGATTTGTTTTTGAAATTAATCAATTTATTCGACTAGGCTGATGGCAAAATTTAAGGTGTCAGTAAGCTCGCCACTATTTCTATGTGGGTTTGATTTCCTTACATTTGTTCCTAGTCTAAATATTTATTGCGGTCATTGCATGAATTTCTGTAAACACACTAGCGATGAAGGTTTTGGTCCTAGCGAATGTTGCCTTTTTCGGCTTGTTAACATTTCAACGTAGTAAATATACTGCAGCACTAAAATAAATACTATTTTGGTATTATAATGTCCAAACCACTAATATATCCAGACCATCATTTTTTACGCACTAACTTCTTTTATCTAGGAATCAAAGGTCAAGATTTAATTTTAAAGAATGTTAAGAGTATCTGCTCAGTATATTATGTTCATTATATCTAACTTATACCTATTATTATTACATATAACATTTTAATAAAATACAAAAAAGCTTTAAGAGTCGTCATAGATTAATTTTATTTCATTGTCAACTACTACATTACCCAGAAGACTTAGTTCTACTACTTTAACCTAATTGCTAGAATGCCAAACATAACTGAAAACAGAAGATGTATTGTGTTTGACCGCCAGTGTGCTGCTGCGACGCAATAGACTATATGTTGAGTTTTCCAGGTATTGTGTTATTGACGTTAAACCATGCGATGAAAATGAGTTTAGACGAGCCGATGGTTCCTGCAATAATCTGAAGTTTCCGAGCAGAGGCACAGTTAGGACGCCTCCTATTAGACTTCTGAATCCTGATTTCAGCCCAAGTAAGTCTATATGATCACAAACTATCATTATAATGAATCACAAATTGCTCCTATTAAGTATTGACATTCTCTTTAGAGGTTACATAAATGACAGAGACTATTAAAAAATTATGTCTTTAGTGAACAATAATCTTGATCTTATGTAAATTAAATTTTGTTGAAATACTAGTTTTTGCCTGCGGTTTCGCTCGCGTAAACGTAGGTTAGGTTGTATTAGGAACATTACTTTTTTCTAGATGAAAGGTACTTTATGTCCTTTTTTGTGCACCTGACACCTGTGAAATTTCACGATGATTTGTCGAATAGTTTAGGTGTGAAAGTGTAAGAAACAAACTCACATTCGCATTTATAATATTAGTTAGTACTACGATTATACATTTTCGTAGACGGCTTAGTGACTTTTCAGGAATTATGGTCACAGCAGTTCCATGGTTATAATCTCACGATTGTGTTAAAGTTAATTGTTATTTTAAGTTACCTGAAGTTTGTTCAATACTGTGATACTGTTTTCGCAGTATCTGCTAACGGTATCCTGAAATCTTGCTGTGATTTAATAATTTTTTAAGAAGATTAATTAAAAATACTATGACTGTTTTCATTTTAGATTATGAACCGAGAAAAACTAAAGGTGGTAAACCATTGCCCTTACCAAGATATTTGCGCACTCAATTATTGAAAGAAGGAAAAGTGTCAGATCTTGAAACTACTCAGCTTGTCTCGTACTTCATTTTGTTTGCTATAAATGACGTTAATACTATACATGACCTTGGTAAGTAACTGATTCAAATAATGATAATAAAATATTATTTACACAAGCTAAAAATTATGTTCTATTTTCGGCAACTCGGCGATTAATTACCCATTGTGTTGCTTGAAAAAGGCGAATGATTTCAGGATTTTTTATGTTTACGATCTTACGAGGATATGACATTTCTCATATAAAGACAAGAAGGGTCCTGCCTTCCTGTTGATATACAGAGCTGATATCATTATTACTTACTATATGTTTACATCGTCTACGTTTTTAATGTTAATTATATTGATTTAATTAATTATTATATAAATACAAACTATTCATTGCAGTTCACTGGTTGTCTCCAAAAACTGTGGAAAAGCTTTTTCGAAGTGCACAGTATTCGACGCTTTATTGTGTAAAAATATGCTCTTGAAATATATCACTTTGACAGGTCCATCAATTGTTGCCTTGGTTACTGACCAAAATCTTTAATGTTTACTATCGATTAAGAGCTAGTTTGATATTGAGACTTAATTTTAATTTTTAGAGGATTGCGTAGTACTTGTATCCATTGTCACTGTTTGTGCAGACTTAGGGCTGGGTAAAGCAGGAACGTTGAATGATTAAACATACAAAAATTATAAATTAATCCATAATATAATAATGAGAATATCTTTTAGGTAACTTCTTACGAAACACAACGACTTGTTGCCAGCCAGAAGGTAAATCGAACTACGTGTGTACTCCAAATAAGATGCCAATAGATGATCCTGTACACCGGTATTCTGGAGTGAAGTGCCAGAATCTTACCAGACCTCAGAGTTTCCAATACTTTGGGTGTGTTGATTTTGGTACCACACCGTTTGCAAGAGTAAGTGTCAATATAAACGAGGATAATATTTATAAAATTTTCAGATATACAGCAACCATAAAAGGAAATACCCAATGCGATTGTGTAGTTTTAATTATATAAAAACGAAAAGTAATAAAAGTAAAATATAAAAGATGATCAAATTAATTCTATAGAATAATTTATACAATGAGATCCTTAAGAGCTCGCACAGTGAACTTGAGAATAAATCTAGTTTTATTAATACTAGTTTTTGTATGTGCATTGTTTGCGTGAGTGCAGACATAGTCTAAGTCAAAGTCGAAAATCATTTATTCATTTAGGTCACAAAGTAACACTTATGGACCTCAAAAAATATAGGTTACTGAGTTTACTAAGGTACTTCACATATCTGGCAATTTTGTTCCCAAACAAGTTCGGTCTACTTCTTTGCTGGACATGTCTATCAGACACACATAAAGCTAGTTAGCTTATAACTCCATATAACACTTCAAAAATATGACATATACAGGTTGTCCGGTAATTAATGGATAACCTTGAAATGTCTTATAGTAGAACAGCAGGCCGTTCAGAAAAAATGAAAAAAATTAATTAAAAAATTTAAAATAATATACATATATTAAAAAGTGCAAGCTATATTAGCATAGCATACTTTTGACTGTCTATCTATTAGCATAATTAGTGTTTAATAATAAGACAACAAGAAACCGATAGACTTCATTCGTTTATGGTCGTAGTATAAAATAAAGTTATACATGGTAATTAACAAAAAAACACATATCTCAGGTAGTAGTTAGGATAGATCTTTTTTCACATTTTTTTCTGAACGGCCATCAGTTCCACTATAAGACATTTCTAGGTTATCCATTAATTACCGGACATCCTGTATATTCAAAAACATCACAAACTGGCATTTGTTTGGTATATTTATTAGGTCTCCTGGTGACCATGGCTGCTGAAAAGCAATCGAAACGTCGGGGAAAGTGTAAACCTAAATATAAATAGTTTTAATAGTTTGAATACTTTTATAAGCTAAATTAGTAACAAATGACTAATAACTAAATGACTAATTAATTATAAAATACATTTGTTGTTGTATGCCCGAACTAGATTGAACTTGTGGCTCAGGCGAAGAAGTGCTTACAAACTATTTTACCAATATTATTTTACATAACTACAATTCAATAATAACATTTTAATAATTATAAATTAAAATAATAATAATTTGAGCCTTATTAGTTGTTATTTACAATCATATTATTCTTATTTCGTTTTAATTTAAAAACAATATATCATATATACTAAACAATGGATAAACATACACATATTTTTTTTTTTGTAAATACGTACATATTTTATATAAAAACACCTAGACCAAGTCAAACATCCACGTTCATGCACACAAATTTTTGACTTGTGCGGGAATCGAACCCGCGACCTCAGGCGTGGCAGTCGGTTACACTAACCACTACGCCATTGAGCATAACTATGAATGCACTATAACAAATGGAGACTCTCAAATATTGTTTTGGTGAAAAACTTAGTATGAAAGGAAATGTGCTCAGATTTTATGTACAAGATAACAACAATAAAAAAATGTGCATAAGTTGAGTAATTGCTTTTCGTATTAGTTGGAATTTAAATAGTTTACTTTCGGTATAAAATACCAACAAATATAAAAGCAGACAGTTACATTTTTTCAGATAAATTATGCTACACCTTTCTTCGACTTATCCATTATTTACACCAAATTGTATTATGGAACAGACATATTAAGAACATTTGAAAAAGGATTGCTGAAGACCGACACAGAAAATGGAAAAATATTCCCTCCTAGAAACACTGATATAAATTCTGTAAGCAATATCTGCCTTTTGAATCAACTTCCACAAGAAACTTTTTGCTTCTTATATCGTAAGTACTATATTACTTTAATACATCATCAATAAGAAGTTTTGAATCATATATTTATTTTTTAGTTTGTCTGGTTACATTCCAATCCGAATCAGAATCCAAATAGGAAGACACACAGACCAAATTTTAAATATATATATTTTTGTATCTTATATATCAAATGCTTTAATGTTTTGTAAATACATAAAAATAATTCTTATTTTAGATCTGAATGCCTCCCTCGGTCCACTTCTTTTTATAATACTGTTCTACAGACAACACAACCACATAGCAAAGATGTTAGCTGAAATGAATCCTTCCTGGGACGATAACCATCTGTACCATACTGCGATGGACATTAACATTGCTATTTACGCGCAGATATTTTTTTATGAAATGTTGCCTGTCGTGCTAGGTGAGTTTCTCTGTTTTTTTTTTGCTCTATGAAAAGACTACGCCCTCAGTAATAATTCCTGTATCGTGAGGGACTTAACCAACACTCAAATAACGGACACAAAGAATATCCAGCCATTGAACAATTATTTACAGATTTCACAAATTTTTGACCGATGTGAGATTGAGCCCAATTTAATCGGCGCAGTGTCGAGGCAACCGTTAGAGAACTACACCATCCATGCAGTGGATAGTTAGTGTTCTGGCCGTTCTTTTAGTCTAAGATAGAATAGGAGTTGCATACAACATGCAACCAAACAAAAACATACATCATTTGACTAATTTTGTGATGGGAAGAGGAATAGATGAGAACTGATATCTGATCAGAGTTAAGCTAAAGCAAACAAACAGAGCCGTAACATCGCAACTCACGGCACTTTCAACCTTCTCTAACTTATATCTAGAATCAGTCTTCTAGGTTTATCATTTTATGTTTTTGACTGGTTTTTATTGTTACTTTACTTATTAGTCTATTCACCAATACGGGAATCAAACCAATAAATATAATTAATGTGAAATGTAAGATTTATTTGGATGTTTGTGTTTTTCAATCAAGATCGTTGCACGAATTTGGATTAAATTTAGCACACTACTAGAACAGAACTTGAATTAACAAAAGATACTTAAAAAAATTTTAGTCCAATGTGTATGGCATCGGATTTGGGATTGATAGGTTGTATATTGTAACTCAAACCGTAACTAATCCCTTATAAACATAGAACTTCCTTGATGGCAATCCATTATCCATTAACTGGAAGTGAGACCTTGGATTGGCTACCCAACTATTGCAATACGTTTACAATACCAGACTTCTCTGATCGTGGACAGCCGCATCGTTGGACATTTTACTTACAGAATTCTGCTTCAAACATAGAATACTGACGCATATCTTTTGATTGCAGTGGGCTCTCAAACATATGCTTGTAATAGTATAAAATCAATAATAATATTTAATTTACAGGTAAAGAGAATATGATCAGAGATGGTGTTTTATTGGGCTCCGGTAGCTTTAGAGACGTATATAATGAAGAAATACCGCCACAGATTTCTGAAGAATCCGTTTACGTGACTAGATGGTTCCACACCGTACAGGAGGCTGACCTAAAGTTTGTATATACTTTTTCTAGCTACAGTGTCATACATACATCGATATACATGATTGCCTGAGAAAATGTACATTCATCGAACATATCATGGCACTTTCTTATAAAAGGAATATATGCCATATGAAGAACACATTACCAGGAGCCGTGTTAGGAAAAATTTCCTCACAAAAAATTCATAGAAACTTCACTTTTTCAATACACATTTTGGCACTAAAAATTATATAGACAATAATCAATAACATATAATATATGCTTTAAAATTAATCACTCTTGAATAAAATTTGATACACTGTATACAAAGCAAACAAACATCTGCACCGATAACTAGAAGACGTACCTGATAAAATCAAAAAGTACAAATAACAACCCAAAAATATTTTACATATACTAAATGATGACTATTTTCAACTAATATTATAACGCGATACACAGCTAATTTGTCAAGTATAATTTCAGATTGTATGATAGAGATGGATTTTACCTCAGAAAGTTTCCAATAGTAAATCTTACTACCAGAACAGGGATCTTGCCACTTGATGACAATTTGGAACAATATTTTCAAGGTAGCTTCAGACAGTATGGCGGAGGATTTGATCACACCGTTGATAACGACGTAAGTAGGAATAAAAAACTAGCTATCTTATCTTATCTTATCTTATCTTGTGTGGGGGCCAGTCAGTACAGACCGGCGACACTTCGACCCAGTGGGATCTTTTGTGTCGACTTCCCCAATAACGACTGCCATAGATGTTCATGGCAGCCGGGACCAACGGCTTAATGTGCTCTCCGAGGCACGGAGCAGGCGATAATTGTCAATCAACACGCACACCATTTCGAAAAGTCATATAACTGCCGAAAGTCAGAGGTGCGCGACGTGGGTTCGAACCCGAGACCCTCTGCATTGCAGTCTGTTGGTCTCCCCACTGAGCTATCGCTACTCTTAAAAAACTAACTAAGTAATTACTATGAATTGAAAATCGATCATAGAATCCTTGATGTAAGCAATAAATTTGCGAGCATTAAACTGAGGTGGATCCTAAAATGTTTCGACTAAAAGCTAAAATGCAGGTGTAATAATCCAAACTGATGTAAGCATGTTGTTTACTTCATATTCCAAGATCCATGCATGAATCATGAACTTTATTTTAAGAAGAACACGATAAATGGAAGGCGTCGCAATAAAATAATTCATATGTCCACATTTCTGTATTATGTTGTAGATACTCTTTCCAAATTTAGGTGTTTCTTCGTAAGCCTGTTCGTCCGTATTTGCTCTCTTTATAATTAAATTTAAATTTTAGAAGACTTGTTTAAGGCTTTAACTGTCCGAGTGGTGACTTTACTTAGACACAAAACAAATCTGCGAAGGATTTCTGTATTTGTAACCTAGTTTTAAGTGTATTTTGCATAACGTTCCCTTGAAAACGTTGAGATTCTACTTAAATATTATTTAGAAATAATTTTAGCATAATTATTTCATAGTCATTCTATGTACATTTAGCGAAGTAACCTTTAGTTATCCAGTATTAATCTTTATTCATTCCAGATGGCACAAAGAATTATGGGTAGCGCTCAATACGCTTTAGATGGCCCCATGACTGATTTAGCCAAGGGAAGATATTTCGGATTTCCACCATACATAAAGTACAGGGAGTTCTGCTCAGGACGACCTTACAAAACTTTTGATAGCTTAAAAGATGCTATAACTGAAGAGGTAAGTTTTAAATTTTGTAAAAAGAAACTACTTTAGATGAAAGAATCAAATAAAACAGGTAGTATAAATAATAATATATTTGTCCATTTCTTTTATGTCTCCAATTACTACAACGTTCACCAATATTATTATATTTATATTATATAGATCATTTTCATAAATAATTTGGTTTGTGTATCTGGTAATCTTATCAGCAGCATCTGGATTTTACTAGTATCAGTCTATTGCAACGTTTCTTAAGCTACTAGATTTTGCCCACGGCTGCGTTCCCTTAATCTAGATTTTACTAATTTATTTCCATGCCTCGAGAATAGTATGTTTTGTAGATGAAAGGTACCTTATTACCTACCTATTCATTATAAATAAGTTTCATGGTAATCTGGCGAGTAGTTAAGACGTAAAAGTGTAATAAATAAATTAACATTCAGATTTATAGTATTAAGTTTGAATTACTCTGTAATACCTTTTACATGTGTAACATATTTATCTTTTATTATGTCTTATATCTCATAATCATAATAATATATTACTATAATCTCTTCTAGAGAATATATCGTATGACGGAATTATATGATAATGTGGAAGACATAGACTTAATGGCTGGCATATGGGCTGAGAAGCTTATACCAGGTGGACGAGTCCCTTACACCGTGTACTGCGTAATGGTGGAGCAGCTAAAGCGAACCCTTGCAACAGACAGGCACTGGTATGAGAGACCTAATAGACCACATGCTTTTACGTTGAGTGAGTATTATAATATATAAATAGGTTTACGCCTATATTCAAAGGGTCTTTGTACAGCAGCGGATGTCTCGAGTTCGATCCTAATGCGCGCATCTCTGACCTTTCGAAGTTATGTGCATACTAGTTTTTCCCTCGGTTTCACCCACGTAAGTCCCGTTGCCGTAGGAATATCGGGATAAAAAGAAGCCTATGTGTGAATCTAGGTCACCAGCTATCTACATACCAAGTTACATCGCAATCGGTCTAGTAGTTTTTGCTTGAAAGAGTAACAAACATCCATACATACATACATACATCCTCACAAACATTCACATTTATAATATTAGTAAGGATATGTAGGTAGTTAACGCTCACTTTAACAGTGAAGGAAAATATCATGATAAAACCGGCATGTCTAGGAGTTCTCCATAATGTTTTCGAAAATATGTGAAGTCTGCCAACCCGCTCTCGACCAGCGTGGTGGATTATGGATTAACTCTTCTCACACTGAGAAGAGGCCGTGCCCAGCAGTAAGATAGTCGTTGAAAAACAGATGAGCCGATTATCATAATATCAGACATCTTTCCAGTCTTTGTACTGCTTCTGAGAAGTTTCATCATTCACCATTAAATTTAATAACGCTTTTGCCATTACTGAAACGCATAAATAATACAAAATATCACAGAACGACGCAGCATCTTAGTTGCATATCCGTCTTCAACTGTATTCTTCATAAATCTAAAATGTTAGGTATTGTAGTAATCAAGTTTCAGTTGGTCTAAATCACTATGGCAGAAGACCATGATCGACTTTTAGAAAAGACTAAAATATGTTTCTAAACGGGAGTTAGTTTTTTCATCTCCATCGTATTAAAAACTAGTTGCTTTGTAATACATAGCCTTGTGTCAACCTTTACAATAATCTCTATCCTTTATATTATTACTATATATTTGATTATATTAGGTGTAGGTAGATGCGAATTACATTCACATTTCACTACGCCTACTATTTTCATGCTATTAAATATAAATAATACAATTAAATTTAATTGCAGGGCAACTGCAAGCTATCAGAAACACAACAGTTGCTGGAGTGCTTTGTGCTCACGCTGAAGGAGTGACAAAGATACAGCCGAATGCCTTTTACAAAATAGCTTCTGAGTAAGGTTTTTAACTACACAGTTTAACTTAAATTTTATATTCTAAGAAGACCAATTAATAGTAAAATAATGATTTTGGCATGCATGTAAAACAGAAAGACGATTAAACACATTTTGTCGGCTATTTACGCCTATCTGTCAGCGGACATATCGATCGAAAAAAGCTCGAAAATGTAAATAAAATGGCTTACTTTCTAACTAGAGATTATAACACAACATACGTTGGTTTATTAGCAAAATTTTTAACAGAAAGATTTATCTAAAATGACGTTAAGACCTAAGAGCCGCTAGAATGAGGCTCTTAGGTCTTAACATAAATCAAGCTGTTATAATTTTCACGTAATTGTTTTTTTTATTATCCTGTACGATATACTATACTGAAAAAGTAATATAGATACCCGAATTACCTCACTCTAATATTTATACGTGTGTTATAAGATCTATTTATATTTTCAGCAACCCACTGACAGACTGCGCGTCTCCTAAGATTGGCAAGATTGACTTATCTGCTTGGAAAGATTCAGAATGCGACAAAGAGTGAGAAAACAAAAGCAACGACTATGTATATCATATTTCATTTACTTAGATTGCTATATATTTTTTAATATCAACCCTATATATCCACTGCCACAACAAATAGTATCAAAGAAGAATATAATAAATATATAATATAATATAAAAATAAGAGTTTAAAGTTGTATCTTGACCTATAATGATGATGTTATAAGAGAAAGCTATACCCCCTATAAGATAGCTATATATGGGGTTCTTTAAAAACGGTGTTTAAAGGTTTTTAGGTTTTTATTGGGTCGGCAACGCGCAAGTGATGCCTCTGGTGTTGCAGGCGTCCATAGGCTACGGTGATCACTTACCATCAGGTGGGCCGTAAGCTTGTTTGCCAATTTATTTGTAGAAACAAAATATATATATTTCATATTCGATGATATACTTTATCAATATAAATTTTAATTTAATCGAAAGTGGCAGATTCGGTAGCACTCCTGGTTTATAAAATTATAGAAAATATTGAATCTACCAGTTTCAATACTATTCTTCGACAGTTTATAGACTTCTGCGTGGCAGTCCAACGGTCTCCCACTAGGCTATCAGTGGCTATATAATATTACATATACTCAGATTGTTATGAATAATAATAGTCACTTTAGTTCACTTTAAGTTAAGTTCACTTTAGTTGCTTGGGTTGAGGAGTAGTTGCAGAAGGAAATATTAGATACGGTACGCGGTACGCATTGTGAGGAGGTTTCTATCTCTAGAGTCTTTAGCACCAGTAGCTTTGACCTTTGTTGGGTCCTCATTCTTTCTATATTTCTAAATAATTTTTGTATAAATTATATATAAAATATAAAATAAATATTGTTGTAGTATAAACAAAAAATATAGGAATAACGATATATTAAATAATATAATTATATTATGTACATATTCTAAAGATTGAAATAAAGAAAATTATAATATACAACAAATGTTTTATTATTTTATGGTAGGACAAGAGAGTTAGTATCTTATATACCTACTGAGTTTTATTTGGATTTAGTATCAAAGAGGTAGCAGCAAACTAATGAATGGTCATTATCTTGCTGACCTCATGACATCTTTTGTTTCAGTCGTCTCAAGCGTATGGACGCTTAAGACGAGTGAAACAAAAGATGTCATGAGGTTATAAGGATATTAGGCTATACATCCTCATAAAACGTGATAATTATGTAATAAGCACAAGAAATCATTTTACAATATTGACGTTATTGATGTATATGGTCTTAGATGTAGTGCAGAAACAAGAAAAGCTTGAGTTTGTTTCCTTATAGAACACCAAAGTTAGCAGAATTTTTACCGCTCAAATTATTACCAATTCTTACCCGTTCTGTGTAACTTCAGAGGTTGAATGTGTGATGTGGTGTGTGTAATTACTACAAGACATTTCAAGGTTATCCATTAATTACCAGACACGCTGTATATATAAAATCTGTGTATAAAATTTCATAACGATTGGTTAAAAACTTTTTAAACTAGAGCTTACTCAACGCAATTTCAAAAAAAGTAGTTTAGAGAAAACGCGTTTTAAAAAGTGGCTGAAAAAGTTAATTTCTAGCAGTAATGAACTAATTCAAACAACTTATCGGTTAATCAGCTATTCAAGCACCATTTTACAATCCTTCGTTTATTTTTAACTAATTTTATTTGTTGCTTTGGGACAAGGATACTAGTGCTTCTAGAAATTTTCACACAAAAGACTAAAAGAACATCTGCCCATGTTCCCTTTCCCTTTTAAATACATGCCTGGTAGTATATGAGTGACTACCCGCTCGACCGCTCCGCTTTACAAGTCACGCGCTCGGATCCTGCACTCACTTAATTGCTTATAACTTTTAAATATATTTTATTATAATATATTTTTGAATAGTTTTACAAGTATTTTATGAAAAAGAATTGAATTTTGTTAAACTTCTACAACACCTATTTCCCCCTTTAAGATATGTATAGAATGTCTAGAACTCTTTTCAGATGTATAATAGCAAGTCGCTGTAACCTTGTGTTGTATTCCTTGATAGTTTCTTTTACAATATAAAGATAAAGACTGCAAAGAAACCATCCAGGAATACCAGGGAATAAGCGACCAACTAAACCACTACAAATCCTGTGTTACGAGGGATTTTACAAATATTCAAACAATAATAATAATAATAATAAGAGCCTCGATCACCATCTAAAGAGGCTCGCGTTGGGTGCTTGGATCAAGGGTTTGATGCAGAAGGCAGTGCTTTTAGATACAGCACGCATTGTGAGGAGGTTCCTATCTCTGGAATCCTAACCACCGGCAGCTTGGACCCTGTTCCCGATGCCGGTGGGGTACCATATATTTTATATTTTTAAATGTATTTTTATAGATATATGTATATTTAAAAATGAAAAATATATTGAAAATATTTAAATAAAGAGAATAATAATAATAATAATATTCTACCACATACACATAACACTATCTAGCCCAAACTAAGCAGAGCTTGTACTATGGATACTAGACAATGGATAAACATACATATATACTTTTTTTTTTTTGTAAATACATACATATTATACATAGAAACACCCAGACCAAGACAAACATCCATGTTCATGCACACAAATATTTGTCTTGTGCGGGAATCGAACCCGCGACCTCAGGCGTGGCAGTCGGTTACACTAACCACTACGCCATCGAGGCCGACAATGGACTCAAAGAACACACAGACTCGGAATACCTAACTATTTGTAGATCATACAAATGTTTGTCCCTTGTGGGGACCGAGCCCACAACACTCGGCACAGAGGCAGTGGCGAGGCAACCATTACGTTATCCTTGCAGTCAATATGATTAATGCTATGCATATTTTCAATTTCACATCTATATCGCACTCTTAATAAAACAGCGACTTAACGCGAAATTTGGAAGTGAGGCAATTTGAACTCTATTTGTGTGACTATAAATTCAAATATTATACTCATGTCAAGTAATTGCAACAGAGTTTAAATTAGCTGAATCCAAAATACTCAGATAAGTCCCAGTTTTATTAAGAGTGCGATATATTAATACGTGAAGCAAAATCTTTGTACCTACCCCTTTTTACGAAAATTGCGCGGATGCAGGTATATGAAATTTGACACAGTTAAAGTTTACATGGAGAAGGAGGGGCGAATCCTAATATTTTTATAAAATATGCATTAGAAATACATTAAATTAATGGAAAAACACTACACGCATACAACCATGCATTTGACACACGCAGTCGAATCGCGTTCGTAGTATTTCGGCATTGTTCGTCTGACGTCGTACAAATCTTTGTAACTATGGTTACCTATAACTTATTTATGTGTCATAAAGAAAAAGAAAACAAAGTAGCAAGCTTAAGAATGTTGGTCGAATTTTGACCACTAGGCGACCACTAGTTTGGATAAATATCTATCTGTTTTAGATTTACGTCTGTATGGATTGTTCATATTTAAGTGATCATATAGCAAGAGGCTTGGTGTCGAGTATTCTGAGTTCGATTCCTACGGATAAAAGTTTTGTAATCTACAAATAGTTTACCGGCGCCCGGTAAACTATTTAGTGGGTACTTGTTTGGATAAAAATAAAGAAATGTCTGTATGGACCCAGGCATAACATTATGTAAATATTTCTAGTTATATAAATTAAAAATTTAAAATACCCCCGACACAACATTCATTTGATACCCAAATTGAAGAAGTTGTGAAAAAAATAAATGTACATGTGACATTTTGTGGTGGTGGCCATCTTGGATTTGAAATTTATCATAGTGTATAGTATTCTACCAGTCAAACCCTTTCATTTCAAACTCATATTGAGGGAGTTGTGAAAAGATATGTAATCCGCCAATTGTGGCGGCGGCCATCTTGGACCAATTTTCATCAAACATAACTAAGAACACGCCCGACTAATTCACCTTTCTAACAAAAAAACAAAATTAAAATCGGTTCATCCGTTCCGGAGCTACGATGCCACAGACAGACATACACACACGCACGCACGCACGCACGCACGCACGCACACACACACTCACACAGACACGTCAAACTTATACAACATTATTATTTTTTATTATAAACTTATATAACACCCCGTCGTTTTTGCGGCGGGGGTTAAAAATTGATATTTCTGTTTTAGATTCGTTGCAATCTGTATTTCAATTTCTTTTCGTCTTAATTTATAGCAGATTTTAAAAAAGGGTTAAATAAATATAAGTGTGGTTAGTTGGCTATAAACGAAGATATAAGCAGTAACAAAATAAAACACAAACTTGACGGTTCGCCGGAACAATTTTGATGACAACTAATATTATTACGGAGACGTTGTTTCATCAGCGGAGGAGGCAATGTTTATCCCTTCCTCTGGCAGGGGAGAGACTAGTTTGTTATAATAGTGGTATGCAAAAATTCCAATGGTTCTTCCAATTCTTTATTTATTTTTCAAACAGGTGTGATTAATCTGACTGGCCTATGCCTGATATTCTAAAATACCAGGCATAATAAAAAATATACTGTGTCTGGCCACTGGTGTACCGCTGCGACAAATAGATAGTCAATAAAAAGGTCGTAAATAAGTAGTCGTAATGATAAATTTATTTTAAATTTAGGCATTCGTTCTTATTAGTTATTTTTAAAAATAAACGTTACAATTATATAAATATTATTAGATTTGTTTTAATATTAAATAATTTTATGCTATATATGCTATTTGCATACTTCCATGCAATCAGGGTCTTTCCAAGGTGATAAATCTATGTATCCAATATCAGGTGAATCACAATCCGTCAGCGGATTTCTGAAAATAAAGTTATGTGTTAATTTGATAAATCCTAAAATCATATAAGAAACCCGACGGTGTATATATAAAGCATGTGCTACTGGAAACAAACAGGGTTTTTAAAGCATCCCTAAGATGTGCTGCGATGACAAGAGGACAAGCTGCTGTCTATTTTTTAGCTTCTCGTTAGCAATACTAAAATTTGATAAGTCAAGTTAAATTTCAAATTTTCTTAATTAAAAAGTAAACATAAAATTAAAATTTGTTGGTAAATTTGGAGATATAAAAAGAAAACTTACTCAGATGAGATCCTGTAAAAGGCGTTTGGTTGTATCTTTGTTACACCATCAGCATTAGCACACATCACGCCCGCGATTGTAGCTTTTCTAATAGCTAGCAGTTGTTCTGAAAATAAATAAAATAACATTACTAACAGAGTTCGCAAACAAATGATGTTCGCACCGTGTACTCATACAATATTGTAAAACTATTAATCTATGAGCCCCTTCACACTAGCGTTTGACTACCGTAAGCGTTTGATGAACTTTCAATTAACTGCAGAGGAAACGTTGTCGCGGCGTCTGCACTGCGCATACGTTCATCGAACACCTACGCTGGATAAACGCTAGTATATAGAGGCCCTATATCGAATTCTGTTGTCTATTCGACAGTAGTCATAGTAACCAATATTTGCTATTGCCATGGCGATTGTAGAAAACCTTACTACTTACTGTCGGAAGTTAAGGTTTATTAGTAACATTTTACAGAATAGCACACACAATTTTTTTTGAGTAGTTAGTACTGTACTCTGTTAATCTTCTTTGCTTTTCAATTTCATTAGGATTATAAAAATATAATTTTAGATGTAACTAGTCAATCAATCCGAATGCTAAAATAAATTTCCATTTTAGCTGGAAGTATTTTTGGTACAATATTTGTACTTATCATTTATATTATACCATAGTGTTTTTAAGCCTACTACTAACAGTTATATATTATACTAGCGAACCGCCCCGGCTTCGCACGGGTAGTATAAAACCTTAACAAATTATACACCTAAACCTTCCTCATGAATCACTCTGTCTATTAGTGAAACCGCATGAAAATCCGTTCAGTAGTTTTTGAGTTTATCGCTAACAGATAGACAGACAGACAAACAGACGTGGCAGGAGGCTTTCTTTTATAATATGTAGTGATTAACCATCCGACTTCACCATTTACTTCGTCTGAAGTATTGCAGTCAAAGTACAGTAATCATATAAAAGTATACTTACTTAAAGTAAATGCGTGTGGTCTATTAGGCCTCTCATACCAGTGTCTGTCAGAAGCTAGAGTTCTCTTCAGCTGTTCTACGATCAGACAGTACACAGTATAAGGAACTCGACTGCCTGGTGTGAGATTCTCAGCCCATACGGCAGCAAGTAGTTCTAAATCTTCTACATTATCATAACATTGTTTCAAACGATGTATCCTCTGTAATGTAATGTTATTAGTATTTCGTTAGAAGATAATAAAACATATTAAGGAAATGTATTTACTTTCCTACCACATTAAAATATTCTAATTTTGTTCTAATGAGTTTTTAGAGTTTTAAAAAACTCTTATACAACAGCTTTGTCCGTCCGTCTGTCTGTTATACAACTTTCAACTCAAGAACCGTAAAAGATAGAGACTCGCGGTTAACGCCATTCGACTCAGCATAGTTGATATACCCCGAAATAACTATGATCTTTGACCTCTGACCTCAAGGTCACGTGATATCATTATTTCAAACTCCTAGATTTACGGCTATTCATTGCCGTTTCTCACTTGTTATAAGTAATCATCAATATGCAGCAAAAAAAAATTAAACTATTAGATTTGCCCAAGGCATCGCTCGCGTAAATTCAGGTTAGGTTAGATTAGGAACAGTACTATTTTCTTTATGAAAGGTACCCTATGTCCTTATCTGTTCCCCTGGAAACGAGTATGCGAAATTTCATGATGATTGGTCAAGTAGTTAAGGCATGAAAGCGTAACATACAAACTAACACTCATTGGCATTTGTAATATTATTAATATTAGGATAAGTATTCTCTTCTCAAGTAACTGTATATAAAGTATAACCAATATCAACAAGAATGTATTTAATACTTACTTCTTTAGTCATAACGTCTCTTAGGCTGTCGAAAGTTTTATAAGGTCTTCCAGTGCAAAACTCCCTGTATTTGACGTATGGAGGAAACCCGAAGAATCTACCTCTAGCTAAATCATTCATTGCTCCATCCGAAGCAAATTGCATATGACCAAGAATTCTTTCTGCCATCTGAAATTAATCTCAAGCCTTAATATACATCTTATACCCTGTGACATTACTGAACAGTGGTATAACTAAGTTAAATATTATGTTTTTTTACACTTACATCATGATCAATAGTGTGGTCAAATCCGCCATTAAGTTGTCGGAAACTGCCCTGGAGACATTGTTCCAAAATATCATCAAAAGGCAAAATACCTGTTCTAGCTGTCATGTTCACTATTGGCAAGCTTCTTAGATAATATCCATTCTTGTCATAAAGCCTTAAACGATTACATATATTCAATTAATTTGTCAGTATTCATAGTAGGTATCATGTATATGGCTCAGCAAGAATTGGTTTATTTGCTTGTTTTGCGTTTACGCGAATGTTATTTTTTAAAATAAACTACTTTATACGGTTTTTATTTATGTAATAAAGTGTTAAATAAAAAACGCGATCAAATCCGTATAAAGTAGTTTAATTTCACATTTAATGATAATTATATCAACAAATCAGAAGATTTTCCTATGAATCATAAAGTAAGTTGCAGTACACTGCAGAGAAAAAAATTAAGTATGTCAAATAAGCTACAAGCTGTTTCACCCATTAATACAAACTCGAGGTCAGCCTCCTGAACGGTGTGAAGCCACCTGCTGATGTAAACGGATTCATCAGACACCTGAGGCGGGATTTTCTCATTGTACAAATCTCGGAACCCTTCCGAACACGATATTACACCGTCTCTAATCATATTTCTTCTACCTGTAAGTTTCATAAATATAATTTTGGGATATAAATCACTTCATTGATCGATGTTAATTTACGGTTATATTTGCATGCGATCGGAAACCAAGATTCAACTACCAACAACAAACTAAGGATGTGATAGACGAAAGTTGTACATGTTATAAAGCGGCCATGGGTTTCTTCAGATATCTTCTCATAGGCTCAACCTTTTGCCTGAACCCAGCAACTAACATAAGCGTAGCTTCAGTGATTTAGTGAAATTATGAACCAGTAGATTTTGACAAATGATTATCGACTTTAGACTTATAATGATAAGGTATTTAAATAGTTTGTTTAATATGCGAAATATGCTAAAATCTTTGTCAGAAATAACTACTATTTGAATGAATTAATGAACTCTTTATTATACACACATATAATATAAACATGAACATTAAAAACAGCAGAGCGTGCCTAAAAGGCTTCAACTCAGCCTATGCTGCGGATGACCGCAGCGCTGATTTTCAGCTGAGGCCTACGAGCGACTCACGAACGAACGTACGAACGAAAGTACGAACTTATAATTAAATTAAAAGATTAAATTTGCAATATAAACAAATAAATAAAAAGGAGTATAGCGTTAATAAAAAATAATATAAATATACACAATTTGTACTATAGTTACTATAGAATAGTATATTATATAGTACATTTAATAGTACAGTAGACTGTACTCTATCTAAAAAAAGATCTTACCTAATATTGTCGGCAACAGTTCATGGAAGTATATCTGCAAATGAATAGCAATGTTGATGTCCTTCGCTGTATAGAAAATACGGTCGTCGTCCCAGCAAGGATTCATTTCAGCTAATTGCTTTGCTATGTAATTGTGTTGTCGGTAGAAAAGTATCGTGAGAAGAGTTGGACCTAGACCTCCGTTTGCCTCTGTCAAAATTTAAATGTAAGCACACATTTTAAGAGTATATTTTAATTTTAATACATTCTAGATATTAGAACGTCTTTCTTTTCTTTTTTTATAGACAACGTCTGCACTAGAAATAATTCCTGTGTCACGGGAGATTTTACAAACATTTAAACATCGGACATAAAGAACACCCAGAACCCTTGTTCCGAGAACAACATTTTGTGAATAATACTTAAAGAGTAATTGTAATACAGAAACAGAATCTCAGAAAAGCATGAAGGTTGAGGTAAAGGGATAATAATTTACATGTATGTTCTTGCAGTTAGAAAAATGCCTCGGAGTACCAATTGAATGGGTAAATTCCAACTGACTGGGTTTACGGCTGCTTTTTAATTTTTAATCAACAATTTCAGTACCGGCTGATATTTCTACGTTATGGTTCATATATCGTCCTATTACATTATTTAGGATGAACTGATATTACTTACGGTTTTTATATACTTACTTACATTTTCATATTACTTACGGTATCTGAAACAACGTGTTTCTTTTGGTAATAGATTGCCACCGCAATTGTTGATTCGAGGATCAATGCTAGGATGTTTTGGTGGAAACACTTTTCCATTATCTATCTCAGTTTTAAGTAGCCCATTCTTAAAGGTTCTTAATTTATCTATTGCACCTATTTCATTACTGTAAACACCGGATAGATCGATGACTGATGTAGCAAATACTATCTGAAAGCAAATGGTAGAATTTATTAGTAAGCGTGAGTATGCAATAAGCTTTTTAAACATAATGAGTAACTCTCTTAATACTTCTTACTCATGAGCCTATGTACTGTCCCACACAAAATTCAAATGGGCCAGGAATTTCTAGACGATAATGTTCCTTCCCATACGGCGCGGCTGGTGTCGGCTGCTCTCCGAGACCACGATATTCAAGTTTTTGATTGGTTTGCACAGTCTTTATGTTTTATTAAAGATCTTAAAATTGTAGAGCATAAAATATGTTGCAAATTTTATGCTCTACAATTTTATAATAAATTTTGACATCATTGGAGCTATAGAAACCGAGATAATCGCGAAAAACTGATTTTATGACCTTTGACCTTGAATAACTGACGGCGCAAACACTAGATTTTATGGGACTTTTGAGACAACTTTTAAAACACTAAAATGAAAGTGTATACGAGCTTACAGCTTATTATCTCTCATTCCGAGGTTGACCCCTTTTTCTGCTTATTTTATTGGACTAAAAAGCCAGATGTAGATATAAACAAGCGGTGAAGATGACTTTCGCGTGGTGCTGTTGCATACTTGCGCTTAAGTAAACAAAACTAAAACGTCATCAATTTTGCTGCAAGCGGCAAAATTTCTATATTTTAAATACCAATCTGCAGATACAGCCAATTTACGCCTTAAAAAATATATAACCCTAAAGATCTAACAATTTAAAATATATTCAAACTTACTCTCGCAAACGGTGTAGTACCAAAGTCAGCACAGCCATAGTATTGAAAACTTAAAGGTCTGGTGAGATTCTGACACTTAACTCCAGAGTATCGGTGCACGGGATCGTCAACTGGAATCTCGTTTGGTGAACAAATATAATTCGATTTACCTTCGGGCTGGCAACAATTTGTATTATTCACTAGATAATTATCTGAAAGAAAGTAATGCGTAGAAATATAATGATAATTATACATAAGCTAGATTTTGCCCGCGGCTTTATACCCTATGACCTCTTCTGTTTCCCTTTAACGTTTTTATGATGATTGGTCGAGTAATGAAGGCGTGAAAACCGTAACAAACAAACAAACTCACATTCGCATTTACAAGTATATTATTTTTTAGGATGTGCAAGTAAAAGACTGCGTGCTATTTTTTCATAGCTCTTCAAATTTTTTCGTACATGCTCGTCAGTTTAGGGTGTTCTTAGCATGGCCTTATTGGCTCCTGGCCTTGTTTAGAATATCTGGAAGTTTTTCTTGTGTCCAAAGAAAATTCGCCCTGTCTTTTCTTTGTTACTTGTGACTATCCCCTAAATGTTTGTGGTAATTCTTTTATCACACGTTCTTTGCACATGAATAAACCATCTTCATCATCATATTCATCATACAGGGTGATTTTGAAATCGTGTAATTCCTTTTAACCACGCATTCTACTGGTGATATAGAATAACCCTGACAATATTTTTTCTTAATTAGAATAATGGTTTCGGCAAAATTAGAGTACAGATTTTTTTCATGAAATGATTTCAAATAGTCATATTTTAACCACCTGACACAATCTTAATATTTTACTAATTTAAAAATAATAACATAACAATAACTGATGTCGTGAATAATAAGGGGCAATAAAAAGGACCGCCCGTTATTATTTACGACATTAATTATTAATATGTTTTTTTATTTTAATTAGAAAAAAAATACAATTGCCTCGGTTGGTTAACATATGACTATCTGACACCATTTCACGAAAAAAATGGAACAATAAGTTTTCAAAAAAAATAATTCTAATTAAATAAAAATAAGGTCAGGGTTATTCTATATCACCAGTAGAATGCGTGGTTAAAAGGAATTACACGATTTCAAAATCACCCTGTATAACATATTTCACCATTCTTTTCACTACACTGGGTGTTTCTTAGTATAGTGAAAACCTCTCAGGAAAAAATCTGCTGTTCCATACATTTTGTCGAAGTCAAAGTCCAATTTTGTACGGAACAGCAATTTCTTTCCGCGATTTCGGCAATGTCCCAGTACAAAGTTCTTCATAATAACAAGTATAATCACCCCCTGAGAAGTTTTCACTATACTAAGAAACACACAGTATATTTATACCTACCAAGTAGGCAACCGGAGATGAAATATAATTATTATCCAAAAAGTCAATTTCAGGAACTCTACATTAACATTAGTGTTATCAAAAAATAATAATTCGTCTAAAGTGTGTGCGTTTGATACTTACGAATGTCATGCAAAGAATTAACATCATTGAGGCCGAACAAAATGTAGTATGACACAAGTTGAGTCACGTCGAGATCTGAGGCTTTGCCTGTCTTCAGTATTTGAGTGCGCATAAATCTTGCCAAAGGCAGCGGCTTCCCATCTTTAGTTTTTCGAGGTTCGTAATCTGTTAATGTAAAAATATATCCATTAAACGAGTGGTTATAAAAGTATTTGGCTAATAAAACAGATAAAAATTATAGTAAATTTTGTGCATTTTCTTAGTAATCAAAGATGATTCTTCCTTATTTTGTATGAATGCTTAAATTGACAAGTCTTATGTGGATTCTCAAAAACTATCAGCGATGTTAATAATGAATGGAATTATCTTTGACTATGAGAGAGTAGGATAATTGGCTCGTGCTAATTTGCCGCCGAAATTGATTCTCACATATCTTTCTAGCTGTTACTCCAGACTTTTATAGCTATGTAAATAGCTTAATTGCCTTTATGGCATTATGAGTACAGTATTAACCATTTTTAATTACCTATATCAGGAATAATTAGACATACTGGACCTTACATTGACTGAAATGAGGATATAAAATTCTGACAGTTGGAGTTTTGATCATGCCTCTACTGGGATACTTGAGATTATTGCAGGAGCCGTCAACTCGCCTCCACTCATTTGGATCACAGGGCTTGACGTTAATGACACAATACCTATAAATATAAAATGCAACTGTGTAGAAGAAGATATATTTTTCTCCTTTGTACCTTTGTACCCATACAAACATAAGTTGTCGATAAAAGCACGTTGGTTGAATACCATAAATCATATTATTAACAAAATAATCTCATGAGCTTCATTAAGTATATTTTTTTGTTACGCTGTTTTTAATGTAATAAAATTAATCTTGTAATAATATAATGCAAATTAACTGCAATCTAGTTGTAATCCTAATGAATATTATTAATACGAATGTGAGTTTGTTTGTTACACTTAACTATTCAACATGCAATTTGCGTACACGTTGTCGGGTACAGAATAGGACCTCGCGTGACCAGAGGTCTAATATTTTCTTTGCACAAAGAATAAGCATTGCTATCTAATCGTGACTGGGTAAGTCTTCTCGGCGCGTTGCCAGCGATGCGGAAGAATAGTAGCAGCTTCCCAAAATTATGTTGCTTTTTTCTGTAAGTTAGCCTTGTATTATGTAAATTAATATAATGATGTAATTGTTCATTGAAAATGAAAAATTATTTAATTTAAAATAGGTACTTCGCATGAATATAGGGTGTCTCTTAGTGTCAGAACGTGAATTAATAGAATATGCCTAAATATAATGTATTGTGACTTACTCTGTGTTATTTCTTTCTATATAGATATCCATTTGCTTCTTTGTAACAGGTTTTCCAGAATAGCAGTCATAAATGACAGCATTTATACTGCTTACGCATATAAAAAATATTATTAGTATTAACATGTTAACTGATCACGTCGACTGCGCTATCCGACTTCTCATGAATAAGTAAATATAAAAAAACGGTTTATTATTGAAATAAATATTTTCACAATAATAATAAAACATATGTATTGACATAGTGTTTATAAAGTATACTAATATAATTGTTGTGAACGTTTCACCTTCACCGCACAGTCAGGGCACTGTTTGACCTGATTTTGACATTTACTGTAAAAGTATTTGTTAGTTCAAGTGTTTTCAAAAAGTGTATATGTATGAACAATACTTTATTTTATTATAGAATTATGTATTAACTTGCGCACGAACATTTAATGTGTATTTAACTATGGGTAGATAGATAATTATTTCCTAAATTTTATAAGCTTATTCCTATTTTGCTTCTTGGGGGTCGCAGTGGTATCGTATGAGACTGCTGCGCATGGGCTCCATTGCCCATCAGGCAAAGAGTTATTCGATTTTTGCGTCCAGAAATTCATCATAGAAGCACAAGTCTGCTATTGAGCAGAGAAAAGAGCAGTCCCTCTAAATCTCACGAGTCTCCAGACCATTTTTATAACTATTATAAATGTGAAAAATAAATGTTGTTCGTTTCGTTTCTTACTCGCGTCCAAATCATTCACGTCATTATGATGAAATCTAATACGAAAAATAAAATAAATCATAGGAAAGACTAGCAGGTTATCATAAATATAACATACAATACATTTAGGTACAACGTCTTGTGATAACATATATTTATACATACTAGCGGTCGCCTAGTGGTCGAAATTCAACCATAATTGATTAAAATTATAAGTTTGATAGTTTGTAAGATTTTATTGTCTAGAACTATACTGCATTGAATATATGCGTGCTCTGAGGCGGACGTGTGCAGCGAATATAATAATTAATATTATTATTGTGAGGCGCGGCGCGAGCCGATGCTCGCTATTTGTTACCATGAGTGACACACTCGTGGCAAATGAATTGCTGGCGTTCATGCAGCAGAAGCTGGACGTGATGGACGAGGTGTCGGTCATCCAGATCTGCGCTTTGAACTTTAGCCAGGAGGAGATTGTAGCTGCTAAGCAGCTGGTGTTCCGGTTGCTGAACAAGAGCGACCAGATGGTATCTCGTCGACGTGACGGGACAAGGAAGAATCTACAGGACGTCATAACGCTGCTTAAGGAGACCGATCCAGATGACGTGCCGACATTTGTGGCGAGAGACTTACACAAGTTACCTGCCGCCACTTTCGATCACGTCGACGTCTCTAGCCTTTTAAAAGACATCATTTCTTTAAAGGCAAGTTTAGCAGAAGTGCAGATGAAGTTGAGTGCATCGGAGGTCACTGTTGCAGATTTGCGCATCGAACTAGAGGCGTTGCGCAAGTCTGTGCCAATAACTGGGTCACCAACGCGTGTAAACAGTGTGAACACGCGTCGAGGTGCATGCCTCAACACATCGGCGACGAGTTATGCGTCAGCGGTTTTGTCGCCGGCGCCGACTGCTGAGCCTGCGTTATGCGCCGCAAGCGCGTCACGCAGCCCCGCTCCTGCACCCGCAGCTCTTCCCCGCTGTTCTGCGCGAATTGTAAGAACAGCTGACCCCACGGTCTCTGCGAGCGCCCCTGCTAAGCCCTTGCCTACAAAAGCAACGAACCGGGCTACCGAGGATGGTTTCCTGACGGTGCAACGGAGGAAGCGCCGTTCGCGAAACATTAAGAACGGTTGTGGCAAAGCACCTGTGGATCCCAACCTGAAGTTGCGTGCCGCGTCCCCGAACACGCCGGTGTACATCTCGCGCCTGCACTACACCACTGAGGCGGAGGACATCGCGAAGTACGTGTGCCAAAAGCTGAAGTACGTGCCGAGAGTGCAGTTGCTGGAGTCGCGCCGCAACGTCAACTTTAAAGCGTTCGTCGTGCGTGTACCTGACTGTTACCTGCACAAGGTGTTGGACGAAAGCTTTTGGCCGCAAGACGTGGTATTCCGTCGCTTCCGCGGACAAGTACCAGCCGAGCGCACTAGTATTAAGTGTGCGAAGTGAAGTTACACTAACATAGTATTAAGGTGTATTTACTAACATCAAATCGGCCTCGATGGCGTAGTGGTTAATGTAACCGACTGCCACGCCTGAGGTCGCGGGTTCAATTCCCGCACAAGTCAAACATTTGTGTGCATGAACATGAATGTTTGTCTTGGTCTGGGTATTTCTATGTATAATATGTATGTATATATAAAAAAAATATAAAAAATAAGTATCTATGTATATTTATCCATTGTCTAGTACCCATAATACAAGCTCTGCTTAGTTTGGGCTAGATGGTGTTGTGTGTATGTATTATAAAATTTTATAATATGTAAATCTAGGTTATGATATTTATCTATGGGCCTATGCAGCCCGAAAATAAAAAATAAAAATTATAAATACATTTCATTTGGATTTCGCTAAGGCTATACAGGTTAATTTACCGATCTTTTTCAAACAATTTCCTAAGCTTGCTAATTTGTTTTATTTTTTGCATTATTACATATAAATACGAAAATATATTATATTATAAACAGTATAAATCATTTCAATCCACCCAAAGTTTACCTGTAAGATATTGCTGATATATGTAATTATATATTGATATATGTAACCATAGTTACGAAGAATAGTACTACATCAGCCGAACAATGCTGAAATACTACGAAAGCGATTCGATTACTTGTGTATTTGTGGTTGTGTGCGTGTAATGTTTTTGCATTAATTTAATGTATTTCTAAGGTATATTTAATATAAATATAAGGATTCGCCACCCCTTCTCCATATAAACTTTAACTATGCCAAATTTCAAGCTCCTTCGTCCGCGCAATTTTCGTAAAAATAGGGTACAAAGTTTTCACGTATTAATGTACAGATACTAGTTAAGCCTGAAGCATTGCTGTGGACTTGGCTGATATTTTTAATACAGCATTCTAGTGCGAACATTAAAATAAAAAATAGGTATTTAAAAACACTCTTATATAAAAGACCAAGGTTGTCTATAAATCTCAAGTCAATGCATCAACTATTTATCGAGTTTTGCAACATACAGATGCAAATATTTACTAATATTATCTATAAAGAGGAAACAATTGATTTTTTTTTGTTTGTTTGTAAGAATTTTACTCAAAAACAACTGAGCCGATTAGAAAAATTCTTTCACCGTTAGAAAGCTTTATTATTAGCGAGTAACATAGTCTATATTTTATTTTTTAATTACTGTCACTAACATAACCCAAGCTACTTTTACGCGAGTGAAGCTGCGAGTAAAAGCTAGTTTTATATATAGAAGAGGATCTCATGTAACTAGAAAGCCTTATAAGCATAAACGGCTGAAGATACTTCAACATAGTGCCTACAGTTGGCACCCGTCAGTTTTGCATCAACAATATCCTACTGTTTGCATATCCTTCAGCCCGCAATACACACACGAACACTGACAACTTGAGCTGATTTACGACTTCGTGTCTTCACTCGGTATGTATGTTCTGGGACCGATTTGTCACTTGTATTATAGTCTTTATTAGTAATTCTTTATTAAAAAATTATAACTACTTCTTGGACAGGACAATATAAACTAATATTACAAAGATAAAAATTGTTTGTGTGTTTGTCATCCATTAACTCCGAAACTACTAAACAGATATTAATCATTATTTCACCATTTTTAAAACACAGAAAATATTATAATACAATAAACAATAAATTTACATTGACTTTGAATAAAAAATACCTATAACTTCCCATATAGAGATTTTATTTTATTAAAATAGTGTTGTATTCTTACGAGGAATAGAAATTCTAGCCGTCTAGGTGCTGGTTATAAAAACCTAGTGATGTGGTGACTAGATTATCATAAGCACGACGCTAAAAAGAAATTATCTACGCTACAAGCGCATGTAATCACTGGTACTAACGGTAATGTATGTCTGATTAAGTCGAATTAAGTCGATACACTAAATCATTATTACCGTGTACCTGTACCCCAAATCAATTGTGGTCAGGACAATATGTTTTCTTCTGCCAAAAATCCCTATCAGTCGTCATCTCATTATTTACTCCTTTTTTCTATATATTATCATTTACCAAAGCTAATCCTAAAAGACCAAAATGTTAAAATATTTAAAAATAAGTTGATATTTGATTATTACTAGAAAAATGTTAAACACCTACAGAATGTAGGTGTTCCACTTTAATTTTAAGTTATATACAGGTTGTCCAGTAATTAAGGGATAACTTGGAAATGTCTTATAGTGGAACAGATGGCCGTTCAGAAAAAATATGAAAAATCTATCCTAACTACTACCTGAGATATGTGTTTTTTTTTAATTACCATGTATAACTTTCTTGTATGCTACGACCATAAATGAATAAAATCCATCGGTTTTTGTTGTTTTATTATTAAACACTAATTATGCTAATAGATAGACAGTCAAAAGTATGCTATGCTATAATAGCTTGCACTTTTTAATATATTATTTTATTTTTTATTTTCTTGTAATTTTTTTTTCATTTTTTCTGAACTGCCTTCAGTTCTACTACAAGATATTTCAACGTTATCCATTAATTACTGGACACCCTGTATATATAATATAATACAGTTTTGTAATTAGATTAAGTAGTTTATTATGTATTGTGCCGCAAGACCAAGTACAGTGTTGCCTAACAATCTATATATAACTACCTAATATCCCATGTAATTTTGCAATTGGAATAAATAAATAAATTTCTCATGTCATACCTCATACACTCAGTCCATATTTTCTTTGACCTTTCTCTACTTTTCTTTCTATTTACATCTATATTTATGACTTGTTTCTACCTGTTCTGATAACATATCAATACCAAATCGAACTAAGCTTTTTCAAATTTTCACCTTTGCCTAATTAAATTAGCAATCTTCCTCATTTAACACATTCATTCCTGACCTTGTCTATTCTAATCATACCACACATTCATCGCAACATTCACATCTTACCTACATAATCGTTTTTTATCCATCTTTTCAGTAATCCAGCTCCACAGGACATGGAATGGACTAAGAATTTCGAATATTTTTTATTTAAATATTGGATTAGATAATGGCATCAGTAGTGAAACCTCTAGCTTAGTCCAGTTGGGGTAAATTGGTAAATTACCCGCAGTATGCCTCCCCACTGTTTGCCTTGTTCCCCTTGCCCTTTTTGAGCCAGCTTGCATTATTGTTCAAACAGTATTGATTGACGGCATTCAACTTTGATGTCTACCTATTGTAATCGATATTTGTGTGTAGTTTAAAGTGTTTAGAGAGCGGTGTGTTGTGTGGAACTACTTCTAAGGAGTCTTGATTTTGGTGTGGAATTTTATAACAATTATTGTAACTGAACCATAGTTTAGTTATGTGGGATTATCAACTGTTATTGAGTGTGTTATGAGAAGGAACTAGTGTAATGTTTGCAGCTCCTTACAGATCTGATTTATAAAATAAACAATATTGTGAACATTGCGATTAAAAAGCGTGGCCGTAGTAACTTGTCTTTTCTTTTCATAGATATTACGACACATTACATACATACATACATTTATTAATGTGAATTTACATAGCGGTTGATGGCAACCGCTATGTAAATTTACGTTAATAAATGTAACTTTAACGCTCATTAGTGTTACTTTGTGATCTACGTGAATAAACGTATGTCTGATTCAATATTTCTTTCATATCTATTATTTTTAAAATTAAGACATCTCCTCTGTCGCGAGGGTCTTTACAAACATTCAAACAACGGACACAAAGAACCTCCAGACTCGGAACATCTATTTGTGGATTACACAATTTTTGTCCCGTCTGGGGATCGAACCCACAACATTCAACGTAGTCGCGGTAGCGAAGCGACAGTTTAAGTCACTACCTACGCCATAAGTGCAGTCAGTTTTGGTGGCTTTATTGATTTTTTCTTCAAAGGAGTTCTAAGAAATAGTGCAAAGCATATTGTTGTAAACTAACCGGTATTATATAAATTGTTACGTAATAACATGATACCTCCAACATATCTAGCATAATTTTGCTGAAGTAGGTAAATTTTTATTTTCGTAGATATGCATACATACGTAGATATAAATACACGTGGACGATTGAAAAATTTGTCGCGATTGTTATTAATTAACAAATATTGAAAGACGTTATTCAAATCCTATTACCTATTTTATTTAGATTTCTTCAAACACTTTGACATAATATAATAATTTTTTTGTAGAATAAATATGAGCACATTAAACTTAAATTTTATTATGATCCTCCATAGATCAATTAACCAAATTCATTCGTTTAAAAGTGCCACGCTATATTTTTACTTACCCAACAAAAACCACAAACTGTGCCACTGACGTATGCCGGCAATATAACAAAGTCTCTGTAATGCCGGAATTAATATCGGTGTGAGCCGTAATAAGGACAGATGACACCGCTTTGTTCCCTCACACCAGCAGATGGAAAAATCTGGTGGAAAATGACGTGAGTTTCCGTGATTTTTTACTATACATGTAATATAGTATATGTGTATTTGTTGACAGAGTAAGAGCTGAATAATTCGACGAGCAGAATGATTCGATTTATATTCGAATACACCTCGGAACGCAATACCTACTTTGCATAATCGAATACGCAACACACGACTTTACGAATTAAAGTTTATAAGGCTAGTGTGAATGGAACAGTCGCAAGGGGAAGACCTAGGCGAACGTTTCTTGATCAGATCGGAGACGTCTGGATAAAGGCCAGGTTAAGAGCACCTTAAACCGGCGAGCGTGTATGAGAAATGTTATGAAAGTGAATGAAGCCAGAGAAGTGTGTCAGGATCGTAGCAAATGGAAAGCCGTAGTCTCTGCCTACCCCTCTGGGAAACAGGCGTGAATTTATGTATGTATGTATGTATACATTTGTATATTATTCTAATGCAGATTGTAAGGCACAGCGGTATTCTTTTCCACTTAACTGGGAATAGCCTAGTTGGGAAGTAACCTTTCGGAAGGTTGCAGCTAGTTTAGCTTATGTTGTGTTATTACCATAGTTTACCAACATTTTAGTCTCATAAAACAGACGAATGTTATACAGAGTAAATTTAATTAGACATTACTTTTACTAATTTCTAGGCTCCTTATGAAGACTCTGTTTACACAATTCCAAATTGGTTTTTTATAACATATATAATATATTTAACATATACATAAATAACTTTTGGAGACGGTGTCAGCCGCCCGCACCGCGTGCTGCGTCTATGTGTGAAATCGTGCATGCCCATGTTATGATTATAGTAGGACATCTCATGTTTAAGTAACTACTTACAAACCTACCTTGTCTGACACCGACTCCATTAATAATAATAATTTAATTATTCACAAGAATACGCAATAATTTTTAACTTTTTAGTGCAATTTTGGTTTTAGAGTATTCCTTTTTAGAAGTCGGTTTGTTTTTTAATTTTTTGTTTATTTATAAGTTAAAAGTTGGTAAGTAAACGTCCTATAATTATTTTGGTGGTAAATGCATCCATCAGCCGTTAGGTAGGTTATATGCTTATTTGCCGATATGAATATGTATGTACCTAAATAAGTGACGTTCATCAAGAATTAATAAAAAAGTAACGAGGTTTTTTATCATCAACGTTATCATGTCATTATTGACATAGCTGCGTTAACAGTTTTTTGTAATATTAATAACGTTCATTACTGAACGACCTATAAAGATCAAAGATTTTAAAGACGTCATTTCTGTGATGATTGCATCCAACAGCTCCACGTCGCTATTTATTTAGCGATGGAAGACCACGCAATATATTCTTTTAATTCAAGAAATGTGAGGTTTTGGGATTTTCATATAAGGAAACAACCGCTTTGGTCAACTTACATTTATTGAATGCATTCATTATAATACAATATAAAATGGGCACATCGAGTAAATCTTTTTGTCAGCATTTCTTATACATTATAAAGGATGGTATACATTCTCATTCTCTTAAGGAACTCACTGGTATACGCTCTTAATGAACTTACATACTAAATGTTTACCCACCTTTCAATGTGTTTTCTATTTGTTTTGCCAAAATGAATGACTTTTTCTCTACCACTTCAACTTAGTAAATAAATGGTATGATCGATTATCACTCCGGTTCTAACAGATTTCCTCGTTCCGGATTTTATCGCAGTGAAATGCCATGCATAGCTCTTTCTATGGCATATATGTAAATTTAATCGGTGATAAATCGTTAGCTGGGGGACATAACTTATCGCATTCCTACGCGACGCAAAAACCGCGTGAAATCGTCGATGCATGGCCATAAACTTCTACGACAGTTTGTACATACATACATACATAAATTCACGCCTGTTTCCCAGAGAGGAAGGCAGATAAATATATAATAAATATCCTACAGGATCCTGTAGGATATTTCTAAGCATTTAATTCGTATACAAACTAAAGGCGCGGTCAAACAGCCGGCGTGAGCGGGGCGTGCGCTTGTCCCGCCTGTGTTGTAATGTACCGAATTGTATGAGAGCGTTCACACAGCCGGCGGCAGCGGGGCGGGCACGCGCTGCCGCCGGCGGGTGTCAAGCTTCGCTTTGCTGACGCATGCGTGATACGAACGACATTATATATAAAACCGCGGTCATAGGCATAGAAATGTGTACGCGTCTTGATGGCCGTTACGACAACCAGCGACGACTTTCTACTAGACTATCGGCACATAGATATTTCTAGAGCAATTGAAATAAAGATGAGATTTATTTTCCATATAATAGGCACGAGCAATGTGTTATCACTATTGCACAAGGCTATTGCAAGTGATCGTAAGTTTCCATGACCAGTTACCATAAGGCGCGCCATATGCTTGCTAGCCATCATAGTAGCTAGCCAAATAATAGTGAGTTTGAAGAGAAGTTGAGTTTTGTGTAGAGTAAAGAGATTGCCGTGTTCTAATAGAATTGAGTGAAGTATTAATAAACTCTATTTTAGTATTAATTTCATTCTTTAATTCAATATTATTATTCGGTGATTATAAATAATTTGTTATTATAAGTTTAGCTTCTTATATTATTTATGTTTTACGAGATCTATTATATGCCATAAAATTTATTTTCAATGTTAATTGGATATGCCTACTAATATTTTAAAGCCATAACAATTACTCTGTAGTATACTAACCATAGAATACATATTTACATAAATAAGCATATATTTCTTTATAGAAATTGACATTCAGAATACGTCACATTGATGTCAAAAAAAATGAATATAAAATATGTCAAATATAATAAAATATATACCTATATATTTAAATATGTCGCTCTATAGATGGAGCGTTTCGGTTACGCGTCTGGAATTCAAAGGTGCAAACAGTTGACATACAATATCACAGTGTCAGAAAAATATATAAAGAACTATTTTCTTATTTATTGCTAAACAGTCTTGAGGATGCTTTATGTGGAGGCGAACACAGTTCAATGCATATTGTTTGTTTAAAGCCTATGTCGAGTTGGAGTACTATTTTGTAATTATTTTATTATTCTACTATAATATAATATAAAATTCTACACATACACACAACACCATCTAGCCCAAACTAAGGAGAGCTTGTACTATGGGTAGTAGACAATGGATAAACATATTTACATATATACATATATACTATATTTTTTTGTAAATACATACATATTATACATAGAAACAACCAGACCAAGTCAAACATCCATGTTCATACACACAAATGTTTGACTTGTGCGGGAATCGAACCCGCGACCTCAGGCAGTCGGTTACACTAACCACTACATCATCGAGGCTATACTATATTGTATTAGGTTCTTACAAAGATGTGTCTAGCCTTTTGCGTTAATTAAGCTGTTATATTTAGAATTAACTTATTTTTTTATAATTAATATTATTATTAAAATGTCTTAGCTCAGACAAATTGCCAGCCTTTCTCTTGAACCAATAGCGTCTCCAATTTGTGTCAAGTTTATTTATTTTCGCTTCTATTAAGCCATGTATATGCTCAAAACAATGTTGAAATATCCTAAAATAGGCATAAAATGTGTCCTCATGTGTTTATAACTCTTGACACAGCGTATGATATTTTCCTTACATATGACGTGATTGATTCAATCCTGAATCCATATCCATTTGCGCTTTTTAAAATTAGCTATTGCAAACATAAGCAGAGCCGCGTCCACGTCTGAATCGCTCGACATCAATAATTAAAATAGGTACTAGGCTTTCTATCGCTGTCCTTTCTCACGCTCACTTATCCTCTCGCGCTGTGATAATTATGTGTTTGTGGAGTAAAAGTCTTGTATACACTTCGATGACTGTGACAGCGGCTTTATATTATAGTATTCTAGGTCGTACTGCGCATGCGTTAAACCACGCCGAGCATGGCGTGAGCGGGGCGGGAGTGACGTCACCAAAACGCGGCGTGCCGGCGGCGTGCCTGCCGCCGGCTCGACGCGTTTTGGTGACGTCACGCGTGTGCGTTCAATAAATATAAAGATACCAACCCACAGCGACCGCGATTACTGAAATAATATCTTTAATGATAATATTATGTAATTAAGGCCGAAATAGAAATATAGATAAAATAGAGTTTATTGATCAAATTTTAACTTAAATGTTTGTTAAATTATGCTCATCATCTCATTTTGTCTGGGCCGGGAATATGTTCGGTTTATTAACCTCATAAGTTACCGCGTCAGCAACATACTGCGCCCGCGTCAGCGCATTACAATACATGTACATTTATTTGTTTGAATTATTCTATTTTTAATAAGTCATTATCAAGATAAACCCGTGAATCAAGAAAGTCATATTCAAAATCATCAAGGATTTTTCATTTAACAAGATATCAGGTTTGCCGTTCGGCAACAACAAGGCAACCGCACGACACTCTTATTCTATGAGTGTAAATATCTAATACATATATATAAATGTATGGCTGTACGCCATATTGGTTCAAATGGGTTATCTGGACACTCACATACCTAACTTTTGCATCCCTGTTCCTTTGTTCCATAAATACATTGTAGTCCAATAATTCCAAAGTACAAAATAAGTAAATTTACTGATATTTACACAGTTGTGAATGATGATCATGGGGAAAAAACAGGAAACATTAAAAATAATACTTCTTTTTAATTCATGATACTGCTATATAACCGACAGTATAATACGACCCTCACACATGCCCACCCATTAATGTTACATGCTATGTTTCATACAGAATAAAAGTATACATTTCATATTAATATATATTTTATGGAGGTAATATTTCTTTATTTGTGTATAAATCTCATAGTAGTAACTAATGAAAAATGTCAAATAAAATGTTATTATTTTCAATTGACACGGTATGTTATTTTCATTTCATACTATTTTCAATTAGCTTATAGCGATACAGTGTGTTGAAAGCTTTATACCACGCATGCGTAATACGCGCGCCGAACGCGCGCCCGCACCGCGCCGCGCTGCGCCGGTCCCGCGCCCGCCCCGCGCTCGCTCTAGCGCTGGCTGTGTGAACGCTTTCATATAGTTCAGTACATTACAACACGGCGGGACACGCGCACGCCCCGCGCACGCCGGCTGTTTGACCGCACCTTAAGCAATACAGATACATACAAATCTTCCATCTGAGCTTATAAAATATCAGTTTGTTTCGGTGGCTGATATCGAAGGCTTTTTGTAGAAAATCCTATATTCAACCAGATTTCATTAGACTAGTATTCAACCTCAATATGCTTGACCTAGCTAACAAAGCTATTATTGATAAACTTGATTTTATCTACGGTAAGCATAGATTCAGGTAAAGAGTTGACTTAGACTACAATCACAATAAGATCTGATTACGATCTAACTATCGCCCACGGTTGTTTAAATTTGCTTTTGTTGTAGATTCAGGTTACAACATCTTTGTTATGTTACTTACTAGTTTTTACCCGCGGCTTCGCTTGCTTAAATGCAGGTTATGTCCATTTGGTAGATGGTTAGTGTGACCGACTGCCACGCCTGAGTTCGCGAGTTCGATTCCCGCACAAGTCAAATATTTGTGTGCATGAACATGTATGTTTGTCTTGGTCTAGGTGTTTCTATGTATAATATGTATGTATTTCCAAAAAAAAGTATATATGTATGTTTAGCCATTGTCTAGTACCCATAGTACAAGCTCTGCTTAGTTTGAGCTGGATGGTGTTGTGTGTATGTGATAGAATATTATATTATTGTTATATATTTAATATTCCTTAGAAACAGTATTTTTTCCTGGATGAAAGGTACTTGATGTCCTTATGTGTACCCTTGACGACATGTATGCGACATTTTATGATAATTCGTCGAGCAGTTAAGCCGTGAAAGCATAACAAACAAACAAACTCACATTTGCATATATTTTTTTTTATTTTATTCAGTAGGTGTACCTACAAAGGTGTAAAACAGATAACAGATTAGCATATTTCAAATTACAGTCTTAATAGTATACAATGAGTAAATCTGACATCCAGTTACATTTGTACACATCATTTGCAGTATACAGTACATACGTATAAGTTTACATTAGCTTAAACTTTTAAATAACTAACACAAGAATACAAAAATAAAAAAGATATGACACATGATAAATTTAAAAACAAAAACAAAAGATATACAAAATTGGGTACACTAAAAGTCACGGTTTGTTATAATTCAATAGAAAAGATTTAAATGTGCCGAATTTAACGTAAAAAATATCTGTTTGAGAACAGATAGAATTATAGTTCTTACACATTCTGTACAGTGGGTTATTCTGAGATACATTGTTGTTGCTTGTAGGTGCGGAGAGGTATATATAATATTAAGTTAGGATACCAGTGCCACCAATAAAAAAAATTTAAATGTACTACGCTTTGGTATCAGACATGATACTCGTAATTCTATGCGTCGTCGCAAATCTATCTACAACGGACGGACGTTCCGTAATTTAGAAGATCAAGGAATTTCCAGATAGTTGTTTGATGACGTCAATATGATGATCAAAATAGCTACACATAAGTCATTTTTTTGGTCGTAGTTTGATTTGTCAAATAATGAAATCAATTAAAATTAAAAACACCCCCGACACATAATTTGATACCCACATTGAGGGAGTTGTGAAAAAAAAATGTAATACGCTATTTTGTGGTGGCGGCTGTCTTGAATTTGAAATTTTTCATAGAGTATAGTATTCTACTAGTCAAGCTCTTTCATTTAATACTCATATTGAGGGAGTTGTGAAAAAATATATAATCCGCCATTTTGTGGAGGCGGCCATCTTGGATCAATTTTCTTCAAACATAACTAAGAACACGCCCGACTAATTCACCTTTCAAACAAAAACAAACAAAATTAAAATCGGTTCATCCATTCGGGAGCTACCATTCCACAGACAGAAACACACACACACACAGAGACACGTCAAAGTTATAACACCCCGTCGTTTTTGCGTCGGGGGTTAATTATATCCACGCGTTTATCGATCAATCTGGGGTAATACATTGATATTTCAACCTAAATATTGTTGTTAATGACACATCCCGCACTAGGAATAATAACGGACACCCAAACAAAATTAATGAATCACTATTTATTTAAACTGCAGGGTTTCGGTCAAATTTTTACCACTCCGCTGTCGCTACGCTACGCAAAAGTCAAAATCAAAAATGTTTATTTCCATAAAAATGTAAACAATTTTTGGACACATCATTTAAATGATATAATAAAAACGTAATAATAATATATAAAAGGAAATAAAAGTTTAGCTTTGAAAAAAGCCTTTTCACGGTGTAGTGTTTTATATTATTTTTTTTATTTAAACTGCTGTGACTTGTAGGTTTAAATCCAACACGACCCATTTGTATGTGTGAACCACAAATAATTGCTCTAAGTCTAGGTGTAAAGTACATCTATGCTTAGATATCAATTATGTTTGTAAAGTCCTCACAACACAAGACTCGTTCTCTAAAACTTTGGGCTTGAAAACACAAGAATTGGTGGAAAAGGAGGTGGTTGGAAAAGAATCATAATTTCCAGATCATTTATGTTTTTTAAAATAAGCGGCCACGTAACCCACTTTTATTTGTACAAATGCCCTTAAACTAATTCTAAGACTTGCAACTTTGCTGTAACAATCTTTTAAGTGTTCTTTTTTTATCCAATGCTAATCCCATGCCACACACAACCGCTCACCCAGAGCTCACAACTTACAATGTAACAAATGCATATGCGTACAAAACCTATACTTTTAGTCATAAAACACTTCTGTTTGCAACAATGTATAACATAATGTGCAATTTCGACAAACTCCTGAATATCGCCAAAGCTTTCTATTCAAAACGTATTATGTAAAGATTAATACGCAGATGGGCAAGTAGGTAAAAGTCGATATGGCGGTATTATTTAATAACGACCTGCGTTTATCAAAACGATTACTGATGATTGATGATGAGAACATAATGAAATATTACATTACTCTACAAAGTCACTTAGATTTTATCAGCTGCTGCAAATATATAGCTTACTGTTACTTTGGCTGAACTGCACGGATGCCGTAATGGTTTAACTGGTCACCTTTTCCATTACCATTGCGCTGAGTGTTGTGAGTTCGATATCCAAACAACACAAAAATTTGTATTATCAAAAAAATAGTTGTACCGTGTCTAAATGTTCTTTGTGTCCATTGTTTGAATGTTTGTAATGAGTGTATACTCTGCGATACAGGTTTAATACTAAGGCAGAAGAAGTCGTTTAAAAAAAAGATAGATTTTATACAGTTGAAGTCCAGGTTTCACGGTAGTCATGCTACGCAAGCTGTTCTGCTAATAAGTCAAATCATCTAAACAAACAGCAATGTCTACTTATATCAATAGACCTTTAGTGCTCACTTAATGAGGGTTCATAATATGCCAACATACGTAACATAATTAGTACTAACTATTGTCATTTACCGAGCATAGTTTCAGAATCATTAATAAATGTACTATGAGTAAAATTCTTAGAATGAGTACAATTGCTGATAAACAGAATTTTCTTATGAAACAAATCAATATATTGTACTCAGAAGCTCACACTTAGCAAGATACTTAAGCACCAACTTCACAGACTATGAGTTCTAAGAATCAATCAGTTGGTTGTTCTTTAACATCATAATCTTTGACGTGTGTAGTCTGTAGGCAGAATTGTGAGAATTGGCCCGCTTCCGCGTCGTAAATCAGTTTAACGTCTCCTTCGAAGACCTACAGGGAAAGGCCAGGTCACTGGACGTGGGCTTTGTATGCAAATGTAACTTAGTTAAAGTATTTTTATGAGATATGCAGAAGTTCAAGTACATGGGATAAACTTAGCGGCCATATTGCTCGTTGAAAATATGTATGTAATTTTCTTTAGAATCTCCCTTTGCTGCTATCTTGATTTGATATAATACCTTACTTAAATTTTAAAATATTATGACTATTAAAATATTTTTTAATTTGAATATATAATTACCTATATTAAACGTGAAGTTGTCATTTTTGTCAAAATTTCTATTATAGAGAAAAATTCAAAATACTAAAATCATAATATTGTCTTCTGTTTACGCGAATGTTATTCATTTCTTAATTATGTAATAGATTGTCAAATGAACAACGCGATAAAATCCGTATATAGTAGTTTAATTTCTACAAATATCATGTTGTCATCAGAGCTTTTCGAACTACAAGATAAGTATTTCTTCTTCCAGACTCTGTTATTAAAAATATCTTAATAGAAAAGTCCACTAACAGTGTCCTGACCCAGGAACGAAACCGAGGCCTCCTGATCGGCAGTTGAGTAAGCCTTGACCTACATATTATTGAACCAATTTACCTGACATATTTATTAATTCAGTGAAAATTGTTACCCTTTACGTTCATCAACTTTTTTGTTTTTACAAATACCCTTCAGATTTAATAAAATCATATAATTTTAATTTACTGCAAAAATGCACAACAATAAACATATCAAGCAAAACTTTACTGCCTATTCGACCTTTTACCTGCGCCTGGTTTAAATGTACTCCAATGCCATTTAAACGGAAAATTCAGTTAATTAAAAAATGCAAGTACCAGCCAAACCGGCGTCTCAGTGTTTAATGAAACAAGAAAAAATAAAAAAGAATAAACAGAGAAATTGTTCTTAATAAACTTGTCACGCGGCAGGGTGAAAGTTAATTTCCTGTTTCGTCCAATCTACAAGGATGCGGGCAACATCCAGCGTGAGCGATGTGTAGCTTTGAAACGCGATGCATCTCGCTACCGTAGCACTAGATATAAGAAAATCTGCAAAGTAATATAATATGTTTGCTTGTAGTATAAAATTTACATTGCTATATAAAGGATTGTTTTGTGATATCTAATTATTAGACTTATACAATAAACAATAAAGTATCAAAATCAAATTTAATTTAGGTAACAAAGCAACACTTATGAATATCAAAGTAACAGTTACTTATCTGAATTTATATTTACCTAAACGGATAATAAAACCTATATGGCTGGAAGTATATTCCAAGGATGTTCAATTTTTTAAAGCACCTCGAACGATATAATACTTGGAAAAACTCCTATACAATAGGGTATTACACCCATTTGAAAAGTGTCTCAATTAGATTCTATAGTCCTGATGAAGCACTAAAAAATTCACAAAATTTTTATTCAATCGATAAGTGCCATAAAATGCATTTAAATTTTGCATTTTCAAATTTCGCGCGTAATTTGACGAAACCGCTGGAAGCAGTGGACGCCTTAATGCTCTAGGGTCATGACGTCAGTTGGCTGTGTAAACAAATGCAGTGATATTTTGTATGTTATGTTAATTGTTTATATTTTAAAAATTAGTTAATATTCTACTTATCGTCAGCACAACAAGTGCTGTTCCTGAATGCAAAAATAAAAATAATAAAAAGCCTATAGAGATTAAAAACCTATTGACACTGTTGACAGTTGACACTTCTTAGTTTACACAGCCGCATGACGTGATAACATGGCGACTACTATTTAATGGTGTTATGAAACAGATTAAAAAAACTAAAAACATTGAATTGAATTTTAAAAATTATTTTACTATTTTATGAACACTAACGTTTTCTGACTGCTTTTTGCCTAAGCTATCTCAATAATATATTTTTAAATTTTTCTCATATATTGTAAAATACTCTATTAATAGTTAGTATTATGAAAAAATTGAGCACTGTATACTTTTTCAATAAATCAAATAAATTATCTCTTGAACAAGTAACATGATACATTTGATCATGTGACCTGGTCTCATAAAAATACATCAATTTAAGCAATATCTGCAATTACAATTAAGAACCTATAGCATCGCTTTTAGTGCGCAGTCAGCTTAAGAAGGAAAAATTAGTGTTTTATTGGCGACCACGGTTCCGCTAGCTGTCGCGGTGCTATTTACCCCCGTAGGACGAGGGAAGGTTAAAAAGCCTTGTCGACTTAATGTGATTTAGGTTGAAGACCGAGATTTCCTGTAGCTAAACATTTGGATTTGCTTTTTTATTTCTGTATTTGAAATCTGATTGAATTCTGTTTGTTGGTGTTTATTTTGCGATTAGAATGATTAACTTCCTTTTGGTATAATATAAGATTTAAATCGGAATTTGATAACGTTGAATTAACTTGTTGTAAGTTTTACAAAGATAGAAGGCAAGACAGCAGTATTTTGCTCAAACATGGAACAGTCAAATAAACTTATATTGAGATCCTGGCAATCCTCCAGAACCTCTTTGTTCTAGTTAGAATCCTACTAATATCATAGATGCGAAAGTTTGTGAATATGTTAGGATCTTTATTACTCAATTAGACGTAATCCGGTAAACAGATTTGGATAAAATCACACACATCCTGCCACAAAAAATCCCTTTATCTCATTTTCATTTACATGGGATTCACGCAGGCGAAGCCATGGGCAATAACTAATACTCTAATCACAGTGAAGCTCAAACTCTTTGTTTCTGAAGTCGTAATGACTTCTGTTACAATATTAATTTGATATCTGAATCCCTGGTTATTTTGAACATTAATTTTATTTTGTAATTTATTAATTTGTTGACCACATACACACGAGCTTATAGCGTAAAATTGAATATATAAGTATAAACGAATTGTATTGTTAGGAATAATGTTTTGTAAACAATTGACGGTTGAAAAGAGTAGTCATGAGATTTTTACCTAATTCTTCTGAACAGAATTCTACTGCTAGTTAGCATTTTACTTAATACTCAAATAGAGGCTATCAAATTTTTTTTAGTATAATTGTAACGAAGTTCCTTATCGCGCGTTGTGAAAGGGGGCTAGACGGAAAAAATTCTTACGAAAAGTTGTCACGACACTTTTTGCTATAGTAAGCTATTGTAAGCTGTATGGCGTGCGTAAGTAGTTACGCTATCTCGCTCGCACTGTTCATTCATGCGCCAGCAGATTACTTCATTATGGAAAAAACGCGTGACCTTGTGGCCAGCTGCGAGCTAACAGACTTCTTATTATTATGCACGCGCCATGTAGGGTGTGTATCTTTTATGGATTGTTTTAGATATTCGGAAATTTATAAATTAATTAATTAAAAAAATTTTATTACAATTCCTTCACTAATTAATCGAAAGGAACTTCGTTCCATCCGGGTGTCCCTTGACACCTCTCAAGTTTTTTTATATATAAATTTGTTTATGAACGTGTCTGACCAAGAAATAATTAATCTTTTTATGGACATACATTAACTTTGATAATTGCAGACATTATCAAAAGTAAAATTTTTATGTGGTGGAATGCATTGACGCGTGCTCCTCCGCAGGGAACTAAAGAGAAGACTACGCCATTCTTGAAAAGTGTAATACAACCTCTCCCTACCTCTTCGGGAATATAATTATGCGTGAGATTATATATTTATGTTTACATCTCACTATGTAGCATTAAGATTACCACCTTAACTAAATAGATACAGCTGAATACATTGTACAACAAGCAATGATTACCGTTAGCCTTCACAAAGAGTCAATACAACATAACCAGCAATTACTTCGTTCACAAGATTCAGAGACAAACAACCAATCAAGCCATATCCCCTCAAATTTGAAAACCACAAAATTAACGTTTTCAATGTTCGCCGTTGCACCATAATTGCAGTTCTGAAGTTTGCGAAGGGATAATCCCACCCCTTCGTAGGGATTAAGGCATTGATTAAAGGGAGGCAGTGAATTAGGATGGGAAGAAATCAGTACTTGTAATAAAGATGTTATTATGGTGTATTTTGATTGCGGTGGTAATAAGGGTGATGGTTATGTGTGGGGATTGATAATATTAGATAGATAGAAAGTAGACGGTTTTGATGAAGATTTGAGAAAGTGGAGGTTTGTTGTGTGATTTCATAGGCATTGTATCTTGATGCGAAATTTGTATTTTGTTTAGTAGTGCATTGATTATGAATGTAAAATGCAAAGAAAATAAGCAATAACGTAGTGGGAAACTATTAGACTTCCATGCAGAGGTCATCTCTGAGTTTTTAAAGCTAATTGCGTATTAAATAATTAACTATCGCTCGCCTTGACAATGAAGGAAACATAACATCCTGAGTTATGAAGTTCTAAAATATATGTGAAGTCTGCCAACTCGCACAGGGCCATTGTGGACTAGGGCCGGGCCCTGCTGCAACTGCTGGGCACAGGCCTCTTCGCAGTATGAGAAACACTGTGTGTGAGACCCGTGCTCAACAGTGAGACACTTAAATGCAGGGCTGATATCTATTATAATATTATAAAATACAAAATGTCTCAATAGGGTTAGTAGCTTAGTTATTGATGCGATCTCAATAAAACAAGTTATCATCTAAGTTAAATAATATCGATGACATAAGACATTTCAAGAATAGTATTGAAAATAATTTGATATCCTCTTGTAATTAAGAGAATTGACATATTTATTTTCTCAGTCTCCTCTATAACTTAAAAACATATAATAAAACGAACAAACACGCAAACAGACATACGCCATCTTACAACTTGATCATAAACGTTTTATAGGTACGTAAACGTCGTACACCGCGCGGCGGTGCGTTTCAACCGCGCGGCTAAATGGTTCACATAAATTAACCGCTTTACGACTGTTTTATGAACTCATTTCGCGAATGTCTTCATCCGTTGGTTCTCGTGGAATTTATGTATCTGTTGCAAATATTTGTGGAAGTACTAGGAAGAAATGATATGCGTGTCAAGACGATTTGAATATCACTTCACAAGTTACGAAGAACCGTAAAGACGCAGCTGTGGCAGTTCCTACATAGACTGATCAAGCTAACGACAGCTGAATTGAAGAGCATATCACTGTGTGAATATAACCATAGTGAATATGCTTTTATTTTAAAGACAACTCCCTTACTAGGAATGTATCCTGAGTCGTATGGGACTCAACGAACATTCAAACAACGGACACAAATAACACCCAAACTCGGAACAACTATTTGTGCATCTCACAAATTTTTGTCCCGGGGATCGAACCCACAACTCTCGGCGCAGTGGCAGTGGTGAAGCGACCACCTAAACCACTACACCATACGCCAGAGCACTTACATTAAGCAGGCTAATCATTGGATTGAGTTTTACCGCCCGCAAGATCGTTTCACAGCTCGCCAATACTATATCAGGATTATGATTATGCGTGTACAGATTGAAATTCAACCGACTCAATCACAATGCATAGAATGATAGCGACTGATGTGCATAAGCATAGCAGTTGCTTTTACTACTGCCAGGTACTTTAACATAGTATATTACAATACGAAATCTTTATTTTTTCGCGACGCATTTTAGAATAATGGTTTTCGTTCCCAAGATCAACTTCACTGTACGCGCTCGTTATAAGTAGTATAAAGGGAACTGTCCATTATTGGCTTGGCTTGAACAGAATTCATACATAAAAATAATTAACGACGATCCTATGGTCGACGGACAATAGGTTACTGCGCCCATATAATGAGAATTATTTGGTTTTTGAGTTGGGCAAGATATCAAAACAATTTAAATCTACCAGCCCAGTTCTCAGATAACATTTTAGTAACATATAAATCAGAATAATAATAAAAAAATAACAAAAAACAATTATTTTTTTATTTTAAATACCTTTATATAAACCACCACAACAAACGAATTATGAACACCTGAATTATGACACAAAACATTGTTATTTTTCTAACTCCTATTGGTTAATGCTTCTAAATTAATATGTAATAATTATTGAAATTAAACTACTATATACGGATTTTATCGCGTTGTTTATTTAACACTCTATTACATAATTTAGAAACTATTACACTACTACATATATAATACTACTGTTAAAATTTACTAATTTCAAGCCAATTAAATTATTAAAACTATTAAAACTCTTTGTATTTAAGTTTACACTTTCGCCGACGTTTCGGTTGCTTTTCAGCAGCTATGGTCACGGGGAGACTAAGATGGTAGTTGTCTCAATATTCCAGTGTAGTTATTTCAAAGTACCCGAACATAATTTAATCATTGTGGGTTGGGTGTCACTGACAAGATTGGCTACATCTTGAAGCGAGCTTCAATCAACACATACTTCAAGCCGCCAACGAAGAAAAGTCAATTTTTACCATCCGTCAAGTGCCAACTACCTTTACAAGATGCAGGGGTCTATAAAATAGATTGTGACTGCGGACTCTCATACATTGGTCAAACCAAGAGAAACATAGGCACCCGCATAAAAGAACACATAGCTGATGTAAAACACCAACGCTCGTTGAAGTCTGCTGTGTGTGAACAAGTGCAACAGGGGACCAACCACTACCTAAGATTTGACAAACCAACGATTCTCGCTAAAGAACACCGATTCCTACCAAGGGTGCTTCGAGAGGCTATTGAAATCAAAAAAACATCCTAATTTCTTTAGAGAAGATGGTTGGAATGTAGCACCAGCTTGTGATGTAGTAATTCATATAGTCAAACCCAAGAAGAAGCAAACCACAGCTAGACTTCATGATACTTTGAGCTCATTCTGCGTAAATAGAAACACCAATGATTAAATTATGTTCGGGTACTTTGAAATAACTACACTGGAACATTGAGACAACTACCATCCTAGTCTCCCCGTGACCATGGCTGCTGAAAAGTAACCGAAACGTCGGGGAAAGTGTAAACTTAAATACAAATAGTTTTAATAATTTAATTAGCTTGAAATTAGTAAATTTTAACAGTAGTATAGTAGTGTAATAGTTTCTAAATTATGTAATAGAGTGTTAAATAGACAACGCGATAAAATCCGTATATAGTAATTTAATTTTCAATGAATAACATTCGCGTAAACAGAAGACAAAATTACATACCAACAAAGTTTTAATTCCCCACTCTGTAGCACATTCTTAATTAGAGCTTAGTTAACATCGGTAAATTTAGTGTGGAGCAAATTGTAAACATTGATTATGAATCGAACTCTCGTGCTATAATGCTCGTACATACTTAGATGTCTTTGCTTGACATTTTTGCAAGATTCATGTAGAGTTTAGCAGACTGTTCTACTTAAGCTAAATCAAAATTCTTCAGAGAAACTGCATTGAGATTGCCAGATACAATATAGAGTCTTAAAATGTCCATAAACATTTCCAAAAAAATCTTGAAACACACTTCTTTTTAACTATCTACCAGAGATTTCAATTAGTCAAAACCTTTTACCGGAAAAACTACTTTTAACTTTGAAAGCAGTCACAAGTGGTTTTGACCTGGAGCACTGGAATAGATCGGATAGACAAGCTTCATGCTAACATATTTTGATAACCGACATGAAAATTTAGGCACCCTGAAACAGTGTTCCGTCGAATAATCTATTAGGACATAATCATTTAGTATATACATGTATATGAGATTTGTACATATAAAATAAATGTTAGTCATAATTATTTTGACTGTTTTCGTCAGTCAAAATTAGTTTTGACGAGACCAGAGTCATGACTGTGACAGTGATATTATATACCCGTATCCTGTACGTGCATTGCATTAGTCCACATCTGACATCCAATGACATCTAATTAACGTTGCACGGCTCATTAGCTGCTATTGATATGACGTATTAGCTGGACGAATTCAAATGATGAAGTGTTATTTTGCACGGTTCATTGAACTTGAATGCACCGTCAGTAACTGGTGTTTACTTTATTACGCGTGCTGTGTTTCAATCGTCATGTTTAGAGTTGTAGTTACCTTCGAATGTCACGTTTACATGCAACTATTGAACAACGTGTTTATACATGTCACAGTTTATTTGTCCTCCTGTGTATGGTTCTTGAATTATTGAGGATTTCTTAGTTGATGCTTGCAACGTTGTCTATGATAATCTATGTATACTAATATTATAAAGCTGAAGAGTTTGTTTGTTTGGTTGAACGCGATAATCTCAGGAACTACTGGTTCGAAATGAAAAATTTTTTTTTTGTTGGGTAGCTTATTTATTGAGGAAGGCTATAGGCTATATAACATCATGCTACGGCCCACGGGGGCGGCGCAGTAATAATAAACGCGGGTGAAACCGCGGGCACATCTATTCTATTATATTAATATAATAAAGCTGAAGAGTTTGTTTGTTTGGTTGAACGCGATAATCTCAGGAACTACTGGTACGAATTGAAAAATTATCTTTTTGTTGGGTAGCTTATTTATTGAGGAAAGCTATAGGCTATATAACATCATGCTACGGCCCACGGGGGCGGCGCAGTAATAATAAACGCGGGTGAAACCGCGGGCACATCTATTCTATTATATTAATATAATAAAGCTGAAGAGTTTGTTTGTTTGATTGAACGCGATAATCTCAGGAACTACTGGTTCGAATTGAAAAATTATTTTAGTGTTGGGATAGCCCATATTTCGAGAAAGGCTATAGGCTATATAACATTATGCTACGACCAATAGGAGCAGAGCATTCATGAAAAATGTTGCAATAACGAGGTAAATTCTCTTATGCGAAGCAGACGAAGTTGCGCGGGTCAGCTAGTATTATATAGAGGAAAATGATATTTTGTTGGTATGTTTGTTTGTAAGGGTATAACTCAAAAACTAATCAATCTATTTAAAAAATATTTTACCATTGGAAAGCTATATTATCACCGAATAACATAGGCTATATATTATTATATTATTTACCATTGGAAAGCTATACTATCACCGAATAACATAGGCTATATTTTATTTAAAAAACTGATCTACACCTAACCTATCCTAGTTTTACGCGAGCGAAGCCGCGAGCAGAAGTTAGGGGCTAATAAACATAATAATGGTAAAGGTAGTCAATCAGTTTCAAGTTTAAGTGAGAATTCCAATGCATTGACAACTCTCTAAGTCATTTTAAACAAAGGGTATTTCTTTGTCTACTTAAATGATTTTTAAGGTATACTTGGATTGTCTAGAAGAACAAGTAGTGGCGAGCTAAGGGCAAGATTTTGAAGGATATAGAATAAGTATACATATTTATTTATTTATCTCAAAAGGTTACAAGTTTTTACAAAATGAGTACAGCTTAGGTAATTAGGAACCTTGTGAGAGCTGGAGTCCATAGTAGGTTCTAAGACCTGTGTGACAGATCTCCAGGATCTCTCTTTTATTGATTAGTATTTAAAGCTAATTAGTACATTTTGGAGCAATTTGAGGTTATAAATATTTAATAGATGCATACACAGTGTGTCTGTGTGTGTGTGTATGTTTGAGTGTGCATGCGCAGTGTGAGTGCGTGTGCGTGTGTGTGTGCGTGTGTGTATGTGTGTGTGTGTGTGTGTGTGTGCGTGTGTATGTGTGTGTGTTGGTAGTTATTTAATATGACGTTGAGTTTATTTGAGTACGCCCATGCCAAATAAACAACGTGAGGAAACCTGCATGTCTGAGAGTTTTCCACAATATTTTCAAATATAGATATATGAAGTCTGCCAACCTGAACTGGCCAGTGTAGTGGAGAACGGCTTAACCTGTCTCACATTGCTAAGAGGCCTGTGCCTAGAAGTGGGCCAGTTTATATACAGGGCTGGGATTATATTATTATAACATTTGAAATGAATCTATTTCAAATGGATTAAGTGTTTTCTGTTAAATTATATTTCAATAAAGTATCTAAAATGGTGCGCTGTATAGTCAGTTCAAATATCAGCTACACGATAGTAGTTCATCTGTAACGCAACGCCTGGGCGACTCCAATATTGAATATGTAATCGTTCCGATTGAATCGAATACTGGCGGTATCGAATCCGCCCGCCGTACTCCCGAGAATATCTCATCGATTATCAAATTGTTTCGAACTCCGGCACTATGCTGAAATGCCTTGAGTATTAGACTATCCCGAAGTGGTACAATGATTTGATGGCTTATTATTATTATCTATGTTCTATTAAAAATGCTTTCATGTTATGAACATAACCATACATACAGCTACTGGTTGCAAATTAGAAGATAACTAAGGCAATGGAAGACCATTAGATGAATTATGAATTGAATGGCGCATCTTATGCGATGAATATAAGAAATATTATGAACTTTATTTTAAAGCCATAATATAATAATATAGATGTTCTCTTTCTGTCTCTTCTGTTTCTATGTTTTCTGTGTCACGTGGACCTTTGGTGAATTATGTCGTAGAATACATATATTAGTATAAGTTTTATCCCAGCTATCGTTATATTTTAATATCGTGTCAATATTTAAGACAGCCGGGATAAAACTTTAATATTTAAATGACATATTTTTTAATCTCGCTCTAGTTATAAATCATATGTCGCGGGGGACTTTACAAACATGCAAACAACGGACACAAAGAACGCTCAGACTCGGAACAACTGCTTGTGGAACACACAAATTTTTGTTTCGTGTCGAGACAACCTTGGCGCGGCAGTGGCGAGGCGACAACTAATATACTACACCATTCATGCAGTCCAAGTGCATGTAAATACATATCTACAGGGTGATTTTGAAATCGTGTAATTCCTTTTAACCACGCATTCTACTGGTGATATAGAATAACCCTGACCATATTTTTATTTAATTAGATTTATTTTTTTGAAAAATTATTGTTCCCTTTTTTTTGTGAAATGGTGTCAGATAGTCATATGTTAACCAACCGAGGCAATTTTAATTTTTTACTAATTAAAATAAAAAAACATATTATTAATTAATGTCGTAAATAATAACGGGCGGTCCTTTTTATTGCCCCTTATTATTTACGACATTAGTTATTGTTATGTTATTATTTTTAAATTAGTAAAATATTAAGATTGTGTCAGGTGGCTAAAATATGACTATTTGAAATCATTGCATGAAAAAAATCTGTACTCTAATTTTGCCGAAACCATTATTCTAATTAAGAAAAAATATGGTCAGGGTTATTCTATATCACCAGTAGAATGCGTGGTTAAAAGGAATTACACGATTTCAAAATCACCCTGTATATATCAATACGTGAAGCAAAAACTATTTACTCCTTTTTAAGAAAATTGCGCGGACGGAGGAGTTTGAAATTTGGCACAATTAAAGTTTATATGGAGAAGGAAGGGTGAATCCTAATATTTTTATAAAATATGCATTAGGAATACATTAAATTAATGGGAAAACTCTACACGCACACAACCATACATTTGACACACGCAGTCGAATCGCTTTCGTAGTATTGCGACATTGTTCGTCTAACGTCGTATGTACAATTCTTTGTTACCATGATTATCTATATACCTTATTTATATGTAATAGAGAAAAACAGAAAACAATGTAGCAAGCAAGCTTAGGAATTCTGGCCGAATTTTGACCACTAGGCGACCGCTAGTAGGAATAACTCCTGTATTGGGAGGAGGGAGGAAATATAACAAAGGACACAAAGAAAATCCAGACTCGTATCTATTATTGTGGATCAGACAAATAACAAATATCTTCACCTAAATGGATATCCTGGTAATATTGGATTGACATAGCCATTGTTACTAACCTTATATATTTGCTGGATAAGCCTTTCTAAAGCAGTTTCTACTTGCCGGAAATCACCTAGCGGCTACGCTGTGATTACGCCGGTGATAAAAATCTAGGTCATTGTGTATCTCCGCCGCCTCCTTCTGCAAAGTAGTAATGTTCGCTAAGGAGGTGGCGGAAAGGGAACAGGAGGCGAACACCAGCTTCCCGGCCTGCAGTCGACGCACTGGGCGCCGAAGGGCGCTAAATGATCTCCGGCCCATATGAGCGCTGGTCTGTACAGAAGCAGGCTCAAGACGGCGGCGCATCGTGTTCCGCGCGCGCCTGTCAATGAATGAGTATTATAAAAAATGCGACGAGGCCGCCATATCTGCCAATATAATGCCGGCCTAAATCTGCCGGGGCTACAGGATGAATGCGCGAGGGATCCCTACGCCTCGGCCATAGATTGTGAGAAGGAACACCGTGGTAGGTTTAGCCGGTGTAACCGCGATGTCTCAATCTTTTCCCGGGTGAATCCGACATAACCCCTCCGCCCGCCCCCGCGGAGGGGTATGCGCCAATGCATACCCCCACGTTAAAAAAAAGGTCATTGTCTATCTGTGTGCCAAGTTTCATTCAAAGTTCACCGATTTACACTTTACACTTGATTGAGTATTGGTCTAGTATCCCATTAATATTTATTGGTTGGATATTGAAGTTGGTTGGATTTTGGATGTATATTATAAGTATAAACTACCGTCAGTCGTCGTCTTATAATCTCAACCTTTTAGCTGAACCTAGCAAGTAACCTAAATGTAGCTACAGTAACTTAGTAAACTCACTAACCTATATATTTGATATTCACAAGTGTTACTTTGTTACCTAAACGAATAAGTGCTCTTTGATTTTGACTTTGAATTAATTAGAGCAGTATTAATGAAATAAAAAAATCGCTAAGTACGAGTGGGCCTCGCGCACCATTGGCTCTTGTATGTACAAATGTGTGAGTATGTAAATAGTTTTTCTCTGAGATTCCTGCAAATTTACTATTTTCGGAAATTTGTGCGTTTGTGAGACATTGCTTATAGCCAAATTTCATGATTCTAGATAAACGGTAATTACCATACAGGTTTTGATTCTCATGCAAGTTTTTTAATAAGCGGCATAAAAGACCGCATCTTTTGATTGCGATGACTTAGAAGTTTGGTTTTTTCACAGCTTCAAGAAATATTTGGTATTAATTTTAACATGATAGCTTCATGCGTTCCTGAGAAAAAGGTTTTGACAGATAGACGGACTACAAAGTAAGCCCATAAGGGCTCCTTATTTTCTTTTGAGGTATGGAATCCTATAAACAACTAAAATTAGCCGACTATACAACAAAACCCATAGTTCATAGATTTCCATGTATTTAGAACAAAAGAAAACTGCTCCCATTAACCGCTTATCTTTCCACTAGATTTGGCGAAACGAACGAAAATAGGTTATTACGGGCTCGTCTTGGTTAATAGCGAGCTATTATTTGTTGAATCATGGGGCCAAGGGGCACAGATGTATCTATATTGCTTTGTTTACTGCTTATTCATGAGTCATTTATTATTTTCGGGCTCTTCATTAGTAGGTTGGCACACACTGGATGAAGTTGTGGTCGATGTATTAAAGATTCTATTAGACAGGTTCGTTGGGTTTGTGGCATAAGTTTAAGGACTTGCTTTGTTGCTAGACTTTATTTAATATAAAATTCTCATTTTAAATATAGTTGCCAAAATGAGAGTGTAGATAGGGATAGGTAATTTCAATTATACCATAAACTGAAGCAATCAAGGTTTTTAACCCCCGACGCAAAAACGACGGGGTGTTATAAGTTTGACGTGTCTGTGTGTGTGTGTGTGTGTGTGTGTGTGTCTGTCTGTGGCATCGTAGCTCCCAAACGGATGATTGTAAAATATATAACGGCGGATTATATATTTTTTCACAACTCCCTCAATATGGGTATCAAATGAAAGGGCTTGACAAGTAGAATACTATACACTATGATAAATTTTAAATCCAAGATGGCCGCCACCAGAAAATTACAAATTTCCACAAATTAAAATTGTTCAATATGGGTATCAAATGAATATTGGGTCGGAGGTTTTTTAAATTTTAAATTTATATCTTTAATTACATAACTTTGATTCAATATTAAACACATAAATAGTGACAGTTTAAAACCAAAAAAAATACATATTATAGTTTACTATATGTGCTTTGATAATTTGTGGTTCAAAACATGATAACGAAAATTTATATGTAAATAATTGTATATAACAGTAAATCTATATATGAGTATCGGCTAGGAGACATATTCCACATTAGTGAAATACGCGCTGCAAAGAAATTGTACATTCAACAGGATTTATTTCAAAGATTCCTAGCAATTTAGGTTGCATATTATTCGTATTCTTGTTTACCTCTCTAGCTTTACTAAATGCTAGTATTACGAGTGGATTCATGTCGATAATGCAATAAATTTGAATCGAATTAAGAACGTCTCGATCTCAAGTTTAATCCCTTATTCTTTGGAGCAAGCAGCTTGAAATTAGTGATAACAATCTGGATAAAACTAGTGTCCTCTCATACCTACAGGTATTCTGTGTTTTTCGTAGATCGAAAATTACATTTTATTATATTGAGTGTATGTAAAATCTCTCAATTGAATAGAAGGTTTGTGTTACTGGGTCGAGTTTTTAGTTAGTCTTTAGCTGTGCAATTCGTATAACCAGGTTTTGGAATGAACTAGCTACTGCAGTATTTACCAGTACTATGTAGATTTCCTTCTTCAAAATAGTTTTAAAGAAAGTAAGTAGTTCTATCATAATAGGCTGTGCTTTAACTGTGTTGACTCCTACTGCTAAAGGCACCATGGATGGTGGTTACATCTTACTACCAGGAAGGTCGGTCGCACGTCTGCCACAAGCGGCAACAAAATAGTACGCTACTCTGCCTAGGATTTTCTTCTTCTTTCTATCAACCAATGTACAAAATCAGGTATAATCGTGTATATAGAGAGTAAGGCTTATCACGGTATCATCGCGTGGATAGTAACTAGTAGTGCAGGCCATAAATAAGGCCATTTCCAGAAGCCTGTAAATCCAGAGGTAAAGTTCTCTCTTCATCTTCTTTATCTTTTAAATCTGGCATGACAATGAGCCCAAAAGCGAAAAATCTAAAATATATGTTTTTGGTAGATATTGAAGAAAATTTTCTTGGTAAATCTAATAATGATATTATATACGTAAAAAGAATTTTCAAATAGTAAATACAGTAACTTGTGACATCACAGGCATGTCGCACATGCCGCGTGTCGCGGTGCCGCGCGACGTCCGCAGACATATCCGACGGATGTCTGAGGATTGGACGCACTATACAGGACCACTAAAATGACGCTGAATCATTTTTACCTAGGAAAAATTTAAGTACAGGTTATAAATTTTTAAATTTTGTATATTTGTTGGAAATATAAAACAGTTTGCATCTTAATACTTTATGTTTAATAACATATTTGTGCATACTATTAGGCATTATTTATTAGTGTTCTGTAAACTCTTATTAAATTAAATAAAATACATTTTACTTAATGAATGCTTCTTTAGATTATGGTTTTCAAGGAATCAAATCGGGGAATCTATCAAAGAAAATAGTGATATTAAATATTCCATTTTCATAACGATCATGCCAATCAATGTTGGTGAAGCTGTTTCTCTCAGGTTTTGTTTAATCCCTTATTTTATACTACTATTGGAATCTATTTAAGTAATTTGAAGTTAATTTATTGTGCTAGTAGTAAATTGCAAATTAAAACAAAGCATAGCAGTTATAGCAAAATAAAACAATGTTCAACGAAACAAAGTATCTAACCGAAAATCACAATAATTACCTTTGCACAATATTACATTCTAAAAATATAACTTAGTCTTGGATGTATAATTAAAATTAAATATATTTGAAACAAAGTCAATCCAGTAAGCTTAAGCGCAGGTGAGGCACCTGGCGAGGTTACAATCTTAAGTTGAGCCAATTATTGCCCCTAAAATTATAAATTAATTCATCAATATCACAAAGCAACATTTTATCGCCACGTAGTACTAAACTCGCAGTCGGCACGTCGAGTCCGCTGCAATCGAACATCCTCGGAACATTCTGCAGGTTATACTACCAAATAGCAGATAACTGCCTTCCAGGCCTCGCAAGCTAAAACTACCCTTATTACGTATCAAAAAGGATTATAATCGTACTGTGTATTTCAAAGGCATTTATCAGGAAGCCTGCTTGAGAAATGCGATGGTACATACTTGGATGGCGCATCATTTCTGGATATTCGCTGTAAAGATTCTTGTACTTCCAATTTCTGAAAGGCCAATCTTAGCCATAAATAGTTAGCAGTTTGTTTTAAAATTAAGGAGCTAATTCGTTACGTCAAAATCTTCAGGCTTTTCTCGTGTAAAATTAAATTTGTAACTTACAATGAAAAGTTGTGAGATTTATTTGATTAAATGTATCTAAGATACATTTTATGATATTTACACGAAAAACGCTACGGTGTATAGAGTTACTGATTAAAAAAAACTCCCGCATTAGGAATAATTCCTGCGTCACGATAGACTTTAAAAAATATTCAAACAACGGACACAATGAATACCCAGTCTCAGAACAACCATTTGTGGATTGCACATTTTTTGTCCCGTGTGGGATTCGAACCCACAACACTTGGCGCAGTGGTAGTGGCGAGACGACCACTTAAACCACTGAACCATCCGTGCCACTATCGCGCCAAATACGTTAAATCCCTACACTAGACTAAAATTATAAGATACACAAGTAGCTGTTCCGATTATGTTCTCTATGTCCTCTGTTGCAATGTTTGTAAAGGGACTTTAAGAAAAGAGGTACTGCTATACTTCTCCGTTTAAAATAAGAATCAATTACATTTGTATCAGACAAAACAGCATTCCTTTATAACTGAAATCAAAAAAGTTTCAATATTACACTTTTTGGTTATACTAACTAATATGATAAATGTGAATGTAATTTTGTTTATTTGTCTATCCTTCAAACGAGCCTTAATTTGCAATGTGACCAACTACATTTACATTAACGTGATACTGATGATTATGCTGCACTAATCTACCTAATTTCATGATGGTGCTGGAAACTGGGCGAGGAATTCCATCAATGGCTTGAGTTAATCCCATTTAGTTAATTTGATGCCTAATTAGGGGAAAGAGAAATACATCTGAATACTGAAATTAGGATTATATGTCCAGACTTGCTCTTTTGTCCCTTGTCATAAGATTGTGCTTATATTTGTAGCTAATCACGGTCACCCTATTTCTATTCCTGAACCGAGTAGAATTTTATTCTGCATAGCAACACAACATAGGAAATATAGACCAATTCTCTGTTACCTTGGATATAAAACATGGCTGAAAGAATCATGGGTATTGTATGACAACCTTGGAGAATACATAGCCGTGAGTGAAAATACATAGTTCTTATAGGAACTGTGTATATAACTTGTCAATTGTTGGAATACTAGGCTTAATTGAAAACCTATCGTGTCTGGCTGCCGGAGTGCCGCTGCGACTCAATAAATTAAAAAAACAACCAGTGTTTAATATAAGTTTTTTTTTTGTAAAGAACCGTAGTATATTTATAATATAATATCAGTACTGTTTTTTCTTCTCTGAATCTGCATAGAAAGAAGAAGGAAGAAAAGAAGTCCTGTATTAAACTGTTCCACTACTTGGCACGGGCCTTTTCCCAGTATGAGAAAGGTCAGACTATAAGTCCATCACGCTGGCCCAATGCGGGTTGGCAGACTACACATAATATCTTTGTATACATGAGAACACTTTAAAAACTCTCAGACATACAGGCATCCTCACGACGTTTTCCCGTCACCGGTAAAGTGAGCGATAATTTTTTACTACAAAAATAACTCAAGTCGATACCTTTATGTGACAATCCAACGGTCTCCCCACTAGGCTATCTCTGCTGTTACAGAAACGAAGAAAGTAAACAAAACAATATACATTTCAAATAGTAATTAATATGAGTATCAGAAGCCGTCGAGAACTCAAATCACAAACACATGCATTTCCAAATTCGTCCATTACCGGTGATGCATAGAAAGTGGTATTAAGGTAATAGTTTCCCGGAACCTGACGGAACAATTAACTTAATGAATATGCGGGCTGTGAGCAAACAAGCGGTGCGTCTGACCGTCTCGGCGCTTGTATATGTACGGTGTAAGGTATATATCATCGGTGAGAATTGGACTTATGAGTTGGCAGTTTCATGGCAATACGGAAACGCTGTGAATAATCCACTCACGGATATAACTTTATTATCTTTTACAGTTATATGCTGTTAGTTACGGGTTACAGATTCACCCGCGTGATAAATGTTTAAGATTTAATATATGCAACGCGATATAGAGGTGCATTAATATTTTCTAGGATCGAATATGATGGGTTATTTATTGAAAATCGTATGTTCTTTAACAACCAACTATTGGTGTTTTGATTCGAGGTAGATTAATATTATAGTCGCATCATAGCATGGTGGGAAGTAAACTTTTCGCCGACGAAGAAAAACGGGTAATAGCATCTTGGTCTTAAAAGTAGATGTAGCTAGATTAGAGTTGTGACCATTTATAGATCTTTCAATTGCTTATATGAATTGCGATAGTTTTATAAATTACCCGTTAAATTTTAGCCCCGGATTGGCAATGGTTCATATGAAATATTAATTCACCTATGTAAAAACTCAAATCAACGTAATTCCATTGCTGCATAAAAAAGGAAAAACCACTAACTACGCTTTCGAAAAATTATAATATTCGTGAGGAAGTAAAGATAAGGATCAAAAGAGCCTCGATGGCGTAGTGGTCAGTGTAACCGACTGCCACGCCTGAGGTCGCGGGTTCGATTCCCGCACAAGCCAAACATTTGTGTGCTTCATGCACACAAATGTTTGGCATCAATGTTTGTCTTGGTCTGGGTGTTTCTATGTATAACATGATGGTATTCACAAAAAAAAAAGTATATATGTATGTATGTATATCCATTGTCTAGTACCCATAGTACAAGCTCTGCTTAGTTTGGGCTAGATGGTGTGGTGTGTATGTGGTAGAATAACTATCTGTTTATTGCCTTTTCACTGCTACTCCCTCAATCAGTATAGATTATATTTTAGTGAGGATAAAGCTTGAAACCTAGAATGGGTAATTCAGCAACCACTAACGGCTAGTTACCAATAAATCTTATAACAGGGAACTTTAGCACTTTAGCACCTCACCTCACCTTCATATAAAGTTCTTCCGAAATTAATTACGCCATAACAATACACATACAAACAATATAACGCAGCATCAGACATCGCATTGTACAATTAATCCGTAATCTTTAAACTAATCTCCATACATTAATAGAGCTGTATAGTAATGTACTGATATAAATTGCTATCAACCCACGCTGGCATTACAATTAACCATATAAATCTATTCAGAATTTACCCATAACAGTACATACAGATATGAGTGATGTGGTAGCCACGTCTAATGGAAACCGCTAATCAATCAATTATACAATTATAACGCGGAGTTGGACAATGCGTGATTGCAGTCGGTGGCAAATCTACTGTTATTGATTTGTTCGATAAATTAATGGATGAAATATGTGATGACACCCTGCAGGGAGTGGGTCATTTTTCTTGCCACTAGTGACAGTGGCCCACCTAATGATAGGTGGTAAACGGAGCCCATAGACTTTAGTATTACCAGGTTTACAAGCCGTGATAGTAGGAGTCTTTTTTATCATCCTTTGCAAAAGGACGTGTCGTAGTGCTCGGGAAAGCTGCAGGTAGTTTATTCCAAAGTCTGCACATAAGTGTTAAAATGATCGGTTAGAGCGCACGTGGCGGAAACGTTTCCGAAAGTAAAGTATACAGTTTAGTATTATTTTGTAGAGTCTTACAATAAATAATTATTTAAAAAATGTAGACTAACTGAGAGAATGACCTAAAGACCCTTTGTCTTTAGACATCTCTCAGTTTGTCTACATTTTATACATTTAAATTTATAAGCATCAATATATACCAGCGATAATCTACAAGTTAATTTGGTTTTTATCCTTTGTTAACTTGTTGTATGTGCATACATACATGCATACTATGAGCATACATACGAGGGTGCGTTTTTAAGTTCGCGGAATGGAATAGAAGGGGATGAAATAATATTACAAAATTATTTTTCCTTTTCAATATATTCACCTGAAACCCTAATACATTTCTCAGATCTATGAATTAACTTATGAATACCTTCATAAAAAAATGTTTTGTCTTTCTCTGAAAAATACGCCGAAACTGCATCCTTCACTTCTTCATCGGTTGAAAATTTCTTTCCTCGAAGCTCTTTTTTCAGATTTGGAAAGAGATAATAGTCGCTGGGAGCCAAGTCTGGGCTATAAGGTGGGTGATCAATGATATCGAAGCCCACCTTGTGCAAAGCAGCCAACGCAACTCGACTCTTGTGAACAGGAGCATTGTCGTGCAAGAGCAGGACACCTTTGGTCAATTTTCCTCTTCTTTTTTCTCTGATTGCCTCTTTTAACTGCTCTAAAATTGAAGCGTAGTATTCTCCGGTTATGGAAACACCTTTTTCTTTGTAATCAACCAACAAAATTCCTTCTGTGTCCCAAAAAACTGTCGCCATGAGCTTTCCCGCCGATTGCGACACCTTGAATTTCTTAGGCGGTGGTGTACCCTTTTTATGCCACTGCATGGAATCTTGTTTAGATTCAGGTTCATAGTGATGAACCCAAGTTTCATCCCCAGTAACAATTCGCTCCAAAAAACCATCCTTGTCTTCATTACACTGGCTCAAAAATGCACGCGATCACTCGACGCGCTTCTGTTTTTGAGGCGGTGTGAGCATTCTAGGCACCCATCTTGCACTGACTTTTGTCATGCCGAGATGATCATGGAGAACCTTGAAAATGGTCGTTTCAGATACTCCAACCATCTCTGCGATTTGTTTTTTCTTCAAACGTGCATCCTCCAATATTAATTTTTCGATTTTTTCGATAAGATCTGGAGTGGTGACCTCAACAGACCGCCCAGGCCGGGAATCGTCTTCAATTGATTCCCTGCCTTGCTTAAAGAGGTTGTGCCACTTGTATACCATGTTTTTTCCTGGACAAGAGTCCCCGTATACAGATGACATCTCTTCCAAAATGGTTTGAACATTTTTTCCTTGCTTGGTAAGGAACTTTATAACGGCGCGGAACTCGATTTTCTCCATACTTCACAATTTCTTCCAGATTGAGTTGCTTGAGGGACGATAGTTCAAAGACTAATGACCTCATTATGATAATACTCGGTATATATACTAATTATTAGTTGCTAAACACGTTAGTGACTAAACAAGCACCCCCACCACCTTCCATACCCTCCATACCGCGAACTTAAAAACGCACCCTCGTAGTAAGAAAGGTAAGGAAGACACAGTTGTTTAAAAATATAATATTTTGTCAGCTCTAAATAATGTATTGACTCATATTTATAATATTTGAACACGTGCCAAAAAATGAAATCATAATCTCATTTGTATCCTATACGTGGTTCAGTTATTAGCTCTCTTATACCGGGCAACTTACCAAATGAACCTCAATGCGCTACCAAAAAGGGTAGGACAAAATCTACCGGGCCAGACGGGTATTGTCTAGATTATCATGAAATTAGAATAGATTTTTAAGTACTTCGCATGCTATGCAAAAATGTACTCGTAAATGTGTCTACGCTATACATATATATCTATCACTATCGCCTTAGATGCTTATAATTATAGAGCCAGTATTACAATATTCTTTTCAACAACGACATAGTTTGTCAAAATCACAGGGTCATGGTCAACTATCAGAAATTTCTTTTTCTCGTTTATAATCAGATTTATTTTCTTCCTCATAATGGATCTTGCGTTGACAAATAAGGCTTTTTGAACCTAACTGATGTGAAGTGAGAACTATTGCCAGTAACTAAGCAGAGCTAAATCATAACAGCATAAACTAAATTTATTTCTGAGAATAAAAAATACTTCGGCGAAAATCCTGAATCACCGTTTTTTGTCCTGTTTACTGAGATATTTTTTGATCTTATTACTCATCTTTCTAGGAATCATAGTATTCGTAGTTCATAAGTGTGTTAGTCATGTCAATAACAAGCCCATTTAAGCGTGATTCAGTTATCCCAAGATTGCCTTCAAGATGACAGCTGACATTATTTATATTGAATATTCATACAAGGCACAGAAATATTTTGCCGAAGTATTTGGACGGCTAGCGACTGTAATATAACCGGCAAGCATAGCTTATAACATTTGCCTTACATTATAAACGTTTCACTGTAATTTTCAAGATAAGCAAGAAAATTGATATCTTTCATTTCTAATTTTACTGTAATATTTGTTAATAATATTCTCCAAGATCCATTTTTTGCAACTCATAAATTAGCCAGAAATCAGACACAACAAAAAGCATTGTGTCTGCAAGCGTAAGCCAAGAAATTAAACAGTTTACATAATTTCAAAATACATTTATATTGATTAATTTCAAAAGTGTATCTTACACTTTTGAAATTGACAACAAAATAAATTAAAATTAAATGCTCTTTATATAAATAGTAAGATACAGTTAAAATATCTTATAGAACAATACCTTGAAAGTGTTTATAACCGCACGATTATAATATAGTACACACAGCGATACATCAACCTAGATTGTTTGGACTTTGAACTATTAGAAGTTGAACGCTGCGAATCGTGCCAGAGAGTGCGTTATATTTTTGTTTTTTTGTCTCATTCACGCTGAACGGAGCGCGACGCTCAATCCATCGTAAATTACATCGACACCACTATGCACTGTCCCTTTCCGACAATTCTCTATTTTGTATGTAGCGTAGTTATGCGTATATAGGGTGTCTAACTTGATGCGTAGCCGTGTGTATAACCCGATTCGATCATTTTTATCTAATATATATATGAATTTTGTTAATCAACGGTACTTTGCTGTTACTAAAATCCTAGCTAATATTTTAAATGCGAATGTGAGTTAATTTGTTACTGTTTCATGCCTTTATTACTCAACCAATCATCATGACATTCCGCATACACGTTGTCAGGGGTACAGAAAATGACATAGGGTAACTTTTATCCAGAAAAAGTACTGTTTCTGACAGATAGAAATTTATTGACAAGATCTACACTAACATGAGCGAAGCCGCGAGCAAAAACTAGTCTTTAATTAAGGCGTATTTGCCAGTAATCCGTATCTGAAGATTATTTATAATTTAATATGCTTACAGACACAGAAGTGAATAGTTCTAACGTCTTACTTACCCAGGATGAGCTTAAGGCAATTCGATATTGCGGTAAAAACTAGTTATATTATGGCTTCGCGACATTCTCAATAATTATTACATTGAGACTGGATCAGCTGTTGGTTTATAGCGGTACTCCCGGTTCTATCATAGCGCGATGTAAGATCATTGGAGGACGATCATGTTGTTTGTAGCTGAGAAGTGTTGGATTCATTCTTAGTTATGTTCTGTGATTCTTACACTATGTAAAGTAAAATGTAAGTGTGTCAGTTGTGCGGTATGGAATTTACTGCCGGGTCGGGTATAGAGTTATTACGTTATGAGACACTAGCTGTCCCGCGTTTTACCCACGATTATGAATACTGCTCGGCCAAACTGCTTTGACTCTTACTGTTTGTAATCAAACAAGAATACAAATCTTTCTTCTTTATAATATTAGTAAAGATTTATTTTTATTTTTAAATAACGGATTGTAAATCTTTCCCGGTAGGCGGCTCATCAGGTATTCTATATTACAAGGGACCTAAATACTTGGTATAATTCAGCTGTTTATGTATCTGCTTACTCCATCAGGTTGTAATAATGATCTGTGACAAATAATTAATGACCAGTCCAATGTACGAACGTATAGGGTTTGAAGTAGAATTTATTTTCCTATTTGAAGTTAGAGCTTAGTTTTTTAATTATATTTTTCCAGCGGCTTCGGTCGCTTAAATGTATGTAGGTTAAGTTAGTAAAAGTACTTTTTTCTGGATGAAAGGTGTCCTTTTCTGTTTTTCTGACAACTTGCTTACGAAATTTCACAATAATCGGTCTACTCGACCGTTAAGGCGTGAAAGCGTAACAAACAAACAAACTAACTAACATTCACATTTATTATATAAGTTAGGATTAGGATTAGTATTAAAGACAGATTATGACGAACCACCGCTCATTCAAAGAACTACAACTATGCCACTCTCTACCGTAAACTTTGTGGCCAAACGAGCAAACTATCTGCCTGATAGTAAGCAGCCAAATAAATTACTGTACGATGGTATAGTGGTTAGACTGGTCACCTTGACACTGTCCCGGCGCCGAGTGTTGTGGGTTCTAATCCTACACGGGACAAAATTTTGAGTGATCAACAAACTGGGTGTGCTTTGTGTCCGTTGTTTGAATGTTTGTAAAGATCCCTGTGGCACAAGACTTTTCCTATTGCGAGAGTTGTCTTTTCTTAAAAGAAAAAGAAAGGAATGGGATGGGCCGAAGGATGTAGAAGAAGGCAAGAAAAAAGAAACCAAGAGCGCAATGTAAATTATCGATATAATATGTAGAAAGGTCATCATATGCCTATTTACTAGCAAATAATATTAAAATTTAATTTAATAAAAATAACCTTACACTTCTAAGGAACTCTAGTACAGTTAGGAACCGAATCAGCTACCAAATTCTCTGAACAATTTTCAATTAAAATACACAAAATACGCAATAAATTTTGTTCCAAAAAATGAACGTACAAACACGTTTATAACAAGTAAAGTACTTAAACTGTCCCAATTAGTGGCGTAAGTGACAAATGTGAGCCGTTAAAGGAACTTTGAACTTGTTTTAGTCATACGATTTGACTAATGGGAAGGACAAAAATAGCTTTGATTTGTTACTTCAGACGAAGGGCATTTTTAGATTACGACACGAGGACGATCCGATTTGATCGATTAATAAATTTTATTTACAAATGTTTTTTGGTATTTATTTATGAATGAATGAGATGAACATATTTTTGCTTACAGGATATGTTTTTAATGATAAAGATTGAATGATTAATAACCTGGATACCCATCACATTATATCTTCCACAGCAACAAAAAATACAAAAGAAAAATAAAGAATACTAATTACTTACTTTAAAAAAATAATGCCATTAACAAGTCGGATTGCCTGGGATTTGACAAACTGCAGATACTCGCAAAAAGCACCAATCCCTACTAATTTGTTAGAATGTATCACCAGCTTCTAATATAGTGATTCATTTATTAAAACTCAAGAATAAGCAAAGCACAGCCAAGACAAACGCACGCAAGACACACTCACGCAAGACTTCATGATACTTTGCGCTCATACTGCGTAAATAGAAATACTAATAATTAAAAAATATTTGTTTAGTTTAAAATAATTATACTTTAAGACATTGAGATAACCATCATCGTAGACTCCCCGTGAACAAGGCTGCTGAAAAGCATACAAAACGTAGAGTCTATTTAAACTTAAATAGTTAATATTATGATAGTACTTTATTTGGAAAATAAACCGCAAAACCAAATATTCAATCCAAAATATCTTAATTATTTAGGTTACAAAGTAACAGGAAGAATCCGTTTTTTATGTTTATTTTATCACATTAAAATATTTTTTAATTTAGTGTTTATTTCATAAAGCTAGGTGAGGTACTTTTGAAGATATTGAAGATTTTCTAACCGACCCTTTTTCTTTGCGGTCCAGTGTATATTTGAAAGGAGTAAATCATGTAACTCAATTTCAAAGTCGGACAATCTAAAACTCCCCTTATCTTTATTAATAGCTCTTATCTAGTACTTAAAACGTTTAAAAAATACATTTGTATAAGTGGTCAGTTTTATTGGGTGATCGAACACTGTTATAAAGAGTCGGTTATTGACACTGCGTACGTACACACAGTAGTATAATCTTGTACATTGAGCAGACTCCCCCGCTGTGAATGCAGTAAAACTCAATATGTTCATATTAATGACTAGTTATTAAGTGCACCTACTGGGTTTTATTTTGGTGGTGTTATAAATAGTGGTTACGACTTATATTTAAGCTTAGTATGTAGTACTGCCTACATCTTAAGAGTTAAAACCCCTGAATTTACACACACACTTAAATTTCGCAAGCCATGATTTATAGATTATTACAGACGAAAAACTCACGTTTAGCGAGCACATCGTCGCGACATCGGCGAGAGTTATAAAATTAATATACGCCATAAAAACATTACGGGATGTCGCTCCAATGAGTTTTCTAAAGACGATATACGTTTCCCTGTGCCAGGCAACCTTAATGTACTGCATCACAGCCTGGGGAGGCACAGCAACTACTCACCTTATCGGTCTTGAGAGTGCACAACGCGCAGTTCTTAAGACTATACTAAAAAAGTCGCTTGCCCACCACCCCACTCGTTAACGAAATGCGAGTACTGACTGTTAGAAGGCTATACATCCTAAGAATTACTCTTTTAACCCATAGTATTAACCTCTATTTACTTTGAAAATATGGTCAAGAAACGTGTTTACAAACTTTCTCTGCCTTTCTGTCACCTGTCTTTTTTTATCTTTTGTGTATAACAGAATAAATAAAATCTTTAATCTGTGTGAAGTAACGATCCATCCAATTTTAAAAAACGGGGATGCCATGACCATGGCTGCTGAAAAGCAACCGAAACGTCGGGGGAAGTGTAAACCTAAATATAAATAGTTTTAATAATTTTATTAGCTTAAAATTAGTAAAGTTCAATAGTAGTAGTAGTGTAACAGTTTCTAAACGTTGTATTACAGTGTTAAATAAACAACGCGATAAAATCCGTATAAATGAGTTTAATTTCAATGAAGACTTAACTAGATCCGAGAACCAAAGCAGTCTATTTTGAATTAAAACAATAATATACTAGATTTCCTAAACGGAATCATGTAACGCTTATCTAAGAAATACGTACCTATAAGTTTAATTCACCTTTAATAATACCTTTATTAATTCATCTTTAACAAGAATAGTCAAATCATACAATAGTCTTCAGTGACTGGCAGATTTAGATATAATATTTGGTGACAACTTATTTAGATTAAAGAAAAAAATCACTATATGCCTGGGTTCCAGGCTTCGGTAATTATAATACCATACTAGGTTAAGTTTGATTCTCCATTTTTAGTATAAATTTTCTATTTCTTCTTTCTTTTTAATTTTAATGTATTTAGAACTTTTTATTTAATTTGTGTGGCGAAAGTTTTAGTTTTGTTAGATGTGGTTGCCTGTAAGTGAATGAGCACAAGGCACGTCTGTAAATTATTATTTAGATGTAAGAAATGTGTATAATTTATTGGCAATCCATATAAAAAAATAAGTTAAAGTAATTTTATGTAAACTTGTTAATAGCACAAAATGATGCCAAGAAGTTGATTTTAAGATGTTTATAATTTAAAATATAACCAGATTTAAGGAATCCCTATTGTAATTTTATCATATTGTTTTAATCAGTGACGTCGCTGGATACCAGATATAATTAGAAACCTATTAACTACTAACCAGACAGGTTACGGCTGGATTGCTGCGACTTAATAGATCAACTACAAAAGTTCTTAAGAATATGTGAAGTCTGCTAACCAGCACTTACCAGCGTTCTAAACTATGGCCTACTTTTTGTTCTAGCCGTGGGTTAGTCTATAAACAGGGCTGATATTGTTATTATTAGTTACAAAATACGTAGTCATCTATTAATTAATAATAATAATATTCAATCACATACACACAACACCATCTAGCCCAAACTAAGCAGAGCTTGTACTATGGGTACCTACTAGAAAATGGATAAACATACATATAGATACTTTTTTTTGTAAATACGTACATAGGAACACCCAGACCAAGACAAACATCCATGTCCATGCACACAAATGTTTGACTTGTGCGGAAATCGAACCCGCGACCTCAGGCGTGGCAGTCGGTAACACTAACCACTACGCCATCGACGCCGCCCAAATTAAGTGTAGCGGCAATATTCTATATAACCTGGCTGTTTGACTTGGCTGCTTTATAAAAATAGGTAATGATGCCTATAAATTTGCCTTAGTGTTCTAGCTCCTTCAATACCAATTTTACCATCTCAAATTTTATGATGATCGGTCGAGTAATTAAGGCGTGAAGACGTAACAAATAAATAAACTTACATTGCATTGCATGCATTTATAACATTTGTTAGACTTTCTTTTACTTATTCGTTAGGCGTTTGTAGCAACAGCATACATATATGTATAAAACTGGTAAAATAAAAATAAGACAAGTTCATATCTGATACTACACAGCATTTACAACATACATATAAGATAACAACAGTTTATTAAAATTAATATACTATCTACTATTAGGGGATAAGGTTGCCTGCTACTTTCATATTAAATTGTCTATGGTTATTTTTTTTTGTATTATAAATATAATGTGATCTTGTTATTTTTGTGTTTACGAGTCACTTGTATTCTCGTTAGTCTCCTCTAAGCCCAAAGCCTTATCCATCGCTTACTCTTATTAATATTTTTCTTTGCGTTGTGATGAAAACAGATAGACATAATTATCTGATAGGATTTTAATTAAAAACGCGCTGCACATAATATCAGTGCGTTAATTAAAATGGTTTAATATAAAATAATGTACCAAACCATCCATAAATCACATCTCTGGCGCCGATACACCGATTAAGTTACTATAAAATGTTTTTAAAGTTGCCTCGTTGATCCAGTTTTGCGAGTGAGCATACGTGTAACTGATAATTCGTTTGATTCTTGTGTCGGGTACTGTTAATAATTTTTACGAGTGGAAGTATACGTTACTTTCTAACGACATATTAAAAGAGTGAGCGTGAGTTTCATGCAGGCATTCTTTAGGTATCTCATATACCTTTACCAGAACCTAGCAACTAATATAAATGTAAATTCACTAAACTCATTAACCGATAAACTATGACGTTCATAACTGTTACTTCGTTACTTAACTGACTTAATGACATTTACTTTCACATTAAATTATTACACTTTTTCTAATTCGAGTATATTTGATAAAAACAAACAAGCATACCAACTCATATTCTAACCTAATAATAATAATGTCCTCCAGAACGATTTTCGGTCACGGCGACCAATCTTAACGGAGATTGGCCATCTGCGCAGGAGATATTATAGTGCACAAGTATGTGCGCAAACACAAGTGCACTCTCTGTTCCCTTACCCTCATGATCCGATGGGACGGATAATCCGACACGACCGGAGAGAGATCAAGCGCAGGACCAACGGCTTTACGTGCTTTCCGAGGCACGGGCGTGTCTAACGCCACCAACTTCCTAACTCCGGGCTCGTATTGAAATTTCTTAACAGAAAAACCCAATACCTTTATATAATATTGTCTTCTGTTTACGCGAATGTTATTCATTGAAATTAATCTACTATATACGGATTTTATCGCGTTGTTTATTTAGCACTGTATTACAAAATTTTGAAAATATTACACTACTACTACTATTGATTTTATTTTACTAATTTATAAGCTAATAAAATTATTTAAACTATTAAATCTATTTATTTTTGGTTTACACTTTCCCCGACGTTTCGGTTGCTTTTCAGCAGCCATGGTCACGGGGAGACTCTATATAAACCAATACCTTTATGTTGGCCCGACCCGGGATTCGAACCCGAGACCTCATGTACAGCAGTCGCATTCACTACCGTTGCGCCACAGAGGCAGTCTAACCTATTGACGATTGAAAAGAGAGTCATGAGATTTTACCTCTTTTTTTGTCATGTACACTATACTTCCTAAGCTATTTTATACTATCACTAAGTTTCGGCCGGTGAGTAAGAGTTCCGGAGACTACATACCGATTTGTTTTTCTTCTCATCTTTAAATACTTATCCCCTGGAATTAGAAGCAATCAAAGGTTGCGGTTTAGACTATCACGCAGAGGGCCCAAATTCGACCCCAACGCATCTCAGACTTTTCGGAGTTATGTAGGTACGTATTAAATAGTTAATTAAATATCGCACACATCTTGAGGAAATAAAAAATAAATAAAATCTTTATTGCCACACTTATTACAAGTAACATAGTAAATATACAGGTTATTGTACAGAAAAGAACATCATTATAATGTTTTGCTGGTACTTAAAATAGGATATCCTGTGCTATAAGTACCAGCAATCTTCCAATATCACAGATAGCTGATCTAACCAGTATTAGTTAAACATAAAACATGTACTTATACTTAAATTTTGCATAAACTAACATGAATACTGTAATGGCAATAACAGGTAAGAAAAAAAGAAAGTTAAATTGAAAACTTAAAAAATGAATTTAAATAATATTTTAATATTAGTAAACCATGCTTGCGTGTGTAAGAATTTATGTGTAGCGTGTTTGTGTGTGCAGTTAAAATGTGTGGAAGTGTGTATATGTATGTGGTGTGTATATTCGTTAGTGTGAATGTGGGTGAAAATTTGTGTAATTTTTCTGTTGTTTTATATTCATTCCTATTTATGCTAGTGGATGAAGAAGTTTTTCCGTGTCCTCATAGGATTGTTTTAAAAGCCATTCTGTTACCATATTTTTACACTCATATCTGGTTTTCTGATCAATATTTAGTACTTTATTAACTTTAGTATAAATGAAACGTCCCAGGAAGCAGTAAAAACGTTCACTGAAGGATGTTCATAGGAAACCTTCATGTCTGAGAGTTTTCCATCAAGTTCTTGAAGATATGTGAAGCCTGCCAACCCACACTAGGCCAACGTGACGGACTATGTCCTAAGCCTTTCCACATTGAGAAGAGGCCTGTACCCAGCAGTGAGACAGCTTGCAGGGCTGATGTAATATAGGTTACGGGCTTGGGTTACCATCAGGCGGATTATATTATGTTGGACTGTTCGTTGTGCAATAAAGGCCACATGTTAGTTTCCTCTTGCTATAGACCTTATACTAGGTTTCGATCTACATTCTCAGAATTTAATATATGTATTGCTTATCCTGATCATGGATTAATATAACCACTTACCTAGCCCAAAAATATATTTTACTATCTGTAAGAGCAACGTGTACCTACATATATCGTACTGTGCATGTGTAAATTATCTTTGTTATTCGTGGGTCACACAAATGTTTGTACTGTGCAGAGAGTGAACCCACAGCTTTCGACGCAGTGGCAATGGCGAGGCAATCGATTAAGCCAATACGCCATCTGTGTACCTAAATTAAATGATTACATACATACATACATATATTCACGCCTGTTTCCCAGAGGGGTAGGCAGAGACTACGGATTTCCATTTGCTACAATCCTGACAGAAGAAGCCAGAGAAGTATGTCAGGATCGTAGCAAATCATAAAAAAATTATTTGACAAATATTATTTCTTATTTTTCCTATCTTAAAAGATATGTGCCAAGCTAAGGATCCAGCTTTATATCATAGCGAATTTTGCAACAAACACCTCAAAACAATATTTGTCAATCGCACAATTTATTTGTAATTTTTTTAGGGTTGCATATTACTGGAATCCTTTTTAATCCCTAGCCTACGCTTGTGCTAGGAGTTTAAAGTATTGTAATGGGTGGGATTCGAACCAAAGACTTCTCATTAGAAAGTGCAATGCCTTGTCAATTGAGCTGACGCCGCGTGTCCCTATAATAACAATTAGCGTATTTTCTCAGCGATGATTTTAAAAACATACAATTAATAAAGACCACCCAGACTTTCACACAAACAATTTTCCTGTATAGGATTCGAACCCACAACACTCGGTGCTGGGGCAGCGGCGACGAGACCGCTAGCTCGCTAGGGATACCCGTGCAGGTAAATTTTAAGACTCTGCAGCTCCTCCGCCTTTATTTTGACTTCTTGGTACCTTCTCATTGGTCTACCTTTTCCTCTTATTCCTTCTGTTTTCCCTTCTAATTCTTGTTAATATATATAAAGTAATTTTGTCGTGTCAAGTGTCCCAACATTTTTCGTCTGCGATTCTCCATATATATACATATTTTCTTTAACTATATTAAAAAGTGTTTAACATCCAACTACATATTTACAGATCGCTTTAAAAAGCATGAAAAGTATTAATTACTGTCCAATACAAAAAACAGGATCATTTTACCATAATAGGCTGGCTGAGTTTGATTGATGTGTGATCGAAGTAGGATATTATTAGCACTGCAGCGATCTTGCAGACCAACAATTACAGAGAATTTATTCATAGCCTCTTATTTATTATATAAACGCAATGAAAGCTAAAACGATATGCTATATATTCAAGGGCAGGCTCAAGAAAATCAACAAACTGTATATAAATTTATATGTAATACACGGAACGGTAGCGTATTGAGACAAGTTCTGCAGCAATATTGTTCAATAATAATATCGTTTAGAACGAATTTCGGTTCTATGCTATCTGCGCTGGAGATAATATAGTGCACAAGTGTGTGCACAAACACAAGTGTACTCAATATAATATCGCCTTATGTTTACGCGAATGTTATATATGGTACATTGAAATTAAACAATCCGTATAAAGTTTGTTTAATTTCAACAAGTGTACGCTACTCCCTCACTCGCATAATCCGATGAAACGTTAATTCAACACGACCGGATCAGGCGCAGGACCAACAGTTTCACATGCTTATTAAAGCAAGGGGTGTCTAAAACCGCCATCTTCCTAACTTCGGGCTGCTATTGAGATTTCTTGCTAGAAAAAACATTAACTTTTTGTTGGCCCGATCCGGGATTCGAACCCGAGACCTTAGGAGTCGTTATCACTGCGCTACGGAGGCAGTTTATAATAAATTATAGTAATACATACATTTATGGATAGCCTCACGCCTTTAACCCCGAAGGGATGGGCAGAGGTTATCAACACTGATTTTACGTCACAAGTAACAAGGGGCAAACCTTTTACCGTCTACCGGGCACTGGTGTAACAGACAGAGAAAAATCAAGAAATTTGCCCCACTCGGGAATCGAATCCAAAACCTGATATGCGTCATAGTCGCATTCACTATCACTGTTCATGGGCATTGAGACAGAGTATTTTACTTTCTAATATTATTCATGTTCCTGTTTATGTCCATATTTAATCCAAAATCAATATGACAGTTCATACTATTAGGTATAGCTTTCGTAGGCCATAGTCTACTACGCTTAGGGTTACCAGATAAAAAATCAAAATTCCAGAGAAATGGCCTGATTTCCATTATAAACCGAAGAATTTTTATAATTTAAGAATTTTCTTAGAACAATATTAATCTAGTTTCCATCGCACCCATTATCCAAAGAAAACACTTAAAATAAAATTAATTTATTAAAGAGATCTAAATGTAAGATGTATTTTAAAATGAAAATGAAAATTCTAAAAATCCTGAGATTTCATGACATTTGGGAAATCCACCCGCAATCCTGAGAAGAGTCCAAAAATCCTGAAATCTCAGGACAAACCCTGAGATATAGTAACCCTGACTACGCTAGCCTAGAGCATGTTGTTAAGCTTGCACTTACCGTCATTGTAACTATGTATATATCATTATATTAATTGGCTTCCGTACGTCACAATGACAGGCTCCAGTGGCAGACCAGTGCCTGGTTCTTGATCTTTATACACATTGTGCCCACCTGAAAGCTGTATGATTTCTTTATTTCTTTCTTTCATTACGATATGAGAGATTTCTCAGGTTTAGTATTCTTTGTGTTCATACCTATTTGTATTTTAAGTAAGATTTAATAAAATTCATATAACTGTTACAAATTAATTTATTTAATATCACAGATTTAAATACAAAATTTACATTCAGTTAGTACATTAATAACTAAAGATCTCAACGAATTCAATGAAAATATTCTTGGTCATTATTACAGACAAAACACTATCATAAATATTTTCATTTAATATTAAGATCATAATATACAAAGCGTATAGTAAAAAAAACAATATTCACATAAATGCGTACAAATTGGCAGTTGGTACTGATTTGTTCAGTCTTTAATTAAAGTTAAATTATTATTACATGCATTTTCTGTTCGTGCAAACCTCAATGTGGTTTAAACTATTCGCTTACAGGTCTGAATTTGAAGATATCCTAATTAAAAAATTACATCGATAAACAATTTTGACGAACTACGACCTCTAATTTCTAAAAATAATATACGATTGAAAATAATAAATAAATTTGTATTTTAGACATCTGTTGCTAGGCACTATTTTGGAACCAACGGGAATATAAGATACCAAATCCATTTAAGAAAAGCTTTATTAAGAATTGAACAACTTTAATCGAACAATAAAATTGTAATTCTTATAACACAATATAACTAAACACTAACAAAACATATATACGAAGAAAATACTCAAATCGACATTTATTTCTGCCGTTGATTATTAACAATCAATAATTCCCATTAGCTCCATCATATTAAAATTAGCGATTTTTTTTGTATTCGATTATCATTCGAATGATAATAATCGAATGCAAATTAACGCAACGCGGTACTTGTTTCTCATACTTATGTACAGCGATACTGGCACATTCGAATATAATTCGATTGCAAATTTGCGCGTCGCTTATTAAAACGATTAAAAATCTACTTGACAATTGTCAAACATATTTTATCTCTATAACTAGTATCTATATGTCCTGAGGGTAACGTGACAGCTACATCCACCTTGGATACTGAGGTAGGTGATGACGTCAGTTCGGCTAGCTGTGACGAACACTCACTGGATCTAGACGTCATAGTTCTAGCTGTAACGAGAGACGTTATTTAAAAACTGCTCTAACAACAAGTGTAATCACTTATATAATAAGATGAGGGCTACATTACTTTGCAAAGGAAAACCCTCTTTAACACTAAATCGAGAATGTCTTTTCAAATAATAAACACCAGGCATAATTATACGCGTGCAAAATGCGTTCATAACATCGAAGTTTTAGAAGATACGCAAAATCCATTCAATCTATAAAGACTATTGGCAAGAAGCATCATGAATCATGACTTATAAAATGTATATTTACAAAGCATTTACAAACTGAGCACTTCGTCATTTTGCGTAAAATTTCTATAAATAACGACTAAGTATTAACACAAAAATAGGAAAGAAAATATGGGCTTGCTATTAAAATATAACATTAACAATTAACAATTTGAAATATATTTAATCTGAGGTATCATTAAATAATATAAAACGTAAATTTTGATGCATAAAAAGTGATAAAGTACAATTTAATTCGTAAAAAGATAATCAACGTCATTGAGTAACTGAATCTAATATCTACCGAACAACAATCGTTTTAGTTATCGTCAATATAGGAAGCCCCTTTCTTGTCAGACCCCTGTATAATTTCAAGCTCTCTTTTTTATTCAACAATATAACAAAACCACTCACTGTTGGTGTAGCAACTGGACGCCGAGTCACCGGAAGGGCTGTAAGGCTTCATCTCATAATGGTTACTTCCGGTTGACGACTGCTGTCTACTGCGGTTCCCAAATGGGGATGAATAGCTAGGGGTGGAAAAATAATGGCGCATAAAGGAAATGGATGTGAAAAGTTATTACTTGATAAACAAAAATATATCCGTGAGAATATATGTTTCTTATTCAGAATTTTTAAGATACGCGATGCCATTAGCTGATTCTACTCCATTCCGAACATTTTATCAATTTAGACATTTTTAGATTTTAGATATTTTTGAGACAATGTACGTATATATTTGTATTATTTACATACATAGATTCACGCCTGTTTTCCAGAAGGGTTGGCAGAGACTACGGATTTCCATTTGCTTCGATCCTGACACATTTGTATTATAATATAATAATAAATAATATCAGCTCTGTTTTAAACTGTTCTGCAGCAAAGCAAATTTCAAAATAAAAATTTATTTTCAGTGTGAAAGAAATTTGTATTATAACAGATACCTAACGAGTAAAAACTATGTTATAAATTAGTCTTTTGACATGAAATGGATTGAAAATTCCAGAAAGTACGCAATAAAATTTGAAGAGACAGTAAGAAAAAAATATTTTGTCTTCATCACTAAGAGCTATGTTGTATTTACAAGTTCGCAAAAGTTCTTTAATCTTTGGTCAGACAACTCCTCTCAATAGCAGGTGGTTAGAATAAAGGGTTACCTATACATCCCCTTTGCATGAGTATATTACATAGGAGCGTCAGCCCCAAGTGTCAGCTGTCATTTCCTACCAGTCGATATGGAGATATTTTAGGGGAGATTAGGTAGATATACAAATATAATTTAAATTATATAAATGCAACAATGTTTTCCAGCGTAACGGTTTTAGAATCCATTTTCAAATTGGTATAATAGTGCACAAAAAATGCTTCTGTTTTATACAATTTAAACTAGCAAAGAGCCAAATACCTGTCCTGTCACCATTTGACCTTTACCGGTTACCCTATTTCTAGTATGTGCCTGATCGTCTAGAAATAGGGTAATTGGTAACGGTCTTATGGACACTCGTTCGTTGCCAATTTTGCAAACAAATGACTGTACAACGACTTATCATCACCGACGCTGTAGCTCCTTAAGGAAGCGAAAGTATGCCTAAAACTACGGGAACTCATTTTGCACTAGGCTAAACCCACCTGTCCCTGACATGTGGCATGTCGTAATGATTGTCCGGCCCCTGCATCCAATACTCGTTGCATGTTCTCGTCAGATCTGGCGCCGCATTATTTTTATCGCGTCCTGTATGTGTCTTTGGTATACCTGAATGTTAATTGGATCGTTAAAAAGGAAGAAATTGCTTCGGCAGAATATAAAGCAAAATTAAAATAAATATATCATAATAAAAATGTATGAGATTAATTCTAAGGTCGACTGTGCGGTATTTTAAGATTGCGTTGGAACATAAGGTCGTAATAACTTAAGAATAAATTATAGAAGAGTTACTTGAAACTTTTCGGATCTACAGCACATATAAAAAAAACAATACTAAAACATATTATATATGCGAATGTGAGTTTGTTTGTTACTCTTTCACGCCTCAAATACTCGACCAATCATCATAAAATTACGCATACACGTTGTCAGGGGAATAGAAAGGACATCATTTTTTCATCCATGAAAAAGTATTGTTAGTAATCTAACCTAACTGACAAATACGCGAGCAAAGCCGCAGGCAAAATCTAGTAAATTATAAGTAACACGTACCTATTCTTCCTGCAGCGTATCCAGGTCTGTTCTTGTACTTGCACCAGACATACAAGATGGCGGCGCCAGAAATCAACATGGCGATTGTGATGCCTACTCCCACGTAGAGAGTCGTATTATTTGTGTAGAATCCTAAACGGAAAATTAAAACGTATAAACAAAATTTCAGTTTAATGTGTAGATGATGGAAAAGACAATTTTTGTTGTGAATTAAGTGCACCATCTGCAATCAGTAACATTATCGTGATATGAATAATTCCTGAAAATAGATAACGCATCGATGAGATTTTATAATTGTTTCTCTTTTATATAGTTATATCTGTGTGTTGTAATTTTTACACAAAATGTATGACGTTTATTCTAGTAACAAAAACGTTAGTTAACAAAACAGTAGCTCAAGATAATCTTTTTAAATAAACGCAAGAAATATTTTTCTATCCTTTTAATTCATCGTGACATCAGCGCGTTCGAACAACAAGCTCTTTAGTTTTTAATATTACAGTTTAGTTTCATATAACTATTTCAACTGGTATATTCCAACCTAAAACATAGGATACAATCAACGACGTTTTAGTTTCGACTGCTCTTAATATTGGTAACTCCTTAATCTATAAAATTACTTTTAAATCTATGATCTTACTCATTCCTGTAGTACAAAGCCCATCAACGCACGCTGCATGCTGCAACGTAGACCCTGCACAATTGCCGGTGCATTGACGTCTTCGGACTCTCACGCAGTCTCCACTACAAGTCGACCATGAGCTCCAGGGCGACCAAGATCCACCTGACCAAAATTGTGTTTATAACTGAAGATGGTTTGCAACGAAAATGTGGGATTAAATTTTTCTTCCCATTCTGATTGTCACTGTGATTGCAAATATAGTCTTTTATCAACATTTTATCGTGATTACGAATGAGTTTTAAGATAATTGTTAGTAACAGCATAATAAAAGTGGTATTCTTATTTGAATAATTTTATAGTATGCATCTCAATCTTTTTTAATACATCTCCTGCACTAGATATGCATCCTGTGTCGCGGGAGACTTTACAAACATTCAAACAACGGACACAACGAACAACCATTGAATTTATACGATTAGTTAAGACAGCCAATTACAAATTCAATTGAAAATCGTGTCCATTTTAATCCAAGCATAACATGTATTACATATTTAGGTCACACTCACTGTTACAAGTAATACAGTCATCGTCAGTCTGTGAGGAATGTCCCCTGCACGGCGCGCCGCCATTGGCCGGTGCCGGCTCCGTGCAGCTGCGCGTGCGCCGACGGCCGCTCGTTTGTGTACCGCATCGACACGGTAACCATGGCGACCAATCTGACCAGCCCCCATTTACTGTTTGAATATACAAATGTATGTAGTTTATTTCAAAATAGGAAGGTAGGTAAAAACAATTAAGTTAGTTATGTAAAATTCGTTTTAAAATAATATATTATTTGCATGCGGTTAATCATTTTAACTAAAGATTGATGTGTTATTTATTGTAATATGAATGAAATTATTTTCTTTTTCAAGTATTAAAAAGTATAAACTATGTGGCACATCTGTAAGCCTTTACTCTATCATATTGTATGTATACAGTATGTATGTACTCTGTATAAGTCTGTTCTGTATCTATCTATCTATCTGTATATTATAGAGTTTAATTCTTATGACAATAATGCAATCCCTAGCATGAAGCCAAAATATTGATGGACTTAGTCTTAATATTTTATTAAAATATATATTTGGCAAATTTACTTTATTAAAAACTGTCAAACACCTAAAGCATACGTGACATTTTCGAACAATTAAAACGAACGTTAGTCTAAAGCAGCTTCAAGATAAAGAATACTTATAAACAACCCATATACAGGCTGTCCGTTAATTAATGGATAACCTTGAAATGTCTTATAGAAGAAATGAAGGCCGTTCAGAAAAAAGAAAAAAAAATATATATATATATTAAAAAGTGCAAGCTATATGAGCATAGCATACTTTTGACTGTCAATCTATTAGAATAATTAGTGTTTAATAATAAAACAACAAGAAACCGATGGATTTCATTCATTTATGGTCGTAGTATACAAGAAAGTTATACATGGTAATTAAAAAAAAACATATATCTCAGGTAATAGTTAGGATAGATTTTTAATTCATATTTTTTTCCTGAACGGCCATCAGTTCCACTATAAGACATTTCCAGGTTATCCATTAATTACCGGACACCCTGTATACAGCCTCAAAAGTAAATAAATCGGGCACTGATTGATGACTACTTAACGTTAATTATATCAGAAACCTAATACTGACCAGTGTTCAATTGATGATTTTATCACAAGTGAGTCAGACAGTTAAGTTAATTCTCATCAATGCGTTGTTGTAGCTGAATGATCGAGAGTTCTCTTAAAATATCTGACTGAATGTTTAACGAACATAGGATACAAAAAGAAAATAACAGTCTGTAGATATATTATACACGTCACATAAAAAGGACAAATAAAGTGTAGGTTACATTGAATAAAATACAACAATTCGTACAAAGCACTTGCATGGAATGATGTCTTTCCATCGTCGTTACTACACTCCCATGAACATGTCAATGCCCGATTATAATGCCGCTATTAGTTGAAAAGAACTATTTAAAAATGGACCTGTCTCATATTGTTTACTTAGGCATTACTAAATCACGCTTTATATGAAATTTTCAATGTTGGTATATAACAATTTAAGTTATTTATGCAAGGCCCTGCCAATACCGAAACATAACAGTAATATTTAATGCGTTAAAAAAATTACAATAATGGCTCACAATTCTATTTAATACATTATTTCCTAACATATTGTATAACTAAATAATATAAAAATACGTTATAATAGCTAGAACTAACATAACACTTTTATACAGGCCTGTGCCCACCAAAGGAATAGTATATGATAATATCGGATGATACATAATTAATGTATTTGCACTTCATACTGCATTATTACAATATAATCTCATATAAACAGTGTAATATAGTTTATATGCTATAACTGTCTCTGTTTAAGTATTTCTCGGGAACACAATGGATTGATTTTATATCAAGTAGGTAACATACCGTAGACAGACAAAACAGCGACGTCTGACTCCCTGCGACCGGCGATGTTCTCAGCCATGCAGGTGTAGTTTGCTATGTCCTGAACATATTAAATACTTATATAACCTTTCTGCTTACGATACAGTGAAAGCAATTTTAATAGCTAATTTCCACCAGTTATACTCAGTAATAGGAAAATGAATATTGTTCAAATTATAATAAACTGTTCAAGTTTAGGTGTTTGTTACTAAATCATGCCACTAAACAAATTTTAATTAAGTTTGGCCTCGATTGAGGAATACTATATTATAATACATTTCTCAATATATAATTTGGATTTATCATTATGCAATATTCATAGCTGTTACAATCTGTTTGTAACATTTTTCTTTGTTCGAATAAATCTATATATAAATTGATAAAAACAAAACAGTTCAGTAACATTTTCTCCTCTGTTCGTCAACAAAAAAAAAATCATTCCTTTTTTGTTAATTAGCTATTGACGAGTTTTAGTGTTATGATAGATCTTTTAAAATTTCAGTTAATAATTTTTTTATTTTGATCGTGATCGAATTTCAACCACTACTAATTTTAAAACGACCATTTAATAATGGACTAGACTAATTGACATTGATAGAAACCAATGCTCATATTTAGTAACTCACCTGCAAACTGACTTTAGTCAAAACAAGCGTTTCGACATTAGGCTCGATGACGATGCCGTTTCTAGTCCACTTAATAGTTGGAGGTGGTGCTGCCGATGGCGGTACGCATTTAAAGGTGACTGTTCTACCAGCTTCTACCGTTGCAGACAATGGCTGTTCAGTAAATTGCTTCTTTATGTCTGTTAGAATAAGGTTCATTTTAAAAAAGCGCTAGTACCTAATTTCCAAATAACGTAAAATAGTGGACTTAACCTTTCAAGTTTACATAGTAAACCGAGATTTATCTAAAGCTTGTGTATTTTCTTGATAGAAAATGTGACAGGTATGGGATAGCGAGGCAAGTATTTAAGCGCTTCTGTTAAAATAAATAGTAAGATAAAAATCCAACGAGCAAATATTTTAGATGTCTTCTCACAGAAAAACAGGATGTAACTTATAAAAAGAATTTAGTCTTCATAAACCTGTCTATCGATTCCCCTATTTTGAAATATCTGAAGATATTTGTGTAATATAAGATCAAAAACGATAGAATTCAATTATTTTATGATTCTAATTTAACACAATTGTTGTGTAACATAAACAAATATACTTTTTTAAAATTTTATATTTTGTGTGATTAGTGAACAAAAAATTAATAGAAAAAGGATTTCAAGTAACAATTTCGATAAGAAATCATAAAATAATCCAGTTACAATACTAAACTGCAGCAGTAACACCAAAATCTTTACTTATCCATTGTTAATCATATTTGGATCACCCAATCACAATGAAATACTATTTACTGATTAGAAAACGTACATTACATTTTTGGCTCATCAACTTCTTTGATTATAACACAACACATGCGTGCAATAACGATTTCCTGTTTTGTCAATTAAAAGCATCTTCAATTGTTATACAATTTGCGTAATGTCATTTGAATATAAACATTCTATTTTGATAGCTTTTCTCTTCTAGATGAGATATTATGTGATAAATTCACCAGTGTTGTATTTTGTTTTATTTTCACTGCCTCCTTCGTAACCCATTGCAATTCATTTAGCTTTTAACAATAATTTAGAAACGGTGCTTTCCAAATCATAACGAGATCTTAAAATGTTGAAAGACGACACCTAACCAAACTGGCCCTGCGTAGTCTTACACAATCACGTAGATCGAATCAACGCGTAGAAGCCACTTACGAGCTACGAGTTTCATAAACCTAACTGTGTCAAGTGGGATTTCATCACGAAATGCGCAAATATACTCACGAGCCACTTTCAACCAACTTTCACTCGTACATACACCTACAGAGATCTACCCTCGTATCACAAATAGAAAGCTAGTGAGCATTCATCAAAGTGCAAAGTGCTTGACTTAACGAGCGGAAATAATGTTTCCTCTACATAATGGTTCCGTTACCCACCCTCTTAAAAAAGGGATGAAAATAAAAACAGTCGTAAAAATTTTTTTGGATGATATAGTTGTATCGTTAAAAGTTAAGGAGAAACTCCGATGGCGGATAAATTAATGTATAGTTTGAGAAAATACAACTTTGTTCGCATCGCTGCAAAATTTTAGGGATTCATAACACCCTTGGGAGACCTTTATATCATAATTATTATTGAAACGTATTCTTCCAGTAGGGATTAATTAAGCCGAGTCAAAATAAAAGGTTTCCTAATTTATGTATCGTCGGAACGTACATCAGTGAAATATATTTTTAAAGGAAAATAATACACATATATAAACCTCTAGGTACTGGTTAGATGAACATACTAATATTCTAAAGTTTACGCGATCGCCAATTTATAGAGATCTATTTTAAATACAACATTTCAAAATTATAAAATGCATTTTAGAATACTTGATACTTTAAAATAACGAATCTAACATCTTAAAGTGTTAACTTTCAAGACATGTAAACGAGCACCACTTTACATAATCTCGACGTGACCATGTCTGTTGAAAAGTAACCAAAGCGCCGGAGAAATTGAAATTATATTTCAATATTAAGTTGTAAATGAAATAAACCACGTAAAAATAAATTTAATGTAGTCTAATATCAATAATAGTTCGATTGATGGAGTACATATGTATAAATCAAAACATACATACTTCCACAATAATCTGATTAGTGACAACTCTGCACTGTGGAGGATCTGTGGAGAGCAACGGACGATGTAGTAGCTGTGGCGGAATTTTGGGCAGACAAAATTTAAGGGTGTTCATACATTGACACGAAGAAGAAGAAGTGACAACTTTGCCCTCAGTCTTACTGAACTAGTGCGTAATAGAACTTCTACATTATCATACCTTACACATGCAGTTTTCTATTGCATCCGCCTCACCTCGTTTTTTACAGTATATTTATATGAGGTATTTTTAGGCAAAGTGTACTTTTAAATCTGCGAATTAAAACTGTCTATTTTAAAATATGCAAATTGAATTTGTTTTTTAAAACAATAGCATAGGTGTTTAACCGTGCTATTGTATTGTGTTGAATTCACGACCTGCCACACGATATTAGACAGCATTTATAATAAGTTTGTAGAAACAAACAATCAGTAACGTCCACAATGCCAGTAATGTTGACTTGGATTCGACGACTTTCATACAATATTTATGGCTTACAAGAATTCTAAATTCACCTTTGAAAAATAAAATTCAGTGTCTATACAATTCGAGGAATAAAAATAAAGACAATTGCATCGCGAACATAATATATAGTGTGAGCAAATCTACAAGTTGAGAAATAGTATGACAAGATACTTATTTAGTTTGCGTTTCTTTTTTAATACTAAAAGGAAGCATTGGAGCAACGTGGTTTTGTAACTCAATCAAGATATAGTAGATAAACACGTTTTATATATACTAGGGCAAAATATTTGAAACTCTTCTAAAGCTGTGCCCAGAAGGTTCTTATCTATTAACACTTTATGTAATACCATGAAAGTGAAACCGCAATTATTTATCGTGGGATAACTAGTGAAATCATGATAATCGAGATGACGACTAATAGAAATGAGCGGATGTCGATTTTATATCATAATTATTATGTAATATTATATGACCATCATGTTAAAATTCGAACTATCGTTTCGTTTATTTACACATGTGCTCGTTTTATATGGTTAATTTTATACATCTACCAGTACCTCAAACTTAGCTTTTATTAAATTTGATTATATATTTAAACTATCAGTTTGTTTTTTTAAGCGCTTCTAAATGAATTACATAGTAAAAAATTATAAAAATTGTACTTCTGATAGCATAGATGTATTAAAAAAAGGACTTTTGTTTGTTATTAGCGCAGCATTGTCGAAAAGGAGATCGAAAGAAATAGAGACGTGAAGACTGCCAAACGAATGAATTTGACAAAATGCCATCACCCCAAAATGACAGGCAGGCTCTTAGATAGATAGTTAGATAGCTATCTATAAAGATAAAGAGATAAAGATCATTTATTTTGTGAAACATGAGTATACAATACAAGTTACATTAGCTTGCATGCAAGGTGGTCAGTTAAAGTAAGTTCTACATGTTTTACCATACGGCGTACAAAATTCGATAATTGCAATGTCTTACATTAAAATTATAACATAATAATAACATGTTACGAATGTTTTGATTTAATTATAATCATACAATATTTCTAAATATAAGTTTGTTAATTAGATAAAAATAATGGGTATTATTGCAGTAATAGGGATAAAAATGAATATGTGAGTCATAGTTATGTCCAAACTTACCTACACCACAAAGTAATGTCAGGGTTTGCATTAACAAAGATTAAATAAACATTGTAAACAAAAAACAATAATAATATAAAATGTCAAAAGTCAGTAGTTTAAGAAATGTCAAAATGTGGAATTGGTATATGAAATAATTATTTATTAGAACATTACATTTACGAGTCATTCAGATACTCCGCTAAACTGTAATAGGTTTTATCAATTAGGTACTTCTTTAAACGTATTTTGAAATATGAGACACTTAATTGTTTAATTTCTTTTGGCACTTTATTATAAATAATCGGCGCCATACAAAAAATACTTTTATGCATTAGGGTGGTACGAGATTTTACAACACACAGTCTCTCATTATCTCGTCGATTGCGACGGTTAACTTCGGATAGCTTGTTAAATAAATGTGGATTTGATTTAGTGAATACTGCTACCTCATATATATAAAGCGAAGGTATAGTCAATATTTTATATTTGTTAAAATACGGTTTACAGCTATCAAGAATTGTGAGTCCAAACATGGCTCTAATGCATTTTTTTTGCGATTTAAATATTATGTCCTTGTTTGTAGAATTGCCCCAAAATAAGATCCCGTATCTTAATATGGAGCCAACCATACCGTGATAGGCTGTCATTAGAGCATCGGTGTTAATAGTAGTGGTGAGTCTATAAAGCGCATAGACCAGTGAATTTACCCTCTTGCTTAATTGTTCAATATGAGGTTTCCAGTTTAGATTTTTGTCGACAATTAAACCAAGAAACTTCGTTGAGTCTACTTTCATGATTTCAGTTTCTTGATAAATTAGCTTAACATCAGGAGTTGGTACGCGCTGACTAAAAAACATAGCTTTAGTTTTTTCTAAATTTATTTTTAAGTTATTGTTATTCATCCACGTTATAATTGAAAGCACTGTGTTATTTATCTCCATTTGATAGATATCTTTATTAGCAGTAGCATGAATAGTGACAGTACTGTCATCTGCAAAGAGAGCCATTGGATACTGAGTAACTTTTGGTAGGTCATTTATGTAAAGTATGAATAAAAGCGGGCCTAATACGCTTCCCTGAGGAACACCGTACATAACTGAATGTGTGTCAGAGGCATATGTGACCTCTCTTTTCGTAGAAATATCGACAGAAGATATCTCAGTATACTGCTTACGAGTTTTGAGGTAAGATTCTAGTAACATTAAAATGTTGCCCCTAATGCCATATGACTCAAGTTTCTTAAGTAAGATATTGTGATCGACATAGTCAAATGCTTGCGTCATATCACAATATATAGAACACACAGGTATTTTATTATCCATCTTTGTAACAACATTTCTAAGAAAATCAAAAATAGCCATATTAACCGTTTTATTTTTTCTGAAGCCCTTTTGGTAATCTGTCAATATATTAAATCTTTCCAAGTATTTGTAAATCTCATTGTAAATATACTTTTCAAATATTTTAGATATTATAGAAACGAGAGCGATTGGCCTATAAGAGCTCATTTGGTGAACATCACCTTTTTTAAAAATTGGTTTTATTATAGACATTTTTAAATAATCGGGATAAGTGCCCTCATAAATACACATATTAAGTATGTGGCTAAGATGTTCACATATTTGAAAAGCGACATGCTTAACAACTTTAGTCGCTATACCGTCGTGTCCGACACTTTCACAATTTTTTAGAGATCTAATTATGGCTAGAATGTCGTTAGCAGTACTGGGTGCCATAAACATAGATTTAAAAGTCTTGGCAAAATTTAAAGTTTCTAGTTGCTTCGTGACCGGAATCAGTTCTTTTTTTTCTATAAAATACTTGTTGAATGCATTAGCAATTAACGATGGATTACTAATAGTTTTGTCATTAAGTAGAATTGACGAAATTGTATTTTTTGGTATGTTAAATTTTGATTCATTTATTATCGCCCATGTAGCTTTTGATTTGTTGACAGACGTAGCAATTTTATAATTGTTTTTGGCACGCTGTGTTAGTCTAATTATTTTTCGATAGAGTTTAGAATAGTTTTTAAGCTTATTTTTAGTTGATTCATTGTTGTTCTGTCTGAAGGACCATAAAAGCTTTCTCTTATTTTTGCTGCATTTCTTTATACCGCGTGATATCCATAGAGGTTTTATATTAGTTTGTTTTTTGATAAGTCTGTAGGGAAAACATGAACGGTATAATAAAGCAAAAATTTCAGTGAATGCGTTATAGGCTAAATTTGGGTCATTGGTGCAGTAAATTTCGGAAAAAGTGAGACTTTGTACGTAATTCTTAAATTTATGCATGTTATCGAGACTGTAATCTCGTCGTTTAATAAACCAATGGCTAATTAGACTGGTGGTATTTACCCTAAAATTCAGAATCTGTGACGTATGGTCTGATAGACCAAATTCAACTATTTCTGATTTACACTTGTTGCCAAGATTGTGAGCAAAATTATCTATACAGGTGCCGCTTGCGAGCCTCGTTGGTTTTTTATTAAATTCTAACTTTAAATTATAGTTCAGCAAAAGACACTCTAGTTCCAATAGGGTACTACTAGATTTAAGTGAGTCAATGTTAAAATCACCTGCGATTATGATATTTCTTTTATGGTTTTTAGACAATAATTGTAGCACTACCTGTAGCCGATCAAAAAACATATTCAAATTATTAAACTTAGGTACTCTATAAATACATACGATAAGTGTCCTATAATTTACAAGTTCGACGGCACAACATTCGAAGATTCCTTCAATGGAGAGGCTCGCTATATCCGTTAGTTCATTGCATTGGTTTTCCTTTTTTACAAGGATACATACTCCTCCTCTCTTGCTCGCTTTTCTGCTAAAACATGCTGCAGTTTTGAAATTAGGCAATACCAAAAACTGTTCACTACCAGCCCTCATGAAGTGTTCGGAAATACAGACAACATCGATTTCTTCTTTTTTTGCTTTTAGTTCTTCAAGGCATACCGCTAGTTCATCTGCTTTGTTTAAGAGGCCAGCAATGTTTTGATGCATTATCGCTAATTTCTTATGAAAGAAAAAAATGGTTTTCACACTCTTCGTTTGTGTACTCAAATCGTGTGTCACTGTTCATGTCAGAAGATATATCACTTAAATAGTACGTATTTGTTGCTGCTGCTAATTTTATGAAGTGTATGAGTTCTTCAATGTCCTGAAAAATGGTTTGTATACCATAGTTGTTTACCGTTCCTTTATTATAGGTAAACATCTTGTAGTCGTACGTTAAGTTTTTATTTGACTCGAGGAAGTATGCATGTTCATGAGATATTATGTCCAGATATAGTAGATTATTAAAATTTTGAACTCTCCAATTATACATATTAGAGGAGTACGAGTATTTGTAAGTGGGAGTACACAATATCACGTTGGTATGTTTAATACATTGCAGCAGTTGACGTATGTTGGCTATCAGGGTAAAATAGTCCTTTGTAGTTGTAAAGTCAGTCTCTCCAATTAGAACAACGCAGAAGTCGTTTAAAGTAAAATGTTGCAATTTGTGTTCTATGTTTAAGATCATCTGTTGCAATCCACTGTTAGGTGTAATGTAGTGGCATAGTTCAGTATGATTACTAAGGGTTTTCGCCGCAATATCCAATATTTTGTTACGTTTATTCTCGCTAATTATACATATTTTACCAGGTACTACTGATTGTGGTTTGTCGGGCTTCATAACATTTCTAATCGTAGAAGATGTATGCGTATTATGTAGCGTAGTTTGTAACTGGGGTTTAGGAGGCGTGTTAGGGGTAATAATACTCGTCTGAGTTTCTTTATTTTTCAGTAACTGAGTGGTTATATTCTCAGTCTGTGTTTCTGCGTGTATACCATGAATAGCCGCGCAATTTTCAATGTTTATTACTTGGTTAGAATGGGCTATTCTTAATTTCTGTGATTTGTGAGTAGTGATTGCCTTCTTTTTACTACCTGATACTGGGGTAGAGATTTTTCTTTCGGGCGTGGTACATATTTTTTTGTAAGTATTTACAGTTTGTAGTGCATTTTGTAGATCAGCTTTTAGACGCGTGTTTTCACTATTCAAATTTTCTATTTCAAGATGTGCACTCATTAACTGGGCAGTCAAAGAAGTTATTTTGTCATTTAAGTCAATACTATTATCGTAGCTGTCGTGCAGACTGTCGGGTATGCTCATCATAGTAGTGTCAAATAAACGAGATTGGTCAATAATCACCGCAGTTGAAGCTGTATGTAAATTGTTCAGTGAGTTACTCCTGCGTGGTTTACGTTTGGTTACGTTATTCATTTCTAAGTCCATTTGATTCATTATGTCGTCAAGTTTGTTTACAAGTTGTGTTTAATATTACAACTAGCGCCCTCTGTTGCCTTATGACTCAATACTTTATATTAGATCTGATATTCTCCTGTCTTCATCACACCTCACAATAATAATTATTGTAGTGCTGTTACACTTATTTGTAGAAAATATTTCAAATCTCTCACAAAAAGTGTGTTGTTGTTTGACATAGATCGGTACCGGCATCTAAACAGCAGAGTTAGGTCCAAGTCTGCAGTACCGTGCCACGGTAACATTAATAGAATTGAACGAAATTGGCCATCGCATGTAGTAATATATGATTTTTAAAAACAATCCAATCGGTTAGTGTGACTCACAACTTCGGAATTTTTTCCACATTCCAGACACTTGGTTGAATAGTGTGGATGACTTATTATATCTTGTTAGTTAATGTTTCTCACTATATACACTGGGTTCTCACTTTTATATTACAGTTCATAAATTTATTGATAAATAGTTGTTGTATTTGTTTAATTAACGCTGTTTTTGTTGGTTTTTTATTGTTATTCACTGAGTTATATTATGTCACACTTAATATAGTTTATAATTTAGTCACAATGTAATTAAAAGATTTGAAAACGTTAACACACTTAATATAGGCTGTTATGCACTTGTTTATAACTTTTTTAATTGGTTTACAAACTTGGAATTAATTAAAAGATTAAAAGTAATACGGAGCTCTTATTAAGAAGTGTTTACTAGATAGCGCCATCTAGCGGAGATCTAGAGAGATATAGAGAGAGCTATCTACGTAACTACATAGATTGTTAGAATAATTGCCGCAAAACATAAACTGACTTATCTGGAACGTAAATATTTAACTGCATATAAATCAGATGCATAAACGGATTCAGACCCAATTATGTTCAAACCTGTACCTGTATATCATAAGAAATTTTTCTTTGCACAGGAATTGAAGTACATAGTTATGATACAGATTTCTCATATGCAAATCAGAGATTGCGTAGTAACATTAAAATGCACTTGATCACACCATATCATATCATAGCAGGACACCACATAATAAAGATCATATTCTTAGACCATAAACAAATCTAAAACATTGCTAATATTGTTTCTATATTGGACGTGAAACAGAAATAGCCACGTCAATAGTCTAGTCTTAGTTTTCTATAGATTATTGCATACATTTACTTACTTACCTAACATGAGATAGTTCTCTCCAACTCTCTATGGGTTTAATGAATGAACAAATAAATTAGGTAGATATGATTTGGGATACAATAAGCATGGGAAAAGGCCACACAATTTTAATTAAATCACATCCGTTGGATGACTGATACTGATATTATTCTAAGAGAGTTAAAACAACATATGACCATCTTCATCTAATGCCTAACTGTATTTTTCTTCGCCTAAATAATTATCTTAAATGAAATCATAAAATTTCCGTTTCTTGTAGAAATGCAGAGTGACGTTAAAATATTTAAATTTTTCAATGTCTCGAATGTCATTTAGTTGATTATTTGTTTCAACATGGCATGTCAGGCCGTGGCGTGGGGTGTTTATTTCTAGACAATAGCAGCCGTTAATTGTCTGCACTCCATTTTATTTCCATCCTCTTATTGTGACAATTTATGCGTTACTTTCGAGAGTTTTGTGTTACGTTTGTCAGTTGTATCTTATTTTATTTTTGACAAAGGGAGGGTGCACGGGCTAAGTTTAATGAACGGTCTTGTATTTAGGCGCAGTTTGTCTCTTTTGATTCATTGCAGATTTTAAATAGGTTTCTCTTGAAATTTATTTTGTATCTTTTAGACTATGTATTAATGAAATATGTTCAACTAGCAAAGCAATAATGGTGCCTATGAAATATAAATTACAAAGTATGATTACATTTACAGACCTAAGTGCTCTTTAATATAACACATATATATTTCTTAAGTTGAAATTTAATCTGGGCGTATTTGGAACCTATACTTTTTCTTTTATATTTATCGTCTTAGCATAGCAAACTATCAGAAAATAATAAGATCGAGAGGTCCTAATCAAATTAAATGTCAATTTAATTTATATTTTCAATTTACAAAGATAAAAGCAGGCTTACCAATATAGCTTGTAATATAAATAAATATTCTAAAAAAGCATAGAACCACTCCATGGAGCAGCCTTAATCCAAGACCACACGGCAACATCCAATGTAAATAACTTATCATAATTTAACCAAAGAATGTTAGCACCAAAAAAATAACCAATCGGTTCATTAGTATCAGTTTCAAAAACAGTGATTTCAACTCTCAAAGCGTAGCGATCGCTAAATAATAGAAACATTTAAATGTTAATCAGTTTCAAATGAGAACGCCATTAAAGAGCGGAAACTATTAACTTGTTGGAACAAAATATATTAATGAAAACAAAACTAAGAGAGAGAGATGCATTTAATCCTACTTATGATACTCGTAAAATTTTTAATTGTGCCCGTTATTATGTTCGGAATATTTATGAAGAAGGGAATACTCCGGTAGTTCTGAACGACGGGTGGGCAATGAAGGTAAGGTTTTATGTAGAGCTAAAGATGTAATGGTATCGCCACAAAACAAAATTCAAAGTTGATATTTATTAATTATACATTCATCCTACTTTATTTATGTATTGCATTAAATGGTTAAAATATGGTCTATATTAGTATAATTATTACTTTTTTAAACATTATGCTTAGATATGCCTGCGTCGCGGGGAACTTTACAAACATTGAAACACAAAGAACACCCGCTCGAACTCGAACACTCGAATTGGTACACCATAATTTTTGTCCCGCTTGGGGTTCGAATCCATAACACTCGTCGCAATGCCAGCGACAAAACGACCGCTTAAACCATTACACTAACTAGTCTATTTATTTAATGGCAAATAAATTAAATTTGATGTAAAATGTTAATGATGGATCTGAATTTTAAACATTAATCACGATTGCAAAGGAATGTTACTTTACTGAGACACGAATTCTAAACCAATGTTTTATCGTCTTTATTAAAGGATTTCAAAATGTTCGAATGTCACGTTCCTAACTTTAAAAGAACTAGTAAACCGTACTTTCAAACTGCGCTGCTAAAAGTTGGGACATACTGGTAGTCCTAGTTGGCTAGCAAAAACACTTCGCACGGAACGTGGCCAAACGATGTCATGAATGGCGTATCAACGAGCCGGTTTATAGGAGCCAACTGCGACGATGGCGTCGACTTTACTTACCTGTTCACTTTTTGTCTTTAACTTAAAATATTTCTCGTGGATGTATCTTAAAATAGGTAATAAAAGTACGGCACAGGAATGTCTCCAGCTCGAAGCCTTATCAGGCATCAAAATGAATATTGAACGTATAAGTTTATGAGGTCAAGAAAAACATTGTGGTTACAATATATTATGAATACTATCAACCCTTTATATAAACTGTCCCACTGCTGAGCTGGATCCTCTTCTTTGTGTGAGAAGACACCTAAGCAATAAAATTATATAGAATCTATCATTTACAAATCTCTATAATGCTAGTTATTAATTAGAAATAAGAATTATGGAATGTCTCATAAAAAATAATTAAATATGACTTACATGCAAATTCGATAAAAACGCCTTGACTGCGTATCCTGCCTTTGCTATTCCAAGCGTAACACTCACAACTATATTTCTTACTGCTCCCATCAAGCTCGTTTCTGGTAACGTTTAGTTCTGCTTCAACAACCCTCACTCCATTATGAGGATCAACATGTTCCAATTGAACAGTTTTCTCTATTCTCACGTCATTACATTTGAAGTACACTTGTAAAGCATTTGCAGCTCTGCAAAGTAAGTTCGCTGGTCTATTCCTTAGAACATAAGAGTTTTTAGGTTCTAGTAGGAAAATTGGTAGACCGTCTATAGTTTCGTCATTTTCAGGTAATGGTATGTAGTCATCTTCTTCTTCGACTTCTGTTTTGAAATCGGAGAGGTATGGATCGAAGTTTAAGAGGCCATCTGGGTGTATGTATTCCGGCCTTGTTTCTTTTGTTGTGTGTTCTGGGTCTGTAACAATAATAGAATTTATTTGATTATGTATATAAATAAGCAAAAGTATACTTACGTACTAAAACATAAATATTTACTAAATTTATTAAAATTAATTAAATCGGTATATGATATGACAGTTTATGCAACTAATATCTGGAGTACATGGAGAAAATTAATGATAAAACTGATACTAAAGCTTTAAATTACGTGGCAGGGTAAGGCAGTGTGCTTAAAGGCAGCCTACTTTTTAATAAAATTTTTTACTGAAACTAAAGGCTAAAGATGTGCTCCAGTAACGCTTGTCACGCTTAAACATTTTACATAATCTCTCTTAGTAGAACAAAAATGTATATATATTACACAATACAGTCAACACAATATTTTAGTAAAATATAAATATAACACAAATAATTGCTGCTTATCTCTCAAGTAATATAATTTCTATCCTATATTTTATTAGTGAAATGAAAATGAAAAATGAAAAGTTATTTATTACCAAAAAAACAACATCTTTTGTTCGTATCCAGTGGAAACACTAGGCAAGCCTGTCCTGTGAGTGCCTACTACGTTTACCAAAACGCTTACAAAGTATGCTCGGTTGACATCATAAATCTTAAATTAAAGTAAATAAATAGCTTAAGATAAATATTTTATAAATGTATACATATTTATATATAAATAATATATTTATAAACTTATAATATATATTATAAATTATATATATATTTTTTTTTTTTATTAATAATTAAACCAGAAATGATCATATCAGGTGTACTAAAAGGTTAGTGTATTATTGGGCAGCATAATTGAAGTAGATTTTATATAACGCATTTATCTACAAACCAGAAAATGATAGCCAAGTACTGATCCTTTTTAATAATATAATATCTGTTTGTTTGGTTTGTCGGTACTTCAAAGGGAGCATTTAGCCTACATCAGTAGCTGTCTTCTTTGTTAGATAATTAAGATGAATGCAGGTAGTCGGTGTACTCAATGTTTTAACTAGGATCATAAATATTTAAGTGGACGTATCTAAAGTGTAGATAAGGAGAACCGTGGTAAGATTGCTGTTAAACTTGTAGTGCATCGAAACTTTGATCATGTATTAAATTATAATGTTGATGGTATATTCATAAACTTTAAAAGTTTTTATTGCTGGTGGGTCATATTTTCTTTTCTTTCTATAGTTTATAATTAGACATCTTTTTTTATTAGATTTGACTTACCTTTACCATGTTTTATATTAAAATGTAAACGGGTGCGTCGTTAACAGAAGTTGACCTTAAGTTTATTTATCTACTTAAAATTTGTACATATTTGTATTATTGCATAATGTGTCCACCTTATATGTCATCCTACATATTATATACGTTGTCACCAACCAATATATTGAACCTGCCAGACCTGTCATGTTGTAGATTCCAACATCATTATAGGTCTGGATGTCAAAATAATACACATTTATCTATATATTATACGTGAAGCAAAAACTTTGTACCCCTTTTTACGTAAATTGCGCGGACGAAGGAGTATGAAATTTGGCACAGTTAAAGTTTATGTAGAGAAGGAGGGGCGAATCCTAATATTTATATAAAATATGCATTAGAAATACATTAAATTAATGGAAAAACACTACACGCACACAACCATGCATTTGACACACGCAATCGAATCGCGTTCGTAGTATTTTGGGATTGTTCGGCTGGTGTAGTACTACTTATTCTTCGTAACTATGATTACATATATCAATGTAATCATTTGTTTGACAAAGATAGGTAAATTAACCTGTATAGATCGAAATTTAATGAAATGTGATTATAAGGGTATATAGTTCTAAGCAATTAAACCTTAATAACTATCAAACTAAAATTTAAATCAATTATGGTCGAATTTCGACCACTAGGCGACCGCTTGTTTAAATTACCAGCCACTACGTTATTACTTGGTTACTTTTTCAACGTCTTTAGATAAATAAAATACTTTAGCTCTTTATGCTACAACGCTTCTATATTAATAGTATCAATCTAATAAACTGAAATATAATCTATTAGACTAGATTATTCCCGCGGCTTTGCTGGCGTAAACGTATATGTTAGGTCAAGTTTTTAACAGTACTTTTTCTGCATGAAAGGTATCATATATCCTATTCTGTACCCCCGGAAACGTGTATGCGAAATTTTATGATGATCGATCGCGTAGTTAAGGTGTGAAAGCGTAACAAACAAACAAACTCACTTTCGCATTTATTTAGTTAGGATTAGGATTACCGCTATTATAAAAAACTTCAGATTTATTTATCTAAAACAAAATACAACAAATTGTGTAAAAACTTGAACGCATTGAAGTGTAGTTAAAGCTGGCAATAGTTGCCTTCTACCTGATCCTTTTACCAGCTGTCAATCACATAAAAAATGATTCACTCAATATTCAACGGTGCGTAAATAATACACATCTGCAGTTCTGCACACATAAATACATTTAAAAGGTAGTGTAATATGAAACGTATTGTTTCACAGCCTGATTTTTTAAAAGCCAACTAATAACCTCTGCCTCGTGAGAATAGTTTTTATCTATCTTCACAGTCGTCAGTGCTTCACAGTTGATAGATGCATCGCTTGCATCAAATATCTCGTTAGCACCTTTATTAGGCATGATCTGGTGGCTCTTAATAGATACACGATTTTCTGTTTTTACTTTCAGTTAATATTAAATCCTTTTTATTAGACGTGAATGTGCAAAAAAGTCGTATTTCATAAACCACATGGTTTTTTGGATTTTAGTTAAATGTTCCTAAATTGTCAAGGATCAAGTCAAATCATAGTTTTTAAGTCCTGCAGTATCTAGGGTTTCTAGAATACTTGAAACTATGACGTTATTAGAGATTTTAGTTCTCACGCTGACAACTTTTGCAGGATTGGATTTGATATTTTAGTTAGTTTTTTTTAAATACATTGTCCACTTAGACTTGTCTGACACTGTAGTAGTATTTAGAAAAGAGTAATATCTTGATAAAAACCTGAGTAGATAACATCAGAATCTTTCTTGAGAACACTTGATTACGGATCCTAAAATGGAAGCGAATATATCGGATTACAATATAACACACCGGTCTACTGGTTATAAAAAATTGCTCCGTATCGGATTACTGTATTAGTTAGGATAAGCGAATGTACTTACATTATTCTCGCTTACAATGATATATTCAATTCAATGAATACGTCTGACTCTATTGAGCCAAACCCGTTTAAGTTCCCCTTGTACACACTTTTTTATGCTTACTTTGTTACATACGGGATATATGTCCTTCAAAATCTTCACACATTACTTATAAATAGAAGTAGCGCCATCAGACACTGATCCAAAGATTGAGGGACGAAATCTCACGCGTTGCGGTGTTGATGAAAAGCCATTCTTAAATAAACTTACCTTAGTTAGGAAAGAAGATTAGAAGGAAGGGTTAAGAACAGTTTATTAGTAACTAGATTCTGCACGCAACTATACTTGCATTAATGTATATACAGTATTTTTTGGTGGATGAAAGTTAACTTTTGTCCTTTTCTGTACCACTGACAACGTGTATGAAAAGTTTCATGATGATCGATCGAGTATTTAAGGTGTGAAACCATAACAAACAAACAATCTAACATTCGCGTTTATAATATAAGTACGGATTAGGAACCGTTTAAATATATAATGTATGTAAGCTATATTTATAATGTAATATATCAATTTTAAGCAATTGTGCAGCCAAATATAAAGCTACAAAGAGAACGCCTGCACAGACTTAGAATTCGTACATGGTACTGAGTACCTATAACTGAATTTAAGCTATTAAATTTGCACTATACCACATTTATGTGTATTAAATGTAGAAAGCAATAACACTATTGCAATATAAAAAATAGGGTCTTCTGATGTTGCATTATCGAAACCAATTTGTATTATTGCAAAATATTGATATTTCGAAAGAGCTATCGTCAGATTCTTACCGGTTCTTTTTAATTTGATTTCATAATTTGAACCGGTAGCAAATGGTAATTTGTGATTATTGAATTATCATAAGTGCTTCTACCAAGCTAAGTGATTAGATTGAGTTGATTTCATGTCATTTGCATAGATTATATCACTGTAATGATCTCGAGCATAGACAGTGCAGTTAACGTTATTTCCCAAGGTACTCGAAATTATGTTGAGCATAAATTATTATATATTACCATGGGTTAAAAGGTTACATCATAATTCATCATAAATATCAATGCTGGTTGGAATAGAATATTACTTAATGGCAGGAATCTAACCTAATTGGTCAGAATATAAACCAGTAAATTTATTTTACTTACGTAGAACCATCGTTATAGGCATCATTTATTTGACTGTACTTTGTCTTATTTTACTCTTCATGATATTCTAATATTAATATCTTAGTAAATGGTCAATATTGGATATACTAATAATTCTTTCATTAGATACAATAATTATAAGTTTATTATTACGTACTTTTATAGGTTTCAGATATCTTATACGCTTAATCAAGTAAACAATATAAAATGTTGACAGTAATATTCTTTGATACGTTTTGTTAAGTTGTATGATAGTCAAATGTCTACTAATTTCAAAGGAATCCGAACGAGTTTGTCAATAACAAAAGCAGCCGATAGCCGATAGCCTGATGGGAACACTTTTGTACTGCCATGTAGAGGCACGCAAACTTTAAGGAGGTAAGTGTGTTTTAAATATTTTTATTAATGCTCGCTTTAACAACAAAGAAAACATGCACATTTGAGAGTACTCCACGATATTTTCGAAGATATTGGAAGACAAATCTGCCAATCTGCGCCCACACGGTCAAAAACAAGCCTGATTTTTTATGATAAACTCGATCGAAACAGGTATAAGAACATTGTCTTCTTTAATAAATTGTATGTCATCCCATTTTGCAGCATAAATCCGCCACATATAATCATCCTTGCGTGTCCATAGTTGTAATTTGCTGTATGCGACTAAACGTGGAACATGGTCTTGGATCTTTTTAAAGGTGATTAATGTACTCATACAATGTAATTTTATGTTAATCTAATTCGTTCATGGCTATTAAAAAGTCAATTCAATTAGTATGATGTAAACTTGTTAGTAAAGCATCTTCACGGTGGCTGACTATTCAATTACTGACAGGTCTATTAATATGTTGTAGTGCACTAACTAGTAATGATTCAATTCTAAGTATATGAATTAATTATTATCTTTCTAAGTATTATTAGAATGATTATTTCTAACGCATTGAAAGAGTAGTTCAGCATTACGAAGCTAGAAAATATACGATTAGTAATAACAATAAATATTATCCTGCAGTGGCCGAATTTCAGTCACGCAATCTATTTTAACGAACACTGCTATTTTTATCAATTCAGTCTTATAGTCCAACGGGACAGCAATACAACTAAACTGAATGGAGAATAAGCGAAGAACTATTTGTTTTAATTTGTTTATAAAGGAATGAGTTGTTTCCTAAATGCTTACTGTTAATACCTTGACAAGAAACCTTAATAAATTTATTGGCCCAACTCGAGACCCGAATCTAAGCCTCTTTTCAACAAAGAGACAAGTACATTTTCAGTTGTTGAAGTAGTTCATAGACATTGCCAAAATTGAACTTCAGTGGCCCTTTGAAACAATTGTCACATTAACAATTGTGTAACCTTTGATCTTAACTATCATCAGGCTAATAAAAATGATAACGATTAATTACACAATTAATTAATTTTTATGTTGATCTTAAAGGCATGTCTACGATAGGTTGGATGGATTATTTGTAAGATAACTTCCTTTCAAGGGAAGTGAATACCAATATAAAGGCTGATAGAGATGAATGGAAGAAAAATATGCGCCACCTTAACACAGCATCCGTAAAGGGAGGCTAGTTGCTCATTGGATGGAACGACCAGGCGACTGATCGGTCCATAGTGACGTATATAAGTATTTGTGTGACTTTTCAGCTAAATTCCTGTATCTAGTTCAAATTGTATAAGAGGTTATTCAGGTGAACAACTTACTTGAAAACCAGATATGCCGAAACAGGTCCCATTTGGCAAAATTTACTTATTTTATAATAAACCTAAACTTTTGCATTACTGCATTTTTGTCAAAAAAGTACTTTTCTTCCTTTCAAAACTATTTACGATTTAGGACTCATGGTAACTTCAGAGGGCTGCTCATGCATATATTTCATACATTTATTCTCTCAAATTATAGTAACAAAGCAACACATAACTACATCGAATTTTTTTTTTTATATTTAATATAAAGTATTTAGTTAGTAAGCAGGGCTAAGGAATGCATTGTCATAGACCAAAATATTTTTGTATGATATGTTATGTCGCCTTAATATTGACATTGTCTCGGCAGGCTAAGCTGATGCACATAAAGCCGATACAGCTTTTAGCCCGAATCACCATTTTTTTATAGAAGTATTTTCAATGGACGGATTAATAAGGATACTCTGACTAAGTTAATTTCTATTTTGTTTGATTACCAATGATAATCGTGTGGCTAGGTCGTGTAATTGTTAATGTCGGTACGTGCGTGGCTTCAACGAATAGACCACCCATCACTTCCTGTATGTAGAGGCGGCATAGTGAATATGGATGAACTCAATGCATGGATATATTTAGTTTGTCTTAATAGGAAAGAAGGAAACTATTTTGGCAATACGACAGGACGCTATCACGAATAGTTTTGGGTTATGGCTTTAGGTATAACATAAAAAATAAAATTGTGTTTCGCAGAATCTGGCTCCAAATTTCAGTGTTCGTGAAGTTGGCTACGATTAATCCTATTGTGAGTGTTGTCTTTTTAGGTATTAGACCATGACCACCTTACATGAAAGGTAAGCAGAGATGAATCACACGAAGATGCCGCTGGTTATGATATGCTTTCACGTAATACGAGGCAATTCCATTGCTGTCTATCATATTTTTTATGTCTCTTCAAATAATTATTAGAAGAACAAAATTTCCCGATATAGTTCGCAAATAAGTCCAAGTAACAATTAGATGGTCATGTCTGCTGAAGAACCAATGTTCCTTAGAGAATAGACTCGTTTGATTCTTAGAGTTGAGACCTCGAATTGTGTATCGCAAGACAAGCCATCGGGTAATTGAACTGAAGATCTGAATATGTAGCCGGGTTGGATAGGATGCAGAAGGCGGAAAAAAGTTATTGAGTTGTGTAAAATGGAAAAGACTTATTTATATTACAGTGGACTGTTATAATAAAATGCTGATTAATTGACCGTATCCCTTTTGTTTCACTGCCTGCTTACAAAAGATGTCCGAATGAACTATTTTTAGGAGTTAGTGGACGGAGGTTTTATACACAAAATCTTAAATACCCCATGAGTTTTAATATAGAAAAGGCCATAAATAGTAATGATATTCATGCTAAAGGTACCTCATGGTTTCTCTTGATCAAAGAATGCTCTGAGCAGGCTACTTTTATTACTTATAAAGAATTGAATATTGTCTCACCAAGACATTGTCTGCCGAAACGCTACACGATGTCACGGTGACTCACTAGAAAGGAGGTATGAGTATTTAAGTTCTATATAAAGTATATACCTAGACATGTTTATAAACTGTCTGACTACTGTCTTTAGCCGGTAAACCATGGAATACCGTAGTGCTGGTCGGCCAACTTCACACACCTTTCAGAACAATTATTCAATGATTAGAGGAACATTTCTTTTCTTAGACTGTTTAGAGTGATGATTAAACGTTTAACACACCCAAAACGTGAACGGTGAAGGAAAACATCGTGAGGAAACCTGCATATCTGAGAGTTCTCCATAATGTTCTCGAAGATACCTATGTGAAGTCTGCCAATCCGCACTGGGCAAGCGTGGTGGACTATGGCCTAACCCTTCTCACAGTGAGAAGAAACCCGTGCCCAGTAGTGGGATAGTTTAATACAGGGCTGATATTATTATTTACACCCAAAACATTAATGGCAACTCTTTAAACTAGAACACTGGCATGCCGTTCGAATGGTACCGCCAGTAAAATATTGCTTATGGCACACGTCATACTTATCATTATACATCATACGTTATATTCATGCCTGTATTCTAAAAGGGGTCAGAAGGCATGTATAGCACACCCACGCCGATTTCACGTCTTTGGGTCGCACGTGATCGGGAGAGAACCTATCGGCAACTATCGGGCACAATTCCAGACTCTGTTTTGTTACTGAGAATTACCTAAAAGAAAACTTCAGTATTATTTTGCCCGATCCAGATTAACTTGAGACAAATTTTAGTCTTCCAAGTTCAACAACAATCAAATCAAACCTATACCCCGATACTAAAGAGCCTTAATAGTATCATGATTTATCTCTTTAGTTTTATTCCAATAGCAGATATAACATAAATGGGTAGCCCATGTCATAGTAAGGACTGGGCAGATTTGACAATTCATGAACGGTAAGTCATACCAATTTTTTCATAAACACATCTGATCGCGGTCATGTATTCTAGTGCAGATGTACTAGAACACATAACGCTTTTGGCAAATGCCGAAAGCCTCTCTGGCAGAAATGTCGATGAACTATTTCAGCTGTATGGAGAGACATATCAACCATCAATCTTGTTAAGATACAACTGTGAAGCCTTTATTTCTGAAGGGGTAGAATGAGATGGGTAAGTATATCCAACTTCATCAGTTATAATTTGCCTAACCACGTAGGCAGCAAGCCTATTGGCATTTACCGGGCACACACTGCTTGCTGCCACTGAGAATTAGATGATGACAGAAAACCCTATTATCTATTAACACTTTGTGACTCGAAGTCGAAACGTTTTGCACAGTAATCGCATTCACTGTACCTACATCAGAAGATTTGAAGAATTTCCCTAAAATATTTATATATCTTCAATGGACCTTAAGAATATCAATTTATCTTTGGATGAACAGATATAAATATCTACAGTCATTCAAAAGCTTATAACCGATTTGATTAAAATTGAGATCGACATCAATTCGCCTGGTATAAAAAAGGAGGAAGAGTAGGTACCTATAAAATTTATGAACATGGGCAGTGGCCTTTGCCCCAGCTGGCTTATTATTAAAAGGTACCCTGAGTTTATAAAAAAAGAAATGAGGCGTGGACGAACCATTAAAATGCATGTTTGATATAAATAACCGGTATCGCATCTATGCGGATAAAATCGCAGGATGCTTTTAAAATAAGTAGGCTTAGATAAGACACCGGTGCTCGTACCACATTATCATACCTACAATACATAGCATACTTATATATATAACGCCTGCCTCAATAGAAAACAAAATCTAAACCGGCGCAGATATGTACATACTAAACAAAAACAAAACTGTGTTCTCAGTAAATAGGTAGGTTCTTTTTTATCTACAAAACGTAAATAATTTAGTACCTATATCCACACAAGACATTCGCCGGTGGAGTGGAAAACCCAAACGGAGATGGCGGGATGACATAAACGCCGTCAATAACAACGAATTGTAAAGAGATATGGAACTATAAGAAAGCTCATAAATTGGCTTGTAGGTATTATCTAATAAGATAGGTGTTGAATCAAAACCACAACAAAGACAATCACAAAACGATTAGGTACAAGTAAAAGTAAGTAGTAAATATAATAAAGGACTTACCATTCATGACGTTCCGTATACACATGAAGCAAACAAATAAAATCCTGAACGTCCTTTTCAAAAACATCACTGTGATTCATTCACCAAAACTTCATTCAATATCGCGATGTTTTCAATGAATGAATGAATGATACAACAACACGTGTGCGCGACGCGGCTGTCCGCGGCATACTGATGATTCTCCATGTTATAAAGCACCCCATAAGATTCCATACTTCTTCAATACATTATATGGTGTTCACATGGAGTCTCCAATTAATATTAATTACGTTTCCTCTTTTAATTTTTACTAAATGGCTTCTAGAAATTGGAACAATTGAAGAGTAAATAGACTAATTAATGTACTGGGAGAATATTAGTAAGCGGAAATCGTAAATTGAAGTTCAATTAGTTTGTGTATGTCGTTAACATACAGTTCATACTTCATGTCGCCCTTAAGTAGTTAAAAATTAAATACCTAGTCAAATATTGTGTATAAAAACAACAAAGAGCTACGGTGCCAACATAATAATAGGCAATGTAGCCGAAATTCTAAAAACATATCTTCATTCTAATGATCTTATTAAGTTAAACTTATTATTACCATAAAATCGTAATGCCTTCATATAAGGTTTTCTCATAAATGTAGGCTGAAAAGAAAACTCGAGAGAAAGCAATTTGGTAAATCACGTTAAGCTTCTATATTAAAACGCCTAACGCCATCTATATTGAAACATCTAAATATTATCTTCTCACAATGCAACACACGTACTACATTGAGTAAAAAGTTCAACCAAGCTTGTTTCGAAAGCTCATACAGAGCTTAGCGTTCTAAAAGCTCATTTAATGTTACACATCTATAATAGATGGCGTTGTACAAAACAAAATCTTGTCTCATTCAAACAGATGGCGCTTTTATAATATCTATAGTTCTGATATCTATTGAAAGTTGGGGGACCTACTATATAAAAGGGTTCACCTAACAGTTTTGCTTTTTACCTTATACCCAGTTAAATGCAAACTGTGGAAGCGTTTGAACCTAAGGACAGCAGATGGCGTACTGTTAACACACTAGACTCTTGCTCTATATGGTAGGTAATGTAAGAATTTGAAAAACAGGAATATCTTTATTATGCTAAATATGTTCTATAAAAATAATTTCGACACATATTCTATAAAACTTATCTCTCATAGCTAAAACGACTCGTTGTTATACCTATATTAAAAAGCATTCTAAAATGCGATCATGAAAAGGCAGTTTATAAATAATTCAACACAGATTAGTTTAGTTATACATACATAGAGTCACGCCAGTTTTTCAATGGGATTGGCAAAGACTACGTGCTACAAGTCTGGCATAATTCACTTTATATTCGTCATGCACGCTTATTAGTTTCATAATAATTATTTGGCACAATAGGTGTTGACTAAAATGGTTTAAAAAGGACCCTTATCTTTGTAATGGCAATGTCACGTTCAGTTGTCTAAACAGTCTAGCTTGTTAATTCATGCAGTCTGCTAATGATCAGATTAGAAATTATCGGGTCACCTATTGACGTATCAAGCAATATTTATAGGTGAACTTGGGACTTCCTCTTCACATGAGTCAATAATGAACCCTTAGATTTCTAAAATTTTCTTAACTGAAGTTTGGATTCTATAGAACTTTTTTAAGACAACTCTTCCATTCGGATTAACACATTGAATGCCATATAGCAGACACAATATAAAATTTGTTGTTCGTGGTCATTTATGACCAGCATAGCGTTTAATGTGTTAATTCCTGTGTCACGGTGGACTGTACAATTATTCAAATAACGGAACGTTTGGGGATCGAACCGAGTACGCTCAGCGCAAAGACGGTGGCGAGGTGACCATTTAAACCAATACGTCATCCATGCCGTCACATTCGATTATTGGTTATATTGCGCATATAGTATATATTTTCTTAATATCTCAGTTCGGAGACCAATAGACTGCAATGCAGAGGGCCTCGAGTTCAAACCCACGTCGTGCACCTCTGACTTTCGGAAGTTATATGACTTTTCGAAATTATGTGCGTATTGATTGACAATTATCACCTGCTCCGTGCCTCGGAGAGCACGTTAAGCCGTCGGTCCCGGCTGCCATGAACATCTATGGCAGTCGTTATTGGGAATTCAGTGCCCTATAATATCCTGACACTGGTCTAGCCTTAGGGTATCGTTAGCCTTCGGGTTACGGAGGTCTGGTGGCAGCCGTTCCGTGTTAAAACTGATATCCAGTCAAATCCAGTTAGACCAGAAAAGCCGACCCCAAGTGACCTGGGAATAATAAAGGCTAGGGAGAAGGAGAAGAAGATTGTTTTAGAATTCTTGTTAGCCTTCCAGCTAAGCTAATATGCTTATTTTCAGGGTGCTTTCAAGTCGGTAGCGAAATGGGGAGGATTTGAACCTCCGCTCAACTTGACCTCTCTATTACAAGTCAAATGCCTTATCCCATGGGCTAACGTCGCTTTATTTTTTAATTTTTAATTTTTATTTCATTATTGCCAGAGATTTAGACAGAGGTATTTTGCCAGTCTTATGAATCAAAGTCACAGTCACAATTAGCTATAGACAACTGTAAACTGATGCCACTGAACCAAGGCAGCCTTTAAATTATAAACTTGATTGATTTCAAATTGATTACGTCAAATTGACTGATGATTCGATATTGCCGAATTATCAAATTCGTAACACTGACGACCGCCTGCGACATAGACAGCTAGTGATCACGGTGTAACCTGATCTAAACATTATGCATGATCGCAATAATACCCATTACGAATTACATGTGTACATATAATAGATTTAAAGATAATTATAATTCAAATTTCAAATTACACTACATTTTGATTTTAAGTTGATATAATAAGCATATGGTGACTTTGAGCTGTTGGTTTAATAAGCCGTTATCGTAGCCAATTATTGCTTGGAATATCAAAGGTATCACTTGTATGTTGCCGACGGAAAATTATAAAAAGAAATTAAAAATGAAGAGTGATGAAAGGAAAGGAAAGTGTGGGAACTTCGGAACTTCTATTCACCAGGTCAAACACTCGAAACAATTTGATACGCTTACGCCAAACTTCGCTAACTTCTATCATCACCAAGTAATCGACATGAAGCTTTGACTAAAAATTTACTTTTGGGTAGTTTGAAAATTCTACCGGTCGTTAAACCGATTGGTCGGTGTAAATAAATGGACACGCGCATTTTTCTACTACTTACTTACTTACACATTACCCTATTTCTTACGTTCCAGCATACATTACCATCCAATATTTACACAGAACGTCTTCGTTTGAAATTCCAAATTATTGATTTCAAATTCAAACGTGAAATTCCAGGGTTGCCAACATTGAATATTGATTGCACAAAAGGCGTTTGGCGCCAAAGCGTATTCTCGATTCAAAATTATTCGTGAAGCATCGACTCCTTTTGATGGCGCAAAAATATGTAAGTAGCTGAATTCGTCAGTCACATTTTTATTCTGAATAACATTTTCCGTCCAGCTCCCGCAGGTTCAAAGGACATCGCCTCTCTCTTTCTTAATTTGCGGTACGGAAATTCAAATTTGACGGGTTGGCTCGCCTTTCCGCTGAATTTTGAAGTATAATGAACCTTTAAAGGTGGAGCAATCAATAAAAATATCAAAGGTTTAGTTATTTTACTCAAAGATTTGACTTTGTTCGAATATTTCAGCATGAGAAAATATTTGTGAAGGACTTTTACAAATATTCTTTTTATTTACCGAAAACCAAGGCTAGGATGTAAATGAAAACAGAATTCTATCTTACGTTTGCGCAAATGTAATTAAACTACGCAATGTTATTAAACTTCTTTATATGGATTTTACAACGATCTATTGACAAAAACGTAGAAAATAAGCATTCATATTCTATTTTTAAACAATTAAAGCTATTTATGTATCGGGGAGACCTTTCCTAGTGCTATGAGACACTACAGCGACGGACTTAATATACATTAAGCGATAAACAGGTACAAAAATGGCAAACAGTTGGACAACTATTTGTGAGTTACACAAATTTTCGTCTCACGCCGGAGTTGACCCCACGCCACTCTTAGTTACCTACCACTAATATTTGAATCACTGCAACATCCGTTTAGAAACGATATATAAGGGGTGAAAAAAGTAGAGGTACCCATAATTACTTTAGTGAGTTGCTATGTACTACAGTCCAAGAAACAAAACCGATTTTCACATAATAGCCAGCATTAAAGTTTTCTATTAAAAACACATTGGTAAAGTCTAAATACCAAAAACTATGGAGACCGGTTTATTACCAAATACAAAATACCAAAAACAGTTAAAACACACTTGAACCGATTATCATAATAGTTTGGCTCGCAAACTGGATAAAATGGACAAACTTAAGTAAATCCGTATTTGTGGACGGCCGGTTGTTAGAGCCACTTGAACCGAGTTTGGACTCACCAAATGTGTGCAGAGGACCTTTATACTACACGGTACAGAACATCCTATAAATAGTAAAGAATGGCGAAATACTGCCGCGAACTAAATTACTACCTAACGATACCTGCTTAATTAATATTATAATAATAAAATACAAATTAACACAAAAGACAATTCAGGCACTAGGAATAACTTTCGTGTCGAAAGAGATTATTTAAACTTTAGAATAAATAACGCTAGACTGACAACAACTATTTGTAGATCACGAAATTTTTGTACCGTGTGGTCTGTCTCGAATTTATTTTACTAATCTCTATTGACAGATGAGCTAGGGATTCAGTTGGCTCATTGAAAAGGCCGCTCCTGTTTTTGGCAATATTAGAAGTATACACAGCCAAACCCGTTGCCTAAAGATGCCCTTCGTTACTGCAAGCAATCAGAGGCTTCAATAACTGCTAACCATTAAGCTTGTTGTATGCTAGTATGCCAATTTTGTAGTACAAAAAGTAAGTATTCAGTCACAGCTGGAAGCAAAAATAACAATCTACTGCGTCCCGTGTCGCATCCGTATCGCTTGCTCTAAACTTACCCTAACAAGTGTCAACACTGTACTTCCATATATTCAGTACCCACCTCACGCGCCACAAACGAACTGGACTGAGTCTCCAATTGTTCGAATCTTGGGAGCTTAACTCGATCAACGGCTTAGTTGCCGAGTGATAAACCGCTTTGCGGCTGATTATGGATCGATAGTATTGGACAGAGAGGGTTAAGATTAAACAGACACTTGGACAGGTGAGTGGTAGCTACACTAAACGGACAAATTAAGTAAATATATATTAGACATGCATGCTATCAATAAATAACTGTATCACGTGTAAATGAATGATTGTACATATATAACTGTTGGAGAATCAAATAAATAAATAAAACGGACAGAGAGGTAGAGGTAGGCCGAAGAAGAAATGCTTGTAGTTTGTGTGAATCACATGAAAGAATATGGAGTTTGTTAATAATAAGGTTATAGCTAATAGGGATATTTTGAAGAAAAATATACACTGCGTTGACCTTAATGGAATTGAGATTAGGGATAGATTAGATAGAGAGAGACAGAGAGAGAGAGGGGAAAGGTAAGATAAAGCCATGAGTACATAAACATCAAGATACATAAATCTTAATATAGTTTTTTTATCACAGTGGCAATAAAGCATATGATCTGTCTAATGGTCACTTGGAATAATAATGGTATTGCCCACGTTGAGAATAGTCACCAAATTATTGCCAATTGTGTATTTTTCTCTTTTGAATGTTAATTTATAGTAAGATGATAGTAGGATTTATAATAATACTAAATTCTGCTCGCAGCTTCGCTCGCATAAATATAGGTAAGGTTAGGTTAGTAACAAACCATAAAACACCTACCTTTTCTGTTCCTTTTACAACGTGTATGTGAAATTTCATGATGATCGGCCGAGTAATTAAAGCGTGAAAACGTAACAAACAAACAAAATTTTATCCGCATATTAATTGCGATATTATCTTTTAGATATGACCATATGGTGGTTTTCATATTGTAATAGACTTGCGTTTGACCGCGCTCTCACCTGATATTAAGTGAAGATGCAGTCGACGATGGAGCACGCTTGCCTAGAAGATACCTATTCACTCGCGACTTAAAGACACCCAAATTGTACTCATCGGGAAACACAGACTTAGGTAGTGAGTTCTACTCCTTTGCGGTACGCATTATAAAAGTGGAAGCAAAGCGCTTCGTGCGTTAATGTGGTATATCCACCATGTTCCTGTGCCGCTGGTCTATCTGTCTGGTCGTCCGATGGTAGAATAGGGAAGGAGGAATCAAATTATGCAGTTCCTCTGCACACTCTCTGAAATTTATCCGAAAGAAAACCGAAAGACTGGCAACCATACGAAGGTGCTCCAAGCTTTGGAGTCGTGCGTCGACCATTTGGTCATCGCTGATAAGTCTCCTGGTCTTTCGCTCAATTGACTCCAAAGCCTACAGCTGATATTTTGCGGGCTCATTCCATAAGTGAGAACAGTAATCCATGCAGATCGAACCTGTGCTTCGTACAAATTCAGCAATTAAAAATTATTGTTTCAATACCAAAGAGTTTCTATACCCTTACGGTTACAGTACTAGTACCAACATGTTTAACCAATCTGAGTGAGGACGCTCGAGGCACTCGGAGGCTGCAGCATCAGTTCTTTCATCGTAACTAACATTTAGTTTTATTACTTTCTCTATCTAAAGCTATATAAATTAATTTAATACTGACAGTAAAATATTTAACTTATCTATCAGTAAGATTAATAATTTTATATAATATAATGCCATCGAGGAGACGGACACACCTGTCCATCCAAAAAACTTATTCTATATTAACAATGTCCTCTTGTTTCATTAAAAAATCACTGTCATAATCCCCCTTAATTCCACCCACTTGTGTCATCCCACAGAACTTATTTTATTCGCCCTCTCTTTCGCACACAACTGTCAACATTCCCACAGACTATACGCGAACTTTATTAATTTATTTTTTACTACCGAATTAAAACCTTTATCTGATTATCTTTTATCGGTTTTTCGTGGCAGTTAATAAATAAAATTATTTTATTTTATTATTTCGTTTGTTCGGTAAGCTGATGTGTTTTTACGGTTCAATGATTTTGTATGAAGATTCGGTTTTTTGATGTGCCGATATTTCATTTCGATAAAATATTATTGCCGTTTTTTGCTGACACAAGTGTGTGGTATTATTGGCTTTGTTTAATTAGTTATTTTTGTAATTATGTCAATAATTAGTACTGTGCGTTGTATCTGTTCCTATCAATGCTCTATTTTTTATAACCAGTCTTTCAGTATTTTGAAGAAGTCGAGTAAACGCACAAAGATTAATAAAAAAATTTCGGCATTTTCAAATAGGCAGGTGCCAAAAAATGTACGTGATATTCTGAACTTTGATTTAAAGGTGATATTATATTTGTAAGCAATGGTCTAATTTATATATTTATCGAATTTCAATTTTCGACATAGATTAATTGCATAATTTATTAAAATAAGCAAATACGTAGGGTTAGTCAGAAAAAAAGAAGACAGGTTTCTTACTTTTATAAAACGTGATTAATAATGAAACAATAAATGTTATCTCCTTTTTTTAAAGAACAATAAAAACATGGTTTGAACTAACTAATTTTATACCTTCGTCGAACAAACTTAAAATATTACTAACAATATGATTCATAGTTTCACAATTTTGTTACCGGTGGTTACAGATGAAACATTTAATTTTTTTTTTTTATGTTATAGTTAAGTTATTTTCAATATGATCATATTAATCAATAGTTATCATATTTCTCAACTTAACTTTAGTTAAATTACAGTATTTATGACTGAAATATAATTGCTATACCAGCCAAACAGGCTAGGTAAATTACTACATAGTGAGATATTTTAATTCAGGCATTATATGCCTATTAATTCCTATTCTCATAAACATTTAGATCTCACGTAAAGAATGGCCTGCTAATTACTGTCTATGCAGTTCCAGACTCTAAAAGTGAATCGTGAATTATTTAATAGAAAAACCTATATCGTATCGCATTCGTATATATTAGGTACTGCTGGATCATCGAGGTATGTGATCACATATATCTTATTTTGTAGATAGTAAGCCACCTTCTCACAAATTATAAAGGATTGGCGTTTTCCTACAAGCAAAGAGACAACAAATTTAAAAAATGGACATCTCCTATAATTTCTGTTGAAGCTTTTTATGGGTCTTATTAGAATATCTGGAATAGACAAAACTTTGGTCGATGCATTTAATTTTTCTTCTTCTTTCATTCTTCATTTAATTCTGCTATCTGCTACTGCTCCAAACAACTGAGATTGTCAAAGTCAAAGATCATTTACTCACATTTAGGTCAGAAAGTAACACTTATGAACGTCAAAAATATATAGGTTAGTGAGTTTACTAAGTTACTGAAGCTACATATAGGTTAGTTGTTAGGTCCAGGCAAAGGTTTGAGCCTGAAGAAACCTGCAAGAAACTCACGACCTCTCTTTTAAATCGCCACTTAAATATAATTTCAGTATTTTACAATTCACATTTACAAGGTTTTGTAGCCATTATACCATATACTATTGACTATAAAAGACTAAAGATAAGAACAATAATAATATTATGGAGATGAGTAACGTGATCTTTTGTTTTAAATAAATAAAAATGAGAATATTTTTAATCGCCGTAGAAAATTAGTATGATAAGAAATCTACATTTCTTCTTATAGAACAATTAATTATAATTAAAAAATCTTATGAGATCGAATTAGTAATAATCAGTGTAGCCACATTAATTACACATCGCCATCGATTGTTCTTATAGAAAATTAAATAGTCAATGAATAATTTGGGTTTAGTTATATTTTTAATATTAATCTAAAATAGACAGTAGGATGGTATGATGCATGGTGCATACACTTTGTAATTGCTATTGCCAGCCATTTTTTATACTGCAATCGTTGACGTTGCCAATTTGTGAGCAGTATTATTTGACCAACCATGTTTCCCTATACACGTTCTAAAAACAATATTGTCTTTACCATATAATAGATTTCAGAACTAAGCCCCATAAGGGCAGTAATCCAGTAGGCGCATCGCTTACCGATATAGCATCGCGTTTGAGCTGTGAGCTACGGATATAATCCGCGAACAACCCCGCCCTACCCTTTAACCAATACGTGACCACAAGCATTATGTGGAGCGATGTGCGAAGTCACAGTTTTGGATACGGCAATGTTACTTTTGTTTATTTGAATTGTTGTACTTTGAATTGAAATAAAGAAGAAGTAAAAATATAAAAAAGGGAAAATAGTGAGTGCGAAATTGATATAACATTTATTTACTTTATGTCACACTATCTTTTGCACGCGGCTTCACTCGCCTAAATGTAGGTAACGATAGTAACAGTACTTTTTCTTAATGAAATGTACCCTAAATCTTATTCTGTATGTATGTGAAATTTCGCATAAGGCGTGAAAGAGTAAAAAACAAACACACATTCGCATTTACAATATTAATTAAGATATGTAACGGATATGTACGTATAAATTTCAATCGGAGAAAATACCAAAAAGCTTTATCAAAGTTATCGCTAAATCGTCATGACGTCGCCGACAATATTGACATAGATTTTAATTAATAAGGAATCAGTAACATGTTTGAGCTAAGAATAAGTGTAACTTGAAAGCCAATATCCAGTCCTCTCTCCTCTCTTCATTTCGTTACTTTTTACCCTCCTTACAAATCACCAGACTGCGCATAAATGCAAACTGTAAAAATAAATTTGTGCTTGATAAATTAATCCTCATAACATATTAACCGATTAAGTAGCAGCGGCACACAGGCAGCCAGGCATAATAGGTTTTTAAATATATGTAGCATTCTGATAATTGACTTGTTCATTTCACTATTTGAAAGACCATTGCCCCGCAGAGAACACGAGTTTGATCCCAAGGCATCTCTGACGCATGGAAGGTGCCACGCGTTCATATAAATAATTAATTATTGCTCGTTTTAACGGCAAAAGAAAACATCGTGAGGAAATCTACATATTTGAAAGTTAATCAATGTTCTCGAAGATGTGTACCCGAATTTGGTCAGTCTAGTGAACTCTGGCATATTCCTTTTCATACTGAGATCAACCCAGGCCCAGCAATAGAACAGCTTATAAGTAGGACTGATATTATTATATTAACATGCAGTTAAATGATTTACATCGTGAAGAAACCTGCACGTCTTAAAGTAAATCATAATGTTCTCGAAGATTGGTAAACCCGTATTTGGCCAGCGTAGTGGAATACGGCGTAACCCTTTTCATACTGATAAGATGCCCGTGCCCAGCAGTAGGACAGCTTGTAAATAGGACTGATATTATATTAAGATGCATTTAAATGATTTTCTTTCTATAACATACAATAATACCCAAGACAGTTATAAATAGTTTTTATAACTGTCTAGTAGTTATAAATAGTTGATGCATATTATAAGATCCAACGATCGTGGTGGCATGGTGCCCTCACCTTTCGGCTGACACAGGTAATGACTAGCCACGGTTGTTTTGGCGAGTTCCTGTGTCGCATAGGCCAGCAGGAGACGCCCGGATGTCATCACTGCGGTGATTGCCGCGATGTTGTTGTGGACACGGCTCGGCATACATTGGCGGATTGCCCCGCCTGGGCCGATGCCCATACGATCAGCATCTGCATCGCGGCAGTCGGTATGGTTGCCGCCTCGTTCCAGGCCGTGGTTCAATCTATGGTCCGTAGCGAGAGGACGTGGAACGCCGTCGCCTCCTTCTGTGAGGAAGTCATGTCCATCAAGGAGGCGGCGGAGCGGGAGATGTAGGCGGTGTGCGTGTTCCCACGTGCGCCTCTGAGTCGTGTTTTTGTCCCCCCGCAAGTGGACAGTAGAGGAAGTGTTATGTAGTGGCTTGCCGTTTTACACGGCGGGCCAAAACCTCGGTGGGGTCGCGATTGCATGTGAAAGCGATTCGCACGACCCCGCTGTCTATGATTATGTCGAGTAACACCGTGGTAGGTACAGTCGGTATTACCGGGTGTTATCTTTCCCCCGGTGAGCCCAACATAACTCCGTCGCCCCGCGGAGAGGTATGCGTCAAAGCATAAACCAAGTAAAAAAAAAATTATTAGTTTATTATATTTAAGGTTAGTTATGTATAGTATATTTTACATGAGAGTGTAATGATACAACCATAACGCTAAGATTACACTTTATTAATAACAAATAATATATTCATAAATTGGCTTAAATAACGTCCTTTAATCTAGGTAGGTGGTATCAGCATTACATGATTTATTTACAATACAATATACACCGTAATATTACTCAATATACCGCATCAATTATTTCTACATGCAGTGCCCAGCAGGCTTGTCTCTTGTCTCTCACAATCGGCTCAGTGTCCGGCGTACCGTAAAATTGTATTTGACGTTCGCTCGGACGCGGGGAGCAAATTAACGCGGCTTAGGAGAAAATCTCCGTGTTATGATATTGTGGCGCTCGCTCATCGCTTTAAGTATGTCGCAAGGTTTAAGCTGATTTTTAAAAATGGGTTTTGTTTAATGCCAGTTTGTTGGAGTGGCTACTTTTGTTTTCTCGCTAAGATTATACACATTTAGTGCAGGCACAGAATAGATAATACTAAGTTGTACTAGGGGGAATTAGTGATTTATCAAAAAGGTGTCAGGTGTATAATACCTATTAGTTGAGTGGTTAGTTGCAGCACGGAGTTTGAATACATTTAGACTCCTTGTAGCTACTGGCTGCCCTATTATTCCTTTCAGCTTGCAATAGTGAACAGTGAGCCTCACTTTTCAATCGTAACTAAAATATCGGATGTGTAAACCGTTTTGACGAGTTATTTGTTTTATTGTAAATATTAATTACCTACTATTTTCTTTTATTATGTGTTTGTTACGATATCATAATTTAAAAGTAATAAATACGGTGCTCAGAATCAAATCAGAATTGATATCCATTCTCCGTTAAGATTGGTCGTTGTTACTGATGTAACAACGACCAATCTTAACGGAGAATGGATTTCTGTTCAGATAATATTATAGTGGACAAGTACGTTAGGGGACGAGTAACATCGCCAAATTCCTTAATTCAGACGCCCTACTAGATTTTCTTGACAGGAAAAGCCAATAACTTTTTGTTAGCTCGATTAGGAATTCGAAGCTGATACCTCATGCACAGTAGTCACATCAACCACTGCTGCGTCTCCAAGTTATACATTACCCTCGTTCCAATATAATCTCAAGAGTATCGATGTTACTGTCATCCCAACAAAATTCAAGTCGGTCCAATAACATAAACGTGAAATAAATACGTAGCTTTTGGAATAGAGCTCATACAACACTTAACAGCCAGAGATATTTTTACCAAATATAGCTAAAAATCAATCCAATTAAAATACTTTCGATTTAAAAAATCCCGTTGCAATCGATCCATTGGTTTAAGAGCTACGAACCAACAATGTTATCATATTGTGACAGACACCACCAGGCACACCTACAGAAAGGCAGACAAACTCCCACAGCGTCACACTAACATAGCTTGCAAAAGAAATTCACATCATATAGAAGAAACACATTAATCCGATGCTATATTCGCTTATTTTTATACTTATTTCATTCACTATCACCTCACAAAATCATTTCCTCCGCCATCATTTCCACTCCACAATTTATACAGGGTGCATATTCGCAGCAGTCTGCGTCCAACTCCCTAAGGGACGCGCGGACGCAAAAAGTGACGCTAAAACGTCTCTCATTCGCGCCGAGTGGGAAAATCATATTCTGTTAAACTCGTTATGTGTCCACGACTCGCCTTGTCGCGCTGACCTAGCAGTTAAAGGAATAGTGTGGATATGCACCAGATTTTTGTTGAATAGAATTTTATTTTCAAGTATGTTGTTAAAGATTTTTGTCATAATCATCATCCAGCTATTCCGTCCGTATAGACTTCTGTTGTTAAGACCCGTTGTAGCCTAACTTGATAGATAAATATAATAACAAGGCAACTATAGAAAGAAAATGGTATGTATTCCGAATGTCGTGGGAACTGTATAAAGTCCGATAAGTATAATATACCTATATAGATAACTGCGGTCTTGCGATTATGTCAAGATTATGTCACGAAGTCTAGAATTGCGCCCCGTAAATGGGAATAGGCTTGCCCCTTATTACGTGAGATATAAAAATATTGTTGGTAAAATGACCTGACCACCTGACTATGTATGTTTTAAACATTTTGAGTTTTTTAAGTAGTGAACAATAGTCACCTCAACCTTTGAAAAATATTGTAGGTATGTTTGATACTAGATTCTGCCCGCGGCGTTGCTCGCATTATGTCAATTTTGACAATAAATTTGTATCCCTCGGGTATAGGTTTCTTTCCTGACTGAAAGGTACCCTATATCGTTTTATGAACCCCTGACAACAAGTATGCAAAATTTCATGATGATTGGTCGAATAGTTAAGGCGTGAAAGCGTTACAAAGAAACATACTCACATTTTAGTTAGGATGTGATATAAAAATATAATATTTTGCAGGTCCATATTAAGACAACACAGCTACTTCGCTGTGAAAGCAATACTGTATTGAGTTTTTAGCGCTCGCAGGGCTCAACTGTCGGCCGATAACATAAAATATTGGGTACGGAACCTTTTTACCGGCGAATGTGGGCGATGATTGATTTTCTGATTGGACTACTATCGTGTCCTACTTAGGTGACGTATTATTTATTTTATTTTAGTATTTTTAAACTCTGAGTGTTGTTTTGGACTATTAAGACGATGGCTAAGTTAGTACCTATTTTGAGGTAGCCATTAGACTTGTTATCATGAGTACCTCTACGTGGTACCTGTGTATCACGTAGAGTTCTATAACTTATCAAACAAAGGTCCATGGGACCTAACGATATGCCTGCATAAAGACACCAGAAAAATGCTTTACACGCTACCATCAAATTTTATCAAATGCTTGAGTATGTTCAGTAGTAGTTCATGGAGAAATGGTTGCAGCACCTTACAGTTATGATTTGTAAACGAAATATTATTGTACACTTGACGATTAAAAAGAGTGGCCATGAGTTTCTTGCCCGTTCTTCTCATGAGCCCTACACCCTTACTTTGCTGAACGTGGCAGTAAATTTAAATTCACAGAAAAAAATAGTGTAACTTTGACAATCATAAGTGTTATGTTAGGTTACAAACTTGAATAAATTTATTTTGATTTGATTTGATTTGAATGTTCACTTAATTAATAATTTACATCTACTCATGTTGGATACTGCAGAGAAATGCCGGATGGCCGAAGGCCGAAGGTCCGGATAGTCGACTTTAATTAATTTTCAAAAACAATGCCTGTGTATGAATAGTACATCTTGCTTGTATATATGCATAAAAGTTCGCTGTAGTTGTATTAACTTTGCATTAATATTATTACAAAAAACTACTGCTTCTAGTTTTACCAGCAAAATTATTATCGAACAAGACGGTGAATCGAAGCACCGCGTGACCAGAAGACTTTTCTTATATATTATATATTCAGTGCCATTCCTTTTTGTTTTGCTTTACTTATAAGTTAGGTTTGTTCATATTAGTTAAGTTGTATGTAATTATTGTATAAAATAATATGTACATGTAAATAAACCAATTAAAAATCAAGAAAATTTAAAAACTAATTAAATGCTCCCGCAAACAACGTGTCGTAAATCTATTCATACGAGGCTAACATGAGTTTGGTCATCAACTCAAAGCTACTAACAAAAAACAATTTTACAATGGACTTACAAGCCACAATATAATTACACTGATATTTCTTGTTAATAATAATCAATATGTAATCAAAGCGCCCTTTACCATAAAATACCTTATGTAAGTTCTTTAGCGTTATTTCCCTCAATCTGCCGCAAACTAGACCCACACACAAAACCCACTTTAAACCAATATTCTCACAGGAAAAATCCTACATCGTCCACTCTGAGGACAAATGTCGGCGAAATTAATAAAAAACAATACGAAACTCTCCTGAAACCAGTCAGCCGGTATCTCTTACAATTATAGAACATTTTTATTCATTTATTTTGATCAATTCAAGTCAAGCACCTATCGCATTGCACGGGTTGAAAACCCCACTATTTTATATTACAATCTATAAAATATTACATGCACCTTATGCTTATTGTCATAAAGATCATTTTTGGAGCAGGTCTGTGTTGTAAAGCCGCAGATATAAGTTTGTATGGGGTGTGTAAGTGGTTATCGGAAAAATGGCTTTTGAAGAACTCTTAAAATATTGGTGAAGAGCTTCTCTGTGCAAGACGACACGATTTCAGTATTAATTTAGCACAAAGAGGTATTGTTTAAGATTGTGTTGTGGGAATTATTTTATTGGAGTGGTGTTATGTTATCGGCGAGTTATTGGACATTGTGGTTCTGATATTCAGTGTTATTGTTAGTTTTATGTGAGCTTTTACTTACTGGAAAGCTTAACAAGTTAGAGATACTGATAATTGTAAAACTGGTAGAAATATTTGAGAATTACAGAACATTAGGTTATGAATAAGTCTACATAGATTTACATCAATAGAATGATATAAAACAAGGAGTACAATAGTTCAAGTGGTCACCGCGCCACGTGTCAACTGATGCGAGTTCGATCCTCAAACGAACAAAAAAATTGTTTGATATAATAACAGTTTAACCGAGTCTTTGAAACTGTTTGTAGTATCCCATGATACATGCATTAGAGTAGCAGTTGTCTTTAGAAATAAACTAAGTAATTGGACGAAAAGCCTTTTACATATTTCTTTAAAACTTTTCCTTTCTTGTAAATGGCAGTAAATGGCAATTATTGATTTTCCAGCACCAAAATATAACGGAGCGCGTAGCTACTTAACTAAATAGCTGACTCATAAAATTTATCTTCTTTACAACACGCGCCTGCTGCTTATGTGCTTTTTATGGGAAAGTTATGGTGCAGTGGATGGTGTGATACGACAGGATGACTGAACGATAAAGTAAGAAATTAAGGAAAATAAGACTGGTGAATACATCCAGTATTCCTTACTAAATTCAAAAGTACCCTGTCTGTCTGTTACCTATTCACGGCTAAACCAATTTAGATAAAATTTGATATGGAGGTAGTTTAAAACCTGTGAAAGGCCAGAGGCTACTTTTTATTAATGTAGGTACCATGCGGGTGGAGCCGCGCGCAAAACTAGCACTAACGTCTACGTGTGTGTATGTTACACACACGTAGACTTATGTCGCCCCCGAAGGCAACAAAGTAATAAATTCATATATTGCCAACTATAGTTTTGGTCTCACGGAAAAGACGGCGATTTGATGACGACCTGTCGTGGTCCAGGCTCCTGCTACTGCTGCAAGAAAAACCAGAAATTAATACACTTACAGGGTTAAATAATTCAGAATAAATATTTTCACCAGTGGCAGGGTCTATCGCCAATAATTAAATGACGGTACCAATGAACCGACTTGCCTGCCGAAGTACAAAAAACAATCGAAAGAGAATAACATTATTAGGTAGTTCGTTTTGCACGGTGTATACGAATACCGACAGCTCACATTTCTACCTCGCCCATTTATATCTTTGCATCTCATCCTTATTAGCTCACTTAGCTCTTACCCTAGCGATCTTTGTCACAGGCTTGCCATGAGTACAGTAAATAAAAATCCAAAGACAACGAATGGAATTAGAAAGTTCTGGGTACAACTAAGGAGTTTGCATTTCTTTCTGATGCGAATTGTTTAGTAACACCATGAGTGAATCAGCTCCCCTGGGGAAGTACTACTTTCTTTCAGGCAACCGGCCGAAGAGTAGTAATACCTCTACTACGTTTCACCCTGAATCTATTTTGGAGCTTCACATAGGTACCTATTTCTCGCATTCTTGTTCTTTTATTTAATATTTAATCTTTCTTTTTCTCAAGATGGCGACTAGATCATGTTGCTTCTGGAATTGCAAGCGTTAATATTTTTTATTAGGCATATGTTTCGTAATTTATATTTATTTGCTACCTTGATTGTATAAAAAGCACATGGTAACTAATAATGCGAACTGGTATCGGTATTCACGACAACCCGATTTGTTCCATTTCTCGTATTTTTTATACCCAGAACATTCATAACTGTCACTATTGCTCAATCTCAATCCAGTGCACTCCGCTGGTTGTATCACGACCTTGACAATCACCACATACAGCAACAAAGTAATATTGAACCAAATCTTTGTTCTCTCTACAACTTTCTATATAATATACTTCGTACAAAACCCTCCGCTCCTGTCGAGAAAAGCTCAGAACCATGATATTAATAAGGTATATATTTTACAGCCCATCCATTTGGGGGCGTCGGATTTTCTCGCTATCTTCACTGGCCGTGTTTGACCGACATATTCTTAGCGCTCGCCTTACGAACTTTAGAATAGAGGCATGGAGTCGACTAGAAATACTCTGGTATTCATAATATCAAGAGCTCTATCGATAAACTAATTTACAATATAAATATTTATATTTGTTGGCATTCAATTGTTGCAATGCCAAATATAATTAAAACCCAATTGTGTCTGGGCGCGCTTTGTGCCAATGCAACTCAATAGATTAATGATTTCTATGATAAATGGCTCGGACACAGACTGCCAGCAGTGTCTTATCTGCTTGCTCTGCCCTCATCTTATCGATTTATGACTTAGCGGATATCACTAACTATCAAATGAACTGTTGACTCGCTTGATGCTGACGCCAGATTCACGTTAGGTTAACTACCTGTGCTTTTCAAAGAACTGGCCTAGCCGCACGTGAAGTCGGTTTTCTTTTTCCCCGGACGTCACCTTCAGGCAGCATCTCGGTTCAGTTGAAAAAGGTATGCTGTAGAAATCGTCGATAACCCGAAGTAATGTATCTACCACGGATGGATTCGATTTACCAGATCAGTGGAGGGTCTTTGGATATCTCCGTTGTCGTTGCCTTGCGTGTTCTACGGTGTCTTTGACGAGGAATGCTTGGCGCAGAGAAAACTCAGTATTATCCATACTACACAAAAATGTAAGCACGGTACTTTTTCAGCGGTCATTTATTACACCAACGTGTAATGAGTATTATCCGACCGCGGTCATTGATAGGCAATGATTTCGATGTGAATGCCCTTGCTATAGCCACGCTTTATGAAAAGCGGTTACTAGTTGTGTCATTTCATCACCAGCTTTTAATAATATAATATTCTATCTCATACACACAACATCATCTAGCCCAAACTAAGCAGAGCTTGTACTATGGGTACTAGACGATGGATAAACATACATATATACTTTTTATTTGTAAATACATACATATTATACATAGAAACACCCAGACTAAGACAAACATCCATGTTCATGCACACAAATGTTTGACTTGTGCGGGAAGCGAATCCGCGAACTCAGGCATGGCAGTCGGTTACACTAACCACAATGCCTTCGAGGCCGTTTTTCTTTGCTTGGTATCTTCAATTCGATGTACGTGAACGTGTGACGTTGACTAATGTTTTGCTATCTTAGGTAATCAAAGTGGTAATTGAAATTCTAGCGTCAGTATTTATTTGTCAATTGGCACCATTTTTACAGTTAGGTATGTTATAATAATTATACATGAAGTATCTTAAATGCAAATCTAAAATAACTTCTCTCGTCCATTCTATTCCGTCCATATTCCAAAAGTAAGAATATATTTTTACGATTGCCGCGCCATCTCACAGAATCCGATGAGTTAGTGTCACAGAGCGCGCGCGACATACGCTGTTCTATATTCAAATTGAACTCCGCGCGAACGAGACCGCCGCCATTTTGTCGTCGTCACCCGAATAAGATGGCGCGCGCTAAGAGGCTTAGAGGAAATGTGCTCGGTATGTTTATTGCAAGGTTTTTTGTTTGACGTTTAAAATATCTGCTTTATGTAAGAAAGTTTTATATATGCTGGATGGTTTTCATTTTTATCCACTTTTAAATGGGCGGCTACAGTTAGCCATACAAGTCAACAAGAACATTTTATTCTGCACTATTGTCCAATTGATTCTCAGTATTATTGTCAGATTTATTGTAAACGTTTTGCTTATACATACTCCTTTTTAATACGTTTTACTTTGTCTCAAGTCATTGACATAACCCAGGACATTGGTCGCTATTACATATTTGTTTGAAAGTGAGTCTTGCGGCTTGTTACGTCACTAAGAGTTGTTAATTGTTTCCTACAGTAATAATGGGTTTAAATATGAAGTTGCCACTTTGTATGAAGAAAATCGGTAACGCTGAGGTTTTCATACCAATAGTTGCTTTATTAATATTTTTTAAAGGCCAATTCGAATTATATAGTGTGTATAATAAACCCTGTCCGATCCTTAAAGGTGTTATACTTGAGTACGTAAATGACACCCTTTTATAAAAATCGATAAAAATATTACCCCAGTAAATTTAATTTATTTAAAATAATATATTAATAAATTACCCATGGCAACACCGACAACTTATTAATCATAATACTGTAATTAAAAATATTATGAAGACGTGTTATGATATATTTTTATTTTGTTATTTTCTTAGCGTGTTTGTTAAGAGAGAAACAAGCGCTTATGGATCGCTTACTGGATCGGACAGGGTTTATTATACACACTGTATGTTTCTTTCATGTATAGTTGCTTACATGTAGTATAGGCCGCTATTGTTTTTTCTTAAATTAACAAAAACGTTAACCATCATGTAATTATAGCGAATTGAAACTACGAATACGGGCAGACACTAAGCGATATAACTTAAGCTTATAACTTTAAGCGATATAACAAATTGTATATACGGTTATTAATATTTACTGACAAATACTACATGTTATTAATAATTTATGTACCTAGTCTATTCTCTAAATATAAAAGAATTAAAAAAAACATTGTGTTTGGTACAGATACCATGAAATTACATAGCAAAACAAAAAAAGGTATTATGAAAATATTCTTAATAATAATATACCATCAGCACATAATGGTCACTGTGATTGCTTGAGAATATTCGCACGTTAAAACCTTTACTGACACTATCCAAAAATCTTAATTTGTGAGGAGAGCAAAAACAATTTTCTTTGTAGGAATTTGTATAATAAACAGAAAACCTTGGAAAACTTCATTATTCGATACAAGAATATTAAAGATTGACATTGCATCTCGAATTTAAGAGCAAAAAAATAAAAATATATTAATAGAAAAATATTGATTTTACCTTATTTGTGTTTTAGTGTCAGTATTACTTAAAAAAAAAAACTTGTATTGTAGCTTTGCGCCTTCTTGTGTATAGAAATTCTAATTTTAAAAGTATTACAACAATGAATTAAGAATTTTATTATTATTTCTTTAAAGTGCTGCTAATATAAAATAAAATATTTGCACTATAAAATAGACGTTGCATATTATACAATAGGTATTGTCATAAGACCAATTAAACAAAAGGATGTAAGAATGTTTATTAAAAATTAAACAAAGCAAATTAACTCTCTGTTTAATTAAAAAAATAACATTATTTTATTTAAAACAAAAATACTCTCAAGAATAAAAATCTAAATATTAATCAGGTATCTGCTGTTAAACAATCAGACTAAATTCTCTATGAGGTAACTTCTGTTCAACATTATTTGATTGGAGAAGGAAATAAAAAAAATCTCTTACGCCCCTCGTTAAAACTGCTATCAAAAACTGTTTATAATCAGAGTCATTATCATCGGATGAAAAATCATCTGCTCCTGAAGAAAGTGTAGAGGAGCTAGAGCTGGTACTTAATGATCTTTGTTTAGGTAATTCAGGTTGCTTAGTTTCATGTGTTTGTAGTTTAGATGTGCTTGGCAAAGATTCAACAAATTTTCTTTGTAATACCAGCGTTGGGATGAACAATATTATCTGAAGATTTTATTGACTCCGAAACATAGGAACCGATTGTAGAAGCTGAGCTACTTGAAGACGAAGTAAAAAGTAAATAGTAAAGTAAATAAAAAGTAAAAAGTAAATATGAACCTAAATAGAAAATGACATTTTTGCAGTAAGACACAACATAACTACGTACTAACAATGGCACCGAAAAACTGGATTAATCACTAAAGTGACGGTTCATCACTCAACAATGGCCTCTTCTTAAACGGGCGACACGTATTCTTTTTTTAAGAGTCAGTTTAGCACTGCGCGGGGCGGAGAATTTTGTTTAGTGGCGAAACAGACTACTGCCATTTAACGATCAGTTTTGGAATTTTTAAGAAAGTGTCAATGTGGTTTGTGGTTTGAAATTTAACAAACGATGGCGTTCAAATCACGATATTACAAAATTTTAGATAGTGGCATTTTTGGTATAAGCGTAATACCGATTTAAAAGAGAATTCAGCTCAAAAGACGTTCAGAAAGTTATTGAACTATTTAAAACTTACACCAAGAGTATTCTACCATATTTAGAATATTAAGTTGAGAAAAACTTTCAAACCTAACAGAATTTCAATTTAAAAAAAGGAGGCAGGTTACGTAACAGGATACATAACAGCTCATACTAAGATCTCAGAATGGATTTTTAGGGGTGATGCTAATTGTACTGCCAAGGTGTTTCACGGGCCTTAAAGACTATTGAAGACGCTCGTGAAGCCTTACATGACTACTGGAATGTCAACATAACCGATTAAATTTTAATGTAATATTTATTTGGTACAATTACCGAAAACAGAACACGTCGTTTTCAGAATCAATCTTACAGCAAACAATTTTTTATCTGAAGTCCAATGATAACTAACCAAAGCATACATACCTATGTGCAGCATTTGAAGGAAGATGAAAAATATTTATCTTCAAACAATATACTTTTTACTGTGCTATCTTACAAATAAGAAGTCTGGATAAAATGCCCAGCTATTGGACTACTGATACTCGTTACACAAGCATTTCGCTTAGCCTGAAGAAATAACAAGAATACTAGAAATTTGAAACACAAATATAGTAAATTATGAAAAAAAGCAGTAACAATTTACTGCCTTGGCAGGGCAGCGGTAGTGAACACAAATAGAGTGCATAATGTCTCGGGTTTGATTTGTCCAAGTTGGGTATTGGATTTTTATATGTCGGAGAGTTGCACGGCAAGTTGCTTGTGACATGAAGCAACAAAATATAGGCGTGGTATTATACTTCGTACGTATACTAATGAAAGGCATATACAAGAAAAATAAAACAATAAAGGTTGACTGTGATTATCTCTGATTTGATCGGTAACACAGCGAGTTCGTCACACCAAATGTGTCCGCGCACGCGTCTCTGGCGCTTATATAACGTCAATATGACACTGACAGCCATAACTGTCACTCTAACTGACACATTGGCTCTGTGGCGACCTCACTCAAGCTTACGCTTGACGTTCCGAAACAAACCAATAGATAGCGCTTTATTTAACGCAAATTACAGAAATAAATTGCATTCCAATGATTATTTTCTTGACGCTTCGACATAATATACATTTATGTATGTACTATCGACTTGAACGACGGTTGACCATTTCAGAAAAAAAATCGCTTACCCATGGTGACGTTAAGTGACTCCGCCCTTAAAAAAAGCTTTGTAAAAAAACTCAAACAAAAAGGTCCTAGTTGTGGCCTACTATGCGATTTTAACTTTAGGAGTGGTCAACCGTCACTCAAGTCGATAATACGTAATATCAAGAGGTAATTTTCACAAGTTAATTCATTAATCAGCTAAGCTAAGACTGCTTCGATTATTACTACGTGAATGACCTGATATTTATACTTCTTTCCTATTAATCAGTTTTATGCTCTAAGTTTGCCAGTTATTAAGCATTAAAATCCCTCAACTAAGCTGTTTGATTTAGAATCCCATTTACCTAAATTAGAGGTCATAAAAGCAAAACAAAAAGGTACTAATGTGCTACAACTCCCAACGTCCTTTACATCTCAATACCTATATCGCAGCGCCTTTCAGAAGACCCAGTTTTTCAGTGGCGACAGCCCTGTCCGTGCGTTCGGCGTGACAATGGCCCGACTGAATAGTTATCTGTTTAAACCTGGATTAGCACTCGATAAACCGTGATTAATAGTCGTGCCGACGGATTGTACCGTCCGCATAACGAAATAATAATCATTGTTGGGATTAAATAATGGTTGCATTTTTCTTTACATATTAATTTCTTTATTAGGTATAGACACAGGCAAACAGAATGAGTGTTACATATGCTCGTATATCCATTACATTTTTTTTTAGATACTAATTTCCAAATTGTATTCGTAGCAACAAGCATTTAAAGATAAGTAATGCAATTTTTACACCTGTATATTTCCGGAAACATTAGACAGACGTATCGGTTGTCATCCGCTGGGATCAAATATCCAAGCTGAGCGGCAACTGTATCTAGTAAATGGATTATCAATTAATAAGTGAAATCTATACCTATAACCCAGGGTGGGTTCCAGTAACAATGCGGTTGTGGCACCTTATATAAAATCAGTTACTGTGCTCGCAATGCAAGCAAAATTAAAATATGGATTTTTTTATTACAATTATGATCGGTCTCTTACTCAGATATGAAAAATTGATTACTATTACAGATATGCTAATAATATGGAAGAAAAAATAGAGACAAACAGAAAGAGAGGAAGACCAAGAAGAAAATATATCAACAGAAAGAAAAAGCAAAGGTAAAGACATATCGAGAACTGGTTTTTGGCATCGGACTGAGAAAGATGGAAATTGATACACCGACAAGTGCATAGCACTTAAATATTGGATGGACTGCCATATTTAAAAAATAATTGTTTTATAAATTGGTATTTCAATCGCTTTCATTCAATAATTTATAGTAAATATTTAACGTTAATACGTGTTAGTTACAGAATGGTATCTTTAGCGATAACATGCTTAACTTTGCTTTATATTTAAAACGTGTTGTGTTCGTGCAAATATGGCTTTACTCGTGGTAAATTTAAACCTAATTTTATTTAGGTATACTTTCCTTGACATTTTATTTACTTATCAGCAGCTATAGTCAAGGGGAGACTAATGATACCTAATATTCTCACTGTAATCATGGCTGCTGAAAATCTGCAGTAAATATCGTCATTATACGTATGTAGAGACTGCACGGATGGCATAGTTGGTTCCGAGGCTGGATGTTCTTTGTGTCCTTTGTTTAAATGTTTGTAATGTCCCCCGCGACACAGGATTTGTTCCTAGTGCGGAAGTGGACTTTTCTATAAGAATAAATAATGATCAAACGCTAGATATGGGCGTTTTCGTTTTTAAACGCAAACTGATATTTATCCGATTTCAGATTTCAAAATCCGTTTTTAGAAATCCGATTTCAGTAGCGCCTCGTCAATTCGCTTGCGTACTTAAATTTCGTTTTATTAATGACAAACACAAATGTATCACTACGCTAAGAATCAGATAGACATTTGTGCGATTTTTCTTCATGCTTTGGTCTAGGCTTAGGACTCGCAGAAAAGTTTTATTTACCATTACAGGTAAAACTATATCAGCGCATTTAAAAATCGGCATATATAAAAAATCATTGTATAGGACAATGATTTCTTTATTTTTTTGTTATTATTTTCTGACTTTTCTTGTGTTCTGATTCATTTTTTATTTTTTAAACCGCTCTGGATCCAGGTTTGCATTTGAAAACGATAAAAGGTCAAGTTTGCATCTAAACGAAAACATATATGATCTTTACTAGTAAGTAACTAGTAAAGATCATATTGATCGCATATTTCAATGAGCAATAGATTTGTGTAACCAATAAACCGAAATCCGAATTGCAAAATTCGCTCTATCCCTTTTATTCCGTTATGTTATGTTAGGTTAGAAAGAGAGTAAGCGAATTTCTAAGCATTAGTCAGTTTGGGTTCAGATTTTTTTTATATTTTATTTTTTTTGGATTTTTGAAATCAGATATTTTAGTTCAAGAAATCGATTCGAAACGATTGGTGTTTGAAATCAGATTTTGAATTCGTTTTGATATATCGGTCGCGGTGCCTATCAAACGCATAGTCAAAGACAAAGTCAAAAATCTTTATTTCCATAAAAATGTGCAAACAATTCTTGGACACGTCATTCACTATTATAATAATAAAAATAAATAGAAGAAAATAAAAATTATATAATTTAAGAAAGGTTAAATGACACGTTACTAACAACGGTTTCATAGGTATCCTGACACGTGGATATGACGCGCCCATTGTATGAACTCACTTACTGGCAGCGGTCATGCGTATCTCTACATTTGAAATTTGTCGCTATATATTCAGATGTACATATGTGAAAACTTTATCTGAACTTTAAAGCCCAAACACTACACTAATTGTCCTTAAAGAACACGGTCGCTTTGTTTGCAGTCGGTACATTTTCGTGCGGAGTCGTGCGTATTCGGCACGATGCGCGGAAGGTTGCGGCGTGCGGCGAACAGATAGTGCTGCCCGCTCACAAAACTTCGGATTAGCGAGCGCAAGATAATTTATTGCCGTACCCGACATGTGCGGCTTTTTTCGGGTTATTAATTTTTTGGTAGAGTAATTAAATAATTGGTGTGAGAACTGTATGTGCCTTAGTTTGTATAATTTTTAATGCGAGTTGGTCTAAGTGGCCAGTGGCAATAATATGTTGAATTAGTTATACGAAGAGCCTTAGCCTATGAACATTTACAATAACATGGGTAACACACAGGCGTTATTCATCCTTGTGAAAATAAATTAAAGATTAAGTGATATAGATAAACATACGTATGAAATGCCGGAACTATTACTCACCAAGCGAGTGCCTAGTAACAGCTTCACTATCCCTTCACAGGTGTTCTGTAACAATATGGTACTTTTTTGAGGAAGCCAACAGTTTTTACCATTGGGTTGGATTGATTTCATGGGTTACCAGAGCTCCTTAAAAATCATATGCTAGCAGCAGCAACCAGTGATATTTAGTACCACTGCAATACAAGACATCAACGCGCAAATTTTGCCTCCTTGTGTTCCAATCGGACGACGACGATTTTTAAATATAAACTATCAAATGAATCTCTCATAGATTCAAAATCACTTTGTCATAAAATTCCTCATATCTGTAAATTTTATTTATAGGCAATATAGTATAATCATTCTTATATCCTATTAATATTAAGATGAAAGTTTCGTATAATGTTTGGATAAACAAGCAAAAGATGAAGCCCGAAAAAAAAGGCCCTTGTACTTTGATCTTTGCGCATTATTTTCACTATTTTATGTGGCTGTAATACTGGTCATCAATAAAAGTCATGTTGTAGAATGCACTTTAATATTCTGCGTATGGCTTTTCAAAGAAAAAGAAGATTACATTTGGAATAACCGATTAATTCAATTGTTTTTGAGCTGATCGGTTTATTGTTTACGTTGCAGCCATATATAACTGTAGTAGAAATATTGCTCGTTGAGAAGCTACTTTTTATCGCTTCTCGGCCTTTTGGCTAAAATCAAAGTGTAGAAGCTCTATTACTGAATTACGGGTAAACTTTGATTTGAATGAAAATTAGCACACAGATAGACCACACATAAAACTTTCAGAAATCGCTAGGACGAAGCCAAGTTCAGAAACTAGTTTATATCTAAATCGAAACAGTTCAATATTCAACAGTTAATCTGAGATTGAATTACAATATCGTGTAGCGCAGAGACATAGAGGTTCTGAACTGCGCTTCTTCGCATATGTATGGAGACATACAGTATGATGTTGTATTTGTATACACAGTATATTTTAGTTTAGTTAACATTAAGCTACGATTAGTTCATTTACAAGCTTTTGCTTAGATGTAAGTGGACACTGTTAAATTACAAGCACATTTCACCAGCTATATTTTAAATCTTTAGTAGAGTGCAAGTCTATTCACGTCCACCAGCCAAATAGCTAGTCTCCGTGATGCTACTGAATGTCTCTTAATATAAAAATACAATGATCCTATACCTGATGCATTTAATGCAAGACCTCACCATCAACTGAAAATTACTTCCCGTCGAACAGGGAAAAATATTCAAGAAAATTGTTTGTTTGTGTCTTACAAATGATTGTTCTAAGCCTGGATATCTATGTACGTTACTAGTAAAATTTGTGAAGACTACTTAACACAGCTCGAATACTAGAGCAAGTTTATCATTAAAAAAACACGCACGGTAAATGATTACAGTATAAAATGGATCACCCTATAGAACCAAGACAGAGTCGTACACAGGTTTATGTAAACTCCGACGGTGGGAGCCACATGTCGAGCCACACCTGACGGTCGGACACACCCTGTATAATCTCCACTTTAATTAAACATCCCTAATCTGTTTCTGCGGAGGATAAGACGCACTGTTATTAATACATTTATTAACAATTGTATATCTATACTAATATTATAAAGCTGAAGAGTTTGTTTGTTTGCTTGAACGTGCTAATCTCAAGAACTTCTGGTTCGAATTGAAAATTATTTTAGTGTAGGATAGCCCATTTATCGAGGAAGGCTCTAAGCAATATAACTGTAGGCTACGACTAATAAGAGCGGAGCGTCAATAAAAATGTTGCAAAAACGAGCAAAATCTAATCAAAATCAGACGAAGTTGCGCGGATCAGCTAGTTGACTTATATGTACAAGGTCAAATGTAATATACTAACAACCTTTTACCTGTGTCTTCTTTACGGTATACTTAACAACTTTTGTGTGCGTATTAAATAATTATTATCACTTGCTTTAACGGTGAAGGAAAACATCGTGAGGAAACCTACACATCTGAGAGATGTCTATAATATTCTTGAAGATAATTATGTGAAGTCTGCCGCATTGGGCCAGCGTGGTGGACTATGGCCTAATCTTTCTCACACTGAAAAGAGCGGGCCTCTTTACCCAGCAGTGGGGCAGTTAAATACAGGGCTGATATTATATACAACGTGTCCCAAAATTCAACGATAAGCGGGCACCAAAAGCTGTACCCTATGACTACTATACTAAAAGGTTTTTTGTTTCTGTGACTAAATCAAAACAAATGATATAAACATTAAATTTACGATGAGTGAAAGTGAACTCAAAGTAAAAATCTTACATAATTAAAGAAAAAACATAATTTAGGTTAAATTTTGTGTAAAACCTACAGACATTCTGGGCTTTTTAATGGTTGTGATAGATAGTAGTGCTACTTACGTCACCAATACAAGAAAAAACAGAAGTATTTGTAAAATTGTAGCAATGGTACTTAAAATATACTAAGGGGTGTCCATTTTTAAGGATTTCGCTTTTCTTTTCGTAATAAAAAAAAACAAGATAGATTTTTCTTTTTTTCCTCGTGTATTCATAAGAAGGTGCCCGCTTATCGTTGAATTTTGGGACACGTTGTACCTACATATATAACAACTTATTTACAAAACTTTTTAGAAAACTCAATGCTTTTTCAAAAAACATATATTAACAAATTTAAAACTGTATATGTCCCATTGCGCATCGCCTCCGCCCTCTGAAGTCTATTAATTGATTATGTACGCGGCTGCTTTCTTTTGCGATCGAGTGTAGTCTGAAGTCTAAGTCATGCGATTAGAGCAACCACATTTTTTTCTTAATATTGTCTTCTGTTTACGCGAATGTTATTCATTGAAATTAAACTACTATATACGGATTTTATCGCGTTGTTTATTTAACACTCTATTACATAATTTAACTGTTACACTACTATACTATACTATTAAACTTTACTAATTTTAAGCTAATTAAATTATTAAAAATATCAAATCTATTTGTTTTTAAGTTTACACTTTCCCCGACGTTTCGGTTGCTTTTCAGCAGCCATGGTCACGGGGAGACTAAGATGGTAGTTGTCTCAATGTTCCAGTGTAGTTATTTCAAAGTACCCGAACATAATTTAATTATTGGTGTTTCTATTTACGCAGAATGAGCTCAAAGTATCATGAAGTCTAGCTGTGGTTTGTTTCTTCTTGGGTTTGACTATTTGAAGTACTGGATCCCAAGCTGGTGGCTCCCCGTGACCATGGCTGCTGAAAAGCAACCGAAACGTCGGGGAAAGTGTAAACTTAAAAACAAATAGATTTGATAGTTTTAATAATTTAATTAGCTTAAAATTAGTAAAGTTTAATAGTATAGTATAGTAGTGTAACTGTTAAATTATGTAATAGAGTGTTAAATAAACAACGCGATAAAATCCGTATATAGTAGTTTAATTTCAACACATTTTTTTCTTTTTAATAATTTATAAATCAATATAAAATGTAGTAAAACATAAGTTGTTAAGCATGATTTAAAACTCACGGTTAAAGGTTTATTAGTAATTTTCAATAAACACAGAGAAACATCACGATATTCTGTACAAATTGAATGAATTAAGTGAATTATGTCGTAGAATATATACAGTATAAATATATACAGAATAAAATATATACAGTACCAGCTTTCTTAAATAACGTGTCAATATTGAAGATAGCTGGGGATAAAGCTTTTTTTTAATCCCGCTCTAGTAATAAATCCTTTGACTTTACAAACATTTAAACAACAGATACAAAGAACACCCAGACTTGATACAACCATTTTTAGATCGCACAAAGTTTTGCCCGTGTGGGATTACCCACAACACTCGGCGCATTGGCAGTGGCGAGGCGTCCAGATAAACCACTACGCCATCCGTGCTTTCAAATGCAGTATATGCCAAGGTTAAAGAAAGTACCAGAAAATTCGGATGCCGATCCTACCAGATTTTCACATACGGCTCTTTTTTTCTTTGTCGGCCTCGATGGCGTAGTGGTTAGTGTAACCGACTGCTACGCCTGAGGTCACGGGTTCGATTCCCGCACAAGTCAAACATTTGTGTGCATGAACATGGATGTTTGTCTTGGGCTGGGTGTTTCTATGTATAATATGTATGTATTTACAAAAAGAAAATATATATGTATGTTTATCCATTGTCTAGTACCCATAGTACAAGCTCTGCTTAGTTTGGGCTAGATGGTGTTGTGTGTATGTGGTAGAATATTTATTTATTTATTTTTTATTTATTTTATTTCATGCTAGTGTAAATATAAAAATATTATTTTATTACAAGTTTATGTCCACTCGAACCCGTAACCCGACGGGATTGCCAGCCATAGTTACTTTGCAAGTGACATTAGAGTTAGAGCTAAAATCTTTTACAAATAACCACGTCAATTTCATTTAATTATAAAATAATTAAAAATGTAATGTCCTCCTAACCGAATTTCGGTCATGGCGGCCAATCTTAACGGAGGCTGGCCATCTGCGCAGGAGATACTCGTATTATAGTGCACAAGTGTGTGCGCAAACACAAGTGCACTCTCTGTTCCCTTATTGTTATGATCCGATGGGACGGATAATCCGACACGACCGGAGAGTGATCAGGTACAGGACCAACGGCATTACGTGCTTTCCAAGGCACGAGGGTGTCTAACACCGCCAACTTCCAAACTCCAGGCTCGTATTGAGATTTCTTAACAGAAAATTCTAATAACTTTTTCTTGGCCCGATACGGGATTCGAACCCGAGACAGTCGCATTCACTACCGCTGCGCCACAGAGATACATATATACAATGACAGCTGTCACATTTTAGTGAGTGATGGTTATAAAATAAAAAATAAATAAAATACCACAAATAATGCAAAATACAAATCTGTGTGCAACAAAGTAAAAATTTAAACCCCAAAAGCACATTATACTATAACATCATAACCGATTGAAACAACCATTCATTATGGACCGGGAATCGTGACGCGCAAATGTTCTCATATCGATATGAAATCGAATTAAAATCGATATTGAATCGAAATATCGGTTCGTTCAGCGGAGCGCGGTTAATGGTGATATTATACGAATGTGTTGAACAACTGTTTGGAAGTGAGAAATTGTTGAGGAGTTTGGTACTTTAAATGTACTACGTCCTGATTGGATGGAATCCATTACACAGTACACTTTGTGATCGCTGGTTAAAGACCTAGCTAATCTATTGATATTTAGTCGAGCATCTTGGTAGAGATTTAGGAACATATATAACATAATGCAATGATCAAAGAATTACCCTCGCAATCGGTCGTAACCCTAACCACAAATTATCTCACAAGGGTAACAAGACAATACTCTAACCTTAGACGGCTTAATTGTTCTTATATACAAAGTAAAATAAATAATTATGTTATTATAATTCGTTAAAATACCGTATTTTCTTAAACCTACCCATTATATATACATTAATAAGTACCTACTATTTAGCCAATTTTCTTTGCCTAAATTTTCTGGAACGAACAAGGATTAGTACCCTATGTAGGTGCCAAAAAATTCTTAATATAATGTTTACTAAAACACTACCAATTTGTTTTACAAAATATTCGCTCATTTTTTACACTGTATATGGTAACAAAAGGAGTGGACAGCTGTCATTAGTTAAACACTCAGATAAAACCTATTTGTTCCGAAACAAATCAGCATTCGCATAAAAACCCTTTGCCCGAATAAATCACGTTTAAAAAATGCCTATCGCTTCATTTGGAACAGCGCATGCCGCTAAACGCGATCAAATCTAACAAAACATAAATTTAAATTTAGAAACGTAGGGTGTAAACCCTTTGTGTTTCAAATATCAAGTAATCAAGCGGTCGAAGCGACAACAGAACACTAAGCTTTGTAGCACGACAAAACTAATCGTAACACACGAAACAATCTGATAGCAAACCATTGAACATTTTGCTCGGAAAACCTATCCCAAGCTTTTGAGTAATATTCAGTGAAACTGCAACAGAGACTTTCGATCGTTAATCAAGGTTTGGACAATCGCAACTTGGGCAGCAGACTCCGCACAATGTTTTAAAATTCGAAGCGTTTTCAAGCGTCGAATTCGCTAGAAGCGCTGTTTTTACAAAAAAAGAGTTTAATAGAATTCGGCGTATCTTACTAATGGAACGGTTGGCGTAATGAAATAAGGTATTTCTGCTCGTAATGGAGAATGTTCGAGACGATTTATTAAAAAATCGCTCGTTTTTCAATATGCGACTCGGATGAAGCTGTTGTTTTATTTTTTTGTTCCAGATTCGTTGGATATTCGAATGGTAAACGGGTTTTCTGATTTATAATTACGAAAATTTTAAATGTGGGTACCTAGTTCATAAATTATGATTGGTAGATTAATTTTAGTAGCAATGTTTAAATACATACACTTAGTAAATTGACTTGATTACCTGCTAGATGATCCTTTCTTTGATCATAAACTGTAGGTACAACACACATTATTAGAAAATAAGGAACAGGATTAGAGAAAAGGTGAAAATATAAAAAAAACAAAGTACTATTTGCACAATTTTTATATTTAAACATTATGAAATTTATCAGACAGCAAAAAAACAACAATACTCAACAGTCTTGCTAAAATCGCCCGAAAAAGAAAATCCAACCACCCGAATCAGTGAAACAATAAAATTAAGCATTATAAAAACACCTCGACCGAATTATCTTAATCTGCTTCCATATACCAACTGTCAAGCGAAAGTAAAAAAAAAGAAAAACCAGCGCTTTATCGGCAATCTCCCGACGAACAAAGGGGGGAGATACTTAGCATAATGAGTGACATCCACTCAACGTTTAGAGGGAGAGAGATGGTGAGATGCGTACTTATATAAGTTGGAACGAGATGGGTGAAGATTTAGAGAGAACAATATCGCAATCTTGTTTCTGGGCCATTTCCTTTAATTAGTAGTGGAGGACAGCAGGCGAGCTGAATTCAGCTGAGTTATGCCGGATGCGATGGTTTAACGTGTCAAGGGTTGTACGTTATGTATGTCCCTTTGGCGTTTACATGATGTGGCTATTATTGGCGCATTGGTTTGGTTTGCAAGATTGCTGTAGTTTATCTGCAAGTATATTTCAAATGTTGCTTGTAAATTACGTATAAATACGTACGAAACAATGGGTGAGTAGACCATATTTAAAGCTTCTTAATTACCATAAAGGAAAAATGATAATAACAGCACTTGCTAAAGCGTCCCTGCTTATTCCAACAAATATTTTTTAAATGGACAATTTTTGTCCACCTCTGGCTTCGGCCGTGTCAATCCCACGTGAACATATAACCGAAAAAAGGAATACTATGTCTTAATCTAGTATATAATAATAATAATTTATTTATAAACATAAAATTATTTACACGTTTCCTAAGAAGTCCTGATTCCTGTGCTAGGTACGAAACCTGTGTTACAGGATCATAATCCAAAATCCTAGTGTCAGTGTATATGGTTTATCTTTGAGAATGGATTTTGGGCCTAATCTAATAAACGTCAATTAATGTGAACTAAAATTCAATATATTTTCACAATTGACGCTTATTATAATTTAATTTAAGAGAACATCATTTGTGATATTTATGATACTAAGACTAGAACTCTATTGTTTTTATACCGAAAAATGGCTCTCCAGACATGTTTTATCATTATTTAAACTAAATTCCTTTATCATTGACAATTACTCTTTTCAATATATTTAATTAAGTAGTACAACTGAGATAACTCAATTCACATACCTACTTACTTACGTGACGCATACAAACATTTTTATTTCTTACTGCTTCCGAAATTAATTTTGATTTTATACTGTCCTCGTAACTTTAAGTGACAAATAATTATATACAATATAGGTATCTAAAATCGCAATCCATTTTACCAATCCAGTAGTCAAAAAAGAATATAATATTTAAAAAAAAAACGGAACTCAAACTCCTATTAAAGATATGAACCCCACATGGCCGATACGGTGCCACACATGGGCAAAGCCGTAAATACAGCCATAACAGCTCCACATATTCGCACTCAGTTAACACATCAGCGTTCTGTCTCCAATGAACTGGATGTAGGTGCTTGAAACAGACCCGGAGTGAATCGTAAAGATGGTGTAAATATTGAACCAGTTTCTGGATATCTGTTCAGTTGAAGCAATAAATTTGACGTTAGAATATATCTTTACCTTCACGACGCAGTCTTAGGTGAGGTATGAGTGCAAGTAGCTTTCATGAAAACCAGATAAATTATAATTTACATCAAGCAGTCATAAATCCGTAAACTTAATTTAATTTACAAATTTAACATTCTACTTAAAACAATAGAGAACGTGGCTGTGTAGGTATACATTGGTACGAATAATTCGCAGACCATTGTCACGCCGTATATCACATACGATATGTCTCGTCCAACCATTAATATTACTAAACAAAGACAACCCGTTTACCACAGTACAGCTAGCCAGAATCTTTCCATCGAATTAACCCTTCCAAACCGACTGTGGGTCATAACGACCGCGAGGGCGACGCGGCTGTTACATTAAATTGAGACATTTAACATTGAGAGCCTTTTGTGCTAATGGTTGACACGGATGACACCGTGGCTGATAATCAGAACTGTAGCTAAAGGATATGGATAGGTTGAAGAGTGTGAAGCAAGGGTTTTGTAAATGATGACGAAATTAAATACGGTTATTAGTTGTGAATTGACAGTAAATAGCTTTTGCATTTGGATGGTGTGGAGATGTTTTTAATGTCTATTGTTTTAATCAAATGATATGATATTATTTGTATGAAAAGGCGGCTGTTGCTACCAATCAATATATTATTTTTTGTTATCTTCTTACAATACCTTCTTACGTAGGTGGAAGCATTGAAACGTCAACAATATTGGATACGGTACCAGTATTAGACTCGTTCTCGTCTCGATTTAAATTGATTATTAAGTTTGCAGATATGTAAAGATATAAAAAGAGTAGAATTAGTTTTCATATGTATGTAAATGGTAATGTAAATTAAAATATTATTTGATTAATTATTTCAAAAATAGTCAGTGTTTATCTGACTAGCTTTCGAAAATAATGAAATATCAGACATAAAGAAGATATGGATGATACGTCAGTACAATATCAAATGTAGTAGTTAGTTAACAATGATATATATATACAAATAGTACTATTGTCACTCTTTTACAATAGCGAGGAAACTTGGCAATATTCAAAAAACTTGTCGCCAAAAACTGCAGAATTAATTAACTTGGTTCTATCAATATGCTTTCACATTACTTGGCACGAAATCTTGGCTACGGGGGGAGAAAATCAACAAAAAATAGTTCATAAATCATCAGGGGCAGACGGGCGGACCGTAGGATTCTGAATACGTAATGAGCTACCATTCATTTGAGGGTTACCGGCAACATTTTTATCGTTTCATACGAATTCTTTTTCACGTTATTTGTGAAGAATGTTACACGAGTTGGCAGGGCTCTGGGCAGAAATATTGTAACGTAGGTACAAAGAAAGTCTTGGTAACTACAACAATTGCTATATAATTATATGCTTTAAGTCTTGTGATAATTTAATCATAATATATTAATCATCAGTTCTTGTACAAGAATTATTATAAATTAACGATTCCTGGATGGCGTAGTGGTTAGTGTAACCGACTGCTATGCCTGAGGTCGCGGGTTCGATTCCCGCACAAGTCAAACATTTGTGTGCATGAACATGGATGTTGGTCTTGGGCTGGGTGTTTCTATGTATAATATGTATGTATTTACAAAAAGAAAAATATATATGGATAATTATCCATTGTCTAGTACCCATAGTACAAGCTCTGCTTAGTTTGGGCTAGATGGTGCTGTATGTATGTGGTAGAATATTTATTTATTTAAATTTATTATATCAGTAACATTATATTGCTATTCAAAGGGCACCAGTTATAAATTTAAAAACAAATAATAATAACTATCAACCTTCTCCTTGAAATGTTTTTCGTCTATACCTACCATTAGCTCATTTGAGTTTAGTTAGGTATTGAGCCAATTACTTTGTATCCAAAAAGACCTTCAATGTCCAGGTTACTACTTCTACATCCCAACAAAACGAGTTTATGGCTAACTTAAATATCAAACGCCATAAGTGTCCAAGAAACATCCTTTCATACTTAAGTCAAAGTTATGACCTGTGCGGTAATAAATTCGACTGCCATAGAATGGCTGCATAGCTAGTGATACGTAGTAATACATTTCATTATATTACTCGTCTTGGTCGCCAGTTACGCTTATGTACATATGACCTTCTTTGCCAAAAGAGACAATACACGAGCAGCTACTGGAAGCCAACCATAGGTTAAACATTGGTCTATAATGTAATCTTCGTTAAAGCTGATTTCACAAAAACTTGAGTTCACCTTCCTCCAAGCAGGTAAACATTTTAATAATAACATTATCAACAAAAGGAAAGTCAAAGGATCTCCTTTTCCTGTACAATGGTGGGCACTTATTCACGCGACGTTTCCTGCCCTGTGTTCGTTCGCATTGTATTTTTTTGCCGCGAACTTTTTCTCTTCATTTGTTTTCCTTTATTTTTTTGAATTTCAGGATTTCTTGAACCCATATTTCACCTTCATATTGTCCCCAATTTGCATCTAGAGACTAGAGTTTGTTTGCTTTAGTTTTAAAGGTAGCGTTTGAAGCTTTTTATTGTGGGCTTTCTGTTGTTTTGTTTTTTGTCTTTCAGTAATGTGGAAAATATTAATGATATCTTTAAAAATATGTAGTAATGTTTTTCTTACGGCATGTAAAGTGCATCAATGCATTTATACTTTAAATGAACTAGAAGTGGCTCGTTAATATAGGAAAACATAACAAATTTATTTTGTCGTCCGCCTTTTGTTATAGTGAAGTATTTGTTATTTATCAGTTCACTAAAACTTCAATCTTCTAGATGATAAACATCAAATCAATTTTATATCTATAAACATACATTTAGATGACAAAAGTATACGACTGCGTCAAATTTTAATTTTAATTTCTAAGAGCTCCTAGCAATTCCACATGGAATATGACATAACGCACAAAACCATCATACTAAACTCCACATATGCCTAAGTGGGTGATCGTAATTAAAAGCTGAGCACTCGACTTGGGGTGACTTAATGCAATTACAGTAGAATTTTTCACGACATATGGCTAGATCCGCGAGATGGGGTGGCCTGCGGCTTTTTAAATATCGAAGAAGAATATGTACTGAGTACGCTTATGTTTTATGGGACTTTGATATCGATTTCGTTTATACTTACTATTTGTGTATTTTCGAAAACACGTACTAGAAATATCATATGTACATTTATTGCTCTATATTTGAAGAATTTATTTGTATTGAATATGTTTCCTGCTAGAAATGGCATAGTTTAAATAAATGCTAATAAATAGTCAATCGCATTTTGAAGGTGTCTTTTAAGGCGGCAAAAATGAGCGATAAAGACGATCACAATATAAGTATCGTGTTTGACAATGGCAGTTACTAAGAATGGATGTAACAACAAAACAGCTTACAACTCAGTAGTAAGCATATTTAATTCAAAAGAAATTTACGACACTTTGCCCGGTCAAAGCACATGTACTATGTTTAACGTTATCAATCGATTTGGATATGTTTCGAATGTAATTGTGCACACATCTCACTTGCAAGAACTTTCACAACTAAGAAGAAGATAACAAGAGAAATGTCATCGTCGACAGTCTGACAACAGTGAAAGCAAACGAAAAGATGGCAGTTTTCAAACGGTAGTACGTTTTTATTCATCAATCGTATCCACAAAATTATTTGACAATGTTAAAAGCTCTCCGTTTTCATTAGCGTAGGGTGTTGGTCCCTAGAGTGCGACTTAAGCCCAAAGGTACATATGGCGTGTAAATGCTGATCGTATTGCGCACCAGCCCTTCTGAAGTGGCCCTAAAATGATGCGGTTGCAAATTGTCGACGAATTTTATTGTAGGTTCGGCAAGTGTCTTGTGTATTTCAACGATTGCATTTTGCTATTTCAAATATTGTGGATTTATGTATGTATTTCAATATATTATTGATTGGTAAATTAGCTCTGGTAAGCATTATATTTTTGTTAGATATAATATGCAACGTTAGATAGAAATTATACATTTTTTATGAGACACATAGAATTTTGATTGCTACAGTAAAAAAATTAAAAGTAGGCATGTTACCAATAAATATGCAATAAAGCTTTAATATATTCCACATAGTTCCAAGGGGTTTAGTTTTAGTATACTTTTTCTGGTGCTTACTCAGAGCAAGCATCAGAAAATTTTACTAGGTAAAATCTCTTGCGTAAAAGTGGCTTTGGTTAAATATTACAATTTTTTTTTAAATATTAGGTGTATTTAAATACAGAACAAGCTATTTAAAAGCACCTAATTTGTAATCGAAACATCTTTACAAATAAATGTTATGCCATTTTATACCAAAAACCATACTAAAACCGAAAGCATTCATTTGCTCTACTTTATCAATACTCTGATTACAATGATAACTGTCTAGGGGATGGCCAGCGACCATTATAGCTTATTGTAATCACATGGCAGCTCGCTAACGCATATGTTGAGTGATCATAAAATTGGCCTGACGAGCAAATAGTTTTGATAGTTGAGTAAGACCTGAAAAAGTGCATATAATATTCAATGAATATGTCTGCAAACGAACGAAATAATTTATGTGATGTTTTAATTTAATATATATGAATTAAATAAAAATAATTGCCTAAGCTACCAAAATAATATGTGATATTGATAAACAGGTAAGAATTAAGGTGTATACCAAAGGGTCTTATAATAAAACCAAGCTTTTAAGTAGTTCACAGCAAAATTCCAGGTAATATGTATGATTATAAAATAGCCTATTCTTGTATGATAGCTAGTCGTTAGTTTATGATTGCTTATGAATCATATTTATTTCTTAGCTTGAACGAAAACCTGTGCGGGTTAATATTAAGACAATTTTTCCTTGAAATATGATCTTCCAAATAAACACTAGTTATAATTTTAAATACTTACAATTTTATGAGTGTTGTTTTTAAAGAATTGTATTTTGTAGTAACGGCATAGAAAGTGTTTATGGACCAGTCTCTAATATTCATATATTAAGCAGACTTTATTTTAAGTAGAAATAATTTAATTCTAGAAGCTACGTTTATAGACGTTCGTTCGTTTTTGACTAAATAATTTGTTGAAATTAAACTGCTATATATGTATGTACGTATTTTATCGCGTTATTTATTAACACTTTTCTATACTAATATAAGGACGAAATATTTGATTATCAAATCAAAACTACTTTTTAAAAATTATTTCACTATTAGAAAGCTATATTATCACCAAATAACATAGGCTATATTTTTTCTTTAAATTTTTTTTATAACTATTACTTTTACGCGAGCTAAGCTGCGAGCAAAAGCTAGTATTACATCATTTTTAAAATATTACACTTCTACTGTATCTATTATATATAATGTATAATATAATTATAATCACACACATATTTTCTATACTAGTAGAAGTATCAATACCATTAATCCTTAGTATCCGTGCTGTCAAAGCACACAATGTCCATTATGGTGGCGCATTGTGCAAAACGATGTTTATTTGCGCATGCGCACAATAACATTACAACAAGTGGGTGCATTAACAGAATATTAATATTGATGACTTGTGTAGATGATTTTTCTTAATGAAACTGTCAGTTACGATTATTTTGGAAAGAGTTATAAATATATAGTCGAGAAAAATAAAATACAAAACTAAATAATAGATTTTGATTTATAATTCACTGTCTTATTATATCTATACAAATAAATAAAATTGAAGTGTCTGTTTGTAATGTCAAATAAACAGTTTTTTTACTAAATGCATATGAAAGTCTGAATGAAATGAAGAATGACAGGACTTTCACTGGGCAGATAGTTTAGGCTACTTTTACTTTGGAAAAAGTTCGACCGGGTGTATTTGCTGGTAACATCTAGTTTGAACTATAATGATAATACATGTAAATTTGAAAATATGTTATCATTTGCCTAGTTATATTATGTATAGCTTATAATATCGCTTTGGGATACCTTGTTAAGATATTATAAAGGTGATTAAAAATGGGCATAGACAAAGAAAGGGAGGGAATAGATAAAGAAATAGAAGTATGACATACCTGTTAGTAGTACGAAGCTTAAGATTACAATACGATAATAATGGCAGTAATATTGTAATCTTATTTACTTCAGAAAGAGGAAAAATGCGACACTCACTTTCTGTAATAAATTTGTAAATTCATACTTTGATATCAATCCTTACTAATATTATAAATGCGAATGTGAGTTTGTTTGTTTGTTCCCCTTAAAGCCCTAACTACGCGACTGATCAACATGAAATTTTGCATACACGTTGTCGGGGGTAGAACAGGACATAGGAAAAAAGTACTGTTACAAATGTAACTTAACTTACATTTACGCGAGCAAAGCCACGAGCAAAATCTAGTAGCAAATATAAGCATAACTAACAGTAAATATGATCAGTTTTAGCTTTAAATATGTACATATGTGTGATTGTCTTTATCATTATGTTCATAAGAGTGTGATGTAGTTTTTAGGAGAGCCACGTCTAAGTCTAAGTTGCGAAGATAAATTAAATACTGTAATTCGCAATTACAAGACCTATAATTTAAAAAAAAACTGATACAAGAAACTAAATTTTTACACAATAAGAAGTATCTCAGGGCGTGTTACAATAAAAGGCTTTTGTGCAAGGTCCGACTGGAGCACAGATGTGACACTTAACTTACGGAACGTCGGCAGGCGAAAGACACGAGTCAATTTTGTCTTTTTGTTTGTTTTAGTTTTTGGCCTCAAATGGCCTTCACCACTTTACGAGGGCTGCCGGCTGTGGGTGAGCGCAGAAGGCTCCCAACCCGTGACGCGATTCAAGGCGTGGCCGTAGTTTTTATTTGCTGCCGCTGCAAGCGCGGCTGCCGTGGCACGCCTGGTCCACGTGACAAGAGCCAAAAGCATGGATAACAATCACTGAACAGAATGATGGGTGGACTTAAAACTATTATTATCTTCATGTGTAGTGGTCATGAAGCAGCAAGCAAATACTTGTTAAAGGGCTAAAGTCCAGCATATCTATTACTATGTATCTAAAATGTTATAGGTATTAAAATAATGCATAATTTAAATCTGTTAGTGATAAACCACTGCATAATTACTCTGTGTAACCTTTGTTATGGAAGAGGGGGGTATCCTATCCAAGTATAATTTTATACTTAAGAGGATATCTCCTCCATCCCTAGGTATAAGTATTATGTAGGTATGTGATATCGAAATAAAACATTTTTAATTTTGTAATTTTAAGTTTTTTATATCTTAGTGAAAATAATGTATACAAATTAATTTGTCACGGTTTTCCATTGTACTTACTATATTATGTGACAAAATTAAATATGACCACACCTTACTGTTATACGCCGCGCCGTATAAATAAAAAAAATGTAAGTGCTCGGGTAGTTTTCTAGACGTGTTTGACCGTGATTACTAAGACTATTGTATTAGTGTATTCATTCAATTTTTAAAGCATCTCATCTCCTGAAAATTGGTATATTTCTGTCGTCGCTGCCAATTATTATCGATGTTCATTAAAGACTATTGCGATCGTAAATTAACATAATAATACAATAATGTCAGCCCTGTGTTAAACTGTTCCACTGCTGGGCACGGGCCTCGTCTCAGTGTGAGAACGGTTAGTAAATTAATACTATACCAATAAACTATCACCAGATTAATCGTCATCCACGTGATCAAAAAATATAATGTTCTTTATCCCTACATAATTTATTTGGGCCTAAAATAAGCTAGATGTAAATGAGCATTTACAGAACCAACATGTTTTTTGCACGCACCCTATCCGTCATACTCCATTTATCGATCGCTACTAAGGTCAAAGTAATACGAATCTCTTGAAATACTTATTTAACGCGTCGCATATGGTAATGGGGTACCGCCATGGGGGCGTATTGTCCAAGTCGGCTTTTACACCATATGGTCCAAAATTCATAAACAAGTGTTCACCAAATCCCACTTTAATGTTCACAATCACTCATTTGAGTTTAAATGCCTTGCAACATTAAATTGGACTTTATTTTTATTAGTGATAAAGTTAAAATTAATATCGAAGTGCATTTTGTTTCGATTGATAAAACACTTAGTTCTAATATCAACCTTAACTACTTTGCAACAGAACTTAAAATTGCTAAGGCAAACTATTGTCTAAATACAAAAGTATTGAAAGTAGAATTTGAACGCAGCGAAACTATCATAAACGGGCTTGTTAGAGAAAACTATCAAACGAAACTAATTCTAAATGAATCATGAATAAAGTAGCTTTTACATTGTAGTTTATAATAAAAGAACTTTTACAATTAATAGGGTGAGTGATCCAAAGGCTATTGAAAGTACAAAAGGGATGATTACGAATACCATGGTTATATTGTTGGTGATCAGGACACCATATGGTGTTGGTATTAGACGTATTTCGTATTATGGGGATTAAACTGAGCATATTTTAATATGCATTACAGGTGCTGTTTTGATTTGTGATGTCATATGCTGGCTTGTGGTTGATACGTAATATATTGTAAAGCCATTGTTACCGCTTTTGAACGACACTTTTGTTCCTCAAAGCTTACGTTCATATGATTTTGACAAGCAATATTTTCGTATGCTATTTAAGTTTCAGTTGTGGGCAACATTGCTTGAAAAAGCCCTCCTTTTTGTATATTTAAGCTGTCTTTTGAGATATATATATATAGATGTTATTTTCTTTGATTTGCAATATAGTCCACTAAAGTTAAAAATAATTTATCGTTATAAAGCCTAAGATTTCTGAGGATCCAAAATGTCACGTGTAAAATTGATAAGAATTAAATATAACTTAAAAGTAAAATAATAATAACTACGGCATTCTGCAAGTTGGAATACGTCTGGATCCTATAGCGCTGCTATCCACTTTCAATATTGCCGCGGCGTTCGATATTGCAAGTCTTTTTCTAATGCAATAGTTGGGTTTGGCAATCTGAGGGTAGCGTGTTGGATTCCTTTTTTACAATATTTTAATTATTAATATATTATTATAACTTTAATTATAGATTGCTGCTGTAACATGAAATTACTTACGTACTTTTACAATACTGTAGTTATATATAGGGGGATAATTTCTTACCAAGTTGCGTAATGAGCGGGGCTGCCACGCAGAGATCTTGAATTCAATCCCAAGGCACCTCTAACTTTTCTAATTTATTTATGTCTTAAATTCTTAATAATCGCTTGCTTTAACGGTGAAGGAAAACATTACCAGCAAACTTGCATGTCTGAGAATTCTCCACAATATTCTCGACGATGTGTGAATTCTACCAACCCGCACTAAGTCAGCGACTACGGCCTAAATAGTTCTCATACTGAAAAGGAGTACGGTCCCCTTCGGCCCAACAGCAGTGGAACTGTTTATATACAGGCCTGATATTATTATATGTTCTATGATATTCTAATTAAACAAAATTAAATTTTCACCGTAACAGGTAGTAAGTTTTACTATACGCCGTTAAACCCAACCAAAACAAGGCAAACAAAACCAGAAAACAAGAATGCAAGACATCACACTCACTCGATCATTGTCTCGATACAATCGAACGTGTTCCTCGGGGACAGCAGCAATCGTTCAATAGAAACAACATTAGCAATACAACTAATCTGTCGGGACGAGTCGCAATCAAACTTGCACATGTGAACTTTGAACTGGACATCATCCGTCACTTGAGTTTCGGATTGATTGTCTTCGTACTTCTTAACGGGTTCTGCAAAGATTGTTGTTTGGATATAAACAGATCAAGCAATCAAAGGACATATAAGTGGCTTATTTTATATAGTCGATATAATATACTGACTTGAATGGTAGCGGCTTAAAATATCGGCTGATTACTGGCAGAGTGCCGAATATTGTGGGTTCGTTTACTCTAGATAAAATATTGTAGGACCCACAAATAGTTATTTTGATACTGCGTTTGTCTCTCAATGGCCTCATTAATAAAAATAGGCTCATAATCCTACACTTTTATTCCCAAAGAGATAGGCATTGCTTGGTTTTAAGTCCCACGTAATCAAACCAGACACGATGTTTTCCCATTAATTTCATTGTTTGGTTGCAGCTAATTGATGAGTTATATTGTCAAGTAGATACTAATGATTATATTTCTTCTACACCAACAAAAAGACACACCTATTCCAAAAACTGAGTGACTGCATTTAGACCCTAAAATAAATTCTATCTTTTATCCGCGCTACCCCTTCAACCCCACAATATTTCAAATAAATAATCTGCTAATCTTTTATTTATCACAAAATAGGATTACGTCGGTGCAAACTACATTCACAAATCTATTGCAGGATCGTGTACACGTGCGCCCTGATCTGTGTCGCGTGCCTTCAATTACTTATCAAGCTTCCAAAATCGATTACTAAACGATTTAAGCTCGATTTATTGGCGTTTGACATTTTGATGATAAAGTATCAATATTATTGTATGTGACTGTGTTTTAGGAGATGAAAAAAAAGGAAATATGATTATTAAGGAAATGAAGATCGATATGAAAGGGACGAAGTTATGACCCCGTTTTATTTAATAGTTTTTATACAACAAAGATGGCAAATAGGTATACGGCTCGGCTGGTGGACTATTGCTTATAATCGTTTACAGTCACAAATTGGTAATTCTAAGGAAATAATTCAAAGACAGGTTAAAAAGTAAGGAATAGGAGAGGTAGCTATGCGAGCTTTCAGACCTCAGTCTACCAAGTAAAACGCAATAACAGTGTTAATACATTATTTCACACTGATATGCAAGGAAATTCTAATTGGACATACAAGCAATAAACTTACTGAATCTCCATATGTGTTGCTGAAACTAAATAAAGGAAAACAGTTTAATAACAGGGAACAGATCAGGTTAAGGCATTTCAAACCATGTATTATACCTGACCCCTGTCCCAGAACGAGAATTCGTATGAAATCTCGCATTGCACTTACTACATTGCAAGATCCCATTACTTACTTTTGGATTGAAGATTATTTATACAACAGTTTTAGATTTTATCGCATGGACAGCTAATACATATATTATTTCTGTTACCAAATTTGCGTATGTTACCTTATTTAAAAAAAGATTAGCAATAGAGAAAAATAGATATATGCAGGTAGCCAACCAAATGCTAATGTTCAGCTCAAACTAATTCATACCATTTGGTTGGTTGGCCAGCAATCATTATTAGGGTAACCAAATGAAATGAAAAAGTCTCAGCATTATGGCCCATTATCTTGCTTGCTTATTTGAGTGCAATTATTATCAGATTACGTAAATGAACTAAGGCTTAGGTAATCTGTGCTGACAGCGTCAAGCTAATAAAAGTCTGCTAAACTGACTACGTTGCAACGGGGTATGAGACCTCGGATTTAGTTACTGAATCGGACAAAGAGTTATTAAGTTTTCCTATCAAGATTTTCTTAATAGCAGCAAGGAGTCGGTAACTATTCCCGGTAGACAACTATAGGCTGGCCCCCAGCTATGTAGGACCCAAAAGCATATCCAGTGTTAATACACCTCTTTCAACAGGAGCCAAAATATATGCGTGAGGCTAAGTATGTATGTATGTTAAAATAACACTTATTATCTTGCCTTAGTAAAGCCTCCGTGGGTTCAATACAATACATCTTTCCAACAAAATGTTGTACACGGACAGTGCGTTTGTAACAAATCGTTTTCTCAGCAACATAGCTCCATCAATCTCCGTAACAGGCAGACCCGTCATTGACATCTTATTAAGTGTAAACATCGACAAATGTTCCTGGGAATACAGCGAAAAGATTCTACTAACTGATAGACAATTTTTTTAAAATATGTACATAAATGTTATTTTTCAATTTTGCCGGGCATTTCTTTTTTTGTAATTATCGATTGAGGTTTATGGGTTACTGATAGTACATATATCGACACTAAATCGTCATAATTAAATATGAAATATTTTCAAAGACACTATTAATATCAGCCCTATACAGAGTGATTTTGAAATCGTGTCATTCCTTTTAACCACGCATTCTACTGGTAATATAGAATAACCTTGACCATATATTTTTTTAATTAGAAATATGTTTTTGGAAAAATTAATGTGCCGATATTTTTAATGAAATGGTTTGAGATAGTAGATAACATAATGTTAACCACCCGACACAATCTTAATATTTTACTAATTTAAAAATAATAACATTACAATAATCTTATATATAAAATTCTCGTGTCACAATGTTCGTTCCCGTACTCCTCCGAAACGGCTTGACCGATTCTCATGAAATTTTGTGAGCATATTGAGTAGGTCTGAGAATCGGCCAACATCTATTTTTCATACCCCTTAGTGATAAGGGTTGTCCACCCCTAAAATTTTTTTTAAATCTTTTGGTCAAAACATTTTTTTATGGCAAAACAACGTTTGCCGGGACAGCTAGTATTATATAATAATGACTGTCCTGGCGGTCCTTTTTATTGTCCCTTATTATTTAAAACATATAACAAGGGGCAATAAAAAGGACCGCCCGTTATTATTTACGACATTAATTATTGATATGTTATTTTATTTTAATGAGTGAAAAATTAAAATTGATTTGGGTGGATAACATATGACTATCTGACACTTTTTCACGAAAAAAATGATACATTCATTATTCCAAAAAAAATATTCTAATAAATAAAAATATGGTCAGGGTTATTCTATACCACCAGTAGAATGCGCGGTTAAAAGGAATTACAAGATTTCAAAATCAACCTGTATACTCGTATAAACTGTTCCAATGCTGGACATGGACGTCTTCTCAGTAAAAGAAGGTTTAAGCTATAGTCCACCATGGTGGCCTAGTACTGGTTAGCAGACTTAACATACATATCTTTGGGAACATTAACGAGAAGTCTTAGTCATGTAGGGTTCCTCACAATGTTTTCCTTCACCGTTAAAGCGAACGATAATTAACCATTTAATATGATTGATTCATTCAATCGATTCGAATGATGATCGAATTCGAGACCTCTATCTGGCATTCCAATGGTCTATCACTAGCTTTCTACTATTATAACATTAAAACTATATGAGAATACCCATTAGTACCGTTCAAATTTATAAGCTTAATACCAAAGTGTCGTCTCAATCTTCTTGGCACAGAAAGGTTTGTGTGCCTATGAGCAGAGATTTGAGTTCTTATAGAAGTAATGATATTCATAGGAAATACGTAGACTATGTCCTTTGCGGTGTCATAATAGAGAATCCTTTTTAGAATGTTGGAAAGCGGTTACTGTAAACCACAGTAACCACTTATCGTCGTGCTGGTCATATATTTGTTTGTTTCCTTAGTAGTACGAAGTAGAGAAACTTTTAGTAGATACTAGCTTCTGCACGTGACTTCGCCTATAAGAACCGCTCGGCAAAACATATTGAGATAAAAAGTCTATGACTTAGTGCAGGACGTTTTATATCTGGGAATGATGCAAATTTTTTTCCAAATTCATTAGATGGTTAATTGTGATTGAGCAATAAAATGCGAAAATCTTCAAACATGTTGCCATTTATTATATTAATTGAGTATCATCACCCTCATCATCTTAGCCAAAAGTCGTCCACTGCTGAACATAGGCCTTCCCCAAGGATTTCCACACAGACCGGTCTTGGGCCACCCGCAACCAACCGCTTCCCGCGATTCTTACCAGGTCGTCGGTTCACCGGCCTACCTCTGCTGCGCGCTCCGGTGCGTGGGCGCCTCTCCAGAACCCTTCTGCCCTTAATTTATTATATTAAGATTAAATTTAGGACCATTTCCTATGCTAAGGTATATTGGATGACAGAATAAAGCATATATTTGGAATCTAATCTAATTAATCCTAAATAACGTTAATCATAAAAGAGATTACAAAATGTAGTTATGAATAATTATTACAGCTACTGTACAAATATTATAAATGAATTGCTGCGTAATATTAAAAGTATATTAAAGCAAAAACATATTATTTCTCGTAAAAGATACTCGGTTTTAGCTTACGAATCACTTTTTCTGTGTCAGAAAAGACAAATGACTCGCCTCGAGCTCTGTCCGTTGAAAACACATTTTTATTTATTCTTTATCATCTTTTAACAATCTGTGATAGAAGTTTACGAAAAGCATATAATAAATAAAAATGATTTTGTATCCACAAAATGTGTAAAAATAATTGAGCATATTCATTAGTAACGTAACGAATTTACCAAAAAGGCAATATAAATATCACGAAGGCTAATAAAAGGCTATTTCAAAACTTAATTAAAATGAAAACCTCCTAATTATGTAGTCCTGCTTAAACAAAAAATATACATAATCTAATTAGTTCAAATTATATCATATCATAGGGTCTAAAATACTAAATCTAAAAACAATATGCGATGACGATTCAATTCAAGACTAATCCAAATATTTCTTTAAATTTTCTCATTAACGCGTCGAGCAAAATAAATGGAACAGATTTTCATTGAGAGCGAACGAATGACCAAAAAAATGGCTAAAATCTGACAAATGGTTTTCCTTTAACGTCTGCGCCCATCTTATTATCGTTACCCACTACCGAACAGAACTCATCTGGGTCTTCTTTTAGCTTGACTATATATTTCTCATCAAAGCAATCCATACCTTGTTCACTTATTTTTATGTTCAATTTTACTTTGGCACTTTCTTCTGTATTAGCATCGATTGCAGTTATAGGATTTACGATTTTATTACCCTCAAGTCTAAGCTCAATTTCGTCTGTAACATCTTTGAGTATGATATCAATTTGAGGAGAAGCGTCTGTGTTAATAGCATTATTCGCAATCTCATCTATACAGTCGGGGGTTAGGCCGACTATATGAAGTATCATTTTTTATGTGACATATAAAACATATTTATTGCAATCATAATCGTTTCAGTTTCTCTAGTGCCATGTTTGGGTGAGATAAATAGAAGATAATGGTTGGAAAACTTTTTTTATTGATTAACTTAGTTTTTTTACAACTTACGTTATTATTATGACAATTTTATATTACGTTCTAATTCCTACACATTAAAATAACGTAGTATATTTTTATTGCTACTTGTATAAAGATATTTGTATTCCAGTAAATTATAAGGTTCAACCGTAATTACTCATTTATTTGTTACCTTAACAAACGGAGAACAAAGATACAAAATCTATCGTAAGATAGATGATAAAGGCAATAATTTTGTCGACCGTACACGGTGAATGGCAAAATAAACCACAGTTTTCAATATCGCACCGCTATTGTCAAGCTGACCCTACCACAACTCAATGCGCTCTCAATTCACAGCAGTTATTATTATCTTGACCTGGTGATTGAGCTCTCCTGCTCTCTATCGTCGCGAAGTTCTGTGATTGGCCAACGCGTAGCATTCACGCCCCCCGCCCCGCGACTATTGGTTGATCTTGCCACGCCTTCACAACTTCAAACGCTCTGTTAAGGGTAGTTCAAAACCCCACTTATATATTTTTCACCCTTATGTTATTCGCATTCGTATTGTAGCCGTCGGGTAGTACGCACGCGTCTTCTCCATATTGCCGCGATATAAGTGCGAAAAGTTTTATGTTCGTGTGCTGTTAATTAAATGATTAAACAATGACAATGGACGTTCAAAATAGCTATCAAAATTATAAAGAACCGTCTCCTGATTCAAAAGAAACTAATTTGAATATCGAGAGTGCTAGAACTTCACAAATAAAACCAGAAATGCAGCCAACTGTTTTGAATCCTGTAAAAGCTTCAAAGCGGTCCTTCGATGTAGCTTTTTTGATGATGCCAGATGAAAAAATGCGACCTAAACCTCCAGAACGACAATTACGGGTCTCCAAACAACTTTTTCAAAACGAAGAATGGGAACAGGTGCCGCCTAAGAGGTTGCCAGAAATTTACAAGCATAACGATTATTCAAACGAGAACACCATGGACTTGAAGGATCAAGATGACGACCGAATCTGCATGAATAATAACATATCCCCAAGTTTTGGATCCGATATTAATATAGACGTCGGCACTGATGAATATCCTAGCAAAACTATGTATTGTAGTGATTCCGAAAATTCTGAACGATCCAGAAGCCGGCCTAACTCGAATGAAAGTGCTGCGCGTCAGCCAAAGTTTTTGCCCGAATATAAAAACAAAATTTTTGACGACCCAACTTTAATAAGCATGCAGTCAAGAGCGAGATATGAAAGATATTCGGAGAAACCAGAGATGTCTCCCAAGAGTGCTTTTACTAAAGTGTCAAATTTTACAATGAGGTCACCTAATCCTTCCGTCAGCCCTGACAATCTCCTTTATCAAAATTCAGTGAGCCCACCGCTTTCAGCTGCCAGTCCACCTTCAAGTTCATTTAGCAAATCACCTGGTTTTAATAATTTGCTTACGCCTGCTCATCTTTTAAATGGTAGCAACTTTTTCAAGAACCAAAACGTACCGTCGTCTTCCCCAAATTACCCAGACTCGGCGTTACAACATCGGTCAGCAGGATTCAACAAAGCTATGGAGTACCACGAAAAACAAGAAGCAAAATCTTTGCAAATGTCACCGAATAAGTTAAATTTCCTGCCATTTAGACCAGAAATACCGTACCTTCAAGCAGGATCATCATATCCTTTCGGTGTCCAGAATTTTCAGCCGCCGAATTCAGACTTTATGAAGTTGCCTGTACCTCCGAGAGAGCCAGTGAACCCGTTAATTGCAAATCCAGCAGCGGCTATACTGAGTACGTTGTTGCCTCCGACTTTGGCTGCGTTTTCCTTGCCGTCGCAAAATGTCTGCGCTAAATGCAGCATTAGTTTTCGGATGACTTCAGATTTGGTCTATCACATGCGCACCCATCATAAAAGTGAGTCGGCGATTGATCCAAACAGGAGAAAAAGGGAAGAGAAATTAAAGTGTCCAGTTTGTAACGAAAGTTTTCGCGAAAGGCATCATTTAACTAGACACATGACTGCACATCAGGACAAAGAAGGTGATTTAGATGAAGTACCGGCTGCATCAAGTTATAATAAGAAAAGCAAACAATTTTATCCGCACAATGGTAGTTCTCTCATACACAAATAAAATAATATTTAAGTCTAAGTGCCGAGACACATGAGTTGCAAGCTATGGAAAATATTTAAATTAAAGTACTAGGATGTGTTATAATCTTAGTGTCCAGTTTTAAAATGAAACTGTTTAATATACAAAGTCACCTTGTCAGCGATAGATCGTAAGTTTTGGCACTATTTGGGACAAATGTAATAAAATTAGTATAACTATTGACTATGAATAGGAAAATGTGTCAAGTTCGAATTTTCGTTGTTTCGATAATGTTCGTTATTGTTATCACTTAATCTATGTGCAATATTAGTCGTTAAGTATTTATTTTGTAAATATTAGTATTGGTAGCGGATCATTAATTACAGAGATTTAAAATTCTAATATTATTTTATTTAATATTCCTAACAATATAATTGTCGTTCTTATATAAATATTCGTAGTTTGATTAGACTATATAGACTACTAGTATAATTTAAAATTCTTATTGATTCTTATAATACTTTACTTGGTTACGCAGATAAGAGCCAATTAGAAATTTATCATCCTAATATTTTTACATAAGAAAAGAAAATCATCGTTAGGTCACCGTACGAGGTTGTACTAAGTATACCTATCTCAAAAAGCGACGATAAACAGCTTTTGTTTTAGATACTTGTCAATCTGACAGAATCATTTTTCTAAATATTGGAGACTCTGTTACATTAGATTATTCTGGCTATGGTTATGAATATTAGGTAATTTGAATATTATTACTATTATCGCATAAAATATGACCGATCCTTATAATTATATTACTTATTAATACGACTAAAGAAGCAATTCCTAATATTACTTATAACCATAATGGTTCTACAAAATCCAATCTACTTTATAGCTACAATTATAACAATTACTTCTCTCTCATACCCCTCACGATATGAACAATATCTAATACATAAATTTCCTGTATCGAAACGGTAACAAGGCAAAGCATAGCGAATTTATGCGTAAGGGTGATAGATAGAGACATCATGGAACCCCTACTTTGCCTGATTTTATTTAAAATCATGTTTATAGTTAAGTTATCTGAAGAGTTATATTTTTCTTATGGGGTAAGAAGAATTTTAGCAAGGTACTTATAAATTATTTAGAATATATTTTAAAAATCATTCAACAGTAGTCTTTTAAAAGAAAAAGCACTGGATGATGACGTCATGATGTTATTCGTTAATAATTCCAAAACATTAATCTTATTCGTATTCTGTATTGCGTTCCCAAATGATTATATTAGTTAAATCCACAGCGTTTTTACCAAATGTGATTGGAAATATAAAGCAGGGTAACTTTTTGGTCAAATTATGGTCATGAAAGTCTTTAGTAGGTTAACATGATGCATATTTAAAGTTTATTAAGTAGTAGGTAAGTCTTAAAGCGTCTTAGGCCTTAATCTCTCCTAAAATAATGGCGTGAAGTCGAATTCTATCACAAGGCACATACCTCTTACTTTATGGATTAAATAATTAATCAGCGAAATATCTTCGAGAGGAAACCTGTATAGCTGAGCTATCTCCATAATGTTCTCGAAGATCTATGAAGTCTGCCAAACCTCACGTAAATAGCATGGTAAAGTATGGTATAATCCTTCTCATCCTGAGAAGAAACCCGTAATTAGCACTGCGTGACTTTTATAAACAGAACTGATATTATGTAAAGTCTATTCCAATATAAAACTTACCGACCAATGCAACTTGAAAAGTGAACATCAGTCAGACTTCTATGAATGTAAGTCTCACATAAATTTTAATTCTATAGAGGAACTTACATAATTATATCATCTAATATATTAGGAATATATCACTTTTCTTTACTATATAAAAGGAAAATTCATTAGATTTATCGTTAATAGCTTAAGAAAGACAAAAAAAAACATGCGGGCCAGTCTTTGGGTACTACCGTCAGAAGTGAAAACTAAGTAACTAGCGGTGCGGTGACGATGACGAGAGTTTCACGCTTTTTGTTCACCCAAAAAATCTACATATATACACAGTATACATATAGCTCATGGAAAACGTTCGGTGACGACGACGCGAGTTCCATGATTTTTGTTCACCCAAAAAGTACTCAACGCGCCTAAAGAAGTTTTCACTTCAATAATTTCAAGATTATTCAGATGGTTATCAGTGCAAATTCACTTAAAGACAGATACTAGTATTATAGGACATTCCGGTCTCCAAAATGTTTGTTATTAGATTTAAATTATTGTGCCAGGAACAAGGAAGCCATGTAAGACATATCAATCTCAGTTTTGTATTGAAATAATACTTTTAAAATTCCGAACGATCAATAATCTAATTCATGCCCTTCAGAAGGGAGCGAGCGTAACTAAAACCCCGTGTCTAAATCCTTGCGAACAGTACAATTCCCATGTGTGGAACTGCTGAGAACATTAACACCAATGTAGGTTAGTCTGCATGGATAGTGAGACAACTGTGGCGAATCGTATCATGGGAAATGGACACCAGATTTTGGTGATGCTCATTGGGATATTAAGAGGGCAATCAAAAAAGATAGACGATTGACAATCTGGTTAAGTAGAATGCTGCAAGTATAGAGATCTTTATAATGAGATAGATATCTTTACATTTTTTATTGTAATGCCACACTCATATTCTTTTGTGTAGGTACTATTTTTGCTAGGCTATTGCTTTTTAAATTGGATAGATATTTCTTCGATAGTAATGTCTTAGATTTAAATATGAAATAGAAAAGCCTTCTATTAGCAATTAATTGGCGACGCTTCGTCACCAAGTAGCAATACGAAGCGGGTTAGGAGTAAATGAAATGAGCCAATGATACTCTGCCAGGTAACCGGTGTCTAAGGAGAAACACTGTTGCTGCTTTTCATCTGCTGCTCCCATTCCTTTCCCTTTAGTCTATCGTTAGTATCTTTTCCCTTAGGATTAGCAATAGACAATTGACGTTATCCTGATAATAATTATGATGTCTGGAAACGGTAAGCGTTTTCTATCCAAATCACTTTTATGGTCTTCAGATGAGGCATTATCACAACGGAACTGATCTTTTTACCTTCTAGTTATATAATCTATCCGTTCAAATTCAGGTTTAGATATTCTAAATCCTCAAAGAATAGCAGTCACCACAAAACTTAAGTAAGAAAATAAAACTATACAACAAGTTCAAACCAGTAACTTAGTTCTTATACCGACCAACGTCCCCATAACGGAACGACGAAATTCTAAACTTGAAAAACACCATACAGTGTAAGTAGGACCTCGTAAATGTGGAAACTTCACAGGGTGTCCGCGTAAGTGCGAAGAGAACAATATTTTTGTCCGTCCGCCGAACCGTGAGTAATTCAATAGAAAATATTCATATTGGGGACGAGCGGCGCCCCTGACGGTGAATGGGTGCGCTTATAGCGTGTGCTTTTTTGGAAACATGTTTTATTTTGTGTGGATTTATTTGTACAAATTTAACACGCGGCTTCGCTTGCATAAATGTAAGTGACGTTAGTAACAGTACTTTTATCTGGATGAAAGGTAACCTATGTCCTTTTCTGTTCCCCTGTCAACGTGTATGCGAAATTTCATGATGCTCGGTCGCTACTCCACCAATCATCACGGAAGGCGCGAAAACGTAACAAACAAATAAAACCACATTCGCATTTAAAATATTATAGTTACAACTGATTACTATAATGTTCTTTTACTTTTAGTTATCTTAGCAGTAGCCATTGACGTACAAATACTATGTTGTTATCTCAAAGCAAAGAACAAACAAGAAAATAAGCCTCATCATTTTTGTGGTAGGTAAATCACATTTGATAGTGACGAGCAAAAAATAAATCTAAGATTCTGATCAAATAAATAAATCTAGAAATCTAATAAGAATGCAGAGTAATTTCACAATTAAGTTATGTCTTCGTAAAAATATCCCAGATACCGTCAACAAACTTGACTAAGCAGTCACTTAATTATTAAATGTCTCTGAGTGCGGCAGTTGGTTTGATACTTAGGCCTGGGCATCAGCTACTCATATTAACTGGCATTCCAAGACTTCTGGAAAGTGGAACTGGGCCGGTGAGCACAAATCGTGACCAATTGCGTGCCGAAAGACATTCGACGGCGACGGCGCAAACCTAGACGGAGATGGCGGGATGACTTCGACGCTTTCGAAAGGGAGTGTGGCAGGGGATATCTTCGAGCAGAGAGGTTTGGAAGTTCAAGGGAAGGCTCTTGCTCAGCAGTGGACATACCAAAATGCTTAGAAAAAAAACCAAGACCTAACTGGTTAAACGATCTGAGCATGTAATTTTCAACATGCTGTATACAATTGTGTTGGCAGACACCAATGACGGATGTGTCGCTACATTGCTGCCTGGTGCTCGCCGAGATTCGGGATTTAGTAGACGCTCTTCCTATGATCACCATACTGTTACTAAGAAATTTATCGCAAGCTTATTGAAAGAAAATGTTGATCGTATGGGAGATGGTATAGTTTATAAAGTCAAGTCACAATTAGTTGACACTATATTTTGCCCGCGACTTCGCCCACGTTAATCTAGATTTCGTTTATTTTCTATTCTTTGGGAAAAGTTGTTTTCTATGGATGATAATATTTTATGTCCTCTTTTGTACCCTGACAACGTGTATGCAAAATTTCATGATGATCGGTCGAGTAGTTAAGGTGAAAACATAACAAACAAACAAACTAACATTTGCATTTATAATATTAGTTATTAGGATATCAACAATCAGAATATTTATGTATGTATAGGTAAGTACTGGACTTACTCAGTGACTAACGCAGTGATGTGAGTCAGTACACATATCACTGTGTTACACTTAGTTTAATATGCATGTACGGGGATGCATAGAAGTAGTTTTATATTTTTAATATGTTGGTAAAGTATTAAACGATTAGCTGTATAGTTATAAGTGATGTCTTAGTACGTGTTAAATTATGGGTCTTATGATATGAGAAATTATAAACTGGAATAATCATATTGTATATGAATGTTACGCCAATGATAAGTAATATTGTATTAAATTAAATAGTTTCTCAGTAAAAGGGTACTTGTTGCAATAAATACCAAGAATCGAAATAACTCTGTTTATCTTTATTTCTCTAAATATAAATATTAAAATCCGTAAAGCAATTTCAATGGTAATGTCAGTTTTAAAATCTCAACGTAAAGACAGAACTCTTAAGAACTTTCAATAGGTGCTATTTATGCAGTGCTAAATGAAATAATTTATATTTCAAAAGTTATCACAGTTTTAATTCAATCTAATATAAACCCCTAACAGATTATAACAAATGACTAGACAGCTACGCGAATCGTTCAAAACATTAGACGGTCATGCATAATCAATGCAAAAGCAATATTTTCCACTCAAATAGCTACAGAGAATACGAAAAATAATAAATATGTATTTTGCTGAACGCATTTACAAGATTACAATATTAGCGAGCACGTCCTCACGCTGCCGAGGCGTCATTACAAATGATAAATAGTCGGCACACTTCGATAATCAAATTCTAATTTGGAATCTGTTCTACCCCCGCGAATATTTTTTTCGAGGCAAGGGAAAGAGCCACACAGCCTGTTTTGTATTGTGAGAAGATTGTGACTTTATTAACCGTGAACGAATGGTCTCTTTAACCGATTCACCACGGCAGACACGTGACCCGGAACCGATTATGGTTCCGTACCCGATTTGTATGTATTTGTATGTAAATTGGTGCGTGGGGTGACGAGATAACCGGGCGTGCTTGATAGGGATCTCTGTTATTGAATTAAGTGTTGGCGTTTAGTGATTGTTCAGATAAATCCTTGTCTTCATTTCGTTTTTGTTTTGGTTTCTTCATTTAATGTTTGTGGTACCCTTAAAGAAAGAAAGCTACCCATCTATACATATGATAATGAGCCGTTTAACGTTGCAATACTTTACTCTTATGAATTGTTTTAGACTTTTTAATAAGCTACATATTATCGTTTAACGTTGTAATTACTCTATGAACGTCTTGAGCTACCACGGCCTGCCGACGGCCAGAAACAATTGATTTTCTATTTTATCTGGCGTGCCAGCAATTTACAGATTAAGAATTAAATAATTCGACACTTTGTTTCCAATAATTGTTGTAAACAGTGTATTTTATTGCATTGTCTGTATCGACATAATATAATCTTGCGAACAGGATTTTCAATACCTCAAGCGTAATGTGACCGGATTGTCTACAGACGTTTGCAAAATCAGTGATATTAATAACGTAATGCCAATCTTGTAGCAATGGAGTGCACTGCTAGAACAAGAAACATGGACCTTAAAGCCTTCTTTTAGAGTTCCGGTATCTCCATAGCCCGTTAGAACACAACGCAAGGATTATTGCTTAAGATATTCTCCAGGGTATTGGTACTTTCTCAGTACGCTTGAGGTTTAAACAAAGATTTCTCTATAACATAGCTCATTTTTCAAATGATTTTATGAAGACTGTTTTGGTAACAACATATACATTTCTTCAGCATTCAGCTACGTTTCTCAAAGATAGAGCTAAGTAAACATCTATTTCATGATAGGTTATCGAATTTTCTTTTCTTTTTTGCCTGCATTGGCAGAATAGCCTCGGTCCATCTGGTAACAAGTAGTCTACATAGCTATGTCCTCACTTACCCTGACTGTAGCACTCTCTTTAATTCATTTAATGAAGGACTAGTCAGAGCTTTGAAATAACGGTGGCAGGTCACTATGCTCTGGCCTGCACGTATATGGTATAAATGATCGCTATATGGCATCATGCTGAACGGAATACTTTTCAGGTGGAAAGAATTATCTGGTAAACCGCTGTGTTGTGCGATGACTTATTCGATAATAGTAGTATATAGATAAGAGTACTTGAATCTAATGCAACTATAACAAGATTTTTCTCTTTATCGCCATTTTACATTTATTACAAAATATGTGCTGTTCAGATTACTTTTCCCCGTATAGTCGCCCTTACTTATTCGATAGCATTTGATAAAGTACACACCTATTTAACTTTATTATTTAATATGTTTATAATTTACGATAGTATTTTTGTTGCCTTTAATGATAAATGAGCTAGCGATATCCCACCTGATGGTAAACGGCAACGACTGCTAATATACTTTGGTAATACCAAGACAATATTACACACACACAGTTTATCTGCCTACCGTGATATTAATTTAATTAGAGTACAATAAAAAACAATCTATCAAGTCTAGATATTGTCTTAGTTTTTCGCCCACTCTTCAATATTGACAACAACAGCGCGTTCAAAGATTTCTTTCTTCTGAATGTTAACAAATATTACAAGTAACAAAACAAGACACAAGCTAGTTGCATAATATTTAAATGCCCCATACATAATATTTATATCCAACAATTAAATCACAATAGTATCTTGAAGTCGGCGGGCATGACCAATGTTTTCCGTCTGTTGTTGTTGCCCACCCTATGTCTGAGTAGGAAGCTATTTAGTTAGGCTATTGTTGTCTACAGTCATGTTCGCCTGGTAATTCATTCTGTTGCATTGTTAGCAGTGGATTATAATTATTTAAAAATAGCGGTTAATAGTATTTTTATTAGGCCAAGGTATTGGTGCCAACACTTTTATATATTTATAAAAATTGGGTACCTATGTAAGTACAGACAAGAAAGTAGATCATGCAATGCAGTGAAGAGTATTACAAGTACTCGTAGTGAGCCTATAAATGAGGCATAGTTTGATAAGAGAGTGCAGTGGCATTAAAGAAGATACAGTCACAAGTATTGAGAAATGTGTATCAAGATAAAGAAAAGAATGGAAGTCAAAACATTTATTAAGAAAGTATATAGTATCGCCGGTCCCGGAGAATAAAATGGTAATCACAAAAACTTAACTTTTAAGGATAAATAAAAAACCGATTGTTGTCTATAACTCAACTGTGATATTAGACGTAGACAATCCAATAAAGACTCAAATAAAAGCAAATTTTTCTAAGCTTTTAAATTTTTTTGACAAACTTTTAATTACATTAATCAAATTTAAGATAGTCAAAATTAAAAATATAAGTAAATATAATGTTATTGTAATTTAGTATTGCACACTGAACATTTTATTCTCGTTACGTTTAAAGATATTGAATAATATAATATATAATATCCTATTGCAATATTATTCAATCATTTGACAGCGCTAAACTATGGAAAATAGAGTATCTTACCATTTTGTTCTAGTTCATAGGGGATATCCGACAATCGAAATTAAGCCCGTTATTCTGGGTATGAAAATAAAATAAAGTTATGGTAATCAGACTTTATTAGTTATCCTATAAATTGACAAAAAGAAATTAAAATTAAATTAAATTTAAAATTAGTAATCTTCGTTATAAATATATAGGTTATATGTATAGGTTTCAGAATTACGTCTTATGTCGTAAGTTAAAGATTCGTAGAAGGCATGGCAGAAATTTGGGACAGCTTCGTTTCTTTTTTCTTTTTTTTATGTTTTAGTTGTTGGCCTCAGATGGCCTTGACAACGCGGACTGTGGGTGAGCGCAGATGGATCCTAACCCGTTATAAAGTATACTAGACAACGTTATCCCCCAAGGGCGGACTACCACGGACCTCGGCTTGGGGCGATGTCGGCAACGTGGATCTAAGGTGATATACGAGATTAACGTTAACGCGACGCGTATTCCGACCTCTGCGGCGCGGGTGGAACCGCGGACGACTTTGTATGGCTTCGCGAGCCGTGTATGCTTTGTCTTGAGCGAGTGTACTCCTATCATCTGATTCATCTAATATGTGCCTAAGTCTACTAACTTTCGATATCCTAGATGGGGGGTAATTTATCGCCGCAACTACTAGCGGGTTGGGGTGTGTCTGAGCAGAGAAACACTGCTTCATGAATTGCCTGATGGTCGGCAGCTCTAGATCTATGCAGATCTTCGTTGCGCACGAATCACGGTGCTCCCGTAGTACATGAAACTATTTTGTAGTGTTTGTAGCCTATGGATCCTGTTTGGCCTAATGTGTGCGATTACTACACTAGCGTACGTCATTATGGGACTAAAACATGCTGTATACAGCCTAACCTTGTGCCTAAATGATAGTTTAGAGCGACTGATAACGAGAGAAGGAAGTCGACCTAACACAAGGCGGCCCGGTTACGAACCTGCCTTAGGTGAGGTCGGAATGAGAGTCAATCATCAAGGGTGACACCTAGATACTTAGCGTCTCTAGTCGATGGGATAGCGGAGCCAAACATCCTTATTTGTGGGTCGCACCCGGAGGGTACAGGTGAAATGGTATCCTGTGTGATCGCTTCTCATCTACACAGGCTCATGACGGTCGACGTGTAACGCCTTGCTTAGAGGCAAAGGTTCAGCGTAAACGAGTTTCAACTGAAATTTTGCGATAGAAATAAAACCTGGTGTTGCTTCTGGTGGTCTTTGATACTGTTTCACATTCAGTTGAGAATATTCAGCATAAAAATCATACTTGAAACGTAAAATCGATGGCTATGAATGTAAAACACTTACTTCCATTACTTTAGACCACATAATTTTCTGACCTTCTTCATCGTTGGCCCAGTTCTTACTTTTTACCAACTCCTTTATGTCAAAGAACGCACTTTGTAATATTTCTTTTACGTTATACTACTCGCTGGTGATTTTAGCGTTCATAATAGCGTATATACGAGTGTTTAAATTACCCTGTCTTTTAATTCACGTTTAATGCTAGAGTGCATGGAATCGCCTTCACTTTGCCCATATCGTGTTTCAAAAAAACGATGTATAATGTTTATTTAAAGTTTTTATGCAGCAAAAATGTATAAAGCAAATATAAATCTACTTTTGTTTGTCCTGTACAACCATCTGAATAAAAAGAAACGTTTTTGATGCCCCTTTCCTTTTCGCTTAAGAGAAATTGCCACAGACAGCTTCTGATTACTATTGCTCCTCTTTTAGCAATTATGTATGTATTTCCAGACATAGCTGATCTCTAAGTCTAGTACTAGCAAAAATAGTGAAGTTATATAATATTGTCTTCTGTTTACGCGAATATTATTCATTGAAATTAAACTATTATATACGGATTTTATCGTGTTGTTTATTTAACATTCTATTACATAATTTTGAAAAATGTTACACTACTATACTACTATTAAACTTTACTAATTTTAAGCTAATTAAATTATTAAAACTATTAAAACTATTTGTATTTATGTTTACACTTTCCCCGACGTTTCCGTTGCTTTTCAGCAGCCATGGTCACGGGGAGACTAAGATGGTAGTTGTCTCAATGTTCCAGTGTAGTTATTTTAAAGTACCCGAACATAATTTAGTTATTGGTGTTTCTATTTACGCAGAATGAGCTCAAAGTATCATGAAGTCTAGCTGTGGTTTGTTTCTTCTTGGGTTTGACTATTTGAAGTACTGGATCCCAAGCTGGTGGTAAAATTAAGTCTAAATAGTTTTAATAATTTTAATAATTTAATTAGCTTAAAAATAGTATATGTTTAATAGTAGTAGTATGTAGTGTAAGAGTTTCTAAATTATGTAATAGAGTGTCCAATAAACAACGCGGTAAAATCCGTATATAGTAGTTTAATTTCAAAGACTATATAATATTAAAAATGCTTGTCGCACATAATCAAAAGCCATCGCCAAACATTGTAACAATACAAACAGGTATATACTAAACCAAATTTTCTTTAACCCGCTACCCTACAGAATGTTAAACTATCAGGAACATGAAAACAACACAAAAGGTATCGTAAATAAGACGGGAACTAACGCACTTCCGTATCCGCTGTGACGAACTGACATACAATAGGGTATAAAATATTTTGGGACCTTCCGTCGTACTTCATTGTACATGGGACCTCTATTTTGTGTGTTGTTATGTACAACAAACTATTAAATATAAAATATATCCGCCTGTTGCTATAGGAACATATATAAAAGTTATATATCCGTTTTATATAATTTTAGTATCTATTAATGGCTTACGTTAGCAAGTTTAAGAGATTACTTGTTTGCGTTTGTGATAATAATTGTATGACTACTAATAAACTTTCCCGAAAAAAGAGGTAATTTATAATTATTTATGCCAAGTCTGCGTTATTATAAAAGGTGAATGTTGCATCTTTTAACTGGGGGAACTGTTCAGTTATAATGGTGTTAACAGGATCTGATTAGATAGCAGAGTTAAACTTGGCGAAGAAATAAATGGGTCATTTGTATAGAATTTGTAGTAATTTTGCTTCTACGACATAATTGCTCTGTCTTGCTTTTCATTTTGCTATATTAGCCAAACGGAAATAAAGATAGACTGTCAATAGCCTTTTATAACCTGTAAATTGTATGTGAACTAGTTAGTGCCCGCGACTTTGCATGCGTGCATCCTTCGGAAATGCATACCGGGATATAGACTATTTGTGTGGTAAGTTTCAATCCAAATCCCATTAACTGTTTATGCGTGATTAAGTAACAAATATCAATTTTCACATTTAAAATATGTATAAATAGGATATCAACTCTTTATAGATTTGTCCAAAGGAAAGTTTGAGATAAAGTAGGGGGACTACGTAAGTCCGTTGTGCCTGAATATCACTGCTCAGATGCAGCGGCATTGAAGTAGACAGACTAGCTTTAACCCAATCAAAGTTTAAATTTGGGTTTGGTTTGGGTTCGGTAGCTGTAACTTAAACCATTGTCACATAATATTGTCTTCTGTTTACGCGAATGTTATTCATTGAAATTAAACTACTATATACGGATTTTATTGCGTTGTTTATTTAGCATTGTATTACAAAATTTTGAAAATATTACACTACTACTACTATTGATTTTATTTTACTAATTTATAAGCTAATAAAATTATTTAAACTATTAAATGTATTTATTTTTGGTTTACACTTTCCCCGACGTTTCGGTTGCTTTTCAGCAGCTATGGTCACGGGGAGTTTAAATAATTTTATTAGCTTATAAATTAGTAAAATAAAATCAATAGTAGTAGTAGTGTAATATTTTCAAAATTTTGTAATACAGTGCTAAATAAACAACGCGATAAAATCCGTATATAGTAGTTTAATTCCATTGTCACATTACATTATACGACTTATCACTTAAAAAGGAACACCTAGCATGAATAATTTTATTATGTATTTGATAAAGAATCTATAGGACGTAGAAGAATTTATATTTATGTGGCCATGCAAATAAACAAATAATTTGAATTGAAAGATCATCGTTATGTTATAATATAATATCAGCCCTGTATTAAACTGTCCCATTGTTGTACATGTGCTTTTTCTTATTGTAAGAAGGGTTATGTCATTGTCCACCACGCTGACCCAGTGCGGGTTAGCAGACATCTCATATCCTTTAGAACATTATGGAGAACTCTCAGACATGCAAATTTCCTCACAATGTTTTATTAAGACTGCACCGAGCAAAATGTGCCAGAACAGGCGGTCACAATTAAGTTGATAAATTCAACACTTTTTGTTTAATACAAATATAAAATATTCATTTACCATAATAATGAATGTATTTACAATTACTGCGTGTAAAAAACTTAAAATATTAATATTTTCACCTACAAAATTACGTAAATTTGCTTACAGCTTAAAAGAAACATAAATAGTTATATTAAAATTTGTCCGTCCCAAATATTTAAATTATTGGTTGACAATAAAAACACATATTTATTAAAAAAGCACTTCAAATCCTCCATACAAGTTTACTATGGCGGCTGCGCGCCGATTTGAATATTGAGCTCTGTCATTCAGTCCAAACGCGTCTTACGCGCTCGGCACAGTCTTAATACGCACATAACATTGAAAAGTCGTTATAATAATCATTAAATAAATTACAAGCTATAAAAATTATACACAGTTCGAAAATTAAATGATAGAAGTTATTTGTAGTGTGCGAAAAAGAAAACCCGATATCTAACTATATTATAGTATATTATTATTCGTGAAGTATTTACCTATTACATATATACATCTTTCGAGTGATTCCTTACTTAAGGTTTGAACTTTAAAGCTATCCTTTAGGAATAAGTCGATTAAGTTATCATTAAATGACTTTGAGTACGGTTAGGCTTACCTTTTCATGACATTGCTTTTCTCTGAACGATAAAGAAGCCATATTTATGAATATATTATTTCCATAAGCTTCTACTTCATTATCAAATAAATTTTAAATTAAAATAATTTAAAGCAGCTACTGTTTTCACTGAATTAGCAGATGGTTGGCTCTGTGCGGATACAATTCAAAATAAACCTGATTTATATGGCCTTATTTACATTTTGTTGGGACAGTCTCTTGGAATATGAATACGAGAATATCGTACAATAGTTTTTGCTAGTCTGTTATATTGTTTAATTTTAAATATTTCATGCACATGTTAGGTATAATGGAGACTATTTTATTCATTATTACTAACTCAATAGTTAATATTCACTTTTCTTATAAAGGATCATATAATTAAAATTCCTAAAGAAGCTATCTTTATTGAACGTGAACATAATACCTAACTGAAAAGTGAAAATACTCAATATAAAAATAATTTAAAATATTCTGACAATTTATCTTAAAATCTAAATAATTTTTTTTTAAAAATAAACCCAAAATGCCGCCTTCTATAAATCAATAAGTGGTCTGCAATTGGACTTACGCGATATCCCATTTTGCGCCATAATAGCCTGTTTACCATCTTTAGGTATGTTAGGACAAAACCTTCAGGTCATTAGACCATGTCATGGCAAATTCCACCTCACCAACATTAATATAAGAACATATATGACTGTCTTTTTTCTAAAACTCGAGACACGCCACCGACCTCAGACAGCCAGTGCACTCTGACCAAACAAAATCTTGTAAAATAACAACGGTTTACTGTTCTCCACGCACACATGTTAATATATGAGCACCTACGTGAAGTTCCCCAAGTAAAGCAAGATCGCAGCAAGACAAAATATAATGTATTCAGTGAATATTGTCGCCGGAGGCCGCTTATTATTTTCGACTTACTTTGTGATGTGTTCCTTTTGGGGCTCCATATTCTATTGTACTGGAAGTTTTAGCTGTTGGGCATGTGAATTCGTCTGAAAATAATATATACATAGACTAGTACCTACTGCTTGAAGTTAGGTTGCCTAATTTATTGTCTCTATGTTTGCAAAGCTAGTCTTGTGAAGGATAATAAAGTCTATGTTATATGTAGGTACGTTATAGTCTCATGTTTACGCGATTATTATACATATCGAAATTAGAATTTAAAACAATGAGATGAGCACCATCGTAGTCAACGCTGACTATGGCTGTTGAAGAGCAACCGAAATGTCGATGAAAATGTTAATGGTAATAGTTTTAAAAATAGTTAAATGTAGGTGTTTTGTTACATAAACTTCAATAAAATCCTTATATAGTAATTTTATATATGTAGTATAATTATATGTAGTAAATAACTTTTTGTAAAAAATTATATAGATTTGTTACCCGTGACTTTCTACACGTTTTTAAGGAGATAATTTAATGTTTAAATTATCTCCAAGGCATAGTTTATTAAATTCCTGTTATAAAAAATAGTCTCGACCTAGAACAGTATTAAATTTAAAAGCTCAAATTTGATGTTTATTCAGCTAGATTGGTTATTTTGAACATTTTTATCACGAGAATTTGACTCCCTGCCATGTTCGTTATAACAAAAAACAATTGGGAAATAAAGCACAGTGAAATATGCATCTCAACTTGGGCAAGCGTTACACGTCTGGAGATTTCTCCAGACGTGTAACGCGATTTTTATAGGTCATAGGTATTTACCTATGACCTATAAAAATCGCCAAACCTAGTGACGTGTTTCTGTAGTGAGAAGGGTTTCCAGGTGCTGTATATCGATTGTGCAATTACTAGACTCTTTAGTTTACACGTATAGTTCTCTATCTAAACAGAAATGGTTATTTCTGAAACACTGGTACCATCAATCAAAAAATTTTCTTGTGTAGCATTTAAAATAAAATATTTTTAGTGCATATTAATACACTATAAATAATTTATATTAACTTTGCGAAAGGCTTGTCGTTTCGCCAGGTTGTACTGGCTGTAAGAGATGCATGTATGTGGTTAGGACCACCCACCTCACAAACGGAAGCCTGACGTCGCCGCGCTGGTCTACTTGTGACCACGGCCAGTGCAACCTAGTCAATACGTCAAGCCTTTCAAAAAAGTTTAAAAATACTGGACATAATCGTGTTAATACTCATTTGCCGTGATTTACATAGTTTACGCGATAGAATAAAAATGATTGATGATATTTGATAAGTATAACGATAGTTTAAAAGCTACAACTACTTTCAGTATAGTGTGCTTATCTTTAGATTTGTGAATACAAGCATACATGCCACTTGTTAACGAAGATATGTAAAATATATGCATTATATTTCTAGCAACTTTTAATCAACAAAGGTTCTAAATGAAACTCATCAGTTGGTGCTTTGCGCGACGGCATATATCCATATTAATTTAAACCATATTTCACTGTATTTAATTCATATGCTAAATAGATGCGGTGTTTTGTCAACCGTTCGGTACACAGTACTAAGTTTATTGTTCGGCTTTGGTAGCGATCGTTTATAAATTACCAGTAAAATGTTGGTTTATTGTTAACTAATATTGCAACGAAACGCAAATCAATATGCGCAATTTTGTATTTTAAATTTTTTGGCTCCTTATTGTTGAATCTGAGCTACTTTGAGCAACATTTGTGTAAACCGTATAAATTTTGTAAAGTATTATTGAGGAGAATGACAATTAATGGAATAGGATTTGAATCAGCGATCTTGACAAACCGTATCATCTTTGCTAACTAAGCTATGCGTGGTTCTAAGTCAGGCATTGAAATTGCTGCTGTGGCATTAGCTTGGGAATTGCTTATGAAATTAATTCTAATATACTTAATAGATTTGGCTTAGTTTATATATATTTATTAAAGATTTAATAACGTAATTTCATTATAAATATTTTGCCGTTTTTCATAAACATAGGTGTCTAAAAGTTGTCAATGTTTGCAATAACAAACCTAAAGATCAGACAAGTAAGATCCATATTCAAATCAAATATAATATTTTATAAAAGTAAATTTAACTTTATTTTTTTCATATCATTTATTTCGGGATGCATTGGCCCATAGATAAATACCTTAACGTAGATTTACATATTATATAATTTTATAATACATACACACAACACCATCTAGCCCAAACTAAGCAGAGCTTGTACTATGGGTACTATGGGGACAATGGATAAACATATATACATTATTTTTTGATGTACATATATATTATGATTGATGATTACGACTAGATTAACAAAATATGTTCTGTGGAAACAGGAGCTATATAAATTTATGTGTCAAGAAAAGATCAAACCTATAATACGCAATATTTTGTTAAGTGTATGTAACAATTTATATATTGCTACACGACACATGCAGTATCCCAATTAATATTATAAATGCGAATGTGAGTTTGTTTTATGTTTGTATCGCTTTCACCCCTCAACTACTTGACCGATCATTACGAAATTTCGCATACACGTTGTCAGGGGTACAGACAATATAAGCATATAAGTTACAGAAAAAAAAAAAAAATTTTTTTGTTAAAGTCAAGCACTAACGGGAGCGAACAAAAACTTAGGTATTGTACTGTTATACTAGTAGCTAAATTCTGGGCTAACATGACTTAGAAAATTATTAAATCGTATACAATAAAATAAAACTACGATTAGAAAATGCTTATAGAACGGACACGAAAACTCGCAAACTCAAAACAAATATTTATAGAACACACAAATTTTGTCCCGGTTAGAGATAGAACTACGAACCCGGCCCAGTATTTGTGACCACTTACACCATTGCGCCATTCGTACAATATCAACTAGGTATCTAAGTTAGCTATTGCTAGCTGAAACAAAGAACAAAATTCGTCCATAAAAGCTAATATTTTTTCCAGAAGGCAATCAAGATAAATGTCTAAAAAACTGCTCAATTATTCTCCAAGGCGGCGATATATTAGTGATGCCGAGTGCTCTATCAAACACACAATCAACTTGAGCACATTCTTACTAATCTATAAATCAGCGATCAGACGACATCGCGAACGTTTGACAACTAGTAATCATATTTTTGGTTAAGGGGCATTTGCTTTAAAAAATGAGTAAAATTTGATATATTTTAATGTAAAGCAGGATCTAGTTAGCTGGTGTTATAGGTGCGCGCCACATATGTTTAAGAGTTTGTTTGTTTGGTTGAACGCGCTAATCTCAAGAACTACTGGTTCGAATTGAAAAATATATACATATATTTTAGATAGTCTATTTATCGAGGAAGGCTATAGGCCATATAACATCACGCTACGACCCACGAGGGCAGCGCAGTAATCATAAACGCGAATGAAACCGCGGGCACATCTAGTTAATAATATTAGCCATATGATTTACTAGTTTTTGCCTGTGGCTTTGCTCGCATTAATGGCAATATTGACAATAAATTTCTATTACTCTTGAACGATATTTTTTTCGGGATGAAAAGTGCCCTATGTCCTTTTCTGTACTCCTAACAACGTGTATGCAAAATTTCATGATGATGAGTCGTGTCGTCGGTCGTGTAGAGACGACTGCCTTAGAGGTAATAGAAAAGATTGCTGTGCATGAGGTCTCGGGTTCAATTTACCTGCTAGGATTTTCTGTTAAGAAATTATCAGACATCTCCCGCACCACAAATAATTCCTATGTCGCAAGGGACATTACAAACATTCATACAATGTACACAAAGAACATGTTTTTAGAACGTGTATATATGTATAGTGTTTAATATTTAATATAGTGTTTAGTTTAACTGCCTCCGTGGCGCAGCGGTAGTTATTGCGACTGCTGTGCATGAGGTCTCGGGTTCGAATCTCGGGTCGGACAAACAAAAATTTATTGGATTTTTCTTTTTAAGAAATCTCAATACGAACCCGGAGTTAGGAAGTTGGCGGTGTGAGACACCGCCGTGCCTCGGAAAGCACGTAAAGCCGTTGGTCCTGCACCTAATCTCTCTTCGGTCGTGTCGGATTATTCGTCCCATCGGATCATGAGAGTTAGGGAACAGAGAGTGCACTTGTGTTTGCGCACACACTTGTGCACTATAGTATCTCCTACGCCGATGGCCAGTCTCCGTTAAGATTGGCCGCCGTGACCGAAATTCGGTCCGGAGAATATTATTGTATAGTGAAAGAAGATTGGTAAAAGTATCTACTACATTACTCTATTTCTTTAAAAAGTCAACTCCCGCAATAGGAATAATTCCTGTGTTGCGGGGGACATTATTACAATCATTTGAGGATAATTTTGTCCCGTGTTGGAATCAAACCCACAATACTCGGCGCAATGGCAGTGACGAAGCGACCACTTAAACCAATACGCCATCCATGTAGCGAAATATATACCAGACTGACAATTTCAAGGGAAGATGGTTTCAAATTATCCGCGACGTGGAATCCCGTGATTAATAATACGCAACTTGGCTGTTTTGCACAGTCAGGTAATTCACGGAATACGGACACGACGGCTAGCATTCGTAATAGGGATACCGTGAGTGTAGTTTGTGACGGTACATGGACAAACAAAAATATACCAAAAGTGAGGGTGAATCAAGATTCTTCTGCCTCACAAACGGAGACATGACATCGCAGCACCAGTCAGCTTGTGACCACGGCCGGTGTAACCTGATCGAAACGTCAAGCATAAAAAAGGTAAACATTATGCATGATCGCGTTAATACCCGTTACATATTATATATATATCATGCAATGCGAAAGTTTAAAAGTTATTATATAGCAGACCTCTAAATATGTATCTATAACATAAATATTACAAATGTATTTTAAACGATTTCGTCCTACCATTGCCTTAACATCAACGTATAAGTACACCGCGTCACATACATCAAGCTAATGTGATATCGGATTTACGATCCCAAATCGAACCTTAATGGATGACACTAAATTCAATTTTATACGCGACGCACGAATTTGTAGCCTTCACTCATACCGCCGGAGACTATTCTGAAGATTGTCTTCGAGATTTAAAGTACGAAGTCTTATAGATAATTTAACTTGGTTATAGAATCTTGTGAGCGCGGTGCATTGGTATCAATTTAGGTGTAAGTGAGGCTAATTTCTAAATAGGAGAGATGATTCTGGCATCTGAAATTATTGATGCATCTTTATATAATTAAATATATTAAATATATTAAATATTATCTTTCTGATAGGACACAGTGTGTAAAAATAGATGACATCGTTAGTGACAACGCACCCCTCCTTTTTGGCGTCCCACAGGGATCAATCCTTGGCCCAACTCTCTTCCTACTCTACATAAACTCCTTGTGCACCCTATCCCTTCCCTATTCTTCTATCATTACCTACGTAGACGATACTGCAATACTTGTTCGTGGCAAAAACTGGTCAGAAGTGTTTGTTCGTGCAGAATGCGCTCTTAGTCATGTAATGCAGTGGCTGTCAAACAATCTACTTACACTTAATCTCAACAAAACCACATACATCACGTTCTCAAAGACAGCTATAACCCAACCATATTTGGAAACATTCAATATAAGAGCACATACTTGCTCGACAAACACATCCACTAACATCTGCGACTGCCCAACTATATTGAGATCTGCCCACACAAGGTATCTGGGGGTATATATTGATAATCTTCTTTCATGGAAATACCACCTGACTAATATTACTGCCCGCGTCCGCAAGATGATATTCTTTTTCAAAAAATTACGTTACTCAGCTGATTTTGAGACACTAAAATTAGTTTATTATGCACTATGTCAATCTATATTAACATATTGTATTTCTGTTTGGGGTGGAGCTGTGAAATCGTTTTTTCTGCCCGTAGAACGAGCACAAAGAGCAGTCCTTAAAGTTATGACATTTAAGCCTTTTAGATAATCATAATCATAATCATAATCATCGTTTATTTGCTCAAAACACGGTATATAAAGTTGGTAAAACAGATGCATAATATGCTCATACATGTTTTGCTGTGCACACAGCATGCAAATATTTAAATATTTATACTGCCCAATTATATCACGAATGTAAACTGCTTACTGTCAGACAGCTCTTTGTGCTTGAAACAATCTGCAGAAAACATGTTGATCTGGAATATGACATTCAAGTCACAAAAAAGCGCCGTGCATATAAGGTCTGCCAGGCTCATAGCTTCAGAAGTGCGTTAGCAGCGCGTCACCACACTGTTGTAAGCTGTCATTTATATAACACTGCTAATAAATACTGCAACATCTATTCATTAAATAGATCGCAATGCAAGAAAAAAGTTATCATATGGCTCTTGTCCAAATCTTATGAAGACACAGAAAATTTGATTAAGCTAAGTATACTATAAATCCAAAATGTATCCCTCACATACACCCACACACACACACACACACACACACACACACACACATACAAACACGAACATTCACATACACACAGATATAGATATATATATATATATATATATATATATATATAATATACATATATACGATATATATAATTATAATATTAACATGAATATTTATATAATTATATATTATTCTTACCTTAGCAATTCAGCACATGCATATGCATCTACGATACACTACACTTTCACATATCTACCTGTTGCAATTAATTGTGAGAGCCCTAGTACCCATACCACAAGTTAAATCTTACTTTGGGTACCAGTGGTCAACAAAATTATTGTACATGTTTAAATGTTTATAACCACATGGGTTATTCCTTGGTATGTATCTTTTTGTGACAATAAAATATTATTATTATTATTATTATTATGTGTACTTTTATTTTATCTCAGCTCAGGGCTGGTTTTGACTACATTTACGGGCCGAAACCAAGTAAATGTAGCGTGTGGTGTGTTAATGTCATGTAGATGACGTGTTATGTGTAACCTCGTTTTCATCTAGAGACATGAACTTTCTAACAATTCTGCAGGTGTTAAGAATAGCAGCTTTTTGGAGCATAACATATAGGGAATCTTTAAGGTCTATTAATTTCAGGCTATGGTGAAGATGTTTAGGAATGATACCGGTGGTGGAAAGAACTATGGGCACTATGTAAACTTTGTCTTGTTTCCATATTCTTGTTACTTCATCCTTCAGCTCTGCATATTTACCTATTTTCTCACTAATTGTCTTTTGTAAGTTATGCGTATTGGGGACTGCAATATCTATTAGGTATGTGGTTTTATTGATTTTATCTTGTAGTGTTATATCCGGTCTGTTATAATGGATGGTTCTGTCTGTAAGAATGGCGCGATCATAATAAAGCTTGTGTGTTGTATTTTCAAGTATAATTTGAGGCGTGTATTTGTAATAGGGAGTATTATCGTCTTGTGTGAGTTTGTGTTTATGTGCTAGTCTTTGATGGATTATATTAGCTATTTGGTTATGGCGGTGTGTGTAGTCCGTCTGTGTGAGAGTTGTGCATGCTCCTGTTATATGTTGGATGGTTTCGGGTTGAGTATGACATTTTCGGCATTTATCATTTGTTATGGTAAGGTCTTTTATTATGTATTTTCTATAATTTTTAGTATTTATTACTTGGTCTTGGATTGCAATTATAAATCCTTCTGTTTCTGGAAATAATGTGCCGAGTTTTAACCATTTATTTGATGCTATTGAATCTATATGAGGCTGGTCCAAGTCATGAGGGTGTCGTCCATGAAGAATTTTCTTTTTCCAATTGTTGATTTTAAGTGTTTCTGGGTTATAAGTGTCAGGGGCTTGTATATTTAAATGAACGCTAAGATTAAGGGCAGTATAGTTAATGTCATTTTGGATAATGGCTGCATGTATCTTACTTGTGTGAGATTTATTAATGAAGAATGTTTGTAAGTTGTGGATTTGTTTTTGCCAAAGGTGGTGAATATCTATGAAGCCTCTGCCACCGTCTTGCCTTTTGATGGTAAGTCTTTCTATTGCAGATTTAGGATGTAGATGATTATGTTTAGTTAATGTGGTTCGTGTGATTCGTTCTATTTGTTCCAGGTCAGTTTTAGTCCATTTAATTACTCCAAACGAATAAGTTAATATTGGAACAGCGTAGGTATTTAATGCCTTTATAAGGTGTTTGCCAGATAGTTGGGTATTGCAAATAGCGTTCGTTCTTTTTTTAAATTCTGTTGTTAGTGTGTGTTTGATTGTTGTGTGGTCTAGACCTTTTAGTTGTTTATATCCTAAATATTTGTAAAAATCATTTGGTTCCATCGCTGTGATAGTAATAGAATCATCAACTGCATAGTCACCGGGTCGAATTTTACCTTTTATAATGTGAAGTGTTTTACATTTATCTAAACCAAATTCCATGTTTATATCTTTACTGAATGTTGATGTTTGTTTTAAAAGTGTTTTCATGTCTTTTTCTGATTTAGCATATAATTTGATATCATCCATGTATATAAGATGTGAGACTGCTATTTGTTCTGAATTATGTTTAAGATAATATCCAACTCGGCAGCGATGCAGCATATGTGACAGAGGGTTTAGGGCAAGGCAGAACCACAGGGGACTCAAGGAATCACCTTGATAAATGCCTTTGTTAATTGATATTTGTCGAGTTCTAATTATGGTGTCGTGGTTCTGTAATTGTAGTGTTGTTTTCCACCGTGTCATGATGTTGCGCATAAAGTTTGTTATTTGTGGATTTATTCTATATATTTCTAAAATTTGTAGCAGCCAAGAATGCGGAATACTGTCAAAAGCTTTTTTATAATCAATGTATGTGCAATGTAAATTCCTATTTTTTGTTGTGGCTTGTTTATGAATAGTAGAATCTATGATAAGTTGTTCCTTGCACCCCATGTGACCCCTCCTGCATCCTTTCTGTTCTTCTGCAATTATGTGGTTATGTTCTATGTGTGTGGTAATTTTCTGGGCTATTGCTGATGTAAGAATTTTATATATTGTTGGGAGACATGTGATAGGTCTGTACTGGGAGGGCTGCAGTGAATTCTTGGTTTTCGGTAGCATGTAAGTTATTCCAGTAGCAATAAATTCAGGTATGTTCTGTTTACCTAATACGATGTCTGTTAAGCTTTTAGCTATATATTTGTGTAGTAATGTTAGTTTTTTGTACCAGTAGTTATGGATTTTATCTATACCGGGTGATTTCCAATTATGTAGTTTAGCTGAAATTAAAGCAATATCAGTTTCTGTAATTTCTTTAAATTCCATTTCCTCTATTTTATTCCACTTGTTAGCTTCTTCTGTAATCCACTCTGCTTTATCATTATGGTATACCTGTTCTTCCCAAATGCCTGCCCAAAATGTTTCTAGTTGTGTTTTTGTTGGTATTGCTGTGTTCTCTGTAGGTAGTTTATCAGATTGCGAATTGAATAAGTTTCTGTAAAATATTTTCTCATTGGATGTAAATAAAGTATTATCAGACTTCCGCTGTTGCGCTTTCTTATATCTTCTGAGTCTATGAACTTTTAATGCTAATTTCTGCTTTATAGTATCCAAAAATTCTTCAGGCTTTCTATTATCGCTCTCATGTCTAGTGTGAATATTTCTGGTTTTAAATATTTGTTCTACTCTTTCAACAACTTTCCTTGATCTGTTATTATTAATAAATTGAGTCAGTCTACCACAATCAGCTCTAAGTTTTTCTATGTCTTTTTCTAGTCTTTGTTGTCATGCAGGTTTATGTTGATGTTTTGGTTTTGTGTGTCTTGCATAATCTGTTATTTTATAATTGAGTTCTTCAGATATAACTAATGCTGTGCAATATATTAAGGTATGTAAGTCAACTAATTCAGTGTCATCAGATAGAAATTGGTTCAATATATTATTATTAAACAAATTAGTTAATTCTGTAAGTTTACTACTATATCTTAATTTTGGCAACTTTGGACGAACGCCTGGGTCCATGCCTGAGTGTTGTGTTAAAACTGTTCTAAATTTGTCGTGAATTTTTTGAATGTGCATTTCTAGAGCAGGATTGCAATCAACTAGCGTTTCTATATCATTTTCTAGCAATAAACTAAACGTTTCGGTTTGGGTTGATGTGTGAGATATTTGTGTAAATGTACTGGGTGGCGATTGTGCTTGTGATCTTAATTGAGTAGAGTTTGTTAATTGAGTATGGGGTTGTGATTCGAATTGTTGAGTATTAGCTGTTAATACGGTAGTTTGCTTATGTATATTATTATCTATATCGTTCTGTAGTTCTAATCTAACTTCTTCTTGTAACCGGTTCAGTGTTTCTTGTGGTAACAGTTTATTTCTTATTATCGTTCTTCTCTGGTCAGAGACTCGCTGTTCCGTAACTTTAATCTCAGGGTACTGTTGTGAAAAAAGGTCGTGGAGTTGTTTTCTGTATGTGGTCATATCTGTTTCCAATTTAGTGATGTAGTAATAGGTTCGCATGATGAATATATTTACATCTTTACTCCATCTCATGCGTTTCCTAGGTTTGCCAGCCTTAGTGGACGCAGGTAAAAAGGCATTTGCCTCCTGCGTAACAGTTAAGGTTGGCGTAGGTGCTCCGTAAGAGTTTTGTTCTACGGAAGACACTGGTGATGGTATGTATGAGTTAGTTGATGGGCTATAGGGTTCTACTATTGAATTGAATGAATTTAAACTAATGTTGTCGTCTGTGGGGTTGGCTGTAGTATCTTCGGGAGACCCGGAGGGAGCCCGCCTATTCAACTCCTCTCCGCTGACGGTTCGTATACTGTGACACCCAGCGTCAGCTCCAGGTGTGCCCCGGCGATCGCCCCCGGGAAGCGGCCCTAAACGTTTACTTCGTAACATCATCTCCATAAGTATGGGTTCCCAGAGCCACATTAGCCGCGCCAGTAACAAAAAAATATCGCGTGTCCGCCCCCCACGTGAGTCAGGTGTTCGACTCGGACGTATGGTTGGATTATAGGGGGCTTATTATTATTATTATTATTATTATTATTATTATTATTATTATTATTATTATAATATAAATTATTGAAGTTTGTGGATTACACAAAAAAGACGTTATGCAACACTTTGCTCCGTTCCAAATGTTAAACTTTCTTTTGATTTATTTTAAAACAACGTTTAATGACGTCACGAGAACACATCTAATTTAGCATAAACATAAAATATTACAACTTCTTACAATGGCTTTTTGTTTTTTGTTAAGTACTGTCACGCGGACCGCTCGCGCCATGATGGCTGCGCGCGCGTACTTAAATAATTAAATAATACTATTAAATTTTAACATAGTAGGTACTGTAATAATTATGTCCTAATAATTGTACTTTAGTAAATTTACACAGACATTCTAATAAATCTGGACACTACGGCAATAGCCTCTTGTTTTAAGATATTTATGGTATCATGTCGGCAAAATGATATCAGCGCCGCTATATCCTTAAATATCACCACACAATTATGTCAACATGACTGTATAATAAATAACTGATATATTTTTCATTAATAAATCACAAAAACAATACCACCGCTTTTCACATCAAACAAAGAGCTATTATTTAAATAATAGCCAATAACGCCTGTAAAATAACAAAACCGTATCGTAAATCATATGCAAAAAGGTGGAATAAGCCGAAAGCTTTTTTCAGTTTCGACCGGACTGAATCCCGGAAACCATGTCCCGAGGTTACCCAATTGATGGGTGGTCCTGTCTCTTTCCAAAGCTGGGTGTTAGAGAGAGATGATGATGGTTTTAAAGCGCAAACTGAGAGAGCCATCGTTGACAGTGGCTACAGGAAACAATACTCGATCCTGTGAATTAATGACTGCGTGCAGGGGTGCGTACGTGGATGTAGTATCGTAAAATTTCTGTTTTAAATGGTAATAATGTGAGACTCGAGTGAGTTATGCGAAATTAACAGGCGATTTTGAACTACCGTGAACTTTTGGTGACAGTTTAAAATGGCTAAATATACTATTTAGTCGTTTTGAGCCGTTTGAGGTTAAGGGTCATAAGGTCCGAGCCTTCGTATCTTGGATACGACTTCGCAAAACGCTTCAACACTTCGCGCAATCAAAAGGCTGGTCTTTTATGCCCCATAGAATGAGGATTGGCATTCAATGTGGTAATGCTGCCAGTCTTTCGGGCACATTACCTACCAGAACGCCTAAACCAGTTTTGTAAATATTAAGTATCATAATTATAGGTATTTTTATAATTATTTTCAGTTTGTTAATACATGTGTAAATATGCTGAAACGCGGATAATCGAAAACCGCACATAGCGAAAAGAAGATTGGGTAAAAAACATCATGGATAGAAAGTTCAGAACGCGTATGACGTTACGAACTGCACATGCAAAATAGGTTGAAGTTTACACAAGAATATGTAACGTTCTACTACTACTAACTAGGAATTGCAATTTTACCAAAGGAAGAAAAGAAAGGAAGGTTTAGGTGCTAACTAAAAAGTGTAGTGTAACGTTAATTTATCGACTCATGTTTGAGTTTGTTACTCAAACACGCGTAGAATGGACCCAACAATTTTTTTCTTTTGCGTGGGTGTTTGCTTTGACGTATACCTCTCCGCGGGGTGACGGAGAAGTAATGTCGGGCTCACCGAAAGAAATGTACTCCGGTGATACCGACTACACCTACCACGGTGTTCCTCGACATAACCATAGACGGCGGGGCCGCGCGAATCGCTTTCACATGCAATCGCGACCCCGCCGAGGTTTCGGCCCGCCGCCATGTGAAACGGCAGGACACTACATAAAACACTTCCTCTACTTCCTCTATCCCCTTGGTAGGGGGACGAAGACATGACTCACAGGCGTGCATGGGAACACGCACGCCGCCTCTCGGACCTGGTCCTGACCCACGAAGCCCACCACCCCCAGGTCAAACCTCAGGGTGACTGGAGGCTATTTCGCACCCTCCGGCGCTCGGTTCTGCAGTTGGGGAGAGAGTTTAAGCACTCGTTCTCCCGCTCCGCCGCCTCCTTGATGCAAATTACTCACATCAGGAGGCGACGGCGTTCCACGATCTCTTACTCCGTACCATGGACTGAACCACTGCCAGGAGCGAGAGAGCAACTAATCCGACTGCCGCGAGCAACTCACAGCGCTGCGATGCCCAGGCGATCCGCCAAAGTGTGTAGCACCGTGTCCACGATAACATCGCGGCAGTCACCACAGTGATGACAACCGGGCGTCTCCTTTCGGCCTATGCGACACAGGAACTGACCAAAACAACCGTGGCCAGTCATTACCTGTATCAGCCGGAAGATGCCCTCATGGTGCCATGCCGCTTCTCCAGCCATTCATCAAATAGACTGACCGCCACAATCGTGGCGTGCCCGAGAATGGATCCAACCATCCATTAACTTTAACATTTATCCTTAACTTTCACATTAACAAGGACGGCAAGATATAGTCTGCACCACACAATCATGCTCAAAACATATTTTTAGAAATAGATTATTTGCATTTCTATGGCCATTTTTATACAATAGACTAAATAGAGAATTAAGCATTAATAAATTAACTTATTTTAGCTGTAAAAACTTACTACTCATATTCAAATTCTGTCATATGAGCAAACCGAGCAGTTACCTACTTGCAATCTGTAAATAAAAGCTGATACAGTGACCTGCAAAATGCATACCTTACATGCATGCAGACATGGGTATGCATTTTGCAGGTCACTGTATTAGCTAGCGATAATTAAATACTAAATGTAACCAATAAAACGATCAACAAATGAGTGCGGTACCCCTGCGGCGCAATATTTCAGTGGAACAATAGTCGTGTGCGACTCGTTCGGGTTTCACCTGCGGATATTAGCACACCGTACGTACACGAATACAGCGCAGTGGTTTTGGGAGGCCAACATGCTAGGTTCGATTACTGAGGCAAATATTCAAATAATATGGGATAGAAATTTGTGTGGTTCAGAAATAGTTGGTCTAGATGTTCTTTACGTCCGTTGTTGAATGTTTCTAAAGTCCACTGCGATACAGGAATATTATTTTAATTTTATTTATTAAGCACAAAGAAAATACAAAAATTGCCCAAACATATAAACATAGTTTTGTATAGTATAATCCTTCAGTTATAGTTGACCACAGCGTGCATATATATATAACAACAAAGCTTAAATTAAAAACATTTAAAAAAATATCCTATTTAATATGAGCTTAAAAGCATTCCCAATGTGTGGGAATGTTTTTAAGAAGAATAAAAGACATAATGAATAACTTAAATACATTGTTGTAAGTGTCTTTTATATTTAGGTAAGGATTCACTTATGTCAATATCATGAGTATTTGATAAGAAATTATTCTAAGTTAATTTTAATTTGGCTTACCGCTATAAGACAATTGCTCTTTTCTCGATCTCAGAGTTTGCGAATTAAATCCCTAAATCAGTCTACAATCTACTCTGTGTATTGGTCATGAAATCTTTAGTAATGCTATTGCTAGATTTGAGCATTGTAGATGGGATTAGAGAGACACAAATGGAAACTTAAGAATAATCGGCGACAACAACCATCTTAGTCTCCCCGTGAACATGGCTGCTGTAAAGCAACCGAAACGTCGCAGCAAAGTGTAAACTTAAATATAACTAGTTTTAATTAAATTAAATAGCTAAAATAGTAGTAAAGTTTAATAATAGTAGTGTTAAAATTTCAAAATTATGTAACAAAAGTGTTGTAAAGTAAAATAAACAACGCGACAAAATCCGTATCAAGTGTTTAATTTCAATATATGACATTCACGTAAACATAAGACAATATTATGCCTAGTCTGTTAGGCAACGTTATGCAATTAGATACATCTCAAAGACTAACAAAAAGCTTTAGGGATAAATTATGATTATTTGTATAGAATCAATTTATTAATAATTCCTATCCCAACGGTTTCTAAGGCATGGATATTAATTTTAGCGTCACGTGAAAAAAGCAGTTCTGTATTGTCAACCTTTTTTGGATTGGCATGGAGTGGCTATTCAAAGTCTTCACAACTATTTCATCATGTGACAAAAGTTGTTGAAAACTATAATTTTCGGATGAAACTCATGTTTTTTTGAGAATTCAATATTAAGCTTTAAGTATATTTCGTACAATCGTTGAAGTCTTCAAATAATCTTAATAACCATTCCCATCAATATTATAGTCATATTGCTAAAGTAAAACTGTTTAGTTTGGAAAGAATGACAAGCTAAATGCTTGTATTAGTTAAAAGTGAAGCTACCCTCACAGGTTGTTCCGTCATTAGTGTCGTACCATTCCGGCGCGTCCGGCGATCGGAATTAGAATGGCGAGCCGTTCCGATCATTAAGTGTTCCGGCCCGTCGGAGAGCCGGATAATTGCTTCTCATCTTTTGTTTGCGGAACGATAGATTTTGTCGTGTTAGAAATTGTTTGGGTTCATAATACATTAACATAACACCGCGCCGGTATCTCCTGAAGGTTTAGGCAGAAAGGTATAATATTAACGCTTTATTAGTTATTAGATTATGCCCGCGGCTTCGCTCGCATAAGTGTTGGTTAGGTTAGATTAGTAACAGTTCCTGTTTCTGGATGAAAGGTACCTTGTGTGTTTTTCTGTCCCTCTGACAACAAGTAAGCAAAATTTCATGATAATCAATCATCATGAAATTTTGCTTACGTTCAAACAAATAAACAAACTCTCATGAAATGATGAATGGTTATAGGTTCGAATTCCATTCACTACCGACCGTTACAGAAACATATCGGTTGTGCAGGTGGCCTTAACAAGAATATTAGTCATTTCTTACCCAAAATGCTCGTAAACTTTTAAAAACGCCGTTGTTACTAACACCAATGATTGATAAAGCAATGATAGCCTGGTGAAACTGCCAGGCCCAGGTCTCGAGTTCAATTCCTAAGAACGCATCTCTGACTTTTTAAATGTATATATAATATATGCGTTTAATATTTATATATAGTTAATCAGGTTAAAGGAAAAATCCTTTTCAGTTTGACTTTATCCGTGTTGAAAATAATGTATAGCTTCTATCCATAGCATAACATAGGCTATCAAATAGGAAAACATCATTTCAAACAGACACAGAAGTATCAACGATTACCTGCCACATAAACGTGAAGGTACAAAATTCACACTCTCTCTTATAATATCATAATATCGGTTACAACAAATAATCACCACCATCTATAACATAAATTAACTGCAAATAATCGCAAAGTAGCATTTCCAGCAGACCGACCGAAAACCCAGATCAAATGCCGGCAAACCCGGAGTTAATCACTCGAACTCGTTGCAAACTTTCAAACAGAGTTTCTCAGCCACAAATAACGGCACTAGATAAAAACATCATTGAACAAAACGAGAACTTTTCGCATCGAATAACTGCTTACTTAATGACTTATGCCGCAGTGTGAAGTTACCCTTTATGTTTAAATGCGGCTTCCCCTTAAATGGTTTTAGTTGTTGATTGCAACGGTTAACTGTGCAAGGGGTTATGGTTTTCGTAACAAATGTGAAGTGTTTCTTAAGTTGTGCCCGCTTTGTTTTATTATTAGCTGTAAATCGAGACTGTTTGCGTGATATTTGTGATCTTATTCAAGGCGTGATAAAGAAAAGTACGGCTCTCATCAAAATCGGCATTGGATATGTTATTTAGGCCCAATATTTAAATTGAAATAAAAATAATATTTTTATATAAATGAAAGAAATGATAAGGCTGGTGGTTGCCCCGATAGATAAGGCAGTGGATTTGGAATGAGGGCTTGTGAGTGCAAATCCCACTTATTGCACTATCAACGTAAACATAGGTTTACGTCGTTAGTGCAAAGAGTAGTCCATACAAAAGCTTAACTTAACTAGTTGTTCGTTGTAGCCCAAATTGCTAGCAGTCTTTAATATAAAAGATAATATTATTTTATTTATATGTTCAGTGTGTGTTTTATTAACTGCAATGCAGAGGGTCTCGGGTTCGAACCCACGTCGCGCACCTCTGACTTTCAGAAGTTACATGACTTTTTGAAATTATGTGCGTATTGATAGACAATAATCGCCTACTCCGTGCCTCGGAGAGCACGTTAAGCCGTCGGTCCCGGCTGCCATGAACATCTATGGCAGTCGTTATTGGGAAGTCAGTGCCCTATAATATCCTGACACTGGTATAGCCTTAGGGTATCGTTAGTCTTCGAGTTGTGGAGGTCAGATGGCAGCCGCTCTGTGTAAAAACTGATATCCAATCAAATCCGGCTAGACCAGTAAAGCCGACCCCTAGTGACTTGGGAATAATAAAGGCTAGGGAGAAGAAGGAGTGTGTATTTTATTATATTTATTGCTTTTATCATATTTAATCGTTTAAATTATAACAGAAATATATATATTATATTATTATATATAGCTATATTACCTGATATTACAGCACAGCCAAATCTAAATAAGCTATTGTACTACTAAAAATTACATTTTCGCTCTTTAAAACGAATTACTACAATATAATCTTGCCATCCTACTTTCTTAAAGCAATACTTGATCTTTGTATTCCCACAGAAACACGGAACAACAAATCCAGTAAGAAAACACAAAACATTATGTACTTAACGAATGAACTATCGCGGTAGGCGTCGCGGCACTTCGTTCGGCTATTATCTTATCGAACGGGCGACGAATCAGTGAGCACGCGAGTTACGACCGCCGCCGAACGCGTCCGAACTTTGGCGAGAGAAACGTTTCAAAATTCGAATCCTAAAAACTGTGGTTAAGGGGACGTGGTTTCTGATATATTTTAATTGGGTCTTTAAATTTATAACAAACAGTATATTGGTGCCAATTCTGTTGTCACAAAATTCTCTTATCTTAGGAAAAATCTCTAAAATTTAGTTTAGTCCTGTCAAGCGACATTTCGTATTCTGAAATCGCTAAAAGTGACAGGACTAAATTAAATTTTAGAGATTTTTAGCTAAGATAAGAGAATTTTGTGACAACAGAATTGGCACCAATATTTGCCTTAATACAGGGTGTATCTCTAATCTATGCAGTACCTATGAAAAGAAATTCTTGTATTCGAATTCCGTTGATTTACTATACGTTGATAAGGGTGTAAGTCCTCCAATCTGCTTTAGCCAGCAATAAAATAATTTGCATGGCCTATATTTAGACAAGCGCAAACGCGGGCGAAATCTAGTAAATATGTATCAATACACATCGGTAACCTTCCTTCAGCCCTTTAGGCGTAGCTCAAAGTTACCGTAGTAAGAAAATACTTCCAACCCACAGAAGATTACTACCAAATGACATTGTGTTGTCTTCTAAGGCGGGTTAGGGTTTTGAGGCTCCTTAAGAAGGCGGTGTATAGACACTCACATTTTAGAAGGTTATCAACGCGCGGTTTTATCTTGCGATAGTTGTCTTTCTCCCTAATATTAAATATATAATAATATTGTAAGCATCAATGCACTGTCGTAACTGCTTACCAAGACATAAGCATATGTTTGGTGGCCACCTTAGTAGCAAAAGCAGCGATAGCCTGGTGGTAGACCGTTGGACATCCAAGCAGAGTTCTCATATTCAATCCCAAGGCACGCATTTCTGACTTTTCGAAGTTATGAGCATATTCAATAGTTAATTGTCGCTCGCCTTAACGGTGAAGGAAAACATTGTGAGGCAACCTGCACGTCTGAGAATTCTTCATAATGATCTCGAAGACATGTGTCTGTCAATCCGCACTGGGCCAGCGTGGTGGACTATGGCCTAACCCTTCACCCTCTGAGAAGGCCCGTGCCCAGCAGTGGGACACTTTAAGGCTAGTATTATTATATTACCAGCAACGCGCCCCGGCCTCACTCGGGTAGTACAAAACCTTAACAAATTATACATCTAAATCTTTCTCATGAATCACTCTGTCTATTGGCGAAAACTGCATAAAAATCCATTCAGTAGTTTTTGAGTTCATCGCGAACAAACAGACAGATGCGGCGGAAGACTTTGTTTTATAATATGTTGTGATAGTGATTAGTAGTATAAAAACACACACATGAAGGTTCTACCATGCAATGTAATCGTTGTCGTCCCCTTAAGAGCTTACCTGCTAATCGCCGACATGCAACATTCGGCTAATACTCGCACGAGTGTGTCGACGCGTTAATGTCAGATACCCTAATGACGCCCAAACAAATGGTACGGAACGATATTTGTGTTTTTATTTTAATGTTTGGAGGATACCGATGATATAAGGCAGGTCTTATGTAACGTGAATGTAGGTGGGTTCAGGTGGTTTTTAAATCAGGAATGTGTTTTAAAATAAAAACGGTTCTTTGTTCCTCTTTTGGACATTTGCTGTGCTAGGCGTATCGCATAGCCTTTAAATTTAAGTTTTGGAATCAAAGAAGAACGCAGCTTCACTATAAATTACGTTTTTTTTTATTTCATGCGTAATATTATATAAAATCGAATGTTTTTCCAACATCCTATTTTCTCGTTGTATTACTTTTGAAAATATATTCGTTATAGGTATCGGCAGAAATTCATATTATAATAGCTCATATTAATTGAATTACTGTACTACAAGCACAGTAATGGGTAATTGCGAGCAACTTAATGCTGAAGTCATTCTCTACCACTGAACACTCAACCATGAGGTGTAGCAGAGATGAAATAAATTGTCAATAAATAAAAGAGTTATCTGTGTAATAACTTTAGATTTCAATGTAATTGCCTAGATTGGCTTTATATGGGGCTCTACTATAAAATATAAATATAAGAACCCTAAACACATCTCAATATAACGGGCTGTACTTATCACTATTACCCAATATCTATGTAACAAACTATATAATTACGCCAATTTTATTTCATCATACATTGATCCTCACCCTTTTACTTAAAAACCAATCATGGTACTGTGCCGGCACTGTAGAGGTAACCTTTAAAAATCGTAAATTAACCTCAAAAACCTCTTGTATCCAACGGTGTTGTTGTCTGTTTAATATTTATGAGTTTCGCAAAACGCATCAGTGTGCGGTTTGTTTAATAACGTTGTTTTTAAACGACTATTTGACGGGGAGAGAAACCCTTTAGGCTATAACTGGGGAGCGGTAGGGCTGCCAACTAATAGTTTTCTGCATCTTTGTTGAACTGGAGATGTCACTAGTACAATACCAATCCGAAAATGAAGAATTAGGTGGACCGCACATCAGCATTTTGCTAGTTATATAAAATATCTCAAAATCTCCCCTAATATGTCAAATTATCAGCGGTTAATTAATTTATTGTATACTTAGCTTAGCTTATATATAATTATTTTTAGTCCGCAGCTTCGCTCGACTGGGAACACTAGTTTTCCTGCATAAAAGTACTCTATCTCCTTTTCTATAACCCTGACACCGTGTACTCACAATCGGTTGGTTGAATAATTAAGGCGTAAAACCGTAACAAGCTAACAAACTCACATTCACATTTATAATATTAGTTAGGATTATATATACTTTTTATTTTATTTTATTATTTATAGGAAAACTTACAGCTAAAACAGTATGATAGGAAAACTTATAACATAAATAAGGCCAATTACAAGTTTTCACTTATAACCTAATTAAATAACTTAAAAACTAACCAACACGCAATAAAAAACAAAATTACCTAAATAAAATGGTCAACCGCGATTACGCCCAAAAAACTGCTTACTAAATATTTGTTTTAATTTGGGCACAGAAGTGGTAAATAGGTCGACATCAGCTTGCCAGCATGTCACGTTGTACGTTCAGCTCGCCTTAACTAAGTATGAGTTCTGTCTATAATTTGTACTCAGGAATGTATACAAGATTCGATCTACGTAGAAAAGCAGATAGTACGCGTAAACCATTTTTGCTCACAAACTGTGTTACATCAATACATCCATTCATAATATTTAACAAAAATGATAGATCAGCAATTTTACGCCGCTTATAAAGACTACATTGATTAATACCAGCTACAAATAAATACATATTGAAAACCAGATTAAGTTGTAGTGGGGTGAAGACTGCTGCGCGGCGCTATCGCTTGCTTGCGCTTGACTATACAAAATTAAAAGTAGTATCCCTAAAAATTTGAAACACACACATTCGCACATCTACGTTTCGCTGTATGTGACATTTCTCCCATAGCATTATAGAAACCGTAGCGATTAGTTTCGCGTTATGTTTGTGTATTACAACTGTATGTATTAAAAGGCGAAATGTTTTTATCGTCTTCCCTTCAATTATTCATGTTTAGTATTGATTATGCTAGTATTTAAAAAAATTCAATCAGAAAATATTCAGTTGCTATCTTATAAGTGTTTTCTGATTGAATATTTTCATCAATCATTCTTAAGACAGTAGTAGTAAGTAGATTCCTATTAAACTAAAGTATTGGTTTGATACATGGTTACGACGTATGTCCGAAATGTATTTCAAAACCATGATAAAGTGTTTCGTGAGGTCGACAAGATAAAAATCGCATTTGTGAATGAGGTAGCCTTTACTAATAAATAGAACTGGTTGCTCAATATCCAACGCAGATTGTCTTAATAATTTATTCTTTATGTTATAATTTACCAATAAAAACAAAAGCTGTTCCAAGTCTTTTTTGTGTACTAGTTCAGGTCCATGTTTAGGCCGGGATACTTTTAATACCCAATAACTAATTGCAGGAAAAAGCGTACTCCCTATCCATTAAACTTTGATGTCTATCAATTTAGTCAGTGTTTTTATAGAAATAAAATTTTGAAAAAATAAAATATATTTTCTTGGACCATGTAATGTAATTTACTTTATATACCTATATTAATATCAGCCCAGTATTAAACTGCTCCAATGCTGGGCACGGACCTCTTCTCAGTGTGAGAAGGGTAAGGCCATATTCCATATTTTTTTAGTTTATGATTTTTTTGTAATGAATTAAAGTTTTGGCAGCCCTAGCTGTAGCTGTGGCGGGTGCTAAACGGTAGCGTACCCGCGCAAACCGTGTTACAGCGTCATCTTCCCACACAGTCTTCACTAACTGATTTACTGAACATCGATAGCAATCATTACACTCTTTACTTTCAACATTATTATAAAGAATAAAAATATTTTTAATTATTATTGTATAGATAACCAGCCAAACTACACTTATTGGACAATAAAGTCAAGTGATGACTACTGAGTAAGTGCAGGTTTCTTTGCCAAGATGGTGTGAAGGTATAGTCGAAGATTATGCTACTATACAGTAATCTTTGTACACAGAGTACAAACAGAGCGGAAACAACCTGCTTATCATACAAATTCTTGGTATGGACTACTATAAAAACACACTAGTGTTCAAAGTGCCAAACAAGTAGGTAATCAATTAAGTCTTGAATCGTATCGTCATAGAATCTTCTTCTCCCTAGCCTATATTATTCCCAAGTCACTTCGGGTCGGCTTTTCTAGTCTAACCGGATTTGACTGGATATCAGTTTTTACACGGAGCGGCTGCCACCTGACCTCCGCAACCCGAAGGCTAACGATACCCTAAGGCTAGACCAGTGTCAGAATATTATAGGGCACTGACTTCCCAATAACGACTGCCATAGATGTTCATGGCAGCCGGGACCAACGGCTTAACGTGCTTTCCGAGGCACGGAGCAGGCGATAATTGTCAATCAATACGCACATAATTTCGAAAATTCATATAACTTCCGAAAGTCAGAGGTGCGCGACGTGGGTTCGAACTCGAGACCCTCTGCATTGCAGTCTGTTGGTCTCCCCACTGAGCTATCGCTGCAATCATCGTCATAGAATCTATTGTCAACTAAATAAAATCGATTCTCATAGTTAAAGAAACTTGATTGTCATATGGAAATGAATTTAATTGTTAGAGCATAATGAAATAGTCAAGTTAAATTGTTTAGATTATTAGATTCAATTAACGGACTTTCATATAATTGTTTGCTATAAACTTAACTGTCATAATAAAATTGCTAAAAAATATTAAACTAATAATATGTTTCTTTTTTGTATTTTTGATCATGATCGTTTTCTAAACTCATTTTATTGCGATTGATTTATATAAAATGGCTGTGTTAACTCCACTTGTAGAGCTCTTCCATTACGCTATATACCAGGTTAAATAACATCACAACAGTTGTCTAAGTTAAAACGGATCTGCTATTTGCATATTCCAATCTCGTAGAGCCTGCGGCTACGAACCAGCTACGAGCGGAGCGTAGCAACCGCCGGCAAAAGTGTTTCGACAGAAGTTGTGCATCATTACTTGTTTTTTATATAATAAATAAAATTATTATTTGTGTTACTGGTTTTTGTTCGAACAAATTTAAAATGTAGGCTATACCATATTTAGTTAGGAATAAAAATAGGTCAAACCTAAATAACAGGTTTTAAAAGGGTCAGAACTGTCGATGTGTTCCGTTAGGAATATTCCTAAGATCATCAGATGCAATCGTATAATTGCATATGGACTAGGAAAATATGATGAGAATAAATAAAGCATAAGAAATATACTTAAATCGTAGCAACTAGAAATCCGTACCTCCACGGTGAACAAATCAAATCAAATCAAATCAAATCTTTATTGCAATCATGAGTATATAGGATGTTACATTAATTATAGGCTCATACATGATACCCTGTTAGGGCGCAGCAACATAATATTATTATTTTATTAATTATAAAATAAAAATTACTTATATTATTTAGTTAATTGTTATAAATATCATTGTTAATATTGTATTCATATTTTATATTAGGTTACAGTTCTGTCCTCGAAAAACTCTTTTAGACTATAAAAGCATTTTTGAGACAAGTATTTTTTTAATTTATTTTTAAATATATTGAAACTTGCTGTGTCTTTTATTTGTTTTGGTATTTTGTTATATATTTTGACGCACATTACATATGGTCCAGAATGAAATATGGATAGGTTTGATTTCGGTAGAGCAAGTGTGTTTTTATTTCTTAGATTACGAGGTTGTGTGTAATGATCCTTCTTCAGGGAAAATAGGTGGATTTGTTTTTTGACAAAGATACAGATTTCAAAGATGTACATAGATGTTAAAGTTAGTATGTTAAGTTCAATGAAGTGTGGCCTGCAGCTATCTATTCCGTCGATGTTTGCCAGAATTCTTATACATTTCTTTTGTAATTTGAACAAAACACCTGCGTCTGTACTATTACCCCATAGTATAATTCCATACATAAGCCAAGAGTGTGCATATGCATAGTAGGCAGCAGTTGCTGATTTTAGGTCTGTTGTTTTTTTTTAATTGTAGTAGTGCATATGTGAACCTAGATAATTTTCCGCTTATGTTATGGATGTGGGATTTCCAGTTTAAGTTGGTATCTATATGTAGGCCTAATAATTTAAAAGACTCAACGCATTCTAATGTTGTGTTATGGTGGGAATAGTTGATTACTAGTGGACGTTTTTGATATGGTTTGAATTGCATAATTTTGGTTTTGGTAAAATTAACTTCAAGGTTATGGTCGTCCAGCCATGCTACAATTTCAGATAGGGATTTGTTAATTTTATTGCTTAAATCTAAGTTATTTTCGCACGGGAAAATTACTGAGATATCGTCAGCGAATAGGATGCTTACTGAGTCAATGATTTTTGGGAGGTCGTTAATGTATAACAGGAACAGTAAACAACCAAGTACGCTGCCCTGTGGGATGGAGTTTTTTACATCAGTTCTTTTAGAACGGACATGTGATATTTCCCCGGTTTGTGAATTAAGATGTTCAATTTCTACATACTGTGTGCGAGAGTTGAGATAAGAGGAAAACCAGAAGTGAGCATAAGAATGTGCGTAGAATAAGAAACCCAGTTATATTATAATTACATTTTTATTGCATTTCGTACAGTAAGTAAAAGTTTCGGTAACTCAAGCACCTACCTCCCCCATTTCTATCTCTTTAATTATTTTTCTTTGGATCTAGCGTCAAAAATGCGCGAGCAAGGCTGCCCTTAGGTACTGTCAGGCAGGTTAGAAAAGCGTTTGCCAACTTAGTTGTAAATAAAAGCGCTAGACAACACATAATGATGATTGAAAAGTAAAGATAATATTTCTTGCACCACTATAGTTATCCAACAAAGAGTTGGCAGAACGAACGTACGGAGTATCGTTTGTAGTTACTCTGTATAGTAAGATTTATAGGAATACAAAATAACAGTCACTTTTTCTGCGATGCAAGATTTTTCTAATAGTATATGTTATAATAGGCCCAGAATAAACTTGCTGTTGCTACTAATTTTGTGAGAGAAAAATGTCAAATTTATTGCAATCGTTATCAATACAACCAATACTTAATTTGAAAGAAATATAATAAATTTATATATTTTTTGCTCTTATGTTGAAAGAAACAGTTTTAAATATTTAACTACTATGAGCCCTCATATACTGCCGCTAAATGGATTATTATTGTTCTTTATTATAACTATTTACATGTCTCAAAGACAGGTGATAACCAAGGAATTCTGTTTCAAAAACTACCGCTTGTCTGCTACAAAACCTATGTTACCGAAACAAAAAAACCACTTTACATAGTAACGACAAGCACAACGAGCAATCCGCCCGCCCAACAGAACCGCCCTATAACTCTCCAAGCCATTAACGGAAGGGTTTGCCAACTAAACAGTTTTACATGGCGTTAGCTGGATTTTATTGTGGAGAGATTTGCATGAAAATAAACTTTGATGGTTAAGAGGAGTAATCGTTGTGAATCGCATGATTACAGCGGGACACAAGCGTGACATTATGGAGATTTGCTGGTTTATTACTTTACAAGAAATAAAATACTTTACAAAATAGAAAAATACATAAGAGATATGAAGAGTGCCATAGAACATTTTGTGATGGAATTCAGAGTTAAAAGCATTAAAATATGTACCTATTAAAGCGTCAAATATTAAATTAATAATAATAATAATAATATTCTACCACATACACACAACACTATCTAGCCCAAACTAAGCAGAGCTTGTACTATGGATACTAGACAATGGATAAACATACATATATACTTGTAAATATAAATTGTGTTGTAAAGGTAACCATGCTGATAATATCCATAGTGGTTCAAGGGGATTCCAGGCTTAGTGAATTTACCCAATTTCTGAAATCTGAAAAGACGGGTTATCGCTATGCTAACCAGACGATCGAATTCAATTGCTGTGCATGGGAATTCCCAGGTGCAGAAAAGTGTTAATGAGTTTTTCCGTTAAATCTTATTAGAAACAAGTTATCTATATGTAGGAAATGTCAATAAGCTCGTCCTATATATTGCGTGGGTATACACCTCTGCCTATCGCTTTAATGACATAGCCGTAAGACATGTAAGAGAAGACGAGATGTTTAGCAAACTGTGACAGCGGAAAATCTTAACTTCTTCAGCAAATAGATCTTCTTTCTTGTTTTTTAAAGCATTCCGAATATTCAACTAGAGGATACCATATAAGAACGAGTCTATGAGTCGGGTGCTATTTTAATTATTTCGTGACCAATGAGATGGCTTAACGGGAAAGTAGTTTCATCTTATAGGATAAAAGCAAGTTTCTACGTTTCGCCTTATAAGTTAAAACAGTCTCTAAGTTTTCCATTCCATTTCTTTCATACCGTCAAAAATTCCTCTTGTATCATTATCCACAGGTTATGAGTATAACAGGTGATCGTAGGTTATGTAACCCATTTACCATTAGGTGAGCGTTTACATTCGCTTTTTGTTGTATAAAATAAACAGGTGCAACGGTAGTGTATGCGACTTCTGTGCATTGATGGTTTCGGGTTTTCTGTCAAGATATCCTTAGTAGTAGCACGTACTCTAGAACTGATAGGCTTGCTCCTTAACATAACGTGAGATCTAAAACCACTGCTGGCAAAAAGTGGATATGAAAAGCCTCTGCTTATCCCTTTGCTGATATAAGCGTTATTGCAGATATGTTAATGTTGTATAATGTCATTATACCATTTTTACATATGTATACATAGAGTCACGCCTCTTTCAAAAAACATAAATCCAATGAGCAAACTTGAAATATTACTGAATGACCATGTCAAAAGCTAAACGTCTTTTCTATATCAGTGACCAGTAGTGAATCATATTTCGTTATGTAATGAAATGCGTCTACCACCCCTCCTGTGTACGCACTAGGAGAATAAACGCCAACTGTATTTATTAAACAAACGTAAAAAAATTCAGGGTGACTTCCTATCGGTCGTCCCAGACATCGCTGAGAGCGATAGGTACTGTGGAGGCAGATTTGCGAGATCTCCAAGCCAACAATTGGTGGGCAATAACCAATGACTGTCTTGGTTACCGTTAAGAGGAGACACCAATTGGTGTCTCCTCTTAACGGTAACCAAGACAAAAGAAAAATAGGTATATAAAAAAGAAATACGGTAGAACAGAGCCAAAGACACAAGCATTTGGTAGATATTTCTTTTTGTAATAAACAATTTTTTATAAAATACTAGATTATGCGCGCGGCTTCGCTCGCGTTTATCTAGGTTATGTTAATAAATATCTATTCCTTGGGCTCAGTACTTTTTTTGATGAAAGGTTAAGGACCTTATGTCCTTCTCTGTACCCCTGATAACGTTTATGCGAAATTTCATGATGATCGGTCGAATAGTTAACTACTCGTGAAAGAGTAATAAATAAACAAACATACTCACTTTCACATTTATATTATTACTTAGGATTTACAATGAACGGTCTTAGTGCTAAGAGTATCTTTCTCTAAGCTAGAAGAAGTTTCTAACTGGTTTTATGTCGTTATTTATGAAACCAAATTTATATTTGCGGCAATCAGTAGTACATCTTTAGCAGTATTCTTTTATTTATTATACTTATTGAAAATAGCGACCAATTCACAGGGACTTGCCTTTTACCACAATTCTGTTGATCATACATAGAAGTTATGCTTAAATTATAACCAGAATTCAAGTCAGCCTGTAGCCACAGCAATTGCAGAGAAGTAATTGAATGTCTTTGATAAGTTAACATCAAAAGAACAATTCAAGTTCTTCAGACACTGCCAGAGATACAGCATGTATTCTCAGCTGCTGATACAAAAATATGCTTACAGCAACTAACTTGAATTTGCCAATAATTAACTAAATCTAAATCAGAGTCAAATTAGACTTTGAGCGTTGCTTATAGGTAAATAAGAAATTATAAACACAGTGTACAAACAACATTATGTTAATACCTAAATGGTTAAATACTGTTCCAAAGAGTGCCGTAACAAACGTAGCGTCTGCCGACCCCAGTGTGTACGCCAGCCATTAGTGAATGACACGGGCACACATCAATCATAACGCAGCCAATTCATTACACCACTCGCCCCAGATTGGCCATAAGCATTACTATTATACACTATTAATCGTGATCTCTTAAAGTTCGACCTTTTGGCAATATTCGAGTGTTGCCGACATTTGATTTAAATTTCGTAATTTTCCTAACTTTCATAGTTTATTAAGTCATGCTAGTCTGTTGGTAAATTAAGTAAAACGCACTTGTATTTAAAAAAATTGCTCATTTCAGGACGATAAAGATTATCCTCGGGATATACATTATACCAACTCCAGCTATTTAGCCAGAATTAGAGAGTCGTAGAGTAAAACAGTATGACGAATAAGAGATTTAAATTATAGTTACAAATTTCACCCGTGTCCTTGTGATACTTACAACCTGCAAAACATTTAAAGTATCAGTAAAATTTATTGTAACGGTTTAGCCTTGAAAATGTAACAAACCCGTAGAGCCACTTTCGCATTTATACTATTAATCTATTTATAGCTGGCATGCCAGATATAATTGAAAAACAATTGTGTCTGACAGCGTTAACAGCCTCAGTAGCATCTGCAACTTAATAAAATAATAAAGTTTAAGAAACTATAAGCCGACTACGTACAACAGAAAAAGGATGAAACAAGAAAATAATTCAGATAGAAATCCAGAAATTCATGGGTACAAAAATGGTCAAGGTAGAGCCGTGGTCACACCCACTATATACCTACCCTGTCTGTTTAATGGAGGTGTTCATGGCACCCACATTATCTTAGTAGGTATACAGTAGGTGCGACCACGACTCTACCTTGACCATTTTTGTATTTTTATTTCTATCTGAATTACTTTCTTGTTTCGTCCTTTTTAGACCCACTTTTATACGTAGTCGGGTTATAGATTTTTAAACTTTATTTTTTTATTTAAATCTTTTTCGTTTAATTTATATAACCTATGTCACCCGTGCCATTATTACGAATCTATTGACACCTCATTCATTAAAATCTGTTCAGTAGTTTAGGCGCTACAGTGGAACATACAAACATATGCATGTTTATGCACACAGACCGCCTAAATCATTACCCTTCCTTTTGGCTTCGCCGTACTCGGGTAAAAAGGTAATATGGATTATATTTTAATTAGAATATCACAAACTATAAATAATAATATCCACACAATGGCGTAGTGGCTTAAGTGGTGGTTCGTTTCACACGGGGCAAATAATGTGTAATCCACAAATAGTTATGCCGTGACTCATGTTTTTTGTGTCCGGTATTTGACTTTACAAGCAATAAAGTCTTCCACGACACAGGCATTAGCAATAGTGCAATAGAAGTATTAGAAAAAACTGAAGACACATTTAAAACACTTGTATGTTACTCTTGCGGTTTGATTCGGTGAGGGGACTATCGATCTGCCTTCGGGTTTATCAGCGGTAGACAAGAATATCTTAAACAAAATTCTTCGGCAATATGACAGAACCAATATTTCTTACAAACATGATCTGTCATGTAGCGCTGACACTATTAGTGGCGTTCATATTGTGACGACAACTTTGTGTCGAGCGCCGCATATGTGATGTCGCACTGCAATCTAGTAAATGGGTACATAGAGCGAAGAAAACTTATTTTGGAAGTCCATTTCATTATTGAAGACAGGCAAGTGGCGCTACTCCGATACAAATTGTACGGCACTTTTATATACATCTCCGTTTTTGGACACTCTTATTTATGTATTCTTGTTGAGCCTTATTGTTGTTCTATCTAATCATCACATTCTAACCTAAAATACTATTGGTCACAATGTATACTTTTTTAAACCTATGCTCGCCCATTGTTAGGCAAATGTCTATCCCAAGCCTTAACACTGATTCCTGACTCAGTCTTTAGTCTACCAGTCCATCTTTTCGCCGCCTTTCTCTTTAGCGGCTTTGCTGTGTCCTGACGTTGCTGAAGTCCATGAGCAGCGGTTACCACTTTCCATTGGGTGGACCACTTGCTTGTCAGCAACCAAGGCAATAAAAAAAAAAGATAGTGAAAACCAATCATAACCAAAACAAAATCGAAAAATGACACTTTGACGACCTGCCTGCAGATAATTTTGATACTGCATATTTTTAATTAGAAATACCTAACATCCCAGCTTTAAGCTTTGCATAATATTTGCAGCAAAGAGGGCAACCGAAGGTAATTAAAAAAAAAAACATTGTTTATCATCTTCTGGGTACCTATATCAATTTAGCGCATCCAAATCTTCTGATTTCTCCGGCACTCTCGGAGCTGACAGGTCCACTGCGTAACGTTGTCCAATTTAATTATATCTGTCGAGTCGCTCGGACTTTTTAATATTTCCTCACTTGACGTATACGTATTGCGAGCTCTTGCCAAAACTTATATCCGGTGTTTTTTGTGCTTTCTGGCTTATACCGTATCAAATTATGTTCGTAGTTTCAACTTTTTTTGATGTAAAACATGAATCAAAATCTCCGTAAATTATTATCATACAAGATCAATAATATCAAAATAGCATATAATTAAACAACACATAACATTAAATTCAAATCAAATTCTTTATTTTGTAATAAAAATGCATTGCACTCTGAATAAAACAAAGGCCTATCTCAGTATTTTGGATTAAACAAATTTAGACTCTGTTGCAATTGCTTAACACAAGTATAATATTAGAATTTATAGTCACACAATTAGAGTTGAAAATTCCTCAATTCTAAATTTCGAGTTAAATCGCTGTTTTATTAAGAGTGCGATATAATAAAAAACGAAAAATTGTTATCGAAAATTTTAATTGTGCTCTGAAAGCTATATCAAATCAGCACCCAAATGAAATGCTATAATAATGCAAATTCGTAAAATCCGTCTCACATCAACAATAAAAAGATAAGAATCTAAGGCTTCGGCGTATAGTGTGCCATCACGTAACCTATTACTCAGCCTTATAATATATTATTTAAAAATAAACTTAAAGTTCGGCAATAACCGTATATTCCTGGAGTTAGTAGCTTTCTCCGAAGCTCTTGAAGAAACATTGTGTTGTCAAATAGAGGACCTGTGGTCTTTTTCTTGCAGATCAGCTGTAGTTTTGCAATGTCGCACGAATACGCAATAGGGGCCTACAAGGAGGTACATGTAATAACTTACCATCAGGAAAATCGTATGCTCGTTCTGTACCTAGGTAATATCAAATACTGCTGGCTTACGTAATAAAATGGAGAAACAGCGACTAACCTATACATTACGTTCGTATAACTACAAAAACATCGCATCCTTTACCATAATTTACAAGATACAGCAATGTACATTCAAATGAATGTGTCTAAACACAGCACAATACGTTGAGCACACAATACAGGCCATTTAATCATCAAAGTAGCTTATTGCAGTAACGTTATTACAACGCCCTCTGTTCAACAATGATGCACTAAATTTCAATCAAAATGATGGTAACTGCCGGACGGACGGTAGGTGTTATTCTGGTGTAGTATGCGATTTAGAAACGAGAAGGAAACGATATCGAACTTATCACAATAACATACATCAAAGAAAGTTACACACTATGTAGATTATGTCTAATGTGAACATGAAATCGTTTACAAAATATTGTCTTACGTTTACCAAAATGTTATAAATTGAAATTAAACTACATAATACGCATTTTTATTTTTAAACAGTATAATTACATAATTTTCGAACTATTAAACTACAACTGTTAAACTCCTTAGATTTAAGTTAAAGTTTCCCATTTTTTAAATAAACAATAGGATACAATCCGTTTTATTGAATGTAACTTCAATGAAATCGTTTGTTTATATAACCGGCACTATGAAAGATAATTCGAATTAGTTAGATCGTAAGTCTACGGTTGTAATAACAGTAGTAAATGTATTAGATACGCATTGTCAACTCTCCATGTATCTTTATGTTCACTTACTGAGATGCGAGAACTTGGAAATTATTTACTTCCAAGTTGTATATATGAGTTGTAAATTACTAAAATTAAAAGAGTGGTCGTAAGTTTCTTGCTCTCTTCTTCATCTTCTCATAAGCTTAACATTTTATCTAAAATAAGCAACTAACCTTAATGTAAATTTAGTAACTTCATTAAACTCACTGACTTATAAAATTTGACGTTTAGAAGTTACTTTGTAACCTAAACTAATAAATCATTTTTGACTTTGACTTTCTACATTGTACAGTCTTCAAATATTGTTGCCATATTTATCACATTATTTATTCCCCAAGGGCCAAGCCAATAAAGAAATCTCTGCGAAATAGACGGAAGACTACACTCTTTGATACTCGAAGAACAGATTTTCTTAGTACAGTATATTTAAAACTAAATCTAACGTCATTTCATTAACTGTATATCATATTTCAAGCCTTAGAATACCAGACATAATTAAAAATCTATTGTGTCAAGCCACTGGTGTACCGCCTTGGTTTCAAAGATTTAATTGTGCATAATACAGCACAATTATTATAGCCCAGAAATATTATAACCCAAAGAAGACTTAGGTTTAGGTAGGCATTCAACCTTTTCATACAAAAAATTACAAAAGACAGCATTGTTACCTACCGAATGCTTTGTTACCATAACAAGAAAACATCCAGACTTGTATATTTATAAATTTATTAGATTAGGATGCGTAATATAATAAATTCTTACAATTCAGTACAGTATACAGCTCAGAATATGTCCATAGTCGGGCGGCGACACGTCGGCTACATGAAATATGCGGCCCGCGCCGACCAGAGACAACACGGCACGACACTTTAAAATATTAACATCGTATATAATAATGCGAAGTGAAACAAATATCTGTTAGTTAAAGAAGTATTGTTTAAATACTCATGTTTGATTTGAAGACAAGTAGCAATAGAAAAAAAGATAAAGAAAGGAATTGTACGTGCTGAATAGCATAATATATTTTTTTAACATACAGTCAGCCTAGTGGAAAACTGTTGGACTGCCACGCATGGTCTCGAGTTCGATTCCAAGGCACACATCTCTCTCGAAGTTATATGCGCATTAAATATCACTTGATTTAATGGAAGAACCTGCATGTCATATGTTCTCGAAGATATGTGAAGTTTGCCAACCAGCACTGGGCCAGCGTGGTGGACTATGGCCTAACCCTTCTCACACAGAGAAAAGGTCCGTGCCCATCAATGGAACAGTTTAATAGAAGACTGATATTATTATTTATTACAGTCAGCGATATAAGCCGATAAACTATTGAGGGATTTAAATTGCTTTATCACATACACAATAATGGCAAACCATCTTTCACTACAGTAAAAATTAAGAGATAGTTAATCACAAAAACCATTGAAAATATAATCTAACTAACTGTTTAAAGTGGGACCGAATGAGACTAGACCTCACTAGTCTTCAGTAGTCTGAAACGAAACAAAGAGAAATCTACTTGTTACTTACCCTATTTGTGATTAGTACGTGAATAGTGGATTAAATACATATCGTATGCTTAATAAAACAACGACTTAACTCGAAATATGAGAGTATGGCAATTCGAACTCTAATTTTGTGACTATAAATTCTAATAATATATTCGTGTTAAATTATTGCAACAGAGTTCAAATTAGTTTGATTCAAAATACTCAGATAGGTCTTTGTTTTATTAAGAATGCGATATGTAACCTATTGTCTATTTTATATGGTAGGTATGTGTAATAATCTTGTTACCTGCTTATCCTTGTTACCTATAAGGTCGAATATATAACAGTACAATAAAATCTCTAGAACCAAGTTTAGATTAGCTATACTTATTTTTTTAACTACATGTAATGCCTTCCGAGGCTTAGTTGGAAAACCAAAAATATTTTTTGCTTGGTTATCAGAAAATTCAGAAACATTTAATTTCAGAACATTCAAAATAAATAAATTGAAATATCAAATATTTATGACTGCTACAAAACAAATCCATTGATGTTCAGAAAACAAAACATTTTCCCGTCATGAATTTAGCTCTCTCCTTATTTTCGTCAAGTCTTGTTTACCAAACAGCTTTAACAAAACACACTGTAAAAACTTATAGCTTAACAATCTTGTGTTCGCACATCTAACTCATAGTATAAACATGTAAATAATACAGCAGTTGGCAACACATAATGTGGAACAGTTTGCTGCCAGCCTGCTGAAACATGAGCAATAACTTTAAGAGTTTTCGCTATAAAGTAGGTGACGATTCTCGACACCGATGTAGTTTATGGGAGAGGTGACATTTTAAAAGGTTAAGAAAAACAGTGATGTATAATGTTCTGTCTGATAGTTCTCCATAATTTTTTTTAGATGTGTGAAGACTGCCGTACCATACGGTTTCTTTTGTACATTTATGTTCTTGACTTTACATTCTTTTTAAAAAGTCAACTAGTTATAGTTTCTGTATCACGGGGGAGCTCACAACCATTCACACAACGGACACAAATAGCATCCAGACTCGGAACAACCGTTTGTGGAATTCAAGGATGTTGCGGATACAGATTTTTTGACATCCGTGGATAGGGATGCGGATACGGATATTTGAAGGCTCACATCCGCAAATGCGGAAACGGATGTCCAAATCGAAGCGGCAGCTCCGCAATTGTGATCAAAATTGTTCATCTTATTTAATAAAAAGTATCTAATATCACCGCCTTCGCAGGTTCAAGCCTGTTTTGCAAAGGTTCATAAATTAAACACGTACTACTGAACAAATGATTTCTTTCTTATCGTAACCTTCGCTATATCTGGATCTTCATTAAGATCCGCGTTGGTTATTGCGGATGCGGATTCGGATGCAGATTCCCAAATCGATGCGGAAGCTCCGCGATTGCGAATGCAGATGCGAATACTCGCAACATCACTGTTGTGGATCACACAAATTTTTGTCCAGTGTGGGAATCGAACCCACAACACTCGGCGCAGTGGTATTGTATTGGCGAGGCGACCACATAAACCAATACACCATCTATGCAGTCAATGCTATTGTTAAGGTTCTAGACATTACTACTTAGACGAGTCAATATCCATATCTAACATTGTTATTAATAATATCCAAATGTTTATTCTTCCAGATTCTTATATTAAACTAGATGTGCCCGCGGTTTCACCCGCGTTTATGGATACTGCGCTGCCTCCGTGGGTCGTAGCGTGATGTTATATACACTATAGCCTTCCTCGATAAATGAGCTATCTAACACTAAAATAATTTTCAATTCGGACCAGTAGTTCCTGAGATTAGCGCGTTCAACCAAACAAACTAACTCTTCAGCGTTATAATATTAACTAGTATTTCGCGTGGTTGTAAGAGGGGGTGTACAGCAAGGGGGGAAGGAATCAAAAAACTAATTTTAGTTTCGGCTCCAGAGACCTTGAAAACTCCCGAAGCCAAAGAGGCACCGATGATCCCCGGTGACCTTGAAAATGACTTTTTCTGGAAAGATCTCGTCTACCTCTATGACATTTGTTCGAACACACCCCACCTATCTCTAACCGTCTCGGAGATATTAGAGGTAAAGTTTGTATGGCGGCTATGTTTTTTTGTATGGAAGCCATGTTTTTTTCGTCGCAAGTTGCCAGAGTTTTAGGAAGATTTTGTTCGAGAACGACTCAAGTAGATATCACCGTTTCCGAGATCCAATGGGGTACTACCACCAAAAGCTGACCTTCCGAAGGTCAGGCATTTTTCCCGGGCCTTCTGAACGATTCTCTATAGGACGCTATATTTACTTTTTTCCTACGACTCCCCCTTGTATGACTTCTATTTCTCTAAGACTGACTGACTAACTGGGTCAGTGGTAATTTAAGTTTATATAATATGAATATAGATTAATTACTCTCAATCCTAAAACAGGAGAGAAGGAGGACGAAGACGCCCAGAACCACACACGTCACGAGCCACTGCTCAGAGCCACTTGTCTTTGGGTGGATTGTTTGTTACATTACTAATATAAAAAATAATTCACAGCAGGTGCAGGTTCTTTAGCTTTCTCATTAAACTGAATAAAGATGTACCAAGCTAGTACAACAAAATCTCAAAGACCCGGAAAATGGATTTCCTCGGCGGATTAATACTTTGTTTAATTTGATTAAAATCAGTGCAGAGAACGTAAGAAATAGACAACATCTTTGTTTGAGTTTACAATATTATAAGTCCATATAACATGTAAAACTTGTGAGCTGTTGATGTGTCAGTCATTGAAATTGCGATTGATTTTTCTACAGGTCATTTTCGTGAGATTTATTAAATATAAAAATTGTGATTCGTATATCATGGTACAGTTTGGCAACAATATGCGAGAACAATCGTACGCGAAAGCCTCCCCGTATGCTAACAAATATGAATACATAAGACCGGCCTGTCCGAAATGTAACGACGCATTCCACACACCTAAGTAATTGAATCACAGTTATGGAGGAAAAATACTACCCGGACTGAATATTGTCGAAATGATTAATGTTTATATTTAGGGAAAAGACGAGACTAAAAATAAAATGCTGTTTATAGCTTTAAGCGTAGCTGATTTTAGTTTAGTGCAATACCTAAAAGGTGTCCGTAACAAGGACTGACACCATAGGTTTTCAAATATGTCCGGCATTACAACAATTGGCAAGTTAATACACGAGTTAAACACTAGTTTCTTTCTTTTTTTTATTTTTCTCGTCAAATTGACCACCCTCCGCCTGATAGTAAGCAGTCGTGTGGTCTAAGAGCACTGGCCTCCACATCGTCCTCATAGCAGCCGAGGCGATGTTGAGGTCCCTACTTTGACGGCCTGAGAAGGTGCTTTTTCACGCCCCGCCTAAAGAACCCAGGATTGAAGGAAGAAGAAAACACGTACCTTGGCAGAGAATTCCATGCCTTGATCGTTCGGCAGAGGTATGAGGACCCAAACTTGTTGGTACGCACTCTAGTTGACTCCACTGTGTAAGGATGGCATCTGAACCCAGCACGCGTTGTTCTGGATAAGAAAGGAGAAGGCGGGATAAGGTGGAATAACTCTTCAGTGCACTCCCCGTGGTATATTCTGTAGAAACAGGCCAAAGAGGCCATATCCCTACGGAGTTGCAGAGGTCCCAGTGAACTCGTGACCTCTGGATCTCCGATGATACGGACAGCCCGCCGCTGTAACCTGTCAAGAGCGTCTAGCAAGTACTGCGCGGAGCCATCCCGGAGCCATAGTGTAAGTAAAGTCACGTGACTTTTGTTCATCATAAGCCTTGTGCTAATAGACGTCAAAATATAGGCATTCACGTACATTCGGTCAATACTGTGTTATATGTGAATTAATATAGTTTCTGATATACTTGATATAATAATCGACCTCGATGGCGTAGTGGTTAGTGTAACCGACTGCTACGCCTGAGGTCGCGGGTTCGATTCCCGCACAAGTCAAACATTTGTGTGCATGAACATGGATGTTTGTCTTGGTCTGGGTGTTTATATGTATAATATGTATGAATTTACAAAAAAAAGTATGTATGTATGTTTATCCATTGTCTAGTACCCATAGTACAACCTCTGCTTAGTTTGGGCTAGATGGTGTTGTGTGTATGTGGTAGAATATTTATAATATTTATAAAAGGTACTATAACTACATCATTCAAAGACAATCAAAATTATATCCAAAGACAATGCATAAGCAAGTTGAAAATCCAAGGTTATTATACCCCAAAATCACCCCTAAAACCTCAATCGCTTGAGTCATATATTTAAAAACCAAATGACATGAAGAGATAGAACAAGTAGAGTTACTATCCAATAACTCAGCGCTATACAAACAAGTACCTGGCTGCACCCCACACATGCACACACGCACACACATAACGCAGTTGCCGAACCACTTCCGGGCGCCTCCCCTTCCGTTCCGCGCCCCGTATGTAAAATACACGATATCAACTTGTTTATATGATGAATGCGAGTCACCGACTATCTCCAATACTTTTATAGGTTTTAATTTTTATGTGAATTTTCAGTTCATATTTGAATGTTAGTTTGTCAGTTGGTATTTTATATGTTCAGATTTATTTTATGTAGATATCTATATGTACCTATATACTCACCCTTGCTTCCCAAAGGTGTTGGCAGAGACTACGAATTTCTACTTGCTATAAGCCTAGCGTATCTCTCTTGTTCCAGAATGTGTTGTCATTTCTAGATAGATTAGATATAGAATCTAATAAGAAAAGTCATCATCATCATCCAACGTTATTTACATTATATTTTAATATCATAATACTCTTATTTGACGTGGCGAAGGAATGTTCAGTATTTTTTATCGAAATAAAGATTTATGACTTGGACGGCTCAATTCACATTTACCGTACATACTTTATTTAACTACATATATTTTATCGTAGAGATCTTCATGTTTCAATACCACGAGTTTTGTTTTTTAATATATAATTAATAAGAAAATGAGATTAACTATTTGAATGAGGAAAATACTGTCATTGGCTATTTTTGTAGAGAGACAAAAGAAACTTTTAGTATTATTCTACTGAATTTTACATTTTAGACATTTAGTTTCAAATTATTAGCTACGGTTATTACGAAGCGACGTCTTCCAATATTAAACAAAGAAATCAGAAGGCTTCAAGCTATTCGTAAACATACTTTACAACCACCGGCTATTTCCATCCCCAGGTTGGTTCAGGCCTAAAATATGTTATTATCATATCCGAAGCAAGAATGAGATGTCGGTATACTGTTTTACGCCCTGACTCCGCCTACCTATTACCTCGCCGCCGCAGGCAAAGCGGTAACTATAAAACGTTACACGGATACAACTCAATCTGTATTGAATGCCTGTTGGATTTTTGGTATTATTAAAACAATGAAGAAGATAAACATGAAAAATAACTTACAAAATGGATTGTAATTAATCGGACTATGGAGAGGTGTTCATTGTAAAAGCTCTCTGTTACTAATTTTATTATTCGCTGATGTCCGTTCAAATGATTGAACAAGACACACCTGATGTATTAATGTACTCTTACAGATAACCGGGTAACTATTACTGCGTTTTACCCGAAAAAAAAGTGGCCGAGGGTTACATATTTAATGATTTAAAAACCATTTATTTAATGGTTTTTTTTAAAAGGCATTTCTCATACTAAGTATGATACCTGTATCCCGAGGACATAAATCGTGGAGTTATTGGATCCCCAAATTTTGATGATGGTACGAAACCACATTACTGCGCTATCTTTGCAGCTAAGCATTTTCTTTGACGTTGGCGAAGACAAGTGATACACCTGGTATTATATGGGAGTATAAGGCTCGTTAACCGATGACCATGACGTAGGCCGTTTTCATTCTTGCTCTCCAGGTAAGTGAGCCTTCGTAACTCTTAGGTACTGGAAGTTATACAGTAACAGTGCTACCACTCACTGGTTTTCTGTGAGAGACACTTCCTCGGGTGTACCAACTCATTCGTACTCTTGCCAAATAGCTGCCAATAGTAGGCAGGCTCTGCAGCTCACATTAATTACTGTATGATATCCAGAATATTATGTAATATATAGTATAATGTCCTCAAGACCAAAGTTCGGTCACAGCGGCCAGTCTAAACGGAGACTGGCCATCTGCGCAGAATATATTATAGTGCACAAGTGTGTGCGCAAACACAATTGCACTCTCTTCCTTAACTCTCATGATCCGATGGATGGTAATCCGACACGACCGGAGGGAGATCAGGCGCAGGCCCAACGGCTTTATGTGCTTTCCGAGGCACGGTGGTGTCTTATACCGCCAAATTCCTAACTCCGGGCTGCTATTGAGACTTCTTAACAGAAAAACCCATTAACTTTTTGTTGGCCCGACCCGGGATTCAAACCCGAGACCTCATGCACAGCAGTCACATTCACTACAGCTGCGCCACGGAGGCAGTATATAGTATAATAATATAGCATATCCAGAATTTTAGTTCCACGCCAAAACGGTGTGCGAGATAAAAATAGGTAGAGGTCTGGCGTAAAATATGTAACTTACATATTGGCGGTCCGCAGACGCCATATTGAATAGGCCGCTCGCTGATGACCCTGCCAAGAAAGGTTGTGGAGTTTGTTTTGATCGAGTGGAAGAAATATATAAAGTTTAGTTATTATTGCTTTTTTGGTGACATAAAAGCTCATTTTAATCCTAAACCTAACTAATAATATAAATGCGAATGTGAGTTTGTTTGTTTGTTTCGCTTTCATGCTTTAACTACTCAACCAATCATTATAAAATAACGTTGTCATAAACTTTGTTAAGGGTACAAAATATGACATGAGGTACCTTTCATCTAGAAAAATCTAACAAAACCTAAATTTACGCAAGCCAAGCCGCGGACATAATCAAGTTATTATTGAACTGATTGAATGGCAACGGAACACCGGCGGCTAGACACAAATCTGGCATTTCCAAGTATTGACAGGTTATACGCGACAGATATGATAACTTGCCTATTATATCCTGATTAGCTTCAGCATAATTTATTCCAGCGGGGCTGCATATAGGGATAAAAAGTATCCTATGTATTCAGAATATGGTATATTTGTGTGTCAAATCCGTTCAACAGTTTACGCCTGATTCTGTAACAAAACTTTGAATCTGAAAGCGTAGGCAGTGATACATTAACTCGCATTTCGTCAATTATATTTTAGACCCCCACGTTCTGCAAAGCAAATCTTTTGTCGTTAACATGTATGTTACATGTTCAAATACTGTGCTGCTACCTTCAAAATACAATCAATTAAACAATAATTTTTATAAAATATATATAAATAAACCTGAAATAAATTAACTTTATGTGCTGACTGGCTACATGAACAGTGATTGACTCTTAAGATAATAAAACGCCTATAGAAGATGTACTCCGCAACCCAGTGTGAGTGAATATTGAAATTTGGTAACTTACTGTATTGATTGTATAACAGCTATACAATTATGTTCGATAGAATTAACTTTGCTTTACATACTTGTTTTACATTGTCATACTATATAGAAGCGATAGCTCAGTGGGGAGACCAACAGACTGCAATGCAGAGGGTCTCGGGTTCGAACCCACGTCGCGCACCACTGACTTTCGGAAATTATATGACTTTTCAAAATTATGTGCGTATTGATTGACAATTATCGCCTGCTCCGTGCCTCGGAGAGCACGTTAGACCGTCGGTCCCGGCTGCCATGAACATCTATGGCAATCGTTATTGGGAAGTCAGTGCCCTATAATATCCTGAAACTGGTCTAGCCTTAGGGTATCGTTAGCCTTCGAGTTGCGAAGGTCAGGTGGCAGCCGTTCCTTGTAAAAACTGATGTCCATTCAAATCCGGTTAGACCAGAAAAGCCGATCCCAAGTCACTTGGGAATAATAAAGGCTAGGGAAAAGAAGATACTTTGTAAAATTACTTAACAACTTTAGACGCGGCGGTAGCCTAATGTAAGTACAAGGCATTGGACTTGCGATCAAGAGCCCGAGGACCAACCCACAAGCTTAGCTGGAGGGGTTTAACAAGAATACTATTAATTTGAAACTCAATCTTGACTTGAACACGTAACATCATAACATCAGCCCTGTATTAAACTGTCCCACTGCTGGGTACGGACCTCTTCTCAGTGCGAGAAGGGTTAGGCCATAGTCCACTAAGCTGGCCTAGTGCGGGTCGGCAGACTTCACATATCTTCGAGAACATTATGGAGAACTCTCAGACATGCTGATTTCCTAACTATGTTTTCCTTTAACGTTAAAGCGAGCGATAATTATGACCATATAAAAAACACTGCTGGTAGAACAAATAGACTACGGATGGTGTAATGGGCTAAATGGTCTCCTCATCGCTGCTATTACGACAAGTCTTATGGGTTCCATTCCCACAAATTTCTGTAATCCACAAATAGTTGTTCGGAGTCGAGGTGTTCTTTGTGTCCGTCGTTTGAATGATTGTAAAATCCCTGAGACACAGGTATTAGAATAGAATAGAATAGAATAAATTTTATTTGCTTTGATTGTAGGTACATGAAATATAGATGTTAACAAGATATCTGATCCTAATACAATCGACCTTTAATAGACAAGCAAATATTTAGATGATAAATTAAAATGCATCAAGATATAAACAATAAACAACCAAATTATTAAAATTCGAAATTAGTCAACAAATTGGTAAATGAAATGTTTAGAATTAAAAATTACAATTCATAATAAAATTATTAGTATAATGGTGAATATAATTATGTAAGAAATAATAATTAAAATTAGGAAAATAAATAAATTATTATTATTATTCCTAGTGACTTTTTTTATAAAAAAGAGCAAATAACGTTAACAGCGTAGCGGCTTAAACAGTCAACGTCCATGTCTCGAGTATTGTGCTATGAATCAAAAATAGGATTACATTAAAAAAAAATTTGGTAATCTTGTAATAATATGGCAATGTGTTGAAGATGGTGTATCTTCAACGCATTGCCATATTATTACCAAAGGCTCTAAGATAATATGTAGTTCACTGTAAAAAAAATCGTCTAAATATGTATATAATAAACATGCCTAATACAAAAACAAGTATAAACCGAAAAACGAAAACAGAATGTGAATATGATAATATATTCGATACAAAACTGCCCCAAAGGTCGGCAGTCTGGGGCGCTGTGGGGTTCTGTCCAGATTCAATTTATGCACAATCTTACCTTATGATATTGAGTTTTTACAAATAGAATTGTAACTTGAGGGTATATGCTTGTTTAGTTTAGCGGCTAGGAAAATAAATCTTTCTCTTTTTATACAATAAATTTGGTATACTAGCAGGCGACTAGCCTAATGGTTAGTAGCGCAGCCTATGATGGATGCCAGGGCCAGGGATGAGTCTCGCGATGTAAGAACGATCTTTGAGGAAAGGATTTTAATATGGAAAGAAAAAAAAGAAAGAATTAAGTGCATTAAGTGTGTTAACCTTAGAAGCTTTAACTTATCGGGTACATCGCCCTATTATTACTCATACTCCGGTGTTGGCCGGGGCCGACACAAAAGATCCCACTGGATCGAAGTGTCGCCGGTCTACGCTGACTGGCCCCCGAATTAAGATAAGATACTACAGTGTTACTCATACTCATTGCTGTTGTTGACAGTCGAGCTAGCAACCCACCCATCTACTTGATAGAAAGCGGTAATATGACATGACTGTATTTTCTGGACAACGCAAAAGCAATTTTAAGAAAAATCAAATCTCTGCGTTCTTTAAACGAAAAAAAGACACATAAGTGGCAAGCAAGCACACGGTCAGCCTGATGAACAGTTACCATAGCCTTTATGAAAGGTATAGACGTGGTACTTTCTCATGTATTCCTTGTACATCAGAAAATAGTGACTGAGGGGGTGATTGGGTCTCCAGCGCTCTTATTCACCTAGAAAAATGCAACAGTACATATACTGTACTATACGTCAATATGCAGTGATAGCAATACTTCCCTCATCGAGCCGGTCGATTCACGCTGAAATCAGACAGGCTTTACTACTCTAGAATTTCGTTTTGCGTAAGAGGATGATACTTATCCGATCGAACTGCTTCTTTTATACCGACACATATTTATTGGCATCGGTAGGTTGTACACATATTTATTGGTATGATACATGAAGCATGAATTGCGTTTTCATTCTTCTGGCAAAAGGCTTAATAACAAAGAAATGTTTATATGTTACCTAACTATAAATGCTGTACATAAAAGATTCTAAGACGTAGGTATTCTCACATCGCCACACAAATACCTTGCCCTATAAATTCCGGCACCAGTACATCGCGGTGAATATGCATAATAATATATGTTATATGAGTTCCGTACGTACAGACAAACAAACAGTTGTTCTAGCGAGAATAACGCAGGAAGTGTGCTACCGTACACAATGTCTTATGTTCAACCGAGTGGATTCTGTAGGAGCCACGAATACTTATGGATATGGTAGTTTGGTTGAATATAAGTAAACTGTTATTTATCTAGAAATAAGTCACCAAGTTAAAGTTTTGAACGTCAATGTTTAGTGGTTAACATAATTAAACACATTTTATAGATATATTACCTATATAAGCAATTATTATGGAGCTATTAACATAGTGTTGACTTGTGTATATCAAAATATTTAAGAGTGCTTGGAGTTCGAACTGGTCGCCCCATATTTATATTCTTCTTGTGAGAACTCGGTTGAAAAGCCAAAATAAAAAGAATAATATTTACGGTCATGATGAATATTGACTAATTTTAATGTTCATCAAAATATAACTTTTAGCTTTATAACGATTTAGTGCAAGCATGGCAAAGAGGAATAGGTACTATCGACTTGAGTGACGGTTGACCACTCCTAAGGTTAAAATCGCATATCAGGCCAACACTTGTTTGAGTTTTTTACAAGGTTTTTTTTAAGGGCGGTGTCATTTAAAGTCAACATGTGTAAGCGAAATTTTTCTGAAATGGTAAATCGTCGCTCATGTCGATAGTACATATGATAAAAGAAATCACCTGTCCCCACTATTTAGAAAAATGAATAAAACGAGCACGAGCATGGCGGAGATTATTAAGATTCGTAATTGAACATTCTGTCATAAAAATCAAAGGACACTATGTTTAGCCTGAGATTAACAATTTTACCAACATTACTAAACATTATAACTGTTACTCAATGCTATGAGGAACATATACCTATACATATATAGAACCAAATAATCATTAATACAATCGATAATATTCTTACGGAACTAGACTAACGTAGCAATATCTTGTTACAATATCATCACGTAAGGCAATATTTTAAAATATATGAGTACATTAATATATTTTATAATTTTTTTTATACATCTAACGTGGCAGACCAGTATACGGCCCACCTGATGGTAAGTGGTCACCGTAGCCTATGGACGCCTGCAACACCAGAGGCGTCACTTGCGCTTTGTCGACCCTTTAGCAAAGAAAGTGGGAAGGAGAAGGAGCGGAAAAGGAGGAATAAGGGGGATTGGGCATCACTCACTCACCGAACGAAAAACTAGTAGGAATACTGCTATTTCACGTTGATATTCTGTGAGAGGGTAGTTCTTCCCCGGTTGAGCCGGTCCATTCATGCTGAAATCAGCGAAAATCTACTAACTCTTAATTGTCTGACGTTTACGCAAATGTTATACATTAAAACTACTTTGTACAGATTTTATCGCGTTGTGTACTTATATCACTTTTATCAATTTAAAACTATTAAAGTAAGTAATACAATTTCTCAAGATAATATTGTGGAGGACTGGTGCCTAAGCTAGGTAGAAACCTGTGTTATACGTCACCAGGTCTCCGCTCCGAGTTACAGTTCTGGCTAATAATTACGTACTAAAGCTAAAGCAGTACAATAATAACAATTTTGTGGTGAGTGTATCATAAAAGTTCAATAAGTGTGCGATTCTGTGTGCGCGCGCGCGTGTGTGTGTGTGTGCGTGTGAGTGTGTGTGTGTCTGCGTATTTGACGTGTATTTGTGTAAATCTGTTTGTGTGTATATACATATTTATTCGAATATCAGTATGTATAATATAATATTCTACCACATACACACAACACTATCTAGCCCAAACTAAGCAGAGCTTGTACTATGGGTACTAGACAATGGATAGACATACATATATACTTTTTTTTTTGTAAATACATACATATTATACATGGAAACACCCAGACCAAGACAAACATCCATGTTCATGCACACAAATATTTGTCTTGTGCGGGAATCGAACTCGCGACCTCAGGCGTGGCAGTCGGTTACACTAACTACTACGCGATCGAGGCTGAGTCCATGAGTTATAAGTGTAAACGAAACATCGAGGAACGCCATATAGTAAAATCCAACACAAACTTGGTCTTGGTCTTTTAATTGGCAGCTACTACGCTCAGTAAACCACATCCACGAGCGATGTTTATTCGTAGATGTTAGGCAGCGCCCCACCGCCGCCACTCACATCGGGAGTTATGCAGATTCGTCGTGTATTTATCACAAAACTTCACCAGATAACGCCGACACCGCGAATCTGATTCCGTTTCTACTATCAACCAGATTTATTGACTGAAATAATGTTATTGGACATTTGTTGGCGAACAGAGATAAACAATAGGTATTGGCGTGTATCAGATTTTGGAAGTGGTGCTTGAAGGGAAGGTCGGGAATAAAATGTGTGCGGTATTCGAAAATATTTTTGGGAAAATTGTTTGGGAAATAAAACTGGGGGAAAGAAAAGCAAGGGGTTAAGATTGCTTTGACGTAATATGACTGTAAATGGATTGTTTAAAAGGAGTTTCTGTGCCGTTAGGTAGGTTGGATATAAACCATGTATTTGCTTAAAAGCTGGATTCCCTGGATGTTACGTTCTATATAAAGTAACACGGTGCAAAATGTAGTAGAGCCAGCCTGTACACTGCTTTTAGATATACAATTTATTTTAAATATTTTAAATCATCTTATTATGGTGGCTATAACAACTATTCAGACAAAGGGCAAGAAAATAATTATCAATCAAGAAATCCTAACCTGTGTACTTTGAAATATGATTAGTAATTATAATTTAATACCAGGCAACGAAGAACAATCGCTTTCCGTGGTGATAACTGATGATACTTTAAAAAGTCGTTAAAAACTATTAAGCTCCAATCTGACAATGTATCTACAAGATCTTTATTATATTCTGGAAAATATTCCAAATTATCCATTTATCAAGACTTATATGTACACTCGTATAGCAGCTAGCTACATTTTTTCTACTAATAATATTAGCTTTTTGTCAGAAAATTGTAAATTGGATCCATTCCAGACTTATCTAATGATTCTAACTTCATGAAGCAAAGAATATAATTGTTACTTCTTCTCTATTTTAATCGACTGTCAAGAAAAAAGAGAACAGTAGACATCTTGTGAACTAATAATTCATTTTCTTTTAGTCGCCTCTTGTCTTTTCAACGGAGGCAGCTGCAGGAGAACATGACTGATAACTATTATTAAATTACACATCTACCCAAGTTTTGAGATCCCCAGCTTTACACCAGTATTAGATTTAGCCCGCGGCTTCATTCGCGTAAATGTAGGTTAGGTTAGATGACTATCAGTACTTTTTTCTAGATGAAAGGTATCCTATATCCTTTTGTGTTCTCCTGACAACGTGTATGCAAAATTTCATGATGATCGGTGGAGTAGTTAAGGCGTCAAAGCGTAACAAACAAACAAACTCACATTCGCATTTATAATATTAGTTAGGATTTCCCTTTTTCTAAATACTCATTGAGCGTTATCTAACAAATTTATTCTCTGTACCTCGTAGTACTTGGCCCGTTTCGTATTCAGAAGGTGTTGCCAGTCATTACTCGCGACAATATAGATGTTTAAGTGAGCATTTAATATTTTATTAGCGCAAGATTCGCGGCGAACGCGTTGTTCTGTAGGGCTGGTACGTAAGATCCTATGAAAAGGTTATTTTTTTCTAAATACTTGAATTAAATATAAGAAGATAACGGGAAACGCTTTTCAAATGTGTCTGTGGTAGGGAATACTATCGATGGACGACAAAATAAACAAGAAAGATTTTCAAGAATTATCCTTTTTGAAAAGGAGTCAGTAAAGCTTGAAAATATTATTAATTTACGTATTATAACTTAAAAAAATACAGTTGAATTACTTCATATTATTTCGAAAATGTTAAATATAATTTCTAAACATATTTTAGGCATACAATTTATTAATAAATAATAATAATTAATTGCACAATATGTATTTACAAATATTTCAATTTAAAACATAGTTGCACAAATTAAACTTAATACTAAGGAATCTGAAAATTTGTGTAAAAGTCACCTGTCTTCTGTACTAGTTAGAAACTGTATCACAGGTAGTCGTCTGCTGTATTTTGGCAATATATCTGTGAATATTCACAGAATTTGACCATAATATAAACATATGCAACCTAAAATCTATTTAATATGGAGCAAGCAGACAGCTGAAGTATCTGCACACTGCAGAATATGGTAGCCAACCCAGGGCTGTGTTTTTAACTCTAACCCATTCGCTGTCCCGTGATAGACACAATAAAAAATCTATTGTTATGTATCATATGTGATTCATCGGACAGGGAACCAGTGAAGATAATTTTCCAAAGCTTCTTAAGAAATCGCTGTTCTGTCTTCGGTGGGACTGGGTACTTGTATATCTTACAGACAAAAATACATTAATTGTGAGGTACGGCAAAAACATTTTATTCATTTATTTATTCATATACAATCTTACACTATCATGACAGGTTAATATGTCTCACACCAGCAGGAATTAAGAGTTCAGTTTCAGCATAATTATGCTAGGACAGAAGGATTTGGCGCTGGTAGATATCTGAACATTGTAGTTGTGACTCATGCATGCTTCGCAATTGTTACGAATGAATACTTATGCAATACGACAATGTTCTTTGCAGAAGTCACCACGAACGCATCATATAATCATCTTAATATGTGTCATACAAGTACCCCCAAATACAAACTATGAAGTTTTATATCAACTAACTACTTACAACTAGTCTAAAATTAATGTGTACTGCGTTTGAAATAAAAGTGTACATGTTCGTGTCTTATGTCATGGGAGATACTAACTTCTAAGATATACATACATAATTCTTATGGAACTGCATTATTAGTTGTAAGACATATTTTGAAATTAAACACTTTATACGGATTTTATCGCGTTGTTTTAAAATAAACAACGCGATAAAATCCGTATAAAGTGTTTAATTTCAATGTATAACATTCGCGTAAACATAAGACAATATTATGTAAGACATATTGTTGTGTGAACTTGTTTAAATAAAGGTATTTTATTTATCTATACTTCTATACTAATATTATAAAGCTGAAGAGTTTGTTTGTTTGGTTGATCGCGCTAATCTCAGGAACTACTGGTTCGAATTGAAAAATTATTTAGTGTTGGATAGCCCATTTATCTAGGAAAGCTATAGACTATATAACATCATGCTACGAACAATAGGAGCGGACCATCAATGAAAAATGTAGCAAACATGGGAAAATCTCTTTTAAGAAGCAAACGAACTTGCGCGCGGGTCACCTACTTTATTTATAGAACGGCCCATTCATAGGCCAGATAGGCCACAGTTTTGTAAGCTATTCTATGGAGGAAAAGCTACTAAACTACTTCTGAATAGTTTTAAGATGTTGTGCCATCCCTGGCGGCAAAGACTCCGCTACACTGTTATCTAGATCACGTAACGCGGATCGGGCTCGCGCCTTGCATATTCCTCGCTTTTAAACCTTATCGTTTTATATAAATTAATTGCGAGGAACAGAGATTTTGGCTGTAACTGCGCACTGTGTACTTGTAGCGGGGCTTTGAAGCCGGCGGGGCAGTGTATTGAAATGGTTTTAAACCTTATACGAAGTGTTTATCCAAATTCTACCGAGTGTTTTGGTTTTGATGTCAGTACAGCACAATTAATTGCGAGGAACAGAGATTTTGGCTGTAACTGTGCACTGTGTACTTGTAGCGGGGCTCTGAAGCCAGCGGGATAGTGTATTAAAAATAGTTTCAAGCTTTGTACAAAGTATCTATCTAAATTCTGCCGAGTGTTTTGGTTTTGATGCCAGTACAGGACAAAAAATTGTGTGATCCCTAAATAGTTGCTACGGAACTGAGTGTCCTTTTTGTGTGTTTTTTAAATGTTTGTATTAAATTTGTCCGAGTACAAAGTGAATGCTTCCTAGTACGCGAGTTGTCTTTTTTTTTTTTTTTTTTTTTTACGTGGGGGAATGCTGTGACGCATATCCCTCCGCGGGGGCGGGCGGAGGGATTATGTCGGACTCGCCGGGGTAAAAGAAAGATTTTGAAAAGATAATGTACCTCCCGGGATACCGACTAAACCTACCACGGTGTTCCTCGACAAAACCACTATCGACGGGGCCGCGCGAATCACTTGCGCATACGGTCGCGACCCCGCCGAGGTTTCGGCCCGCCGTATGAAACGGCAGGCCCCTACGCAATAAGACCTACCCAAGATAGGTTCTACAAAATAAAAGCCCTACTGTCTCCCCCTAAAGGGGGGGAGACGGACACGACACAGAGGCGCGCGTGGGAACACGCACGCCGCCTCTCGGACCTGGTGCTGAACGGATGGCGGGCAGGCCCACAAAGCCCGCCACCCCCAGGTCAAACCTCAGGGTGGCTGGAGGTCGTCTCGCGCCCTCCGGCGCCCGGCTCTGCGGTTGGGGAGAGGGTTTATACGCTCCCTCTCCCGCCCCGCCGCCTCCTTGATGGAAATCACTTCCTCGCAGAAGGAGGCGACGGCGTTCCACGACCTCTCACTCCGGACCATAGACTGAACTACGGCCGGGAGCGAGAGTGCAACCGATCCGACTGCCGCGATCAAATCACGGCGCTGCGATGCCCAGGCGGGGCAAACCGCCAAAGTGTGCAGCGCCGTGTCCTCTACAACGCCGCGGCAGTCGCCGCAGTGGTGACAACCGGGCGTCTCTTGCCGGCGTATACGACACAGGAACCGGCCAAAACAACCGTGGCCAGTCAGTACCTGTGTCAGCCGGAAGGTGAGGGCGCCATGCCGCCTCTCCAGCCACTCCTCAAACACGGGACTTACCGCCACGATCGTGGCGTGCCCGGCACTGGGGTGCACAAGTCGTTCCTTCCAATTGGCCACTAGGACCTGGCGGAGCTCGGACCTCGCCGCCTTGATTGCGGCAAGACCCGGTCCTTCGCCCCGAGCTAGCGCCTCCTGGCGCCAACGATAGAGCGACGCTAGGAGCGCCGCTTCCAGGTCCCATGGCATCGATCCGGCGAGGAGGCTCGCAGCCTCGAACGAGATCGTGCGGTATCCCCTAATCAACCTGACGGCCATGGCGCGCTGTGGTGCACGTAGCGCCGAAATGTTTCGGGCCGCCAGGTTGTCTGCCCAAACTGGGGCCCCATATAGAGCCATGGACCGCACGACCCCCTCGTAGAGCCTCCGGCAGGAGGTGTTTGGCCCCCCGAGGTTGGGCAGCAGGCGCGCGAGCGCACCTGCAGCGCCCCGAAGAATGGGGGCCAAACGACGAAAGTGGGCTGTAAAGTCCCATCGGCTGTCGAGCAAGAGGCCTAAATACCTTAGGGTTGACTCGACGCCGATGCGGACCCCTCCTACCATGATATGGGCCCCTGGAGGTGGCCGCTTCCGAGGGCCGTGAAAACATACAGCCTCGGATTTAGACAGGGCCACCTCGAGGCCCAACCGCCGGATACGACCAACGACTTGTGCGACCCCAGCGGTCGCCAGTATGGCCGCCGCCCGGTGCGACTTACCCCTCGCCGTGACAAGCGTGTCGTCGGCGTAACAAATGACGCCGACGCCACGGAGGAGCGCACCTCGCAGCACCCAGTCGTAACCGATGTTCCACAGGAGCGGACCCAGAACCGATCCCTGTGGAACACCGCACGACATCACTCGCCGACTCCAACCGTCGTGACCCGGGTAGACGACTACCCTCTCCGACAAATATGCCCCGACTATGCGGCGGAGGTAGGTTGGCACTCGATGGAAAATGAGTGCCTCCCTGATGCAACTCCAGGGCAAGGTGTTGAAGGCATTCGCGATGTCCAAAGACACCGCGAAGACGACCTCGCCCCGGGACACCGCATCCTCCGCCAGGCTCCTCACTTGCAGGACTGCATCTATTGTGGAGCGCCCGCGGCGGAAACCATACTGGTTGTCCGCCAGGTCCGGACCCACTGAAGAAAGACGCTGGACGAGGCGCTCCGCGATTATAAACTCGAACAGTTTAGCCACCTCGTCCAGCAACACAATGGGCCGGTAGGCGGACGGACTGTCCGCCGGGCGCCCTTCCTTCCTGATCAGGACCAGTTTCCCCACCTTCCACTGGCGCGGAAACTGGCCCTGCTGCAAACATTCACTGAGGAGCCCCTTGAGTCGGGGCGCGAGCTCCTCGAGGACCAGGGCCAATGCACGACCCGGAATGCCGTCGGGCCCTGGGGCGGTGTTTTTCGAGCGAAGTCTCGACACCGCCGCTCGCAACTCTACCTGGGTCACTTCGGGAACCACGTCGTCGTCAAAGTCCGCGCTGGACGCCATGGAAGGCGGAACCATCGACGGAGGAGTGTGCTCCGCCCGTGAAGGGAACAGAGCGGCCACCACCTCCTCAACCAATTGTGGCCGGAGACTCTGGGACAAGGGGGGCGCCCAGGGGCGAAGCTTGCCTCTTACCATGAGGTATGGACGCCCCCAGGGATTAAGGTCCAGAGTCCCCAGCAGCTCTTGGCGGGCCAAATCCTTGGCCCGCTTGATGGCGATTTTCAAAATCTTCTTGGCCGCTCTGTAAACCTCGTACAAATCCGCCTCCCTGGCGTCGAAATCGGGAGGGCGGCGACGCCGCCTACGAAGCCGGATGTACTGGCGTCTGGCCACCACGCAAGAATGGCGTAGTTCGCCAATGTGGTCAGACCACCAGTACACCCGGCGCCCAGCTGGGAGATTTAAAGACACTCTAGGCATCGCCGCATCACAAATTTGAGTTACGGCCTCCCGGAACCACTCGGCCTCCATCTCGATATTGTCAGGCCTGGCCGGTGCTGGCACCCAGGCCTGAACGATGGAGGCTTCCAGGAGGACCTCCCGATTTAGCTTCTTCAAAGCCCAACGCGGACCGCCCCCAATCGGGGCCCTTGGGGCTGGGGGGTCGGAGGTCTGGGCGGAGACGTCGAACCGAATATAGCGGTGGTCCGACAACGTCTCCACCTCCTCGACGACGCGCCAGCCTTGGACACGGCATGCTAGTGCGGGGCTAGCGAAAGAAACATCGATGACGGAGCCGCCCCGCTGACGCACACACGTGTGCACTGACCCACGATTGAGGACTAGCAGGCCGTTTTCTACGGCCCACTCCTCGAGCAATTCACCCCTCGCGTCCGTGGCCGCGGAACCCCAAGCCGAGGATTTGGCATTGAGGTCCCCGACGACGCGAGTTGTCTATTTTAACATAAAATAACTGTTATGAACTGTGTCTGACCATTGAAAATATTTTAAAATATCTAACCAAAATCAAGTATTAAGCCTCTCTGTGTCTAAAACTATGTTTTTTTTTCTTTACGTTTGCTTGCTTATTTGTTGAAGCTCCTCGTAATAAATCTTTATAGAACTTATTCTTATTCTTATACTTATTCTTCATCATAATACAGCTCTCATAATTTGACATCTTGGTTTACAACATCGGACTTTTTCATTCTCAAGATAATGGTTACTTATACCAAAGTTTGCCTAAAGTTGAATAATTAGCTAGGCTTCTTTTCACTTACGCTTCCACGCCTAACTACTCGACTGATCTTCATAAAATTTCACATACACGTAGTCAGGGGAAGAGAAAAGAACATAAGATACTTTGCATCCAGAAAAAGGAATATAAATTTATTGACATAAACAAATTTAAAAATAAATTAAGGCGAGCGGCTAAAATCTAGTGCACAATAATAATAATTTATTAATAATAATAATAATTTATTTCTAAAATCAATAGTTACAAATATTGTGTAAAGGCATACATATTAAAAGTATAAGTACAAAGTGATTAAACTAGTAGAGAGGTCACCCATCCCTGTACTAGTTAAAAACTGGAGCACAATAATTGTATTAAAATTTATGAGAAGCAGCATATGAAGTTACACGCCTTTAGTTTTAGAGCCCCACGTTGCTCCTAAGTTATCTAGCTTGTTGGTTAATTGAAACAATTCTGCCTTGATTAGAACGTACCTACCATAAAATTGAATATTTGATTTTTTTATTGGAGTATCGCTGCTATAATACAAAAGTAAGAAAATCACTGTTTCTGTAATTAATAATAATAATAATAAGAGTAGTTATTAGAGTATTTAGGGCAGACGCCGTTTTTCATCCATAGTTACCAATATACCGGTCCACCAAACATACAACCATCCACCAAACATAAATATACCCTTAGCCCATATATTAGAATCCATACGTAGCAATAGTCCTACATCTACTGCGGCTAGTGCCGCTGTAGGTGTTCCATCCCACCTTTGATTAAAACTCTCGAAGGGCCTTTTCACGTTGGACCCATGTCTCCGTGTAAACCTCCCAAAGGGCCAGGTATTTTCTAATATAATATGTTAGATAATACCTGTGATAAGAGAAACATAATAGTAATATTCTACCACATACACACAACACCATCTAGCCCAAACTAAGCAAAGCTTGTACTATGAGTACTAAACAATGGAAAACATACCTACATATATACTTCATTTTTGTTTTTTTACATACATATTATACATAGAAACACTCAGACCAAATATCCATGTTCATGCACACAAATGTTGTAAATAAAAAATTAAAATTTTACAAATTAAGTCAATATAATTATGTTCACATTCCAGGTCGAAAAAATAAATAAAGCTCATGAGCAAAGCTTAAGTAGCTTGTAGACTCTAGACTCTAGAACCTTACTTATCATCAATGATTAATATCTATAAGTGCACTTTATGTAATTGTGAAGATGCAATTACTAAAAATAAATAAATAACTATATTATCATATTGATTACATTATATAATATATTTTTATATCTATTGTTATTAAAAGTAGACCATAATAAAAATTCTGCGGCCCTTATTCAAAAGTTGATTTCTATTTAATTTTTATTGTCCAATATTATTTTGCCTATTTATTTATTTTAATTTGAAATAGTGAATTAAATATATTATTATAGACTATACACCTACCTATTGTAATTTAAAATTTATTTTTTATGTTATGATTTTTATGTGATATAATATAATAATGGATATATTAATGAATTATTATATGCTGTCTATGGAACGAGTTTTCTGATATAAATAAATTATTATTATTATTATTATGTCACATTTAATGTACCAGAAATTTAATTTTTGTATCATGTATATTATTTACTATAGGCAAAACAATAAAAATAAAAATAGTACACAGTACGAAGGTATTAACACAATAACAGCAATAAAGCCCTTGATAACTATTATTTATATTTTTTGTAAACAATCTACATCAGTCATATTATGATTGACGAAAGTTTTAAACTTCGTTCAATTTGGTAAATACTTAAAATTATTTCTACTACCAGGGGCATAGCTACCGCCATATCTGCCGTATCAATGATACGGGGCCCCCAGGCTATAGAGGCCCCAAAAGTGTGTAAGCAAAAATCCTAAAATGATTTCCATAATCTTTTATAGATTAATAATATTTTTGAGAATAACTACTGGGCCATAACAAAGATTTCAGAGCCTCTGTGACCTGAGTAATATACTTTTGAAGTATTACAACAAGAGAACTCTTATCTTTTCTAAACGAAATAATAAAGAAGTAAACTGTTTGCTAAATAGATACAGTTAAGACATCAGTTGATTTGTATGAACAATTAATTGCTTTGAAAATATGCAAGAAATCTGAAATTCAGAAAATTCATTCCGTCGTTTTAATTCAATTTGAGATTTTTTTGTTTCTTTTATAGAAACGTCACCCTTCCTTTGGGCCTCCCAACACATTTTAATACAGGGCCCGTATAAGGTAATCTACGCCACTGTCTACTACATCGTTAGTCCCGCAACATATTTATTTACAATTATTGTTCCAAACCATCGTTCCCTCATAAAGTTATGAAATCTATTCTTATACAGAGTTATTGGGATTTTTTTTTTTAAATTTCAGCAGCAGACCAACAAGGCTTTATCTGGGCCCTCGCTAATCTATACTAATATTATAAAGCTGAAGAGTTTGTTTGTTTGATTGAACGCGCTAATCTCTGGAACGACTGGTTCGAATTGAAAAAATATTTTAGTGTCGGATAGCCCATTTATCGAGGAAATATTTCGAAAAAATATATACCTTGTTCACTTGCAATAAGTAATCCACTAGAATTTAAACATATAGACACTAGATTTTGCCCGTGACTATGCTCGCGGCAATGTTAGGTTCGGTTAGATTATTAACAGTACTTTTTTCTGGATAAAAGTTATCCTATGTCCTTATCTATGCCCCTGACAACGTGTATGCGAAATTTCATGATGTTCGGTCAAGTAGTTAAGACGTGAAAGCGTAACAAACAAACTCACATTCGTATTTATAATATTAGTTAAGATTAGGATTGCAAACTTGTTCACCAGAACAGTAACAGTAAAAATGGACCCACAGTGCCCATTTATCACAGCAATAACACTTTAAATTATAAAATCGTGATCTCAAAACAAAAAAAAAGTCGTGATGAAAAAATAATAAGCAAAAAGCTATAAAACTTTTCTCTTAGAGTACCCTTCGGGCAATATCGCGTTGATAGTTACCGAACAGTCTCCCTGGGATGTTATAACTAGCCAATGATTATTTTGTTTCGAGAGAAGGGGACTATTCTGGAGGAACAGGCGAAAGGTGGGTTTAGAAACATGTTTACTTTCTGTCAAAAAGAAATTTAATGTTTGTTACACCGTACGTCTTCACGCTGCTTACGTACACTCAATATGCATCAGAAGGTTGTACCTGCCATAAAACGTAAATCCTGAAATTTCAGACCAACTGTTCATACCGTGATAAATGTGTTTCACGACAATCAAAAAAGATCGTGTATCAAAATTCCGAAATTTGATCTGATTTTCATTGTAATTACCTGATTCGCCTATTAATCCTTTCATAAAGTAGTCTGAACAGCGGAGTAATCTCATTCTGTAAGAAATAATGCCTAATAAACTTAAATGTAAATTGTTTTTGCATTCGGCCTAAAGTTTTGCATATACATTTTTCATAAAAGATCTAAAGGTATATTTGTCAAATCAGGCTAAGTATTATTAGATTTTTTGGTGGAAAAATCATATCTTTACTTCGGTAATACTTATAAACCTGAATGAATACATTAATGAAAGTAAATCCTTGGACGGACTCTACATGTTGACTATACACGCATAGCGGTCCGCCGAAACTTCTCCTGGGTTAAACATATTATGCTTATGTCCAATTGTAATAATGTAGCTGTATCTATATCTATGTAACCTCTCGAATAGTGCAATAAATTCCCAGACATTCGGTTTCGCATATTGCCTTCCACAAACACAAACTCTTTATAATATTAGTAGCTTTAGTAATAAATCCATTTTTCAAATCCAGTAGAGTTTAGAATAAGCACCCTATCGCCCTACCCACCCCTCTTAAGATGCTCATAAACATGTTTTTCTCGCAATAAAAATGATAAATCATCCGGTTTTTTTATACGGTCAATCAGTGGATACAGTGTTTTTACTATTGACAGATAAAATCTATGGGATCGCAGTTCTTAGAGGAAAACTCTATGAAGTAATAAGAACAGTCCGATTATGATTGATGGTGTTTTGATAACGAAACGTTACGATCTTTTTTAGAAATCAGCGTTTTTTATAACATACGCATGTAAGTGCGACAGTCTATAAAATGGTGTCTTGTTGTTGCAAAAACAGGAAGAAGCATATTTGCCATACTGCATATCCTAGCAAACAAATAACTAGGAAAACAAACTTTAAACATACTCATTGGCATGTTTCTACAGAATATACCACGGGGAATGCTCTAAAGAGTTATTTCACCTTATCCCGCCCTCCCCTTTCCTATCCAGAACAACGCGTGCTGGGCTCAGATGCCATCCTTACACGGTGGAGTCGATTAGAGTGCGTACCAACAAGTTTGGGTCCTCATTCGTCTGCCGAACGATCATGGAATTCTCTGCCAAGGCACGTGTTTCCATCTTCCTTCAATCCTGGGTACTTTAAGCGGGGCGTGAAAAAGCACCTTCGCAGGCTGTCAAAGTAGAGACCTCAACATCGCCTCGGCTGCTATGAGAACGGTGTGGAGGCCACTGCTCTTAGACCACACGACTGCTTACCATCAGGCGGAGTGTGGTCATTTTGACGAGCAAAACATAAAAAAAAAAATATATATATCTAAGCAATGTTGAAATTTGTTATGGAGTATCACAACTGCACTGTATTTTTTTTATTTACCATACCCACCCAATTTATAATTCTTATGTCGCAAGAGACTACATCAAACAAGGGACACAAAGGATACCGAGACAGAACAACTATTTACGTATCACACAAATTCTTGCCCTGTATAGATATCGAATCCACAACACTCTAGATATTATAATATTAACTTATTATCTTTAAAATATCTTAAATATATATAAAATAAAGAAAACTTTTTGACTTAAGATTACCGATTATCATTTGCTTGACGCTATACTCCAGTTTGACTACTAATCCTACTGTTCACCGATTTATTTTCAACCCAGTCTACCTTGACATCACATAATTTGCTGATATGCATATCCAATTGTAATGGTGGTGTTATCGTTACCGCCGGGCAATAATAGCCTTTTTTACAATAACTGTCTCCTTTTCAGCCATCATAAAAGCAATAATAGATTACTTATGATTATTATAAATTATGAGGGCTATTCTGCTAGCAAAGCTTACGTTATGCCTTATTGAGTATGCGACGAAAACAGTCGATGAATTATTGCGGAATACGACCGCAAATAAGCCTTATATCATATTTTCTTTATTAATATTACTACGTGAATGTATTTGTTCAACTTTGTTTTTGGTAAACTTGGGAATATAATTATATGGGTGTACTTTATTTTTATGTGGAAATGATATATCAATGATGTTGGTTTACGACAAAGTGTAAACAAATCGTGAAAAGTACCAATGCTTTATTTTATTGAAAATTGATTGCGGTAATAATATGATTAATACGTTTTTACAAGATGTGATTGACTGGCACAGAGTTGCTTATGTGCGCTATCTGCATTTGCCATTGAAAGGCACAATTTTATGACCCTTTAATGTCAGCGGCTTTGCCCGCTTGAATCCAAAGGGAACGTATGATATATGTTTAAAGTATGTGATGAAAGTGGATGAAGCCAGAGAAATGTGTCAGGATCATAGCAAATGGCAATCCGTAGTCTCTGCCTACCCTCTGGGAAATAAGCGTGAAGAAGCTCTGTGTACAGGGTGTCCGGTAATTAATGGATAACCTTGAAATGTCTTATAGTAGAACTGAAGGCCGATCAGAAAAATTAACAAAAAAAAATAAAAAATATATATATATATTAAAAAGTGCAAGCTATCTAATATAGCTTGCACTTTTTAATATATATATATCTTTTTTAGCATACTTTTGACTGTCTATCTATTAGCATAATAAAATTAGTGTTTAATAATAAAACAACAAAAAACCGATGAATTTCATTCATTTATGGTCGTAGTATACAAGAAAGTTAAACATGGTAATTAAAAAAAAACCATTCAGGTAGTAGTTAGGATAGATTTTTTATATTTTTTCTGAACGTCCATCAGTTCCACTTTAAGACATTTCCAGGTTATCCATTAATTACCGGACACCCTGTATATGTATGTTATAATCCAGGACATGTTCAATGTCTGAGACAAGTTACATCCAAAACCGTGCCACGGCTCACGCGTAATTGAATGACAAATATCAAAGTAGATGGAATAGTTTTAATTTTAAAACTAGCTGTTGCGCGCCGCTTCACTCACGTAAAAGTTGGTTAGAGATGTTAGTAAGAGTACTTTTTTAAAAATAAAATGTAGAGTATGTAACTCAGTGATAAATAGACTTCTAATAGAAAAAAATTAAAAAAGGTTTAACTTGGTATCTAGCAAATTAAAATTAAAACAAGTAACGTTACATTCGTGAAGCGCTGATGATGATGCCCATAAGCTTAATTACGATTGAGTGTTGGCGAAAAATCCACAACCAGTAGGAACACTACTACACTTTTACTACTACTAAAATTAATGATTTCTATAATATTGCCTTTTGTTTTTTTTTTTATTTTGCTCGTCAACATGATCACACTCCGCCTGATGGTAAGCAGTCGTGTGGTCTAAGAGCAATGGCCTCCACATCGTCCTCATAGCAGCCGAGGCGATGTTGTGGTCTCTATTTTGACAGCCTGAGAAGGTGCTTTAATAATTTAATTTATTAAAACTATTTATATTTAGGTTTACACTTTCCCCGACGTTACGGTTGCTTTTCAACAGCCCTGGTCACGGGGAGACTAAGATGGTACCTAGTTGTCTCAATGTTCCAGTGTAGTTATTTCAAAGTGTGATGAAATTAAACACTCCAATGGATAGATGTAATAAAACGTTTATTCTCCTTTAACACTTTTCCAAACGATCCTTACAATGCTAGCTCACCAACGAGAATGCCGTTTTGCAAGTCAACATCATTATTTTATTCTATTTGCCGGAAATACGTTTTATTTCACGATTCAAATTATTATCCTTTTATTGACTTACAAAATGTCAGCCTCGTAACATATCGAACTGCTAAATTGTAATTAATACATTATAAATTATGTCAATAATAATAGTTAAGTATACAGAAACTATTTTACACAAAACAGCATGAAATAGATTTATTAAATAAATACATTAGAATAATTATGTAGTCATAACCACAACTAAATGCAGTAACCTAATTTTGATCATAAATTAATAATAAATAAATACAAAATCATTACATTCGGCCGTCCGACTACGTGCAATCTCCTGATGCACATATTAAATTATCAAAAACGGATCAACCCATCTCTATACAAATCACATAAGTAGGCAATTTTAATAAACAATAATAATCATTACATTTGGCCTTTATTTAGACGATTGGTGTTCTGAAGACTCATCGTCGCTCTTATTATCTTCACTATTAGATGAACTATTACTATCGGACATCGGGTTTTTATCAACATTTGTGTCAGATGCATTAATATAAATCCATGGTCGAATACGGTCTACTGCTACTACACTATCAAATTTGTTCTTACGCTTACTGAAACCCGGTATTTCAACTATTTTATACCTATCGTTGCCTAACACTTCTGCTATTTTGAACGGTCCTATAAATTTTGACATAAGTTTAGTGCTATTGCCTTTATTATGATAATTAGTCCTAGTTATTTTAATCAAGTCACCCTTCCTATAACGTGGCGCCGGGACTCTATCCTGGTCATAGTTTTGTTTTTGTTTACGTTGACTAGATTTAATATTTGCAGCTACGGTGTTCCTAACGTCCGATATTTCCGGATTTTTGTCGGTGTTAATTTCTAATTTGTTACTCAAACTATCTCTCATCCTGATTCCGAATAATGCCTCAGCGGCTGTTTTTTGAGTGGTGGAGTTAGTGGCATTATTTACTCCCCACTGAATTTTACCTATGTACATGTCCCAGTTCCGTTCGTCACCATCAATATTATATTTTGCTAATGCATTTAATATGGTATGGTTGTACCTTTCGGCCTGACCATTGGCTCTGGGACATGCAACGGCATTCAGCACGTGTTTGATACCATGGTTCTCGCAAAAATTCTTAAAGGTTGTCGAAGTAAATGAAGTACCTCTGTCTGATATTATTCGCGATGGTAACCCAAAATCATAAAAAATATTTAATAGTATTTTAATTGTAGTTTTACTTTTCGTGTCTTTAACAGCCCTAACAAATAGATATTTAGTAAATCCATCAACTATGGTTAGAATATAGACATTGCCGTATTTACTTTTGACGAACGGACCTAAATGGTCTATATGAATCGTATGGAACGGAATATTTATTTTCTCTATGGGATATAATTGGCCACTTTTTTGTTGTGAAGTACAATCTTTATTATATGCGCATTGAATGCAAGATCTAACATACTTCTTTACAAATCTACGTAATTTAGGAAACCAAAACATTGACTGAATCTTTTCAGTAGTTTTGGTAATACCTAGGTGTCCGGCATCATCATGATAAGACCTACATATTTGCCAACGAGCACTGCGAGGGACTACTAAACACAATTTATCACCAATCTTTCTATACACCCTATTGTTTTTAATTACATAGTTTTTCCTAATATCTTTAGCTTCTTCGTCAGTTTCTGGTTTCAGGATTTTATTTATACGAGAAATATCTGGGTCTGTTAATTGTAAACTTAATAACCAATTGTCAGTTTCAATATTATACACTGTAACGGCCGATTCATCTATCACTTCAGGTGGCAATTTCGTGTTACGACTTAAAGCATCCACGTGAGCCATACGAGCACCCGGGCGATATTCTATATTAAAAGTAAATTCACTTATCAAAAGCCACCACCTGGCTATCCGTGGTATTAAGTCTCGTTTAGTTAGTGTAGTCCGGAGAGCGTTACAATCAGTAACAATTTTAAAATTTAGTCCTAACAAATAGACTCTAAATTTTTTTAATGAGCAAACTATTGCCAATGTCTCAAGCTCATAAGAATGTAAATAGCGCTCTTCAGGAGTAGTTTGCCTACTAAAATAAGCCACCGGCTTGAGGAGTCGAGGACTTGGCTGCCATTGCATCAATATACCACCCACACCCAAAGAACTCGCGTCTGTATGCAACTCTGTCTCTAACTTAGGGTTATACAAGGCTAATATTGGTCGGTCAATTAGCTTTTCTTTCAATACTGAGAATGCATTAGACTCGTCGTTTGTCCATTTGAAAGAGTTGCCCTTTTTTAATAAATTTGTTAAAGGCCTAGCAATTTCTCCGAAGCTTTTGATGAATTTTCTAAAATACCCTGCTAAACCTAAAAATTGACGAACCTCGTGAACGTTCTGAGGAACAGGAAATTCTTTAACCGCTAAAACCTTATTTTCATTAGGGCGTATGCCGTCAGCAGAAATTTCGTATCCTAAGTAGTTGAGAGAATTATCAAAAAAACGACATTTCGAGAGTTTAAGAGTGAGGTTATTTTCTCGTAACAACTTTAGGACATCTTCCAGTCGTCTAAAACCTTCCTCCATTGTAACTGATGGCAAAAGAATGTCATCTAAATAAACTAGAGCCGTCTCATATAGTTTGGATCCCAACATTGTATTCATAAACTTTTGAAACACGGCTGGAGCGTTAGCGAGTCCAAAGGGCATCCTTTTAAACTCGTAATGCCCATCGGGCGTCACGAACGCTGTCAATGGACGACTATCTTTCGCCATGGGTACCTGGTAGTACCCAGAGGCCAGGTCTAAAGAAGTAAAGAACTTATTACCACTCAGATTTGCCAATTGATCATCAATGATCGGTAATGGGAAACAATCTTTCCTAGTCTTATTGTTGAGGGCCCTATAGTCTACACAAAGACGTTGTTCTCCTGTTTTCTTTTTAACCAATAAAATGGGGCTCGCATAGCTAGAATTTGTTTCTTGTATTATGTCGTTTTGTAACAAATCGTTTACAATTTCCCTAACTTGATTTCTTTCCGAAAATGATAGCCTATACGGTCGATAAATCACCGGTTTGTTATCTAGTAAATCTATTTTCATTTCCGTAGAATTTATACAACCAATTTCACTTAAATTAAATGCAAAACAATCACGGTAATTAAGCAGGAGCTTATGAAGTCTAAGGACGGTTTCTTTATCTACTTCAGCTCCAACTTTGATGTCTGATATTAATAGAGGTTGAAATTCTGACATATCTTTAGCCAATCTATAGGTATATTTAACTCTATCCTCAATAAAAGGGATCGCTCTAGCTATGGGATATTGATTTGAAAATTTTAAAATTTGGTCTGATAAATTAGTGATAGGTAATAACATTTCTCCGTCAGTTACTTTATAGGCACCCCCATGCATATAGTATTCTTTTCTAGGTTCACTATTACAATAACCCTCAATATATACATCTCCAGAGTAGTCAGGATCGGATATGCTAACACGAACTAAATCTGACAGTGAAATCTCCCTATCATTGACAATACTCAATTTAAAACATTTCACGCTATCGTCTTGAACGCATACATTAGGGCTTCGATAGAATAATAATTGACTGTGATTCTTAAAAACGGAAACACACGGAAGTTCAGTTACATTTTGACCTAACAATAGGGCCGATTGCATGAATTCGTCATTTACTACAAGCACCTCTATATTAACCTCGACTTCATCTAACCTTAAATTAATGGTACTTTTATAGATCGGTAAAACTTTGGCATTGCCGAAACCTTTAATTACTGGTAACTCCGAGAATGTTTTTATTAAACCTAGACCTCGAGCATCTGATTCGCGTATCAAGCTACACTCACTGCCAAAATCAATAAAAGCAATTAAATTAGAATCGTTCACTTTAACATTTTTATAAAACTTATCACTACTATTACTAGACGTAGAAATAGTCATTGTAGTCTTATTTTGATTATCAGTCTGTTTGTTATTATTTCGTAATTCTAAGGAATCGAGCTTACAATTGTCATTATTGTGACCTACTCTCTGACATTTTGAGCATTTCACGAGTGGTTTTGGGCATTTAAAATATGGGTGCCCCTTTGAATGACAATTAAAACATATAATAGAGCTATCTTTCGAAGATGATGAAACGTTAACCGGTCTAGCTGTCACCGAAAAATCACCACGCTTTCGGTTAATATGTACTTGATTATCTAACAAGGGACGTTGAGAATTAAGAAAAACCAACAGATCTTCAGGTTCCTTACAAGTTAATGCCTGAGCACTATTCCTGACAGACTTATCAAGTATTCCATGAATTATACAGTCTACGGCCTTTTTACCTCGTATTTCACACCTATTTACTAATGTTAACTTATCATAAAAATATTCGCGAAAATTTTCATTATTTCGTGTAGTGCGTGCCAACATTTCTTCGAGAAGCCGACCATAGTTCTGTTCATTAGGAAATGCTCTCTTTAGTTTTATCTGCCAATCTGACCAACTAAAAACTACGCTAGGCAGAGCTTCAAACCATCGTTTTGCTAAGCCAGAAAGTTTTTGTAGCGCAAAGTGAATCGTTTGTTTATCGTCCCATTCGTAAATGACGGCACATTCATTAACTTTCCTGATCCAACTATCGATACTTTGGGATTTACTCGATGGGTCGAATTCCGGTATGACATTATTGAAATGATTATTGTAATGGTTAGGTGCCTTGGTTTTATGTTCTTGTAAAGAATTGAATATTTCCAGTACCTCCTTAGTTGTCCAGCTGGCTGATTTATTACGTGGTTCCTTATCCATACGCCTTGATATTGTTTTCGACCTCATGGGTGTCGTACTGCTAGAAGAGGACGAACTAGAAGAGGATGAACTAGACGAGCGCTTGCGTTTTCTTGATCGTTTCTTGCTACATCTTTTTATCTCTGGTTCTGCTCTCGGGGAAATTCGTTTCTTCTTTCTAGTTTTACCCTCGTGACAGGGAGGTTCACCATCAGGAGTCATCGCGTCGTCCGAATTCATGGCCTCAAAATAAAAATAAAATATCATCAGGACTGAATCGATATTATCATGCTTCGATGTACAAACATTGTAAAAGTCAGTAATAGATCATAGTTTCTAGCACGGCCTATTAGATAAAGTATCTAATTATACTTTAATATTTCAACTTCAAAAGTTTACATATGCTACGCACATATGAACTGATCACTGATCATTTTAATGATGTATACTATTTAATTTGAATGTACTTGACTCATTAACGAGACACCTAATCTCTGCTAGTCAACACACATACATGGTAGGTATATGTATGAGGCGAAGCTATCCTCATTTTAATTTAAGCACATTTTGCTAAATCATGAGGCACACAATCTCTGCTAAAAAGCAAAAGGCACGCTAATATAAAAAGGCATATTAATCAAACCATATTTGGCTAAAGCATGAGGCACACATAACCTCTCCTAATAGTACGAGGCACACATAACCTCTCCTAATAGCACGAGGCACACATAACCTCTTCTAATAGCATGAGGCACACATAACCTCTCCAAACGAGGCACACATAACCTCTCCAAACGAGGCACACATAACCTCTATTAATCAAATCACTCTTGGCTAAGGCATGAGGCGCACATAACCTCTCCTAATAGCACGAGGCATACATAACCTCCGAGTGGCAATAGCCTCCAAATCAAATGGTTAATGGCCTCCAGTCACGTAGCTTTATAAACCAGCAACGCTTGTTTAACAATGAAATTACCTCAATACTACAAAAGCATTTGCAAGGTTTTTACCCATCAATCTATGTAATAACACTACATCCTGGCCAAACACTGTTGAAGAGTCGCCTCAACCAAGTATCTGACAGGAATACAATGCATCTTGAAAGAAACGACGCATTTTAGCGATATCCCAATCACTCGTCCAAATCACTCAGAATAGGTAAGCGTAAGCGTTCTATACCTAAGCAAATAACGGCACTATGCCCCAGCAGAAATACTGACGAAGAGTAGCCTCGTCCAAGTATTTCACGCAAGAGCACAATGCAACTATCAGGGAGTACCCTGAACAAGTATTCTTGAGATCCAATGTAAATGCTAATGACAATGCATATTTCAATTCTTTACTAAAGAATTATAATGTAGGTACATATGTAATGAAATAAACTGTTTACACTCGTGCATGTAAAGTTTTCAACCAATAGGCAGGCGGACCCCTGGTTTGTCGGCATGGTTGCCTCCAGAAAGTAAACCTTACTCATTAGTTGAATATGTAGGATACACTGAGAGTATTCCCCAACAGCACTCCAGTTAAAGAGTTACTAAGTGTATTTCAAGGTAAACGATCAGTTTTAACACTCGAAAATACACCAAGTTGTGATGATTCCTATGGGAATCGCGTATAATGTCATTGTGTGCAATTATGTGGGTAGTTTATTACAATTTGTGTAGTGTATTGTAAAGTGTACTGTACAAGTCGACACATCATGATGGCAAATGATAATAGGTTATACTAAAGTATAATACTCATCAGTTCGTTCACAGTTAAACAATCGAAATAAGTATCTACTAATTAAACTTTTTAAAACAAGAAAAATAACGCCGTTACAAAAGATGATTATCGAAAATGCTTGCGTGTACTTACTTATCCCACTTCTGAAATGTGATGAAATTAAACACTCCAATGGATAGATGTAATAAAACGTTTATTCTCCTTTAACACTTTTCCAAACGATCCTTACAATGCTAGCTCACCAACGAGAATGCCGTTTTGCAAGTCAACATCATTATTTTATTCTATTTGCCGGAAATACGTTTTATTTCACGATTCAAATTATTATCCTTTTATTGACTTACAAAATGTCAGCCTCGTAACATATCGAACTGCTAAATTGTAATTAATACATTATAAATTATGTCAATAATAATAGTTAAGTATACAGAAACTATTTTACACAAAACAGCATGAAATAGATTTATTAAATAAATACATTAGAATAATTATGTAGTCATAACCACAACTAAATGCAGTAACCTAATTTTGATCATAAATTAATAATAAATAAATACAAAATCATTACAAAAGTACCCGAACATAATTTAATCATTGTTATTTCTATTTACGCAGAATGACCTCAAAGTATCATGAAGTCTAGCTGTGGTTTGCTTCTTCTTGGGTTTGACTATTTGAATTACTGGTTCCCAAGCTGGTGCATTCCAGCTTCTCTATTGAAATTAGGGGTTTTTTTATTATTAGCTTAAAAATTAGTAAAGTTCAATAGTAGTAGTAGTGTAACAGTTTCAAAATTATGTAATACAGTGTTAATTCTTTTTTATTTCTGTTGTTAGTTTCCCTTGATAAAGATGAACAGTTGGAATACTTTTATAACGCACATTCGATATATTTATGAACATTCGCGTGCTTACTCGATAGTCAAAAATCCTTATTGACTGTCGGGGTTAGCAATGTTAAATATACTAAGTACGTACTTTTGTAATTCAGTGTGAACTGTTGGTCTATTGATTTAAGATGTAAAAGTCGCTTAGCAAAAAGATTCACATAAACAAATTGAAAAAGCTGAAAACATTGTGACCTTAACTTTAATGTCAGTATTCTAATTAGACATCCTTAGCAATGTCATGTCATTAAGCTATTTTTATAAACGCTGAAAGGAAAACAAAATTAGACGAAGATATTAGGTTTGATTTCATTCAATAATTATTGCTAACAAACAATTAATATGATATACTTTATTGCATAAAACTTGAATTGGCACTAACAGAATTTTGTTTACAGCCACCATAACGCCGCGACCGACGCTCCATGTTTTTCCCGGCCATACTAAAATTTATTTTTGTCCCCCAACAAAAACTAGTTAAACAAAACGATACAATAAGTCTGAACAATAAACAGCCAACAAAAATTAACTATATAACAACTGTACTCCCGTTTCCATTCCTTATTATTCATCCCTGATATCGTATTCCAAAACACGACTCTGTGCTTCACTGTGTCTAAAGCTTCGTTCAAAATTTCGAGTAGGCAAGAGCACTGTGTTCTAAAATCTTGTAGTGTGTATTGATAGGAAGCGTTTACATTATGGTGTTGGAATCGGCGCCAAGTTTTGATGATCATGGTTTTATTAACCAATATTGGTTGACGGAATTTTGCAGGGTCGGTTGTTCCATAATTTTGGTGGTTAATGAATCTTTTGTTGACCGAGGTTTAACAAAGAATAGTGACGTGATGAATTATGGTTTTAGAGACTGGATATACTCTATAGTACGATTTCAGAATACAATTTGTTGATGCGGTTTGCAGATCATATGATTCATACTTATACGTGAAAACCGTACGTAGTTTTCAATATCAGTAAACCGATGCAAAACCATAAAAACGTAAACATATCGTTACTCTTCTATTGCTTTCATTTTACTTATTTATTTGGATAGCCAACAAATTATACAGTTTTCTTACATCTAAATAATAATTTACAACCACGCCCTGTGCTCATTTACTTACAGGCAACCGCATCTAAAAAAAATAAAGCTTTCACCAGAAAAATCAAATAAAAGGATTTTAAATACATTAACATAACATATTCGTACTGAGACAAGGCGTGTGACCAGCATTGCGACAATACACAAACACGTCTGATTATAATATTATATTGCAACTAAACTAATGTTACATTTTATAACAAAGCATTTACGTCGTCATAGTGTTTTAGATGTGCAAGCTAATAAATAAAAGATTTGATATTTCTGAAGTTAAAAAGTACATACATTCGTCTAATAAAAACTTGATGACTAGCAATATTCGCCTAAATGCAAAAATAAGCGATCTCCTTTACTGCTCGTCCTCGTTGTATATCAACCCTGTTCATTTTTCATATCCATTTTACAGTATCCTAACGTAATATTAGGGGTTAAAATATGAAATTGCCGATTTGTAGGTACTGAAAAATTGAAATTCGTTTTTTTCTAAGATGTACCATATTTATTTAATCGAAATATTTACCCTCATTATCTATACATTGCTGCCATCTAAACGGAAGTTCCTTTATGCCTTTACGATAGAACTCCGGGGATCTAGATTCGACAAACTGTGTGAAAGCATTTTGTACTGCCTCTTGGGAAGAAATTTTTTTATCACGTAGAATATTGTCCAAATCACGAAGAAAAATTATAGTCAGTTGGAGCAAGGTTTGGCGAGTACGGAGGATGACGTATGGTTTCTAACTGCAGCTCCGAGTTACAACGGTTTCTCGTGCAGTGTGAGGACTTGCGTTATCGTGGAGCAATAATGGTGAAGGTTGATTCACGAGTCGAGGCTGTTTCACTGCCAGTTTCGCCATCATTGTTCAAAGTTCGACACAGTAAACGTCTGCTGTTATTGCTTGACCAGACCTGATGTTACGCGGATCAGGCGCGCCTCGGCAGCGGCTAGCTGACAGCGGCGTGGGAGCGGCTGACGCTTCCCTAAGTTAAGTGTTCCACTGTGCTCCAGCCGGATCTCGCACCGAAGCCTTTGTAATTAGAACCACGCCCTGCTGTTTGTATTGTGTAGAAATTGAATTCGCATACTTTTGCCAATTGTGTAAAACTCGTATTAAAGATCGTGTAATTGCGAATTATAGCGTTTTCTTTATCTCCGCCACCTTGACTTCCCTTGTCGACCACGTTCTAAAAACGTGACCGACCAAGAACTACTTTTCACCGAGAAAGCTATAATATAATGAATAACACCATTAAGAGATCACCAAACAGTTACCATTACCTTTTTATTGGTAAGCTTTGCTTTAGGGCACTGTTGCGGCGTTAAACTGGGGTCAGCCATTGCATTTTTCACTTACGGTTATCGTAAAGAATCCACTTTTCATCACATGTCACATTTCGATCCAATATTCTTTCATCTCTGTACCGATTCAACAAGGCAACACAAGTTTCAAAATGCATTTCTTTCTGCAGATCAGTCAAATCATGAGGCACCCATTTTCCATATTCTTATTGATTTAATGCAAATGTGCCAATATCGTTATCAGTAGGGTAACGCTAAACCATGCCGCTAATTCCTGGGTAGTTTGACCCGGCTCGGCTTCCACCATCTCCTTCAATTCAGTGTTATTTACCTGTGTGGTCGGTCTTCCACGTGATTCGTTCTTCAAGTCGAAGTTTTCATTACGAAAGCCTTTAAACCAAAAACGCACGGTGCGTTCATTAGCAGTCTCCTCTCCAAACGCAGCGTTGATATTGCGAGTCGTTTCATCGGATTTTCGAAGTATCCATCTTAGCCGTCTAAGCTAAATAAAGAAACAATTGTAAGTTGAAAATCGAATGTTGCACGTTTTTTAAAAGAAGAATCTTATAGGTATCATGTGGAAAAGTTTCACTCGAAAATCTCACACCATGAAGGTTTTATGTCAATTCAAAGTATCTATTACTATACAACGGCAACTTCATACTTTAACCCCTATTATTATAAATGTATATGTTAGTTTATTTGTTTGTTATGCTTTCACGCCTTAACTGATCGACCGATCATCATGCAATTTCGCATAGACGTTGTCGGCGCAACAGAAAAGGACATAGGGTACCATTTATCCAAAAAACATACTGTTACTAATCTAACCAAAACTAATATAGATTTACGCGAGCGAAGCCATGGTCAAATTCAAGACAATGATATATCTTGCATCAGCCTTCGAGCTATTTATATATTTTACTTATTCAGTAAGTAAAACCCTATTTAATTTAAACATTTGCGTCATGGTGCCACCGCCCGTCATAAGGTTCCCAAGAGAGCGGCAGTTAGTCGCGGCGTCGCCTCTTGATTGGGACCGTCGTAAACCGATCCGCACCAACTATAGCTGTAAGGAATTTGTCATGTCGATAAAACTATTTTAAAATTGTCGATATACTTGTCATGACAATGTCATCATGGCAATCGATAAAAAAGAAAATACAGTACCTACAACTTGATTTCAAAGAAAAAGGCGATCTAAATTTTAACCAACTTCAGCAAACATTTGAGTGCTAAATTGACGTACTACATAATTTAATTGTTTATCCAATAAATACCAAATTTTGAGGTGATACCTAATATGTTTTTGCGACATCGGATATTTTTTCCTCTTAACAATAAAACGTGTTGAGTAGACTTAGTGTCTTTTCTTAGTAGATTTTTATCATAAGAAAACAACCCACTGGCAATGCAATGTATGTAGGTTGTCTTTTTAAGGCACTTTTCAGCTATAGTGGGTAATCTATCGCGACTATCATAATGCAACCTTAATAGAAAAACAGTCGAAACATTAGCTCTTATAATTTATATGCCACAAAGGATTAAAATAATTAGAAATTAATAATTAATTAGGATTTCGAATTACAATAATACACGGTCAAGTGACTAACGTCCACAACTTTAAAATCAATCAGAACGATTCATACTCGTGTATTTTTATTCAAATAATATAAACTCGAGGTGAGACGGAACTTCGCTTTGCTTAAATACATTTACCTTATCATAACAGGCAAATTAAACAATCCAACAATATTAGCATCGCTACAGTTTCTTGTCCCTAAGTCCAGGTTACGACAGGGGCACGAGGAAGGCTGTTACATCTGCCAGTTTTTGCACAGATGTCTTGAAATACGCACCGGTGGTGCGTGCTGCTAGGATGCTGAATGTAGTTGCACAACGTCTAGATAATTATATTCTATTGTACGTTGGCGGAATTTGAGAGGGTGACGTTACAATATCTGTCACAAAATGTATAGTTACTATTATAATGTATTAACGTCCACTATGTCGCATTAGGTTTTCCTGTAATTACATATGTGATTTATTTAAAAATAAATAAATAAATAAATATTTCAAAAGTATTTGTGACCGTTTATAATTAAGTCATGTGAAGATATGAGTAAATCTACATGTATGAGGCGATTTACTCGCCTCACGCATGCAGATATATTCATAATCTTTTAAAATTGCAAATTTAGTGAAAATTATTTGCCCGATGATGTATGTTATACATTTTTCCACAACGTGGTTTACAGCATCATGCATATTTTCAAAAATTAAAACTTTTTTACAAGTAGTATAGCTAGTTATCGTTCTTTTTTTAAAACATCGACACAACACACAACCCTATTCACAGCTTGAACTGAGCTGGAAATGTAAAACTTTTACTATTTACATCCCACGATACTTGCCGCGTCCGCGCTGCAATTAATTCTTTCTGCTTCTACATAATTTTATTTTTCCTTTGTCGGTTTCCCATAACGAAGATGAACCACGCAGATTTATTCGTTGAATGTTTGAAACTGATTTCATTTATCAAAAAGATATACCTAAATAATAATAGGTTACTGTAATGGTCTCTTCATAATATCAGCCCATTACCATTGCTGGGCACGGGCCTCTTTACAGAGTTAAGGGTAGGCCATAGCCTACCACGCTTGCCCAGTAAGAGTTGCTACCCTCACAAATCAGGACATACAGGTCTCGTCACTCGTCGTTGCATATCGTATTACCAAGCGACAGAATAAAATCAGGAATTTTAAATTATGTACTTGTGTTACAATTCAGTACCTGTCGTGACTCTCGTTCGATAAAATACAAATGATATGTTAGTTGCGTTTCTACAAAAGTACCTATAAGTATTCAAACTGGAAAAACGGAATTCTTCCAAATCCTGCCCAACATAATATGCTACCTAACATTTTGCTTTATCTTAATCACCTAACCGGCAAACTAGTGAAATTTAATTATGGAGAAGTTCTTGCCAAAAGTACAAAGTACGTTTTGTCACAATTTAACCTTACATTTCAAGACTACTGATTCTTAATTTCTGTCCAATTTTTGCACAATCTTGGTGGTCTCACGCCTATATCTCTGAAGGAATAAACAGGTCTTAGGTGTTACGCAATAGGAGATAAATCTATTCCTTTCTATTGGGCAGTTCCAGACTCCATGCAAATACCCACAAACACTGCCAAACAAACACAAAGCCTCATGCACAACAGTTACTGCATCATGGAATAGGAAAGAGATCTGGCATAGATACAGCAATCACCAACCACTAAATACCTAAAATAAGTCGCAGATAAAATGTGCTGACATTTGAATTAGCTTGCTTAACACACGCAACTCCGTTCACGCTCATACAATTGTGAAACCCCTCCATTTAGTGGATATAATTGAATAGAAATCAGTAGTAGGTCGTATTTTTTTAATGAAAGTGACATTAAAATTATAAATTTAAATTTAGCTCGGATTCTAAATTTAATCGGTTTTTTAATTAAATTAGACACTTTCTATCTCGTCTCGCTCCCATGCCGTGCCCTAACATACTAAACAGGTCCGAATCAAATTCTCCAACAGTGAATATTCAGAACAACCTATGTGTTTTGTTTGACAACTTATTGGCGCAGAAACTGTTGTTGTTTCACGTTATTTGTGGCGCTTGTTTTGTTCCAAGTAAACGATTATTACCACTGTAGGTAAACAAGTTTGTGTAAATTTGAGAGAGTGTAAAAGTTTTAGTTGATTGTGGCTCTGATATTATAAGGAGAAAAGGATATTTTATTAATCTTTTTAACATCAAACTGTGCCTTCTATTTAAGTCATGCCCTGATACTTTTTGGTTTCCTATCTACTATTTTTGTCTCAACAGTATATTTATGTCCAAACGTGCCAAATATCTGCCATAGAACCGCATATTTTAAAATTAATACACTTTTGTTCTAATATAAATAGGTCTTTTTTTCGTTCGGAAACTAATTTACTTGGTCCATGGGTAGACAATAACAAACCTAATCTTAGAAACATTATTGTTGTTGTTGTATTGACATTGATCTTTAGCACCATTTTATTTTTAAACTGAGTTTTTAGATAAAAAGACACATCAAGATTGTTTACCTTTAGTTAAGTAGGTACCTAACCAAATGGAGTATAGGTCTTGTATGAAAGACAAGACGCTGTTTGTTCGGCACGAAATAACGCCTTAATCGTTAGGTACAGAAGTTCGAGAATTTCATAATTTGAGAATGCATCGATTCTTTCAACTTAAGATGTTAAGGTTATCTAATCTGTATTGGTACCTATCTAGGAAAGAGTTCCGAAAATACACACACCTTAGTCTTATTCTATTTTTGATCTCGTCAAGAAACTCGAAAACAAGCGAACCGGGCCTAACTTTTTAAGTCATTACCAATGTGTAAACATAAGTACCTATATGGAACAACTCACTGTGGCTAAGCATAGATTCTCTTGAAAGTGATATTCGCTACTAGAAGAGCACCCGTTGATCGTTTTAGTTTAAAGCCGCCGTTGCTTATGAAGAGGTCTTGGGGCTAACAGATAACTTGAGTGTTAATTATTGGCTCTAAAACTATGCAGAGAATAGAAATGATACTTATTAGGTATCAGTCGAAAATTGGTAGCAACTCTCGCCAAACATTTATTTGGGATGCCTTTGAATATCTCCTCCTTCCAATCCAGTTCCAGTGAACCTACCCCGACTAATGAAGTACGTATTTTCTTTAATATCCTGAATCGCTTGTTTTTTTTACTTATTAATAGAGACATAATGTAGTCTTCTTATTGAAAAAGATTCCAACTACTAAAATCAAATGTAGGTACTGTACCTATTGGTAGCTAAGTATATCTATATTAGGTGCTTTTTGGTGCTTGGCTGGCTGGTCACGCAGGCTCAATAACCTAACTATGAGTAGGTAGGTAGGTACTATCGTCTTAGTTATCTTGAAAATTTTAATTGTTTTAAACAATGTCATATGAAGTCACACAGGCACATAATGTCATCAAATTAATAATAAAAAAATTAAAAAAATTACTAGGTGTCTTTATTGTCTATTCAAATAATTCATTTTTTAATATTTATTACAAACCGTTCCTCAAAAATCTTGATCAGACTCCTTACGCTATCTATCGTTCCATAAAGTAATTTGATTATAAATTTGTTAATAACGCCATCTGCATGTAATTTACAGAACAAGCTTTAAACTTCTTTTGCTACGGAGTATTTTTAAGCTATAGTTCATTGATATATAAATAGATGGCGCAGTACTAACATATTAACTAATTATTGAATATTTTACAGCTTCTACTGCAGTTAGCTTTCACCTTTCTCGGGCTTCAAGATATCCCTATGTGCGCCAATTTTTATCAACATAGAATTACGCTTTAGCAAAAAAATATGTAACAAACAAACAGCTTCTTTTACATTTATTACAATGACTAGTTATGGCCCGCCGTTTCGCTCGCGTTACTGAAGATTTTGACAATTTTCTATCGCTGGGGAACAGTACTTTTTACCTGTATGAAAGGCACCCACTGCCCTTTTTTGTACCCCTGACTACGTGTATGTATGCGAAATGTCATGATAACTAACGACCAATGTTGGGTAGTTACGACGTGAAAGCGTAACAAACAGACAAACAAATTCACATTTGTATTTGTAATATTAATAAGGATTGGTATCAATGAGAATTATAGTTGTTGTGTGAGTTTATGAAATAAAAAATATTAGCACATTTATATCTAACATTTAATAAACTTCTCCAATATTTTAACATACTGACACATAAGTTCTACACAATTATTCAAAATAACACACTGATTCTGATTGCTTAATTTATTTAAAGACTCTTTAATACTGACTAGCTTATCTGTGACCATTGGTGCTATGATATCATTCAAATTTGTATCATTAGAACATATTGCTGCAGAATATATCAATCTACTTACATCGGTATTGTGACCATAATAATATTTTACAACCATTAGTAATCCATAGAAATTAAAGCTTAGGCCTTTACCATCAATATACAAATCTTTATTTAATCCATGACTGTTTATAAATGCAATCTGATCCTGAGATAACTTCAAAGACTTAGTCTTAAGAAATATGTTTACATCTTCAAATGTAAACAATACATAATCTAAGTCGTTATCCGGTAAGAAAAAACCATACTCTGTGATTAATTTCAAATTATGGCTGTCTCCATAGCATATAAAGACTTGTGTATATGGATCAAAATCATTTTTAGTGTAAATTGAAAAATGTATGTCACAAAATAAGTCTTGGCTTAATCTATTTACACTTATATTCTCTATATTTTTGCTAACCAATAGCTTGGTCTCGTTCCTTGCATTTGGACTGTGGTTAATCATATCTAAATATGGACATAATGATATTTTTGTATTATCACATATAAGGTTAATAATTGAATTCTCAATATTATTTAAGTCAATCACTTTTGACAAATCCATAAACACACATCGAGTATTTACAGTAAAATAGGCCCATTCATATTCAGGCAAAGAGAAAAATGATTTGAATTCTAAAACTGTTTTATCTGTACTTAAGTTACCCAGTAAAATACTTTCAAAAACACTGTATGATGCGTCAATGATATCTTTTTGTTTAGAAACTACAGACAGAATATCATCATTAATATTTTGTTTTAATTCATTTGGCAAAAAATATGGCACAGTATACTCTTTAGGTAAACTTTCCAAGTAAATATACCATTCGGATTTGTCCTTCTGGTGTCTTAAAAATGTAAGGTAAAATGCCATCAAAGATTGAAACGACACAGATTGCTTATATTCTACTAAGACTCGTTTAGAACTTTCTAAAAATATATTAGAAAATAATTTATCCATTAAAATTGTAGTCACGTTGATAGTTAAGTTCAGAGGTAAAGTTATGAGCTCTTCTCCGCATTGAATCTTCCTTTTTGTCAATACTCCGCGACCAGTATCGTTGAATATAGCCAGTACCAGTTTATCATTGCGACGCATTCCGTGTTCTGCTAGCCAGGAATTTAATAATACGATTTCTTCTTTATTATCGCACGCGCAAAACTCGCGCGCTTTCTTTAGGCTTCGCTTTCGCCGCGTACGGCCCATTATGATTTTTGATAACTAACAGTAACTTCATCAAAACGTTTACAATACTTAAATCTTGAACTGACCCGCCATATTATTGATTTATTACTTTTATTATTCCAAACGTAATTTTATGTAGAAATAATCGAAATGTTTGTTGACTTGTCAAGTAAATACACGAATTATTACGTTTTGTTATCGTATTCCTGTTTTAAAATGTGTAATAATTAATTACTTGTAACAATTAGAAAACGATGCTTATTTTTTCTTACTTCAACAATAATATTTTCAATTATAAACTTCAGGATAGAATTTGTAAGGAATTTCCAAAAACCACTTACTTTCATTTAGTTTATCATGTAACAAAACGCGAAATCAATAGAGCTTTCGTTCTGTAACATAACTTATATTTATAATACATTGGACATATTTTTACATGTTCTTCAATCAGATATTACTTATTTATTTGCATAAAATAGAAGCTAAGCTAATTAAAGTGAACTTTATTATTTTTACTATTTATTTAATAAGTGAATTATAGCTTATGAATTATATCTCGAAGTGATTTTTACGTTCAGAAACTAAAAATAAGGTCTGTTCAAACTACAACAGTTCAACCAAGTCAAACGGTTTTCGAATGTGAGTACCTACATAGCTTAGTGAGTACTTGTTGTAACTTGTTACTTTGTTGAAAGTTGAAATAAATTCTCCCGCCAACGATCGCACTCTTAGGTTCTAATAACAGTGATACCTATTATAAATACTTTTTACAACATGTCTCAACAACAAACGAAAAACTGTATAACACTTCGTGGATCTGCTCAAATCATCTGTGAATATCTAAGTAAGTTTCATTTTGAAACACTCATGTTTATTTACCTTTGTTTATTTTCTCTATTTTTCCTTGTTTTATTGAATAGATTGTTTCAATCACAGTAATGTAGAAGTGTTAGTTTAACTTTCAACTATATTTCCAGAGTACGCTGTGAACTCGGTATTGTTTCAAAGAGGTTTATATCCACCAGAAACCTTTAAGGCAGAACAACAATACGGCATCACATTATTGATATCAGAAGATCCACAAATTAAGAGCTTTTTAACTAACTTATTATCGCAGAGCGAAGGTAAATATTAAAAGCTCTATTTTACTCTTATTTTTCTTTAAGAATATTAAGTCTGAAGAGTTCTTAAATACTCACTACTCACAAAAGTAAGTTTAGCAAAGACTTGACAAGACTTCATTTGCAGTCAACAATTACTGGAATTGAACTTGAGACATGTGGCAATGTAAGTAAGTCTCAAGAGTCCCAAAGTGTATAACTATGGCTTTTGGAGTTTTCTATTAATTGGATTGATTACCGCCTTGGTGGTGCAGCAACGCAATCAATAGTTAGCAATATATGCTACTGCTGTGTGAAGGTTGGGGGTTGATTCCCAGATTGGACAAATTGTACCTCAATCAATCAATCAATCAGCCCACCGCAGTCCACTGCTGGACATAGGTACAAATTGTACCTATCTGGGTTTATTTATAAAGAAATTTGCGATAGCACTGTATGGTCTGGAATAAAACTGCAATAAGCTCATTTACTATTGTATTGGAGTATAATGCATCTCTGGAGATATTGGTTTGAGAGTATGTCTGTGTTTTGTATGTATTCTTTTTTACTATTATGACTATGAACATTGTGAGGATACTTGTAAATCTGAGACATCCCTCTCAAAATATCCAAAACCTACCATTCATAGCTGATAAACAATCGGTATTAAACATTAAGGTTAGTAAAATAAGGTTTATCTTATGTATGGGGGCCAGTCAGCACAGACCGGCGACATTTCAACCCATTGGGATCTTTTGTGTCGGTATAAATAAATAAGGTTTAAAGTGGCAAGTTTATTTTTTTTGGAATCTACATGAAATACACATTACAAGGTAGATTAATACTAAAATAGGACATGTGTTTCCTCAATAACAGATCACAGCATGCAATATAAAGAACATAATAATATATAATGATAATACAACAAAGTCAATTAAAATAATTACAAGTATACATCAATTAATAGGCAAACATATAAAACTTACAATACTGTCAAGTAAGTAGTAAGTCACTGAAACAAATAAATTAGGAAATGACATGCACTTGGTGGCTCGTATTTGAGCCCCTGTTAAATAGAAATACACAATACAGCGGCTCGTATGCAAGCTGCTGTCAAAGGACAGGTTAAGTCTGCCAACTTACATTGGTTCTATCACTCTTAGATAGGACTAGAGGCCTCATGGTTCTGTTATAGTGTAACTCTGAGACATTGAAATATTTTAAACCATGTACATTCCATAGATTTTTGTAAATTATTTTATAAATACATTATAATTATTTTGATAAATTTTTGTTACTTTCAGAATGGATAATCAACAAAAAAGTAAGCAAGCTGTCTCTCATAATTCTCAATGTAGCAAACAAGGAAGTCCTTGAATGTTGGGATTTCAATGTACAATATGAGAGTGGAGACGTCACACTATCTGCGGACAAAAATGAACCCGTAAGCAGTAAGGATTTGAAGAAAATTCAACAAGAAATTAGAGATGTAATGCTTCAGGTAGCGGCAACAATATCATATTTACCTTTTTTAGATTGTCGATGCTCATTCGATATACTAGTTCACGCTAAAACAGATTGTGATGTGCCTGATAAATGGGCTGATGCCGAACCAGTTAGTATCTCAAATGCACAAAATGTCCAATTGAAGTCATTTTCTACAAATTTACATAAAATGGAAACTGTTGTTAGCTACAAGCTTGTAGATTAGGGTTTTAAGTAATAAGTAAGTGTTTGTAGAATTCTTGTAATTCCAGTTAAAAATTCTTGATGTAGAAATATGTCTAACAAGAGAACTTAACCTGAGAATGGGACAATAATTGGTTCCTTTTATTGTGCTCATATATAATATATACATATAATACAATACAATTGTCACTTCATTCCATTCGATGATAATATAGATTCAAACGGATATTTATTATCTTCCTAAAGCTCATAGCACACATACTTTTACTACTACACTACTCTAATACAGTACCAAACTGCATAAGGTATAGTCTGCTTCTGGAGCCTTTTATAACTACGTCAGAATCAGACAGAAATGTATTCTGCACTATGATATAAGTGGCAAAGATCCCTCACCTCTAAATGGTCTCCACTTATAAGCATATTGTAAAATGTTCCATCTTTATCCAGTGTAAGCTAGCTACCACGATAGCAGCACTGTAATTGCTATTTCACCAATAATAAGATTACAGCAGCTTTAGTATATCAATATTTAGGTTCAAAGAAGTTTGTGTTCCCTAGCAGTGATTTTTGTATATTGGCATTATCTTTTATCAATATTTGATCACAAATTTTTCTAGAATGTAATGAGATGTTATACTTATGCAAACTTCTCCTTCAACTTGTACCAAGCAGTCCTTTTATCATAGTTTATAAAGGCCACCATGTGCTAGTGATCTTGCTCTGTCATACCAGTATCGAAGTAATAGATGATCGCATAAATAATTGCTTCATGTGTTGTGTGGCTTGTCCGCTGCCACATCGTGCAGTCAATATTGAAATACTAGTTTAGCCAGTTAGTCAGATCACCATGCTTTAGGTGACGAAAAGAATTGTAAATAATTGTTTTGCATAGTAAAACCAATTTACTGTAATAGTAAATAAGCCAATAAAACATTAATTACAGTATTAGTACTTAGTCATAATTTCATTAACAAGCTTGTGAGGCGCTTGTCTATATTGTTAGTATATTTGTTAAAACTTAAATCTGTGCCTTTATTATGAGTTTCCATAGCTCTCATCTTTCCATGTATTTTCTAAGTGGTATTCTTTTCGCCATGCTTTTGGTTCACTCTGTGTTGCTCGAGTAACATCGCAATGACAAAAATACAGGCGTACGCGGTTGCGGGAAACAGGAGGGGTGACACTGCTTAGACTATAGCAACTTCAGTGCAAACAAGAAGTTTGACGCAAGGTGGAAAGGAGTAATGGAAACTGATCAATTAGTAACAAAATTATACAATTAACTAAAATAAAATCACAACTAAAGATACTTTCTTATGAGTTGAAATAACTGTGACTGTCTCATTTTGTTACTTTTCTGATAAAGTTGTTAACCTTTAAAACAGTGGCGGCACACCGTCGACCAGACACGATAGATTTTAAGTCCAATATTCTGAGACTTAATAGGTTAATCTATCAATTATTGGAATGCCAGGTATAATTCAAAACCGCCGCTGCCACCCAATAGATTAAGATGCAGCTATCATTTAAATATTGTTAAATCAAATTCACATTTACTTATACCATTTAGTTTATCTAGATGAAGTAACAATAAACACCAACTTTTGCTATAACTTTTGATGCACCTAAACATATATAAATGTACTTATGTATTTTTCAAATGTACAATACTAAAATTGGTGTTGAATTTTGCATGTTACCTAGTAATATTGAACAATATTCTTTTATTCATTTAGGGATATTCAAAACGTGTTCTTGTAGAAATTACTAACCCATTACAACAAATTTTCATTCTACTTATTTTGCATTGTATTGGATTCAGAAAGTGCAAGAAAATTATTTTAGGAATATAGCAAATCTTGTGCAACTAGAAACCTGTGTAATATAAATTCGAGTCCAATATGACAATCCAATATATTGATATTGAAGATGGCATATTTCATGTAATAGAATATCTACAAATCATTTGAAAGACATAAAAATACAAACTTTATGGACCTGTTCCACCACATCTGAATAACATTTATCTATAAGATAAAAGTCTCGTCATCTTTCTTCTTTAACCAAACGAGAGAGACAGCATGCAATTTATCTTTCGGATAACTTTTACTTGATAGTTGTGAAACTGGCCATAAGTATATGTCTGTCTTTAAGTCTTCAGTTAGACTTGAAATTTGAATACAACCTATTTAATTTTGGGTAGTATTTAACTGTTCGTCAATTGTTTACCTTGTTCCACCAAAAACACTAATTGGACAGTAAAATATGTTTACCAAAAATACTAATTGCAAAGCAAAATATATTTAAAAGATCAAACTTAGTCGACGGAGCCCCGCTTCGCTGGGCTCTTATTTTTGGGTGGGTTTAAGAAGGAACCTAACATAATCTAACCCTTCCGAGACGGAATGCAATGATGTGAGGCGTATATGTGCTCGTTATGATATATTTTAGTAAGCATATATTGCTGTGCAATTAGTATTTTTGATGGTCATTATATTTAATCCCTTTAATTTTCTGTCAAACTCATATATTACTAGTGAACAGACATTTAAATATGAAACCAAATATACAGCCATTTTTATAGGCTTTTTCCAATTCAATTTTCATAGATCTTTACATTTTAATTTTTAAGTATTTCTTGTTTTGATTTTGTGATGACTGATTCTCCTTAACATGAGGGGAATAATTAAATTAAGTGGTTTTAAGTAGCTAGTAAGATTTTAGCTTTTATAGTGTACATTTTTTAGTTGTAGTTATTCGTTTTAATATATGTTTTTAACTCAATGATATCTTATTATTTTATTTCTTATTTTATTTGTGTATGAGTAGATTCATGGCTGTTTTATCCAAAAGTTTATGTAGAGGTGTGTCATAGCCATATATTGCTCGGTATGGTTTAGGTCTATTGTAATAAGGGGCAAGCCCGATGCCTTCTACCTTATATTACAAGTTTTCATATTGCAGAATAAACTGAATCGAATTTTTAGGCCTTCGAATAAATTTGTCAGCATTATTGGGAATTTAAAATATTTTATAATCTAGTGATGACACCGTTAGTCCCGGTATCCACTAAAGCAGAGAGGAGAGGAGACGAGAGAAGAGCTGCGAAGCTGGCAGGTTATTTCCACCAAAGCGGAGAGGAGATGCGTAGCGGAGATGTGAGCTGTGAGAGCTCGAAACTAGTCAATTGAATGACGCCTTCGAGAGTGCGATGCGCGCGGCGCCGCCCGGTTACATAGGTATGTACAAACATACATACATCTTCGCTCTGGCGCCGCTCGCTCGCGGCACTAAATTCTATAATACCTACAGTAAAAATTAAAATAATACCTACAGTCAAGTATGTTAGTAATTTCGTTCATTTATTTTTGTTTATTTGCGCAAAAAAACATTTTTAACATCTCACTACAAGGCCACAATGGATATTATTTAGGTGACTTGTTCTCACCATCAGTCACTTATTTGGATATTCATGGTGGCCACACACACAATCATCAATGGTGCCATGTCGAAAAGTCGCTGAATTGAATTTGGTAAGACAATTTATTTATTTATTGTACAGAGATATTTATATACACACAAAAACATTTATAAATGAAATGTAGTGCCCTCGCAGAGGTTTCGGGTAGGGCGTGCATACCCTACCAGAAATCTTTGTGCACGCCCCTGCCTCTAGGACATAGGACCTGGCGAAATGTGGATGTAATATCTTTGCCTACATAGGCGTGAGACTCTATGTGTAACAGGTAAATATTTTACAATTGAACGTAGTTATACAAAATGGATTCAACCCACATCAAACTTCTTAACACCAAATTTTTTATCCGTTTATTTTAAAGTAAAAGTCTCATTGTTACTTTAAAATAAACGGATTAACTGGTATTCGCACCCTAACCATGCACATATACTCACACACACACACATCACACGTACAAAAATACACACACACACACACCTCACACACACATACATACACACGCAGACGCGCACACACACAGGCACATACACACACATGTTATATTTATGTCTTGTTATTATACTTTATTTATTTTAGTTGTATGCTTAGTTTGTTCATTATTTAATTTGGGTTCATTTCTAGACTTTACCGTAGACACATATTTATAATTTTACCGTATGTAATTTCGATAGAGAGAGAGCCTGGAGATTAGTCACACCGATTTTGAACTTATTACAGACTCCAGCTCTCACAAAATTTGATGTTGTAACAATTACTATACTCTTTTTGTGTTTAAAACTTTGTGTGAATCTTTTGAGAGAAATAAATGAATTTATTATTATTATTTACCAAAACATTTACATAATAGAGACTAGACACATTATTTGAATGTCATATCTTGTTTTCATTAATTATGTATGTAGATAGTATTTTTAATGTTTACCATAGTAATTATTTTTCGTCATTTATCTATATATAAGTGAAAACTTGTAATTGGCTTCCTTTTCATATTGTTCTGTTTACTACATTTATATGGCTGTAAGTACATAAGTTTTCTTAAAATGTAGAGTAAAATAAAATAACACTTTTTGAGTTATATATGCACCAAATTTATTGAAACAGTAGGTACTATTTATTACAATATCCATTATTTCAAAGTAATTTAAATTAAATCACCGTCTTGTTATTTTTATATATTAAATTTACTAAATCTCCAATTGTCTCAAAGTAAGTTTGTGTTGCTGGATCCATTTTGCATAACTAGGTACATTATGTCCAAATATAGGTACTTACTTATTTTGAAGTAAAACACGGCACAATATTCACATTTCGTATATTATATAACAAAGCACTTATAAAATAGCAGTTTTAGGCTACAATAAATAACACCTATTCAGCAAATAATACTGTACATGACTGTTAATATAACTTAACATTCTTATCGTGAACTAGCTAAATAACGTGGTCACAACTCAATGGGATTAAATAATAAGTATCAGATAGGTATAGAAAATTCTAGAATGTACCAGATGCTTTTAAAAAGTTCCCTTAATTTCCAATTAAATAGTGAAACAACTATCTATCTATAAGTATATAGTATTCATTCATGTTTTGGCCAGTATCTACCAAATTATATTTTAGTAAAGATGAATAGTTAAATGTTAGAATTGAATTCTTGTTTGTTTATGGAATAGTTAAATTTTCGTCGCAATTGTAACGCGCTGAGAACACGTTACACATTAGCGTATCGTGCTTGTAACTCACTGGTTGCTGTTATATTTGACAGACGTTATACATATATTAAAGGCATGTTATATTTATATAATTGAATCAGCTTCTAAGCTTGCAACTGCCTAGTCAGCCAACATGATTAATAATAAATTACCTTTTAGATATGACAAACGTATGATTAAGTAATTGTATTTTCCTGGTGTGATTTTATTATATCTATGAAGTACAAGCAAGAGGAACTGCTTACAAACATGGCGGTGATCAAATCAGTACAATTATAGCAACCAGCTATTTTAAATTTCAATATCAAGCGTTTGCCTTAACTTAACAATTTTGGACATTTAAATTCAATGTGTAGCATAAACTTGTTAATTTTGCAGTTTTTGAATACTGCTGTATTCAATTTGAACAATAAATAATAGCCATTGTAGAAATATCAAATAATCGGATACCTATGCTTCTAATAGCTTCAGCCTATCTAAAAAGTGAAGTAAGCTTTGGATAGTTTACCTAATCCATTGTTGAAGTCCGTCTCTCATGTATGAAGCTAAGCTGAGGTTGACGGGCTTTTTTCTTTATATTTTCATATAGGTAGTGTGTATACACACCGTTGTTAATTACACGGCATTCATTCAAATGTCACCCTTAGGTATGTAATAAGCTGTAACAAATATTTTCATTTTAAAATGCGAGAGCGATGATATTTACTATTCAGTCTCGCTTCCAAATAACGGTTAATTTTTATATTAAATAGCTACTCAATGTATTCATACCTTGTTTAGCAATTTTATATACAAAATGGATAGTTAATTGTTCGTTCTCCTGTAGAATGCACTAAATTACAAAGAACGGTAAATAATGTTTGATATCTTTCTCGCATTACATTCAAGCATAAAATTGGCTAAAAATATCGCCTTTTTAAGCATGTACTCAGCACTTGTGTTGTACCCATGTTGTACCTATTTAAGTTCTCTTCTTATCATATCTTATTGTATCTATTATCCGGTTATTCTCAGTCTTCTGTTTCACGTTGTCCAACATCATTTGTTTTAATTTTCTTAAATATGACAATTCTCGCACCAAGAACAATCACATTTGTACATGACATAAATAAATAATTGTTCCATATTTGATTTGAACCCACAACACCCAGCGCGCCATTAAATCTCATTATGAGTAGTTCTGAAGTATTTAGGCGGTAAAGTGTTGAACATATACTACGAAATGTAAAAAAGAAGAATCTGTATGTGATATATGTTTTGAAGTGCGTTATGTACAGCTACTTCTTTTGGCTGTAGGTACCTATGTAGATGAATTATTAAATGGAAATGGAGCTCGGTGTTCCTGCCATTTATTTGCTATAAAATATACCAGGTTAGGCCCCGCCTGATGAATTAATTGATCTACTTATGATTTTCATTGTCTATGGTTTACGTATGACACACTTATACTACTGCCAAAAAATAAAACTACCTTCCAACGATCTTCCATATTCGATAATCGCCCTAAAAAAGGTTTGATTACCTTCTCAATTATGCTGCTTTATATTATACTACAGCCAGCTATGAGATTCTAAAGCAAATGATGTCACACAATCGTAAAACGAAGTTATTTCTTACATAGCTAAGCGTACCATTAAAAAATTAGGAACATAGAATGGAATAATTTTGTCAATAGGTAAGTCACGATTTCTAAGCACCACAAAATACTTAATTCTATCTATTAAACAATGAAAATCTAATATAAAATTAAGCCTATCTAAAGCGTTATTTGCGACAATCGCAGACAGAAATTTCGTGTACTAATTATGCAATTAGACATATGTAATTATTGTATAATTAGACAAAGTTTCGCTCGCGTGCGATGTCCTTATATTTCATAAGTATAAGAGTATTATTTTTTTACAAAATTGTATAAAATATGCGCCATGTTGGTCATATTCTATAAATACGACGACATAAGCAATATTTCAAAGTATTTTTGTTTTTGACCAAAAACCTTCAGAAAACTATTACATTCATCGGATATTGTTCAACACGATTTTCATATAATTTAAGATTATTATAAAAGCCGATGACAAATACAACAATTTGCGTAGTACCTACATCTGATAAAATTAATATGCAGGAATGCTTTTTTATTACTATAAGTGTCTAAACTTTTCGCTCCCTGGGCTCTGCTGTTTCGGAGACATGTTGAGAAAAATCTTGTCTCGTCACCATAGCGGCTCGCCTTTGCCTGTGCAAAGAAAATAACGTTATTTTCACAAAGACAATTGAGCAATGTCGCATGCTATGTTATGTGCCTACGTTATTGTTATCTCACAACAAATAGTAAGTGTAAAGTGAAGAAATTTTAGAATATTATTTATTATTTAGAAACATGCGTTCAGCATGCTATACCCTTCTATATTAGTACCCACGTACATAAAAAGCATTAGTAAGACTAAGGATTTAGAATGAAAAAATGTAACAATTAAAAAAGGAGAAAGTAAATAAGAAAAACACGTTACATTTTTTCATTTAACTGAAATGAGTGCGGGTTGTTAAACGAGTGCACGACATAAAATAAATTTCGAATATACATACCATTTTTGATTTTCGAATTTCCACGTTCGTTCGGTTGAGATTTTAAGGATTTAAGGAATGTGCAAATGAAAAATAAAATAAAAACAGAACATTGTCGCCTTTCTGTTAATTCCAACACTCATTCTTTTATTGTGATTTTGGTATATTCCATTACATTGACTTAACATGATGTTCGCGCCTTAATATTTGTTGTGAGAATACAAAACTCAAGTAAAAATGCCATGACGTCATTCAAAGAAAATACTGAGACTGTCGATCGTACAAGTGCGCTAACAAAATGGTATTTATTCAATTGAAAAGCTTTTAAGTACTTGAACTTTATTAACTCGGTACGAATGTTTGGTGACGGTTTCGGAATTTTCGCGAACGACGTCATTTCACCTTAGACGTATAAATGCCCTAAAATCCTCAAAATTTTATTAAAAATAAATAGTCAGTTTTCTACTTTAATTACATAATATAAATAGTAAACTTAAATTCGTAAGAACTTTATACAAAATGAAAAGAAAAACCAACAAGAATTGTATAACTATTGTGTATGTTTCGGTCCCATATAGCGAGTTAGAAGAAAATAAAAGAAATAAAAAAATGTTATCGCTATATCCACAACCATCCGTCCGATTAGCCACACTCGTAAAATATATATAAATTAATTAATTTATTTCTACCTAGCTATAGTTAAAACTGGTATCTGACTAGGTGATGTAACGGACCGGCGAAAATATGGGAATTGCCTTTAAACTATATTTTTGGCTTTGCTTGCTATGCTTCAAGTCAGTCCTTTTAAAGAACCAAAAAAAACATTAACCATATTTTTGATACCTAAATAAAGTCGTCATGGATTTGGAATTATTCAATTTAATTTATTTTTCTAATTTGCTTTATTGGAAATACGCATAGCAAACAAGCAATGCTATTTTTAATTGTATTTTTGTAAAAAAATCCCTTACCCTAATAGATATGTACATAAGTTGCAAGTCTCTTTATCATAATATTACATACTACTAGTTATCAAACCTTACAGTTAATAATAACAATAATAAATTGCAAATATTACAAATATGTTTAAAATATTTACATCTTCAATAATAGAAGAAAGAATGGATTGCAAATAAAAGTCATCGCTTGAGTTTTATAAGTTAGAGAAATAGCATTATTTGCAATAATATATAAAACAAAAGTCGTCATAATTCGGCTACAACTACTAAAATTTGAAAATAACGTGAAAAGGGAAATGTCAGTTCATTTAAAATTATAAATCATATAATTGTCGGAACTGTTAAATGGAAATACTTAAAAGATTATAATCTCACTGGGCTATTAGTTTATAAATAATTTAATAATAATTTAAAGCTCCGTGAAGTTAATATGTTACCGATTTATAATGATATATACCTACATAAAAGCGATAGATAGTGACGAGTAACTTATTGAATTAGAATCCCTTAATAGATTTTCAGGTTCGAGATTCGTAATCAAATAAAAATCATGTTTTATTTACAAATGCCATGCACTCGGCTGGCTATTAAAAATCCTAAATATTCAGTTTCACTGTTGCAACATTTGCAACAGTTCGTATTTGCAATATATTCTCGCAATTTTCCTACATGCGTTCGCGTCAGGACCACTGCTAACAGGTCTGTGAAAACCATAAAACAAATGGGCGAATACCGAATAAAACCCGGTAGCATTATCATAAATTTTAAATCCAATAAAAACATATTTAACATTGATAATATTAATAAATATGTAATCTACAAAATCTACAAATAGATGGAAATAAAAAATGAAGTTTTCACAGAGTAGCCAGTGCCTCGCGAGTCGCGAGCTAAACATTTTTAAATTTATAATTGGAACGAGGTGGGTTAAGCGCCGGCGCATCTCTGGCTAGCAGTAGTACGTGATCGAGAGGCCCAGTTTACACGTGTAGGAATGGGACATACTGCTTCGATTTGAAATATCCTTGTTCTCGCAACGCTGTCCGTTGAAGCCTTCCGGACATCTGTAGATAAAAAATAAGAATTAACATCTTTTCGTTTTGTTAAATCTTTAAAACTTTTATTAATTTTATCTGCTTTTGTGACTGAATGAACTGCACGCTCTGCGTTTTAAGGCGTAACAAAACATTCTAGTTCTCAGTAATCAACTTTTGTTTATATAAGAATCTCGATAGATAATGTAAAAAAACTTACTTGCAAGCTTGCTCCTGAACAATTTCGAAGAACAAGCAGGTGCCTCCGTTGAGGCAGTAGGACGAAGGGTCGGGCATAGGACACGGCGATCCCAACGACGCTGAAAATTATAACATTTATTTATTAATATGCTACATTACTTTAAGAAATAAAAATGCAATAGAGTCTATTTGCTTTCTACCCCATCTGCAGATTTTATATGTTGAATCAAATCACATGTCAAAAGATTTTTTTTTGATAGGTCATTTTGCTCTGACACTTTTAGACAATAATAGCAGAGTTCTCTGGCTAATGGCTATGGTTTGTAAGTTGTAGTATAGTAACGCCTAATTAAATCATAACCCAAACAAAACTGTATCACAAGACAGTATCACAATAGGTTTCAGTAACTGAACACAAGAAAAACGGCTGATTGTACAAACAACTCATTATACAGTGTAACCGATCACCCATTGCCCTGTATAAAGACATTGTTATCAATTTCGCAGAATGAGCAGTTAAAGTTTCCCAAGTTACCGTACGGTGCGACGGTAAACAATATGACATGGTTCGTCTTCTTGTTTATACTCATGTCGCTACTGTTATGCTGCCGTTTAAATAGCAGGTCTCCTCCATAACCAGTTTAAATGTCAATTTACGTCATACTCTGTAATTTATCCTATAGAAAGCTGATTTTTAATTCTATTTAAGAGGTTATTCTGTAAAAGTAATGTCTACAGATGTGAATTTAGTATTTGAACGTTGATTTTTAACGGTGAGTCGTACGACAAAATCTTTTAAGTTAAACCAGCTGGATAAGCACGATATTAGACTAAATCAGTTGCGAATCATCTAGCTATGAGACAGATGGTGAATAAGCTTTATTAAATCATGATTGTTTCAGGTATTTACGTAGAAGAAATCAAGAATAATAAGGTCGCGGTTGAAAATAATGTTATTTCGCTTTTATCACAAACACCGTCATTTTGATAATTAGATTAACAGATAATTTAAATAAATGACGTATTGGGCAGAAAAATAATTTCTTATTGGGCGATTAGGTCTCTATATCTGGTAATGTAATAGTACAAAATCTTGTCCTTTAACATATCTTCGGAGGCTTGAACTGATAGCCAACTTTGTAACTAAGTGTAGGTACATTTATGGGTGTGTTGGGAGTTTTGAAGGTAGTCAAATAAAAGATGCTTACCCGAGTCATCAGGCGTGGCTGTGACTGGAGCTAGAACTGTGACGTTCGCACTGGCTATCGCCGGGGGCCCAATAGCGCCCTGTGCTCTGCATTCGTATGACGCAGAGTCTTCACTACGTGCGTGCCTTATCACTAATACCGAGCGCCTCCTGAAACATACGACAATATGTGTTAAATATTAGAACAAAACACATCAGTATGAAGACAATTGTCATCCTTTTCCAAATATCTGTAAATATAATTGTTTAAGGATAAAATTTCTATCATAAGCAAATAATAGATAATATTATTTAGTTAAGTTTATAATTTGTAAGTTAACCAATATTTATGGATTATATGATGAATCGTTATATTTTAGGACAAATTCCGTTGTTTTATAGACTACGTATTATTATTAACACTTGCTAGAGTATATAAATCGAGTCGTGCTACCAGTACAATAGGCTAAGAGTATAAGTACTTCTTGCTGATAGCACAAATCCTCCTTAAGAATATCTGGCAACCCATCACTAGAACCATGACGCAAGTTTATTTGACCTTCTCGAAGAACTTCTCCAGCCAGACTGGGCCGTATCTGGTTGAAATGCTACATGGTAACTCAATAAATAACAATTCATTTCTTCATCATGATCTTTATAAATACTAATACTCAATATAGTTTAATCTTATAATTCGTAAGCTTAGTAAGCTTAGGTTAGAAACTGCAGCAGAAAATAGACATTTTTGAACATGGCTTTCCAAAATTAGAAATAAGCAAAACAATCATTGAGGGGCTGAGTTAGATGGGCTTTACAATAATATTACCCAAGTGCCTAACTAAATTTATGATGTACGTACAATGTGAATATACTCACAAATCATCTGAAATACGCAAATCTGATAGAATACTTTAGAAACAATTCTTACTATTTCAAGGCGCTTGATTCATTTGGCAAACAGTTGCGTCTTGTGCAAAATATCTAAATCATCATCAAATACCCAACGACCCGTGAAATTGTCCGCGGCGCTCAATCATGATAATAATTACTCCATACAATTGCATTTTAACCTTGAAAGAATTTTAACAAGCTTCTATTACATCGGATTAGAGTTTAAATTTGCTTGATTTGGCTGTAAAAGGATTTGGTGATGAACTTCCAGGTCGGTCAACGACTGTCGCTTGCAATTGAGATTAGTGCAGTAATCGTTGCGCTATGCACATTAATGTTAGCACCATACGCTCCAAGCCTCATTTGATTGCAGACAACATTGTTACTATTGCACTGTACACAAACATGATCTAGTTTTGGATCAAGATCAACATTGCCAGTACGAGTCAATTGGGTCATTATGATATCACTCATTGGGAGATACGTTGCACAAGCGGTTGATAATTATTTAATATTAATGTTCGCCATTAGGCCACTGGTAATGAGTCACATTTGTATTAAATTCGTGGTAATGTTCAGCAATTAATCAAATTATCCATATCTCTGTTGCATGTTGGTTAAATTCATTGCCAGATAGATTGAGACGAAGGATACTTTCCATTTCAATTTGGTGGAACGAATGCATATTACTGACAAGGATCATTGCTTAAGATATCAAGTTTACATTATTTGAGGATTCAATACTTATGCGTAAGTTATATAGAATTTTTTTTGCACGCGTCTAAGCAAATCAGCGCCTTATAGTGTAGAGTATTCTTGCGTAAATAAAGTTAAGAGATGGTGGAATAGAACCAGTTTAATTTTGACAGTAAACCTAAAATTACTTGTAAGTATTATCTCATACCATACCTTTTATTATTGAGGACCGATTTACTTGCAGGATCTTTTAACGATATGCCTTTATTTGCCACTAATCCTCAATATCAGTGCTTCTAGACATTGTTTACAAGTAAATAATGTATTGCTTTAAATTAATACTGTTTATTTCTAATGACTCCGTCTAGTTAAAGCAAATATAATTTTAATTTATAAACATATATCTTTTTCCACTCCTTTGATTCAAACCATTTACGTTCCGTTTCAATTTCTTTAGCACATAAGCTGACACGCCTAAATAGCGCCAATGCTTGCATTGCGTTAAACCATGAGTATCCCATAAATGCCTTTCGGCAAAGAATCATTTTCAGCAACGGAATATTATTATCTTAATACAATTTCTTTAAATGTATTGACCAATTATTTATGATGTACAAATATCTTACCTAAAATTTTGCACCCGGAATCGCCTCAACGCGATATCGGCGACGGGCTTCCCGTCCTTGTACCACGATATACGTGGCGGCGGCCGGGCGCTCGCTTTGCATTCGAGACGCACCCTGTTACCGCGTGTAGTCCGCACCGACTGCATTGGTTCCACGCGCGCTTGGCTACCTGGGTACAAGGGACACACGTTAGAAAAGATTAGCAGCAAGAAATTTTAATTTATAGGTATAGTTATTATGTGCTATTGGTAGAAAACTAATTTCAGCAAATACGATCGCATTTCATCATATTGTCAGCCGCAGATTGCAATAAAATGCCCTATAATGCGAAACTTACCTACCACTCTCTGCCATACCTCAAATGTGACAGGGTATAGATGCTTTGGGAAGTAGGTCTCTTACTTAATCTACTGTACTGTATTGCTTTAAGTCGTGCATTGTGTCTTTGAAAACACTTGTTTTGATACCAGGCGAGCTAAAGAATAGAACGCTAACTAATATTAAGTACGTTTTACAAATGTTTGCCCTTATTAAGTGAGACTTAGATGATAAAGATATATCCACCCCTTCGTGGATATACATGTGTGATTCATTACAATGTAGATTACAACTACATAATTATGTATGAACCTCTAAGTGTACCTAATAGTAATATATATATACAATTTTAATATTAAACCACTGCGTCAACTAGATACGGCTCGAAATGTGGAATAAACTTAAATAAAAAAGCTTTTATAATTTTACTATTACTGAGAAAATTAATTTTAGTACCTACCAAAAATAATGAGACAACGAGTCCAGATTTATCTTTTAGTCGTTAATTTGACTTCCAATGCTCTAGTATCCTAGTTTCTGTCGCATAAAAATAAAACTATAAACATTAATTGCAGACCGTAACGGAAGATTACGAGAAAATTGGAAAATCTCTATATCTGGTGGCATATCACAAACACTTAAACAAGTCGCCTTCAAAAGTCCCAGACTAAAAATAAGCTGCTGTCATTAGGCCAATGGCCTTATTATTTTGTGTGACGAGTAACATATGTAAGAACCGAAATAAACTCGTATTATCTAAACGGGAGTCATTCGTTTGGACAACATCCCATCCACGGGCGACGGGGAAAAATTGGCTGTGTTTCAGTGTGTAAAGTGTAAAAAACGAAAAGCATCAGTAGTAAATCATTAACTATGTCTTTAGGATGTGTCATCCGTAATGTTTGGTTGGAATAGATAGCTTGGATTGCGAAAGCTCGAACACAATTTTGTGTTGGATACATATTTTAATGTTAATTTGACTTCCAGGCGCCCGATGAAATCTTTATAAGACAAGATATTGTAAATTTTGACCAAACGTTAACAAAATTTGGCACTCAGCCGTATTACGTGGAGTTTTGTAACAGCTGCATGCGTGAGATCCTGCAGAATACGCAATTAGATTTTAGATTATATTCAAATACCTAAAGATAGACTTCCAATGACTTTGAATAATTATAGAAGAAATCAAAGCTTGGTCTACGTTTACTGTTATTCATTGAATTTGAGGCGAACTATGTAGATACAATAGGTATTTCTACTAAATGTCACTTTTATATCTTTTTAGCCTAAAAATCGACTTAAGTCTGGATTAGTAAACTAAAACCCACTTCATAAGCATTACCAAATATCTAGCACATATATAGGCGGCGATAGGTTACTATCGCCGCCTACGACCATGACAGATGGGTAGCGTATTTCATCGAACCCCTAAGAACCATGAACTCATATTGACGTCATCCATTCAACCTTCCACCCACTCACTATTTCATTCATAACTTTGACGCCTCAGATTTATGGTGGTCACTATTTGATCGCTCTTTTATCATATTTTTTGCGTACAGCGATGAGATGTTTCTTTAAAGTTGCACAGGAAAAGGCGATAAGTATACCTTTGAAAATTTAAGTATTACGCATGCTAAAAGTATTTTTTTACACTTTGATTCTGTAGATTTTATTTTAATCTACTAGATACACCTGCTTATGAGTTAGTGAAGGTTATTGATGTAAATAACTGTTATAGCTTCATCATAAACTAAAAGCTTAAAAATATTGTCACTTTTAAAGATTTATATTTAACAGTAATTTCAACAGATATTCTTTTAATTTATTTGTTATTTTGAAAACATGTGACTTCAAGAAATTCAGTCTGTCGACACTTAGGTACCTACACATAATAGCATTTGTAGACATTTCTAAAAATATTTTGGCATTGTTTACGATACAGGAGATGTATGTTTCACTTTTGTATAGGACTCCGGCTTTAACTTGTACATCCTCAGGAAACATGGGAAATGTACCCCTAAATACATTTAGTTAAGCAATTCTTTATTAATTTCTAGTATTTTCGTTGCGCAAAATATAATATAAAATGTTTGATGTTTGTCGTTGATAGTCCATCTATGACAAGTTGGTAGATGACTTTTATACATAACCTAGAATGCTAGAGGACTATTAGTACCTACACTTATGCATGGAAGTGAAAGTTGGGTATGGCAAAAGAAGCATGACAGCAGAATAAATGCTGTAGAAATGAGAGCGCTGAGAAATATATGTGGTGTGACTCTGAAAGATAGAATAAGGATTAGTGTGATTAGAGAGAGATGTGGCATGACAGTGGATATAATGACGAGAATAGAAAAGGGTATGTTAAGCTGGTTTGGGCATGTAGAAAGAATGGACGAGAAAAGACTGACTAAGAAAGTTTATAAGGCTAGTGTGAATGGAACAGTCACAAGGGGAAGACCTAGGCGATCGTTTCTTGATCAGATCGGAGACGGTCTGGAATGGTTCTCTTACTGGAATAATATTCACCAACGAATTGATAATTCTTGTAAAAATGAAAGGAAAACGTATGAATTCAGGAAAGTGTAATAAGAAACACTAATTCAGCATTGGAATATTTATTATTAGTCAATATGACATTGACAGTTAATGTCAAACATAAACAAAATATTTCGTACCGGAGCGGAGTGCACCCTGCAAAATCAGTACTATATTATATAAATATATATATTTTATATGTTGATTGTTTGTTGAAAAGATATGTATGATAGTTGAAATGAATAAATGATACACTAAAACATATTTATTGTTAATATATATATTTATTATATTATTTACATTATTATATAATACTTTCGTACAGTTTTCAGTAGATTTATGAATGCATACACAATTATATGACCGAGAACCACCGCCATATTGAATATAATGGCAATAATATAAAAACTATTATTTTTAAGCGTTAATTTAATTTAAATTCCGGATATAATATTTATTCCCGATTCCTGGTATATTTTGCAATTTTTTGGTTGATAGTACATATCATAGCCGAAAATGAAACATCTCTTTTAGGAAAATATGTGCTCGAACAAGGTACAATTCACTTAAGTTCAATGGCATGTCAGTAATGCCATGATGGAAGAAAAGCGATGCCAATTCCACCACCCACGACACCACTTCTGATGGATCATGACATAAGAACGAACTAACCAGCATTTCTGAATTTATGAATGGATGAGTAAATTCCAAGACAAAGCGGAGATTATTACTGGTGATGTCGCCAAAAACATATAGTTTTTGTAGTATCAATTGTATCAGATTTAAAAATTAATAGTTGACAAGTTTATAGAATATTTTTCACAAACCGTTCATATGTAGTGTTCTTGACTACAGAATATGTTATATAACGATCAGAATAAATATGTCAGTAAGTAGCAAAAATTGGAACATTTTTATTTCATGGTTACATACCTATAACAATACAAATTGTCATATGACCGAGCAGACGTGACGTAACGTGGAGTGTCAATAGAGCTTTTAAATTATAACAATATACGGGATCATTAATGTACCGCCAATACTCTCTATTACTTTAGAACAAAACTGTCCAACTTATCCATGTCAGAGGTGGGCCATAATTTATATTTCAAGTGAGCCAGCAAGCTACTGAATGGGCTTGCAACTTAGCTACAAAATACACAGTTGTAGAGCGTATAAAACCTGAGTCTTTAGCGGTTTGCTATAAGACTGCTGGCTGTAGACATATAATGTGTCGGCCAGCCATTAGGGGTACGATGTGCCTGAGATTGGACACTATTGCTTACGTTGGTTGTGATGCAAGTCCAGACTGAGAATCTATCGAACAGCACTGAAACTTTTCGAGAAAAAGTAAACCTAGGCATTCGTTCTTATTTCCTTTCACTTAATTAAAAGAAACACTAAGAAAATAATACATAATATTATACATACATGGAAATGCCGATGCGTTGATGAGCGAGTCAATTGTTATTGTTGTTTTATGTTGTATGGCAGTCATAGTTGGTTGAAATGGTTAAAGCACTGCATGGCACTTGGCAGCATAAACGTATGCAGTGATCGCGGTAGCGATCAAATATGTATCACTGATTTTATGTAGGTATATATAAACCAAGGCGAACAGTTGCTTATGGGTGTCTAATCGCTACCATCGCTGTAAGACCGTTATCGGTTCACTTTGCACTCTGTTTATAGCAACGCGGCTGATAGATAGCAAATCAAAATTGAGCCCAGCTTTTGCAACTCCTAGTAATTCTTAGCTACTTATGAATTAACAAGACAATTATAATCGTCATTGTAAACTATAAGTGACTTTCTTGGATTCTCTAGTAACGTGGAATTTGATTGAGGTATAAACTTCAAAAGCAATTTTATGCCTGTCAGGAGACTAAATGTCTTTTGACTAAACAAACCATGATGATGACAGACCGGCCATGTTTGTCAACATACATTCTGCTATACTGAAGGTACACGTTTCAAATTTCACTGACATATCACAAGACCACTTTACAAATCTTACAACGCTTACGCCATTCTCTAACAATACAGATACTAAAAAAATTAGTCTACGAGCGTAGACCATGGCTAATCAAATACATCGTCACCTAATATAAATAGTCTCAGAGCTTGGGACCACATCCTGAACGGAAGCTGAATTGGAACATCACAGGTGAGGTGAACTGGCCAGGAGCCAACTGACTCACACCACGGTGTCGTTGGCGACGCTTGACTGACAAACAATTGTCCGATAATGTTAGGAGGCTCGAGGTCACCGAATTCATTACCTGCACTGACTTTGTCGTTAATTGATATTACAAAGCTGTGAGACATTTGGCAATATCTGAAGGGCCTGACTGTGACCGTTCTTAAAAGAGTATATATTTATTCACGTTTTTGCATCATCACCTTTGGCATCAGAAAGGTAAGGAATAATTAATTGCTTTTTTTACAACAGATTGTTTAAAAATAAACTCGAATCTAAAGAACAGTAAAACGTGGATAAATCCATGCGTACCTAATTGTTTAAAATACTCATTTGTTTGCGATGGAAAGTATTATACCTAACAAACACGCCGAGATTATTTTATGAAACTAAAAGATACATGGTGCAATTTTATACGAAACGATTTTCGCGATTGCCTCATATCGATAACAGATGGCGTAATCATGTATTGTTAAAGAAGCGTGTTCAAAAGATCTTCCACGGATATGATAGATTGATATGTTCTCCAAATCAAAAGTGACTATAAACCAATTTGTTTATCCAGTAATGAAAATAAGGGGCGTTAGTGTGCTTAACGCCTGATATAAATATCCAACAGTAATTAAAGACACGCAGACGGGCCGACGTATTCAAAATAAACTACTTTTTTATTTTTAACTCTGCGCCGCAATAGATGCAGCTTAGCTCAAGTGTTTGTGCGTCTTATTTGTTTGATGATTATTTATTTTAGATTCCATGTAGGTAGGTACGTGTCTGTGCAGATTTTATGTTGTAGTATATAATCAGATCAATACGTTCTTCGTTTTGCTTGGTTAGTAGTGAGAAATTAATCTGATCTTAAAATGTTCTACCATTACCATTGATTTGAATTTATAGCCTGGCTATAGGTATCTATAGCCAGGCTATAAATTATATACACATATAGATAGGTACATATGTACTGAACCTAACTGACTACCTAGCGGATAGCTATCTAATCGGCAGGTAATTAAAACAATCGTCCGCACATTATTGAGTATTCAGCCTGACATCGACTGTTATGGCTACACGTCAGGTTTGAGGACTTACAGACACATCAGAATTTCATTGACTTTAGTATTTATGATGCCATTTGTCTGCTTACTGAATTTTTCATTTTTTATCCTATATTTTTGTTATCTTAGAATCTATCTTTTAAATGTTTTATGTTGCAGCCATTTTAGTAAAATTGCTTTTTAGTCATGTCTGGAATTCCAGCAATTGATAAATGAAATAGCTTTTGCAATTTTATAAGTACTCCTCATTATGACGGTTACCCTCGTCGGCAAACTTCTCTTGTCCCATCCCATTATCTATTGTATCTATAACACCTTAATTTTGACCTAGATTGAGGCGATAGTACCTTGATATATTATAATATTACCTACCTAGATCTAGTTTACGTATGCTACTATGGATATGAACTTTGCCAATTTTGATTTAACGAGATTTATACAAAAAATTGCAGACAATTCTATACTAAATATTTTACTTGTTTATTGCGATCTTCTCTTGTTAATACCCAGAATCTAAGTACTTGATAATCTTCTTTAAATCTCGCAGGAGAGACATGTGGTTTTCATTCCCTAATCGCGTATACAACATTGTTTTGTTTGACAATTAAAAACAACAAACCGTGGGTATAAGATTAAACTGTGAAGATTTTCTTTGATTTTCCTCAAACTTGTTTTAATTATCACGACCCAGTTGAAACAAATTCGTTGAACCATTAACTTTTATAGGAAATTTTAATAGAATTCCATAAATAATACCTAAAAGAAGACATTAGTACCATTTAGGGTTTAAATAAATTAAATGCTGTAATGCTCTTAATCCATATAATATTTCTGAGCAAATTTTTAATTTGTGTAATTTTCGTTTACTTCATACATTGACCAGAATTTTCACAGTGTCAAAAAACCTAGACAAGTATAAAAACCTGTACGAATCAAACGTGGGAATCGATTTTATCAACATCAGACATTACCTTCGCGTCTTGTATTTTAGCCTTTTAACCAACAATACAAACGGAGATGTAATTTAAATTTGTTTTGCCATAAATCGCCAAGCTTATTTTTTCACTAAGTAATATAAAATTGATAGCAATTCATTTTGCTCAAGATTCGAACCAATCTCAGCGGTGATGGCTTCGTGTGTGTTCCTACGAGAAATCGCGTTACAATGCCCATAAAAACATGTGTTTATATCTTCATCCCGGGTGTAGCTTACTTTATTGCTGATTCACAGTTTAGAGTAGTTTGTTATTTTTACAGGTTATACCTAATGTTATTCGTTATTGGTATAGACAGATATTACAGGCTCACATGTGCTGTGGTTATGTGTTATGAACTACCAAACTTAAGACAAAATAAGGATTACAAGAGAAATATAATGAACATAACTCCTACAGTATTTACTAACCTACACGTATACAAGACAGGGTAAACGACAGCCTTTATCTAGCTGCGAGACCGCATAGGATGAAAAATTTTACGTGTAGGTTGTTTATAACATACATAGAAAGAAATTAATACGTAGTTACTTTCATAATTACCTAAATAATAAAACCCATACTGAACAATTATTAATATTTTTATTTTCAATACAATTATTCGCGATTTCTAGTCTCCATTTAAACACATAAAAATACCTACACTTCAATTAAAACATATCCAAATACTGTTTTCTGTCATGCATCAATCAGTATTTATCTGAGCATTTGTTTAAACATTTACTTTTCCATTAACAAAGCATCTAAAGCCTTACGATGACCAGACACAGCGTCTTCATATAAAACACGTCGGTGGTCGATCCGGAGGACTCGTCGTAAAAATTTAAGTGCTTCAGTAATAATTCCATAATAAAAAACATAATTCAATCATGGACCAACAGCGGCTTGGTTTCATTATACTTACTTATATTTAGCTTTAAATGAAAGATGGGCATAAAAATGCAGGTGAATATAGGTACCTACCTACCAGTCGGTAATTTTATTATACTGCTACCGTGATATACGATTATATGTTTGTATTTGGAAAGAAAACTAATAGTGCTATTAAGTTTAAAACCCCATTGTATAACAGATCTATGTGTTTAGAAGCAATGAATTGCTGCCAAGATATGCTAAAACCGCTGTTGTCGCCATCTAGCGATTTAACGTTTAATGCATGTGATAAAAGATGAATTTACTTTAAATATTTTACTAAGTAAAGAGTGTGTTAAACATAATAATTTATTAGAGCTAATTCGAATAAGTGGGGCATTAACACGACCTGTTACGTAAATACACGTATTACCATTTCTTTCTTTTAAAAGAAGTTATGTATTGAGGATCGTTATTTACATAAACAATATGATTATTGAATTCAATTGAATTCGTAGGGATGCTTTTATGACTAAGTTTATAGTTTTATGTAGATGACTGTTAGTGAAGCAAAATATGATTGTGATTACCGTGACAATTAGGTAATTTAAAATGTATCATTGCAACTTTAAGGTAGTATTTGATTTCGAAACTACGTGTTTATCATTTAAAGAGAGATCAGAGATCTATCAAAAATCAAGTGGAATCAAACTATAACATACAAGACACAAAATTTTACTTGTCATGACTTTATAAAAATATGCTTACCGGCACGTCGTATCAAAAATTACATTACTTATTTCGTTTTCTGTTAATTCTTAATCATTTTATAAATGATATGAATAGGCATTTCACAATAATGTCATCTTCAGAATTCTGATAATTACAGTGACCGATTGGTTGCCGAGTGTTGGCCCAATTTTTTGCATTTTAAAATAGTTCACCCACTATTGGTAGCTGAAATGACACGGCGACGTAGGTACTGAGGAGTGCGTAAATTTAAAACGTAACGATCTCAACAATAAAATACGCTTCAGTGAGTCACGCCTTTCCTTGAAATGTTTCAATGCATGCTATAATTTTTCTTCAATCCAAATGAATGAGCCAATTTTCCTTCGAATTTTCTCGACGCTGCAGAATTAATAGTATCCAGAATGCATTATACTATATTATCGATAAGTATAAACAGTATCGACAAATTCTTACGATTTAAATTTGTGGTGCATTTTTAATTGATGATCACACCATAATCATTTCGCCGTTTCGATTATCGCACGACGGAAATGTTTGTGTCGCCCATAGATATATTTTCCAGAACTAAGTGTTGTATGTTTCTAAATCCCTTTGGCAATACTGATTTAATTTAGTTGTGATCAATGAGTTTGTACTACTCGTAATACAGTTTTAAAAGTGGAAAAAGTCGTAAATTGTAGATAAGAAAATACATTAGAATTAATAATTAATAGTATTATTGTTTTTTCTTTCTGTTTCTTTGCTTTTAAATTCCTATTGAAATATAGTTAACCGTGACGATGTCATATAGATAGTTAGATACATATAAATTACGTTGCGGATCTGTAAAACACGTATGTACTTACTCTCGATGCACTCTGAGCGCAATTAGTAGGCACAAAGCTAGTACTAATTTAAATGTCTATACTAATTTAATCTTGACACAAAATATGCAGAGCTCATCTGCAAAGGGTGACCAACAGATGTTTTGTAACAAATATTTATCACTGTCGCCACCTGGATTAAGGATTGTTTTCGGAAATCTGAGTCTTAAAGGTGACTGCACTTTCACACCCACGGACAAAATATATATCAGCGAGACGTTTAAAAAGTATTTAAAAAGTTGGCAGTATCGCAGTCCTATTTATTATGTTGGAGACCACCGAGTTCGGTTTCGATTTGGCATTTATTATTAAAAGGGACGATAAAAACAGTGGATAAACTTTATTGCACAATGCACATTTCACCAGCTGACTCACCAATTTCGTATTCCCACATAAAACAATTTAAATAAGTGCATAATGTGTGAGAATGCGCCAAAATAATTTTACAAGAGTAGGTATTCTGCCAAACGTTATTATTTGCACAGGAATCATATTATCTATTATATTTTGCCCGCGGTTGCGTTTGCATAAATCCTACTAGAACGCAGATCGGGATAAAAATATTCTATGTGTTATTCAAGATATGGTCTGAAGAGTTAACGGTTATCAAACATTTTCACCAAGCAATAGGATCTTGTAATCCATGATCAATTTTATTGTACCTTTTTCAACTCATCTAAGATTCAATTGTTATAACTTGATATCTCGGCCAAATTTACATGAGGGATCACTATCCAAAATATGAGAAAATTAATTGAATCATATCTATAAATTCCTAGAAGGATAGACATAGGCGTACTACACATTTTGCAATCTATATTTTTAAGTCCTACATTTCGAGACTCCATGAATTTGATAATTTTCTAACAGAAAAACTTAAATCGGACCTAGGAATCGAACACACGACCTCGCGATCACACGCAAATGTAAACGCAGATTAACAAATATTAACACTAAAATTATCAAAAGTCCCGTACCTTTTTCAAAATACTTAAAATATTTTCCTTAAGAAACTTCTACAAACCGCACGACAAATGCAGTTGCGTTCGCTTTGTTTACGCTGCGCCTGAGTCGGCGAAAAAAGCACGTAGTACGCATGCGCGGTGAGCGCGGGGAGGGGAGGAATTCTACTACGCTACGGCGGCGGTGACTTCGTTTTTTACCACATTCGGGTTTCCTTTTGACTCGGGCGTCGGGTTTTTTCGTTAGCGCCCAGTTTGGCGTAGCAACTCCATATACAGTTACACTCGCGAGGCTACCCCGCAGAATTGTTTTTAAATGACGACTGCTGTGCGCAGACGACGTGTCGCGCAGTACGTTACAGTGCACCGTTTCGGCTCAATACTATATTTGTAGGAGAAATAACAATTTTGGGATAATTTAGTTATATACCATATATTATTGTTACATAGTCTGGTACGCGGCGAAGAGCGATTAGTTACTAAAAGCACAACACTGAACAAATAGCTGACTTAATAGTTTTTTACCCCATTATACATATAATATGTCTTATCAAAATTTAAGAACAGGAGATAAACAACATAAACTATAATATACCGTTTAATATCAAGAAGAAAGAACATCAAAATAAAACGTTATTCAATTTGAGAAATTTCTCAAATTATCTTGTTGTAACTGTGTTATGAACTTAGAACAGTTGAGGCTTATTCTTAAGCCATCCAGTTACTATAATCCTACAACAAAATAAGTATGAGTATATCTCAATAAAATAATCTTGCATTTCTCCAAATCTCAGTGCTCATTTGTCAATTAAATATAAATTATGCCGTAACTGTATATATTGTGCTTAAATGTAATACCTATTATTACTAGGTTAAGTTAATTGTCACTAATAAATTGTACGGTTTAATAGTCTGAAATAAATGAATAAAAATATGGATTTGAATATATGAAACAAGAAGTTTAATTTCAATATTAAATATATGCGCTTCATAATCTAAGTAGAATTAAACAATATATTTTACGTAAGTATAAATTCATTATTTATTTTTTTAACTTGTAATCCAGATATTACTTATATTTCTCTTTTTAATAAAGACGACTCCCGCACTAGTAAAAATAACTGTATCGCGGGGGACTTTATAAATATTCGAACAACGAACACAAAGATCACCCAGACTCGGCACGCACAAATATTTGTCCCGTGTGGGATTCGAACCCACAGCACTCGGCGCAGTGGCAGCGGTGAGTTGACCACTTAAGCCACTGCACCATCCGTGCAGTATTTCTTATCGTCTTTATTATTTTGTTATGAAAGTTAAATATAATATTTGTCTTGGATTACGAACAACCTTTATTGTATAAAATTCACACTGTCACTTTCTAAAGTGCACTCTATTTTATCGGACGTAGTGTAGTCGGCAAATAAATACAATCTTTTGTTCATCCCCACATGGTTCGGAGTTACGATAAGCGAGCCCATATCCCATCCCATCCGAGGACAGTAAAAGTATCCATTTATTGTTGTTTCTTTTTCTTTTCTTTTACTTGAATTTTTCCTTATTTTGTGACGATGTCATATTGAAAGCGATTACTAATATAAATAGTTTAATATTGAAGTTTTAGACAAGGTAGAAATATAATTACATTAAATAATTCTAAAATACAGCATCGCAAAATTATTCATATACATTCATGCCTAATTATCAACCCTCTCGAAGAGGGACGAGTTCCCAATTCAAAGATAATTTAATCATACATGTGGTGGAAATTCGACCTTAATTCATTAAATTTGATATCGTTTTCTGTAAATTTAAGCTGGTTGCTCTTATTCTCCATATAAAGTTGAATTAATATATAATAGAACAAGCGCGGTTGTTTGGTGAGGGGAGGATGGATGATGATAGGCTCCTCCTCTTTAACGCGCGACCTAAGCTGTCTACCATAACATGGATGAAAATACATCTGCCTAATGGAAGGGTGATTTAAATTATGGATGTGACAAAAATCTTGTATAATATATTCACAAGATTTTTGTATACGCTATTAACACGAACAAATGTTAAATTCAAACGCTATTTTATTGGCAACCTTTGGATGGACAAAAACGATAATTACAATTTTTTTTTGTTTGTTGAAGAAGAACTAATTTCATTTTTATCAATAGTTTTTAAATTCTCCTTAAATTAAATTAATTTGTTACAGGAATTTGTTTATACATATGTAGAAACTGACACTAATTTAAAATTGGACAGGTTATTCTCGTTAGGAATTTTACCTGGATAAATTTAATCAATCATTTATACGAAACATGAATTTTTACTCGGTGGTAAAGCTCACGATAAGCCCGTATTAAACAAATTATCGCCATTATAAGCGAATACAATTTTGTACGAAATCATCTGACTGGTCATCGGAATACTTTAAATTCACGAACAATAGTGTGCTTCAGGCGGCTTATAATTTAAATATTTATAGGGCATGCGTGGTAGCGGGATTTTCGTATAATTTTTGTGAATTCCAGTAATTTTTTTATGTCTAGATTGTGATCGCGTGATATTTGGTTGTAGTAAGACCAGGATTAAGCGTAATCCAGGATTTTGTTACATATAATGTTTATTCGTCTTTTAAACAATGTGAGCAATATACTTTAATTATTTATTGCTTTGCGTGTTATATTATTGTTCATTAATTTCTTATTAACGACACCTATACCATTAGACGGCCATTACATGGCAACTATATAATTTAAATGAAATATAGCTATCAATGTTACATAATTAGAGTAAATAATAGGTAGGTACATGACACACGAATCAATCATTAACTTTATATAATTCCCTAAATGCTCTATTTCGTCACATGAAAGCTATTAAAGCATTTAAAAAACCTTAAGTTGTCTTTGCAAAGGTTTGTCCAAATCCACCCTAACGATTGGCAACCCCACTGAGTACGTTAACCGTTTTAGGAAATATTCAAAGGTTCGATGACTCTTGCTTAGAGGTCAATATAGGTTGTCATGCAGGCACAGGATGCAAGTAATTTTGTCGAATATGCTATGAGACACCTGCCTTTCTTTTTACTAATAACTCCTCCTACCTGAGTAATGGTCGTCTCATATTTAATGACGAAATATGAATTGGTGATTTGTATAATGTATTCGATGAAAGCGAAATATGATTTGCTTGTAACAAAGGGATTATATTCGACAACTTTGAAATGCTTTAAAGATCTTGAATTTATAACCAAATTAAAAAGTTTTTGTTGTTTGGAGAATCGTTTACTGACATGATTGCCTAATCACCTTACATATTTATATATATCTAGCCCGATTTTTATATACAGGTAATGATCGATAGATATACCTACTGGGAATATCTATATACATATGAGATGCTGAGTGTTATATTTAAACTACTATATACCTTTATACAATTAAAATTAGTCATAAGTTTCCTAGCGTTTCGGTTACTTTTTAAGTAGCTATGACCACGGTACATTGTGTCCACAAAATAACATTTTTCGTGTAAACTTAAAACAACAATATTCGGTATATGCCTTCATCTATCTTTTCGAAAATTTTTCAACATGTTTTAGAACCTACACAATAGTGTATTTTGTAAATGTGCCCCGTTTTTAGGGTTATCTTTTAGAATGTTCTATTGGAAAACCACGATAACACAGTTCCAGACAAACGTATGAAAACCGATCGTTGATATCATCGTATGCTGCGCCTGTTCTGTTAGATTTTACTTCGTTTCGACGTAAGCAATCAAAATTTTTACCAAGTACTGGATAATTAAGTAGAATAATCCTTCTATTCTAAAACAGTTATTTGATCAGAAGCTTCAATTCCGAAAAAGAATGTTGAGTAAATACTCAATTACCAATAGAAAGCTTAGAACACACAAAACAGATATAAATAACGTTTTAACGTGTTTAGCGTGCCCTAATTTGAGTGAATTAGATTCGGCGCGGACATGCGTCGATACAGTTAAAATTTGTAGAGCGGTTAATGGAAGAAATATACCAGTGATGTACTTATTAAATTCTACAATGGACACACCTGGAAAAAGTAAACAATTTAATGTCGTTGTTTGGCAAATTGTTATCTTTTTCTGTTATGAATTCAATTAGTCTTACAGTCTGAAAATGTAAACATGTAGTGGCATTTGGTATCACGAAACAAAAAGAAAAAGTTATACTTATATTGAATAGTAAATATTTATCTAAGCAGAATATCAAATCTAAAATAAGTGGATGTCATGTTACATATTATTGTCTTTTCCCTCATTTATGAATTAAGCATATAACTCTATACAATTTATAAGTCAATGCTCTCTTTGTTTTTCTTTTATTCCAATGCAATATTGACGGAGTAGGAAATATAAAAATGCCTTAATAAAATACGTACCTACGTATTAATACAGATGTCATTGAGTCTAAGGAATGTTCAGCAACCAATTGAATAAATAAACAATATGCATATAAAAGAAGTGAAACAACCGCACCGGCAAACATTATAAGTGGTCGGTATTAATCAAAAAGTCGAAGCATTCTCAATTCAAACAGTATGTATTGTCACAGAAAACCTTCACATGGTAATGTTTGAACAAAATTTGATCACAATGCTAAACCTGCTGTATTTGTTTTCCACGTGGATTGGGCATATTATAAAGAAAGAGATGAAAATATAGATCTTTGTGCAGCTAAAGAGAGAGGAGTGATAGAAACACTTGAGACTACAGCGGTCTGTGATGAAAGGCCGGTTAGAATACAAATGAGAGTTGGTGACAATGCATTGGAATCCAGAGACGGGCAACAAGTAGGTTAAAAGGTGAACATGACAGCTATTACTGTAATTAGAGGTGTGTTGGCATAGTGATGCAAATGTGGCTATGCGGAGATAGGTCGAAGCTCGCGTGTCATTCTGTTAACAGGTACTTGAACTGATAATTATATTATTTATAGGTCGGGTATAACAAATTGCCGACTTTTATGAAATATTGACAGCATAGCATACAGAGGCCCATCACATGTCCACCTCTGGCATCGACCAATAGCGGTTAGGTGACATTGACAAAAAAGTGGCTGAGGGAGTTCTAAACTATGTCATTCTCTTTAAATGTTCAGTTAACTAATTTAATATTATCTTTCAGTTATTTCGATTGCATACCATTTGCCCTGAACAAAATATGTTCACGTTTGAAATATTAAAGCTTGACAGAAAAATATTATTAATATACGTAAAATTCTATATTATAAGAATTGCTTATCACTATTAGGTTACCTGAACAAAGAATTGAAAAACTGTCGCATTCAGTAACTTACCAATTTTGATAATCCATGGCGTTTATGTCGAGCTCAATCACCTGAATTTGATTCATATAATTTGCATAGATTGACACGCAGCCAGTGCACTGATTTATAATCCCAGTCGAAATGTATTGTTGCCATGTCCACATTAAATATTCAGGCAACACAAGTTAGGATTTCTAAGAAGCCACTGAGTCACTTTGATCACATTATGTCTTGAAAAACCAGAGAACCTAATCCGTTAAGAACCTATTATAATAAAATCACACATTACTAAAAAGTGCCTCATGAGCTCTTTAATCCTAACAAAGTTTCTTATTCGGATGCATTTGAGAAGATCGGAAAGGTCTAATTAAACAGTTTGGTGATGTTTTTACTGGAGACACCATAATCGGCCTTAATCGGTCGCTAATTAAGGCGATTGCTATCGAATCGGCCGTGGGAGATGCCGACACGACGGAACAGTCTGTGCGGCCAATTTTTTGAACTTTCCACGACTCTGTATTAGCAAATGGTAGAAACATTGTGAGCTTGGAATTTTGTCTTTTTGTTGAAGAACGGTAAATGGTCAGGTGAATTTTTACTCGAGTGCGGTGGTACTAAAAAGAGAGTATGCAAACAATAAGCCTTGGACGTATATTTAATGTTTTCTGCGTAGTAATTATTGAGCGGACTTGTTAAGCTTATATTTTCTTTTAGATTTGCATTCCTCGTATATTGGTATGTAATTTTTTCTAATAATATTCTATTACATACACACAACACTATCTACCCCAAACTAAGCAGACGTTGTACTATGGGTACGTACTAGACAATGGATAAACATACATATATACTTTTTTTGTAAATAGGTGCATATTATACATCGAAACATCCAGACCAAGACAAACATCCATGTTCATGCACACAAATGTTTGATTTGTGCGGGAATCGAACCCGCGACCTCAGCGTCGCAGTTGGTTACACTAACCACTACGCCATCGAAGTCATCGAAACTGTAAGAAACGATGAATTTTATCAAGAACTGTCTGAAGTCTTACGTCACCGGCTTTATTTACTATATACTCAAGATGATTCATCTCATACTGAGAATTTGAAATCAATTACTTGCAATAAATAACTTTCAATATTTTTCATTCGTTACACTAATTAGTTTCTTCTTAAACCAGAGAAAGATTTGGCAACGCATTCAACCGGAAGTCGGGAAGCAGACAAAATCAAATAAATCCTATTTTTATCAATAGCAGACACAATTTGAAACCTTGGCACTATGGTTGTATAAATTTCAGAATAAAGTTGCCAAACATATCGTTAGATATTAGATTTATAACTTATATTTTAAAGTCATTAGTCATTTATTCAATACAAATGAACTTTGTATAGAATTTGAAACTTACATACTAAATGTGCACATATACAATTAATATTAAAAACATACAATTAACTCAAAATGGAATACAATATAAATAGCATATTATTATAGGAGTAAACAGAATATACAATATATATAATATAGGTACACATATACAATATACAGGGTGTCCGGTAATTAATGGATAACCTTGAAATGTCTTATAGTAGAACTGAAGGCAGTTCAGAAAAAATTAAAAAGAAATTATAAAAATATTAAAAAACAAGAAATATATTAAAAAGTGCAAGCTTTATTAGCATTCTATGCTAATAAAGCTGCATCTATTAGAATAATTAGTGTTTAATAATAAAACAACAAAAAACCGATGGATTTCATTCATTTATGGTCGTAGTATACAAGAAAGTTATACATGGTAATTAAAAAAAAACCACATATCTCAGGTAGTAGTTAGGATAGATTTTTTTTCATATTTTTTTCTGAACGGCCATCAGTTCCACTATAAGACATTTCCAGGTTATCCATTAATTACCGGACACCCTGTATATTATGTATCATAATTATATGTATACCTCCTTGGTCTGTAACAGATGGATCGCCAAAATATTCGGCTCCATGTAGATTCGATTCCTGTATGACATAATATGTACATTAGCAGTATTTAGGTAGAACATAAACGAGTACGCCATCATAGCAGTGAAGATGTCTAGCACTGCGGTTTTTGGTTACCGGCCTTCTTAACTTTTAGAACTATACTAAGTGTTCGTATTATGAGCGTATTTACATCCATTAAGAGAAGAGTTCGTTTTAAATGGCTGTTCTAAAATTATTAACCTTACCCAAACTACCATTAGCACTCTTAATATTTACCACACTAAAATAATAATATATTGATTTTTGTAGAAATTATGAAATAACAAGTTCTTTTTTTGTAAACAGTTATATAAAACCGCGGCATAATAATTTATTTTATCTTTTAAATGTGCCAGATTTTAGAGTTCCCTAATTCCGTATTCAAATTAGCATTTCTGTAACACTATGATTTCAATTCAAACAACTGCTTGCTTAACTCGTTTAGTGACTTATACGCAGATTGGCTTCTCAAAAAATATACCAACCTTGGCTTGTTTTTTAGACATCGAAAACGCCTATAACAACGTGTCTATTGATGTTGCGTTAAGAGTGCTTGATAACATAAATATCGGTTCGAAACTCTGTCGTTATCTATGGCGGTTCTTAAGCGAGAGACATTTAAGAATGCGAATGACCGACGGTAGTATTATAACCAGGTATACAAACAAAGGCCTTGCGCAGGGGGACCCCCTCTCTCCGTTACTTTTCAATTTAATTACTTACAGAATATGTCACACACTTCAAAATGTATTAGTATTGCAGTATGCGGATGATTTTGTCGTGTATACCAGTAATAAGGACGTTAAAGCTGCTGAAGGATATGTACAAGATGCTTTGAATGTTATTGTTGAGTTATTAGGAGACTTAGGATTGACACTATCTGCCAACAAAACTAAGTATTGTCTCTTCAGCAGAGGTCGGCGAAGAAATATTCCAACGTTAAAAATAGAAAGTCCCATAGCATACAGCGAAAATATAAAATACTTGGGCATATGGCTAGACAGGAGTCTTAACTGGGGAAAGCATATTAACGAGGTGGTCGCAAAATGTTCAAAATTCATAAATATTCTTAAGTTGTTAGCAGGCAGTTCCTGGGGCATGCATATGATTCATCTACGTAGGTTATATATTTCCCTTATTAGAAGTCGTATTGACTATGCGTCCTTTTTATACGATAATAGCACTAAAAAACATATAAGTAAGCTTGATAAACTTCAGAATCAAGCCTTACGAGTTGTGGGAGGTTTCATCAAAAGTTCTCCCATACATGTTATGGAGAGTGAGATGCACATACCACCCCTTCATATTAGGAGACAATATCTAGCCTATAAATATTTATTAAAAAACTGTTCTCGATTTCATAATAATACCATCTCTCTAATCACTGAAATTAGTACTCAGTGTCACACTAGATATTGGACTAGGAAAAAAATACCTTTACTTACCCAAACATATGAAGATATTAAAGAAATTAATTGTATGTCTGAGGATGTTCTTAAAATGTTTTCTTTCGATGTTTGGTTGTCAGCGATTCAATTACAAGAGCGTTTAAATATTAATTTAAAAAGTATTTCATTAGCTAAATCTAGATATGAACCTAATACATTGTTAAATAATGTGGTAAATGAAATAAACATAAATTATAGATACTGGCATAAATTATACTCGGATGGGTCTAAGAGCACTTATGGATTGGGAGCGGCATTTTATGACCAAAGTTGTAATCATAGGGCAGGATTTAAGATACTTTCAGATGTAACTGTCATGACGGTGGAACTCATTGCAATTTTACAAGCTCTGTTGTATGCGATGAGCAAAAATTACGATAAGATTGTTGTTTTTACAGATAGTAAAAGTGCATTGCAACACGTGGCTCGATGCGCCTCTGGTGTCAGAGGTGTATCGGTAGCCTACGACATTTTAAATATCATTGCAATGTTTAATAGCAAGAGTATGGAAGTAAAATTGCAATGGGTTCCAGCGCATGTGGGTTTGAGAGGAAATGAGGAAGTAGATCAGCTATCTAGATTAGCAGCGAAGGAAGGACTCGAGTATAATTATTTACCAGATTATGTAGAATATATTTCAAAATTTAAAATAAAAAGTTTTAACAAGTGGAAGGAATATTTTAACATTAAATCCGAAGAAAAAGGAATATGGTACAAAAGTATACAACATGAACTTCCACATGCAAACCAGGGTATGGTTTGAAGGCTGTAGGTTGAGCAGAAGTTATGTTAAGTTAGCATTAAGGCTGCGGTCCGGGCACTATTCATCAGCAAAGTTTGCATTCCTAATGAAGAAAGCAAATTCACCAAACTGCTGCACTTGTAATGTGATTGAGGATGTACACCATTTGCTGATGGATTGTGTCAGGAACCATAATGAGAGGAAAATGTTAATTGACGAGTTTCAATTAAATATATTAGAAGTAGGTTTAGTACAAACAATTTTAGCGAATCCAAAGTCCGATGTTGCAAGGAGATTATGTCAACTGTTGTACTTCATCGATTAACATTTTCTTTTGATAGATGATTTAACAATAATATTTTATAGGTTTAATAAGTTATTGTATGTAGATTGTATAAGGCATGATGTGGTTGACATATTCTTATGAATAAAAACCACGAAACAAATGAGATTAAATAAAAACAAAAAAAAAATTCAAACAACGCCAAAACTCTCAATTCGAGACAAAAAGAAACCGAGATCTATAAAATGTAACGATCACATCACATTAAACCTCGAATTCAAAGACTTAACAGCTCTTATTAAACCTTCAATAAACATAATAAAGTCGCACAGAATTGTGAAACGGCTGAAAGTGGTGAAAACGCTAACACGATAAATATATCTCATTCAAAATAGTATGGCCTCAATACTGTGGTCGATGGCGAAGTAGCTACAACCTTGACACCAAGCTGCATTGTTTCTTGACCTCACGAAATATATGACGACGACTAGAAAAATAGAAGAATAAAAATTTACAAATGCTGAACTAGATGCCAATTTTGCCGTTAATAATAAATAAAAATAGAGACGGGTTTACACTCAATGCCTATTAATTATTTTCGTGCTATGCTAGAAATAAAAAAGTACTCGTAGCGGCAATGAACATGTGCAAGTTTTTAAAAAGCATATGAAAACATCTAAACCAGTAGCCGAGACCGTATTTCTTTCTAAATTCGAAAGAACATATAGGCGTAGAAGTCATAGTTCATAATGGGTGTATTTGTCAGGTAAAATGTGATATGTTTATATACACACAACATTGCAATGAATGACGTTCTATAAGCAACAGTAATTACCGTTCTGTAATTTGTCTTCAAAGGTCAACTCGCAATAAAAAAAACTTACCATTAGTTCCAATCTCTTATATTCATTCACATTAATAAATTAATTACAAATATTTCCTTTAAAACTTTATCTTACAAACATTTTCATCCAATTATTGACACTGATTGCGTCAAAAAATAATAAAATGGACACTATAAAACCTCTTATCTTTATCGTTGAATCCCTAAATCAGAGATCGGGATCTTTTGAACATCAGACAAAATAAAACATCGAAGTATTGGACAATAAAATTGAGATACTGTTAGTTGAGCAAAAAGCATTCCGTTAGTCCTTGCCGGCGGCGCCTGCGTCGATTCGCGAAACTAAAATTTAAGAGTGAATTTTTTTAGAATTAAGGGCTGATATTTATGTGCATTAGATCAAAATGTTCTTCTGTACTTTGTTATTCAGTTATATAATGATAGTTTTTTTGCCGACTAGTTTTATTTTTGTTTTTCAAATTTTTATATTGCTTTAAACAGCATTTAATGTGTTTTGTTTTGATTATAAGGTGAATTGCATAATTAATTTAAATATCAATTTCTGTAGTATTATGGTGTCATCACACAGAAGGCGTATCTACTTGAAAAAGCAAACTTTCCCTCCCACAGTTTTTTGCGTGCTTTTGTTTTTGGTCGGTTGTGGCATTTTCGGAATTCAGCCATTTACATAAATACCGTAGAGTCTTTGTTGAGCCGCTAAGGCGCCGCTGAGGGAACGAGTTGTTGCGTACGCGCAAACCACGTATGGCAAAAGGTCTGTTTGTTTTCTGTTTTTGCCAGTTTCAAAAGTTGCGACAGTTGTTTGTATTTGTAGATGAAAGTTGTTGAAAGTTTTATTATTGGGTTTGTTTATGCGTTTTTTTGTCTAGCACTTCCTGCCTTCTTGGTTTCCGCACTAAGTGAAACAAAAAGAATTCAATTTCTTTTTATTTGCCGAACTAGACCTACAGAATTTTAAAACAAATATACCGAAATATATACCTACCAATAACATTGCTTTTAGGCAATTTCTGTTTGAATATATATTTCACACTGTTCAATCTGCTATATAGTTTACAACTGTAAGGAACCCACATAATATTACAAGAACTACTTTAAAAGATTTAATGTTTTGAATGCATTCGTATAATGCAGTTCATCAACATTTCAAGCAGTCCTAAACTATAAAGTTGAGACATAACAATCAAAATTCTAATTAGTTTTCAATATATTCAACCCAGGAGTCGAACCGAAACAGGCCATCAATCTTAAAAGCCGTGGCGCCGTCTTTTCACTGACCCCAACACCCCATTTTGGTATAAAAAAAAATCAACCGACGCTACTATAAAGAATGGGCAGCAAAAACCATAATACTCTTTGCCAAGTTCAATTCACTTAAACAACCAAAATGAGCCTTAAAGAGGATAACAATAAAGGTGATGTTGTCAGCAAATAAAAATCTAAAGTTTGGTAATTAGATTCTGACAGTTTGAATTCGCCAAAGAGGCCGACTGTCAAAGAGTCGGCGCCAGAACCAACGTGTTGTAAATAAAATATTGCAATTCGAAAATTTACGATTTTAACTTTAGCACGTTCTGTTTTTAGACTCAGATTTTATTATTATATTCACACTTTTTTGCCCTTTTGGAATAAAAGGTTTATCTATCTTGGGATCGGCTTCCGTCTAGCCTGATGGTTGATTAGTTGGATTAGCATAAAGCGTCTGATCCGCAACCTAATTAGTATCGGTGTCCTACCGATGAAGGAAGATTAGCTAAATTGAAATAGGTTACAGCTATCATAGGTGGTCTATAACATGCGAGACTGTGACATGGATACGATCTTATAAATAAACATATATTTTAAAAGGAGCTAAACATTTCAGAATGCAGAATCTAAGCAGAATGAGTTGGACTTCTTTGTAAAGCTGTTAAATTATGTAAGAATGTAGCAGTAACCTAGGTATATATAGAATAGTTAAGAATATGGAAAATTGCATAACTTCTTCAAGTGTTTATTACCTATCAGTCAACGAAACTGCCTATATTTAGTAAAATCAGAACATCACGAGTCTCTCGATTCACAAACACTGAGTTTTCTTGTTTTATAACAACGTCATTTGGATTCGGTGCCAATAGTTTTTGTGTAATAATATTTTTTTCTATTATTACAAGAATTGATTCATCGGAAGCGGTGTTGCCCAGAGTTAGTGGCACGTAAATATCGCATAATAGTATCGATTTAAGTGTTTTTGTATTTTTAAGATCATTAAACTATGCGTACTGAATGTGGAATTAGATTAATGATTTTATAAATTTGTGTGCTGTCGCTATATCTTATAGTACTGAGTTTCTTAATAGGTTCAGACGTACGAAGTACAGCCTAATTTTTGTATTGCAAATATTCTATGCCTATTGATAGTATCCATGCTGTTTGGCTAACCATACACCACATGGTAGTTTCTAGACTAAAGAGAGTCTAGAAACTATAGACCTATCAAACACTTACTATTTCTGGATCATTCAGTTATTTTCGTGATGCTAGCATCTGTTTTATTTTACGATTTAGTATTCAATGACCACTACAAATACTGAGGTATTCTAACAGTCTTAGACTTAGTAGAATTAATAAAAAATATACTATGTCTAAACATCAACAAACACCAGCTTTTAGGTTTTGGGATCAACCAAGCTTACCAATGGTTTGACTAACTGACAACACCGATCGAAAAATCCCTAATAACAGTTTCGCCGATCGAATACGCACAGAGTCATTGAGGTATCTTCCCGATGCACAAGCCACTGAACCCATTGGACAGTCTAGCGAGGTGCTTGGCAATGACCTGTACAAGACTAGCAAAGATACAAAATAACTACATTCAACACAAATAAAGAGAAGAAACAAGAGTTTTAACATATCCATAACAATAAAGAATCTTTTCCAAATGCTTCTCGCCAGTTTCTCAATTCGTGTAGGTACGCTAATCCAGACATACTCTAGAAACATATTTGCCTACATACGCGTAGTATATACAAGTGTTGGCGTCAAACCCAATACAAATCTTCCACTTACGAATTTTCTACTACCAGTATATAAAAAATGCATTATTGCGAACATAAATCATAAGATTTGTGGAACAAAATATATCGAGTGCCTATAAAATTGCCGTTTTGTATAAAGAAAATCGGTAACGTTATGTTTTTAAAAATATATTTCACCAATATCTTTTTAATAGGAAAAACGAATTCGATGATATTTTGCATGTATAGCTCCTTGATTATAAGCCATACATGATGTCTTAAACAGCAAACCTCAGGTGTTGTACTTAAAATATATATGGAAACCAACCTATATTCTACGTACTATACTATCTCTGAAAGGGAGGGCACAGATGTATTACATACAGTTACATAACGTAGAATAGATAACCCGTACCATTTAATAAACAACACAAACTCAATTATAACTAAATAGTAACTACGATAAAATCAAATGAAATAAAACTCAACTATCAAGATATTTTGGTCGCGCTAATGAATAAGATAATACACAAACTCTTGCGCACCTGCCGTGCGCATGCGCCTATGGCTACTATGACGATGCCTTTACCACATGTCATTTAACATAACATGTTCAACAGGTGGTGTGCAGCCCTTAAGGGATGAAGCCTTAAGTAAAGTCTATTTACGTAAGCTCCGAATAACGCAATTAAGCTTTTAACTCAATTAGGTATCGATAAAGCTTGAAGTGGACTGAGGATATTAAGCATTTAAAAAAAGAGTTGGAAAAGCTTCGCTAAAAGCAAACCAATTTCACACGTTACATTTGACGAATTCTGTAAGGTTATAGGTAAGCTGATAGGCAATATTATACCAAGTTAACCATGTTATAGAAATCGATTACTTTGAACGTTGTACAAAATGCTTACAGCTGTAAAAATTTCTCTTAAGAATGCTGGATCACCCAATTTATTGATTGTTTCGTATCCGTTTAATCCAATAAACTCCGGAGCTATCCGAGTGTTGGATGCCTATAGCTAGACACTACAGATAGTTTGTGTCAAATCGTCTACAATCCAAACTTAATCCCTTTTTGAATGAGTAATCTAATACGAAAGATTGAGATAGTTATATATGTATTCTGCTATGTCCTTAGCAACAGGTGACAAACTTAAATTATTATAATTTACTTTATCGTTTATTAGCACAAGTATTTTTGTTATGAAATATGCACGTAACATGCGAAAATGTTGTTTACTTACGACTCACGCGTCGCGAGGCGAGTGTGTAATTCCTGTAGTATACGAGTCTTATTTTAAAGCATGAAAAATGTGCAGTTGAAATAAAATTATATCATACTGAGGATTACTCATAGAGATGTGTTGATTTATTTTTGTATGTGTTTGTGTGAGCTGCTTTTGACGTTACTATGGCGATTTAGTAGCGATAATGTGCAGACAGATGTATTGCCAATACCCGAGCTTTTTAGTTTCCATGGCATTTTTGAAATCAGGTATAGTAGATAATGATTTAATGTTGAAGGAAATATAATTAAAAGCTTACATATCTGGGAGTTGTTCATATTATTCTAGCGAAAATTTTTTTTCAATGTGCCCAGTAAAACATCGGTTTACAAACAAGGGTGAAATTATAAGATAATTTAAGTTATGAACTGTAGATTTTATTCAAATACTATTTAAGAAGTTTATTTAGTAACTAGTACAACGTCTATAATATGCTATTGAAAAACCTTTAAATATTGGACATACTTGTTACTAAGAGGCTTCGCTCCATAGCCAGTACAATTTAGTGCAATTAATTTACAAATAAAATTTCATAATTAAGATCAAACAGTAATACGATATCTGACTAGTACATCATAACGGGTAGGAAATAGTGGTCGTCGGCCTCTATGGCGTAGTGGTTAGTGTAACCGACTGCTACGCCTGAGGTCGTGGGTTCGATTCCCGCACAAGTCAAACATTTGTGTGCATGAACATGGATGTTTGTCTTGGGCTGCGTGTTTCTATGTATAATACGTAAGTAGTCATAAAAAAATTAAAGTTTATGTGTATATTTATCCATTGTCTAGTACCCATAGTACAAGCTCTGCTTAGTTTGGGCTAGATAGTGTTGTGTGTATATTTATTATTATTATTATTTAAGTATTTGAGGTGGTCCAAACCATACAAGAAATGTTAGTCATAATATCAATAAGGATAATGCGATCAGTAATGAATAAAATATTATCACCTCGTAGGTGGACTGCACGCATGACGTAATGGTTCAAGTAGTCGCCTCGCCGGTGCCACTGCGCCGGGTGTTGTGGGTTCGAATCCCACACAAGACAAAATTTTGTGTGATCCTCAAATGGTTGTTACGATTCTAGGTAGTCTTTGTGTCCGTTGTTTGAATGTTTGTAAAGTCCTCCGCGACACAGGATGTATTCCTAGTGCGCGAGTTTATTATATTTTATAGAAAACACAAAACACGAATTACTAAATCAACCTAACAATGACTAAGGTAAAGCAGATTATTATAAATCTAAGAATAGCTAAAAATAAATAAGATCTTACGCTTAAATTGAGTTTCTGTGAGTAATCATCGGTAACCAGTTGCCTCAAAACACTGACTCAGTGACAACCTCATGTTGTTGTAGATGGATAGGTGACCCATCATTTCCAGAAGGTAAACGATGACTACACTGTAATTTGAGGATTGACAGCATCACTCGCCTAAAATTAATTAAAAACCTAACACCCACTTAGATATTTGCGGTGTAACGTCTGGTATCACCAGGTTACAGTTTTTGTTATTAATTGGGCTTCTTGTGAACACGTGGGTCGATATACGCAAGAATAATGGCAGGAATGCTAAATTCCCTTCTCAAATAAATTGAGAAAACAAAAATTTTAAGGTCTATAAACTTTTGCTCATTTGACCATTATTTTCGAACATTTATTTAATTTAAAATAAATTTATAGCGACTGTCATGTCAATGGATGAAGTGGGTTCAAAATGCAAAATTTCAGAAATAAAAGAAATAAAAGAAGAATAGCCTTTATTCAATGCTAACGATTCTACAATCGATTCCATTCCTGTAATTGTTATGTATCGATTTCATCATTTACAAGACATTCGTTCGAAGACGTGGTAATATACTCTTATAACTATGAAACTTCTAAAATAATGCTTAAAACGAAATTCGAGATCAGCCTATTGAGTTGCCCACTAGCATAAACAGCTTAAAAAAGTAATTCAGGTACTATTACCATCTTTGTCAGAGTTATTTGATTGCTATCTAGAAAGTTTATAAACAATAATAAAATAAAAACATCATCAAAATATTCTTTGAAAATATTTTGTTTATCTTACGATATGTTTGTGGTACAATCAGCGAAAAAATTACATAACAACGATAAATTTTCATTCATAAACATCTATTCAAGCTGCAGTTCATTCCGTTACCGCTCGGTCAGTCCAGACGTGTATATTTAGACGGAGTGACTTTTTTCGTCGCCTCGAGTATTTTGGTTGCAAAATACCGTTTCGACTCAAAGTGAGAATGCCAGCAGGCTAATTTATAGTGTCATACTATGCGCCTAAATTAATGTGTAATAGAAAAAATATAATAGGCAAAGAAAAATTGCCTGTTTCTATTTTTGAATCTGTTCGAATGTTTTATAAATTTTTGCTACTGTAATAATCATAATTTGAATTTATAATAAAGATATAAGTACTATCATAATTTTGACTCCTGGATTACGTAAATATATTTAAAGTAGGTACTCAATTTGCCGGCTCGTTTAAAAGATCAATATTCATAATTTCACACATTATCAAAGCTAACAAAGCTGACAGGTGGCAAAATCTATTAAAGCAACGTGTAATTGACAAGTGCGTGTATTTTCTTTATTTTACATGAGTCGTGTCTTTATTTTACGTGTCCCTCAGAGTACACAGTGACCCGGATTTTTTTAGATTTATTCATCGAGGATGTTGGACTTTCGGGAAATTAGTGACGTATTCGTCGAGTTATTAATTATATTAAATATATCACTTGGACACATATTTAAGAGGCCTAAAAGGTGGCTTGTTTTGACAAAATATGATGTCATTGCGAATTTGTAAATCATGTGTTTTATGTAATAAGAAAGATTTTATGTTTTCTTATTGGAGCAATCGAATGAAATCACAACCTGTAGACTCATTGGTAATACGACAACCCTTCTGAATGTATCTGGACCACGAAGTAAATGACATAAGAGAAAATGTAATTTATGCAAAAATCTTTTTATTGTGAGGATACCTACTCTACATAATGAATTACTAATAGTGAAGGCAAAGATGACAACCGAATTCCACCACTAGGATGATTCAATGAGAAAACAAGAGCAGAGAGAATAATGGATCAATTGTTTGATGGATGGCATTTTAAATATGCTTCATTAAATTGACATAGGGATGTGATAAACCCTTACTTCGATTACGGGTCCAAGATATGATTTATAGCTCTATAAACTGATATCGTTATTTTGTTTGTGAATGAGAATCTAAACGAGCGTGAATGGAAGTGCATCAACCTTAAAAAACACCACAGTCTTTTGCAGCTTATTAAACCTTGTTTAGTGTGTCTGCTGTCACGTCTGGAACTTCTAATCTTCTAATGTATCGGCTGGGGCCAACATATAGTGGACCAAAAGGTGAGACAAACTCCACATGCTGACGGCGTATAGAACTTTTCTGCCGGGCTGGCAATGCGGAAGTGACAGCTTTGATACTGAAAATCTTAATCTTAATCTTACTGTTATATTAAAACTAAACTCTCTATTAACTTCATCCGTGGCTTTCTAGTTAATCCCTTTATCAAACAAGCTAGTGTCATAGTAAATTCGCTTGTTAACGTCTTACAATCACATTTTCCCAGTAATGTTACGATTTCTATGACACCTAATAAGCGATATTTATTCAAACACCCAGTGTAAGTGGACACCCACTCTCCTAATGTTTGTATGAAAGCACGTAATGTCTCAATTCGAATATGCACTATGGGGAAAAGAAAGGAGTTCCGTACAGTCGGAAGAAAAATTGATCCATGAGCTTTTCTTTTCAATTGCGTTCTTAATCTTATGATCGATTTGTAGGTCTATGTTTACGTTTTATAAGGATATAGGTTAAAATAATATGCTATTATACATATATTTATCATGTACTTCTTTATAAACAGCAATAAGTTCAAATGTTTTTAGGTGGCTAGACAAGGATGAAACGTTAAGATACTATGTTCTTTTAATTATATATGTTTTACCAGAATTAGATTGGAACTTAGTCTAATAGATCAGCAACTGGAGTGACTAAGCAACTAAATAAGTAAAACAAAAGTAACTGCGTAATTACTAATTCCAGAAAGTACCACTATTTCCGACTTATTATTAAGTAAACAATTTCTCTTTAAATAGATTTGAAATCGTTAAATTTGTTATTGATATAAAAGACCCGGCACAACTATCAGGTCACACAGCTTTAGTGTATGAGGAGAACAATTTACCAAAACAAAATACAGTGAACAGTACAATGGCAATATACTACTTTATGAGTATTTAAATGATTAAAAAAGAAAGATTTCTTCGATAGATAGTCATAGAAAAAGTAGATCAATGCATTTCCATATTTTCTCACTTAAACTTTTGTTGCGAACGCTACGGCACCGACGCGCCGTCTCGACCGCGCTATTTCTGGCTGCGCCCGCCCAGCCAAGTTTATTGACACGACTTACCGCTCACTATGCTGCACCCGGATTTTACTGCCAATACCTCACAGGCCGAAGTGCTTCGTCACGTGTCGCTGCCTACATGCTCAAGTGAGATGCTGAAATTTCAAGTCAGTCAGCTCACACTTGGGTGACAAACTCAGCGCGTGACAGTATGCGAGGGTTGCTTGTACGCTGGCTGAAAGAATCGACTGTTTTGAAGCTAAACAGTTGATCCTTTTCAGTATGGCTATACGTGAGGTATGACATGTAGACTAATTAGACTGGTTTAACTCGTCAGGTGTCTAGAATCAATGGACCCTCTGTTGTGGGTCCACCTAGATCATAAATCTGTGCTATCTATAGCAACTCTCAGTTTGGCTGAACTCTATGATTTCAATATAATGATTTTCAGAAGAAAATTTGATATGCAGTCGCCTCTCTGTCGTGCGTTTTTAGAGTATCAAATGTTGTACGAAAATATGTGGCATATAAAATGCTTTGATTCATTGACGAAATGTACGAATAGTGTTTAAAGGTCAAAAGATATTGTAATTGGTAGATACAGTATGACACGTGGCTTGTGTATACATGTATGTCGAGACATATGAGTAACACAAGATACTTTAAGGTGAGGATATGCTCTCACGTCTGTAATTTAACGAAGGGTTAGGAATGTGGCAAATTTAGCAACATTTGATTAATTTCACGTTAGAGGGGCAAATTGATTGCCGTCAATTGAACGTTGAACGTTCCCTGAACAAAGGACCCTGACATAAGGAGAGCAAATCATTTGCTCTCCTTATGTCAGGCTTATGCTGCATTTCGCTGCTCATAATGCCTCCAGCATACTCCAGTAGGTACATAACTATAAAATAATTTCTAAAGGTTTGGATCTCTGCTCTAAATAATGCATTTTAACGGAGAGGAATGTTGAGGTAAAGTATTTACATTTGCTATGGTTCTTATAAACCTTTCTAGTTTCATTTTATCTATTATGATACTCTTGATTTACATACAGATAAGTATAGATCAAATATTATTGATCTAAGATTATCCTAAAATGACTTCTGCCCAAAATCTTTTCGTTTTGTACCGTCAATATTTTTTGCCAATACTCTGAAATAACTATAATACTTACGTATACTATTGATACGTACTATACGCTTACAAACACACATCCCAATCATGTGTACGGTTCACATTTAATAATGGAAAGGAATAATAATATCATCTATTCGCTCTCCCCGTTTCGCTGAATTTGTAATTAGCTACTGGAAGATGAACTTAATAATGTCATCACTTTTCTCTCAGAGTTAGTTATGACATGAAAAGTTAAACAAATAAACCAAAAATATTATTCGAGAAGCTCAGTAATAAACCCATTATGACGTCAGTTGACGTCAATACTCATCACGTAATTTTTATCGTTTTATTTTGGTTACCGGTTCATATGAATCCTTTTAAAAATATCTCTATACCAATATTGTGAATAAAAATAAAAGTACCCTCTTTTATAAAATGAGAGTATTCTAAATCACTCGTTACCATGACTCGTTGACATGAGTCACTATCGTCAGAGTATGGTCGACAACTGGCCTAAACATCGGGTAGACTTGAGTCAGACGTGTTAGGGTGACTTCTGACATTAAGCTGGCTACTAACCAGCTATAAGAAAAGAAAATTTGCTTAGCTTTAGAATGAAACACCACAAACACGTTGATTCCAACATTACATTTTGTAAAATCTTTGAAAATTATAATATTACTCATACTCGTCATCAAGAAATATCTAAACAAACAATCAAATGAAGCTGTCATATTATTATCGAAGCACAGTAATAACATAATGGTGACGTTACGAGCTCATCACGCATTGACGCGGTTACATTTCGCGATCGATGCGCTTGCGCAGCTGCGGTAACATCTGCCGTGCGCACGCGACTACACTTCATGTCTGATTGTATGTCAGTTCCGAAGTTAAGAGATTTTAATAAGATAAGTTGTTTATAAAAATATATACTATAAATAAGTTTATTGAAAATGTTCAAAATTAACTAATATTTATAAAATAAATATAAGCAAAATATTGCTGAACCTGACTACTGCCAAAATACGTTGTTATAACTGAAACTTAAACTGCGATTAGCTAATATAAACATCGATGACGTCTTTACAACAGTTAAACCCTGATAGCACTTATTTTAATGCTAAAACATTATCATATCAAAACAAGTACACATACATATACTCATTTCATAAAAGAAATAATTATAATTTTTACTTGCACTGTGTAATACATATAACTTAAATACTCTCATCATCTATTGTAAAAAGTTAGGCATATGTTATTGTATAAATCTTGTCACACGCAAGTACTGACGTGGTAAGGCTTTTGTTTAAATGATAAGACATAAGAAGGATGTCTTTTATTCAAATTAATATGAGAAAATGGCATATTATTGTGTCAAAATAATGACCTTTTATCATTTCATTACATATGACGTAGGCATGTGATATTAATGAATATATTTTCGTTACAGATATTGTAATACAAGCCGAGATTAACGTTTTTAAAGATACAGTTAAAACCTACTAGTTGTATAAAAATTACTTACATATTTTCAAAAACCGTTAGAAGAAGAAACAGTGAAAAGTAACTTTACAATTACTTTTTCTTTTTAAAGCTATTTTAAAAGATAACTTGTTTATTTTGTGACCGATTTAAATTAATTTCGGATACCATAATATTATTTCAACACATCGAGAAGTAAACTAAGAAGCAAAAAAACATGCGGGGCGTTTTTGGTGACTGCCAATAGAAGTGAAAACTAAGTAATTAGCGTGCGGTGACGATGACGCGACTTTCACGCTTTTTGTTCACCCAAAAAGTACACATTATATACACAGTATACATATAGCTCATGGAAAGCGTTCGGTGACGATGACGCGAGTTCCATGATTTTTGTTTACCCAGAAAGCGCCTAGAGAAATTTTCACTTCAAAAACTAAACGTGACCTTAGGATATAAAAATAAAAATAATTTTCTAATTTAGATCACAAACTAAAACTAACGTGCGTAAAAGCTTTGTAGGTAGCAACTTGCCTGAAATTGCATTTAGGTTACAACTTACCTTAGAGATAGGGAATTATTTTCCTTAACAAGTCGACTTAAAAAAAGTTACAACAGTATCTACATCTAAGTCTACATCTTCAGCTAATAAGCATAAAATAGACAGCAAGAGATGCGCAGACGCAGGGGGCGTGGCTACACCTGCGCCACCTGGCGGCGCCCTACTTGTACAAATTCAACGGGTTGGCAACGCTCAAGCTTGTTTATTTATTTATGTACACTTTACTGAGCTGTGTTATTAAATATTTTGGTGCGTGAGTTTGTGAAGACGCATGCATTGTAGAGCATGCACCGTACTCTATAAATTTACGTTGCTGGTATCTAAACAACGTGCATGTTGTTGCAAGTAGTTACGAGTGTTGCAAGTAGTAATTATAGTGCGAATGAAGTGCAATGACAGCAAGTTTAAGTGCTAAGCATTTGCACTTCTGTAAACCATGGTTTGGATTAAGCAAAGATTAATATCTACACTATTTTCTTTGCAGAAGGTTTTCCTGTAATAAAATGGTTACTTATTTCAATATACCATTTGATTCGTTTGCGATTTTTATAATAACATTAGAGAAGGCAATTATTTTATATCATAAAAATCTTGTTGCGACGCATTAAAACGTTTATGTAGAATATCACGTATATTACGTAAAATTCTTATTAACGAGGTAACTTAGATAGGTGTTCCATTGACTCTTCTAGAAGCTTATACCGAATTATATTATTAACAAAATATTAACTTCGTATTTATGGAATAAATTAAAATAAACAATTGAATAAAGATGATGAATTGATGACTTAATAAACTGCCTCTTTGGACTAATGGCGTAAGCATGAATGTGTGTGAATCAGCTGAATAACTCCTTGATACAATATTTATCTCCTAAAGGCTCGAAATATTTGTATTACACACATTTTGCTACGTTTCTCAGCTATGATTTTAGATCTTATTGACCCCTACCATATTACCAGACTCCATACTGTTACGGAGAATTTCCTAACAGACTTCAAATTTGGCTCGACCTGAAAATCGACACCATATCACAAGAAGTTTGAAGATTATTCTGCAAAAGGCTTGTATTCTACTACTTACTAATACTAGTAGAGTGAGTGTGATACTTATGTGCCTGTCTTAGCCGATAACCAGAGTGAGAGATTTTCTACTTGATTAAAATATCTCCTGTATGGGGACAGAATTCAGTTTTTCCACTGGCAGTTTATTCATAGCCCGTAATATACATACAAATGTTAACTTTTCTTGTATGTTTATGGCTCGGGCCGAACTCAATTACATACATACTTATCTAAGTTTAAAAGTGCTGTCGATTGAGCGTGACGCGGCCTTACAGAATTAACAGATTATTGTAAATTCAATAATAAAATCAAAACCGTTGATTGTATACCATTGTCTTGTAAACCCCCATATTTTATCTTTAAACTAAAGGTTGATAAAGGTGCCCGACGATAATTTAAATACGATACTTCTCGTAGCAAAGGCCTTAGTTACGAATTGGATCCTTTCTCGAGAGATTTATATTCAGCATTGCTGCAAATTGAAGAAGAAGCAAGTTCTACGCCAAAACTTTGGGCTGTTGCAGTTAATAATTTCGACAGCTGTTGCCGACACACATGCGTTAAACCTAAGGTAAAATCCTCAGTGCTAATAGTAACACGTTCCGTATAAATCGGCCCCGTAGCATCGAGTACACTTAATTAATGCTAACCGGTGCAAAGCAGTTTTTACATCCATTGTACCACGGTGTTCCCACGACCCGCATCGCATACACACATACGTAAAAATTATTAGTATTATTTTTTATTAGTTTTTTGTCTTTTTTATTCTAGTAATATTCGTTAATTGCGCGATCTCATGACTCTAGTTTCATTATATATCTGATGGCTATATCCGTTTTATAATTTTTATTTGTAGACACGTGTGACCGAGGAAGATTTTATTTAGAAATATGAGTAATTATTTGTGCTAAGTTAACTCTTAATATTTAAGTTATAAAAGTCCTATGTTGAGTAAAAACTTAATTATCATTAACTTTAATAGCGTAGGAATACATCGTGAGCTTGAGTTTATGGCAATGTTCTGAAAGGTGTCTATTTTTATGGAATACGACCTAGCAATTCTCGTAGTGGGCATTTTGGGGTAAGGCATTGGAATTTTTTGGCATTTTCAGGGAATAAAATATCCGGCACAATTAATATCACAATTAATATAACTAGTGAATATAAAGACATAGCATGTAGTAAATGGTTTGGCAATGGATCGGAATGTAAATGGCGAAACAAAAATCGTTTTAGCACTAAAATTTTTATAAGATTGATATATGTAATATTGTGTATTATACTTTCGTATCGGCAGTATTATTTTAAATAGTTACTTCAATGTAAAGAAAGTTCCTCTTTATTGAAAGAGCTAAATTTTGTCTAAATTTTGTAATAATTGTTGGAATGTCTTGTGTCATAGCTAAATGAAATAGATTATCTGATTAATTTACGCTTATATATCTAATTGCCAAATAGACTTGTAAATCTAAGTCAGCTAAATATTTACTATTAAACTAGACTAGACTATAAGACCAGCAGAGTATCAAAATTATTATTCAAGAAAATATGTTTTCGCACTTATACCTTTTACCGCTCTTGCCTCGACACATTCTTATCGCTTTCCTCTTTCAATAGACGTTAAAAGAATGGGACAAACACCGCGTAATACGATACAGTGCACAAACAAAACGCTTCCACGTATTCCATTGAACATTAAACAGTGTATTTGGGTAAGTTTGCCAATAGTAATTAGTCGTTAGATAGGTCAAGGTTAGATCGTTCTGCCAACTAACATGTTTGTTTCTTATATTCTACATATATTTTTTCTTCACTTACGCCTGTATTAGTGATCTTGTTCTCCGCCTTTTTATTCTTTTCGTCGGGTAGTTAGAGAAAACAAACAAGTCGTACGCGGTTTTGTTCTATTAATGATTTACATCTACTTCTTTATTTTTTCTTTTGTACCTACGTTATCAAATATTTTATGACTTTGTTGCAGCAGTAAGTTTTAGCAAACAATGCCGACACGGGAATCGAAACCGTGACCTCATACATACCAATCGCGTTCACCGAATGCAAACATCGACAGGACTGATATATCCCGTTACGGATGTAGAAGGTATTCAATAATAAACTATTTAATTTTATATCGAAAAAGATGTCATGACTAATACGCCGATAATAAATTGTCCCGATGTAATTCATTGATAGAAATATTGTGTCACAGCGCTCGTAAAACACACAGAAACAGAAGGTTATTGTCGTACTAGTGAATAGCCAATGAGCTGGCAACCTGCCACCACAGGTATTGACATTTTGTCAAAATTCTCACTGGACTTTATACCTTTACGATTGTTTGTTAACCTCTAAAGCCGAATGAATAAAGAATCTCAAGTAAATTTTCTATCTTAAGGATTTTTATTATAAAGGCCGAATATCTGTATCGCAAATAGCAAAAGACTTTACAAACATGGAAGTGAATTAAATATCTAGTCTTGAACCAATTGTATGTGGATTACAACTTTTTCTGTCAACTGTCTCGTGAGGGTATCTCATCTCAGGACTAAGCGCACTGATAGTGATGAGGCGATCACGTCATCCATGCAGTCAAATTAGAATTCTTTAAAAATAATCCTTTTTAATGCAACCAGACACGACAGGCTCAGACGATGTTTCTTTTAGCCTGATATTTAGAGCGAAAGCTCAAACATAAGAATTTTAATATAGCATACCTTCGCCTCACAGAAGACCGCCACTAAAGAACCAATAGTGTTGTGTTCAAATTGGCTCTTCAAGTCATTCCTTTTTTAAAAAGATCAGCGTCAAGCATGCATACAACTACTTATCATCAGGCGATATGTATCAACGCTTGTTTTCGGCTTTAATCGTATTAAAAGAACGACCGCTATTAAGTACGAGAAGTGAATTGGACAATTTTGGACTCGATTACATTATACTGGGCATATTGGCCAGTATGATATAATCAAAAACCAAGATGACTACTTAGTAGTCAATTCAAAATAACAGTCTTAATTAAGCTAAAACTTGAGATAAGTCTCAGGCTCTCGTTACAGGTTAATTATTTGATTAGTCTCCGGACAATTTTATCTGTGTATTATTATTCACACTTGTATGAATTTGTATAGGTATGTATTTACAGACTAAACTACCGACAGACAGGAAATCACGGTGTGTCATACAAACCGTTTATCTTGTTAATATGATACCTTGTCACAGGGCAGAGAAAGCAGTAGTCCAGTTTATTAAATTTCATTGTTTCGTTGTCTGTTAGATTTAATTCGTGACCAAATTTGCATAGTATATAAGGTTAATGTTTAAAAATGCAGAAAGTTATCGCGTGATGAATATTGTGACCAGATTCCTTGATGAGGCTTCTGCTAAGGTGCTGCCAGTAAACCAATTATTTTAATTCCATGAAGCGATTCCTTTTTAAAGTTTCGGTTATACGCGACTTTCGCTGATATTGCAAGCCTTAATAGTAGACGGTAACTGCTTACCAACAGGCAGATTGATTTACATTTTTGCAACTAAAATTGTAACAAAACACGCTGATTCTTTAAAAAATAACTTATTATGTATAAAGGGCTTTTAGTCAGAATATTCGAGCTACTAACTTCTCTCACTGACTACAATATTGGTACAGCAAACTAACAAAAACTACAACTTTAAGTATTTGTAACCTAAATTATTTCTGTCAATCGTTGTGATTTAAGTGCGTAATTATTTTTAGTTATACCATTAATATAATTGGTATGCTGGTTCGCTTATACTGTGCACTCATTATTGGACACTCGATATGCATTCTTCAGTTTGTTTGCAATCTTTATCAAGTTCCGAATGGGCTGTTGATGTTCTCACTGTACATACGTCATGTGTTATATATTATTTGGTTAAACAAACTGTTCTTTAGTATAAAACAGTTTAGTTATAACAGTTTAACCGAATAGATAATAAAAAATAAAAGGCTTTTAAATGTATGTAATGTTTATGTGTTGTTAGTAAGCTTGACGCAATAATAAACTAAACTAGTTTCTTTTAATTATATTTCTAAATTAAATAAAAAAATAAATTTTATTTGAAGCGTGTATTCTACTGAAAAATGCAGTACAACATAATATAATGTAGGCGAAATGCTTTGTTTAGGAAAAGCAGGATTTTCCGTCTTTTAAATATTCTTTTATCAGGTCTGTTTATGTGTAATCCTACTGCTGGATACGAGCCTCTTCTCTCTTTGAGAATGATAAGGCCATAGTTCATTACGCTGGTCTATTGTAAATTATGTTAAATTTTCAGATATGCAGTTTTCATCATTAAAGAATTAAAGATAGCTTCTATCGGCTGCGAGTGCTCAATATTAGCGAATCTTATGTCGATATTACGAATAATCAAAATTTCTATATGATTCTAGGGATATATTTTCACAGGTTTCGGCATTTTATTTACTTACGAGTTCTACATGGTCTTTTAAATATAACACACCACACATGATGTATAGAACATTGGTAATGGCTGAACATTGATAGGAATCCCCGTAAGTTCATTTGACCCGTCGTATGTAAAGCTGTTTTACAAACACACGTTGAAATACAGCCAACTAGTTATAATATCATGCCAATCATAACTTTCATAGTCAAAGTTAATTAATCATCTTGTTAGATAGTTTACCTAATTTTATTATTTCTAATAGTATAATAATTTATTTCCGTTTGTGCCAAATTTATTATTGCCTAGTTAAAGATTTAAATTAATGATTTATGCGTTATAATTTTACTATAAAATAGCGTGTAACAGTGAGGTGTGGTCATTTCTTAAGTTCGTATAAGTTGTGAACCCTGGGATAAAAGTAAGCCTGTGATAAAATTGGATGATGTATTGGCTTAAGTGGTCGCCTCGTCACTGCCACTGCGCCGAGTGTTGTGGGTTCGAATCCCACACGGGACAAAATTTTGTGTCATCCAAAAATGGTTGTTCTGAATCTGGGTATTGTTTCTGTTCCTTGTTTGAATGTTTGTAAAGTCCTCCGCGACACAAGATTCATTTCTACAACAGGCACTGAATTTAACAAAAAAATCATGTTGTGGAAATGGAAATATGAGTTCAAAAATGGATTTTCAGACAGATGGGATGATTTGAATTAACATTAGACAATGAGTCGCAAGGGAGTGACTTGTACGAATTTGTCCAGATATATCCAAGTAAGCTACTGATGCATTCATGCAAATAAAATAAACCGTGTGCGTGCTTAGAATTGTGTACCACAGAAATGGAGAAAATAAAAATACTTGTAAATGCTAAAAAACATGTTTGAGATTGTATTTATCAACAATACTTTTCCAGCCATACTGTTTATGGATACACTTGTAGTCTTTTATATTTTTTTCGTTATGGAAATTGTATGTAAAATTGAGCATACGTAGTTTAATTATAGATTAGCAATTATAAATGTCTCTTTTGCCCCGAGGCCGAGGTTACTTCATCGAGTTTTTATTAGTTAAATATCTTTGTAATATGTATCTATAACCTGAACCAACGATTCGCCAATTAATAATCCTGATTATATTGCACCAAAGTTCAGCAAACTAGAACGCGTCTTTAATGCCTACAATAAACGAGCCTCACTGAGGTGATTAGACGTTAACGCCTGCAGGAGGGGCCAATATTTTTGTTTGTTTTACACCAATTGTGTAAATCTGTGTTGTAACGACTCTGGTTAATGACTGTCTTTGATGCTTTTAATTTGGGTGCGGTTAATGTATTGACGAGCTCTTTCTGTTTGAACAAGGTAGTTTGAGAATGCGTTTAAGAAAGTAGACACGATAGAGAATAAAAGACGTTGTCGCGAAATAGATCATGGGTCTTGTGAATGATTTTGGGGGCAGTAGTGGCATAGGCTCGGGCTATAACAATCTTGTAAACCATCGACGCGAGCCAGCCCTGTGTTTTATCCTATATTTTGCACGCGCGTGTAATCTGCTAAACTAAAGTTGATCCAGTTTTTACTTAAATAATGATTAAATATGGATTATGACCTACCCATTCTTATACTGAGATCGGTTATAATGTTGTACTACTGTAATAAACAACTTACTGATATTTCCTCAAAAGCAAACTAGAAAATAAATGTTTCTGCTAGAGATATAGTTTTGAAACTAGCTAGATTTACAGACAGTTACTTAAATTATAAGCAAAATTAATAAACGTTATGATCTAAATTATAGGTACAATATTTGGTATACAATTCTGATAATGGCTACAAAAGAATATGATAACAATAGAATAAGCACTTAGACGATTGACATATCTTAAACTTATATTACGAATATATGACCGATCTTGGCTGTAAATTGATAAAAGGCACATCATTTTAGATTTAACTGACTTCATAAATGATTATGCCCTTCAATATTATGACAAGATAATCATAGTCTATCAAAACTGCCATATTTTTTTCACTACCTTATACGACGATAAATCCTTTGACGTCTCTATATTTTGATTATAGCTCTTTAAAGATGCCATATAATAAGTTATTACCTAATTTACGATCTGCCTTATAATATTTTCATATGTTTTATTTAACTACATACTTGAGGTATTTGATAGCTCGTAATAATTTTATGTCGTGTTCAATCAAATATATTTCATAAACTGTTTATAGTAAGCAATTCACAGTCTGCGATGATTAATCTTTGGCCATGTTTTGTGAAATGATGGATAGCATTCGTATAAGCGATGTCGGTATTTGTAAACACGTTTTTAATGTCTAAATACTGTGAACTATCTGACAGTAATTTCTTGGCAATTGGATGAATAAAATTCCTCATTTTATATTAGAAACTTTCTGTAAATGTTTATTTCAGCATTCGGTTTTTACATCCTAGTATATTCTCCCCAGTCTTGTTATTACCAAGCGTATTTGCGGTCACCGACAATTTAAACAGATATGGCTAAATGACTGTTATTTCTACGGAGTGATGGCTATCTAATCTTCGCAATAACCTAGCTTTTAATTAGTAACTAAGTGTGCAAAAGAGAAAGTCAGTTTTTATCATTCACATGTACTTACCATTTAATTAATTATATTAACGGATACTTTGTAGACATTTTTATATGTATTACTTTGACTTAGCGTATCCAATAGTACGAAATAAAAAAATAATTAGACCATCTGTTAAAAATTTTGTATTACGTTAAAACAAAAAAGAAAAGCTATATAAGTAAATTGTTATTATATATTGCATTCCGTTGCCTTTACCACATAGCGACTTATTAGGCATATATCATAAGAAATTGCATATATCATAAGACCTTTGGATTATTTATCCAACTCCCGGTTTCAAATTTACGACACCCACCTTTGACTTCAAGGATTTATATGCGTATTAAAAAGCTGGTCATCAGTCACTTTCACAGTGAAGAAAGACATCGTGAGAATTATTAAAGTATCGTTCTAGAAGCCTAACGAACAGCACAACTGTGGTCGATCCAGTCAACTCAAAGGCGAAATAACGCTGATGAAATAAACGCGGTAGGTGAACCAAAACTCAGCAACTGAACCTTGTAGATCCCGCGATAACTCTGAAAGTCTTGAATGAATCGTAAAATCTTGTATGTATAGTGAACATATTCGTTTCCCACGAATAAACTTGCCTTATGTAAGATATATTCTGTGAATACATCAAAACAATGTGTTTTAGTTCCGTTTCTCTATGCGCGTAGTAATTAGTAGCAATATGCTTATAGATTACATGTTTAATGGCTGCATGTGTATCATGTGAAACATGTCTATAATCATTATTTAGAAAAATAAACTTCAGGTTAATTCCCTAGTTCAGGGTTAGTTGATACAAGTTCATGGTCGAAGTTGGACAAGGAATAAACTGGCAGTAAGCAGGAAAACACGAAAACTGAACGTATTGTAGGAAACTAAGGCGTACAAACATATATTTAATTGTAGGTTTGTATATTTTAATCTAACTAATATTATAAATGCGAAAGTGAGTTTGTTTGTTTGTTACGCTTTCACGCCTTAACTACTTGACCAATCATCATGAAATTTCGCATACACGTTGTCAGTAGTGCAGAAAACCACCGAAGGATAGAAAATTAACATAACCTACATTTATACGAGCGAAGGAAGGGAAATTCGAGTCCTTAATATTTTTTGGTTTATTAAGTATATAGGTAATTTTTATCTAATTTATTCAAAGAAAATAGATGTACCTACTTAAAGTCTTTAATATAATAACTAGTTGTACTATAATGTTAATATATAAATGCTTGAAATAATATTACAATCAAACAATAAATCAATCAAACCAGCAATTGTCACCTGTTGAGCATTGGCTCCTCCCACATACTACTTTATTATTAATATTATTCATTACCTACGCTTGTCATATATGATGATTTATTTTTACTGTATGTTCTGCCTTTTCTAACATTTCATCCGAGGTCAAGGTTAAACTTATCAGATAATAAGTTGATTTTTATGAACAAAATAACATAAAATCATTCAAAGTGACAAGTCTATGGCTCATGTTAAAATTAATTGTTATATTGCTATAGAAGTAGATGCGTCATTGAGAAAAGCTTAATCACCTCTCTGATCTAATAAAGACGATCCAGCCGGATAAAGTTATCAATATCTGTGTGCATAAAAATATTTACAATTCGACAAATCGTTTGACAATTGGCATATGGCGATAGAATAGGCATGTTGACAGGGTTAAAAAAAAGTGATTCGAATTAGTCCATCTTTTAGATTAGCAAAAAATATTGGACACCTATTTTTTGTTTTAACAAAACATTAAATATTTACTAAGATATAACGCATTAAAGTTCGCGAGTGGGGGCTTGTGACGTCACTGTCCTATAAAATTTGTACCGACAAGCGACGTAATACGATATTTAGACCGCTTGTATCTTTATTATTATTAGTTTGTGTGACAAAAGGAAAAATTACGTGTCCATAGTTTTTTGCTAGTCTTAAAGACGGACTAAAATCTTTTTTTAGTCAACATGTCTATTGAGAAGTAAAAAATAGACTCGATAGGTTGACAAAATCTATGAAAAGTGACAAGATGCAATCGATTTTTAACCCAACAAAAAATATCATTATTTTTTATTATTCAAGTATGTCTTTTCTGCTAACAAATCATTACAACACATTTGATCGTTAATCCATTTCACGAATATTTTAAAGTATACTAATAAAAATATCTAATCTAAATAATGTTCAATCCGCACCACTTCAGTAGCGCTGTGATTCATGTCTCGAGTGCTTGTCGATAATACTCCACGTTATTAGTACTGTGGTGAAGCGTAATCGACATTGGCTTTCAATACTCTCGAGTGTTCGGCCGGCTACTGTTTCAATTGATTAATGTTGATAATTAATTTGAAAGTTCAAAAGAGGTGCAAAGTTGTTAATTACAGTGGAGTTAAATAGAAAAGCTCTTTCATAACACATGTAGGTGCAGTAAATGGAAAGGGTAGGGTTATAAACGTCAATTTATGTAAGACCTAGTATTAGAAGGATATATAAAAGGTAGAGATAGCTCTACATGCCCAAACTGCACAAACTCTATACCTTAGTCAAAATATGTGGCCGTTACTACAAGAACTATTGTATCATAGAAAAGTAATGAACAGCGAATTAATTTTTTACTTTACGCCCGATACGACGGCGACGGTAGCGAAACGGCCAAGCCACATATTTTGAGTAAGGTGTAGAGTTTGTGAAGTTAGGCATAGTTAGAAGCTTGACTCTACACGAGATCTGATAACTTTTTGACAGTGCGAGCCATATGGCAACATTTTACATGAAAATGGTTTTTTGTAATTTACTTATGACAATATGTAAATCCTAAAATATGTATTTTATTAGTCCCTATATCAATTTTCAGACCTCTAGCATCAAAATTACGGCAGTCTCATACAATCTTCCATCAAATAGTTTAAGGGGTTGGGGGGTAAAAATTCCAAGATTTAGAATTCTTTTGTTGTTTTTGTACTAATACTAGCTTATATACCAAATTTTAGCTTTCTAGGCCTTAAGAAAGTACCCTAAGAATTTTGATGATCAGTGACGAAATCGGAGTTTCTTAGTATATCAATAAAATCTAAAGTTTAAGAGCTATGCAATTTAAACGTTATAGTTAGTTTAATAAATCTACTACTGACATTATATTTGTTTATGTGGTATTTAGTTTTAGTTTAAAACCAAATTTATGGAGGTTAAAAAAAACGTCGAAGAGCTTTGAGGAAAGGTAGGTAGTGCCCTAGCGTTTCGCTTGGCGGGGTCACTACCGTGCCCCCCGGAAATGGAAGCGGTGTCGAAAGGTCAAGATAAAATAAGAATACACAGAATAATGGTGTTTGCTTTAATAATAACGATAGCCGTCATTAATAAAAGAAGTTGAAGAATTTATGATGGAGAGCTGACCCTAAATAGTGACAGAATTGTGACTGACCAAATGGGCTCAAGCGTTGATTTATAATTTTACTGAAAGGGTTTAAAAACCGCCTTTTGATTCTAGGCAAACTTTTATAAAATTCACCTGATATCTTGTAGACGTTCGTGTAGGTTGTGACAGTACAAAGAAAAACAAAACAAACTATAAAATATCACAAAAGAAACTATTAATTAGCTTAAACCATTAGCAGTTTTTACAAACTTACAACCATTAATATTAGTTATCAAATAGACAGACACTGTTTGTGTTGCTAACATTGTAAAAACTATCAAAAAAAGTATAAACATGGTCGGTTTTCATGCTCTCCTGAATACGCAGAGGGCAGCAGTTTTAGTTTTTAGGCGTGATATTAATGATTCCGATGGTAATGCAATAAAATTTTAATGTATTTGTGGTAAGGCAATAAATACTATAGTAAAGTTTATGGATTCTAAATGGTATAACTACGGTCATATTTATAATAGCAAATATTAATAGCGAGTGATTATAATGCTATATCAAAAATAAATCTAAAGTTTTGGTTTTCTCGGTTCAAACGTTTTCGCCAGCAGTGCAGAATCATATTTCCTAATCCTTGACAATGTAATCAAATCTAAAACAGTTGAATCAGAATTAAACAAAGAAGCAATTACATATATAGCATTTTTTTTCATAGAATTAAAGTCATTCTGTTATGTATCTAATTCAATCTATACAACAAACCAAAAAATGTTCCAATCTTGTTCTGCACAATTGAAAATATTTGCCGCCCTGCTATTAAAATATTCAATCGTTAAATTACTGACATAGATCGAGCCTCACGCTTATATCACCGAACAGGGGTAGACAAAGGTGTATAACCACAAACACCCACATATCACTAGCTACGTTTTTAATTGCTAATGAAGCCTATTGCCATCTACCTAAGAATTTTAGACAGAAAAATCCAATAATACTTTTTCACATCAGGAAGGATGCAACCTCATCTATTACAGTAGCATTAATAGCCGCTACATCACTGAGGCTGTGCTTTGTATATCTTTAATATAAATTGCGATTAGATTAGGCTCCCCGTGAACATGGCTGCTGTAAAGCAACCGAAACATCGGGGAAAAGTGGTAACTTAAATATAAATAGTTTAAATTCATTAAAATAGCTTGAACTGTTGTAAAGTTCAATAATAGTAGTGTTGAAGTTCAAAATTATGTAATAAAAGTGTTTTAAAATAAACAACGCGACAAAATCCGTATAAAGTAGTTTAATTTCAATGTATAACATTCGCGTAAACGTAAGACAATATATTATTATTGCGATTAGTAGATAGTTTTGGTTCAATACCTCCGATACATATTATTATGCTCTATATATAATATGTTGACTTTACCTCTTATTATGAAGTACCGAAATTCCCTTTGAACAAATCTAACAAAGACCTATTATATAAGTTGGTCTAGTCTTGTTGTGACTGGAGTTTTTTGTTCCGGAAACGACCGTGACGCTCACTGAGCAGCAGCTCGCCACTAATGACTCGCTACTGGCGCTAACTTATCATTTTAATTGAAGACCAGACTGAGGACTTTAGAAGTATTAAGTGATGAGTAAACAGAAGCGCCGCTTGATCAATACAACGAGCGCAAGTTGTATAACCTTTTTTATTTCAAATAGTCTATTTTCTTTTTTTAACTGTTAAGGTTGCAATCTCTCGCTTGAAACACACATAGAATTTAGTTCTTGCAAACATTAAAATGTGTCTACTTTATGGGAGTGCAATGAAATTATTTTCAGACTAAATAAATTATACCACTTGGTAAATTGAATAAGGTGTTGATGTAAATAGTTCTAAGGTCATAACTACCCTAACTAACTATCTAGTTGTCAAATGCGATGGCAATAGACAATGGTTAGCACTCCTGCTTTTGCAGAAACAATTTGCTGTATTGCCTTTTTGTTTAATTTTCCATTTAGCTGCTGCATAAGAGGTGCTGTGGTCCCTGTAGTTGAACAACTAAAATTACAAAATAAAATTAAAATAGTCTAGTCGCTAAAGGACGTATGTGCTTTGCATGCAATTATGCAAATCGCTTAAAATTTAATATCAATTTTACCTAAATTCTTACTATTAATAGTAAATGCAAATGCAAAATTATATTTCTGGATCAAACTGCATTTTACTGTTTACAAATTATCAAAGGCATATAATAAATTGCCCAACGCTAAATGCATATTTAATTTTATATCAGAATCAGCATTATTATTTCTATTTCTGCTGATGAGTACAGTATTACGTTATTCAAAGGTTGGGATCATAAATCTTGTCTATTATTTAACGAGATAAAACAAATATCTAATACTAATAGTTCTATTGTTTCTGCACTCAGTCTGTCGCCATTTTTTTCTGTTGAGGTAACCAGCGTTGTTGGTGTGAACGAAATCGATAGTCAATGCATCGGACCGTGGCGGTGCAGTTTTTGTCAGATTTATACATAGTGGTCCAAGAACGAAGAAAATACGCTCATAAACTCAATAGAACTATAAATGCTATCTGCCTATTTCTAACAGGACTTGTGTTTCCTATTAATTGAATAACAAACAGATATCTTCAAGAACTTTCAAATTTATCACATTAGTAGTTTTTAGACAGAATCAAATGATTTTACCAAATAAGTATTGATCAAGCCACTAATACAAGTATAAGTTAATGATTTAACTACTAATACACATTATAATTATGGTAATGAAAATCAACGAGCAATGTGTATGTGTGATTTAGAACTAGTAGAATTAATATCTTAAGCGATGGTGATGATGAATTGTTTAGCATTGAAGGTCAGAATGTTTCAAAGATATGAGAAATTATAATTGAATATATTTATTAGATGACAAAGTCATGAGTCATTGTCTGATTTTTTTTCTATTTATAGCTTTATTTAAACATCACCATTAGTTTAATTATATATTTTACCTGTATTACGTAAATAAATAAACCTATCTGATTGTTAGACAAGCGAACAATTAGGTTTATTTGTATTAAAGCAAACATTGTGTTTTTTAGTAGCCAATGTCATCATAACTAAAATCAAAATAATATTGTCATCCTTTATCAATTGTACTGTTAAACCGCTAGTTCTCTTTAATTTAAACCAAACAACACCAATTAGTGCCAAAAACTTGGCCGTTTTTCTATCAAAATCAGTTTAGACATTACTTGACAAAAAAAGAACTTGAACCTTGTTGCCGACAAAATCTACCTTATAATAAATACTTAAGTTTTTGTTTCGTTATTCACTAGTTATTAAGAATTTTATTGTGAAGAATATTATAGTATAAGAAAATAATGATTATTATGCAGATGCTTGAACGTACTAATTGTGTTATTGTTAATTAATGTAATCTTAATCCAAATCTGTAAACTCACGTCTGCTTAAAACATCAAATTATAGCGTATATTGTCGCCATATATAAAGATAATGAATTGATAAAATAACTCTAACAGGCATTGCAGCCAATTTCAGCTTAATTCATGAGATGGATTGGCAGCAAATAAGCAAAGGCATTGAAGAATTCCACGTATCTCGATACGCGCAAGACTAAAAGTTCAGTTTAGTAAATACCTCGACTATAATATATTTTGTACTTTGCAATGACAAGTAAGAAGCTTCTGATCAACGAGAGAAAAAATTATATCAACGTCTATTTTCTATTTCTGGCATTGGCTGGTATTGGCAAACCGGGGCAGAATTTCTCGCTTCAATGTTTTACAATCTGACAGTAGTATGTACATAAAACATAATATAATAAAATCAAAATTAAAATAAATTTATTCAAATTAGGTTACAACGTAACACTTATGAATGTCAAAGTTACACGTAATTTTTTTCCTGTGAATTTACATTTACTGCCATGTTCAGCAAAGCAAGGGTGTAGGGCTCATGAGAAGAACGGGCAAGAAACTCATAGCCACTGTTTTTAATCGCCAAGTGTACAGTAATATTTCGTTTACAAATCACAACTGTAAGGTGCTGCAACCATTTCTCCATAAACTACTACTCAACATACTCAAGCATTTGATAAAATTTGATGGTAGCCTCTAAAGCAGCAGTATGGTAAATAGGAGCATCCACTTACATGTACATAAATAATCAAGACAAGACATGATTGTAGTCCGTAGTTTAATCTAATTCGTTATCTAGTATTATATTAAATATGTGTACAAATCGTGAAAGCTTAAAAACGTTTAGTAGTACATAACTTCTATATTATGGAAAGAATTATACGCGAGAGGAAATTTTACTTTACATACTTACATTACTGATGACGATAATGATAAAGTAAACCTTGCAAACCCTAGCTTAAAGTATTACACCGATCCACTTAGTCACAATACTAACAATATAAAAAGATGAATCGAGAAACCACGTGCTTATGATAAGGTTAGGAATGTGAAGTTACACGCGTTACGCACTCGCTTTGATCCATCGTCGGCACATAACTCTAAATTCAGTGTGGGGGCGGGCGAATGCTTCCAAAATTGCTCCAGTACTATTTAGTTAGATATAATAGTTCGCACGTCAACGACTATTTAGCTATAGAAAGTTGGAGAATTTATGGAAGACACGAAAGGGAAAATGTTGGCAATACTCAACTATTTGGTCATTAGCTGCATCAGATACCTACATGTTATATATGTGCTGATTATTGTATAGGATTAGCCGATACATATGACTACATTTGTACTTGGTAATGAGTTTCATAACACTCTTTATGTCGTTATTCTAAACTAGTTAGATGTTACTTAAAAAATGTTGCTATCAATGCTAGTACATTTACAATTTCCATTTGACTAAGCTAATATTATCTACTGACATGTCTCTAATGAGCTAATATGAGTTCTTATTCACGCGTCTGCCCTACTAAAACTAATATTTACTCCAAGTTAGAAATAACCTTGTGTGATCAATATCTATATTCGAATATACATACATAGGTTAAAACAACCTTCCTAGACTTTTGACTTCACATTACATTTGTCTCTAGTAGAATCGTGCACAATAATCTGTGCTCTGTGGATACAATAAATCACATAAGTATATAGACATCGGCCAGTTCAAAATATAAAATCTATGATAACATAAAACCAACTAATCCAAACGAAAAGAATAGAAACCACTACAAAACCTTCCTTGATAGTTTTTATTAGTTTACTAAAGGCAGCTTTGCGTTGAGCAAGTAAATCGTAATTGTTACAAAACAGTTTTAGTTCTAAAAGTCGATGACTTTCTTACTGCTTTATTATAAGATCTTGAAAAATGTGCGCAGTTATTTCTAAGAACATACCAAATGCTAGTTTTCTAGAGCCACTTGAGTAGGTGTCAGACTAAATAAAACGTCAGTACGCAAGTGTTCTGTGCAAAAATTGATTTAGGCCTCTTGTTGGAAGCTTAGGAGCTACATAAAAATTTTATTAACCTCATAGCGAGTGTGGAAATATTTACTAACACCATCTTTAAAAGTAATCCATCACAACAAACAGTTCTGGAACTTTTAGCAGGTGGATAGGTGATTGCTGTAAAATTATAGTAAGTCATTTTCATAGACGCTGATATTTATGATCCTAATGTATACAGTTACGAATGAGCTTCGGTTTATCTTGATAAATCTACACCTATCTTTTGCATTTTCGGGAGCCACCAAGATTTCTCACAAAAGCTTTGATTTCTTAGTTTATTCTTAACCCTGACCACGTGCTGCTTTTTAAATAACATATGAATCACAGTATTTTCTTTGATTCTGTGAAGCAATACACCTGTGCATAATTGGTTTCTACAATTCTGCGAACAATGGCTTTCAGTGGCGCCATTTGATATTTTGATATTTTTTAACCTTTGCTATAAAAAAAGGAAATGTTTAATATCACAATAAATCAATCAAATCATTCTTTATGATATTAGTCACAGATACCATCACAAATAAAACAACTAAGGCATTGGCAAGTGCAAATTCAACAATAGATGAGTTACTCAGCATCACGAATGACTTGTTAGACTTATTATTAGATTCAGTAGTAGCTTTAGATGCGTTCGTGTATTTTTAGCTGAGAATGTTGGTTTAGACGTTCGCTATACCGATACCCTTACGGTGTAAGCAGTTGTTGTAGAAACGTGAATAGTTATATACATACTAACTAGAAAATACCATTAACGTTTAAGAACTGTCGATGATTTTATTTATTGAAATCAGTAGCCTGTCGTTTTGCTGAGGTATTCGTCTAAAGATTTAGTAGAGGTTTTAAAAATCTACACTGTATTTTTATTGTTATTAAACTAAAGCTGTATTAAGTATTTTTACCTTCGATGCTATTAGGTATAGGTTCAAAACCAAGGTTCATACTCTCAAAACCTGTCATCACAATTTTATTTAGGGCTTGTTTAGGACGTTTATTGAATCTTGTAGAATTAAAATAATAGGATACATTACACTTGTAACGTTTTTAACGTCACTCTGCCACAAATCACAGAGCATCAAAGGCTGCATTTATTTTTAAATGTCCATTGAAATTACTTTTAAACTGATTGACGATTCACACTTGGACCATATTCGCAATAAAATACTATTATGGGCTTAATATATTGGGTGCACGTATATTGCGGATGCTCTATTTTGAGATGGGAAATTCATGTGCATTTTCTCAGTTTTTGTATGCATTATATCTTCATTTTTAATGGTAAATTAGGTTGGCATGGTGCCAGTACTAAATAAAAAAATTGTCTGGAGTCGTAGATGCTTCGATGAATGTGCTTTATGATTTGATATCATTTTTTGTGATGTCTGCATGATCATCGTCGGTTTTATTCTAAGATTTTCAGGATTATTCCGAGAATTCACTACTGGACGGAGATGGTCGATGAGTGTTTGTTTCATTTCTTGTATCGGTATATCTGTTGAGTTATTTAATATAGTCTGTCATTCTTTAGAGCTATGGTATTAATGTAAGTATCTGCAGAGAGCTATAAAATTTATTTTAAAGTTACTTGTATCTGCATCAAATATATCTCGATATATAAGTATATTAGTAAGATCTTTCAGTGCAACCGACATACAAAATCATAATAAATTGAGATACGTTCGAACAAGTTTTATTTCGATGTATATCATGCTCGCCATCAGAAAACACCTTTACCGATCATCAATGACTGATCTTGGATTTACTGTTTAACCTTTCGCACAATAACCCTCACCTACTTAAAGTGAAGCGTGTAATTCATCACACATCAAAATTACCCCGTATTATCTTGTTAGCGTTGTATTACATTATTTATCTGTCTGTGATTTGAATATGATTGTGATCGGTTAAAAATTATATATTCATGTTTTCGTTAAGAATATCCTTACGATATTTATGAGCAACAATGACGTTTGGTACATCATCTCTTAAATAAAATTGACGATAAGACATTGTTGACAACTAGAGAAATATGAGATTATGGCATGCATCTTATTAATTTATATTGCGTAATAGGTAAAATGATAAAAATCTGAATTAATAAAAAAATAAAAGTGTGTTCGACACTTTACCTCAGTGTTGACACCACATCAAAATTACGTCATCCATGTAAATGTTTTGCAAACGTCTTTATAATAAACATACAATCACCGCAATGATTTATTTCCTTTGTTTCTATGAAAAATAACGACCTTATAAACGGCTGGTACATTGTGAATAATATTGTAGCTGACTATATAGAGGTAAATGGACATGAGTATGCGACAGCATTGTATGAATGCTTGCATTTGTCTATCATATATTTCTTATAGTTTTGGGTTGGTTCCCACGCTACGTGTAAAATGTAGAACAAATATAAAACCTAACCTGAAAATATAATAATATATTTACATAGCAATGGACAAATTTTTGGTTAATTAATGGGTTTGAATAAGTCATCAATCAGTCTCAAATTAATCAGAATTGGTAACCGCAAATTGTGGTTAACGCAGTGATAACAAACTGAAAAACAAATTAGCAGGTGGACGTCGGACCATTATGATGGAAAGAAAGACAAATAATATTCGTCATTATTGTTTGTCTCTATTTAATTAGTTTGATTTTTGGACTTTTGCAAAACCGCAGATCTAATTTGAATTCCTAGAATTTAGGTAAATAATACATTGCCTTGCCATAATTTACCTAAGAATGTATAAAACCAGGTCTTTCTTACTATTACCGACACCCAGTTGTTATCGCTATTTTAATTACATATTTGATGGTGATTAATGAAATGAGGAATAATATAAAACTAAATCAGTATCGTTACATTTTTACCATATATTTGAAAATTTTAATTAAGTATATCAAAACTTATTTTATTCGGCAATACTCCTTAATTATGAACATTATTACTAAATATTGGCTGTGAACGGATCAAAAGTATTTTCACCACTTAGCACGTAAGCATAGTGCTTACGTCTATCAACATCTTCGATCCATCAAAACGACGGTATCTGTATTATACCTAAACTCACGCAGCTTTGAAAAGAAAACCTAAAATAAATCTATCTACAGCAACCGCTAAGGAAATTTTACATAATGAGGAGCGAACAGCTGATAACCAAGATCAGGCATTAAATCCACATGACATTATTACGTTAACTGTTTAACCTAAAACATAGTCTAGACACTATTTGATGTACAACGCTAGGTTATATATAACACAGTATCTTATTTAAAAATGGGTCTGATAAAGTAAACAGATGGGTCAACGTATTGTAAGAGGTTAGATTCCGCGAACATTTTACGTCAATGTTTTCACTCAACCTTGATCAAAATTTGATTCATATATTGTATTGTCAGGTGACGTCAGAACAAGGAAACGAAGTTGTTAAGGGTTTGAAAGAGGCACGTGGTGAAAAGGCAGTGCTAGATACTGCCAGAGTCTGGACAAAAGGTACAAACTTAAAATATCATGTGGTAACTAAACTTAGCTAAGAGTTTTAGTAAAAGATTTAAAAATTAAATCCTTTTTTTATGAATTTTGCTATTACTCAATTTCGCAATTAGGTCGCGAGTTTAATATTAAATATCAAAAAAGTTTATTTCATTTGTACATAGAACAGGTGAAAATTATTGTAATAGTCAAATTGTAAGCATGAATATTATTCATACCAAAATAACTTTAATTAAATGATTTGTGTGTGTATAATATTTATTGTCCTTGAATTTTTTTTAATTCTCTATGATAATCCCTCTTTCACCACTTTTAATAGTTTAAACATAAAAGCATTTTTATACAGTCTAGCTGTGATCGTTAATCAAAATATTTTGTGTATTGCGGCACATCGCAGTACATTAAGTGCTTTAGAATATTATGTAGATATCACTTGTCAGCTTCTAAATATATTCAATGTTCATAAATTATTACGAAAATTACAAAATCTTACGTCAATATAAAAGTGAGAAAATTTCAATGTTACGTTTGACTAACATATTTTATAAGTAGAAAAATAAATCAAGTTACTATAAATTACTATAAGACTACATGTTTATAATTAATACTTAATATTAAGGTCATAATTAAAACATTTACAATACTATACGCAAGAATACTTGTAAAGATAAAAAGAAAGGTACCACAGAATAAATGGAAAAGTTCAAAACTCTAATATACAATAAGATCATAAATCCATATCTTGGACCGACTGACCAAAACAAAGTCTTCACGTGTTTATCCACAACAAACTAAACTTATTATAATTGATATCGTTTGTTATGTTCTGGGAAGCTTGGTTCATCGGCGCCAACATTCTATACGCGAAATAAACAAACTGTGTAGACCAAAGATTCAACGTAGATGAAAGGTGTTTGGTGAAGTTTTTAGAAGTACCCATCTTTACAATATGGAGCTGAAATTACCAATCAGTACGCGTCATTTTATTACTATAAAATATATTGCTTTTAGAAAGATTCGCGTTTTAATATTTATGAATTGACACAGTAATCTGTATCGTATTGCATCTTCTTTAAACAAAATTTTCTGAACGTTCATTTGCATCTAGTATAGAATATAACTTTAATTATTCTCATTACAATTTTAAAATATGTCTGAACGAAGCAATTATTTCATTATTCACATAAACAAAGCAACAATCATAATTTACAACTAATATTAACAAACCTAACCACTTATAAATAAAACAATATGAAAAGTAACAAAATATGGGACTGTAAAATTTAATAAAAAGTAATGGCTGGTTTACGTCAGGGTCGTAAAATTCTTCAGCATCGCAGTCGACCGGGAATGTGCCCAGAAGACTGGCAACATTGCCACGTTGAATGGCAATGTTGATTATTTGAGTCAAAAAAGTCCACGCTTTTTTGGTTGATTTGGTTTTTCAGTTTCTGGTCACGCGAAATATCTCTAAAAAGCGCAAGTGCGCCCAGACCCCATGAACCTAGCGTCTCTACCCCAAACGGCTTGAAAACGTAATTACCAATTTAATTACTGTATTTGCGCCGTTTGAGGTTTCCGCCGCTACAGCAGCAGCACTGGCACAGCTCACCGTGCTCGGAAGATGTGATGGCGCAAGGGTGTCGACGCATGTGGCGACCACACCAAAAGTCTACCCATTTTCCAAGGTAACAAAGACATACCATCGGGTCTCTTCACATCGTCACGTACCAATCCTACGGATTGTAGTACTGCTGGTACGCCGGCGGTGATGAGAGCACGACGGAAAATGTCATTAAGATGAGCGTGTCGTGAAATACGACCAGCGCTTCTGCTGCAGGACAGCCCATGGTGTCCGAGGCTGTCGACGGCTTCTCCGCAATGACAATGATTTACTAACCAATGCAATTACATATGTTCATTTATATGATAGTTACTCGGTATAAGTAATACGAACATTCAATGGTTTATGTAAGCTGACAGTTGTAATCTCGCTGCCCCTTAACTAAACCACGCTTTCAGTACATATTGCAAATATCTACAGATTTATGATAGTACAGACTAATATTACGCATACTGAGAAGCAGTTAAAAAGATTAATGAACACTATCTAACGCTAGATTCACACTATATGAAATGCGTTTTAGGTTTTGTCAACGCTGGCTAATTCTGACAAAGATACTTGTTAATAGGTAAGATTTTTATGATAATAATATATAATATATTTATGGAAAACCGGACATAGAAACAGCCTTCGGGTACGCCGATTTTATCGCAAATATATGTGGTTGAAACGTTAGTGTGGATCGGACCGAATGAAGAATTTGCATACCATTGATGTGAAGAAATTCCCTTCATTTGTTTAGGTGTGTGCAGACGCAGGACCGTCTGTTTAGTCTGGTGTTTTGTAAAGTCTAGATGTCAGGAAGCAACGGATACTATTATAGATATTATTGGAATTAACTTGCTACTACCTTTAAACTTCATTTGAAGTTAAATGCTTTAAGCATTGCAATTAAAGTCAAATTTTTGTGGTATTGCCACAAATTTTAATACTTCAAAGCTTTTGCAATTCAATATAGATAAAATATTATGTTTATGTTGAGAATATCTTGCAGTAGTTTAACGATTTGAGGAACACAAATAACGCGTAGGAACAATAGCTCAGCCACTATATATTGAGAACAGGTATTGAGTAATACCCAAGCAAACTCTGTAAGTCCTTACTGTTATTTAGTATGTTCAGATTATGGTGTCATTTTACAGCTTTTTTTTTAAAGCAATCTTTACTCATATTTTAATATATATTTCATTTTTACCCACATTGTATCGTACGTAGATTGTTCAGCGGCCGCTAGGATTTATTTTTCACAAATGTGGCATTATTAGAATTCTTCTAAGTAATATTTGTACTAAATCAATGACGCATAAACTATGATACACTGATGAAATTGATGCCAAAATATAAAGGCGCCACCCACGGTACCAAGAACTGTTGTAGTGCAACCAGATCTAGGTTGAGGAAATCCAGGAATAGCAGAATAATTCTGGATATCGCAATAATGCTGTGGGAACAATATTATGCAAATTTTACTTTACCAATATAATGCATCTATCAAAAGCACCAAAATATTGATTGAAATGTCATTCTCTCATTCTTTCTATTTTACTGCCTGTTCTTGTTCGTAAAAACATGGTGGTACGGTTTTATGCCATAAGCACATATTACGTTCGAAACTTGTTTAACTTATTCACAGGCGATGCAGTGATTCTATGCTTATAAATATCCTTGGCAAAGCAAGTTTTCGTATCAGATATCAATGACAGCGTTTATAACAAAAATTAAACTATTGAAAGATTTGACAAATTCTGTTTCATTGGAGGCTACTACTTGATCCTAAGGTAGTAAATAAATTTTATAATTGACATGAAATTAATTATTAGGTGGTAATTAGTAGGTAGAAAATAATTTTAATCCAACTTATAATACTCTTTGTTTTATTATTAATATTTCATATAGTTCCGAAAGACAGAGCAGTATGGAAACACTACTGGCATACTAATTCATCGAATTCTCATTTACTCAACCCTTGGACATCGTCCCATAATTATATTTTAGAATACCTACTCATGTAGCCTCGATAAAGAATATATTATTTCAGTAGCTGTTACACGGATTCTTAGAAATATGAAGTGTGTATAAGAGTGCGAATTCAGCGACCAAGTTGATGGATGATAAGAAGTTGCAGATAGATGTAATATTATTCGTACATGATTAAAATTTCTATTGTAATATTTGCGTAAACGTAAGTCCAAGCATGTAAGAGATAATGATGATGATATCGCAAAGGGCTAATTGACATAAAAATTAAGTGAAAATTGCAGTGATAGCATGTAATCTGGCAGATATGTATACTGTTTATTCAATCGCTAACATTTTCTTGGCCGGCAACGTAAGGTTAGCCCCAGGTCAAATATCTGACGATAAGTCTTAGTTTTAAGACGCCACAAAATGTCCGTGTACTTTGTATCTGATTGAGAACTACGCAACAACTAGCTAGTAACCAAACGAAGAATAAAACAGAGCCTAAACAGTTACGTGTGATGCATTCTTAGTTTACATCTACATCAAAGGAATAACATCCGACTCCGTCAAATGATATACAGTAACTACTGCACATATCATTGAATGATCAAACTATTTGTAAGCCTGTCACTAACACCTCAATTCAAACAAACCATACGTCAATGAGTGAAAAATACCCAACGCTTTGTCGGCAAGATCAGTGAGCGATGACAAATAAACGGTACTTGTGTATAAAAGATTAATGTGTTAATGTCAACTTGTGACTCTATAAACGTTAGATTGATTAGGACGGTTTATTGTGGTCTAAGTTATACGCGAGAGCTTCGTAATGAACTACTTACCAGAGGTACAAAAGTTATAGGAGAGTAAACTAGGCAACAAACAATGAAATTGTAATACTTTCAAAGTAAGTGTATTGTAGAATTATTTATCATTATTTAAAAAACCTTTTTAAATAAAGATATTATTTTATAATATTTTAAATATTTAACATATAATGTAAGGTGTAAGTCATCAATGACATCATTTTTAAATTAATGCAGTCATCGTAATATCGATAAAATAATAATTTGGTAACAATAACTATATGTATTATGAAATCCTAGACAATTAATAAAAACTGACAATAATTAACAGTAGTAAAATTAATTATTTACCTAATTGTCATATCTACGTGTTTCTAAAATTAAATCTATCTTCAACAAATTCGATATAGGTGTTCCTCAAGGTCCACATATCGGACCGAATAATAAACATAAATTTTAAAATCGCTCTTTCCCCTTTCTGGTACCACTGCACCGAGTAAACCGAGGTCGACCGTACATATTAGGCGACAGACTATGTGACGCGCGTCGCCAATGAGCTACTACGAGTATAACCAGTAGGCGTGTTTACTAGATCGACAAATGCTTCATTTACTTTACCTTTACTTTAAAGTCGTTCGTGTATTCATTAGGTGGTACTTTATTTCCAACTCTGATTTGTTCATGTGGCGTGTAGTATATGGGTAGTGTACAAATAAAATATGTGGGTTTAAGAGTTAGTACTGTATATACAGGTTGATTTTGAAATCGTGTAATTCCTTTTAACCACGCATTCTACTGGTGATATAGAATAACCTGACCATATTTTTATTTAATTAGAATTATTTTTTTTGAAAAATTATTGTTCCATTTTTTTCGTGAAATGGTGTCAGATAGTCATATGTTAACCAACCGAGGCAATTTTATTTTTTTTCTAATCAAAATAAAAAAACATATTAATAATTAATGTCGTAAATAATAACGGGCGGTCCTTTTTATTGCCCCTTATTATTTACGACATCAGTTATTGTTATGTTATTATTTTTAAATTAGTAAAATATTAAGATTGTGTCAGCTGGTTAAAATATGACTATTTGAAATCATTTCATGAAAAAAATCTGTACTCTAATTTTGCCGATACCATTATTATAATTAAGAAAAAATATTGTCAGGGTTATTCTATATCACCAGTAGAATGCGTTGTTAAAAGGAATTACACGATTTCAAAATCACCCTGTATAATTTACTTGTCAGTCCTTGTTACCTACTAGTTTTTCCTACTACTACCCTCCACACAGAGTCCTTTTTTGTAGTTGTTATTTAAACAATGTATTCAATAACATGTATTTTGATCACTTCATTTGGTCATTGAGTCGTTATTGACTGACTATAACATATTGCACGGTGTACTTATTTTTGCATTTATTTATAATGTCACGTATAACATTCGTTGTCTTGTTTTATTGAGATTTATTTCCTTTACTAGTTTGTGCTTTACCCTAGTTGCATGTTTGTGATATGCAACTGATTAAGTAGTTAGTGTCAGCAACTTATCGCTGTGACAGACATAAACACCGGAATGCAAATTTGAACCAAGTAATTGAATTAAATGTCAGATTGATTTCACTAAATGTAATTAATTAATTTTAATGACTGAATGCGTCGTCGAGCCAGGTGAAATAACTGATTGGAAATAGTCATCGATATTTAAGTACTTTTAGGTATGTGTGGTCAGTTTTACTGAACTTAAGAGCTGGACTGCAATAGGCCTTCAGTTTAATGCAATCGCGAATTGGTAATGCTGTCAGAACAAGAAAGTTGCAGTTTAGATTCTTGCATTGTCGACAGGGGATTAAATATATCAAACTTTCAGATTGTTTGCGCAGAAGATCGGTTTGAAACACGGTGAACTCTTTAGTAAGACAAATTAAAAAATAACCTGCTTAATTTAAAATGCTCGAAGTTTCAAAACAGCTCAAATATTACTAGCCAATAGAAAATAGGATATAAGTAGCTCGAGTGTAATCATTTAAATTTATTTAAACAGCTAACAAGAAAAATAGAACCATCTCATTATGCGCTCATTATAACTAATTATATGTAACGTTACTTATGTAAATGAAATCAGTTGATGACGTAAGTTCGTAAGTTACACAACAATAATAATTTCTATATTGTTGGATGCATTGTTCAAGAATATTTAGCAAAGTTCATCATGAGCTTATAATGTATGCAATACTAATATTGTTATTACCCAAAGAGAATTGTACGTTATATTGTAGTTATTGAAATATCTACCTACCTACTACGAAAACGTAACGTAACCTTTCTTTAAATTTATTAAATTGTAAAGACTGTACGTAAGCTTTAAGGATCTCCTCTAAAGACAACCTGTCCTTCCAAAGGTGTTACTCCTAATAACACAAAAGTTTGCAGAGGGAACCTCACCTGTGGCAACAATGTTGTACTGTTTAATACACTTGTATCTAAAGAGCACAGGTCTATTTTCGCCTTCGAAACCCCCTAATTACAAAAAGATTGCACTTTCGTCGACATTTCATTATTTCGGCCGACATTTTCACTCGTTCGCCGCGCCCTGCAATTAATTCTAAATGTCATATGATTCGCCCACTTTAATTTTAATTTAAGTTGTTTACTGATAGCGTTTTTTGATTAAAATATGATTGACTCTTCGTGAACTTGAAGTTAATCATGTTTATTATGAAAATATTGGTAATTGTTTTGTTGTAAGAAACATACTATTTTTTATTAACCATTTTGTTTTCTTTTTTACTTTTCAATTTACAATTGTAGAACATCAGAGTATTATATAATATGAAAGGGATTTAATGCTTTAATAAATATGTACATAATATGTTATTATTATAAGACAGTAGTCGTAGGTCGTTTTACTCTTTCACATAAATTGAAAATTGTCGAATATAAAAGGTCACGTGATTTCAGACGAAATATAGTAGAAATATCATTCACATGTAATATATATTTATAGGTTATTTTAATTTTAATAGTCCACTTCACCAGAAAATCCACCCGTCCAATCCATCTGTCCTTTAAGATACAGTTTTAAGAATTATCCTATTAAATTATGAGTTTACATAACTATTACGTATGTTCTTGGTAAATATTTAGGTAGTCATAATTTACGAAGAAAGATTTTGTTTCACATAGAGTCTTACAATTTTGATCTTAGAGCAATAGTAGATAATACATACCTGAATATACCCGAATGCTAATGTTGGTTTCAGCAATAAGACATCCTAAGGCTTGCTAATCTGACGGTATATTCTCAAATCGCCGTCCGCTTCTTAATCAAACCCAGCGCGATCGCCCTCGACATTTGCACGCGGTAAATTTTACCGAAACAAGCCGACCCGGTCACTAGTTACGTAATATGTCGTCCAAAAGGATCATTTGCATTCGTTACGTATGGAAAAAGTGCACTCGATTTATTGACACCGTTCATTTTCTTTTAATATTTTTTTATTGGCAGGTGTAATGAGTACTGATGGTTATCGTGAAGGAATTTACGAGCAAGTAATTTTTATGTTATAAGCTTCTGATATTGTGACCGGAGAAAGGTATCACTAATTTGGTAGATTTTGCATCCAGTATTTTAAATATATGGAATATATTCGAAATATAACTAGATTTGGTTTAATTTTTAGATTGTATTATTTTGCAATAATTATCACCTAACGATTTCTATCTATATAATATATATATATATTATAGATCATAGTCTCAGATATATCTGAGACTATGATTGTGAACTCATAATTCTAACAATTTCCTAGTATTATATTGTATTAACATACTATTGATGATAATTATAAAATATGATTTACAAAAACAAGTTAAATGTTTCGCTAGGTATATGTATGTAGGTACATATTATAGGTACCATCAATACTGTTGCATCTAAGTTTGCATGTTAGTTCCCAGCTAATGATATATATATTAAGATAATATATGTATATCAATTACATATTAAGTATGTCAAAGTCAAAGTCAAAGCCAAAAATCATTTATTCATTTAGGTCACAAAGTAACACTTATGAACAGTAGTGTATATAGTCTGTGTGTCGATTATCTTAATGTATTTAAAACATGTTGCGATACTGAAACTAAAATGACGTATAGAAATAAACAAGTACTTATCTAAACCCTAAAGCGTCTTTATTAAATGAAGCATTTATCCGCATAAAAACAAAAAGGTCACCCATGAACGTTATAATAAATTATATAATAACTAAACATACGCTACCCGAAGTTGTCCGATGATTGCCGATTACGCATTCGTACAGGTGCGCGCGCGCCTCATTATTGTTCGCGGGTGGCCGCTAATGTCCTCCGTATTACCTCCCGCCCCTTGAATTTAACTGTCTGGAATATAAGGAAATTCTATATTGCATACCAGGTACAAGAAGTCGTTGAACAACTTTTTAACTAATACAAGAATGATACATTATTATAGAAATAAATACTATGAACTGAGACTACCCACTCTCTTTCTTTGTTAAATTGATTCAGATCGAAATTCAAAGAGACCTTAAGCTAATCACGAATTACTTCATATATATTGGTATCATTTGCGTTCCGTATTTTGATCATATATAAACAGCAGTGATAATTTTAAAGGTTTTGCCGGATTTTTGTATCATACAATTAATTTATATTAGAAGCTTTCATTGCAAAATGTTAACGGTAGTAGCCCAAATTGGATTCGTTTACCACCCATTGGACTACAATGTGATCAAGCAAATTCCAACCTAAGCATTTTAACTAAAATAAAGTGTCGCAGAAGTATCTGTGTGTTACAATTTGCCATATTCCACTTTAGAAACAAAAAATATGTTTCGACACGTGCTTACCTTCTGTTAAGACAGAACACGTGTACCAAGATAATTTGACATGAGTTGGCTCTATTACTGTCTTAGACCTGTCTCTTCTTCTCAATAATAAAAAAGTTAGATTTGCCACGCGTTTGTTAAAGTCGTGACATAACCTACTGCTATAAAGACTGTGATAAGTTGCTCTACTTTTGGTAATTCTTCATTTCAGCTATCACATATACTGTAGGTATAGATAATTAAATGATTACTCTTAAGGACAAAGTAATATTTTATTTGTTATTACTAAATCACTTTTGTTGATACTGTTTGATTAATCCCAAGAACGTGTTTACGTGCATGTTTGTAGCTTTATCCGTATATTATTTGAAAATAGTTGACTTATCTCGATGACTTCCTATCCTCCTCCACTATTTGAAAAAGAGGAAGTGCTTTAAATGCTTATTTTGATTTGAAGTCATAGGTTTCACTTAACGAAACTCCAAACAGTAACTAAAATCTACATAATTATGTGGAAACAGGCACGAGGATACTCTCAAATCAATATATGATCACGCATCTAAAGAAGAAAGACAACAATTTAATCAGCTTATCACTGACTAATAAGTTCTCTCTACCTTATGATCGTTTCAACTTTGACTTCTCTAAATTCTGATAACTCCAAATATGTGTGCGAAGCTGTATTCATCTCATACCAAATACGTAAGAACATACTTCATCTCATTTATTCCAATGTTAGGCTACAACTAAGGTGAAGACATAATTTTCGTTTCGTTAGAAAAACCCGATCCTGTTATGGCGTGGCGCCTGTCTCACGTTAAGATCAGTCTGTACGTGAGTTGCTTATTTATTTTATTGAATATGGATATTGGCGGAAACTGATTGTATTTTATTAACATGTTCAATTGGAGAGAAAATGCTGAAGCGTTTGATTATTCTTGTTTTGTTTGTCTTGGAACGACAGTCATTTGCTTATCTAAATAACAATTATACCAGTGAATAATTATAATACACAGACTACCTATAACATTGTCTAAAAATAATACGCTATTGTTTTAATGGATTATACTGCAAGATAAATTCAAATTAACAAAGTAAAACTCTACACTAAAAAGTAAGTGAAGCAAAATGTTTTAAAGAATTAATAGAAATTATTTAGGTAATCATCGTCAAAAAGAACATAGCAATGATTGCAGCAGGACAGATTTGGCTTAAATTGCTAGCAAATAAGCAAATAAGCGTAGAAATAGGGCATTTACCGACAAGAAAACTAGAAAGTTACTAATATTTGTAATTGCATGATGTTTTATAAAAACAAAATGAGTCAAAGATTAATAGACCCCAGTTTTACTAATCGAACTGTCGATTCGCATTAACTTTGCCTTAAAACTTCGTCCTAGCTTTAATTATAACACAAGTTGCGTAACATCTGAAGTGCTTGGAAGTGAATATTATTTTAAGAGTTCAGACACCGTGCTCGCTCTACCTTATATATTCTAATACCAGCCTTGTTACCTGAGTGCTAAAGTTTATTTTTCATTGTGAAGGTGTTAAGTAGTTATGTCCTTCTAGTTTTGATGTACCGTCACATGTCGCATATCACTCAACGGCGCGCTTCCTTTTCGACAATAATAAAGAAAAAGGTTGGACGCTTGGATTGAAGCTGTTTCATTGAAATTAAAAGGTGATAGAGCGAATGTTAGAAACTACTTGAATTTCTCATATGACCGATATTTTATTATTCCTAAAATAAGATGCGTCCTACGCTCTTCGAGTTATGTAATGATCTAGACACTATAAACTGTATGTAATTTTACAGCTGTCATATAAATGCTTTTCTTGTGAACATGAATGAGTCATAATATGTCAATTCATAACTAATGTTATAAATATAAAACTGAAGTTTCTCATGTAAGCGTCTGGCGCCAAAATTTTTAAAATAATTTTAATGTAATATGGTTTTTATGATAGAATATAGTGACGAGAAACAGAGAAAATCAGAAATAATGAACCGCTCCACTTGCGATTTTGCGAAGCTCATTAAAAAATTACTACTTCGTCACTTCCAAATTACAATTTGAAAACTTATTACCACAACCCCATATGATTTTTAAGTATACTGTAAATGCATGTATATAAACTTATGCTATCTATTGATAATATTTTATACTAGTCTACATATGTTTGCGGCTTTGCTCACATAAATCCTACGTAACTAGACCGGGATAAAAGAATCCTAAGTTTCGTCTAAATCCGTGCCACGGTTTACGCGTTGTACTAATAGTATAAATGCGATTACTTTTATTTTTATAGTCTTTATAATGCATAAGGTCATAAAAGAAATGTCTAGACAGTATAACTATGACGTTTTTAATTACGCGTCTTAAAGAAACATCATAATAATTAATGTTTCTCATCTGCATGGCATATCTAAAGCTGAAATGTCTAAGGATCTAGTTTAGGTGAAGTGGCTCAAAGTACTTCTTCAATCACTAACCTAATGAAACTTATTTCTCCTACGCTTTGATACAATAAAGGTGCGATACTGATCAGTATAAGCCAGTTGCTACACAGAATCCTATTGACCTCGATAATCGAAAGTATTTATTTAAGAAAGATCTATTTTAAATGTGTTATCGTTAAGAGTACCGTAGGAAATAAGTATCACTTATACATAGATGTGTGGTGAGTGTTTGTATCATTATCGCTTTTAATAGCGTATGATTCTTTAACATTCGTTGAGAATAGATTATAATTTGACATCCGTTTAACTTTTAAGGTAGGTAAGGTTCTTGTTGACAGTTTATGAAATATTCTTGCCTTGTGGTAGCCTAAATTAGTACAGAGGCCGCATCACAATGTCTTTTAGCATTATTATTACAAACATCAGCGAGACAGTTTAATGTAGCTTTTAACTTTTTAAGTAAATTATACAGAACTGTAACTAGCTCCATATCGTTTATTTAAAAAGTAAAATTACAATAACACTTTTTAGTGCTGCTAAAATTGTGGTATGGTCTCCGACCTTAAATTTTTAATAAAAGCCTATCAAGTGAAAAATCTATTAACCGTTTTTAATGTCTTTTCATAATCCCAATTATAGTACAATTAATCAAATAGTTCCTTTCATTTACAAACCGGTGACAGTCACAGTGGCAACCTTGTATAAAGTCTAACATTTAAATTTAAAATTAACTTTAGCTCAAGCTTTATTGGACTTAATATTTGACAAATGCTTTAATCTTTTTAAAAGTTTTTCTAAATATTTTTTTTTGATGTGCGTATATACCTTGAAATATATATAGTAGAATATTATATTTCTATATTTTCTGGCTAACTGAAATATTAACCATCTATAACGTAGTCTAGGCGTAACTATTTAGGTTACTACGGTATAGAGAACTACATAGTATTTGACCTAGTTACGATTCCAAGTAGAAAATAACCATGGGAAAGCGTAAATTGAACATTTTAATAGTTTCAACTTTTACAAGGTCATAATTAGCCATAGCTTTACCGCTAACATATTTTCAACATGTTCCAAAACGGTGTCAAGGGACATCTCAAGGAACATCAAACACATCCCTTTGAAAAACAGTCCGCGATGGCGAGTAACGGGCCCACGACCGCGCCAGTATGTGTGGCAGACGCACTGGCAAAAAGCGGACCTGGCAATGTTGCCATATTCGTGATAACGTTTATTATGCGACCGCGCCAAGCTTATCAAATGATCGTGTATGTTCGACTTGAGGTGTATTTATGTTGGACCTTAGAGAAGAGGAACTATTTTAATGTTAAACTTTAAATTAAATCTTTAAATAAAGCAAAAATCTAGGTACCTAACAGCTATATATAGAAAATACGATAACTAGTGGAAATTCATTCCGAACTCGAAGATAAGAAACAGCCAGATGATAATGAGATAATTAATGAATAACCTTGGAAAAAGACCTAATATTATGTTTAAGCAAAATAATATCCAGAATAGGATTTGATAATCCTACCTAATATTATAAATGTAAATGTGAGTTTATTTGTTACGCTTTCACGCCTTAACTACTAGACAAATCATCATGAAATTTCGCATACACGTTTACAGAGGTACAGAAAAGGTCATCTAGAAAAGAAGTATTGTTTCCGAGGGATAGAAGTTAACGCATGCACAGACGTGGACAAGATCTAGTCAAAAATAAAATAGTACTTGCTGTAGATTTTTTAACGAATGAAGTGAATTGTGCACAAGCTACAGTTAAAATCCAAAACTTGTTGAGCAGTATCTTTGGGCTACTTGCCGTAAATCCTTTTTACCAGACATGACGTAACGAGGCACTATAAGACAGATCGTTATCAAACATTTTAGCGGTCAGAATTGAGACATAGATAAATAGCATTGTTAAACCTGTCAATTGGACTTAATGGATAAATTGGAGGAAAAAGTCTCCCAGGACAATTATCCAGTTGGTTTTACTATACATACATGTATTAGCAGACGTGTAGTTGAATTTTAGAATACGACAATATCCTTTATTGACGCCCCAGAAATCATTTTTGGGAGATCTGGTTGAGAGAGCAATTCGATTTTAAACTGATACGATACTGATCGGTGATGTACATTCATATGCTAAAAAGAAGGATAACGCATAACCAGTCAAATCCACATAACTAATCTTTTCAAAGGTAATCTATGGCTGTATTGAAGGATTGTTGTTTCCATGTACTACTTCCACTAATAATTTAATAAACAGAAGAACGATTAATACCTATAGACAGAGCTGGTTTATCATTAGTCATTTCGAATCCTAGGAGTGGTGGGGGGCAGCGACATAAAATTGTATAAAAATAATCTTGTTTGATGACGAAGATGATGAGCGGGACTTTGTAAGAGAGGTAACTTCGCATAAAAAAATTCATTTAATATCGATTAATAGAGAAAAAGTGACAGAAGTCACTTCTTCTAGTAGAAACTTGGCCATCATAAATGCTCGTCGACTTAGATGTTAGTGTTTATTTACTGGATCCGCCGACTACCTTCCAGGTGACGTAAGCGTCACCTATGGTAAGTGATGAGATCTATTCGCAGCCGAGACTAAACTGCAAATAAACATAACTATCCATATATTATGCATGCCGGTAGTAAATTCTGTAATTGCTACCGTGTGGACATTAAAATGGATATTTAAATTTTAAATACGAAATGTTCTTAGAAGCTTTGCTTGAGTGACCGCATATACTTATTCTTGTTAAAAGATACGATTATTAACTTTAGTATAATGTTGTAATATACTAATTCTACTGTGCACTGTGAATAAGAAATACATAACAATTAATGTGGAATGTTAGCAGAGATCACTTAAGAACTGCACTGACTAATCAATAAATAGTTACGAGAGCTTTGACTAATGGTTCTTGCAACTTCAGTTGTACTGAGGCTCTATGAAATAGTCATCAGCCATGATTTGACCAGTTTGATCCTTATCTGGTAATGATCAGATGGATGGCCATTGGCAACAAAACTAAGAAGCTTTCTGATGCAACTATTCACAGAAACTAGATTAGCAACAAATATCACTAAAATATGAGATAGATAAATAAGCGAAAGCACATCGAAATAATAATTCATTTTCTTTAAAAGTGTGTACTACAAAGTAAACACATTTAAGTCGTAAATCCAACTGGTAAAAAAACTATGCAGACTAGCGTAAAACGTGTCGCAGCAAGCGTAGACGTCGCGCCGTCTAATTGGAACCACAGAAATATCTAGACGACGTTATGTGACATATAAAAATTCCACAATTTGGATATATCGGTCCCAACCGCCCGTTAAATACGGTTCGCGTAATACTCTACCGAATGAAAATGCTCCTTTCTTTTCATCTTGACTATAAAACGTGATTGCATTTTAAAAATAACGGATTTTATAGTAACTGAGATGCCACCTATTCTTTCTTTATTTTAACTATGTTTTATATCGCAAAGGGCTTTTTAGGCATTCATTTTAATAAGGAAATACTATGTCTTACGTGAAAATAGCCTTATTGCAAGTCATTTTACGTCTTAAAATACTTTAAAATTACCATATTATTTCTTACTTATGTTAAAAGTCTAACAATCTATATATATAAATGAAATAAAAGAACTCCAAAGATAATACAGAAATAAAACAGAAATAAAACAGAAAAAGAAAACTTAAACCCTCTAATAGGCGTCATAGAATTCCTCCGCATCACAGTCGACTGGTAGTGTGCCCAGAAGACTGGCAGCATTGCCACGTTGAATGGGCTTATACTTTCCGCGAAATAAAAGGCAGCCCTCTGGTCACGGGAAGCGTCGATAATTAAGATAATTAAGTTTAATAATCACATGAACTACAAATCTAGTAGCACTTAGCAAACATGTGCAAGGAATTATAATTTACGTTGTACAAAAGGCCAATTAATTCTATATTTGACCTTTATCGTTACGGTTGTTTAAAATATGCCTTCGACCTTATCGTATCAGATGCATTTCCATTACATCTGTTCATTACGATACGAGGCTAAGCATCCAATGACATACAAATTCATACAATTAATGAAACCAACCAATAGGACAACCAGGTTAACCACACGTATTGGGATACGTCTTCAATAATAGATACATCAAATCTACTAATGCAGTTCGAGAAGAAGTTTTAAATATTTGTCTCTATGATAAAATGGTTACTTATCTTTATAGTTCGATGAGTGTCTGGTCTTAGATCTGTTTTTATCGTTTTCTATAGAACGTTGATTATGGTTACGAATTGTTCCTTGAAAATTCGTTCTTGATTTTTTACTTGATTATTTATTTGCTTTACATCTTATCTGGTTATTGCGTTTCAAATATTAAAACAGCTTTCTTAGATGTTTTAATATCTGAAATGCAACCACTGCTTTTCAAAATATTTTATTTTCATTGAAATTCGGATGCATTGGGAAAGCGTACGAATCACTAATTTGAAATGCACAGCGTGTTTTTGACTTGTCCCCACGGAAGCACAATTTTTGTGATCTACATATATTATGTAGTTGTTCCGGGTCATAGAGTAATTTGTGTCCGTGATTTCGAAGTTTAAAAAGCTCTTTACAACACAGAAGAGTATGGCTTTCTGTTGGGTATGGTGATATCTCGAATAATATTAAATACGGTGAAACAATAACAGATATGGCAACATATTTATTACGTGTAATTATATTGAAATAGTAATCAAACAGAACTTTATATGCATCATTAACAAAACGGCAGGTAATAGTGGCAGTTTTCATAGAAATATTACTATTATAGGAAGCAAAGTGGCGAAGGATTAATATTCTAAAAAAATGTGTTTGAACAAGCAGACAGTCTGTGAGCTTAGACAGCATGGTGTTTGTAACAGGAGGGCGGGTGCGGATCTACGCGTTAATTGCGAGGCCACCGTGCCCGTAGATCGACACCATTGTTGACGACCATCGACCCACGGATCGCTAAACAACTGTTGCCATGTCAATCAGTTTTGATTAACACTATAATGACTGATTTGATATTAACCTCTTTATTAAATGTGATCCTTGCTTCAGTGTCATAAAGTTCATTTTTTACGCATGTTCGTTTAAATTTGAATATGCTAACTTTAGTCTCGGGATAATATCTCAAAATAATATGTAAATAAGATAGTAGCCGCGATTGTGTGTTTAATAACGTGGTTGGAAAAATTGTGACGTTTTTATAATGCGTATACGAGTCACGCCGGGGTCGGTACCCTGTATATTAATTAATAACATAGAGAATGAGTAAACTGCTAAAGTAATCGTTCTCACAAAAAGGTTTTTAATTAATCGTTATGGGGATGAATATATACATTCGAGTGATATGTAGAACATTCACGCCAAGATTTAAATCGACCAACATTTAATGAACAAATATTTTAATTCCGGTTAGTAAATTAATCATCTTTCTGTTCTATAAGAATAGAAAGATGATCTAGACTCTGATTGGATTACTTAATAAAAATTCAAAGTTGAATTGTGAATGAATCGTTTAGTTTAAAAACATTATGAAATCATTTTAGTGTTAACAAAGCAGGTAATTGTGCTTGTAATTTTATTCTTAGATCATTTTCGTCTTGTTTTAGTGTCAATAAAAAACTGAAAACTGTTTCGTAGTTAGACAGATTTATTCTAAATTTATGCTAGCTGAGCAAATATGTAAGCACATGGCTTACAAATTTTCACGTAAATCTACCTAGAACGTCATCTACCAACCTTAAAGCAAAATTTAATGTTACTACATAGTTAAATTAATGTCTTAAGTTCTAAATTCATACTGACAACTGCTCTACAGATTACATGCAAATATATTTTTGACGAGGTTCCATCTAACTTCCCGTGTAAGCTGTAGATCTTTAATTATCTATGCTCTATTCAGTTTACGTGCCTTCTACACTATGACGTCATTAAGAGCAATAAAAACTTCATTGCAAATAAAAGTACAAATTAAAATTAATTACACAAAACACTCCGTTTTTAATTTAAACAACTTGGTAATAACCTGCTGGGATTCAGTAGAATTCTAGTAGCTGTGTGTAACAATTTTAACTTGATAATTTATTTTATTAACGTTTATTTTTATGGATGAAGTTCTGTTAAATTTTAATAGATCAGTTTTGTTATCTATCCAATAAAACAGATACCTTCAGATGAATATTATTACAGTTTTAAATGCTTTAAAGTAACCGAATGATTTTCAAACTTGTAAATTTTCAATTTCCATTAATTTATTTCACAAAACTTATATACCTTCCTTAATTATAGAATTATATACTTTATCTTAGATTCAGGAATTTATCCCAATAAAACCTGTGTTATTAAAATGTAACTGTCGCAAAATATTGAAGCGTTTGATGTAATGTGGTTTGTCTATGCCGACGATCATGTAGATCAAGATCTTCAATTGCATGTACATAATAAAACCTGCAACCATACTAACGAGTACACTAATGAACTATCTCACAAAGATGGCGTTGATCGTAAAACGTAATAATTTTACGTATGTTAATATATAATAGGACAGTAAAGGCAACGGAGCGAGACTGCCGTAATGGAGGAGTGGCAGGGCGTAACGTGTTAAGTAACATGTAACATGTTAAGAGTGCTGTTAGATAAACTAAGACCGAAAAAATATCATTAATTTGTCTCTTGCTTACTTAGTTAAATGGAAGTAAAATGAAGAGATGATAATTATCAGCGTCATTCATAAATATATATAAAGAAAAAGAAAATTTCGTCACTTCTCTTGATATTTAATAATTTAAATGAAAAGAATAACAATGATCTTTTGGCAATTCCGATAATATTATTATAGACTATTTCTTGGTAATTATACAAAAACTGCGTTTAGTTTTATCATAACTAATTGGCAATTTATTGTACCTATACTTCAATTATATTGGGTACCTACGGGAATATTTAATATTAATAGAATTATACCAAAAGTGGTCAATGTTCTTTACATGAGCATTGATTGTCAATTTCTGCGTTTTATTTATATAACTTTAATATTCTGCAGAATTATTTATAGATACAATTTTGTACTAACCCATTAAATGTACGCGTATAATAAATTGACTATAATTAAGTTTTAGAATAGTAGACATAAGATCTTTAAAAACATATCAAGGACAGCGTATCCCGTTGCACTATACAAACAACCCCAATGTGAGACAGTAATTATGCATTTACAAGCAAATCAATTGAGAACAACAGTTCGAAGTGATTACCACCGTTAAGTCAAAGAATAAACATAATATACATTTGTAAGGAAATAATTCGATTAACATGCGTCTCTCGAACTTCGACAGCTCAAATGTCCTTTTAAGTTAAAAGTCACGATTTAGATTTTCGCTTCGAAACAAAAATTTATGTTGACTAAAAATTGCTTTATGTCAAATAATTTATTGTACCTCAAATTGGGGTACAAGAATTTGGTAATATAAATTTACCATTATGGTTGGTCTCCTCGTTGATATGTGACTTCAATGACTTTAAAGAATACAAGTTCACCTGTAACATAGAAGATCTAAATACGATGTATATATAAACTAAGACATGCAAATTCTAACTAATGGAAGTTTTAATCAAAGTCCTGTTCTCAATTGACGTGTAGAAAGTATTAAAAATAAGAAGCTAATGTTAGCAGACTATGCATGTGTAGCTTATGTAATTATTAACTGTCAATGACTACTTATCTTATGTAGGAAATTGTTTTTTATTTCCTACGTTATTAAGATTATATGCTAAGTCGCACGTCAATAGGAATGAAGGGAAGACGGTGGTATATTCTATCCGGAGTGCACGTAACAAGGATGAGACTGTTACTCTCTATTACGTGGGTTATATATAAGTTAATATTATATACTAATATTAAATTGACTATTAAGTTAGATTAGACTAAGAGTTAGATATATTAGAAATTACATATATGGCTATAATTATATACTACGATCAAAAATACTAGCGTTCTGACAGTAACAAAGACGAAGTGGAAACATGGAATTTGCCAAATATAAACATTTTGAATAACAGCATGTGTAGAAGTAAACACTGAAACAGTAACTATATATTGGGTCGGGATTTCTAGATCATTAGTCTGTATCACAGAACCATGTGGTTCGGAATATAGTGTGCTCTATTTTACGTGGGCATTTAGTATAAGAAATAGTGAATTAGGCATTATCATTGCCAGTTGCACTCACTGATCGGCAAAACGATTAGCCAGGTTAAGCAACGTTGGGTGCGGTCAGTCTATAGATAGGTGACCGCTAAGTGGTATTTCATCTGAGCGTCTCCGTGCTTCGGAGGGCACGTAAAATGTCGGTCCCGGCTGTTGCCAAATTAACAGTAGTCGTTAAGCCATGTCAGAGGCCTACGGGCGGCTTGAACAACTCTTGACAACAGGTTGGCCACTAAGCACACGAAAAGAAAGAAGAAGAAAGATTACAATGGATTTTTCTTGTTTTGAGATAAACAGTGTCAAATGCTTCAGAAAAGTCAAGTAAAAGTTCTGGTCTTGTATACCAAACTTGTGTGCGCAAAAGTTAGTTCCGAATTCCAAGATTGGACATTGCACTTTTGTTTGCGTCGAAATAGAAGTAACATTTATTTTAGAATCTAGGAAGCAATCATATCGTAGTAATTAATGGATATTAATATTTCAAAAACAGGCAATATAGTGGGGTTAAATGGAATGTGCGTTTGAAAATATCAAGAGGAAATAATAATAATAATAATAAATGATGTTGAATATTTTATTATGTTAAAACATTAATTATTGTATGATTAATCATTATAGTACAAATTTAAGAAATTATTTTATTGTGCCTACCAGATTGCAACTATGATTGTTATTTATGTTAGATTTCACAACTAGGCTGTGCTATTGTAGTTCTCATTATATTTCCTACTGCGCGATAAACAGAAGAGCTTTATCCAACATTATGTCAAAATTTAAATGTAGCGATAGTTTAAGTTTCGAAGTTAGTACATCGCATTTGCAATATTATAAAATTGGTAGTTATAATAAAACAGTTGCAAGAGCGTACGTAAGAACGCTATTGACAGGCAGCGACAAGTCCCAACTAGAGCGTGCGATGACGTCACCCATTGATTGCGCCGCAACGGATCATCTGCGTTTATCATTTTATTGAATATGGAAGTGCACGAAATTGAGATTTCGGCATAAGCAGATTATCATATAATAACCAATTCATTCCAATTTAAATATTTACTATTTTTTAGAAAATTAAATCTAGTTTGAATTAGAAAATCTCATTTAAAATGTATCATTTCATTAACTTTGTTTCTGGTTAGATTCTAAGGGAGGGTTTCTTGTGAAATTTACCAAAGTTTATGTAAAAGTGACAATCAGGTACTGTTTAAATTAAGAATGTTATAATTAACAATTTTAAAAGCAATATCATTTTATACCTTCCTTGTTCTGTAGCTTTCTATATAAGTTTAGGTCTCAGTAATATACATTAATTTGTAAATCTACAAATATTTATGATAGAGATGCCGAAAGATAAAGTTTGGTAGGTAGGTTCTATAATTTCATTATAGCTTTTATACGGTCGCTTTACGCTTACAATCAAAATTTATGTATAAAAGATGATTAGTTGTACTTATGACAGCGAGATAATATGTATCGTTTGAAAAGCTTACTGATGTAGAACAAGACTTTGGTGGTAAATGTGAATTCGTTGTGCGTTCGAAGTTATGCTTCCTAGAAAACGGTTAATGTTAAAAGCTGTATAACTCTATTTGCACAAGGAACAGAGATTTACCGCCATAGTGACTTTAACTCTGCATAACTAGATCTTTCTAACGATATATAAATCATTATCAATGGTTGTTATTAGTGTGCCGATTTCCAAACGCCCATACTGTTTTAGCATCCATTACATTTTTGAATTACGACTACATAACTTATGATGATGATATGATAGTTTACGATCATGACCACGTGCACAAAGGTGCATTGCGCAGAATTAACAGATGACTAGTTTATCGTATAGATCAGATACAAGTAGGATAACTCGTTTTCTTAGTTGACACGCGGAATGGTAAGCAGCTGATGCTATTGTCGCCTATCTCGATCACATTTGAAAGAGAAATAATGAAAATAGCACACATTAAATGTTATCGCCCATTATATTTATCGAAACTTCTTTGTTTTTCTCAATTCTAGCCTATACCTAATGTATTTTTTTTATTTTGCCGGCCTATCTACCAATGTTTCTTTGTTATAGTGTTCTACTTTCAAATATTAATTGCACTAAAGTTTCGTAATTTTTCTTTTTGAATCTGGTCTCATTTTTCGTGTTACGTTTCATAAACAAAATGTGTCAAGGATTTGTTTTGAGAAAACATATTTTTATGGATCTGGAAACTATATTACAATATTCTTCGCATATTAAATATGACTAATATGCAAGTCGAGAATAATTAGTGAGTGGCACAAAGGCTCCGTATCTCTTTCCTAGCCACCTGACCGTTTATGAGGGGTGCATAAATGAGGTTGGCTCTGTAAGTGGCGTGCGTTTAGTATGTTTTGCAGCGGCGGCCACGGTACTCTCGACCACTATTCACTACTGAGCCTAAAATGGACTCATAATGGCTACTTGTTCCAACGATACACCTGCTACCATCGCATATTTGTTACCAGTATTTGTGTATTAAATTCTATTCGTACGCCGCGCACGGCCGACGTCGCGTTTGATAGTTTGATTTGATATTATGAATCTACTCAGCATGCATGGTGGCCACATGGAATCTGACTGAACGTAAATTATCGATAAATGTAATCAGTAGTACCTTACGTGTCCTCAAGTTCCATGTGACCGGCACGGTCGGCGCGGTCGGCGCCTCGTTCTAATAAAACACTGAGCACTCACTGTAACCAGGCTTGTAGACGGCACGTATCCTCTTAATCAACTTTCCGGTCCTCTTGAGGGGCGGGCCTAGCGCGACCGCGGAGTGGCCCCGTCTTTCCGCGAACACGATATAGTTGCGTCTATTTTTCAACGGCACTTCGAAACGGGAGGAGCAGTCTAGGGGGTCCGTGGGCAGCTTGAGCCTGATCACAGCGTCGTCGCGGGGCCAGTGGCCCTGGCGGTGCAGGACCCGGCGCACCTGCACGGTGGCGGCGTCGCTGGCAAGCGACTGCACGCGCGCCTCGAAGGCAGCCGGCGCGCGGTAGGCGCGCCACGCGACGTCGGCTCGCTCGCAGTAGAGGCGGCGCGGCGCCGCCAGCCCGCCCGCGCAGCACAGGCACAGCAGGGCCCAGCACAACGCCGCGCGCCCGCGAGTCCTCATCGCGCCATCGCAACAGCGCTCGTCGCTCGGTCGCCTGTCGCTCGCCGGTCGGTCGCTCCTGTTCGCGCGCTATGTTTCCCCGAGAGCGGTCGGCGCGCGACTGGCCCCACTGCACTGAATCATTCCGCCGCCCACACCGAAATAGTCGCGGTACGGACCGAGCACGCGTCGCTGATTTATCTCGTCCGATGATTAATTTGCGCTTGTTATATGTAATTAGTGGGTACCATGTCGATTGTTTGATTAGCGGTGTGTTTGGGGTGCGCTAGCTACACGGACCACGCGACTGCACGCAGCTTTTTGATTATTTTATAAAAATAATTTTCATTATTTATGTTATAAGTATGATTTCTGTAACAATAAAAAATTAACTTTATTGTGGGTTAAGTAGAGCTTTTGGAGCCGCGATACAGACTTGGAACAATTAAAGCGATTTTTGCTAAGAAAGTATGTGTAGCGGACCTTAAAGCGAGTTGTCTAGTAAGAGGCAGTACCTACTGTGGCAGAGATTTTCAACTAACGACTTTCGCTTCGTAGCAACGTCTACGGAAGCGTTGTAGCGCGTAGACGTGCCGTAGCTTTGACCTCAGCCGTAGACCCGCGACCTTGTGTTATTCTCAAAACTTATATGTTACACACATTTTAAAAGTTTTATTTGACATTTATAATATAAGAAAAATCAATTTTCGCCACCTGTTCTCAATTATAAACGATTCCACATTCAATTTGTGTGTTGAAAACACAAGTCTCATACAAATTCGTTAAATATCATGAATCATGATACAAAATGTTATATCCATACTTTCGTATTGATAAGTAACCAAGATTTTGTATTTATTTACATTATTACTACCACAAGTTAGATAACTAAAATACTCCTATCGAGGAAAACAAAATGATTGAAATTTAAAGCAAACGACATATGTAAGTACATAGGTAGTAGGTATGTTTTTGTAACACACGGTATAAGCGGCCTCGTAAAGCAGTCGAAGACACCTAATAAGTCTTTGGCTGACGTAATCGAAACGGATAATAGTACCAAGTCATGTGAGTATAACCTAATTATCATGCATAGGGAAGCTTTAATCAGACTTAAATGACCCTTTATTCGGACTCTAAACATATACTGTTAGGTCCGCGGCTTCTCGCTTTTTTTCTGGATGAAAGGTACTATATGTTACGTTCTGTACCCCACACAATGCTTGCAAAATTTCATGATATTCGGTCGAATAGTTAAGGTGTTACAAACAAGCAAACTCATGCGTATTTATATTATAGTTAGGATTTAAAAAATAGCGACAGCGTTTTTACTACTTACATGGCAACATAGCAAGTTGTCTCATCGCTACCAATGCAGTCTGCAAATATTTTTGTTTATTTTTAAATAGCAAAGTAACTATCCAACAATTGGTAGGCGGAGCGAATAATTACAATAAAATTATCCCATCTCAACACTGCAGCTTCCTCTGTACCTGGAATCGTAAGGCCAGTGTTTCCCACAGGAATGAAAGATTGAGACCTAACGGTCCCTGAGACCAATTGCCTCATATCCGGCCAAAAAAAGGTAAACAGTATATATCGGTACCCTTGTACTCAGGTAGACCATTCATTCATAATCGTTATGAATGACCGACCCTTTTAGAGGTCTGTAAGTGAATGACAGAACGCTTCCGCAGACATTCGAGGACTTTTAGACTAGTTTTATTGGTATCCCTGTAGCTAAATCTATAGACTAATACGTGAAGGGAGAACTTTGTACCCCTTTTAAGCATGTTGCGTCCACGGAGACATGTGTGATTTGGCATACGGTGTTAAAGTTTATATAAAAAATAAGTGCAAAAAGCAAAACATTTATAAATAACGGGCAGTACAACCTCTAAGCGACCACAAGAAAAATATTAATCAGTACAGTGCTACTTTAATATGGTGCTAAGTTTTTGCTTATTTAATTCAAATTAAACTACTTTATAAGTAATTTAATAGTACCGAGTTTGTGTGTCCAAACGCACTTAACCCAGAGAAATTACGATACTCTTTTAAAAATTCGAACAACTCTAAATAATCAAAGAAACGAAACAGTATAATATTGTCTTCTGTTTACGCGAATGTTATTCATTGAAATTAAACTACTATATACGGATTTTATCGCGTTGTTTATTTAGCACTGTATTACAAAATTCAGTGCTAAATAAACAACGCGATAAAATCCGTATATTATATAGTAGTTTAATTTCAATAAACGAAACAGTAATTATACATGTTACATTTTTTACGCTAGCAAAACCACGGGTCAGCGCCAGTAAAATAAAAATCATATCATAACCTTTGTAATTCAAAAGTTGCATTTTCGGACACATTGACATGGTTCATGGTTGAATGTCTCTTTATATCGAAGGGTAGAAGAGAATAGACCGTACGTAAAAAGATCTTGTTTATCTCAAGTTATGATCACTTAACATTATTTGTCAATAAATAATAAAGGGTATAAAATAGAGGGCAGGTACCACGCTTATCATCAATCCATATATTTATTTTCCTATGAGTATTTATTAAAGAACAGTTGCTTAACTAATATTATAAATGTGAATGTGAGTTTACTTGTTTGTTATGCTTTCAAGCCTTGGCCATTCGACCAATTATCATGAAATTTCGCACACACGATGTCAGTATCCTCCACCCAGAAAAATTACTGTCACTCACTCGCTTTAAAATGTAGGTTACATTAAAGTGAGTGCAGCCGCGGGCAAAATCTAGTCAATTATATTTTCAACATTACAAAAGTGTATACGGAATCTATGCTGCAATTATATTCTCAATTTTTTTCCATCACCCACAAAAACCATCGGCCCCGGTGGCCGGAACCTACCTTTTGTGTTACACCTCTCCATTGATCCAAGCACGTGCGTACTACGGTGCGAACGATTCATACCTGTCGTCTGTAGAAATTAGACGATAATAAATGATTTTTTATATCCATGTAATACTGTCCTTCGTGGGAATTAGAAGTACATATAACAAAAAGGGAAAGGGATGCCTTGATCTGTACCGTCAATATCAATTTGCAAAATTATGCATTATACGTCAAATGTTAAAATGTTTTCTTTTTTTTGGTAGGTCCATGTGTTGTATATATAAATTAGCAACTAAGCAACTAATATTTATTATATTTAGCAATGTGAGTACAATATTTATGTCAAACAATTTCTCTTTAGTTCATATGTTAATTAATTATTAAAGATGCTATTGCGCTTCACATTCTCGCATTAGACTGTAAGACTTAAACAAGAATCTGGTTCCTGTCTATATAATTTTGATCATGATCAAAATTACATAGTCGATATAACGGGGAGCAACGGCGAAGACTTTGGGTTTCTCTGCGTGTTCTACCGACTCTTTCACGGGGAGTGATCTGAAGAACTGTTTGATTTGGTACCAGCAGCCCTTTTCTATCACCGTATCACTCGACGACAAAGCAGAGTTCATCAATATCACCTGCAAGCGTTCAAATCTAAGACGGTACGCTTTCATCGATCATTTCTCCCACATACGAGCAAGCCCTGGAATGAACTGCATGCTTCGGTGTTACCCGAACGCTATGATATGTCCTTCTTCAAACGAGGTTTAAAGAGAGTTCTTTTTTCACAGTAGGCAGCGGCTTTGCTGTATCCTAACATTGCTGAAGTCCATGAGTAGCGGTTACAACTTCCCATCAGGTAAGCCGCTCGCTCGTCTGCCGCCAATGGCAATAAAAAAAAAACTAGATATAATACCGTCATCGAATTAGTGAACAAATGTTTGGACTTAATAAAAATGTTAATGCGTTGTGACTTGTGACTTTGGCTTTCATGTTTTAATTAGTACCTATTATATGAACATGCAATCACGGTAGTTGGTAAAACAACAGATGCAAATGTTTTAGTTGTTATACTAACTGACCTGTCTATAATAGTCCTGTCTGAAGTATCACTAGCACAAAGCGAAATTAAAAAGGAAATAATCTGATAACACACAGCCAAATCTATATCGAAATTTTCATCAGATAGATTCTGACTTATTATGATTAAGTTAGTTTTGTCAATTTAAAACCTACTATAAACGTCTCAAACTAAGCTGCCGATTAAAAAAGCCTCACTCTAGAGCTCAGATACCGCAAAGATTTTTAACAAAAATGAGTTGTAAGTCAATTCCAATACCCAGATACGATTTAAAACGACTTAATCATTTCACTACTTGCTCTGCCATAATTGGAAGACAACTTATAGTAAAGTTGCATGTATCAAATCAGTTTCTAGAATGCCATGACTGTACGAGTAGATTTAAATCGTTAATTTCATTCGTCTTTGAATGGATGGTTAAGCCACATAGTATGTTTATAACATGAAGTTTAAACATGGCAAATACATTCTATATAAATATACGACGATTGATTAAAATTATATCATTTTAAAATAAACACAAGGCCGTTATCGAATGATTACGTGCCTTCTATAGTTTTCTTTGCTTCATTTTATTTATTTTACGCGCACACCTGTTTGTACTTACTAAAGCTTATCTTCTTATATTTTTAGAACAAAAATTACATTTGAAATGAAAAGTCCATCATTTAAAAGTAGCCATAAAGGAGTACCTGTTAATATCGCTCAGTTACTAGCAGTAAACATTTATCTATTGGCCGGTACGTTATCCGACATAGGTGTTACATTTCTTATTCAAATTATCGAAAACAAAAGCCTCAATCTTTACAAATTTTTCACCATAAACTCATAAGCTTCGCTAATTACAAACAGGTGTGAACATTTAAACAAAAACAATAAAATAAAGTGAAAAGAAATGTTATAAACTAAAACAATAAACAAAACCCGTAAGGTGTTATCGACGGGTATTGTTTGACAACACGTGTTCACAATTACGGCGGTGGGAACGCCGAAAACAATTAAATTGTTTGACAAAAATGAGTTTTTGTTTTACTTATCTCTTTCATATTTTAAATAAAGGTAGTTGTGGTGCTGTTTGATGTAATGCGAATATTGTTTAAATAGTTAAAATCTAGCTACATAATTCGTTGACTAACGGATGTAACTTGTACTGCATTTTAATAAAAATTGTAGGTATTGCATGCAAACGTGCCAGCTAATATAGCATTATCATTACAAATAATCTTTGCAATAGAATAAACACATTCCCTTTTCTAATTAGTTTATTTAAGTGTAATTGATTTGAAAGGTTCGCAAAGCGTCAATCACAAAATCGATGCTCCAATATCACCTGTGTCACATGTCTTGTCAAAACTTGCTATATTGTATCAGCCATTGTCACTATTTAACTGCACAACCAAAGCCTACGTAGGTAAAGCGCTTTTTACACAAAGATTACGAGATTTTTAGGTAACTGTTTAAAAAAGGAATAATTTCGATCAGAGTCCGTTTTCGCCCGAGTTCGCGTAAAATGGTCCAGATGGTTAAATTCCGTGATGTCTTCATTACAGAGACCCCGCGGTAGTAAGTCATCTTAATGCAAAAATGACAAAATAAATAATAATGTTGGTGCGCGCGCGATACTCCAACATTTGGTGCGTGACAACGGTTTGGATGCGGCTCTACTTTGCGTTATGTATTTTGCTGTGTTAAATAATAATCAGATATAAGGCGAAAACAAATACAACGTGGAACATATTAAACGCACTTCCTGAAAGTACTTTGTTCCGAATCGGCTACTGTACCCATTTCTGACATTTTAATATAGGTATTTCCTTGTCCTAAATTAAATTAAAACAACGTAAGTTATAGTCATACTTTTCTTTGAACAGTCGAAATAAACGAAAATGTATCTTAATTCAAGGCAATAAGGTTTTTGATGCAATAAAGGCAATAATGTTAGATTTAGAGCCGGTTTTTCAATCGTCAGATAACTTTTATCTGGGGAATATGTTTGACGTTTTGACAGCTTTTGTATAGAAAATATGTCAAACCGCCATATTTATTCTTCAGATAAAAGATATCTGACGATTGAAAAACCGGCCCTTATTGTAATATACCCATACTATCCGCGCATAATAAGGATAACTAATACGTTAAATTAAAATATTTAAGTACATTGAAGTAACATTTTAATGATTATATTATTATTACGTTTTAATAGTCTAATTGGGGTGTTTGAGGTTGTGCGTTATATCTGTGACACGCTGTATATGTATATTGCTTACTTTGATAAGTATACTGTGACGGTGTATTGAGAGATGCAGGGAACAGCGTGATCTTAGATAAAAGCTGAATTAACCAGATAGATATAGAAATAAAAAAACAGGTTGTGTTCATGGGTTGAGTAGGGATCCCTGATCTCCTAAAGAAGAATACGTTATATTATATTATTATTACTATTTCTTATATTATTATTTTATTATTGCTATTACTTTGCTATCAAATGAGGAACGTGGTAGTATTCGTCACTGACACTTCTCTTTTATGCAGGGTGGTCAAAACGCGCGCTTTTGGTATTTTCGGTATTATAAGCGTTTGTAGTATTACGCTTATTGTAAGGCGAGACGTATGCTTGTCTGCCACCTCAGTATAAAACATATAAACGTGAGCATACCCATAAGTATTATACATATATTCATGTTGAGCTATAATGATTACAACCTAAGCCTTTAGTCAAACATTCGAGATTTTCTGATTTCGGTCGATATAGTTATATTGGGAGATATTTTTGAGTTTTGTTCATGTGTACTGAACTATTAAATTATATGCAATAACAATGCTTAAAAAACGGTAATAACATCCAAAGACTCGCATGTGTTAGAGCACGACTGCTATTAACTCTACTGACAACACAATGTCTTCTTCAGACGCTTTGAAATCTGCATGAATAGCATCACTAGTTTCTAAGTTTCATTAATAGAAGTGTCTGCTTGGGTAGCGCAGGAGTAGTGAATGCTAATAATGTGCTAATGGATTTGATTCCTGGATCGGGCAATATGTTTTTGAGTTTACTGTCCGAAATTTTTATTAAAACATGGAGTTTCAAGCTGTTTCCGCTAGCAATGGGCTCATCTCCGTGGGACCTGAAATGTCGGTTGTCGAAATATTGGTGAATTGCAACCTCTGCTTGCCCAGGGATACAGTATGATGAGAGGGGGACTATGTATTTATGTAATATTAAAATCTATTTATACGAGACAATAGACCTAAATTCATGTGAACGTTATGGTTGTAATGTAATATAAGTGTGGCCAACGTTAAACATTTGACTGAGCAAGGAATACTCCTTACCAGTTCTGGTGGTTCTATGATTGTAGCTACGTCATTATTTTAGAGATTAAATATAAGAGATTTTCTGTAGTGGTCAATATGTTAAGTAGGTATATAAATATTGTGTCGTAGAAATTATGCCGATTACACTTAGTAAATAGAAAATATTGGTATGTTTTCCTAACGTTTGTCAGCTTGTATTGGTTTTCATCTCATAAGAATTACCATAAATTATATTTTAAATATTTGCTCTCACAAATAAAAGTTAAACGGTTCCTATTTTTTTTCTAAACCACGGAGTAATCTTACTCTATAATAATAAGTTTTTCATCTCATCTTAAAACGGTATTTAGCACCTGTTATAAAATTTCTGCGAACAATAGTAATATAATTAGGCAGTCAGATATTTGAGGTATTTGACCTAGACCGACCGTGTGTATAATTAAATTAATTATAAAATATCTGGTGTTAACGTATTTAGTAATTAGTTTATTTAGAATTTTGCTTAATTTGCATTTTATCTCTCGATCGCTGAACTAATATTTGCTTTGAAATTGAATACGAAACTTATAGTCCAACTGTAAATTATGCCATAATATAAAATAAATATAATTAGCATATTGTAATTATTCAGAAATATTTTCTGGTGAATGTGCAGAAATAATAATAATATCAACTCTGTATTAAACTATCCCACTGGTGGGCAAGGGCCTTTTCTCAATGTAAGGAGGGCCCAGTGCGGGTTGGCAGACTTCCTATATCTTCGAGAACATTATGCAGAACTCTTAGAAATGCAGATCTCCTCACGATGTTTTGCTTCACCGTTAAAGCAAGCGATAACTAACTATTTAATATGCGTATAACTTCGAAAAGTCAGAGTTGCGCAGCTTGGGATTGAACTTGAGACCTTTACGTTGCAGTCCAACGGTTTCCCACTAGGCTATTGCTGCTGCAGAAGTACTTACACTAATATAATATACCTCGATGGCATAGTGGTTAGTGTAACCGACTGCCACGCCAGAGGTCGCGGGTTCGAATCCCGCACAAGTCAAACACTTATGTGCATGAACATGGATGTTTGTCTTGTTCTGGGTATTTCTATGTATAATATTTATGTATTTACAAAAAAAAGTATATTGTGATGTGTGTATGTGATAGAATATTATATTACCAATTTCGTTAGTCTCGCGCCATATTGTCCTTTATAGGTACAATTCTTAACAGACATGAATGTTGTGTATTATGATAATAAGATAGTAGTTTCATATTCATCTAGTTCGATTTTGAGGAAATAACACATGCAAACAACCACCATTTACTAAAATGATTCAATGGTGTGAAACACGGTACAAATGTCATATTTTAATCTGGAAATCAATCTAAAATTAAACAAGTCCTTACTGGAGGATAAATAAATTCATTAGTTTGCCTGAACCTAGCAACTAACCTAAATGTAGCTTCAGTAACTTAGTAAACTCACTAACCTATATATTTTGTGTTACTTTGTGACCTAAATGAATAAATGATTTTGACTTTGACTTAGTTGAAATACTCAATTAAGAGACTTAATTGAGTAATGCAACTGAATAAAGAAAAAAATCCTTTGCCTTTTCCAAATCTTTGTTATTTACAGCATCGTTGCTAAGTTGACATTTTCATAAGTAATATTTTTCTTTTTTTTTACTTTGTTATAAGCTTCTTGTAAGTTTTATCAATAAGACTGTTATTGTATTGAATGTATTACATATATTTATATCCCTCATATACAGTAATATAACAATCCTACCTGTTATTACAAATGCGAATGTGAGTTCGTTTGTTTGGTACACTTCCACGCCTCAAGTACTCGACCGATCATCATAAAATTTCGCATGCACGTCATGTCAGGGGTACAGAAAAGGCCATAAGGTAAGATAGGTTTCATCCAGACAAAAATACCGTTACTAACTAAACCTATTACGTGAGAACGAAGCAGCATTTAGAACGAAGCCGTGGACAAAATCTAGCATAATCATATATTATACATCGGTTCTCTTTCCACACAACTTTACCCATATTCGGCACATATCTGCTGCTATTAAACTACTACAACCATGGTCACGGGGAAACTAAACTCCCCGTGACCATGGCTGTTGAAAAGCAACCGAAACGTCGGAGAAAGTGTAAATTTAAATACAAATAGTTTTAATAGTTTTAATAATTTAATTAGCTTAAAATTACTAAAGTTTAATAGTAGTATAGTAGTGTTTCAACAGTTTCTAAATTATGTAATAGAGTGTTAAATAAACAACGCGATAAAATCCTTATATAGTAGTTTAATTTCAATGAATAACATTCGCGTAAACAGAAGACAATATTATATCTGCTGCTGTTACGTGTAGTAGAGCTACTTACAGCTCGTTCGCGTCGGCCACCCTCGGTGACGCGGTCGTTTCTCGTTAACCATATAATTGTTTAAATTGTCATAATTTCGCCCGCATAATGCCGTGACATAAATATTTATTTATCGGCAGACAACTGATAACGATAATTGCTGATGACCACCGAACCTCACTTGATTTAAGGCTCGCATTTTGGAACTTTTATTAGGTTGGACTTTGTATTAAATTCCTGAGAAATTGGGAGGTAATACCAGCTTGGTATTTAAGGTCAGCTACTTCAACAAGTTGGTGATCCATATATAGTTGTATAAAGTTTATTGTGCTGTGTTTCTCAAGAAAACAGGGAATTTCCCATAAGAAAACTAACTTAATAATAAATGGAATTCCCTTCTGAATTATAATGATAATAACATCAGCCAGGTATAAAAACCGTCTCACTGCTAGACAAGGACTTGTTCTCAATGTAAGAAGGGTTAGGCCATAGTCTACCACGCTGGCCCACTGCAGGTTGGCAGACTTCACACATTTTCGAGAACATTATCGAGAACTCTCAGACATGCAGCTTTCCTCACATAGTTTTCCTTCACCATTAAAGCAAGCGATAATTATTACCTTTTCAATCCCACATAACTTCAAAAAGTCAGAGGTGCGTCTTTTGTGATTGAATTAAAGATTTATTTTTGTTTCTAATATTTATGTTTGAGATATTAAACTTATGGAGTCGCAGCGGCACACCGGTGGCTAGACACAAACGATTTTTAATTGGGTTTGTATTCTAAGACTTAACAGATTAAATACTTTGCATGCATTTAAAAATAAAAGTTAGTGTAGTATTGCGTATTTTGCAAAGCTTTACAATTGACAGCTCTTGATCGCAATGCTATATCCTCAGTATTACTCGTATGTAGGCAACGGCAGACACTATTGGTGTTACTGTTAGGAAATTCTCAGCATGGATTCTCAGTCAGGCAATACATCAGGTAGATGGCAATAAGCTTGCCCGTTTTTACGTGGAACCTCAAATAGTTTCAACCTAAAAATTTTGTCACTTTTTAAGGATGTGAAATTGAGGGTATACGTATTTATATAAAAACTACATGCTTGTTGTTACATTCACGTATGATAAATTATTAAGACTCATTTTTTTTTAATTTGACTTCTATATTTAAAGGCCATGGTCTTTAAATATAGCCATCAATTGTATTCGTATCATTCTTGGATGTGACAACAAAGTCGAAGACTAAAACTTTTGAAATAATTGCAACTGATTGCATTTTACTTTAGAATATGATTGACCAATGTATTCCGTAGACCTGTGATTTTCAACGAGATATTGCTAAGGTAACTGTTTTTTTGCCAAACATCTGATTCTATCTAATAGTAAGCGGCAAATAACTTTCTCTTTTTACTTGTTTATTTAAATAGATTTCAAATCATTATCATAAAGTAAGTCATTAAAGATCTAGAGCTTTCCATCTGCATCCGTATCGCTCTGACTTTCGACTGAACATGTAACGTTTATACTCGTAGGGTATTTTATAAATCAGTTTTAGTAGCTTCTGATATTTTAATACAAGTAAGAAAATACAGTCAGCAGATTGATGAAAAAAAAATTAAACTAAAATTGAACTCATTACAGAAATTGTGGCGTATTTCCTTTGTACGATTGTATTCAGGGAATGAACTCAAACGTCACTGAGATGAGCTTAGAAACAGACGTATCGCGGCGTACGAGTGTTAGTGCTACACCTACATATCGGCCGCCAAAGTATCCATTCGATAGGTCGTGTTTGGTTTGTTTCTCTCGCGCCCCGGAGTAAATATAACTCACATGTTACGGGTATTACGCTACTATGGGAATTTGATCTCGAATGTAACTCGATTGAGAACTTAATGTTGATGAAATATTACATCTTTTAGATTAAGGAACACATTTTAGAATACAATAGAATAGCTATAGAACACTTTTTTATTCTTGCATAACATTCTGAGTGTTCCACGTATGCATGCAAAGTACAAATATACCTACTTTGCATGCTGTGGCCTACTGTAAGTGAGGGAGCACACTCAATCTATTGACCTAACAGATTTGTATCTAGCTTTAAGTTGTGTGTATCATTGGTAGATGGTCCAATAAATAAATATATCTTTTTGGACTATCACGCCGGTATTGTGACGTCAGATTTCGCTTGATCGCGAGACCTTATGTTTGATTTTTTGTTCGGAGGATAAGTTATTGACTGCTTGTAAATTCTTAGTTAAAGCACGGAAACTTTTAATTTGCCATCTAAATGGTAAGTCTTGTCACAGTTTTATTATTACTTGGTACCTAAACTGTATCATGTTGACGTAACATACACTTGCTTACGCCGATACAGGTATGACTGTATGAGTAAATAAAAATAAATAAAAGAGGCAAGAAAAATAAATACTAGGAAGTCCGCTTTATGTTTCTACGCAATCTCTTACATAAACACTCACTATATTTGTAGGTTTGTTCTGCATTCGCCCCTGATGTTTCGTCCCAAGCGTAGAAATACGCATTCGTCCCAAAAAATGTTCCTTATATGCCCCTAAATTTAAATATATATTAATTTCTTACTGTAATTACTCTTTCGTCCCAGATTATGTGCCTTTTTTGTTCCTCTTTTTTTTGTATGGTGTTTTTATTGTTCCGTCAGCCGAAAAATATTTTAAAATGCCTCATTGATCTCTCAGTAAAACTTTGGGCTTATGATTGCATGACGAACCTGACAATAATAATAACATTAACAGTAATAACCTAATACCCTACGGTATGTAAACTCTACTGTTAATATGGATGTCTGATGCTTAAATCTGGTACTTGTATATTCATGAAATTATAATTTACAAATGTAACCATCGTGGCTATGTATACTTATAAATTACTGATAAAAAATAATGTATCTTTTGATATTTATAACAATATTTTTACAAAATCTAATATTATGACCTTAATATAACATGAGTGTACATATGTAAATAGTGATGCAAGATAGATTAAAAATAATATTTGAAACGGCAAAAAAAAAACTAATACATTTATCCCTATACTTATTAATATTAATAACGTTCGATCAGATTTGTCCCTAAAGTAGCAACAGAAGAACGGAACCTGAAAATTTACACAGCAATTGCTATGGACCGGAGAGTGACAAAGGCTTCTTTATAACCGTAAAGCTGTGTATAATACGTAGTTTCCTTTATAAAATTAGATCATATTTTACTTTAGAAAGACATTATCTGCAATCTTTCTATCCAGTCCTGTGTCTAGAGACTTTACAAATTTACATCTAACGGACACAAAGTACACCCAGATTCAGAACATTAATTCCTAGATCACACAAATAAATTTCTCGCATGGAGGATTTTTTGACGTTCATAAGTGTCACTTTGTGACCTAAATGAATAAATGATTTTTGACTTTGACTTTGAGGCAACTTACTCCGATATTCCAGCAGTCTTTAAAGTGAGATACTTTCGAGTTCCCTACCAATAGTACAGTCAGTCCTCTCACCTTTACCACATGACGTAGTGACGTCTATTTTCACATTACATTCGTTAGCCATATCTGGTATTTGAGTATTTAGAAGTCATAGCCTTGAGAGAGATATTATAGGCTGATGGTAGCGAAAGCGTATACCTATATTCTATTATGACGCAACTATTGTAGGTCAAAATAGATTCTACTAAATTAGGAAGTTGAGAAAATTTGTAGATTTTTTATAATCGTTTTCTAATTTGTCAACTGTTGACTAGTTCGAAAGTACATACCTAAATAAGATGTATTTTTTTAAAGACATCTTTCACGTTAGTTGTAATTCCTGTGTCGTGGAGGACTTTACAAAAGTTTAAATAACGGACACAGAGAACATCCAGACTCGTAACCATTTTTGGAGCACATAAATGTTTGTCCCGTGTGGGATTCCCACCCACAGCTCTCGGTCCAGTGGCAGTAGTCAGTCACACTACACCATCCAGCGCTCATAGCCAGTTGCACTCACTGATCGGTAAACGATTAGCGAGGTTAAGCAACATTGGATCAGTCTATAGATGGATGACCGCTTATTGGTATTTCATCTGAGCGTCTCCGTGCTTCAGAGGGCACGTAAAATATCGGTCCCGGTTGTTGCCAAATTGACAGCAGTCGTTAAGCCATGTCAGAGGCCTACGGGCGGCTTTAACAACTCTTGACAACAGGTAGGCCACAAACCACACGAAAAGAAGAAAGAAAGAAGACCATCTGTGCAGACTATTTTCAAATTTGTATTTTGTCTCATATTTACGCGTTAAACACATATATAATGTATTACTATGATTAATAGACTCTGTAACTTAAATCAAGAAAGAAAGAAACAGAAAGCTACTTTTCCCAGAAGTAACATAACCTACATAACATCACATTACGAGTTACGGGAGCAGATCAGTTATCATAAACGTGGATGAAACCGCAGGAGACGGCTAGTAGTAAGTATAATAGAAATAAGAATACTTCAAAAGAAAAATAGTGAGTAACAAAATTTAAAAAAAAATCTAGCTTGCCTTGAGAGTAAGGATGCATTACATATGCCTAGGTCAGACAGTTATGAAATTATGCTGTTGCGAATTCTCAGTTCTAAGGTAAGTAAGGGTCTAAGAATATATAGAGAGTAGTAGTAGTATAGAAGGCTGGCTAATGAATAAACAGGGTGTCCGGTAAATAATGGATAACCTTGAAATGTCTTATAGTAGAACTGAAGGCCGTTCAGAAAAAAAAATTTATAAATATTAATAAAATAAAAGTATTTAAAAGTGCAAGCTATATTAGCTTAGCATACTTTTGAATGTCTATCTATTAGCATAATTAGTGTTTAATAATAAAGCAACAAAAACCGATGGATTTCATTCATTTATGGTCGTAGTATGCAAAAAAGTTATACATAGTAATTAAAAAAAAACACATATCTCAGGTAGTAGTTAGGATAGATTATTGTTCATATTTTTCTGAACGGCCATCAGTTCCACTATAAGTCATTTCCAGGTTATCCATTAATTACCGGACACCCTGTATAGAGAGTAGTAGTAGTAGTATAGAAGGCTGGCTAATGAATATATATACCATATGTGCATGAACATGGTTGTTTGTCTTGGTCTAGGTGTTTCTATGTATAATATGTATGTATTTACAAAAAAATGGATATATGTATGTTTTTCTATTGTCTAGTACCCATAGTACAAGCTCTGCTTAGTTTGGGCTAGATGGTGTTATGTATATGTGGTAGAATGTGGTATTACGTGGAACCTAAAAATCAAGTAAAATATGGGTGTAATGTTCCTTATACAGACTTTGTTTTTCAGTTTTGTGTACGTAGCTTCACTATTGAACCGTAGCGGCACACCGGCGGCAACTCACAATAGGTTTACACAGTCTGGCATTCCAACAGCTGACAAGTTAAATAAATACTAAAAACTTATCAGTCAACAATTTACTATTGTTATTATCGTTTAATGTTAATACCCGTAAAGTATAAATATCGTAATTACTAAAAGATCAGACATTTAATTAAAAAACGAACGCTAAGGGCATCCACAGACGGGCGACGCATCTGCGGTCGGTCGCGTGTCGCACCGCACCCGCCGACTTAATTAGGCGCTGCAGGCAATGTGTGGAGTCGACTTTAGGGTTAGACATTTGGTAAAATATATTTTTTTTTGTTTAGATAGTACATCTCCCGCATTAGAAATAATTCCTGTACCGCGGGGAACTTGACAAACATTCAAACAACGGACACAAAGAACACCCAGATTCGGAACAACTATTTGTGGATCACACAAATTTTTGTCCCGTGTGGGCATCGAACCCACAACACGGCGCGGCGGCAGTGACGCGGCGACCACTTAAACCACTACGCCATCCGTTCAGTCAAAATGTTAATCAAGTTTTAACGATTCTGGGAATAAAATATATAATATGAATAACTAGCATTTCCCCGTGGCTAAGCCCATGTGAATCCCACAATAACTCTGTGTTAATCTTAGACGTGGTTTATCTGTGTTCAAAGTTTCATCTAAATTCGTTAACAGTTCATGTGTGATGGAACACTAATAATTAAATTATGTTAGTGTACTTTAAAATACCTGCACTTAAAGACAATGAAACGATCACTATCTTAGTCTCCCCTTGAGTTGGCTGCTGAAAAGCATCCGAAATGTTAGTAAAAATGTAAATTTAGTTTAACAGTAGTTTAATACTTTTTAAATTTATATAAGTATTTTTAAATAAGCCATGATAAAAACTGTATAAAGCAGTTTAATGTTAGTCCTTATTTAGTTTAAATAATCAATTAATTAAAAAAAATTAAAAGTGCATGCAAATTACGTTCTATTTTTCTTGTTAGTGTTGTTAATCAACATGACTCGCAATATATTTTAGATTAGGAGTACCACTAACATCTAGTAATTAATAAAGTCTTGCTGACCATTCGAACAATTGCGCCAGCTAAATAGACCGTGGGCATTATCTAGTGTAAGTCACCTGTTAAATGAAAGATTATTTATTTATTCATAGATTCGTCTACAATTGTTACACATTTCTTACAAGTAATACATGCAGGATAAATAAGGTAGTAAGTAAAAAAAATATCCCAAGATTTCATTAAAACCGGAGAGTTAGCTCTAATGAATTGTTATCATCAAGTTTCGAAAGATACTATTACATAAAAAATTGCATAGCATACAGCTATATATCCCCAAAGCACAATAGGCGGAATAATGAAATACTCACAATCTGCTGACTATATTTTAGGTCTCACATAATAACTACCGTGCACATTTTCAGGCAATAAGTTGTAACTGTAAATATTCTTGCAGAAAAATTTAATAACACTGCTCCTGGTTGGGAAACCATTTATTTTTCTCTCATGGCTCTCCGGTGGAAAAGGGAGTGGAGTGGTTATGTCGGGCTCACCCGGGGAAAGATGGAATAGCCCGGGTAATACCAACTAAACCTACCACGTGTACCAACTCGCTGCCTTAATGGGTGGTGCCTTAGATGGGTCGCTGGAACTGAAACTGCGGAACCAAGCCCAAGACCTTAAAACCAGACTCCAAGATCAAACACAAACTTATGGAATAATACCAACCAGAAAGTTAAGGTCTCAGTAAAAATAATTATGTTAAAAATAATACAAACCAATCATCTCTACGCATGGCTCTGTTCTGAAACGGTCCCTGTACACCTGTAGATAAAACGATGACGAACTCAGTCGCAGAACTACAAATATGGTTTTAAAAGATCGCCAATATTACAGATTATAATAATAATAAGAAAACCCCTAAACCCCTCTGGGACAGTCGTTATCTCATCATGAGACTAACGCGATATCGGAGGGCACAGTATACTAGCTTTAAAACTATCACCTTCGCCTTGTGATATAAACAAAAAATGTATCACCAGGTTAAATTAAAGCGCACAAACCGCAGGGCAGCTTGTGGCGGGCTGAATGTGAGTGGCGACACTGCGGTCCTGAATGCCTCAGAGATTTGGTTAGGGCCTCGTTCCCGGCTTGCCGTTACTGGTTGGTCGGGGTGGAACTTCAAGAGCGCCCGCAGGACTCTCAACTCTGGCTTGCCTTGGTCGGCCGGCCAGAGGGAGGCCGCTAGAGCTATATGCTTGGGGGTGGAAGTGTCATTTTCAAGGGCATAACTACGGGGAAACCCGCTCTGGGTCTCCGTTGTCACGAGACCCGTGATGGTGAAACCGGCGCCGCACCGCTCGACACCCCTAGCCACTTTCACCGGTGTTGCCCTCTGCTGCTGGCTTGTATGCCTATAGTGGCTTATCAGAGGGCCCATCTAGTGAGTTGGCGAGTCACCGTCTGCCCATTGCATTGATGCTATTAGAGTATTCAGGGCAGACGCCGTTTTTCATCCATAGTTAGCAATATACCGGTCCACCAAACACCCATTCCTATAGCCCATATATTAGAATCCATACGTAGCAATAGTCCTACGCCTGCTGCGGCTAGTGCCGCTGTAGGTGTTCCATAACACCTTTGATTAAAACTCTCGAAGGGCCTCTTCACGTTGGACCCATGTCTCCGTGTAAGCCTCCCAAAGGGCCAGGTATTTTCTAATATAATATGTTAGAAAGTACCTGTGATAAGAGAAACATAATAATAATTATTTATTTATTGAAATTAAACTACTATATACGGATTTTATCGCGTTGTATAGTAGTTTAATTTCAATGAATAACATTCGCATAAATAGAAGACAATATTAAATAATTTATTTATTATTATATTTAGATTCGTGACGTACATAATAAATAATTAATAACTTTAGTCAAAGTCTTAAGCCTAGAGTCCCAAAAGAGGTTGGTGGTGGTCCACAATTCATCAAGATGCCAAATAATAGGAGGCGAGTATATTACCGTTAACCAGGCAAAGTTCTAGACTCCATGCTACTATTGAGAATCCTAATTTCCTAACTTATATTATAAACTAGATGTGCCCGCGGTTTCACTCGCGTTTATGATTACTGCGCTGCTCCCGTAGGTTATAGCGTGATGTAACATAGCCTATAACCTTCCTCGATAAATAGGCTAGCCAACATTAAAAGAATTTTCAATTCGGACCAGTAGTTCCTGAGATTAGCGCATTCAAGCAAACAAACAAACAAACTCTTCAGCTTTATAATATTAGTATAGATGTGAATATGAGTTTGTTTGTTGTTTGGTTACTAACCTAACCCACATTTACGCGATGGAAGCCAAATTTTTTAAACCCTCTTTAAAATATGCCTAGTTTGTTCCGAATTCGATCCCACCTTACTTATGACTTTTCAAAGATATATGATTACTAAGTTATCAATTATCGCTCTCTTTAACGGTTAAAGAAAGTATCGTAAGGTAACCCCTATGTTTGAGAGTTCTCCATCATATTCTCGAAGATATGTAAATACTGGTAATCCGGCTAGCGTGTATATAATGGCCTAGCCCTTCTCTCTCTCACACACAAACCATATTTAAGTTTATTTTCTTAACGAAGACAAATAGCGCTCAAATAATAATTCCTGTCTTAAATAAGCTTAGTAATAAATAAACAAGCCGTAGAGAACACTTAGACCTTGAACAACAGTCTTTGGATCACATAAATTTTTATCTTGTGCGGATATCAAACCTACAACGCTCGATGCATTATAATCAATAAAGTAGCTAATACGCAATATGTGAAATCAATCAATCAATTCAAGAGCCTTGTTTGTCGGTGAAGCCTCTTCCATGTCTCTCTGTTCTCCACTATCACTTTAACTTCTTCACACGACATAGCTTTCGCTTTTTCCATCACCAGATCTATACATGTAACTTCTTCTGTTCTACCCATTCCTCTTCTTCCTTCTATTTTCCGTTCTAATATGGTATTTATAAAGTTATCATGTCATATCAAGTATCCCAACATTTCTCCTCTTTGATTCTGATTGACTGCACGGATGGCATTATGGCGCCTCGCTACTGCCGCCGCGCTGTGCTGAGGGTTCGATTCCCACGCGGAACAAAAATTTGAGTGATCTACAAATAATTGTTTCGAGTCTGGGTGTTCTTTGTGTCCATTGTTTAAATATTTGTAAAGTCCCCCGCGACACAGGAAAAGAATAACAAAAAATACAAAGAAAATACTATGACTTCTAATACATCTTATTTTTACTAATATGTGTAACAAAATTCTTAAAATAGTATACGTCATTAAGAAATAAATTATAATTAATAATAATTAAATTACGCAAAAGTATGTTTACAAATGATACGACAAGAAATACAAACAACAAATAAAAATAAAACAAAATGGCATGTCACACGGAGATGTCAAAATAACTAAATCTTATTGCTTGTTTAATAGTATTATATCTATTTATATTTAATTAGTATTAAGTAGATACAGTTTAATTGCGGAATGAACGTTGGACTGCCAAGTTAAAGGAATTGTGTTCCCATCGAAGGGTAAACATACATAGTTTTGTGAAGTAAATGCATACATATATGTAAGGTTCGATCCAAAATACGATCTCAGTCTCGGCTATTCTCGGCTAAAAGCAAATCGAGAATTTCACTCCGTGCTTTAAAAAAAAGAAAATATTACTTTAGAGGAGTACCACCAGACTGGCTACTCTATTACTACCACGAGCAACACTAGTAATTGATTCGTGTAATTACATTCGAATACAAGATATACATCGTGGTATCTACTTTACATGGTCAAGGATGCATGGGATTTGCGCTATATGAATAAGTTTTGTTTCTAGGGGAACTTTACAAACATTCAAACAACGGACCCAAAGAAACCCAGACTCAAAACAATAATTTGTAAACAAGACAAATTTTTGTCTCATGTGGAATTGAACCCACAATTCTCAGCGTGCTAAAAATAGCAAGGCAACTAATTAATCCATTGCGCCATCTAGTCAAATGATTAAGAAAACATCGGCTACGTGTGAACAGGTAGAAACAAGTTGAAACTTGTTTGCAACGAACAGGTAATATTGCTATCGATTTAAATATGTATTGTTGTGTTATCCTGTGATAGTAGGTCAAGGTCACGATGTGTCTTCGCTTGGCATTATTACGATTAATCTACGTTATTTACACCTTGAAGTTCGTAAAAACATTTTTAAACGATTGACTCATTTATACGGTAAGGAAGCATATCCTTTGAGCGCTCGCAATACTGAGTTTCTATCGCACTTTGTTGATTCATACGGAAAGGGATGAAAGAAATGAGAAAGGTGTGTATGTGTGACTGCGGAAGCCTTACTTACTGGGAGAAATGAGTAATTTATCGTCTTTGGATTGGAACTCGCAAACTTTTAGGTATAATAGAAGCAATAATGCAGTCACCGTATGTTACATTGAACTACTTTTATGAATGTATGACACTATGCAAGTACACAACTCCACAAAAATCTGTTAGAGTGTGAATGCATAATGTTCACACCTTACATTCTTTTCTTTTTCTTCTTCTTGTCGGTGATCTATTGTCTATTACTTTTCCTCTCACCGGCTCAGTGACACGTAGCAATTTGTCAGTTTATTAATTCATATATAAGTTAATATTTAATATATTATTTAATCAAGTGCTTTTATTTATATACCACGAATTGATCTCCAGATTGGTCAATATTATCTTTTAACTAGCTGACTCGCGCAACTTCGTCTGCTTCAATGAGAATTTTCCCGTTCTTGCAACATTTTTCATTGCTGGTCCGCTCCTATTGATCGTACCGTGTTGTTATATAGCCTATAGCCTTCCTCGATAAATGTGCTATCTAACACTAAAATATTTTTTAATTCGAACCAGTAGTTCCTGAGATTAGCGCGTTCAAGCAAACAAACAAACAAACTCTTCAGCTTTATAATATTAGTATAGATCTTTTAATAAGAAGGATACCTTTAAATGATAATATCAGCTTTTCCTGCATAGAATCCCTTAACAGAAAACTCAATAACTCGTTGCTTCAATCAAAAATCAAACCTCACTAATAACGTAAACGCAAACCATACCACTAAACCAACAAGCCAGTATACCGCTGCCTTTCCTCCTACTAAATATTTAAAGTCTCCCGCATCCGACTCGAGTCAGACTGTATAATAAAAAAAACAATAACAATAAGACTATTAGTTAGTTAAAACCCACATCACTTTGACACTAGGCATTAATTAAAATACTTCTTTGAATATATCTTTAACGTTTTAAGTGTGGCATTCAAAAAAAGCATATCCGACTCTCAACTTAGGTGGCAATATTCTTTTTGCAAATCAAGAACTAACATTCTTTTGAATATAAGATTAATTAACTAGGTATACTGATTTCGTGGATGTGCGGTGGTTTAAGTAGTCTTCTTGCTATTTTCTAAGTATTTTCTTTATAAGTTCACCTCTCAATAATATCGTTTTGACCTTAATGATAATTCAATAATATAATTACCTAATGTAAAATGTTGTATAATGTTTTTTATGCTATAAATAATTATATAGAATACCTACTATAACTGTGTGACATCAAACTAGAAAGACAAATCTTGTATTATTTTTCAATATTTATGACTTTTTTATTTTGGTCTTTATTAATATAATATTATGACGACTGTCTATATTTTAACTGTGGAATATAAATAAATGTTGGGTATAATTGACTGCAATTGCATGTTAATAATAAGAAAGTAATAAATAACTTTGATGTCTGAAGAATCTATATTTGCACGCCTGTAATGGCAAAATATGCTGTACAATATTTAATTTTTAAGAACTTGTATATCACCATATTCTTGGAAATAAAGTTATTATTATTATTATAATTATATATAGATAGGCAGAAAATTCTTAAATAAATCATACTTTGATTTGTTGTCATTGATGTATATGATGTTTGCCTGAATCTAACAACTAACTAACAGTGTTCATTATTTGCATGTTATGTTTGCCTTTAATTATTTGTTTCACTTATATCTTACTTATGTCTCTACAATACATGTAACGGTGTATACGAATGTTGGTATCTCAAATAAATAAATAAACATAATAATTCAGTAAATTTTGTAAACTTACTGAACGCTTTGACGTTCATATGTGTAACTTTGTGACCTTCGTGAATAAATGATTTTTGCCTTTGACTTTGACTATGAAACACAAGCCACGATAAATACTAGGTAATGGACAATATAGAATCTTTGCTCTTACAATCAATTTAAGTAAATAGATATCAAGGCCAACTACCAAACAGATATAGCACAACGGCTACTTAAGTCTATTCAAGTCAAAGATTTTGCTGAAATGCAGATATACATATCTCCGCTCTACAGAAGGTCGAAGCCAAACATCATTGGGTTGTGATTCTGATAGTAGGGTATCCAAGCTTTTTGTAGAGACGATGTTTGTTGGTAGGAGTGCTCTGGTAATCTTTTTCTTTTACACTACCAGTATGGTGCCTTCATTTTTGGAGTTTGTAATGTGCATATGATACTTTCCAATTGTAACTGATCAAAAGCTACGGTTACCGCTATTGACTGGTTCAGCGGCGCAACGGTAGTGAATGCGACTGTTGTGAATATTATTGGCGTGAGACGATCAGTTCCAATTTAATTTATAATATTAGCTGGCAGTGAAACTACTGGCAAACTTTGCACCCTTTAACCAGTGACTCTGATTAAAATAGGATCATTTTGTGGTTTGTTTGTCAAAAAATTAATTGCGCAATAAAGCAACTTATATTTTCGATATGAAAATGAAAATGTGGGTGCGAAGTGAGGGTATCTTATCTTATCTTGTGTGGGGCCAGTCAGTACAGACCGGTGACACTTCGAGCCAGTAGGATCTTTTGTGTCGACTTCCCCAACAACGACTGCCATAGATGTTCATGGCAGTCGGTACCGACGGCTTAACGTGCTCTCCGAGGCACGGAGCAGGCGATAATTGTCAATCAATACGCACATAATTTCGAAAACTCATATAACTTCCGAAAGTCAGAGGTGCGCGACGTGGGTTCGAATCCGAGACCCTCTGCATTGCAGTCTGTTGGTCTCCCCACTGAGCTATCGCTGCTCTTGAAGTGAGGGTATCTCACTATCGTGCTCGCAGCCTGCGCATTAATAGCGATTACGTCACAATATAGTATGATGTATCCTTCATCTATCATTTGACAATTACTTCTACTCCCACAATGAGGGCTTCTACCATATTTATTAGCAAGACAATAAAAAAAAGAAAATGTAGGTTCTTTTGATTTTAGGTAACGTACTAATGACACTTTTTATTTAGTAGGTACTAAACAAAAGCCTATAATAAAAGCAATTGAGTCAAATAAATAGCGTGTTGCGTGCAATACCTATGCAAGTGATTTGAAGCGCAACCGTTTAATTATTGGCTCCCTTGTACACTATCATAATCTTAATTATATACAAAAAGACAACTAGTAATGTTCCAGCAAATGAAAGACAATATTTACGGGTGATAGACCCGCTCGTGCCAATTATTTCGTAATGGTAAGAATGAGTCTCTTAAATACAACTAACGGCATCTTAGTTCGCAGGCATCGCTTAGTTCTATGAATGAGGGTTCCGTAGGCTCATAAAGCTGCTTATCTTCCTTTCCTTTTATAAGAAAAGTTGGAACATCTTTAATATCTATTTCCAGGAATCGGCAAACCGTTGTATTACGAGCAACCATCATCTTTTCGACTGCACTGATGGTGTAGAGGTTTAAGTGGCCGCCTTCCCATTACCACCGCACCGAGTGTTGTGGGTTCGATACCAACACGGGAAAAAAATTTGGGCCTTCCACTTGGACATATATTGCCATGGTCGGCCTCTCGCTAAATAGACTCCGAACCCAGGTCGGTCATAGCAAAGAAAACATGTTGAGATGGAAACGCTCTGACGGTACCGATCTGGCTTGCGCGTGCGGTGCAAGACAAACGATGTCCCACCTTACATCGTGCCCTGCGTGCAAGTTGTCGATTTGATGGCTGCCTCTGACAACGCAGCTAGCGTAGCTGCTTTCTGGGCGGCAAGTATATAATTTAAAAGTTTTTGCCAGCGATACGCTTAGAACAAGAACTATTCTAGCTTATAGCTCCAAAGCCATAGACAGAGATATTAGATTCGACATAGGAGATTATACCCATATTTCTCCAGCTATGGTCTTAGACTCTACGTAATGAAGAGTCAGTCCATTAATCGTCCATTAGGCAAAACAAGTCAATTTTACTGACAAAAGCTTCTGGAAATCGGTAGTCATCTCGCCAGTAACAATAGTCACCAACTGTTATCGTTATGGTTACTATAGAAAACATCCAACAGCCGACGTGCCTATGAGTTTGGTACTAAGATTTAAATTTAGTGAATTTACTGACAGTTCGACATAGCAAAACAGCCGAGTTTACTATCCTATATCTATCTCCTGGCTACCGGGGCGATACCATGTTGGTAAAAAGGATTATATTAATCAATAGTAATAATAATATCAGCCCTGTATAAAAACTGTCTCACTGCTGGGCTCGGGCCTCTCTTCAGTGTAAGAAAGCTGCTAGCACGCTGGCCCAATGCGAGTTGGCAGAGTTTACATATCTACGAAAACATCATGAAGTACTCTCAGGCATGTTCACAGGGTTCTTCGCGATGTTTTCCTTTATCGTTAAGTCTTGCGATAACTTTTTATTTTATTTTTTTATTTTTATACCACTGAGGTGGCAAACAAGCATACGGCCCACCTGATAGTAAGTGGTCACCGTAGCCTATGTACGCATGCAATACCAGAGGCATCACTTGCGCGTTGCCGACCCTTTAGGAAAAGAAGTGGGAAGGAGAAGGAGCGGGAAGGGGAAAGAGGGTGATTGAGTCTCCGGTACTCTCACTCACCGAACGAAACACAACAGTAGGAATACTGCTATTTCACGTCGATATTCTGCGAGAGGGTAGTCCTTCCTCAGTTGAGCCGGCCCATTCATGCCGAAATCAGCGAGGCTCTACTACTCTAATACAATGCGCACATAACTACGAAAAATCAGAAGTGTCGTGGTGCCATCAAAGACTTCTGCGTGGCAGTCTAACGGTGTCCCACTAGGTTATATAATTAATATTATTTATTTTATACGCATTAAGTACTTTTATAGGCAGTATTGAATGTGTAGCGAATACACACATATCTCAGTCGGTAGGCAGAGAATGCGTACGTAGGAATGCGCGGTTAATGCAGTTAGTGCTGCACCGCAACTGTTCACCACTCTAAATCCATTATTTACACCTTAAAAAGGTCTGCCCGTGTGTCTATCTGGATGTTTGCGTTATTTATTTACTTGTATGTACGTGAACTGCTTTGTGGTGAGCTGTGAGTTGTGACGTTACTGTGTGTTACGTCGTTGTGTTTCTGTGATAGTGATGGAATCTATTGGTTTATTCAATGTGATATACTGTTATATGTGTACATGCCACAGAAAAGTATGGTCATATTCGGTCACGAAGTTGTCAGTACGAAAATAAAAATTCCTTATTGTGTCTGTAACATCTTATCGGAAATTCATCGTTTCTAATCAATATTTATTTAATTTGCTGACATTAGACAATAGTTTAAGTGGCAGGAACTACAATTATTATTTGATAATACGGTTGTTAATAAATTTCTTTATTAAATAACATGATACGTTAGCTAAAATGTAAAACGCGAAGATAATTATACTATAATATATTCAATAATATACCAGGCTTTGCAATCTGACAGTAGGTGTATTGTAGTGTATGCAAAGTAATAATGAATCCGCTCAGCCAGTCAGAATTATTAGTTACATAATTACATTAATTTATAGGTATATACTAATAAGAATGTATTGACGGAAAACCCAATAAAAATCCAAAACCCAAACCCAATTTGCTGGACTCGAAAATTGAAACCGAGATCTCATTTCCAGCCGTCGTATACACTATCGCTGCTTTACCGAGACAGACGACATTTATAAATATCACAAATAATGCCTATAAATGAAAAAACTAAGATTTTCTTTAGTAATCACAGGCAAAATTCTAAATGTAATGTTCTATTACTTGATATTAAATTACAAATTTGCATCCTATATTTTTGTAACTATTAAAACTATTTATATTTACAAACGTATTAAAAAAGATAACATAATTACAAAAACACAAATAATTATAATACTAAATATTTACAATAATACTTTAGGCATCGTAGAATTCTTCAGCATTGCTGTCAACTGGTAACGCGCCCAGAAGACTGGCAGCATTGCCACGTTGAATGCATGCTGATTCTTTGGACCAAGAAAAGACCAGCCTTCTGATCACGCGAAACGTCGATCAGGCGTTTTGTGATCTCCCTGTACAAAATACGAGCGCTCGGACCCCATGAACATAGCGGTTCCACCCCAAACGGCGCAAAAATGTAATTACCAACTAAATTACTATATTTGCGCCGTTTGAGGGTTTCCGCGGTTGCAGCAGCAGCGCCGGCACATCCCGCAGTGCTTGGAAGATGTGATGGCGCAAGGGTGTCAACGCACGTTACGTCCCACACCAAAGGCCTGCCCATCTTCCAAGGCAACAATAACATTCCGTCCGGTCTCTTCCCATCGTCGCGTACCAAGCCATTGGGTTCAAGTATAGCTGGAACGCCAGCAATGACAAGAGCACGACGTAGTATGTCATTAAGATTAGCGTGGCGAGAAATTCGACCAGCGCTTCGGCTACAAGAGAGTCCATGGTGTCCGAGGCTATCGACAGCTTCTCCACAGTAACAGCAATGCGGAGAAACACACGAAACACCTAAACGGAGGCAAGTGGCGAGGCGGAAAGTGGTATCGCCCAACATGGTACCTATATTGGACGATGGAAGCGCCTGGAGCCAAAGACCAGATTCCAATTCTCCCACAGCCAGCAACGTTGGAAGATGTAGTAAAAAGCTTTTCTCTTACAGAGTTGCTAAGCGGCCCGTCCCACTGCCGCTGGGAGAATAGATTGGTTGGCAAAACAGAATTCGGGCAAGTCATTTTCCAGGCATTCACAGCGTCAGTTTTGCACAGCACTTCTGAATTAACCAGTGTGGGTGCTAAAATTTTCCTGGTTAATTCTTCCGTGCTGTGAACCGAGGACAGGAACGCCGGTAAACTAACATCTGAAATTTTGCGAACGCCGAGCCCACCAAGACAACCAGGCAGAGAAGCCTGTAGCCAAGCTCGGTCGTTCAAATCCACATTTAAAATATATTTTAGAGTATTTTGAATAATTTCATTAATTTTTTCTAAAGGTACTAAATTTTTCCAAAACTGTTATGATCTTAGCGCATGCGTAAATTCGGGAACAAAAAGGCAATATCGAATAATTGTAAAAGCCGATTGAATATTAATTTTGAGGAGGTGATCTGAACTTTCACAAAAATTAGTATCCCATAGTATAATATACTTAATAGGGGCTTCCGAGATTGTTTCAAAACTTCGCACTGCTGTTGAAAATTGCTTATCAGAAAAGTATAATAAAAATAACGCTTTGAGTGACTCGGGAATCGAATCGTGTTTCTTATAACCGGCAGGAAGCTTGAGCAGAAAATTATGCTACGTGACCAGCGAGGCAATTTTAATAATGTAGTATTCCATAACAACTCAATGATATTTATGAAATTGATTCACATTAACTAACTACGAGTATAGTTGGTTGCTGTTAATCAATTTTACGCGGTAGGTATTTATGTATTAAAGAAGGGTCTACATAGTAGGTGCGCATACGCAGGAATTCCCAGCATTCTATTAGGAATCAGGGTTAATTTAAAACCTAAACTAGGTCTCATTATTGAGTAATAAATCTTTCTTTTTTTACCTTTTGCATGCATGCATATCGGTAGCTGTTAAGGGGAAGGTATTCATCTATACTAATATTATAATATTCTATAATATAATAATATTCTATCACATACACACAACACCATCTAGCCCAAACTTAGCAGAGCTAGTACTATAGGTACTAGACAATGGATAAACATACATATGTGTGTATACTTTTTTTTGTAAATACATATGTACATATTATATGTACATAGAAACACCCAGACCAAGACAAACATCCATGTTCATGCACACAAATGTTTGACTTGTGCGGGAATCGAACCCGCGACCTCACGAGTCGCAGTCGGTTACACTAACCACTACGCCATCGAGGCTGCTAAAGAGTTTGTTTGTTAGTTTGGTTGAACGTGATAATCTCAGGAACTGTTGGTTGGTATTGAAAAATGTATTTTTTTGTTAATAAATGGCAATTCCCGCACAAGAATTAGTTCCTGTGTCGCGGGGGGACTTTATAAACATACAAACAACGGACACAAATACTCCCAGACTACAGATGCGGCACAACTCTTTGTGGATCACACAAATTATTGTCCCGCGTGGGGATCGAACCCACATCACTACACCATCAGTCATCGGTGTCTATATACTATATTCTATCTACTACATAACAGATCCCAAACATCAGTTAGCAAATATATAGCTCAGTTCAGAAATAAATGGCGAAAGTTGGGCTCCTAGAAAACATCGTGCCACATTAGTCGCACCGTGCATAAAGTGTAGTAGTAGAACAAGAAATTATCAATTACCATACATTAGGATAACCAATAATCTTGCAATAAAATATAAATATTATAATATAATTATAATATATCAATTTAAACTCAAAACTGTGAACAACTTATTATTGTTCAAAGTTTAAAATTTTGATAAATCTACAGTTAAAATTGTTGTATAATAAATAAATGACAGAATAAAAAAGCTTGATTAAATAACAATATAGAAGAACTCACTTTCACTCGAATTTCAGGCATATTTTATAATTTTAACGACTTATATTATAAATCATACAAGCCCTTTTATTTATTATTGTATAAGAAAAAATAAGGAAGGTTTTGAATCGATTGCCATTAAATTTCATATATCTAATTTAAAAGAATATAATGAAAGTGAATGAAACAAGAGAGATATACCAGAATCGAAGTACGTCAAGGTCCGATGTCACTGCCTGCTCTTCAAGACGTAGAACTTTTTCACGGAGAATATTTGTCGAAGAATATTGTAATATTTTAACCTTCTGCATCCCTTCCCCATAATTATATACCAAATTACACACCCTGGTACCTGCAGTATGCTTGAAATGCAGAACAAGGTTTTCCTTTTTAAGTATTAATTTATAAATACTCGCCGTTCAGCAATACTGACTTAAATATTGATTGATCACAATGATCACTGACGTTTCAATAAAATAAAGAAACAGTTGATATTCAGTAGTACATCGCCTTAACAACAAAGGCTTGAGCCGAAGAACAAAATGCATATAAAATGAGTAAAAATAAAATTTGTCAAAATGCGGCGAGAATGCGTGGGAGCTGATTCAATTCTCGTTGTGTCTCATTTGTGAAATATATTTCTAAATAGGTTATTTATTTGAAAGTTACAAAACTGTGTTTTAGTTTTTATTGTCTGTGCTGGTCAGCTGGCAATTCAAATAAATACTAATATAAGTTTTGTTACTTATAAAGCTCCTAATATATAATAATTTATTGAAAGTCACGTTGTCGGCATATATTTATAGCCAGTTCAAAGATCTGTTATTTCATAATTTAAAATGTATATTATATATAATATTCAGGCTGTCCAACAGCTAGAAGTAGCAGGCTAGCAAGGAGTACTGTTCTATCTTTTATTATTAAACAACATATACCTATAAGTACCAAATGAATTGTTAGAGATTAAAAAGAAAATGTCCATTAATATTTAATACTTTCGCACTAGGACGAATTCCTATAATGCAGAAGACTTACAAACATTGTAAAGTCGCCAAACCAATGTGGCGACATTGGTGCCAATTCTGTTGTCACAAAATTCTCTTATCTTAACTAAAAATCTCTAAAATTTAGTTTATTCCTGTCAAACGACATTTCGTATTCTGATATTGCTACAAGTGACAGGACTAAATTAAATTTTAGAGATTTTTAGCTAAGATAAGAGAATTTTGTAACAACAGAATTGGCACCATTACCATATATCCCAAATAATTATAATCTTCAAAATATAATAATTAATCGTCTCACCATTCATATAATTTCTTCATTCAAACAAGTTTTATCATTCTAAACGATTCAGAAGAAAGTACCAGGCTAGCAGAAATGCGCAAGAGTTTAATATAAATCGTAGTGAGAATTCGTACCGCTGCAGTGCTCGCTGCAGCGTGGTCCGTGGCCGGCGCGCGGCGCCGCGACTTCGCCGCCACGCACCACGGCGCGCGCCCCTGGAGCCCCAGACGCACTAATTACGTATACGATAACATCCACGGGACGCAGACACCGTGACGGCCATCTTGATCGAACATGTGAAAGTGTGATCGAAGCTTTTTATATCTATGTTGGTTTAGTATAAATATTTGTTGGTATTTTGAAGCAGCCAGCCTGTCAAAGCTATACCTTAGAATAAAGACATTCCAGGAGATGACGAAGATATGCGCGTATAAAATAAAATGGTTTCATTACTAATTGAGGTATTTGTAGAAAAGAAAAAGAATTAGTGCTTAAAATAATCCAATCGATATTTATTTTCCAACAGTTTCATGCTATTTGACAAGATCCTTTCTCCGTCTATATGTAATAGAAGAATTGCAATCCTTTCTTGCCCCGGTCAGCACCAAATAATAAATATATCTTGCCCTGCACTAGTCGGTTTGCTAAATTACAATGGACTGGTATCGTGCATAAACGTCTGAAACGTTGAGAACGTTGATTTATTTATCTGAATAGTTGAGAAGGTATAATATTACAACCACATTTTGCCGCCCATATTCTAAGTCCCACTGTTGCCATTTACTAGGCAATGTGGTAGAATCCGTACTGCTGCTTAGAATAAACCTGACAGCGAACTAATATAAATAATTAATTATATAATTTGATATATATAATTCGATATTCATTTTTATTATATAATATGTATAGAAGGTATACGTCAGTTACTTTAGTTTTATATATTATATTGAGAATATTGTTTTTGTTTAGGATATGATATTTTAAACAACCTAAATTGATAATAACTCATATGGATTGATAAATCGGACTAAGGAATTCACAACCACAAACTAATTCTTATACCAAACTAAGCAATTAGTCAGCAATATTTTTCACCATCTAAAGATTTCTTAACAATGTCGTCCAAAGCTCCCAAACTTGGTTCATACATATAACGTGAGTGAAAGCATCTACCCCTATTGTTCCATTGTGTCGGTATCTTTATTGCGAATCTACCCCTCACGAAAGCACCAGACCGATTCAGCGTATCAGTTGGCAACAGAGATCGCTATAATCGTTCTATAATTATTGTGTTTGGTTAAGGCGGCATACCGTGAAAAATTTTACGAGAATTGTAAACAAATGCCGGAGTACATTGAATTTGTAATTGCTGTGGCAGATTCCTGAAGAATCTTGGCACCAATAGATCAATTCTAGTGCCGTGTGATATAAATAAAAATAGAGTGTTTCATATCTATTTTCTCTTATTACCTTTTATGTGTATTAATGGAGTAGAATAAGCCAGAACCGTCAGACCGACATCAAAATAATTTCTTTAGTAAGTAAACGCTATGGCATATGCATACATACACCAATGAGATGCACTAATATATTTGTAATTTTCGGAATAAAACACTGGTGGTTAACAGGGCGTCCTGATCTATATATTAGTAAGTAGTGAAGTGGGTTCGAATCCAATACGAGACAAAAAAAAATATGATCTACAAATTATACTGCCTAGTCTGGGTGGGTATTCTTTGCGTCCGATGTTTAAAAAGTCCCCGTGATACAGGAATTATGCCTAATGTGGGAGTTATCTTCTTTTAATGGAATGCAAAAATTGCTTCCGATTTGTCGATACACCAGTGTTTCTAAGAAAAACTTAGATGCATTATTGTTGATGGCAGTAAGGTTAAATATCTGTTGCAGGTAGACAAGCCGGCGGCTCATCAGACGGCAAGCTAAGGTAAACATATCTAAGTTGTTACCTACTGTCAATAACAATATGTCGCCAGGATGCTGCTCTTCAATCGGCAATCAAATTTGCTTAGAGACTGAAATTACGACCATAATTCTTTGATGTCGCAGTGGTAGTGAATTCGACTGCTGTGTATTAGGTCTTAGGTTCTTATCCTGGTTCAGACCAACAAAAGGTTGTGTGAAGACGTTCTTAATAGCTGCTTGGAATGAGGATGTCGTCGCGTGGTACACCGCCGTGCTTCGGAAAGCAAGTGAAACCGCTTCTGCGTTAGATATTTCTCCAATCTTGACACTTCTGTTGTCGCACTTGTGCACCAATCATTTATTTATTTGTAAACATTAAACAAATATTTGACAACTTTTAGCGTACAAAATTGAATCAAACATACTTATATAAATATTAACTAAATTGTATACACACATTAAATTGATATTATGTAAATTATAATTATATTGGTATAAAAGGTATTATTAATGTATAAATATTTAAACATAAAATATAAGTATATAATATTAAAATAATTAACGTCATATATCCTGCGCAAACGGGTTGTCTTCGATAAGATTGCTCCGTGAACGAAATTCGGTCTTGAGGACTTTACCAGAGTTGGTACCACCCTAACCCGCTGGGGGACAGTATTATTATGTAGTTCTAATGATAACAACATTCTTCCGTTTATGACAAATTAGAAGAGAAAGGAATAGAATACCATGGCGTTAGCTCTATGGATGAAGCATCGGGCGAGAGATCGAAAAGGCATGGGTTCATATCACTCATTACACCATTACACTAATAACGTGAACCCACTCCTAACACAAACTATGCTGGAAGGTTTTACCAGAATACTAGTAACTTAAACCCAAATTAATCAACAATATTTGATTAACTGGTGACTTGGGTGTGTGATCCTGGTTGTAACCTGATTAGTTGTAAATGATCAGAGTAACACTAACACGAACATTTGCCAAAGTGATCACATATCTATGGGCAGTTGCTTAAGAAAAACATTTACAAGTTCTCTTTCCTTTAGCTTTATTTATCTGTTAAATAGTTAGTACTATTGCCCGCGGCTTCGCTCGCGTATAAGTAGGTTAGGTTAGTAACATATTTATTTGTTATATACAATATAGTTTATGTTACTCGGTGATAATATAGCTTTCTAAAGGTAAAATAATTTTTAAAATCGGTTAAGTAGTTTTTGATTAAAATCTTTACCAACAGGCAAACAAAACTTTTTAATATTAGTATAGACAAATAATAATAATTAAAATTATTATAAGGTTTCTTCAATTCTAAATTTAATCCCACGAGTTATTATTTAGAATAGAATAGCATTTATTTCTTAGTATATGGTATTTTGAGGTCTTATATTTAACCAACATTCATATATTTATTGTTGATGTAGGAACATTAACATTTACAAGACAAAGTAAGTCCAGAGACCATGGAGAAAATTTATCCGAGTTTACATCAGGTGACTCGTCGCAATAAAACAGAAGATTTGATACTTGTAAAACTAAGACCATTTTAATATTAAAAAGTAAAGATTTGTATTTTATTTATAATAAATAAGCTTAAGAGCTACAGATCGATTAAAAAAACATTGGCTATATATTTAACATTACTCTACGAGCCCCGGGAGCGCAGCAGCTGCTTATTAATAATAAGATAATAATAATAATAACGTTTATTGGCATTAAAAAGATACAGTCATTTAAATATATGAAATTATACAAATAATCCTACAAACCTTCAAGAAAAGAGCGTACTCCTTTTTAAAAGGCGGGCAACGCACTTGTAACTCCACTGGTGTTGCGGGTGTCCATGGGCGGCGGTAATCGCTTACCATCAGGCGATCCGTCTGCTCGTTTGGTCACTGGTACCCAAGCTAAGATTGAACTTGTGGTATGGGTACCAGGACTCTAGTGCTTAATACATTTTATTTATCAATATAGTGTATCTTATATTGGCAACATGGATAGATGACAGCAGAGAGTCATTGTGTGTATGCAACTGTGAGGGTTTGTATGTGTGTAAATAATACGACTAGAATATTTGTAGAACGCATCAGAGTGCATAATCTCTAACTCACATCACACTCAATATTGATTGCACTATAATAAAATCGAACTCGCGGCGTGGGCAGCCTCGTGCCACGAGAATGATTTCTTAAAGTGCTGTTCTGATATCTAGTTAGTTAATTTTGACTGCACGGATGACGTAGTGGCTTAAGTGAACGTCTCGCCAGTGTTATGGGTTCGAATCCCACACGGGGAAAAACTTTTTGTAATCTACAAATGGTTGTTCCGAGTCTGGATGTTCTTTGTGTCCGTTGTTTGAATGTTTGTAACGCCCCGCGACACAGGAATTATTCTTAGTGCAGCGATTGCTTTATTCTTAAGTAAATAATTAAAGAAAACATGTGGGTCTGTTTTTGAGGACTGCCGATAGAAGTGAAAACTAAGTAACTAGGGTGCGGTGACGTTGACGCGAGTTTCACGCTTTTTGTTGACCCAAAAAGTACACATATATACACATTATACATATAGCTCATGGAAAGCTTTCGGTGACGATGATGCGAGTTCATGATTTTTGTTCACCCAAAATGAGGCCACTTCAAAAAAGATTTTGTAGCGCGGTTCTGATATCTAGTAAGTTACTTGATCAAGGATTCAAACTTGTAGAAGTCCATTGAAATTAAACAGTTTATACGGATTTTGTCGCGTTGTTTATTTTACTTTATAACACTGTTATTACATCATTTTGAACAGTGTTTAATTTCAATGTATAACATTCGCGTAAACATAAGACAATATTTTGTAGAAGTCCATCACGTTTAATATAAACTTCAGCAATATTGGCCACATAATAGCAAGTTTCTGCCCATTGACGTAAAAACTAGTATGGTTTGATAATGACGGCTGGCGCGACAGCCTTTGCGGCGCCAGCGGTTGCCTAGCAACCGGGCGCCGGCGTGACGCGACGAATTTACTACCTACCTAACCTTTGATACAAGGATGTAAAGGTCACTGGAAGTGGGTCGTATAAGACAAGTTTTAAGTGGTCGCCACGCCGTTGCCACAACGCCGAGTGTTTTGAGTTCGATCCTCATACAGGACAAACATTTTTGTGATCTTCATTTAGTTCTTCCGAATTTGGATATTCTTTGTTTTTTTTTTTATCTGATATGTTGGCAAACGAGCTGACGGATCGCCTGATGGTAAGCGATTACCGCCGCTCATGGACACCCGCAACCCGAAAGGAGTTACAAGTGCATTGCCAGCCCTTTAAAAAGGAATGAAGGAGAGAAAGGACAAAGGAAAGGATAGGAAAAGGATCGGGGTAACTGGGCCTCCGGCTCTCTCACTCACCAATACGAAACGCAACAGTACGGGTACCGTTACTTCACGCCGGTATTCTGTGAGAGGGTAGTACTACCCCGGTCGATCCGGCCCATTCATGCTGAAACCAGCGAGTTGTTTGAATGTTTGTAAAGTCACCCAGGTGTGGAGTGCGGAAGTGTTCTTTACATAAAAAAAGAAAGGAGTATACTTTACAAGACACCTACACAATCTACTTACATCCTAAAAGGGATAGATAAAGGTCTATTGCGTCTTGAGAACGCAACGCCATTTTATACGACTGCTGTGTCTAAGGTCTCCAGTTTGATTCTGGGCTGGGCGAATTGACTTTTTCTGTTTAGAAAATTTTAGGAGCAGCTCGGCATTTACCAGTTCTATATGATATGATTAGACTCATAACAACGGAACCGGCAAAATCCAAACGACTGATTGTCGATCACAAAATAATTTGTCACGTCGGGCGATCAAACCCGCAACACGGTATGGCGTAGATTTGAGTGGATCACTTACAAGAACTCTACTCCTACAGTCAATGAATCAATGGTAAACTTAATATATTTTTACTGTAATCGATAATCAGGATTTATTAAAGTTGTATATGTCCACATTTAAGTTCCAAGTTAACTCCATAGCATATTTTAACAAAATTGGTTTAGTAGTTTATTAATTTAGTTAGTAGTAGTCCTAAAAATGTGATAAACGGACCATCAGGTTTTGGCTGTTTATATTTGGATACAGGTAATCGTAATTATTATGCATAGATTATTCTGAGGAAATTCAAATAAATTGACATAGGTAGAGAGCACTACAACAACCTCTTTAAACGTGGCTTTCCTGTCTAGACCATGCTAACACCGCGCTACAGAAGAATATACAAGACGGTTTTGTAACCCAGTGCCTCCTTAATATGATAATGAGCCTTGAAACGCTTTGCAAGTTTTCTAAAGGAGAATGTGTGATGTTTGCAGGTATGATGGTATAGGTATTAGATGTCTTCTGCTGACAGCACAGCATATCCAGAATATATACTAGCTTGAATGTTAATCGATCAGCGATATCTAACGGCGTAGTTAATAAACTAAATAGTTTAATACCAGGGCGATAGATGACACTCAGTATTTCCGTTACAAACTATATTATGTATTAACTATATAATCATTGTTATCAATAAGTGAATTGAAAACTTGGTACACATTCTTAAGTAGATTGCGCGCACAAAGAAGAAGAGCAGAACTTAAAATTTTACAAAAAGAGATTTTGATGCTCGACTCAATTACTGGTGATTAGGCGGACTGGTGGATTGACTTACTGACAGACGGACCGGATAACTGACGGTCTGGTGGACTGAACGAAAGACAGACAGGCGGACTGACAGACAGATGGACAGGCGGAACTCATGACTGATGGTCTGGTGGACTGGCAGGCGAAATGATTAAGTTACGCTTTGACTAACTTACTACTTACTAACTTAACTGACTCGCAGGTGGTTAGACGGACAGGTGGACTGAATGATAGACAGACTTACGGTCAGACGCCGGTGGCGGTTAGGTGGACTGATATAAAGACGGATAGACTATCTGGCAGGTGAACGTGTGATGAACTAACGGACTTACAAACTGACGGACTAACGCAGTTGGTTTGGCGGACTAAATGACAGACGTAATGGTGGCCTGATGGGCAGACAAACAAACGAACCGGTGGACCTACTGAGTGATACGAACGAAAGACTGTTTTTTTAAAGACTACCTCAGTTTTCTCTAACTAAACTAATAGAATTAGAACATATATAAATTCTAATTAGTTTCAAAATTATGTGTATGGTGTGTTATCTGTTTGAATGTATTGTTTTATTAGCCTGTTGTTATAACAGGTAAATATTGACAATAATTACAAAGACAACTCTCTTCATTTTTATTATTGATCAGCTGTGAAAGGTGGGATTCAAATTTTAACATTGACGATACAAGAAATCTGTCTGAGGTCGCGTGAACCTTACATCATCGCTTCAGTTTTATAAAAGATTGGTTTGATTTAGAAAGTTATAAATAATTTTAACTAAAAATAATGTTTCGTTATTCATTCACGCAGGAGCCGTTGTACAGATTTGGGTAAAACTTGACACACACTATGTGTGTCATGTTTGTCCTGGATAACATATAGGATATTTTATCCTAATGCACGCTAATGGGACTCACAAGGGAAAAATGCGCACAGAAGCTAGTTTTAAATGCGAGTAGATGCCGCTTCCAAACAAACGATACGATGATCGTACATAATGCGAACGTTATTAGTGATTTAAACACCGACTTTATATCCGCATGAAACGTTCCCATAATATCGAACGTCACTTTACGATCGGATATTTAACGATTTAGGTTGCGATCTTGGCTGCATTTAACGATTCAATCGTTAAATTGTCTAATTAAATTAGTTTCAACAAATTACCTACTATGTACATAGACCTGCGTATATATAAATGAGTGAGCAGAGGTGTCTCTCCTGGTCGGGAGGACCGTAAATTAAAAAAGGTGCAGTCCTCCAGACCAAGTTTTAGTCATGGTAGCTAATTTTAAGGAGGACTGGTCATCTGCGTAGGTGATATTACAGTTACGGTGCATAAGTGTGTGCCTAAACGCAACTGTTCTCGCCATTCCCCAACTCTTATAGTCCGATGCGACGGCAGTCCTGCAGGACTGGAGAAAGATAAGGCAGGACCAACAGTAAGCACAGAACCTTTCGAAGCACGGGGTTGAAAACCTGGTCAATTATATATCTAACTCCGAGATCCAGATTTTTTTGACAATAAATTAGCGATTTGCACAATAAGGTACATTCATCATTTCAAATGTGTTTGCACATAATTAACATTTTAAACATATTCAATTAGTTTTAACAAGTCTGCGTGTTTGAATGTTTATACAGACCACCAACACAGGAATGACTCCTAGAGCGGCAGAAGACATTATAAACAAAATATGAGCACTACGCAATGCAAGAAAGATTTCGTTTTGTGTGTAAACTAAACACATCAGTAGACCGAAGAGAATAAGGTCTTCGGCCTACCTCTTCCTGAAAAAATATATTGACCGGGATTAACAGGATGCAAAAGGCGGAAGTCATGATAATAGAATCCAAGATTCGATCATATTACTTTAACTTCTGCCTTTTTTGAAAAGAAGGCAATGAAGTTCTTATCCTTACTGGAATCACTCAGATCAGATATATTCACAACCACGGAAACTGGTCTCAGCGAAGCTATACGGAGTTCGTATTACTATGTGACCGCGTGGATGGGCGTAAGCACATATAACATAGGCTTCTGCCTATAATCGGCTTATCCTAAGCATTAGTTTATATTTAATTGGAAGATACCTCTTTTACAATTAATGAATGAGCCGTTCAAAGAAGTACCATACGCTTAAATCTTAGTCATACTTAGCTACACTATTAAAACAAATTTCCGTTTTTATATGGGAGGAGCTAATTTGACTTATTTTCAGGCATGGAGATTTGATTAAGAGTGCGCAACCAATCAACCAATAACTTAAATATATAACTATTTATGTTTCGTTTAAGCTGTAAAATATGATAGATTTCCACTGTTATAATCTAAAAATCACGTAACACAAGCTTACGTTTTTGCATTTTTTGTGCAAAGTTACGTAATTTTGTTGGGGATAATATTAATTTTTTTAATTTTTTTACACAAAGTAATTGTAAACACATTCATTGTTATGGTAAATGTATATTTTATATTTGTTATAAACAAAGTGTCGATTTTATCAACGTAACTGTGACCACCTGTTTTGGCACATTTCGCTCGACGCAGTTTTAAGTATTCTATTGACTTAAGATATATGCTTTATTAATAATATCTAAATTTTACTCGACCGCAGGATCGATGACGTGACCTTGCCAAGCCACCACACCAACTGCGCAGAAAACATCAAATAACAACTTAATATGATATTTATTTACGTGAGATCTAAAGCACTTAAATCACCTTTCCTCCGATTCCCGCGAAAAACATAACTTTATATAAAACGAAAACTTTCCCACATCGTATGTGGCAGTGAAATGCTCAAATTGGGCAAAGCTGGAAACGACTGGCCGACCACCCACCGCCATTGTCCAGTGTCGCTCGACCAAGCAATTTACACTTGTGTGCGTATGCTTTTGGCGGGTTAGCCGGTTCGTCTGGCGATGTCGATAGTGAATACGCCTGGCGATGTCGATAGCGAATGCAAGTGTTGTAGCGAATAAGTTATACGTAACGATCTTTTCTTTATTAAATTCTAGTTATTGATTAGTATGATTATTTTTTAACGACGTCACTACATAAAATTATCTGTTGTCTGCGGTCTACTGTGTGTTACTTAATCTGAAAATCTTTTACGTACGCGTATTTGTGTTCTTGCATCCATTTTGATGCATTGTATTGAGCCTAATATCTATTTATATTTAGTTTGTGGTGTTCCCTTTAACGCAAGAGTTTTATAACGTGACGAATTTCAGCTTATATTACCGCAGCTTGGTTGAGTAACAAAATACCTACACTCTAGTGAAGATCGTAGCCAAATACTTCTATTTTGTATTTTTGCCATGAGTAGCGTAGGGTATCCAGAGATTCAGACTTTATAAAACGTCGTTGTATTGCTGGAAAGTGACAAATAAATAGGTCCTGTACAGCAAAGCAACTTCGTTTTTTTTAGAGTCATTAATGCTTGTGAGAATGATTCTCACAGTGTTGCAAGTATATGTTAGCTACAGCATTTGCCTAAAATATACATAAACATAAATCAACACAGACTAAATTATTGAAATTTACAAACCAATCCATGAATACTGAAGTTCGTTTCGTTTATTGTCTGATTTTAAACAATATAGAATCTATCTAAAGTATAAGAGATGTCTCTAAACGAATAGAGAATCGTTTACTGCTCTTACAACGTTCGCTATCGAATCGAAAGTCATCAGCACCGGACAAGCCCCGCAGACCGTGGGAACTCGCAGATTCCATAAGATTAATCCGTCGGTCGATGCTTCCCGCACTTTGCATAACTTATTTATGTATTTCTACTGTTATTGCTCCGTACACAACGTGTAGCTATAAGGCATGGTCGCATTTCACAATTGTATAGTGTAATTTACAATTAAAACAAGCGCCGAACGAAAATGTAAGCCATCGAATAACGAACGCCGATAGTTTAAATCATTGAATTACTAAATAAACCGATAGATGGCATTCAATGTGTCAATGTCATATATTTTATTTTATTTTTACATAATAGGTATAGTTACAGACACCAGATCAGTAATCTCATAGTAATAAATTGAACATAGTAAAGCTTCAAATCTGTAGTCCACTTAAAACTATACACATCGTTCATAAATATGATAACAGAGCTTCAGTTAAATGATGAACAGTAATAAATAATCAGATTTAGGGAATATATAATTATTGAATACATAGATATTTAGTAGGATGCGGTTACAAAATAGTATTTACTAATTGGCAGTAATTAAACGTTTAGGATCTTAAGGGTTTGTACATATTGTTTTTAAGAAGAGAGCTTTTAAATACATTCAAACTATCATTGAAAATATCTATTTGAGAGCATATTCGGTTATATTGACTGCACATTCTTGATATTGGGTTATTGTGTGAAACATTATTGTTGCTAGATGATATTACAAAAAGTTGTGGTGTGCGCACAGATCGCAGTGGCGCCTTGAATTTCAATTTTTCGACAAGTTGTGTGTCCGATAAGCCATTTACAATTTTGAATAGTGTACACAAGTCACTCATCCATCTCCTTTGCTCAAGAGTAATCATTTTGAACTCCTGAAGTCGATCATTGTACTCTTTTATCTTACGCCTTAAGCCTAACTTTGAACACAGCGCTCTAACGAATCGCATTTGTATTGCCTCAATTCGATCTATATGAGTCCCATAGATAGGCAACCATACAGAGGAGCAGTATTCTAATATACTACGGACCAGACAGTAATACAAAGCCATCAAAGAGCTAGCTTTTTTAAAAGGTCTCGCATTACGAAGTATAAAAGACAACATACGGTTTGCTTTAGCGCAGATGTGGTCGTAATGAGGCCTAAAGGACATCGTACAGTCGAAAATCACTCCTAAATCACGAACCATATTAACCCTCTCTAGAGCGATATCTTTAATATAATACACATAGTTAATTGGTTTTTTGCTTTTCGTGAATGAAATTACTTGGCATTTCTTAATATTTAGGGACATAGAGTTTCTGTCACACCATTCGACAATAGTATTTATATCGAACTGGAGATATTCGCAATCATGATGGTCAGAAATGCGTCTAAAGATTTTTAAATCGTCTGCGTATGCCAAACATTCACTTTTAAGCTCTTGTAACAAATCATTGATAAATAAAAGAAATAGGAGGGGGCCCAAGTTAGATCCTTGCGGAACACCGGATTTAGCCAAAAAAGGAACAGATTCGTACCCGCTAAAAGCTACTAACTGCGTTCGGTTTAATAAATAAGAAGAAAGCCACCTGTACAAGTTGCCGTGGATTCCGAAATGTTGGATTTTCACTAATAACACAAAATGATTGACGCGATCGAATGCCTTTGAAAAATCTGTATAGATGGAGTCTACTTGCATTCTGTCGTTAAATGAGTCACATAAATAACTTGTGTAGTATAAGAGGTTTGTGACAGTTGATCTGCCAGTCATAAACCCGTGTTGTAGAGGACTTAGTTGGTGCTTTAAGTGATGATAAATATGATTATACACATAACTCTCAAATATTTTGGCGAACCAGTTGAGAATGCAGATAGGACGGTAGTTAGAGACGTCACTTCTGTTGCCAGATTTGTAAATTGGTGTTATTTTCGCGATTTTCCAAAGTTCCGGAAATATGCCCTCGTTTAACGATTTCTCATAAATTATGTGAACAGGTGTTACCAGTGCAGTCGCACAAAGACGAATAAAGATTGGTGGAATTCCATCAAATCCGCCGCTTTTCGTCAGGTCTATACTTTGCAGTTTCTTTAGTAAGTCATCTTTTTGGATATAGAGTTCACCGATAGTATAGTTGAATGTTGGGAAAGTAGGAGTATAACTTTTGTTTATAGAGCTAGAACAGTAAACGGATGAGAAGTAGTCTGCAAAAAGATTGACTATATCACCGCCCGATTCACCTCTTTTATCTTCGTAAAACATAGCGCTAGGGTAATTGTTGGTCACGCGTTTGTTCTTTGTATAGCGCCAAAAAGCCTTAACATTGAGCTTAAGTTCATCCTCGATTTGTTCAATATAAGATTTAAAACATAAACGCGCGATTCTCTTGGATTTTGCTCTCAGTGTAGAGAATTCGTCATAGTCCCTTTGATTTCCGTAACGTTTAAATCTAGAGTGAGCCTTAGTTTTATGTTTAAGCAATGTGATTAGGTTTTTACTGAACCATATTGGGTAATTACTTTTAGAGGCTTTGGTCTTTGGAGTATATTTTTCTATAATCTCATAAATAGTGTTATAGAAAAATTGGACAAAGTCATTACATCCTAAATATAAGGCTTGCTGCGACCAATCTACTCTATCAATATCTTTGATACAACCGTCGTAATTTGTTTTACGATAGCATAATCTTTTGATGGTGGCACTTTGTGTGAAACTGGGAGCGGTAGTTTGCAGAATTACTTCAAATGGCGGGTGGTGTGTATCCTGACGGCTTATAGGTAAAGTAGGCGTAATTCGAATTAATTCTGGCAAATCAGAGATGACCAAATCGAGTATTCTGCCATTACTGTTCGCAATGTAATTAAGTTGAGTAAGTGTCGTCACTTCGAATAAGTTATTTAACAATTTAGCTTTTTCACAGTCGTAATTAAGAGGACATCTTGATTTTGTGGACCACTTGATATTTCCTAAGTTGAAGTCGCCCAAAATACAAGTCATTTTAGAGGCGGAGTCATCAATTATAGAACTACATTTATTAAAAAAATCATTTATACTACTTACAGGTAAATAATCTGGTAGATAGATTACACCTAAGTTAATCACAAAAGATTTATTTACTTTAATTTGTACCCATAGATCTTCCAAACAATCAGTCCACCAATCGCTTTTGAGTTTTACGTGAAACTTCTTTAAATAGGCGATAAGTACACCCCCGCCATATTTCTTGTTAAACCGTGATCGAAACCTAGCGTCACGATCTCTGCGCACAACACAATACCTGTCATCAAATATCTCCGACGACGATACAGTATCATCAAGCCAAGTTTCAGTTAAACAAACAATATCAAAGTTGTTACATAGCACTGCATTATAGATATCCAAAACTTTGCTCTTCATACCGCGTATATTCTGATAATATAGTGACAGATTCATTTTTTAATTACTTGTTACAAAAAACAGTTACCAATGGATTATAAAGGACTAACAGATTAGATTAAGGCTTTCATGGTTTCTAATTAATATTTGCTTAGAGTCAGGAGTTTTCTTAACAAAGATCCGTCCATTTCTTACCCACACAAATTGGTACCCATTCTCCTTTGCCTTCTTGCGTGCTGCTGCATGAAGTGACTTATTATTTGGGGAGAGATGTTCCGCTACGTAGACTGGTTTTTTGTCGCCAGCGATTCCCAACAATGTAGTGTTTAATTTATCATTAGGGTTCGACTTATTGTACCGATGTACTGCAGAATAGTATTCGTCGCGAATCCTTACACTCCGGAATTTCACAATTATAGCACGAGGAAGTTTACTCTCCTTATTTATCCTTGCGACCCGTGTGCACTTGACTATATCATCTTCCTTTAAGTTGTAGCCTATGATATGTGCACATTGGAGTGTGATGCTAAGTAGATTCTCGTTGTGGTTCTCTGGTACGCCTTGCATCTCAAGATTATTCTCGCGTAAATGTTGTTCTAAGTTATTGAGGCGGTTTGATACTTCCAGTACTGACATTTTGAGTGCACTATTTTCTTTGGTTAAGGAAATATTGTCTTTTACCAAAGAATCCATGCTTTTCATCACACTGTCGTATTTGTCACTCAGAAAATTTAACGACTCACGAAACTCCCTTATATCGCTCTTGATTGGAGCAAGTTCTTGATGCAATATAGTAGATATCATTTGGGGAAGTTCTGCTCTGATCGCCTTAATAACTCGTTCACTAACAGCAGAAATAAAAGCTTCTTCCTTATTCTCCATTAAGCCGGTAGAAATAGGGCTTATATCAGACGTATGTTGAACGCAGGTTTGATGTTTTCTAGAGGTTACGTTAGCAAACCCATCATCGCAGCTGTTCAATGAGCTTTGATCGTCTTCCCTAATATTTCTTACAGGAGTATTGGTGTTCCCAGTTTTAGGTTGCTTGCTTCTGCATTCATGACATAACCATTTTTGTTTCTGTTCCCTGTTCATAGATGTATACTGTTTTTTATCAAGTATATTTGCACATGGTAAGTCATATATATTATGGCACTTACAACATTTTAATGTTGGTTCCCGGTTTTCAATTATGTTCTTACAACCGGCACAAGTTTGTCTCGACGACATCTTTATGAATGGTCTTGATAACTGTTTGGTAGCTTCTCGAACGCAAACGCAAAATTGGCAGCGCTGTGGCACTAATACGGTGGCGTAGTGGCTAAGGTGTCCGCTCTCAGCGCGATGTCCGACGGATCAAACCCCGGCCTCCACGAGTGGTTTTTGAAGTATATTTAAATTTGTAAAATTGTTAATATATTTATAAGTAATTTCTCACCAGCTTGCCACTTGAATATCGACGCCTTCAATTCTTCGAATATGTTGTATCTCGCTCCCTCCGCCCACTAGGAGGAGCCACGCATAAGAATCCTTCAAGAAGAAACGAGAGGCACCGAACTATGTAGTTCAACCAATCAGGAATTTAGTTATATAAATTTAACAAAATTTGCGTAACAATCCGACACACGTCTGTTCACCACGAAGCTCAAGAGCAAAATGTATATGTGTAAAAGAGTTTAAAATAAAAGACATTGTTATATAATTAAATGTGTTGTTATGTTATTTTTACTATAATATTTGCAAACAAGCGTAAAGTATGCTTAGCTTATGGACGCCACGTCAAGGATACCACGACCACGTTGCCTTTCCTTCAATAATATGCAGACCTTAATTGTACGATCTTGCAGCAGAGGGTAACGGCGCTGCCTTCCCTGCTTCCTCGCAGCACAGCTTCTTCTTAAGGAGCCTGGAAACCTTACACGCCATAGCATAACACAGAATATTTAGTTCGCCATTTTCTGTATTAGGTACCAGTAGTTCCTCAGTCAGGCTGCTCCTGTTTGAGAACAACGCAACGAGGTCACACAGTAACACTTATGAGCTCAAAAGCTTTAAGGTTTAAATATGGTTTTTAATGTGGCCTACCATTACTTATTCCTGAGCAATGTAACCTTTAAGGACAGACATACATGCGACCCTTTTAAGGGGCAGTCGAGTGATCTGTCAATGTAATTGCCTCCGATACTCAATAAGGTACAATTAAAATAATTTAAATATTTCCCTCAATCATCAGCCATTACCGAACCACTAATGTACTCTGCAAATAGTAGAAATATGTAGGATTATAGACATACTTGCTATAGCCCGTGACTACGCCCACGTGGTATTCAATACTAAAAAGTAGGCAAGCAACCATATAGCCTCCATAATGATGGGCGGATACTGTAACCTAGAATAGCTCACTTACGCGTTGCTGACGTATGGAAAGAGGCGTTGAAGGTGGGATGGGAAAAGATGACAGATATTAACTTGAGTCTCCTGAACCCTCACTAACCGGGAGAAATGCAGCAAGGAGAAATTCATCTTGAAAGAGTGGCATGAAATAGTTTACCAACGGTACTGCCAAACTGCATGCTGCTTCTGAAAAAATCCTGACTGAAAACTCAACTATAATGCAATTACAGCAACAGATATGTATGTATTCATATCTTTTTATACGGGATATTTTTATCATGGAAGGCATAAAGGCATTCAAACAAGACCATCAATAAGAAAAGATAAATAAACAATTTTCTTCAATAATATTAGTTATGTGTTTATATAATTACTATATTTTGGCCCAGGCTTCGCTCGTAAATGCAGCTTAGGTTATATTACATACAGTAACAGTAGATACTTTTATCTGGATGACAGGTAGGTACCCTATGACCTAATCTGTTCCCCTGACAACGTGGATGCCAAATTTCATGATAATTGGTCGAGTAGTTAAGGCCTGAAAGCGTAACAAACAAACAAACAAATTCAATTAATCTTTATATATATATAATAATTCTTCTGTACGTGTGTTAATAGTGAACTCCTCCTAAACGGCTGGACCGATTTCAATTAATTTTTTTTGTGTGTGTTCAAGTGGATTCGAGGATGACTTAGATTTGTTTCTTTTTTATCTTGCCTGTATATATAATATTATAAGTTAAAATTCACAAACTATTAAGTTGCATTTGTAACTACACACAACTAGCGTAAATTAAAGGCATATAGTAGATGCAATAGATAATCTATTGATCTTTTCAACCCCTCTTTGCTACAGAAGGAAGGACAAACAAACACTCGTTCGTGTTTATATTAAGTATCAGTTCGGATACGTTATTATCGACATAATTATCGTTTTAAAAGTGTTCACACACGCGGGTATGTGGCACAGAGCGATCCCATAATCCTTCACTCGTCTTAAAGCTATTTAAAGTTGGTCCTTACACCGTAGAAGCGAATATTGCATTCTTCGCATACCTGCTGATATGGTACAAGTGAAAACGAGACGGCGATTTAAAATTACAATATATCATAAATTATTATTCAATAAAATGTAAGCGTGTTTGGAGAGAAGCATGGACAAGACAGGATTAGGAACACAGATCTCCGGTCCAGAACAAAACTGACCTATGTTCTAACAAGAATAGACCAACAAAAGTGGAGGTGGACAGACCACATGATGCGGGACGCTAAAGGAAAGTGGAGCAAGGTAGTGACAGAATGGTATCCAAGGGGCGGTAAAAGAAATCAGGGAAGGCAGCCTACCCGCTGGAAGCCTACAGCAGGTCCAAACTGGAGGAGAGTACCTCACGACAGACGTCAATGGAAATTGTTAGAGGAGGCCTATGCCACGAGGCACACCGAAATTCGAGATATCTTGTGGTTTTTGTTTTAACCATTATTGTTATTGTAATTGTCTGGTTTCGGAATAAAAGGCTTTATTATTATTATTCTAAGCGTGTTTAAAAACGCATTACAGACTAGGTACTCATTGTATTAAATTCATATTAAGACTATATTTAATCAAAATAAAAACATTTACAATTTGAATACATGACACAAAAATTTATAATGTCTGTTGTTTTACATGGTATTGCCTAAAGTAGGTCAGAGCCCAGTGTTTCAGGCTGTTTCTAATATTCAATCAATTATAAAATGACGGTATGGCTACGTTTGCTGTATATCCAATAAGCTCTATAATAAATAAGCCCTTGGACTAAAATCCAGGTTGTGCAATCCGTGTCTATCCTATTGGGCTCATTGGTAAATCTCCGATATGAAGGTTAATAATAGATAATAAGAACTACATAAGAAATTATTTAAACCAAAAATTGTTATAAATGTAATGATAACAAACTGAAAACTTGCGGTGTGTTTCTCAAGTAAATCATTATTTTACCATTTGTGATCATTTCGACTCTGTACCTGATAACTTCGACAACATAATTTTTTAAAGCATAATTAATTTCCAGGAAATATACTTTAATATATCTCCTATACCCTAACCTTAATTAGGATTTTACACAAGCAGACTTACAGTCAGACCAAAAAGCGAGTGACCGCTCCCGTTCTCGCTTCCCTCACCCTATCCCTATATTATATTCCCTCATCGGTATTGCTGAACTGTGTTACCTATTATCGCTAGAACACAACTATGGCTAGGAGCGGCATTACCGCTTACTCGCGAGCAGGCCCGCGGCTCAGTCATTTCGATCGATCAACATTTAGCCAATCTAGTAATACATCGCCACCACCGGAAAGCATACACCCAGCTTCTGAAAGGCAGGTGATCACAAACATTTTTTAACAGACAGTCAAACGCACGTCAATTGATGTGATTTATTGACTGAATTAGCAACGGAAAATCAAATAACTTGTTAAATCTGTGGAAACTTATTGTCAGCATTTACTCTAAACATTCTTATACCATATCTATATATTAATACGTGAAGCAAAAACTTTGTACCCCTTTTTACGAAAATTGAGCGGGCGGAGGAGTATGAAATTTGGCACAGTTAAAGTTTATATGGAGAAGGGGGGAGCGAATCCTAATATTTTTATAAAATATACATTAAATTAATGTAAAATCACTACAAGCATACAACCATGCATTTGATTTGCACACGCAGTTGTTCGTCTGACGTCGTACGATCCTTCGTTACATATACCTTATTTATATGTAATAAAGAAACAAAGTGTCAATGAAAGTTTGAAAAGATAGGTAAATTAACCTGTATAGCCTTGGCGAAATCTAAATGAAATGTGATTATAAGGGTAAAGTTATAGACAATAAAACCATAATAATGATCAAACTTCAAATTTAAATCAATTATGGTCGAATTTTGACCACTAGGCGACCGCTAGCTTGTATTATTTGTCGGTAAGCTGTCTAATAACAAATAAAATAATAGTTTAATCTTAAGACGTCGTTGACCAGCCTCTCAGAAACAGGAAGTTACTTTTCTGCTGGTCTAGTGTTCATCGAGATTATACAGTTAGCCAAAAAAAGGTAAATATTATACCGCAGCATTAAGTAACTTAGACCGTACCATAAAACGGCCGATGTGAGAATTTGCATCGAATGGAGTTGGGACGCAGACTCTGGGACACAGTTCGTATGTATTGTGTGTCGTTGTATTATACCTACTTACGCACTACCTACCTATGTGCATGTGATCATTATGTGAGAACATTGTTTATCTTGTGTCTGGCTCGAAAAATTGCTGAGTAGTTCAAGGGATGTGTGCTACAATTGCATGTTTTATTACGTAATGTGCTGTGGACAGGTACGGTTATTATGGAGGGTCGCAATGTTTACCTTAATATTAGAAAGGATTGCAGCCCAAAAAGCTTTGCGTATTGGTCTTACGGTAAAAGTGATTTAAGAGTTCCTTTACACGATGCTGTACTGTCATCAAATAGCTTCGGCCCTTTGCGCTAGAGATCCAAAAATTTGTATGTTGCGGCGTCGAAAACGCATAATTCCCTAAATTATCCCTGGTATATCTACAGATTATTGTAATTTTCGACACGAACCACGTGTGTCAATGTGTTATCCCTGAAAATAAGTAAAAGCGTCTTGCGCCCACATTTCGCAACGTCACTTTTAGTTCCTACGTAATTGAGGCGTCTATTTTCGTCTGTCAATCATATTTTTAAATCCCATGCTGTTATTGAGATTTACTAAACAGATTCCAATAATAAATCCTTTTCCGATTCAGAAATAGAAGCTTTTATCTTATGTGCAGTACCAAACTTCTAATACGGGACCAAACCACGAGACTAACCACAAAATATTTAATATTTTATAAGTAATATCTTCGACACAGTCCAGTAACTACAGTACTGTTGACAAATACTTATTATCGTGTATTTATTTTGTTTTGTATAAAAAGTATTATTTGATATTGTCTTCTGTTTACGCGAATGTTATTCATTGAAATTAAACTACTATATACGGATTTTATTGCGTTGTTTATTTAACACTGTTTTAAACAATTTTGAAACTGTTACACTAATACTACAATTGAATTTTACTATTTTATAAGCTAATAAAATTATTTAAACGATTAAAACTATTTATATTTAGGTTTACACTTTCCCCGACGTTTCGGTTGCTTTTCAGCAGCCATGGTCACGGGGGGTTCGTATATAGTAGTTTAATTTCAAAGAATTATTTGCACAGGCTGTCAAATTTGCCATAATAATTATCCAAACGTATAGTATAAATAGGATTGTAAGTTTGTTCGTTTATTTGCAACTCTTTCACGCCTTAACTCCTCGAGAGATCATCATGCAATTTCGTTATCAGTGTTACAGAATAAGACATGGTACCTTTCATCCAGAAAAAAAGTACTGTTCACGAGAATAACTCTTCTCTATCTATCTCACTTTGAAAATCTAGATTACCGCGAGCAAAGCGGCGGAGAAATCTAGTAATATTATAAATACGAATGTGACTTAGTTTGTTTGTTTTTGTAACACAACTCTTAACTACTCTACCGATTACCATGTAATTTCGCAAACACGTTGTCAGTGCCACAAGAAATATCTAGTTAGAATTAATAGCTATCAATATTTTCATACAAATGAATGCATTTAAAAATAATTAAGGTGTATCGTTCACAAAACGTGCGACTGCTAACGTACCAATACGTGTCTCTACCCATTTCTAACGGATTAAAATATATAAAGACTACCCTTGACTACCGGGAACTACCCTCCGTATACTTTTGTGTAAGAAACAAACTCGCATTATGTCATTGATGATGTTTTTGTGCGATGTCCACGTTTGTCGGCAGTCACGATTTACGAAGTAATGTGGGAAATGTAGCGCTGGTTTTGTTCTTGTTAAATATATAGAAATCTTTGGATCTCTAGCGCAAAGGGCCCAAGTTATTTGATGACAATACAGCGTCTTGTAAAGGAACACGATAGCCGATCCGCGCAACTTCGTTTGCGTCACATAAGAGAGTTTTCTTCGTTTTTTGCAACATTTCTCATTGATGCTCCACTCATATCGGTCGAAGCGTGATCTTATATAGCCTATAGCCTTCCTCAATAAATGAGCTATCCAACACTAAAACAATTTTTCAATTCGAACCAGTAGTTTCTGAGATTAGTGCGTTCAACCAAACAAACATACAAACTCTTTAGCTTTATAATATTAGTAGTATAGATACTAGCTGTGCCCGCGGTGTCACCCGCGTTTATAATAACTGCGCCGTCCCCGTTGGTCGTAGCGCGATGTTATGTAGCTATAGCCTTCCTCGATAAATGGGCTATCCAACACTAAAATAATATTTTAATTCGGACTAATAGTTCCTAAGACTAACGCGTTCAACCAAAAAAACAAACTCTACAGCTTTTTAGTATTAATATAGGTTATAGATATTGTTAGTATTGAATATTTGTTATATAATGTCCTAAAGACCGAAATTCTTTCACAGCGGCCAATCTTAACGGATATTGACCATAGATTGGCGCAGGTGATATTATAGTGCACAATTATTATGTACGCAAACACAAGTACACTAGAGAGTACACTTCTGTGAAGTTAAACGACTTGCAGGTATCTCCGAGAGGATCGGAATCTTCTGTGAGCTCATGTTTTTGTCTGAACCTAGCAACTAACCTAATGTAACTTTAGTAACTTCATTAAACTCACACTATGCTTTAATGTTCATAAGTGTTACTTTGTGACCAATATGAATAAATGGGTCTTTGATTTTTGTAATTTATTTTTACGGGGGGGCCTAACATGGCTAGGGAAGCATGGATGTAATTAAACTATTTCTAAATGTCCCTGCATGTATCTAAAACAACTATTATGTACACATACATGCGCATATAGCATAAAGCGCTTGACAAATATCAAAATATTATTTATTTAAGTCACAAAGTAACACTTATGAACGTCAAGGTTACACTAACAAAAAATTAATATATATTTAAATTTACCTGATGCGACAAAGCAAGGGCGTAGAGCCAATGAGAAGAACGGGCAAGAAACTCACAGCCAATCTTTTTAATCGCCAAATTTTACAATGCTGCTTGTTTTACAAATCATATTTGTAAGGAGCTACAACTATTATATTTTTATTATATATGTACCTTTAGCATACTACTGAATAGAACGTACTTAAGCATTAAAATTAAAAAAGGAAACGATACAGAAAATTTTATCTTAACATCTAACATGAGGCAAGGCATAATAGGAGCATCTACTTACATACACACAAGGTAACAAAAACAATGACAAAAGCTACAGCCTGTATACAGAAATTATAATAATATTGTTTATTTTTCTCTCAAAAAGGTACATAGGTACATTGGTTTGTCACTATAATGAGTACAGGATGAGTTACACCTTAGTGAAAGCTGGAGTTTGTTGTAGGTTCGAAACCTGTGTGACAAATCTCCAGTCTCTCTCCTTAGTGCTACAGAAATATACAGCAAGAGTTAGAGGAACGTTACATTGCAATATGTACTAAAAATATAAGTAAAAGGTAAGACAAACTTATTATAATTAGTGTGTATGTGTGTTTGTGTTTGTGTGTGTGTGTGTGTGTGTGTGTGTGTGTGTTCGTACGTTTGTGTGTGTGCGTGCGTGCGTATACTTATTTTAAAATGCAAATAATCTTTTCAGTTTCGTCATAATCTAAATGAATTAACCAGTTTGTAACTGCTTTTTTACACTCAATTTTAATCATTGAATACACATTGAATGTTCTGTTTACCTTATTGTATAAATAATAACCAAGGTAATAAAAATATATATATTACTAGCTGACCCGGCAAACGTTGTTTTGCGATAAAAAAATTATTTGGCCAATAAATTAAAATAAAATGTTAGGGGTGGACAACCCTTATCACTAAGGGGTATGAAAAATAGATAGTAGCCGATTCTCAGACCTACTAAATATGCATATAAAATTTCATAAAAATCGGTCAAGCCGTTTCGGAGGAGTATGGTAACTAACATTGTGACACGAGAATTTTATATATTAGATAAATCTAGTATATTGACTGCACAGTTGGCGCGAAGATTTTAGTAGACACCTAGATACTCAACGCCGAGAGTTGTGTGTTCAATGCCCACACATTTAAGTGATCTACACATAGTTGTTCTGGATCTGGGTTTGTTACCAGGCTCATTTCGCAGCCGTGCTACTGAGAGTTGCTTAAAAAAGCCTAATAACGCTTTGCCCGACTCGGGAAGCTAACTTAGGACTAAGTAATCAAATAGTTTTTTTTTTGACTGGGGTAAATGTGCAAGTCACATTCCACATCGCCCACCCCAAAATCGTCGTGATATGTCGGGATCCAGCCCCTCAGATGGATTTGGGCTGAACCGACTAAAACCACCGCGGTGTTCCTCACACCTTTATGGCGGGGCCGCACGGATCGCTTTCGCATTCGAATCGCGACACCACCAAAGTAATCAAATATAATACGCTTACGTTTGATAACCTTAAACAACGGGACTAATGCTATAGTAATTTTAAGCACGCTTTTTAAACTATTACAGTTTAGCATTTAGTTTGGTATTGGTCCTATAACTGAATCTGAACTAATTTATAACGCGTTGGGAGACTTTTGCACTCACCCACAGTCCGCGTAAAGTTGTCAAGGCCATTTGAGGCAAACAAACACAAAAAATATATATATACAGGTTGTCCCAGAATATGTGAATCAAATTGTAACGGGAGATTCCTTAGGTAAGGACCTTTCGAATGTGTTAATAAAAAAGTAAAGAAATTATGTTGTGTTGTTGGTCAAACTTACAAGATTTTCTTTGGTGCAAAAAAAAATACACCAAAATAATGCAGCGATTTCAAAACTAGGTTAGTTTAAAAAAAAAATCGTTTGTAGTTTGGCAAATCAATCCTTAACAAATAAAAATAGTGAAAATAGAAATTAAAATAAGCCATAAACTAAGCACCTGTAGTTGAAAGTCTGAAAAAGTCGTACTTTTTTAAAACTTAGGTTTTTTATTTTACACAAATGTCATATTTCTTTTAGCGCATTTGAAAGGTCCTTATCTAAGGAATCTCCTGTTACAATTTCATTCACATATTCTGAGACATTCTGTATGTATTTTGAACATACGTATACCCTGTTTTTGATTTATTTTTATAATTACTAAAGACAAATTCCACACTAGGAATAATTCGTGGGTCGCAGGGTACTTTACAAACATTAAAATAACGGACACAAAGAACACCCAGACTCGGACCAACCATTTGTGGATCACACAAAGTTTTGTCCCGTGTGGGATTCGAAACCACAACACTCGGCGCGATGGCAGTGGCGAGGCAACCACTACGCCATACTTGCTGTCCGTGTTTCCCGTAGGGGTAGGCAAAGACTAGATACGGATTTCCATTCTCTACGAGCCTGGCATATCTCTCTTGCCTGTTTTACGCTTAACATCATTTAGGTATTTGATATAATATAAATATGGATATCTAAAATCAACACAGACTGCATATCAGATAGTTAAAGAAGAACGCGTAACAGGCAGATGTGGAAAAGCGAGAATGGTTTAAATGGTCACTATCCCTATAGCCTAGTGGGAGACCGTTGGACTGCCACCCAGAGATCTCGAGTTCGATCCCAGGGCACCCATCTCTGACTTTTCAAAGTTATGTGCGTATTAAATAGTTAATTATCGCTTGCTTTAACGGTGAAGGAAAACATCGTGAAATACCTGCATGTCTGAGTTCTCCATTAATAATGTTCTTGAAGATATGTGAAGTCTGCCAACCCGCACTGGGCCAGCGTGGTGGACTATGGCCTAACCCTTCTCACATTGAGAAGAGGCCCGTGCCCAGCAGTGGGACAGTTTAATACAGGGCTGATATTATTATATCTCCCAAATTGATAAAAATATGTGTGATCCTCAACCTGTTATTTCAAGTCAGCATGTTCGTTGTTCCAAAGTCTGTCAAGACCTCTTATGAATTAAAACTTCCAGTGCGCGGATTGTTTATTTAAATAAGAAGAAAGAGCGTCCAACTATTTGCTTTTCTGACTCAATGGTGCAGCGCTAGTCAATGCGACTGCTGTGCGTTATGTCTCGAGTTCGATACCCAGTTCAACTGAAGTGTTATTGGGTATTCCTCTCAAGAAAATCTCAGTGGCGACATAAAGTCTGGAACTGTATCATGGGGATAAAAAAAGGTCCATATTAAGGTGGAGACAGACTTTGCGAGGCATGCGCCGCGCAAGGCGCACAACGAATGCCTTTGCTTGAGGCGTGCGTGTCGAAAAAATATACCAACATATGCTCTGGTTGAGCCATCACGTGCGAAGCAAATGCCTCGTTTGTTTATCTTCATGTTTGTGGCGAGGCATGTACTACGCACAGGCTGCGCACGTGCGAGGCGAGCCAGCGTATGTCGGCTCATTGCGAGCAGTGCGTTGCGTTTGAATGGTTGTGTCCGCCTCGATGTGATTTTCGCGCGCAATATGGACGAGAAAGAAATTTCACGAGAACCAGTTGCATTATATGAAAGTAACCGATTATTATGGGATCCACAACATTGTTATTATAACAATAAAAACAAAAGAGAAGACATATGGCGTTTCTTTTATCTTTTTTCTTTTCTCCCTTTTATTCAATAATTAAATTAATAATTATCAAAGTAGCAGCGGATACGCGCACGCGATACGATGGTGCCATCTTGACTGCTGCTGTAGGGGCTGGATTGGTCCGTGTATGCACTGTTTGGCCCGAACAAACGCAATTTAATTTCTCAGTCGAGGCGTGCGGTGATATAGTAGGCGGCGCACACCTCGTAAAGTGCATGCGTGACTACGTCCACAACTAATGTTATGCTCGCACTGAAGCGCTTTGATCTTGAAGCGTTTGCCGACATACGCTGGCTCGTCCTCGCACGTGCACGTAGCACGTGCCTCGCCACGAATACGAAGATACACACCTTGCAAGGCATTCGTTGTGCGCCGTTGGCGGCGCATGCCTCGCAAAGTCTGTCTCCAACTTTACATAGAACTGATAACCAGAGCTGGCGAAATACGAGTGTAGTATTGTTGTTTATTTTAAAAAGATATGTCCCGTACTAGCAATAATTCTTGTGTCGCGGAGACTTAGCAAACATTCAAAATTATGGATAAAAAGAAAAAGCATACTCAGAACAATGATTTATTTTTTAAGAATCTCCAACAAAGAATATACACAAGATTGCACAGACAAATAAACATTAGTTTTGTATAGTAGTGTACGCCTTCAGTTATAGGAGACCACAGCATGCACATACATATAACAACTAAGCATAAAATAGAAGAAGAATATTAGAGAATCACATGTCAAATTATGTCCCGTGTGGGATTCGAACCCACAACACTCGGCACAGTTGCAGTCAAATATAGGCGTGAGATTATAATAAATATGCACCTATTTATACTTTTTTTCAAGAAGGCCTTTGATATGATAATACTATTTTATGCCGAAACGTTTCCTACTTTTACACAAGCTTAGCCTAGATTATAATAATCCTTACTATCCTTACTAATATTATAAACGCGAAAGTTTGTATGAATGTATAGACGTTTGATACTCTTTCTTTCTTTTCTTTCGCAAAAACTACTGGACCGATTGCGATGAAACTTGGTATGTAGATAGCTGGATTTACACATAGGCTACTTTTTATCCCGATATTTGTATGGGAACGGGACTTACGCGGGTGAAACCGCGGGTAAAACTAGTGGATAATAACTAGCTATGTCCGTGGGTCATAACGTGATGTTATATAGCCTATAGCCTTCCTCGATAAATAGGCTATCCAACACTAAAACAATTTTTCAATTTGAACCAGTTATTCTTGATTAGCGCGTTCAGCTTTATTATATTAATTAGTATTTATATCAGCTCTGTATTAAACTGTCCCATTGCTGGGCCTTATAATAATATCAGCCCTGTATTAAACTATCCCACTGCTGGGCACAGGCCTCTTTTCAGTGTGAGAAAGTTTAGGCCATTGTTCACCACGCTGGCCCAGTGCGGGTTGGCAGACTTCACATATCGTCAAGAACATTATGGTAACTTTCAAATATGCAGGTTTCCTCATAATGTTTTCCTTCACCGTTAAAGCGAGCGATAATAAGCTATTGAATACGCACATAACTTCGAAAAGTCCTAGATGGCTTTATCGAAGTTATGTGAGTTATGTGCTGTTATAACCTTGGGATCGAACACGAGACCTCTGTATTTCATACCGCCAGTCCATCATAGCCAGCGTTTTAGCTTCTTCAATATGCCACAACGCCTGCAGCAAACGCGCAGCCTGGTCTTCCACGGCCTCATCAGCGGACCACATTGGTCCTAATCTAGACCAAGCCTTTGTATATCTTCAGGCCAATGGTTTGTTGGAGGATCTATTGTACACAGCAGGCTCTGAGTGTAAGTACTTTAGTTGGTAATTAAAGGGCACTTTGCCTTAAGCCTCAATACCGAGGTCCTGCAAATTAATCGGAGTTCACGTAGTAGGGCTCGTTAGGTGCGAGGAGCGGAGGGCGGCGGGGCGGGGGGGCCGGACCACCGCGCGCGCCGCTCTGTAATATGAGTGCGCGGAGCTTTTGTGAGAGAGACTTTGTTGCTGTGCTCTCTACATATGTTTATTTGCTTGTAGGTACTCATGAAAAGAACTCCTGGAATAGGCTATTCTCAATCCAAATTTTTAATTTGCATTTATTTGTTTTATCTTAATTAATATATAAGTTAATTGGCGTGTCCAAATTTTAATTTATTATATTTTTACTAGCTGTCCCGACAGATGTTGTCCTGTACAGAAGAAAAAAAAAAGAAAAAAATAACAAATCTGAACCATCCTCGAATCCACTTGAACACACACAAAAAAATTCATTCAAATCGGTCCAACCGTTTAGGAGGAGTTCACTGTCAACACACGTACAGAAGAATTATATATATAAAGATTATTGATTTGGTTATTGACGTGTCCACGCAGTGTTCACATTTTTATGGCAATAAAGATTTTTAATTTTGAATTGACTATGATTTAACCTTTTGTACAGTGCTCGGAGCTAGACATAATGTTATTTTTTGTGTCTGGTATTCGGCTAAGTGATGTTAACACAGGACAATGTTATATTTCATGTCTAAGTTTATTTAATCCCGTTTATTGGATAGGGTGGGATTGAGTAATAACATCCAAATATCTTTACAAACTTTAACATTTTTAATATACATAGTGGGCTTTGCGGCAATAATAAGTTTAAAAACTAGTGTTAATATCCGTATAAAATATTTTAGTTTCAATTATTTTCAGTGGCATGAACGACCACCTAGCATCATGTATTTTCAAACAAATTCTAATATTGGAAATGACTTTGGTAAATGATAATACTCATGTTGAACTATTTACCTACTGGCCGCACCTTCTTAGACAAAGCCATTTATCGATAAGTTTTAAACCAAACTGTTGTTAAAATAACATTAAAATTATACTTTTATTTCACAGGAATGCATTACCTGTAAATAAACAGAATATTTCTCGTTAATCCTGGATATAGGTTATCTATATGCCGAGTTTTATCCAGATCTGTTTAATGGTGTTCGCGTTACTGAGTAACAAAGTTCCAAACACTTACGACGTAGTATTGCCTCGTCAAGTCAGTAGCCTAAGTTTGCACTGAAGTTGCATGCTAGTTGTGAGGTCCTGACTCACAACTTTGACTATCTAGTTCAAACTTTCTAATGTAACGAAATTCTTAGTTTACTTAAGCGATCATATGGTGAAACATGGAAGCATCTTGGGCAACTAACAATAAACCTTAGGCATGATAGACGAATTGCAAATGGTAAAATACTTATTTTACACGAAGACGCAGCAAAAAAAACGAGCTAAATAGCAAATGCGGATAAGACATGTTATAATTTCTTATTTTTGTTAATAATTCTGTTCAGGCGTTTTTATTTACCAAACTGGTAACACAGTCAACCGTCATTTTTAAATAGTGGGGTTATTGTGAAAGGGAGAAGGTAACTCGGGTCTCGGCGAAAGATCGCTCAGTAGTCAAGAACTAGCATTCAACTTAGTAAGACGTTCCCAACAGTCCGTGTAATTGCTGTGGATTTGGAAATATAGCCGCATAATATTTTAGACAAGTGACTTTCATGATAGAAATAACGAACAAGAGAAGGAAAATGGAAGATGCTTACCACCATCTCAAAAATAATCTTTCAAGTCATGTAATGCTAGACAATCTTATTATGTCTGGCCACCGGTGTGCCACTGCAATTTAATAGTCTAATTGTTTGTAAAGCGTACAGCTTTGTGTCATTCCCGCGTATCCAATAATAAGGTTTTGATCCCGTTGACTTGTGGTCAATATTTCTTGTCCGCTTAGTCTGCTATTATACTTTAGAGTTTAGACTATAATGCTGCTGCTAACTGCTCTTTAAATATTCATTGATTACATACATTGTGTTTTTTAATTTATAATTAATTTGGTATAACATATCATTTCTAAATTCTAAATAGATACTGCACAATATTCTGCTCACCAAATACAATATTTTAAAAAGAAATAGTCTACTTATTGTTTTTTTAATTAGTCGTATTTTACACGGTTATATAATAAAGATATTGTCAAAAAATATTATAGAGATCACCTAACATTTGCATAATTAAATATGATTACCAAAACTGCGGGCCGCAACTGTTCATATAAAAAAGCCGCGATCCCGTTTCGTTGCACACTAACAAAGTCCCGAACGATTTTTTAAACTTTATTTCCATCGCGTTGTGCCTCCAAAATTGAGTTGTACGGCTTTCGCGGACTTTTTGCCTTTTTTGTTTATTTTTAGTCTTTTTGCAACTCCCCGGCGGTCGTCGGTAATCACTTGTATGTTTATTTATTTATTAACTGAGAGGAGACAAGGGGCAATGATTGCGCGGTGGGAAGTTTGATGCTCGGTTGACGTGTGACACGTAATAAAGTGAGATAAAGCGAAGACTGTGACGTCATTAAAATTGGTAAAGCCGTTTTGTTAACCTATTAGAATATTATTGAATGGGATAACACCGGCAATCAGGATAACCTTTCTGTTAGTGGAGAGTACACAATCATTGAAACTGATCACTCAGTCTCGATTTGACTATCCCTGGATCGTGCAAACGTCTGTTAGTATGAACCGGTAACACTGAGGGCGTTAACGGTGTTATGATACTCTAAAACATTGTGGTACCTTTGGATCCTATTAATTAATCACAGCTTTACAGACTAACACCGGTATCTATATCTCCGAAAGGATATGAAGAGATGTACAACACTAACACTCGCCACAATAGCAGCGGCGGGAATCGACCTCCGAACATTATAATTGGCAAACGTTGTGTGCTCAAAATACATACAAACACGCACTATTTGTGAATCTTAAATGATTAAGTGCGACCTTACTACTCGATATGTAAATCATGACAAGTTAATTTAAAGATAATTTTTTTATTCCCACACGAGACAATCCAACCAAAAATGGAATGACATGAAAATTACATGAAAATGGAATGACCTATGACAGTTATGCATGACAGAGTAATCCGCCATTGAAATTTTTTTTAAATCGTTTATTCGTTTTGAGGTAGGAATAGTACAAATACAAATCTCCTAGATAAGCTATATGGCTTGTAAACGAAATGCGCTGGTTAACAATTATTTATTTTAAATCCTGAAAACTATGTAATGCATAATAATATACGGCGTCGCGCGTCGCCAACAGTACGAAAAAGGCGGCTCGGGAAAGTACCACGATCTTAAGATAAGGTTTAAAAGTAGTAACACTGTAACTGCGTTCCACCTAGTAAGCAAATTTAGAAGCTCACATAGGTATGAAAAACGGAATGAAAATAAAGGTACACGCTTGCTTTGCTGAACGTGTGTGTACCTAATCTTGATGTTCATATGGCGGATGACACGGCCCTTATTTTTCGTGGAAACTCATGGCCTCAAGTTCAGAGCTTTGCAGAGAATGGTCTCAGACGTGTCATGCAATGGCTTGAGGATAATCTGCTAACAATTAACGTATCGAAGACAAAACACATCTGCTTTAGTATCTCCAGTGCATCAAATCCAACATCTAACTTGATTATTAAAGCACATACCCCACAATGTAAACCAGCCAATAATGATGAAGTAAAACAAAATTGTGACTGTACTCCCGTTACGCAAACTGATACACACAAATACCTGGGCGTAATTATAGATTCCCATTTGATCTGGCAACCCCATATATCAGCACTAAGCAAGATAGTACGAAGACTACTTCCCATCTTTAAAGATCTTCGTGAATCTGCAGATCCCCAACTCATATGTAGAATATACTATGCTCTCTGTCAGTCGCTGCTCACATATTGCATACCAATATGGGGAGGAGCTTCAGCATCTCATCTCTTAGAACTGGAAAGGGCACAACGGGCGGTCATCAAAGTCATGTTCCGAAAGGCCAGGAGGTACCCCACTGACAAACTCTACAAAGAAACCCAATTACTGACTGTTCGGCAACTATACATATTTAATTCTATCCTGCGCCATCACAAATATATTGATCCATCTAAGATAAGCCGGAGCAAAAGAAGAATTCGTACACCCGTTCCTTCATTCCACACTATGTTTGCGCGACGTCAAATATATTACATGGGACCATTCCTCTATCGGTTCTTCAATGACTCAAAACATATATACAACATGCAAAGAATAAAACTCAAATCTACTCTCAAAACTAAATTAACAACGCTTGATTATCATGCAACAGAAAAAATTATTGCCAATATAAAGTAAAATGTTAAATACGAGAAATAAAACTAATAAATCACAAGCACAACAATCATATACATACACACAGATACACACTCACATTCATACACACATACACATGCAAACTTACTCGCACTCACGCACTCAGACACATGTGCACACGCACACACACGTACACACACATACATACACACACCATAAACAAAAACACTCATACACTCGTAAGTATCCACATACATGTCCCGACACACATACTTCCTCATCTATACCATACGCTAGCTCAAATTAGGGTAATTATTCTTATCAGGGGTGGAGGGTTGGTAACCTGAGACACAGGAACCTCCTAGTTCAGGTATCGACCCGCCATATTATAAAATTAGATCCTATGTCTGTACCTTAATTTGTAATGGTGAGAAATAAAGATATTATTATTATTATTATTATTATTATAAGTATTACTTTGTGACTTATATATTTTTTCGGTTTCTTCTCTTCTGCTCTTTAGTTCTATTAGTGCATGCAGGCCTTCAAAGGTTAAACAACCAACAAAAACCTGCAACCATGTAATTATTATCATGTATTGTTGTTGTAACCATTGGCAGTCTGTAAGTTAATAAATAAATATATGAATAAATATATTTTGATTTGATTTGATAAAAGGTAAACTATTCCTTTATTTTCACCTTGTCTTTCGTTCCTTTTCTCTAAAGACAGTAATGCGCCAGTGCCCCAGATATTGCAAACAATTATAGACTGCGGTAACCGCTTACCATCCAAGCTATACCCTTGTTTGACATTATTATTGTATAACTCAGATGAAGACTCGGGAAAAATTAATGAAAGCAGAAGGACCGTGTTTTTATCGCAATAATGAATAAGTTTGGCTTATTGTCAGCGTCGCACGCTAATGTTTCTATTATATAAATTATGTTCTGTTACTGCCTCCGTGGTTCAATGGTTGTTAATACGACTGCCGTGACTGTCTCGGGTTCGAATTCCGGGTTGGGCCAACAATATGTTATTGTGTTTTTCTGTTAAGAAATCTCAATAGGAGCCAGTAGGAAGTAGGCGGTGTTCGACACCCCCGTGCCACGGAAAGTACATTAAATCGTTTGTTCTGCTCCTGAAGCAGCCTCCCGCTAGGCTCTAATATTTCTACTTCATTCGTTGAACTGCCACGCAGAAATCTCGAGTTAGATCCCAAAGCGCGTATTTCTGAGTTTTGGAAGTCATTTGCGTATTAAATAGTTATTTATCGCTCGCTTTCCCGCACACGTCTAAGAGTTCTACGTCATGTTCTCGAAGATATGTAAAGTCTGCCAACCCAAACTGGACCAGCTTGATGGACTATCACCTAACTTTTCTCACCCTGAGGAGCAGCCCGTGTCCATTAGTGGGACTGTCTACATACAGGGCTGATATTATTATAGTAGAGTCTAGACTGTCCACAGCCTTCGACATGTCTTTTACCTATACGCGAGCCATCTTCAGAGAGGTTATGAATGATGAATGGGAATACATTCTGCCAGAATTGCCACGGTTCAGAGCTTTGCAATTGTCATTACAAATGCGAGACGGGACAGCGCGTTACTGAGTATAAAATAGCCTTGTCTCGTTCAAGTTGCTCACCCAATTACCAGAGCGTTTAAAGCATAGTCATTACGCTTTAAGGCCTCTGGTAATTGTAATGTGCGTAATTGTATCCGGATGATATCCGAATACAGCTTACGACAACTTGTTATCTACTTTGTAAAGTGAGGATGTATATAAACACTAATGTATATGTACAGGTACTTATTATATGCATTCGAATATTTATTTGGACATCCAGTAGTTGTTACATTATTTCTACATCTATACTAATAATAATGTCTTCCAGACCGAATTTCGACCACGGCGGCCAATCTTAACAGAGACTGGCCATCTGCGCAGGAGATATTATAGTGCACAAGTATGTGCGCAAACACAAGTGCACTCTCTGTGCCCTAACCCTCATGATCCGATAGGACCGGAGTGAGATCAGGCGCAGGACCAACGGTTTTACGTGCTTTGCGAGGCACGGGGGTGTCTAACACCACCAACTTTCTAACTCCGGGCTTGTATTGAGATTTCTAAACAGAAAAACCCAATATATTTTTGTTGGCCCGACCCGGGATTTAAACCCGAGACCTCATGCACAGCAATCGCATTCCCTACCGCTAGGTATACGAGTATATACCGCTATTATTATAAGGCTGAAAAGTTTGTTTGTTTGTTTGGCTGACCGCGCTAATCTCAGAAACTACTGGTTCCAATTGAAAAATTATTTTAGTGTTGGATAGTTAATTTATCGAGGAAGGCTATAGGCTATATAACATCACGCTACGACCCACGGGAGCGGCGCATTAATCATAAACGCGGGTGAAACCGCAGGCACATCTAGTAACTAAATGCACAACATTTTAAGATGTCACAGCATGCATAATTATAGTGTAACACCGTTATTCATATTATATAAACGTAAATGACCACTTACTGACTCACTTAGAGAAATAGAAGTCATACAAGGGGGAGTCGTAGGATATAAGATAATAAAGTGTCGTATAGAGAATCGTTCAGAAGGCCCCGGAAAAATGCCGGAAGGTCAGCTCTTGGTGGTGGTACCCCATCGGATCTCAGAAACGGTGATATCTACGGGAGTCGCTCTCGAACAAAATCTTCCAAAAACCCTGTTAACTTCCCCCTAAAAGTTCCGCACTAGGAATAATTCCTGTATCGAGGGGGACTTCACAAATATTAAAACAACGGGCAAAACACCCCGATTCAGAACAACAATTTGTGGATGACAAAGTTTTGCCCCGTGTGGGATTCGAACCCACAACACTCGGCGCAGGGGCAGTGGCGAGTCGACCACTTTATCTGACTAAATATTTTTAGTCCTTCGCGATACAGAGATGGAATCCACACTAAGCTGAAGGGATTATTTGTTTGTTTGGATGCGCATCATTCAACAAATAATCATGCATGTCTGACTGCGCCAGTCAGATTTCAAAAGTTATTTTTGTATTGCATAGTCTATTTATAGAGGAAAGTATCAAACATCACGCTACTAAACTTAGGAGCTGAGTTGTTATAACACAGCACAGCCAGTTATTATATTTTATTTCATTAGATCACTGCATAACAGCATGTCTGATGAATGGGTTATGTTACATAATGTTAGTCCAACATTTAATGACAATTTCAAATCTATAACTGAAATTTCTCTATCAGGTTAAGTAACAAAATATGACACATCTATTTTTATAATAAAACACAGTATGTTTAAAGATTATCTTATTTTATTAAGTTGAAAATAACTTTTATTTTGCCTTCTTTCCTGAAGCTGAATATAGAGTGCTGAGCTTATTATTATTATTTATATACTCTCCACAAATGAAACAAAAATGATTAGGATTATTCACACAAACACGTGTTGACGATGCCATATCAAATTATATTAAGAAAACTTAATATTTTTCTAGTTATCAGCAAATTTAATGGAAGCTACAACTCGTAAAAAAGAAAAATAAAATGAGGTTATAGGTACATGTAGAATAAGCGACGTCGAATTAGTAAACATCATGTGATAAAAGTCATTCATCAGGCAAAAGTTGTAATTTTGTTGTGCAGTGTTATATAATTTTATGTTCGGGTGCCAGCGTCTTTTTTGACTGATATATAAAAATGCGCAGCGGTAGTAAATGCGGCTGTAACTGAGGCATCAGATTCGATATCCGTTTCAAGTTATTTTTTGCTAACCGTTTTTTAAATAGTACGTAGCACGAGTCTGTGTCACGGCAACAGGCTCACCTCCATTTACATACGTAGCTAAATCCTTACTTCCTCACTTATTATTATAAATTCGAAAGTAACTCTGTCTGTTTGTCTGTTACTTTTACACGACTAAACCACTCAACCGATTTATATGAAATTTGGTACAGATAAAGTTTAAAACCTAGGGAATGACATACTTTTTTTTGTATAGGTACCACGCGGGCGTAGCGGCGCATAAAAGCTAGTGGTATATAATATAGGTTTACGAAGCTTATTAAAGAGTTTAAGTTTATCTTTTTTATTTCTGTTTTATCTAATTTTAGGTAGAATTAGTTTTAAATAATTGTTTAAATCACAAAAATAAAAGAAGGATAAATATATATAATATTTAAATAAAAATATAGGTGGCGAATTTTGAGTGTTATTTACCTTCGGAGATACATACAGGCAAGCGACTATAAATGTATTAAAATAAAAAAGTAGCATAATTTCATCATCGTATCCCAAGTAAAACAGTTTGGCACATTTCTACCAAATTAAAAAGCCGAGTGGCTGAGACAGTTCCCTTCAAGAGTAACGGCAAAACTAAATTATATCGAGAGAGATAAAAAATGTACACAGACTTATCACCGTAGCAGCACTGCGATGTTGGTGGCATTCAGTGTCGTTTTTTTCTTTTCATCCAGACAAATGTACTGGCGTGTATAAAAGTTATTTGTTGCATGCATAAAATAACTCCAAAAATATTGCGTGCCATTGACATGCATACACTTCTGTGCCTCTCTAGACCTTTCTGGAGATGCAGAAGCATGCAGAAGAGCATCACATACCTATTTTGCCGACTATGGTTTTAAGTCCTACGTATTTGTAGATTAAGGCTGGTGCCATTTCCGGACAAAGCCCGATACTCCGTGCTTGAAAATGTCTCAACCAGAATATCTTAATAACATTATGCGCAACCTGGAATTTGAACCCCAGATCTCAAGCACCGTTCCGCTTTACATGTCCTAAAGGTTGGGCAGAGATAGTGATTAAAGTACATAACATTCAAACAATATAAACGCGTAGAATGTGATGTGATATCTGCTTTCTCTATCTGGCTCGTTCCCTTTTACGTGTCTCAAAAAATAGCTATTGAAAAAGGGACGTGTAATATACTTCTGTCAACCCCTTCGGCCGTAAAGCGCGTGAGTTTAAGAACTTCGTTTTAGAATAAGATAGTGATTTCATACTTACTGCACTATTGCAGTAAGTATGAAATCACTCTCATATCTTAACGATAGCTCCTATGGGCTATCGTTTTTATGCTCTCCAGTCAGCGCCAATAGCGAGCGTAGTCCTATTAATCCTGTCACAACTGCTGTCAAAACCCGTAATTGGCGGTAATAATTGTCGGTTTCTATGGTTACCGTTGAAGTGACCATAGAGTATAAAGTCTAGAGACCGTACTATCCAGTAAGACACGGGTTGGGAGCCTTCTGCGCTCACCTAGAGTCATCTGAGGTCAACAACAAACACAAATGAAAAAGAAGCCTCTAGGATCTCGCGGTGAATTCCAGCGCGGAAGCACTTATTTGTAGCGACTACTTTGATGGCGCAGCTGCTAGCTGCTGCATATTATAGAGATTAAAGAAGAGCATTTTACGGAATCACATTATTTCATTTTTTCGGTTTCGCCAGCACTGTTGCACATCACAGTACTTTATCGGCAAGGTAAAAAAGTGGCGGGTAGACAGCCCCCGCCCTCCGCGTACTAAAGCAATAAATCATATGTGTAGTTAATTATTTTGATTAAAAGAGAGGGCCAGTGAAATTGGTACCGCCCGATATCTGGGCCACATACTTCATGCACAAATATTTTAAGGGCAAGCTTGCGGTCTTAGTTGGTAGTATTTGCGAATTTTAGCTAAAGAAATATAATTATATATCTTATTTCAACTAATATTATAAATACGAATGTGAGTTTGTTTATTTGTTACGCTTTTACGCCTTAACTACTCTACCGATTATCATGAATTTCGCATATACGTTGTCAGGAGTACAAAAAAGGATAAACGATTCACGTATCAAATATACAAATATTTTCACAAACATTCACATTTACTAAATAATTGAATAAAATATGATCGTGTTATTTTTATAGGTATGTGAGTTCTATCTTAACTTGAAAACTAATATTTCCTTCTTAGGAAAAAGCTATTACCAGCTTAGAAATGGCAATGCCATAAAAAATCTTTTAGGCTTAGGAGTGATTAAACAAAGGAGATAAGCCAGACTCCAAGCAAGTGCAAGTTGCCATAGTAGTGACAGCCTGTCTGCGTATGCAGCACATGCATACAGAGACTTACGTTTGTAATAATTACAAAGATACTATACTCTTACCCTGTTGTCGCCACTCACAAATTAGAATCCATTTAGCAGTTACTCCCAACTAAAATCGGGCTGCTAAATTTTAAAGCCGAAAAGCTGGACAGACCGCCTGCTAAGCGTAACATTTGGGTAAAAATGCCAGACACCCTTGATTTTTTTAGTCTAACGGCAATTTTTAGGGGAGGATATTGGATTGCGCCTGCGATACAAAGCGAGGCAGTCAACGCGGAAACCATAGCACAAAAATTAAAATAAAAGTTGTCTAGTTTAAAAAGCCTAACAAAAGCCGGACAGTCCAGGTCTAATTTGGCTGCATACGCATTCAAAATGCCTGACTGTGGACACAGTCATGACTTTATCCGGACGTCTGGCAACGCTACTTCCAACCATAACTCCTGACATACTACGGCAGTAGGTTGCCCAGGTCCATTTTAATTTAAATTAAATTACCTTTGTGCAAGAATTTGTGGAATTACAAAAATATGTATAGGTATATATATCACTATAAACAAAAGCTCATGATTCACAAGAACCACTAACAAAATTCGAGCCGTAACAAAAACTGGTCTGCCATAAAAATACCAAAATAGTAAAAGTTATAACGATCCATAATGCACATGCATCGGGAACGCGCCGGTGACCCGGTTCATTCAGCTACGTGAAGCAGAAATAGACCGCACTATCCACACCTGAACATTCATGGAGCCGTTTTTCAGGATTCTTTCCATCGTTTTTTTTTAAAAAGATTGCTTCCGCTATAGAAATAATTCCCGAGTCGCGGGGGACTTTATAACCATTCAAACAATGGCCACAATGAACACCAACAACACAACTATTTAAAGATCACTCCAATATTTGTACCGTGTGGGGATCGAACCCATAACACTCAGCGACGACACTTAAACCACTACGCCATCCATGCAACTGAGGATCCCTACTGCTTCTGTTTTACGTAAACGTGAGTCTAGTAGAGCATCGCTGATTTCAGCATGAATGGGGCCGGCTCGACCGGGGAAGGACTACCCTCCCACTGAATATCGACGTGAAATAACAGTATTACTACTGTTGTGTTTCGTTCGGTGAGAGGGAGTGCCGGAGGCCCAATCACCTTTACCCCTTCCCGCTTCTTCTCCTTCCCATTTCCTTTCTTAAAGTGTCGGCAACGCGCAGGTGATGCCTCTGGTGTTGCAGGCTACGGTGACAACATACCATCAAGTGGGCCGTATGCTTGTTTGCCACCGTAGTAGCATAAAGACATGCGGGGCAGTCTTTGGGGACTGCCGATAGAGGTGAAAACTAAGTAACTAGCGTGTGGTGACGATGACGCGAGCTTCACGCTTTTTGTTCACCCACCAAGTGCTCAACGCGCCTAAAGAAGGTTTCACTTCAAAAACTTAAATTAATCTCTTTCTTCTTATTTCCTGTCTTTTGCTAGTAGAGAAGGGGATTTAAATCCCACTATTGTACTGTGTACACTGAACGCATACTGGAGTGAAAGCGACGGCGCTGGGGTAACTACTTGAACCATTGTACCGTGACGGACATGTGTAGGTAATTGTTAATTTCGATGTGATGGATTTTATGATCTTTATAGATAGTATTTTTTCATGACATTGATATCGAAAACAAGAATACGAACACAATAAATCGATGAACCCACACTTTATCGATCCATTATTTCGCATCACAGTTGTCAAGCATCCGGAAGCTTTTTGCATACCACTATTGACTGACAGGACTATTCGCAGATATGTACGTTTATCATACCGTTTATTTTAGATTGGAATTTTCCAATACTTTCTTTCGTACACTGCATTCCAGCATTTTCTATTATTCCGTCTGCGTTGCCAAAATAAACGTTTTGCGGCGGTTTCCAATATTAATCGATCTAAGTCTAATTGATAGCGACAAGAATTTATTTCAACTTGTATGGAGATTACAAAATTAACGTCAAAGTTACACTAAATAAACTTTACTTTAAATTTACATTTACCTTCAGCAAAGTAAGAGCGTAGAACCTATGAAAGGAACTGCTAAGACACTCACTTTTTTTTTAATGAGTGGGCTTTACTTACAGTTCCAACAACGAAAAACAATACTCTTAGAGCGTAGCTAAAACTCTACATGACCAACGACAGGTACATTCTTAATCACGCACCTTTTCAATGTTAAAGATAGATAGAGCAAAAGCAGATTTTCTCAGTCTATAAACTGTTTAGTTAGTGTTAAATCATAAGCCTTGATACGAGACTTAAATTATATACTACATGTTTAAAAAAGTACTTAGGTACTTATTTTTTATACAAGAAAGTTGGTAAATTTATTAATCAAGTTGCTTTAAGCTAAAAGAATTAAACATTCGTACAAATGTAATGGGACCGATGAGATGAGTATCACCTGCATGAAACAGACCCCAGAATAAAATAATTTAATATCGGAGGAAAAGTAATAAAACAGGATAGGAGCATTCGGATATCGGTCTCTTAGTCACCGGGCCAAACGCAGTGTTACGCCTTATACACCGGTACTCGAATACGTTGCGGTTGTCACCACATAATCAGCAAGCGGACGGACCCTTTATTCCCTTGTATTCTTAAGAAAGCATAGTGCTGTCTGCAAAGAGATAGTTCCTTGTGCCTTATGAGTTATTTTATGTGATGTTATCACGCGATTTTTACCCTCTTTCCCCCTTCCCGCTCCTTCTCCTTTCCACTTCCTTTCCTAAAAGGTCGGCAACGCGCAAGTGATGCCTCTTGTGTTGCGGGCGTCTATAGGCTACGGCGACCACTTACCATCAGGTGGGCCGTACGATTGTTTGCCACCTTAGTAGAATAAAAAAAAAAGAAAAAAGAGAAACCTCCATAAGTGTCAGTAGCCACTCATCATCAGAACGCCTTTATGCTTGTTTGTAATAAAGTGATGCTATACATTCTAGTCAGTATAGGATAAAGTCAAGATGTATGTATTATTATAATATTACAATACTATAATTAGTATTAGACTGCTTAAAGAACGCAGTTATTGTCTTATTGGTTACCTCGTGACAGCAGTGCGCCAAAATATGTTGTGAGTTCAATCTCCACACGGGATTTGTTTCAATTCTAGGTGAGGTCTAACTGAGTAGTTTTAATATTATTACACAGAAAAATAGCCAGCTGAAGAGGTGACTGATGATAAGAAGAAGAGAAAAAAATGTGGTCTCTATTTATTCGTCGTCTCCGATATGTAAACAACATAATTATGTAATAGTAAATATTACGATAAACTGAAAACATAACTACGTACATGTTTGTGATACCCAACTGCCTACCCTCTTCAAAGTACTGGCGTGATATTACGTTATCGCCATTTAGTGACTGCTAACACCGGCGTAGTAACCTGTCTGACTAATATAACATGTCTCAAAAATCTAGGACGCGGATCTAAATATATCTCGAACGATCAAAGGGTATTACGCGGATGCGGAAGAGTATTGCATATAGATATTTTATCGAGTCGACAACGTAACTGCCCATTAGTGTTTTGGGGTTCCTTGTGCGATAACGATTTTTTTTTATTGTAATCCGTTTCGTATTTTAATCGTGCTTGCACTTGTTTCAATCTGCAAAGAATGTCTGTTTGCTTGTTTATAATGTCGCATAATATGTTCCTTTAATGTATTACTATAATTTTTATCCGTTTGCAGTGAAACTTACGTGAGTAAGTGAGTTATTGAACGCAAGCCCACGAAAAAAAATAGATTATGTAAATTTAGTTAGTAAATAATGAATGCCAAGGTACACGCGGTTATAAAAAGGTGACGTTATAAATTTTGAGGGGTGTAAAATACATGTATCAATGTATACCAGTATTTATACCCTTAGTAGGTCTGAATTCCCATGGCCATCGACTGCGAATTTAAGCACACACACCTTGGGATTTTTTACGTAAAAAGGCAATATAACCAAATATCCGTTTCCCGGCCATAGTTTTAGATTCTGTGTAGCTACTGAGAATTTCTAAGTAGAAAAATTCAATAACACCTGCCCGACCAGGGAATTGAACCCGGGACCTAAAGCCCAGCAGCCGCATTCACTGCCGCTGCGCCACCGAGCAAGCAATCCTAAATATTGACACAATATAAGCTTACAAGGATGATTAATACTTTTTTCTTCTGAACCCATTATTCAGTTCAAACTCGCTCCTGACCGTTTTGATATTGATCCTCTAATATGTTAGTGAGTAAATATTATGATAACGTTAGTAGCTCCAATATAATGGCCACCGCGGATTTAGTCGAAAGTTCATTTATTGTGCTTTTGACCTCGATTTACATTTTATATTTTCTTTCAGTAAGCACTTACACCACTTACCTAGCTACTATTTTGTTCACTGAGGTTTAAAGATGCATCTATCTACGAAGCGCGTGTATGTAATATAGAATATCTTACAAATAATCTTCTGTTATCATATAATATGGTGTCGTGACTCCAAATAATTACCTGTTATATATATATATAGGGTTACGTGACAGCCAGTTTAAACTTTTGGTATGAATACAAAACCTGTGAATGATCGTTTATTTTGTTATTTTATCTTAATGTAACTGGACTAATAACAGTTACTGATTGGGAACTAATACTGCGAGTATGTACCTAGGTACTTTAGCTGGCTCGTTTATTATGTTGCTGGTGATTTGACTCGTGTAAGAGGATGGTCATCCTTACAGATAACTGCCAAAGAGGAGCAAACGTTGCTGCAACAAACTATGACTTTTCTTGCATGCTTAAGTACGCTGCGGATACTTAAACATATATTTTAGCCTAAACAGCCTCGTAACAGCAATTTTTTATAAATTAATCTATGTATTTTTGGCTTGGTGCCAACAAGACCCAAGTTTCACGTAATGTTTCGTTGTTTCTGTGGTTCGTAAAGAATAGCATACAAAAATGATTTTGATGACAAGTTAACAGAATGTTTATAAACTATAAAGTGCATATTTAATGTTATACGAAAGCATCTCAACAATAACTTTGTTATTTTATTATCAAGCTATGACAGCAGGTATTTAATTTTAGACACCCACAATCCACATACATTTTCTCGTCATTATTTTAATATTATTATGTTGTTGCGTAGCAGCAAAGTTCGAAAAAAAAAGGGAATTCTCTACTGAATGTAACAGTTACCTAAACTCTGTCATTAGGTTATATATTAAGTTCCCTGTTCTATGAATAACAAAGTAACAATCGACTATCAACTGTGTCTATCACAGAATTGAGAAGTGATACGTTAGGATATATAAATTACAAAGACAGTAAGTACCTATACTGCGCATTAGGTGATTCCCGGCATTTCTTCTCGCGGGTATTCCATTTGCAACCTTCTAAATTGTCATAAAAAGCTCAAGCTAGCTAGTATAACTATAGAAACTGATTACTATCAGATAGACCGCATGTTTGTTATATTACGGATATAAATCCATTGCGCTCCTACTACTACTTATACTACTAATACTTCTACCTACTACAGCTACCTACTGCTAAAATAACAATATTTCAGCTACCAGTTTTAAGCATACAGTTTATATTAAGAATTTTCTGTATCCCTGCTGATATCACATGCACACACAGTACAGGGCCAAAAGTTTCAACTAAACACCACTTGGCTGCGATCATCCATATGATAGATGAATATACCTGGTCGGGTGTATGAATTAATCCAGTTGGGCCGTTCCAGTTTCAACAAAACACAGTAAATCTGTATTTTGTTTGTAAACAGGAATTTCCCTATGGCCGACCTCTCATGCGTTAAGTATCAGTATACCCAAAGATAATTACAATTTTTATATGACACCTAAGGTAGGTACAATACATGTAAAAGCACATGCCAATAATTTACTTTTTTGAAAAATCTTGTTAGCCTAAAGTAACCCGCTTTCTTGTTCTAATCAGACGGAAAGTATTAGGTGTGGCAACATGTTGATTCATCTGTCACTGTCAATTTGACGATTTTGTTATCAGTCTGCCACCATGGCGGCCGCGCTGCTATCAAATGAAAAATTGCTTAAATTTATAAAAAACAATATAAAATTTAGAAAATCGTTATATAGTAGTCAATCAATTATAAATTATAACCCGCAGTTGCGCGTAACTTGCCAACAATGTGCTGCTACCAGCATTTACAGGGTAAAGATTCACACAAATAAACAAGACTTAGGTCGTTTGTATTTGTAGAAGTTTTCTAAGATTTTGCATAGTGAAACGGCTTTGATTGTGAATTCTATTATTGTAGCAATATACCACATCATCCCCGGCGCCAAGTGGAGGGTTAGACTCGGCAAAAAATGTGCTCGCCGCTGTATTGGCAAACAAACCAAAAACGGGGAAAATTCCAGTTGGTAAGATAAAAATAATCACAATAATTTCACAGTGACTTATTATAATGAAGCTGAAAGAATAATATTTTTATTTTACTAAGTCAATGGATATCCAGTCATGGTTACAGCTACTTACATAATATTTGATAATGACCTTGTAAAGAGTGCTAATTTAAATATCACAATACCAAAATACCGTACGGCACTTCCTACTTGATTTATTCATGAAGGCTAAACGGCTAAAAATTAAATTTGACTATCATACTGGGTTTGTTTCCCAATAAAACATTGTTCTTTGAATAAACTGTGCACACTTTATTATTTTTAATTTATGTGTCTAATGAAGTGCATTGAATGTTAACTACTTAAATAGGACGCAATTGCTAAGTATTTATTATCAATCTCTGCATAATTTAGTAGTCAAGTAGATTGTTTCTATTTACATTTAATTTTATATTTATGTAGAACATAGTTTGAACACACATTTATTTACCCTTGTGTTGTAAATTCTAATTTCTACACTGCATTTTGTTTAAGTTGCTTCTGTGATTGTTTAATTCTAACATTCAAAATACTTCCATTATGCATTATTGCAGTATAAATCATTGTACTTATTTGCATAGATTTAGAAAATTATATATAATTAGATATAGATTTGAGCTTTTCAAGTTGCAAGTTCAGTCAATACTGTGCATTTTGTTTTTGTTACTAATACTTGGTTGGAACGCAGCTCTTTGTTTCTCCACACATCCTTTGTATCCTGCATGCTACCCTGCCCTGCTTGTTCTCTTATCCCATTACACGCTACCTTTCCTTTTAAAAGAATCCTGACGATATTCTCCCATCCTTAGGTATCCAAAAAAGAGACTGCTTTCACCCAGGTGCCTCTGTTTTGTCTCGTGAAGATATAAACTTGGGGGATGCGAAGCCAGTTACCGGGATGGACATGATTAGGGGCATGATGGAGTATGTATGGCCTAAGGTAAGACTAATAATTTTATATCCTTTGACAAAATTACAGATGTAATATATATTACAATTGCTGAGACATTTGAATGCCTTGTTGAAACAGGTGGTTATATTGATGCTCTGTATAACAACATAAAATATACACATAGTTGGTATTTCAAATAAGGAATTAAGAAGTAAGCTATGAAATTAAGATAAATAACTTATTTGCTAATCATAAGAGATACATTGAAGATATTTGGAGTATAACCACAGAAAAATTCTTCTATATATTTTTTTTTATATTTAATACAATACATTTTAAACGAAGCTACCTACTGTAAATATTATTGTTATATCTGAAATATAATTTATTTTTAGCTAGCATAATTATGTTGGTTGTAATGACTAGTGGATCGGCAACACATGATCAGAGTTGACCATCCACTAGTAATGGCTAGATAGATAAACCAGTCTTGGAAGAACACTTTCAACCATATTATAGCATCCATATTGGGATTGTCAATAGTTTTCAGCTAAAGTAAGAAACTAGATGTTGATATGGTGTACTATATTTTCTTTTATAAGTACATATAGAATAGAATATTTTCTACTGACATGTATAAATATATAAAAGCAATTACTTACTTTTAAGTAAGCATGAACATCTTAGACCTTGGAATGGACAATACTCTCACACATGTAGTTTATCTATTGCTACATGTGTCAGGAAGATAATGTGTAAACTGTTATCTTGTCACAATTTATAGTAATTATTACAATGTATACACAGTTAAAATACTGATTTGTTATCTCAAGTAATACCTAATACTTTACATTTGTAAAAGTTAGTAAAGTAATTAATAATCTAGTGTACTTATAGGTCGAGGCATATCATTATAGTATTATGAAGCAGTTAAATCCATTCTTATTCCATGGTGGCACACCAGTGGCCAGACACAATCGATTTCTAATTATGTCTGGTATTTTAAGACTCAAGAGATTAATCTTGTGATATTACTGGACATATTTAAAGCCTTTATTCATGTATACAAGAAATAGTTATGACTCCTAGCTAATAGGATCACGTCTTAATTTTTGTGTTTATTATTATTGTTGTAGAATTCCTGAAATAGTTATTCATCTTCTTTGATCTATTGTCATTTATATCATTCATATACATAATACATCAAGTGTTGGATGCAATAGAACACAACACCAGATTTTATGATTTTTACATCTAATTTAACCTACAAATTATATTGCTATGAAAATAGGAACTGCATTAAGAACCTCATAAGAGTCATAAGTCAATGATAACTTTATAATATACTAGCTGTCCCGGCAAACGTTGTTGTGCCATAAACAAATGTTATGAACAAAAGATTCAAAATAAATTTTAGGGGTGGACAACCCTTATTACTAAGGGGTATGAAAAATAGATGTTGGCCGATTCTCAGACCTACTCAATATGCTCACAAAATTTCATGAGAATTGGTCAAGCCGTTTCGGAGGAGTACGGGAACGAACATTGTGACACGAGAATTTTATATATAAGATATAAATGTTAAGTTGTGTCTTGATTTATGATGCTCACAAAAATCGTTGGGCTTTTCTGATAAGAAACCTCAATAGCTATTTGGAGTTAGAAACCCCCTTGCCTCAGAAAACCCGTTGGTCTGCGCCTGATCTCTCTCTGGTCGTGTTGGATTGTCGTCCCATCGGATCGTGAGAGTTAGGGAACAGAGAGCGCACTTGTGTTGGTGCACACACTTGTGCACTATAATATCTCCTGTAGACTGTCTGGGTTAAGATTGGCTACTGTGACCAAAATTTGGTCTGGTGGACATTATTATTACTAATTTAAGTACAACCAACTTTTAAATGTAATTTCCAGGACAATGCAATGATCCGCAGCCGTGTGATGCTGTCGCTATCCCTGCTGTTCGGTGCCAAGGTGCTGAACGTGTCGGTGCCGTTCATGTTCAAGCACGCGGTGGACGAGGTGAATACGGCGAGTATGGCTCACGGCGCCGACGCGTTATTGGGCATGGCCACCGTGCCGCAAGCCATCAGCACTACTGCCTTCTCCTTATTGATCGGATGTAAGTATTGCAATATAGCTTTACCAGATTTTGTCTGAGGCTTCGCTGGTGAAATGTAGGTTAGGTTAGACATTTTCTTTTCTGCATTGGGCCTTGCTGGGTGGGTCTCTGATGTAGTTCTAGTTCCGGTGATCCACTCACCTTACAAAGCAGCAAGGTGGCACACCGTGATTTTAGTCGGTAGGCCCGAAAAGTCTCGGGACAGCCCAACATAGCCCTCTCACCTCCTCTTGTGGCGTGGGGGTATGCATCAGGAGCATTAACCTGGTTAAAAAAATGGTTAGATTAGTAACAGTATTTTTCCGTATAGCCGACCAAGAAAGTGGTTTACCAGTTTTAGCAAAAGTTTTTGTGAAATCTAATTATCGCTAAGGTAAAATTTAATACATGACATCTAAATTGACACATGGCATAGCGTAAATATAATAGAAAGAAAGAAGAAAGAAGTCAGTGTCAAAATATTATTGCAAGGCAAAATCGTCCTTGTTGCTTCATGACGTTCAAATTAACCTCAATCATAGGGTGGTAGACCACATTTTTGGCCGACTGTACCTATTGACATGAATGGGAAGTTTCATGATGATCGATCGAGTAGTTAAGGCGTGAAAGCGAAACAAACAAACAAACTCACATTCGTATTTATAATATTAGTAAGAATGATTACTGAAATGGTATACCTAACTGTACCGTTTTGTCGGTTTGTATGTCTGTCTGTCACAGCTGCTTATTTTTAGTTGTGAGTGTTATGATACTACCTCGTTAGTCTAATCAGGTTTGCGATTTGGGTAAAGTGTAATGGTCTTGTTTTAATATTCTTAGTATAAGCTTGCATAGTCTAAAATATTGTCGGTTGAGATACCCTGGTTTTCTATCAAGAACAATTTAGTAGTAGCAACGCATCTGGTAACAGATTCAGACTCCGTGCTTCTACTAAGTTGTTCTTGTCTTCGGGCACAAAAACCATAGCAGGTGAAATAACTGTGTACTGTGTACTGTGTACTGTACTGTGTACTGTGCGGTGTGTCAGACGGCGTGGCGCGCGCGGGCGCGGCCGGCTTCAACGAGCTGCGCAACGCCGTGTTCGCGAAGGTGGCGCAGCACTCCATACGGAAGCTGGCCTGCAACGTGTTCATTCATCTGCACAACCTGGACCTCAGCTTCCATCTAGGCAGGCAGACTGGTGCCCTGTCCAAAGTGAGTCTATTACTATACTAGCTTTTGTCCGCGGCTACGCTCTCTCGGAAACGGTACTTTTTAACTGGGTGAACCATATGTGCCTCTCTTTAGCCGTGACAACGTGTATGCGAAATTTCATGATGATCGGTTAAGTGGTTAAGGAGTGAAAGTGTAACAAACAAACACAATTTCTCATTTCATATATATTTTTTTTGTAAAACTTGTATCACTGCACGATAGGTACTGCGTTTAGTCCAGTATGGAAGTGTTTTAGAGACTCATAGTAGGATACAAGGAAGGTGTGTCCTCTCTCTTAACATCAGGTAGAGTGTGCTATTTGGACTGGCTACAATAAAGAACACTACAATATTAAATTGTTTCTTCCACAGACGATCGACCGCGGCTCCCGCGCCATAAACTTCGTGTTGTCTGCAATGGTGTTCAATATCGTGCCCACCATATTCGAGCTAGCACTTGTCTCCGCCATACTCGGAGTAAAGGGAGGACTCGCCTTCGCTGGTTAGTACTGTTTCTTCTTCTCCCTAGCCTTTATTATTCCCTAGTCACATGGGATCGGCTTTTCTGGTCTAACCGGATTTGACTGGATATCAGTTTTTACACGGAGCGGCTGCCACCTGACCTCCGCAATCCGAAGGCTAACGATACCGTAAGGCTAGACCAGTGTCAGGATATTATAGGGCACTGACTTCCCAATAACGAGTGCCATAGTATAGTGGTCTCCGAGGCACGGAGCAAGCGATAATTGTCAATAAATACGCACATAATTTCGAAAAGTCATAATATTTCCGAAAATCAGAGGTGCGTGACGTGGGTTCGAACCCGGGACCCTCTGCATTAATCTATATAAATAGTTCGCTTTAAATGTTATCATTACCACACGGGAATAAATGTGTTATTATGTGGGACTATTATCACACTGATAGGCATATTCACAAAAAGGCGCAGGCATATTCTAGAATATAAAAAGATAAAAACGTATATATAATATTTCGTGTATGTAGGCATACAGTAAAAAATATTACAACTTTTCGTGCCCGCAATATTGCCCGTGTGATTCCCACGGGAAAATATATAGGGATAAAAAGTAGGCATTTCCCTTCTCAGGATACAATCTATCTCGTGGCCACATTTCATCAAAATCAATTGAGTGATATAGCCATGAAAATGTAACAGACAGACTGAGTGACTTTTGCATTTATAATATTATTATAAATACACGCAAGCTTGCTATGATCTAAAACAGTAGTTCCCAAAGAGGTCCAGGTGGACCTCCAGGGGTCAACGGGAGACTCGATGGGGTTCTACGTTGGCGTGACAAACAATGGGGGTTCAAAATTCGTAAGCGGGGGTTTACGAAAATAATTTTGAGGAATATCACGAAGACCCGATTATTTCTAAAAAAAAAGGTCAGCCCGCCTTCCGTGGTAGGATTAGTCCCGAGAAATTAAAAAGAAAATAAAATAAATTTAATTTTCGTCAAAGAATATGGTAGAAATGTAACTGCAGCAGGTCCACTGGTACCAGCTAAATTTTGAAAGTGATCTATGACAAAAAAGTCTGGGAACCTCTGATCTAAAATCTCTCTTGCTTCAATTTAATTATATTTGTTATGCTCGCTAGTCGGTTTAGAACATTTAAAACGTTCCCTATGCAGAATGTTTCCAATGTGGGCAGACACTTTTCTCGTAGTTATTGTCAGCAGTTAACCTGTAATCATTGTTACCTCTTGCACTGACAATATAGCAGTTCCTTGTCTAGTACCTTATTTTGCAATCGACTAATGCTTACGGTAACCCCTTATTTATTTATTTATTTAATAGCACAACCACATCATATGTATTAATACAATATTAAATATCGTTACAAACTATTTTGTCTGATATGATACTTACGGTGTACATAACATTGGCTGAAGAGCAGCGATAGCTCAGTGGGGAGACCAACAGACTGCAATGCAGAGGGTCTCGGGTTCGAAACCACGTCGCGCACCTCTGACTTTCGGAAGTTATATGACATTTCGAAATGATGTGCGTATTGATTGACAATTATCGCCTGCTCCGTGTCTCGGAGAGCACGATGGTGCTGTAATAAATGATTAGAAGGAACTGCCGAGTCTTCCCCACGGTGCCGACAGAGGGCACTAGCCGTAACGATAAGTTGTTTGTATTGTCAGGTCTAGCGTGGAGCTGTGTCGGTATATACGCGGCGTTCACGCTCGCGATCACACAATGGCGGACCAAGTTCCGCGTGCACATGAACAAGGCGGAGAACGAGGCGGGGAACAAGGCGATAGACTCGCTCATTAACTACGAGACTGTTAAGGTGAGTTTGTAGCATTTTCATCCCTATTATCTAAAACCTAAACCAACCAACGAAAGTAAAGTCGTGGTAAACTGACATAATTATGGTCTGTAAAAGAATTAGTAATTTAAAAGATATATAACGTAATCATAATAACTGAAAAGTAACGAGATGGGTGTAAAAACCCAGGATTCAACCTCTTCGTGTTCATGTGACCTTTTTTTCCATCTCCTTTTTGTAATGTCTCACTGCTGGGCTAAGCCTCTTCCTTTTCTTCCAAATCAGTCTGTTGGTGGATATCCCCTGACCTTATGGCCTTGTGACCTCTATATCTCTGGGGGTCTTTTGACCCACATGGCCCATATTCAAACTCGACCGAGGGATGACTCCAAGGTGTCTGCACACCAAATAGTGTTTTCATTAACCTCTTCGAAGAAGACTCAGAGGTTAATAATAAGATACAAGAAAAGCTAATAAAAAAATAATAATTTTAAAGACAGTCTTGTGACATGAATTATTATAAACTAGATTTTGCCCGCTGTTTCACCCGCGTAAGTCCCGTTGCCGTGGGAATATCGGCTTAAATAGCCTATGTGTAAATCCAGGTCTCCAGCTATCTACATACCAAGTTTCATCGCAATCGGTTCAGTAGATTTTACGTGAAAGAGTAACAAACATCCATGCATTCTCACAAACTTTCACATTTATAATATTAGTATAGAGAAAGAAAGAAAGAAAATGTTTTATTTGAATCTCCATACAAACATAATAAAAAAATAAACAGTAGGTAATAAATACGATTTAACAGAAGGCGGCACATGGAGATCAAATTAGGCACTGCGTCAGCTATTGTTGCAGTATAGACTACATCGCTGGTATTCTCGCAGGCCTACTAAGATGAAACAAAATTGAATATTCTTGTTTAATTTTGTAATATTCTCTGTGTCGCAGAGGGCTTTAGAACCCTCCTATAATACATCGATCATACGAAACATTTAAATTCAAAGCAAGTAATTATTTATCACACAAGTTTGTGTTTTGTCTAGAGATTGCCACCACAACACCCAAAGAACTGGCGGTGACGAGATGACTCCTTAAATCTCATCGCCATCTGCTTAGCTTTCTTTTATATGCAATCATGACTGAAGGCATCAATTATTTAGTACTAGATTTCTTCCTTCCAAAATTTCGTTTCGCTCGGTTCGGTTAGTAACAGTAGGTAGGTATGTTTTCTTTGCCCTTTCTGTTCCTCTGACAACGTGTATGCGAAAATTCATGATGATTGGCCGAGTAGTTAGCGTCACAAACAAACAAATAAACATTCGCATTTATAACTACCTCAGTAGGGAGACCAACAGACTGCAACGCAGAGTCTCGGGTTCGAACCCACGTCGCGCACCTCTGACTTTCGGAAGTAATATGACTTTTCGAAATGATGTGCGTATTGATTGACAACTATCGCCTGCTCCGTGTCTTGGAGAGCACGTTAAGCCGTCGGTTCTGGCTGCCATGAACATTTATGGCAGTCGTTATTGGGAAGTCAGTGCCCTATAATATCATGACACTGGTCTAGCCTTAGGGTATCGTTAGCCTTTGGGTTGCCGAGCAGCCAGTTGGTGGCAGCCGCTCCGTGTAAAACTGATATCCAGTCAAATCCGGTTAGACCAGAAAAGCCGACTCAAGTGACTTGGGAACAATAAAGGCTAGGGAGTAGTTAGCATATTATGCGTTTCGTTTAATAACACTTACATATATTGTCTCCAGTACTTCAACAACGAGAAATACGAGCTGCAGAAGTACGACATGAGTCTAAAGAAGTACGAGCACGCGTCGCTGAAGACTGCCTCCAGCCTGGCGCTGCTGAACTTTGGACAGCACGCTATCTTCAGCGGGGGACTCAGCCTCATCATGATCATGGCCGCCAACGAGATCATTAAAGGTACGTGGAATACACATCACCTGCATTTATTATTAACCTCTTGAGTCTTCTTCGAAGAGGTTAATGGAAACACTATGTCGGTCTATGGATCTGTCTGTTAGTGACAGTTTGTTACTGACAGGCATAGCTCCAGAACCACTGGACTGATTGATTTGTAACTTGGTGTGCAGACACCTTGGGGTTACCCTCGGTCGAGTTTGAATATGGGCCGTGTGGGTTAAAAGACCCCCGAGATATAGGGGTCACAAGGTCATAAGGTCACGGGATATCCACCAATAGTGATTTGGAAGTCCAAAGGAGAGGCTTTTGCCCAGAAGTGGGACATTATAAAAAGATGACGGTGAAAAAATAAAAAAAGGTCACATGAAGACGACGAGGTTGAATCCTGGGTTTTTATATCCATCTCGTTATTATTTTCTTTATTACTTAACTAGCGACATTTTCCGGCTTCGCACGGGTAGTAGAGTATCAGTGTCGCCTCATCTCAATCTACTCATATGCTCTACGTAACGTAGAGCATATGAGTAGATTTAAACGTGACGTACGCGCACTACACTTGGCGGCGCCGGTGTGCCTGCACTTCGCCACTCTCGTCGGTGTGACGCCAGTTAAATTCATTTTCTCGCGCGTTTGCTTTTCTTTTGCGATAGCTCCGCTTGCGTCAAAGTAGGTTAGGTTAAGTTATGGTCTACGATGGCTCTTCGACGAGCACTTCCGACAGCTCGAGCCCAAGCTGGACGGCGCGGCGTCCGCCCTGGGGCGGTTATTGCCCAACCTGGGCGGACCCAGTTCGGCGTGCCGGAGGCTCTACACGGGGGTAGTCCGGTCGATGGCGCCGTACGGCGCACCGGTGTGGGCGGGGTCCCTGAGCGCCCAGAACCGCGCGCGGTTATGCCGACCGCAGCGCACTTCGGCGGTCAGGGCAATACGCGGGTCCGGCACCGTGTCCGCAGACGCGGCATGCGCGCTGGCCGGTACTCCCCCGTGGGATCTGGAGGCGGAAGTGCTCGCCGACGTTTACCGTCGAGCGGCCGAATGTCGAGCAGGCGGAGGCGCTCGCCCTCTGCGCGAGCAGGTGCGCGAGTGGCGCGAGGCCGCTCGCCGAGCCGCTGTGGCCCGATGGCTCGGTGACCTTGGGTGGGGATTGACCTGGGGGTGGTGGGCTGCGTAGGCCGATCAGCACCAGCTCCGAGAGACGGCGTGCGTGTTCCCAGGCGCGCCTCTGAGTCATGTTTTTGAACCCCACAAGGGGACAGTAGAGGACGTGTGTTATGTAGTGGCCTGCTGTTTCACACGGCGGGCCGAAACCTCGGCGGAGTTGCGATTGCATGTGAAAGCGATTCGCGCGGCCCCGCCGTCTATGGTTATGTCGAGGAACACCGTGGTAGGTTTAGTCGGTATTACCGGGCTATCTTTTCCCCGGTGAGCTCGACGTAACCTCTCCGTCGCCCCGCGGAGAGATACGAGTCGATGCACTCCGCCACGTAAAAAAAAGTTATGATAGGAACAGTACTTTAAAAACAATATACTCGGTGATAATGTAGCTTACCTATGACGAAAGAATTTTTAAAATCGGTTATTTAGTTTTTGAGTTAAATCCTTACAAACAAAAAACCAAATCTTTCTTCATCGTTATCACAGGTATTTTCCTAATATGTCATTAGAAAAATACCTGGCTCTTTGGAGACACAGAAGCATAGATCCAATGTGAAAAGGCCCTTCAAAAGTTTAAATCTAATATGGGATGAAACACCTACGGTGGCACTAGCAGGTGTAGGAATATTGCTAACTATAAACTTTAATATATCTGGACTATGAGGATTGGTATTTGATGAATTAGTATAATTGTAACTATAGATGAAAAATCACTTTTGTCCAGAATACTCTAATATCAGAGACCGCCATACGGTGGACCCCGTAAATAGCCACCATATTATTGGTTATTTAAACCACCAGTGATTATTATTTATTGAATAACAATATTTTATTAGGATTCCTTTTCTGTTAAGAAAGCTCAATCTTGAAAGATTAAATTGATTGGCTTTTTTGGATTTAAGAAACCTTAATAATAAACGGAGTTAGAAAGTTGGCGATATTAGACACCCCATACCTCGGAAAGCATGTAAAACCGTTGGTCCTGCGCCTGATCTCTCTCCGGTCTGTCGGATTGCTGTCTCATCAGATCATGAGAGTTAAGAAACAGGGAGTGTACTTGCGTTTGCGTACCCATTTGTGCACTATAATATCTCCTGCGCAGATGGCCAGTCTCCGGTAAAATTGGCCGCCATGACCAAAATTCAGGCTGGAGGACATTATTATAACCATTTAAGGGAGACATAGCATGCACAGTATTATAAAGCTTATAAGTTGTTTCGCTCTTAAATTATTTCTCCATCAGTTGTAATCTCATCATCAGTGATGATCATCCATCTTTTCTTTGTCCTGTGCCTTTCTATCTATTTACATAACGACTGCACACGGCGTAGTTAAAGTGGTCGCGTCACCACAGCCATCGCACTGTGTGTTGTGGGTTCGATCCCCATAAGGGACAAAACATTTTTTGATCCACATATACATATATTATGTCCGTTATCTGAATGTTTGTAAAGTCCCTCGCGACACAGGAATTATTCCTTTTGTGCTAGGCAATCAAATCAATCGAAATGAAGTGTAGTTCGTTCAATAGTTAAATAACAAGAAAATTAAGTTATCCGTTCCCGCTACAAGGGTTTTTGTTCATCTGTGTGATATCCAGCTACTGGTATGTAATTAAAATAATAGTTTAAAATCAAGAAACACGATTTAAAAAGTAGAAATTAATTTGATAATTTTAATGTAAAAAAGCGTGGGGTGCTTTTTAAGATATTTTGATAACCATTGACCCCACGCTTTTTTACATTAAAATTATTAAATTATTTTCTACTTTTTAAAGCGTGATCTTTAGTTTTTTTAAACAATTTAATTATTTTATTTTTTTCTAAATTTTTGTATTGTCATCGGTCCTCGATAAGTGTGCAAAGTTTCAAATCAATCCGTCGGTTTGAAAGGGGTATAAGTCACGCTCAAAGATTCCGTTAGGTACATAGACACATAGATACATACATGCTAATAAAAGCGTATTAAAAACGGTGCCATGTCTTGAGGGTAGTTGCAACTTCATCGCATATGAGTAACCCGTATTGTTGGCTATCGTTTTTGTGCTCACCGGTCAGCGCGACTAGCGAATAAGATCCTTTTAATCCTGTCACAGTTGCTTTCGAAAGCTGTAGTTGGCGGTAATATTTATTGGTTTCTAGTTACTGTTGAAGTGACAGCGATAGCTCAGTGGGGCGACCAACAGACTGCAATGCAGAGAGTCTCGGGTTCGAACCCACGTCGCGCACCTCTGACTTTCGGAAGTTATATGACTTCGAAATGATGTTCGTATTGATTGACAATTATCGCCTGCTCCGTGCCTCGGAGAGCACGTTAAGCCGTCGGTCCCGGCTGCCATGAACATCTATGGCACTCGTTATTGGGAAGTCAGTGCCCTATAATATCCTGACACTGGTCTAGCCTTAGGGTATCGTTAGCCTTTGGATTGCGGAGGTCAAGGTGGCAGCCGCTCCGTGTAAAAATGGATATCCAGTCAAAGCCGGTTAGACCAGAAAAGCCGACCCTAAGTGACTTGGGAATAAAAAGGCTAGGAAGAAGAAGAGTTACTGTTGAAGAGACTAGGGTTTGACGTCTAGAGATCTTTCTATTCACTAGCGTCTCTATGTTATAGGCAACATGACGGTGGGTGACCTGGTGATGGTGAACGCGCTGCTGTTCCAGCTGTCCATTCCGCTGGGCTTCCTTGGCTCCGTGTACCGCGAGGTGCGCCAAGCGCTCATCGACATGCAGACCATGTTCACGCTCATGACCGTGCAGTCCAGGGTCAAAGTACGTATCTAACGGTATGGTGTATGGTGTGGCAGGCAACATGACGTGCAGTCCAGGGTCAAGGTACGTCTCTAACGGTATGGTGTGGCAGGCAACATGACCGTGCAGTCCAGGGTCGAGGTACGTCTCTAACGGTAAGGTGTATGGTGTGGCAGGCAACATGACGTGCAGTCCAGGGTCAAGGTACGTCTCTAACGGTATGGTGTATGGTGTGGCAGGCAACATGGCCATGCAGTCCACGGTCAAGATACGCGCCCTTGAACTCATATGTATAACGAACAGTTAGACGTTAGACGCCATGTCACTTCCGACATGATGAAACAACTAAATACTGGGTGTAAGGGATGGCGTACCAAATACTTTAGCAAGACGTCTTTCTATAGATAGGTTATGATTCACAGGCTGAAAAATGAAAAATTGCTGATAAACATGTGTAATTTTTCTTTCCAACGGTTATTAACTCAGAATAATGGTCTGAAGTCTTGTACATCTGGCTGTTGTTCACTATGCTGGCCCAGCGCGGGTTAGCAAATTTTACACATTTTCGAGAACATTATGGAGAACTCTCAGACATTCAGGTCACCCTCACGATGTTTTCCTTTACCGTCAAAACAGAGGAGATATTTATTTTGTGTCAAAGAGTTCCGTATTAGGAATAAATCTTGTGTCGCGGCGGACTTAACAAACATTCAAACAACGGACACAAGGAACACTCAGACTCAGAACAACTATTTCTCGGTCACATAAATTTTTGTCCCGTGTGGAATTCAAACCCGCAACCCACGACACAGTAGCAGTGGCGAGGCGACCATTTTAACCTAGCTAACCTAACCGAACTGAGCTATTCATTATATCAATCACGCTTAAGCAATTATAACAAATACAATATGATGTTTAAAATCGTTTTGCTTTTCAGGAGAAAGTATCAGCGCCCGCATTGGAAGTGGACCCGCAGTCTGCGTCGATCGAGTTCAAGGACGTGAGCTTCAAGTACATCAATGGGAAACCGATATTCAACAACCTCACGTTCAGCATCCCTGCGGGGAAGAAGATTGGCATCGTTGGGGGGTCGGGCAGTGGGTGAGATATTTCCTTACTAATATTATAAACGCGAAAGTTTCTATGGATGTTTGTTACTCTTTCACGCAAAAACTACTGAAACGTTTGCGATGAAACTTGGTATGTAGTTAGCTGGAGACCTGGATTCATACAAAGGCTACTTTTTAACCCGATATTCCGACGGGAACGGGACTTACGCGGGTGAAACCGCGAAGAAAACTGGTATATAAAATTAATATCAGCCCTATATCAAACTGTCTCACTGCTAGCCTCTTCTCAGTGTGAGAAATGTTAGGCCCATATATCACATTACATATATGTGTATAGCTATAAGGTACAATGGGATTGACATATCTTTATGAATAAAAATGCCAAACAAAAAAGAGAAAAAAAAAAATGTTACGCCATAGCCGACCCCGCGGCCCCAGTACGAATTGCCAGACTTCACATATCTTCGAGAACATTATGGAGAACTCTCAGACATGGTTTCCTCACGATGTTGTTTTTTACCGTTAAAGCGAGCAATATAATTAACCATTTAATACGCACATAACTTCGAACAGACAGAGATGCGCGCCTTGCAGTCCGACGGTCTCTCACTGCCTCCGTGGTGCAGCAGTAGTGAATGCGATTGTTGTGCATGAGGTCTCGGTTTCGAATCCTGGGTCGGGCCAAGAATATTTATTGGGTTTTTCTGTTAGGTTAAGTTCTTAATAGCAGCCCGGAGTTAGGAAGTTAGCAGTGTTAGACTCCTGCGTCTGATATCTCTCCAGTCGTGTCGAATTAGCGTCCCATCGGATCATGGGAGTTGGGGAACAGAGCGTGCACTTGTGTTTGTGCACACGCTAGTAATTTCTCGTGTGCAGATGGCCAGTCTCCGCTAAGACTGGCCGCCCTGACCGAAATTCGGTCTGGAGGAAAGAAAGAAAGAAAGAAGAAAGAAAAATATTTATTTGACACATACCACAAACACATAATAATGTTACGTGCTGGGTTCGACGGATAAGAATATGAAACAATATTACCGACAAAAACGTTTTATTCTATCACACAATTAAATTTAAAACACTACAAACACTATAGGTACTACACTTTTCCACTGTAACTGCTTCAAACTCCGTAGTATTTTCGCTTCCGTTCGCTTAGATGAACACTTGATCGCTTACGATAGTAAACTGACTCGGCGGTGCGCGTGCGCTCTATTTATTCGCGGGTAAAGCGCTTCTGGAGTTTTCCACAAAACGTCACACACGGCACGCAACAGCGCGATGATTCGAGAATGTGCCAGCGCTCTCTCCACTTAACTCGTACCGACAAATACGCAGTTCCGTAAGATGTCAATAGATGGTGCTGTAATAAATTATTATTAGAAACCGCTGACTCTTCCTCACAGTGCTGACAGAGGGCATTAGCCGTAACAATAACAAGTATAAAATAAAAATAAATAGGTACAAAAATAAACTTAGCAAAACGAGAACAAAAAAAACGTCAGTAACAAATTATAGTAAGTGTCTAACAGTAGTATCAAATAGGCCCCAGTTCAGTTTCCCCCAGCAAGTGTCAGACGAAAGCCTGACGCTGGTTTTCAATTGGGTCCTTGAGTGACTCACGGATAAAAAACTATCTCTATTATAAACAAAGAAAATAAAAATAAAGTATTTATACAGAACAGAATGATATCCAGTTTACACACAGACACAGATCATACAACACAAAATTTTATATGAAATAAAACAATAAAAATAAAAAGGACATTATTATAAGGCTATACGCTGCACTAAACTGTAGCAAAATTAAATTTTTGTGCATAATCTTCGTAAGGTAATTGAATCTATCTACCATCAATATATTTCTTATTGGTACTTTATAACATTCTCACACGTTGGATGTCGATCGTACGCGTTTGTACATAAGAAACGCGCTCCTATTCGTAGTGGATTTTTAACTAATACTGGGAATTAAAGACAATTCTCACAACAACTTATAAGTTAGAAATAATCTTTGTTTCGTAGCACATTTTATAAAGAAAATGAGACAAAAAACCTTCGATCAACAATAGCAACTAGATATCGGGTCGGCGCAAAAAATACGTATCGGTAAATAACAGCGCACTTGAAACTCAGCTAATGTGAACACGTCTCACAATGCCGCAGTGTGTATTCAAAAGTTGCAAAAATAATGCCTGAAAAAGCAATTTAATGGCCGGAGTATCTTACTTTCGGTAATTACACGAAGAATAAGTTATATTTTAAACTTTAAACTAACAAATAATATCAAATTTAGAACAAACCGATTTTAAACCACCGCTACAAATGTTTGGCCAAGGCTCGCCAACACACGCACAAACTTTCATAACAAAAATAAACGAAACAAAACGTATGTAGCTCTCAAGGCAATAACGGGAAAAAGTACTTTATTTGTTGCAGCTTAAGGTTGATTTCAAACAAAATGTTGTTTAACTTATGTATTTTCATTTGTAAGTGACAGGAATAATTTATTGCTTTGCTCGTTTTATGTGACGAATAATCGTAAGTATTAGATAATATTTTGAAGATTTGTAACTGGTTGTGAACAAGGTGCCATGTTTGTAATTAGGTTGAACTTAAAACTGTTTTAAATCTTTTCTCTCCGTTTGTTAGTAAACAATAATGTAGCTGTATACGTATTGCCACGCGGACAGCATCTAGCTTTGATTTTGTACGTGACCCGATATCTAGTTACTAATTTTGATCGAAGCAAAAAACGCTCGGGCTTAAATAACTATTTGGGGCTAAAGTTTAATTTTGAAAATCTAGCTTTGATTTTGTACGTGACCCGATATCTAGTTACTATTTTTGATCGAAGCAAAAAACGCTCGGGCTTAAATAACTATTTGGGGCAAAAGTTTATTTTTGAAAATCTAGCTTTAATTTTGTACGTGACCCGATATCTAGTTACTATTTTTGATCGAAGCAAGAAACGCTCGGGCTTAAATAACTATTTGGGGCTAAAGTTTATTTTTGAAAATTTACTGGTGCTTCCTTGGACTGGCAAGCTCATTCTTTCCGTCACTTCTACCTTAACCAAATACAATTTGATTAGATTTTGATTAGAAAAGCACGCTCATGACAATTCATGAGTGTGCTTTTCTAATCAAAATTCTTTGAACAAAACATTTTAATAAATTATGTTTTGAGATAAACTAAGTTTTTTTTTTTTCATTTTTGAATTTTTTTTTCAGTAAATCAACAATGGTGCGGCTACTGTTCAGATTCTTCGAGCCGCAGTCCGGCACGATCACAATAGCCGGGCAGAACATTAGGGATGTAGATCTAGTCAGCTTGCGGAGAGCCATCGCTGTCGTACCACAGGTGAGCACTACATAGTCACTTGCCATATTATAAACCAGCTTTTGCCCGCGCCTTCACTCGCGTATAATAGGTTAGGTTATGTTAGTAACAGTACTTTTTTAAAAATATTATTCAGAGATAGTACAGCTTTCTAATAGAAAAATAATTTTTAAAATCGGTTATGTAGTTTTTGAGTTAACTCCTTACAAACAAACAAACAAATAATCAAATCTTTCCTCTTTATTTCATCCAAAACTTAAGTGCTTGGCACTTGTCGTTGTAGCAATCTCCATCTTTCTCTTTCCAATGCCATCTCTTTTAGTTCCTTATAAGTTTCTACTTTCACAACTTCTTTCCGTTGATCGGTGTACCTTCTTCTTGGTCTTCCCCTCTTCCTTCTTGCTATTTATTATATTAGTATAAATATAGGAAAAACGTAACATTGTCTTACGTTTACGCGAATGTTATACATTGAAATTAAAGTACTTATGTAATAAAAGTGTTTATAAACAACGCGATAAAATCCATATGAAATAGTTTAATTAAATATAGAAAATATGTGTTTTAATTGATTGGTGCTAATCTTATGACTGATACGATTTGGTATACCGACGAGCCTTGAGGATAGTCGAAGAAAGCAGACTCAATATTTTACGTTCATTTCAGTTTTCAGTTGGTAGAAGGGCATGATTGTTTCCATTGTATTGCGCCTGTCATACCAAGAAGATACAGTTGTGTCTATATGTCGATTTCCGCTTACAATAAGGGCGATTTCTGGTTAGGGCAATAATTAAAATATTGGTGACCTACACAAACTCTACCTACCATTTAAATAGTATATAGCTCAGTGGGGAGAACAACAGACTGCAATGCAGAGGGTCGAAGGTCGGGTTCGAACCAACGTCGTGCACCTCTGACTTTCGGAAGTTATATGACTATTCGAAATGATGTGCGTATTGATTGACAATTATCGCCTGCTCCGTGTCTCGGAGAGCACGTTAAGCCGTCGGTCCAGGCTGTCATGAACATCTATGGCAGTCGTTATTGGGAAGTCAGTGCCCTATAATAACCTGACGCTGGTCTAGCCTTAGGACGTGGCAGCCGCTCCGTGATAAAACTGATATCCAATCAAATCCAGTTAGACTCGAAGAACCGACTCCAAGTGACTTGGGAATAATAAAGGCTACGTAGAAGAAGAGCGAACTATGTTATAGATATGTACAAATACTAGCTGTGCCTTGCGGTTTTACCCTCGTTTACTATTACTGTGCCGGCTCGTAGCATAATGTTATATAGCTTACGGTACATGTGGATAAAGCATCCTTCTAATGATATAATAAATAATAAAAGCAATTTAGTATCAAATTTTAGAATGTATTGATTACTTGATTTTTCCACGGCTTCGCTTGCGTTAACCTACACTTTGTAAATACATCCGAATAATATATAAACCTTCCTAATGAATCACTCTATCTATTGGTGAAAACCGCATGAAAATCCGATCAGTCGGTTTTGAGTTTATCGCAAACAGACGGACAAACGTGGCGGGGGACTTTGTTTTATAATATGTAGTGATAAACAAATCTTATCTCTTTATAATATTCTTATATATTATATATATTGGTTAGTCTATAATTGGTAAATACACACATCAACAGAATCTAGGGATATTTTATAACTAAAAATCAAATCATCTAATAACTAAAAATCTTTGTAGAAAGTAAGTTATTTTAAGGGCTTTAGTAAAAAATAAAAACAATTCGTGATTTTAATTTAAAAAAAAAATTGTATTTTTATCGCCGTAGAAAATTAGTATGATGGAAAACTTCATTTCTTCTTATAAAACTATTAATTTTAATTAAAATTGATAAAGTCTTATAAAATCTAATTAGTAATCAGTGTTGCCACGTTTTTCATTAATTACACATCGACATCGATTGTTCATACTTAAAATTTAATTGTCAGTGTCTTGCTGCGGTATGAGGTACCATATTCTTTGCAAGTGTTCGTAAAGTTGTTGTTTCGTCGTCAAATTTGGCGGAAAATCTCTCAAAGCTTTTCGTTGTAACATGTCCTAGGCATGCTCGATAGGATTTAAGTCAGGCGACTGTGCACGCTGATCCAAAAGTTGAATATCGTGGTCTCGGAGAGCGGCCGGCACCAGCCGCGGCGTATGAAAAGGAGCATTCTCGTGCATGTGTAGAAATACCTGGGCCATCGGGATTCTGTGTGGGACAATAACAGGCTCTACTACCTCCTCGTGGTATTTTTGTGCAATCATACTGACTTGGATCCAAACGAACTAGGTTCGTCCGCCAAGACGAATTCCTTCACCATTATTGTCCCGCCTTGGTTTGAGTGAGTGAACCTCCTGACATGGTGAGCGAGGGTGGCGAGGCTGCCGTAGACGGCTTACTCTCCCTGGAGTTCTCCAAACGTGTGATCTTCGCGAATCCGAATGAAGCCCAAAGCGGGACTCATCGGTGAACAGCACCAAAGACCATTGTTCGTCACTCCATGGTAAATCCCGAGCACACGAAAGCCGCCGACCGCGATTGCCATGTCGCAATGCTAGAACACATAGCGGTCTTTGAGCATGAAGACCAACTTCATGCAACCTCCTTTGCACAGTTTGGTCGCTTACCAGCAGCTGGTGGTCCACCTGGAGCCTTTGTACTAGTTGCATAGCTGTAATATTGAGTTGTCTTCAGGCGCTCATTTGAAAAAATCGATCATGTCTCTGCGTAGTAACACGATATCTACCCGTGTGCCGTTTAGCCACATCTCCAGTACGTAGGTACTATAACGTGCGTGACCACAACATTGATATCAACGTTATGGCCGGTGTGTAGGGCCTCAGCAACGACGCATTGAATAGCACCATTTTCTAATATGCCCACGGCTTGCAACATTTCATCTCGACTCAAATGACGATGTGTCATGACTCTTGAAGCTCACACGGCACGTTAAATTAAAAAAGAAAACAATCTAATCTCTTTATTATTTTTTATTTATTCTTTACCATTATTTAATATCAATAAAACAATTTAATTTTCGTTGGCGTAACGAATTATTACTTCCAATTTTGCCGCCGTATTTTGTTTTCAAATTACATTTTTAAATTTTGAAAATGGAATAAAAGAGGTTTGTATCTCTATATAAACTTTTTATGGCAACTAAAAAGATTTGAAACTATAAAGTCGTAAATAATTTAGGATTAAGGTATCCCTAGATTCTGTTGATGTGTGTATATTAGAAATTTCATTTTGTGTCATTTATATTATTCCAGTCTGTTATATATTTACTGTACGTAGGCAAACCAAATAAAAGAAAGAAATATTAGTATAGATGTAACTGTAAGCAAAATCAAAAATCCTGTGCACGCCACGCACAGGATTTCAGAGGACGCCAGGACAGGGTAGGCAGAAAATTTTAAAAGGTCACATACCAAAATTTTTTACTGATAATTGGTTTATTGGTTTAGGTTCGTCGTCGTATCGAATAAATTATGATGTGTGTGATTTATCACCTCAAATATACATTAATTGACTGAATTTATGAACATATCAATTTGCGGATATTCGAAGTGGCCTTTCGGCGCATTTGTCTGATGTTCTGTATTTGCAAAATAAATAAAATCTAACAAAAAAAAATCGGTCGTATGTTGTGCGTATACGGAATACGGTATAGTCAAATAAAATCAATAGTAGTAGTAGAGTAATATTTTCAAAATTTTGTAATACAGTGATAAATAAACAACGCAATAAAATCCGTATATAGTAGTTTAATTTCAATGAATAACATTCGCGTAAACAGAAGACAATATTACGGAACTATAAAGTTTATATTTTATTTTTATATTTATAATATAAATCTACACGTCTATCTTTCAGTAAGAATTTTTGCAATACCGAAGCGTAAAAGTTAGTAGTAAAGTAGTTCCCAAATAAAATGAACCTTATAACTTACGAACTAGATGTCAAATAAGATCGATATTACTATAGGTTGCTAAATTAAATGTTAATATATAATAATAATCGTTCAAATAAAAATAGACTTTAATCTTCATGTTTAAAGATATTGTATATTCAATGTCAGGTGTCAGTTCTTTCGAAAGCAATGCTTTATACGTACGTTTGACACGAAGACGAAAGTGATGTACGCCACCTAGCGCAGGATTTGTTATTTATTTGACAAACAAACGGTTTACGTCACCTTGAATCAATAATTTGAATTAGTTTCTCGAAAGTAAGATAGATGCCATTGACGTAAATATCGTATGGTAATTGTATAGTAATGAAGGCACAGACGTAAAAAAAAATATACATGTTAAAAATAACATTTCGGTGTCATTTATTTTAACAATGCTAATGATAATTTTATTTTAACATGTTTATTTATTTGTTATAACTTTTAACACCCATCTCTATTACTAATTCAACCGGAAAATTGACATTATAAGTATTGAAATTTTCGCACGATAGTAATTCAAAATACTTTAATATTTTTTTAGGTTTTTATAACGGTGGCGACATTGGTTAGATATATTGTCTACAATTTCAATGAAAATCCGCTTAAAATAAATTTTACTTTTTACGCGTTCAAAAATGATTTCAAACTTAGATCTGAATGTATACAAAAACAATTCAAATTCTTTAATTATCACTGAAAGATAGTTTTAAAAACGCGTCACTTTTTATTTCCTGTATACACACACTATCTGAACAACTATCACAGTGAAGAATTTTCATTTTCACTCTATAAAAACGTTAAAATGTTAAATGACCTACGACAACACAAGACAAACAGAACAAATATTAACAATGGCGACTTCTTAGAACTCACATAACAATCACAAATCGGTTGCATAACATTCGTCGTACTTCGGCAACTTGTGAACTTGCGTCATGTACGAAGGCCACTGAGCACTTCATATACCGAATAAAGACACTGTCTTTTTTTGCGTTTGTGTGCGTAAGTTTTAACATTGTGTCACAAATATTTATAGGAACGCACATAGATATTTTTGTGTCCGTCTCGATGCACACATGCAAAGAATTATGCAATATTAGTTCATGTCTATTCCGTCGAATTAGGTGCATTGCAGCCAGCGCTAGTGCAGCCGGTACGCGACAGTTGGCGCTGATATTATGATATAGGTTTTGAGAAATTTTGTTTATGGAAATTAACTATTCGTCGATAAATATAAATATTGGACTTCAAAATAAAATATAATAAATATCTATCTGAGTTAGAGAGGAGTAGAAGGAGTTAGGGTAGGCAGTGTCTTTTTGTCTTTATGAACCGCACGCCACTGACTGTAAGAGATGTTTACGTGTATGTTCGCAGGACTGCGTGCTGTTCCACGACACGATATTCCACAACCTGCACTACGGCGACCTCAGCAAGCCGCACGACAACGTCTACTCGGCCAGCAAGATGGCCGAGCTGCACGAGTCTGTCAAGACCTGGCCTAAGGTGACATAATAACTCAACTTTCATTTGAGAATTTGGATGACGCGAAATTGCTTGACTGATGTGGGTTCTATAAATGACTGGATGACGTAGTGGTTTTAGAGGTCATCTCGTCACTGCCACTACGTCGAGTGTTGTGGATTCAATCTCCACACGGGACAGAAAATTATGTGATCCATATATAGTTCTCAGTCTGGGTGTTATTGTTGTTCCGTATGTCCGTTCCTTAAATGTTTGTTCAGTCCCCTGCGACAAGAATTATTCCTTGTGCGAGAATTGTCCTTTGTATTTTTTTAAACTATAAAATCATATGCTTTATTAGTAAAGCATTTTCCATCAATGAAAAATGCAAGGCGAAAGTACAAAAGGAAATAAGTGCTAGACCGTAGCAATGTAATCGTTAGGCGATAATCTTTGATGGTCTAGAGATTATTAAACTGACACGCAGAGAACTATTTGAATGACGTATACAATTAATTAAAATTATTATAAACTATCTTAATTATATGTGACATAGTACAATAGTTACAAAACTACTAGTTTTGTAAATATTTTCTTTTTAAATAGGTTGAAAGTATTTTATTCAAGGGTAACGTTTATTTTTGTACTTCTACAGGGCTATGAAACTCAAGTGGGCGAACGTGGTCTGAAGTTGTCCGGCGGCGAGAAGCAACGCGTGGCCATAGCGCGCGCCATACTCAAGGACTCTCCTATTATTATATTCGACGAGGCCACGTCCAGTCTGGATTCCTTGACTGAACATGTAAGTACTATTATGCCATATATCCATAGTCTAAAAGACGGATCCTGCTGGTTTTACTTTAATGGTAACTGGAGGAGCTAAATGTAATGCTTCTCCAATCATAGGGAGGATGAACCGACTAGGCTGGGTGTTCGTACCTGACGGGCCACGGCTTGACGACTAAAGTCGGGAACTTTGGCTTCCGTGACTCAGACTCCAGGACAAGTTACATAAAGTAGTGTGTAATTGAGTACGAGTCGCTCCGTAGCCGCTGTTTGTAACTTGTTCGCATCCCCCAATAATAAATGCTTTTATGTTGCCAATGTGAAAAAATAAAATCTAGATATTTCTGCTGACGGCACAAGATTGAGTTGAAAAGCTTGGATAGACTGATTGACCGCAATGACATAACATAAGGCTTGTTATATTGGAACGTTCCATGGGCCAGAATTAATAAATTTCGGCGAAGGTTTTATTTTTGGAGAATTTAATACATGCATATTCCCGGAGTGATGAATCGAGGTGTACCTACACATTTTGCCACCAATATATTTTAGAGATCCATGCAATAGAGGGCAGATTGTCGTTTTTCATACCCATTTCCATATGCCGCACTGCTACTGAAAAAAATATGATCTGTCTATAACCCCGAAAGGGTTGGCAAAATGTTTATGACACACACATCGCATGTTTAATAAAACAGCCACTTAACTCGAAATTTGGGAGTATGGCAATTCGAACTTTAATCTTGTGAGTATAAATTCTAATAATATATTCATGTTAAATTATTGCAACAGAGTTCAAATTAGTTTAATCCAAAATATTCAGATAGGTCTCTGTTTTATTAAGAATGCGCCATGTCGCCATACATATATGGCTTTAGATTTCAAGGCGCGCTTCTCTGACTCTCTTTCGAAGATGTTTGCTTTAACAGTGAGGGATAACATCGTAAGGAAACCTGCATGTCTGGGAGTTCTTTATAACGTTCTCGAAGTTACGTGAAGTTTGCCAACTCGCACTGAGCCACCGTGGCGGACTATAGTCTAACTCTGATCATATTGTAAAGAGGTCTTTGCTCAGTAGTCGGACAGTATAAGTCAGGGCTGATAAAAAAAAAATTGGTATCTCCCGCACTAGGAATAAATTCTATATCGCGGGGGACTTGACAAACATTCAAACAACGGACACAAAGAACATCCAGGCATGGAACAACCATTTGAGAATCTACGATTTTTTGTCCCGTGTGGGATTCGAACACACAACATCCGGCGCAGTTTCAGTGGCAAGGCAACCGCTTAAACCACTACGCCATCTGTGTATTTATAAACGTAATATTTGTTCCGCAGGCAATCCTCCAAGCCCTAAAAGCAGCGACAGTAGGTCGCACATCCATCTGCATCGCTCACCGCCTCTCCACCGTGGCCGACGCCGACGAGATCCTCGTGGTGGAGCATGGCACCATCACTGAACGTGGCAGCCATCACCAGCTCATCACCAACCCGAACTCGCTATACAGCAGACTGTGGGCCAAGCAGAACAAGGACATACCTAACACTAAGCAGGATCAGTCGTAGGCAAGGTTGTCTTAGGAACTGTGGAGAGATATCGCGTTGTATATCGTCCTCTATATAGTTCTATTGAAGTTACTGTTCAAAGTTTAATGGGTATTTAGACCACGATTCGGTAATGGAAATGTTGAGAATTTTATTTTAGGTATTTTGTCGCTGGAATGCAGCACTGTGTTGTGACGTCACTAATGTTTTTGCCACCTTTAACGGAATTTTTGTCGCATAAATGCTGTACTGTGTTGTGACGTCACTAATGTATTTACCACCTTTATCTAGTCTTACCCCTTGGGAAATAAGGGCATGAAATTGCGCTTACAGCCTATTGTGAGATCGTAGGTTTGATTCTCAGATCAAGTAAGATGTGATTGATTTTCTATTTATAATATTCACAGTAATGTTAAATTTTTTTTACTCCCATCCAATTATTTTATCAATACCAGGTGTTCGGTTTATCAATATATATATATTACAAAATATAATTCTATGAACCTGTTGATAATATTAATCACTAAATACAATGAAATAGGCATTACAATCAATATTGCACCCTCAGATTGTTACAATACGGTTCATTATAATTTTTACTATCCTTGAATGTGTATGTGAAAACGTAGATCTACAGTTATAGGTGTTCTAAATATCCATTTAAATTTTGAACAGAAATATGTGAAGTATCTATATGTTTCACACGGTGACTTGTTGCTAAGGACTACATCAAGCCAATGCTGCGCACTATGTTGTACAATAATGTATCTTAAGTTAGCTATAATAAGGCTGATCGTTCCATACCACAGTGCATTAAATAGTCTAAAATATTGACGTAAGAGAGAAACGACGTATGTGTTGGCTTCATGTAGTACTGAATTTACATTTGTTACGAATAAATATCGGCTGAAACTGATTGAGGTTCAGTTATACTGTTTTACCGATTGCAAGATTCAGTAAAATTCGGTTTTGGTTCAAAAAACCTATATTTATATCACTATTATTTTTGTAATCGATATATTTGTATAGTATTCGAATGCTGCTAAATCGTTTTCCAGTTATGATATAATTATATTGTTGATATGTTACAGATTTCACTATTTCCGTTAGAAATATTTAGTTTTGAGTTCAACTCCGTGATATGCGTAGTATTTATTCGTTTATAGAAATCTCATTATTGAAAATCTAGATAGCCATTCTAATATCGATGAACGGTAATTGTTCGGTAGCATTAAAAATGCTTCAAGAATTATCGACACTGCATTCGATTGTGATATCAAAATTGTACGTTTTAGCGACAGCGTAAATACTGTATGACGTTTTGGCGACTTTAGTCTTTGTATCGAATAACCAAAGCTCGAATCGATCATTGTGATCAATCGATAGACATATTGATGGATGCAAAGACCAACTGTCGAATTTCGTCCTAGTAGTAGTTCGTCTGTTAGTCTGGTTGAAAGACCCAGTGAAATATAAAATAGTCAGTTCGGTTAGTTCGATGCATCGAACTACTGATACCGTATAATATCATTGGGTTGGGTAATTTTATATCACCTGTAGGCTGAAATATCACTTTTATCACTACAAGTTCGCTGTTCGTATGATATATTACTAAAGTAATTCGATATCTTTTTTATACTAACAAAGTGGCATACGGCCCTGACCTGATGGTAAGTGGTCACCGTAGCCTATGGACGCCGGCAACACCAGAGCCATCACTTGCGCGTTGTTGTAAAAACCTTTAGATAAATTGAACCGAGACATACCTCCTATCATTATATAATTACTGTATCATATACAGGGTGTAACAGAAAGGTGTGGTTATATTTTTGGGTTGCTATGTATATCTGATAAATAACCTATGTGCCCTAACTCCATATCAAAATATCGAAGTCGATGACAATTTCAATCATTTTATTTATTTGTTATTTAAATATCGATACAAAACGAGTTATAACAACTGTGCTACATCTGTGGGGTCACCGATCTATGTAAGAACGACCAGCTATATTGTAAACAATTATCCACATCTGGGGTACCTAATAGTCAATGGTCCTATTAAGATAGCAAAAGTGAACAAAATCTTCAAAAAAAAATCTAGAAACAAATACAAATGCATACAGTATAGTGTTGTTTATGTATCGATTAGAATATGCTGATATTTATAAGTCAATAAAAAAGAAAATTCAATATCTTCGTGAAAATAATGTATACAAATTTAATCCTCGCGGTTTTCCATTGTACATGGGCTATATTATGGGACACTTAAATATGACCACACTTTTCTGTCACACCCTGTATAATATGAGTTAGAGCAAATTTTGTATTGTTTTGTAGACTCAGAAAAAAATCTACGTAAACCATTCATGTAAGTTGGCAAACAACAAATATTTCGAAACTGTCCCTCATTAGATGCTGTTTTCCCAATAGTATGACAATTTAAAACTTTGTGAAATAAAATCAGTGGTCTCACCACCGTGTCTTAAAGCATTACTAAGGCATGTGCGAGAACGAGATAGCGTTATAAAAATATAGGTTATATAGTTCTTGCGCATGCTTTAAAAACAATAGTATTAAACGATTACATTAGATTGATACTGTAACGATATAAAAATTAAGTAAGTTTTATTATTAATTTGGCGTTTATGTCAAAATCAATACCAAAATTATTTAGTTAAACCACTGGGTAAAATGTATAGTCTGAAAGACATTTAAATTTTAGATAATTATATTTTGTAATTAATTAATTAATTATGTATCTGTGTTGTGGCCTTGTATGTGTCCAGTAGTTTTAAATTATCACAATAATAATACTTGTCGATGTCGATATTCAACACCGATCTAAAAGTAACATTTTTCGCGCGCAACCAAATGAAAACGTAGCTGTGACTTACCGCTAAGAAACTAACTGTAAGGCAGTTGGCAACTAATTGCGAGGCTGTTGGCAACCAATTGCGTGGCAATTTGCAACTAATTGCGAGGCAGTTGGCAACTAATTGTGAAGCAGTTCGCAACGACTTGCGAAGCAGACGGCAACTAATTGCGAGGCAATTGGCAACAAATTGCGATGCAGTTGGCAACTAATTTCATTACAGTTGACAACTTGTTTTATGGGTTGCTATGTCCTATATAAATGGTATGTTCTAAGGCCCAATACCAGAACACATATAATGTTGAGATGTGCAAAATATTTGTAAATAAATACGCACTTGGTAGTGTCGTGTGTACTATGTACAGTAAGTTGTTGAATAAGTATATTATTTTGGTTACAATATCATGTGTTTTATTTCCAGAAAAGACCTTTATTCCCTATTCCTTAATTATAAGGATCTCTAGGCCGAATTTCGGACATGAGATCTTATCGGGGACTGGCTGTTTGAGCACGAGATATTATCCTTATTAATATAAAGTTTGTATGGATGTATGGATGTTTGTTACTCTTTCACGCAAAAACTACCAGACCGATTGCGATGGACTTGGTATGTAGATAGCTGGAGACCTGGATTCACACATATGCTACTTTTATCCCGATATTCCCACGGAAACGGGAAAAACTAGTGCTTAATTGTGTGTGCAAAGACGAGTGCATTTTTTATTCCCTCATTTTCATAACTAGCAGGGACGGCAATTTGACACGACCGAAGAGAAATTAGACGCAAGACCAACGGCTTTACGTGCTTGCCGAGGAACAAGAGAAAGAGTAGCCAACTTCTAACTCCGGGCTGCTATTGAGAATTAATTTGACAGAAAATACCTGCTGATAAGTTGTTGGCCCTGAGCCCGGTATCAAACCGGGGAATTCGTGCACAGCAGTCGTATTCACTACCGCTGTGCCACCGAGGTATCTGCTTAGTGGTCGTTTCGCTCGATAAGTACTCTTCACAAGAATTGTGCGAAACGATACATTCAAAATTAATATATTTATAGGTGTCGATTCGTACACACATAACTTATTTAAAGGGCGTAACGCTACTTTTGTTAGCGGACAAGTTCGATTTGTACACAAATAATTTCGATTTGTGCGAATCGACAATCCTAAATCCATATCCCATCAAGGGTCGATTCGCACAATTCATATGCATAGATACGTGCGAAATTATTAGGTAGGTAGGTACTAAGCCGAGTTATCTACCGTACTGTCAAGGACGTAGGTATCTAAATATCTAGCATGATTGCGTTAATTGTCGTTTCTATTATACCTACATTTATACAAATCTAATCCATTGTAATCACTCTACGATTTACTCAAAACTTCAATTTCTTGAATCGGCTGTTGTACTAAGACGTCCCCTGTACTTACATCCATTTGTGTTTTGGGCCACAATCAAATGGAATAATAAATACCCGGACGAGAATAGACGTTGAGAAACGTTTCATACCTATATGTTAATAAACTAGAATGAAAGTAGGCAACTTGTCATATCTGCTGTAAAACGATTAAGAATAGATACCCTCATACTTATGTCTAGTTAGTTTACAAAATTTCGCAACAGAGTAATCACATATTATATTTTTTGATTCATTACTAATTGCTAATATAATCACCAAATATCGCAATCACGCCAATTTAAATTATAAAAAAATAAAAACAAGGGAACATCGTATAAAGTCAAGTTATATAGCACTATTTTCTTATTTTGTTTTTGAGGGTATACCTATATGTCATACATTAATGTTTGTAGTCATCTATTACGTTTTATTGGTTTACCTAAATACGCATTCTTTAGTTGCTTTTCTTAATACGGCTATTTTTTAAATTTCTTAGTACAAAATGTTTAAAAGCGCTGAACTTGGTTGTGTTAATATCCAGGTTTAATTTGTTTACACCTAAACAAAGAAGAGTAAGAAATGTAAAATTATAATACGATACTGATTTTGGTCGTCAAGCTAAGATAAAGAATGGGCGCTTCTAACGCCTCCCCCCGCGTCCCTGTAGCTGCTCTCGTTTAGAAATAAAGTCAATTCAAAATGTGAAAATTGCTACCGGACACCCTGTACATAGGGCACATAATCTCATGACTTGTTATGCCTAGTTCGTCTCCGTGCTGCTATTGAGAATTTATTGACTGGGAAACATTTTGCTCGGGCATCAAACCTGAGACATCAGATATCTTCACTACCACAGACCGCTGCGTTATTTATCATAATTGGTAACATACCTGTATTTTATCTAGATAGGTAGATATTTTCAATAAATATAGCCCACTAATCCATTTTTGGCGCCCACGTTACTCTCACATAGCAGGACTGCCATTATTTCGCTCTGTTCTATAACTTAAGCTCCATTAAATCTGTTTTCTATTACAACCATGACATACATACGCATAGACCACTGACACATAAAATAGATAACACCTATTGTAGTAATCCTCGCCAGCCAGCGTCATTCGCTTTTCGAAATCGATTGCCTTGTTATCCGTTGCCATGGTAACGAAATATTAACAACTGTCGAGTTGATATATTATCCAAAATAAAATAAATGCTCGATGTTCGAGCCTAATTTGCGCAGAATGGTGATTTATTTGTGAAATGAATGATGTCAGTGCTGAGCTTGATACCGGAGGATAAACGTAAAGATAATAGGTGAGTGTGTTCTTTGTTTTTAAACCGGTGATTAGGTGCCTGGCAGTGTTAGACGTAAGAATTTACATTCTAATAAAATAAAACCGACGATTTTTTGGTGTATCAATTTAAATACTAATTGATGTCTGGATAAAATAAACAAAATTAGCAATATGCTTGTCTTCTAAAGCCGCGTTCAGGCGTAGCTTACATACTAACATTATGAGCGTTATATCAAGTTCTATGTAAATTCAAGGTGATTTTTGTCGTTCAACGTGACACATAACCCATAAACACTGCTCGTCCTCGCAGTTGAAGGTAAAATTTCTTATAAAACAACATGAATTCTTCTTATTACCATGTGAAGTGCGCGGTGCTGTGATAGATTTCTGTCAGAAAATCTAGAAATACAAGTTCAGCAGGTCTCGGCAGTTGAAAGAAACCTCTGATAAAACAAAAATATGATGGAACAAAAGTAATCATTGTATCGTAGAAGTAATGCCTAACCTAGATAAAAATCCGTAGGGAGTCAATCCGATTACTAAGTACTTACTGTAGTCCTTATCTAATATTATTTTTTCATTTCCATCAAATCTCTTAAAGATAATACCTATTGGTTGTGCCTACGTTCCTCGTCACGTGTGTGTGTGTGTGTATGTTTATAACTAGGTATTATACAATATGGATGTTTGTCTTTTGTGTTAAAAAGTGGATGTAGGCAAATTACTACGAATAGGCTGGTGGTTTAAGTGGTCACCTCGCCACTACCAGTGCGTGTAGTGTGATGAGTTCGATTTGATCGCAACACAAAAATTTTAGAATTCATAAATAGGTAGTTGGTCCAAATTGTAGGTGTTATTTGTGATCGTTGTTTCAATGTTTGTAAACCGCCATTTGTCACAGAGATTATAGTTAGTAAAAGAGCTGCCTTTCTAAAAAACAGAATGCGATATGCGTAGGTACACTATGTTATGGACCATACCAAATTTTAACACGAATAATCAACCTTAGACATATAAATTTAGTAATTTACAATTATTACCTTCTTAATGCAGTGAATCCTCCATGCGATTGCGACTCGAACGAGGATTAAAATTAATAGAATAAAGGAATTTGGTTAATAACACAAAACAAATATTTACAGAAAAGAATCCCTGGAAACTGTATACAGAAGCACGTCCCGGCTAAGCCTGCTGAACAAACGCAAGCGCCTAAACCCGTTAGCGATGGACATGTCGACCACTTCTCTCAATAAGAACGGAGATAAGTACGTGACGCAGAGGGTGTTATCAGCGAAGACACACAGAGTGAAGCAGCTGCAAAACCAGCTGTCCGATGCTCATTACCATTTGCAGGTAAGATGTTAAGAAAAGGGCAGCCTTAAGAGATCAGAAATCAATTTCTGTAACCCTATTTTAAGCCTTTTGTGACATACATCTGAATATCAATTTATCCCGACACGATCATATTCCAGAATATTTAAAGGTATTATATATTGTACCCCATATTGTGTGTGAAAGATAAATAACCTATAAGGGGCATTGGATTTTTACTTTCTTCTGAAGACTTGGAGCGGTGAAAGTTGTAGTAAATTTTTAATATTTTTATTGATGACTTATTGGACACATTTAAACATTCGTCATCTTTCCTATTTGCCGACGACCTAAAGTTGATTAATGTAATAGAAAATGAATGTGATTCGCATCTGCTTCAAACAGACATAGACAACTTATGCCAGTGGTGCGTAGTTAATAAAATGAATCTTAACCACGGTAAATGCTATCATATAAAGTTTGGTAGGAAACGGAAACAGTTCCAGACTACATATAATATGCGAGGAAGCAAACTTACTGAACTTGCTTCAATCAGAGATCTGGGTGTTCATTTGGACAGTCAATTGCGATTCACTGAGCATTATGACGAAATGATTGGTGCTGCGTACCGAGCACTCGGATTTGTTCTACGTTCATCAAAAGAATTCCGAAAGCCTTCAACATTACTGATACTTTATAATAGTTATGTGCGTAGCCGTTTAGAATATTGCAGTACGGCTTGGAACCCCACTTATCAAATCCATGTAAAGAGAATTGAGAATATACAAAAAAGATTTGTTCGTCATTTGGCTTATCGATTTAAAATAGTTACGCCAATTATTAAATCATACGAAGAAAAACTAAAATATTTCGAGATGGTGTCTCTTGAATCGCGTCGCATGGTTGCTGACCTAATGTTTCTACACAAGCTACTGAACAATAAAATTGACTGTCCGAATCTTCTGAGCAAATTCTCCATCAATGTACCTTATAGAGTCCCGCGTCATCCTAGCTCTCTTTTCAATATTCCTCGTCATCGTACAAATCTTGGTAAATACTCACCCATTGCAAGACTGTCGAGGCAATATAATAGCATGGTCACAATCGCGGTAGACATAGACATATTTGATGACGAATTAATGAAATTCAAAAGAAAAATCTACGATAACATTTCCTTGTTTATATTGACAAACTTCTATTACTGACTTTATTATTAGCTCTAATTGTAATAATTTTTATATTATTATTATTATTTTGATATTTGTGTTTTTAGTTTTATTTTTTAATTGCAGTACTTAATTTTATTTGATTTATTAGTAATATAACATTTACAATATATTTACGTTATTAATTTTATATTTTAATTTGATTTTTAATGTAATTAGAATTTATTATTTAAAGTAATTCGTACAAATTTGTGACTGTAAAACAAATGAAGTTTACTGGGTATTGATTTAATTTAATTTTAAATATAATATAATTTAATTATAATTTAATTCTAAACTTAACTTTTATATTGATATTTCTTAACTTTTATCTTTGTTTCTTATGTCACATTATTTATGTAATATTTAAAACGCATGCTGAATTCACCTGTAATTAGTTATACAATTGGTTAGATTCAAAATGTTTATCCTATGTGTATGTGGTATTGTAGTAACTGTTGGTGAATCTTAATAAATAAATAAATAAATAAAACGTAATTTTTACATCAAGGAATTACAGTATTGATTAAAATAAGACTTGAGAGATGCAATTCGTCCAAAAGTAACTAGCCACGGTCGATGTATTGTAATGTTGATGTTGTGCCTCTAGTGTAAGTTTGTTGTTTCAGGAACTAAGTAATGAGAACAAGATATTGCGGGCAATTCAGAAGAAGCAAGAGATTGCGTTGCAAAGGTAATTAAACTCTTCATGAATGTAGTGAAAAGTCTTTTTCGATGTGTGTATAAATGTATTTTTGAAACAGAAACGATTTGAATCTCTTAGTATGTAAAAGTAAATGAATTTAAATAGCTATTATGAGAAAGATTCTGTCATTACCTTAAGTGAATGAATTCACTAGGTACTAGTAAACTAGCGCACCCGAGAACGAAGGTTTCTTAAAGAAAACCGGCGTCAGAGAAGTAATATTATAGACCATCTCTGCCCTTGCTTTCCTTCCAAATTTTTGGTATTCGATTGTAGTGACGGCTTACCGCGAGGCGGATCGTATGCTTGTTTGCTACTTTAGTTAATATGACGATATTTATAGTTATATTCAGTAGTATATAAAATCCTAATCCTAACTAATATTATAAATGCGAATGTTAGTTTGTTTGTTACGATTTCACGCCTTAACTATTCAACCAATCATCATAAAATTACGCATACACGTAACAGAAAGGTACCTTTCATCCAAGAAAAACTGTTAACAGATACGAAAACTCAAATGCCGAGCTCCCACAAGTGCTAAATTCTCACACAGAGGAGATACGAATCCAGCAGACGAAGTACAAGCAGTTGAAGCAGCAATTCAAAGACGCGACGCACAAGCTCAAAGAACGAGACATGCAGCTGCAGCAACTGCGAGATGAACACAACCACCTGTTGGAGTTGAGTAGAGATAGGTAAGAACATTAATTTTTAATTAGCACGATTCATCACTTAGTGTTCATGACGAAATTATACGATTAGTATCGTTACATATTCTAAAACAAAGTCCCCCGCCGCGTCTATCTGACTTGCCTGTCTGTTCGCGATACACTCAAAAACTAACTAATATTCAGAGTAATTCATGAAGAAGGTTTAGGTGTATAATTTATTAAGATTTTGTACCACCCGTGCAAAGCCGGGGCTGGTATATTATACAGTGTGACTGGTTAAACTTTGATAATTTATGGTCAGATATAACATACAAAAAAATCTGTGTAGCCTGCAAAGAAACCTTTATGAAAATTTGTATGAAATATCCATGAAATGTGAACGCTGCGCGCATCGCACACAGCTGCTACCGAGGCTTATGATAAGAAAAAGATGGGTGGGGGTGCAAACTCGGGAGAGTGCGGGGTGCGGTAGCGCGCGGAGGTTTGGTTTAGCTTTGGTATATGCGCAAGAGTGTCCGCTCATTTAGTTTTTATTGGATAACTAGGTCAAATTTTAAGTACCTATTTTTTTAGATATTCGTGTCCAGAATCGAGTACTGAATACCATCCTTCAATATGTTCAGTCTTTTACCAATATATTGCAATCAGTGTTGAACATATTGTCGTCATATTATAATAAAATATTGTCAAAAGTTGTCTCTGTTCTCCCTAGGTGGCATTGTTCAATTTCCTTAATCGCGCGACGCTTTCGTTACTCAGAGTACTATAATAACATAAGGTAGATCGAAATTGTTACAAATTCTGACAATTACAAATAAATCATAGATAATTTGTCTATCCAGCAAATCAGAACAAAATGGTTTTATTAAAAATTATTCCTTGCTTAGTGTTCGCAACAGTTTATATACCGATATGGTGTATACACCTAGATACGTATAGGAGAATTACCACGTAGAATTTACATTGTGTGATTTGGAATTGATTGTATATTATCCTAATTTTAATTGATATTATAAATGCCAATGAGTTTGTTTGTTACTCTTTCACGCCTTAACTACTCAACCGATCATCATGAAATTTCGCATACACTTTGTCAGAGGTACAGAAAACCTTTTATCCAGAAAAAGCACTATTGTTATCCTAACCTAAGCTTTATTTATGCAAGCATAGCCGCGAGCAAATTCTAGTAGATGATATTTCGAAATTATTTCAAGACTTCGCTTCACTTAAAGTTGTTAGAAGATTTAAATTTTATAGGATTAACATTCATGCTCTTATTGTCGGAATCTATAATCAACCACTCATTTATAACGTTTCTAATATCTGCTTATATTTACCAGGAACCTTCTAGAACGTGAAAAGCTCCAATCCCAGCTAAATGAACTATCCCTGAAAGTGCAGCAACAAAACGAAACGATAACAATGCTGCAACGTCGTATAGTCCTCGAATCGAAGAACTTTAAACACCAGCTGCAGATGGAGATCAATAAGCACAAGGACACACGGCATGATTTAGACTTGGCTATTAATAATGCTGATAAGTTGTCTACTATTATTGAGGTCAGTATTTTTATATCTTATACTTCTAAATCTTGTAGTTTTCAAATGCTGCTCTTAATTAATACGAATCATCCTTCTTTTCTACGATTTTTCAAGGGACCGGCACTGTACCTCCTTATCACATGCTAATCTGTAGCCTATTTAGGAGGACAGTACTACACCCATTTTTATTGTAATTAGTATTTAAAACTTCATGTATACTACATTTGTAAAACCTACAATCATATTTTTTTGCAAATAAAGAAAATATATAAATTATTAAATAGGTATATGATAATTGTACGGTGCAACCGTACATACATATTTCATAGTCATCAATATTATGTAGGTCATGCGTCAGTATGCGTCATTTTATTCATTTTTTTGTTAGTTCACCTTTTCGCGTATCTCACGGTAGATGCGTACTCATTGTTATCAATATTCATATATCAATCAATAAACTATCAAAATATCAATTAGTTCTTTTAATATCAATCAATCAACCCAAACAATAATAATGTCAGCCTCCGTGGCGCAGCGGTAGGGACTGCTGTGCATGAGGTCTCGGGTTCGAATCCCGGGTCGGGCCAACAAAAAGTTATCGGGTTTTTCTGTTAAGAAATCTCAATAGCAGCAGTGTTAGAGACCCCTGTGCCCCTGAAAGCACGTAAAGCCGTTGGTCCTGCGCCTGATCTCTCTCCGGTCGTGTCGGATTATCGTCCCATCGGATCATGAGAGTTAGGGAACAGAGAGTGCACTTGTGTTTGCGCACACACTTGTGCACTATAATATCTCCTGCGCAGATGGCCAGTCTCCGTTAAGACTGGCCACCGTGGCCGAAATTCGGTCTGGAGGACATTACTCCTAGATAAAAAGGCGAGCTAATCTGGAATCTAGATATAAATTCAAAACATTTGATTAAGATCTTTCGTACAGTTGTAGCGAGAAACAACGGTAATGAGGTAACTAAGAAGTGGCGAGTGCAGCAACTGTTTGTTTAATGCAAATAATCATCATATAAGCCCTATTTATAAACTGTCCCATTGCTGGGCACGGGCTTCTTTTCTATTTGAGAATAGTTACACGTACGGGTTTGCTGAGTGCAAATATCTTTCTTTTACGAATTATGTATAACTCTCCGTCATATAGGTCTCATCACGATATGATCCTGCACCGTTAAAGGGAGAAATCAAAATTAACCGTCTAATAACTTCAAAAGGTCAAAAGTTAGTACCTCTAACTTTGCTCGTGCCTCGGGATCGAACTCGAGACTCGAGACAGTTTAACGGTCTCCCGCTAGGCTATGGCTGCTATACAAATAATAAATTTTCCAACAACGTAATGTGACATTACTCTAAAAATTATGATGTCCTTGTTGCAATTACAGATGTATGTAGGATTGACAACTCGCCAATCGTTAATTCTATAGTTGCTGTAGTTGACAAGCAGAGCTGGTGTGTGCTTCTAATGCCTTAAGATTACTTTACTTACTTAATTATTAAAAAATCGTCGTCAAAATGACCGAAACATGAGTTTCAGAAGAAATATTAAATGATGTATCTTACAAGATATGTTTCAGTTCATTTTGCGCTTCTTTGCTCTCATCGTAAAGAAAAATCAAGCTGAACCCAATTTAGGCTCAATTTCCTCGTAGCAAACGATCTAATCAGGATAAAATCAAGGACCTAAAGAGTATTAGTGATCTTAAACACAAGAGTGTCTGGCCCGGCTCATTACGGTAGCAATCGTTTCTCTTCTACCTTTAAGTAAACCTATACTCATTCGTTTCACCCTCCTCACGGCTTCTCGTTGTAATTAATTAATACTTTATTTTCATTGTGATTTTATCTTTGTTTTTCTTTATTACGTACTAAGTAGAATCCACGTTCCATTATTCAAACATTTTTTTGAAGATGTTACTCACGCTTGTGTCGCGGGGGACCTTGCAAACATATAAACGATACACACAAAAAACATCCAGGCTCGGAATAGCCATAGTAGTTCACACAAACTTCTGTCTCGTGTGTGTATCGAACCCACACCGCTTGGCACATAGGCAATGGCGAAGTGACCACTTAAATCACTACGCCATCGCGCCATTCGTGCAGTCAAACTTATTGTACGATAATAAGTAACGTACATGTTTCTAAATTGCTATTGTTTCATAGAAAAGAAAAGTCCTTATCAATTACATTATACCTATTTTTAAATAGTTGCTGCGTAAAACGTAGTTCTAAACAAAATGATATTGAAAGGTTAAAAACTTACTTGGGGTTGAACTTGAAATAAGACTTCAAAAGTATAAGGTATGCAACATTTCGTATTAGAACTTAATATTGTTCTTCAAACGCTCTTCACAAATATATTCGAACAAAAATAAATACCACCACCAGACTAGATATTAATTTGCTACACTGTTCTTAAGTACCATTAACTCACGAATGTTGACCAAGCCGTTATAGCAAGCAGCATTATCGTAGAAACAACGTTTTGTAAGTGTCGCACGACCTAAGGGTTGTTTGCAACACGTGTTCATACAATAACTCAGTACACAGTATCCAACAAATGTACTGTGAAAATTATTTTTCATGCCATTAAAAATAGTAGCGACATTCGTACGGTTAAAGAAAGAAGTTATTTTATTGTGGGATTGCTGCGGGCTTACGAATAAATGGTTGCCTCGCCCGTGTGAGTTTGCTATATATTGTGGGTTTAATCTAAAAATGGTTTGATCAACAAGTAGTTGTTCAGAGTCTCAGTATTCTTCACATTTATAGAAGTCAGTCAAGGAAACACAATTTAATAAGTAGTTTAATAGACTGCTAGATTTTGCCGATGGCTTTGCTCGCTTAAATGTAGGTTAGATTAAGGTCAGGTAAGATTAGTAACAGTACTTTTTTCTGGTTGAAAAGTACCCTATATCCTTTTCTGTTCCCCTGACAACGTGTATGCGAAACTTCATGATGGTTGGTTGAGTAGTTAAAGCGTGAAAGCATAACAAACAAACAACCTCATATTCGTATTTATAATATTAGTTAGGATTAAATATTATTTGTTTTCTTCATCGACTCACACGATACGACATCGCAGACTTTGTATGTGTAAGTAACTTTGACTGATTATAATCAATCGGTCTTGAGAGATTAATTTCCTCCCAGTACATAACCCTAAACAGTTGCATACGCATAAGTAATACACTGAGATATATAAGTACACACAATTGAACATCCGTTGTTTCAGTGTTTAAGATTCTCATGTGACGGAGATTTTTATAGTCCAACTTTTTAATTACATTCTACACTGACGGACTCATTAACTACATCAAAGTTCAGGATTACTTTCGAATTAATAATTTTGATAAGTATGCAAACTTTTTAGATTAAACTAAATGAAAATGTCGAGACTGTCCATTAATCATAAAATAAAACAAAATTTAAAAATAGAAAAATTAAAAAGAAAAAAACTATAACGTTATAGACGTATTATATTAGATAATAAAATTTATAATAATATAGAGTAAAATTTGAAATTAATTACTTTTTTGTTTTTTCATTTGCGATGTAGCATTGTTTATTATTAGTGTTTTAAACTCAACAAAAGTTTCGTAACCATAAATATGGATACTTTGTCCGAATAATTGGTGCGGGAAGGCTTGGATCAACGAACGATTGCTAGAAATTAAAATTTAAAGCTGTCTACGGTTTCTAGAGTATACCGAAGGTTTTTAGAGACAAGTTTTTACAAAAGGAGACCCGGTACCGGCAGAACTCGAGCAACCACCCGTCGTGACGACCGATTTATTGTTTCAACTTCCTTACAAAATCGTTTCCTCACGTCAGTAAACATCAAAACAGAGCTGAATGAAGTGCGTGGAGTAAATGTGAGTGCCACGAACAATAAGAAGGAGGCTTAAGGAAGCGGCAATAATCCTTTTTAGACTAGCAAATGGTCCAAAGCTGTCTGCAGCTCACAGAGAAGCTTGTTTAAGATTTGCGCGTGAATATCTTAATTGGACTGAAGAGCAATGGGCCTCCATATTGTTCACCGATGAGTGTAGGTCATGTTTAAATGGTGCAGACGGTGGGAAGAGTCTATCGTCGATGTAGAGAGAGATATGCTCAAAGTTGCATTGAGGAGCGTGTTCTTTTTGGAGGCGGTTCGTGTATGGTGTGGGGTGGCATTTCGATAATCGGGAGAACGGTACTTATGTTCATTAACATGTTACGTCAAAACAGTAGAAGAGGTGGTTTGAAGGTACAACGCTATACAATAACAGAGGTTTTAAAAGCTCACGTGGTACCTCACATGGGATTAAGAAGCGAAAATTTTACTCTTAAATTGAATGAACGCCGCTGCACAAGTTCGACAATATTGCCAAGAGGTTGGGATACGTACCATGAATTGGCCAGCACGCAGCCCGGATCTTAATTCCATTGAGCATGTTTGGGACAGTATAAAAAAGCTGTATATGCGAGAAATCCTTTGCCCACAACAGTGGCAGCACTAAGAACAGCTATTTCACAAGAATGGAACAATATTCCGCAAGACCGTTCAATAACCCTAATCAGATCTATGCAGAACCGATTAGAATCTGTAATAAGGGCAATACACCTTATTAAAAGAATAAAAACCTGTGCTTCAACTTTGGTTTTATTGTAAAACCAATTTTTCAGTAAACCAACCAAAACCAATTATTGTTACATTTATCGTTTTTGTTAATAAAAATTAAATGGTCCTTTCCAGTATACAAACATACACTTAAGGATATGATACTACGCTGTTATGAAGTTAACCAACCAAACTATAGGTTTCAATTTAAATTTGTATTGAATAATTTGTATAAAAGTTTGAATACTTGGTTAAAATGTTTATTTCAAAGGCGTCTTGAACATTGATGCAGTTTATGAGTCCGTCAGTGTAAATTACTCTTCACCAGGATTGAGTCCCACAAATACCTACATAAAATTTAGGAGCGCACATTCCTAATACTATAGTGTCTATAATTGCCTAATGTAACAATATCGATTATAATCCGAACACGTATTACATTTTCATTAGTTTCAAGAAGATTTAAGTAATAAATTGAATCGTGGGAAAACGATGTAAGTCACGTGTTACACATACATTGCACCTAAAGTCTATGTATGTGTGTAGGAGCCTACACCAAATGGATACATTTGAAGCTTGTAGACGTGTTTGCTATGTGCCATCATGAAATCCTTGGTAGGAAAGATATTCTACGCCAACCAGTCGATACAATTCTGACATTACAACAATCTATTATTAACATTTGTAATAGTAAACTGGGCAACAAAAAAATATATATTTTCTGCGGAATTAATTTTGTTACTGGTTTTAATAAACACCTTTATCAATCATACCCAAAATGTATTTACTTTGTATGGGTTGACTCTGGTTCCTGAGATATTCAACATAAAAAGAACGGTTCAATCAGGACATAAGAACAATGAAAGAAAGATACCAAGGCCGATGGGACAGCCATATTATGATGGCAGACTATTGCTTGAGTTTAATAAGGGATTGTCCTAAACATTTTTATGGTTTTTTTGTCAAGCAGATGCTTATAATAATATAATAACGACAAGAATACTTAATACAGATGTATTAAGTATTCTTGTCGTTATTATATAGCCGCTTCTAAAATATATATTTAATATGTAATTGTATTTTTATTTCGATTTTCTTTTTATCATATGCGCAGTTATAAAGTTTTATCTCATAAACTAGAGTCAATTTAACAGCTCTGATATTTTTCTCGTATTCAGCATACCTACTGAACTTACACAAAATTGACTTTAACTTACCATGCCGCAAAATGACTGTTGCTAGTGTTATGTATTCCTAATGCACTGGCTTGCCTTCATGCACTGGCTTGCCTTCATGCACTGGCTTGCCTTCATGCACATAGAGTATGTAAATACATTACTATATATACACAGCTACTCTACATTAAACCTCGCAGCGCATTCATGGAATGGAAAAAAGGCATACAAGGTTAGCAAAGGTCGTAATCCCCAACCTGTAAACGGACGAAATAAAGGCTATCTGAATAATTTAAAAAGGCACCACAGCAAGGCCGGTGCAATCTCCTGTATAATTAATAACTAAAATTAAAGCTCAACGTCGTCTCATTTCCACCAGAGGGATATTGTTTTATCAGCCTAAGAGCCTATTATGAATTTTCTAATTAGCACTGTTTTGTTTGATAAAACAAGAGATTAGGCGGGAGGGATTAGATTTATGTAAATTGTACCTACTTAGCTAGTATAATATCACATATTTGACTTTGCACCATAATATTTTAACATCCATGTCTTAAAACATTATCATTACACTAGATTTTGACGATTTCGATTTTATCAATTTTTTTCCCTCGGGAACAGTACTTTTTTCAGGATGAAAGATGATACCCTTTGTCCTTTTCTGTTCCCCTGACAACATGTATGCGAATTTTCATGATGATCGGTCGAGTAGTTAAGGCGTGAAAGCGTAACAAACAAACTCACATTCGCATTTGTAATATTAGGTAGGATACACGAAAATGGGCACACATGTTATAGCGTGTATAGCTATATTGATCACGCGATTTGGTTGACAATGTTTTAAGAGATGATTGTTAATGCCTCTGTTCGGTATGTTGTGGCACAATAGGCGGTTAGATACAATATATTAGTATGCTTTGGTAGTGATGATGTGATATTATGTTATCTAAAATCTGACACCCATTACAATCAAATAAAATGTAGGTTTTACCCGTTGTGAGTTGTTGCCATAAAATGCTACTGTACCGGTCCGTTGGTCGGCTCAATATTGACCGTATCTATATGCAAATAATTTAAATATAAATGTTTGTTTGTAATGTTAAAATAGCAGCTTTTTATTCAATGCCTATGAACGTATATACGGTATCGGTGCTAATAAAAAACAATTCTGATTTTTTTTGTCTGGTCATCTGTCTGTCTGTTTGTTCCGCCTAATCTCTGAAACAGTTGGATCAATTTTAAAAGTATTATGACTGCTAGATAGCTGATTTTATAAGGAGTAACTTAGGCTACTTTTATTTTAGAAAAAAATATTAAAATTCTCGTGGATGAAGTTGCAGGTAACAGCTAGCCAACAAAATATTTTGGCATGTACCGATACAATTGCGGCCATAGTTTCGATATGGTACAATCTGATCGTGTTTGTAAGTTGTTTTGCCCTTTTAGGTGGAATCACCCGTTTTATTATCATATCTTTTATAAATAGTTATATAGGTAATCCTGTATAATCTGACGCTGTTGTTTAGGATTTGCACACATGTGTCCTTAATTTCGATATCTAATAACATAATGAATTCAGCCAAAAGCAATATTTCTATAAATAATTACGGATGTATTGTATGTGATTATATATAGTGTTCGAGTAAGTTCTGAATGGTTTGACCGATTATGATCATATTCTTTTAATCATGATGACGGTTCATTGCCATGGCCAGCTAAAACTGATCATGTCATCAAAGGCTGATTAATCATTGAACTGGCCAGGCCATATCACTTTATATATAAGCATACGGGTATTTGACCATTTCGTGAAATACAACCATTGCATGAAATGGTCGGCCACATCATGACGTGATCAATTCTATGATCTGGTCACGTCATATTATATTATATTATTATTATTCTGTATATTTACTAATTGCTGACGACAAGTTTTTAGCAAAATACCACGTCTGCACGACAGATAGATTATTAATAAAATGTATTTTGTTATAGATGAAAGAGAGAATGCTAAGCACAGCGGCTTGCAGAACTCTGAAGTCACCTGTTAAGACTTCGTCGTCAGGCGGTAGCATCACGATCTCTAAGCAAACAGGGAGCTACAAGACAAGTAGATCCGAGACTGATACTACTATCGCTAGGCGAGATGACAGAGCTAATGTAAGTATATCTAAACGTTTTGTTCAGTATAGAACTAATTTTAGATACCTCGGGGTGGTAGTTTGTAGTTGAAATAAAAGTAACTAATGTGCTGTGTCCACCGAGAACGCGTTATGTCTCATAATGAGATAACGACGACCCCAGAGTGGTAAAGAATATTACTATATTACTTCATATTTTGTGGTATGCTTTGGCTTTTCTACAATCGAAACTAATTTCAGAGTAAGTTTGTAAGTTTATAACTTGCAAGTTATTTTCATAACTGTGGTACGACGTGCGCGGTAACAGGTATTGTCTTTCATTGATCCATATTTTTACCTCCTTTACATCCTTTATTTCCTTTGGGGGCTTGCATTTAATATTGAGCAGTAGCTCTCACTTAAGATTAACGATAATATCAAATACACCATGCACAAGTGATGAAGCCTCTGTTTAAATTACGGTTAAGGATAATTTTGCTCGTCATTTCTTTACTACGTAAGAGTTAAAAGGTTACGATCCCTCAAATGCATTGAAAGGTGCAATTGAAAATAAGTCTTAGTGTAATGTGAAATAAAGTGCCTTATTTGAATAAAACACGTTCTCATACAAGTCATTTCATTCCATCTGGATTCTTATAAAGTGGTTATTGATTGCATACCATTGTATTTGATATATCAAAGTTTTGTTAGGCTGCATTAAAGTCATTCAGATTCTACTTGATAGTATGTATAGATAACATACTAAGTATATTCGTAATATACCGTAAATAAACCTCCTAAATTCAAAAGCAAATCTTTTGTTTATATTATATGAATATAATTTATTTATTAATAAATCATTTTAATCTGAATTACACGAGAAAAGCAATCAAAAAGAAACTGCAACAAGGATCTCCTCGAGACGGCGAGACGTATTAATTTGGTACGTTTCAAGGTAAAAGAAACCTTGTTAATTCTATCGCTGTCTGTATCTGCATATCTTTAGACTCGAAGGGCTACGAAAGGGCCCTTAAAAAGAGTTTACTATTATTGATCATTACAGTTGCTAGATAAAGGTGCCAGTGATATAGCCAAATAAAGGCTCACGCTCTTGAACAGAGGTTTGGGATAATAGATCTAACAATGTCACAAAAATAATATAGACGTGTCAAGTACTAATTTGAATGGTATACTTAATATAATTGTATTGAAATTTCGGTGAATACACTTACCTAATAAAAAAAGATCTTGACAATGTTGTCCTATTATATTATGCGGGACTTGTTTTTAAAGGATTGGACCTATCTTACGCCAGGTCAGCAAAATTCAAATTAGGGAAAGGTAGACTTTTTCCTGCAATATAACGAAATAGGCTAAAAAGTATTTTATTAGAACGCGGTATCTAGTAGCCCGTTGCAACGCTCCCGGCCCGTGGTACAACTGCGATGTTCAACTGGTTGTACCAAGGGGAAGTAAAGTTACCCATGGTTCAACCGTTGTAACATATTTTTATGCTATTTATGATTATGTATATAAGTTAGAAAATACATTGTGTAAAACAAATGAACGTCTACAAAACAAATGAACGGTGGAATTATGTCCAACTAGTTGTACCACGGGGATAGGTACCTAAACTAAGTTAGAAAAAAATTGTGTAGAACAAATGAACGTGTCTACAAAACAAATGAACGTCTCCCCCGTGGTTCAACCAGTTGAACATCGCAGTTGTACTACGGGTCGGGAGCGCGTCGCAACTAGAATAAAACAAATAAATATGTTGGGACAAAATGTTATGAATTATTGCTAAATAAGATCTATTAAAACAAAGCTTATATGTCCAGTATTTGCAATAGGGATCGCTATATCTTGTAATATTGGCTAAGTATCGACAACCCATTTAATTTAGGTCTGACTTTGAGTCAACTTTCGATCTGGACAGTTTAATGACTTCAAAACGACTTCTAATAGGCTTTAAGGCTAACAAGGTGTTAGCATACATTAGGAATCTGTCCCAGGCATTTGATTAAAGCGTTGGGTATTTCCCAAGAGTTTAGGATTCCTCCCGTTCTTTTGTGTTGCGATTATGATGATTACAGATCACTGGGCCTTGTTATATCTGTCCGTTATTGTGTAAATGTAAAACATTATAAAAGGTTTCAAATCTATGGCACATATACTACGGGGGTTGTATAATTATAAGCCTTTTATTTTGTATCCTTATGAACAACTGGGTTAGCAGTATTTTTATTTTCCTACCACGTTTTGTCTATGAAAATATATTACTTTAGCTAATTCCAAACAACGTTTTGTTTATGCAATTAATCAATAATTATTTAAAATATATCATTTGCGAGTTGATATTTCAATCATTAGTTAAACATGAATATAGAAAATCAACTTTACAATTGATGTCCCGGTATTGAAATAGTTTACTTACATAAATTTCTTAGTTTTTCTAGTTATAAACTAAAAACAAGCCAAAGATATTTGTCAGCTAAACCAAACCTTAAGCGGCGATTGAAATATTACACTGCTATACAAAAAAAATAAAAAAATCTGCGGCAGGGATTTTGTTAATGGTTTTTGTTAATACTCATATTAGACCTTCACGCTGCATGCTTATTTATTTTTGATTCACTCTGGTTATTGAGATAAACGGAACTAAGAAATAATTGAAAATTTCAAACTACCCTACAAACATTGTGGTTCATTGATTTGTTTTCACTTACGTTTGTTATCTTTTCACGGATTTATTTGCAACAACTTAACTTAATAGCTATCAGACCCTGTAATTATCAGTTATAAATCGGTTGTTTTGTGTTAAAGTGCATTTTTCCTTTCAAAAACATGAGTTTTCCACGTAAACCTTGTTTAAACGATCCTAACACTTTTTGCTTTATTTGTGGCAAGTTTAGTTTACAAAAGCAAAGAAAAGAGATCACAGAGTTTGTAAAAACAGTCTACCGAGAATATTTCGGGATACCACTAGTGAAAAGGAATAAATATTGGGTGCCAAACATCGTGTGCAAGCCGTGCGTAGAATCTTTGCGTTACTGGAGCCAAGGAGGACGTAAAGGGTTACAATTTGGAGTGCCGATGATGTGGAATGAGCCAAGTAATCACTTAAACGACTGTTACTTTTGTGCCGTAAATGTTAAAGGTATGAACCGGTACAAAAAACGTACTTGGGTTTACCCGAGTGTGAAATCGGTTACAACTCCAGTATCTCACAGTGATGATTTGCCAATTCCAGTGTTTTCAAGACCATCTACATCAAATTGTGATGATTTTTAAATGTTAGAGGGATCAAGCGGTCAGTCGAGCAGTAGTGGAAGTGAGTTCGAAGAAGATGTTTCTAAGAAACCTGGATTTTCTCAAGACGAACTCAATGATTTGGTTCGTGATTTGAATTTACCGAAACTTTCGGCCGAACTTCTTGCTTCAAGGTTGAAAGAAAAACAATGTCTTCAACCTGGTGTTATCATTACATCCTTTAGAACCAGAGAGAGTGAACTTCTTCCTTACTTTTCAGAAGAAGATAACTTTGTTTTTTGTAATGACATTCCTGGGCTCCTAAGATCTATGGGTCTTCCTAAATATGAGGCTAAAGATTGGAGGCTTTTTATAGATAGCTCAAAAAGAAGTCTAAAATGTGTATTGCTGCACAATGGAAAAAAGTATGCTTGCGTTCCGATTGGTCATACTACAAAACTAAAAGAAGAATACCAAAATATTAAAATGGTTTTAGAAAAGATTTCGTACGCACAACATCAGTGGCTAGTTTGCGTGGACTTGAAAATGGTAAATTTTTTACTAGGCCAGCAAGGAGGGTATACTAAGTACCCTTGTTTCATATGTTTATGGGATAGCCGTGCAAGAAACCAACACTGGATTACAAAGATCTGGCCTTTGAGAGAAAATATGGAGGTTGGAAAAGCAAATGTGATAAATGAACCGTTGATAAGCCGAGAAAACATCCTTCTGCCACCCCTTCACATTAAGCTTGGGCTAATGAAGCAGTTTATTAAAGCCCTTGATAAAAATGGTGTCTGTTTCAAATATGTGTGCCAAAAATTTCCAGCTCTTAGCATGGAAAAATTAAAAGCAGGCATCTTTGATGGACCGCAAATACGTACACTGATAAAAGACACTGAGTTTGTAGCCCATATGACACAGATTGAATGTGAAGCATGGTTAAGCTTTGTGTTGGTAGTAAAAAACTTTTTGGGAAATCACAAAGCGCCGGAATATCAAGAACTAGTTGCAAAAATGCTACAAAATTTTAACAGAGTAGGAGTCAACATGAGCATAAAATTGCATTTCTTACACAGCCATTTGGACCGATTCCCGCAGAACCTGGGTGATTACAGTGAGGAACAAGGAGAAAGGTTCCATCAGGATATCAGGATAATGGAAGAAAGATATCAAGGTCGATGGGACAGCCATATGATGGCTGACTATTGCTGGACCTTGAAAAGAGATTGTCCTGACAAAGTAAATAAGAGAAAATCCCAAAGAAAAAGATTTTCATGATCTTCATTTATTTATTCTAGTTAAAGGTACCCCAAACTATTATTATTTTTGTGTATTTTTGTAAAGATAAACAATAAAATTAAATTTTAAATACATCTTTTGGCCCATTTATTGAAGCATTTTATGGAAAATGTTAGAAGCGTTTATCTCAAAAACTGGAGTCAATTTGACCATTCTGGTATTTTTCCCGTTATCAGCACACTCGTCTTATACAAAATCGACTTCAAGTATGCCTTCCGCAAAATGACTGTATAGCAGTGTTATTCATGCTTAATTGATTTAGTACGTAAACATTAGTTTACGTGAGATTATTGCCTGTAAACGTTTTTTTTGGCAAATCTACGATCACCTAACCTTGATGTTCATTTTCAGGATTTAGTTAAGTACCACAAACTGAAGATTATACTAAAATGCAGGTTTTAGGCGTTTAACGAAGTTAGCTTTTGTTTGTCTTTGTTCCCTGTATTATTTATTAGGTATTTATGTTCATTTACATTAACTCATTAATTAGCCATACAATGGAAAATCCACTCGTACCGGAGTTCGTAATGTTGGACAAAGATTAAGCATAACTAGCCCTAACTTTGAAAAAATTAGCCAGTATATACTTTAGGAAATGCAATGAGTTTCTACGCAAAATGTTATCAAAATGTTAGTTTCTACCTAAAATGGTTGCGTAATTTAAGATTAAACTCCGATATGATTTTGTTATGATAATTGTGATAATTGTAGAAATGATTATTATCATTTATTTACAGTTGGATCAAAATATACTAGCAAAGCTGTGTGAAAATTCCCGTAATGTGAGTAGCGCATTATCTCACGAAGAAGACACATCATCATCTACCGAACCTCGTTCAAGATACGGCAGAAGTAGAACCAATTCTACAAGTACACGTTCTACACCAAACCCTGGCACCAGAAAGAGTTCTAAAAGCTCTGAAGAAATCATGGATCTTGCAAAAACGGTTCAAGATGGAATGGCAGACTTGGCTATATTCGACGACGAGTTGAAAACCCCTCCGAATGAACTACACAAGAAAATGGAAGTCATGAAATCTGAACTTATGAAGAAAATAAAGACCGAGGATTCAGGATCTAGAAGGCCGAGTGCCTTAAGAAGAAAGTCTACGGAAGAGTCCATACAAGAGCAAGCTGAAATTGAAACACCCACGCCCGAACGTCCAAAGTCGAGGGGCAGAAGAAACTCTACCGTATCGTTTTATGCAGATACACCTATCGAAGAGGTGGTCACTACAGTAGCAGTACATGAAGAACAAATGCAAGTGTGTGTTAAACGTGAAAACAGCACACTTACAGATCGTACCATTGCCGGCAAACCCCTTGACAAATACTGCAAAGACATAATGCAAGACATTGAAAAGAGCAGCAAAGTCATCGATACCCACATGAAGAATTTTAATCAGTCCAGATTTGAGAGTGATAAATTAGTACAACAGTTGCAGGCTGTAGATAAAATTAATGAATATGTCATGTCCAATGGAGAAATACCAGAATCCGCTATAAATGAACTAAACAATAACTTCAAAACGTTATCTGACAACGTTTTCTCTGAGGCTCCTACGACGAGAAAACGATCTATCACTAGTAGAAGACCCTCTAGAGACTCTCGAAATAGCTTACTTGGTGATTCAATGACGAACCAGGAAATGTTAGAAGATTTGTTAGGAAAGAAATGATATACGGCTTTAACTAAATCAGTTTATTCCCATGACTGAAAATATAATCCAGGGAAATTTATTCCTGCGGACTAGAGCTTGTTAATTGTCCAAAACAATCTTGGGAAAATTAAGCTCGTTCTGCACTAATTGGATAGTTCGCTTGCTCCGAGTTAATTAGTTTGTATGAACCTTTCGTAGATCTGCACACGAAGCAGCGACTATGCAGCTTAGTGCTGAACGGGTGCATTTTCAATAATGGCCGATAGCTAAATACATTGTTAGTTAGGTAGTTCCAAATCGTGCCACGTACTAAGTTAAGTATGAATTTCGTTAAATACGATTATATGTAATCGAATAATATAACACTTTATTAGGTACCATTACCACCATCAAATTTCATGTTCAACGAACGAAACGACACAATAATCTAATTCAATGTTCCTAGAATATATACGATTTTGCACGTGGCAGGTATATATGACTTTTATGTCGAAAACATAGCTTATCGGTTTGTTAAATAGATTCTTATTGGTTGTAGTATTGGGTATAGATACTGATTTATTTGTTGACAGTACAGATGACCAGCTTACCCGGACAGTAACATCCCTTAATAAGAAACCAGAATAATGGACAGACATGGTTTTTCGAGCGACCATAGGCATCTAGCGTCAGACGGGCTACGCGCAGTTGGCACCATTATTGTATAAAATATCGCAAGTCTAATCTATCTTCAGAATTATTAATATAATTGGATAATCTTTAAAGGTTAGAGACGTGACATTTAACATCTAAATTTCTATATTTTTTTTCGTAAATCTAGAATTAACTAAGAATTTATACAGAAACAGATCTAAACTTTGTTCTGCAATTGTCCAACTTCAAATATTTCCTCAACGATGATTGTACCGTCAGAGACCCAATTAGTTACGGCAATGTCGTTAATTAATAAATGCCGTGTCGTAACTATGTAAATTGTTACGAGAAACATTCAAATATTTGATAACGTCGAATCTTATAATCCTACGCAGAAATTTGATAAAAAATGATGATGTAATATTTGTTGAAATCGGTGTAATATGCCGCCAAATTATGTGTTAATATACGTTTAGTTTATTTTGTATATAGAGGTCATATAGAGCGATGGGTATGAGCTAAGATTTTGACATTTAGCTTACAGTCTAGCCTGATGTATAAATAGAAAACTATAAAATTTATGAACTATTTCTAGAACGTTAAAATATTATTACTTAAATTATACATAGGTATGTACATTTTAATAAAATTGCCGATAAATATCATTATGCAGAGTTTTTTTAATATCACGATTAGGATTAGAATTAGCCTTTGATATCTGCAATGACCAATTTTACACACATTTTTAATATTTAGACTGACTAAAGGAATGGATCTAACGATGCCAACGACACATGACAATAGACAATTTTTGTTGCAATATAGATTAAACCTATTTATGTATAAAATATTATATTTAGAGGAACTTAATACTTTCTTATGGAAGCACGTAATTTTTTTATGACATTTTTTCGCATTTCCAAATAGGGCGTGGACTTAATACCTAATAATTATTCCTTATCACGATTATGTTCATATATGTTATAATTATTTTATATTATGTTTTCTATATTCTGATATACATATTTATAGTAAAAAAAGTTAGAAAAGTACCCTTTAACCAAGAATATACATGTATTATATATATATATATAATACATGTTCTTACTGAGATAATTCGGAGTATAATTGTTAGACTTACGCCCTGTGTCTAAAAGGTTTATCAACAAAATCTACAAATTAAACTAATATCAAATGATTTCATTAGGCGTTGCTAATTTAGTCAGCTAATCACATACAATGCTTGCAAACGCAGCAAACTACATGCGTTTAACCGTTAACTTAATTTAGAGTTGACCTACCTTTCAGAAAGTTGGGGTTAACCTTTTGAGCGCCACGGTCTTATATAGTAGACAAACGTTTCTGTGCCCACGAACACAATGTCTAATCGTAACATTTATTAATAAAATACTTACATCAAAAAATAGTTTACATTGTTTTGTGCGTAATTTGACTATTGCCTAAAACCCTACTCTTACATTTTTATTCAATAAAAGCCTTTTCCAACTGTTAGAGATTTATAGCTTTGCGCTGGAGGACACATCGCGTTCGGATTAGCTAGTCTAATCCAAAATACATAGAAGCATGAATCGCTTTTCCTAAACGATGCTGCCTATGTCTATTAAATGCTTCGGTGATCTCAGTCACAACGACGCTTACTTGATCTCAATCCTATGATTTTGGATTAGACTATTTATGTATATGAATATGAAGATAACCAAAAACGATTATTACAATCCAGGAAAAAGAGAATCCATAAAGCAGGTTCTGCTTGGCATAAATTGTCTTTTTCCTTCTACATAATGTACATTCTACCTTAGCATGGGAAATTCTTAATATAAGTTAATCGAAAATGTGGCTCCGTGTATCCATATGTAATTTTAGGGTGACGTATATAACTGAGAATGAAAATAGTTACCGGACATGGCGCGTGCAATATGTAGATTGAGAGGTGGGATAGAGTATGTTATAACTCTTTACAGGATTCAGTGATCCTCGATCTTGTATAATGTATTACAGCACATAACAGAAAGGTGGCTCATATTTCAAGGTAACGAGCACATGATAAAACTCCTATCTTCTAAATTGTTCTATCAATCAGTGCTATGATAGAACTAGTGAGACATTTTATCTTACTAGTTCTGTTAAAACAGTTTGATAAGATTCAAACAATAAATGTTTTGGGGGTTTTGACAGGCAATCTAAGGAATCTATCAATTTAAGGAATCTGTCAAATTTATTCTCCAGATATGTATACTACGTTTATTGCCAAACATAGACGTTGTATCGTTCTTAGGTAGGTCCAAACCTACAATGATTATTGTATATCTATTGTTATATTTTAGAGGGAGTGAGTACTAAATTTCAGCTATAAGTCCATACTATCAATTATGTATTTTTTATTAAAATATTATTTTGAGTGATATTTCAGGGTTTGCTTTATTTATTTAATCCATTATGACTACACCTTCCTGTTATATGATGTAGATATAGCGATTGTTTACTTGAGTGAGTGTAGCTCGCCGAATGTTAGCTGCAAACATTCTGCTGGCTCACTTTACGCTAAGTACTAATAATCCTCTGTGTAAATGTTTTCGAGTGGTGTGTTTTGCTATTGAATGTATATGAGGTCTTTATAACAAATGTATATTCTTTATTATATAATACTAAACTATGTGATTGAATGATGAATAAATATTTTATTTTCGATAGATGTTGGCTTTTTAATTTAATATTTTCTTTTTCCACAAGCGTATTGGGTTTGCATGTAGGTAATCAGATAGGACTTGGGAATAATAAAGGCTAGGGAGAAGAAGACTTTTACAAGGAAATAACCAGTATAAGTGTCTTAGAAGAAGGTTTGAACATTTCAATATACTATGTATATCAGCTTTCATTTTCCTTGTAAAAGTCTTCTTCTCCCTAGCCTTTATTATTCCCAAGTCATTTGGGATCGGCTTTTCTATTGACTGGAAATCAGTTTTTACACGGAACGGCTGCCACCTGACCTCTGCAACCCGAAGGCTAACGATACCCTAAGGCTAGACCAGTGTCAGGATATTATAGGGCACTGACTTCCCACTAACGACTGCCATAGATGTTCATGGCAGCCGGGACCGACGGCTTAACGTACTCTCCGAAGCACGAAGCAGGCGATAATTGTTAATCAATACGCACATAATTTCGAAGAGTCATATAACTTCCGAAAGTCAGAGGTGCGGAACGTGGGTTCGAACCCGAGACCCTCTGCATTGCAGTCTGTAAAAGTAAAAGTAAATTGGTTAAAAATCGTTTTATGAAAATGTTGAATATAGATAATACTTTCTTTTTAACTGTTGAAATTAAACTAAGAGAAGCATAGGCACCCGCAAAAAATAACACATAGCTGACGTAAAACACAAACACAAACGCTCGTTGAAGTCTGCTGTGTGTGAACATGTACAACAGGGGACCAACCACTACCTGAGATTTGACAAACCACAGATTCTCGCTAAAGAACACCGGTTCCTACCAAGGATGCTTCGCGAGGCTATTGAAATAAAAAAACATCCCAATTTCAATAGAGAAGATGGTTGGAATGTATCACCAGCTTGGGATCCAGTACTTCAAATAGTCAAACCCAAGAAGAAACAAACCACAGCTAGACTTCATGATACTTTGAGCTCATTCTGCGTAAATAGAAACACCAATGACTAAATAATGTTCGGGTACTTTGAAATAACTACACTGGAACATTGAGACAACTACCATCTTAGTCTCCCCGTGACCATGGCTGCTGAAAAGCAACCGAAACGTCGGGGAAAGTGTAAACCTAAATATAATAGATTTAATAGTTTAAATAATTTTATTTTATTTTATTTTATAAATTAGTAAAATTCAATAGTAGTAGTAGTGTAATAGTTTCAAAATTTTGTAATACAGTGAAAAATAAACAACACGATAAAATCCGTATATAGTAATTTAATTTCAATGAATAACATTCGCGTAAACAGAAGACAATATTCTTTTTAACTTTTAATAATACTTAGAATTTTGTTGGGTTATTCCAGTAATTTTATATGGAAATCGGAACACTTTGTAGTAATAATGACGTATGCGTTGTAAAAATAATTGGCATATTAGCCTTGTATTCTGGAATCAAAATACCACAGACTTTAGGAAAGAAATGAAGTGATAATGCATTTTTATATTTTTTATTGCGTTCGTCGGTGACAGACGAGCCAGCGGCCCACCTGATAATAAGCGAGAATCGTGGCTCTTACACATGGCTGTGTTGACTTAACATTACAGAAGCAATGTCAAAAAATGCCAAGCCAAGTCACTGCCTACCGAAAGGAAAAAAGGGAATGGAGCAGGATAGGGTCTGGGAAGGGAAGTGAGATTGGGCCTCCGGCGCTCTCACTCACTGAACGAAACAACAGATACCTACTATTATTTTAGGTCGATCTTCTGTGAGAGGGTGGTATTTCCCCGGTCGAGCCGACCTATTCGTGCTGTAATTTTAATCAGTACATACGCTGCCAAGTAAGTAATAACAACGATAATATCTAGCTATACTTTAAAATCTACAACTATTTGTTATTTATACATGTGTATATATTATGGCATTATTGCTTGGTACAACCAGTCTACTGGTTTGTTGAGCGAGCGTACTTTTTACTTTCTTTTGCTTTTCTCTGATCCCTTCTATGCCATCTCAACCCTAGACTGGTAGGCTTTCACCAGCTGTTTTCAGTTACTTGACATATGTCTTTGTTATGTGAATTTAGTTCATTGCACACATGGCACAAATATTCAAGCTATTTCTTAAGTTCTATTAAAAAAACTCTGTATTAGAATATAATAATTTGCAATTACTATATTTAAAATGATATCGAAATCATATTTTGTTATCCAAGAGTATCATGAACTCAGCAGTATAATTATCTTTAAAATATTTCGCATCTGTTTGGTATAAAATTTTTCCTCAAAACAATTTGGGTGTCCTTGACCTTTTATGCAAATTGATCAAAGGAGTAATTAAGTTTAGACAGCAGTGTCGTGTATGTGAGTTATAATTTCTCGGCAGTGGTCCACCGCCCACAGAAAATGTTTTCCTTTGATTAAGGTAACCGTGATGGACATCACTGAATTAACTCTGTTTTACAACTTGGCCTTTAGATGTCGTGACCACTTGGGAGATATTTTAATGTTTACGAAATTAATACCTGTAGCTAAACTATATTAAATAGTCTATAATAATATAATAAAGAGGAAAGATTAGATTTTTGTTTGTTTGTTTGTATGAATTAAACTCAAAATATATACAACAGATTTTAAAATTATTTCGTTATTAAAAATGTTTTTTTTTATTTTACTTGGTGGAATACAATGCCACGTAGCTCTCCGCGGGACTTCTTAGAAACCACGCGACCGTTAGTTAGCTGTATTATTACCGAGTAAAATAGACTATATATTTTTATCTAAAAAGAAGTACTGTTGATAACATAACCTACTTTTACATGACCGACGTCGCGAGCAAAATCCAGTAATTTAGTGTCATACATAAAATAGCGTGTTTGTGGTTCTATCACATATCGGTTTCGGTTGAAATGAAGTGATATCCGTTTTGTACTCTTCTCATTCTTTAACTAGCTTTTGCCTGCTAGCTTTTGCTCGGGACAGTACTATTTGCTGGATTATAGGTACCCTGTGTCTTTTTTGTACCCCTGACAGTGTTTATGCGAAATTTCATGATGATCGGTCGAGTAGTTAAGGCAGGAAATCTTAATAAGCAAACAAACTAATATTATATTTAATCAATGACATAAATAAATAATTAACATAATATATGTATATAGAAGTTATTTCCAAGAAAAATATAAACTGAAGAGAAAAATAAAACTGCAACATCAAAAAGCGCCATAATATTCCTCCGCATCGTCGTCAATTGTCAACGTGCCCAGAAGACTGGCAGCATTGCCACGTTTAATGGCAATGCTTATTCGTTGTGCAAAGAAAATACCAGCCCTCTGGTCACGCGAAGCGTCGATGAACCGTTTAGCTAGGTCTCTAAACAGACCTAGCACACTAGCCATGGCCCCAGCGTTTCGATACCAAACGGCTCAAATATGTACTCACCAATAAGGTTTTGATATTTACGCCGTTTGAGCGTCTCCGCTGATACAGCAGCAGCACCAGCACAACCCACTGTGCTAGAAAGATGTGATGGCGTGAGGGTGTCAACACAAGTTGCGTCTCACACCAAAGGCCTATCCATTTTCCATGGCAGTAATGACATACCATCTGGTCTCTTGCCATCGTTGCGTACCAAGCTGTGAGGTTCAAGCTGAGCCAGGACGCCAGTGGTGACAAGAGCTTGACGGAGTATGTTATTCAGGTTGGCGTGTCGTGATATACGACCAGCACACCTGCTGCATGATAGGCCATGGTGACCAAGACTGTCGAAGGCTTCTCCACAAAGACACCGATGAAACAAACAAACTTATATTTACATTTATAATATTAGTTAGGATTTCAATTGCATGTCATTAATGACCTCACAGAAGCATAGTAAAGTCATCATCATCCTCTTTCCCTGGTCCCAATTTATTTGGGGTCGGCGCAGTATGTCCTTCGCTTCCATACTTCTCTGTCAACCAACGTCTGATCGTTTACCCCCTTTCCCTTTCATATCCATCCTCACACAGTCCATCCATCTTTTCCTTGGCCTTCCTCTACCTTTTCGTCCCTCTACCCTCATATTTATCACTTGCTTACCGACATACGTATCATCTCTTCGCATAACTTGTCCATACCAAGCCAAACGATTTCCTTTCACCTTCTCGTCTATGGACACCACTTTCAGACTACCTACCTCTTACGTATTCATTCCTAATTCTGCCCATTCTCGTCACTCCACACATCCATCGTAACATTCTTATCTCAGCTACATGCAATCGTTTCTCATCCATCTTCTTAGTAGCCCAACACTCAGCTCCATATAGTACGACAGGCCTAATAACCGCCTTATACGTGCGACCCTTTAATTTCAAAGGCAGTTTAGGATCGCATATTGTGCCCGCGATCTGTGATACATCCCAAGTATCCTCGGTTTTCCCATGAGTCATACTGCCTAATGAAGCTAGGATTGTGCGGTTGCACCGCACTACTTGGCCGTTAGCACGTGGGGTTGCGACCGCATTGAGAACATGTTTAGCTCCAACTAATTGCATGAATATCCTGAACTTTTTACTGGTAAAGCTTGTCCCACGGTCAGTAATGAGACGCTTTGGTGGACCAAACAAACTAAAATAAGTGTTAAAAACCTTAATGCTCGCCTTGCTTTTAGTACTTCTAACTGCTGACAGATACACGTACTTATTGAAGGCATCTATGATAACGAGTATGTAGGTGTTACTACGTTTACTTTTTGGGAAAAGGACCAAGATAATCCGCGTGCAGCATATGAGGTGGCACATCCACTTTTGGGATCGGGTGTAAGACTCCCACCTTAGATCCAGATGAAATCTTGTGAAGTACACACTTTAAACACGCCATAACATATTTTCGGATAAAATTTCTCATTTTCGGAAACCAGAACAGAGTTTTAATTCTTTGCAGGATTTTCTCGATGCCAAAATGACCTACTTCATCATGATTGGCCTTAAGAATCTGCCAACGAACTCCCCTTGGTACCAGCCACTTCAATTCATCGTTCTTAACAACTCGGAATACCCGTCTATTTTTGACTTGATATTCCTTGTGAATGGCAGCAATCTTAGAGGTTTCAGGATCCTGTAGAATATCCTTTATGCGTTTAACCTCTTCGTCTGCTGACTGAACAGTTGTGGCTCAGTCATCAACTTTTACAGACATTATGTTCAGTACGTGAACCGGTTCCTGCTCTATTACAGTGGCTCCTTTGCTCAACGCATCCACATGTGTCATTTTCTCGCCTAGACGGTACTCAATGTCACAACGCGAAATACGAGGTGCCAGCTCTCTCTTCGTGAACGTAGATCACAGTGCATTGCAGTCCGACACTATTGTAAATTTTATACCTAAGAGGTATGTCCGAAACTTATTGAGTGCACTCATCTCGAGCTCAAATGAATGGAGCTTTTGTTCGTCGGGGCTAGTTTTTCGGCTGTAGTATGACACAGGCTTTCCAGGATCATTTCCTGACCTCTGCAATAGAATGCCGCCTAGCTCGAACTAGCATGTATCAGTGTGCAATTGCGTTTCCGCCCTGTGATCGTATAATGCAAGCACTGGTCGCTCGGTAAGTACCTTCTTTAGTGTGTCTAAAGAATTTTGCTGGGCATCCGCCCATTGCCAAGAAACATCCTTCTTGAGCAACTCTGTCAGGGGTTTGGCTATAAGCGCGAAGCCTCTAATGAATCTATGGAAGAACCCAGCTAAACCAAGAAACCTTCTAACGTCGTTTTGATTTTGCGGAACGGGAAACATCGATTTCCGCCTGGATTTTCTGTTCTCCGGGACGTATGCCTGAATTGTCAACCTCATATCAAATAATCAAAGAAAACAATGTTCTCTAAAAAGAACCAACACTTCTCCATCTTGAGGGTCAAACCAGCCTCCTGTAATAGCTGCAGGACTTCGTCAAGACGTTCTAATCCTTCTTCAAAGGTCTTTGAGAGGAATAAAATGTCATCGATGTAGATAATTACATATGGGGCTCTGGCTTTACTGAGTACTTTGTGAATTACCCGTTGAAATACTGCAAGAGCATTTGCCAAATCGAAGGGCATGCGATTATACTGGTACTGCCTATAATGTGTGACAAATGCGGTCATCTCCCTAGATTCCTCGGCTATGGGTATTTGGTGGTACCCTGAGGCCAAATCGAGCGTCGTAAACAAAGAATGCCCCGAAAGTTGGTCCATAAGATCATCTATGCGTGGAAGCGGATAGTGGTCACGTTTTGTGCGCCTGTTTAACGCGCGGTAATCCACACGTAATCACTTTTCACCCGACTTCTTTTGCACAACTACTATAGGAGGTAAGGTGAACTAGATTCACGTACTATGCCATTCTGAACCATTTCGTCAACCAAATTCTGAACATATTTTTGTTCCGAGTATGGCAACCTATACGGCCTATAGACAACTAGAATCTAAAAGGTGTATTTTCATCTCAGTAGTTGTAGTGAAGCCTAAGTCGTGCAAGCCCGTACTAAAACAAGACTTATTTTTAATCAGCAAGTCCTGAAACCGCTGTTTTTCGTCAAGTGTGAGTTGTGTCCCGAAATTTATCTCAGTTTGCGGAGTTCTGTCAGTAACCTGATATATGTTCAGAATTTCTAGCGTAGTATCTCGTGACACAACTCTTGCCCTAGATATGAGAGAACCTCGCTTGAAACGAAGAGTTTGAGATTCAACATTTTGAACCAGTACAATACCCGCACCGTCACACAACTGGATCATCTCACCAGGCAGTAAATAATATTCTATCTCTGGTTTTCCCCTAATTGATCCACCCACGTTGCCATTATAACTATCACCGCCAGAACTAACTACTATCGCTTTAAGCTTACCAGTCTCTATGCCAATATCATCGACGGTTATCAGAGATAATTTGACAATTTTATTTAATTCGACAGTTTCGAACTATAGGTCGGAAGCCGTCTTCACTATTATCAGACCAGAGCGTATATCACATAATACACATATTTTGTCTCTTTTATATTCAGTTTTGTAGACCTCTGTTTTGTGTCTGTTCATATCCTAACTATAAGATAGTTAGGATATAAACAGACACAAAGATAGAGATCTTAATCTTAACTAATATTATAAATACGAATATGAGTTTGTTTGTTACGCTTTTATGCCTTAATTACTCGACCGATCATCATAAAATTTCTCATAAACGTTGTCAGGGGTACAGAAAAGGATATAGAGTACCTTTCATCCAGAAACAGTAGTCTTGCTAACCTAACCTAACCTACATGTAAGCGACCGAAGCCGCGGGCAAAATCTAGTATTATAAATGTGAATGTGAGTTTGTTTGTTTGTTACGCATTTACACCTTAACTTCTTGATCGATCGTCATGTGATTTTGCATACACGTTGTCAGGGGTACCTATCATCCAGCAAAAGTTATATACCTGAGAATATAAATTTATGGACAAAATCTACATCAATGCGGGCAAAACCTAGTAAGCAATAGTAGTATATCTGGAAAATACATACATATTATATAGTCTTACGGTTATATCCCTCAAGTGGTCTCACGTAATAGGGGCGAGCATATTGCCGTCGGCCCTGCTGTTCTGTGACGCTGTTACTGAGGAGTGCCAGACAGAAAAATCCAACAAGACTTTGCCAGTACCGGAAATTGAGCTCTAGACCTCCTGCACAAAAGTTATATGCCGCTGCGCAGTCGAGGAAGAGTAAAAATCATGACAAATGTAAAAATATATATAATATTCAATCACATAACGCATCACCATCTAGCCCAAACTAAGCAGAGCTTGTACTATGGGTACTAGACAATGAATAAACTTACATATATACTTTTTTTTTGTAAATACGTACATATTATACATAGAAAAACTCAGACCAAGACAAAAATCCATATTCATGCACACAAATGTTTGACTTGTGCAGGAATCGAACCCGCGACCTCAGGCGTGGCAGTCGGTTACACTAACCACTACGCCATCGAGTCGTCAAAATAAACTCAATGTATAGAATTAACTAAACGTCCGTAGACTACATATTAAAGCTAAGTAATAAAGATGAAATTTACAAGCCTACAATACAAAAAGAAAATAATAACTTTCTATAGTATCTATACGTTTATTTCCAGTAAATTGCTCAGAGATCATAATACGAATATTTACATACAATTGGGTAATGTTACCATACTGATGTCTACTATTTTATGTCTTTACGTCCAATATTTAGTGGTATTCAGAACTGTAATCTAAAAGGGATGAAATCGTTGAGTTATGTAGCCAATGTGGCAATTTTTATCCATTTATTCTATTGGACCCTTTGTAGCTAATCGCAATAAGTATGCCTTAAGAGGGCTAATATTTTTGCTTTGAACCTAAAGTATCTAGGCAGCCGTAAAGCGTCTAATGTGGGAATAGTTGACTTTCAAATTCGTTCGTGTGAATAAAAATATTCAATGTATAAAATGAATTTCTATTGAACATTTTATGAATTCTTTCTATGTGCATCGCTGAATTAGTACGCATATCGAAACTTCATTGTGTCCATCCATCGTGCAATGAATTGTAAACATAAAAATTTGGAATTATTTACTATACATTTAAAACTTTATTTTCCACTTAAAATTTAGACAAATTAAATAACATACAAAAGATGCGGTAACATAATGGGCAATCATTGGATTGCCAGACAGAGGTCTGGAGTTCGATCCCAAGGCACGTGCCTCTGTATTTTGCTTCTTTTAATGAAAAAGGAAAACAACGTGAGAAAAATTCGTGTCTGAGATTTCTACATAACGTTCTCTAGGATTTGTGGTCTATGCCAAGCCGCACAGAGCCCACGTGGTTGACTGTGGTTTAACCCCGTCTCATACTAAGAAGAGGCCCATGCCCAGCAGTGGAACAGCTTAATAAACCGATACAGATTATAAACAGGGCTGATAGTAAATAAAATAAGATACACATACAATATAGTTCACGAGATGAAATTTTAAAGATTTTATTATTTAATTTTGAATATTTATATCTTCTCGTACTTATATTTTTATACAGTGTTACTAGTGTCACATCGGTTTTCTATAGGAGGAACTTTTCTGAACAAACCAGCATATAATAGTGTCTGCTTCACATAAGAGAATTTTCTTATTTTTGCAACATTTTTCATTGATGCTCCGCTCCTCTTGTTCGTAGCGTGATGTTATTTAGCCATCCAACACTAAAATAAGTTTTCAATTCAAACTAATAGTTCCTGAAATTAGCGCGTTCAATCACCCAAACAAACTCTTCAGCTTTATAAAATTTGTATAGATTATTTGGCAACGGCGGTCTTTGTAAGTTAAATAAACTAAATAAATACATTTACGGCTTTAACTTTTAAACAATTCTATGTTTAGTTACCTGTATACACGCTTATTAACTTTATTTCTTACTCAACCACATATTTAACGAGGTTGCCTATCTTTGTACGATAGTATTTCTTTTGTTTACCTGAATCTACAATAAGTAGGTGGCCATCAGGTTGTAGCAACAAAGCGTATAGAACATAAGAAATGTTCTAGTTAGAAGATGCTAATCTTCGAACTCATACTGAAATATAAGCGTATGTAGAAGTTGCAGCTAGACTAGAGGATTGGTAATTTTTAATAATCTCTAATGTACGTAAGTGCCCTGTTTAGTTTAGTTTTTATAAAGACAACTCCGGGACTGGAAATAATACCCGTGTCGCGGGGGACGTTACAAACATTAAAACGACGGATACAACGAATGCCCAGGATCGGCACTAATATTTGTGGATTGCACAAATTTTTATCCGGTGTGGGATGGCTTCGTAATTTCTAGTAATCACAAATATGAGTGCCTAATATTGTCTTCTATTTACGCGAATGTTATTCATTGAAATTAAACTACTATATACGGATTTTATCGCGTTGTTTATTTAGCACTGTATTACAAAATTTTGAAAATATTACACTACTACTACTATTGATTTTATTTTACTAATTTATAAGCTAATAAAATTATTTAAACTATTAAATCTATTTATTTTTGGTTTACACTTTCCCCGAAGTTTCGGTTGCTTTCCAGCAGCCATGGTCACGGGGAGAGTCTCCCCAAAAGAGAGAGATCTCCCCGTGACCATGGCTGCTGGAAAGCAACAACAGTGATTGCATGTCGGCCTCGGTGGCGTAGTGGTTAGTGTAACCGACTGCCACGCCTAAGGACGCGGGTTCGATTCCCGCACAAGTCAAACATTTGTGTGCATGAACATGGATGTTTGTCTTGGTCTGGGTTTTTCTATGTATAATATGTATGTATTTACAAAAAAAAAGTATATATGTATGTTTATCCATTGTCTAGTACCCATAGTACAAGCTCTGCTTAGTTTGGGCTAGATAGTGTTGTGTGTATGTGATAGAATATTATTATTATTATTTGTTATAGCAAATCAAATCACTTGTCATACTTCGATGAGAATTGAATACTTTGACACGTCTTTTATCGTTCATTAGCTTTCCAGAAACCGGTTTCCAGAAAATGGAGTAGGTGGGTACATACATGTGCGATGATATGTAATATGACTAATGGTTCACAAGAACAATAAGGCTGTAGTCACGCCCACTACTAATGCGTGTTACATAGCAATTCATTACCATGTCGGAGCAAATATTTGTGTGCGACTCAGATAACTTATATGACGAACATTAGAACGGGTATTTGTCCCTGCCAAACATGAGTGCTTGGACATACAAATGAGTTACTATGCTTCGACTATTCACCCCGTTAACCTTCAATAAAGCTAGGAACATATGCTTCACGCGAAAGCGAGCGTGATTTAGTTCCGTGGTCTGTGAGCCTACAGTAATATATAAGTTAATGGAGTCTACCAATTCTATTGATATTATTAGAATTGGTTAACATCGCATTTTTTTTTGTATTTTTTATTTTGCATATCAAAATGATCACATTCCGCCTGATGGTAAGCAGTCGTGTGGTCTAAGAGCAGTGGCCACCACATCGTCCTCATAGCAGCCGAGGCGATGTTGAAGTCTCTACTTTGACGGCCTGAGAAGGTGTTTTTTAACGCACCGCTTAAAGGACCCAGATTGAAGGAAGAAGGAAACACGTGGCTTGGCAGAGAATTCCATGCCTTGATCGTTCGGCAGAGGTATGATGACCCATTCGCACAATATGAGTATTTTAAGTATTGTTTACGGTTTAGATATGGACATCAGAAATGGAACTTGATATTATCTTGTTACGTATTCAAACGAGATTATTCGAGAGATTCGTAACAAGATGAATCAATATTCTCTCTCATAACAAGTACCTTTACGGCATAAAAAGTAATTTGTCGCTCACTTTAACGTTAAGAAAAACATAGTAAGGAAACCTTCATGTTCTTAGGTCCTCCGTAATATTTTTGAGAATATAATTATGAAGTCAGAGAAATACGAATACAATTTTTTTAAGTGAAGTCAGCCCTTACGAATTGGATTTGCGTGGTAGTCTAAAGCCCTATATTTCACACACTGAGATCATGCCTGTAACCAGAAATACAATAGCTTATAATTAAACAGGGCTAATTATGTAATCATTATTTTTATGCGCTTACCAGTTTAGCATATGTATACTAAGTTATGGGGTCATTTTGAAAAAAAAGAACTCGCTGTCTTTCTTTCCAGAAAGAACCCGGTTTTTTGAAGATTTGCTATAGTATATTAAATTAGGACACATTTTCATACAAGACTTCATTTATTTACTTACTAACTTTGATCATAGACCAGATAATTGCACGCGCCATATTGCAATAACTTCTTATATCACCATTTCTCTGTCTGCATTCTAACTGCGACATACAATATGTGAAAACAAGTACCAATGTTTGTATTATTCGAAACATATACGTAGTGGAATGAGGTCGGCGCTGTAGGTTATTTTACATGTTGGCTCCGAAATAATGAGTGTTTTACCGAGCGGACAAATGCGCGCTATTCATAGTGGACACTTTATGCTCTGTGACTTTATGAGACACGTAAAATATACGATGGAGAATAAAGGTATGGTTAGTTATAAGACTCATGAATTTTATCTGATTTATATTCTCGTAGCCTATGGTAAAATATATTTTTATAGGCGATATAAGCATACATAGGCACAATGGAACACGATGTCCAGACATCGACTAAGTAAGCGAACAAAAATACATAGGATTTTATTATTAAGCTGTGTTTTAAAGGTTATCTAAAATATTACTTCGTTGGGCATACTGCAAGCGTGTGTACTGCAATAACTACTGCCGGTGGTATGTATTTTTTTAGAATATCTATTAAAATCCTCTATTTCCTACTATTACTACTCCCTACTCTAATATCTATCCGATAACTAACATATTTAAATAAAAATGTAACGAAAGCTTTATTTTAAAAATTGTAACCAGGCATCGTTTGTACTGGAGGTATCGACTACTTAGAGGGGTCTGAAACAACCAATCAACAAACCAGTCTTTCGGTCCTCATACCACAATGAAATTTTTATTTTTGTATCTTGTTTAGTCATTCTCAAATCAAAACGAAATACAAAAATCTAAAATTTATATATGAAAATGCAAGTCACGTTTCATCTGAATTCACACAATGCATTTATTCTGTGTTACTGAATGTAACACAGAATAAATGCATTGTGTGAATCACGCAAATAAAATCAAAGGCGAGCGGATCGCAGTAAATAATAAATGGTTTGGACTATGAATAAGCATTCGAGCGCCGAGTTCACATTTCGTATTGTGGTGAAGAAAATACAGCATGCAATAGAACAATCGTTGCACTACTCACTGTGTTTATTTTTAAAGTTATGTTCCCAACTTCTCGCCAAGTCGCCATGTTCAGAGATTAATGATGTCAAGTTAGCATCGTTTACTGGTATAATAAAGTCTGGTAGCTTGTTTAACGTGTGCTAGGAGATATGAACGTTATGTAAGCTGTGTTACGTGATTTATTTGTTTTGATATGAAAGAAGTAGAATAAGTTGTTTGGAATTTAACAAGAAAACAATGATTAGGTATATACGTGATGCCCCTTAACTATACTTGCATGTAACAGATTTATTACTCGTGTAACCAGGTACAGCAATATTGACCATGGAAAATACCAAAACAGTCTTCGATCCGACACCGAGTTTTTAGAAATCTTCTAATATAACAAATTTTATTAGAAGTGTTCGGAAACGTCGCTGTCACCTCTATAATATCAGCCCGTGTTAAACTCTCCCACTGTTAGGCACGGGACCTCTTCTCAGTGTGAGAAGGGTTAGGCCATAGTCCACCACGCTGGCCCAGAGCGGGTTGGCAGACTTCACATATCTTTGAGAACATTATTGAGAACTCTTAGCCATGCAGGTTTCCTCACGATGTTTTCCTTCACCGTTGAAGCAAGCGATAATTAACTATTTAATATGCTACGGTATCACCTCACTTGTTCTTTTTTCATGTTACTTAATCCTTTTTATCCTAATCTTGACTAATATTATAAATGCGAATGTGAGTTTGTTTGTTTGTTACGCTTACACGCTTTAACTACTCGACCGATCATCATGAAATTTAGCATACACGTCGTTGGGGGTACAGAAAAGGATATAACTTTCATCTAGAAAAAGTACTGTTGCCGAGGGATATAAAGTTATTGACATAATCAACATTAACGCGAGTAAAATCTAGTATATTGATAATGTCGGTCTCGATGGCGTAGTGGTCAGTGTAACTGTTTGCCACGCCTGAGGTTGCGGGTTCTATTCCCGCATAAGTTAAACATTTGTGTGCATGAACATGGATGTTTGTCTTGGTCTGGGTGTTTCTATGTATAATATGAATGTATTTACAAAAAAACAAGGTATATATATGTTTATTAATTGTCTTGTACCCATAGTACAAGCTCTGCTTAATTTGGGCTAGATGGTGTTGTGTGTATGTGATAGAATATTATTATATAATTGTGGTGTATTGAATGCTTGCTTTCAATGTCTTATTTATAAATTTAAAAGGCTGTGTAAATATAATATGTAGGTATATAACTGTGAGTAGGTATAGTGGTGGCTGGTTGATGTGGTTACCCTATTAACACCACTGCGTTAGATATTTAGGACTCTTAGGCTGCCTGTCCATTGAAGCGGAGCTAGGCTGCGGAGCGAAGAAACGGGAAAATATTAACCAATAAGATTGCATACTGGAGCGGAGCGGAGATTTTATGCAATCCTATTGGTTAATATTTCTCCTTTTCTTCGCTACGCAGCCTCGCTCCGCTTCAATGGACAGGCAACCTTAGGCTGCCTGTCAGTTGAAGTGGAGCGACGCTGCGGAACGAAAAAGCTGCAATTTTATGCAATTCTATTGGTTAATATTTCTCCTTTTCTTCGCTCCGCAGCCTCGCTCCGCTTCAATGGACAGGCAACCTTAGGCTGCCTGTCAGTTGAAGTGGAGCGACGCTGCGGAACGAAAAAGCTGCAATTTTATGCAATTCTATTGGTTAATATTTCTCCGTTTCTTCGCTCCGCAGCCTCGCTCCGCTTCAATAGGCAGGCAGCCTTATCGCCCTATGTTTTAAATGTGATATATTTTTATTCATACATGTAAGTTGTAGTAAGATATTTTAAAAGCTATATTACATAACGTAACCTTGTTGGTAGAAAATATAGCTTTTTAGTATAGTTATTTAGTAACTCGTTTTGTTTTAGATATTGAAATTGGTACTGATTAATATCGTGTAGTTGATAAATAAAAATAAAAAAAGTTAAAATATTCGTCAAAGTGTAATTTTAGAGATACTTTTAGCAGCTTTTATTAAATATTAGATTTTAATGACTTTCTGTTCTAGAAATTTGTACGTTTTTGAAGTCTTGTAATACTTATCAGTATTTAAATTGTTTTTGCAAACATATTATTGAAAATATTGGAAGAGGTCATTATAACTTTCAACTTTATTTCGTGCTAAGTTAAGCTTTTCATTTATTTTTCGATCCCTATAATAGGCATCTATTTGAAACCATTCATTCGAAAGGTGAAAAATCGTTTCGACCAACCTGATATAAACCTTTCTTTTCTGATGTCATCGAACATTTAAGGTTTCAATAGGAGATCATGAAGATTTATCGCGAACAATTATTTACTGGCGCCGTTTTACCAAACGGTAATATAGATGGGCGGATAAGGGTTTTTAATGATAGCTAATAAACTCGGCTCTACCGGGACTTGAATCAAGTATCCGTTATATCAAAAACTTCACCTAAATACCAAACCCGCAAACAGGAACTCTGTTAGCCATTGATGTAAGGTGTAAAATCAATTAGCGGGATCCTTATTCCCTTTATCAGGTTGAAAGACTTGTTGAAACTGATTGTTCCAAAGCAAAATAAAAAAGCACCACTTAGTTTTACCAACACTTAAACTTGCTCTTTATGATTTAATTAAAGTGGCCGATCGCTGACAACCTTACTTTTTCGAGTGGTCGAAGCATATTTAGACTTCTCTTTGAAAGATCTTTGTTTCTAAATGGCTATAATTCTAAAGAAGGATACATCTTTCCTCAGAATTGAAGCCATTTTCATAAAAGTTCAGCTAAATAGTTTACTTTCAGTGATTTAGCAGGGAATGATTTAGTCTTAATATTTGCGACCAAAATATGTATTAACTTATAAATAGTAAGTATTTGATACAAATATATTTTAAACAGCACAAAATGCAGCGGAGCAAATGATATTGCCATTGCAATTTACTAGGATTGAAATCGATAGATTGTTGTTTTTCTACGATGCACTACACTTTCACATTAACTACCTGTTGCAATTAATTACGAGACCCCTGGTTAACTGTTAACTGTTAACTGGTGGTATGGGTATACCACCAGTTAAATCTTACTTTGGGTACCAGAGGTCAACAAAATTATTGTAAATGTAAAATTTGTTATAACTCATGTGTATGTGTTATATGTATTATACTTTTTGAGATAATTAAATTATCATTATTGTATGTGTCTGAGCGTTTTCATATCTATCGTTTCAATATGTGTAACGTCTCAATATATAGTGATTATGCCTGTTATTAGAATAGGATTGTTAGATGATGCAATATTTTTTTTTAATATTACCTCTAATGTGGCAAGCAAGCATACGGCCTGATGGTAAGTGGTCACCGTAGCCTATGGACGCCTGTTACACTAGAGACATCACTTGCGCGTGCCGATCCTTTAGAAAAGGAAGAAGAGAAAAAGGAAGTGGGAAGGAGAAGGAGCGGGAAGGGGGAAAGAGGGTGATTGCGCCTCCGGCACTCTCACTAACCAAACGAAACACAACAGTTTCCTACTGCTATTTCACGTCGATATTCTGTGAGAGGGTAGTCCTTCCCCGGTCGAGCCAGCCCATTCATGCAGAAATCAGCAAGGCTTTACTACTCATAAATTTAAATATCTTTCTCTTTATAATTTGAAAATTATTTATTTTAAGTTTCTCCCCATATACATATTATGTATTTAGTTATCATCAATTATTCAAATAAAATACAAAAAATGGGTAGAACTAAATACATTCGAGACAAAGATCACTAGAAAACAGAAGAAAAAGAAGAAATAGCAATTCCAAAATTGTTATGCCTAACCGCGGACTTAACCAGTGGCAATTAATGTATGACTAAGTTTACGCTACTAAATTGAGGAAAGATAAACTTTTCTTCGTATTATTTCTCTTAACTTAATATAAGTTCATGATTGTATAAACGTTACGGCTCTATACCTTGGTTATTACCATATGTTGTGGTATTAATTCACTTGACGCTATATTTAGTTGAACAAGTCGTTACAACTTTATTAATCGCTTCCTTCACAGTTTGAGATTGAATCGACAAACTGACAGCATTGTTCTTGTGTTTGTTTATTTTATCTGGGATTTATAATTAAGTATTTGTTGTGCCTATATCCTTGTATATCCTCGAGAAGAGAGGCAGACATAGAGCTGTAACATGTGTAACACACAACCATATTGTTTTAACATAGCTAGCGAAATATTAATAGTTACTAATAATAATAATAGGTATCACATAAAAGAGGGCGAGCTTGTTGACTTCTACCGGACATGTTTTCAGACTGCAAGCTGCTTGGAATTTTCTTTGCTGACACGAGATCCTGACTTCACGATCGCAAAGCTTTTGCCAAGGTACCAACGAGGTCATCTTATAGCTAATGCTAATAATGTTTAAAAACTATCCTACAGACAGAGATTGTTCTCAGAAATAGGAAAATGAGGTTGCATTCATTAAAAAGAAGCAGATCATTTTTATTTGTACCTAGTAAACTTCGTCACGAGAAAGAAAATAAAAAGAACTACTTTTATTTTGCGCTGCATTTTATAGTCATAATTATTGAAAGGTTCATTTTCTGCTTAATAAGCTGTTTCAGAATAACGTTGTTGCTTTGAATGAAGGTGCGGCTAAAAACCTTGTAAGAAAGAATTCTAGGATCGAGGCAATGTAGACTGAGAGCTATCAGTTTACAAGTGCGAGATATTTATCGATACGGATATTCTACTTCTGTAAAATTGAAATGAGGTGAAGAAAAGTGGAGAAAATGCAAATCGAAATCCTGTTTCTTTTGTGCTTTGAAAGACACCGCCCATTTTTGTTTTGTAGATTTGCTAACTCATACTGTATGATTGCACAGACTCGGTGCAACAATTTGTGCATGGAATCGGATCTATAGACATCGGTGCAATTACAGCGGTGCAGACCTCCTGTAGTTCAATTTTCGGCATAAAATCGGTAAAAATTGCTTCTTATTGGAAAAATGGTTACTGCAATATTATTTACATCATATTTGGTATCAGATGCGACTAGCGTAAACGATTCATAATAATTATTCTACAAATAATAATGTCTCAGCTGCAAGCTTCCTGACTACCTCGACGCTACAAAGCTCTACGGTGCTAAGCTGCTACGTGATACGTAGCAGCTACGATGACTCATCGTTAACAAACTGTTTACATATAAAATTTTCTTTAGAAAATATTGTCAATGGAAAATTTAATTATAGAAAGGAAACACAATAAGCTATATTCAGAAATAAATATCGTATAATTCAATGTTTCCCTTGGGTCTCTTATTGTGTTACGAGTAGCTTATGTAACCTATGCGAGGTGTAAAGGTCAACTTAGGGTACTTGATGTAGGGCAAGCAAATATCTGAGAAATAGTTTATATGAGGATAAATTGGTACCCAAAGCAGCTGTGACTATATATTTTCTAGGATTAGGAATTGGAATATTCCATAGAAGTAAACCTAAATTAATAAAAACCTTTATTCATTTTAGCTCATAATATTATATAATAGTTTCTGATGTTATTGTGAATGAACTCATTAAAATTGCCTGAGTTTATCTAAATTGATTTACCTAATAACACTTATTGACCCGAAAATTCAACTTAGGTCGTTAGAACCATACCCATTATATAGATACATTATAATTATTGTCATCCATAATAGATAATAGCCATAGCTCAATGTATGTAATCACTCACTGTAAAACAGTAACATAATTTACAACAATACGTATTACAACTGCTATAAGAAAATATATTCGACTCTATTACATAGAGTATAAGATTTATGTTTCCTTACGTAATTATCGATCCTTAAATCAAGTTACGACAACTGTAATGGGTCCTGTAGTAAATTTAATTTTACATTGTCCTTGCAACTGTTATTACCTTTTCATATTATTGCCTATATCTTAAAAATATACACTTAGAACATATATTGGATTTTCAGCTCTATTTCTGTTAGTATAAAGTAGGTATTACCTTGAAAATAGTTTGTACTTGAAATGTGTTTTGTTAAGTTTATGGTGTACTCGATAACCTGAAGTGTTTGGAATACGACTTAATTACTGTGAACACGTGATGTATTAGAGTTTCATTGCTGTGATGGATAATGTGGTTGCTTGTTTGTGATGATCGGGTAACATACGCGTTGTGCCTACGATGCCTTACGTGTTCAATATAGTAAAGCTTTCAGGATACTATTGGGAATTTTCCTTTTAATATAGTGCATAAGACATGTTTGTGGTATAAAATAGTTGCAAAGAGAGAAATCCACCACGCACAGGTCAAGGCAATGCCAAACTTTTCTGATAAGGGGGAGCCACGTTGTGGAATCTGGGCATCCTTTTGCAGCATTCTACTACAAATATTGTTACACGTCCACAGGTACCTTCCATCCGTGAGAGATATCCTAAGGACAGTATGACAATTAATTTGAATATTTTAAGATTCTGCAATAGCTGAAAGTCCTTTCCGGACACACTGGTATAATTTTATCAACTTTTTTTCTCTGGCAACTGAATTCTTGCCTGACCTCGATTTTGCTATGGAATTTTAAAGATGATAACGTTTTTACCAATAAAATATTACACCTATAGTGCAAAGAAAAATACAAAATGCTTTGTTTGTACAAAGTTGGATTGATTAATTCCAATGTCAGCTTTCAGACGTCAATAATGGAAAATATTTTTTTAGGGATTTATGCCCAAAGGGTGCCTACGGGACTTTATTACTAAGTCTAAGCATTACCTGTCTGTCAGTTTGCCTATCAGCGGGCCGTATCGCATAAACCGTAATATGTAGAGAGTTAAAATTTACACAGACTGTATTTCTATTACCGCTGTAACCAAGATGGCGAATTACAAAGCACGGAACCCTTCGTGTACGAGCCTGACTCGGTGTTTTCATAGTGTCTAGATATCTATCTCATAATAGTGCATAAGTATTTATTATAGAGCTTATAAACGAAGCTTGGATCTGAGCCACCTGTTTGACAGCTTGATGTCGATTCAGACTGGCTTATGATAAATTTCGATGTTTGTTTGACTATCTACAGAGATATGTTACTTATTTATTGATTGTAATATTTCCTGTTGCATAAATTAGATGAAATTATATGTGTTTTATGTTTTCGCCTAAACCATTTTGACTTAAGGTTGTCTGCTAAATTTGTTCAAAAACGTCCAGAACGTATTTTAGTTATGATAAGTATTATGTTAAATGCTGTATAAGCTGTGTAACTTTATTGTCATTTCACTAACTTGCCAACAGAACATTAAAGTTCCGTACTACGCCTCTCTACCTAGCGTATTTGATTGCATGCTCTAGGTTTTTGTCGGATTCCATTGCGACATCATGATTGTATAAAGTGCCATTACGATTTTCTTAACAGATGGAATCTAGAAACGTGCCTGAAAGACAATGGTAGGCTTTCTTTATTAGATGCATAGCTGTATTGAATCGAATTAGGCGTTACTTAGCGGCAATCCATTGTAATAATATCATTGGGAACAGAGGAGTCTACCCCAACTATAGCAATAGAAAAAGTTTAACAATGTCGAACTCCCCTGGATCCTCCAACGTACTCCAACTTGTAGTATTCCACTTCAAACACAAATTATGCGTCGACAAGTATTTCGCGTCAGCGCGAGGTATGTGGAGGAACAGGGTGTGAAGTCCCTCCAACACAAAGGAAGGATCCTCCGACCAGGCTGGTTGATCGTGCCTGGCGGGCCGTGGCCCGACGGTTGATGTCGGGAGCTTGTATATATACTCAGTCGCTGTGTAAACTTCACTTGTGCGATGCAGAATAGTATGACGTCATGTGAAGTGCAATTGTATCACCATCTGTTAAATGTAGGCTGAACTTCTTCGTCTGTGCGGAGTCGCCACAGGTATCTTCAAGACAAGGCAACGAATGAGCCTCATTCGTTGCAATAGGTGGGTGGGCAATCTGAGTGATCGTGGCTGATTCCTCTCTTCTCAATAGTTTTCTTATATGCTTAGCTGGGAAAACGCAGTATACACCTTTGTGTTAGTTTTATGCCCTGTATATTTCGCAAGGGAAAATACAATACACATTAAGAACAGGGCATTCCAGCTTAAACGGAGGTAAGCAAGAATAATTTGCATACCTAACTAAAATTACAAGAAGATATTAAGACATCCCGCCAAAATAAATAATCCACATTCAATCCAATCCAATAAAAGTTTACATTAACTTAAAGGGGTGATTTATGAAAAATAAGACTTCAAAGTTTCACAAAACATTTTCCATTCTTATCTTCAACGATATTATATTGTAGTAGACTCTAGATATAATATATCTTCATGCATCAAATATGAAAATGTTTTCTTTTCTTTATAAAGTGCGAAATATATTTTTGTGTAACAATATGACGTAGCAATGAAAGTGCTGTGAAAGGTAAAGTTAGGATCTTATCTTGTTACATTATAACACGAATGAGTTTTAGAAATTAAAATATTTCTTAGCTTGGATTTTTGCATCACAATGCAGTTTGTTATTCTGTTTTGGGTATAATTAAAGTCTTCAAGATACCGCACAGTAGTCAGCTCATTAAAAATGTCTTGATTTTTTGCCAGATCAGGTAATATGTTATTATAGTGATTGCATCCTGAAATATCAGTATATTTCAGGATATAGTCAGTAAGTCACACATACAATGTATATCGGCGCAAGATTTCAAATTCTAGTCAGACTGCAGTGACGTTTTGAATACTTTATAACTAAGTCAGAAGAAGAAAATAAAAAGTTATCCCTCAAAATTCAGGTTTGAAATGAATGAGTCACACAATATTTATGTTATGATATAATTATGATTCACTTAGGTTGTAATATGCAATGTTACACAGAATTTCTAGTTCAGTTATATTTATGCTATTGTCCCCCAGCACTTCTAGATAATTTCCTTTTGAATTTTGTGTACCACAGTAATCATAAATGTAATGTATTATTTTTGTTAAACAATTCGTTATTAAGGAAAGCCTTTCTGGCTTTTCTTCCTTAGATTTTTGTGTACCACAGTAATCACAAATGTAATTTAAGTATTATTTTTGTTATACAATTCATTATAAAGGAAACTCCTACACTAGGAATAAGTACTGTATCGCGAGGGACTTTTCAAACATTCAAATTACCGACTCAAAAAATACCTACACTCGTAACAACGATTAGTGGATCACACAAAGTTTTGTCCCGTGAGTGGAACGAACCTACAAAACTCGGCGCGATGGTTGTGACGAGGCGACTACTTAATCGATTATGCCATTCGTGCATTCTTTGGTAAGTCTTGGCTAAAAGCAATGTCATCAATACTCATTCTTATTTTTAATCTCACATTAATGTTAGATACTGATAACTATTTAGTTATATCTAGACTTCATGTCATTCAACAATTCTCAAGAGGGTAGTTCATTAATTAGTGTTTGTGTCAGTTACAGTCTGAAAGTTTAGGTAAATGTAAACTTTGATTAATCAAAGTTTACTTTAACTTTAGCCAAATCTCAATTAGTCTAAATACATGCTTTTCTTCTAAATTACATTAACATTTTACAGCTAAAAAGAAAGATAATTGAAGATTAAAAGTGCATTAGTATTAACTTATTTTAATTTTACTTTGTCTTAATATCGGTCCTTTTTAGTATTACCTAAATATCAGCGTTTTCATAAATTATCTATTTTATTAAATATTTTCTTATATCTACGGATTACAATTTGCTATGATTCTGATAAATAAAATACTAGAATTTGCCCCCGGTTTCGCACGCGTAAACGAGGTTGGGTTAGTAACACTACTTTTTTCTAGACGAAAGGTCTTTCACCTACCATATGTGACCATAATAATATGTCCTTTTCTGTTCCTCTGACAACTTGTATGCGGCATTTTACAAACATCAGTTGAGTAGTTAAGGCGTGAAAACGTAACAAGCAAACAAATAAACACACTAACTCACATTTGCATTTATAATATTATTCAGATTTTTGCCTTCCTGCCTTCCCTAAAAAATATTGGATGTCAAGTTAAGTAGTTCGTAGATTGTTTGTCGTCGTTAACTTTGACCGGAACGCACCAAATACCTAGGGAATGCCAAAACTACGCGAGACGTCTTCAACGGACCAAATCAAATCGAAATTGGTTTGAAATATTCTAGACTTGTCAATACCAATCTCGTTTTCATATTATTATTATTGTATTTCATATCCCTGTGGATGATAACTTATTTCGCGGAATATCACGATTGCATGAAGAACTATGCTTACTACTACGACTTGTATTAAAATATCAATAAATCAACTACATGCAATTCAAATCTGGTAATATTGTCAAATGACATAAAATGGTTGCACGATACAAACGATACAAACTATGACGTAACCGCTATTCAAACGGAGCTATCCGAGGGAGATAGCAAGATATCCCCTATTAAAGACCCACTTTTTCTTATATCCAAATTTGAATATTAATTACTCCCTAATTTTGCAACCAATTTTAATACTGTTTGAACGAAAAGATTTCTGTTGGTTGATATATGCTCTTGTGTGTAAAATAATATACAAAGTCAGACATAGGCAATCTACTAATTATTGTTCAAGTCTACATGTATATTGTGTTCGTTAATGTATGTTTGTAAAGTCTGGGAACGACAACGAGCGTAGAAAAATCTTTAAAAATAAGACAGTTATGAGCGTGATTTTCATTACTAGATTATGCCCGCGGCGTCACTCGCTTTAATGTTGATTTTGTCAATAAATTTCTATCCCTCGGGAAAAGTACCTACTATTTTTCCCGAGGGATAGAAATGAAAGAACTTTTCAGTATCCCTGACAACGTATATGCAAAATCTCATGATGACTAGTCGAGTAGTGAAGATTTGATAGCGTAACAAACTACCAAACTCATATTCGCATATATGTATAATATTAGTTATTACAACATATATACAACTATTTATATTTACAAACGTATTAAAAAAGATTAACAATTAACATCAAAATTATGGATAAAAGTTCTCTTCGCCTCCTTGGGTTAGAATTAAAAGCTTCTTCAAAGACTGTTGGTCTTTGAAGAAGCTTTTAATTCTTTCATAGATGAGAAGATTCAAAATTTTTGTGAAATTTAAGATCGCCTCCTCAAAATTAATATTCATTCAGCTTTTACAATTATTCGATATTGCCTTTTTGTTCCCAAATTAACGCATGCGCTAAGATCATTACAGTTTAGGAAAAATTTTGTACCTTTAGAAAATATTCATAAAATTATTCAAAATACTCTAAAAAATATTTTAAATGTGGATTTGAACGACTGAGCTTGGCTACAGGCTTCTCTGCCTGTTCGTCTTGGTGGGCTCGGTGTTCGCAAAATTTCAGATGTTAGTTTACCGGCGTTCCTGTCCTCGGTTCACAGCACGGAAGAATTAACCAGGAAAATTTTAGCACCTACACTGGTTAATTCAGAAGTGCTGTGCAAAACTGACGCTGTGAACGCATGGAAAATGGCTTGTCCAAATTCTGTTTTGCCAACCAACCTATTCTCCCAGCGGCAGTGGGACGGGCCGCTTAGCAACTCTGTAAGAGAAAAGGTTTTTACTACATCTTCCAATGTTGCTGAGCGTGCTCGATTGCTGGCTGTGGGAGAATGGGAATCTGGTCTTTGGCTCCAGGCGCTTCCATCGTCCAATATAGGTACCATGTTGGACGATACCACTTTTCGCCTCGCCACTTACCTTCGTTTAGGTGTTTCGTGTGTTTCTCCGCATTGCTGTTACTGTGGACAAGCTGTCGATAGCCTCGGACACCATGGACTCTCTTGTAGCCGAAGCGCTGGTCGAATTTCTCGCCACGCTAATCTTAATCACACACGCTAATCTTAAATTAAACATACTACGTCGTGCTCTTGTCATTGCTGGCGATCCAGCTGTACTTGAACCCAATGGCTTGGTACGCGACGATGGGAAGAGACCGGACGGAATGTCATTGTTGCCTTGGAAGATGGGCAGGCCTTTGGTGTGGGACATAACGTGCGTTGACACCCTTGCGCCATCACATCTTCCAAGCACTGCGGGATGTGCCGGCGCTGCTGCTGCAACCGCGGAAACTCTCAAACGGCGCAAATATAGTAATTTAGTCGGTAATTACATTTTTGCGCCGTTTGGGGTCGAACCCCTATGTTCATGGGGTCCGAGCGCTCGTATGTTGTACAGGGAGATTGCAAAACGCCTGATCGACGTTTCGCGTGATCAGAAGGCTGGTCTTTTCTTGGCCCAAAGAATCAGAATTGCCATTCAACGTGGCAATGCTGCCAGTCTTCTGGGCACGTTACCAGTTGACAGCGATGCTGAAGAATTCTACGATGCCTTAACCATTTTTGTAAATATTTAGTATTATAATTATTTGTGTTTTTGTTATATATGTTATCTAATATTAGATAAGATTGAAAATAGCCTTAAAAACATATTTATATCACTACGTGTACCGTATCAAGAACACCTTACGTAAGAACAGTAGATGCAATTGACGCGCAATATCGGCTTCACGCCAGGCACCGTCCACCGTATCACATCGCTGCAGTCTCTACACTCTTATAAGGCAATTTCCTCTACACTCTTATTGAACGATTATGTAACCTTCGTTGTTAGAGCACTATGTAGTATTACAAAGAAAATTATACTTATACCGAAATTTGCGTAGTCCAACGACTATATTCACGAAGGTATAGGCAGACGTGTATTTAACTCATATTTCACCGGCTTCCAGTTTAAATTCCACGTGATAGGGGCCTTCTGTCGTCTACTAGCGTTTTGATAGACTCCGTGCTGCTACCCAGAATTTGTTGACAATATAACACATTTCTCGACTTGGAAATTTGACCCAAGTCTTCCTGCAGCAGTTGCATTCACTCCCGCCGTGTCAGACTAAGACTACAGAGGTTTTGGAATTTTAGAAGAATATTGGCGATACATTCGAAAGATCTCAAGTATAAAAAGTTAGTTAAAATTAGTGGTACTTATCTAAAACTAAGCGATAAATGTGTTTATGAATACGATATATATAAATAGATAATTTTAGTAGCAATACAGAAAATTGTTTGGTAGAGGGCAATATAATCGAAGTGAAAGAATTTCTATATCGGTCCTGTAGTTTATAATCAATAATATAAAAAAATAATACAACCTTTTTAACTCAACAAATCACGATGAAATTCGTAAAAGTTGCCTAATTTAATTAAAGTAGTGTAAATATTTGATTGGACTTCGCACTGAATTGTTAAAATTAAAGAATACTTAGAAGCCGCGTGTATGTAAATGTTCGCGTAGAACTCTAGACTTTGTCACCTCCAATGAATAGATTAATTTTGTATTTTAATTTATATGCAGCACGACACTTTGCTAACTCTAATTTTATTATAAATTTGTAATGACTAGATTCTATGTTTGGTTCATATATAATTAAATTCGTGAGAACAAATAAATTTTATCTAAGAAATATTCGAGAATTTTAATACGGCTACTTTAGTGACATTTAAATTACAATCGAATGGCGATTTAAAAAAATAGCCATGAGATTCTTGCATATTACAAAAATATTTTTTTCTTTTCTATTTTTAATTTTATGTTCTCATTCTTTATTCAAAATATTATGAAATGTACACAGTTACCTTATCTTAATTATGCTATTACATTGTTTTAATGCATGCCATGGACAACTGGGGGCTCTTCTAACACAGGTTTTTTAACTTAATAAAAGAGCGCCCAAACCTTATCTATATTATAATTTGTAATAGTTGAGAAAAATTATTTATATGTATAGAAATATATATTATTATTTATATAGAAAGCGAATGTCCTTTCTGATTCGATTCCAGGGTTGGGCAAACTGTAATTGTATTTTTGTTGCCTAGGAATTATCAGCACGGAGTCTGAAACTATGTCCGGCAATAGGGTCGTTCTCTATAACGTTAGACTTAAAACCACAGCTGATGAAATGTAGTTGTAATAAGCTTCTGCCTACCCCTTCGGTTGTATAATAAACTCTAAAACTATACATGTATTTTATTGATGTTTTCTTAATCTGAACATCTGACTTTATTGCATAAAGATACACATATGAAAACGACAGAAGCACAGTTTTGCCATCCGTGTAATCAGCATAGCAATCTTTCAGATATTATATTCAACTGAAAATTATTAGATTAGAAGCCGTGATTTCATATTTGTAGAAAAATGGCTCTCATGATTTAGTTGGCTCCTATGAGATTCGTTAACAAACTTTGACACTTTTGCGCAGGGTTAAATTGTTAAAGTATGCAAACACTAATTAGTAAGATTTCGAGAAATCTTTGCTAAATCCGACTGCTATATCTAAATATAACTTTTAACCATTAGTCATAATAATCAAAATAATAATAATAATCAACCCCTCTGTGACAGTCGTTATCTTATCATGAGACTAACGCGATATCGGAGGGCACAGTACACTAGCTATCACTATCACCTATCACTATCACTATCACTATCACTATCACTATCACCTTCGCCTTGTGATATAAACAAAAAATGTATCACTAGGTTAAATAAAAGCGCACAAACCGCAGGGCAGCTTGTGGCGAGCTGAATGTGAGTGGCAACACTGCGGTCCTGAATGCCTCAGAGAGTCGGTTAGGACCTCGTCCCCGGTTTGCCATTATTGGTTGGCTGGGGTGGAACTACAAAAGCGCCCATAGGACTCTCAACTCTGGCTTGCCTTGGTCGGCGGGTCAGAGGGAGGCCGCCAGAGCTATATGCTTGGGGGTGGAAGTGTCATTTTCAAGGGCGTAATTACGGGAAAACCCGCTCCGGGTCTCCGTTATCACGAGACCCGTGATGGTGAAACCGGCCCCGCACCGCTCGACACCCCTAGCCACTCGCACCGGTGTTGCCCTCTGCTGCTGGCTTGTATGCCTATAGTGGCTATTCAGGGCGCCCATCTAGTGAGTTGGCGAGTCACTGTCTGCCCATTGCAATGATGCTATTAGAGTATTCAGGGCAGACGCCGTTTTTCATCCATAGTTAGCAATATATACCGATCCATCAAACACCCATATCCATAGCCCATATATTAGAATCCATACGTAGCAATAGTACTACGCCTGCTGCAACTAGTGCCGCTGTTGGTGTTCCATCCCACATTTGATTAAAACTCTCGAAGGGCCTCTTCACGTTAGACCCATGTCTCCGTGTAAGCCTCCCAAAGGGCCAGGTATTTTCTAATATAATATGTTAGAAAGTACCTGTGATAAGAGAAACATAATAATCATAGAGCCTCGATCATCATCTAAAGAGGCTCGCGTTGGATGCTTGGATCAAGGGTTTGATGCAGAAGGCAGTGCTATTAGATACGGCACACATCGTGAGGAGGTTCCTATCTCTGGAATCCTTACCACCGGCAGCTTGGACCCTGTTCCCGATGCCGGTGGGGTACCACATATTGTATATTTTAAATGTATTTTTATATATGTATATTTATAAAAAGAAAAATATATTTGAAAGATTATAATAATTAAATAAAGATTATAATAATCATATTCAATAAATGTACAGTAAATTGCAATATAGCGATATGGAAAAAGCGAACATTATACCTATTTACAAAAACGGTTCAAGACACAACATAGAGAGCTACAGGCCTATATCCCTACTGTGTACTCTCGCTAAGCTCTTTGAAAGGTTAGTCCACCAAGAGGTGTACCCAATTATGCGACATGTTATATTACCTGAGCAACATGGCTTTATTTCATAAAGCCATGTTGCTCAGGTAATATAACATGTATTACCAACAAAGATCTACTATGTATTACCAACCTTATGAAATATACTAATTATCTATTTAAAATATGGATGTCAGAGCTCAGTCGGACTATTTATACAGATTCTCAAAAAGCGTTTGACAGAGTAAATTACGAAATACTATTAAACAAAATGCCGTTTAATAGAATTAGGGGAAACCTGCTACTGTGGTTCTGGTCATATATTAGCAACCGTAATCTGGTAGTTGTGAGAAATGTGTACCACTTTGATTCGCTCCTGGCTACGTCAGGCGTATGCGTTCCTCAAGGTAACTGTTTCCTAAATAGTAAGTTTCTGTTATACGCTGACGACCTTAAAATATTCAACACAATAAAGACAATGAGCAATTGCCAACTCCTGCAAGAGGACTTAAGACTATCTAACGACTGTGTTAAAAATAAACTTAATATACTTAGCTTCTTTAAATGTAAATACATACATTTTACCAAAATTAATACTTAATTAAATTTTACTATACTTAGTGCATGGAAGCTCTTGTCAGAGAAATTATAATTAATGATCTCGGTCTTCTTCTAGAAACTCTATTACACTTCAACTTACATATCGATAAGATCGTCGCCAAAGCATTTAAAATGTATAGCTTTATTATGAGAGCCACCACTGATTTTAAACGGTCCGCAACGTACCTGTATCTTTTTAACCCCCAAGTTCACCCTCAAGTCGAATATGCCCGCACGATATGGGATATTATTTAAAGGATTAGCGCAAGTTTTTAAAAACGACGGAATACAAATGTCACATTCGACGTCTACGATACAGAGAATCATTAAAAAATATAATCTACTTACCTTAAAATCTAGACGCATGTTACTACATGCAATGTTTCTCTATTGACTTATACATAATAAATATGACTGTTCAGATATATTTAGTAATATTTACTACATAGTGCCCAGAACGGTTGTGCGAAGAGAAGCGCGCGCTTGTTCGCTATTTGCTACGACTCGTAGTCGCACAAACGCGGGTGAGCGGGCGCCAACGGTTGGTTAAAACGTATAACAAATACTTTATGAAAACTGATATATTTGCCTTACCTCAACATGTATTTATGAAACCCGTAGTAGATAACCTTATCTCTAGAATAGTAATAACAGAATTAGTAACTACTAACATAGCTCATAGATAGATAATGTTTGATAATTAGTGTACTAATACCTCACTGTATGTCTCCTTACTTAGTAGTAATATGTGAAAACGTAGTGGATTGTACATTTACCCATTGTTATACTTATGTTACTGTTCGTAATATAAATTGTACAATTGTTTGTTTTCCTATGAAATAAAATAAATATTTATTGCAGACCAGGGTCCATAAAGTGTAGTAGGTAAATGATAAATATTTACGGCTTTAATGTTGGTTTGAAAATCGTACTGAATATTCGTATAAAAACGGTTGAGATTCATATAAAGTAGTGGATAAAGCGGGGCCCCGGTTTGTAGAGGTGGCAGATTCGGTCCTCCTTCATGGATTGCCTTTTTCCTTGGTTATAATTTTCATTTTTAATCAAATAAATATTGTTTGCTTGTCTATGCTTTCGATTAGTTATATTTTTGATATCAAAGTTTTTATTCTTCTAGCGTTTTTCCATATTCCAAGCTGCTTTTGCAAACTTCCTAACAGTATAAAACAATAACTCTTCTCTCCTATCACACGTTTTTGACTCAGGTATTGAATCCGGCATCACTAGGTCAAACACAAAAGTAACCGTAAACAAAACTGCAGAACTAAAGAAAATTATTTTAGAGTTTGAAGTACTATTTGAATACACAATGTACAGAAAATTTTCTTACAATACTAAAAGCTTTGCGCGGTATTTCGTAGAAATGTTGCATGATCGCAAGTAAAGAGGCTTTTGTATGCTAAGCCTTTCACTAACCATTTCATTTGTATATCGTGAGTGAATATTGTAAAACCTAGCGCCTGAGATGTGACAACGACAGTAGCAATACTGAGTATTGATTGTGAAAACAGTGTTGAAATAATGTTGAATCGCCCAAAACTTGTTTTTCTTTCCTGTTTGTTTAGTTTTGCAATACTTACTAAGATTATAAATGCGTTTGAAAGTTTGTTCGTTACCCTTTTACGCCCTAATTACTTGACCGATCGTTATAAAGTTTAGCATACACGTTGACAGAGGTATAAAGAAGGACATATGATACCTTTTATCTAGAAAAAGTACTGTTCCCGAGAAAAAGCTAGAATAGTTACAATTTATATTACAACAAAAAAGGATTAATATGTTTGTTTATCCATTGTCTAGTACCCATAGTACAAGCTCTGCTTAATTTGGGCTAAATGGTGTTGTGTGTATGTGATAGAATATAGAATAGAATAGAATATTTCTTTTGTTTCAGAATCACTTTACAAACATTATAATATCGGAGGCCAAAAACTGTAAGGAAGCCATAGCGGGTAAGTGATCGCCTCGTTAATGCCGACAGTTTGGTGTTTGAATCAAACACGGTATAAATATTTATGAGATTCACAAATGATTTAATTTAAGTCTAGGTGTACATTGTGTCCGTCAATTTTATTTTGTAAAGTTGCACTCGTAGTTCAAACTCTAGTGCGGGCGTTGTTTATTAATTATATTATTCTTATATAAACCGTTAGACTGCCACGCAGAGGTATCGAGTTCAAACCCAAGGCGCGCATCTCTGACTTTTCGAAGTTATATGCGTATTAAATAGTTAATTATCGCTTGCTTTAACGGTTAAGGAAAACATCGTGAGAGGTAAACCTGCATGTCTGATAGTTCTCCGTAATGTTCTCGAAGACATGTGAAGTCTGCCAACCCGCACTAGGCCAGCGTGGTGGACTATGGCCTAAACCTTCTCACAGTGAGAAGAGGCCCGTACCCAGCAGTGGGACTGTTTAATACAGGGCTGATATTATTATATTATATATACCAATTTGGAACTTTGACTGAATAATTGTAATGGTCAATTACTGACTAATAAGACTCCACGGATGGCGTAGTGGATTAAGTGTCGTCTCGCCACTGCCACCGCGCCGAGTATTGTGAGTTCGATTCCCACACGGGACAAAACTTTGTGTGATCCACAAATGATTGTTCCGAATCTGAGTGTTCTTTGTGTCCGTTGTTTGAATGTTTACAAAGACCCCCGCAACACAAGACTAATTCGTAGTGCGGGAGTAGTCTTAAAAAAGGAATTAAGCTGTTTTCACAACTAATATGACTAAGATTGTAGGTACACACGGCTACACATCAAGTTAGACACCCTATATACGCCTAACTACGCTACATACAAAATAGAGAATTGTCGGCAAGGGACAGTGCATAGTGGTGTCGATGTAATGGTAAGGATAGAGCGTAACAAAAATATGACGCACTCTCGCACGATTCACAGCGTTCAACTTCTAATAGTACAAAGTCCGTCAGTCTAGGTCGATGTGTCGCTGTGTGTACGATTCCTACATTGGAATAAAAATTAGGTGATCAACGCAATGTATCTATTAGCAACGTCTATACCTATTAAGGTATAGACGTTTCTAACTTAGGTGTATTCTCCGATATTTTAATGTTAGGAATGTCTTCTTTAAACATAAATTATTACTAGTGTGATTCTTTTATTAAACAGGCAGTACAATTACTACCGTGCGAGAGTCGAACCAGTCAGGTAACTATTAAAACCAGTGATTTATTCAGTAAAAATTCCGTTCTGTAGGGATAATAACGGTAAATTATAAATCATGAAAACCAAGAGTGTTTTCACGGTTAAATCGGTCCAGTGCGTTTCAATAAAGGTCCTCATGGTGTAGAAAGATCAATGGTTATTTTAGTCGCAAGGACGATTAGTTCGAATAGAATGAAGCGGCTTGAATACCGAAGGTTCAACTTCAAGCGATAATTGACGCTGGCGGGCAGTCTTTGTATTCTAGAGCACTTTAATAGTATTTGACATAGGCATAAATTTGTATAAAATTAAACATCAACATACATGTATTCCCGAAGGGTCAGGCAGTGGCTGATCCTTTGGACATACATTTATAATATTATCATCCCACTAATACTATAAATGTAAAGTTTGTGAAATGTTTGAATGTCTGTTACTGACTTGTAAAGCGTTGGACAAATTTGCTGAAACTTGGCACTCGGATAGAACATGTCCTGGATGTGTGTTCAGGATATGTTCTATCTATCCAAGTGCCAAGTGTTCCAAGTTCAAGTGTCAGGTTACCTTGCATCCCAATATGTGTTTCCATGTGAATCACGCGGACAAATATAGTTTTCCACAATAATATAACACCAGCTCTGTTTATAAACTGTCTCACTGCTGGACATGGGCCTCTTCTTACTATGAGAAGGGTCAAGCCGCGGTGGACCACGCTAGCCCAGTGCCCATTGGTAGGATTTCAATTATTAGTATCTTTAAAAACTTTATCGGTAACTCTCAGATATATAGGCTTCCTCATGCTCCTTATCTATTAAAGCGAGTGATAATCAGCTACTTAACGTGGCAATTGGAATTTTAGATATATGTATCTGAAAATCTGTTGTGTCTGGCCGCCAGTGTGCCGTTGCGACTTAATAGGTTAATAGGCATATTACATCAAAAGTCAGAAGTGTGTGTCTTGGTATCGACCTAAAGACCTCTGTTTTGCAGTACAGCTTAAAATGTTTATTCATCATCGTCTAAATATAGTTGCACAAATACCAATTTGTAAGACCAGTTATTTATTATTAGCTCATGTGAGTCATACATAGTTTTTTGATCGTCAAAAGTGATACGAGTTGTTACGTCACTTTAAATCTGGTTCAGAAGAATTCTCTTCTATGTTAATATACCTTAAAATAAGCTTACGCGTTGTGCATGTGACGTGCAAAGTTTATCTTCCTAAGATATAAGCACTAGACAGTTTTGTTAGCGTCATGTATATTACATAGAACAGGCGTAAGTAACGTAACAATGTAGTAATCGAAATTGCACCTTATCTTCGAAGAGATATAGTATGAATTAGAGTAAGGTACTGGTATACTAGTTTCTTAGGACAGGTATATGTATATCCTTTACGTTCCCTTGCGAATTACAAAACTCTAAATATTTAACTTATTTATGACGCTAGCCAAAATTACGTTTACTATCAGAAAGCGAAATATTAGTGGAGGAAAGTGATGAATCACTATCACTACATATTATGAAACATAGTCCCCCGCCGCGTCTGTCTGTCTATTCGCGATAAACGCAAAAACTACTGAACAGATTTTCATGCGGTTTTCACCAATAGACAGTATACAGTCTCAACTGTACATGTTATGCTGACGCCAGAAGCTACACTAGGAGTGCGTCATTTTATTTACGTAAAATATAGGTATCGTAATATCGAGTATACTACATCGAGTAGTGTGCATTAAACGGTGTAAGCAATAACTACTAAATATACAACCATTAGAAGAAATAATTGTTATTAGTAACTAAATAGTGTCATACTGAACATATTAAACTAACTGGAACTACTAAGTGAACCTTTCTCTTCACACTCACATAGCAACCTTAACCATTATGGTGTGCAAGTGTACGAAACCGTGCAGACAGTGATCAGTGAGGAAGGTTTAAGTGTATAATTCATTAAGGTTCTGTGTAAATTGGTTGAAATATGACGATAATTGTTGAATATTTTTCGATCAAATTCAAGCTAACTGGGAACTTTAATCGAAAACGTTGCCTAATCCTTTTAAAATATAACAAAGCAATGTATGGGGGATTGTTCCTCTTTTATAGATCTACAGAAAAGTCCGTAATGACATGTATCTATCTGTTAAGGATAGCTTACTACACCCATTCAAATTCTAAAGAAATGGTCACGTACGGTCAGGTGCCAAAGTGGAGTAGCAATTTTATAAAGCAATAGAATCACAACAAGTTGTACCTACGACCTTTTCCAATAAAAATATTGTACACATACACATAAACCCGCCTCACTTATACTGTCGCCTGTTCTAATTATGGTTATGAATATTAATTTCAAATAAACAAGTAAGTGATAATAATTTCTCACTTGAATAGAATTATGTGATGTAGTTGGTTGGTGATCTTTGTTACGAGCGTTTGTGTTATTATTATTGCAATATTTTTTTAATATTTTGATTGAATGTCTTCATTTAAAATGCAAACTAATATAAATATTGAATCCATGGCAAATATATGGCATAATTATGGACTTAATATATCTTAAATTGCCGACGAAACTGGACTAAACTCTAAGAGTAAGTTATTTTAAATATTATGTTATGGTATTGTGATTTACTATTTCGTTGTTAAGGATTCGCTATCTACATACGATTATGTCATAAGATTTTTATTCTATTTCAGAGAAATACTGTATATCATTGGTTGAAGCGATTTGAAGAAGAAGGGAGCTTAAAAAGTTGGGCGGGAAGTGGAAGACCGCTTCTTATTAACCAAACACAGCGAAGATGAATAGTGAATGCTTGTGAAACAAATGGTTTCATATCGACGAGATCGTTGTGAACTATGTGTGCTAATATTGTGACCTCCATGCATAGACGTCTCTTGAGCTGTATTAAAAACAATGGAGGTCACACTAAATATTAAACAAAGTTGTTTCAAATAGGGGGACGTGCTGATTGACGATGTTAGAATTGAGGTTAAGTTTAAATTCTCTTTTCCTTGTAAAAAGAAAAATTAAGCTATTACCTCAATTGTCATTACAATTGTAAAATATTATTTGTAAGTAAAATGAATCTAAATAGTAAAGACTAAAAATGATTTTTTATTTTATAGTATTAAAACATTTACGGAAAATATAATAAAAGTTCATTTTCGGTAATCATTTATTTTTATTTTTGAGTAACCACACTCCACCTGATGGTCAGCAGTCGTGTGTTCTAAGAGCAGTGGCCTCCACATCGTCCTCATAGCAGCCGAGGCGATGTTGAGATCCCTACTTTGACGGCCTGAGAAGGTGCCTTTTCACTTAAAGGAAAACTTTTTTCGCTTAAAGGACCCAGAATTGAAGGAAGAAGGAAACACGTGCCTTGGCAGAGAATTCCATGCCTTGATCGTTCGGCAGAGGTATGAGGACCCAAACTTGTTGGTACGCACTCTAGTCAATTAACCACCGTGTAAGGATGGCATCTGAGCCCAGCATACGTTGTTCTGGATAGGAAAGGGGAGGGCGGGATAAGGTGGAATAACTCTTCAGAGCACTCCCCGTGGTATATTCTGTAGAAACATGCCAAAGAGGCAATATCCCTACGGAGTTGCAGAGGTTCCAGTGAACTCGTGACCTCTGGATCTCCGATGATATGGACAGCCCGCCGCTGTAACCTGTCAAGAGCGTCTAGCAAGTACTGCGCGGAGCCATCGCAAAGATGAGAACAGTACTCCACGCAAGGGCACACTTGTGCCTTATACAATAGGCACAGATGCCCAGGTGCGAAAAATCGCCTCACCTTTCGCGAAGCTTGCTTAATGACGCTCTCGATGTAGGTTTTGGGATTAAGGGACCGGCAAAGATCTATACCTCAGATGGAGAGGCTGTCACGTATCACCAGTGGAGTGTTCTTCAGAGAAGGGACGGGAAAGAACGGAGACTTTTTTGTTGAGAACGCGCATGCTTGGGTCTTCTTGGCGTTGAACTGGACAAAGTTCTTGGCATACCATTCAGAGATGCGGTTCAAGGTCTGGTCAGGTTCAACGACAAGATCCTGCCTTTTCCCCTCAACCTCAGCCTGTTTGGCCCCAGGACGTCCGAGATATCGCCCATGCACGGTACTGTCGTCTGCATAACAATGTATGTCGCCGAGATTCAACATATCATTGATATGCAGAAGAAAGAGCGTAGGGGATAAGACGGACCCCTGAGGCACTCCTGCATTGACCTGCACAAATTTGGAAGCGCGACCGTCGCAAAGGACCCGAATACGATGCTTCTGCAGGCAACTTGCAATCCAGGTGCATAGTTGTGGGGGCAAGCCATAGGCCGGAAGCTTGGAAAGAAGAGACCGGTGCCAGACTCTATCGAAAGCTTTGGCTATGTCTAGGCTGACAGCCAAATACTCGCCGTGCTTGTCCATAGCCTCACCCCAGAGGTGCGTGACGAACGCTAAAAGATCACCCGTTGATTGTTTAGCCCGAAAACCGTATTGACGATCATTGATCAACGAGTGATCCTCCAGGTAGCGGACAATTTGGGTATTTATAATCCGCTCGAACACCTTGGAGAGCACCGAGGTGATAGCTATGGGTCGATAGTTGCCTGGCTCGGAACGGTCCCCGTTTTTGGGAATCGGTTGAACGTTCGCCTCCTTCCAAGCCTTAGGCACAGTGCCTGCGGCATAAGACGTCCGGTATAGGCGCGTAAGTGTGGGAGACAACTCCGCTGCACATTTTGTGAGGACCACAGCTGGGATGCCGTCAGGTCCACTGGCTTTCCGAACATCGAGAGACCGCAGTATCGCACGAACGTCACGTTGCCTGATACGTATATCAGGCATGGTGTAGCCGCAGTTGGCAATGTTAGGCGGCTGCGAACCGCAGTCATCGATTCGGGAGTTGGCCGCAAAGAGATTTGCAAGCAGATCTGTTTCTCTTGCGGTTGATGAGCCAGTAATCCATTCGGATATCTCAGAGGGGGCAGCGAGGTCTGGCAGAAGTTGGACTGCACGGCTTTGGCCAGGCGCCAATAGCTACGACTGCCCGTAGGATGCGCCATGAGCTCCTCGCCGAACCGTGCGACGCGCTGGGCATCCGCTCTTAAGTATGCTCTCTTGCAGACCTTTGTGGCTTGGTTGAACGCTGCCTTCAGGTGATCCATGTTAGAGTCGTGGAGAGCGCGAGCCCTGGTCCAAGCGCGGGACGCTGTCTGTTTGCGTTCAACAGCATCAGTGCATTCACGACCGAACCAGGCCTTTTTCCTGCCACTGCTCGTGACATCACTGTATGGAATATAATATTCCATACCCAGGATGATTTCACCAGCGACAGCAGTAGCGCTCTCCGATGGATCCCTGTTCTCAAAGCAGCGTTGAGCCCAAGGGATGGATGCGAAGTACTCCCGCATTCCATCCCAGTCTGCTGACGAGTAGTGCCACAGTCGTCGTCTTGCCTCCTCGGGTCGTGGGGGCGTAACAACAACAGCTGTGGCACAAAACAGACAGTGGTCTGAGGTGCCCAGAGGAGCACTAATCGACACACTGTACCGGTTCGGGTTACTTGTCAGCAGCAGATCGAGCAAAGAGGGCGCCAGATCTGCAATGTCCGGTATCCGGGTGGGCTGGAATACCAGTTGAGACAGGTCATGCGTGAGAGCGAACGCATAGGCAATTCGTCCCGCGTGGTCTGTTTTGGGAGAACCCAACCAGGTCTCATGGTGGGCATTGAAATCTCCCAAAAACACCAACTCAGCGTTCGGAAACTGCTCCTGCGCGTTGTCTGCCACCTGACTCAGGTAATCAAAGAGTCGAGTTGTCTCAGCGTCTCCTGAATGGGATCGGTAGAGGCACATGTAGATTTGGATGAAAGAGCCATGATCTACGTGTACCCAAAGGACAGAGAAGGAAGGGTCCTCTAGGCAGTGTAGACGGCTACAGCAAATATCCGCTTTAACAAACAAGCATACCCCGGCTTTCGCGAGGAAACACTCCTCTAGCACGTAGCCGGGATATTGCAGGTAGGTCGTGTCTGCAGGACGGCGTATTTGTGTCTCCGTTAAAAAAAGCATTGCCGGCCGAGCCGTCTCCAGGTGGTGATGGACGGCATTAAGGTTAGCGTGGAATCCTCTGATGTTAATAAACTCCACGACACCGGAAGAGGAAGCAGCGGTGGGGTTACGGCGATGGGCTGCTGTTGAACAACAATGTTTTGTTCGTAGTGCCATAGAAAGGAAGGGAAAGCGTGAAAAAAGAGGCGGCTATTCTCGCAGCAAAGTGGGGCGAGGCGCAGAGTAAGTTTTGTCATATTAGCGTGTGGTATGGCGATAGCTGATCCGAAGGACGGTAGGACCTCCGTACCCTCCCGAAAGTGGTCGCCGGGACCCACCCTCCGGTCACCATCCGGCACGACGAGCCACCTCGAGATTATGCGCGGCATGATGAGGCAGCCAATCAAGTTGGTTAGACTCGGTTGGGCCTCTGGACTATACCGCAGGCGGCCAGCAGAGCACCGTTTCTACGGCTCTCCCTGGCCGCCGGGTTGACTCGCGCCACCCACACAATGACTCTACGGATACTCTGCAGGTCACTCGTAAGCTGCGAGAATCGTCACCTCATGCTTAGGCCTCCGGCACTCTCATTCACCGAACGAAACACAGCAGTGAAACACTGCTATTTCACGTCGATTTTCTGTGAGAGGGTAGTACTTCCCCGGTCGAGCCGGCCCATTCTTGCTGTAACCAGCTTGGCTCTACTACCTGTAATCATATTTTGACACTGTTTTTTAAAATGAAATATTATTGTTATATATTGAATTAAATTTTGTTTTTCTTAATTATGATTTGCATTATTTATTTATTTATTTATTAAAAATAAAAACAACGTGTTTTTTTAGTAACTTATGTAATTCTGATAAATAATAATGATTAATTCCTAAAACAACACTTGTTTTTTCATCACTATGGCGTAATAGATAGTATATAGTTGCAGTTGTTAAGCATTAATTGTAAATGCGGACTAACAGAGACACTGTGGTTGAATATAAAGGATAGTAGTTATTGTCTGAATATAACATTTTTTATTTTGTAAAATGTTGAGGAACGAAACCATAGTAGCGTCAAAGTTGATTCATAAGCTCGATAGATGGCGTTGTCCCATACGGCTGAATCGCGCTATGGTTTCGTTCACAACGGAGTATATAAGGGCAAGATTTTTTGTGATTATTTGTCTTTCTTATTCAAGACCGCGGAACTAAGGTGTGTGTAGTCATAAGGCGCCACCTTTCGTGGAGTTATAAATTAATATAACTTTGTGAAATATGCAGAGTGTATTATTTATCCTCCGTCCTCGCTCGCTAAGAACCAGATGGTCGTAAACATTGGTCCTTCGAGCCGGATTCAGCGATATATTTGGTAGTCTGCGGTGGTGATACCGGATTATCACCCGTCACGTTAGGACTGACCGGCGGATTGACGGTCAGAGCAATACTCCACAAGTGTGGGGCGCCTGGGAGCAGGCCACTTGGCCACTTGGTGGGGGAGCGGCAAGCTTGCTGAACGGACGGGAGGCGCTTAATCAAGAAGTTGGCGGACAGAGGGCGCGAGGCATAGCTTTCAATAGAAAGCACTAGAGGGCGAGGTGGAGCTAAGCAGCGTTGAGCACTAGAGGGCGAGGTGGAGCTAAGCAGCGTTGAGCACTAGAGGGCACTGTGACGACCAAGGATTTCAACGAACAGAGGAGCTGAGCTGCGCGCCAGAGGGCGCTGCTGCGACAACAACACTCGCGTGTGCGCAATCGGCATCAGTGAGAGTGCGCGTTATATGGTAATAGTGCAAAATCTATCTGTGTGTGCGTGCGGTTTGGTTAAGTGTCAACAGTGCAAGGAAAAACTGTAAGTACTTTGGACCTTATTTCTTAGAAGCATTGAACTTGCAAAAAATTCAGCTCAAACATTAATAGTAGTGCAATTTGAACTTTAAAGTCAAGAGTAAATTAACTTGTGTTAAATTTAAAGTAGTTTAGGACTTGTCATAGTTTTAAGCAAAAAGTGGTTTACACGGGGAACCTATGCCCGATTTCTGATAGAATTTAATGTGCAAGGTAGTCAAACACTTAGAAAAATTTAAGAATTTGGCACTTGGTGGCTCTTTCTATTTATTACCAAACTGTCATATTGTGTGTAATCTTGTTCTATAAAATCCACACTTGGGATGCATATTTGAACTGTGTTGCTGAAGAATTATTGACAAACCATAAATTATTTATTGTTTTCTTAGACTATTGTAATAGTTTAATATTCAATTAAAATGGAATCATATGAAGCTGTTCAAGATAATATCAAAGATAAAATATCAAAGGCCAGAATTAACTTTAAAAAGTCTCCTAAAGACCGTATCACAATATCATATCTAGAAACTAGGTTAGAAAATTTGGACAAGCAGTGGTCAGTGTTTAGTGCCAATGATATAAAATTAACTCGTGAAGTCAAGAAAGCCGAGCTCTATAGCTCAGACTATTATAAAAACTCCATGTATGAGGAAGTAGAAGAATTATATATAGAATATAAAACGGAATTAAAGGATATGCTACTTCAGATTAATAATTCAGGGAATAAGTGTAACTCAAATAGTTCAGAAAGTGAAGTTACCACTAAGGTCAAGTTACCAGAAATTAAAATTACATCCTTTTCAGGAAAATATTCTGAATGGAACACCTTCAGAGACTTGTATATTGGCTTAGTACACGAAAACAATAACTTAGATGACTGTCAAAAGTGCTACTATTTAAAGGGCCACTTGACCGGAGAAGCAGAACAATTATTAAAACACATAAGTATAACATCTGATAACTATAAATTAGCTTGGGAAAAGTTAAATAATACTTACAATAACAAAAGATATTTAGCCAACAATATATTGAAAAGGTTATTAAATCAAAGAAAGTTATTAAATGAGTCTGCTTCTGAGGTCAAGTCAATTTTAAACACAACAACTGATTGTTTGGAAACTATTAAGAATTTAGGTGTAGATGTTTCATCATGGGATATTCTTATAATTTATATTGTTAGTGAGAAATTAGATAAAGAAACCCGGAAAGCCTGGGAGCTAAAGATATCAGCAGAATGTAATGATAAGCTACCCACATTAATTGAATTTAATGACTATTTGACAAGTCGGTATCGTGGACTTGAATGTTTAAATGAAGGTCAGCCCGATGGGCTGAAGAAAAAAGAGAGGAATTATAAAACTCACCACTCTTTCCATACTATTAAGAATTCCCGAATTATAAATTGTGCTTATTGTTTATCCAACGATCATAAAATATCCAATTGTACAAAGTTTAGTGCGCAGTGTAACGAACGTCGACGTGCATTCGTTAGGGAACATGATTTGTGTTTTATCTGTCTGCGTGACAATCACACTGCCAAAACTTGTAAAGCATGGAATAGATGCAAAGTGTGTAAACGTCGTCATCATTCAATGTTACACCCAACAGATGTTTCTGGGTCTGTTGGTGAGGCCATGACAAATACAGGGGCCGCTTCATGTAATATGAGGCAGGAATATACTGGAAAGGAAACCACTCAGGTGGAGGAATCAAGCAAACCATTGGTCTCGTGTCTTTCGACAGGTAATTATAGGAGAACGGTTTTATTAACAACAGCCCTGGTTGAGGCTGAGTCGAGAGATGGGACCTATCAGGTGGTTAGAGCTTTGTTAGACCAAGGGTCGCAGGGTTCATTTATAACTGAATCAATGGTTCAGTACTTAGGTCTAAAAAAGGTTGCGACAAAAAATACCATATTAGGTATAGGAGGGGACAACGGGGTGTTGTCTAAATATACAGTCTCGATAACTGTAAGGTCTAGAAGGAATTATGATTTACGAATTGGAGTCAATGCTTACGTCCTTAAGTCAGTCACAGCTCTTCTGTCGCCTACGAAAGTAGAAAGGGTAGAATGGGTGGATCTGACCGAGGATGACTTGGCTGATCCAGAGTACTACAGGCCTAATAAAATTGACGTTTTATTAGGTGCTGAGGTGTACAGCCAAGTCATCCAGGCGGGCATAAAAAGGAATGCAAGCGGTACTCTAGTAGCTCAGGACACCTCCCTAGGTTGGATATTGTCAGGTGTTTCTGAGATAGACAATGCATCCAATGTTTGTTCTCATTTGAATGTGATGCATGCTTCCCTTCAAATGGATGATATGCTAAAAAGGTTTTGGGAATTAGAAAGTGAACCATCTGAAGTGAAGAGGATGCTCACAGACAATGAGAAACGATGTGAAAAAATATTTAGTGAAACAACACGACGAGATGACAGCGGTCGATACATAGTACGTTTACCATTTCGAGATGGGGATTCTCTTAGAAGACACGGTGAGTCCAGAACTATAGCTGTAAAAAGATTAAATAGTTTAGAATTAAAACTTAACCGGAATATTAACTTAAAGAAAGATTAAATCAAGGTTATACAGGAATACCAACATTTAAATCACATGAAAAAGGTACCTAGTTATGATAAGAACAATAAAGCAGCTATATACTTACCCCATCACGCTGTCGTTAGAGCAGATAAGACCACGACTAAAGTTCGTGTCGTGTTTGATGCATCCTGCAAGGGAAGCAACGGGATGTCATTAAATGACCATTTATTAGTAGGGCCAACTTTGCAGGCTGAGCTACGTCACATTATCATGCGTTGGCAAAAACATCCCATATGTTTAGTCGCGGATATAGAGAAAATGTACCGCCAGGTTTGGGTAGACAGAAAGGATACTATATTTCAGCGAATTCTCTGGAGAGATAGTCCTGAAATGGAGATAGATGAATATGAATTACTTACCGTTACCTTTGGTACAGCCTCGGCACCGTATTTAGCCGTTCGGGCCTTGCATCAGGCAGGTGAGGATGAATGTCAGGACGATCCAGAAGTAGCTAAAATTATTCATGATAATTTTTACATGGATGATTTAATGTCTGGGGCTGAAACTATAGAAAAGGGGTTTCATGTATATACCAAAATAAATACAGTCCTATCGAAGTGTGGTTTTAAATTACAAAAATGGATTAGTAATAGTAAGGAATTGTTAGATAAGATAAAGGAAACTGAAAGGATTAGGAATAAGGAGTTAAAGATAGAAATGGACAATATTACAAAGATTCTAGGACTTACCTGGAATTCCCACGCTGACTCCTTTCAGTATTCGGTAAAGGTTCAACCAATGATAGCACCGGTGACAAAAAGAAAAGTGATTTCTGACATTGCGCGTTTGTATGACCCGTTAGGTTGGCTTGCACCAAGTATTATTGTAGCAAAGGCATTCATACAAAGGTTATGGTTAGCAGGTTTAGAATGGGATATAGAAATTCCAACAAATTTATTAAAGGAATGGATTACTTACCGTAATGATTTAAATTTTTTGGTGAATGTAAAAATCCCTCGATGGCTGCAAACTCGTTCAAATAATGTAAAGACTGAGCTGCATGGGTTTTCGGATGCTTCAAAAATAGCATATGCAGCGGTAGTTTATATTAGGGTGATAGATGACAAGGGTGATGTTCATGTGTCGTTAGTGACATCAAAAACGAAGGTAGCTCCTATTAAACAGGTATCCATCCCTAGATTAGAGCTTTGTGGAGCTGTTCTTCTAACAAATCTAATTGCAGAAGTAGGTAGAATCATGGACATACCAAAAGTAAACTGGCATATGTGGACCGACACGTGAGGTGGTTCTAGCTTGGCTCAGTGGTCATCCGAGTCGCTGGAAAACGTTTATTGCCAATAGAGTTTCTCATGTTTTGACCATCTCAGATTCTCAACAATGGTGTCATGTACCATCCAAACAAAATCCAGCAGACTGCGCTTCTCGCGGTATTTCACCTGCTGAACTAAACATAACATCTATTTGGTGGGATGGTCCCGAATTTCTGAGAAAGGAAACAATTGAATATAAAAGGTTGAAAATAATATTACCCACTTGGAGGAAGTTAAGGTCCATACTTCTACACTAGATGTTTCATTTTGGAATAGATTTTCATCGTTGTCTAGGTTAATTCGGGTAATAGCGTATTGTCGCAAATTTTTGAAGTTTAAAAAGGATAGAACAGTTAAGGATTCCAGTAAACAGTTGAGTAAAGATGAGTTAGAAAAGTCATTGTGTCGGGCACGCCACGATTGTGGCGGTAAGACCCGTGTTTGAGGAGTGGCTGGAGAGGCGGCATGGCGCCCTCACCTTCCGGCTGACACAGGTTCTAACTGGCCACGGTTGTTTTGGCCAGTTCCTGTGTCGTATACGCCGGCAAGAGACGCCCGGTTGTCACCACTGCGGCGACTGCCGCGACGTTGTAGAGGACACGGCGCTGCACACTTTGGCGGTTTGCCCCGCCTGGGCATCGCAGCGCCGTGAGTTGATCGCGGCAGTCGGATCGGTTGCCCTCTCGCTCCCGGCCGTAGTTCAGTCTATGGTCCGGAGTGAGAGGTCGTGGAGCGCCGTCGCCTCCTTCTGCGAGGAAGTAATCTCCACCAAGGAGGCGGCGGAGCGGGAGAGGGAGCGTTTGAACCCTCTCCCCAACCGCAGAGCCGGGCGCCGGAGGGCGCGCGATGACCTCCAGCCACCCTGAGGTTTGACCTGGGGGTGGCGGGCTTTGTGGGCCTGCCCGCCATCCGTTCAGCACCAGGTCCGAGAGGCGGCGTGCGTGTTCCCACGCGCGCCTCTGTGTCGTGTCCGTCTCCCCTTTAGGGGGAGACAGTAGGGCTTTTATATTGTGTAGTGCCTATCTTGGGTAGGTCTTGTTGCGTAGTGGCCTGCCGTTTCATACGGCGGGCCGTAACCTCGGCGGGGTCGCGACCGCATGCGAAAGCGATTCGCGCGGCCCCGTCGATAGTGGTTTTGTCGAGGAACACCGTGGTAGGTTTAGTCGGTATTCCGGGAGGTACATTGTCTTTTAACATCTTTCTTTTACCCCGGCGAGTCCGACATAATCCCTCCGCCCGCGCCCGTGGAGGGATATGCGTCATAGCATTCCCCCACGTAAAAAAAAAAAAAAAAAAAAGAAAAGTCATTGTGTACATGTATCAAAAAATGCCAAGAAGAGGAGTTTGCAGACGAGTTAAAGGAATTACATAGAAATAACAATTTTATTAACAAAAACAGTAGTTTAAAATCTTTGAATATATTTCTTGATAGCCACGGCATTATAAGAATAGGAGGTAGATTAGAGATGTCACAGCTAAGTTATGATCGCAAACATCCTATTCTGATTCCTAAAGTGTCATTCTTAACGGCTTTGCTTGTAGCGGACGCGCACCAAAAAACTCTACATGGGGTCCACAACTAATGACCACGTATTTAAGATCAAAATATTGGATTATAGGAATTAAGTTATTAGTTAAAAAATATGTCAGAAATTGTGTCAAATGTACTCGTTATGCCGCTAAGGTCAGGACACAACTTATGGGGCAATTGCCGTCGGTTAGAGTCACGCCGAATAAGCCCTTTCTATTTAGCGGTGTAGACTATGCAGGTCCTATAAATATACGATTGTCAAAAGGTCGTGGTAACAAGTCTTATAAAGGGTATATTGCTTTGTTTATATGTATGTCCACTAGAGCAGTGCACATAGAATTAGTTAGTGATTTAAGTACAAGGGGTTTTCTAGCTGCCTTTAAGCGGTTCGTTGCCAGGCGAGGTCGAGTAGCCAAAATATATAGCGATAATGGTAGAAATTTTGTGGGCGCAGCCCGAGAATTGCTCTATTTATATAATAAAGAAAGAACTAGTGTCAATGACGAGCTAGCTGAATATCTTTCTAATAACTGCACCCAATGGAATTTTATCCCTCCTCATACACCTAACTTTGGTGGTCTCTGGGAGGCAGGAATAAAATCGACAAAATACCACCTCAAACGAGTTATTGGCAACTCTACGTTAACGATTGAAGAGATGACTACGGTTTTGTCCCAAATTGAGTCTTGTCTCAATTCAAGACCATTGTCTTCTGTGACAGATCAGGACAATTTAACAATCTTAACGCCGGGTCATTTTTTGGTTGGGGAACCACTGGTAGTTGTTCCAGATGAAAATTATGAAAAACGTAATATATCTTGCTTACGGAGATGGCAACTTCATCAGCGAATGTTGCAGGATTTTTGGCGACGGTGGTCGCAGGATTATCTTAATCAATTTTTGCAGAGACATAAGTGGGCTCACTAAATCCCTGAACCATCGGTTGGTAATGTTGTGCTGGTGAAAGAGGATGATTTGCCGCCAGGCAAGTGGTTGTTAGGCAGAATTGAGAGTAAATATCCGGGTCCAGACGGAATTACTCGTGTCGTTACATTGCGCACTAACAACACTCTTATAAAGAGACCTACTAGTAAAGTATGTATATTGCCTGTGGCAAATTAAGTTGTTATTTTTAAACAAGTGTATGTTTAATCTATTGTTTATGCTCGTGTTTTTTTTTTTTTTTTTATACTGTTGTGTTGAGCCTTTGATGGCCATGGTCGTGCGTACATGTCAGTTTGGTTGTCTCCCTAAATTTGCCATCCACGCAGGGCGGTGGCTTTCAGGGGGTCAGCGATTAAAACTTTATATCGTGTATTTTTGTGCTATTGTGTTTGGGCCTTTGATCGCCATGGTCACCATAAAATTGTCATCTGTTCATGGCGGTGGCGTTCAAAGGGTTAGCTATTAAGAAATTTTTAAGTGTATGTAGATAATGCTCCCACTGGAGACATTATCATTGTTAAATTGTTGGATTGCTGGCCTGGTACCTGAATGGTGGGCGGTAGTAAAGGACATTTTGAGATGGATGTCCTTGGTGGGCGGTATGTCTGAATATAACATTTTTTATTTTGTAAAATGTTGAGGAACGAAACCATAGTAGCGTCAAAGTTGATTCATAAGCTCGATAGATGGCGTTGTCCCATACGGCTGAATCGCGCTATGGTTTCATTCACAACGGAGTATATAAGGGCAAGATTTTTTGTGATTATTTGTCTTTCTTATTCAAGACCGCGGAACTAAGGTGTGTGTAGTCATAAGGCGCCACCTTTAGTGGAGTTATAAATTAATATAACTTTGTGAAATATGCAGAGTGTATTATTTATCCTCCGTCCTCGCTCGCTAAGAACCAGATGGTCGTAAACAGTTATTATAGTTCTGTTATATATACAAGAACTCGTTTTTGTCTCGCTTTGCACACATGCGCATGACGAACTTCACCTACTATCATTACATTGAATAATGTTTTGTTGTTTGCGTTAAAACATCACAAACACAAAGATATTCGCTCGGATCAGTATGCGAATCTATATCTTACGTACGATGCTACTCCACTTTAGTCTTTGACCGTACAATATGGTAATTGGAAATCTATTTAAACGGATACAGTATTAATCTTTATCAACCTACATACGTTAGTGACTTTAAAATTTAAATGAATATATTAGGAGATGTCGCAAAATAAAAAAATACGCGCTCGAAAATAAATTCAAGCGCAGATCTTTCACCGATCGATGAGGGCACTCGCTTGATGCTGAATAAAGCTGATGCGACACTGATGCTTTACTACCCGTGTGAAGCCAGGACGGGGCGCTATATCTAAGTCACAACTAACACGTATTGAGTATGCTTGGTTTAGCGATACATATATCGAAATACTTTATTTGTCTATGAATACATATACCTTTATTTATGTATGTACATAAATATCTTCTCATAGGCTCAACCTTTACCTGGATCTAGTAGCTAACCTAAATCAAGTAACGGATAAAAATGTATCTTCTGTAACTTCGACGTTTATAAGTGTTATATTATTAAAGTATAAATTATTTTTGACTATGATTTAGTAGCGTACCTGAGTGTACGTTATAGTGTTAATTTTTTTTTACCTCGTTTGTGGATCGAATCCACAACATACATATGACTTCAGTATCAGTCAGTGCAGTCACGTATATGTACGACTGCTTCTATATTTATAACCTAAAGACATACAATCATACATATTGCATAATCGTGAAATAGTTATTCCACCACTATATTTTTTTCTTATATACAATTTAAAATTACCTGTCAATAGCAGATATGAAACACTCTAGACATATTCAATTTTATATTATGATAGAAATGGATTCTTTTGCATATGAGGCCGACACTTGCGTGTATTTATTAAATTGAATATGTTTATGTAATGATTCAATAGTTTACAGTAACTATACATAAATTAAAAGAGCCTCGTTGATGGTAATATGCTTAACTTTTGATATACGGGATTTATACATAAATGTATATAGGTATTCATTATTTGCTAATGTTCGAGCGACTTGCATCAGCTGTGGTCACTGCTTACCTAACTAGTTCAGCTTAGCGACGCCGCACCTTCGGAAAATGTTGTTGTTGTGAAGTTGAGTTTTTGGCAACTATCACTGGATCATTTTTATTTTATATTAATATACTATGCCTCAGCGGTAGTACATGCGACTGCTGTGGTGCCTATGAGGCAGATTCAGCCTCGAGATAGATACCAGGCTTGGGTAAGGTATTAATCTATTTTTTGTCAAGTATTTCTCAGTAATGACTCGGGCTCTGATACCATGCCCGACAATCTTCAATAGGGTCGTTCTCTATGACGTAGGACCTCAAACCATAGCTGACAAAATGTGGTTGTAATACGCGTCTGCTTAGAAAAAAACTATATAACATCCTCCACCCTTTCAAGGATATATGTTATATAGTTTTTTCTAATCTGAACATCTGGCTTTATTGCATATATGTATATGAAAACGAAAGCAGCACAGTTTCGCCATCCGTGTAATCAGCATAGTAAGCCTTCTGATCTCAAATATACAGCTGAAAATTATTAGATTAGGAGCTGTTATTTCATATATGTAAAAAATGCCTCTCATGATTTAGTTGGCTTCTATGAGATTCGTTAACAAACTTTGACACGGTGCGGCGACGGCGCAGGGTTAAATTATTAAAGTATGCAAACACTAATTAGTCAGCTTTTGAGAAAACTTTGCTAAATCCGACTGCTATTTTTAAATATAACTTGTAGGCATTAGTTATGTAAACGATAAATATTTATGGCTTTGATGTTGGTTTGAAATTCGTACTGAATATTCGTATAAAAAACGGTTGAGATTTATTTGAAGTAGTTAATAAAGCCGGAACTCGGTTTGTAGCGGGGGCAAATCCAAGTATTGCCCTTATCCTTGTATATAAATTTAATTTTTAAACAAATAAATATTGTTTGTCTATCTATGCTTTCGATTCGTTATATTTTTGATATCAAAGTTTTTATTATTCTAGCGTATTTCCATATTCCAAGCTGCTATTACAAACGTCCTAACAGAATAAAACGATAAGTCTTCTCTCCTATCTCACGTTTTTGACCCAGGTATTGAATCCAGAATCTCTAGATCAACCACAAAAATAACCGTAAACAAAACCGCTGAACTAAAGAAAATTATCTTAGAGCTTCAAGTACTATTTGAATACACAATGTACAGAATATTTTCTTACAATACTAAAAGCTTTGCGCGGTATTTCGTAGAAATGTTGCATGATCGCAAGTAAAGAGGCTTTTGTATACTAAGCCTTTCACTAACCATTTCATTTGTATATCGCGAGGGAATATGGTTAAACCTAACGCCTGAGATGTGACAATGACAGTAGCGATACTGAGTATTGATTGTGAAAACAGTGTTGAACTGATGTCCAAAATGTATTTTATATCTCTTTTTTTTGCTATCCTAAGTGATATTATAAATGTGAATGTGACTTTGTTTCTTTGATACGCTTTCATGCCTTAACTACTTGTCTGATTATTATGAAATTTCGCATACACGTTGTCAGGGATACAGAAAAGTACTATATGGACTGTTACAGCCAGTGCCATCTTTTGGCACTGTAGGGAAATGCCCGACCTTTTAATAATTTATTACAGCGCCATCTATTGACGTCTTACTGAACTTCGTAGCTAGATAATACGCGAAGAGTAGAGAGAGCGCTAGAACTTTCTCGTACAGTTTTGAGCACATGGCGCTTCTAGAAATTTCCAGAATTGCTTTAACCGGGTATAAAAGGCAAGGCCAGCGCACGCCAAGTCAGTTTACAATCGTAAGCGGTCAAGTATTTATCGAAGTGAAAGCGGAACGGAAGCGAAAATACCATAGAGTTTGAAGCAGTTGCAGTAAAAAAGTGCAGTATGGTGCGTGTTGCGTTTTAAATTTAATTGTGTGTTAAAAATAAAACGTGTTTTAGTCGGTGATATTGTTGAAATTCTAATCCCTTGAAATCAGCACGTAACAGTATCTTTCATCTAGAAAAAGTACCGTATTTGGACATTTTACATTGTACCAAAAAGTATTTTTTTTGGCTATCGCTAGTAGTTACATAATTCTATTGGTTAAAAATACTCTAGAAACATAATAATCGCATAGTGCGTAAGCGGTCGTCTCGCCAATGCTGAAAGTTGTGGGTTCAAATCAAACACAGGATAAATATTTCTGAGATACACAAACGATTATACTGAGTCTAGGTTTATTTTGTGCCCGTCAATTTTATTTTTACAAAGTCACACACAAACTTTATACTCTAGTGCGTGCGTTTTTATTTATTAGATAAATTATTCTAATATTTCAATTTGGAATGTCAACTGCATAAATGGAATAGTAAAAAAATCGGTTTCAACAACCAATATGCTCAGGGTTGGGTTTGAATGAAAATTATATGATAATAATATAAATAGTTGTTTCTAACCTAGTGTACTTTTTATCCAATATTTAAATGTTAGGAACGTCTCCTGTAAAACAGAAATAATTGCTAGTGCAAGTCTTCTAATAAAATACATAATACAATTAGTAGCGCGTGAGAATCGAACTTCTTGTATTTACATAATATTGTCTTCTGTTTACGCGAATGTTATTCATTGAAATTAAACTACTATAATAATTTTTTTTTAAGGATAAATAAAACTACTATTACATAATTTTGAAACTTTAAACTACTATTGTTAAACACTTTTACTTGTTACTGTTTACTTCCATTTAAATTATAAAACTATTTAGATTTAATTTGACACTTTCCCCGACGTTTAGGTTGCTTTTCAGCAGCCATGTTCACGGGGAGACTTCTTGTATTTGGCTTAATTGTCGGAGTACGATAGAGCCAGATAACTACTTAAGCCAATGTATTATATAGTCCAAAATTGTTTCTACGTAGAGATTCTAACTGTAAATTATAAATCATTGGAACCTAGAGTGTTTTCACGGTTAAATTGGTTTCGTGCGTTTCAATAAAGGTCCTCATGGTGTAGAAAGGTTAATGGTTCTTTTACTTGCAAGGACGATTCGGTCGAACGGAACAGAGCGCCTTGAATATCGAAGGTTCAACTTCAAGTGATAATAATTGATGCTGGCGGGCAGCCTCTGTAGTCTAGAGTACTTTAATAACATTTGACATAGGCGCACATTTGTATAAAATTATACTTCAACAGCTTTCTGGATAGTCGGAGCATTACAGTCGTCGTTGATGGCTGCAGCGCCGAAACCAAAACCATTAACGCTGGTGTTTCTCAAGGCTTGGTGCTCTCCCCAACTCTGTTCATCCTGTATATCAATGACTTGTTGTCGATCGAGAACATACATTGCTATGCGGATGACAGCACGGGTGATGCGCGTTATACCAGCTATCAGAATATCCCTCGGCGCATGATACAGTAAAGACGAACACAACTAGTGTCTGAAGTCGAGGACTCTCTTGGGCGGGCCTGCGAATGAGGTGAACAGAACTTAGTTCAATTCAACCCCTCGAAGACACAAGTGAGCGCGTTTACTGCCAAGAAGGACCCTTTTATCATGGCGCCAGTTCCAAGGAGTTACTCTCCGTATCTCTGAAAGTATTGGGATCCTCAGCGTGGAAATCTTGAATAAAGTCCAGTTTAGGAGTCACTTGGAGCACAAAACTAAATTAGCGAGCAAAAAGGTGGGTGTACTGAACAGGGCGAGGCGGTGCTTCACACCAAGTCAACGTCTTGTGCTTTACAAAGCACTGGTCTGGCCGCAAGTGGCGTACTGCTCACATCTCTAGGCAGGGACCCCTAAATACCAGCTCGACCCACTTGACTCCCTACAAAGATGGGCAGTTCGAATCGTCGATGATCCCAATCTCACGGATAGATTGGAGTCGTTGGAGCAATGGAGAGACTTTGGGTCTCTCTGCGTGTTCTACCGACTCTTTCACGGGGAGTGATCTGAAGAACTGTTTGATTTAGTACCAGCGGCTCCTTTCTATCACCGTATCACTCGACAACGAAGCAGGGTTCATTCATATCACCTGGAAGCGTTCAAATCCAAGACGGTACGCTTTCAGCGATCTTTTCTCCCACGTACGTGCAAGCTCTGGAAATGAACTGCCAGTTTCGGTGTTTTCTGACCGCTATGATATGTCCTTCTTCAAACGAGGCTTAAAGAGAGTTCTTCTTTCATGGTAGGCAGCGGCTTTGTTGTGTCCTGACATTGCTGAAGTCCATGAGCAGCGGTTACCACATTCCATCAAGTGGACAAGTGGTCCATCTGATAAACGTGGCTCGTCTGCCACTATAGACAACAAAAAAATATTATAAATAATAATATTTCGACACATATCTCTTAAAGGTCAAGTAGATGTGAATTGACATCAGCCCATTAATACTATGAATATAAACGTTTGTGAAAATGTTTAAATGTCGGTTACTAAATAAAGCGTAAACTATTAAACCAATTTAGATAACACTTGGCACTTGGATAGAAAATATTCTGGACTAACTCATGGGATACTTTTCATCCCGCTATAGCTTACCACGTAAATAACCGAGCACTGTAAAATAATAAAACATGAGCCTTGTTATTAACCTGTCCCATTACTGAGTAAGGCCCTCTTCTTAATATGAGAAGAGTACGGTCATGGTGGACAACGCTGGCTCGGGTCCGGCCGTTAGGGTCCCATTCCGGTACGCGTCCGGCCTCAACGCACCCGCAGTGAAAATTTGTTATTTCGCTACGCTCCCAGCTAAGATATATATATAGATTAAAATGGGAGCGCCATTATAAAACAACCGGAGAAGACACTTAAGCAAATACTATTGTTTTTATTTTTCTAGTTTTTATTATTATTATGTATTTTTATATTTATTTTATTTTCTTTTCCTGTCATGTTTTCAGTGTGACCTTTTGTGTGCCAAATAAAACTTTATTTCTTTCTTTCAAGTTTCTTTAAGTCAGAGGTGTGTGTCGTGGTATCGACCTGGAGGCCTGTTTTGCAGTCCAGCTAAAATGCTAGTATTTATGTATATTCATCATCATCTAAATATAGTTGACCAAATACCAATTAGTAAGATCAGTTAGGTACATATTATTAGCTCATGAGTGATATATAGTTTTATGACCGTCGAAAGAGATATAACTTATTACATCACTTCAAATCAGGTTCAGAAGATAATATACTTTAAGATATGTTTACGCGTTGTGCATGTGACGTGCGAAGTTTATCTCCAAGATATAAGCACTAGAGAGTTTTGTTAGCGTCAAGAATTTTATATAAAACAGGCGTAAATGACGTAACAATGTAGTAAGCAAAATTGCACCTTATTTCCGAAGAGATACAGTATAAAATAAAGTAAGATACTATTATACTAGTTCGTTAGGACAGGTATATATCCATCACGTTCCCTCGCGAGGTACACAACTCTAAATACCTAGCTTATGTATGACGCTAGCCAAAATTATGTTATTTTCGGAAAGCGAAATATTAGTAGAGGAAAGTGACTAATAACTACCTAAGTCACAACCAACACGCATTGAATATGATTATGCGATACACAATATATCGAAATGCGGTATTTTTTAATTATTACATACACATATACAGTCTTACGCATATCTGTCCGAAAGGGTCAGTAGAGGTATTACATCCACATTTTGCAAGCTGTATTTAAATCCTTCGTAATAGGGAACGAGTCTTTTGCCACCCACAAAGCGCAGTTACAGATTACGTGCTTCTAGATTATCCGGGAATTAAACTCAAGAACTAAAACATAATAGTCGCGTTCATTACTGTTGTATTACCAAGTCAGTCTATAAATAATTCACGTTAGGTACGTAGCAAAATTGACCTTCGCTTTATGGATCTTTGGATCTTTCTGAGATCCATAAAGCTGCAACAAAAAAGAGCTGCGATAGGCTGATGTCTTCATAAATGTATTACAACAATTTTTTTGCGACCTATATTTATAATATGTTTACAAATATAATTCACTAATTGAAAGATTCCTAAAAAAATTGTGTGTTTGTTTGTCCACTCTGGCCATGAGTACTTTTGTCGTTATTTTTGCATGAATAAAATAGAAATGTAAATCCTTCACTTTAAGGATAAAGTTCTCTTTATCCTTAAAGTGGAGGCTTTCCATTTCAATTATTCTTGAGTTTGATGTTTCCCAAAAATATATGAATCTATTACATATCAATAATGTCTGAATTTTGAATTTCGAGACACTGTTCATGGAATCAATAAGTTCTTAAGTATTCTACTTAAGTACTTATAATTGCATGCTACTTTCATTTTAAACGATTAAACATATCTTGACGATGTAATTAAAAGCTATTCTTAGGTATGTTATACAGTTCTTTCGTCTTAAAATTGATCGATTAATGGTTTAGTTATATACGTGACACTTTAATGAAGTGTACTTCATTAATTATTCGCCTCGCACTCTAAACTCGCTGATGTTAGGCCACGAAGAAGCTCTCAATATCCATATCGAAGGTTAGAAAATGTTAAGGTATTTAGGAGACCAGTTGATCGTGAATTTTATTTAACATTGCTGGTTTAATTATTTATACGTCTGACCAAAGGTGATGGCAAACTATTGATCGTTTTGGTTTTGCTTAGAATAATGCCCCGAAGAAGGAATCACAGAATTTGGCTGCACAGTGTAATTGTTTTAGTGACCGTCTTGACTCTGCCTCTAAGCCGAGTGTTGTGAGTTCGAATCCCTTACGGAATAAACATTTGTGCGATCTACAATTGGTTCTTTAAAATCTGAGTATACTTTGTGTTCGTTATGTGTTCGATCTACAATTGTTCTTTCGAATCTAGGTGTGACAATTGTTTGAATGTTTATAATTATGTTTGCCGCGATATAGGATATTTTCTAGATCGGCAAGTGTCTTTTCCAAGATACTGTTCTCCTATAAAGTGGGGCAAGTAATTTAATAGAGTCCGCCGCGATACAGAAATTGTTTCAGTGCAGAATATGGTGGCAAAAAAAGAACGAAATAATGGATTTTTCATTACGCCAAATTTCGGATTATTATATTAATTTAAGTTACACCTTACCGCAGCGCAATTATAGAAACTGATTCTGGTGTCAATAAACGCGAGCACTTTCAATCACTATGGTAACAATATATCGGCCTGGCCAAAAATTCAAAACCTCTCATAAACAGCGCATTCACTACCACTGTACCACTGAGCAGTTACAAATGCGTAAGAAATAATAAAGCGAGTAAACTATCACAGATTGGTATAAAACAAAAATGTCATTTTATTCCTTTTATCAAGCTGTCAGAACCACAGTCCACTTTGCGATATCACTCAAATAAATATGATTATTGTTTTTTATTTCGAATAAAAAGGGCGTAAATATAATAAAATATATACATATTTCTGGATGCTGTCTTCTAAAGAAAATAAAATCTGCATGGGATAACATCGTTGTTCGCTTGTCCAATTCATAACGATATATCAAAATAAAATTGATTTTGTAACTATCACTTTACAAGTTTGTAGAAACGTCTAGATGTTTAGTTGCACACTACGCAATAAAATAAATATATGTACATATGTGGCCTGAGTGGTAATCGATAGTATAGAGGACTTACCCTTGGCTCAGAAGTCTATTTAGCATGAAAGTAAATTTTGAAACATTATGTAGAATAACAATTCCGTTTTTTTCTTAATATGTTCATACACTAGTTTTTCTCGGCCGTGGTTCAGTCTATGGTCCGGAGTGAGAGATCGTGGAACGCCGTCGCCTCCTTCTGTGAGGAAGTGATTTCCATTAAGGAGGTGGCGGAGCGGGAGAGAGAGCGCTTAAACCCTCTCTCAACCGCAGAACCGGGCGCCGGAAAGCGCGGGATGACCTTCAGCCACCCTGAGGTTTGACCTGGGGGTGGTGGGCTGTGTGGGCCTGTTCGCCACCCGATCAGCACCAGGTCTGAGAGGCGGCGTGCGTGTTCCCACGTGCGCCTTTGTGACGTGTTTTTGTCCCCCCCCAGGGGGACGGTGGAGGAAGTATTTTTGTGTAGTAGCCTGTCGTTTCACACGGCGGGCCGAAACCACAGCGGGGTCGCGATTGCATGTGAAAGCGATTGTGCGGCCTCGCCGTATATGGTTATGTCGAGGACCACCGTGGTAGGTTTAATCGGTATTACTGGGGTATCTTTTCCCCGGTGAGCCCGACATAACCTCTCCGTCGCCCCCGGAGAGGTATGCGTCAAAGCATTCCCCCAGATAAAAAAAAACGTTACAGTAATTTCTGTTTTAAATTAAATATTGCCTGTGTTACTCGGTAATTATATAGCCTTTTAAGAGTGGAATCATTTTAAAATCGGTTGATTAGTTTTTGAGTTAAATCTTTACAAACAAATAATCAAATCTTTCCTCTTTATAATATTAGTATAATATTGAAGCTGGAAGGGGTGGGCAGAGGTGTATAACACTAACTATTCGCTAGCTATGCTCTTAAGAGAATTAAAAAAAAAATACATAAATCTTTTAGAAAGTTTATTTTAAATTCGCAGCTGCATATGCCTATTGCTTTCTTCGGGCACAACCGAAGACTCCTACAATATTGCTACTGAGAATTAAAAAAATAATATTTTATATCACTTTGTCCAACCAGTCGAATCGAACCCGTGACCATATGCACAGCAGTCGCGTACATCACCAATGCGCCACCAAGGCAGTATTTTTTCTGCTGTATAGCTCCGTACGTGTTAAGCAATTTCATTTTTCATCCTTTAATCTTGTATTTAATATTTGAATCTGTAAAACAGTTGATTATGTCTATACAACCATGTAAATATCAGTTGATTAAAATGATTATGAAGTTGTAATCGAATACGATATGAGTTTATTAGCAGAATCTGCAGAATAGCACGGCAGTATATCACGACACGGCGTGCCACGCACGCGCTTTGCTCACGCTGCCTGTTTGACAGTGGCTTTAAGTCCACCTACATAGTCGAGTTTATATAAGAAGACATTAAAAGTTCACTAAATTACAGCTTCACATCTTACTTATCTCAAGTCTGTATATTTTTGAAGCCTGTATATGTCAGTATATGAACAAACTCGACTGTTCCACAAAGTTTAGTCACGTAGTAAATATTAAGCTGTGATCCAGGGAGTAACTCGGTATGTCCTTCGTAGCGCTTAAAGTAAATTATTTTATAAAAGCATCCTAACATTGGGATCATTCTCACTAGTTCCACAGGTGATTAGTCCCATGGGACTAGTGAGAACTTTTTTCTCAGTAGTTCCATGGTCTTTGATAATGAAACTAGTGAAACAAACCTAAATCGGACTAGTCTCACTAGTTCCACCTTAATTGTTCCATGAGACTAGTAAGATTTCTCAGTCCTTCCATGGATCTTCATAGTGAAACATTTAAGACCAAAACTTATTTAAAAATATTCTCATTAGTTCCACTTTCTAAAAAAATAACATCAATAATTTGTTAACCTATAAAGTGGTACGCGGATAACTGGGATTTTGTTACATTTAAATACAGACATTGCTATGATCAAATTTTGTAAATTAATATTTCTTAAAACCTCTCGATAAAGGCAATACTTTCTGTGCTATAGTCACGTTATCGATGATGTTGCCAATATAGTGGACAAACAATAAAACAAATAATATAAAGACATTTAATAATAAAATATAAAATTTGAGAATTGGAATGAAGCGGACAACGATTATCCGATGAGATATCCGATCTGAGAGTTTTCTTTATAGAGCGAAAAGATTTACAAAGCTTTAAAATAAACAAATCTATGATTTTCTTTAATACCATCATGGTAGTGAACTAGATTGGAGTAGTTCTCATAATAAGCGGTTACAGTAGCCTGTGGTCGTGTATAACATAAAGTGTTTCACTAGCTTGATCCTGTAGAAGTATAAAGCGTGCATTACGCGATCGTAGCCTAATAGATAAGGCACCTACTTCTCTTTATCTTTGCATCACCCTACGGTTGACTGGTAGATAATGCTTTGGCGTTAAGAACGCCGATGCACCTACTATATTAAGCATAAAATTTAAAATTAAGGCATAGTGCCTTAGTGCGTTCAAGAGGCTTTTTCCTTCTTCGACTCTTCGAGGCATTCGAACTCACGAGAGTTCGAATTCCGCCACTATTAACACAAGCTACCTAGCGTAGCTGGAGTGCTTAACATATAAGTAATGTGTAACCCAAATTACTAATATCATATTTAATTTGAAAACGTAGGTATTCTTAAAATACCGTAACGTAAAAGTATTCTTTAAAGCCCTTTATTTCAAAGTTTTGTAAATAGCTTGATTTATACCATCATGGTAGCAAACTAGATAGTAGTTGTTCTCATAGTAAGCAGTTACTGTAGCCGATGGAGCGGAGTAACACAAGGAGTATCACTCACTTAATTCTGTAGAAATATTAAGCGTGCCTGAGTAGCTTAATGGATAAGGCATTGAACTTGCGAGAGGTCGTGAGTTCGAAATCCACCCGTTACACTACCGACGTGAATCCACAAAATCCATGCACCAGCTACCTGGTGCAGCTGGACTGCTCAATAATACTAGTAATTTGTAGCCATAATTTGTAGCAAATTGTAAGTATCACATTGAATAAAAACTTTCTTAAAATATCTCAAGTTTCTTTATTGGTTTATTAGTTAAAATGGCTGCTGTGCACATCGCGAGTAATATGCGTAAGTAGTGCCACGTGCGTAAGTAATCCGTATGATTATCTCTCGCATGCAGCCGCGCCACCTATTTGCGTCCTGTCACCGTAATGATGCTGCATATTAATGCTCCTTGGTAGCAAGAAAGACAAAGTAAAGATAGTTTTACGGTGCGGTAATATTAAATATGATATTTCATTAACACAGAAAAGAACGAAAGAAAAAGAAAGAAAGTAGTTAATTGAAATTAAACCACTTTATACAGCTTTTATAGCGTTATTTAAAAACACTACACTTTCCCCGACGTTTCGTTGATTTTTTGCAGCCATGGTAGCAGACTGTGGTGATATGCGTTTCATTGTATTTATTTTTATATGTTTAACATTCTCGCAAACGTAGAAGTTAATTTAGAATACTTTGAAGTTCATTCAAAGTAATGTATATAATTGTTGGTTTTATTTATTTATTTATTAAGGATCTCCAACAAAGAATATACACAAAATTGCACAGACAAATGAACATTAGTTTTGTATAGTGTACCTACTCCTTCAGTTATAGGAGACCACAGCATGTACATGCATATAACAAAGTTAACTTCGAGGATCAATTCATATGTTTACTGGCCCTTTTGAATAATACCAGTATCTCGGGAACCTTCACAAATATTAAAAGAACGGATACAAAGATTACTCACTTGAGACAACTACATAAGTATGGTTTTTATTTGTGCACCGCGATGCGGATCTAACCTACAATACTCGACGCACTTTGGCCTCCGTGCAGTCTAATGTAGATCTAATTAACTAATATAAAATCATTTCACATTAATTCAATTCGCCTGTGTCTACAATTGTAGTCGATATTCTAATATTCGTGAAAGTAAACAAGATTGTGTTACGTTATGATTAATTACGTTTAAGAGCTAGAGTATGTTTTTTCTAAATTGAAGGAGAGTTATTAAGATATTAGTTTTACATACTTACGTAGGTATATACACATTTATTATCCAGTTTTTACATAGAAGGTACTTCACATATACATTTTCTCGCTTTATTTTGTAAACAAATAGGTCATACAGGTTACTAGAGGCTATACATAGAGCCATATTATTATTATTTTTTAGGATACCTCTTCCGCGTTATGTGTAATTTCTGTGTCACAAGGACTTTACAGACATTATAACAACGGAGACAAAGAACACCCAGACTCGTAACGACCATTGAGCATACAAAGTTTTGTCGCGTGTGGGATTCGAACTCACAACACTCGGCGCATTGGCAGTGGCCAGGCGAACACTTAAAACACTATGGCATCCGTGCAGTCAAATTTATTATTAATAATAATTTATACATTTAGTAATTCGTTTGATAATACACCAGTGTTATCAAACAATACCGATATGATTATTTACCAAATAAGGCGCAGCGATAGTGAATGCGATTGATGTCCATGAGGTCTTGGGTTCGATTCCTAGCTCGGGGCAACATAAAGTTAATGGGTTTTTCTGTCAAGAAATCTCAAAAGCAGCTCGATATCAGAAATATAGCGGTGTTACATACCCTCAGAAAGCACGTAAAGCTGTTGGTTCTGCGCAAGATATCTCTGCGGTCGTATCGGTTTGTGGTGCCATTGAATTATGAGAGTGAGAAAACAGAGACTGCACTTATGTTTCCGCACACACTTGTTCACTATTTTATTAATATCTTATGCGCAATGACCAGTCATCGTTAGGATTTGCCGCCATGACCGAATTTCTGTATGGAAGATATTATTATTATAACAAGTTAAAAAAAATGCCGGTTAGGCAGAAGCATTTTACACCAAGGTATACTTTACTGGCATTGTTTAGGTCTCATGTTATTGGAAATGAGTCTTTTAAATTCGATCGCAATTTTCAAGTTTTTATTATCAAAATTCATTTCAACTATCTAACTTCTTACATTAGTCACTTTAGGCCAAATTTTGTAATCTCAGATAAATATATACAGTCATTATATGTAATAGGCATGTAGTATATAAGTACTATATACACTCGAGTATTATATAAGTAACTTTGGTCTCTAATGGTTCGCTAAAACTGCAATCATCCACTTACATTTACATAAAACGTTAAAAGCAATACGAGACTAAATTTAGTCGATGTGAGAATTAAACGTTGAATACAGTTAGAGAGCATAATGCATTCCATACCTATATTATAAACTAATTTCTGCCCCTGGTTTTACCCGCGTTAATTCCACTGTTTTTACCAGCAATAATAAAAATTATTCCTCTAGATATGTACCCCAGTCAATTACAAGTCTACATGACGTCAAAAACTCTATATAAAAAAAATTTCAATTGTATGTGTATAAAAATATACTATAGGATTCCGAAATACATACGAGAGTTAACCTTTTCAGGATTTATAAGCACTTTTAAGAAATGGCTAAGATAAATGTTTGTATACAGTAGCTGAATATTATGTCTTATAAAGATTAGAAGGTAATGATAATTGTTATATAATGGTAATGGTAGTAGTATAATATAGAATTAATGTAAAGTATGTAATACATGTAACTTCTGTTCTTCTTCTTAGTGTCAATGGTTCTATTGTGAACTATATATCATTTGCTTAAAATTCGGCCATTTTAATTGCGTTAGGAGTGGCCGCACAAAGCTCTGATATTGTACAAGTGCAAGATCGGGCAAGATACCAACAAATGTGCCATTGTCTGTTCCAGCTTACCACAGTCACACTGAGCAAGGTCGGAGTCCCTGAACCCTGAAGTTCGTTTTACAGCGGATAACCTGGCTACGAAGTCTATTTAGGTACTTTCATACTACCTATGGCAAGGTGATAAATACTTCTGTGGTGTCATATAATGTGAGTTTGGGTGATTCTTTTTGGACCAAAGTCTACGTCTTGTCTTAACTTCTGTTAAAATTTGCACATCTATTGTATGGCAAAGCATGTGAAACACAAGCCATCTATCAACTGTAAGACCATGTTTTATGCATATGAAGATTATTATAATATTATTACCGGGCATACTGGGATTAAAAGTATCTTATGTGTTACCTGCAGAACATGGTCTGTGTACCAAATTCCATTAAAATCCATTCAATGATTGACGTATGGTTGAATAATACACGAATAAAATAGGTTAAATGTAGTGAATTCACCTAAACGGTTACAATAGGATTGATGTTTGGAAAAGTAGCTAAGGAGCTTCTTCGAAAGATAGGGAAAATAAAGAATTAGGCCCATTTCTTTATTTTGTCCTTACTTGTCTAGAGATTATATGCAGGAGCCATCTTTATTAATTAAAGTCTTTTCTCTTTTTGTCATCTCCACTTATCAGAGAACCAATATATCCTGAAAGCCGTAATTGAATGATCTTATAATGAATTATGCTTCCTTTTTTAAAACACACAACTGACGCACTTGTTATATTTTCTGTATCCCGCGATACAGGCAATATACCTTTACAAACATTTAAATAACATAGATCACCCAGAGCCGGAACGACTATAGGTATGTGGATGCCACAATTTTTTGTCCCGTATGGGATACGCAACCACAACACTCGGCGTGGTGGCAGTCTTGGGGCGACCGCTTCACTACACCATACGTGTAATCAAAGTTTGTATAAAGTCAATTGTTTGTTTACCAAACAAACAATCACGAAAAATTAAATCATTGCGTAATTCTTATTACAAGAAGCAACATTTCGCGTACCTAAAGTTTTCTTATCATATAGAAAAGAAATCTTGCGTAGTGGATTGAACTCTAGCGAAGTTTTACAACAATCAATTGATTGTAAAAACTTCGCACCGACCGTCCTCGCTTCAATCAAGTTCTATCCTATAAACTTTAACGTTCGAAGTAGTAAGTTTCCTGATTTTTAGCTCCACGCTCTAATGGCAATATCACCTATAAGGACTTCTGACACTGAAGGATCTAAGCCACAAGAAATGTTTTGAAAATAATGACTTATATTTAAAGGGAATGAATTCAGCAATTCTGTGTTTACTTTTTAAATAAAATTGAAGTTGAAGTTTGTAAGATCTCAGTCTCAGAAATAGTTTTTGCTTTTGAGCTTTTAGAAGTCAGTGTTTCGTTATGAAAGGCTTAGAGTTTTATTATCAGTCTTATATCTGATCTATGTTATGAGTATTAATAGTAAGTCTAAAATTACGTAATTTTATTGTCCACATTTTTGTAATTACAGAGTTTATCGGTGAGATTCCAAAGCACTCGAATTAACTCAAATATCCTACTATTAAAGATTAAAGGTTTATAAAAACTGTGAGACTATAAAATTGTGAAAGCGTTTGACGCTTTTTTATTTTATTACAGTCGTAAACTGACAGTTCGCTTAAGCACTTACTGACGTAAAAGTAATAATATTACATTTAAAATACATTTATTTGAAGCTATCTTTATATTCGTTTGTTTAAAGGTAACTGCTGCATAAGCCATCTTCTTTAGTTTATTTTGGCAGTATTACATTGGATACAAACTTCATTACACACGAAATAAAAATCTGTGGATAAAAATTCTTACTACTATCCTCAGTGGTACAGAGTAATGATTCGGGTAAAATGTTATAAGTTGAATAATAGTAATAATATCAGCCCTGTATTAAACCGTCCTACTGCTGGCCACGGGCCTCTTCTCAGTGTGAGGATTAGGCCATAATCTATCACGCTGGCCCAGTGCGGGTTAGCAGACTTCACATATCTTCGAGAACATTATAGCGAACTCTCGGACATGCAGGTTGACTCACGATGTGTTCTTCACCGTTAATGTGAGCGATAGTTAACTATTAACTATTTAATACGCACGTAACTTTGAAAAGCCGTCGCAAAGAGGTTTCGTGGTTCAATCCTGATTGAACTCGAGACCTTTGCGTAGCAGTCAAACGGTTTCTCTCTAGGCTATCGCTGTTGTTAAAAAATAGGACACAGTTAAAAAAAGTCTGAGAACCAACATAGAGCTACTGAGATTTTTTTAAGCTGTGTCCGCTTCGCGACAATGGTCTCGCTGCCTGTAACGTTGGAAAAATATGGGTTTGATATATGTATCTCTACCTACCCCTTCGGGGGAATAGGCGTGAAACTATATACGTCTGTTTGTTCATACAATGTGATATGACAACGAAAAAATATAATGGTTGTGACTTCGTCTAAAGATTAGGTACGGGGCCAAACGATTCATCATAAAATATTCCTTTGTTGCTTTTTTAATGTCTAGGATTAATTTGTGAACAAACCCAAGAAAACCTCAGGTAAGTCGGAAACATGTGTTTTCAAAAACTAAATAAGTCTTATTATTGACCAATGCGAAAGAAAGGAAAGTAATTAGTAATGAGCACATCATAAAAATATTATCACAACTCTACCATCTGGCACTTGTGTAGCATTTGTATGTTTACTGTCCAATAACTTGAAAGTAAACAAAATAATGACTTCTTAAGATATTCGGTATTAACAATAGAATATGCAGATGTGCATTTTTTTATTTATCTTACGGGCTTTTGTACAATTGATAAATGATTACGTCGTTTAAGTGCGGTCTTAAACTTTTGGCCGGCAGGGTAAACGCTCTTTCATTTATATCAGTTTCATATTACTTAGATGAGAAGTAGCTGTATCCCGATTAATAATTAGCCTTGTCTGATATGATAACTGCTTTTATCTCCAGGGCTCCAATTGCTTCTATCTACACTTTTATCACTTATTAAATAGTGACAACTTTTAAAACTAATATGATTTTAAACACAAATACTAATGAAGAACTAGGGAAAATCAAACTATCTTTGAGTTAGTCATGCCCAAAGTTTGCGTAAAATTATAGATACATACATACGTAGACAAAGATGACACATACGCTAAGTCTGTTTTTAGATCCATGTAAAGGGGAATAAACTTCATATGAGACAATATGTGTAGACAGACCTGGAGCTATTTATCTTTGATTCATTGATTAAACTATAAAAGTAAAGCCTCTGTGAAAAATCTATAAAAATCCTTAAAAAATAATGAGAATGTGGGTTTGTTAGTTTCCTACGCTTTCACGCCTTAACTATTTGACCGACATGACGTGAAATTTCGCATACAAGTTGTCAAGTGTACAGAAGAGGACATATGGTAGTTTTCATTTAGAAAAAGTACTGTATCTGAGTGATAGAATTTTATTAACAAAATCTCCAGAAACTCTAGTATCTAGGCCAAATCTAGAAACTACAAATATTTGTAACTATTTTCCGTTTAATAAAACAAGAGCTACAAGCGTCAATCGTCGAGTATCCAACAACTAACTGCCAATGTTATTCAATAGACTCGATATTGGATACCTAAATGGTGAGTGAAGTATTCAATTGGATTTTATTCGGAAAGCAGTTGACGGCCGCGACGGCACTAGAGCAAAATACTTTATATGCAGGAAAACTGCATACTGTAATATACAGTCTGTATAATAAACCCTGTCTGATCCAGAAGAAGGCTTGTTTCTCACTTAAAACATGCTAAGAAAAATAATAAAAAAAATCTATATCACCGTAAAACGTCTTCATAATATTTTTAAGTACATCAACATTTTTACCCTTAAATTACCGAAATTTCGCACAGGCTAGCAATACTCCACTAAACTTGACAAGGATGCGGAGCGTGGCATACCTACTTTTGGTGGCATTTTCTAAGGCGTAACCTTAGAAAATGCTAATTAATCCTAAGCTACTGTATAATATATATATATATGTATCTACTAGTACATAGGTTTTACCCGCGGCTTTGCCCACGTAAATGTAGATTAGCTTAGGTTATGGAAGTAATAGTATTTTTTCTGGATGAAACTTACCCTATGTCCTTTTCTGTTCCCCTGAAAACGTGTATATGAAATTTCATTATGATCAGTCGAGTAATTAAGGTGTGACAGTGTAACAAACAAACTCACATTCGCATTTATAATATTAGTTAGGAATATTAGTTATAACGGTGTATATCATATGTCGGTAGCAGAAAGACAGGTAATTCTTGGTGAAGAGCAAGACAAATATCAGATGCGAGTGCCCTTGACAGCTTGACGAATAATCCGTAAAGTGAGAACTTGACTTTTTGTGAAGAGCGTTTATTTTCGTCCTTTGTAATACGCTTTGTTGTCCATTTGTCTCAAGCAAGTCGAGGATATTCTTATCAGGAGTCCTGTGACTGACTTAGGTCAATGATACAATACTCGAGTAAATTCTGATTTTAATCTAGTGATATCGCCAAGTACTCCACTTTAATTAAATTATGTGGTCCAAGTAGGAACTCTAAAGTATTTTATGTTGGAGAGCTAATTATAAGACATTGACTTTTGTTTATTATTTATCAATTCAATTAGGAAATATAGTGAAAACCGCGTCAAAATACATTAATTCGTAGCTTGAACACCTTAGTGGAAAATAAAGTCCTTCTTAGGCAAACATGCGCTGAATATTATTACTATCTTTAGTACATGATACATACCTAAGATGACTCTTCAGTCTTTTTGCAAAAAATAAACCATCAGCGCGGTGTAGGAACATGAGTAACCCGTAGACTAGACGACCACTTTTATAGACACATCGTAATGTCTTATATTTGCAATAATTTAAAAGCAAATATACATTAGAATATACCTTAAAATATCCTCAACAGTAATTTGCAATACAGCGTTTGAGTATATAATTATGCGATTGAAGCGAGGCAGAGAATATTTCGTTTGATGCAACTCTATACATTTCGATCAAAGCCAAGGATTGAGATCCTTGGCTTTGATCGTACTGTGTATATTTATTGTCAGACTGTTCATATATATATATACACTGCCGGTCAAAAGTTTGAGACCACCTACATCAAAGTTGCAAATGGATGTAAAACTCAAAATAAAAAGCTAAACATGAAAGGATTTATTGTGATATTTATTAAGTATGGCAAATGCAATTAAATATAAATAAAAAATATTAAATATTTCGACAATTTAACTTAAAATATATGTTGACAAGCTAAACAGCTTTTTCATCAAAAAACCCTCCCTTGCATTGAATCACTTTGTTGACAAGTCTTGGCATGCGGGCAATCAATTTGTCGATTGTTTCTTGTGAAATATTGTTCCAGCTTTCTTGCAATGCTCTCCACAAATCTTCTTGTGAGCTGGGACAACAACTGCGCACGTTTCTGTTCAGCTTTTCCCACAAAAGTTCTATAGGGTTAAGGTCGGGGCTCTGAGCGGGCCACACCATGTTTTTTAACACCCCTTCTGCTTCTTTTGTATCTAAATAACCCCGGCATAATTTGGAGCTGTGTTTAGGGTCGTTGTCTTGTTGGAAAATAAAGCCATCTCCAACTAGCCGAAGTCCCGATGGTACAGCATTACACTCCAATATTGCTTTGTACTGCTCCTTTTTCATAATTCCTTCGACTCGTACCAAATCTCCAGTTCCACGGCTCGAGAAATAACCCCAAACCATAACGGAACCACCGCCATGCTTCACTGTGGGCAGGACACAGTCTGGCATCATCTTTTCCTCGGCACTCCGCCGAACAAAAACACGTCTTTTGCTCCCAAACACTTCAAATTTGGACTCATCTGTCCAAAGAACTCTTTTGAAGTCTTCTTCACTCCAGTCTCGATGGGTAAGGGCCCACTGCATTCTCTTCTTTTTGTTTTGTGGCCTTAAGAGAGGTTTTCGCACTGCTACGCGACCAAATAACTTAGCGTCTCTTAGTCTTCTTTTCACTGTGGTCAATGACACAGGTGTAGACCGGGATTTGTTCACTTCAGCGCGGATTTCTGGTGCTGTCAGGCGTCTATTCCGCTTGCTTGTTACCACGATGAACTTATCCTCGCTAGAAGTGGTAGCTCTCGGCCTTCCCGACCGCGAACGATCTTGATTATTGCCAGTCTCCTTGTATCGGGTTATTGTGTTATGAACACAAGTCTTCGACAACTTGAGCTGAGTAGCAATCGCACGTTCAGATTTGCTTTCGTTGTGTAAAGCAATGATGACAGCACGAGTTTCACCGCTAATTTGGCGTACTTTTCCCATAATGAGATGTCTTCACTGTAAGAACGACGAGCTCGGACTAACCAAGATTAAGAAATATTTACTCCATGGAAACTCAGGTGTTCACAGTGTTTTAGGAAGTTAAAATTTCCTAAAATTCTGTTAACACAAAACAAAGCCCAAATAATGAATAATAGTCAGGTAACAATAATATTACAATGACTTTAGCGCGCGGTCCGCACGCGGCGCCCATTGATGTTTCTAGACAAAAGACCTTTGTACGATGATTACATAAAAATAAATAGAAATAATGACTTGGAAAAATAGTTAAATATCCATTGTATATGCAGGTGTTCAAATTAATTGTTTATCATATGTATTTTTAACAAATTTTATTGTGAAACAATATTTTAACTTGTGGTCTCAAACTTTTGGCCGGTAGGGTATATGTATATATGATTAATGAACACTAGGCGCACGTGGATTTTTCGACGAAAAATGATTCAAGGCATCTTGAAGGTATTTTCTCATAAGCTCAACCCTTTGCCTGAGCTTAGTAACAAATTTAAATATACATAGCTTCAGTAACACACTAAGCTCAAAACTTTGATGTTTTTCTAAGTTACTTTGTGTAAAGAATACACTTAAAGAATAGATTTTGAAAATTAAATGTTTTAGGCTGTTATAAAATTGCAAACGAAATTATATAAACCCTGAAATATTTATACGTATGTAGTATGAAGAAGAAGTTGCAAGTGTAAACATCATAATTACTCAATGTTGGCAAAACTTGTAAGTCTTTATTACTTGGAGAGCACGGTAAATTTCTGGATGAAGCAAGGTACCATTTAAATATACGAAATTAATTTAGTAAAGCGTAGGCGTAGGGCTGAGTCTCAACAGATCGCAGCACGACGCTGCTCTACCAACCACAACACCCCGCCAGGAACGGAAGTCATTAATAGACTATTCAGAGCCCCGACATCGAACTGAGGTAGATTCGGACTTTCGGAGCCTTGATGCAACGGACAGCATCGATCTCCGAGATCCAAATGAGCTTCGATGTCGCATCTCACGTGGTGAGTAGTAAAGTCACATTGTTTAGAGCCTCCCAACTCTCGGGGCTCCATAGTGAGCATATCCTTGCCGGATTTGGCTAGGCTGGCTTCGGCCTTAGAGGCATTCAGGCATAATCCTGTGGATGGTAGCTTCGCACCACCGGCCGCTCGGCCGAGTGCATGAACCACATGTCCGAAACTGCGGTTCCTCTCGTACTGAACAGTATTACTATCGCAACGACAACGTTAAGCAAACCAACAAAGCATGGTTGCCAAAACCATGCTTTGTTGGTATTTCAAGAAAACAACCATTTATATTAGGAAAAGGCTACGTCCTTTCTCCGCAGAGGCCTCAACATAGTAAGCTGGAAACCGTAGAGCATGATTACTTAAATTGAATGTTGTGACACGATTTCACCTCTACACCCTCTATATTTAGTTTATGTGCATGCGACTGTGAAGTAGTGACTTGGTGGTACGGCAATTTTAATAATAAAGCCAGACAGAGCTTATTCTGCATTTATTTGGATGGATAAGTCTGCTAATAACTGGACCCGGCTTTACTTGTTTTTGTATTCTTTGTTAAAGAAGTTCTGTGGAAACTGTAGATATATTACTCAGAGGTCTACCTATACTTAGACCTTTCGCATCGCACTTTATTTAAACAAGTACTCAAAGGTTACGATAAAAATCTTCATACCCACTTTGAAGAATTAAGATTGTTTTGAGAGCTTTTATCTTCTCGCAGATCCGCATGTGCGATAAAAAACTCTCAAATCAAAAACCTTTATTTATATATAATCCCAGCAGTGGCACAGTTTATATACAGGGCTAATAAGCCCTGTATATAAACTGTGCCACTGCTGGGTAAGACCATTTCTCCATGTGAAAAGGGTTAGGCCATAGTTGACGTATATTAGAACATTAAGGAGGACTCTCAGGCATGCAGGTTACCTTACGATGTTTTTTGACCGATGAAACAAGCGATAATTATCTAATTAATACGCAAATAACTTCGAAAAGTCAGAGTTACGTGCCTTGGGATTGAATCTGAAATCTCTGTGTAGCAATCCAACGATCTCCCACCAGGCTGTCGCTGCATTTATTTATACTTCACCTAAATTGCTCTTTGGTATATCGCAGTCATATTAATAATTACTATTATTTGATGTATAACATCATAGGCTATGAACTACTTTGTTCTTATCCACAGCCTGTACTCAAATGCAATCAATATTAGATTTGTGTAGCCTTCGGCGAATATGCCAAAACCAATCGCTCAGTCATTAGCCTCTATATTTTAATTATAACCTTTGAGGCTTTTGACTGCAGTCAATACTCTCGAAGCATGTATTGAATTGATTGCTAAGATGCTTCAAATAACTTATGTCTACATTTATATCGCTTATCTATTAATATATTTGAATTGATTCACCCTGTAATTTTAATTAATAAGTGTGTTTTCATCTTTTGATACATGGGGTTTTATTAAGTGGGTATAAACAGTGGTTTTATATTGATACGGACTGTAAGTTCACCATGGGTTAACCAAGTTCATAAATTTTGTGGAACATATTAAAATATATAAAACATCATGATAATACCAGTCTTCAGTGACCAATTGATCACTCAAGACTGGTGTAATCAAAATTTTTTTTTAGGTTAGACTGGTGTTACAACTCCAGATGGATAACAGTCATGTCACTGTTGGTGCTGTCGCCTAAACGCTTAGGTAACCTCTTATCACTGGCTGGCCATATGGTTGCTTGCCACTTCTAATTTAAAATATGCGATTTAATATGTGGGCAATCATTGTGCTTTAATCTACCATCTATTACAAGAACAATTACTCCTAGACAATTAAATAAATATTTACCTATCATAAATTGACCACAATACGTATATTAACTTAAGCAAAGCGACCTACCGCCAGGTAATTTTTATGGTCGGGTCACTGAGCATATAAGAATTACGTAACTAGAAGTGGCGTATAAATGCACCGCGCGTAAATGTTGCGCCATTTACCTAAGGTGTACTAGGTAGGTACACCATACAAACTGCGATCAGACAAAATGTTAGACTGAGTCAGTATGTCATGTTTGGACACTAACCTTGATATCGGAATTAGAACGTTATGTAGCGTGTAACACTTTTAGTTTAGATTTACTTAGTCATGGGATAGCCTATTTTTGTATCTATAAATAGCGGATTAATGGAGCGATCTAACTTTGTCTCAAAATCATACTTTTGATGAACAGTAACCAACGCATAAACACTACGAATGATTTATTTACAAAGACCAACTGGTGATTATTAAATAGCTAGATTTTGCTCGTGGCTTTGCTCGCTTAAATGGAGTTAGGTTAGGTTAGTAACAGTACTTTTTCTGGATGAAAGTTACCTTATGTCCTTTTCTGTTCCCCTGACTACGTATGTATGCGAAATTTCATAATGATCGATCGAGCAGTTTTGGCGTGAAAGCGTAAGAAACAAACTCACATTCGCATTTATTATTAGTTAGGATACTGTTATAATGATTCATTATTTTAAAATTTTACTGAACTCGTTCGCGTAAAGAATACTTTGATGATTGACGAGTGTGTAATAAATTTATTCAAAATATATCGGTTTTCTTTAAACAATAGCCGTCATCCGACGGGGTTACCCGTACAAAAATTGTGAACGTAATAGAAACTTTATGTACTGTGTATTATATATTTGTTTTACTCACCCCAACTATATTTGGGCAGAAATAAAACATAAATATGTTTTATTCCAACCAAATAGAAAGACAAACCTTACATTAATACCCCGACTAGTTTTAAACCGCAGTTTCATTCAATATTAAACGACAAACCTTCCATTCCCAACTCGCTTTATATTTATTTCGTCTGATGATTATTAGTTATCTATATATATAATAAATCTGCAGAAGTGTAAATTCTGTACATTGAAAATATTAAAAAAATAAATAGCAAGGCGTGTTACTAGATCGGAACCGAACCCAAAAATGGGATTAAAAATTATTTTGTCTCTCTGTCTGCCTGTCTGTCTGTCTGTCTGTCTGTTTGTTCAAGCATCACGAAAAAACTACCAGTTCGATTATGATACAACTTCGTATTATTATACTTTAATATCTTGGGCACACACTGAGTACTTTTTATCCGGGAAAAGTATATACAATAAAAACAAACTTAATTTTGCGGTTCAATCCCTAGACACGGTTACTGCACCAACCGCAAATAATAAGTTTGTCGCCTTCTATGTCACCCGCAGTTCACTAACGTTGTGCTGTAAGTGTAGGGCCGAAGGTCGAATTTGGCTTGAACTGCTTTGCACTAGCGTGGCGTGCGACGCCACGGATCGGAAGCCTATATAACGACGGCGTCTCAGCCGCGCGCTCCATCCATACAATTTTTGACTGTTGATGTAGACGGACGTGTCGAGCGGCGAGCGTTCGTTCTTATTGACATTTTAAAAATTGTACGCCTGCAATTTTAAACCGTGGTTTTCAGCGCGACCTTTTTATTGCAGAACAATACACTTTAGACTTTAGAGTAGTTACTTATTAGGTTTATTTTTATAAGGTGTTTAAATAGATTTAATTTTAAGGTATAGGTAGTATATTTAATAGTGTGTAACGTAGGTTATTTCTAAGACTGTTCGGTAGGATTAGTTGTTCGTATATGTTTTAGTTATTAGTATTAGTTTAGAGTACGTACGCATTTTTCTTATCTATTTAGGTAGCCTAGATTAGTTTTCATCATAAATAGTTTTATTTAGGTAAATATTCCTCTCTTTTTTATTATTATATTTAACTTTGGTATATGTATTAGGTAATTATAATTAAATATAGGTAAAGTAGGTTAGTTATTAATTTTAATTCTCTAGATTTTAATATTCGCAATATATAGGTACAATATAGTTACCTACCAGGTAGTCTTAAATATTTTTTTTTTTAATACGTTTGCAACACAATGCTTTCCAGAAAGAGATTTTCTCTTTCTACTACATCAAAACACGCTAGGCGAATGAGACTAGCTAGATCACAAGAATCAGCTGAGAAGCGAGAATCCCGGTTAAGCCGCATGCGAAACTACAAAGTATAAGAATGACATTAATTTTAGCATAGGTCATTTCTATACGAGGAACATACTTTTCTATACATGATATAATATAATAATAATATATTCTACCACATACACACAACACCATCTAGCCCAAACTAAATATTTGTCTTGTGCGGGAATCGAACCCGCGACCTCAGGCGTGGCAGTCGGTTACACTAACCACTACGCCATCGAGGCATTATATATCAGTCATTTCTATACAGAAATATTGTGTTTTTGTAAACTTTGCAAACTGAACAAACACTTTTTAGTTAAAATCCACGCGGACGAAGTCGCGGGTAACAGCTAGTATTGCATATATTTGTTTAAAATAATACCCATATCTGACCTCAGAAAGGTACAAATAATCAACTAAGGCTCAGAATTAGATCAGAAGAATAGATTTTGTGATTGTTTCGTTGATCTCGATCATCACAAATTACAATTTTTAAAAGAAAATACCAATATCTGAACTCAGATACAAATAATCAACTAAGGCTCAGAATTAGATCAGAAGAATATATTTTGTGATTGTTACGTGTGATGTCGAATTCGAACATTTTTTTTAAATATTACTTTATGTGTAGTGTAGTGGCAAAAGAGTGGCACTACATGTAGCTTCAGTACAGTTGAATAATTTTCTGCCTTAACTAAATGTATAGTGTCTTAGTATTAGTAAGCTCCGCTTCAGCCTTTCTTACATCGCTTTCTTCAGATCTCTACCAGTCTCGTTTATAGGCGCCTAAGAATTTTAAATATATCGTTTATGACCAACGGATCTGGAAATTTTTTCTGTGTAACTTCTCAGTTTCTTAGTCGCCATTCTATCACTGTTTTCTTTTATATAATAATACCAGCTCTGTATATAAGCTGCCTTACTGCTGGACACGGGCCTTTTCTCAGTGTGTATGGTTAGGCCATAGTCCAATTTATAGCACATAAAATATCTCTATAAATGTTATTTGTTGGGTATCACCGCTGGCTTGCACTGACTAGATACATGATTTTTCATGATTGCAGTATGTGTGAAACTTTTGTAGAACATAATTTACTAATATTTCAGGGCTAAAATAAGAGTAATAATAAGTGGCAGCATAAGCATTAGCATCAACTTTCAATAAATAGTTTCACATGCCACCCAAAACAAACAACTTTAACATCTAATGGAACAAATTAAAATATAATAAATAACGCTCCGAAACATCTTTTCCTACAGATTTATCGTACTATAAGGTAACGCTTAGTGTGTGTTTATGCTATAAATCCTGTTGTTTTTACTGTAATGTACGCAGTTTTACTTTATGCTCTGTAACTACTTTAAATTTGGGATGTTACGAGCTGTGATTTTAAAGTGTTGTCAGCAATATAATCTATTTGGAGCTATTAGTTCAAGTCCGCTGTGTAGCTTGTGACGTAAAGAATACTGTTAAAAAGATTTTAAAGATAACATCTACAAGGTTGCCTGGACGTGTAGTTATTTAAAGCATAACTAATTAAGGTTTACTAACCCGTTCTCCGGATCCAGATTTGGCAAAGTTGCATATCGACCAGCTTAAAAATGAATTACAGGATAAAATTATTGTATACAAATGCATATCACACATACATCAAATAGCTATAATAAACTCGATTTTGATTTGATGAAGCAATAAAATATAGGCGTAGTATTATACTTCGTACGTATACTAATGAAAGGCAAATACAAGAGAAATAAAATAATAAAGGTTGACCGTGATTATCTCTGATTTGATCCGTAACGCAGCGAGTTCGTCACCCGAATGTGTTCGCGCACGAGCGGCACGAGTCTCCGGCGCTTATATAATGTCAATATGACACTGACAATTATAACTGTCACACCAAATGACACATTAGCTCTGTGATGACCACACTCAAGCTTACCCTTGATGTTCCGAAACAAACCAATAGATGGATTTTTTGACGATCCGACTTATATATTAAATATACATTAGGATTTCTTACCTCTCTTTCAGTAGATCTTCTCAGATCTATTTATTAGAGAACAAATATAAGCTATATTCCTTCTTTAATAAATAGAGATGCCAAAAAAGAAAACAATACATATGGGTTTCTACATAAATAATCTTCATCTTAAAAGATGAAGACAATTTCTAAAGAAACCCATCTCTGTCTTATTTAGTAAACAAATAAACAGTGGCGTACTAAAGAACGCATTATTATATAAGTGAAATGCACTATAGGTACCAACACTATACAAAAATATCAAAATGCAAAATAACTATATCTGTATAATTATGAATACAAAAATCTCGCGTCACGGTGTTTGTGGTGGCACTCCTCCGAAACGGCTTGACTTATTTTATGAGTTTTTTAATGTAAATATATATTTGGTAGGTATGAGAATAGGTCTTTAAGTATATTTTATACCACTAGGTGATTAGGGTGTCAACCTAACTTGCATTTACGCGAGCGAATTCGCGGGCAAAAGCTACTAATCTATAAATATCTCTATGTTGGATATCACTTATGCAGGCGACATCGACATGCCTGCATTAAATTCTGCTGCCCGAGACAAACCTACTATTACTATACATCTTGAAAATTTGAAGGGCTGTCATGATAACTGTGCTTATATTCACGAAGTACAACTAATTTAAGCTTCTTCACCAATTTTCTGAATGAAATTGTACTAAAAGAATATATGGTGTTTATTTCAATACAGTTTATGCACACGTCTGTGCAGTATAGTAGCGGCACGCCATCAATTCGTTGAACTATGGACGTGTTTAACGGAACATCTTTATTTCGTTCATTATGTTGTATTTTTACTTAGTGCTCTTCAATATGGCTGTATGGTATTTTGGCTCATTCTCTAGTCTCGAGCGTTAATGGCATGTACTCGATTTTGCCCGCACGTTCGTTCACGTTAATGTAGATTTTTAAATAAATTTCTATCCCTCAGGACCAGTACTTTTTCTGGATGAAAGGTACCCTATGTACTTTTCTGTGCACTCGACAAGGTGTATGCAGTATGCACATATCATGCAGATCGGTCGAGTAGTTAAAGGTCGTGGAAGCGAAACAAACAAACAAACTCACAGTCGCATTTATAATATAAGTAAGGCTATCAAAGTGGAACTGCGTTAGTAAATACGATGGGTTGGACACCCGAGTCAGGCAATGTGTTATTGGGTTTTGCTATCAAGAAAATCTCAGAGTACTTGCACAACATTTCGGATTGTATCAAAGTCAAAGTCAAAGTCAAAAATAATTTATTCACTTAGGTCACAAAGTAACACTTATGAACGTCAAATGGGTTAGTGAGTTTATTATATTTACTGAATTTACATTTATGTTAGTTGCAAGGTTCAGGCAAAAGGTTGAGCCTATGAGAAGATACCTGCAAGAAACTCAAGGCCACTCTTTTAAATCGCCATCAACTTATAATTTCAGTATTTTACAACTCATTTATGTACCAGGTGTTGCAGTCATTATGCCATATGTCACTGTCCATATAAAACTAAATTCTAAAATAAAGAAAAGTTGGTAATATTATGTAAAAAGCATTTGAGATTTGAAATCATATTTATCAGTACGTAGCCATTTGTAATAGACAATAGTATGGCATGAGGACGCATACACTTACACTTTGTGACATGAAAAGGTAGTTCGTGACTAAATGTAGTTAAAACAAAATTTACGTTATTACTTATAAAGTTTGTTTAAAAGAAAAGAAAGATACTTTAACACCACCAAATAAACACGAAGTACCTTCACATAACTAAATTGACTTATATAATACATACATTGTTTGAATCCTGTATGAAACAAGCAACTAGTTCCATGAGTTTTTATCATTTAAGTAATCATTGATTGAATAATAGCCCTTCCGGATAAGCTGACTTTTAACAGCACTTTTAAATTTTAGTAAAGGTAAATTTATAATATCAATCGGTAGTTTATTAAAAAAGCGTATACTGAGTCCCGCAAATGAATTGTGAACTTTATGTAAACGATGATACGGACCTACCAACTTATGCTTATTTCTAGTGTTTAAGTTGTGAATATCACTATTCTTATTATATAAGTGAATATTATGTTTTATAAACATAATATTCGTAAATATATATTGCGACGCAACAGTAAGTATACCAATTTCTTTAAAACGCTCTTTCAGGGAAACTCGTGGGCCTAAATTATAAATGCTACGTACTGCACGCTTTTGAAGAATGAAAATTGTTTCAATATCAGCTGCGGTATCCGGTAAACAGCAAAGGCTCGTCTCCTACGTTAGAACTAAAACCACATCTGACGAAATATGTACATAATATACCTCTTCAGGTATATAACCGTGAGACTATATATGTATGTGTATTAATATAACAAAACACAGATAGTAATTGCGTGTTTATCTCCATATACTATCTGTGCTTAGATCCCGCGTAGTAACAGATAAGGCTGGCAATTTACCGAGCACATATTCATGCATGCGAATATCTAAAGATACTTACAATAAAATGTTGATAGTCGATCGACGTTTCGTATAAGCTAATAGCCCGACAAAAACTTTATTATTATTTTATAACAACACCAAAAGCTAAAAAAACTATTATTGACTACATACTTACCGCAGCTAAACTCTATTTATATTTGCCAACTTGTCAATATGTATCGAATGAAATATGTCGTCGAGATAATTTATCGCATCAATATTTTCAAAGCCAGGTACCATGTATTTCAATTTATATGAAACTAGATTTCGATTGTATGTAGTTGATGTTTCTAGTTCACTGCCATCTAGCTATGTAGGGCTCGTACAAAGTGTTTTATAAACGTCAAAGTTAATTGAAATGACTGAATTTATATTTAGGTTTGTTGCTAGGTTTACGGCCTATGTGAAATTACCTGTAAGACAGGCACTCCATTAAATTAACAATGAATAACAATTTTATTATTTTACAACTCATGTAAACAAGGTAATTGTAACCATTATACTCTATATTACTGTCAAAATTCTAAAAAAGGGTTACATATAATACTTATCTAATAATATTAATATAACGAAGCAATTAAGGTTTGTAGTCTATGACTATTATATCTGATAGTATTATACATATATTAATAAAGAACTGTCAAAAAATCTCTTTGCAAACACATTACAGTAACCGCTTCCTAGCCAAGACCTACATATGTTCGTTTGTCAACTCGGTAAACTTAAAAGGGTCCATTCCACAATTATTAAAAACCAGAAAATACGTATGCATGCATCATACGGTGTGTATGACGCCTGCAACGTTACTGTTGCTCAATATGTCGTGCGTCTCATACAGCATTTGACGCAAAAATAGCTATATTCAAATATTATAATTTATTTTTTCTATACAAAAAGGTAAACATAATTATTAATAGTGGTAGTCCATGTGACAATGCATAGTAAGCCGCTGGTACCCGAATCAGCTAGAACCTGTATCTCAGGCATTTGCTTTGTCTATACTGATATTATAAAAAGGAAAGATTTCTTTTTTATGTTTGATTGTAAGGATTTAACTCAAAAACTACACAACCGATTTTAAAATTCACCATTAGGCAACTATATTGTCACCGATTAACATAGGCTACATTTTATATAAAAAAAGAACTATTATACCTAACCTAAGCTACTTTTACGCGACCGAAGCTGCGAGCAAAAGCTAGTATGTAATAAAATAGCACACAGCCTACGCAATTCGTTCAACGCACCGTATTATGTATAAACGAACTTGGCATTTTTATAGTGTACGTAGCCCCAGTGAAAAACGTGGTTTAACAATAATGTCATCGTGAACAAGCACTATTAAAAAACAAACAGCTATAAACAATTTGATTTGAATGAAGCAGCTCATTAATATCAATCCACCGACAGATTAACTAAAGCTCCTGGACAATAGCATACTATTATTGTCATCCATCATCAATCCATCGCAGATAAGCCATTATCGGCAATATTACACATTGTTACTAATCCATCGGCATTGTGCTGTCGAACGGAACACTTGATTTGACGCAACCGGCTATACCCGGGAGGAATTCAACAGTTGACGCCCTAATTGCTCTTAGTGTTGTTATGTTTTGCAAGTATTTATTTTGATGTAAAAGAAATCACTTAAATATTTCAGATCTTTTATTTTAATGAATGTTTAAGTTGTGTTTTGTTTTGTAATACTAATAAGAAATGTATTTATTTCATGCCACAATATTTGCTATGGCTGTCATATCCCGCTAAGTTTGAAGAAACTTACTTACTTCGCTGACTCAGCGACCCAAAGTGGATCTTGACCTCCGACATTAAAGTACGCATTGCTTCCTATTTTGTGCTAAGTCAGACCAATCCAGCATATTTAGCTTTCTTTGAAGCAACTATTGTAAAATATGTAAGACCTAACTAAGTGTACATAACACTTAGTTTGCAAATAAAAGATAATTATTATTACAATAATGTATTTATTTGGTGATTGCATAGTACATTATTATATCATGGAGTCTGGTAGCCAAACTAGGCGTAAACCTGTATTTCAGGTCACCCGTGTGTCTGCCGTTTTATTTAAGTCAATAGTAGCATTTTAATATTTATTCTAGTATTAGTTAGCTATTTGCTAATTAATAATAATTAATAACAATAAGAAAGAAGACTTACGCTTTTCCCGGAGGGATAGGTTAGGCATTTAAGGTTGTACAGTAGACTCTATAATTAACGAAAATCTCTAGTTTAGAAGTATCACTATGGTAAAGCAAACATGATATTTTTTGCCATCGTGTCATCATCACACGCTGTATAAAAATATAGAAGTCTTTTAACACATACAGATCACTGAAACGCCTAACTTTCTATAAACGAATCTCTCTGGACTCTCTATGAGATTGTCAAACTATTCATAAGAGTAGGTACGCTCCATTTGATAGAGCAGGTCAACGTCCAACAAACTATGCTGAAGACATAAATGAACCGTTCTTTGATCAAAAATCGTTCGTATGAAATGCAAATCACGATTCTCAGATTCCCTGGACAATGGAGGGAAGATATGGATTGTTTGCCAAGTGATACTGTGTAAAATCCATATTCTTTATAACCAGCTTAATCCACGAGTTCACTCGCATAATATACATGGTAAATGATTTTTGATGTATTTTTACGTTAGGTATATTTATGACCTTGCCTTCGATTTAAATATGTACTAACTCGGTTAATTATGCCTTATAAATAATTATAATATTATCTATTGAAATTAAACTACTATATACGGATTTTATCGCGTTGTTTATTTATCACTGTATTACAAAATTTTGAAAATATTACACTACTACTATCTACTATTGATTTTATTTTACTAATTTATAAGCTAATAAAATTATTTAAACTATTAAATCTATTTATTTTTGGTTTACACTTTCCCCGACGTTTCGGTTGCTTTTCAGCAGCCATGGTCACGGGGACCCCGTATATAGTAGTTTAATTTCAATGAATAACATTCGCGTAAACAGAAGACAATATTATATAATATTATCATACTTCATAACGTAGGGAAAGATTGATGAGAATAAACAAGTTGTTGCCTCAGGTGTATTAGGATCGCCGCTTGTCTCACAGATGAGGACTCTAATTTATCTAGATGTTGTTGAACTCTATATTGTTTGACAATTGCCCCATGGCAATTATTATTGTCCTCTGAACCCGGGAATTATTTATCATAGAATTGAAAAGTGCTTAGAGACCAGTAATAATTTTGGCCTGAGTTGACCGTTATGGATGATTTTACATCTTACGCTTGACTATGACTTGCGCAAGCTTTTGGAAGTATGCCATACAATATAATACGCAGTGAACACGTTCTGTGGTCCTTTTCTGTCGACGCTCAGGATTGAAGCCCGTGTTGCCCTTCAATAAAACCGAATGCAATTTGGGCTTGTGTTTGTTCCTGTGATAAAAAAGATTCCAAGTTCCTTAAGCACTGTGATGTAAACAAGAAACCAGTCCTTGTCATTTGCAGTGGCAAGACAGCAACTTTTCATAAAAGTGTAAATTAAGTAAAACAGATACATAGAAAAAGACCATCCATGAAGCAAGACTTAAGCCTACAAACAAACGGTGTCGTTGCTCTGTCAACTAAGCTATTCGTGGTCCTACATCAGGGATTGAAATTGCATTGAATTATCTGTGTGTGCTGCGACTGTCATATTATTTTCATGAGAGGTTGATAACGTTTGATTGGTACCACTGGTATAGCAAGCAATTTTTGACATATAACAAAAGTGACCGGTCTCTTTAAAATCCAGCATAAAATAAATAATAAGAATTGATAAGGTTATATTTAGTTCCTGAATATAGTCACTTTATGACTTTTTGAAGATTGGTCATAAAAAGCTTAGATAATAAGCGATGAGATTTTACTACATTCATCTGTGATATTGACTCGTAAATATGTGAAGCACCGATAAAAAGCTACGTGATGGTTAACTCCGAACAATTGGAATGAGTTCATCACCATAAAGTCGTCGTGATTTGTTCGAACAAACACCACGTGTACTGAGGTACAATCGGGTACAGAGCACTGCGAAATTCATTCCTCAAGACACTTACACCTTCATATGTACTATGGACAAAAGCATTACTATATTGCACCTACGTTTTGCCGGATACGTTTTAGATTTACGTAATAGACAATGGGTCGCATACATGTTGTCAAGAGTACAGAAACGGATTTATGGTATCTTTAATCTAGAAAATGTACGTTTCCCGAGCTAGCAAAGCCGTGGGTACAAAATATTTTATAATAAAATTACTTAGTCAACGAAGATTTAGACATTTTTCTTATTTATAGAAGCGCGTCCGCAGAACAAACAATACAGTAATAATACGAGATGATGTATCATTATCTCCTTCAATGATTATAAATTTAGATCATGTTCTTTGCTTATAGAAAAGAAATATGTACTTGGAATTCATTGCGCTCACCAACTATCTTTTGATTCCATCTAATTAACCGGGCTAATTGGCTGGCCCAACCTGGATTATTGGCTCAGTAGAAGAAATATGTGGTACTTTTGATATCATTGAGCATGATTACATTACAAAGATTACTTACTTTTTTATATAATATTGTCTTCTATTTACGCGAATGTTATTCATTGAAATTAAACTACTATATACGGATTTTATCGCGATAAAATCCGTATGTAGTAGTTTAATTTCAATACTTTTTTATAATTTAAGTGAAATAGTTACATTATCCAAACTCAAAACACACAGTATCTCAGAATACAAAAAATTAAATGTAATCGAATCTTGATTTTATGTAGTCCCGAAAGCATTCGTGCAAATTAGAACGACATAATAAGGCATAATGGAATTAAAATTAACAGCATACGTATACATGATGTGCGCGCATTTATTGGACTAGCCACCGAAACGCGATATCACACTATTTCGGTGTGGTTTTGATGCCTCAATTTTGTGCTTGTTGGCGGCTTTTTGTTTATTCTGTATTCTGAGAAATCTCTTTTCATAAATAAATAAGATACGAGCATTTTAAATTTGGTAATTGTCAAGTGACTGCGAACTGCTTCAGGCAGATATGGATACGATCGTGAACAGCAATTTCATGTCGCTAAATACAAAAACTGTTAGGTCATTACGTCTATTAAAATTAAAAAAATATATTGTACTTTAATAACTTCATTATAAATACTATTATTGAGAGAGTTACAGAGGTTCGCGTCTTGGAGGTGTTGTTTGATGCTGCTGGATAAAAAGCTCTAAAAGATAGAGCTTTTTATCCTTTATGTTTCGAACCGCAAAACTATTTAAACAAACTAAGTCCTTAATAGTTTTATATTGCTTTTTGGTTAGAAGTATTGTAGAATACTATTTACCAGGTCTCCAATTTATAATATACATATAGATCGGATAGAGGACATACAGAGACGATTTGTTAGAGCTCTGTGCTCAAAATATAGGCTTAGGCGCAAAATACCGGAGTATATAGACTGCATGGCAAACATTTTCCTTGGAAACTTTAGTTAGTAGAAGATGGATGAGCGACTTGTGCACCTTACATAAAATCGTAAATTGTTCAATGTATGGTAACCTTCTTCAAAATTTATACATTTAAATACCAACGGGATCTGTGCGTATGCCACAATTGTTTAATGTTCCTACAACAATAATATACGTCAGAATAACCCATTGTACAGAATGTGTAAAAATTCTATCTGCTCTCAAATATATTTTTCACGAAAAATTCAGCATATTTAAATCTTTTCTGTTGAACTATAAAAAACCGTAAATCCATTATTAGTGTAACCAATCTTGTATATCTTTTGTTTTTTTAATCACGCATTCTTTTTTTTTGAACTCTTGTATTAGTTATTTAAAAGTTTAAGCTAATGTAAATTTACACGTAAGTACTGTATATTGCAAATGTTGTGTGCAAATGTAACTGTATGCCAGATTTACTCTTTGTGTACTATTAAGGCCATTATTTGTAATATGCTAATCTGTTATCTGTTTTTCAGTATTCAGTAGGTACAACCTATTGAATAAAATAAAAAGTAATAGAATATGGATGCAGAATATAAATTTTATAAAAATTGATCCACTTTCAAAGTCACCAGACCTATGTAATTTTTGCAAGACTGAATTTATGACAGAACCTAGATGTGCAACGTATGCATATCTAGGTTCTGTCATAAATTCAGTCTTGCAAAAATTACATAGGTCTGGCGTCTTAGTCTATAGTGCTGAACTAGATATCAATTTGAGAGAAAATCTTCTAATGGATCTACGTGACTTGTCAGCACCAATGACGATGGACTATTTTGAAAACGGTTGACATACTATATTTGGACTGTGTGGCCAAGTAACCAAAAACAAGCACGTCTAAAAATGTACATTCATTACGTGTGTGGTGTATTTACATATATTTTCGTAGAATTTATTCGCTTGTTATAAATTATACACACATCATCGCATTCTAATGCTTTCACTTGTAAATTTATACCGCGCCATTTTCAATTGGCAGTTTTCCTTTTGGTCTAATCGGCTTAAATAGGCTTTCTTACATTTTCTTATACAAATATAATTTATGTGTTATGTTCTAAATATATACCAACCGTTTTGTAAATACAAATAAAGAGGTATATATGTATTTAGCGCAATAGCCTAGTGGAAGATCGTTGGACTGCCAGCCAGAGGTATCAAGTTCAATACCAAGGCACGCATCTCTGACTTATCATCGAATTGTAAGATGTGAACATTAATTAATAGTTTATTATTGGAAGGAAATTATCGTAAACACACCTGAGAGTTCTCCATAATGTTCTCGAAGATATGTGTAATTGTGTAGTCTGCCAATCTGTACCTGGGCCAGCGTGGCGGACTACAGCCGAAACCTTTTTTACACTGAGAAGATTTCGCCCGTTCCCAGCAGTGGAACAGTTTATATATATTATTATATATTTAATATGTTATTTTAATCATTTAGATTGTACAGTTTTTTTTAGACATTGGTAACCTAGAGATTCCTGGTGGAAAGATAAATTTAACCTACGATAACTTTACAGCAAGCATCTCTAAAACGTCCAATGAAAAGTGGAAAATGTCAACAATCTTGCACTGGAATTGGTGACGGTCGTAGAAGCTGAAGTTAAAGCAAAACACTTGCGAAGTATGTAATGTCGCACTAGATTCCGTATTTCCAGACAGATTTTATTTTGTTTGTTTTTTAAAAGGACAACTCACGCACTAGGAATAATTCCTGTGTAGCGGGGGACTTTACAGACTATCAAACAACGGACGCAATAGACACCCAGACTCGGAACAACCATTTGTGGATCACACAAAGTTTTGTGCCGTGTGGGGATCGAACCCACAATACTAGACGCTTGGCAGCGGTGAGGCGACCTCTTAAACCGTTACGTCATCCGAGCAGCCATATTGTTTTCACCATTATACTACAGATAAGCAGCTTTTCTTTTGAAGGAACGATTGTATTAATTTTATTTGATTTGTAGTAGTTACTTTATAAGAGGTTAACGAAAGCAATGGATATTGTACAAGTTCCTCCGTCGTCGTGCTTTAGTAAAAAAGTTTGCTGACAACATGTTGCAGCAAAATTGCAATATAATACTTATTGGAAATATTTTCAGTCTGCAACTTTCGCTTAAACTAAGCTGAGTTAGATTATCATAATTAAAAGTTTAGTTGTTGCTCGAACTTCTTTGTTTGTAACAACTTCTTAAAGACGTTAGCTGAGTTTGATCTTCTACTAAGTATTTAATGTGGTAACTTAACTTTTTTATATTTCCGAATTCTTTAAACTGTTTCATAATTATGTTCGTAATATACTAATAGACTTGTAACAATAAGACGTGGGTACTCATATTTTAATAACGTTTAGTTGACTAAAGATAAAAACAAAAAATGTAAACAAAGTATATGTAGTCAAAGTATTTATTGAATTTTTTGCACATATAATATATAATATAATATTCTGTCACATACACACAACACCATCTAGCCCAAACTAAGCAGAGCTTGTACTATGGGTACTAGACAATGGATAAACATATTTATATACTTTTTTTTTTGTAAATACATACATATTATACATAGAAACACCTAGACCAAGACAAACATCCATGTTCATGCACACAAATGTTTGACTTGTGCGGGAATCGAACCCGCGACCTCAGGCGTGACAGTCGGTTACACTAACCACTACGCCATCAAGGCCGACTATATAGTAAAACTACATTTATTCAAATGTAAATAAAGTTAGTAAATTCACCACCCGAGCACCGATACATTCATTAGGTTGAAACTTTTTAAATAATAATATAATCAATAAAATAATTTTAATATTAAAATAACTGTCAAAACAAGTTTTCAATGTCTAGGTTATTATGTTATAGAATGTAAAATTTAGTTATCAAAATTAAAGTATCGCCTGAAATCATCCAAGAGGGCCAGAACGGGGTACGCTTCCTTTAAAAATAATAGAAAGAGGCTCAGCGGGCAAACTGATTTATTCAGTATTTTGATCTAGTATCTTTATTTTAAAATTATTTTTATATGGACAGTGACATATGGCATAATGACTGCAACACCTGGTACATAAATGAGTTGTAAAATACTGAAATTATGAGTTGATGGCGATTTAAAAGAGTGGCCTTGAGTTTCTTGCAGGTATCTTCTCATAGGCTCAACCTTTTGCCTGAACCTTGCAACTAACATAAATGTAAATTCAGTAAATATAATAAACTCACTAACCCATTTGACGTTCATAAGTGTTACTTTGTGACCTAAGTGAATAAATTATTTTTGACTTTGACTTTGACTTTGAAGTTGAAGGTATTTTTCAGTAGATTAAGGTCTATATTTGTATAAAACACATGTATATTATGCCTTTAACAGTATTCTAATGAGCGTAGAAATCTAATAACATTAGTTATATAAGCGAAAGTATGTCAAACACGTCAGATTTTTAAGATGAAATATGTTTTATTGCTGATATGCTGAATCATATTCATTCACCTGTGTTCTGTCAAATATTGAAATAATTGAAAGGACAAGATTTTCTCAGACTTATTATATAGTCAAGTAAGCATTTAAAAGAAATCAATCATCAATTTTAATATTTATGACAATATTATCTATATATTAATACATGAAGCAAAAACTTTGTACCCCTGTTTACGAAAATTGCGCGGACGGAGGAGTATGAAATTTAGCACAGTTAAAGTTTATATGGAGAAAGAGGGGCGAAAGGAGGGCCTAATATTTATATAAAATATGCATTAGAAATACATTAAATTAATGGAAAAGCACTACACGCACACAACCATACATTTGACACAAGCAGTCGAATCGCGTTCGTAGTATTTCGGCATTCTTTGGTTGACTTCGTAGAATGCTTCGTAACTATGGTTACATACATATGTATGTGGAGTAGGTGACTAAATGCAATGTGATTATATGGGTATAGTAATAGACAATAAAACCTGAATAACGATCAAATTTAAAATTTAAATAAATGATGGGCGAATTTCGACCACTTGGCGACCGCTATTATGTATAATAATTCGTAATTTTCTTTAGTAATGATATTAATTGGCTGTTCAGGACTAAAGAAACTTGTAAGTATATATATATATAAATCTCATGTCACGGTGTTTGTGGTCATACTCCTCCGAAACGATGATTTTTATATTATTTTTAATCAATCAATCAATCAATCAATCAAACTTTATTTGTGAACATAGGTATTACAATAAAGGTCTTATGGATACAATTTAATTGAGCTCTATGTCCTACCAATGAAATTGGTGTACAAATCTATTCATTTTTTAGTAATAAGTCAGAATTTATACAATAAAAAGTCAAGTTCGAGTAAATAATGTCAATTAAATCAAAAGGCGAACAATATTCCACTTTATCATATTGTAAATAATTTCAATTAATGGTACTGTTATTAGGCAATTAATCAATTATAATTTATTGTTACATGCATGTCAAAGGTAAATTGTATTAAAAGGTTAGCAATGTCAAATTTTATCATTTAAAAATTCCTCTATGGAGTACTACGTCTTATCTAATAAAAATAAACACAATTTACTTTTGAATTTGCGGATATTATCTTCACTCTTTATACATTTTGGTAATTTATTATAGACCCTTGGTGTCATTACAAAAATACTATTTCCATATAACGCAGTTCTAAACCCAACTGTTTGTAACCGATCACAACGGCGCTGACTAGTTACTCGAACAAATTTATGTAAATTATTTTTGACGAAGATAGACGTTTCATATATGTACAGCGAGGGCATCGTTAATATTTTTGTATTTTTAAAAAACGGTTTGCAGCTATCTGTTGTCTTTAAATTGTAAATAGCTCTAATGCACCTCTTTTGACACTTAAATACCATTTCTTTACCCGTGGCATTCCCCCAAAATATAATTCCGTATCTCAATGTTGAGGCTACTAAACCATGATAAGCCGTTAAAACTGTTGCTCGATTGGCCGTTTTTCTTAACATATGCAAAGCATAGGAATGCTGATTTAGCTTACTGCATACTTTGTCAATATGTGAATTCCATTTTAAAGTGTTTTCTATGTTTAGTCCAAGAAATTTAGTCTCATTTGTTTCATTAATAATTTTGTCCTTGTATTTAATATTTAAGTCTAGATTATAATTTACTCTTTGTTGAAATTTCATTAATACTGTTTTGTCAAGATTTATAACCAAATTATTATATTGTAGCTAATTCACAATTGATAGTAGTGTAGAATTAATCTCAGGCTCTATTTTACTCACGTCATCACAATTGAAAAGTAAAGTGCTGTCATCTGCAAACATTGTCATAGGATATGATGATGCTATCGGAAAGTCGTTAATATAAACAATAAATAGGGGTGGCCCCAGTACACTACCTTGTGGTACTCCATATTTTACCGTTCTCAGGTTAGATTTATAGGTTATTACGGTTTTTTTAGAAATTCTACTGATTGTCGTTATTTGCTGCCTATTACAGAGATAAGATTCTATTAAGTTTGATATATTTCCCCTTATGCCATACGCGTTTAGTTTACTTATTAGTGTTTTATGGTCTACGCGATCAAAAGCTTTTGACATGTCCATATAAAGCGCCAGAGTCGGTAGTCTCTTATCCACTCTGCCGGTAACCATATGTAAGAAATCGTAGATGGCCATGTCAATAGATCTATTTTTCCTAAAACCTTTCTGGTTATCAACAAAAAGGGAGTTTTTCTCAAAGTATGATGTAAGTTGAAAATATATTGCTTTCTCAAATATTTTTGAGAAAATCGGTACTAACGCAATGGGTCTGTAGCAGGACATATCTTCTCTGTTGTCTTTCTTGAAGAGTGGTTTTATAATTGTTATTTTTAATTCTTCTGGAAAGTGACCATGACATATGCACATATTGATAAGGTGACTCAACACAGGAGCAATTATTGTGGATACCTGTTTAATAATGCTTGTACTTATATCATCGTACCCAGTGCTAGATGTATTCTTTAGCGACATAATAATTTTGTGAATTTCTAGCGGTATTGTAGGTGACATAAACATAGAACTAATTCTACTGTTTATTTTATGTTTATTTTTATGAATGTCTGAATTAGTAACTGATTTCACTTGATCCACAAAATAATTATTAAAAGCTTGTGCTATTTCAATAGGATTACTTAAGATTTTGTCGTTTGATTTAATTTTTACTATGGTTTCCTCTGGCAAATTATGTTTATTCTTGTTTCTATTTATCACTTTCCATGTTGCTTTACATTGATTTTGAGCTGATTGTATGAGATGATTATTATGGGCTCTCTGTGTGAGATTTATAACTTTTTTCAGCCAATTGGAAAGTATTTTAAAGTTTGTTTTATTTTGCTTATTCGGTAGTGACCGGTATTTCCACAGCAATTCTCTTTTTCTCTTACTGCAAATTCTTATCTATACTAATCCATTTTGCTTTTTCTTTAGTCGATATGCGTATTTTTATACTTGGAAAGCATAAATCATATAGCAATTTAAACAGATCATAAAATAATTTGAATGCTTTAGCGGGATCCGTTTCTTCGTATACGTCAGAAAAAGTGATAGCTTCGATGTTGTCTATGAATTTTTGAACATTTTCTTTTGAGTAATCTCGTTTATTTGAGAACCAGTAATTTAATATGCATGTTCGTCTAACTGGACATCGTAAAAGTTGTGCCGTATGATCGGATACTGCTAGCTTTAAGATTTCTCCATTTGATCCTCGTACATTGTGAATAATGTTATCTATGCAAGTCCCACTGCCTAGTCTGGTTGGAACTTTTATTTCCAATTTGAGATTGTAACCCGCTAGAAGATACTTGAATTGATCTGAATATGTAGTCTTTTTTAAAATATCAATGTTGAAATCCCCACATAGAATAAGTTTTTTGTTTGTGTGTAATGAAAATGAATTTAAGAGAATATTAAGGTGATTGAAAAATACATCAAGTTTATTCTTTACATCCCTGCTATGTGGGCTCCGATAGACACACATCACAATGACGTTGTGGTCAGTGAGTTCTACTGCACAACATTCAATTATATTAGAAACACAATATCCTTCCACGGACTCCAATGGTCTATACTTAATTCCTTTTCTTATCATTATACATGTGCCACCGTGTCTGGCTTTCCGAGTGAAATGCGCAGCGAGGGTAAAATTAGGAATATGTAACAAGTTAAGATCAGATAATATCATATTGTGCTCCGTAAAACATAGTACATCAATTATTTTTCCTGTATTTAGTAATTCACTAAGTGCGACAGTAAATATATGAGATTTGTTCAGAAGACCATTAATATTTTGATGTAGAATATTAACATTTTTATACACGAAAAAAGTTTTCATATTCACAATTTATTTCGTCTGCGGAAGATTCACATTGGGTTGATGTTATCTCTGTTAAGGTTGAGAATAAATTTTGAAAAATTTTACGCAGACCATAGTCATTAATTTTTTTATTGAATTTCGAGAACATAGTAAAGTCATAAAAAAGATTTAAATTAGAATCAAATGCAGTTGCATAGGCATATGTTTGTAGGTCTAGATGTAACAAGTTATTAAACGTCTCTATACGACAATTAAACATTAATGAGTAGTTACTTAACTGGAAAGTAGGAACACATAAGATAATATTTGTATTCTGTACTGTCATCAATGCTTCCCTTAGTTGTATAATGATATTAACATAATTTTCAGTATGCAAAAAGTCTTCTTCCCCAATTAAAACAACACAATAGTCTTCCATAGAATAGTCAGTAACTTTTTTGTGCAAGCCTTTAATAAGTTGAAGTAAACCACAATTGGGCGTGAATGGTAATGACATACTTGAAAGTTTTTAAAAACCTCTTGAGCTATGGACAAAACTTGGTTGTTTTTATTCGCACTTACTAAGCACAGTTTTCTTTTTATGGGAATCGAAGGGCGGGGGTCATTTTCTTCCTTCTGTGTTGTTTTATTATTTAGTTCTTCCATTGAAGTGTTAATTATTTCTTGTTTTTTCGAATACAGTTGTAATTTCCTTGTCTTCTTTGGTGACTTTGTTTGAGTTACTGTTTGACTAGATTTATCTACTAGGTTATTTTTTATTGGAGTCGATGTTAGTCTTCGCATTTGAGTATTTGTATTTGAGACCTTTCGTTTTGAACATGGGGTAGAGCACTTGGCCTCTCCTGTACCAACTTTCTTGTATAATTCTATAACGCGATTAGATTTCTTTAGATCTGACTTTAATTTTTCATTTTCGCTAAGCAAATTGTCAATTTCTTGATTCGCGCTTTGCAACTCAACTCTTAACGCATTGATCTCTTCCTGTAGTTTAGTAATGGATTCATTGTCCTGCAGTGCAGTATCAGGCATACTCATTACTGTGGAATCAAATAATGACGTCTCTGAGAACGACGTAGACAGGACGGGTATTTTTCTAAGTGTAATATTTTCGTCCGCCATACTTGTAACTTTTCCACCAAAAATGAAATATTTTTTTACTGTGGTATCATTTATCGCCCTCTGGTGGCGAGTAGCGGTACTTTTTAGTTTGACTATTCGCTGCTTGTGGCTTTTTGGCGCTAGTTGTTATACATTGAACATGGTCAAAGTCCAATTATAAAAATATTTTTCGTAACGGTGATTTAGTTTTTTATTTTATTGGTTTTTTCACTGGCGTTCATAAAAATGTTACTCAACGCTTTTATTTATTGCGGATATATACGGATTGATGACTTTTTTAAAAGATGAAACACCAATTCGTTTTTTATCACTGATTATAGTTCCCATATAATGCTATTGTCATAATTGTTATTTCACTGGGTCTAAATTGTCACAAACAATGTCACTGCATCAAAATATTCTTTACACTACTTTGCACCACTATTTATTTAATTTAAGTGTAAGAATGTATTATTTACAAATTAGTAACGGTAGGTATGTTACTTTTTAGTCTTTGGGAATATTTATCAATATTTTATAGGTAGCTGGGTCAGACAGGACGCGATGATTGATGATTTATTGGAATACGTAAGGAATATTTCACATCGCTAGGTGATTAGGGTGTCAACCTAACCTTTTTCTTTTTTTTTTACGTGGGGTAATGCGCCTGATGCCTACCCTCTCGCCACAAGGGAGGCGAGAGGGTTATGTCCGGCTCTCCCGTACTTCGGGCCTACGGACCAAAACCCCACGGTGTGCACGCTCGCTGCCTTCTATAGTGGATGGGCCGCTGGCAAAATGACTACCTCAGCGACCCACCAAGCAGTCTACAACTCCTCGGCGACGCCCCGGCAGTGTCAACCTAACCTACATTAACGCGAGCGAAGCCACAGGCAAAATATAGTTGTATTATAATTCGTACACCATATTATGTCACAAACAATCATTATGTTGTAGCGCAATTATAAGTATGTCCAAACAGTGACCTAAAATGAAAATACCATCTTCTAATTAAAAATGTCGTTTTATTTAACAGTTTTGCACGCGAGAGTACCAATGTGCGATATGTCTTCACCTCGGAATTAATTTTCGTCTGATCCAGTTAGAACCTATACAAACAGATACTTGTCGAAATATTAATTCGATATAAAGATATGGCAAGGTGAAAGCACCTTCTCAAATATTCTGTTACAATCAATGAGTTTCTGTAATTAATATCTATATGCGCTTAGAAATTGTGAGTTTGTGTCATGAGTTAGATACATGTTTCTTTCAAAGGTTGTACATGTCATTCTGCGTAATAATATCCGGGATATTATTATGTCAACATAACAAGTGGAACAAAATTTTTTGGCGATGGTTCAATCTTTGCAGTACCTTGAGCTCAAGCAGGTTAAATTATTTGTTTGATCCTAAAATATACTATAACTTTAAGATTTAACGACTAGTCTACTTTAATTTACTGAAACTATGTATTACATTATAAATACATAAATGTACGCCAAGAAATCCGCGATAAAGGTGTATGACATACACATTTAGCTGTCCACATGTTTGAGCCCATATTACGGCGAGGAGGGATGAGTCTATTGTCGTTTATCGGGCACCAAGAATTTCTTTACAAAATAACAATTTCGGACCAGGATCTAACGATCCCAATTCATATTTTATAATGGCATTTACCTAACAATAAAATCTAGAAGAACAATTCTGAGGTAGAAAGATCATTTTCAATAACATGCAATAAAACCTTTCAATTGTTCAAACGTAAAACATCTTATTAGTCGACATACGACTTCAAGTGGAATCACAACTCGAATCGTCGGATGAGTATTTACCCAGACATATGTTAGAAGTTCATTAAAGCTTTATGACATTATGACGTCATAAGGAGCGGTCACCTTACGAGATCTGATCAATATAAAGTATATTATGTGTAGTAAAATTTTACGAGTGATCTGTCGCCTTTGCATCGCATCTTTGAACTGACGAAGGCAGACAGTTGTGTGACTGGAATGGCGGCGAGTGTCATTTCGAACTTTATGAAAATGATAAAGGCACTTGTTCCAAAGCCAACGATTAGCTAGGGACGAGTGTAACCTTTAGCTAGAAACTACTAACGAGTTGGCAAGCAACAATAAGCCAGTACAGTTAAGAGAGTAGTATCGTTGTATTTGAAATAAGTGCCAGAGTGTTGGGTGATTTGTTGCACTGGTTGCTAACTAACTGTCCAGGCAAAGATATTTACTTGGTGGAATATGTATAAAAATTGTACGTACTCTTTCAACTAAATATGATTGAAATATGTCACCTAGAAGTGAAAACTTGTAAATGGCTGTCTGGATACTAGAATGATCAATGTTATGTTAAATTAGCTGTAAGTATTCCATGAATAAAATAAAGTAAAAACAAAAAATAAATGTCTTTTTGTGAGGATTTAGACCGCCAGGCGTGCAGACCGAAGTCGTTGAGCGTGTATAATCTTTTTGATAGATCTTGTCACTGCATCGAACTGGTTCAGAATAAAGAGTCATCGTAGATCCTTAATAATATTATAAATGTGATGGGCATGTGAGTTTGTTTGTTTGTTACGTTTTCACGCCTTAGCTACTTGACTGAACATCATGAAATTTACATAAACGTTGTCAGGAGTACAGAAAAATTCACAGAGCACCTTTCAGCCAGAAATGTATCCAGAAAAAGTACTGTTCCTGAGGGATAAAAATCGACATAATCTATCTTTACGCGAGCGAAGCCATGGCTATAATCTGGTAATATTATAAATAAGATTTTGCACGCATCTTTGCTCGCGTAAATGTAGGTTAGGCTAGATTAGATTTCAACCAGCAAGGCATCACAGCGTTGTGCCGCGCGACATATCGGGCACGGTAGTTTTCCGCGGAGTCAGACACTGACTCTGCGATACGAGCCGTCTTAGGCCTTAAACCAGTAAAGACGGTTTCTGCAGCAGGGAAGCGCAAGCGCCGCCTGCGTTGGCTCGAGTCCGATACCGACGCAGAGTTGAATGCTGCACCCAGTGCTAAAGTCTGCACATCTCGAAGAGGCCGAGGCCAACCTATCACTCCCGTGCAAAACATTGGACTGGCGGGAGCAGACGAGCTGACTGCTGAACTGCTGAAAAACGTGTGGCGTCAGAGTTGTGCGCGGAGGATGAGGTGGCGCAGCTGGCGCTTAGGATTCGCTCACCAGCTAATACGGTGGCGGACGCAGTCCAACGTGCCCGTGATGTAGCCGAGATGCATCTTCAAGCGACACTTTAAAGAGGCGGTAGCTGCTTCTGGGCAGTCGGTGGAGTTTCTCGCCAACGGGCTGGGGCGGCTTTAGGATAGAAATGGTGGATTTGCGCAACGAGATGGCGCAGCTCAGGGCCAACCTCGGAATGGGCAGGCGTCAGTGAATTGCCCACACGGAAGCTCGGATCCTTGAGCTCCCGGGTGCTAAAGGGGAAGAGGTGGATAGCGTCCGAGTCGCCAGGCCCGTGAAGTGCGCGGATATGCGCATCTCCGGCCTGGATGACTACGTGTCAGAGGAAGATGTCCGGTCTGCCATTAGCACGTGGACCGGATGTACCGCGGTCACTGTTAAGGTGGGCGTCATCCTTCCCAGCCCTGGAGGAGTTGGAGCGGTATGGGCGCAGTGTTCAGTCGCGGCCGCGAAACAGCTAGCAGCCGCTGGAACGCTGCTCGTGGGCTGGAGTTCGGCAAGGTGACAATCCTGGACCCCCGGCCCATGAGCTGCTACATGTGTGGAGGAGCGGGACACGCTCGCTTGAAGTGCCCCAGTACCATCGACTGCAGCGATGCTTTTAACGCTGCGGTCAAAAGGGGCACATTTCGCGGACCTGTGAGGCCAACCCACACTGCCCTGCGTGTGCGGTGGCCAAGCGCTCATGGTCGGCACCATCTCAGAGGTGGCGGGGCTTGTAAGACCCCGGCCCAAAAGCCCACAGCGAGTGTAAGCAGCCAAGCGACCCTGGCTGCTCCCCGTATCGATCAACCACCCTCAACGGTAGAGGAGATCATGTCATCGTAGTCATGGACCAAGACCATGGTGAATCTCAACCACTCCACCCGAGCGCAAGACTTACTCCTGCAGTCCATGGCGGAGTGGTCGATTGGTGTAGCCGTAGCTGTGGAGCCGTATTACGTTCCTCTCTGCCCTAATTGGATTGGTGACCGAGACAGCTCCGTGGCAGTCGTCAGCTCCACGTCACCGCGCTCCCCTCCCTTCTCTATCAAAGAGAGGGGACTGGGATGTGTTCCGGTCGCATGGGGAGAGGTCACAATTGTACTTCTCCCCCAATCGGAGTCTGGCTGACTTCAAGGCCTTTCTTAACAACTTGGAGGCCTCGATACGGCGGGTGTCATCTAGCCGCACCCTTGTCATGAGGGACTTTAAGGCGAAATTGACTGCGTGGGGTTCACTCCGCACGAATGTCCGAGGAGAGGCGGTCCAGGAGTAGGCTATGCAGCGGGCCTCTGTTTACTAAACAGAGGCACCACTTATACGTGCTTGCGACAGCAGGAAGGATCAATAGTGGACCTTACGTTCGCTACCTCTGCCTTCGCCGCACGTGTAAGGGGCTGGCGCATCCTAGAGGGGGTTGAAACTCTGTCGGATCATTTATATATCCGTTTAGATGTCTCCTCCCTCCGGAGAGCCAGTAGGGGTCATCACCCGCACAACTTGGCCATCTGCCGCGCTAAGGAGCGGGCGAGGGAGCAGATGCTGGAGAGTCTTGACTGTGACCCCTGGGAGCGCCTTTACCGCGCGGTGCTGAAAAAGCCTCGTGCGCGGTGCCCTCCCCTTACAACTTTCTCTCTGAGGTGGTCGAGGCATACTTTTCTAGCCGGGAAGAGCACATGCCCCCGATGATGGCTCCAGTGGGAGGCCGATATCGGAGACATATTCCATTGTGCCCCCAGTTACAGATGAAATTTATTTATTTATTCAGTAAAACATAAGCTAACAGTTTACAAAACCAAGACGCTTATATCTATACTATAGAATTTGATCATCACAATATATTACATTTATTATCACAATATTACATAACATGTCATAGAAAATAATGTCAAAGAAAAGAATATTACATAATAAATAGGCATTTTAATCCATCATTATTATTATTTCCAATTTAAATATGATATAACATTATTATTTACAACACTTGGTGAGTCGAAAAATATATCTGCACCTGGATTCGTCCGAAGGAAATTGTTGATGAGCTTAACAGCTGTGCCAGTGGCAGTGTTGTCTGCAAGGCGTGAGGACCAGACGGGTGGATAGGAGAAGAGCGTATGTTGTCGCCTGCCAATACCACGCATATATTGGTTGGGCACATAGAAATAAATGTTCTCTCTTACTGCAGGGTTGTCTACTTTGTTTGTGATTAGTTGATAATAGTGCATTATTTTCACAAACTCTCTTCTAAATTGCAATGTATTCAGGCCTACCATCCCTGACACAAACATCGACGGATATAGGAATGGATAGTATCCATACTGGCGTTTGAAGAGATACCTAGCAAACTTTCGTTGTATTTTTTCCACCATCATTGTATAAAGGCTTTCCCGGGGATCCCAAACAATGGCATTGTATTCCAACTTACTCCGCACATAGGCATTATACAATAATTTTATAACGTGGATATTTTTAAATTGATACGATGTTCTCATCACAAAACCTAGACATTTATTTGCTTCTTTACATATTTTAATGATATGCTCGTGGTAATTTAATTTAGCATCCATGATTATGCCTAAATCGCGAATTGAAACTACGCGCTCTAATGCAGTGCCTGCTAGCTGGTATGTCTCTGTAATTGGAGTACGAGACCGAGAAAAAGTTATTACTTTGCATTTTGAACTATTAAAAGACAATTTATTTCTTTCACTCCATTCTACCACTGCGTCAATGTCGCTTTGCAGTGCTACGCAGTCTTCAACACCACTTATTGAGAGGTACAGTTTTAGGTCATCAGCGAACATTAGGCATTCTGCTTTTGAAATGACTTTAGGTAAGTCATTGATCATAATTAAGAATTTGGTAGGACCCAGGGTACTCCCTTGACTTACTCCAGAGCGAGTAAAGTATTCTTGGGAGATATACCCTCCTGTTCTAACAAACTGCTTGCGATCCCTTAAGTAACTGGCCATGAATTGTAGAAGTGGTGTTGTAAATCCCAGAGAAGCAAATTTTGATATAAGAACATCGTTATCAACTAGATCGAATGCCTTTTTAAAATCGAAATATGCTGCATCGACTTGGCAACCCGATTTGACTCTGCTGTTCACGTAATCTGCAAATTGGATATGGTTGGTTAGAGTAGAGCGTCCAAGCCTAAATCCATGCTGACAATTATCTAATAGGGGCCTGATTTGTTTTGAAATATACATATTAATAATAGATTCAAATATCTTTCCAAATACTGATAATACTGCAATTGGCCTGAAGTTAGTGATATCGATAGATGATCCACTTTTAGGTACTGGAGTCACCCTGGACACTTTCCATCTTGAAGGATAAATACAATGCTCAAGTGACAGATTAAATATATACAATAAAGGTAATTCCAAAACACGCAAGCAGTCTTTTACTAAAAATGTAGGAATATTATCAGGACCGTATGCTGACGTTGTTTTGAGACGCTGCACCGCACGTCGCAAGTCCGTAACTCTGATCTGGTCTATACTAACCGTGGATATAGAATCTACGTTAATTGCAGCCTTTACGTCTAATAAAGGAGTAGTATCATGAAAGATTGAACAGAAATAGTTAGCAAACGCGTTAATAGCTTCTTGTCCCGTTATTATTTCATTATTAAGTATGTATTCATTACTTCGCGACATATTTTTTCGTTTATCCTTCACATATTTCCAAAAATTTCTGGGCTCAAGGGCTATACTACTTTCTGTCTTCACTATATATTCTTTGAATGCTATTTTAATGAGTTCTTTTACTTTGGTTCTGTAGTATTTAAATAATTGTTTGTTAAATTCTAATCCAAAACTTTTATATTTTTTCAAATTAAGATATTTTAGTTTAATATAATGTATTATTTCTTTTGTATACCATTTGGGATATACGTATTTATTACTAAAAGCTACTATTTTATGAGGGACTCTAGCACTGATAACATTGTCAAGTTTATCATAGAAAATTTCAACAGTCAGGTTAACATCCTGTTCACTTAAAAGATCGGTCCAGTCTATGTCTGTAATGTCAGAATACAAGCCATGGAAATCTGCTCTACAAAAATTCCACTCAGAACTTAAGTTTAATTTTTGCTCAGGTGTCAAAGATGTTGGGATATTGTTAACAGTATTATTAACTGGTAGTGAAAGTAGTATCTCTAGCGGGGGGTGGTAAGCATCCATAGGAACAAGTGGTTCAATGTCTGATGTCACATTAATTCTGTTAGTGTCAAGAGTAGTCAGTACGAAATCCAGAATGCATCCATAATTATTACAAATGTCGTTACATTGTCGTAGTTTACAGTAATCTAAAAAATTATGAAATTGAGTTTTAACAGATACATTGCAAGACTTCAAGTTAAAATCTCCAACTATCACAAATGGATAATCTGAATAGGTGTCGACAGCATTTTCTATACAACTTAAAACATCTAAATATTGTTTGTCAGTATAATTAGGTGGTAAGTAAACAACACATACTAAAAATTTTACATGTTTTACCGTTAGAATAGCAAACAATAACTCTTTATCATCAGTTTGATCGTCTAAATTTGAAATTCTTTTAACAGTGATATTACTCTTCACAGCCAAAAGTACACCACCCCATCCGACATCACCCGCACGATCCTTCCTCAGCACAGTATACTCTGGAGGGAACAGCTCAGAATCGTATACAGAACTATTAAGAAACGTTTCAGTGAGGATGACAAGATCACATGATATTGCACAAATATTATTAAAAAAAGTAATAGTTTTTGTACGAAGACCTCGCACATTTTGATAGTACAAAATTATTTTTTTATACAAGAGTTTTTTTTTATTACATTTAGTCCTTCTTTTGCGGGTCATTCTGTGCGAGAAAAAACTTAACACAATCTACTTTGGGCTTAGTCCTTTGGGGGGTGATTAGTTGGTAACCGTAGTAATTGTAGTCAACATTTATGCTATCGAGTATATTTTTATAAATATGTTGTATACCCTTTTTATTGATTCTTCCAGTTGTAAACGAGAACATCTCAAGTGTAGGTATAAGATTAGAATCATAAAAATAAGCATAATTATTATTTTGTAATTCTAAATTTAGTAGGTTATTGAATAATTCTATTTTATAATTATATATGAGAGATCCACATATGTATGTAGGCGTACATATTACTATGTTTGTATGTGAAATATGCTTTAATGCATCTCTTATGGTTGTTACTAACTCAATACAATTACATGTGGTTCTAAAATCTTTATCGCCTAACATAATAACGCAATAGTCTCTCATATCATATCCCTTTAGTTTGTTATCAATATTCTCAAGTAAATATCTAATTGTACTATTTGGTGAGATATAGCGTATGTAGTCAAACTGGCAACTAAACGTATCATCGACAGCTTGCAGTTTACCCCAGGATGTGCTGTTGGTAAGGATACACAATTTCGGTCTTTCAAAATATGTTGTTCGAATAGTTTGGTCATTTAGATCTGCACCTTGTAAGCGAGAGATAATGCTATTGGTTGTCACTGTTGGAGGATTGGCTCTTGCATCATCGATGTCATTTTGTAGTACAATCGAGTCGTCGTTGTCGGGTGGTTTCGTATTGATGGCATTTGAGTTCGTAGAGATGATATTTGACTGGTCGTTGAGCGGGGAGCTTCTGAACGAATCTGTCAATCGGCGTTTGATATTACGTTTTTTACAAGATGATTTTCGTAATGTTGATAAAGGGCTTTTACATAATTGCTTTAATATTTCAATTTCCTGGGTTAAGTGAGTCACCTGTTTCTTTAAGTCTATATTTTCTAAGATGATATTTTCCAGTTCATTTTGCGTAGATTGTAAGTCTGATTTGAGCATATTTATTTCCGAGATCATTTCATCCTTGCATAATGCCGTAATATGCGAAGATAGATCTAAATTACCGCCAATATATTCGTCTGAATGAGACGAGTTAATAGAATTGCTTAAATCCAGTTTTTCTAGCGATCTGCTTTTTTTTAAGGGCCGTCTTTGGGTGATATTGTTTGAATATTCCATTTTTGTTTACTTTTCTATGTGTATATACTATATTAATTATTTTTTAACTCAGCTGAATAAGTTTTATATTTTTTATCTAATTATTCCTTTAAGTTCGCCAATAGTCACTCAATTTCCACTAATTAGATTGGTTTTTTGTAGTGTGGTATTATTGAGTTTTATTTAATTAAATTTGTTATGTGGCAACACCGTGGACAGTGTCATATTTTGTTGAACTACTCGCTATTAGATGGCGCTGATATCAATTTTAATTATAAAATTACTATTTGCGTAGTGGCAACTCCGAAAATTGTTGTCAATTATAGTTCCGCTACTGGCCGCTTAAGGCGCCAGTTATCGTATAAAGTAAATTTTTGAACCAAATATTTTCTTCAACGGTTTCTAATAAATATTTTCACTAAATACACTTCTTATTCGTATTTTAATAATATGCCACGTTGTGTTACTGTCTAATATCTATCTCTTAATCACTATTTCACTGTCACTTAGGATAGTCAATGTTTATTATTGTCAGTATTTGATTCCAACTACTGCTTCACTTAAAGTCTAATAATTTTATTTGCACTTATTAAATATTGTCACTAGCAATGTCACGTCAAGAGTTTGGTATTCCCACTAGATTTAATCACAATGTACACAGAACAATACTGTAATTATATATTTAATAGTTTATAAGTACGCGGGATATGTAAACAAAGCAAATGTTGCCACAGACTCATGTGCGATGTGAGATGCAGAGATGGGGGCGTTTCTCTTGCGGACCCGCTTCAAGAGGACTGTCCTCGGACTCGATGGTGTACCAGCGCAAGCCCTCGCGCCATCGATCATTTAGATGTCCACCTTAGGGACCTTTTCGACGCGAGCCTGGTTCGGGAATGCTGGAAGGAGGGAAAGTTGGAGCTGCTGGCCAAACCGGGACAGCCTCCGGAATCGGTCGTGGCTTACAGGCCTATTGTGCTGCTGGACGAGACGGGGAAGATGCTAGAGAAGATCCTACCCACATCGTCCAGCATTTGAGTACGATAGGACCTGACTTGTCGGACGCCCAGATTGGATTTCATCCGGGGCGTTCGACGGTTGGGCTGTTATGTGCCTGAAGGCCGTGGCCGAGGAGGTGGTTGCCGGTGGCGACGTGCTGTTGGCGATGTCTTTGGACATCACCAACGCTTATAACAGTCTGCCATTCAGCTGTATCCGGTGCTCTGATATCACGGAGTGGACCTTGTACCTGGAGCAGCTGGCGGCAGACTACCTAAGAGGAAGAAGTGTCCTCCTCGAAGTTGGTGGCGATGTTTGGCGGCGGCCCATGTCGTGCGGTGTCCCGCAGGGCTCTGTTCTTGGTCTGCTTTTGTGCGATATCGGGCTTGACTGGGCCCTACGTGGTGTCCTACCCCCCGGGCTGAATGTCATCAGCTATGCTGACGACACTCTCTACACAGCCCGAGGGGGTAACTTCGAGGGGGCAGCCCGCCTGGCCACCGTGAGGGTATCGAGGTGCTAGGTTTGAGGGTGGTTCTGTCCAAAACGGCGGCCCTACTTTTTCATGAGCCCCGTCGCAAGCCACTCAGCGGCGCCTCGATAGTGGGTCGGTTCGTGTACCACTCCAGGCCCATATGAGGTACTTGGGCCTGGTACTAGAAGGGCGAGGGCATTTCGACGAGCACTTCAGCCGTTTTGCTCCTAGGCTCCTCGGCGATGCGTACGCTCTTGGGTGGCTCTTGCCAAACTTGGGCGGGCCCAGCGTCAGTTGTCGTTGGCTCTACGTGGAGGTTGTTCGGTCGATGGCGCTTTAATGCGCACTGCTGTGGGTAGACTCCCTGACTGCCCAGTGTAGGGCTCTCTTGCGGAGACCACAGAGAGTTATGGCGGTCAGGGTCATACGCGGATACCGCACGGTGTCAGCCGACGCAGCCTGCGCTTTGGCTGAGACTTCCCTGTGGGACTTGGAAGCGGCAGTGCTCGCCGAAACCTTTAAAGTGATGTCGTCGGTAAGAGAGGAGACGGGTGTTCGTCTCCTCCCAGAGGTTTTAACGGGTACAAAGAACAGATCACGCCAGGACGTATTCCTAAAATGGAAGGCGCGGCTAAAGATGCCTTTAGTGGGATTGGGATTTAGCGGTCGCATCTTTCTGCGAGGACGTTATCTCGCAGAAGAAGGCGGCGGAACGGATACGTGAGGAAAGTATCCTTGCGGATCCGAGCCACCGCCGGCGGACTGAGTGGCACAGGCGCGCCTATGCGCGCCTGATGATAGTGATGGCCACGGGCGGGAGAAAGGGGATCTCCCGCCCACAAGCCATCGTCAGTTGGAGTGACGCTCTCTGTCGTGCCGGGGTGTCACCCAAGAGTCGTCATCCGCAAGCATTACTTGCCTGTGTTGGATACTGCTGGGTGGGTCACTGATGTAGCTTCAGTTCCAGCGATTCACCCACCATTCAAGGCAGCGAGATGGCACACCGTGGTAGGTTTAGTCGATAGTAACCGGGACGTTCCATCGTCTCCCGGGTGAGCCCGACATAACCTCTCGTTTCCTCTTTTCAGCGGAGAGGTAGGCGTCAAAACATACCAACACATTAAAAAAAAAAAAAGTTTAGTTTAGTAGGTAACAGTACTTTTTTTGGATGTAAGGTACCCTATGTCCTTTACTGTTGCCCTGGGAACGTGTATGCGTATATAAATAATTTCATGATGAGCTATCGTTTAGGCATGAAAGCGTAACATATAAACTCACGTTCGCATTTATTACTCGTAGTTACGATGGTATAGTTTCTGAGGATGTTTGGACGTTCAATACTCATTCCCAAAAATACACATATATTTTTATTAGTATAGATGATAGCTAAGCGAATTGAATTGAGACCCTTTATTATTAGCTTAAATTTAATGAATTGGCCATAGTGACAAGAGCGCAGGTGTATTTAACGTTTCGTTTACTAAATCTATTTACTGGTAACTGGGTTCAGGCTTGGGGTCTAATTAAGTTTGTGTATATGCTTCATCACAGTATATTGATGTCCATTTTACAGTTACAAATTTCAGCTATACGGATTTATCTCTTTTTAAAAACATCCACGTAATTTTTTTTTACCATTAGTAGTGCCACGTTGCCTCATCCAGCCATAAATATTTTATTTTTAATATACGAATACACGATTAAATTTTTTTGTCATCAACTATGCTTACATAATATGTTGAAATTAAACACTTTATACGGATTAATGCGCGTTGTTTATTTTACTTTAAACACTTTTATTACATAATTTTGAAAACTCTAACACTACTATTATTTTACCTTTGGTCCGGTTAGTAAATTCGTTATTTTTATCTTAAAACAGACTTATCATTAGCTAAACCCGAACCTTCTACATGGTCCTTCGAGCTACCGAGCGGGACCTCGTGAGTTTTGCTATTCGTATTTCCTTGGTGAATAACGCATATTGGGGAACTTGTGAGTGACCTCGTTCAGAACTAAGCGTATCGGATGTAACTGCATTACACGTGTCTACTGTGAATGGTTTCGTAATCGTGGGACTCTAGCAAAATGTTTAGGTACCAATCCCTAGCAGCAAAGGATAAAGTTCCAGACCAACATTTACCAGTTTTCTCGAACTTTCACGGCGGTGGGAAGTTAGCAGAGCAATATCAGCGCCTCGAGTCCGAGACAATCAGCATCGACAGCAGCAGCATTGGGTGTATATCAGCAGCACTCAATATTTACAGCAGTAGACACCAGTATCCAGGCATAGCAGAGCTTCGCTATTCAGAGTGCGTCATCAGCGAATCGGCAGTAGCCGAAAACCAGAGTTATACAAGTAAGACCTTCCTTTTATTTCCGTAATCTAAACCAGCAGCAGAATGGAGGATCTCTACGAACAACAACTCTAACTGAGCGACTTGATTAGGAAAGTATCGGTAAACATTAAGAAAGAAAGCGCCGAAAGAAAATCAGATGATTATTTTAAGAGACGTTTAGAGTTGTTAGAGAGGTATTGGTCAGATTTTCAGAATAATCAAAAAACTATTTGTCAGTATGGCACGCATATATTTTTACGAATCCCGAGCATGAAAGTGTTAGTAAGGTCTATACAGCAAACAAATCCTTTATCAATGAGCAGCGTTTGCTATTGTCTAGCAAACAAACGCCTCTTAAGATCATTAGGAGTACTCAAGCAAAACAGCAGGAGCATCAGCATGCAGATTTAGAAAAATCGGGACCATCAGGTAGCGAGTGAAAAACCAAATCGAGCATTCCGTAGAATGCTGAAAGAGCAATGGAGTCGAATGGCTCTACCAGCAAATTAGATGACATGATACGTAAGCAAGCATCAAATTTCAAGGCTTATAAGAGAACAGTGAGTTTCATGGACCTCGACTCCATGTCCAAAAAATGGGAGATGGAGGATGCTTGAAAACATTACAAGAGCGCTGGTCGCAAATTGATACTCTTCACTGGGAGTTGGATACTGAAATAGGTGGAGAGGATGATGATTACGAAGAACTTTATACCCAGCATGAGCGATCATATTTACATCTCAAGAAAATTATCAATAAAAAGCTTTGGAGTGTATCACACCGGGAGAACTCTATACCAAAAATGGATATACCTGTTTTTTCAGTCAGTTATCAACACTGGACTTCGTTCAAGGAACTCTTTACCGAAACTATACATAATAACCCTACCTTAACGTCGGCTCAAAAAATGCAGTTTTTAAAGGGTAAGGTAAGGGGTGAAGCTGAAAGACTGATCCAGCATCTCCCCATAAGTTCCGATAACTATAATACCTGTTGTGAGATATTGAACCATCGTTACAATAATAAAAAGCTTAGGTTTGCCTAGTACACAGCAACAAACACAAGGCCATATCAAAAAAACTGCATGACGTAGCATTAGAAAGCCTGTATGCCATACGGAACTTAGGGTTTGATATCAGCACGTGGGATCCGCTTCTGGTGCATTTATTGGCACAGAAGCTTGATAGTGAAACATATAGCGATTATATCGATTCCCTAAATAATTCAAGAGAACTACCAGTATTGCAAGAATTTTTAGACTACTTGGAGAGCAAGTTTACTAGCATGGAAACTTCTCGTAGAAAGCAAGATCAAATAGCACCGAAATCTTATAACTATATGTCCCAGTACGTTCCTGAAAATGAGAAAACCATTCGCTAACAAATTTATCAAGCCGCAATCGAACCCAAAAGCATTATACGTGTCTACGATCAAATATCCATTGTGCCATCAACATAATGCTCTATTTAATTGTGCAGTTTTTAAAGATGACTAATGATATCAAATTAAATACAGTTTTAAATTTAAAATTATGCAAGAATTGTCTATTTGATCATAATGGCCAACAATGCATTTCCATTAGACGATGTCGCAATTGTGTAGGAAATCACCACTCCGTTTTACATGACGCCTGCATACAAAATATGACGCAATCTATGAGCTCAGCAATTACAACTATTGACCAGTATCAGCCAGAAAAACATGTGCCTATAATAGCACACATGTCACAGAATAAACAATGAAGTTTTGTTGGCTACCGCCTTGGTAAAAGTCGCAGCTATCGACGGATCCTATCACGTTTCACGAGCCCTCATAGACCCAGGGTCGCAAGTTTCTCTGATAAGAGTAAGCGTGGCGAAGAAATTGGGATTAAAAAGATCCAAATTCCACGGCTTAATATTTGGTGTAGGAGAAGTCGAAAACAATTGTAACGGTGTGACTACACTACAGTGTTCCTCAACGTACAATGACTTTTCGTTTGTCACGGACGTACTTATCATACTCAAAGATATTCCTCATAAGTCCTTTGACACATCGAAGTGGTCTTATATGGAAAATATTACATTAGCGGATCCATACTTTAACGTTAGCCGTCAAGTGGATTTATGTTTCATAAAAGGTGAGAGCTTATTGCTACCCGTGCTGCAAGAAACCCAGCTTGGTTGGATCATATACGGAGGTGGCGAAATGTCGTCATTTTAATGTAATGTAGTCCTAAACAATATCCAAAATATACAACAGTTTTGGGAGATCGAGGATATAAGCGAAACGTCTATCTTATCCGTGGAAGATCAGCAATGCGTTGACTTTCATGAATCAACTGCAAAACGTCGTGAAGATGGGCGATATGAGGTCAAATTGCCATTAAAACCTGACATCGATGAAAAGATAGGCTCATCTAAACAAATAGCGATAGCGCAGTACAAAAATATGGAGCGTAAATTTAGTAAACAGCCCATTTTAGCAGATCAATACAAGGCATTTATCAGTGAGTACATAGCCTTAGGACATATGGTGCTTAGTTACAGCGATCATAACAATGAAACGCGCTTGTGTTACTTACCGCACCATTGTGTGCAACGGGCAGAATCAGCAACTACCAAGCTGCGCGTAGTATTCAACGCGTCAGCAAGGACGTCTAGCGGATATAGTGTAAATGACCTGTCGTACAAAGTGCCGAATTTACAACAGGACTTACAAGAACTTATATTGAAGTGGCGTAAATATCGTTATGCTTATACATCTGGCGGCCTCGGTGGCGTAGTGGTTAGTGTAACCGACTGCCATGCCTGAGGTCGCGGGTTCGATTCCCGCACAAGTCAGACATTTGTGTGCATGAACATGGATGTTTGTCTTGGTCTGGGTGTTTCTATGTATAATATATTTACAAAAAAAGTATATATGTATGTTTATCCATTATCTAGTACCCATAGTACAAGCTCTGCTTAGTTTGGGCTAGATGGTGTTGTGTGTATATGGTAGAATATTATTATTATTCCATTTATTTCAATATTTTCTCGTGTTAAAATTTTACATTATACATAAAAAAATATAAAATAAGACCACGGAAACCCACCGATATCGGGTGCAGGGACCAAGCTATCGGTGGTTATGGCTCCAGAGAAAGGAACCTCCGCACTATGCGCGCCGTGTCGAGGAATACTGCCTTCTGAATCGAGGACTTGACCCAACCATTCAACGCGAGCCTCTTAAGATGGTGGTCAAGGCTCTTGGCAATTAACCCGTTTACCGAAACGACTATCGGTACAATGATCGCCGAGCCCACATCCCACGTGTCGACAAACTCGCGAGCCAAATCCAGATATTTAATTTGATTATCTTTTTTAGCTTTCACGAGATTCTCGTCATGAGGGATGGTGAGATCAATGATCATTGCAAGGCGCTCTAATCGATCTATCACCACTATATCTGGCTTGTTAGCCACGACGGTTCTGTCAGTGATGATAGATCTATCCCAGTACATAGTGACACGACCATTCTCGAGAACTGGATCGGGCACATACCTGTAGTACGGCAACTCTGAATCCACAAGATTGTACTTTAAGGCAAGTTGCTAATGGATGATCCTGGCCACTTGGTTGTGTCTGTGCAAATATTCGCCGTTGGCAAGACGAGAACACCCAGAGACAATATGCCTGAGAGATTCACCGGGCTGGTGACACGCCCGACATATGTCGACCGTTCCATCTTTCAGGATATGCCGCCGATAGTTATTCGTCATTACAACTTCGTCCATTATTGCAAAGACAAAACCTTCTGTTTCGGCAAAAATATCGCCGAAACGTAGCCAGGCCACAGATGATATTAAACCAACATCGGGCCCATGTAAGGCCCGATAGAAGCGTCCATGCAACTCTTTATCTTTCTATACATCCTTGCGGTCACCAGTACTAGGTACCACAGGTTTGCGCCAGTTCTCCTTAGCCAGAGCTAGCGGGGTAAGGCAAAGTTTCACTATTGTATGTAAATTTAATACCTGCTACTCGACACACCGCAACAGCCGCACAGTACAAAATTGAGTGTGTATCACCTAGATCTTCACTACTGTCTAAATAAATAGACAGTAGCGAATCCAGGGCACAAACTAGCGCCATATTTTTCTTATGCGTGGGCAACCGGGGTAGGCGAGGTCTATTTTCTAAACTTGTGTACCGATATTCCCGAACAGCGCATTCCAAGGAACTCCTTAGTTTATCGATGCACTGGGTACTTACGTGTGTATCCCTACTATCCACTTCTTCAACATCGTTTGTATGTGGTAGAAGTGTTATACAATTTATTTGAGTTAAATTGGTAGAAAGAATAGGAGGGTTTCGTCAGAGCGAAGCCTCTCAAGTGCAGCTTCATTCAACAGGTGACAACGTTGGATAGCCCGCACTTGATCAGACAGTCGTTGTGCCGAAACGTTATTATTGAAAATATGTACATATAGATAATGGTAAATAAAGCAGATCAACAATACCAGCGGATCATCTAGAGGCATGCACCGGATCAAGCATTACAAACGTACAATCTCGCCATAGTAACGTATGGAACAAAAGCAGCCCCGTTCTTAGCCATAATGACTCTCGAACGCTTGGCTGCGGATGAGTGCCATCGATTTCCTGATGCTGCTAAGGCTTTGGAAGAGTCATTTTACATGGATGACCTGGTCCATGAATCACACTCCATAGATCAAGGTAGAGACTTATCGATGAACTGAACAAATTGTTGAGAACACGAATGGTTTACACTAAGAAAATGGTCTGCCAATCATCCGGATCTTCTCCAAAATATTGAGCACTGTAACAGCCATGGCGAAATAATTTTTTTTTAATAATAATATTCTACCACATACACACAACACCATCTAGCCCAAACTAAGCAGAGCTTGTACTATGGGTACTAGACAATGGATAAACATACATATATACTTTTTTTTTTTGTAAATACATACATATTATACATAGAAACACCCAGACCAAGACAAACATCCATGTTCATGCACACAAATATTTGTCTTGTGCGGGAATCGAACCCGCGACCTCAGGCGTGGCAGTCGGTTACACTAACCACTACGCCATCGAAAGTATATCCAAAACGTTAGGTCTACGATGGAACTCTTGCAATGACAAGTTTACTTTCAGTTTTTCTTTATCTGATCCGAACGCTAAAATGACTAAACGACTACTTTTATCGGAAATCTCTAAGGTATTTGATCCCCTCGGATGGTTGTCACTCTCAAAGTATAAAAAAATAATGGGTTGCAATAAATGCTGATATGGAAGCTGTAAATCAATGCGAGATACCGCGCTGGATAGGATATCAACCTAATAACATAATTGAGTTGCATAGTTATTGTGACGCCTCTACTAAAGCTTACGCTGGGGTTATTTAAGCGCGAATACGGCAAGGAAAAGAAACATCTGTAGTACTAGTAGTTGCCAAAGCTCGACTAGTACCTATCTCTAAGAGCGTATCCCTGCCGAGATTAGAATTAAGTGGAGCCCATTTGTTAGCAAAGTTAATGAATATGGTTATTGCTTTAGCGAATTAGATATTCGAATTTTTGGGTGAACTGACTCAATGGTAGTCTTAGCATGGCTACAAGGGGAGCCAGAGATGCGCAGCCGATGCAAACCCTTTGTTGCAAATAGAACTAAAATTATTACAGATATAATGAAACCAAGCTGCTGGAAATATGTTAAGTCGGAGGATAACAAAGCAGATGCTACTAGCAGAGGCATATCTGACTCACAATTAAAAAACCATACGCTGTGGTGGCAAGGATCACAATCATTAAAATCATTTGATGAGAAGGTAAACACTAAAACTATCTATAGTATTGATCAAGAAGTAAGGGCTAATTTCAAACCAATTAACATAAACTCTGTCCAAAATAGCAAAGAAACTATCTTATTACAGCTTTTGCTTAAATTTAGTTCAATCGATAATGTTATTAGAATCTTAGCTTGGATTTTACGAGCGTTTTTTTTAACAGTACACTTTGTAAAGTGTGCAACCACAGCAGGTCAGAATATTGTCTTGCCCAGTTTACTAACATTACATGAATTAAGACAAGCAAAATTACTTATTATAAAATACATACAAAGAACAGAGATTTCAGACAAAATATTTTCATTAAGAAAATATAGTAAATTAAACAAGAAAAGTAATATATTAAAACTAAACCTCGTTCTTGATAAGGAGGGAATTTTCCGAGTTGGAGGGCGCAGCACCAACTAGTGGGGGAGCTACCCCAAGCTAGAAGCAACCCTGCTCCGCCATTCTATCATTCGGGAGTGGCTTATACAGGTTATGTAGATGAAAAATGTAAGAAGGGACGGGGAATCAAGAAAACTAAAGGATATATCGCTTTGTTTATTTGTATGGCGACTAAAGCTGTACACTTAGAGCTCGTATCCGATTTAAGTAGTACGGCGTTATTAGCAGCTTTACGTCGAATAGCGGCACGAATCGTCGAATACAGTGATAACGGCACGAATTTCGTAGGAGAAAATTGGATGCTTCAAGAATGTTATCATGAAATCAAAAATCAAAATCAAAATAAATTTATTCAAATTAGGTTACAAGGTAACACTTATGAATGTCAAAGTTACACGTAAAATTTTTTCCAGTGAATTTACATTTACTGCCACGTTCAGCAAAGCTAGGGTGTGTAGGGCTCATGAGAAGAACGGGCAAGAAACTCATAGCCACTCTTTTTAATCGCCAAGTGTACAATAATATTTCATTTACAAATCATAACTGTAAGGTGCTGCAACCATTTCTCCATGAACTACTACTCAACATACTCAAGCATTTGATAAAAATTGATGCACAGCAGTATGGTAAATAGGAGCATCCACTTACATGTACATAAATAATCAAGACAAGACGTGATTATAGTCCGTAGTTTAATCTAATTGTTTAAATAAAATGTAGAAGTAAATTATCGAATTCCACTAAACCAGAATACAGAATAAGACTCAAAAGAAAGCTTAACGGAACTGTCCATAATCACGAGTTGTCTTCATTGCACATTCTTCTTGATTAAAATACCACTGAATGTAACAGTAATGCAAATTCCAGCTTAAGCAAGGTGTAATATTACAAAAAAAAAAAAAAATATATATATATATACATATATTAAAAAAAAAACATAAGTGTTAGTATTGGTCATTTAATATCCTGTGATCTAATGCAAATATTAGTGCCATGGATGTTTGTCATTTAAATAATCATCTATATTATAATATGCTTTAGAAATTAAGCAAGTTTTAATTTTAACTTTAAATTTATTCTCTGGTAATTCTAGAATATTACTCGGGATTTTATTATAAAAACGTATACCAAGACCCATGAAGGAACCATGAACTTTATGTAGACGGTAGAATGGAACACATAATTTATATTTATTTCTAGTATTGATGTTATGTATGTCACTATTTTTTATGTATAAATATATATTTTGACGGACATGCATGATATTAAAATAAATATATTGTGATGCTACAGTTAAAATACCTATGTTCTTAAATTTTTCTCGGAGCGAGATTCTAGTTCCTAATTGATAAATTGCACGCACAGCTCTTTTTTGCAATATAAAAATACTTTGTATATCAGCTGCTTTTCCCCATAATAATATTCCATATGACTGATTCTGATCTGATTACGATCATGATTTTCGAAGTATTTATGACAGCAACTTTTTTGCGGCACTTGCTGATCTAAATATAGAATGGCATTTTAACGTCCCCTCCTGGCCAAATGCTGGTGGCTTATGCGAGCGGGCGGTAAGAAGCTTAACGCACCACCTCAAACGTGTCATAGGCAATCAAAAATTTACCTTCGAGGAATTCAGCACGATACTAACTCAGGTGGAGATTTGTCTTAACTCCAGACCTTTATGCGCTTTATCAGAGGTAATCGAAGATTTAAGCATTTGTACCCTAGCCCATTTCTTATCCGGAAGATGCGGAACCGGTATCATTGAAACGCGCGAAGATGCTTGGACTAGTTGGTATTTATTAGCCAAATTGCATAATGATATCTGGAAGAAATGGAAACAAGAATATCTTATCCAACTATCCATAAGAAGCAAATGGCGTAGAACTGAGTAGAACATTAACATCGGCGATTTAGTGACTATCCACGACGACAATCTGCCTCCTGGTAAATTGATGATGGGTAGAGTAATTGAGACTCATCCAGGTCTAGACGGATTGGTTCGTGTAGTAACATTAAAAACAAAATGTGGAATCATCAAGAGGCCTATTGATAAACTTTCAGTCTTGCCGATTGAGTCTGCGGCAAGTAATACAGAGGATAGCAATAATATTTAAGAAAATAATAATAAACAGGAACCCGAACCCGGCCGCATAACGAAGAAGAAGCCTACGTCTAAATTTGCATCTTTAGCAATATCACTTATATGTTTCCTATATCAGCATATAGCATTCAATATATCAGTTTTACCTAGCAACAACTCTCTTTATTTTGAGTCAATAGATAACATGCAAGTTATCCGATATAATTGAAACTTAATTGTCTATTACGACACGCGCCCGTACTGGGAAGGAAATACTGCTGCAACAAAGATTTTAGATTATTTAGAAAGACTCTATTCATCCCTGAGTGACAAAATTCATTGTGTATGATAACGGTACAGTTAAATCATGACTACAAAGAATTGTTGCACTATAATAAACTTATACTGAACCAACACTTTGGCGCGCGCACGAGACAGCGTTGCGTTCTCATGAATGTACCTTCGTGAATGTGTCTTACCTGTAGATAGTATACAATCCGATCTAAGACATATTTATAATATGCTTAAAGAAAAAGCGAGATGATGAAGGACTACTTTATATTTGAAATAACTTTGCCGCTGATCAGCAGAGACAGCTACAAAATTTACAAGATTTTACCCGTGCCTCAACAAGTTCAAAAAATATGATTAGCGTACAACCAACTGCAGAGTATATTGCTATCAACTTAAGAAAATACGCTCTCTGCAGCATGTAATTTTTGGAGCTGCAGTTATGTCTGCATAACGATCACTCGTACATATGTCAAATAAACAAACCGATTAACCAATTATCCATTGATGAAAATTTTTGCAAACTAGACACTAGCGACGAACAATGCATTGTAACTAAATCGCTATGCCAAGAATTAAATACTCCATCGAGGTATTTCTATTTTTGTTGCAACGCATACGCTTTAAGGATTATAATATGTCAAGATCAAGTTGCATTTAAACAGGTGACCGGTGCTGGTATTATTGACCTAGATTCCAAATGTATAATAAAGAGTAAAGATTTTACTCTATATTCTCATGCTAAATTAACCAATACGATTCAATCTAGCTCTGGAATTCCAACCCCTCAGATAGCAGAATTAAACCTCATTGTTAATATATCATTATCTCACTACTCAGAATATGATGATCCATTGAATAGCACATTAGTTAATCTGGAAAAACGAATAGAACAACTAAAATTCGCCAATACTCCCTCCCTAGATTACACTCTGTCGACGCATGACATTCATCAGTATGTTGTTTGTTACGGCTTGCTGGGCGTGGCAGTTTTAATGGCGGTATACTCTTTATGGAGAAGAAGACAAGTAGTTTCTTCGGTGAATATTTCGCAAAGTGTAGCAAATAGTGCTGTGTTTTCGCGAAAGCAGAGTACGGCTGAGCGTCAGCCGAGTGAAGTAAATGATAATGAATTGCCTAGTGCGGCAAATAACTCTAAAACGGACAGAGCTACCTTACCTTAAGTGAAAAATGTCGATTTAAATTAGAAGATGTGTAAATTTTATATATTTTTGGCCCGGGAGCATGTACGGTGAAACCATACACTATTGTCAACAAAGCATTTTACTTCACTTTATAATTTTATATTCATTAACCAATTCAGTACTCGATTAGCGGTCATCGCGCGTGCTCCTTCGCTCCTTTGTATTTTACCTTTGGTCCGGTTAATAAATTCGTTATTTTTATTTTAAAACAGACTTATCATTAGCTAACCCCGAACCTTCTACATTTTCGAATATATGACTTCAGTAAGTTTAAAGTTAGTAACTAAATAGCCGCTAAAATATGAATATGATAATATACTGCCACTTAAACGTTGACCTTAAATCAGATATTCATTTCAAATTCTTATAAAATTATAGGCTTTTGCAGTATATTTTATTCATAAGCTACGGTTACCTACTATCCTTAAATACGACCTTTCTGTTACTTGTACAATTGTGTTAGAACATTTACATTTTAACATAATCACGTTATATGCGCACCTGTATGGCTGGAGGCAAACCTTCGTAATGTTTGCTCGCCCAATTCATGGCATACAAAGGAATTTTGACAACGTTCATCATTTATATGTCATGCCATTCATGAATTGATAATATTTCTATTCAATATCGATGAATTGACTGTTCTATTGTACGTCTGAATACCAGATTCTATGCCTAGTTTTCCTATAGATGTCATGACGTGATATGAAAAAAATTTGCAAATTAAAAATGGATTTGCAAATAGTTCTTTGAGGCAACCATGTTTTTTTTTTAATATGAGATACAACTGCACGCACAAGCCACGCATTTAAGAAGTTTCTGTATTGCTAGAGATATACAGTTCTTTTTTCTGGATGTCAGGGGAACAGAACAGGACATAGAGTACTATGTCCTTTTCCGCTCCTCTGAAAACGTGTTTATGAAATTTCATGATGATCGGTTGAGTAGTTAAGGCGTGAAAGCGTACAAAAAAACAAACTCATATTCCCATTTAGCCCAAAGAAAATGATACCCGGCACTGTAATACATGTAATTTGTTTGTCAAACTGTCATGTGCATACGCAATTCTGTAAAGATCAACAGAAACAATTGGAATTGAGGCAATTGGGCTATAAATACAAATCGTATATCTGTTTCAAATAAATACCGTATAGTTAAATTAATATTGGTAAGTTCACTGAGTGTTAGTATACTAAGGAAATTCATATAGATCATCCTATATCGATTTTGTATGTTGGAATGTATTTTAGTCATACCTATTGGTATTGGCGCTCTTAAAATCTGACATCATAATTATATTTATTCAACATCTATGATTGCGGCCATTAATATGAAATTATGGATAGTATAATATCATTCCTATTTATTAAGTGCCCCACTTCTGGGCATTGGCTTCTTCTCAGTATGGGTGGGTTAGCCCATGGACCTACAGGCTAGCCCAGTGCAGATTGGCAGATTTAATACATATCTGAGAACAGTATGGAGATAAGTTATCAGATTTCCTTCCATAGTTATAGCAATAATCTGCTAGTTGATGCCCTTATAACTTTGTAAAACCAGAAGTGCACGAGAGTGTTCAATCCTACGGTAAGCACTTCAGGTTCAGCCTGGTAATCCATCGATGTCCTATCCTATAATAGGCTAATGCTACTTCGGCAGAAGCAATATGAGTATAAATTCAATCCTATAGCCGCATTTATTCTTACTAGCGGTCGCCCAGTGGTCGAAATTCGACCCTAATTGATTTAAATTTTAAGTTTGATCGTTATTAAGGTTTTATTGTCTTTAACTATACCCTTATAGTCACATTTAGATTTCGCCAAGGCTATACAGGTTAATAAATCTATCTTTTTCAAACAAATTATTATTTACTTAACTATACTCTTTCATTGACAATATTCCTAAGCTTGTTACCTTGGTTTTTTTTTCTTTTTTACATATAAATATGTAAATATACAAATATAACATATCATTCTAATCCAACCAAAGGTTGCAGTTAACAAAAGGAATAAAACAAACATAAACACAAACACACGGTAACAACATGTAGTTATAAGTAATATTAAGATAATTTTAATAATATAATTTTTTTAAAAGTAATATTAAGACATTATATGCTTGCATTTAATAAAGAAAGAAAATAAGGTCCCTGATCCCTACGTCAGGGGAATAAAAAGCATAACACCCTATGATGATGGGTGCCTTTAAAAAAAAACCAAATGTTGCCTGTAAGATATTGCTTTGAGCGATAAGACCTTTTGTGCATCTACTTTATTTTTCAATCCTCAACTTTTATTGTCATAATTTGTACAATAAATAGCATTCAATTATATTCTAATAACTAATCATTATGATACGATAAATAAAGTTTAAAATTAGAAACAAATTATAAAAAAGTCACGTATAGTTTATATGGTAGTTTATACTTCCTAATCATTTGGTAACATCTCTGTATCCCATCTAAATACAGCAATTATATGCAAAAGGATCATAAAAAGCAATAAAAAGCAATTCAGATTACTGCTCCATTTCCTTTTGCAATATTATGTATGTAACCAAAGTTACGAAAAATTGTACGACATCAACCGAACAATGCCAAAATACTACGAACGCGATTCGACTGCGTGTATCAAATGCATGGTTGTGTGCGTAGTGCTTTTTCATTAATTTAATGTATTTCTATTGCATATTTTATAAAAATATTAGGATTTGCCACTCCTTCTCCACATAAACTTTAACTGTGCCAAATTTCAAACTCCGTACGTCCGTGCAATTTTCGTAAAAAGGGGTACAAAGTTTTTGCTTCACGTATTAATATATACATACTATGAGACATTCTAGTTTTACAGCTTTAAAGTCTAGTAGCTCAAGCAGATAAAATAAAACAAAAAACACTGTGACTCGGTTTAGACCAATTCAGCGTCTAGTTTTCTTTAGTGGTCTACATTCAGTTAAACTAATTTTATAGTTCGGTCAGCACTGAAAAAGTTTCTGGTTTTGATGTGTCTAAATTGTTTATGAATTGAATATATTATCTGGTATTCCTTAAATTATGTTTTTTTTTAATTCTTAAAAGGAATATTATAATGAGGTCGGCTTATATTGAAAATGAGTAAAACAATTATGTAATAATTGCTTAACTCATAATATATCATTTAAAATATATGTATATATGTATATCAGCCGCATTATATGTATATTAGCAGACACAATGAAATAAATGAATAGGTCTGTGTCCCAGGAGCCGAGTTATGACCAAGAGATTAATGGTGTATTATCATACGTTGCCTTGTTATTGAAATTAAAGTACCTACAAAACAAATTGACTATATTTTTTGAAAGGTTACATAAAAATTAATCTTATTATGGAGGTTGTCGAGAACAAATGCCATAATTGCAGGTGACTACAATATCGAATCTCTTAAAAGAAACAGTTCATTTTTAGAACTAGAATGTCTACTTCTTAACTTCGGTCTTAAACTAGAAATAAATCAACCTATAAGAATATTGAGTGGAACATGCATTGGCAGCTTTGCCCATAATCTAGGTAGTAAATGCAAAGCCAACGTAGTTGAATTTAACTTATCTGACCATACATCACAAATATTAGAACTTTCTGTAAACAAAACTTTTGTTATCGATTATTGGCACATAATGAGACGAGATTACAGCAAGGAAAATATGTTTAAATTCAATAATTACTTAAGTTGTCTTTCTTTCGATATATATCACTCTGAAAACCCTAACGCTGCTTACAACTGTTTCAGTGAAATGTTTATATTTTTGTACTGCTCTTGCTTCCCATATAAACAATAAAAAAAGTAAGAACCAATCGTAAACCACGGTGGATCTCAAGTGGAATTTAATATCCTGTCAGAAACTCAAAAAGGCTTTCGCAAAAACCTAACAATCAATATGGCGAACAATATGAAATCAAATTTCTTGAAAAATGTAATCTATCACGTAGACTAAAAGATACCCATTTGTGCATTATATTGCGACATGACATGATCAGAAGACCGCATGACAAATGTATAGCTTTGTCATGCGGTCTTCTGATCAATTTAGGAATCCATCCACTCTCATTTATCTCTTTAAATCGTTAATACGGCCACAACTTGAATACGCTGTTTCTAAATGGAACCCATTATATAATAAATATGAGGAAAGCTTAGAAAGGGTACAGAAAAAGTTCTTACGTCATATTAATTATAAATGCTATCGTAAACGTTTACCTTACAAGTCACTTTTAAATAATTACAAACTGCTTGACTTGAAATCTAGACGACTGCAACTGGAAGCTATATTGCTTTGTGATATCTGTAATAATAAGTATGATTGCACAAATATTATAAATAAAATAAGATATTCTGTGCCATCGAGAGCTCATATGCGACCATCCCGCCATTATAATCTTTTTGCAATAACGCGGTCTCGTACTAATGCAGGTATCCGATCCCCATTAAATCGAATGTTTAAAACATACAACGAAACATTTAGTAGTATTGATATATTCGGTAATAGTAATAGTACATACAAGAAACAAATTATTGATATACTATCTAAATTCTAATGAACAGTCGTAAATTACGAAAATGCACACACATACAAACTCACAGGGACACACACATACTCACATGCACACGTACACAGATACACACACAGACACATATGCATACTTGCACTCTCACACTCATGATCATACATTGCATATGTAACTGGACAAAATATAATATTTATATATTATACAATACCAACATAAGTATATAACTATCTTAAATATATTTCTAACCATTATAAGTATATAGTATAAAAATATAGCATAAAAGTAGTATATACGGTATAAAAAAAAAAAAAAAAAAAAAAAGATAAAGAAACATGTAACACAGGTTCACCATTTGTAATATTCTATTGTATGATGTGACCATCAATGTTGAGTTTACAATAAGTTAAATTGTATAAATCAAGTTTTATTGCATTATGGTAATTGTAAACTTGTTTGTGGTTCCAATAAATAAAAAAAAAAAAAAAAAAAAATGACGCAGGCTTTTGACCATGTAACTTTGACACTTTACTTAGTAAATTAGAGACTTATGGCATACGAGGAAACATTGAATTTGATGGCATCATACATAAAAAACTGTATCCAATATACTAAGATTGATGATCGATGAAAGGCGCAAAAAGGCGCACGCTTGTTTGACGCCAACACAACAAGTGTTTACGTACGTACGATTAAATATGGTGTACTGCAAGGGAGCGTGTTGGGTCCATTGCTCTTCATCCTGTATAGTAACGATCTCCCAACAGTCACCAATTTTCCGATGTGCCTCTTTGCTGATGATAGCACTGTTGCAATAAATTAAAGAACTAATAAAAAGACTTTTAAAGACACGATAGGCTACGTTGTCAGCTGGATGAACAGAAATAACTTAAAGATTAACTTAGTTTAAACTAAACTTATGTTCTTTAGTCAGCGCATTACGCCACCCAAACATATCATCAATCATAGAACGCATATTAGTAAAGTGGATACAACAAAATTCCTCTGTTTAACCATAGATAAGAACCTTAACTGGAAAGAACACACTGAACAACGGAGCAAAAGGCTAAGCTCATCGGCTTATGCCCTTTGTAAGCTTGCGCCCATCATCAACAGGGAAGCGCTTATCACTGCATAAAATGTGGACTCAATTTTAAGATTCGGCATTATATTCTGGGGAAACTCTACCAACAAGGATTTCGTCTTTAAATCCCAAAAAAGAGGCATCAGAGCCATGTTTGGACTTGGATCAAGAGAAAGCTGTTAGCCGTATTTTAAGCAATATAAAATATTAACCGTACCATCGCTATACACTTAGGAGACAGCAATTTTTGTTAAAACAAATCCAAATTCATTTCAGAAATTATCTGACGTCAATAACCGTAATCGGCGAGATAAAGAGCGGCTCTGCATAGTACAGTCCAAGACCGCATTAATGCACAACTTAGTATCTCACTCTTTACAAAACATTTAAAAACATATTTATTTAATAAGTGGTATTATAGTATAGTGTATATAGTATAGTGTAGTATTATAGTATAGTGGTAGTATAAGTGAATTCCTATTCGAAACTAATAAAACATTAATTATAATTAATAAATTCTAGTTCTTTGTCGACCTTGATCGTGACATTTCTTTTTGTGCTTAGGTACGTACTAACCTAATTAATCCACTCGACCTAAATGTTTATGAGTTGATTGAATATAATATTTATACATATTTGAATTGAATATTAATATTAATTTTAACTACCAAAGACATATTTAAAATCTTATTCTTCCTAGCCTTTATTATGCCCAAGTCACTTGAGGTCGGCTTTTCTGGTCTAATCGGATCTGACTGGATATCAGTTTTTATACGGGGCGGCTGCCACCTGACCTCCGTAACCCGAATGCTAACGATACCCTAAGGCTAGACCAGACTGTCAGAATATTATAGGGCACTGACTTCCCAATAAAGACTGCCATAGATGTTCATGGCAGCCTGGACCGACGGCTTAACGTGCTCTCCGAGGCACAGAGTAGGCGATAATTGTCAATCAATACACACATAATTTCGAAAAGTCATATAACTTCCGAAAGTCAGAGGTGCGCGACGTGGGTTCGAACACGAGACCCTCTGTATTGCAGTCTGTTGGTCTCCCCACTGAGCTATCGCTGGTATAATATAATATTATATATTTAAAATATAATTTATATTTAAAACTATATTTACCTTATTTTAATTTGTTTTCTAGTAACTATTTCTATTTTTAATATTTTATTACCTAAATCTTGTAATGTATTTATTGTTTCTAATATCGTATCAGTGAGTCTTACATTAAAATAAAATGAATAATATCTTAATTACCAAATTCAATTTGATTCGACTTTTCCATCTCGAGCCAATCATAATGTACCTAGTTGATTTAATTTCGATAGTTGTCGTCAGGTTAAGTCCGTGTATACAGTCGTCTCGGATGGCGTTAGAAGAAACTGTTCGATATCGCCAGGTTATTCTCGGCAGCAAATTGGATGAGCCTCTCACCTTTTTCGTTTCGCTGTCCCAGCCCGAATTTTCCTACGCATTGGCTGAGCTGATCAGCATGTGTTTCCTACCTTTGCATTGAAATCGCCCATTACTATTAGAAATTCTGACTATAGCTGATTCCAGCTCGGTGTAGAAGTGTTCTATGTCAGTGTCGCTTACTGCGCTAGTTGGTGCGTATAGCTGTATGATATTCAGATTGATCGGCTTCGCCTTTAGTTTAATACTTAGTATTCGATCGCTCACAGGTGTATCCTATCACACAGCTACTAGTTTTCTTGCCCCGGATGCAGGAAGGCGCCGGTTGTTAAGCGGATCACATGGCCACGTCTGTATCCTATTTTCTATTTCGAACATGATGACTTTCTATGGGAATATAGTGCAGTAGTTTTCCATGGCTTTCTGCACCAGACATATTAGAGGGTATTTAATCCTCAAGGTCGCTGGAGCCTCTGCCGACCGGTTTTCCAGTCGGGCTTATGGTTATACCGCCATAGTTCGTTCGCCAGAGCCTCGTCCGTTATCTAGCAGAGAGCACTGCGACAGTGTGAGATCATCGCCGTTAGCTATTCATACGAACCACCAACGCGAGCAGGTGAGGTTGACAATTGGGTCGGAAAAGATGTTATCACTGTTATCCTTTAATATGTTTCTCTTGTTTTCAGATACTCTTCGATGACCTTCGGCTTCCAGACTTGCGCGGCGCATCTGATCCTTCTTTACTTGGTTACGACCTCTTTCTTCTTCGCTGACAGCTCTTCGGACCACTATGGTGAGGTAAGTGTATCATTTTTTCTTTTTTGCATGCGTCAAAGCACGCTTTATTTATTAAGATTATGTATGTATTTACTCATATATCTAGATCATCTTTATTCAGTATAACATGTAAATGTTCTGTTTTCATAATTTTCTTTTCAGTTAACCTAGTTTGGTAGTAAATTGGCTCTAATTTGCCTTTTTAGGGCTTGTTCCGCCACCTTCAAAAAGCATTAATCTCTCTTCTTTAACCTAAAAGGAGAGCGGCATCTTTTACTTGATAGTGGTGAAATTGGCCATTAGTGTTGTAAACTCAGGTAGTTTGTGAAATTGCTGTGCCTTTTGCTCTGGTAAGTGGAACTTTAAGATAATACCGTTATGATCAGAGCTAGTGAGGTTATCTACCACTCTCCAATCCTCCACCAGGTTAATCATATCTTCAGTACAAGCTTCGACATCGACAAATATCGACGTGACTTATGTTCTCTCTGTTACCCCTAATAGTATCGAATGTTGGAGTAGTGCCTTCATTTATGATATGCAGATAGAGCTCATTCAGTGCCCCAGCCATCTCTTCACCTCTGGAATCACAATCGGAGCTACTCCATCAGGGGCTTTTGGCATTTGTATCACCACCCATTGTGAATTGCTTGGACCTCAATTGTTACGTGATACGTTTAAGCTGCTCTATATACGGCCTTATGAGTTTTGCCGCTTGAATATCAGCTCTGTATTCAACTGTCCCACTGCTAGATACGAGTCTATTCTCTGTGTGAGAAGGGTTAGACTATAGTCCACTACGCTAGTTGAGTGTGGCTTTACATATCTTCGAGAACATTATGGAATACTCTTAGACATGCAGGTGCCTTATTATGTTTTCCTTCACTATTAAAGCGTGCGATAATTAACTATTTAATACGCACATAACTTCCAAAAGAGAGTCAGAGATGAAAGAGATGCGCGCCTTGGGATTTAATCGTTTGAATGTGTAGCGTTTGTGTAAACGTAAGACAAAATTGTTTTGTTAATTGTTATTCAAGCATAATTTTATTTGACATTGTAATATATATAACCATAATTTAAATAAATTTGGCTGTAAATCAGTTTTCCTATCGGCCCAAAGTAATTAGTAGATTGTTAGTGATAGCGATAGTTTTTGGCCAAACGTGACTTTTAAAAACCTTTACTCTGGCTTATACAATAATAGTACCTATAAGTAATCCCTGTACTTATTTTAAATTTGTTTTTATTCAGTGTGATTGCCATTTGAAATTTATATTATAGTAATTTGAATACGTAAGGAAATTAGATATTCAGAGTGCACGCTCAGTGTATTGGGAAAACAGTCGCCTCGCCAATTACAGTTGCAAGGCGTGCAGAGAGTTCAATTCCCTCGCAGAACAAATATTGCTGGATCGGATATCTAGTTCAAAAATTAATTTTATGAAATTCGGTATATGTTTCTGCATAATAGCATTAATTAAAAAAAACAATGCAGTACGAGATGGATTTTGCACATTAATAATAACGAGTTAAGATAATTATAGTAGTAAAATATTCATAATTATATTTTGAATAAAATAATGTAAAAACAAACAATAAAGAACGCGCTATATTTAATCTATACCGCAGTTTTGCATCCTACCGGCAAATGTAGCAAAGTCTGCCGAGCCGAGTGCTTGTAAAATAAAATTATAGCAAACATTATGAGGTGCTCCTTCTTTCAATCTTACATTCATTGAGTTCACAGTGGTAGTAAGCAACTGTTCTGCTCAGTGGCCTCGAATCCCACACGGGGCAATTATTTCGGTCAATTCGGTGTTATTATTATGTTTTTGTAACTAAGTTCCCCGGATCACAGAGCCTGAACCCAGTCTTCATGTTCATTATATTTTATTGTATTCGTATACTGACGCGAGTGACTACGCAAGTGCAATAAAATATAATGAAAGTGATTGTGAAATACAAAATATATTTTTGGCAGAAAGAAAAATACAATTGATATTAACTCAATATTTTTTTATTCTAAACGTTACGTTTAGATGAGTGTATGAAATCAACATGGAAATAGAGGTCGACGAGAACTTTCAATTAATTCTAAACTAATAAGTGGTAGGTATATGTTATGATCTATGAGTCTAATTTATTTGGCGTTGTTGGCGTTTCCAGTTAAAACAATACTAACATCTTCAAAGTGTCGATTTGCTTCTCGAAATCACCAGTAACGTCCATTATTCAGACCGAAATTGGTTTTTTCTTAGTAACAAAGAGTACCTAATGATATAGATTCACGTCTGTATGTCTCTAAGAGACAGATACTTAGGGCTACTACTGAGAATGTTATCACAGAAAAATCTATTTACCCGCTTACTGATTCGATAACTTAACCTGGGACCTCATGGGCGGGCGCAAACATTAATGCATTTTTTTCCACTAAAGAAACAATATAACGAATGTCTATTATATTTGATGTAAAAATATTTTTTATGCTATCCAATGGTTATAATTATAAACTATGAAGCTAAAATAAAAATCAAAATATATTTCAAGTTAACATTGCAATGCAATTTATTCGTAAATGCAGTCACTGCAATCGCACATTAACTAGTTGTCTGGCTATGGGCTGCTTATCAGAACATATTTCTATATATTTCCTTTTCGTCGATCTAAGATCTTGATTATTAGCTTTTCGTCGATCTAAGATCTTGATTGTTAGCTTTTCGTCGATCTAAGATCTTGATTGTTAGGGAATGTATAAAATACTAGTAACCCGCCCCCGGCTTCGCACAGGTGTAATTCCGTGCAAATCCGGGGCGGTTTAATTATGTACATTTATTTAAATTTTAATATAATTGTGTTGTTGAGGCAGTTCTTAGCGCCTGGGCAGCTGTGCCTATTGTATAAGGCACAAGTGCGCCCTTGCGTGGAGTAGGTAGTGTTCTCATCTTTGGGATGGCTCCGCGCAGTACTTGCTAGACGCTCTTGACAGGTTACAGCGGCGGGCAGTCCGTATCATTGGAGATCCAGAGGTCACGAGTCACTGGAACCTCTGCAACTCCGTAGGGATATTGCCTCTTTGGCATGTTTCCTCAAAATATACCACGGGGAGTGCTCTGAAGAGTTATTCCACCTTATCCCGCCCTCCCCTTTCCTATCCAGAACAACGCGTGCTGGGCTCAGATGCCATCCTTACACGGTGGAGTCGACTAGAGTGCGTACCAACAAGTTTGGGTCCTCATACCTCTGCCGAACGATCAAGGCATGGAATTCTCAGCCAAGGCACGTGTTTCCTTATTCCTTCAATCCTGGGTCCTTTAAGCGGGGCGTGAAAAAGCACTTTCTCAGGCCGTCAAAGTAGAGACCTCAACATCGCCTCGGCTGCTATATGACCAGTAAGACCACACGACTGCTTACCATCAGGCGGAGGGTGGTCATTTTGACGAGCAAAATAAAAAAAATAAAATTCAATTATGTTTTTTAGTTTATAAAACGTAAATTAGAAATATAGATAATAAAAATATCTATTTCGTTATTGTATTTTTGTTAACAGTTTTTATAGTATATAGTTTTTATCTCGACAATAATCATTTATAATAACATGCTCAATGGTTGCCATGTAATAAACTAATAATAATAATATTAAAAATAATAATACTTATGAAATACTTACTATAATAATACTTTATTATATTTTTTTTACGTTGGGTTAATATATATATATTAATGCATTGACGCTTGCCCCTCCGCGGGGGCGGGCGGAGGGATTATGTTGGACTCGCCGGGGTAAAAGAAAGATGTTGAAAGATAATGTACCTCCCGGAATACCGACTTAACCTACCACGGTGTTCCTCGACAAAACCACTATCGACAGGGCCGCGCGAATCACTTTCGCATGCGGTCGCGACGCCGCCGAGATTTCGGCCCGCCGTATGAAACGGCAGGCCCCTACACGAAGAGACCTACCCAAAGGCACTCACTTCACATATAAACCCTACTGTCCCCGCAGTACCCTTTGGACCAGGGTACTGCGGGGTCAGGAAGCCCACTGCGCCTCGAAAGGCGTGTTCTATCGACCGCTGACTAGAGTGCGCGGTGCCTGACATTGGAGTTGGACTCGCAGGGGTATGTGGTTGGCCGCTGAGTACGACATGTTCGTTTGCTCGGCAAGCACGTTGCGTTCGAGCGTTGGACTCAGACGCGGCCAGTGCGAACCAGTCGGTCGCATGAGGCACGGAGTTGCCTTTAGCGAAGTGGCAGTGTGGTTTCACTGCCGCAACGCATCTCGGGAGCTTGCCTGCTCAGCAAGTAAGAGTCATAGCTGGAGTGACTCGGGCCACACCCGGCTTGTAGGCCTATTTGGGTAGGCATACGGATGTATGTCGGGAAGTGAGCGTGCCTTACACAGCTCCGGTACCATACTGGAGATATGGGAGGCGGCTTCTCCGTCGGCTTCAGCGAGGTAATCGTTAGCAACTCCTTTGAGTTGCGAGTAGTGAGCGGCTTTATTGCTCCGGTACCTATCTGGTGAATAGGTAGTGTCACTTGGGCACGAAGTAGCTCGCTTACGAGAACCGGATCTCTGAGGTTAGGATGGAGAGTCGGGATTTGGGGACAAGACCTGTCTATAACTGGTCCCGGAAGGTGCTCTCGGGCACTGGAAGGTACAGCGGCTCCTCTAATATAACCTAACGGTTGGTGTAGGGGAACGCTATATCATAAACTGGGATAGTCGTAGAGGAAGGGGATGTCCCCCGCCCTAGAGAGGAGACGGACTCGAAACAGAGGCGCGCGTGGGAACACGCACGCCGCCTCTCGGACCTGGTGCTGAACGGATGGTGGGCAGGCCCACAAAGCCCACCACCCCCAGATCAAACCTCAGGGTGGCTGGAGGTCATCTCGCGCCTTCCGGCGCCCGGCTCGGCGGTTGGGGAGAGGGTTTAAACGCTCCCTCTCCCGCTCCACCGCCTCCTTGATGGAAATCACTTCCTCGCAGAAGGAGGCGACGGCGTTCCATGACCTCTCACTCCGGACCATAGACTGAACTACGGCCGGGAGCGAGAGGGCAACCGATCCGACTGCCGCGATCAAATCACGGCGCCGCAATGCCCAGGCGGGGCAAACCGCCAAAGTGTGCAGCGCCGTGTCCTCTACAACGTCGCGGCAGTCGCCGCAGTGGTGACAACCGGGCGTCTCTTGCCGGCGTATACGACACAGGAACCGGCCAAAACAACCGTGGCCAGTCAGTACCTGTGTCAGCCGGAAGGTGAGGGCGCCATGCCGCCTCTCCAGCCACTCCTCAAACACGGGACTTACCGCCACGATCGTGGCGTGCCCGACTATAATAATACAATTTAACTAATCTTCCTGATAAATTAAATTAAGAATATTTACTAATCTATTTTTAAATTGTACTACTAAATCATCAAATTTTAAAACGATATAATTTATTCTAACTGATATTTATCTGTAGTCGCAAGCGTTAGCAAAATAATGTATAATAAGTATCACAATTATATTAGCATGATAATTTCTATGATAGCAATTGGTGTGCTTCGTTTTTCGACACGTAATGAGACCATTGCGATCGTGTTTGTGTTACCGTTGATTGTTTCAATGTTCATTATTTTAAGTTTACCCGCATTATTGTTATATCACATTATGTTTTGAATTTAAAAAGTTTTGTTGTACTATGTCCAATTTATCCTCAATACATATTAATATCAAAATTAAATAACGTCGCTCCGGTATTTGTCTGGCTGGAAACATTCCAATTAATTATGTTAATGTGTTGTGTTGTCATGTGTTTCTCAAACAAACGAATGTATATTCTTATGAGAAATAAATGTCTTAAACCTAAAATTCTGAAATTACTTATAATGTAATAGACTAAACGAACTGCAATAGTTCGCTCAAACTGCGACCTTTTTCTTATTTAATAACCGTCTTAACGTCTAAACGAAAGGTCCAAATCTAATAATTTAAAATGGATTTTACATGTAAATATCCAAAATTAATTATTAAATAATACCACCACAATTTAATTCCACCCGTGTCTGAACTTAATAATATGAACAAAAACGGTTATTGTTGCTTAACTTTAATAGTTAGGTATGTACATACCATTGCGGTCTTTTTTGTGGGTAATGATGAGCACTATAAACATAATATACTAAGTACTCAAAACAAAATAAGGACCACTAAGATTTTTTGCTGTACCATGAAAACAATAAAGACATTAAATTGTTTAACTTATGTAACTACAAAATAATGTTATTGGTTATAATATAGACTAACAATTGTTTAAAATAATGATCATGAATTGTTTTTTAAGTTCATAATGAAATTGGCCATTTTTAATGAAAATCATGAACAAAAGAAATCACCGGAAAAAGACAAAATACTGTTCTTGTCACTTTTGTTTCTTCTTTTTAGTAACGAGTATGTCCTCCTCTCTTAGCAATACACTCCTGAAGCCTCGTATGCATACTCTGGATCAAATTCTCACGTTTTCATTTGGAATCTCCTCCCAGGCACGTTTTAAAGCGTCAATCAGCTGCTGTTGGTTGTAGACCCCTTGCTCATTCTCTCTAACCCTTCGTTTCAATTGGTCCCACAATTGCTCGATTGGATTTAAATCCGGATCGTTAGCTGGCCATGGTAATACCTCAATATGAGACCCTTCTAGGACAGTTTGGGTCGATCAAGCTGTGTGTGCACGGGCATTGTCTAGCATCAGGATGAATCCAGGCCCCACTCGCTGTGCAAATGGGATCACTTGAGGCCTGATGACGTCCTCGATGTAACGTTCTGCAGTTACGGTACCCGCATTTAAAATGGTGAGCTCGGTTTTACCGTGTAAACTAATCCCACCCCAAACCATTACGTTGGGACCACCGAAACGGTCAACTTCGTGGATGCAGGACTCCGAAAACCGCTCGCCGCGTTGTCTCCACACCCTAACACGCCGATCATCATTAAACATTTTACTTTGCACTCGTCTGTAAAAAGCACCTTGCCCCACTGATTAATCCCACGGTTCAAATACTGACGGGAGAATCTTAAACGGTTTGCACGTTGAACCCTGGTCAGAGGAATTCGAACAACTCGTCGTCTTGACATTTGCTGGTCTTCGTGCAATATAATAATATATATAAAATAATATATATATATAATAATATATATATATATAATAATAATATTTATTTAAATAATAGGTACAATAATTTATAATAACTGACTAATTAATTTATAAAATATATTTGTTGTTGTTTGCCCGAACTAGATTGAACCTGTGGCTTACGTATAGTTTGATCACTGACACGGGTACCCGTTGTCAGCCGTAGGTGGTGTTGTAACTTACGGGCCGTTACTGTACGATCACGACGAGCACTTAGTTGGACGTACCGATCCTCGTGCGCCGTTGTTACACGAACTCTAACTGAACCGTGTCTCCTGGCAACACTGCCGGTCTCTTGGAAGCGATTCCATTCTGGACAGCTCTTCGAGAAAAACCCAACTGCAAACCCACGTAACGCTGAGAACGTCCTTCTTGAATCATAGTTATGGCTCTGGTTGCTGTAATTGAATCCATGTGCCTTCGTACTGGTGGCATGATTAACGCGAGATGATAAAAATGAATCAATTAAAATTGAAAAAGTAAATCTTTTTTCCTAAAATAACCGAAACAAGTTATAAAGACAATCGAAGAAAAACATAAGAATAACATCCAATTATTCTTTTTTTCTTAAAATGATGGCCAATACTTTTCAAATTAGGAACACGAACACCAGCATAAAAGAGATCAAACACCAAAGAGTTCGTATTATCAATATAATGCTACTTATCAGTTACTTTCAGTTTACTAAAGTGCACTTAAATGTAAATAAACTAGTGGGCCTTATTTTGTTTTGAGTAGTATATAATACACTATTTATTTATTATCAATAGTTTCCGCAGCGCACGCAAAATAATGACATTTATAGACAACATTTTGATACCTTGGGTTACATTATTGTAATTAAGGTAGTATATCTCTATTTTTTAATAAAATGTAGTTTATATTACTCGGCGATAATATAGTTTTATAATGATAAAAATTATTTTTAAATCGGTTGGGGCATTTTTTAATCTAAACTTACCTCTTTGTAATATTAGTGAAGAAGAAAATGAAGATCTTTTTTTACCACATCTATAATACTATTATAAAAAAATTATTTGTCTGAATGCGCTTATCTCTGTCACGATACTCAGATTTTAGTTAGAATATTATTGTGTATTTTAAAAATTAAAGCAAAGCTGTATAATACAGACTGTCTAATCACGTTAAAGCGTTAGGCGGGGAGCGGGTGAAACTGACGGGCATATTTAGTTTAATTAATCATGTATCATTTATTCACTACTAATGCAAAGTGATATTATGAATAGAAGCCATCTGGGTTATAAACGACTAAGCTAAATGTACGTGATAGTGGTGAACAGCAAGCCTTAGCGTTTGGTCTAAACTAAATCATTATCTATTTTTGACTTTACAAGCATTCAAACAACGGACACAAAAAAATCCAGACACGGGACAACAATTTATGGATCACACAAATTTTAGTCCCGACTAGGATTCGAACCGCGCCGAGCATTGTACTCGGCACCATCCGTGCAAAATCGAAACCTTCACCTGGTGATATTAAGGTATGGTGAACTGATTATTTATACCATATAATATTATAGTACGAGCTAGCACTGAGAGCACGCCAGCGCCGGTGCACAACACAGCTAAGCGCGTGTTGCCCGTGCGTGTTTTTACGTAGAAGATCCGCGATTCGAGTAACTTCTAGAAATGATTTTCATTCGTATCTAAGAGTCATAGATTTAAACAAGCCATATAGTGTACCAAAAACTAATGTTAGTTGCAAAATGAACAGACAATGTATGTCTCTTTTGATACGCCATACTGCTCACTCGGTCTTCAGGCCGCGAAATGTGCGCGCTCTTTTTATAATATCTAAGTAATATTTTAAATGCGAATGTGAGTTTGTTTGTTTGTTACACTTTCATGCCTTAAATACTTAACAGATCGTCATGAAATTTCACATACTCGTTGTCAGGGGTACAGAAAAGGATATGGGGTATAATTACATAATGTCGAAAAAATAAGAATAGAAAATTGACCGACCGGAGCCGCGGGCAAAATCTAGTACATAATAATAATACTTCAAGCACTTACCATTTCTTATTTGTCTGAAACGATCGCTTCAAACATATAAACTGATCCGTTACGAGCTACACTAAACCGTGGCTTAACTTGTTCGGCACGAGCCGGGCTAGGTTTAAAGCTTTACTGTGGATACGACGACTAAGCTCGTGATTCGGACTTAGAGGAGTTCTGCTGGCCTCGATTGGAACAAACTGGATATCAAAGTCCTATGTGAAACGTTTGGTTTAGGATCAAAAATATTAACGTCAGATCCAGGGTTTGGTAAGGTCCTGAGCTCAAATGTGTACTTAGAACTGTTCTTCTTTGTACCTTTGCGAAAACGTGAAGCTTTGGGTTACGATTGTCATGAGCACATGATAAATAGCGACAACATAAGAATATAATTGTCACAAAATTAAGCTTGAAGTTAAATCTGAGATCAGACACATCCAAAAACTTTCTACATTCCATTATACGCATTTTTATTTCAAAAGATAAATCAGTCTGTCACTCATGTTTTATCTTCGCTAATACAAATAAGACAGAACCCACTGTCATGGAACCCTTTTACATATGGTAGAAGAAGTGTAAAATGACGGTGTAAATGAAAAATATACGTACGATACCATTATGACGTGACGTAACCGCTATTTAATTGCTAACCTAACCTATATATTTTGACGTTCATAAGTGTTACTCTAAATAAATAAATGATTTTTGACTTTGATGTGCGAGGCACTTGCTACTTCTTCTCTTACCGACATTTTAAAATATTAATATATTTATATAGCCCTTGTAACCTTTAGAGTGGTTTCTACAGGAGATCTGTTGATCTAGAAGGAACAGGCTACGCCGTAGGGGCGTGGTGTCCCAAGGTGAATTTAATGAGAGAGAATAATAATAGATGGTATGACAATTACACTTTTAATATATTTAGAATACAGTATAGGAAATAATAATCTTTACTATATAACAATAGTCAGGGCGTGGTTCGTTAAAGACTTGCTTCGTGGTCCTTGTAGAATCAGGACACTTAGCTGAAGATGTGGAGCCGGGCCGCAAGGAGAACGTCCAGGACGCGATCGGGGCTTATATACCGCTACCGCCGGGCAGGAGGGGAAGGGGGGGGCGACAGCCACCACTCCGACTCGCACGCAGCCGTCAAGGTCGCGCGGTCCGCGTTACACACCCCCCTCGTTAGGGGAGAATTTTTCCTCGGGAAAATTCGGTCTCCCGAGGACTCCCCTCTCCTCCGGCAGCAGCTTCCGATCGGCATCCTGAAACAGGTAGTAGAAGTGGTGTCAGTCCTTTAAATGATCAATGGTATTTAATAGACGAGAATCTATAATAGATAACACCGTAGCTGCGAACAGATCATAATAAAAGCAGCAGATAACAATAAAAAAAACGTTAAAGGCAAGGTGATTCATTCATTAGGAATGCGAACTCGACAGCTGGCCGTTAGATAATAACACGTTTTGAATGTCAACAAAGTAATTAGCTAATGAGTTTGTTATGAAGATCAATAAACGACAACTACGGTGACGTTGAGCAAAACAACAATATAGCGATTAGTACGCCAGCAAGCAGATAAGAACAATCAGTATGAATGCAAAGAAACATGACGGGAACAAAAAGATTGAACCTGTAGACCGACTTGACAATGACCATTTGACCACTGAACCACTGGGTGAAAAAATGAAATGATTAGATTTCGATTAGTATTTTCGAAAGCAATAATTGATATGAAGATAGAATGCGTAATTAAGACACAAATTATTGTCTAAAAAATTTTATAATACATAAAAAAAATTATAGACAGATACACGCATTGAAGTACGCAGTTTAGAAGTATATATTTTCTAGTGTTACGCTAGGAAGTATTACTTTTGTAGTTAAGTAATTAGATTAAATATAAACAAATCACAAAAGAAAAAAAAATCAAGACAATGTCGTGATCTAGCTAGCCCTACGACGAAGTCTTGGGTTTGGTACAACAAAAGTCCACTAGCTAGAATCACCAAACTATTCCTTATAGTTAATTAGTTTCAAGTCTTTAACATGCCACTCACCGAGAGGTTTACCAGACATATCAGACAGTATATATACTAACGGAGACTTCTTGGAAACAATTTTACATTTAATAAATTTAGGTGCAATTTTTTTATTAAAATATTTATTCTTATCGTTGTGGTAAAATGTTCTTCGCCAAACAAAGTCACCCGCGTTGAATTCAACCGGTTTATTACGTAAATTATATTGTTTACAATTAGGTTGGCGTGCGATGCAAGAATCGCACGAGTTTACGCACTTTATGACGTCAGAGCCCATGCCCGGCCAATAATAATTAAGTGCTAGACGCTTATAAGTTTTAAAAATGCCAAGATGGCCAGCTGTGGGCGAAGAATGGATTTTTGTTAGGATGTTAGACCGTTGCTCAGACGGCACAACCTCTTTCCATTGAAAATCTCTAGTGAGAGGGTTAAGACATTTTTTAAAACGATATAATTTATTGTTTATGACTTGATAGTCGACAAACGAACTCGGGGAATTAGTACACCCGTTATAGATATTTAAATACCAAGAATCGTTAGTGGAAACTGGCGTATTAAGAGAACAATTAGTATGTTCATTAATATCGTTTGTAATAGCAGAAATAGGTATTGAGCAAGAAAGACCACCAAGATCACCTGCATCAATAGTACGTGAAATACGTTTTGTGCAACCGAGACCCCGCTTCTGAGAAGAATTATCGATGAACTTAGGGATTAGGTTGACAGCGGTAGCTCTCTGATTGGCTTTTAGAAGACCATAAGAGACGAGATGAGTACCGACATTCGTCTGTATCTCAGCGACGTGCGCGTCAGACTTGTTTAAGAGCAAGACTGATTCCAAGTGTTTAGGAAACAGACCAAAGTTTCTCCAAAAATTCATACCAAGAATTAAAGAATTTTGCATATCAGGAACAATATGAACGACCAAGTTAATTACTTTATTTTGAAATTCAATCGGTATAGAAACCGAGCCTAATGTACTTAGTTTGTGTCCGCTCGCGGTTATCAATTTTAATTGTTTAGAATTATCGAGTTGATAGCTATTTAGAAAGTATTTATGAGAATTGTTTCCAAGAATTGTCACAGAAGAACCCGTGTCTAGAAGGCCAACGGCGCTTTTGCCATTTACGGTAAGAGAAATATAAGGGGTATCTTCGATATTAGAATCGGGGGTTGAGGACGAGCGACAATGGTTAAAGAATTCAGAAATATAAGTTAACCAATCAGACCACTCAGTTTTATTGAATTTAGAGTGATTATTATTTCCCCAATCTTTGCCAATTAGTTTCTTTGGCGGAGTAGTAAGTTTAGACTTACAATTAGGACAATCAGAAACACGGAAACCCTTCAAACCGCATTTAAAACAGATTAAATATCTCGGCTGGCGACAAGCGTCGAGTGAGTGTGACGTACTCCTACAGCGAGGACAATATCGATTATTACAATTAGGTGCAGATCGAATAACATTCACGTGTGCCTTTGAATTAAAATATGTACTAAGCTGATTATTAAAGTTTTTACTTTTATAATTAGGAGACTTATTATAAAAGTGTTTATTATTGAAACTGCCCTTATAAGGACTAGAAGAATTATAAGAAGGATAATTGTACGCAAAATCAGGTGCCAGGGTACTAGGGGACACTTTAGGTGGTTCCTTAAAGTCCTTAGCACGGCTATCAAACCTTTCAAAGTTTCTACACACGTTAATCAGAGAAGGAATATCTATTACATTGGTAGTTAAAAGGCAATTAGTGTAGCACGGCCTAATGTTATTTAATAAAATTTCTAATTTATCAGATTCACTAATTGGCACATCGAGACGAGAAAATAAACCTTGCATTTTTGCTATATATAAGGTTATGTTCTCAGATTCGCCCTGAGAACGTTGTCTTATTTCAGACATCAGTTTGTAATCAAAATTATGAGGACTAAAGTCTCTTTTCAACAACTGACATAATTGACCCCAAGAAGTAACGCTATCCCGAATACTACGAAACCAAGTCAACGCGTCATCGGAAAAGATCTCAAATGCAAAAGAGAATAACTTATCCTCAGGTATGTTCCTAGCTGACATAAATTCATTAACCTTCTGAATAAAAGCACGCACACAAGACTTGCCATTATATTTAAATTTAGAAAGTTCTGAGAAAAGTTTTCGCTCATAGAATAATACATTTACAGGCTCGATCTGCTCGCAAGCTCTAGTGCTATAATTTTGAGAAGTTGATTCCTCCGGCTGAGAAACTAACGATCTAAACGAAGCATATAAGCCGTGGAACTCATCCCAAATAGATTTTAAATTATTTTGAATCGACGGTTCGTCGAGACAAACGCGGTTTAGTCTATGAAAAATATGATGTAATAGTGACTCAGTTCTAGCTGATAAATTACTGTCTAATCTATTACGCAATACTCTGACATTATTTGATGCTCTGAATAATGAGGTCTTTAGAGCCGCGATATCGTCTTCCGGAGACAAATGAGACTCCAAAATGCTCTCAGAAGGAGAACCTGGTGCGAGCTTGGCGATTGATTTTCGAAGTTCATCGACCGTGTTAGCTTCACCACCACGCAAAGTAACTTCATAAAGTAATTCTGATTTATTCAATAACGGAAACTTAATCTCGTACGCCATCTTGTTTAGAAGGATCGCGACGCGCACGAGGTACCGAACGACCGAGAAATATTACTAATTACGCAATATAACACGACAAGCAGCGAAATAAAAACACTATCAATAGAACACAGTGAAATACAAGCGTATGATTCTGGCCAAGGATGCAAGGAGAAAAAACGCGATAGCTAATAAGCGTAATAAATGTAGCATGTGCAATAGAATTATCTTGAATATAATAATAACACGACGTGGGTAATGAAACTGTTAGTAATTTCACTACGCGATCACGCACGTGGTTGGTTAGGCACTTAAAAAAATAAAACTTACATACCCTTTGAGCAGAATACACACGCACAGTACACAGTATATAGCAATAATATAAAAAATACCACGTAGCAAGCCTTTAAACTTAATAGCCGGGCGCCATTGTAACCTTTAGAGTGGTTTCTACAGGAGATCTGTTGATCTAGAAGGAACAGGCTACGCCGTAGGGGCGTGGTGTCCCAAGGTGAATTTAATGAGAGAGAATAATAATAGATGGTATGACAATTACACTTTTAATATATTTAGAATACAGTATAGGAAATAATAATCTTTACTATATAACAATAGTCAGGGCGTGGTTCGTTAAAGACTTGCTTCGTGGTCCTTGTAGAATCAGGACACTTAGCTGAAGATGTGGAGCCGGGCCGCAAGGAGAACGTCCAGGACGCGATCGGGGCTTATATACCGCTACCGCCGGGCAGGAGGGGAAGGGGGGGGCGACAGCCACCACTCCGACTCGCACGCAGCCGTCAAGGTCGCGCGGTCCGCGTTACACCCTGTATATAAATTATTCCATTACTGGGCATGGCTTTCTTGTCAGTGTAAGAAGGATTAGGCCACGACGCTGGCTTAATTCGAGTTGGCAGACAAAACTTACAATTTTTCTTTTTTTTTATAAAAAGACAACTCCCGCACTAGGATCCTGTATCGCGGAGGATTTTACAAACATTCAAATAACAGTCATAAAGAGAAAACACTTAGACTCGGGATAACCATTTGTGGATCACACTATTTTTTGTCACGTGTAGGATTCGAACCCACAACACTCGGCGCAATAGCAGTGGCGAGGCGATCACTTAGGTAGTCTAAGTGATCGCCTGATACGCCATTCGTGTTCGATAACATTATAGAGAAGTCTCAGATATGCAGATTTCCTCTCAATGTTTTCCTTTTCCGTTAAAGCAAGCGGTAATTAACTAATTCTAACGCACATAACTTCGAAAATTCAAAAGCGTGTCTTGGGACCAAACACGAAATCTTCGCGTGGCAGTTCAACAGTTATCCAATATAATCGATACTCCTTAAAAACAAAATAATAATTGCTATTCCATTATGTAACCAATTTTAATGCTGTATTTATAAAATGATTTTGTTTGGGTGCTATTGTGTGTTGCGTATATAATACATTATGCTATTAAAATAATTTTCCTCTATAATGTGAAATTCTGTTTAAACCGGAGCAACTTGACTACAGAGGCGTAATAATTAATAGAAAATCGCAGTAAGAGAACTTTGTTTTGTGTTTCTGCTAGCATACTAAGCTTGTTTAATAAAGATGCTAGGATATTTTATATTCTGCAATAAGGTAGTTTACACGCTGGTATGACTAAAAACGAGGTCCTAACTAACTGTCTGTAATAAAAGCTGTGTCGGAACTAATTTGAATACCTTGCAGCAAATATTTAACTATATTTCCTCCTCTAGGACAATATGAATTATACAGCAGGATAGTGGGAATATTTCCATAAAATTATATGGCTTTTCCGTTGGTAACAGTTTACGTTGATAAAATATTCAAATGGTAAAATTAAATAACATCATAAATGAAACGACTGGCAATACATCTAAACATCCTTGCATTAAGTTTGAAGTAGAACAGAAAAACCTCTACAAACCTGAATTACTGAGATATTAGGCAATGAATTGGCTTGTGCCATTGGATTAGTTGCCCTACTAGACTACAAACCTATATTTTTGTCCTAAGTACATAATACCTATGTCTGCGAGACAATATTGCATCCAGAGAAATAAAAAAGGTAAAGTAATCTTAAATTGAAACCTTAAAATCTTAATATCTGAACGAATATATTTAAGATGAATTAATGTTATTATGTATATATAATATTTTCTTTAGATAATAGTAATTTATAGCAACATTTACGATTCTGTAAATTATCAAGCCGAATCCCACATTACTTATTTTGCCAAAAAAGCACAGTTTATCAAACTAACCAACAAAATATATAAACAGCATTATGGTATTATGTATAATATACTTTTTAGATAATAGAAAATAGCAACTTTTACGCCACTGTAAATTATCAAGCCGAATCATACATTACTTATATAGCAATAAAAGTACAGTTCATACTATATATCATACTAGACAAATATAAATAGCATTATTTCAGCACAATGATCATAAATACTTTATTATCTATAGATAATATGGTTGTACACAAGTTTCACTTTCAGGGTGAGCTTTCAGTCTCACGCCAACTTTGCGTCGGTTGCGACGCGCCGCGAGTGTCGGTGACGTCACAAAGTTTCACGAGTAAAAGTGAAAAGGGAAATATATAAAAGTTCATATTTGTGTATTGTGATTTTGAAAATAAAAATACTGAATACTTTTCTGAAATTAGAATTCATGTTTATGATTTCATTCAATAAATTATTGTAACTGTAACTTCAGTGTGAAATATAAAAAGTTAAGTTTAACGTAAGATATAATAATATTTCTTTGACAATAATTTACAGAATATAAGTTATATTTTTAATTTGAAGGTACGTACTAAATGTAAACAATGGCCTCTTTTGGGTGACTTATCTTTTGTTTATGGGACTTCCATATTCACACTAAATACATTGTTTTACTAATATTATATATAATATTGTCTTCTGTTTACGCGAATGTTATTCATTGAAATTAAACTACTATATACGGATTTTATCGCGTTGTTTATTTATCACTGTATTACAAAATTTTGAAAATATTACTCTACTACTACTATTGATTTTATTTGACTAATTTATAAGCTAATAAAATTATTTAAACTATTAAATCTATTTATTTTTGGTTTACACTTTCCCCGACGTTTCGGGTGCTTTTCAGCAGCCATGGTCACGGGGAGAGTAATATTTTCAAAATTTTGTAATACAGTGATAAATAAACAACGCGATAAAATCCGTATATAGTAGTTTAATTTCAATAATATTATATAATTAAATTTATAATAAAAAAATATATAATTAAATATATTTTAAATATTTATTACTCAATTACGCGTTAACGAGTAAATTAATTTCAATGAAACTTGGCAAGAAAATACACCATATTATCTTCTTTTTTATTTACATATAGAATACTCTTCTATACATTTCTATGGGATTTATGCGGGCTTACCGCTAAAAAAATATTTGAAATTATCTGATGGATAAAACATAGTACCTACTACCGATATTATAAATACTAAATTGTTTTTGTTGGTTCGTTTTTCTTTCACGTTGCAACCGTCGCTCTGATAAAACGAATTACGTGAGTTGCATGTCTATTAAGACACCAGTAAGGAGTGGAGAAAACTCACTTAACAGTTTGAAAAATAACATTGTTAATGACTAGGTGAATTATTCAATAATTGCCTATTATCCCCATTATTTTACATTTTTTATTAGGGCGAGCGTGTATGAGGAATGTAATGAAAGTGAAGGAAGCCAGATAAATGTGTCAGGATCGTAGCAAATGGAAATCCGTAGTCTCTGCCTACCCGTCTCGGAAACAGGCGTGAATCTATGTATGTATGTATGTTATATTAGAGAAACTATTTTATGCTTTATAGTTCGTTTTAATTACGCGTTATATATTTTTTTGCTATTTAATATTCTTATTATATAATCAATCAATAAACTACTTATAAATAGGAAAAACAAATATTGTTATTTGTGTCTGTAATGAATAAACAGAAAACAAAAGGACCGATTAAAAAACAAATACTTTTGGAAAGCTACTTTATCCAGAATCCATCATAGGCTATACACGGTCACGCTACAAGCCATTGGAGCCAGGCAGTAATCATTAAACCGCGGAGGACAGCTAATTCTCCGTATAATTAATTGTATAGTTATTATTTAAAAGACACGTTACGAGTATTGTAGGTTTGATATTAAGTAATTGGTTTGAATTTGGATAGTGTGTCCGATTTTTCCTTGGACTATTCATAAACTTAGAGCGCGCAGATCCCTTGCTGCCTATTGTTCTAAACGCTGACAGCTTTTATTACTGATCACCAAAACTAACGTAATTTTTTATTTCGTGTTGCTTATGTTTTTGTTATTGATAACTTTACTATCATATAATACAAAGAGAAAAGAAAATTTTCTGTTACCTCTGGCTCTCAGACACAAATGGAACTAAATATATGTATGTATTTTGTGGCTATAATTGTGTTTTACAATGTTCTCATCTGCATACGGTTCCCGTATGGTTACGCTTGCTTTACACTTTACTAATGAATACTGTGGTCTATTTCCTCTTATTAAAGTCCCTTGATACAGTTATCATACTTAGTACATGTTCTTTAAAAACAAACAATTAATAAACACATACCGTGATTAGACCAACATCTTCTAATGCTATCGTTTAATTCCTAGTTTTCCATTTCCCTGCGACTTATATAACATAATCTATCCACAATAAAACAAATATATATGTAATAAAACTGTCCGTCTGTAGGTAAAACAGTTTTGTTTTAGATAAATTTATATTGCAGTTTTAATGTCCGATCAACATTCCATATGCTGGCCATACGTTTTAAACAATCAAACATCGGGAGATTTATCGATTCCGTATCGCGCCATCGGCTGACGGCTATTAAAAATTAACACTAGGATAAAATTAAATATATTGGTTTTTTACTATTAATGTAAAGGAATAGGAAATAAAAGCTTTTTGAGAAAGAATGGTGAAAAGAAAGACTGTATTTAATTACTTTTATAAACACTTACAGACTTTAAGAAATGTGCTGTGACCTAGATGAAATCAATAATATGAATCCTATAAATGGGTTTAGAAGACTAGATGTCTAGATGATAGATTTTCAGTATGTCCTATGTTACTAGATGGATTTTGTTGTATTTGTAGGAGTAACGTACAGGTGTCCATAAAACTGTTCATAGGGACTAGACTGAATCTGCCCAACTCCAAGCAGATAATAATAATTTTTATTCAAGCTTCTCAGATACGGTTTATCTGACCTAGACATCTTCTAAGATTAAAAAAAAGATACGCTAATCCCAGAAAGCGATAAGCTTTTTTAGAACTTCTATTGATATTTATCTTTAAAAAGATAATTCCAGTCTAAGGGACTTTAAAACATTTATGCAAAAGAAAAAAAGAATCCAGACTATTTCGGGATATTTTTTTTTGTTTTGTGGAACAACATTCGGTGCACTGGCGGTGACTAGTTAAACGTGCAGCTAACAAAATATTATTATATTTCGCACTAATAAAATATAATTGGCATCGGCTTTGAATCTGGGTGATGCCCCGGGCTAAAGCCATGAGGTAAAAAAAAATTACGTAAATTTTCGTTTCTATTTCATAACAAGCTAGAACGAAACACTATGCAAAGACAAAGCAAAATTTATTTTTGAACTAGCTTTTGCTCGTGTATTCGCTGGCTCGGAAATAGTACATTTTTTCTGGATGATGATTTCTGGATTTTATTTTTTATACTTCTGACAACGTGTATGCAAAATCTCACGATGATATGTCGCAACGTTCCGCCGTGAAAACATAACAAACAAACTCACACTCGAATTTATGATATTAGTCAACATATCTTCTATTGAGCAAACATATTGAGTCTATCTCATCAATAAATTATTATAAATGAGAAGAAATTAATTCCTCAAAAAGTATATCTAAAATTAAATTAGAATGACATTTCAGTTCTGTTACTAGTTATGATTTTAAGAAATACTGGTGGATTAACAACAAGATTGGCTCGGTAACAGATCAATAAAGATTATTTAAGATACTTAACAAATTGTACATACTGACACAGTAGCGATCTCGTATAAATATAACATTATGGCGGTGGCAATCTTTTGCAGTAATATCATCACATAAAATCTGTCCATAACAATACTCTTGATACATATGACGTTACTTTTTAAGAATATATATTTTAAGTTATCTGATCAGTTTACTGGCGTTTTTCTTAAACTTGAAACTCCTTAAGGAAGTCTTCAGTTAATTTCCAGATTAACCTTTCAAAGCGCGACGGCACACCGGTGGTCAGATACAATCGATTTTTAATTATTTGTGTGGTATTCTAAAACTTCAGATTAACCTGCTATTTTCTTTAGGTTTGGAGATACGTGCCTGCAAACCTATGAACATAATAAGATCACAGCAGTGTGTACTTCTTTTAACTTTGAATTAAGTTCTACAGGAGGTTTCCAGGGCTCATTAAGGCACTTTGCTATCAGTAGCAGTATTTATGCCTTTCGCTGCCAATGCACATTACATTTTTACAGGCTACATTTGAGAGACAGTCATGCTGATGCAAGCGTAGCAATAGGTAACTGAAATTGTTTGCTGTCAGGCAGACTATAAATCGCCGTCCTTCCCTATTCAAACATTTAACAAAAACAATTAAATAAAAGTTTAAATTGGTTTGTCAGTGGCGAGGTTCTGATTATTTGTGAGAAACTATCTCACAACACTACATTTATTGCCCACACAGCCAACGATACGATATCTAAAAATAAATCCTTCGGGTAAATAAAAATCTATAGCGTCATATTGTAAAAACGACGCTTTGTTGAAACCTTAAAATATTGAATATTTCCTCTCTAATATAATTATGGAAATGAAATAAATCTCCTCGTTGATCACGCAAATATCAAATCCACGCTAATATTATAGGTAAATGCGAATGCGAGTTTCTTTGTTGGTTACGCTTTCAGGCCTGAACTACTCGACCGATCACGATGAAATATCGGATACACTTCGGATATAGAAAAAGACATAGGACAAAAGCATACCTTAAGTTTATTGAGAAAATGCACATTAACACCAGCCGAGGTTAAAATCTAGTACCCAATATTTTTGACTTTATGCCGTAACTTTTTTTATGAACAGACATAAATATAATCTTTATTTGAGTACGCGCTGACGGATATATCCTTCCACGACTGATAAATAAAATTGAAGTGTTTTTAAAGCTAACATACACAGCTGCTAATTGAGGAACACCAGGTATTGATGGCAGAATAAGACCCGGTACCTATTGGCGGCACAATACCGTAATTGTAGATGATGAATAGTAATATAACTAATAATTTTCATATATAAAATGACGTTGTGAAAATGTTTTACATGCACTATAAAAGTACGACGCAAAAATCTGTTTTTAAAAAAAAACAACTCACTCGGAAAAATTTCTGTATCACTTTACAGACATTCAAACAACGGGCACAAAGGACACTCAGATTTAAAACAACCATTCGAAGATCACACAAAGTTTTGTCTCGTGTGGGATTCCAACACTTGCTAGCAGTAGCAGTGGCGAGGCGATCATTTAAACCATTACGCTATCCATACAGTCAAACGCTAAAAGTACAATCCAAAATTTACCTAATTTTCAATATTTCAGCAGAAATTGAGCGAAATAAACAAAAAAATTATATCACGTGTGCGAACAGGATCTATTGCACGTGTTGTACTATTGACATACATAGATTAAATTAAAACGGTAGTTTACAGATAGCTATCAGATTTACTCTCGTAGTTTTTGTATCTTCTTCCATACAACATTATGAAGTAGGCATGTGGACAAAATTTTGCGAGCACTGCTATATAACAGTGCTCGAAAAATGTGTGTGTTATTCATGCTTATAGTTTATAAAAGCATTAAATATAACATTATATGTATTATCACATAAAATTTTAAACTTCAAAAGAAGCTACATAACCAAGCTGCCAGCAGGAATGGTGGCATTTCAACTATGTAATAAAATAAAGTTATATTAACGTTTGTCATTTAACAAGTCCTTGCCGAACCCTCCAGGGTTTGAGATAAATCAGCAGTATTTTCGTTTCCTGACAGGGAATTCCAAGGTAGATACGAGTAGTAGGCAGGTTGCGCACTGTTTCAGGCGAATATAATTAATTGTGGGTATTAGATACATCTTTTGATAGAGATGTGTAAAATGCCTTGCCTTAAGGCAATCGGGGTAGAACTACAGTTGTAGTAGAGATTAACTTATGATATTTTCCTAATTTTATTTTCGTAAATACATCTTGTTATTAGTGTTAAGTGAATGCTGTGACTAAGGTCTCGGGTTCTATATCCAGGTCGCGTAAAGTTGTTGGAATTATTGATATGATAATTCTCAGTAGCTGCATGAAATCCGGAGCTGTGCTCAGTAGATGGAGATCTTCCTATAGCGAGGGACCTAAAATCATACTTGGCGAAATGTAGGTGCATCATACCTCTGCCTACCCTTTTGGGAATATAAGCGTGAAACTATTTATTTATTTACTTAACTAGAACGGTCGCAAGCCTTATACTAATTATGGACGCAACTATCATACTAACTTTTGACAATATTCCTTACACACTAACAATGTGTCTATGTTTATATGTTAGTTGTTATAGGTGCTCCTTTATTTATGTAATGCATAAGATATTATTTAGACTAGGACTCTTGAGAATTTATTTTAGGTATCCGTATGTTATTGACAGTTCAAGTATTGTTCAGAAAACTAGACAAGGGTCTCATCCCAAGGGCTGATAATTGATCCCCAAATATTCCATTTAATCTAACTTGCAATACTCGTGTTTGAATAAAATATTGCTTGAAAATGTCATTAATAACTAACTTTATAGGAACGGATGTTTTTAATTACGTGTAATTGAGAGTTTGTTTTCAGCATTATTATCTTAAATACTACATCCTTTTCACTTTTATTTACAAATGTTACTCTATTATAATGTAAAATATTAAATAATATGTAATCGGTTAATTACTGGCATGCCTAAAATAATTGAAAAACAAACGCTGCAACTCAAAACGTTAATCTGATATTCAAATGTTGTATGATCAGCTCAGAAATGTATAACTATGTATTTGGATAATTGTTTCATAAAAATTAAACTAATTTATATAGATTTTACCACGTTGCTATTATAATAATAATGATATAAAGTAGTTTAATTCCAATACACAACTTTCGCGTGAATGTAAGACATGTATATTGTTTCATGATTTGAAATAGTACTTTGAAGGTCCCAAATCCAACGACACGTGTAGATTCATTATCGAATTTGCGGTTGTAGTTGGTATGCGGATCGTAATTGTTTTGCAAAGGCTTTCTCAAATGCTCCTTTACAAATCGTTATAAATCTTGCTGAGCTCACTGATTGTTTACCTAATGATTATTACTGAACTCATGCAATTATTTGTCACTGATTTACTATAGTAAAGTTATCAATTTTGGTATGTCATATCTACTAACTTCAAATAGAGATATTTTCACTTGACCTAAAACAATATCTTATTTCCATTTGGTAGAAAATATAACATTATTATAATATTTATAGCTATCGGAATAGGAAAAATGGACTGTAACTTGTCTAAGTATTAAGTTGTGGATATAATATTATTTTTTGATGTGGGTCTTTTATGTCATGATTGTATTGGTTAAATGAATATCTTATGGCCAACTTTGTTTAAGTTCCGTACGATAGACATTGAACGACGTTGGTTAAGATCAGAATAAATGCTGCTATTGATAGTAAAAGGTCATTTAAATATCACTCGGTAATCAAAGTTGAGGTTGTATAACTATTAATAATTTAAATTTGTATTAAATATTTTTGATCGAGGCTTAGATTCCTTGGTCAGTCAAAGTATAATTGGGATTGCCTATCAGGAAATTGTCATTAGCAGCACAGACCCTAGAACGACAATAGGCCATCTATTTTTTTGTAACCTAAAAATCATAAAACTATGATTGACTTGAATAATTGTATTACTGCCAAATTTCTCTTCGAGGATGTAGGCGCAAGTCATTGTATATTATATAATAACACGGAAACATGTTTCGCATAATAACGACTCAGTGGATTTGCCAGTCGCCTCTCGTTTGAGAGGCACTTCGTAAATTAATGTTGTGTAAACATAAAATCAGTTAGGCTTGTCTTTGAAATGATCTAAGGACAAATTTGGAGTTCTTAATCATAATACACAAATTGTAAGGAAACTTCTAGACACTGGAATAATAAAGACGACGAAGACAATACTCATTATAATTCAAGAAGATTTATGGAGCAGTTATCAGCTATACACCGAATACGCACCGTTATAATTTATGGAATAAAGTAATTATAATAATTATTATTTTTATCAATCGTCATAGAATGGTATATTGAAATTAAACTACTTAATACGCATTTTGTCACGTTTTTAATTTTAAAACACTTTTATTACATAATTTTGAAACTCTAACACTACTATTACTGAACTTTACTGAATTTAAGTTATTTAAATTAATAAACACTATTTATTATTTAAGTTAACACTTTGCTCCGACGTTTTGGTTACTTTACAGCAGCCATGATCACGGGGAGACTAAGATGATAGTTATCTCAATGATCTTAAGTGTAGTTTTTTCAAAGTACCCGGACATAATTTAATCTTTGGTGTTTCTATTTACGCAGAATGAGCTCAAAGTATAATGATGTCTAGTTGTGTCCAACTATGTTTTCTAATTTCAATAGCCTCGCGAAGCATCCTTGGTAGGAATCGGTGTTCTTTTGCGAGTATCTGTATGTTTAAAATAAACAACGTTATTATGTTAATTATTGATGCGCATAATTGCATTCGAAAAAAATCGAATACAGTTGTACACAAGTCGGTTACTACTTCAGGTTTGCAGGTACTTCTAGGTTTGCCCGCAGCTTCACTCGAAAACAGTACTCTTTTCAGGTCACTATGTCATTTTCTGTACCCCTCTGACAATATGTATTTGAAATTGCATGATGATTGGCCAAGTAGTTGGATCGTCAAATCGTAATTAATAAATAATCAAACTCACATTTGTATTTAAAATATTAATTAGGATTAGGCGAGTGTTGTCAATTAATTCTACTATATTTCTAATATAATTACATACATCGCTTTATACATGGAGAAGGATATAAGATGCAATAGAAATAGTAACGAATTGTCGCAATTCGACATGTTAAACTATAACCTACTGAAGGAAACACTGGGATCTGGAATTTAATTGAAACTCCTGAAATAAGATATAGAATGTAAAATTTCTGATAATATAATAAATTCCTTATTACGAATAGCCGTAATGAATGAACTGTATATTTCTCCGAAATGCCCACAGATTACTCATGACTAAAATATTTAATGAATGAACGAAAATTCTCATGAATGCGGTACGTTGTTTGGGTTTTTCGGTTACCACGTAAAATAAGTACTTTTTAAATACATTTACTCTTTTAGCAGGTGATGATGTAATTTTAAGGTATAAGATATTTCACTATAAAATAATTATATCATAATTGTTTTGACTTCAACATAAAATAAGCCAAAGTAGCGAAGCGTCACGCTTCATAAACGATTTATTGCGTTCGTAATTTACATTAGCATTTCTATATGCTGCATTTAGTTGTAGTATAATGTAAATTTTCAATCAATAACTTTACAACGGATTTATATTTTTACCTGGCACTTCATGATCGATCGTAAGCACTGCTTGGTCACGAGATGACTGAGTATTAAAAACTACCTGTAATGTATTTTCATACAAACATCAAAACGCCACAATATGTCACTCACTTTATGAAGCGATTGACGAATTGTAGATATTTGAGATGTAGTTTCCACAAAACAGAACTAAAAGAACTTGTTTTTCGTCAAACGTTGACAGTTTAATTCGAAGTGATTCAGATCTATCTGATAAAAATGGCAAAGTAACATGAAAATTCGCATCTATTTCATATTTGCTTAGATATACTTGTGTCATAGAATACCATCGTTTAATATGACATACTCTTGTGTTATGTCACATACATAACACAAAAGTATACATAGCATATATGTGCTGGTGGTGATTATTTGTCTTGTTCAATAAATGTTTGGCGCCGAAACTGCACCGAATGCATGTACTTGGTGTTTCTGTGAGAATTTTTGAAGCACTAGGATGTTTTATTTAACCACGAAAATGTGAAAATCTAGTCGATGCTTGCACATTTTTATTTAATAGAGCGATAACTAAAAAATAAATATGGTTTTGATATCAATATGAAAGTTTAATTCTAATAATATTGAATATGTAAAACAAATATTACAGGATGCGAATTACTGTCTTGTCGCTGATATTGCTGTGTTAGTTATTTAACTTAATACTTTATTTATTGTCTTATTTTCCATTGATATATAGCAGCGATAGCTTAGTGGCAAACCCGTTGGACTGCCACGTAGAGGCGCCCGCCTTGGGATCGAACTTGAGACCTCTGACTTTTTGAAGCTATGTGCGTTATTAAATAGTTAAATATCGCTCGCTTTAACTGTGAAGGAAAAATCGTGAGGCCACCTGTATGTCTGAGAGTTCTCCATAATGTTCTCCAAAATATATGATGTCTGTCAACCCTCACTAGACTATGGATCAACCTTTCTCACACTGAGAAGAGGTCCGTGTCCAGCAGTGGGATAGTTGAATACCGGGCTGATATTATATATACATGTATATTATATTATCCTTTGCGTGTGCATTAAACCAAAACTATGTACTAGTAAATACATTTAAAAAGGAATTATAACAATAAAAGGTAAGGGTAAAGACATTTTCTATTTCAGCACTTATTTAGACGAACAACAGCGATAAATGCATTCACAAATTGAACGGAAGTGTTCTGTTAATTTAATTGAGAAGTTCAACCGGCACTGGAAGCTGAATGCTAAAGTATTTTGTCCAAGTTTCCTTACGTTGTACGTGTTTCATAAATATTCTGATATTTTATTATTGTGAGCATCCGAGTAAAGGTATAATGAAATTCAGTTCAGAGCCGTGAAATGTTAGGTGAAAGAAAATACTTTGGAGACATTTGGCAGATGGATAATTTACTTTTAATGCGTTAAATTTAATGCCATAATGGATACTGCGTTGGTGTGGTAAAAGATTATACTTCTGATAGAAAATTACCGCGAAGACTAAATACATATGTATATTCCCCGTAGATAATGAATAGGCGTACCTCGTACTACTTGAATTGTATAACATAGTTGGTGAAATACGAATATGCTTGCCAAAATAAAGATCAACAAAAGTGCACTCTTCATATAACGATGAGTACCTAGTTATTTAAAGATCGTGCCCCACGTAGAACCTGTTAGTTTTAGAATATATTGCCCACGGCGGCATGCATACCATGATGAAAGGTAACCTAGTAAAGCAAGATGTGTTAACCTAGGACATGGTCTGTTTATGTGCTAACTTTCATTCTAATCGATACGACGGTTTACACGTGATTGAGATTACTCAATACTAATATACAGATAGTAGTGTACTACTGTCTGTATATATAAAGGGTGTCCCAAGAGTTGATGTCAAGCCGGAATCAGGTAACAGGCTAAGTTTTAATAGCTATCATCTATTTTTGTTATGTAAGCTCGAATAATCGAATAAGCTTAAAGAAGCATTATTCGAGATTACGTAACAAAAAATAATAATTTAAAAAGTAAATATCTGTAGATTTCTTTGTTTATTTTTAACTAAGATATTTTTTATATATTTCTGATAGTTTGATAGCTTAATAGCTATAAGAACTTAGCCTGTTACCTGATTCCGGCTTGACGTCGACTTCTGTGACACCCTGTATATAGTAGAAAAACAGCAATAACAATATTATTTGACTAATAGAATGTGAAATGTGTATAAACTGCTATTTAAATAGCATAATATATTATATTATAACTGAACTTATTAAATGCGGAGGTAGTCGCCCTCTTGAACTTTGAAAAATTATATCAACGCCAGGCGTTGTGAACTTGCTTAATACGTCAAAGTAACTACGTGAGCAGTTGTCGACGTAGTTTTGAAATAGCAACCTTCTGCGGCAAAGTTGAGTTTTAGAAATAATATCAAATTGATTTTTCTAGCTTTTTAGAGATGTTATAAAAGATTTTTAGAAATAATATCAAATTGATTTTTTAGCATTTTAGAGAGGTTATAAAAGATTTTTTGTAATTGCCTTGCTCGGTGCAATCTGCTAGTCTGGCTTTATACTGAATGCATTTTGGCCAGCATGGGACTATAGAACGCCCTGCCGGTGTCTGAATTATCTAACTCAGCTTAATCGAGCAGACTTCAATGAATTATAATTTAGTTTCGGCTATAATTAACTAAAACACCTTCAAAAGCTTGTTGAGAAATGTGTTTAAGTAAAGATCGCTAAATAACCATAATGCCGTATTTTTTATTTTCACTTTCACAGTGAAAATAAAAAAATGGCAAAATTGTTTAGCAGACATTTCACTGAATATATTTTGATCCTACGAAAAAAAGAGACGATCTATTGTTGTTTGTCGAGCACACCACGCAGTGAACATCCTAACTGACAATCATATACCACGTAATATAATAAGATATTTTTTCATTATTTATTATAATATATTTTATATTACGTTACATATTGAATTAAAACTTCTCTATGCGGATATTATCGCAGTTTATTTTAATTACAATTTTCTAAAAATATATATCTTACACTATATGATTGCAATAATTTAAATTACGTTTACTAAACAAGGTAGGTAATATGTCGAAATGGGCTATGTCTGATATAACTAGGTAACTAGTATATCGTTATAAATAAAATACAACAGTGATATTCAGTAGACTAGAAACCAATCCCATTACGATTGCGAATAATAAATCTAGGAAAATTTACGAGGAATTAACTAATGTTATAATGGCTCCCTAATGTATTAGGGGTCCGTAGCACTGTGATGATCGCACAGATCGATCGCTTGCCTTAAGCACCAATATCAATGTGATTTTTGTACTTACAAAATTGTTATATCTACAATGGTGTAGTGTTTTAAGAGATCACCCCGCCATTGCTACTACACCGAGTGTTGTGGGTTCGAATCCCCCACAGGATAAAATTTTGTGTGATCCACAAATGGTTGTTTCAAGTCTAGATGTTCTTTGTGTCCGTGGTTTGAATGCTGGTAAAGCGCCCGAGACACAGGGTTTATTCCTAGTGGTGGATATGTAAAAAAATAAGTCGAAACATTATCTCAGACTGTTGTTATCACTTTATCTGGCTCTGTTTTGTAGGTAGTCCGTTAAAACTGGCGGTTTGGTTGCGGTACTTCCATCGTACAAGAGATCGAATCCAAAAAAATTGTTGATGTGTTTCTACGGTGAATAACGATAATATTCCCTTTATATACTGTTCCATTGCTAGAAGGGCCTCTTCTCTCTGTGAGGCCATAGTCTATAACTGGCCCAGTGCAAGTTTGCACTTAATATAAAAGAATATATAATAATATAATATATATAATATAGAAGCTGGACGTGATGGAGGAGGTGTCCGTCATCCAGATCTGCGCTTTTAACTTTAGCCAGGAGGAGATTGTAGCTGCTAAGCAGCTAGTGTTCCGGTTGCTGAACAAGAGCGACCAGATGGTGTCTCGTCGACGTGACGGGACAAGGAAGAATCTACAGGACGTCATAACGCTGCTTAAGGAGACCGATCCAGATGACGTGCCGACATTTGTGGCGAGAGACTTACACAAGTTACCTGCCATCACTTTCGATCACGTCGACGTCTCTAGCCTTTTAAAAGACATCGTCTCTTTAAAGGCAAGTTTAGCAGAAGTGCAGATGAAGTTGAGTGCATCGGAGGTCACTGTTGCAGATTTGCGCATCGAACTAGAGGCGTTGCGCAAGTCTGTGCCAATAACTGAGTCACCCACGCGTGTAAACAGTGTGAACACGCGTCGAGGTGCATGTCTCAACACATCGGCGACGAGTTATGCGTCAGCGGTTTTGTCACCGGCGCCGACTGCTGAGCCTGCGTTATGCACCGCAAGCGCGTCACGCAGCCCCGTTCCCGCACCTTCAGCTCTTCCCCGCTGTTCTGCGCGAATTGTAAGAAAAGCTGAACCCACGGTCTCTGCGAGCGCCCCTGCTAAGCCCTTGCCTACAAAAGCAACGAACCGGACTACCGAGGATGGTTTCCTGACGGTGCAACGGAGGAAGCGCCGTTCGCGAAACATTAAGAACGGTTGTGGCAAAGCACCTGTGGATCCCAACCTGAAGGTGCGTGCCGCGTCCCCGAACACTCCGGTGTACATTTCGCGCCTGCACTACACCACTGAGGCGGAGGACATCGCGAAGTACGTGTGCCAAAAGCTGAAGTACGTGCCGAGAGTGCAGTTGCTGGAGTCGCGCCGCAACGTCAACTTTAAAGCGTTCGTCGTGCGTGTACTTGACTGTTACCTGCACAAGGAGTTAGACGAAAGCTTTTGGCCGCAAGACGTGGTATTCCGTCGCTTCCGCGGACAAGTACCAGCCGAGCGCACTAGTATTAAGTGTGCGAAGTGAAGTTATACTAACATAGTATTAAGGTGTATTTACTAACAAATCGGCCTCGATGGCGTAGTGCTTAATGTAACCGACTGCCACGCCTGAGGTCGCGGGTTCGATTCCCGCACAAGTCAAACTTTGTGTGCATGAACATGAATGTTTGTCTTGGTCTGGGTATTTCTATGTATAATATGAAAGTAACTATAAAAAAAAAAAAGTATCTATGTATGTTTATCCATTGTCTAGTACCCATAATACAAGCTCTGCTTAGTTTGGGCTAGATGATGTTGTGTGTATGTATTATAAAATTTTATAATATGTAAATCTAGGTTATGGTATTTATCTATGGGCCTATGCAGCCCGAAATAAATGATTTGAATTTGAATGAAAAAAATATTTCTTGGAGAATATTATAGAGAACTGTCAGACGTTAATTTTCGCACAATGTTTTCCTTTACCGCTATACGGCAGCAACTTTTCAATCCTATTCGAAATGTTGGCAACGTGTAAGTTATATCCATGGTATAGCAAGCTACCAGTTGTCATTAATGTCATTAGGCAGGGCGTTTGCTTGTTAGCGATGGCAATACCCGACTGGCAAACAAATGTATAAATATATATTTATAGTTATGATTGCACGGATGGTGTAGTGTTTTTATGTGGTCACCTCGCCCCACTGCCATTGCGTCGCGTGTTGTGGGTTCGAATCTTAAACGGGACAAAACAATTTGGAGATCCACAAATGGTTGTTCTGACTCATGGATGTTCTCGGTGTCCATTATTTAAATGTTTGTAAAATCCTCGCGAAACACGAATTAAATCTAGAGAAGGATTAGTCTCAAAAAAATAAATTTCCAGCTGTACATGTCTTGCTTAATGAAATGCTGTTTTAGTAACAGCCATAAACTAATCCTAGAAGGCTGTTAAGGAGCTGGTATTTTCCAGTAAGTCTGTAAACAAACTAATAGTCACGTAGTAGGAAAGATTCCTGAAGCAATTAGCTGAACTCGTACCATATATATTGGGTGCTTACCTGAGTAATTGCCGTCTTCTGTAAAGAAGATCGGTGACGTTGTGTTTTTCATACAAACTATTACGAAAATATTTTAATGGCAAATCTCAATTTGATGTTATTTGACATGTACCATTGTTTGTATTACAAAAGGTATGGTTGGCTATGAATTATGTATAGTATTTCCCGAAGCAGTACGTTGTAACGGTGCATTAGTAGTCAATATTTACCGATCATCACGAAATTTTGATTGTCAGGTGTGCAGAAAAGGACATAGTTTACCTTTCATCTAAAAAAGTAATGTTCTCGAGGGATAGAAATGTATTGACAAAGTCTACATCTTCTTTATATATATAATTCTTCTGTACGTGTGTTGACAGTGAATTCCTTCTAAACGGCTGGACCGATTTGAATGAATTTTTTTGTGTGTGTTCAAGTGGTTTTTTTTTTTCGCCTGTACAGGACAACGTCTGTTGGGACAGTTAGTTATATATATAGCGAAGCCGCGAGCAAAATCTAGTTATCTTATCTTGTGTGGGGGCCAGTCAGTACAGACCGGCGACATTTCGACCCAGTGGGATCTTTTGTGTCGACTTCCCCAATACCGACTACCATAGATGTTCATGGCAGCTGGGAGCGACGGCTTAACGTGCTCTCCGAGGCACGGAGCAGGCGATAATTGTCAATCAATACGCACATAATTTCGAAAAGTTATATAACTTCCGAAAGTCAGAGGTGCGTGACGTGGGTTCGAACCCAAGACCCTCTGCATTGCAGTCTGTTGGTCTCCCCACTGAGCTATCGCTGCTCTTAAAAAATCTAGTTATCTATAATATTTAAATACATAAATTATATTATTAATATGTAAAACTAGGTAATATTAACAAGATTTTAATCATAATCACTCCAGTATTTTCCCTAAAAGTATAACGAAGGTTTTGCACAACAATATTTCGATACCTAAGTTTAGTTTACTATCATAACTATGTATAAGTATAAGAACAACTGCCGCGTGGCTCTTTAGTCATAAATATGTCTTTATGTTTACGGCCGTGAGGTCCTGCATTCGATTTGTGGGTTACGCAAACTATTATTGGTATTTTCTGTTAGGAAAATATGACTAGTAAATGGCCATAGACTGGCTTTATATTACGAAGGAACTAAAAACGTAGCAGACAAAATGTGGGTATAATAGATCCATTGGGAGAATGTAGGCGTGAGAGTACCTAAGAAAGTGAATAAATACATTATCTTGTGATTTTTATATGAATAGGACAAATTTAGTTCAGAGCAACCCTTTTTAGCGAACGTTGAGACTAAAATTATTATAATGTAAGTACTTACCAAAATGTCAGTCTAAAATAATTTATCCATTTAGGTCACACAGTAACATTTATGAACGTCAAAGTTTAATGGTTTGTAAGTAAAATGAAGTTAGTAAGTAATAAATTGTTATGTCAAGAACAAAGTGTAGCTTTAATAAAAAGCAAGATATAAATAAACACACACGTTAGGAAGTTTCAAATTGTGTTGTGAATGTTGGGAAGAATGTTAAACAAAATATAATAAAAGACTTGAGGAAGCGGAGGTTACAAGGATTCCAGAACGATTTTAGAACAATGTGAGGTCAACAGTGTAGGAATAAGTTAGGACTGCACTGTTAATGCGCCCAGTTTCGTAGGTTCGATGCATAAGGCAAAAATATTGTGATGAATAAACAGTTATTCCAAGTCTGATTATATTTTTGTATCTGATTTTTCAATATTTGTTAATATATTAATAGTTCATGAAACATGTTTTCAAAACAAAGGAATATTAGAATAAACAATATCATATTAAGAATTCATAAACTGCGTCCGTTCTATTGAAGTTTCAAGCAATTAAAATTGAAAATCGAAGCAACTTTATAATTGGATAAATTAATATATAAGTGAAAATGGATCGCTTAGATATGAATTACCAATTTAAGTTATGATTCTAAATTATTTATGAATTTTAAGATTAAATGACCACAGACTTGAGTTTATTCTATAGCTATATACTTTTTATAATTTAGTTGCGTATTTGTAACTTCATTAAACTCATAAACTTTGACGTTCATAAGTGTTATTTTGTGAGCTAAATAAATATATGATTTTTGACTTTGATTCTGACATTAACGTTGACTTTGTCTATACTCACATTATAAAGAGGAAAGATTTGATTGTTTGTTTGTTTGTATGGATTTAAATAAAAACATTACTAGACTAATTAATAAAAAAAAACATCGTTAGAAAGCTATATAATCACCGAGTAAAATATATATATATTATTCATTTTTAAATGTACTGCTACTAACATAATAATAATATAATATTCTATCACATACACACAACACCATCTAGCCCAAACTAAGCAGAGTTAGTACTATGGGTACTAGATAATGGACAAACATACATATATATTTTTTTGTAGATACATGCATATTATACATAGAAACACCCACACCAAGACAAACATTCATTTTCATGCATACAAATGTTTGACTTGTGCGGAAATCGAACCCGCGACCTAAGGCGTGGCAGTCAGTTACACTAACTACCACACCATCGAGTCGTCTAGTAATAGTAATCTAACGTACTTTTACGCAAGTGAAGTCATGGGCAAAAGCTAGTATTCATATCAATAGGATGCAGTCTGGAATGACCGCTAGATTTCATCTTTCCAAATAAATTCTCATTTCATTTCATCTTTAAGTATGTTATGTAGATGTTCACCTTTCCAAGTGGTACTTTGAGTTTTATATTGATTAAATTATACTACTTATATAACTATGAACGTTAATAAAGTTGGCTGTGTTTATTACTGAATCACGTGTATGCCGTTAAACGTGAAGCCGGTGAATCCTTTTTCTTTTTTAATTGGCACTCCGATAAATCATGATGATTAACGCGTAGAATACTTTTCATCCCGTATGTGATCTCGGCATCATGCGGGTGATATCATTAGCAGAACTTACTATCATATAAATAACCTGTAATAAAATTATATCAGCTTTGTATTAAACTGTCTCACGGCTGGGTACGGGCCTCCAGGTTTTCTCACGATGTTTGCCTTCACCAAGCAAGCGATAATTCATATATTTAATACGCACATAAGTAACTTTGAAAAGTCAGAAGTGTGAAACTTGTTATCGATCCTGAGACCTCTGCGTGGGGTCCAACGGTCTCCTACTAGGCTATCGCTGCTCGTTATATAGATAACCTACCGACCTAAAATTATAGCCAAACATTGCCGTATAAAATCTGTATTTCGACTTCTATTAAAAAGTTCTAGCATTTGATATAGCTTGTCTGTTCAGGTACGATGTAGTTTTCTGAACTTTCCGAAGTTGATTAATACCTGTTTGGATTTTATCACGCTCGCGCTATATCATTCAACGATTTATTGGATGTAGACTGTCTATACACCGACGAATTTTTCTCTTTTCGAAGTAGAGTTGCACGCATTGTTAGAGTCCACGATATATTTATGTATTGCTTGCCTCTGCTTAGCTGCAGTGCTGCTATTATTTCAGATAATAAGTGTTTCTAAAATCTTATAATTTACCTTATAATATCGTTTTTCCAATGGAAAAGTGTAATGGTAGTTGCACGGTGGATTTCTTTTTATAGATTTGGATTATACAGAAATTTAAATTGTGAGAGCCCCTAATACTTGTTCCGACTAGTATAATTTGTCTCAATTGTTTCACTGATAATGGAGTTGCTCGAGATGAAAAATGATTCCAAATAATTAGAGTTATCTTGAATAAAGTAAAAATTAAATTTCATGGTGTAGATGGCCTTCTAAACTAGCATATGTAACGTGTTATTTACAAAAACAATACGATATTTTAATATTTAAGATACGGAGCTTTAAAACAAAAGTGTTTATCTTAATCCCTATAAAACTATAATCACCATCATTGATACTCCACTTTGCTTCATGAACAGTTATTATTACAAACTCTATATTGTATATTATTTTAACCACTATATATCTGAGCGGCAAGATATATTTCTGACCAATAAATTAATATCTGCCAATTAGAGCGCGCTTGCGTTGATCTATGGGGTATTATAGTTTTATTACTGTTACATTTTTACTTTCATCTTGTACCAGATGTTTTAATAACGAAGTTATGGTAAACAAATTAGCGGTGTCGGCTCTGCTGCTAAAAATAGGTTCAACCTGACTCAATACTTTACTAATCAGAACAGGTTTGGATCGCTTGTCTCAGCTACGTCCGGCATCAAAACTGTTATGTTGTGTAATGATGTTATTGGTTGCAGTGCCTTGTATATGCAGTCAATATCAAAAGCGACGTTTCGAATTATTAAAGTAAAACCAAAGTAAATAATTGAAAGCATAAACCTGACGTCATGCAGAGTGTTTCGAGTTCAAATCTCACAAGAGTTATTTATGTAATCCACAATTCATATTTGATATATAAAATTTGGTCCCCACACTTAATTTCGTTATTCTTATACGAAATTCAAATTTAGCATCGATATAAATTTTGCATTTAGATTTAGCAGCAGAACTACAATATTACAGCTCTTAACTTAAAGGTAAATTATTGCGACCAAGAAATTACTTCTATAAACGAGACATGCTTCCTAGGTTTAGTACTCGATAGTCACTGCAATTGAAAAGCTCACATACAAACCGTCTACGCGTCTGTACCCGTATTAATAGATTTACGTATGCCATCGATCAAATATCATGCGGGGCAGTCTTTGGGGACTGCTGATAGAAGTGAAAGCTAAGTAACTATTTCACGCTTTTTGTTCACCCAAAAAGTACACACATATACATAGTATATGTACATATAGCTCATGGAAAGCGTTCGGTGACGATGACGCGAGTTCTATCATTTTTGTTCACCCAAAAAGTGCTCAACACGCCTAAAGAAGTTTTCACTTCAAAAATATTGATTACGTATTTTGTATCACAAATAAATCATTACCATTTATTTTCATATATAATGGCAATTTCATTCACTGAAATTAAATTCATTTATCGGAAATCAATAACAATCAATGAATAACATTCGCGTAAACAGAAGACAATATTATGTAATTTCATTCACATTAGAAATTTACAAAGACCTCGTATAAAGTCGTATGATATGTCCTACGTAAAAAGCTACTTAAAAATCCATATCGCTTCTTAATATGAACCAAAGATCTTCACAAAGTTCTAATACTAACAGCTCTATCAACTTGCAGTAGCAACCCTTTCGCAAAGTTTAGATATTCTTCACACGCGGACACACTACAACTACTAACTACTAGCAATAAATTATAATTCTGAGCACATGACGCATATAAGTGATATTAATCCTTTGACCGCCACGTCAAAAAAGTGCTCTTGACGCTTATGCACCCGTGCGATGCATATGGCGCGTAACGGAACTTGCCAGAAGCTGTTTTTCATAAGTTTCTCAGTTTAACATGCCACAGTAGTTTTACCGCACAGTGCAAATGACACTGAAGTGGTAAGGACTACCAAACAAAAAGCTGAAGAAAAGCGAGCAATATTATAAATACAGGTATCATCAGATGAAACAAACTAATGTCATATGTCTACCAACTACTTTCTGCTAGAATGTCTCCTATCTGGTCAGAGAGCATTTTGTCCCTTCTAGATGGAGCAGATTCATATTTTCGTTTATTACGTACTGTAGCGGTGGTGGTAAAGGAAAGACGACGATATCCACCGTTATATATGATTATGCTTTTTTTTTGTTTGATGGCCTTGACAACTTTTCGCGGACTATGGGTGAGCGCAGAAGGCTCCCAACCCGTTATAAAATAAACTAGACAACATTTGCCCCCAATGGCGGACCACCATGGACCTCGGCTTGGGGCGTTGTCGGCAACGTGGATCTATGGTGATCCACGGGATTAACATTAACGCGACGTGAATTCCGACCTTTGCGGCGAGGGCGGAACCGCGGACGACTTTGTATGGCTTCGCGAGCCGTGTATGCTTTGTCTTGAGCGAGTTTGTGTTTATGCCGGCGCGCACGCCTTATGTAGTGTCCTGGCGCGGTGGGGACGCTAACGGCGGCGTTCGGCCGGGCTCGGTGACCGTTGTCAGCGCTGCATGTGTGCGTAGGTGAAGCGCGGTGTATGGATGTCCATTAGTGGCGTTACAGTACCTGATTTTTTTGACCATATTACAATTAATTCTTATAACTACATACATCTTTCTCACGTTGTAGAATTATTTTATCACCCATAAGTGCCTATATATGGCATATAATAAGAACAATACTTAACCGGTTTGCAGATAGACGGAGAGACGGTACCCGGGTTCATGCTTAATTTGGTCCCGTTGGCACCTCTTGGGTACAGGCCCCTAATAACATTTCTAATTACATCAAAATAGCAGCTCAGAGCAATGAGCTTAAGTAGCTCCGTAATAGTTGATGGTAATGGTCAGTGCTTTTGTACCTTTTCTAAAACTTTAGAAACATCTTCTGTATCTCTCAAATTAATTATCAATACTTTTAATTGAAACTGACATTAATTATATTTTTCAACTAGCCTTTACCTGCTATTTCGTTTCACATTTTACTGAAGTAATGTTTCTTATATCTATTTCCAGATATAAAAAGAATTTAAAAAAATGTTCTGTAATTCCAAATACCAGACAATCCAGAGTTACTTTCGCGTTATATTATTAGTACGAATCTATTGTAGTGGATACACAATGTATATGTATACTATGTAAACTATGTATATTTATGTAAACGTGTAGTAACAATTCAGGATGGAGTGTTGGCACAATAAACTTGGTAAATCTGGAAAATTACAAGAAGTTCAGTCAGGAAAATCAGGGGCAATTCATGGTAGAAACCCCTGATTTTAAACCCTAGTATATGTTAAACTTAATTGTTATATTGGCAATCATATCCAATCATGGCCAACATTATTTACTGGAGTTTTCTTTCAAATAGTGGTCGAGTTCCACCGAGATTTCCAAATTCAATTAATAATAATATTCTATCTACATAGCTCTCTAGCCCAAACTAAGCAGAGCTTGTACTATGGGTACTAGACAATGGATAAACATAGGTACGTATATACTTTTTTTTTGTAAGTACATACATATTACCACCCAGACCAAGACAAACACCCATTTCCATGCACACGAATGTTTGACTTGTGCGGGAATCGAACCCGTGACCTCAGGCGTGGCAGTGGTTACACTAACCACTACGCCATCGAGGCCGACAAAATTATATTATTTATAAAAGCCAGTAGGTACTAGCACAGCTTGTTAAGTAAAATATTATCAGAATATATTTGTAGTTCCATATCGTAATATTAGATGGCGTTACTCATATATTATCAGTCGTAGACACGCTCTCCACACCTTATAATACAAGCCCTAGCGCGTTCTTACGTCATAAATATCGAATATAGGGCTATATGCGAACACACTGTTGTTTGCTTAATATAAAGGTTACTGGTATTTTTTTATAGTATCTATATTTGCGATATTTTTTGTGCGAGGCGTTTTATGCTCTGTAATCGGGTCTTTGGATATTGTTTTTCGTAATTAACGTGCGCACGAGTATCGCTGAAAGCATTTTAGCAGAAATGCAGCTTCTTTCTTGGTACTCTTGTCGAAATTACAGTACGGTAGGTTTTTGTTAATTGGTCTCAATAATTTTTAATATAATTATGATGCAAACTTATAAGTTATTTAAGTATTTTTATTGCCTGTTAGTGCTAACGGTATTAGTGATGTTAATCACCACTCATATTATATTTCTTGTCCAAATCTAAAATCCTTGACATAGTGTTTTTTTTTTTATGATGTAGGTGGCAAACGAGCATATGGATCGCCTGATGGTAAGCGATTACCGCCGCCCATGGACACCCGCAACACCAGAGGAGTTACAAATGCGTTGCCCACCTTTTAAAAAGGAGTACGCTCTTTTCTTGAAGGTTTATGTTATGGCTCTCACTAACAAACGTCATGTGCATATTGATAATACGTGCTTGTCACCCGTCTGATTTAACTTTTACAATATATATGATAATATTCCATGAATAAAATTTATTTTACTATTAGTTAAGTTTCTAGCACACAAGGGAATCGAAAGGCCTATTTCAGAAGTCACTGACCCGAAAATTTAACGCAGCAATGATGTTTTTATACACATGAGTAAAATATCTCAAAGAGTCCCATAAAATAATGCCATACAATTTTTAGAAAATAAATTTAAACTGATTTCATAAACTAGCTTATATTTTTAATCCCGGTATGAGGTGCGGTATATACGAGTAGAACACGTACTGGGATTAACGTGTCCTACGAGTTGTTTCGGAATTTGGTTTATCTTTGTGCCTAGTTCAATCTAAATTCGTTTAATGGTTTACAAAAGAGTGACCATCTAGTAACAATAATACTAATTATTATTATATGGTTTATAATTATAATAATAATGTCCTCCAGACCGAATTTCGGTCACGGCGGCCAATCTTAACGGAGACTGGCCATCTGCGCAGGACATGCTATAGTGCACAATCGTGTGCGCAAACACAAGTGCACTCTCTGTTCCCCAACTCTCAAGATCAGATGGGACAGTAATCCGACACGACCGGAGAGAGATCAGGCGCAGGACCAACAGCTTTATATGATTTCCGAGGCGCGGGGGTGAACACCGCCAACTGCCTAACTCCGGGCTGCTATTGAGATTTTTAATAGGAAAACCCAATAACTTTTTGTTGGCCCGACCCGGGATTCGAACCCGAGACCTCATGCACAACAATCGCATTCACTACCGCTGCGTCACGGAGGCAGTCATGGTTTATAACAAGTATCTAATGTCCCAATACTTGTTGAAAGGCCTACCCACTCTTCTTTCATCTCATTATTATCATAAAGTTTTGTATGAAGTTCTCTCGAACACGAACATAATAATCCACGAAAAAAAAACATAAACATCTATTTTTCTCATATTATTATAGCAGTGGCGTACGATTTAGCTTCAAAAATTATAAACGACTTTGAAAAGCCACTCCACATTTTGCTTCAGATTTTCGCTTTGATCCTTTGAGCATATTAAAGTAGGTACCTAAATTAATTTGTATGTGAATGTATCGTTTACGAATGGATTCGTGATTCTAGTTTTAAAATTCGAAACTCGTAATCGTGTACCGGCCAGTCGTACAGACCTATAAAGTCATTACATGAATAATGGAATCACATATCTGGACCACGGCTACTGACTAGCGAGCACAAATATTTGAGTGTTTTCATCTATATTTTATTTATTTATTGGGGATATACAACCAGTAAAGTACTGAAATTTAAAACAGATATCTTTGTTTTTCAGATATCTTTTTTTTAATAAATAAGGCAGATGATCTCTTAATATGTCTTGAAGAGCTATCTAAAAAAAATAAAAATATAGATATCTTGTGTATTACTGAGCATTTTATCATAGAAGGTTATCAAGATCTATTATACCTACCTAATTATAATCTGGCTGCATATTTTTGTAGAAGGGAAAAAAGAAGGGGCGGTTCTTGTATTCTTGTGAAGAACGGGCTACAATGGAAAGAATTACCTAAAATAGCAAAGTTATCAACTCCTGGCATTTTTGAATGCTGTGGTGTGGAACTGACCAGTTACAAAATAATCATTGTCTGTATATATAGAACTCCGAACATAAATAATTTAAACCATTGCTTTAATAAACTTGAAATGCTCCTGCAAGAACTATTACATAAACACTGTAAGAATATAATTATTTGCGGAGATTTCAATATTGATGTTCTAAAACAAAATAGTGTTACCAATGCCTTTGAATGTCTCTTAACGAGCTACAACTTGCAACTTGCATTGAAACAACCCACTCGTATGGCCAGTTTGTCGTGCATAGACAATTTTGCGCATAATGTTAAAGCATGTAAGACTGAGGTAGTGGAACTTGCGTTGTCAGACCATACAGCACAGATATTCCATTGTCCAGTACAAAAAACATGCCGTATTAAGTATTGGTATACAACAAGAAGAAATTATAGTATGGAGAATATAGTCAAATTTAAAAACCATCTAACTAGTCTTACTTTTTCAGAAATATATGACACAACTGATCCAAATATTGCCTATAATAATTTTATTGAGACTTTCAAGTTAATATATGATATGTGTTTTCCAATGAAAGTTATTAAAATAAATACAATAAGAAATACTAAATGGTTGTCAAAAGGAATAAAACTGTGCAGTAAAAAGAAAAGGAAATTATTGTGGCAGTCTAGACTTAACCGTACAAAAAATAATAAAACTATGTTTGTCAATTACTCTAAAGTATATAAAAAGATAATCCAATTGACGCAAAAAACACAAAACAATTATATTATAAAAACGTCAAAAAACAAATCTAAAACCGCGTGGCAAATTATCAATCGTGCAAAGTATAACGTACCTAAACCTACTATAAATAAAATTAAAATAGATAACGACGTCATTTCAAATCCCAAAGCTATCGCAGAAGCATTTAATCTTTTTTTTGTTGACAAAATACAGGCGAAACTTGATGTTAATTGCAGACCTAAAATGTGTACAGTAGATTACAATAACAAATCAATGTTCATGGCCCCTACTATACCGAATGATATAAAAATAATTGTCATGTCTCTAAATAATACAAGTAGTGTGGGATACGACGGTATTGCTACTAAAATACTAAAACATGTTACTGATGAAATCTGTGGACACATAAGTCACATAATTAACCTCAGCATTAGCGAAGGTGTGTTCCCTAATGCGTTAAAAGTAGCGATCGTCAAGCCACTAATTAAGAAAGAAGACAGAGAGGTGATGGCCCATTATCGGCCCATATCACTTATACCTGTAATTGCCAAAATATTTGAGAAGTACATTTACAAGGAACTGAATACATTTATTGAAAAAAATAATATTCTGTGCGAGGAGCAGAAAGGATTTAGACTAGGTAGGACAATTAATATGGCCATTTATGATTTTTTATACAAGGTTACATATAACGTGGATAAGAGAAACTCGGTTTGCGGTATATTTTGTGATATGACCCAAGCCTTTGACTATGTGCATCATGGTACACTCTTAAACAAACTTGAAGCTTATGGCATTAGAGGAAATATCAACAATCTCATTAAATCTTACCTACAAAATAGAACTCAAGTAACAGAAATAAACAAAATCAATATGAAAACTAAACGTGAAACTGTTTATCAATCCACAGAACGTAAAGTCTCATTTGGTGTGCCACAGGGGAGTGTTCTTGGTCCTCTTTTGTTCATATTATATATTAATGACCTACCGAAAGCCATCCAACAGCACTTGACACTATTCGCTGATGATAGTACCTTAACGATACCTTGTAAAAATATTGAGTCATATGAAAATGACATAAATGACTCAATAAATCTAATAGTAAAATGGCTAGATAACAATAACTTACAAATTAACTTAACTAAAACTAAAATAATGCACTTTAGCCAACGGATTAATAGTAAAAGTAACCTAAATATATTCTATGATGGTCAAACTATAGACGAGGTAGAAACAACAACATTTTTAGGGCTCCGAATAGACAAAAAACTTAATTGGAAATCCCATATTGAATTTTTGTGCAAGAAAATAAGTAAATCTGCTTATGCCTTACACACATTGTCATCTATAATAGGTGTGGAGGCATTATTAACAGCCTATTATGGTTTAGTGGAATCCCATCTACGCTATGGCGTCATATTTTGGGGCAACTCAACAGTAAAAGACACGGTGTTCAAAACTCAAAAGAGATGCGTAAGATCAATGTTTAAAATGAAACCTACTGACAGTTGCGTGCCGGTATTTAAAAAATACAAATTACTAACCTTGCCATGTTTATACATTCTGGAGATAGCGGTATTTGTGAAAACTAATCCGGATCGTTTCAAACGGTTAGATGACGTAGTCCCGCGTAATAGACGAGATAACAGCAGGGTATGTCTTCATAGTGCGGGAACAACATTTATGCGCAAAAGTGTCTTTTGTATGGCACCATTCATATTTAATAAATGCCCCAAAAGTTGGAGAGAACTGCCACCATTGCTTTTTAAGAAGACACTGCGTAAATTCTTACTTAACAAAGCCTACTACAGTGTTTTAGATTTTTTAAATGAAAGGAATTTTACTCTTCCTATTATTAATGTAGATAATATTAAGTAGACCTAATTTTGTTTTATTTTCAGTATTTTAATATTTTTTTTTTTTTTTTTTAATTGAATGTGTATGACACTAATGTTTTTGCATGCCGATTGGTAAAATATGGCTGAACACTATAATATGTTTATCACCTTTTTTGTACCCATATTTGCAAAATAAATTATCTTTATCTTTATCTTTATCTTTATCTTTAAGAAGACCCATGGCAAGTTCTTAAAATAAATACGTTGATGACATAAAATCAAATAATGCGAAAATGAGTTTGTTTAATACACTTTTACGCCTTAACTACTCGACCGATCACCATATTGGTGAAGGTGATGAAAAGGACATAGGGTACCTTTCATCCAGAAAAAGGTACTATTCCCGAGGGATAGGAAATTGACATAACCTATATTTACGCGAGCGGACCCGTGGGCAAACACTAGTATTTTCTAATTAAATGTTTACACATATTTAAAGTGTAAGTCGAGGTCACCACTTTCAGGCGTGTGTTCAGGTATTTGAGGTATAAGTAGTGTCTATGAAATTAGACTATGTGATAGAATATTTATTTATTTATTTGCTGATGTTACATTATTGCGTCGCCACACTTGGTATCATGGGGCTAGTATAACTATAGATCCTGAAAAATTGTCTCAGCAAATGCTTTAATTGATGCTCAAACTCTGATGATGGTAAAATTACATTAATTTGGCTATAGAAAACCCAGGATAGCATAACAATATTAAAACGTCAAATTTGACATGAAAAATAATTCTGTGCTAAGATGTGTTTAGGTACGGACCTGAACTCTCAACTCAAACAAATATAAGCTCAGTAAATAGATACACAGTGCGATATAATGGAAAACTAATAATGTAACACCAAAACTAAAATTTAGAACTACCTAATATGGCATATTTACCTTATTCTGACCTGGATTTTCAGGCTGTATTAAAAACAATAGAATTTAGAATTATTGCATCATATCCATTTTTTTTCCTGTTACATTTCTTAGCCTATTTCATGATACACGCTTAATATTTAAAAATATAAGCTTATATGCCATATTGAGAATAAAACAACTATATACACTCTACAGGTTTATTTTTAATAATTTAAATGCAATTGTCATTTAAATTTTGTTTATATTTTTGCTACCTTCAATTTCATAATATGACTTGAAGCGAAGCAAATGTATAATTCTATCCGAACTCGTAGTTGCAAATGGTCGGGTAACCTTCTTTACGTTGAATCCGTGCCATTTTGTATAAGATTTGAAGGGACCCTTTGAATTTATATTTCTTTTCGCAACGCGTTATTCACATATATCGTTGTAAGGCTTAGCGTGGGTACCTCAACTTATATTAAAACTTGGTAGTAAGTAACTCACAACTGACCCGAATATATTTGAGTGGGTGTTCAGTTTCAGAAGTTTAAGGTCTTTGTATCGTCCCAGCTGGTATGTAGTGTATAATAAATTAGCTAAAAAGACTAAGGAGTAAAATGTTAGTATAGTAAATCTATACATATTACCATAATATATTTTAGTGGACTTTAAAGTTTTACGTCTTTGGTATGATTTAAGCTGTTGCGTATAGTAAACTAGATAATAGTAATAAAGAATAACTTCTACTGAATCGTATGCAAAAGTATTCTAAAATTTTGTTTAATTGTACGCAAATTATTGATGATATGATATGATTTGCGTACAATTAAACAAAATTTTATTAATTTGATAATGTAGCTGACTTTGTTTCGTGAGCGTCCTGTTGTTCTGTTCCCTGAGTAGATACAGGCAAGGTTATATTTATAAAACCTAAGTAACTACTCAGACTTAGACTGGGTTTCCAAAATTTTGCTGTAAATTTTCACTAACTTCACGGATCCAGGTATTCGGCGTGCCCGTTTAGGTCTGACCTCCATGACGTGAGACCTCAATATAGCTGATAAAATGTGGGTGTTTTAAAAGTTCACCTCAACAGATTTATATCTGAATGGTGACACGGGAGAAGTTACGAGTGTAGATGCCTAATAGATAATACCTGGTCGCATGCCTAAACACCCGAAGGGGAAAGCAGAGGTCTGTTACACCCACATTTCGCCACGTAATAAGAGCTTTTTGCCTGGGCACAGCACTTTTTTTAGACTTAGTGCTGCCACTGAGAAAATCACTAACATATTGAGACCTCATGTTTAATAGTCGCATACAATACCATTACGCTATTGGGGTAATCAATAAACTTAATATTGTAAGAACAAAAACGTATTAAGTGCTCGATTTTTAAACATCTATCTTAAATCACAGGCATCCTATTACATTAATGATTAAGCCGGTTATATAGAATCTTTAATCCTATTTAATTGAAGCAGCATCCGTCGCCACTGAGCTCGTGTGCCGAGAAATTTCATTACGCACCGCAAGTGCTTTGATGTAGTCATCAAACATTTTTTTATTCATCGCTGAACAATATACGTTTACACATAATAGGTTTCTCACTCATACTTTTGGCTGCTTAGGGCATGGCGCCCGGCATTGCTAATTTTTTATACAAGCTAGATATATGTATTTATTTATAATTATTATTATTATTTATATTAATTTTGGGATGACGTGTGATCAAAACTAGCAAATATGAAGTTTAACAATGATAGTTTTGTTTTGAATTTTGACATCTTGATCTGGTATGCGAGCATCTTGACAAACATTTAAACAACGGACTCAAAAAGTACCCAGACTCGTAACAAAGGTTTGTGGATTACACATTTTTCTTGTTTCGAGATCGAACCGACAACACTCGGCGCGGAGCAGTAGTCAGACGAGCACTTAAACCGCTGCGCCATCTGTATATACACGTTGTTTTTATCATGAATACTTTAATCTTTTTACAAGGACTTTTGTAAAAAGTAAATATGATGCAAATACACACTCAACAAAAAGAATTTGTCCCCTTCACGTTAAATGTCTTCGTGCGTCTCCTGAAAAAGTATAGTCGTAGAAAATATTTATATTGTTAGCTGAAGTACCTGGAGTTTAAATCAAAACAGCAACATTTTAAGAATATTACAAAGATGATTCTTTAATATTCTTAAAATGTTGCTGTTTTGATTGCTAAACATGAATTTTCTTCATTCGTGCCTTTATTAACAGACGATTTGGAAAATATTTAAATCAGAAACAGAGAGTGGTTTCAATATATCTGAATCTAAAACGCTGTAAAATGCAATTTTAAAGAAATGAAGACGTTTACTTATAGAACAGGTATATATTTTTAAAAGATCGCAAATGTAGAAATAATCGCTGGTATGTCGCAGTGTAGAAGTCTTTGAATTAGAAACAGACAAACATTAAGATAGCTAAATCTATAACTAAGTATTTTTATAATTATGTATTTACTACATTTTGCCCGCGACTTCGTTCGCGTTTATCTAGATTTTGTCAGTAAATAACTATCTCTCGGGAACAGTAGTTCTTTTCTAGATGAAAGATACTCTATGTCCTTTTCTTTACCCCTGAAAATAAGTATGCCAAATTTCATGATGATCGGTCGAGTAGTTAAGTCGTAAAAGCATAACAAACAAACAAACTCACATTCGGTTTTATATTATAAGTAGACAGAAAAGCCAACTGGACATTGTCCGACTCGAAAATTTTACTTAGAACCAAATGGTTGGCAATTACACAAACAATCACGCCATTATATCAATAAGATAATGAACGAGTAAAGAAAAAGAAAAATCTAACTACCTGACTTCAATAAACTAAAAATATTGCAGAAGTAGCGAATTCAACGCGTACCTCGCATTCGCATAATACGAAAATGTTCCGAAATTTAATATAATAGTTTTGGGAACAAAAGACAGACAATTGTAGCAATTTTGGCGGCTATTAAATTTTGCAGCTCCGGGGAGAACTCGGGCACAGCAATTTGTAAAATATTATTTTACGCTTTAGTAGCAGAAGATGACAAATAAGCATATGGCCTGCTCGATGTTCAACGGCTACCGTAGCCTTTAGACGTTCACAACAGAGGTGCCACTCGCGCATAGCTTATAAATAATGAGTATACATACAAATATACATGCTCCGACACACCGTCACATAATGTAAAATAAATTTGTTTTTAAAAACATTTTCAAAGACTCGATGGCGTAGTAGTTAGTATATCCAACTGCGACGCCTAAAGTCGCGGGTTCGATTCCCGCACAAGTCAAACATTCGTGTGCATGCACATGGATGTTTGTCTTGGTCTGGGTGTTTCTATGTATAATAATATGTATGTATTTACAAAGAAAAAGTATATATGTATGTTTATCCATTGTCTAGTACCCATAGTACAAGCTCTGCTTAGTTTGGGCTAGATGGTGTTGTGTGTATGTGGTAGAATATTATTATTATTATATATATTATTATTAACTGAATATATAAAATACTTGAACATAATATTTCGTTCGTTTAGAACTAAAAGCGAGTTACAGAGTATACAAGCAATTATGACATAACAAGTAACGTGATTGGCTGTTGCTGATTTAGATCGCCTATCCAAGTAGTTGACATGCGATAGACCGACTGTTAACAATTTTGTGTGTCAGATTTTTCAGTCAGAAACTGGGTGTAAAACGTTTCAACATTATAGTTAATCTTTGTGTCGCGGCGAATATACAAATATTGTGACAATGGATACAAATAACGTCTAGACTCGGAACAACAACTTGTGGATCAGACAAATTTAGTCTTTTGTGGGTGTAAAATCTGCACCAAGCACTTTTCAGCGTCGAGACGAACAGTAAACACGTGTATAAGTAACGTTCCTTAGATTACAGTGACTTTTTGATTCATGATATAATAAATAAATGCCTGTGTTTGTTTTGATGACATTATTTATTTAGAAATAGGCAATATCATCTAATAAAACTAAATATTGGCTCACAAACATCTTACACAATCAATCCAATCATATAAAACCGATAATATGACCGCAGTATGACAGCTTAAAAATAAAATTTCTCGATATTTTGCAATATATTATTATGAATGCAATAACAACTCAGCAATCGGTTGCTTTATGTACACTCTCGCCTGAACGGCTCGTAAACAAAACATTAGTTACCCCGAAGCGTCCATTAAACAAATCGTTTCGCAATACAATTACTTTTATTTACATTACAGCTTCCAAAAATGCTTCAAGCCGCAACGCCATCTATAGAATTTACTTAAAAACTAAAGTGAACAATGAATATGTCTTTGAAAAAGTTTAACGCGAGTTTTGAACATGGTTGGAACGAAACTGATATGTGGGGAGTGCCTCAGTTGGATTTGGACGTGTTCTATAGTCCTGATGTGGTGATTATAGTGATGTATGTAGTGGTGTTGACTGCTTCGCTGTCTGCGAATACATTGCTGATATTCATCGTCATCAAGTTCCAGTATATGAGAAGGTAAGTAGTAATGTAAGACGTAGTAATATCATTGTTGTTGTAAATAAATACGTTTTGAATAATTTAAGTCGGACTTAAATCGTTATCTTGGTGATGAATCAAGTCGTGGCTTTATCGAATAGATTTTATTACACTTCTCGCGACAAACTGTGCTGTCGAAGGCGATTTCGCGGTTTGCCTCACTTATAAGTAAATCTATTTCGTAATTTAACTCATTCTTCTCTTTCAAGATGATTATCGTTTCAGTCACATATACTATCTACTATATTTAGCTCAATTATGTCAACTTTTCTCTTACGTCAATGCAATGCGCGATGACGTAATAGAAAAGTTGATATCAAGTGTCTGTCGAGAGGACTTTTATTCGCAAAAGTTCAAACAAGTTCTGCGGTATTTGTGGTAAAAATATAATTAGCCAAAGCAATGTTATTATTCAATACATATATGCATAGTTCTAAAATATTCAGGCGTTTTCGTTTCTTTAGCTAAAATATATTGTGGGGCAGTATTTGATATACTCAAGACATGGCAACAATTTCGTAGAGTATATCGTCGAGAAGAGCAACCTCACTCCTCGACACTTTAATTTTATTGTGTGAACATAAATATTTATTACGCCTTGGCACTTGTGTGGAAGTGGTGAGAATAATCCAGAGTTTTTCAGAGAGGTTAGCGGAGACGGATTGCCAATTGTTACGTACCCTGATATACTATTACTATCTGTAATTTTAAATTTTATTTTATAAGCATCTAGTTTGCTAAGGTACTATGTAAATTGCAAACAAGAAAAAGGCAATTCATAAAACAGGATTTGAATAAGTGACATTGAGTAATAGTACCGTGGGTTTGCCGACTAACATATTGCTAGGTTAGGAAATAATATTTGCCTCTATGCTTTGCGTATTATCGCAAGTTAGGGTTCTTAAGGTCCTATTCATTCACAATTTTAAGGTTACATACTTTCGCCGTCAATATTTTGTCATTCATTCATATAATTAATGTGGCAATGCTGATATCAGGATTGCGTCCGTTACGTTATCCATAAATCATGTAACGCGAAAATATCAACGCTAAAATTAAATACAAATAATTGGTGGAGTAATACAGTTATTATGCTGGCAAATTTCAAAACGAAGCGCAGTCTTACCGGAGAGCGACTCAATGAATGTGGCGAACGACACTCGTCACCGTTCCACAGCTTGTACACACCAGCTCTCTAGTTCGGCGAGAATACTCCACCTTTGTTTCTCAACACCACTTATGCGCTATAAGTAATTGGCTCTTACCCAGTTCTGTTTCACAGAATTTTGCTACAAGATATTTTTAATGGTTTTATTTGTAAACTACTGCGAAGCAGCAAGGTAAATAAATCAAACGTTGTAGATTTTCTTTAAAAGCTCTTTAATATAGAGTCTGCAGACAAATTGAGATTTGGTAAAGTTACATTTTATATTTTAATCTCATATACTCCTTCGCGTAATATGCTTAAAAAGGGTATAATGATTTCTCTTCACGTATTAATATAATATATTACTAGTTTTTGCACGTGGTTTCGTCGCTGTGGCCACGGGAACACACATTGGGATAAAAGGTAGTCCTTGTCTTTCCTAGGACACAATTTGTTTTTAGCTTAATTTCATCAAAATAAATTCAATGCTTAGCTTTAACGTAACAGACAAACACAGCACTGAGTTACTTTCGCATTTATAATATTAGTATTTATATAGATAATCACTATGTTGCAAGCTCTATTTATTGCTCCGCTCCCGTGACTCGTGGCGTGATGTTTTAATCTATGTTACTTCTGGGTAACAAGCCTTCTAATGGTAAAACAACTTCTAAAATTGGTTTAGTAGTTTCAGTTTTTACCGATTTCATACAAACAAATATAATATTCTTTATTATAATTATTAGTATAGATGAGAATCAATGGATATTTCCTGTCGAACTTACTAAATAAAAATTTATAAATTCTTTACTCGCACAGGTAATGTAGTTGATGTAATATGGCCTATACTCACACACACACAGAAACACTCACACGCACGCGCTCGCGCGCGCTCGCGCACACACATATACACACACACACACGCGCCGCACGCACACACATACATACTCTCACACAAACACGTATTTTTATTTAAATTAGCTATTAAGTTTTTCCTTTTCTATTATTTTTGTTCTTCCATTTAGCCCTTATTTTAGTTGTTCCGATTGTGTTTAATATTTTTAAATTGCAGTGTCATCTCTGAATCTCATTAATATTATATTGCACATGTTATGCTATAACTGTATAGCAAAACAATTGTAACAGTGTTTTTTGGTAAATAAATAATTATTATATTATTATTATATTAAATAGTACGCTAACGATTGTGACTTGGTGACTACTGGAATCACCATCGCCACTTGGAAATCAAAACATAGGAGTCAAATTATTCTTAAATATTTTCAAAAATATATACTAAGAATATAATAAGAATCACGCCAGTCAGCTTAAATGATTCATACGCCATACATACTGATTTTTACATAACACATACATAAATAGAGATTACGGATAGCCAGTTGATACGATCCTAGTATATCTCGCTTGCTTAATTCTCGCTTACTTGATGTTCGTCGGTTATAGTATTCTTACCCTGGCCTTCCTCCAAAACATCACTGAACTGACCCTTCGCTTAGCTGACCTTCCTATCCACATTTGCTTTATATACTTTTAGTTATCTCACGTCGTTTATTCGTTTCATATTATGCCTAAACTATCTAAGTAGACCTTTAGCAATTCTTGAGAAAAAGTCTTCTTTCTCTACACAATGCTCTGTTATCACACTATTCCTTAAGCTATCTTTAAACACCATTCATATACTTACCAATACTCTAATTCACGTTTATGTATTAAAAAGACAACTCCCGCACTAGGAATAATTCCTGTGTTGCGGGAGACTTTACAAACATTCAAACAACGGACACAAATGACACCTATACCCGAAACAAACATTTGTGGATCACACAAATTTTTGTCCCGTGTGGGATTCGAACCTACAACGCCCGGTGCAGTGGCAGTGGCGAAGCGACCACTTAAACCACTATGCCATTCGCGCAGTCGAATTTCAATCACAGTGTAAATACTGTAGATTTATGTACATAATGTACAAACCACAACATCCTCATCCATTACGACATAAAGGGACTGTATGTAAAGCCTAAAGTCCCAGTTGCGTGTCAATTAATTGGTGTAGTTTAAAAGCTTTTCATTCGATCTCGTGATACTAAAGCTTTTGAGCTGCCAGTTCTATTTAATGGATAAGAGATTCAATATAGTGCTTCTGTAGATAATGATAGATTTTTTTAATGGCTATGCCGTGTTTTCAAGTTCGAATAGAACTCAGCTAATCTTAGAGTAACACATAGATTCATAGTTTTAATGCTATTTCCTTGAATAGGTAAGACACAGATGAAAGAGCCACATTTCGCTGGATCTAGGTCCCAAGTTATTACTTGGGATCCCCTATTGGGTGAGCCCTATAATTAACGTTTTCTGGACACCGTTCCAGTATAAAGCCGCGAATTCCTTAATTGAAAAATTTAACAGCACTTTGCCCGGCCCGGGCATCGAACTGGATAACTCATGCATAGCAGTCGCATATACTCCCGCCGCGCCACTGACGCAATATTTAACTTTCTTAAAATAATACCCAAATTAACTACCAAGCGATTTGAAATAATGATTTGATAAAAGCTTGCCTTGTAAATTTCAATATAATATGCTTTGTTTATCGAAAACTTAAAACAAATTTACGTTATTGCTGACGTATAAATATAACTGTTTGTTTGTCCAAGAACGCATGAGTACATTTTATTATGAAGAAGACCCTCATTCAACCTCGAATTTAATTTATTTTAATAACAATAAACACTTGTTTTCATAACAAAAGTTAATCTTTTCATGGCATCAAAGTCAAGAACTCATGGATTAAAGGCGCCGGAACTAATCGTATAATTTCTATGAAACAATGAACGTAACTGAAGTACTGAAACAATTATAGCTGAATCGGTGTTCTTAACATAACTTTATGTAGGTGTTTCTTACGATGTGACTCTAACTAACCGATCTTCGGCCGTTCACATCCAATCGCTTTTCGCGACGCTTAGTAAGTCCTCGGTCATAATTATGTGGAAAGTCTTAGGAGAAGCCTGCGTCCAGCAGTGGACGTCTTTTGGCTGAGACGATGATTAATAAACATTTTGTTATGCATAGATCGATAGTTTAATGTCAGATAATATATATTTTATTGCTTCATGGGACTTAACTTCGCTGTTATGATTTAGAACTTCAAAGCCTGCACTCTACAAGATAAAAAATACTTGTGTAGACTTTTACAGTATAACTTTTAGTCTGAAGTTCTGCTGTCTGAGACGTGTTATTGAAAGGCTATATTTATAATGTAAATGGAAGCTGATATATACAGGGTGTCCAGTAATTAATGGATAACCTTAAATTGTCTTATAGTAGAACTAAAGGCTGTTCAGAAAAAATGAAAATAAGAATAACAAAAAAATAAAAAATAATATATATATTAAAAAGTGCAAGCCATATTAGCATAGCATACTGTTGACTGTCTATCTATTAGCATTATTAGTGTTTAATAATAAAACAATAAAAAACCGATGGATTTCATTCATTTATGGTCGTAGTATACAAGAAAGTTATACATGGTAATTAAAAAATATCACATATCTCAGGTAGTAGTTAGGATAGATTTTTTTTCATATTTTTTTCTGAACGGCCATCAGTTTCACTATAAGACATTTCCAGGTTATCCATTAATTACCGAACATCCTGTATAATAATTATTATCATAAGCTAAATAATGGTTTCTTGATCCAACTGATTGAGAAGTATGTTGTGCCACCGGATGAAAACTCAAAATATAAAAATTATAATATTTATACTGCTTTTTATACTAATATATTGACGTTATATGTTGACTGCATAGATGGAGCGGCAGGCAAGCTGTGGTTGTAGATTCGAATCCCACAAAGGACAATAAGTTGTATGATTTGAGTTTACTTTGTCCGTTTTATTGAATGTTTTGCAGTTCCCGCGACTCCGGGCTGACTACTAAGTACGACAGAAGACGTCTTTAAAAAATATGGTTACAAATTTTATTTCATTAACTATTAGCTTCGTGCCCGTGGCTTTAATCGGAGAAAGCACTTTACAGAATAAAGTACTTTCTCCGATTCAACGGTACCCTTTTCTATACCTTGAAAACATGCATGACAAATTTCATGATAATCGGTCGAGGAGTTAAGGCATGAAAACGTAACAAACAAACAAGAAGAAACTAACATTTGCATTTATAATATTGGTTAGAATTTATCTCGTCTCGACTTAAATTATAATATCCATAGTCCAAATATGTTTCATCTAAATAAGCTTACAGTTAGTGAACTACGAGATGCCATAAATAATCCTACTATTGTAAAAGCTATTTAGAATTAGACTGTTGATTTCAATTAGTGAGTCAAGGTGTATCTAATAGAGATACTTCGGCTTAAATTATGCATATGTCTCAGAGACAATGATTATAATATATTGTTAACATAATGTAACATGACGTTTGTTATTAGCTTAGAACTAAGTAAAGGTAACACTAAATTTTAATCAGGCTGTATTGATAGCTCAGTAGTTTGATTGCCTTGTCAGTTTGGCGGGTGTTGCGGATTTGATTCCTGCACAGGATAAAAATGTGTGGATCACTAGTTATAAAATATTGGCAAAAAACGTGTTTTCTGTGTTCTTGGTTTGACTATTTATGTAGTCTGTCACCATACAGGATACCTATTTTGGTAGGTTTATATACGCAGTCTCAAGCTCTTATCCCGGAAGAGATGCATTATGCCTAATTTCTCCAAATTAGATTTTTGGTCCCACATGATGAATAACTATTCCGTGTCTTGCAGACTCTCTGCTGCTTTAAGAATTGCTTGTCAGAAAAACTTCATAACACTGCTCGGTAAAAGAACCCACACTTTATGCATAGCAGTCGCATTCACTACCGCTGCGCCAACAAGGAAGAAGATAGGTCAGGATCTACACAATAGAGTCGAGACAAGTCCGTTGTCGTGTCTACTAAGAGAAAAACGGGTTCACAAATATATAAACACTGCGTTCGTAGTAATAATAATAACTAGCGGTCGCTGAGTAGTCAAAAATCGACCATAATTGATTTAAATTTTAAGTTTGATCGTTATTTAAAGTTTTATTGTCTATAATTTTACCCTTATAATGACATTTCATTTAGATTTCGCTAAGGCTATACAGGTTAATTTATCTATCTCTTTCAAACAAATTATTGTTTACTTAAATACATTCTTTCATTGATGATATTCCTAAGCTTGCTACTTTGTTTTCTTTTTCTTTATTACATATAAATAAGGTTAGGGTAACCATAGTTACAAAGAATTATACGACGTCAGACGAACAATGCCGAAATACTACGAACGCGATTAGACTGCGTGTGTCAAATGCATGGTTGTGTGCGTGTAGTGTTTTTTCATTTCTAATGGATATTTCATAGAAATATTACGATTCGTCACTCCTTCTCCATATAAACTTTAACTGTGCCAAATTTCATACTCCTCCGCCCGCGCAATTTTCGTAAAAAGGGGTACAAAGTTTTTGCATCACGTATTAATATATACATAGATAATAATTTATTCTTTCTCATACATTGATTTTGTTTACAGAATGTAGTGGTTCAATTGTTCGTCTTGCCACTGACGTCACTTTGAGTGGTTAGATGCCCATATGGGACTAACAATTGTGTGGTCCAGAAATATGTAGTTATTCCGAGTCTGGTTGTTCTTTGTATCCGTTATCTGAATGTTTGTAAAGTCCCTCGAGATACAGGTTTCATAAAAGAGGTGCGAAATGTCTTTCTAAAAATTTAATAAAAAATGCTTTCTCGCATAGGGTTCTCGTCGCGATCTTAATAATTATAGCAGGCTTAGTGCGCGCGTACTTGAACGTACTCTGTTTAAAGCTCTCAAGTATACAGGTGCTCGCACGATGCTTTCTTTCAACGTTACATCAAACAACTTTTTAACGCGCGCATAATTTAAAATGTCGCTGGCGAAGGCTTTGACTTTAAAGTCCAATGACCTTATCTAGTACGCTATATATGTATAAAAAATGAAGCGTGTTATATAAACATAGCTTTATTTTATTAAGCTATAGAGCTTAATGTCTTATATTTATATTTTGAAACTAATGAACTAAAACTACTATTTAACTTGATTACTTTAAACCTAATTCAATTATTAAATAATTTAAATTTTCACTATACCTGAAGATTTGATTGCTTTAATATAATATATTTTTGTTACTACAATAACGATATACTAGAGACCGCGTAATGTAGATTTTATCAATAAATTTCAACCCTTAGGAAACAATACTTTTTTCTGGAAGAAATGTACCCTATGTCCTTTCCGCTGACATCATGAAATTTCGCATACATGTTGTATGAGAAATTTCATGATGATCGGTCCAGTAGTTTAGACGTGAAAGCGTAACAAACAAACAAACTCATATTCGCTTTTATAATATTAGATTTTCATAATATTGTCTTCTGTTTACGCGAATGTTGTTCATTCAAATTAAACTAATTTATACGGATTTTATCACGTTGTTTATTTAACACTGTATTACATAATTGAGAAACTGTTACACTACTACTACTATTAAACTTTACTAATTTTTAATCCAATAAAATTATTGAAACTATTTTTATTTACGTTTACACTTTGGTCACGGGGAGCCTTAATGGTAGTTGTCTCAATGTTCCAGTGTAGTTATTTCAATAGCCTCGCGAAGCATCCTTGCTAGGAATCGGTGTTCTTTAGCGAGAATCTGTGATTTGTCAAATCTCAGGTAGTGGTTGGTCCCCTGTTGTACATGTTCACACACAACAGACTTCAACGGGCGTTGGTGATTTACATCAGCTCTTTAAGAAAATTTTGTAACAAGAAAAGCGTTTTCTTTTTCAAGTCTAATGATACGTAATAACAGTTTTATTTTTTGCTAATAGCGTGACAGGCTAAAACGTTGTTTTTCCGGTTAAAGAGTTTTATATTGTCTGGTAATACGCCCAAAGCCTTTAAATACGCTTAAAAAGTGAAAATTTTATTCAGCAGTGGATGTCATGCTAATGATAGAATGCTTTGACATAAAGATACATTTAGTTCATCTACGTATGATATAATCATATGAAGGTAATATTAATAGCTGCGTAGAGTACGACCTGATAATAAATAAAAATTGATTATTGTCTCAACATCTTGAAGTAAATTGAATTATGCCATTACATTACCTCGTTGGTCCAGTGGGAGTATATACGACTGTGGATCATGAGGTCTCAGGTTCGATTCCCGGGTCGGGCTTGGAAAACGTTACTAAGATTTACCGTCAAGAATTTCTTAGTAGCAATTTATTAAGAATTTCTTTCAAGAAGTTCTTAATAATTAGCCCGGAGTTAGGAAGTTGGCGGTGTTTCACCTCCGTGCGTCGGAAAGCACGTTAAGTGAGTCCCGGCTGTCGTGAACATCTATGGCAGTCGTTATTGGAAAGTCAGCGTCCTCAAATATCCTAACGACTGGTCTAACCATAGAATGATGTTATCCTTCTGTGTTACGGAGGTCAGATGGCAGTCGCTCCGTATAAAAACATATATTCAGCTAAATCTCGTTAGCCCAGAAATAAGCGGACCCTGGCATAAGTTGGGATTAATAATCGCTAGGAAGAAGAAGACTAGGATTCTCTCTATTGTAGGATGTACTCTCTTTCCATGCTATCCAAGCTATAGCTATCTAAAGTCTCAGGTCGAGTCAAAACTTGTTTAAAATATTCAAATAATACACATGAGGCAAACCGTTGTCATTTTGAATACAGATCACAAATGTTTACATCCTAACTTGAGTTTGTTTGTTACGGGTTGAGACCTTAACTACTCGACCGATCATCATAAAATTTTGCACACTCTTTGTCAGGGGAACATATAAGGACATAGACAGTACCATCAGGTAGTACCTTTCGTCCAGAAAAAAGTGCTGTTACTTATCTAACCTAATCTAATCTACATTTACGCAAGCGAAGCTGAGGGGCAAAATCTAGTATAATGATACAAAGACAAGTCATATTATTATAAAAACTTTTCAAGGCGATTTGGAAAATAGGTTTCTTAAAAGTCCTGGACACCCGACATGTGTCATCTCGCAGTTACGTAGACAAATTATTCGTCACGTTACACGTAATATAACTTCATACGTTAATAATAAAATATAGTAAGTAATATTGCAAGGGTCTAATTTTCTTTCTGTGTATTATTGCGGGCAGTTTACCATCCGGTTACAATAACAGTTATAACTCTATTTCCAGCTTGAAAATAGGATCAGAAATATTTTAATCTGCGAGACTTAGTTTGAGAACAACTTGTATATTTTCAGTCGACAAAACTAAGCTTAGAGGTTGTTTATAATCTATGTGATCTAAACAATTAAGTACATAATAATATATGCAGTATTGACAGATTTGAGACATTCTAATTAAAAGATTAGAGATCTAAGATTTTAGCTACTATTGTGATTAAATTTTTTACAAGTGTATTTGAATTATTGAAGCAGATACTTTTATCGAGAAGAAAACAAATTTTGAACAGGCAAACATAGGAATCCAAGTATAAAAAGCGCATAAAAATATACATACAAGTTTGAATGATTTATTTATTTGCAGAACATGGGTACATGAGTTTATGGCATTATTTTATGATCATGCTGTGATAGATAGCAATGATCTTTGAACAACAGTTTCTATTTAGCATACTATTGCTGACGCATGATTCCATCTGCTTAAAAGTATACACGTACGAGTTCATTGACCAGTCTGAAGCCCGGCACTACAGATGAGTATAATGACACTAAAACAAATGATTTATAGACTTGAAAATTTTCTTTGTATGCATTGAAAAGAAATATTCTTGTCTATTTTATAGATCCTACAGCTGTTGTTTTTCTTATAATTTATCTTCAGTTTGTGTTATTAATATTTTTTAAACATTTAAACATTAATTTACTTTGCCTGCCTAGCCTTAAATATTAGTTATATTTTAAGCTAGCGAAGAGAGATTTAGCTGTCCATATTACAAAATGGATTTCAATATGCGATGATAACACTCAAAATTAAACACTTTATACGGATTTTGGCGCGTTGTTTATTTTATTTTAAAACACTTTTAAAAGCAACGCGTCTAAATCCGTATAAAGTGTTTAATTTCAATGTATAACATTCGCGTAAACATAAGACAATATTACGCTCTTTATAGTTAATCTATAATTTATTATTATGCTCTAAGGCTTCAGATATGAATTTACTTTCCAATTTCTCCAATGAAACAGGTAATATTATTATTATTAATTCTTATAGTAAAAAAATTTTGGCGAATGATAATCAACGAAATAAAACCAAATTAATTACTAGATCATAAACACACATTTTTAAGTTGCGTATATTGCCATACCGGATTTTAATAGCCCAGTAGTTTTGTAGTGTTGGAGTTACAAACATTAATCTCTCACATGTTTAATTATATTATTATTGGGTTTAGAAAGTCATCTTATCAAGTTCACTTTTTGATGTTAACCTATATATTTTCCTATAATACCAGAGCAAGAACAACTGTCACGTGATGCTCGTAATATTAAACGTAGCCTTAACCCTTCTCTACTTTAACGTCACATCATAAAAACTAAAATGGTGTTATTTTCCTTTAAGTATTACAAAATATACGTCCTTAGATCAACCAAAAGCTATCCGGGATATAAAAGCTCAACAATAACATTAAGATTGTTGTTTTGTATTTTATTCTTAAAACACGCTTCATACCCTTTTTCCTCAACGCTTCGAGTGTTCCGTCAATATCATCATTATCCACACACTGATACCCTTCGCCTTCTGCTGACTCAAAGGAGCTTATGCCTTTATGTTTGACTTTTCTTTGATCTTTTATCTATAGTATTTGAGATGCGTAATGTATAGTACCAACGGTCAGGAAATTACTTTATGCTACATTTTCTTATTTGATACACTGTACATTATTATTGATATTTAATTGTATTGTATAATATCTAACTAAACCCGGTCTCGCTTCGCTGTGGCTCAGTCTTATATTCATGCATAGGGAAGTAATTAATATATTTTCTAATTCGTGTCCCCGTGGGAAATATATAAAAATACTCTTAGAAATGCACGTTGAGTAAAAATGTTAAGTCAATGTATCCGAGCATTTTTTGAGTTTTACGGATAAAAACATACGGAAGCTTACTTTTTATATACAAGGTTATTCTTAGTATAGTGAAAACCTCTCAGGGGGTGATTATACTTGTTATAATGAACAATTTTTTGTTCTGGGACATTGCTGAAATCGCGGGAAAAACAGCTGTTCCATACAATATTGGACTTTGACCTCGACAAAATGAATAGAACCTTACCCTCTGAGAGGTTTTCACTATACTAAGAATAACCTTGTATATAAAGATATATTCGAGTACTTTGATATGCTTCAGAATAAAATAATTTATTTGAATTATGAATATAATTTTTGTTTGGGAGCATAATAATTATACAGCCTCCTAAAAATTGCTATTTCTACTGACACCGCAACTTTTCTGGCGTGGTAAACAGATAAAATTAGGTATCTTATTTAAACAATATAAAATTTAAAATAATAATAATATATATATATATATACATAATATATTATACAAACTTAATGAAACATCCATTACTTAACATAAAAGCTTGTATTATAATCATGCACATCGAAGTTTATTTGTCACAAATGGTACCAATTTGTATATTTACTGATTTATGATTTACTTCCGTGCTCAAATATTTAATATTTTGATCATTAGCTTTGTGATTGCAGCGGTACATCACGCAACTGTCTAATATAGAAAGGATGTTATGTTATATTAAATAAGTAAACTGATGAATATTGGAACCATTTATTCAGTTCGTACTACGCAGTATGACTCCATGGCTTTTATGAGCACTGTGAGTCTGCCGCTAGAAGTGGAATTCGCTACCTAAATGTGTATTTCCCGATGAGTACAATATGGGTGTCTTCAAGTCGCGAGTGAATAGGTATCTTCTATGCAAGCGTCCTCCATCGTCTACTGCATCTTCACTTAAGATCAGATCAGATCGCGGTCAAACGCAAGCCTATTACAGTAAAAACAAAAATGTTTCCGCTTTCGTTGACTCATTTAATCATAATTATTCTAATTCTAGGTGTCATTTGTGTCGTTTTTGTAATGTTTCTAATGATTTCTTGTCAGTTCGGTGGCTCAAGGTTTCCAGCACAAGGCTTGGGAACCCCTAGCTAATATTTTTTTTGTTTGTATGGCACCAACAAAAATGTAGGAACTCTTAGAGAAAGAGTCGCATCCCACATTACTCAGTCTGATCAGTAAAAATAGACGATAAACACAGCATCGCCAAAATATTTAAACGACTGGCCTAACCACAAAACCGTTGCAGTAACTCAATAAAGTGACTACAGTCTTTTAACACTAGGTTTGGTTGACAAAGTACTAATTTTCAAATGGTCTCGCAATATTTATTTCACCTAAAGAACTCAAATTATTCACTTAATGATAGTAAATATATTTACGCCCATAGAATGAAGACTTATCATCTTAATGTAGTTTCCAAATATAGTAGAAGACCTCTCAATTGTGTTCGTAATCTTCCCTACGACAAATATCTGTATTGAATAGATAGTGTTTGATCGTATCGCCTGTAAATAATATTTTGGACCTGTTAATGGTGAAATACAGTTTACTATTTTTCCAATAATATTCACGCCAGTCAATAGGTATAGTATTTTTTAGGTAAGTAGTTTGTGGTAGGTATAGTTCATAATGGCCGTAATTTTCTTGCTTTACCATTGAGAGATCATAGTTTTGAACTCCACCTTCCGTACGTAACACAATCATTTAGATTAACTGGAGGAGCTAACAAGAAACTAGTTACTAGAAATTTGTAACCAAATGTTCATTCATACTTGATTATTAGTATAAAAATAAGTAATTAACTGATTCAAAAAATACCTGCTTGCCTAAAAGTTTTGCAGGTCTGTAAAGTCTACCGGAAACTTCAAGTCACAATAATACATATCATTCAGCGTAACAAAGTCAAATATCACAGCGGCATCCTAATTTTAACAACAACAAATGTGCTACGTTTACTCAGCGCACCCAATCAACTAGAACAACATAATTCTGGCTGGTAATAAAAGCACACGTCGTGCTGTTTATGTTCATTAGGTTAAAACACAATTAGAGGATCGTTAATAATTAGCAACAGTAGTATACACCAGGCACTATTTCCTGTACAATAACATGATAATTAATTTCCTTTAGTCTACATTGCGCGCGAGTAAAAGACAGCGGTTTTTACACGCATTTTGTATCCAACTTACAGAGCTTTATTTGTTGTGTTCTCCTACATATTAATTTTTCCAAAATAGACAAGTTGACGATTTAAAGTAAATGGTTATCTACTAAATAAAGTAAGAAATATGCTAATAAGAAAATAATACATTTTGGAACCAATTAAAATATTTGTTTCTTGTTTCTTTTAAAAGATTACTTCTGCTTTAAGGTTTCATTCCTGTTTAGCGAGGGACCTAACAGATATAATTAAAGCTCACTATACTTATATAAAATGTATAACGAGAGTTATTATCTGTATTACATACAAACCGAGTGTTTTAAGTTATTATCACAAAAACGTTTGTAGATTACACAAGTAATGTCCCGTATGGGATTTGATCCCACGAAACCTGGCGCCGAGGTGACTGTTTGTTCGAAACGCTGTGGGTATGTCTATGTAGAGTCGTTTCAATTATGTTAGCAAATACTTTCCTATATCATGAAAGTAATTCTGTAACCTTTTATGTAGTTATTTACTTTAGATCAGATTGATCTAGAAATAGGACCACGCTGTAGGGACGTGGTGTCTTGAGGTTAAGCTAAGCAGCGATTATTAAAAGATAGTGCAACAATTAACACTTTTAATTAACCAGTAACGAGTTAAATAGGTATAAGAATCTCAGGGCGTGTGCCGCATAAAAGGACTTGCTGTGTGGTTCTTGTGAGGCAAGAACACTTAGCTGATAATGGAAGAGAGCTCGAATCAGGACGCGATCGGCTTATATATCCGCTACCGCCGGGCAGGAGGGGAAGACGGGAGCCACCCACCACGCCGACTCGCGCGCAGCCGTCATGGCGCGAGCGGTCCGCGTGACAATTCTAATCTACTCAAATTATTGTCACTTTGACTAACAGATTTGAGATAGAACTTATCGGTACAAATATTTAAACTTGAACCACTTTGTTTGGATCACAAAGATTACAAACAACCTCTAAGCTTAGCTTCGTTGAATGAAAATATACGAACTATTCTCAAACTAAGGCAATAAGTCTTGCAGATAAAAATATAATATCTGAACTTATTTTCAAGCTGTGAACAGAGATATAAAAGGTTATTCTTAGTATAGTAACAAAACCTCTCAGTTTGTCGAGGTCGAAGTCCAATTTCGTATAGAATAGCTTTTATTCCGCGATTCGGCAATGTCCCAGAACAAAAGTTGTTCATAATAACAGGTATAATCACCCCCTGAGAGGTTTTCACTATACTAAGAATAACCTTGTATAACTGTTATTGTAACCGAATGATATACTGACCTCAATAATACACTGAAGAGAGAAAATCGAAACTGAAAGTACTCTTACTTTATTACTTCGTAGTTGAGCATTAAGTTGTAAAGTTATGTAATATGGAACGTGTCGAATTTATTTACCAAGCCACCAGATGGCCCATGTTGTTTTGTTTTGGTAAACACTTGAGAATATAGCTCTCAAGTGGCTGCCCAATAATTATTGCAAAACTTATGTAATAACCATCTTTATGTTGTATTTATAATGAAAACGGTCAACCTCTTGTGTGTTGTATGTGTATTCTAACAGAACCTGGAACTTAAGGGTAACTTGTGTCGTGCTGAACACAACTTTATCTTATCTTTATGTCTTTAGATTCAGTTTTAAAAATTATTCCTGTTTTCGAACTCACCACGTTCGGCATAGTGGTAATGTCGAAGCGACCACATAAACCATTAAGCTATTTTGTGCAGTCAAAGTCATTTGACTTTAACGTTCTAGATTAGAGGTTACCAGACTTTTTTCTCATAGACCACTTTTAAATTGTAGCTAGTTCCCGTGAACCCCCCGCATCTAGAAATGTAATCCGTCAAGTAGGTAGATGAAATCAAACCAACATTTTAGTTCCTCACAATTTTTTTGTCACGCTTTTGTAGACCCCCGTCGAGTCTCCCGTGGACCCCTGGGGGTCCAGGTGGACCACTTTGGGAACTAAGGTTCTAGATGAACTAAAGATACCTGTCATCAAAGCATCCTAACATCAGTCGTACGACGTCCATTACGGAATAAAAACTTTCTCCCAAAAGGATTTCATGTTTTTAGTTTTTGACTGCTCCGTGTATCCAACGGCTTTACATTACTATAATTAGGTCGTTTGAAAACAAAGAAAAAGTAAAGATTTTCAACACAACACGAACTATACTAGTCTATGTGTTTTCTTTATAAAAACTAAATCCGGCCGCAGTTTCGCTTGCGTTAATATATATATTTTTAGTAGCCTATATGTTATTCTGATTTATAAACGATAATAATGTTAAGTTTCATCAAAATCCGTTCATTCGTTTTTGCGTGAAAGAGTAAAAAATCATCCATCCATATTAGTAGGATTAAATATTGTGTGACTATGTAAAATATTTTAAAATTAGCGGTTTGATCAAACGATTTATAGCCAAATTTTGTCAATAACATCTTTGAGGGCTGTAATCTTTATAGCTCCTTTAATCTTTTTTATTCATTATAATATTATACTAATCTACATAATATTTTGTTAATGATATTTTTTATTGATCAGGTAGAGAAATTGAATCGTAATTTCTACCTGAAAACAAAGATTCTTTAAGACTAGTATCTATTAAAATTTGGCATCTAAGTATAAATAATATTCTGTCAAGAATGAGTAATCATCAATATTGATACAAAACATCATCTCAGGCCTTTAAGTCTTAGTAAACGTTTTATACAGCATTGTTGTGATAGCGTGTAAAGTAGCCTTGTTCAGAGGTAGTTTCAAAACTAGACGAGACATTTTTCTGTCATAGAAGATAGCAGGATGAAAAGTAGACCACATAGTTCACCATATGTAGGTAGAGCGTACGCTGAAGCAATCATAAGCCTTAGTTCTTAAGCCTACAAATTAAAAGATGGAACTTATTACACGGGTTTATTGCCTTCGTCGCCATGAGCACAGTTTGCTTTCAGCCGCAGACAATATTAGTTGATAAATCGCATAACATGACAAAAAATACAGCCTCGTTTCTTAAAACGATTTTGGTTATATGATTTCCTCATTGGCTGTTATCTCGGATATTGGCAACCCCATAGATTTGTTATTGGATTGTTTTATTTGATCGAGTGTATTCAATAAATCAATATTGCCATCACTTGTATGATTCACTTCCCGAATTTATATAACCTCAATAAAAGTAATCGAATAACCGAACATTTCTTCTGTTTTCTTTCTACGATATTTTATCGCGCATGAAATATAAATATGACATCATAAATTATTTTAACGGCCACTCCATTCATACGGGCATCAATGAACGGGTAATATATGTTGTGGATACGTTGATGAGTGCCGGCGTCCTCGGATATGACGTCAATGGACATGTTATTGAATGGTGTTTACATTTTTCTGGCCATTTCGATCTGTGTAAAATTTGTTTATTTTCATGTTATTTTATATATCGTGTTTAAATCTCTATATGTTAAATGTTTTATTTGCAATTATCTGACCTTTTCAGGATTTTCAAATTAGGTATTCAGGTGAAATTTTACATAATTAACCTTTAAATTAGCCAGACAAAATTTTCTACCACCTGTAGAAATAACAACAAATCTAGCGCGTAGTTTAATAAATCAATATTTATATATGTTTCGAGTTGATAATATATATTTTGCACCATAAATGACAAGATTTAATTATGACAATAAATTATACTATAACTGTAAAAAACTGAATATTTACTCTTATATTATTGAAGCGCTCAAACTAGCGATGCGCAAGAATTCCTCTTAATAAAGAAAATCGATTATTCAACAACTGTGTGACTCTGTATTTAAACTATCAATCATATCCGAATCATAAGTGGTTATTCTAAACTTGATCTAATAATGTCACGATTGATAATCGATATTCTCGTAATCGGTGGATGATTGCCTTGTTGCCTATAACGGCCTTTTTATTACGTCTTCCGTCTAATATTATATCTGCCTCTATCGTGCCACGTTAACAAACTAATGGCATCTACATCGCATGCACAATCAATATAATAGATTTACGGCTACTCCTACAACTAACAATTAAAAGTTATCCGAAAGATAAATCACATGCTGTCTCACTTATATTAGTTTAAAGAAGAGAGATGGCGAGACTTTTATCTTATAGATAAATGCTATCTGGAGGTAGTACTACCCCTTATTCATTTGAATAATTGTCAATATTTCGTATATTTCAGTTTGTTGAAGTCAAAGTCAAAGTCAAAAATAATTTATTCACATAGGTCACAAAGTAATACTTATGAACGTCAAAGGGGTTAGTGAGTTAATTACATTTACTGAATTTACATTTATGTTAGCTGCAAGGTTGAGCCTATGAGAAGATACCTGCAAGAAACTCAAGGCCACTCTTTTAAATCGCCATTTTCATTTCATTTATTTATTCATGAACAATATTTTACATTGTATTTGAATTTGGCACTATACATAACACAGAAATTTATTTTACATTATGGCACTCAATAATAATTAAATAACAATATTCGTAAAGATGTCAATGGAGTAGATTAAATAATATTATAAAATGATTTTGTTAAAGGGATACATCATTCATATAATATAAAAATAAAAATAACAATTTAAATAATAATGAAATTAAATGAAATTAAAAATAATATGTAATCCATTAATAAAAATAATTCATTAATATCGCAATTTTTTACTGAAATTCTTACTTAAATGTCATTTCAAATATTTGACAATTTCAAGGTATGCTATATTAGCATTCATTCAACAAAAACTGCTTTATTCTGGTAAGAAATTCATTAGAATATAATAATGTCTTAATTTCTGAGGGCTTAAATATTTTTATTGATTTGAAACCTGCACTATGTTTAACAATATCAAGGTTTTCTGTCTCCTTATCCTTTCATTTTCAGACTCATAATCATGGACATGTTTTGAAAAACTACTAAGTAGAACAAGAATGTACAAACTTGGAATAGTTAATATCCCCATTTCTTTGAAGTGTGGTTTGTATGATTCCGGTTGCCTAATTCTAACTATTGTCCTGATTGATAACTATTGTCTTTATTGTAGCACAAAAGCTTTTTGTAAATTATAATCATAGTTGACCCCCCAAAAGAGAATGCTGTACCTTAAACTCGCCTCAACCGGTGCATAATAAGCTATTTTTGGTATACTAAGCTGATCTCATTTCTGGGACTCTTAAGCACATAACAAGCTGAGCTAATTGCTTTCTCAAGATGAGCGAGTTCCTGTTTCCAATTTAATTGGTCGACGACTATATAGACTTCTAAAAATTTCACAAGCGAGACTGGGATCACAGCTTCACCATTTATTCCGCAAACAAAGTAAGCAACTTTCTTTGAAGTTTGTCGAAAAAGCATAACATTTCGTTAGTATTTAGTGAAAACCAGTTGTGAAAGATGTCCAAAATTTGATTAATCACGTGATTAAGGTCATTTAGATTATCTGCAGACACAACTGCATTTATATCGTCGGCAAACACTACCAACTGAACAGACAGTCAGAACAGATCCTGAAGCAGTTTCATGCATGTGTTCAATGAGGTCATTTATAAAAGTTATAAAAAAGATAGGTCCCAGAATGGAGCCCTGTGAGACGCCAGTAAGAACAGGATACAATTTTGACCTATAAATTTCTTCATAAAGAGTTATAGTATTACCATTTGTTGTCTCCTGATTTCTCTCTGTGTATTTCAATTCTACGAACATTCTCCTATTTGTTAAATATAAAGTGATAAGTTCTAAAGATTTACCTCTAACACCGTAGTGTTCAAATTTCCCTAATAGAACTTTATGATCCACTGTGTCAAACGCAGAATTTAAATCTAAAAAGAGAGTGGCTACTTTTTGTTTGTTGTTTAGTCTATTCGCTATATCATTAACTAAAGTATGTATTGCATCTTGCGTACTAATGCCTTTCGAATAACCAAACTGACGCTCACTAAGTACTCCATTTCTATTAAAATGTATTAGTGACCTTAATTAGATAAGATTTTCTAAAATTTTGCCCTGAGTGGGTAGTAGGGCAATAGGTCTGTACAACTTGGGGTCACTTTTAGATCCCTTTTTGTAAATTGATATAACTCTAGCTATTTTAAGTTGATCAGGGAAGATGGCTTGGTCAAAACATGCATTTTGCACCATCAACTTATAATTTCAGTATTTTACAACTCATTTATGTACCAGGTGTTGCCGTCATTATGCTATATGTCACTGTCCATATAAAACTAAATTCTAAAATAAAGAATAGGTTAATAATATTATGAAGAAGCATTTGAGATTTAAAATAATATTTATCAGTAGGTAGCCATTTGTAATAGACAGTAGTATGGCATCAAGACGCATACACTTTGTGACATGAAAAAATAGTTCGTGACTAAATGTAGTTAAAACGTTATGTTAATACATATAACGTTTGCTTAAAAGAAAAGGAAGACACTTTAACATCACAAAATAAAGTATAAATATTTAAGATTTGAATAATTCGGATTTGTAATCAAGTAAAACAATTAAACCTTCAGACTATGAACTTTACTTTATTTGTAACTCATTCTAGTCTTTATTATATCTAAACAAAAAGCAGGCACATTGCCACAGTTGCTTGAAGACTGACAGCTTGAATTTTTGTTATTGCATAATATATTAGTCTATGATATTGTATGCATAAGCCACAATAATGTTATATTATGCATACTGCCCCTAAAACAAGACCAACAAATTATAATGGATAAGATCAAAAACGACAATACAAATATATAAACATAAATAGAAAGCAATTATTATGTAAATGTAATTGCTGAAGTCAATGGAAAACTTCTTATACAAATTGATATGAGACGACTGATATGGATGTTAACGACGTTGGCATGAGTCATGTTGTGAGGTTATGACCTATGCCAAAATATTAGAGATGTCAAAGAAAATTAAATCTATACTAATATTATAAAGGGAAAGATTAGATTTTTTGTTTCTTTGTTTGAAGGGTCTAATATTCTAATTTTATCACCATGTAACATCGGCTATATTTTAAAGTACTGTTACTAACATAACCTTGTTTACTTTTACGCAAGCAAAGTCGCGAGCAAAAGCTAGTATAATATCATAAAATAAGTAAAAAATCATCCTAGTTTCTGAGAGATGTCAAAATACCTTACGTTCGGTATTTAAAAATACATCATTATAATAAGTATCTTTGTAGACTTACTGAATCAATTACAAATTTACTCTTGAGAATATTGTAATACTATGTTCTTAACAATATTGATACATAAAAATCTAATCATTTTGCGCAAAGAAATTTGCCTAAAAGCCTAAGTGTCTGATCCAAGTTTGACGTTTTAAAACAAATTCTTGATAAACCATTTTATTAATCTTTGATACTAAGTTTACTCTGGAAAGTCTACGTAAATTATACCTTAAGTATGTCTTATTTAATTTTATTTAACGTAGCTATGATACTAATGTTCGTAAATATCTATTGTGAAAGAAATCTATTGAGAATTTAAAAGGTGGCAGCTTAGCACCTGTTTGTAGTTTGTTGATCTGTTTACGATTTAAAACTAGTCTCTGGTTATGCTTAAACATAACACATTTTATTTATCAACCTATTTTCATCATGTTTGGTATGAAATATTCCTAAGGGATTTTATTAGATATAATCGTCAAAATGTTTATTTTAGTGACATAATTAATTAATTAACATATTTAATTTGTGTATATATACAAATTATTTAAGAAAAATATAAACTAAATTATTCAATGTTGAACAACATAATTAAAGAATGTGTACCAATATCAAAATATAGTAAAAGAAATCATCCACCCTGGTTCAACAATCAATTAATAAAACTAACAAATGAAGAAAGTAAATTATTACACAGATTTAGGGTATTTAAAAATCCTCTTGACGAAATATCATTGAAAATCTTGAATGAAAGGTGTAAAAAGCTATCAATAGTTTGTTATAATAATTATATAGGTAAAATCGAAGACAGTATTAGAATAAATCTTAAATTCTTTTACACTTATCTGAAAGATAAGCGTAGCAACGTAGTACAATTTTCTCAAACTATGACTTTAAAAAACACAAGTATATCAGACGGTCCAGGAATATGTAATTTATTTGCATCTTATTTTTCATCCACATTCGTTAGTTCTTCTGACCAAACTACTTCGTCTACTGAAACAAATTTTAAGCACGAACACCATTGGACACATACATATTACGCACAATAATGTCTGTGATTATTTGCAAAGGCTCGACATTCATAAGGATGCGGGACTGGATGGAATATCGCCACCTTTTATCTCAAGATGTGCTTTATCTTTAAGTTTGCCACTATATCTCATCATAAATAACTCGTTATCAAATGGTGTATTCCCCATCGTGTGGAAATCGGCTAAGGTAGTTCCCATTTATAAGACTGGTGATAGAGAAGTTGTTTCTAATTATAGACCAATTTCAATATTATCGATATTTGCCAAATCATTCGAGGCCTTAATACATCCCTACCTGTATAGCCATACCCGCCATATTTTTGTTAATGAACAGCATGGGTTCATCAAATCCCGCTCCACTAATACTAACCTCGTCGCATATCATAACGAACTAATAAGTGCGGTTGATTCAGGTTCATAAATTAGTGCCGTTTACATGGATTTTGCTAAGGCATTCGATAAGTGTTGTTGAGTATACTAGACTCATGGTATTTACGGCCCCGTTTTGAAATGGTTTAAATCGTATTTATCCGATAGGACGCGATATGTCGTAGTATAAGGTTTTAATTCCAAGACATACAAAGCTATTTCCGGAGTTCCCCAAGGCTCACATCTAGGTCCTTGGCTCTTCAATTTATTAATAAAAGACATAGGCTCTTCTATAAAATATAGTAGAGCCTTCCTCTTTGCGGATGATTTAAAGATTTGTTAGACCATTACAAACCCATTGGATTGTAATATCCTACAAAAAGACCTTACCTCTATAAATAACTGGTGTGATGTCAACAATATGTCTCTAAATATCAATAAATGCTACTCTATTACGTTCACCCGGAAACATAATTCTATAAAAAGACCATATTACATTAATCGGTCAATAATTCAAGAGAAAACAGAGCTAAGAGACTTGGGAGTTGTTTTTGATTCTAAATTGACGTTCATACCACACCTTGACCACATCATTAAAAATCTTCAAAAATGCTAGGATTCATTATACGTAATGGTAAAGTTTTCCGTAAACCAACCACTAAAATCACCATCTATAACAGTTACGTACGCAGCCAACTTGAATACTGCTCTGTAGTCTGGTCTCCTCATTACAATGTACATCAATTAAGAATAGAGCGAATCCAGAAGCGATTCCTAAGACATTTGGCTTTCTCGTGTAAACTGCATAAGCATCGTCTAATGACAAGTTGCAACACTTTGGTATGGATAACCTGTCTCGTCGTAGGCAACTTCATGATATGGTTTTCCTCTATAAAACTTTAAGGAATTAAATTGACTGCCCACAACTCTTAGAGTCATTTAAATTGCGCGTTCCACTTCGCGTATCAAGGCGTGTACTCGTTAATGCAGGATTGTTACACCAGCTGTTTGCCAGAACAAATCTAAAACAATTTTCGCCTATATCCCGCCTGTCCAAAGCATATAATGCTATTTGCGGTGAAATAGATGTGTTTGCCGATAGACCCTCAACCTTTAAAAAAACTGTCATAGGGTTGCTAAGACTGAACAGCTAACATTCCTGATTTTCTTTTTTTGTAAAACATTGTTTTGATTTATAGTAGTTTTATTTTAGTTTTTAAGTTAACTCATGATTTATTTAACTTTTGTTTTTGTATTCCTTTATATTTTTTTTTAATTGATAGTACTGTTACCACATACATTTACGCATGCTGTGACGCCTTCAAATGTTGTGCATTTAATTACTTTTAAATATGTTTTATCTGTAAATAACAATAATAATGTAACAACAACTGATTGTCCAAATAAAATAAATAAAGAAAAAACTTCAAAATTAAAAAGCGTCATAATATTTCTTCGCATCGTTGTCAATTGGCAACGTACCCAGAACACCGGCAGCATTGCCACGTTCAATGGCAATAGTCACGCTAAGCGTCGATGAGCTGTTTAGCTAGGTCTCTATAAACAGACCTAGCACTTGGATCCCATGGCCCCAGCGTTTCGACACCAAACGGCTCAAATATGTACTCACCAATAAGGTTTTGATATTTACGCCGTTTGAGCGTCACCGCTGTTGCAGCAGCAGCGTCAGCACAACCTGCTGTACTAGTAAGATGTGACGGCGCAAGGGAGTCGACACAAGTTGCGTCCCATACCAAAGGCCTACCCATTTTCTATGGCAGTAATGACATACCATCTGGTCTCTTGCCATCGTCGCGTACCAAGCTGTGAGGTTCAAGCTGAGCCGGAACGCCAGCGGTGACAAGAGCCCGACGGAGTATGTTATTAAGGTTGGCGTGTCGTGATATACAACCAACACTCCTGCTGCATGACAGGCCATTGTGACCAAGACTGTCGACGGCTTCTCCACAAAGACATCGATGCGGAAAAACACAAGGAGTACCTAAGCGCAAACAGGAAGCAATGCGGCAGGTCGTATCGTCCAACATGGTACCTATGTTGGACGATGGGAGCGCCTGAAGCCAAAGGCCCGACTCCCAGTCTCCCACAGCTAGCAAGCAGGCATGTTCAGCAGCAAAGGACGATGTATTTATGAGATTTTCTCGAACTATGCTGCATATCGACCCATCATACTGTCTCTGAGAGACCCGGTTTTTGGGTAAATCAGTGCTCGGGCAAGCAAGTCTCCAAGCGTTCACGGCGTTGGTCATGCACAGCACTACAGAATTAACCAGTGTAGGTGCCAAGATTTTCCTGGTCAATTCCACCATGCTATGGACCGAAGATAGGAACGCTGGTAAACTTACATCAGTAATTTTCCGAATGCCGATGCCGCCCAAGCGCTCTGGCAAACTCGCTTGTACCCACGCCCGGCCGTTAATGGCCATATTTAAAACTTTAATAAGAGTGTTCTGTATAATTTGTCAAATGTTTCCAAAAGTGTGAAGATCGAAGGGCATGCGTAAAGGAGACCGGCAAGTTTTCATGTATGTATCTCTGGGCTTAATGTTACTAAAATGATTATTGCTTTATTTTATAGATATATTATTAACATTTCAAAACTAAAATATTCATCTAGCTGCTCAATGGGAACGAGATATTTACTGTCAAAGAAAAATAAAATACACATACACATGTATTTAAAAGTCTCAAAGATCTTAAGAACACCAAGTAATTAAAGTTGTTTGAGGTGTTATGTACTGCAACATAAACATATTGTTCGTTTAAAATAATGTACAGCAGCCATTGTATCTATAAGTATTCATAGCTATAAGTATTTGTAATCATTTGATGACCCATACTTGTTAACTTTCATTCAGTGTCCAATAGATTGTCACAGAAACCATACGTCTCGTTTTATTTCGAACCAACAAACAAAATTCAACCTTAACGCATTAACATATAGTCCATAATCGACCCGGATACCAGCGCCTTGCTACCTGTGCCGCCGGCCGCTCGAAAACAAAAGGATCGACGACCCGAGCGATCGAGTTGTTTAGTGCAAATTAATAATTACTTATAAAAATTCATTTCATTACGTTTGCTACAACTGAAGTTATTTTGGATTTACAATGGCTACGGAAGTGTAAAAAGCGTTGAATGTCGTGAAAAAACTTGCCCAGGCTTTGAAGAAAACCCAGGTCAATCTAAAAAAGTGCCCGAAAGCTAGATTAACGCGAAATTACGTCGAAGCTCGCCTGAAATGCCTAGATGAGTACTGGAGTGACTACAAACAAGCTTATAACGAGATAATACGCTGCACACCGAGGGAGAAAAGTGACTAAATACCCTACCTAGCGAAAGAAGAATACTATGAGCATGAAGAGTTGTATATTAACTTAATGAGTGATTTGAAGGAGTTATTGGCCTCGCAAACAGTTACAGTTAGTGCTTCAGTGCCACAAGGCGAAAATGATTTTCAACAAACGCGAGTTATTTTACTGAAGATACAATTACTCACGTATAGTGGACAGTATGAAGAGTGGTTATCGTTTCGTAATTTGTTTAATACGCTTGTTCACAACAATGCATCATTAAATAACGTACAGAAATTACATTATTTAAAAACAAGCCTCACTGGAGAAGCCGCATCTATTTTAAAACATGTTCAAGTGACGGATTCAAACTATGAGCAAGCGTGGATTATTTTAAATGGAAGGTATGGAAATAAACGCTTAAATATCAATGCGGTAATGAAAAGGTTCTTCTCACAAAAGAAGATAAGTGTGAATAATTCTAGTCTCATTAAGAATTTGCTAGACACTACGTTTGAATGTTTACATCAACTTAACAACCTGAATGTAAAAACGGAGAACTGGGATCCATTGGTCATATTCGTCGTTGTGCAGAAACTAAACACTGAAACGCATAAAGACTGGGAAGAGCACGTGAGTAACACTTGTCAGGAGTATGATAGTATACCTACACTTGAGATATTTCGCAAATTCTTGGAAAACCGATTCCGTACATTGGAACTCACTGAACCAACTGCTAAACAGAAGCCAAGTGCTGTTCAAGTGCGAGAGAAATCTTTTAACGTTACCGCGGCTATTGGAAATAATCGAACATGTAAAATCTGTAAAGAGAATCACACACTCAGCGATTGTAAAGAGTTCGGCAAACAATCGCCTGTACAAAGAAGTGAGTTTATAAAGTCAAATAATCTATGCTTCAACTGCCTTGCATCAGGGCACTCTGTAAGGTATTGTCGCGTGCTAATAAGCTGTAGAATATGCAAAAACGTCATCATTCACTTCTTCATGAAAACAAAGATGAAAACAAAGACACATCAAAATGTGACACATCGAGCAACATTGAGAACAGACAAACGAGACAATCTGAAGTGACATTATATGCAAATGTGGAGAAGCCTGAGAAAGAAGAAGATATCACAATGGTGACGTCACACGTGTCAACCAAACAAAGCACAGCATTATTAGCAACGGCAATCGTGCAAGTGAGAAGTGAAGATAACTATATAACGATGTTACGAGCTTTAATCGACCAAGGCTCGCAAGCGAGCTTCATAAGCGAACGAGCTGTACAACAACTCACGGCCAAGAGGTATCCTGTAAGAGGAACAGTCGTCGGTGTGGGATCCACAAGAGAAGCTATCAAACAAGTAGTTCAGATTAAGATAGAATCAAGATGTGAAGATTTTACCATGGAAATCAAAACATACATTATGTCGAAGCCACTGACTACTAAAATACCAGCCTGCACAATCATCACAACCAACTGGCCTCACCTAGAGGGACTAGTCCTAGCTGATCCTAACTACTGTCAGCCAGGGTCCATTGATTTACTTCTGGGTGTCGATGTGTACTCGCAAATTGTACAGAACCAACTCATCAAAGGTCCGCCAGGGTCTCCCTGTGCCCATAAAACAAACCTTGGCTGGATTTTATTCGGAAAGATAGATGACCAAACACAACAAACGGAATCTTTTCTTGTCATGCACCACCAATTCGAAGGCGAAGACTTACTCAAAACACTTTGGGAGATAGAACCAGATTCAAAAAGAAAATACACAAAAGAAGAACAGCAATGTGAAAGTTTTTACGAAGAGACATAGAAAAGAAACAGCAATGGACAGTTCGTTGTAAGACTTCCATTCCGCACCACTAAACCTAGCGCACTGGATGGAAACAGGAGAGACATTGCCAAAAGACGTTTGATACAACAAGAAAAAAGACTTTAAAAAACACCTGAGTTAAAAGAAGAGTACGACTAAGTTTTAAACGAATACTTGACAATGGGGCATATAGAAGGAGTTCCACAGGACGAGATAAACAACCGTTGTGTTTACTTGCCACATCACGCCGTAATTAGAACAGATAAAGAAACTACGAAAATCAGAGTCGTGTTTGATGCCTCAAGCAAAGGGGACAACGGCATATCCTTGAACGATGAACTCATGGTAGGCCCAGTATTACAGGAAGATATGCGGAGTGTGATCATGAGATGGCGGATGCATAGGGTGTGCTTCGCCAGCGATGTAGTCAAAATGTATAGAATGATACTTCTAGATAAGAAAGATACAGATTACCATAGAGTGCTGTGGCGTGGCAACACAAAATCTAACAACCATGACATTGATATCAAATATTACAGACTTAAAACAGTTACATTCGGTACAGCATCTGCGCCTTACCTTGCCATAAAAACGCTGATGAAACTCGCAGAAGATGAAGGCAAACAATATCCCGAAGCTGCTAAGATCATTCGTGAAGACCTATATGTGGATGACGTCACGTCAGGCTGTGACACAACCGAGCAGGCAATCCGTCTTAGCAAAGATATCATCACTATTCTGAAACGAGGAGGCTTTGAACTTCAGAAATAGGCATCCAACGACAAAGAGTTCTTGAAATCTATAGACGTCAACAAGATCACCACAAAGGCTAATATGGACATCAAACTAGACGGCACCATCAAAGCTCTTAGTTTGACATGGAATCTTGGTCAAGACGAGTTTCGATATCAACTAAATTTAGAACCTATAGCATTGAACATAACAAAGAGAACTATACTGTCTGATTTACAGAAGTTATTTGATCCACTCGGATGGATAGCACCGGTTATTGTAAAGGCAAAGATGTTAGTACAAAAATTGTGGTTAGAAGGAGTTGGCTGGGACCAAGAAATTAGCGATGAACTGAAGGAAGAATGGCAATTCATAAGAAAAGACTTAGAAAAGGTCAATGAGATAAAAATCGAGCGTTGGCTCAATATCTTAGTACTGAAAGAGATCAAATAACGTTGCATGGGTTCTGTGATGCGTCAGAGAAGGCGTACGCAGCAGTAGTTTACTGTCGCGTTCAAACAAGAGATAATGACACAAAGATAAATCTTGTCGCATCAAGAACAAGGGTTGCTCCTGTGAAGACAGTATCACTCCCAAGGCTCGAACTACAGGGAGCCGTACTGTTAGCAAAATTGCTATATAAAGTTAGCCAAGCTATGCGAATTGCTCCACTTCTCTTCTACTTAAATGTGATGGAAAATGAAGAAAATGTCTCAATTTTGAAGATTACGACTCACTTAATACTCTATTGAGAGTAATAGTACATTGTCGGAGATTTTTAAATATGAAGAAAGAGCCAAAGAGACTGGTACAAAAAATTAGTACATTGGAATTGCAACATGCCTTAGAATATTGTTTTAAGCGCGTACAGGAAGAAGAATTTCCCAATGAAATACAAAGACTGAAAGAAAATAAGTATATTAAAACAACCAGTATTTGAAGACCTTGAACCCATATTTAGATAACCAGGACATCCTCAGGGTGGGCGGCAGACTGAGAAACGCAAACGCCGACGAGAATCTGAAACATCCTGTAATTCTAGGCAAGAAAAACAGTTTGATACCTCTGGTGTTGGCCGATGCCCATCTATAAACACTGCACGGTGGAATACAACTGATGGTCACTTACCTGATGACGAGATACTGGATCGTTGGCTGTAAAAGTATGGTGAAAAATACATACATAAATGTCTGACTTGTGCATGACAGCGAGCCATCGGCAGACAACAGCTGATGGGGGACCTACCTGAATCTCGAGTGACGCCCCCCCGTCCTTTCGCTTGTAGTGGAGTGGATATTACAGGCTCCTTACACGTATTAAACTCCAAGGGAAGAGGTGCAAAAACAAATAAGGCATACATCTGTATGTCTGTCAAGGCCATACATTTGGAACTGGTAAGCGAACTGACGTCCGACGCATTCATCGCAGCTTTCAAGCGTTTCGTGGCTAGAAGAGGAAGGTGTACAGAGTATTGTCTTCTGTTTACGCGAATGTTATTCATTGAAATTAAACTACTAAATACGGATTTTATCGCGTTGTTTATTTATCATATCACTGTATTACAAAATTTTGAAAATATTACTCTACTACTACTATTGATTTTATTTGACTAATTTATAAGCTAATAAAATTATTTAAACTATTAAATCTATTTATTTTTGGTTTACACTTTCCCCGACGTTTCGGGTGCTTTTCAGCAGCCATGGTCACGGGGAGACTAAGATGGTAGTTGTCTCAATGTTCCAGTGTAGTTATTTCAAAGTACCTGAACATAATTTAATTATTGGTGTTTCTATTTACGCAGAATGAGCTCAAAGTATCATGAAGTCTAGCTGTGGTTTGTTTCTTCTTGGGTTTGACTATTTGAAGTACTGGATCCCAAGCTGGTGGTACATTCCAACCATCTTCTCTATTGAAATTGGGATGTTTTTTAATTTCAATAGCCTCGCGAAGCATCCTTGGCAGGAATCGGTGTTCTTTAGCGAGAATCTGTGGTTTGTCAAATCTCAGGTAGTGGTTGGTCCCCTGTTGTACGTGTTCACACACAGCAGACTTCAACGAGCGTTTGTGTTTTACGTCAGCTATGTGTTCTTTTATGCGGGTGCCTATGCTTCTCTTGGTTTGACCAATGTATGAGAGTCCGCAGTCACAATCTATTTTATAGACCCCTGCATCTTGTAAAGGTAATTGGCACTTGACGGATGGTAAAAATTGACTTATCTTCGTTGGCGGCTTGAAGTATGTGTTGATTGAAGCTCGCTTCAAGATGTAGCCAATCTTGTCAGTGACACCCCTTACATAAGGCAGTATAGCAGGCTGGCGCTCGACTGTGGCTGGCTTTTCCCGGGATCTGTGACAGCGGCGCGGCTGTTGGAGCTTGTTGTCTTGCAGTACTTGCTTGAAGCTCGGCCCTCTCTTGCAGCCTCGGCTTGCTGGTCGCCTGCGGCGACCAGCCTCGGCCGCTTAGGTGAGCGCATGGGCCAGTGCTTTGTTACGCTAGGGCGAAGAGGCTGCACATCCTGCAGTGCCGGAGAAGATGCATTCTCAAGATATTGTATAATATAGACTTTATGTAGTAAATTATATTTTCTGTAAACTGTTAGATAAGGACAGTGATTTGCTCTCTTATTCTTTGTTATTTATCAATATATGACAATAAAATTTTAAAAGTAAAAGTTAATTTTCTCGGAAATTACAGGGCTCCGGTGGGAGGGGAGGGCGGGGATTAGTTACTTTAGTTTATATCTCAAAAATATAATATGTAATTCCTACTTTGTAATACTTATTGTTTAAGTAATTATTATATCGAAAAGGCCTGAAAGCCCTTTTGGTGGGTGGTATGTTCGTTTAAAATAATGTACAGCAGCCATTGTATCTATAAGTATTCATAACTATAAGTATTTGTAATCATTTGATGACCCATACTTGTTAACTTTCATTCAGTGTCCAATAGATTGTCACAGAAACCATACGTCTCGTTTTATTTCGAACCAACAAACAAAATTCAACCTTAACGCATTAACACATATATTATAATATTATCAAAACTAAACACTTATTTAGTTTATCATGATCATCATTATCGGCTCATATGATAGTGGGAGCATAAATAAGATACCTACTCGGTGCTTTCTACACTTTATTAATCACTAATCATTATCATCATCATAGATAATTAAAATATTATCTAAAAACTGTGCAGGCTTATTAAGTTTTGTTGAAACCTTGCCCAGCTAAGGCACCATATTATAACCATTACATGACAACAACAACCTACAGTTCTTTTACCTACCACACAATTACAATAATATTGCTCGATCGCTTCCCTACCAACAAGAGCTGTCAACTAAAATATTGGAAAAATATGTTTTTGCACTGATATGTCATCACATGATTTTGTTGCATATGCATTGTGATCGAAATCCGTTAAAACAAGCCGTTGTCAGTCGAATAAACGAGAAACCAATATCCGTTGTGAGAATGCATGGGTCGTTCGTGAAAGCAATATACGCCAGAGTCTATAAAATATCGCCAAAATCGTCAAGAAAGCACAGTACATAATAAAAACACACAGTACGAGAAGTATTCACAATGCGAGAGCAGAAGCGGTGCACAAGCAAGCGAATGTCGAGTAGTTTGACAATAATTGACGCTGTCAAAATCATTTTTGAGTTGCCATTAAATAAAATAAGTCTCAGTTAGTATCGATTCCAATCTAAGGAAAAATAATTGAAATTGGTTGAAAAAAGTGTAAGTGGTCTATATTTTTGTGCATTCATTGATCTGTGTATATAATACTAACAATATACTGAAACACTGATACTCAAATAAAAAAAGTGAAAAGGATATCGATTTGCCAAATTGTTATTTCATACATAGCAACACTGTATATTATCCAAAGTCAACCGGAACCAGTAAATAAAAGTACGTTGAAGTTTTATTAATTAATAAAACACTATCCCATTGTAAATCTATAAAATATTAGAGAACATCGCATCAAAAAATATCTAAAGAATTTTGTATAATAATGCATTGGATTAACATGAATTTCTGCCGGTGTCCTTTAGGGATGAAAAGACAGTATCTAATAATTGTAAAAGCCGAATGTATATAAATTTTGAATAAACTGTCTGACGTTTCTAGGCGACCGCTAGTTAAGATAAATATACAAAATTAATTACAACCATGTAATTCGATTTGGAAGATGATGCAGGCAAAGTAATATTTGCAAGTCACGATGTTCACAAATTCGAAACTGTTTATTTTACTTACTCATGTCAATTTAAAGTTTCTCTTTTAAGTAATTCAGTCCTAGACAGTTAAGTTTTCAAGATTAAGCGCTTCGTTTGGCACATTAGGTAGATTAAATATGACTGAGATCAGCGCACTTAAATTATTAAATTTATATATGAAAATATTTTAAGCATATTCGTATGTTTGTAATGCTTTAAGCATTAAGCATTTCAATAATATATGTTAAAACATTTAAATCTACCTAGCCTATTTAGCCTTAGATAAATCTTTTTAAATTTTATGTTGTATTAGAAAATACGACGAATTTGAAAATAATAGTTTCAGCGCAAGTTAGCAATATTCAGGTATATGAATACGCATTGTTAACGGTTACCAAAATAATTATTTAAAAGGTACATTACGGTTATCGAATTAATTATTAGTTTAGAAAGATTTCATACTTTTCAATACCTTTTATAAAAATATTATTATCTTACGTTTACGCGAATGTTATACATTGAAATTAAACTACTTTACAAGGATACGAACTCGCATTTTATTTAAAAATAAATATGCACATAATATGAAGGATCCAATTATTGGGAGCAATAATACAATAATTCTAAAAAATATATCAGAATATATCAGAAACTATCATAAGCAATATTGCGTTGTTTTCAGTGTAAGCTGTAAAATATCAGTACTTATTGCGACGACAAATGCAAGCGACACACCGGTTCCTGACACACCCAGAGGCTCACATTTAGTCGCTCGTAAATCACTAGAATTTTATATCAGCACTTGTTTTTCCTACTCTCGTGCCCGCGATTTTACAGATTTATAGTCCAGTCACTGGGGATACTGTGCACTTTTTTCATTGCATATACAACGTAATGTTTTTGGGGTTTTGGTATACAGAGCGGGTTGTAAGGACATTCTTTGTGTGAAACAGATTTACGGCTTTAACAATTGTCCCGCGTTTTCGGTGTTCATGTTTGATTTAATATGGCTAATAATAGTTTTTGCTTTAGAATGAGATGTATATTCAAGAATTTAGAATAAATAAAAATGAGATGTATATTATTTCTTTGGCTCACAGAGCCAAAGTGTGTCCTAGTTTATACGAGAGACGAAAAACTAGAGGATCAAAAGTACTACTAAAGGTAAAGACAATCCATCTTTATAAGCAAAAGAAGGGTCCCGCCCTTAAATAAACGACTTGCCTAAGGCTAATATGGCAAATTTCATAGGTCACCGCGTAGCCCAATTTTGGATTGCCAATCATATCATATTACAAAATACATTACAATTTGTTTAATCTTGAAAGTGATATTGATGAAAGTGCTTTGACGTATACTGACTAGGTCTTTAGGTAACCTATATTGATAACTAATACAGATGAACTGTCTAAACATTTAAATTTTCATCCATCAATCTACTATAGATACCCATTTATATATTGCTGTATTATTAAGATTAAGATCAAAATCAGTTGAAAAAATTCACCGTCGCGGATATTTACAAGCATTAAATTTACATATTTATTTTACATCAAATAGAACCACTTGCGCCCATTACACTATTTAATCACAATAATGTAATGTAAATTTCAAATTTAGCATTCACGCATTCTGCTCACAGTACCTCATACATTCTAATAATACTTTCCATATATCCACAAAAATATCAACTTCTGGGTTAATGTCCAAGAGAGCGTTAAGCTGCTTTAATGTCCCAGGTCATATAACGAACACAAAGAATACCCAGACTAAGAAATCGAGAAACGAACCCTTAACACACAGCAGCGAGGCAAGCACTTAAACCTATACGTCAAAGGGGCATGCCAAGACGCCATAGGTATTCAGGCCCACAGGACACACTTATAAAGGCTAATGATAATTAATAATAATAAGCAATGCCAATAATGAATTAGCAAAAGAAGAGATTTACAAAAAACTTGGCATTTAAAAGTTATAATTTTTCTTATATCTCATCAATACGATTTATATTAAATATGTGCTATATCATTTTGTACATTATTTTAATTTATTTATAAGTACAATCAATTAGGAATAAAATAAAATAGAATACATTGCAGTTTTATAGCTTATAGTATAAGTAATTTCCATCAAGGAGGTGGCGGAGCGGGTGAGGAAGCGCTTAAACCTCCTCAACCGCAGAACCGGGCGCCAGAGGGCGCGAGATGACCCTCAGCCCCCCTGAGGTTTGATCTGGGGGTGGTGGGCTGCGTAAGTCTGCTCACCACCTGATCAGCACTAGGTCCGAGAGGCGGCGTGCGTTTTTCCACGTGCGCCTCTGTGTCGTGTTTTTGTCCCCCCAGGGGGAGGAAGTTTTTTTTGTGCAGTGGCCTGCCGTTTCACACGGTGGACCGAAACCAAAGCGGGGTCGCGATTGCATGTAAAAGCGCCTTCAATGGTTATGTCGAGGAACACCGTGGTAGGTTTAGTCAGTATTACTGGCGTATCTTTTCCCCGGTGAGCCCGACATAACCTCTCCGTCGCCTCGCGGAGAGGCATGAGACAAAGGATTCCACCAAGGAAAAAAAAAGGAAGGTCGTCTTCTTGTTTAGTATTTTTTGAAAATATTACCGACTTGTACAGAATAATAAATACAAGGAAGATATAGGATAAACATTAATATATTTTTTTAGTATAGGTAGCCAATTATTTGTGCACCTTTGGGCTTAATACTGGCATGCCCCTTTATGTTTGTTCCAGGATCATATTTGCGGATAAAACATAAAATATCTGTTACCTCGTATATTAATCGTTACCTCGAATTTTCCTGTTAAGTTTATCTTCAGCAGTGGAAGTAGTATAATGCAGTTTAAGTTATAGTGTATAACATTTGTGTATACGTAAGACAATATGGTGGAAATAGTCTTTTGAAACTAATAATAATAATAATATCCTCCAAGGCATCGTTCATGACGGCCATTTCAACGGTGAATAGAAATCTGCCCAGTAGAAATATGTTGCACAAATGTTGGCGCAAACTCACTATTCTCTTAGTTAGATGAAATGGCAAGCCAGCATGATCGGAGAAAGATCAGGTGCAGGTCCAACGGCTTTACGTGCGCGGTACGGAGGTGAAACACTGTCAAATCCAAAACATCGGGTTGTTTATGTAAATTTTTTTAATAGGAAAACTCGATAGTATCTTTTTTTTTATAGAAGCTGTAAAAAAAGGATGGATTTTTTTTAGTATCTATTATATAATGGCATTTTCACCTGACTTCTACGAAAAAAATCTGACCAAATCACAATATATTATTAAAATAAAACGTCATCACGGATGATGCAATAGTTTAAGCACGTCATTGCTACCCGATACACCGAAGTGCAAAATAAATCATCTTGCCTACCCATGCATATATTTACACATAACTGCTTCAGTGTGCACTTAAAAGTATTTGTCCGTAGTACCACATTTTCTTGGTATAACACGGCGATAATATTCCTTAGCGGGAACACAAATCTTCTGCTTCACTAGAACTATCTTATATTTAACGCTCTGTTTGTTATGGCTGGAACATTTCGATTCGCAGCTCTCAGTTGCAGCGAAGAGGCCGGGGTGAACACACATAAAAGGCATTAAAACTCGCTGCAGCTCGTTCCAATTTAAAATCCGTGGAGATTCTTTCGCAGCGGAAGGAATCTGGTTGAGCGCAATAAGGCTGGTTAATTCTGTTTCTATGTATGAGTAGATGAAAGATTGTGTATACGTTCTTAAACTGTAGCGATTTGTACACATAATGTAATAGACATAAGGTCTTAATCGCGTTGTTAAGTATTTAAAATTATAAACAGCCATTTATTTTTCGACGTCTTATCTGACTTGCATCAGTCCTCGTCACGGGTTGACTCCGATTAAAACGTGTCCTTCGGGCGGTAACGTCTTTAAAAACCTAGTTGATATAGAATCAATATGACTCTACAGTCGGTACTGAACAGAAAAGTAAATAGACTTTGTCGTAGATTGTTATTTTAGAAGTCTTGTTCTGATGTTAAAAAATAAACAAAATGTCACACTTTGATACGTAAAAGCTAAATCCACAGTGCCGTACATTAAATTTTATGTTGGAATCGAATAAAACCTAATGTGTCACAGCTGTTACTAAACTTTTAAAGGCGTCCGTAATGAATCTAAGTCTCTTAACTTAATTCATTTGTAGGATTTCATATTTACAAGGCAAAATGGAACTTTATCACATTTTTATATAAGTGAATCCTCATAGTAATCTCACTCGCACTTACTTTTTATTTCCTAGAAAGTCAAATTCAAAAACCACTTATTCATTTAGGTCACAAAGTTACACTTATGAACGTCAAAATATATAGGTAGTAAAGTAGAAAACATTATGAGATTAGTTTTGCGTTGGTTACGAACAGCGATATTTTTAGAATTTCTTTATCATGAGCGGCTGCTGGGACATCGGTTGGCAAAAACGTGATAGTTATAGAAATATCGGGTGGCGTGGACGGAATATACCGTTATAGAACTTTGATTAGGTAGTTATTTAAAGCAACTAAGTTTTTCTAGATAGTAGAAATAATAATACATACACGTAACTGTTTAAACATTATTATCTCTTTTAAGTTTTAGCCTGCCTCCTAATCTCGCTTGTTCTTTGCTTAGGATGAAGGTAACCTAAGCACTATTTAAAATCCTATAACACAACTTTAAAATATTTACGTGATTTTTAGTTACATAATTGGTTAAATTTTCTACATAACAATATGAAGATAAAGCTTGATCATACGTTATGGAATGAATCTATTGACAGCAATAATAATTATATAATTGATTATTTAAATTTTAAAGTAAACTGCCTTTCGCCCGCGAATTCGTACTCGTGGTATTTGGAAGTAGATTCCTCTAAGCCTATCTTTTATAATTTTTCTTAGCTATAGGAAAAACCTAATCCACGCACATAATAATGAAATTGAGTTATAGGTGGCGTATCAAGATGAAACACGCACTAGTTTTCCACTAAGACCTCTAGCGATACAATTGTGGAAACCGCATATTTTTTGACAAAAAAGGCAGATTGACAGACAAACATTCAAAAATATTTGTTTTGACTGCTATAGCTGTTATAAAAACTCTTATGATATTATTCTTAGATATTTATTCTTCCCAGTATTCAATTTATATGAATAGATTATACGAAGTTTCGAGTTAACAAGACTATCCTATCATTTTTCCTTAAAGCAACTTTAAACCTAGGCAATTTTTTTTATATAGATTGAATACATTAGCAGTACGATAATAGGTTCGTGCCTTATTACGTGAGATCTGTATGTGTGAGCAGTGCACCCCACTATAGTTCTGCCTACCCCTTGAGGCACATAATCGTGAAACTATATATGTGTCGTTATAATGTTTTACGTTCACCCTAATGTTATACATTTAAATTTAAACAAATTTATACGGATTTTATCGCGTTGTTTATTTTTAATAATACTATTATTACATAATTTTGAAACTTTAATCTACTATTGTTAAACACTTTTACTAGTTACTGTTTACTTCTATTTAAACTATTTAAATTATAAAAGTATTTGCTTTTCAGCAGCCATGTTCACGGGTTTCAATATAAATGTGTCGATTGAAATAAATATTTATCCAAGTTCTTTAGCATTATGTCGGACTAACCTATTTACGCGAGCGAAGGCGCGGACAAAACCTAGTAGTATATAGATTCTGATATCGACAAGCTTCAGATCCATCGAACTAGTAAACAAATAAAAAGTACGAAACCGGCCCGTAGATGTATTTTCTCATTTGTTAGTTACAATTGCCGAGGACACATCGTAAACTTTCCGACCAGGATAATAAAACAAAGATGTAGATAAGTTGGACTTTATTTCATGTTAATAAAGTATAATTTTCTTTGAAATTTTATTTTTACATTTTTCTGTTCGTTAAGTGGATTTTGAGCGCTATCGTAGCGTCCTCTGGTGGCTTGGTGCGGTAAACAAGTGACCCGAAGTATTTCAGAGTTCTACTTTTGAAATCGTCAGGTTTGTTTGTATTATATTATAAGCTTTTGTTTAGTTGTTGCTTATTATCATTTGACCTGTTAAAAGCTTGTGAATATTTATGGAAATGTAAAATTTAATAACCGTTTTATGGTTTGAATGTTTTGCTGAATTGATAATTTTAGAGAATGTCTTAGTAATTGTAGCTAATAGATTACGATTAATCATAACTATCTATTACAAAACTTTAGCAAGGTTGTCGGTATATTAAAGACATTTGAAAACTAACTGAGATCGATTATTATAAGTCCCTGTCTGTCTGTTTCCGGAGTTACGTAATAAGCCTGACTTAACCAATCTCAAATATTTAAGAGGTAGCTAAGTATCAACTTGTGACTAATCGGGAAATATACACTTATAAATATTACCCACTCAACATTGAGTGTTTGTTAAATAATAGGTAAGCGCAATGGGTCCTTAATCATTAATTAAAACGTAAGAGCTGTTTAGTTGACAGGTTGCCAAGTATTAGTTAGCGATATATTTATAAGTAAGGTTAGACATTTTTCATCTGACTTCTTTGCAGGGCCGGAAATATAGCGAATAGTATAATCCACGTAAACAACGTCGCAATTGTAATCCACACGGATTTAAATACACAAATAATTATTAATACGATATTTTCTTTATTATGTACGTAGTACGTAAAACATTAAATGTTTTAAATTGGAGTAAAACGGAGGATTTGCGATTAATTGTAGACAAAAATAAAAGCTTTAAATTCACGTGTAAAACAGTATCAATATTAACTGAATACCAATTAAAATACATATAGCAGATATAAGCGAATATGTACGTGAATAAATTGTCATCTAGTCTCTAGAGATGACCCTTGTCTATCGTACTGAATGATGTTTGGACTACCAATGACGTACACGGTACAAATAACTCATACAAACTCTCAAGAGTACTTACTCAATGAATATGTCTTATTCAAAAGTACGTTTGTTTGATCTTTGGACACGTCAGAAGTGAAAATTATATACATTCTATCAGAGAGAGTTAAAGGAAAGGACATTTGATCTTATGAAAACATTGAAAAGTTACAGTACAGGAAAATGCGCGTCGCTGTTGAAACCGAGAGTTTACAATCGCCTACAAACATCTAAGCCAGCTACATCCAAAAACAAGGAAGCAGGCTCTAATTAAAATATACAAATATATAAAAAAACTTATTTAAAAATCTAATATAAATTAGATATTAGATTTATTCATAATTTTTTCACAGATAATTAATTTCTTGAACCCAGCCTTAAAATTACAGATATGCGATTGCTTAGAAAAACGGACTTCGGTTTTTGGAAACTTTTACGATCCTATATACGAATGACGATCAATCGTCGTCACTGATTACCAACATATTATTATTCGATATTTGAATCATGATCGAATATTCGACTATTTAAATAGATTTTTTGAGTAGTAGAGCCTCGCTGATTTCAGCATGAATGGGCCGGCTCGACCGGGGAAGGACTACCTTCTCACAGAATATCGACGTGAAATAGTAATATTCCTACTGTTGTGTTTCGTTCGGTGACTGAGAGTGCCGGAGGCCCAATTACCCTCTTTCCCCTTTCCCACTCCTTCTCCTTCCTTCTTCCCTTTTCTTTCTTCTTTTCCCAGAGGGTCGGCAACGCGCAAGTGATGCCTTTGGTGTAGCAGGCTCCATAGGCTACGGAGACCACCTACCATCAAATGGGCCGTATGCTTGTTTGCCACCTTAGTTGCACAAAAAATAAATAAATATAGAAAAGGATATTAAAATATGTAATTTAAGGATATAACTTTAATTAGATATTAGACTTATTCATAATTTTATTACGGATAATAGATTTCTTGAACCCAGCAACAAGTCTTAAAATCAGGGACAAGCGATACATATGCAATTGCTAAGAAAAACGGCATTCAGTTTTTGGAAATATTTACTATCCTGTATACTAAAGTCGATTAATCGTCGTCACTGATTATTAATACATACATACATAGATTTACGCCTGCTTCCCATAGGGGTAGGCAGAGACTACGGATTTCCATTTGCTACGATCCTGACACACTTCTCTGGCTTCATTCACTTTCATAACATTCCTCATGCATGCTCGCCGGTTTAAGGTGCTCTTAAGGTCACTGACTATTATTATTCTTTATTCGAATTAGATCGAATATTCGACTATTCAAAACTATATTTGATAGATTCAATCCGATCGATCGTTTCGCTATGTTTTGTATTGACCTCGGATGTTTAGTGATTATAATAGCGTTACCTATGTACATTTGTAATTGCGTAAAGCTCATATGTAGTCGAATTTTAAATCATTATCAAAGTTTAATGCATTCTATTTTATCAAAATATTTTGATTTGTTTGAACATTCTAAAACTTCTTATCGCCAATTGCTCTGTAAGACCAATTAAGACGTTACCTTAAACTACTCTCTTATTTAATACACTTGCCCAATTCAAACTAATTCTCCCACTTCATTAGCTGTAATGAAAATAAGGTCAAAGTCAAGAGCAAGTTCAACCCTTACAGTGAGGGTTCATTGCCTCTCTCTGCCTTAAGAGACCGAGTTAGCACACTTATGATGTCTAATGCTATTTTGTCTATAATATAATTTTAATATTGTATTATTTTTATGAATATGATTTTAATCTCCATTATTTAATCAATTTTGTTAAGTTTGGTACATATTGGGACATAAAGTTCGTTAGGTTTATTAATATGCTCTTCGAGACATGGAAGGCACTCATCCGTCCTTGAATACCCAGGGATGGATGGATGGATTAAAATAAGCAGCATTGTAAAATTTGCGATTAAAAATAATGGCCGTGAGTTACTTGCTTGTTCTTCTCATTACTTCTATGCCTTTGCTTTGCTGAATTCATATTATTGCTTAGTTAGTGTAACCTTGACGTTCATAAGTGTTAGTTGTGACCTAAATGAGTAAATAAATTTTTGATGATGGTTACGGTGGTAACGTTTGTCAGTTTAAACAATCGATCGATCACAGAGCCAAAACACAGAGCTAATCCAACTCCAATAACATAATATCTTCTCTATATATCTCCAAAGACTAAACTGAAGTGTGGAATACCTACTTTTTTAAGTAAGTTAAAATTTGTCCTTTCTTTGAATAAACTCCACACAAGCCAAACAAAATGTACGTATGATGTTTGATATGATTGATTGAATATTCCAGTTTTCAATACACTATATTTACCATATATAAATTGTATGTCCCTTTGAGATATAAAATACAGAGCACGTTATTTATTGGGTATTGCGTAAATTTGAATTTTCAGAAGGAACGCTGTATTATGTAATTTCACTTGTTTTTTTTTGTTTATCCTGATATCGTACTGATTTTTGTTATGTTAGATGTGGTGCAAACCGTCTGTTAGACCTAGGCCAGGATATTGTTTGCTACGGAATTACCTTAAATTTAGGGAAGGTCTTCTCTCTTCGGAAAATGAATATAGGTCATTGCTTGTATCCTGACGCCATAAAACCATCGAAAATCATAATATGATGATTCTAATTAATTACGATAATTAAAAAACCCTGTAATTTTCATATGAGTTTTTATACGATTAAATAAGGTCCGTGAGGACCTTTTGGAGACTCTATTTAGTGCTGTAAAACTTACTACATGGGCTTGTATTGTAATTTTACTTCGCAAATCAGTTTGGTTTTATAACTTTTTTATAGGGTATTATTATGTTGATTGAATTGAATTTTAGTTCCACACGTTACAAACAACAACACAAAAACAAACTAATAAAACGCTATTTAATAATACTTGGCAAAAATCAAGTGGGTACGTCTTATTAAGGAATAATAGAACGTTTGTTTATTTTGTCCTCAGACTTAGACGTGTCAGAACTATGTATATTAGTTTGTTCTATGCATTATATATCTACAAAGACGCATTAAAAATCTGAATAATATATATAATCTGTATGAGGAACTGGCGTGCTTAATTCAGTTTTTGATGATTAAATATTTTATGAATAGGTTAAGATTTTCTTTTTTAGGTATACTGCTTGCACCGGTCCCTTTGCCAAAATTTAATTTACCCATTTTAATTTATATATATTATATATATATATATATATATATATATATATATGTCGGAGAAGCACTGTTCCCGCCGACGTCATCACTAGTGATTACGGGCTTTGCGGGCGTCATTAGGGTAAAATGCGAGCACAAAACACAATGATCACAAGTTCACAGCAGTTTATTGTAAGATAACACAATAGTTCTGATTAACTAAACGAGAATTAACAGTAAAAACCGAGCAGCGGGTTCGGGGCACCGATCTTACTTTTTATTTTAGTCGCTTAACAACGATCCAACTCGATCGCTAGCTCACACTTCAAAGTCCTCCATAAAAACTGAACTACCGACTGACTGAACTGACTTCACCAAGCCGAGATGGCGCCTCGACCCCGCTCGAGGCACGTGCTCTGCTCTGATTGGTCGTTACGTAGTACTACAATCAAATCATGACTTTTATTAGATTAATAAGGTTTTTGAGCTATAGAATAATTTAACAAATAAAATTAAATTAAGAGTTTTAAAAGTAATTAAAATGTAGACAATTTATATTGTGAATTATACGTGCAAACAACAATCAACCCGATTCCTAGCTTCCTCCGATACGGCCGTCCTGACGTATCACACGCCCTCGTGTGGTGTTGAAGGCCGCACATCATCGTTATCTGCAGAAAAGAAAGAGATACTCGTGTATAGTTCGGCCACTCCTGACCTACTCCTGATCTACTGAAGGAGATCGTGTACATCTCATCTTCTGTTCAACAACTTCATTTTAGGTATTTTCATTAAATAGGATTATATCATTAAATAATAAGCCTTTCGCTATCGAATCTGATTCTTAATAGACTCTATACCACATACTACATCAAGTCAGTAGTATCGAAACAGCCACCTCGCCGTTTATTGCCTTACACATTTTGGATTATTAACAATACCCATAGTACAAGCTCTGCTTAGTTTGGACTAGACGGTGTTGTGTGTATGTGGTAGAATATTATTATTATTATTAATATCAAAATGGCCACCTTGCCTCTACTGGCTCACTTTTCAATGGCCACCTCACCTTCAGTGGCCTCCTCGCCTACTGATTTCACTTTCTTTTTATGACCTCCTCGCCATCAGTGGCCTCCTCGCCTACTGATTTCACTTTTTAATGGCCACCTCGCCTTTCACAAAGCTTAACTAAACCTTAACAACCACCACGTTGCTAGGATATCTTATAAGAAGACTTTATTCACCACACACACACACACACTCTGATAGTTAATAATTTTAAACAAACGTCTATAGCTATCAAAGTAAATCTAGTTTCTTGCCATTTGCCTACGAATCAGTTAGGTACACTTTGCCTGGGCTGCGCCTGTATCGAAACAAAATGAAAACTTCTCACCGGGCTTTATAAAACGTGATCCATAACTGGCTGCATTGTACAAATATCTACTCGACGGTCTACATGCTCTAAACTTGCGTAGACTTTCTTTTTCGGGCAGTGCGTCGCGATGCGGCTTTTTTCGTTGCAGTATTAGTTAGTCAGTGGTGGCTTCTTCTGGAGCCCGACATCTTTGAGCCTTGATGCCATCAAATTGCACATTGATCTGCAACTTCCTCGTGTCTACCAATAGAAAGCCGAAGTAATAGGGCCTTGATCCTGTTAAATCGCGCCTTGATCTGGAACGTCCCTTTGTGTATCTGTAAACAAGAAATCATCTTGGAGTAAACTATTAACCTCGGTCTACCTGATCAAATTGTGTTACGGGAATTTCTTTATTTATTTTCAAAAGTTAAATGTCTTATCCTCTCAGTGAAGATCGTTCGCAAAATCAAATGAACCAACGATCAAAAGTTAACCTATCTCGATCACATACAATGACATGACATGGCCTTTTCAACAGCTAGTCACCAGCAGTCACCCACACCGCTATCGCCTCCCGCGGTACGACCACCAACAAAAGTCTCCTCCGAGACCCAGGTCATCGCTGCACCACCAGCTGTCCATCGCCCCCTGAACAACTCACATCTGAGTTTCAGTTACGACCACAGACAAGTGCGTACAGTGCCACCAAATAGTCATGGTATGTGTCTACGTACTCCCAATGGTACCTTCGCCAATGTTCTCAACATCGGATTCCCAATCACACCAGTTTAATTTGGAAGGAACTTCACTTCAAGGCATATTTCTTATACGAAAGCGAGCGTACTTTTAAGTTCAGTTGCCAGTAAGGGACTTCAAAAGATAACGGTCTCCATCAAGCAATTTCATAATGTTAAATGGCATTTCATACTCAGGATTCAACCGAGTTTGAATAGTTTTTTTATTATTTATTTTATTTTTTTATTTTTATTCTCAACTAGATCACCATTCGGGAATGTTATTAGTGTAGCTATATTACAGTCAAAACTAGTTCCTTTCCGCTTGTTCTCTCATTTTCTAAACATCTACTTCTACTTTAGTATCATTAATTAGTAAAAAGTTCAGAGGTCACGCTACACATCTTGTTAAGTTCGAGGTGATTATCACTTGTCACGCGGTACACGTCCAGCTTATGCTAGCTCCAAACTTCGCCCGCTTTAGCTCTACAAGCATCCTGCTACGATTTATTACACAGTTTTTACAGAAGATAGTATTATTACCTTTAAATTAACCTGTGCTACCATTTTAACCAGTAGCAATCAAATGAAAGTTAATTTAGTTGGACTCACAAAATTCTAAAATGTTTGCTGGCAAAACTTTTGACAGCGACTACACACAACTGAGTACCTAAAAGAAACGTTCGCCTTAAGGGCCTTACTAGTTCTGAAAGGCAAGCGCAAACCACCTGGCACAGTATTTCTATTAAGTACGCGATAGTCAATGCTTATACGATCACCACCGTTGCGCTTATTGACTAATAAACTCGCAAAAGTCTAACAACTAAGACAAATACTTCTAGCTTGTAACAATTATTATTCGTTAACTTTAGTACGTACAACCTGCCTGTCATCTAAACTTATCGGTATGGACGACGTTGAACGATAACATCTGGATAGATTAGCCGAATATTCACACGCATTTTTCGTTAACCATTTACCATTAAATTTCAATAGCTAAGCTAAAACAACATTAACTTTAGCATGTTGTCCGAGTAGACCTCGAAATCAACATTATAAAAACTAATTACTGAAGGTACTTCACAAATAGTAACCAAGTTATTGTAAATCCTTATTTTAAAATAATTATCACGGCCTACTATAACCTCATACTGTATAGCATAGTCGGGTAGAATATGAAACAAAATTGCAAGATTATTCTCATTAAAAATAACCTCAATCAGAGTTCGTCGGTACAACAAATAATGGAATTATCTGTACCTACCAGTTACTTGAACAGAATTATCATAACGAGTGCATTAAAATATGTCAGCTACAATTAATTAGTAATTACACAAGAGAACTTACGGCTCCGGAAACAATAAAATGAAAGCGACCCACCTGATTATTGTAACTATTCGTACAGCAACCATCTCGCAGCTGTCCACGCGGCGCTCGCTTTTTGAGCTATCGCCAAGACCAATGAGAATGGAGTTCAGATCCCACTTCTGATGTCGGAGAAGCACTGTTCCCGCCGACGTCATCACTAGTGATTACGGGCTTTGCGGGCGTCATTAGGGTAAAATGCGAGCACAAAACACAATGATCACAAGTTCACAGCAGTTTATTGTAAGATAACACAATAGTTCTGATTAACTAAACGAGAATTAACAGTAAAAACCGAGCAGCGGGTTCGGGGCACCGATCTTACTTTTTATTTTAGTCGCTTAACAACGATCCAACTCGATCGCTAGCTCACACTTCAAAGTCCTCCATAAAAACTGAACTACCGACTGACTGAACTGACTTCACCAAGCCGAGATGGCGCCTCGACCCCGCTCGAGGCACGTGCTCTGCTCTGATTGGTCGTTACGTAGTACTACAATCAAATCATGACTTTTATTAGATTAATAAGGTTTTTGAGCTATAGAATAATTTAACAAATAAAATTAAATTAAGAGTTTTAAAAGTAATTAAAATGTAGACAATTTATATTGTGAATTATACGTGCAAACAACAATCAACCCGATTCCTAGCTTCCTCCGATATATATATATATATATATATATATATATTATTGAATATAATTTAAAGTTGAATATTTTGTAATATAAGTATTGTTTATAAGGGTAGTATAAAATCTTAACAAGTTATACATCTAAACCTCATTCACTGAATTACTCTGCCTATTGGTGAAAATCGTATGAAAATCCGTTCAGTAATACATATTTGAGTTTATCGCCGCAGACAGACAGACGCGGCAGGGGACTATGTTTTATAATATAGTTTGTTTATAGTATAGTGATTTTGATCTGGTTGAGCAGCCATATCTTTGTCACGGGGCTGGCAATACGTGAGTACATACATACATAGATTCACGCCTGTTTCCTAGAGGGGTAGGCAGAGACTACGGATATCCATTTGCTACGATCCTGACACACTTCTGGCTTCATGAGTAGTATATCGTCAACCATTACCTATAGTAATTATCTGCCATTGAACAATCCTGAATACATCATTGTTATGCGTAAAATCACACAACAACGGCTTAGTAGCCGTTTCGGCCGCTGAGTTTCGTCCGATCCGGTCGAAACAGGCATTTCATTCATATTAATATATTTGAGTGGTGTTTCCAATCAATCTTTTTTTAGAGGCAAAGTAACGTCAGAAACATAATTAAATTATACCTATTTTACTTTGAGATTAAATAAAATGACCACCAAAAATACTAATTGCGCAGCAAAATATGCTTACTAAAATATATAATGACGAGCACCGAGCCTTCCGAGACGAAATGCAGTGATTTGAGGCGTATCTCAAATCACTGCATTTCGTCTCGGAAGGCTTAGGTTATGTTAGGTTCCTTTTTAAACCCACCCAAAAATAGGAGCCGCTTGCTGTGCAATTGTTTTTTTTTTGCCGTGCAATAAATACTATAAATACTACCCTTAAATAATATACCCCTATCTAAGGCATTTCATTCTGATTGTACAAAATCTGCTTTAAAAAAGGATATTCCGAAACACCACTCAAAAATATTTAAAATAATGAAATTCCTGTTTTGACCGCATTGAACGAAACTCAACGGCCGAAACGCCTACTAAGCCACAACAACACTTAAAAGTTAATTACAATAAAGGACAAAAATAAATTTCGCGCTTAAAATTTAATACTAGTTGTTGATGTTACAAAATAAACATAATACATAAATGCTTTTTACAAAATTTGCATATTTAATATGCTATGGACAATTAACACGTTGTCAGCGTCAGACACATACAACGGGTTGTGGTTAGCTGTTGCATGAGTAACAGTCAGCAATTCTACGCAAGGCATATTTTTTGGAAATCACGCCTTTTTTTATCGCAGAGCTCTTCCTTATGAAAGGCTACAAATTCTAGAGTATTCCAGTTGATTTTTTAGATTGATTGGTTTGGAATTGTGATCTGCCAGCAATCCAAACAATTTTTCGTAATATTGTCTTCTGTTTACGCGAATGTTATTCATTGAAATTAAACTACTATATACGGATTTTATCGCGTTGTTTATTTAACACTGTATCTATTACATAATTTTGAAAACTGTTACACTACTATTACTATCGAATTTTACTAATTTTATGCTAATAAAAGATACTTTGAGCTCTTTCTGCGTAAATAAAAATACGACGAGAAATACGACGACAATGTGAAGATATATATCTCTTTCAAGTACAAACCTAAAAATAATGTGAGCAATGACAATAAATAATCCTTTATCCTGTTACCGATATTAGATAGAAAATAATTTTCTTTAGAGGAATGCTATGTTTTTGCCTTTGTAGAAAGTAATTTTAATCCCGGGTCGTGACCATTTTGTGACACAAAACCCCAATTAGCTGTAGAAGGATTTTGGCATAAAACCGCAAACCTGCTACCGGAGCCTTATATTTGGAACTCATTCATATTTACCAACGTTGCTATAAATAGTATTATAGCTACTTATTTAAATACCATATATTATATAGGAATTATAATTCCTTCATTATTTTCACTGGTTAATTAATTTGCAGAAAATTTAATTATGTTTATGAGTAAAAACAATTATATTACAAACATCAAACAAACGATCTACACAAGGTTTCGTCACATATGAATAGCAGCGAAATGATTACTTACATCTAAAGCACTATAATATGCTGTTTATCCTATTTTTGCTTGTCTGAAACTGTTAGTATTTTATCTATACTAATATTATATGGTTTTACTGCCACGACGCATCTCAAGTGCTTTCCTGCTCAGCAAGTAAGAGTCATAGCTAGGTGACTCGGACAATACCCGGCGTGTAGGCCAGAAAAGGCAGACGTATGGATGCACGTCGGGAAGTGACCGTGCCTTCCAGCGCCTGGCACCATACTGGAAATATGGGAGGCGACTTCTCCGTCGGCTTCAGCGAGGATATCGTTAGCAACTCTCAGAGTTGGCGAGTGGTGAGCGGCTTTATTGCTTCGGCACCTATCTGGACAATAGGTAGTGCCACTTGGGAACGAGGTATCTCGCTTACAAGAACTGGGTCTTAGGATTTGGGGACAAGACCTGTTTATAACTGGTCCCAGAAGATGCTCTCGGGCACTGGAATGTACAGCGGCTCTCACTTATATACGTAACAGGTGGGAAAGTGGGAACGCTATATCATAAACTTGAGTAGTCTGTAGAGGGAAGGGTCTGTCCCTAATATTATAATAAGGAAATATTGATTTTGTTTGTTTGTTAAGGATTTAACTCAAAAACTACTCAATCGATTAAAACAATTCTTTCTCCATTAGAAAGCTATGTTATCGCCGAGTAACATATGCTATATATTATTCAAAAGAAATTATTTATTTATTGTATTTATTTAATTAAAACACATTCATAATATATTTACAGTATATCCTAAAACGATATTATAAGCTAATACACAATATAATATAACTAATATAAATAATTATAATAATATCAGCCCTGTATTAAACTGTCCCACTGCTGGGCACGGGCCTCTTCTCACTGTGAGAAGGGTTAGGCCATAGTCCACCACGCTGACCTAGTGCGTATGGCAGACTTCACAAATCTTCGAGAACATTATGGAGTACTCTCAGACATGCAGGTTTCCTCGCGATGTTTTCCTTCACCGTTAGAGCAAGCGATAATTAACTATTTAATACGCATATAATTTCGAAAAGTCAGAGATGCGCGCCTTGGGTTCGAACTCTAGACCTCTACGTGGCAGTCCAACGGTTTCCCACTAGGCTATCGCTGCTTTTCTAATATAACTAACACAATAAAATAAGTACCGTTACTAACATAATCTAATCTATTTTTACGCGAGCGAAGTCAGAAGCAGGGCAGAAGCTAGTATTATATACATATTTCCTTCTAACTAGTAACAAATTGTGAAGTATCAAGCTCGCTTTTTCTCTTCATTCTCTAACATTGTGGATGTGTTACAAATATAATATTAAATATTAAGAACAACTTGATTTCTAGCTGAAAATGCTTTAATGTACAACCTCTAGTTGTATTTTACATAACTCGCTTTTATCATATCGCTGCCTAAACGCCGTGATATTTCGTCAACGCCATTTACGTAAGTACCAAATTTAATAGTACTTTTCATCTCGTTCACGTTCTACACGTAATTTATTGGGCTTACAGAATATTGGCCATTTGGATGTGTTGGAAAGATTGAACGTACGAAGACATTTTTCTTTATGTGTCGTTCGTAATTCAATAATGCTCAAGCAATTTGCTCTCGCACCTGTCGTTTTACTCTTTTATTTCGCCTTTTGGCTCTTTATAAAGAGTTTGGTAAACTAACTTCAACGCTGCCAATTAACCCAGTAAATATTAAGCTGATGAAGTAGTGGTGAGTGCCAAAACACAATACATGTTTGGCATAAATAACGCGTTAGTGGTAACCTATTGCATATAGGCACAATGCCAGCTTGGTAGAGACGTAGATACAACTAACAACTACAAATTTTGTTAGATAACTTTAGTAAAGGCAGAATATTTATTGATATTTGATTTAAAATAGCCTGATAAAGTAGAGTAATTTAATGAATGCTTGATTAGATATTTCGAGGTAAGGCTATGAATGTTTTTAATAAGAGAAGAAACGGATAGCAGTTTAGCCGGATACCGGATATTCGGCCAACCTTGTAGCCGGATAGCTGGATATTCGGCCGCCGAATATCCGGCGGAACGTTGGCGTTTATTGCATCGCACAAAGCACGCTTGCGTAGGCGACGCGCGAATATACCGATAATATCTAGACCCGAGATTTAAAACAAACTACTTGGGGATGCTTTATGTTGAAAGAGCGCGCCAGGAGGTTCTATTGGCATATTTAAAAATGTCTTGTAAAGAGTCCTCCAAAAGCAGTTCGTCTTCAACACCGGCTAAAAAAAGGATAAAGAAAAAGGACATAGTCAGCTGTATCTCGCTAAGTTCATGACACGTTTTGGGATTGCTTTGATGAGGTAGCAAATGAAAACAATACGAGCCAGGTTCAACGTGTAGAAAGAAACGTTAATAAGTGTAACTAAATAAAGCAATTAATTAACTAATTTTCCAGTATTCGGCCGGATAAACACTAGTTATCCGGTATTCGGCTAGTTCGTATTTAGGCCGCCGGCTAGGTCGGATACCGGTTAGTTACCGAATATCTGTTTCATCGGCATTCTGCACACCGTGCTTAAACAACATGCACTACTTCCATTCAGACCACTTCCTCCAGACAAGAGATGAAAAGATTTAGTATGTACTAAGCTTCATGCCAAACATATCTTTGTAAATAAATTCTTCTTATTCCTAGGACCATTTTTATATAACAGATTAAATAGAATTTTAGATATATATAGTCTAAGTTACAAACAATGTAATGTTATTGTTACCAAACACCTGCAAACACTGACCTACTCCGATACGGAGAATTTGCGTAAAATAGCGTTAAATCATCAGTAATTTGTAATAATATGTAATCTAAGTTATTGTATCAATATACATATTTTATTTTAAGTTTATGCACATTGACCTAAACCCTAATATTATATGGCATATTTTTTTTTGTAAGTAGAGAAATAGCCTGAAACACAGGTATAAACCTAGTTCAGCCAACCACTTTATAAAAACCTAGCGCTTGAAATTAAATTAGAATGCACAATGTCGGCCGATTAAAGTATACCTAAGTAAAACATGGACCAGATTAAGGATAATTATAATTTATTGTAGTAAAATATATTATATTTGTCGGCCTCGATGGCGTAGTGGTTAGTGTAACCGACTGCCACGCCTGAAGTCGCGGGTTCAATTCCCGCACAAGTCAAACATTTGTGTGCATTAACATGGATGTTTGTCTCGGTCTGGGTGTTTTTATGTATAACATGTATGGATGTATTTACAAAACAAAAGTATATATGTATGTTTATCCATTGTCTAGTACCCATAGTACAAGCTCTGCTTAGTTTGGGCTAGATGGTGTTGTGTGTATGTGATAGAATATTATATTATATTATTTTAGACTAATAACAAAAATGTGTACCCATGTATTATTATTGAATAAATTATTATTATAAATTATTATTATTATTATCTCTACTTGTAATACTATAATATAAAAACCTGATGATATTTTTTTAGGTTGGGTGAATTCGTTGGTCTTAATTATCATGTACCTACTGGATTTTCCTGCGTATTTGCTCGCGTCAATGTAGACTTCGTCAGTAAATAGCTTTCCGTCGGGAACAATATGTCGTTTATCATCACTATCACTATGTTCTTTTCTGTATCCCTGATAACGAGTATGCAAATCTTCATGATGATCGGTCAAGTAGTTAAGACATGAAAGCGTAATAAACAAACAAATCAACTTACACTCGTATTTGAAATATTATAAGTTGGGATACTCATCAATATTCTGATAACTGGCCTTTTTTTTGTTTTTTTACGTGGTGGATTGCTTTGACGTTTACCCCTCTACGGGGGGTGGGTGGAGGGATTATGTCGGACTCACCGGGGTAAAAGAAAGATGTTGAAAAGATAATGTACCTCCCGGAATACCGACTAAACCTACCATGGTGTTCCTCGACAAAACCGCTACCGACGGGGCCGCGCGAATCACTTTCGCATGCGGTCGCGACCACGCCGAAGTTTCAGCCCGCCATATGAAACGGCAGGCCACTACACGAAGAGGCCTACCCAAAGACACTCACTCACTTATAAACCCTACTATCTCCCCCCTAGAAGGGAGACGGACTCGACACAGAGGCGCACGTGGGATGACGGGCAGGCCCACAAAGCTCACCACCCCCAGGACAAACCTCAGGGTGGCTGGAGGTCATCTCGCGCCTTCCGGCGCCCGGCTCTGCGGTTGGGGAGAGGGTTTAAGCGTTCCCTCTCCCGCTCCGCCGCCTCCTTGATGGAAATCACTTCATCACAGAAGGAGGCCACGGCGCTCCACGACCTCTCACTCCGGACCATAGACTGAACTACGGCCGGGAGCGAGAGGGCAACCTGCGATGCCCAGGCGGGGCAATCCGCCAAAGTGTGCAGCGCCGTGTCCACAACAACGTCGTGGCAGTCGGCGCAGTAGTGACAACCGGGCGTCTTTTGGCGGCGTATACGACACAGGAACTGGCCAAAACAACCGTGGCCAGTCATTACCTTTGTCAGCTGGAAGTTGAGGTCTCCAACCACTCCTCAAACACGGGACTTACCGCCACGATCGTGGCGTGCCCGCTGATAACCAGCCTAGCCCTAGAGTTTCCTTATAATTACTTAGAGGCTAGCTACAGTACTTTCGTACAATATCTATTAATATTCATCCGTAGCTAGACTAGATACAATTATCGCTACGTCAGTATTCACAATAAGAATTCAATCTTGAAGTTGTGTTCGCAACTTGGTAAGCTTCGTGTAACTCCGCGGCACTTTGTTTGTATTGAACTTTCTTTGTAAGCTGTCAAGCCCCGGAACACATTGATTAAGGACGGGATTTCAGTACTATGTAATCTGTCTTATGCGTAATTCATCATATAGCCTTATGAAACTCTCTCAATGTGTCCGGGTACTTTCTTTTTGATACCCGTAGTTTTGTGTACCTACCTTGTGTTTGCTGGTATTTATAGTGTATTGGAAAGTAGGTTTTAATTAAAAAAAACTTTCAAGTTACACAAACTCAAACTTAATTATTGCTTGAGTAGGATTTTATACAATTCTTAAATTGATAAAGATGAATAATAATATATTAGAAAAATACTATAGAGTTTTAAAATACTTATGTATTGCATTAATGGAATGTCTTTCTTACTAACAGATTTTTATATATTATATATTTATATGTTTTTGGAAGCAAGCCAGGTTGTATTGACCATGGTCACAAGCAGACTAATTTCGTGATTCTATAAATCAAATAGGATTTTTTTATTAATAACAAGATCATTAAATCACAACTTTACATCTAGCTTTCTTTAAGTATATTTGTTTTTGGAACCTGGAATTGTCGAATTATTAAATAAAAAAATAAAAATAAAAACAGTTTATTGTCATTAATCATTACATGACGAATTTATCAGCGGCCCCACACTAGGCATAGCCTGTCCTGTGGGTGCCAGGTACGATTTCCTTCCATTTTTAACAATTTTAGCTCGGGCGACGTGTCATATAATACATAACGAACTTAAGTCTAATTATCAGTAATAATCCCTGTCAAATAACAGCGACACAAAAGCTAGCACTGGGCTGTCTGGCAATCACCCACCTTTGAGTTTCGTTTCCACATTAGCATATTTTGCTTACGTGGAAATTCTATAAATAGACAGAAGTTTAATAATTGCACCAAATTGATTAATATACCATCTATAATTTCAAAATATCCTTACAACGGTTCTCATCATGAATATCAACCCGAATATAATTAGAACGAGTTAATTATAATTCTTTGCCAAGTTAAATATAATGAAACGATTAAAGCATCAATCGAGCCGTGTATTCAAATTGCTGGAAAGCAGTTCTAAAATTACGAAACTCAACATTTAAAATAGATAATAAGTTCAACATAAATGATTCAACAAAAACTGCAAAATCCACTTAAGTCTTGTGCTTAAACAATAAATTGTTCGCTGCCGACTATCGAATAGACAGATTAGTGACACTACCAGACATTGACGACGGTTTTACATTGACGGCTCCTTACAACAAGTTGATGCGACCGCAGTAGCGAACGTATGTTAGCCTGTATAATGAAATTAGATTAGGGCTTAAAAAGATTATTTGAGCTAAATATTTCTGTTGAATTTGAAGTACAGGTATGACCAGAGCGTGATTAGATAGTAGTAACTGTAGTAGACTACCATCCCCGACCATAGCTGCTGTAAAGCCAAGCAAACGACCTGTTATTGCAAATTTAAGTCCTAACTAATATTATATAAATGTGAATGTGGATTTGATCGTTTGTTTCACTTTACCGCCTTAACTACTCGGCCGAGCGTTATGTAATTTAGTTAAATAATTATGTTGTAAGGGAAGAACATAGGGTAAGTTTCATCCAGAAAAAGTAACACTAACGCGAGCAACAGCCGCAGGCAATCGAGTAGATTAATAAGTTTAAAATTAACAGTGATAGCCTAGTGGTAGATCCTCAGTCTGCCACGCCCTCTCGAGTTTAATCTTCAAGCATTTTGAACATTCGGCGTCTGACTTTTCGAAGTTATGTACACATTAAATAGGTAATTATAGCTCGCTTAGACGGTTGAAGGAAAACATTGTGAGGAAACCGGCATGTCTGAGAGTTATCTATAATGTTATCAAAAATATGTAAAGTCTACTAACCCGCACTGCCAGCGTGGTAGAATATGGCCTGAGCCTTCTCACGTTGAGAAGAGTCCCGTGCCCAACAGTGGGATAGTTTGTTTACAGGACTGATGTTATAAATAAACCACGGTAAAATCCGTATAAAGTGGTTTATGTGTACTGATTGCCTAATCGTAAGGAAATATTAAAAATTCTGTTTTATTTGACAGTAAAATAGGGTAAAGTAAATTTGTTCGCTTACTTATTTCTTTGTCTTTAATGTACACAAATTTACAGCTTTTAGATGTTCTTTCATTCAAAGACAAGCTTTGCTCAATGTTAAACATACTTTCGAACATCAAATTAAACGAACATTTTGTAATACTTGTTGTGTCTCGCAGTTTCGCTCAGGTTTATGATTACCAATCCGACCCCGTGGCTCCTACGGTGATGGTATATAATGTACATAACTTCTAGATAAAGTAGCTTTCTTTCGAAGTACTTTTTGAGTTTATTAATTACAAACAAAATACAAAAATTAAAATCTTTCTACTCTATTACATTGGTACAGATATTACAATACTCGATATACGATAGTATTAAAATTAGTTAATTCTAAAACTATATAAGTTTTAGGATTGTTTTCCATTATGGTATACAATGATTTACGAAGCCTCAATATATGAAAAAGAAAATGTATTTATTTATACTTTAGAAAATTTGTCAATTATATAAATTAATGTTCATGAACGTGAAAATAATTCATATATTACATTAATTATATTGTTTTGAATTCCAAAGAATAATTTAATTATATTATAAAAACAGAATATTAAAGCAACGTCGTTTGACATCACACCTTGACATAGAGTAATTTTCTTAACAAATTACCCCCTATACAGATATACAGGCTGAGTACAGACTTACTTGCTAATTCTTATATAATATATAGATATTTAAATAATATATCATGTACGTATAAGTGGAATCGTAAGGATTAAAAACTACAGAAAAAATAGTTGTTTCACATTCACGTCTAAACTTGCTCTATCTTAATTTACATAAAAGTCGAATCACGGAATGCAGTCTAAAGTAATTTCATGATATGTTCCTTTGTACAAATACCTACTTTATATAATAATATACTTTTTCTCATCAAAACATATTGAAAATTACAAATATACAGGCAACAGCTAAATGAAAAATACTCATAGATATCTTCATCTTCTTCAAAAGCGCTTTTACGTAAAAGGCAGTCCACTTTTAAGCCTGTTAAAGAAAGCATCAAATGATTTGGAAGTACCTATTCAAAGAGCCACTCAACGTGAAAATATTTTTATTCAAATTACATACAGCTATAGCACGCTTCTGTAAAGGTAATCCTGACCCTTGGAGTTATTATAAATAATATTTATAAATTTGAATATCTATAGTCAATGATTATTAATACCTACTAGTAAATGCTACGAGTGGGAATCCTATAAAAGTAGGTAAGTAGTTAATATCGCAGTAGTTACCTTGTAAAAAGTTTACTTTGTGTACTTCTTATACGAATATAATTTTACAAACATTGAATACAAAACGCCTTCACGCCTATTTCCATTGCCGTAAAGAGTAAGCATAAGAATAATAAACACAAACATTTCACCTTAATTTTTTGAGATCTTATTTATTTTATGCTTCTAAGATACATATGCAAACTCGGTCCTCCCAATACATTCCTAGCAGTATAAACGAGTAACATTTGCTCACACACAAAAATAAGCATTAACTTATGCCGCGAGACCAACAATGTACATGTAATTATATGACCTCGTAATTAACGTAGAAACAATTATTCACTCAAATTTAAGTTATGTTTAAATGTTATACATACTTTGTTCAAAGAGCTCTTTCTATGTTTTAAAGATCAAAGGTTGAAAATTACAGAAAAGTCACTCAAGCAGTGGCAACGCCTTACTCTTCCTTTGGACCCTTTCAACCCTTAAAGAAGAGAGTGAACTATTGATACATAAGCATGAGTGTTACAGAGGTTTTCTATTAAGAAGTGCTCTAGCAGCACGTCGACTTGGACTGCTTTATAAATGACTGCAACTTTCCCCCTATTACGTAGCACCTAAAATCAAAGCTGGCGATTTGTAGATGTAATACTAATCTGCCTTCTCAACGGTGCTATAGACGTGAGACTTGTTTATTTTTTTATTTATTCGACATATAAATAATAAAAGTAACAATTTAATTTTTGTGATGCAAACAAACTCGATTGAGTTGTACCGTGCTTCATATCATCGACAGCGACATAGCTACGTCAATTCATGCATAGTAAAATACCTTACAATACAATGAACAAAAATTTTATGCACTACGTAATATTAAATTTTGACATATTGAAGGTAGATTCAGAATACGAACGTTGAATCAAGTATTGCTTACGTCACCGCATTGGCTGTCTTTTATATGATGTATATATGCACTGTGTACATATTATGATGATGTGACAATTATGCATACGGCCCGCCCGAATGGTAATATTAGAGGCATCAGTCACGTGTTAATGATATTGAGGAATAGAGTTTATATCTTGACTGATTTCAGCTACGGTGACAATATTTTTACAGCAATAAACTGGCCGGGAATAATCGCCGTATCATGGAATAAATAATATATTATATGTTAGGTATTGCTGATAGTACCAAATATTTTTGAGCGGGCCCGGCTATAGCAAAAAGCATAGCCACATATTGCAGTAAAATATTGCACGTTTAGTTATTTGTTATAATATTTACCTACTGATCTACATCGTAAAGGTTATTCAATGAGCTAGCGAGAGTCCCAAGCGCTATAAATAATTTATAAGACAATACCTGATACAAGAAATTGTTATTTTCAAATAGGGTGTAGTTTTACTTTGACCGAACCATAATTGTTATATTATTGTTTAGTTGGTTGTTTGGTAAAGTATAATTTCAAACTTTAAAAGATGTGACTAAACTATACTTGTAAGTGTAGTGATTAAACTACACTGAAAAGATATTGTCAAAAGTTCTATCAACTTTTGGCTCCAAATCTCTTAAATATATATAAAAATATTAGTTATGTATTTAATCAATCTTCTCCCTAGCCTTTATTATTCCCAAGTCACTTGGGGTTGGCTTTCTAGTCTAACCGGATTTGACTGGGTATCAGTTTTTACACGGAGCGGCTGCCACCTGACCTCCGCAACCCGAAGGCTAACGATACCCTAAGGCTAGACCAGTGTCAGGATATTACAGCTTATGATATTTCCCGCACAAGACAAATATTTGTGTGCATGAACATGGATGTTTGTCTTGGTCTGGGTGTTTCTATGTATAATACGTATGTATTTACAAAAAAAAAAAGTATATATGTATGTTTATCCATTGTCTAGTACCCATAGTACAAGCTCTGCTTAGTTTGGGCTAGATGGTGTTGTGTGTATGTGGTAGAATATCAATATCATATCATATCATCCCAATAACGACTGCCATAGATGTTCGTGGCAGCCGGAACCGACGGCTTAACGTGCTCTCCAAGGCACGGAACAGGCGATAATTGTCAATCAATACGCATATAATTTCGAAAAGTCATATAACTTCCGAAAGTCAGAGTTGTGTGACGTGGGTTCGAACCACTGAGCTATCGCTGCTATTTAATCAATATAAACTAGTAATCGACTGTTAAGATATTGTAAGGTGATTTGGCGCTATATTCAGTACATTTTTATTATATGATTTGTATATTATTTTATGCTAGATTTTTCCCGCAGCTGCGCTCGCGTAAATGTAGATTATGATACTAACCTACAGTAACAGTTTTTTTTCTGGATGAAAGGTTTCCTATGTCCCTTTATGTTCCCCTGACAACGTGTACGCGAAATATCATGATTATTTATAAAGCGTAACAAAAATTCATATTTGTATCTATACTATAATAAAATTCAAAGAGCACTTTGTCTGTACATTGAATATTTTAGCGAAATTTCAATCGGAATGTATCGACATAAATTCCATAAAAATATATTTTGTGTTCTATATTGATATAGAACACAAAATATATTTTTATGGAATTTTTGTCTGTCCGTCTGTCTGTTTATTTGTTATACTATCAAGCAAAAACCCGTGACCGGATTTTGATCGGGTTTTCGTTTCTGCCTGAAGGCCCGACCATAATCTTAGATAACAATCTTGACGCTATGACATATAGGAGCCGAGCAGTGCTATTTATCAAACTTAATATACATGAATACCAGCATCACTCATCAATTTAATTGTTAAATTGATGAGCATAAGCATAGTGTGTTTCTTGGGTCTACAGATTAGATAATAGTTACCTAGGAAATTATACTATCACGCAAAAACCCGTAAATGCGGTTTTCGCCAATATGTTGTCTGAAGACCCGTCCATAATCTTATTACGCTATGACCTATGGCCGCCGAGCAGTGCCATTTATTAAAGCATCTTGCATTTAAGCATCTTACTAAATTGATCATAATGAGATATTAACAAAAGCATAGTGTGTATCTTAGACTAACCTCTAGTATAAATCCTTTATTTCTATCTAAACTTATCACAATTTATTATTTATTATTTTGACAATATTAAAAAACTATTTATTATACTACATATTATTTTTGCCATAATTATATTCTTTGCGAAGAATCTTAACTTTACTCAAAAGAATCGGTACCTATATTATATAAGGCCATTCGGCAATAGAATAAGGCAATATTAATACTAGGTATATACATAAATACATAAAAATTTAAATGACTCCACGAAAAAGTAAAATAGCGCATACTTCTAGAAGTGCTAAAAAATGAGACTACAAAAGTCCTAAGTGACCGATGATGAGCGTGAGGCTCGCTTAACTGCCGCCTGATCGCCATACAGCATCTCGGGCTTCGGAGACATTACCGCAACAAGAAATGCGGCTAACAGCTGACCGAGAGCGGCATGCGCAGTCTCGCGCTTCGGAGACATTTACTCAGTATGAAACGCGACTGACCGAGAACACCATACAGAGTCCCGCGCTTTTAAGACGCCTTCTCAGTGTGAAGCTCGGCTCATAATGGACAGAGAGCGCCACAGAGAGTCCCGGGCTTCAGACACGATTACACAGCGTGAAATTCGAATGATGGCTGATCCAGAGTGTCACTCTAAATATTTAAAAAAACATATAGCCTGTGTCACTCGTGTTGATATAAGGATTTTAATAATACCACACATCCAAATATGTTCAGGCATTTAGAAGTTATGGTGGAGTAAAGAAACTCACATACATACTTAATTAATTACATACATATGTACATGAACCCTAAAACATTACACTCCTTTTTTGCGCAATCGTGTAAAAATTATCGCAAGTACACTTAACTATCGAAAGTCAGTGTACTGCAAACAGTTGTAACAGTCGGTAAAGAATGAGATGAAAGGAAGAGCTAAGAATTGAAGCCGCGGGCACAGGTAATTTCTTTTTTAATACTTCTTACTAACATTAAACATGTGAGTTTTTTCAAGTGATCATCGTGTGACTTTGCATGCACGTAGTCAGGAGTAAAGAAAAGGACATTGTATACCGATTTCCACGCGATAGAAGCCGCGGGCACGGCTAGTTTATAATAGTAGTAAGTACAATAATCTAAGAACATGATTCCTAATTACTTGTTCTCATAGAGACAAAGCTACGTACAATTTGCTCTGATATCTTGATACGCTGTGTGGCAAAGCTACTGTTACGAATTTTCTACTTATCCTACAATTAAAACGAGCAGCGCCGGTTGCGGCAGTAGAAGCGATGTTTCTGTCGACCCGAAGTCACTGAGTTTTGCAGAGGGATAGGCAGAGAGTACGGATTTCTACTTGCTACGAACTTAAAGACTTCTCTTGTTTCATACGATTTAAAGATGATTTTTTCTCATTAAGACATTTGTAATATATATGAAAACATTACTTAAATCAAATAATATAATCCCCGTAGGGGTAAGTGAAAAATAGAATTGTAGGCTGTTGTCAATAATTATTCATTCGCTTTATTATATTCTTTTATACGCTTTTCAGTTTAGAGTAATCTTAATTTAGCATTAATACTAAGATTCACGTCTCGATATTCATCTAATGGTAGTTACTATGTTGTAAACTAATTATTACTTAGATCTGTCAAGATTAGTAGCCTCGTACAATACTCTTGAGAAGAAATAATATGGGTAGATTAATCTGGAAGTACCCAATCTATTAATTAGCAGTTGTCCTCGACCCCGGTAGCTATAATAAGGAATTGATGAACAAGATTGCTTATTTGATTTATAAAATATAATTAAGTACCTAAACAAAGAGTCTTTATTATAAAATATTTATTAAATATAATATTAGTTATAAGAAATGTAGTTTCATGTTAATGGAATACCTAGAAAAATTAAATTATACGGACACAGAAAACTGCTAGAAGTCTTAAAATGATATTAAAAGTAAAGTTGTATATTACTTACTAAATACTTTTAATCGTAGATGTACTTTAGACTGTAAATATTGGTATTAATATCCTGAAATACAGGTTTATCCCAGTTCAGGCAGGCTTAAACATAACTTTTGAACTTCATTTATTTTGTAAACACTATAAATTTACATGGTCTGAGAATTAATTTTATTTTAAGCTTAAATTATTATTTAAGGCTTGCATGCTTTAATACTGTTAATGTAATATGTATGATGTATGACGTAGTGTATGTATCTTATTTTTTCTGTTAATAAATATGTCGGAGAATAGGACGGCAACTCGCTTTTGACATGATGAAGCAACAAAATATAGGCGTGGTATTATACTTCGTACGTATACTAATGATAGGCAATTATCTCTGATTTGATCCGTAACGCAGCGAGTTCATCACACCGAGTGTGTCCGCGCACGAGTCTCCGGCGCTTATATAACGTCAATATGACAGTTATAACTGTCAATAACTGACACATTGGCTCTATGGCGACCTCACTCAAGCTTAAGCTTGACGTTCCGAAACAAACCCAATAGATGACGCTTTATTCAACTCCAATTACAAAAAAAAACTGCAATCCAATGATTATTTTCTTGACGCTCCGACAAATAAATATTATTTATTATTATTATAAAGCAATATGTCGAGTTCTGAGCAATATCAAACTTTAAATTAAATTCTTAGTTATGATTATATCAGGGGTAAATTAATAAGTGAAGGTAAATTTATGAAGTGCAAGTCGGCGTCGCTAAACGAAGGCACCGTACTAGTCTGCACGGATGACGCAGTGGTTAAGGAGGTCGGCTTGTTATTACCACAGCGCCGAGAGTTGTAGGTTCGATCCAAACACAGTACAAAACATTGTGATATCCAAAAATAGTTGTTCCGAGTCTAATGTTCTTTGTGTCCGTTGTTTGAAAGTAAAGTCCCCCGTGACAGAGTATTGATTTTATTTCTAGTGTTTATACATTAAGAAATAGAGATTAAGAGAAAGAAAATATAATAGCACCAAGGCCGACCCACATTCGAGAGGTTTAGTATTTGTTCAGAGTTGGAAATTGTATTGTTTTACCTTTAAATATGCTCTATAATCACATCAAATGCTTACACTGTCGTTATGTTTAACATACATGTACCGAAGTGTATTTAAATATGTATGTCTGCTTGTTTGCGGGTTTTCTTCCGGAAAAACTCAATGATACTTTGTTCCACCCAGGATCAAACTCAAAACATCGTGCACAGCAGTCACATTACAGCTGCGCTACCGAGAAATATAAAATTGTTAAAAGTAAACACACAAGTATTGAAATAATTCTATTACAAAAGTCAACATCTCAGTTATTAAACGTAAAATAACTAATAAGCCGAATAAACGTCGTCCCTCCATTACGTTAGAAACAAAACTTCTACGTTAGTAATGAAACCGAAATGTGTCCTAAATACTCGAACTAGGGCACTAATGGCTTTGCTAATGCATACCTCGTGATTGTATAATGTTATATATTGTTATATTAACTTCGTATTATTTTGTATAATACCAAGGTGGTAAACTTGCATATAAACAGTGTAGTGAAGCCAAAAATCCTGTGTCTTACTTGGCTAGCTATAGTGACAAAACGTGGATAATCACGGTAGGGCCAGTCCACAAATCAAAACTCCTACAACGAGCTAAGGAAGGAGAAAATATAGAAAATTGTTTCAAATAATGAAGCCTAATTAGCTTTTTTATACAACTCAATTGGCAAACAAGCATACGGCTCACCTGATAGCAAGTGGCCACCGTAGCCTACGGACGACTGCAACACCAGAGGCATCAATTGCGCGTTGCTGACCTTTAAGAAAGGAAGAAAAGAAAAAGGAAGTGGGAAGGAGAAGGAGCGGGAAGGGGAAAGGGGGATTGTGCCTGCGGCACTCTCACTCGCCGAACGAAACATAACAGTTGGAATACTGATATTTCACGTCGATTTCGTGTGAGAGGGTATGTATATCCTTTCCCGGTCGAGCCGGCTTATTCATGCTGAAATCAGCGATGCTCTACTGCTTTCTTTTTTATACTTATTTTACCATTGCTTACCTATGCTCACTAAAGTTAAATATCATGTGAATGATGTGTAAAGTTTTAATTGAACTTCAGGTTGGAGACTATTTAATGTTTAATTGATTTGTTGTTTGTTACTGTACCTATAAAACAAAAATTAGGTAATATAATATAAAATAAATCTGCCGATATTAAACGTTTTTTAAACATTCGTAAATAAACACTGACGGTGCTAATATAAATAATAATGACCAACTGAGGGTAATTGCCAAAACCCGCACTTCACACCAGTCAACCCGTGACGACAATCGATGCAAGTCGGTGGAAACGTCGGCAATCAATGGGTATTTATTACCTTTTAAATACTTCATGGCGAGTAAGACCCGTTAACTAGTATTATGTTAAGTATCTGCCGAAATTACTCAATACCACATACAATCTGTAGACCCAGTTTGATCGATATGTTGGAAAACGGGTATAAATACGATCATGCTCAGTATTTACATATCTTTTTGAAAGGCTTGACGTAACGTACTCGAACTTTTCGCGTGTTTCCCGTTATAAAAAACATGCAATGCGAAAATATAAACCCAGTTTAAGCTAAATTTCTAGGTTTAAATGGAGATACGACGATTCTCGCAGTATATGTAATAGTGTTTATAATTTAATGAAATGTTTATCATTTTATGCAATTGTAAACATATTGTTTATAACGTGTGATTACCATGTCTTCTTGTGTTAATTTGGATTATAATTTTACAACTTATCATCATATTGCTTGAATCAACGGTGATAATGCTTTATTAATTTCTGCAGTATCAAATTAATTATATAAAACAAAGGCAAGGCTGATTTGAAATGGCTACTATCTGGCAAGAATTTAGATAACATTCCGATAATTATTCAATAAAGAACAGGACAACATTATAGTAATTTTATTCAGTTGTGTTTCGAAATGTCGTTATGTATTTATGATAAAATTTACAATTAAATGTTTTACTTCTATTCTAAAACCTCTTTTTTTGTTATACCATCGTTTCTTCGGTGCCTTTATAATATTGTTGGTCTTGCTTGCGAACCGATCGCATAATATTGTCTCTAATCCGCTTTCATCTTGCTCCTTGTTATAATAAATAAATAAAAGGACCTAATTTTCCTACCTTACAAATATTCAATTTTAATGCTTTATTGCTCACCATAATGTATTATATGTTATAAATATGTTGTTACAAAAGAATTATATGGAAGACAAAATATGGATCCTGTCGGGCAGGGCAAAATAGATAAAAGAGCAGAAAAGAGGCAGCCACTGGTATAATTTTTATAATATTGCAACATTAATTAAATGTAAATAAGTAATCAAAAATTCGTAATTCGTAATCAAGAATCTATATTCTATTTTTCAATCTTTTTATCTATTATACGAATGTATATAATTATTTTACATGCATATATAAACATGTGACTGTTTTGGTAGAAAGAGATTTCCAATTTCCACTTAAGTATCTCTCTACATTCACTCTCATTTATAGTATCAGTCTCGTCCGTTTAGAGTGCCCTTAGCTAAATTTTTGCCAGGAACTGTTTGAAGTAGGATTTCCGTGTGTTAAATAATATATAACAAAGTAAAGGTTTATCTTGTGATAGATTAAAAACGTGATCCTGGTTCTAGGAAGTACCAAAACTCGAGCAATGTATATATAAAGCTTATAAGCTTAAGCTATATATTGAGCTTTTGAAAAGGTATCTAAGGGATTATTGTAGCGGACAATGACTTCTGATGAATTCTAAACTTCTAACGATACGAAAACGTTAGCCAAACAGAAGGGGAAATATTCCCGTTCCAGTTTTGACAAAATATATATTTTAGTATTTACCGTGGATAAATGGATAATGAATTGCAAAAGATTAGCTATAAATTTGATTTAATGATAGATAACGACTTTAATAATATTTTGTGTGAATCTTTGATACTGAAAAGAGGTTCGTACAATGGGACAGTTATTATATAACTTATCAATTTATTCAACAGTAAAGGAAACATTGAGAGAACTTCAGATTAAAATGCTATAAAGGCTATCTACTAGTCGACATCAAGCCCAATGTAAACCTTTTAAACCGCCGGCTTTTTCATGCAGTACTTAAGAAAAAGAAATAAAGTCGAACCTTAATATAAAAATTATGTCATACAGTACAATTTATCCATGTTCTCAATTACTAAAATATTGTTATTACTAGTTATGTAAAAAAGAGTCATAAGATTTCAAAACTCCAAAATATGTAAACACATGTAGTTTCTCTATGAAGCCGTTAGCAACTGAGTGCTAGAGCTCTTTACATAATTCAGCCGGTGTTGCCAGTTTTGGATACTGTAATTTTTTTTTGTTGTAATATTCTTAATAGCTTTTGACCGCGATCTCACCTGATTTTAAGTGAAGATGCAGTCAACGATGGAGCACGCTTGCTTAGAAGATACCTATTTACCCGCGACTTGAAGACACCCAGATTGTACTCATCGGGAAACACATACTTAGGTAGCGAATTCCACTCCTAAGCGGTACACATTATAAAAGTGGAAGCAAAGCGCTTCGTGTGTAAATATGGTATATCCATCATGTACCTGTGTCGCTGGTTTGATTGTCTCGTCGTCCGATGTTAGAATGAGGAAGGAGTAATCAAATTATGCAGTTCCTCTGCACACTTTTCAAAATGTATCCGATAGAAATCCGAGAGACTGGCAACCTTACGACGATGCTCCAAGCTTTGAAGTCGTGTGCTGGCCGCCAAAAAGCTGGGCCTCCTCAGTAAGATGAGGCCCAGCTTTTTGGCGGCTAGTTGGGCTTTTGTCTCAATATAGGAGCCATAGTTAAGGCTTGGAGTCGATGACATACCCAGAAGCTTAAGGCGATTAGTTATCGGCACGAATACATCTCGGAAAGTTGGAGCTAGTTGGAATGGGCTCTTTTTTGCAGAAAACAGACATGCCTGGATCTTAGAGGCATTGAACTTAACCATGTTGGCATCACCCCAATCGGTGACTGACTTTAAGGACAAGTTCATACGCTCGATTATAGCTTCCCTGAGCAACTGTATCTGTGCTCCACTGGCCCTAGCGCTGGAGACGTAACTGTCTACAAGCGTGCTCGTCTGCATACCCAAACGTACCGGGTTTTAGCAGAATGTTAACATGCAGCAAAAAGAGAGTTGCAGAGATTACTGTTCCCTGTGGAACCCCGGTATTAATTGCCTTTTGTTTGGACGAGTAGCCATCAATGACTACTCGAATCGAGCGGCTCTTCAGAAAATCTGCTATCCAAACGCAGAGGCCAGTGGGTAGAACAAAGGACGAAAGCTTGCTGATAAGGCTATTATGCTAGATCCTGTCGAAGGCCTTTGAGATATTAAGCGAAACAGCCAATGCTTCGCCGTGTTTCTCGATGGTTCTAGTACTACTCACAAGAGGCTACTGTGGTTTAATGGCAGATATGCATGTATTTCACGTCTTAAGTAAGCTTCCTATCTTTATTATCTCACACAGTACCTATTTCGTCTTGAGGTAACAAATATTATTGAGATTTATGTAAATCAAAGCCATCTACAACGGCTCTAACCCATAGACAAAGTAACTAACTATTGTGATTCAATAATTGGGTCACTGTAGATCTGATAACAGTGGACAAAAAGCTTGTTAGGAACTGTTTCAATTAATAGTTTTTTATACGATAGAATATGGACTGGCTTTCGTTGACAAACTAGCTAAAGATATACATATATTGCCACGATCATGTGAGAAAGATTTTTAAATCGGTATCATAAACTCTCACGGGCTTAAACGCCTTTATTCAAAATGTGTTTGTATTTTCTTTTAGTTTATGAATAAGCAACAAAACAATATATTTACGATATAACAATGGACTAAAATGTGGAGACATCACCTTCTAGTAAGCAACAAATTAATGAGATATTTTGTACAATATTACTTATTTTACATTTTACGAAAATGCATACCAAAAAATGAGGACTTGACGAATCCGATTTAAGATACGCTGTGAACTAAGAGAGGCATTGCCGTAGTGAATATGGATACTTAAAGTTACGTTAAAGTTTCGACTTTTGATATTTTGCTATTTCTAAATGGTAATATCATTTACAACAAGAACGTGATATTATTTATTTAATTTGTATACGCGGTTTATTTTTGTATAGACCACTCCCTCGCTAGGTTTAATACCTGTGTCGCGGGTACTTTACAAACATTCAAACAACGGACACAAAGAACATCCAGACTCGGAACAACCATTTGTGGATCACATAAAGTTTTGTCCCGTGTGGGATTCGAACCCATAGCACTCGGTGCCATGGCAATGGCGAGGCGACCACTTAGTCCACTACGCCATCTACGCAATTAACAAAATAAGTCGAACTAAATAAGTTAATAAATTTATGTCGATATTCTGTAACAGTGTAGTGCTTCAAACAAGGCTCTGCTAAGCCGGTTAGTTTTATATAAATTAGAATTGCGATTGCTTTTCACTAATTTGAAAATTAGATTTGGTACAGAAATCACGAACTCTCTATCATATTTACCTTTTTCGTTGAGTTTTGAATGCTTAATAAGGATGAAAAATAGTATTAATGGCTGCTGAGATAAGTAGCTCAGACAGATAGTTGGATGGACGAACGGACAGAAAAATCGTAAACTAAGGGATTTTTATTATTTTAATATGGAACACTTATATGTTTACCTGTATTAATCTATACTATAATATTATAAAGCTGAAGAATTTGTTCGTTCGTTAGTTTGGTTGAACGCGCTAATCTCAGAAGCTGCTAGTTCGAATATTTTTTTTTAGTATTGCCTTTTTATGGAGAAAGGTTATATTATTTTTATTATTATTATTATTTATATATTTGCAGACTGTTAGGTCCATAGGATTATTTTTACAAAAGCAACTTATTAACTATTGTTAGTAAACATACATACAATAAATACAAATGACAATAAAACACAAATAAACACAAATCACGGGACACTCAGACAGACATAACAAACAATATTATCTATCTATTTCCTAATTGAGTGTGCAGTCTCACCCATCGGCCGAGCATCTGACAGTCCCACCGGTTTGTCAATGCTCTCAACATGCTGTGGGAGGTGGCACATGCTCTGTGTCGGAGCGAGGCGCATCGCTTCCGGATTATGGCATAGAAGTCGTCAACCCTCGCGTTGGCAAACATGCCTGATGCGCTACAAGATCGCGGCAGCCCCACAAGCATCCTGAAAGCATTGTTATACTGTACGCGCAGAGCGTTTTATGCCTTCTGTGTATATTTGACCCACAGACTGCAAGTGTAGAAATTTTGGCAGTAGGCTCGAAAGAGAGTCATTTTGACTTCGTGCGTACATCGTGCAAATCTGCGGGCCAACATATTACTTCGGACACACAGCGCCCTGCGCTCCCTCTCTATATCTAGGTCGTCACATAGATCCTCGGTGACCCAGTGTCCCAGGTACTTAAATTTTGTTACCCGCTTCAGCGGTGTGTTTGCTAGTAAGACGTACGGTACATTAAAGTGACTTTTGGCACCGACTTTAAAAACAAGCAACTCACTTTTACTCACGTTGTACCTGAGCCCATGAGCCACGGCGTAATCCTCACACAACTTCAACAGCCTTCTCACTGAACTGATTGATGGTCCCAGCAAGACCATGTCGTCCGCATAGCTGATGTTGTTCATGGCAACACCACCAACATGACAGCCGACACCGGCGTTGCTGAGCCCAACAATCAGCTGATTTATAAACAGATTAAAGAGGCGAGGTGAGGTAATTCCCCCCTGCCTCACCCCACATTTCAACCTGTATTCCTCAGACATGGTACCTGCCCATCTAACGGTATTTATTTGATTAGCGTACCAAAACTGTAATATACTTATTATGCCGGCGTCTACCTCACTCTCGTTTCTTAATTTCTTCCATAGAAGGTCATAAGACACAAGGTCAAATGCCTTAGAGAGGTCCAAGAAACACGCATTAACCGGAGTTTTTCTATCCGTGTAGTACCGGACAGTCCGCTTGAGAAACATAATTGCACTTTCTGTCGACAAACCAGGTCTAAAGCCAAACTGCGCGTCGTGTAAAATTATTCTAGGGGCCATGTATGTATCCAGCAGACTATCCAGCACCTTGGCTATAATGGTTGCTAAAGATATGGGCCTATAATTGGTGGGATCAGCTGCATCACCGGTTTTGTTCTTTATAATAGGTACGACAACAGTTTTCATAAAAGATTTAGGCAGATATGAGTGGCTTATACATAGACTAATAAACATAGCTAATACTCTCGGCAAATGCGAACCCGCATACTTGAGGTGTTCGACGCTGAGGTGATCATGTCCAGGAGACTTACCTCTAGTCATCTTTTTAATTACTTCTTCGACATCTTTAGCAGAGAACATTACTCCCAGATTCATGTTCACGTCAGCGCCAGGCACCGGCTGCGTTACATCAACCAAGGACTCCATCAAGGGCATCACTTTAAACTGGTTTAGAAACACATTTGCAATATTTGTAGGATCATGCATACCACCAACACTTAAGGGGAGGCTGGACCTAGGGTTTAACTTATTTGTGTTTTTCCAAAAGTTGCTAAAGTCCTTAGACATATGATTTTCAGCAATAATATCTAGTTGAATTTGTTTTTCATTTTGTTGACATATCTTTAATTTTCTTTTAAAATTTTTCCTTGTATTACGCATTGTATCAAATTCAATGCCCGTATTCGATTTACCACGTAATTGCCATATTTGAAAAGCGTGCCGAACCTCCTCGTAAGCTGCTTTTACATGTTTGTTCCATCCCAGTAACGGTTTATATTTTCTAGGCTTACTAGCCGTCGCACTACAGTTCGCAGATTGTTGGAGAATCGAAATTATTTTGGTGTACATATCATCCAAGACAACATGATGACTTGTGTTGTTACAGTGAAGGTCAGCACAGTCTCTGAACTCAGATGGAAAAAATATTTCTCGCAAGCCAATATTACACATTTCCTTATATATATCTATCTGATATGAATCACGCTGACCCCAGATAATATTATTGCAGGAAGGTGTAGGGAATACTATGTTCGGTGTAATTAGTCTTAAGTTACATTCTATCTGTAAGGGCAGGTGATCCGACCAATACACATCGTACAGTACCTTAATGCTATATAATATCACGCTACGACTAATAGGAGCGGCGCATCAATGAAAACTGTAGCAAAAACGGGAAATATTATTTTTCTTGACGCAGACGAAGTGACGAAATATTATTGGAAATTCACAAAAAATTACGCGTTGATGAATGAATGTTGAAGTATTTAATAGGTTTTATCTTTAACTAGATTTTGCCTGCGGCTTCGTTCGCGGAAATCTAGATTTCGTCAATTAATTTCTATCCCTCACAAACGGTGCTTTTTTTTTAGGATGAAAGGTACTAAAACTACTTAGAGTACCCCTATTTCGTTTTCTGTTCCTCTGACATCGTGTATGGGAAATGTCATGATGATCTGTCGAGTAGTTAAGGCGTTACAAACAAGGAATTCACATTCGCATTTATAATATTAGTTAGAGTACAATATATACAGATTTATGTATCAGTCAGGCAGTGTATAAATATTTGTTTAATGTAGCGTCCTTCTGGGATGCTTATACAATGTGTAACGAAGCAAGCAAGGGTCGTATAAGAAGAATTAGGTGATATCCCAAACATCAATATACTCAGAAAATCTATTAATTGATTACATGAATTCTGTTGTATGAAATTAGCTATAATCTTAACTATCCTAACTAATATTATAAATGGGAATGTGTGTTTGTTTGTTTATTACGCTTTCACGCCTTCACTACTTGATCAACATGAAATTTCGCATACACGTTGTCGGGGGTACACAAAAGGATAATGTTACCTTTCACCCAGATAAAAATACTATTACCGAGGGATATAAATTGATTGGAAAAACCAGAATAATACGAGTAAACCCGCCGGAGAAGTCTAGTATTTTATAAATCCGGCCTTAGAAAGAAACCAACACTGTTATTGTTATGAGCGCAAAATACAACAAAAGAATTTAAATAGGCATTGGCATATGAAATTAAGATATTGTGTAAAATTGAGTAGTACCTATTGATAAATTAATAAATAATTACCTTGAACATATTGATAATTTAATTCATAACATGTTACATATCTCACTCATTTTTACATTTTTCTGTTACATCCAATGTTACGTCACGTCATTTTGTGTAACTTTATGTTGCATATAAATACAATTATTTGTTGTAGCACAATCACTATATTTTTATTTAGTACAGCACAAATATACGTCTTTACAATGGCGTAACGGAGATACAAGAGGCACATAAAGAGTTGTCAACCTCTAAAATATAAATTGGTGGTAATGTTGCCAACAGTCATAATGTATCAACATATTTTTATAACCCACAACGAAAAATATCCGAAGCAGTTATGAGGAAAAACTCGCTATAAATCTTTATGTAAATGATACCCAGGAGAGGGTAAATGGGACGTTTTCGTTTCACGTTCAAGGTCAACATGATTATCATACTTCAGTCGTGCAATTATGACTGAATTTCTCAAGAGAGAGCCTTATAAATAGTTATGAGCATTTTGCGGAGCAACACTATATAGTAACACAGTATAGTCCATGATATTCATAACTAACTTGACCTGACTGGTTGGATGGCGTAATGGTTTAAGTGGTCGCTTCACCGCTGCTACTGCGCCGAGTGTTGTGGGTTCGAATTCCACACGCGACAAAAAATTGTGTGATCCACAAATGGTTGTTTCGAGTCTGGATGTTCTTTGTGTCCATTGTTTGAATGTTTGTAAAGTCCCCCGCGACACTAGAATGAAGGCTAGTGCAGGAGTTGTCTTTAAACAAATGCAACTTTGTTGTAAGTATTTATTAATTTAATGGTATAATTATCATTGCCGTTACTATGACAACCAAAGAACATAAAAGCAAACTTATCGAGTTGTTCAGAAACGTGATGTTGTTTATCTTTTGTTATTGCGTTAGTCACGTGACATAAGTTAGTGTGTATTCAGGAGTAGATAAACGTTGTTATCTATTCCGTGGTCAAAGTATTATTGGGTTTATGTTAGGTAATCCAGTAGCAACACAGAGTTTGCAAAATTAAACAAAGGACGTTAATAGGCTTGCTCCCTGTTAGGTGGAGCCTGAAATATAGCTGGCGGAGATATGCAAAGTTGTATGTGTGGTTAATCATTTTAATAATTACCAGAGGAAGCTATGAGAAAATATGCATAGAGATTCCTCACGATTCAAATGAAAGAAAATGGAGTTACTGTTATATTATGACTTCTTCTTCTCCCTAGCCTTTATTATTCCCAAGTCACTTGGGGTCGGCTTTTCTGGTCTAACCGTATTTGACTGGATATCAGTTTTTACACGGAGCGGCTGCCACCTGACCTCTGCAACCCGAAGGCTAACGTTACCCTAAGGCTAGACCAGTGTCAGGATATTATAGGGCACTGACTTCCCAATAACGACTGCCACAGATGTTCATGACAGCCGGGACCGACGGCTTAACGTGCTCTCCGAGGCACGGAGCAGGCGATAATTGTCAATCAATACGCACATAATTTCGAAAAGTCATATAACTTTCGAAAGTCAGAGGTGCGCGACGTGGGTTCGAACCCGAGACCCTCTGCATTGTAGTCTGTTGGTCTCCCCACTGAGCTATCGCTTCTATACTGATAATATTACGACTGTTGGACATATTCAAAGGAAGACATACTGCGCCTACCCTAATTAAATTCGAATCAGTGATGATTCAAATGGTTTCAGCATATTGAATAGACTGCTTAAAGTTTAGCTGTATTCCTAGGCTATAAAGCATCAACTGAGAAAATTAACAACGTCAGCACTATAGTATTTATAGAGAACACAAATTCGATATGCTCTATGCTATATACACTCCATTCTTACATTGACTTATGTGTATAACATTATATTATTGTTTCATTCTGTTGTAAGCAGTTATATAATTGTGGTTTTTACCAAAGATATACAACTTCTTTTTGTTCAATCTTTAATACATATAAAATAGGGTCTTATCAAGCGCGACAATGTTGTCGTCATTAGAAACAGCTCATAAATACAGATCTAAATAATTAAATACACACTAATCTGCTTAAGGACTAGCTGGCATATATGATAAATGTATTTCGCATTTTCTAATAACGGTATGGCTAGTATACTACAATACACCCTTTCATTCTGATTGTACAATTCAATTGAGTCTGTATTTGTCTTGCTCCTTTAGCATTGCACAATAAAATGATGTACGTTATACAGCTTTAATAAGATAATGTTTTGTTGTATCATTTATACTATAGCATTCACACAAGCCAAATGTTCTTTAACGGATATAATACCTTTAAGCATAAGCATTGCCATTCAACGTGTATCTGTGTCTCATTGCCATTCAACGTGTCCAGTCTTCTGGGCATGTTGCCAATTAACGACGATGCGGAGGAATATTATAACGCTTGTATATAACGTTATAACGCTGTGTGTGAACATGTACAACAGGGGACCAACCACTACCTGAGATTTGACAAACCACAGATTCTCGCTAAAGAACACCGATTCCTACCAAGGATGCTTCGCGAGGCTATTGAGATCAAAAAACATCCAAATTTCAATAGAGAAGATGGTTGGAATGTACCACCAGCTTGGGATCCAGTACTTCAAATAGTCAAACCCAAGAAGAAACAAACCACAGCTAGACTTCATGATACTTTGAGCTCATTCTGCGTAAATAGAAACACCAATAACTAAATTATGTTCGGGTACTTTGAAATAACTACACTGGAACATTGAGACAACTACCATCTTAGTCTCCCCGTGACCATGGCTGCTGAAAAGCAACCGAAACGTCGGGGAAAGTGTAAACTTAAAAACAAATAGATTTGATAGTTTTAATAATTTAATTAGCTTAAAATTAGTAAAGTTTAATAGTACAGTATAGTAGTGTAACAGTTTCTAAATTATGTAATAGAGTGTTAAATAAACAACGCGATAAAATCCGTATATAGTAGTTTAATTTCAATGAATAACATTCGCGTAAACAGAAGACAATATTATGTAAATCAGTACGGACTGGAAACAGCAACAAAAATACGCCGGTTAGAAGATCTACAAACTAAGCGCGCAAGATATGTAACATCTTTAAATTTCTTGAAGAGATGTCGTGATCATAGTCTCATTCCTACGTGTGTCAAGATATCAGCCAAGAAAGACATACGAGGAAGCGCTAAGATCTTAAAACAGGCAAGTCAAAAGTTATTAATACAAGTTATCAGAGAACATCGCGCTGACTTACGCAGCATAAATAGGAACGTTGAGATTTTGTCTAATGAAATACAGAGATTAATAACTCCATTTGATTTTAAACAATGCATCAATGCTATAAATCACAGAGAAAGATCAAAATATAATGCGTGTAAAACAAACAAAATTCAAAAATATGAAAAATTATTATCGAAATCAAATGCCAACAGCAAGAAACGAAACGTCAATGCACGGACCAATGACACGCCGCCGTCATCTCAAAGACAAGCAGTTATTAATCTGTCAAAACAAACTTTAGACAAAACAACCGAAAAAGTATTGAGTAGAGGTTTAAATTATGCTATAACACCGGCTAGGATACCGTATGAGGCCATTATTTGCAACGTCGAGGACTGCCTAGTCAAGAATAACATAAGAAAGGAAGATTTGGAGGCTATACGTCTGGACATTTCATCAGTCTTGCGTCGAAATAAAGTGCCCAGACCGAATCTTCCCAAAGATGAATTCGTCGCATTGAAGAACTTGCGGGCTAGACCAGACATTACAGTACTCCGTGCAGATAAAGGAAACGCTACGGTCATAATGGATACGTCAGATTATAAAAATAAAATTGAAAATTTACTTTCGGATGAAACAACATATAAACAGGTTAAAACAGACCCTACAAACAAAATATTGAACAAAACCAAAGACATCATACATAAATACTCCGAAAGACTAGATCTAGACGTTAAACAATTAATACCAGCTTGCGTAAAACCTCCAAAGCTGTATGGGTTACCAAAAATACACAAAGAAAACGCTCCCCTACGTCCTATTGTGAGTCAGATCGACACACCAACTTACAGACTGGCTCAGCACGTAGCGAAGATACTCTCACCACTCAGAGGCAACTCGAGAGCATATGTAAAGGATTCATACCATTTTGTGAGTGAGATTAAACACCTATGTCTCACTAACAATGAAACAATGGTTAGTTTTGATGTACAGTCATTATTTACATGCATACCTGTACATGACTGTATTGAAATAACGAAAAGGAAGCTAATAGAGTACAATATGCCTGAGGAATATGCAGAACTACTTAAGCATTGCTTAACAACTGGCTATCTGTTGTGGGACAATAAATTCTACATACAAGTAGATGGTGTGGCAATGGGCTCCCCTGTATCGCCTGTTGTTGCCGACATATATATGGAGGACTTCGAGGCTCGAGCTTTACAGACTGCCCCCATCACACCCAGGATTTATAAGAGGTTTGTAGATGATACTTTTACAATATTACCAACAGATAGTGTTAGTGTATTCCTAGAACATCTTAATTCCATTAATAACAACATCCAATTTACTATGGAATTAGAGGCAAATAATTCATTAGCATTCTTAGATGTACTTGTCATCAGGAATCCTGATCATACTTTGAGCCACACTGTGTATAGGAAAAAGACCCATACAAATAGGTACTTAAACGGTGAATCTCACCACCATCCTAAACAGTTAGCTACTGTGGGAATGTCTTTGTTTCAGAGAGCCCACGGGATCTGTGACAAGAAACACCTGGACGCCGAGCTTCAACATGTCAAGCAAGTACTGCAAGACAACAAGCTCCAACAGCCGCGCCGCTGTCACAGATCCCGAGAAAAGCCAGCCACAGTCGAGCGCCAGCCTGCTATACTGCCTTATGTAAGGGGTGTCACTGACAAGATTGGCTACATCTTGAAGCGAGCTTCAATCAACACATACTTCAAGCCGCCAACGAAGATAAGTCAATTTTTACCATCCGTCAAGTGCCAATTACCTTTACAAGATGCAGGGGTCTATAAAATAGATTGTGACTGCGGACTCTCATACATTGGTCAAACCAAGAGAAGCATAGGCACCCGCATAAAAGAACACATAGCTGACGTTAAACACAAACGCTCGTTGAAGTCTGCTGTGTGTGAACATGTACAACAGGGGACCAACCACTACCTGAGATTTGACAAACCACAGATTCTCGCTAAAGAACACCGATTCCCACCAAGGATGCTTCGCGAGGCTATTGAGATCAAAAAACATCCAAATTTCAATAGAGAAGATGGTTGGAATGTACCACCAGCTTGGGATCCAGTACTTCAAATAGTCAAACCCAAGAAGAAACAAACCACAGCTAGACTTCATGATACTTTGAGCTCATTCTGCGTAAATAGAAACACCAATAACTAAATTATGTTCGGGTACTTTGAAATAACTACACTGGAACATTGAGACAACTACCATCTTAGTCTCCCCGTGACCATGGCTGCTGAAAAGCAACCGAAACGTCGGGGAAAGTGTAAACTTAAAAACAAATAGATTTGATAGTTTTAATAATTTAATTAGCTTAAAATTAGTAAAGTTTAATAGTACAGTATAGTAGTGTAACAGTTTCTAAATTATGTAATAGAGTGTTAAATAAACAACGCGATAAAATCCGTATATAGTAGTTTAATTTCAATGAATAACATTCGCGTAAACAGAAGACAATATTATTTGCAGTTTTATTTTTCTCGTCAGTTTATATTTTTCTTGTAAATAATTTGTATATATATTATGTTAATTATTTAATTATGTCATTGATTAAATATAATAAGGACTAAATATGAAAAAAAACTTACAAAACGTTGAAAATTATCTTTGTGATTATTAATTTAATAATATATGTATATTTTACATATTTTATTAAAACTATTTATATTTACAAACGTATTAAAAAAGATAACATAATAACAAAAACATTATTAATTTAGTTTCCACCAAACAATTTACTTCGTTGACATGAAACTTTCACTATCATCATCCGTATAATTACAGCATTTAATATTCAGAGTACCCAGTGCGAGTTTGTTTGAAGTTAACGCGATTGACGCGTATATGACATTCGGCGCTCTGATTGGCCCGCTCCAAGCTCTTAACCAATCAGAGAATCAAAAGTGGTGAACGTTTCGATCGCGGTAACATAAAAACGAATCACACTAGGCAATCAGATTATAAACGTATTAAATTCCATTATGAACTTTGCATCGCCTCGATACTAGTTTCAGTAAATGGGGTGAATGAACTCTTTAAGTTGTCAGATTTGTTCAGCAGTATTGTTAGAATATTAGATAAGAGCATTCGTGTTATAAAACGAAATAAGCTGAGAAACTTTGATCAGATTTGTGGCAAGTAAACACCATTTCTCCTATCATATTTTAGCTGAGTATGTTGGCGTCGGAGAGTATGTTTGGATTCAGTTGTCATAAACCAGGAGTCGGTGAACTTTAAACAGCTCATCGTATGAATGAGAGGACTATAGAGAATAAATTAGTATTGTATCTGATATTTAATGTCTATAAACTGTTTTACTGCCAGGTATGAGCCATTTCTAAGTTTGAGAAGGGAAAAACCACCAGGCTAGGTCAACGCAGGTAGGTAGACCTCACCAATCTATGAGAATGATATGAAGAGAGAGAGATGCAGGTTTCCTCACGATGTTTTCCTTCAAGTTTACCGGCGCAAGTAGTAATTAACGATTCTGCTAATATAACTTGGAAAATCAGAAATGCGTTTCTTACGATTGAATAAGAACCAGACTTTTAGTTGTCTCAGGGATCAAAGAAATTGCGATTGTTAAGAAATAAAAATTCATTTGAAGGATAATCTCTTACGCAGAAAAAGTAAAAATAAAATCTATTATCAATATTATTATGATTTTAATTATATAATTTTAATAAAATAAATAGCGCCTTTTTAACGTTTTATATTACTTCCTAAGACTTTTATAAAACTCTTTAAAATATCTGTAGATCACACAAGTTATTGTTCGTACAAACACTTAGGCCGTGCAGTCTAATTTTAATATTTCATATTCATTTGAATCATGATCTACATTTATGTCATAAATTAGAATAAAAGCGTACAGATTATAACGAAAATCCCTACCCTCGCAAGCAGTATGATTACCATAAAAATATCTATTGAAAATTTCAGAGCGACTGAAAAGCTTCATTGTTCGGACCACTTCACGGCTTAAGACGATCATAATTAATTGTGTTTCATGGGACCAGAAGCACGAACAGTCGACCCAGATGTTGAACATTTCAATTAAGTGGTAGATACATGGCATGCTTAAGGATCGTTGTTGAGCAAAATTAATGTCTTCACCCCTGCCCGTAATTTAAGCTGTAGCCCTTTCTTTTTCCTAGTAGGTACCAACTACCATCAAAATAGTTTACAGTTGCTTCCTGAATAATTTTATTGTAAGAATTACAATGGAATTATTCTCAACTATGATCTTGATATAACTAACACGTCGTAACATTCGCTAAAACGAATCTTAAGTCAAATGTATTTTCCGCATTCATCTTCTACGGAGTAGCTCATTTATGGAGACTAGCTTACTTAGTACTTTTTGATTGTTATTCACATGTTTCCCTAAAAATATAAAAAACTAATTAAAACTGTCAAATTAGTAATTATTACATTTCGATGATAAGAACTGTTTCCTTTAGTAATAACTACATTTTGCCCGCGGCTTCGCTCGCGCAAATGTAGGTTAGGTTAGGTTAGTACTTTTTCTGGATGAGAGGTACCCATGATCACGTATGTGAAATTTTATGATGATCGGTCGAGTAGTTAAGGCGTGAAAGCGTAACAAACAAACAAACAATAAACAAACTCACTTTCGCATTTATAATATTAGTTATGATTAAGTACTGTTAGAAATCTTGGTTCATTCATACCTATGTCAACCTTGACATTAGTATAACTATTTGTAGCAGTGACCGAGAATCACGCGCCATTCGCATCTCGAGTTATTTCGCAACTAACAATAAGGAAAGGAAATTGCCATCGTCGACTTGGCAGATGTATTAGCGTTTGCATCGCCAGTTCAATTTATTGTAATAGGATGTTTAATCATGTTTGATGATACAATAGTCGATTATTATTAGTTACAGGCCGTTTTGTTTGTACGACTACAGATTATTCGAGTATTTGTTTATCACTGCCGGAATTTTGCATAATCATGTATGCAAAATTCCGGATGATGATGACATGATTAAAATAATAATATAATATAATATTCTACCACATACACATAACACCATCTTACCCAAACTAAGCAGAGCTTGTACTATGGGTACTAGACAATGGATAAACATACATAGATACTTTTTTTTGTATATACATACGTATTATACATAGAAACACCCAGACCAAGACAAACATTTATGTTTATGGACACAAATGTTTGGCTTGTGCGGGAATCGAACCCGCGACCTCAGGCGTGGCAGTCGGTTACACTAACCACTACGCCATCTAGGCCAATCAATTCCTCTTTACACCTCCAGCTAAGCTAATGCTTGTTATAGGGGTGGATTCACGTCGGTGGTGTTATGGGTGAAGATCAAACCTTCGACCTTTCTATTGCAAGTATATAAATACATTGCCTTTAGGCTACTGTCACTTTAAGTCAATATCCTATAGAAATAAGCAGATTATATCAAAATTTCGCTACCATATTTATATCCTTCGTAATAAGGTAAGGTTCTGTTATTAATACAAAATACTTCGATAGGCAGGTGCATGTCGAAGTCTTTTGTGCATATTTATGCCTCTGTGCACATTGTCCTGTATGTTACGTGCGTGCAAGGTGATACGCTATGATATTATGCCAGTGTGAGACTTGTTTCATTGAATTTTAAACTTAGAACATAATAAGTAATGATGACATTAACGTATGAAAATTCAATAGTTCAAAACTGAATGATAATTTTTCTCTGCTTTCTCTAAGAATAATTCTTACACAAACTAGCTCAGAATGAATAATTTTGATTATATTTTTCACTTACAAAGCGTCACGTAGCATTTTAATCTGAACTATAAAGTAGCCATACTTGTGCTTTTGTCCTTTATTTAAATAATATTACATTAATGAAGTTATCTTGTACAATATTTACATATTATTAAGCTTGGTATCCGAATTAAGTATATAATGTGGGACCACTAACATTTAATTTAAATTAGTTAAGACTTTCAGTAATTATGCTAATGAACATTTTAGAACTACTATATTAAATATTTACATTAATATAGTAAAATGTGGATATTATTTCAAGGTACCGTTGCAACAAAGGCATAATCTTTAAAATTTCGATGCGACCGTTTTGTCCATATGTAAGTCATTTTATTTGAAGATTATGGGCACTTTATACACTCGTATTAAATTTGGAAGGCTTTCTTAACTGCAAAGATGATACTGTGGTTTAATTGTATACTACTAAGGAGACAAACAAATAGTGTCATGCCTGATAGTAAGCGATACTAGGAGTGTATATAGGAAGGCTGGCAACTCTGCACACCGGATAAACACGACACTGGGTTTTATTATATGAAATGCAAGGTTTAAGCAAGTAACCTTATTCGTCTAAATGCGTGACAAACTCAAACAAGAGCATTATTCATGTATTATAAATTTTAACTTCCTTGTCACTCATAGCTGGATGCGACAAGTTTTATTATAAGTTTTAATCACCCGTGCGCTCGTCGTAATTTTCACGACGCAGATCTGTGGTCGCATAAACGCATCTGTTATTTTAGTCAAAAAATAGATTTGGTGGTTTTGTGGGATCCGGTTTCCACGTCTCGTATTTATTACTAAGCCTAAGGGATTTTGGTTTACGCTGCGTGTTATTAATCAACGGTATAAGTTTGTTTACTTATGAGTCAAGGCCGTTATTTAATTGCGTCGGAACTATTTGAGCTATCTTAAAACTTACAAAAACCGGGAACCGATTCAGCTTTTGACTTGTTGGTCCAAAAGTATCCCCGATAGACAAAAAGGTTTTGCAGTAAACGAAAACAATAAGCAAATTGCTCAATAATACTTCATCAGATACAAAATTCTGTTATTTAGCGGTTCTTGTTACACAAAAGCAGATTATTTTGATTTGTACCGAGAAAAAGATATTGATGAGAGTTACAAAGAATTAATTCATGGCAACTTTGTTTGATCGCCCTTACAACATATTTCTTATCAAAACAATTATTAAATGTATACCAACAATGTCCTTTCTTGGAATCAGCTGTATGAAAAGCTACGCGTAGGAAGCGTAGCGGACATTCAAAGGTACGTTTATATAATGCTTTGTACCGTATCTTCAAAGACGAAAGTAGAAATAAAAGAGATGTTGTAAAAACATGTAAGGCCAATTCCTTTGATTCAATGTTTACATTATTTATAACGAAATGTTGAATTTTAAATTTTGTTGCAATCTATACAATTTCTCTATAATCTGATTCATACCATTGCACGACCACATGAGCAGGTTAGCTCATGTCGAGAGTCGAGATGAAATGTTACGAGCCGTGGGCATGTTAGAAAATGGTGCTATTCAACGCGTCTTTGCTGAGGCCCTACATACCAGCCAAAACGTGATATCAAGGTTGTGGTCACGTTATCGCAGTACTAGGAATGTAGCTGTACGGCACACGGGTAGATATCGTGCTACTACGTATCGGATCGTACGTACGGATCGATTTTTCCAAATGACCGTCAGAAGACAACCCAATATCACAGCGATGCAACTAGTGTAAAGGCTTCAGGAGAACTACCAGCTGCTGGTAAGTGACCAAACCGTGCGAAGGAGTTTGTATGAAGTTGAGTATGTCTGCACAAAACTAGCACGAGGAGGTAGTATTATTGTGCCACATAGAATCCAAATAGGTCAGGAATTCTAATCATGCACGATAATGCTCCTTCCCATACGGCGCGGTTGGTGTCGGCCGCTCTCCGAGACCACGATATTCAAGTTTTGAATTGGCCTGCACAGTCGCCTGACATAAATCCTATCGAACATGCCTGGGACATTTTACAACAAAAAGCTTTGAGAGATTTCCCACCAAATTTAACAACGGAACAACAACTTTTCGAACACTTGCAAAGAACATGATACTTCATACCGCAGCAAGACATTGACAATTTAATTTTAAATATGAACAATCGATTTCGATGTGTTATTAATGTAAGAGGTGGCAGCACTGATTATTAATAATTAGATTTAATAAGATTTTTCAATTTTAATTATTTTTGAGAGTTTTATAGTTGGAATATATTGTTACTTAATACAGCCGCGGAGAAACTACCGGTCAGGACACCAAACAGAAATTCATATTACAACACTAAAATCTTACAGGATTAATTACGTGACATAACATAGAGTCAAAGTTCGACTATAACGTAACAATAAGGTATAAGCCACACAAAACAGCTCCTGCGATATACAGTCAGGGACATAAGTAGAACATTTAACAAGTTTATGAAATTACTTTATGCTGCATTTCTAAAATAATAAATAAAAAAAACAATATAGAGTAATGAAGTTAGGAATTTTTAGTAATCTATGTATAACTAAAGTCGTGTATTAACATGACAATCTATACTTATATTAATACGTGAAGTGATCATTTTGTACCCCTTTTTTATTGATATTGCGCGCACAAAGGAGTTTAAAATTTGACTAAGGTTTATTTATTAAAAAGAAATAAAAATTAATTACTGCTAAATTTTGACTACCCCTAGTGATCATTATTATTTATAATATAACTATTTAAAATTTTGCAACTTTGTTTATCAACTCATGTCGCTGATTGTACTTTCACATAAATTATCAAACGTTGAAAAACAAAGCACGTTAAGAAGAGGAAGAGAAACGAGATTGTGATGTCAAAGCCTCGCTCTGGCAAGCTTTTGTGTGTTCTGTGGCCTTTCGCTCCGAAATATAAACAGCAATAAATGTACAATTGTAACCACAGATACATTAATTTCACTGAGAGCTCATAATTAAGTATGTTCGTTCACTTTGATCTTTATCTCATATTAATTATAAAAGTAAGTACGTATAAATATTTCGACCTCATGTAAATTAATTTCTGTAAAATTACTTTCGTGGTTTCTTCTTCTTTATACTAAAGAGCTTTGTTCTTGTCAGTGGAGTATACGCCATCTTTCTCGATTTCCGGCCAATACCTTGATCTCCTTATAAGACATGACCTTCACTTTTTCTTTTATTTGCTATGTGAATGCCCTTCTGGGTCTGTCCCTTCCTCTCTTTCCTTTCACTGTTCCTTCTATGATGTTTTTTATAAAGTCGTCATGTCTTGTAAGGTGGTCAAACATCTTTCCTCTCCTGTTCTCAATTGTCGTCAAAATGTTGCGTTTTCTTGGACAAGGCTCAGTTTTGTGGTTAAGATAACATAAATATAAATTTATGTTAATATTTTTATAATGATTAAATGGTAACTACACAGATTACTACGTGATTTAAGTGGTTAGCTCAATACTGCCGCCACAACAAGTCTTGTAAAACTAACTTTAGAGTTATTGTTCAATCAAATCAAAATGTCACAAAATAAATTATCCAAATTAATTTAGGTCACGAAGTAACATCAGAAGGTTACATTAAACTATACTATATATGTATATCTACGTTAAACTGTAGCTACATTCAGCAAAGCAAGGGCGTAAAACCAAGGAGAAAATCCCGTACTGGAAGAAGTGATTTCGGTCTTCGCCTGCAAGAAATAGCCTATTCAATGTTTTTAGTTGACTAAACGTAAGGCTGGTTAATGTAGTTACTTTGCAACTGCTATTACGCAGTGCTGAAGGTTCGATTCCCACTCGGAATAAAAATTGTGGAATCCACAAATAGTTGTTCCAGGTCTGGGTGTTCTTTGTGTTCATGGTTTGAATGATTGTCCTCTAGTTCCTCACTAGTTTTGTTCTTATAATCATCAAGATAATATAAACTTCCTAGCCTAGGAAGTTTATATGATTAAGAATAGATACCAGAGTCATAATGGTTCTAGGTATGAATAAGAAACATAATAGGCATTACACACAGCCGAGATTTAGTAGATGTAAAACCTGCACATCTTCTGGTGTGTTTATATAGGGTATCTAATACAACTTGTAATGCACGAGAGTAATGTTTCCGTACAAAGGAAAAATAAACTAGAATAAGTATTCTATTCAATTCTACATACAGCCAGTATCACAATCCATACAAAGCGCCGCGGCACCTTTCGACGTAAGCCGGTGGACTATTTATGTATCGCTTGAGTGATCCTTATCCCTTTGACTCTTGAAGGTAAAGTAGCCATGATCATGTAGTGTGTATTTGTAATTATATCATTTGAAATAGCGTATAAATGTTGCAATCTCCTTAAGCAAAAAACTAATATAAACACGTAACAGATTAATAGTAGTATTTCAAAGTGTTTTTTCAGAATTGCGATGTAGAAGATGTTACGTAACAAACCGTTCAAAAATCGTCGACACCTTTTTATATTGCAATAGAGTTGAACACCTAATGAAAACTCATTTAGTTCTAAATCATAGATCTGCATCAAATTAGAAGATATGTTTAATTATACTAAACTATTTTATATAACTATATTTTTATATGCCTTGGTGGTGCAACGATGGTAAATGTGACTACTCTGTTTGATATCCCGGGTTGGGCAAAATGCGAATAGAGCTTTTCCGTCAAAAAATTCACAGTACCTGCAAGTTGTTTGGAAATGTGCCTAGTAGACGACAATAGGCTTGCCCCTTATGATGTGGGACCTAGAATCGTAATTGCCGAGATTTGGATACAACACCTAGTACGTATGGTAATGCACCTCTGCCTTTCCTTCGGAGACTCTATACTAGCTGCCGTCCATCAGCTTCAGACGCGTGGAATGTGATTAAAAAACTGACTATGTATAGTCAAGGTTACTGTAGTTTGCTACTCCTTGATTTTATAAAAATAAATCTAATATTACTGTTTGATTTGTTATAATCTCTGGAAGCTGTATTCAAACTCTTAAGCTGGGTTGACCTTTGCAATACAAATGGGTTATATGCCATTGGTTTGTTGATCAAACTAAAAATCGTTTGTATGGTTACAAAGTAACATTTATAAACGTCGAAGTTTAGTGAGTTTAATGAAGCTACATTTAAGTTAGTCGTTTAGTTCAGATAAAGACTTTGAGAAAATACCTGCAAGGAACTCACACCCATTCTTTCATGTCGCCATTATATTTTGGTGACTTACAACTCATGTCTAACCGCCGCCTCGTCGTTTCTGCCAATATAGCGAATAGATATTACATTGTGCCGTAACAATAATGGTTTGGCGAATTTTGTCTCATTATTTTATGTTTTTTTATTAGTTTTTTTATTGTTACCTTATAAAGAATGTAAGGTTATAATAATATTAAATATCATGGTCACGTCGATGTATTTCAAAGGGCTACGCTCAAAGCAACTAGTGGATTTCTCCATGCCATATAATTAACCCCTCTATTAGTATAATTTAATAGGAATCTATTTATGTCAGAACCAACGTAATTCGCACCCCCCTTTGCAATAAAAGCGTTAATTTTTGCAATTTGCAATAAATACAATTACGTCGATTATTTTAATTGCAATTTCGAATAGTAAAAGTAAAAATAAGACAAGTCAATTGTTATTTGACAAAAATAAAGGATTTATACAAAAAAAAATCATTTGTCGCGTCATAATAAGTTTATTTTTCAATCATAAAAAACTACATATAAACATACTAAAATACCCAAAATTTCATAATAATACATTTAATCACACGTTATGGCTTTGTTTCACCTAATTAAACAAAAGATGGTAAAAATACTTTCTATAATAAATATATCAGATCAAGCAGTTTTTTTTTGTTTTCCTCTAAAGTTAGCATATTCTTCTTAAGTCTTTATTCTACTGGGGATGCGGTATAAAAATCTACAAAATATTTAGAAATCCAGTTACTTATGAACTGTATCGTAGTTTATATTGCTTACCAGATTTCAACGATTTTTATTGTCACGAAAATGTAATAGAGTTTCCTACTGAGAGATGTTCACAATTTTGGACAACCCTTCGCAGAAAGTTTTGCATATATTCCTTTACCGTTAAAGGAATATAAATTATTACTCGCTTGCGGTGATTATGGGGCGCTGAAGGACGGTCCATACATATTCAAATATAGTTTATTATAATTCCTTTCTATCTTGCTTAAATGTAAAAAATAACCATTTCAGCATTTTATAATTAGGTATTAAAATATAACCGAGGTCTCAAGTTAACTCTCAAGGTTACCTAGAATTTTCGTTGTTATGAGTAGATTAAATAGTCAATTATCACCCGCTTTAATAGTAAAAGGTAACATCGTGATAAAACCTGCATGTCTGAGAACTCTCTATAATGTTCTCGAAAGATGTAAAGTCTTTCCTCCCGCACTGGTCAAGCGTGGTAGATTATATCTTAACCATTCTCTCAATGAGAAGCGGCCCGTGACCAGCAATATCTACAAGCTGATATTATTATTGTATATTGTATAATTTTGTTGAAATGTAATTTAATTTTCACATAAAATATAAAGTTGTTATTCGTGCGTAGGTTAAATTTATGACAACTTCTAGAATGGTTGTTATTTAAATTTAGATGAAAGTAAATCTAGTTGGACATAAGGTGTACTTTATCAACATACTATCATAAAGCAATCTTACTATATTATCAGAAAGATGTGTTGTTCAGTAATGGACTTCAGTGGTAGAACGAATTATAACTGCCGTAAATAAAGCGACTTGTTGTGTATTAAACGAATGGTGCTATAAAGTACGGTTGAAATTCCTTTTAAAAGATATTTATTTTTGCAAAGGCTTCGCGCGGCTATTTAATATATAAAATGAGCGAATATGCCTTAAATTATTTTTCAGAGAGTATTCCCGAGACGGTAACCGTAAGAAGGGCACTTATTAATTTAGAGACAGCGTATTTATGGGACATGTTTACAGCTTTGAGTAAAAGAAACGTGTTGTAAATAGATTTAACTAATAAACATACTTACTAATTGTAGCAAAAATTTTAAATATTGAACGGTTTCCTCGTAGCAATCAATACGCTGAGTATTGCACAATCATCACAAATATTTGTACCTAAATATTTTTATTGAGACTAGAAGTTTTCTTGTCGCTTTGTTAATTTTTGTTAATCCTATAACACAGTAGATGATCTTGGCTAGAACTAAACGCTGAAAAGACAATTAGGCAATTTAACACACTATTTCCAATAAATATGCTCGCACCCCTGATAGCGGTCTCCTCGTGTGTGTGTGTGTGTGTGCGTGTGTGCGCGTGCGTATATATATTTAAAAAGGTGTTTTCCTCTGCCTGGCCATCTTTTTAGTCTGGTAGTTCTATCCAAGATCATCTAATGCGAAGCAGAAAATGCGTATTAAATTTAAACCTATTATTCCTAACTCTAACGATGTAAAAAAGAATGTAATCTACATTCATACTATTGCTCTTGGAGTAAGGTTTTTGGAATAGCGAATGCCGCATAAAAGCTCACTTTTATGCCAGATTCACTATACCAAAAACTAGTTCGTGGTTGCCTACTGAACAATTTAGTCGTAACCTCACGTTTGGTGGAAAATTGCTACAAAACGCCACCTTTTACCACGTTATTACTTAATAACACTTATAATGACAGCCTTTACGAATGTTAGGATTATTGCGAACAAAATAGGTAGGTCTTCCACTGAAATGTGGCTGATAATCTTTTCTTTATTTTAGGAGGAGTACGCTTTCGACGTAGTTTTATTATATACTAGCTGTCTCGACAGACTTTGTCCTGTAAACACGAAACAAAAAAAAGAAAACAAATCTAAACCATTTTCTAATCCACTTGAACACACACAAAAATTTCATCAAAATCGGTCCAACCGTTTAGGAGGAGTTTAATTACAAACACAGGCACAGAAGATTTATATGCATATATAAAGATATCTATACTAATATTATAAAGCTGAAGAGTTTGTTTTTTTGGCTGATCGCGGTAATCTCAGGTACTACTAGTTCGAATTGAAAAATTATTTTAGTATTGGATAGCCCATTTATCGAGGAAGGCTATAGGCTATATAACATCACGCTACGACCCACGGGAGCGGCGCAGTAACTATATATATATATATAGTTATAGTAAGAAATAGATTGTCTGGTAAGATTTTACCATGAATCCTTTAAAAGCATAGGATCTTTTTTTAAATACTACCGTATTGGCTCTTAATTGAAAATAGTTAACGTAGCTCAATCGTCGCGTAGAACATCAGGTATATACTTCGTATGTGACGTATGTCGACGCCATTTAATAGAGTATTTGAACTGCCATATCAAGGGACACGGAGTAGTCTTTTGACTCGCAGTCAACACCTTTTTAGGGAAATCTTGTAGCCCTATTCTTAATACATAACACTGGGTTATTTAGCTGCGATCTTCTGTAGGGTATCGATATTCTCCTAGACGGCTTGCTCAAGGTGTCGCATCCTAAGCTTAATCGGAGGTTCTCTAGATAAATAGACAAATTTTCTAAGTAAACATAAAACGTCTTACGCCTATATCCATAAAGAGTTGGACAGAGGTGCATGAGACCTACTGTCCCCATCTATGGTTTTATGTGCCAGGTTGTAGAGACCGACTAGTTCCGGCGACCCACCCTTACAAAGCAACAAGGTGGCACACCGAGGTGGTTTCAGTCGGTAAGCCCGAAAAGATTCGGGCAAGCCTGACATAGCCCTCTCGCCTTTCCTTGTGACAAGGGGTCTGCATAAAGAGCATTACCGCACGCAAAAAAAAAAATAGTTTGTAGAAGCCGATCCTGTTGACGTTTACCGAACACAGTATCAGATTCCCCTTGCTACTGGCAATATCTTGACTTAAATTTCATGCATAACAATCACCAATAGTCAAAATAAATACGCATAATAAAAACACGACAATCCATAATGACGACATCGCGACAGATGGCTTTGTATGTTTTTTACTGCAGTAATCTCAGTCACAATAAAAATAAGCTTTGTGTCTCGTATAGATCTGCGTGCCGAGATACGAACGCTGAAATCTCATTTTTTATTTAACACACGGAAGAAATATATTGTGTACGGTGGATTATATAGTTATTACCGGGCTACTATTGCCAATTTCTGTGTGCTACGTAATAAGATCATTCGTAAGCAGCAACTGTTGTGTAACAAAGGTACAAAGTAATTCTTTCTTTCAATAAACCTTTACGATTCTTTCGCGGTGATAAACTTATATTTTATTTCGAGAACGTGCCCCAAACGCCTAATAGTAGTAATGAGAATTGTAGCAGTTCTTTCGAGAATTTAATCAACTGCGTTAAAGGATTAGCAAGATTTGTCTTTGTGAAATATTTGAGTCGGGCGAATATTATTAAGTACAGGATTTGCGAAGTAATAATAAGTTATAGTTTTTAAGCCATTGTCTAGTAATAATACTTGTTATTATAATAAGGGATATGTGTTTCATTATGGATGTAATTGTTGAAAAAGAACTGCTGTTTATACATATATTTTGTTTTGTTATTTTCTGACGATCGCTTATCGCATCTGTTTTACACTTAAGTGAACCAATATTAAGCGCTATTTTCGAGATCACTAGAAGCTTTGAACAACAAAATGTTGATTGCACGAATTGCAACTAGCACACTTGATATTGTGAGTTCTTTCACAAAAAATTATGTGATCCTTAAATATTTGTCTTGGGTGTGGGTGTTCTTTGTGTCCTTTATTTTCATATTTGTAAAGTCCCTCGCAACACAGGATTGAATCCTAGTATTAGGAAGAGGAGTCAACATTATATTAAAATTAATTATTAATTAATTAGAGAGCCTAAAAGCGGCGAAATCTTAAACGAGAAACAAAAAGACATATATTTAATTAGTCTATACCTACTACAAGTATAGTTACATAATACAACGAAGATTGTTAATTATGATTAGAGAGTTAAACATTATTTTACTATTATTTCATTGTTAGATTACACCACGACTCTAATTAGCTGTGCGCCCACGATTCCCAACTGAAATAAAATATTAGGAAATATTACAACCATAAATGTAACTCAAGAGCATAAAGAAAGCCTTAAACAAGTGTGAAAGTGTATTCATACTTAAAACAAGAAACGAAAGAAAGTCATGTAAGCGTAATAAAAAATCAGGCAATTAAAACAAGCAAAGTTTTTTTCTTACGACCAGGTAACTAGATTATGGTTTTGAATTTCAAGTCTTAGAGTAAAGTTAGCTAGAAAAATATTTTTGCCTTAAGTTATAACTAGAATAGAATCTGTAGCTCTATAATTACATTAAGCTTTTAGTTGTTAAATTGTTTAAAGGCTTATTCTATACATCGGTATTGGTTCTATATTACGTGAATGTTAATAACCAAGAACACGACGCAATAGCAACTAAATCTCCGATTTTCCAATCAGAACTCACTGAATAGACTAATACAAATTCTATCCATAACATACAATAACAACTCGGACTCACTTCAGTTTCCTCTAGGCTGTTATTGATTTACGTCATAAACATTAATAGTTTCTATTTTTCTGGCCGACTGATATTGATTAATTTCTGAATATATAATTTCATTTTCATCATCGCGAAAATGCTTGACTAGCAACTATTAAAAGTGATAAGAAGGTCCAAAGCGTATATTAAATTCTTTTCTTTAAGTTTAAGATTAAATCTACTCGGTTTAAGGTGTTGTAATGTGAAAGTAGTGAGTTATTTAATGGGATATAGGATCCTGCTATAATTACTACCATATAATCTATTAGTAAATAATATTTCAATGGAACAATCATTCATTCATAATTAAATCTTTAAATTGAAGTATTTCTATTTTATTGTTTCATCCCTTCTACAAGCTGCAACATTACTATTTTATTCGTTGTTTAGTAGCCGTGTCTTCACCGTTCCTCAATTAGAAATACCGTTACGTTGCTCTTTGGGTGAAGAAAGTACAAATAAACAAACACAACTTCGTATTTATACTATTAGTTGGAGGCTAAAATAATTGAAACGTTACTCAATATAGCCAGGCTACACTTGATTGTGGCTCAATCTTCTTACGCAGTACGTGACGGTCCACTACGGGATATTGGTTTCTTGAATCTCTCTTCACGGAAAAATGTGAGATTTTGTTGAAAAACCTTATTTATTTAATCAGTAAAAGTCCTAAGTTTGGTGGATTAAGAAATGGTCCAAGAGACATTTTATATATTTGATAATCTTTTGTTAAGGACTGCCATCATGAATAGATTTATAGAATAGTGATAAAAATGGCAAACTTCGACAAATTTATTAAAGCTAGCCTGTGGTCTGTCTTTAATAAATTTGATCAAAATCAATCATATTATATGAATCACAAAATATTTGAGTTATCTGTTGTGACACATAACTCAACTATTTTGTGTTTATTTTTAATTATAATCAGTAAAATTTACTAAGGGCCAGTTCATTTCACCAGCTGTTCACAAAGAAACTCATTGACGATTATATCCGAGAATTATTTAAAATGTCTTCGTAGTTTTTTTAGTTCTTTTTTGCGTTTGGTAACTTAAAATAAGTAACTGGTTCCACGTTAACCTTGCATCTATTCATAGCAGGCAATCATTACTCAGCCCACCTTTTGAAAAGATAAAACATAATGATATCTACTTGTATATCTACAAGACGTATCTTTTGTTCTAAGTTATAAACATGTCTGAGACATGCGGGGTCTACAAATTAAATGTCCTTATTGCGGTTACCGTCTCAAGTACAATCTCTTGAGAATAATTCAACACAAATAAGGCCACTAAAACGAGTATTACGTTTCATTTGGCGAAAGCTAGAAATAGAAGAAATATAGAATCGAAGCCATAATTTTTGAGGTTCGTAGCAAAATTTTAAGGAAGGAACCCTTATGGTGCGTAATTTTTTGTCAATCCGTCTGTCGTTCTATCACAGCTGCAAAATTTCTCTTCCTCTCAATTTTTTCTTAAGTTCACTGGTCCTCAGTATTTTCTGATAGTAGTAGTTTCTTGAAATTAGCACGAGTTTAATGCTTTGGCCTTTTTCAAATAAGGAATCGTATGATAAGACTTTACCTACACATAATTATATAGAATTTAGTTTTTGTATGTTTCATTGTTTATGGCTCATGAAAAATTCCATAATAAGCCTTCCCGCCTGATTGTTATCTTCTCAGTACAGACTTTAGAGGTAAAATTATTTTTATCTCTTAAGTCTTCTAAACATTTATCAATATTTTGCTCCGCGTACCATCAGGCTCCTATTAAAATATTGGTAAATTTTGATGAAGTTTACAAAAAAATATAAGAAACTACCAAGGTTTTAACTTTTGTAAATGGCAGTTCATGACCTAATTTTCATACAAAACGAATGAAATATAATTAAATATTATAAAACTATATTCGGAGGTACAAACGTAGGGTAGGTAGTCTCAACTTGAAAGGGAAACAAATGTTTGCCAGCAACTTATGTCAAGTAAAAGAGGTAAAATGTGAAGACATTGTACCTTTGTTACTTCATATTTATATTATAAGGTTACAGTTAACGATAAGCGATAGTTACGGTAACTGGAATGATGGCGTTGTGTTTTAAGTAGTCGGCTCGCCGCTGCCACTGCGCCGAGTATTGTGGGTTCAAATCCCACACGGGACAAAAATTTGTACGATCCACAAATGGTTGTTCCGATTCTGACTGTTATTTGTGCCCGTTGTTTGAATGTTTATGAGATCCCCGACACAGCAATTATTCCTAGTACGGAAGATGTTGTTATAAAAAAGAAAGTTACGGTAAAATAATCGATTAATCCTTGCGCAAAAATTCGAAACGATATGATATTGTATAAGTATTTCTAAGCATAACGATCAATATTACTTCCGAATAACTTGAATATTTGAATGCTTAATAGATTATAATCGCACATTGTTACTTAGGAACAAAACAAAAATAAACTGTGAACTGAAAATAGGTATACTGGAAACTGAATATAGGTCGTCATGTAGTTACCATAAATTTAACTATTTATTTAGGACATTTGTTCATTTGTCACATATGTATGTGGGAGATTTCCCTTACCTTGTATATAAAAATCAACATGTTGTCATAATAAAATATATTATCCGCCTTAAAAGTATCTTTTAATAAAACATTAAAACAATTTGTATTTTGTACGGTAATTAGTAGGTATATTATTATATTATCTGTGGTATGTTAACATAATTTATTTTACTTTATTTTAATCTTGTAGGTAGCAAAGTTGTATATATTTTTAAGAAAACCGACAGAATTTTAAAGACTCGAAGAATTATAAAATACGGTATGTGGATTTTACTCATAATATCAACATGTTGCACACGTCTTGAGAAATAGAACGATATGCTTGCTTGCCACCTTAAAAAAACCACCCACCTACAAAAATATTTAATATTCTGGTTTTAATTTCAGTCAATATTTCTAAAAGCAATAACCATGTAATATTTTCGAGATAAACTAAATTAAACCACATATTCCTGCAAGGTGCATTCATATTACCGGCTGTATCTAAATAGAAGCATTACATAACAAAGTTCGTTTCTTGTACGACCAAAGTACTCGAATACATATTGTAATGTTATTTACACATATTTACTTCAATCGCAAAGCAATATCCTTATATTAAGATTATGAGATTACTACCTATCACGATCAACCTCTTATAAAAAATTGTTTTCATGAGTAAACACGTGTACCGTTTGTGTCAGTGTACACGTGTGTATCCACTTACGATGTGTATCCAGGATAACCTTGCATGGTGATTGATGTTACTCGTAGTGTCATGGACAGAACACTTGCTATAGGTGTATAGTCTCTACATTTTAGGTCTTATATGTACGTTTTAATGCTTGACATTTCGGCCAGGTTACACTGTCGTTGCCGTAAGCTGACCATAGACCATAAATGAATGAAATCCATCGGTTTTTTGTTGTTTTATTATTATACACTAATTATGCTAATAGACAGTCAAAAGTATGCTATGCTAATATAGCTTGCACTGTCAATATTTTTTTTTTTCATTTTTCTGAAGTGCCTTCAGTTCTACTATAAGACATTCAGTTCTACTATAAAGTTTATCTGCAATTTCGGCTGCAATTTATATTACTACTCTTGTAATATCTTCCAGCTAATAATAGCTCTGCAACTCCGTAGGGATATTGCCTCTTTGGCATGTTTCTACAGAATATACCACGGGGAGTGCTCTGAAGAGTTATTCCACCTTATCCCGCCCTCCCCTTTCCTATCCAGGACTACGCGTACTGGGCTCAGATGCCATCCTTACACGGTGGAGTCGACTAGAGTGCGTACCAACAAGTTTGGGTCCTCATACCTCTGCCGAACGATCAAGGCATGGAATTCCCTGCCAAGGCACGTGTTTCCTTCTTCCTTCAATCCTGGGTCCTTTAAGCGGGGCGTGAAAAAGCACCTTCTCAGGCCGTCAAAGTAGAGACCTCAACATCGCCTCGGCTGCTATGAGGACGATGTGGAGGCTACTGCTCTTAGACCACACGACTGCTTACCATCAGGCGGAGGGTGGTCATTATGACGAGCAAAAAAAAAAGTATACCTACTTGTGTATTAATGGGCTGTAGTCGGTAAGGTAATGCAATCGGATTCGAAAACTTCGATTATCTATAACAATCTGAATTGCTTCCCTTACCGTTAAGTCAGTAAATCAATGTGCACCGCTTAAAGTTACGAGAGTTGGTACTGGGATGATAAAGTTTTAGCCAAGCGACGTTAACACGCATTTAGTTTGTCTCGCTGCTTTGATACATTCCTGGCAAACAGCGAATTTTCGAGTTAGGCGAAAGTAAAAACGATATACGGTTGTAGTATGTCGTGAAGTTTGCATACGAAATGAAAGAGTAACGAGATGGGACATGTACCGTTTATTTCCTGGCGTGTTGTCACTCGTATAGGTACTTAATGAGTAACTGTTTATCATCAATATTAAAAATGTTGCCAATTTTTATTTCAACGTCGAATATGGTGCCATTTTACGAGCTATGCATATACGGTATACATACTATGTGTACTAATATTATAAATAGTAAAGATTTGTATTATATTTTTTTGTTCGAGATGAATGACCTCAAAAACTACTGGATCGATTTTAATAATTCTTACACCATTAGAATGTTACTTTATCAACAAAACAATACCAATAATATCACTACAAGCCACGGAAACGGAGCAGTAATCAATAATGCGGGTGAAACCGCGGGTCACAGGTAGACAATAATAAAAAAATACATATTTTTATTTTTATATAGATTTCATTTATTTGAATGAATTGAAACACAATTTAATTGTCATATATAATATTGCTTAATAAAAGAGTTTTAGGGTTGTGCAAGCTTGAACGTTTTAATACGAAATTATAAAATTTGCTAAGCATCATAATACGTATTGCTAAATTTAACACTCAATATTAGTAATTTCTCTACAAATTGACGTTAATATTAAATAAAAATTATAACTTTACATAAGTTAAGTTTTAATCTATCTTTCAGGAGTTATAAAATGTTTGAACCAACTGCAATCATTGCTCCGTTTTCAGACAGCAGTTTGTCTGAGTGAAACCATTACGTCTGCCGGTCATTCAGCGCTTTAAACGAATCTTTTTTTAAGTTTCACTTTTACGTTTGAAGCTAACCAAACGATATATTAACAATGATGTTACTATTTAGCTAGGTATCTGTGACTAATAATATAATTGAACATGATATCTGACCGCCAATTATTAATAAAAATGAGTTCAAAATAGAGTGTTCATCATGCACACATGCCCTTGTATAATAAACGAAAAATTTGAACTGAAATATTATTTATGTTCACATTTTAATATTATTTAGTTTATGAGAATATCATTTTGTGATATTTATGACACTGAAATTTAAATCAGAACTCAATTCTGAACAGATTGTATTACGTGAATTGGGCCTCTGAATTGTAACTTGAGTTCACATTTTATTTAAGTTTAGAAGAATACCATTTAATTTTGTAATATTTATGACACTGACACTAGATCGGAAATCTATTTACACAAACTGTGTAACGATAATAGGTATTTATTTTTAATTCTCGTAATAAACAATATCTTTAGTTTGATTTTGTGTGAAATGATTTACTTAATATGTCATTATTCAAGTTTTATACATCAGATTTTAAATTCTGGATTTTAGACCTGAATTAAATATAAAGGCACAGTCATTAAGTTAGCCTCAAAGCCTTTACATTCTTTATCAGCATTCACATCAGAGTACGCATGATCGAATCCAATATAAACCTTGTTTATGACTGCCCCGCATAAACTTTATCCGCGATATTACGCCCTTTGATGACTGACGCATGAATACCGAGTGAGGAATTTTTCTAATGTTTTGTTAGCAAAAAAGTTAATTAAAAGCCGTCAGTTAAATTGTTGTTTTCATTTAATCATCATAACGGGACAAAGGTTTAGTGTATTATGTATAATCTATTTATTCTGGTACATTGATTTAGCTTGGCGGTAGTGAATACAACTCTGTGCGTGAGTTCTCGAGTTCGATGTCCAGGTCGGGCATAGTATTACTGAGTTTAATGTTAAAGACATTATTAGTAGCAGCGCAGAGTCTACAATTGTGGCCCGCGATAGACGGCTATAGGATCGCCGCCTATATAAAAAAGTTCTATAGAAAAAAGCCCTAAACCTAAAACAATATTTTGCGAAATTTGGGTGTGAGACATTTTTGGACCAACTGCCTCTGTGTAGTCCCACGCCTATAATCTAAACAATCTAGGATATAGACGTGAAATTATGTATGTATGTATGATTTAGCTGCAAAGTTCTGTAATTATAGATTGCATTTATTCATTGTGTATCGTGTTGTATAAGAGCTAAGCATTTTATTAATTAACCTGTTGCTTCATCTTTAAAGGTATCTGTAAAGATTACTACCTACATCAAATGCTTATACATTACTTAAACTATAATAATAACATGACATAGACTCAAACCTGCATTATTGCAGACGCACATTTCGCTAGTTACGTGTTCAGGTTCCATGTTATAAAAGAAAGACGTCTACCGAGCGTATCATCAGGGGATCAATACTTGTTTCCTTCAAAATAAAGTCGCAATTGAGTTTGCGGTTCAATTTCTTTTACTACTGCAACATTTTGAAAGTCAAATTTGTCGTGAGGGAACCTGCATGTCTAAGAGTTCTACATCATGTTCTCGAAGGTATGTAAAGTCTGACAAGACGCAGGGCCAGCGCGGTGGACTAGGGCATAACCCTTCTTAATCTGAGAGGAGACTTCAGCTCAGCAATGGGTTTATATACAGGACTGATTTTATATTACATATATTATGTATGTATATAAAAAGTTTCCTTTCAAAATACTTTAAGGAAGTGTAATACGTTTTATTTGACAAAGTGGATGCATTTTAAAAACGCATGCTATTATATTTTTCTTTATACATAAATAAATAATTTTACGTCAAATATGGCCCAAATTCCTGCTCAACACATTTTGTCAAGTATAATTTTAAGTCGCACGTAATTGAGGATGAACCTGTTGCTATCTAGCGGGCACAGCTTCACTCCGTACATATCTCCGTGGAAATACTGAAAATTCCTTGACAGAAATCTCAACAACCCTTTGTCCTTGTCCGGATATTGAACACGAGACCTATTTCTCAGTAGTCGCATTATAGCTGCGTCTAAGTATATTATTAAACAAGATTTAAAAGTTCACTAAGTGCTTTGGTCTTGCCCAGTTAAAACAGAATCCTTGGTTAGGGATAGCGTGGTGGATTATAAAGTCCTGTTTAGTTTTAAATGTGTACATCCGCATGACATAAAAGAGTATTCAAGTCACTTAATTAGAAAAAACAGCTGACTTGTGGGGTCTATGAAATTAGTTACAAGTATTATTGATAACATAGCGCCACATTTAGCCGCAATATTCAACGGATGAATTGATGTGCGCATTTTTCCTAATTTAATTTTAATAAAATGTAGCAAAATAATACCATAATGTAAAAATGGATGCTAAAGTGATCCATGTAATTTCAGATCGATTTCTATATTACCTGCTATAATTAAAATATTTGAGAAAATTATATTACAGTAATTAGAGAGCCACTTTAAAGTAAACAATTTATTTCATATACAACAATATGGTTTTAGAAAGGGTCGATCTACAATAGATGCGGGTGTTACACTTTTAAAACATATTTTTCCTGCTTGAGAAAATTTGATAGATGCCATTGGCGTATTCTGTGATCTCTCAAACGCCTTTGACTGCGTTGAACATTAAACGTTATTGCGGAAACTCAGACATTAGGGAATTCGAAATGCTGCATTCGACCTCGTCAACCTAAGCGATATACTACAACACGTTGAAATCAACGGAAGTAGATCTTCTGGATTACCAGTCGCAATGGGCGTGCCACAGGAGTCAATTTTAGGATCCTTTCTGTTTCTAGCGTACGTGAATGATTTGCCGTTCTTCGTACAGCAGTTATGCGACATTGTATTATATGCTGATGACACATCACTTATTTTTAAAGTAGACCGTAAGGCACCAAATTTACAGGGTGTTAATTCTTCACTCGCGCAACTCCTGGACTGGTTCACGGTGAAATACTCAATTCTAAAAAAACAAAATGTATTAAGTTTACATTGCCTAATGTTAAGAGTACTAGCATAAATATTAATTTAAATAATGAAACAGTAACATTTGTATAATCCACAGTTTTCTTAGGCATTACTTTAGATGATGAAGTTCATTGGGGCGCTCAAATATCGTGTCTTGCAGGGAGCATTCGCGGTTCGGAAAGTAAGACAGCTTATTGATGTAGATACTGCGAGACTAGTATATTTTAGTTATTTTCACAGCGTTATGTCCTATCGCATACTGTTGTGGGGTAATGCAGTTGATATTGAAACAATTTTCATTCTTCAAAAGCGTGCAGTACGTAGCGTTTATAATTTAGGCCCACGAGTTTTCCTGAAAGAGCGTTTTATAGAAATTGGTATACTTACCGTTGCGTCGCAATATATATTTACGAACATTAAGTTTATAAAATATAATATTCACTTATGTAATAAGAATAGTATTATTCACAAATTACACTAGAAATAAGCATAAGTTAGTAGGTTCGTATCATCGATTACATAAAGTTGACAATTCATTTGCGGGACTCGGTATACGCTTTTTTAATAAACTACCAATTGATATTATAAATTTACCTTTACTCAAATTTAAAAGTGCTGTTAAAAGTTAGCTTATCCGGAAGGGCTATTATTTAATCAATGACTACTTTAATGATAAAAACTTATGTAACTAGTTGCTTGTTTCATACAGGATTCAGTCAATGTATCTATTATATAAGTCAATTTAGTTACGTGAAGGTACTTCGTGTTAATTTTGTGATGTTAAAGTGTATTTCTTTTCTTTCAAACAAACGTAAGTATTAACGTAAATTTTGTTTTAACTTCATTTAGTCACGAACTACCTTTTCATATATCACAAAGTGTAAGTGTATGCGTCCTCATGTCCTCATTATTTCACACCTGAAATGCTTCTTACATAATATGGTTAACATTTCCTTTTTATAGAATTTACTTTTATATGGACAGTGACATATGGCATATTTTACAACTCATTTATGTACCAGGTGTTGCAGTCAACACCTGGTACATAAATGAGTTGTATGTAGAACCCTTTCTGACTCGGACAACCCTCATGTTCCGAAAAGTTTATATTTATGCCCAATATACACAAAAAAGAACTAAATATTGTTTCTTATATTTGGTATAACAGATTGTCATTCGTTACCCCGTCAGTCAAATATCATTTGGCGAACCATAAATAAACATAATCTTTAAACACATAATTTGTTTAGTATACTATATCAGTTGTAGTTCATTTGTCCCGATTAGTCGAAATTTTATCTAATATGATTAGCATGAAGTCAACTACATGCAGTTTTAATATGTAGCTTATATGACAAATTATAATTACACGCTTACAAATCTCTGATATTTATACCTGCCGCAATTGTTTCGTTTGACGGTTATTCGATTTCAGACACGAATTCGATTTTAGCAATACAGAGAGATACTGCGTATGTTCCAAATTCGAATTACATTTCGCACAGAGCCGATTAGTAGAATCAATTTGAGCGGCCTACGAGAAATGTCGGACTAGACATTACCAGAATAGTATCACTTAAGTTTCACCCAAGATAAGATTGAATTGAAGCATTTAGAATGTATGGGAATTACTTCTCCAGTCTCTGTGTTACTACTGAAAATTTTGTAACAGTAAAACTCAGTAACACTGCCTAATGCGGTAATTGAATTCGGGACGTCGCAATGGACCACAAAAATGCGAGAAATTTAGCCACATAACCGGCGCAGTCTTTTATATATGTAACTAGATAGTGCCCGCGGCTTCGCTCGTGTTAATCTAAATTGTATCAAAAACGTTCTATCCTTTGGGAACAGTCCTTTTTCTGGATAAAAAGTACCCTATGTCCTATTTCGTACCCCTGACAACGTGTATGCAAAATTTCATGATGATCTGTGTAGTAATTATGGTGTGAAAAAGTTACAAACAAACTAACTCACTTTCGCATATATTAGTTAGGGTGACCTACTACAAAAAGTATACTGCTTACAGGATCGGTAATTGCATTATCTAACAGTAAAAAACGGATCATTTAAAAGCCATAATGGTGATCTAATTTCGGATTGGAATGCCAGCTGTGCAATATATAAAGTCAGATAATTCATTACCGAAACATCATTATGCAATACAGCAATCTCAAACGCAAACAGCAATAACAACGCGTCAATTGTACAATTACAGAGACACGAATTGTTTATCGTTCGCTTAGAGCACTTAAATGCAACACAAACGGATTTCAGCAAGTTTGTTGATGCAAATCTATCTCATTGAAATGTTGCAGTTGCGATGGATAAATGTAGATGAACGATGCCAGTGGGTTTAGGGTTATTGTACGTATATATCACACGTTAAGATTCCAGCGTCGTAGAGGACGTTACTAATATTGAAACAATGCACACAAAGAACATTAGAATAATTATTTGTGGCTTATATAAATTACTAGCTTTTGCTTTGTTCATTTAAAAGTAGGTTAGGTATATTAGTAACAGTACTTTCTTTTTAACAAAATATAGCCTATGTTACACAGTGATACTATAGCTTTCTAATGGTGAGATTTTTATAAATTGGTCGAATATTTTTTGAGTTTAACATTTAAACAACAAATCAAATCTCTCATCTTTATATTATTAGTATAGATTCGTAGGAATAATATAAAAACAAGGTGTCCACATATATAACTACGCCAGCCATGCAATTGATAATTAAGTGCTGTACGTGCTGTAGATTCACCATTAAACAATAACGTTTGGCGAGTATAAAACTTGTAATAGATTTAAATAAATATTGTAAAAGAAAAATAAATAAAAAAAAGCTGCTCCGTTACTCGTTTGGGCCACTATTGTAAACCTAGTCAAAAATACGATTACATACGATGATTCTCGTTGACAAGATATTTAGGCACATGAAACGATAAATCCTTTATTTTAATTAGATTTTGCCCGCGGCTTCGCTCGCAGTAATGTAGATGTAGTGTCAATTTCTATCCTTCTGTACCCTGGAAAACGAGTATATAAAATTATATGATGATCGGTTGAGTAATTCAGGCGTAACAAACAAACTCACATTCGCATTTATAATATTAGTTAGGATGTAAAAGGTAACCCCGCTTGAGTCCATAAAATCTCTGCTCCGCTCCACTATGCTATCTTATTGGTTAATATTTCTCCGTTCTTTCGCTCCGCAGCCTCGCGCCGCTTCAATGGACAGGCAATCCTGTAGCCTGTATCACGGAGAACTGCACAGATATTAAAACAACAAGTGTTACGCTAAATTTTGACCGTGAGTTTGTAATATGGAAAATGTTTCAATACCTTTAACAAATTTGCACTCAAAAGTTTTATTACAGTCAGTGCATGTCGGCAATGAGACTTTTGACTGGCAACTAAGTGCGTTAGAGAACTCCAACGCGTGAACAAATAATCTAGTTGAATCCTCCGCGGCTCAGCGGTCGTGAATGTGATTGCTGTGCATGAGGGTTCGAATCCCGAGTCGCGCTAACAAAAAGTTATTAGGTTTTATGTTAAGAAATCCTAATAGAAGCCCGGAGTTAGGAAGTTGGTGGTTTTAGACCCCGTGCCTCATAAAGTGGTCGTTCCAGCGCCTGATCTCTTTCTGGTCATGTTGGCTTACCGTTCCATCGGATTGTGATATGTTGTGTATTATAATAACTGACAAATGCTACGTGTAAAAGTTCAAAAAAATATATTCTCCTGCGCAGATTGCCGGTCTCCGTTAAGATTGGATTATTATCATTAGTTAATACTAACACAATGAGTTGCTTTTCAAAAATGAGATTTCATGAGGTGAATCTCGGTGACTGAATCTTGAGGTACATAAAAGGCTTACAGATGGACGAAGAAAAGCATGTTAGGTAGAGCGTAAAGGTAAATGTGATGTAAATGAGATAATTGTCGGCAAAACCCGCCTAATACAAATGTAAACGCTTACGGTGAAGATAGGATGTTAAATCAATTGCTATAATTAACATTCTTAATTAAATTGGTCGACGACCATGTACTTACGTATTCACGGCTATTACCCAGAAGGGCAAGCTGAGAATACGGTTCCTATTTGCTAAAATTCTGTCATATATGTTTTGCTGAACAGCTTGTCACAAGTAAGAGAGCCTATATGTATTTGGTTATGATGTGATTGAGCCAGCTTCATCTTTTCTCGCTCGGAAGAGAAGAGCTACTGCTACTGTATTTGACCCAATAAGTAAGAATTCCGGCGATCCCTGTACCCACTTATCCCACTCCTTTCCTATCATGCCATTTTTAATTCCATTCCTTTTTCTAGGATTGGCAAGGTGCAAGTGTGGCTCAAGTATACCTCTGACATGTTAAGTAATCATAAGTTTTTTTTTTTACTTGGTGTACCTAATGCATTGACGCTTACCCCTCCGCGGGGGCTTGCAGAGGGGTTATGTCGGGCTCGCCGTGGTGAAAGAAAGATGGATTGAATAAGAATAATGTACCTCCCGGAATACCGATTAAACCTACCACGGTGTTCCTCGACAAAACCACTATCGACGGAGCCTCGCGAATCACTTTCGCATGCGGTCACGACCCTGCCGAGGTTTCAGCCCGCCGTGTGGAACGCCAAAGGCGCTCACTCAGTAATAAACCCTACTGTCTCCCCCTAAAGGGGAGACGGACTCGAAACAGAGGCGCGCGTGGGAACACGCAGGCCGCCTCTCGGACCTGGTGCTGCACGAATGGCGGGCAGGCCCACAAAGCCCACCATCCCCAGGTCAAAAGTAATCATAAGCTACGGTAACCACTCACAATTAAGTGGGGAGTCAGCCAAGTTTGCCACCCTGGCTTACAAAATACCCTATAGTTCAGATATATGTCCCTGAAATGCTAGCCAGAGGTGTATGATACCTTAATTTCATCATGTGTGGCTTTAGGACATTCATTCGTCTATTGGACACAGGATTTAAACGCAATTGACGCGCAGTCGCGAGCACTAAAATAAGAAAAACGAGCAGCTCTATTAAAAAATAAATTAGATTTCTCTGAAAAGTAGTCACAGGCCTATGACTGCTTTGGCTCGAATAGAGGATCTGCCTATTTTCGGACCGATTAAATGACTCACACATTATAGCGCAACTTTAACCTAGTGTTATTAAACAAGATTAATGACACTGGTGACGGGTACCAAACTAGGACACAGTTTAGCCGTCGCACAGATGACAGACAGTGACGAACCGTGACATTTTACTGGCATTATGGAATAATATGAACAAAGCACAATAACAAAATGTCAGTATTACGTATTCCCAAGTAAAAATAAACTAGGCTTTGATAAATTACTTGATAAAAAGTGAACCCATTAGTTTTATTTTTATTACAAATACCGAGTAAAAAAGTTAGCTATTCAAACAAGTTTAATAGCTAATAAAAAATACTGGCATGTAAAAATAAGCCTTCTAAAAATGCGCCCATTGTTTCTAAAGTATGGCAATTTATTAAAATATGCCAAGCGTTGACAGATTTTCATTAATGGGTGTTTTGATGTTCCAGAATTAATTAAAAAGGCGATAAATGTGACATTGAGTTGACCGAATACCAGCACCGGCAACACAATCTAATAAATATGTATATAGTTTAGAAACGTGCCCACGTTTTTAACCGACTTGAAAAAAAGGAGAAGGTTCTCAATACGTCTGTATGTCCTTTTTTTATGTGTTACCCCAGAACTTTTTTCTAGGTGAACCGAATTTGATGATTATTTTTTAAAATATACATACACTAGCTGTCCCTTCGCGGTTTTACTCACGATTATGATAACTGTTCCGCTCCCATGGCTCGTAGCAGGATTATATAGCATCTGTTACTTCACTTATGGAGAAAGATTTATGCTTTAAAGTCAAGTCTTTTGCTGTTCCTCGGACACATATTGAGAATTAATTGACAAAAAGAGAAAAGATGTATATAAAATAGTTAGACTCCCATGTGTACATACTCGACAACCTAGGTAAAAATCTAGACTGGTTAACTAAAAAGTAATGAGCACAGTATTTTAGTTCAACGCAGTCAGGTGCTGAACCTGGTATTAGATTCCATCGTGGCAGGATTCTGTGAAAACAGTCAATAAAAAAAAATCGAAATAGGATACAAATATTAGAACATCTAGAACTTCCAGGTTTTGAACAACTTCTTATCCATTTCACTTAAAGCGTGGCATCACAACCCTCTTAGAGCTGTAGGGAGTACATTTATTTATTTGCACCACAAAACAAATATCGACCAAACAGAGACAGAGTATAGAGTATACAGTATAAAGCCAGATTGAAACACAAACTATGAGTGCACAGAATATTCCAAGTAAGAGATAATTCTCTATTATAAACTTTAACTATGCCAAATTTCACACTCCTTCTTGCGCTATAAGCTTTAAAAAGGATAAAAACCATTCCTCGCTTATAGAACATTCAATGTCAATTACATTGATCTTTTCTGTTATATAGTAGGTATATGACAAAATTCTAAGACGTAACGAAGCGTAATATTATTCGATTTAGAGTTCATACAAATAACAATATATTTTTGTTTCAGGTAAGATCGACCTACATAATAATAGGACTGACTAATGGGTAAGAAAAATATTCATATCTAAATCTATAATGTTAGCATAACATTGTGCTTTGCATTACAGTGATATTTTAGTTATTGCTTATGATAAAATCATAATACACGCGTTGATGTCATTGTATCCAAGTGACTACATACATGTCATGTTATATTAGCATCTAAACTGTTTTTTGTCACATACGTTTATGTCCCAGTCTCATGTAATAGAGGGGAGCCTATTTCCGTTGACCGAGTATATTTGGAAATCAATGCTACTGAGAATTCATTATCAGAAAATCTCTATAACAGTTTGATCTGATGACCGCCCATGAGCGTAAGCTTAAACTGAAGGGGCCGACTAGACCAAATCCTACTAACCGATATAAAGGAGTACGAAATTTTCTAATGGTTACCAATTGTACTTGACTTGTTTAACGTCAGCTCGATTCGATCAATTTACAGTGTCGTAACTTCTTGAGATCTCTCTCTCTGTACAGTACATTAGACGAGCTTTAAACATTGTTCGTTGTCAAACAGTTAAACGAGTTTAATCGAATTTGTTACCAAGTTTTTATTTCAATGACACAATTGACGCATTGTCAGGCAGCTGAAGTTGAAATTCGATGTTGTTTCTGATATACGAGTTGTTATTTGATTTGGCATTTAGACAAAGCGTGTAGCACATTATCTAAATGACAAATAAAATTCTAGTAATAATTAATTTTTATTCTACACAATATTTTAACTTATGTTATCATAATATATAAATTAAAATATGTTGTATATTATACATATCTTAACAGCTACTAACTACTTCAACAGAAAACCAGGATGTCCTGATTTTATAAGATAAATGCCCGTGTGCTTGATGACCCTGTAAGTACTTAAAAGAACAGAAACCAGGCCTCAAGTCCTTAAGCCCTGGATTCCGTATACCAGATGTTGGCAAAGCCGTAATTAAAACATACTATGATTTACCAGGCCACAAAGTTTAAATACATTAATAAAACTAACCTAAAATAAATATAAAATGAACAAAGTTTTGACATATTAACGCTTAATTAATAAATAAGAAAACCTAAAACTCTTTCTTCAATCAAAATAATTGAAACATACGGAAACGCATGTTATTATTAATTATTACGTTACATATAGTTTCCATGAGTTTATGAATTTAAACAAAGAACACAACTTTTAATTCTGCTACGCCACGCCGATTGGTATAAAACAATTACAAAGGAACAAGTTGACATCATCCATTTACATAAAACTAAACAACTTAAATTGGCAAATACACTGTAGCTAGAAACTTGTACAAAGGTACAGAGAAATGTATTAGAACCATCTGTCCTGAAACTTGTAAACAAACTTCTCCATCTGAAGGTTAATGCCCTAACTCTAGTCTCATTAAATATATTACAAATAGTGTTTTTAGAAACCACATTTATTTCAAAAGCTCTCTGGAACCAGTACTGAAGCTGACATTACCGCAGACCTTGAGCGCAATGTACCACATTACCAGCAGCTTAATCTACATTGTAGTTTATGACAAGTTTCTTAAGAATGCTCTCTTAGATTAAACTGAAAAATATTCACACAATAGTACGCAAAATCCTTGTCTGAATACGCGATTTCATGAACGAAAGACAGGTTTGATTTAAAGACAGCCTCTTCCTTTTGTTGAAGATAGCGTGAATATTTGAGCAACTATGGATTTCAAAGTCTTATAGATGACTCTCAGGTTAGTATCAGACGATTCTAGTTGCATGGTATGGTGTTCTGCAGATGCTAATAGGCCTACAACTCGTATATTGGGTACCATTGTGCACCAACTATAACGACCTATTACATTTACTTTTAACTATTTCAATGAAAATGATACTCATCTCTGCATAACCTGTTTACAATAATGGATATCGTCTACCTTCAAGTCACATAAATTTATTTTTAAATATATACATTCAATTCCATAATACAAGCAACTATACGTGTAAAATGTTTTCTCAAAACACAATGAAAAACGGCTATTTCATAATTCTGTAAAGAACAATATATTAGTATGTATGTAGAGAATTATAAAAAAGTTTACTTTAAACCATATATTACCACTAACAAATAAATTTATATGTCACTATATTGGGAAATCCTTACTAATATTAAAAATGCGGATGTGATTTTGTTTATTTGATAGTTAAGCTTTTACGCCTTAACTAAAAAAATACTCATGTATTTAAAAATAAATTGTTTCACATCATAAAAAATTGTTCTTACTCTGCAGATGATTTGAAAATTATTAAAATGTTTCATGTCCGCTTGACTATAATTTATTGTCATTGTTGATTTTCTTGTGTCTGTAATGACTAATAGTGATAATAGAATTTATATTTAATTTTCAAAGGAATTCATATCAAATCATTAGAATTTTATAATCATATTTCCTTTATATTTAATAATTTGTATGCTCAAGTACATAGCTGATCATGGAATGGACATTATTAAGTATACATATAATTACGTTATGAACACCTGGATGTAACCCATATATCACAAATAATCGATTTTATTTGATTTGAACTTCTCGATATACGAAATAGTACTCTTACTCTAAGCTATTTTAAGCGAGCGACGCGGCAGGCTTAATCTTGTGTAAGATAAGATGGACCGTGTGATGTGTATTCAAACTCTAAGTATTTACTTAGTGTCTGTATACACATTACATTAATGCACGTGTAGTAATAAGAGCTAAGTAGCTTTCTTAGGCTGAGTAATAAGACATGCTTTAATAATTAATTAATTAGTAATGCTACGCAGTTTAAATAGGGGACTAAGTACTTGTCATTACTAAATATATGTTTATTCTCACAGTTATGAAGTACATGCTGAGATTGCCTTGGTTTAGATGTGTAAACGTGACGATACATACAGATCGATCACACGATTTTATATATAGGTTAGGTGAAAGTAATTCTTGGGATATTTTTTGGTAATAAATTCTTAGAAGCATCACGGAATATAGAATACCGCACGATGGATGACAATAGGTTAACATCATATTGCTTTCTATTGCCAAGATGGCAAACTATTATACAGCTTGCCTGATGCAAACTAAATGTATATATTGATATAAAACTTGTTATAAGCTATTCGATACCACCGCGATTGCGATCGCTGTTTGCGATTCGAACTCATAACACTCAGTGTTATGAGTTCGAATCGCAAACAGGACAATTATTTGCACAATCCACAAATTATTGTTCTGAGAGTGTTTTTCCGTTAATTGTAGTTACAAGCCTTAATTCCGCGAGCAAGCGATGCCTTTCAAACAACATTTTATGTTAGTCATTTTTCATCTACATTTTTCATTACAGTGGGTGTGAAAATGATTATCCTCAATTGCAAACCTCAAAAATATGACATGAAAATTGAAAATTCTTTTTAGTTAAATGCCCGACATGAACACTTAAAGCCGCCATAATTCTTATTGAATGACCACGCGGGGAGCGTCGCATAAAATAGGGCATTACAGAAAAAGGTTTCAGGGACAAGGGTTTGACACGAGGTAGAAGTTACTACTATGTTAATACAAGTATCCAAATTCTTAATGTTGAGGTCTTTTTAGATATGGTCATAGCTTTATTTATTTGCTATGCAATTAGTTTTAAAAAACACTCTTCAGAAAATAAATCTTCAAAAAATTCTAGGACAGAACAATCCGTTCCATCACAAAACTCACAAACGTCACCCGAAAAGCTGCCACGGCAAAATGAAAGCATTTATTGTTAGACAAACGTCAGATATGTCCGGTCCAGTTTCGTTCGGATATGCGAAATTGCACTTTATTCTAGTATAGATAGGTATATTGACATCTGCCTTGAATTATAAAACACTTATATTATAACAGTAAATGGGTATGTTTGTGACCATGGCCAGTGCAACCTATAATAATAGCAACTCTGTTAAAAACACTCTTGCTTCTGGGCATTGGGCTCTCCCCCGTGTGAGAAGGGTTAGGCCATAGTCCACAACGCTAGCCCAGTGCATTCAAGAATGATGATGTTTTCCTTTACTGATAAAGCGTACAATAATTAACTAAGTAATACGCACAAACTTCGCGCCTAGGGATCAAACTTAAGAGCTCTGCGTGGCCGTTCAACGGTCTCCCACGAGGCTTTCGCACATACAAAGCGTTTTTCAAAAAACAACCACTTAAAAAGGTATATAAATATCGCTCGCATTAACTCCCGTTACTTGTTGCATAACCCTCTAGTTCCCTGTTTATTCTATAATTTACTTGCATTTAAGGTCACTAAAGTACGGTATAGTCATGCTTGTGCTTGATTGAATATAAATATATATTATATACATATAATAAAGAATTTCATATTTTGGAACCAACATTTTTCTAAGGTATGCTTTTAAGCTTATGAAGGTATCGCAGTACCTATGTATTATCTTCAATTTTATCTATTTCTTGTGCAAGGTACACGAGACAATGAGAATCTATCCACTTGTGAGTCAAATCACTAGTGAAGTAAATCCAGAGTGGAATAGATTGCACACGTTGCAAGTTTATACTCGCATGAAAACGTCAAGAGTCGCTCTTCTATTATATTTGCCCTCACCGTGTATACCGCGAAATCATAACCATTTGTCGGCCTCGTTGGCGTAGTGGTTAGTGTAACCGACTGCCACGCCTGAGGTCGCGGGTTCGATTCCCGCACAAGTCAAATATTTGTGTGCATGAACATGGAAGTTTGTCTTGGTCTGGGTGTTTCTATGTATAGTATGTACGTATTTACAAAAAAAAAAGTATATATGTATGTTTATCCATTGTCTAGTACCCATAGTACAAGCTCTGCTTAGTTTGGGCTAGATGGTGTTGTGTGTATGTGGTAGAATATTATTATTATTATTATTATTATAACCAACGATATTCCAGAGACGTAAGAATATTCGTCGTGTACGATGATCCACGTGTTCACTGGATATAGCTGTAGCAATGTGCAAATGCAAGGAAAACGGAATATTCCAAAATTTATGATCACCGAATGATGATCAATTTTAATGTCGATGTCGATTTATAATCGAATATTCGAAAATGCATGATCGCACTCGACGATGTTGCGTACGGCGTCGAACGTTAACCATCACCCCAAGAAGATTTTTATAAATATTTCGATTGTGTTCAATATTCGATTAATTTAAATGTTTGACCATAATAGCATATCGCAAGTATACTGAGTAGACATTCATATTTTCGACTAAAGTTTGATCTATCATAGACATATTAATATTTTACGTTGCGATTTTACCGTGGGCTTTTACCAACACTGACGAGTCCTTTAACACATCGGTTGCCAAATAGTTTGAACAATTGTCTAATATAAAATGACACTTAGATATTAAACTTAAAACCTCGCAGCAGTTATTTAAAGCTCCAATTTACCATAATAAGAAAGAGGAAGTCCAAATTTTTCTAAATTATATTTCGATTTAGAAATACCTCAACGTTATTGTTCGAAGATAATAAGATTGATAACAAAATTCAGCGTTAAATTGAATCACATTTACTTAGGCAAGTCTCTTTTCCGTCGTGCCGTTCTTCCACCAATCATAATGGCTTTTTAAGTGTTAGACCGATTAACCTTGCCGCTTTTGTTTCTTGCCTCTGTAAATTTAATGTCAATGTAATATATTTGATCTTCGAAACAATTTTGTTCAGAGATCCTTTTTTATGGACTTCCTATATTTTATATAGAGATATAAATTCAATTTGTGTTTGCAAAGTCAAAGTCAAAGTTAAAAATCTTTATTTCCATAAAATGTATAAACAATTTTGGACACGTCAGTGTACTGACATATGAATATTCTATCACATCATATACACACAACACCATCTAGCCCAAACTAAGCAGAGCTTGTACTATGGGTACTAGACAATGGTTAAAAATAATAAACCAAAAGAAATAATGTTTATTTTTATTTTTATTTTTTGCTCGTCAAAACGACCACTGCTCCTGATGGTAAGCAGTCGTGTGGTCTAAGAGCAGTGGCCTCCACATCGTCCTCATAGCAGCCGAGGCGATGTTGAGGTCTCTATTTTGACGTCCTAAGAAGATGCTTTTTCACGCCCCGCTTAAAGGACCCAGGATTGAAGGAAGAAGGAAACACGTGCCTTGGCAGAGAATTCCATGCTTTGATCGTTCGGCAGAGGTATGAGGACCCAACCTTATTGGTACGCACTCTAGTCGACTCCACCGAGTAAGGATGGCATCTGAGCCCAGTACGCGTTGTTCTGGATAGGAAAGGGGAGCGCGGGATAAGGTGGAATAACTCTTCAGAGTACTAAATAGGACACTGTGTAAATAGTAATTTTTGTCAACTCACTAATGTGACAGCAAAATATATTAACATTCTTGCTTATCGTATTAATTACTTTAATAGACCTTGATATGGGGCACTTTAATAATAATAATAATAATTTATTTATTGATTACAGTGGTAAAACATGAATATAGTCCATAAAGTACTTAATATAGGTAGGTAGCTAAGTACTTAATAAAGTACTTAATATATACTTAATATATACTTTGCCAGTAAGTTGGTCCTGGCGTTTGGTACGACTAAAAGTGGTGGACTTCGCCGCCGCCATACGTATCGATCTGGTACACAGAAACTAAGGCATCGCAGTACTCCAGGATTGTATTCAATTCCACGCAACAGCCTAATTAAATATATTACAAGATGGAATTCCCTACGTACTTTCAGTTCGTTATATCCTACCATGCCCAGAACAAACAATGTAGGGTACATAAGGGGGTAAAAAGGGTATACTCCATAATACTTATGATACAAATGTCTTGTGAACTTGTTCTGGACACGCTCCATCATGATGCTATACTTCTGTTCATGGGGCGCCCACACGACAGCACTATGTTCCAGATGACTCCTGACTAGTGCGTCGTACAGTGCCTTAACGGTAGACATGTTAGTGAAATGTCGTGCCTGTCGCAGAACAAAGCCCAAGTTTATAAACGCCTTCTTACAAATCTGCTGTATGTGCTCACGAAATGTGAGGTCCGGTGTAAAGTTGTCTCCAAGATCTCGTACCTGAATAACTCTCTGTATTGGCGTTGTGCCTATCACATAATCGTATCTAAGAGGTGAACGAGCGCGAGAGAAAGTCATAACTGAACATTTATTTTCATTAAAATACAGTTTATTTAGTTCACTCCATTCTAACACTCTATCTATATCTTCTTGTAATCGTTTACAGTCATCCAGATTCCGAACCTCATGCATCAACTTTAGATAGTCAGCAAACAATAGACAAGGTCCATTGTTGATCACCTCAGGCAGATCATTTATCATAATAATAAATTCAAGAGGTCCCAAATTGCTGCCCTGACTTACTCCCGACCTTGTGAAATAGGGTTCTGATTCACAACCATTGTAGTCAACGTATTGCTGTCGGTCCCTCATGTAACTACTAAACAGCTCTAAAAGTTGTGGTGTACATCCTACTTCAGCCAACTTCATTAAAAGTATGTCGTTATTCACAGTGTCGAAAGCTTTTTTAAAATCTAAATAAGCGACATCTACCTGCGCCCCCGCGTCCACCGCAGGCACCACCGTGGCCATGAAGTTAAGGAGATTGGTCGATGTACTGCGCGCCTCGCGAAAACCGTGTTATGCGTCAGATAATAATGGCCGTACTTGCCTCTTTAAACTGCGCTGGATAGCCTATTCGAACACTTTTGCAGGCGTTGACAATACTGCTACTGGCTTGTAGTCCTTAACATCATGACCCTGCTTACCTTTATTGTTATCAGTACAGGTGTGGGCTTTAATAGAGAAATCCTGGGATGGAGAATTAATTTTAGATAAGTAGAAAGGAAGATAGAGAGTTTTATTCAAATTTAGAGTAAGTAAATTATTAGAAATAAAATTGTTTTTTTTAAACATTGAAAACAGCCTGTTCTTGGATGACTCATGGCCACTCTTTTCAATCGCCAAATGTTTATTAACAATACAATTCCATTTTTATTATTTTTCTTATATGAGCTGCTATGTGTAATTCCTTTATTAATATTAACACATAACATTTATTTTATAATATAACTGAAATACCTACACTAGCCTTACAGCAGTCTTGCAAAAGTTCTTTTATCAAAGTTATTTATTTACAAAGTTATTAGTCACTATTTAGAAATCTGGTTCAAAAATACTAATTAAGTATTAAATTTGAACCAGATAATAATAATGTTTATTTCAGTTAAGTTACACATATATTAACATTTACTGTGACAGCCACACTAGGCACAGCTTGTGTCGTGGCCATCAAACTATTACGGATTTGCATATACCTAGAACTTAACTATTACAAATAACTAATATGCATGAATAAATAGATGTGAGAGTGGTGTGAGTGAGTGGATGTTTGGGTTAGTTATGGTGAGTATGTATGATAGTGTGTGAGGTATGGTGAGTGTGTGTGTATAAATGAGTGGAGAAATTTTATAAAGAATTGAAAAACGTCTAGAGCGGTAGGTACATTTAGATAATGGTTTTAAGGAGTCGTTCCGTGTCGTGGTAATTTAGGTTGGCTATAAAATTTTTAACTCTAACATGGACTTCCCGCATAGTGCTGTGCTTAAGATCGCAATGTTTTACTATTTTATTATATAAGTAGGGGAGGGGTACCAGAACTTTTTTAACCTTTTGGCAAACGTAGTCTTACATTTTGTGATGGGAATCTTGAAACTCTTGCACTTAACGTATCCTTATAATTAGAGGAATTAAGAACCGACTTATGCATCTCGATGACCGCATTTTGAACGTATAACTGTCGTATGCTTAACAAGTCAGCAGCTTTGTAGAGGTCAACTGTTGGGAAAGTTAATGGTTTTTTAAGCATGACTTTAAGTATCGGCCTCTGCGCTCTCTCCAATTGTATCAAATGAGACGTGGCTGAGCCTCCCCAAACGCTTAGGCAGTATGTCAAGATGGACTGGCAGAGTGAGATGTACACAGTTTTAAGAAGCTCAATACTGGCGATATCTCTTAGTTCTTTCATCACGTAGATGAGTTTTCTGCACCTCGTCGAGAGAGCAGCTATCTGCATTAAAATTTAGCTTCTCGTCGATGATTACTCCGAGATATTTTATGAATTTTGATCTTTGAATTTCACTACAGTCACAGCAGGTGGTGGCATTAGACTGCTGTTTAGTTAGGACTGCATACCGGGGATGAAGCGCTAGTTTTATGAAACAGAGGAACTTTTGTTTTACTTGTGTTTAAAGTTAAAAGATTATTATTAAGCCATTCAGTTACCAACGCCATTCCTAGTTCTGATTGCCGTAGACACTCGCTCCATGATAAGCCATGAAATATTATTGCAGTGTCGTCTGCATAACAGACAATTTTTGCTTTATGTGTTGTTAGGGAAGCTAAATCATTAAGATATAGAAGAAATAGCGCCGGACCAAGCACACTACCTTGAGGTATTCCGGATTCTGTTTCATTGGGGTTACTGATCCAGGAATCAACTCTGACTCGCTGTCTTCTACCCGTTAAGAAACTCTGGAACCATTTAAGTGCAATACCATGTATTTTAACGGTTTATAGTTTTCTTAGTAAGATTGGAATAAACCCGGTATCGAAAGCTTTTGCAACATCTAGGAAGACTCCAATACATGCACGTCCATTTTCTAGATGAGTAACGATTTTTTCAGTTAGAAGTGTAACAGCAGTTGCCGTGGATTTTCCTTTTCGAAAATCAAATTGAGTGTTGGTCAGAATATTGTTGACTTCGAGATATTTTACAAGACGCTTATTTACCACTCTTTCCAGTATCTTTGTAAATATCGGAAGCAGCGAGATGGGTCTGTAATTATTTGGTAAGGTCGATTCGCCTTCTTCATGGATTGGAACTACGATTGCTGTCTTCCAGTCTTGTGGTACGATCCTTGTGAACAGGCTTTGGTTTATAATTGACTTGAGTGGTTCCACTATTTCATCCTTAACATTTTTAATTATCATACTATTAATACCATCCAATCCCGGTGCACTATCGTGCCTAAGAGTCATGTTAATGTTTTCTAATTCTTTATTATCAGTTGGTTCGAAAAAGAAAGAGTTAACAGGTGAATTTAAGGCGTAAATTTTATTGGCCAAAGCAGATTGAGTTGAACCCAGACATTGTAGGATATTTCCAGCGTATTGTTGCCCCACTAAGGCAAAAAACTCGTTGCAATAATCAACTGCAGATTGTGGGCTTGTATCTCCAGTATCAGCTCTGATGCCTTGAAATTCATAACACATTTTCGTTGAGCTATTTCATTGATTACCTGCCACAGGTCACGTGGATGATTTTTATGTTTCTGGAGCGTATTTGTTTCGCAGTTATTTTTTAATTTGCGCATTAGGCTGATGTAGAAGTTTCGATACCGAGAATAAACTATTGATTTAATGTTGTTCCTTGGATCGTTTCTAGCGTCTAAGTGAAGCTTATCGCGTATACGTGAACATCTCAACAGCCCCTGAGTCATCCACAGCCTAATAATTGTTTTTGAACGGCTAATCAATATAGTTTTTGTGTTAGATTAAATTACTCGCTTCATTATGTTGAGAAAGAGATCCAATTGATCGGTCACATTTTGTATATTGCTTAATTTAGACCAGTCCACGTTATTCAGTTCATCTGCTATGGAGTCATAGTCAAGACGCAGTGTGTACCTCGGTGGCAATATTGGTCTAGTAGAACTGCTATTTAATCCAGTGATTACCCTGTCGTGATCTGTTATTGCCGACGGGCAGACGAGTGTTTCAATATCCAGTTGCCCCATAATAAAAACATGATCAAGGCAAATTGGTACTATAGTTTATTTAAATACGATTCACATACATAGTAAAGGTTTAGTAAATGTAACATACATATTAATATGTAAAAAAATGGAGTATACGTCTAGCAGCAACTCATATTTACAATCTGATAAGGATTTTTGTTTTTTATTAGGAATTATATTATTTTTATTTTAAGTATCAATGATATTATACACAGAAAAGAAGCAGATAGTAATACGTAACTTGTATACGAAAAGTGAAGACTCGGAATCGACCCGATTGAGTTGTTTTTCTATTATTATAACAAAATCCCTTGACTGTTTTAGTTAAAATACAATTATTGTTCCAATGTTAGCTATTTCTTTCGCGTAATTTCTCTTGTTAGGTATTTATGACGGTACTTATTTATCAAATTATCAACCCTAATATAGTTTTAATAAGATATATGTAATATATAACTGATTTAGAATAAGGATTTGCGATTATATTCGAATGAGTGACAATATATACCTACTAAACATAGGTTTGTCCACTGCGTCCTTAGCCATGCGAACTAGGTAACGCACTGTGCGCTACTGTACTCGAAACTCATTCGAATATAACATTGTGCATCACTTATGTGTATAAGTAACAGTTATAATATCTTTAAAGTATTATAGAGATATCTAGGTGGTGGAAAAAGTAGATGTTTTCCAATAACAAACTAATGTATTGATTCGACAAACAGTTACGCGCACCGAAATCCGGCCCTACCCCGCAATACATCACTATCTTTCGTCAATATATTTTTACACAGTTATACGTAATAAATTGTAGAATGACAGTCCACTCTTACTATGTGCTCCAAGATCGTGAGAAATATTCAGAGTACTCGCCACCTCGACAGCTACCTCATAGAAATCCAATGTTAATGCAACTGCATTTGACTTCCATTACCTTGATTTGCCTTACAAACCGTTGCTTATATAAAACGAAGTAATATTACGAAAGTAAAAATCTTTTTCGATTTGGTTGTATAAGCGATACAAATCAGTGACTAAATTAATTTTCTTATTTTATTTGACCTTACGCGTTGCTATACGAAATTGCCTTGAATAGAAATCCTTTATAAGATTGACTTTTTTAATTTGTATTTTAATACTTAACAAATCAATGCACAACATTTGATACGCATTACGATAAATTCATATCAAGTAAATAGCTTACTAAGTTTTTGTTGGAGTTAATTCTTATAAACTTTTTATTTAACCCAAAAAGTTCAAATTCTTTAGTAAAGATACTTAATTGTTTAATGAAAAAGTTGTTATATCAAGATTCAATAAATTAAATATAATAAATAGATTTTTTCTAAGCAGTGACCTAACTTGAAATTAATAAAGGGTGCGATCGACAATAGAACACTAACCTCACCACTCAAGTTAACCTATTCACTCAAGTTATCAAAACAACCTGGTAATATCTATCTGAAATCTTTCCCGTCCGCGGTTCGAAATCAATAGGCCCTTTCATATTAAAATGTGAAAGTTAGTGAAGATGTTTGGATATCTGTTTACCGTTGAATTTATTTGGATCATATCTCATATTAACCCATAGGATGTCTATTTTGATATAGAGTTATGTATTTTCACGTGGCCAAATTATTTATTATGTTATCAAAACGTTTTTTGCACAAGGAAAAATGTCAACTAGGATGACTGTGCGTTTGGTTTGGTATGATGGTATCTGATAAAATATGTTATATGGTTGCAGCTAAGCTATGCCGAGCGGGGCTGCTAAGCATTGTGCGTTGGGAAGCTCCAGTGCACTCTTTCTTTGCAATATGTCATGGTTTTCCGATGATGCACTGGAGGCGATGGTTTATTCCACATATCTACATTGAGTATCCCCATCAATGGGGATGTGATTAACGGGGTGGTTTTACTGAGTAACCATTCTACTCAACCTGACTCTGAAGATTTCACACATTAAAAAGTAAACATAATGAAAGAAAGATTAAGATAGACGCAAAAAGACGTCCTAAAATTAAACTCATTTATACGGATTATATCGCGTTGTTTATTTAACACTGTATTACATAATTTAGAAACACATACACAGTGTTAAATAAACAACGCGACAAAATCCGTATAAATGAGTTTATTTTCAATTAATAACATTCGCGTAAGCAGAAGACAATATTAAGACGTCCTAAGTTAAAATACATCTGTTTGGCTTATATATTACTTGGAAACTATTCCATAAATTTATTGAGTTTTTATAAGTGCCAGTCTTCACTATAGTTTCATAACTGTTAGTCTATTCGTTTCGATATCCGATCGATACGATCACGTTTTATACTCTTTCGAACTAAATATGCAGTAGTTTATAATATAATTATACGTTCTGTCTGATATTCAACGATAAACTGTAACAACTTTCGCTTTGTATATATGAAAACGAATAAAAGTAACTAATTGTATTTGCATTGTAATATAACATCACCACTGTCTATTTCCATTAACTGCCTCTATGGCGCTCTGTGTATACACTATCGACAGTAGTCGCTGTGCATGAGGTCTCGAGTTCGAATCTCAGGTCAGACCAACAAAGAGTTATAGGGCTAAAATATTTTCGGCTGTGTTAGATTGCCGTACCATCGGATTATGAGAATTAGGTAACTGAGAGTGCACTTATTTTTGTGCAGACGCTTGTGCACAAATTAACAACATCATCATATTGTGTAACATCTGTGCAGATAGCCCGTCTCCATTTAGATTGGCCGCCCGCAACGAAATTCGGTCGTGAGGACCTTATATTTCTAAAAGTTGAAATATTTATTTTGATAGTTACATTTAAGTCCCCCGTAATAATAGTGACCCTACTGCTATTACAATCATTACATACGATATGTAAAAATGTTGTGCTTTTTTTAAATTTTTATTAGCATAAAAATATTTATTTATATCGGTAATTGAATGGGCGATCAATTCTTACTTACACTACTAGCTTACAAATAAAGCTATTGTACTGTATTGTTGATACTAATAATAAACGCGTTACTTAGTATGTTGGCGTCGGCGTTACTTAAGCCATTTCTATTACGTCTATCTCTTCCAAAATTTATAGTAAGCCTAAGGATACATTTTATTCTGAAAGACAGCGTATTTAGAGATGGGATCTCTACGAAAGCCTCAACTCGAGGTTCATACAAGCTAAGTTTATCGATGGTAGGATATTAGAAGGCTTTGCACATTTTCAGAACTGGGAGATAAACGACATATATTGTTATGTAAATCGTTTTATTTCTTTCTCTCAGTATTTGAGTATGTTCAGACTTAATATGCGATGCAGGATTTCGTTCATTGATATGCTTGGATTTAAATAGGAAATCTTAACTAATAGTGTAAATGTGAATGTGAGTTTGTTTGTTAGATTCTTAATTACCCTTTCACGCCTTAACTATGCAAGCGATCATCGTGACATTTTGCATGTACGTTGTCACGGGAACAGAAATGTATATAGGGTACGTTTTATCCAAAACAGAAAGTCCTGTACTAATCTAACCCAATATGCATTTACGTGGAAAATCTAGTTCAGTATAAATATGAACTAAATTGCTCTATTATTTATATTACTCTATATTGTAGTGTTACAGCAGGTAGTCCGCGATTTTATATTTTAAAGTTATAGTACGAGCTTATTCATGTATAAAAAGCTAGGGGTAGATTTTTGACAATATAACATGCAAGGACAGTCAGGCGCATTACACATCCGTCACCATATGTTATGCCCAAACAGTAACAAAACATCATACCAAACACGGTCAGCATTTAGTACTCTTATGAATACTTCCAATAAAACTTTTATCAATCATAGTGATCTTAACTATTAAATGCTCTCGCTTAACCTCATAATTACATCGGGAAAATATCCATTCCTTCCCACTTTCACATTATATTAAAAATTTGTCTAGTCCGTCAAAATCGTTTCAGTCAGACAATTTGACACAGCACGTCGTCTATGACAGAATCTGCATTGTTGATAACTTTTAATATATATGCAAATAATGGAACGAGTGGCTCCAAACTGGTTCAGTCTAGTTCTAGCGCTCGCCACCGCTTCCAACCACTTCAGACTGCTTATATTGGAACTTAAGTTCAGTTTATCGTATATTTTACTAGAGTAAACCTGTTTATCCAGGACCTTTATTGTAAGAATGTGGATTCTACGACAAAGAGAAGGTGAAATAAAGTGGATATTTGAAAGTGTGCAAGCTTGTTATTTAAATTTCCAAATTTGCAAAGAATGGAATCCAATAATCCAATATATCAAGATGTATTTCATCACTTTTTTATATGAACGTAAAATTTTCGTTGCCGCTTCTATGTTAACAATATACAGTACTTTATGTTATAATAGTGTTGTCGTCTGAAGAAATAACTTTGCTGTAACTGTAAAAAGTATGCATCTTAACTAATATTATAAATGTGTATCTGAGTTTGTTTGTTTGTTTGTTACGCTTTCACGCCTTAAGTATTTAACCGCTCAAAATGAAATTTTGCATGCACGCTGTGGGTGCAGTGAAACGTTTATACGAAATCTTTCATCTAGGAAAAAGTACTGTTACTGAGGGATAGAAATTGATTGTTAAAATCATTATTAATGCGAGCAAAGCCAAGGGTAAATTCTGGCCATCAATAGTTATTATTACATTCACGAATTTCCTTTTTTTGATCGACCAATTTTATTGATTGATTACAATCTGAGACCTAATTCTCGTAATAAAAATGTCTCAGTGCTATTAATATAAAAAATCAAACTCGCTTAACATATAATAAACGTCAAATGGAAATATATACTGCATTTCAGTTCTCATTTGACATTAATTTATTAGAATAGATTGGAGCTCTATTTTGAACGTATTTTATTACAATAGTTTTAGTAATTAATTTTAAAAACTAAAAACATTTTAACATACTATTTTTGCGCCATATTGTTTTATATAGTAAGTATTTTAACTCTTAACAATAACAATATTATCCCAAATCGAGCTGTTTTTATAAAGACGACTTTCCGTCTAAAACTAGAATATAAAATTCGCCAGGATTTCGCTTTATCGTAACGAATAACAAAATATATTCAAAAGTCAAGACAACATATTTAATTATCGCGTAAATTTAAACTTACAAACAGATAAACAAAAATAAAAAGCGCTGAAAGACGTAGGCCTCCGAAAAAATCTCATGTAGGCTACGAAAAAGCCTACCTACTTTCTTCTGTAAATAATGGACAAAATAAGGTTATGTGAGAAGGAGTTTAAGAATATACAAACATCAAATGGGCCATAGTATTACGTGTTACATATATATATTGAGAACAATAAGCTTGTCTTATATAATACTAGATTTTGCCCGCGGCTACGCTCGAGTAAATGTAGCTAACGTTAGATTAGAAACAGTACTATTATCTGGAGTAAAGGTTATATATATTCTATGTCATTTCCTGTACCCCTGTCAACGTGTATACGAAATTGGGTGATGGTCGTTCGCGTATTTAAGGCGCGAAAGTATGCTTTAAATACTCGAAAGTTCAAACAAAATAACAAACTCAAGGATAAGGAGGTATATAATATTCTATTATAAAAAAAAGTATTTTAATTTTTTTGTATTTCAGAAATATCACTTACAGTTTGGATCACCTGTTACTGTTATTCTCGCTGTATATATTATTACTTATACTTATTCTATCACATACATACAACACCATCTAGCTCAAACTAAGCAGAGCTTGTACTATGGATACTAGACAATGGATAAACTTACATATACACTTTTTATGTAAATACATACATATGTATTATATATAGAAACATCCAGACCAAGACAAACATCCATGTTAATGCACACAAAAGTTTGACTTGTGCGGGAATCGAACCCGCGACCTCAGGCGTGGCAGTCGGTTACACTAACCACTACGCCATCGAGGCCACCGCACAATATGTCTATCAGTCTGTGTTAAAACCTTAAGGGTCGATTTTTCAATCGTCAGATAACTTTTATCTAGGGAATATGTTTGACGTTTTGACAGCTTTTGTATAGAAAACATGTCATATTTATTCTTCAGATAAAAGTTATCTGACGATTGAAAAACCGGCCCTTAATAAACAATAAAAAGATATTCTAGAATGATTATGTTAGGTGGTTAGTGGGTTCACATCGGTAGTGTAATGGGTAGAGTTCGCACTCGACCACTCGATCGCAAGTACAATGCCTGATCCATTAGGCATATCCGTATCTTTTAAACGACGTTGACGAAACCAACTGACCGATAGCTATATGTCATGTGTGTTTATTCACATACATATAGTTTATGACTGCATTTCGTAGTATTACGCGGTGTAGATTATTAGATGCCATTCAGATAGGTAGAGAATTATAAGCAAACATGAACATATGTTTGTTTTAATTTTAATATCTAATTAAAAAGACAATATTTGCACTAATAATAATAATCAAAAAAGCGCTCAGATTGCGAACTAATATTTGTGTATTATAGAGTATTTTATCTCGTATCACCTTTCAACACAGTTGCATTCTATCTCGTATCACCTTTCAACAGAGGCGGCCTCTTAAAGCATTAAGCCATCAATACAATAAATACAATTTTGATGCATATTCGCTATTGATTGTGGAGATGTTTCTCTTCAAGAAACACTGCATATTGGAATATTACAAATATAAATTTAATTGCTAGAATTAAACAAACGATATGATAAACATTTTCATTATGTCTCGTTAGCTCTGTTTGCAATTATTTTTGAGCTCGACCAAAGTGTTATTGAGTTTTTATGTAAGAAAGTGTTACGGTATCTAGAAATGTGGCCGTTAGTTTGCAACAGACTGATTTATACGATAAAAGGTACAAACTACGAATTCCTAAAACTACAAATTGATATGATGAAAAATTTTATAAAATTACTAGCGTAGTTTCTAAAATGATTTTTATATTTATATAGACTTATTATTAATGCACAATATGTAACTATCTTTCTGTGTTATTAGCTAATTGCAAGGCAAATAAGTGAGATATCACCGGCTTTTAGACCGGCACTTTAGAGGACAATGAAGCAATGTAGATACTCAAATACAGTATTCTATTTGGAATATTACCTATTCTCCCCTCTCTGTTATCAAATTCAAAGACTCACAAATGTTTCGACGTTTTTGTACCGGGGTTAATGAAATTTTATTTTTACGACGCTTCGGGAATTGTTCTGCGTACCTATTTACAGGCATATAATCAAGGGACCTCTGGATAGCTATTAGTCACCTGTGTAGGTACCCAGTTGTACGAGAGCTCTAACGACCTTTGAAAAGATTCTAGTCAGATGAAACTAAAATAAGATAAGAGTAGTTAAAGTCAGGTCTTTGAAATGGATTTACTGACTGAGATAAAACCTGAAGAACCACAGAGTTATACATAGTCCTGTCGGTCTTCAGGCATTTCCTGCATAGGGAACGGGATGGTGAAATTATTGGGGTTAATTCACAAATCCCCATTGACTTGCTCCATTAATGGGGATCTGTGTATTTTCTAACATATCCCGATTGTCCGATCATCAACTTCATAATAGGGATTTTTGTAGAAATTGGAGTTTTTTTATCGACGAATCATCATTGTCAATTAAATTAAATTTCAACATAATCGTATAAATGTTACATTATAATTATCGTCTTACGTTTACGCGAATATTACACATCACATCGTAAATAATTTAAAATATAAGAACCGATTAAAATAATTTAATTTTTCTGTTAAACTATAAATTTTGTAGGTGTGTATATTATACACACCTACAAAATTTAGATTTATTCTAATAGAAGAAGAAAAATAAAATACATACTAGCCCATGTTGTAAATATTGGAGGCCTATGTTATTAAACGCCCGTTAGAGGTTTATAGAGTGCTTAGTAAAATGAGATTTCATAGTTATAATAATAACAAGATTATGTCTGGACATCATCATCAGTACGCCGATAGACGATTTAAAATTATATGAAACATATATAATAAAAGATTTTCCAGCTATTACCCGTTTCTAAAAAGTGTGGAAAACTGAATATAACTGCGCTTATACAGTAGCACTCATTCTATTTACATTTAAAATATTCTGTTTACATTTGAAACAATCTAAAATATTTTCTCCGTGACATCTACGTACTTCCCTTTGAAGGCTGTCTGTCGAAAAAGTTAACGCTTCGATAGTTAGGGAGACAAATTTAACGATCGATATATACGCTTCCTTTGTTTTGTTATTATTTTAGTTATATTAAAATAATACGAGCTGACGTTAACTCATAAATATTTATGTCTGGCAACCTCAAATGCGTGATATGTCATTAAAACAGCATATATTATGAAATATTGTAGCTTCAGAGATTACCTCCTACAAAATCATAAACACAGAAAACTTACACAAAATCCGTAAAGTTGTTTATTTTGAATCATAAAAATACGTTAATTCATATTGCTTACAAAGTAATGCTTATGAACGCCAAGTAACACTTATGTGAAAATAAAATGTTGCGATAACTATGTTCTAAAATGTTGTAAACTCGGTACACATTTGAAAAGAGTGGCCTTGAGCTTCTTTTCTATTCTTCTCGTAATGGAAATGTAATATTTATGTAACGTTCATATAGATTAGTCGGTGCATAACAAGAACTGTCGCTTTTCTCGTGCGACGTAACAATGTGAGTGCACCAGTGCCAATGAGTATTTTCCTAGCCAAAGAACGTGTCCTGAATCTAATCGTGCACACCAGACGACAATCCGCAGTCCTTTGTGTATGCACTAATTTACATGCATCCGGTGAAAAGTCAACTTTTGCTTCGTAAAGTAACAAAATCGTATTAAAATAAACCCGGTAATACATAATAATAATAATATAATAATATTCTACCACATACACACAACACCATCTAGCCCAAACTAAGCAGAGCTTGTACTATGGGTACTAGACAATGGATAAACATACATATATACTTTTCTTTTTTGTAAATACATACATATTATACATAGAAACACCCAGACCAAGACAAACATCCATGTTCATGCACACAAATATTTGTCTTGTGCGGGAATCGAACCCGTGACCTCAGGCGTGGCAGTCGGTTACACTAACCACTACGCCATCGAGGCCGACAAACGAGTTATTTTTGCACGTAACTGCATGATTAATACCCTAAAGCGTAGACCCGAAGTAAATTAATTATAACTTTGAATAAATTATCGTTAAAGTGCAAATTCTTGTGCAATAAGTGGCTCGAGCCGTAAACCATTTATCAAACTCAAAAACAAATGCTTGTTTTTAACCGTTACTACACCTTAAAGTATTCAGGGGCGAAAAGTGCAACTTAAGTTGAAAGTAGGTACATTGTTTTAGTACAAACCTTTAGGTATTTTAAAGAGTTTCGGTGGCGTAGTGGTTGGTGTAACCGTCTGTCACGCCTGAGGCCGCGGGTTCGATTCCCGCACAAGTCAAACATTTGCGTGCATGAACATGGATGTTTGTCTTGGTCTGGGCGTTTCTATGTATAATATGAAAGTATTTACAAAAAACAAAGTATATATGTATGTTTATCCATTGTCTAGTACCCATAGTACAAGCTCTGCTTAGGTTGGGCTAGATGTGTGTGGTGTGTATGTGGTAGAATATTATATTATATATATATATTTAAACGCATTTAATTTGCCATTTAGTTTTTTTAGCGGTCTACAACGATGGTATAATCACCCACAACTTTTAAATTCCGTTACAATAAGGTTCTGTCGCTTCATGACTTCTAGTTTAATCAGTAGCGTAGCGTGTCAGTCGCCCGGGGTGGATATTTTTTTACCGCCCTCTTATTTGGGTATTTCAATTTAAACGACTCTTATTTTCAATAATTCTAAAGATCTTTTCGGCAAGAACAGTCATCAATATTGTGTTTTATACAGTTCTAATATTTAAAAGATATTATTATAATTTATTGTAAAATTTTGCCGCCCCCTAAAAGTTCTGCCTGAGACGGGCCAGCTCTGCCGCCCTCACTACGCTACGCCACTGAGTTTAATGACTTGTGCAGTCAGCAACATATTTGATTAAAGGAGTCTGCCCACTACACCGTCTCATACCATGACCGTGCTAGAACGTATCAGACACGAAAAGCAACACGATACGCCCTGCTATAGGAACTGCTGGTCGGTGACGGAAAGGTCTAGTGGGCTTAGTCTTATACATTTCCTTACAAATAATATTTTTTTGCCTGACACGTTCCTAGCACGGTCATGGTATGAGACGGAATTCTGCCACATACACACAACACCATCTAGCCCAAACTAAGCAGAGCTTGTACTATGGATACAAGACAATGGATAAACATACATATATATCTTTTATTTTTTAAAGCCATCATCATTTGTGAAATTATGAATTGCTTTATCGTACACAATAATGGTAATTTCTAACCTGTTACAGCAGTAATAATTAAAGGAATGTTGAGTTAAACACAATTTATTACTATAAAAAATAATTAGATTTTAGACATTCATTTACAAAATACTGTTACAAACATATTAAATGTATAGCTGCTTATGTCGTTGACTGCTCAAATCAACAAATATTTAGTCAATTATCGAATTAGATAATTAGGAGAATTGTGTGCGTAAGAATAGATATGCCATACAATTGTGCATGGGTAATTTTAAGGTAATAAATAAATTTTCTTTTGGTAATAGGCGACTCGATAATAACGTCTTTTTGCAATTAAGGAATTATAAACTTTGTATAAACGTCTTCAGACAAATATAGATAATTACGTTTCTTTTATCTCAGTCAATGAATAGTATGATCCGTTCTGCCTAAGCCTTTAACGAGAGGTTGTTACCTCATACGATCCTTAATAAAAAAATAATTATGTTTCAGCGTAGTTTGCATTCCGTAGAAAATAAACTACTTCGACGGTAATGGATGATAAAGACAAATATGTGTTATATACGCATTATATTTAATATAACAACAAACCTAATATGCGAAACAAAGTAAATATAGTATAGGTGTATGTATACAAATGTTTAATACTAGGTTATGCTACATAACAGCTTAGAAAGTACCAATTTCGTGGTCTTGTTCAGATGCGGGCTAAGTACTTATGTTCTCCTTAATAGAAGGTCGTGCCTGTACGTTAACGTTAGTCGTGTACGAAATTGCAACCTAAATACTTAAAACCGCAAGTTTGCTTCAATTTTATATCTAATGAAGTTTAAGATTATTGACTAACTAGGTTTTGCTCGCTGCATACGTATAGGTAGTTATGTTAGTAACAGTATTTTTTTCTGGATAAAAGGTATATACGTCCTTTTCTGTTCCTTTGACAGTGAGTATGCTAAATGTCATGATGATCGGTGTAGTAGTTAAGACATGAAAGCATAACAAACAAACTCACATTCGCATTTATAATATTATAGTTACGATAACATCAGTAGGTTAATTTTAAGATATACATACATATATCCTTCTGCTTAAATTAATCCGGTGGTACTACTAATAGGTCAGTATCTAAACATTAAATACCTAAAAGATATTTACTAATCAAGCATAGCTTAAGACTGCGCCGAGCGAAATTGTGCCAAAACAGGCGGTCTCAGTAATTAAGTTGCTAAAATCAACATTTTTTATTTAATACAAATATAAAATATACATTTACCATAAAAATGAATGTATTTACTATTAGACAAAAAAAACTTAAAATAATTAATATTTTCGCCTACAAAATTACGTAAATTTGCAAAAACGTAAGCTCGTGTTACGTACTTTTAGATTATAACAGTAGAAATCTATCCTATTTTACAGCTTAAACGAAACATAAATAGTTATATTACAATTTGTCCATCCCAAATATTTAAGTTTTTGGTTGACAATAAAGATACATGTTTATCAAAAAAGCACTTCAAATCCTCCATACAATTTTACTATGGCGGCCGCGCGCCGATTTGAATATCGAGTCTGTCATTCAGTCCATCTGCGTCAAGTCACAAGAATCACTTAAACATCACTTAGGTTGAAGCATGTTATTAATACACGCGTCATACTATTATCAGGAGGTGAATGTCCGCTGGCTCTTGTACGTACCACTCAAATAGATGAGCATTCGAATGTGTAACATAAGATCGGGCCGTTAATAATTAATGTAATAGTGTTTAAATATCGAGATCCTACATGTGACAGCTTTTTGACGCATGAATTAGTGTAAGTGTTGCCTGCCATTGTCAGTGTTACTAAAATATATGTAAATATCCTGACAGATAAATTCGGCATCGCTATGCAGTATTGATATTTGAATAGACAATTGTGTAATTCCTCTTTTCGTGTGGTTAGTGGTCAACCTGTTGTCAAGAGTTGTTCAAGCCGCCCGTAGGCCTCTGACATGGCTTAACGACTGCTCTCAATTTAGCAACAACCGGGACCGACTTTTTACGCGCCCCCCGAAGCACGGAGACGCTCAGATGAAATACCACTAAGCGGTCACCCATCTATAGTCTGACCGCACCCAATGTTGCTTAACCTCGCTAATCGTTTACCGATCAGTGAGTGCAACTGGCTATTAGCGCCTTTCGAATTGTGTAATCTGAGTCTATAAACTGTAATGTTATTTAAACAGCGAAAATAGTTCAAGCTTGTCTCATCATCTATTTAGCAAAAGCCTCCTTGGACAAGTAGACAGATTTTTGTCTTTCGCTAAAACTACGATTGATGTTTTGGACTTCAACAGACTGATAAAAATGAAGGAGGTTTATTTTACCCAATATCTAGATGCAGCTGTAAAAGTAAATCTAGCTCATAGATTACCAGCTAGCCCGCTCACCCATTGCTTAGAACGACCAGCTTTAGAAACAGCCTGATAAATGTGCGTTCGTTCCTTCTCGCAAAATGTTGTGCACAATAAACAAAGCTATCCTTTGTAAAGAATCTTCTACAAGTACTTGCCAATTAAATTATTTATTATTGTCATAATGCTCGCAGGGACGTAATTAACGAGTCAGATTCTTGTCTGTGTATTTTGTTCAGTCAACCGTGTTTAGTGAAATAAATCACGACAGTTCTTGCTAGATTCTTTTGTATGGCTCAATAGTTCTGATGTTTCGAGAAGACACATTAAAAATCTAGCTTGAATTTTAATTATAAGGTTAGGGTTCAGAATCAATTGCTGATACATAACATGAAGTGTTTGATAGTTTGTTTACAACGATTATAATTGAATTTCGTATTAGCTAGGGGTAGAATTGTCTATGAAAATATAATTACTTTCGTTATACAACATAAGTATATAGCTCGATGGCGTAGTAGTTAGTGTAACCGACTGCCACGCCTAAAATCGCGGGTTCGATTCCCGCACATGTCAAACATTTGTGTGCATGGACATGGATGTTTGTCTTGGTCTGGGTGTTTCTATGTATAATATGTATGTATTTACAAAAAAAAAATAGTATATATGTATGTTTATCCATTGTCTAGTACCCATAGTACAAGGTCTGCTTAGTTTGGGCTAGATGGTGTTGTGTGTATGCGTAGAATATTATTATTGTTATCATTCGTTATGTGGCTACAAGCTTGCTGATGTCATATTAAAAAAAAAGTAAATTAGTAAAGTCTTCTTACGTTAATAATATAATAATAATATCAGCCCTGTATTAAACTGTCCCACTGCTGGGCACGGGCCTCTTCTCAGTGTGAGAAGCACCACGCTGGCCTAGTGCGGGTTGGCAGACTTCACATATCTTTGAGAACAATTTGGAGAACTCTCAGACATGCAGGTTTCCTCACGATGTTGTCCTTCACCGTTTAAGCAAGCGATAATTAACTAATTAATACGCACATAACTTTGAAAAGACAGAGATGCGCGCCTTGGAATCGAACTCGACACCTCTGCGTGACAGTCTAACGGTATCCCACTAGGCTATCCTTACGTTAGTTTAAATTTATTTACGCCGGCGCTAATGAGGTGAAAACTATAGTAAATAAGTTTAAAATGCTTTTGTATTATTACAATTTATTATAATGATAATTATGTATACTGGTGTTTTTAATGAACAGTGATTGGCGATGATTACATTGATTCAAAGAGGTATATATTCTAATCAATGTAGTCAGTCCGTTTAGATCGTTGTTTTCTGAACCCGGAGATATTTCATCAATCAAAAATACAAGCAAAATTTTGCATCGCGTATTGATTTATGCGTATACTAAAATGAAAAATCTAGATAAGAATAAAGAGAGAACAGACCACAATAAAGAAACTTTACATAGAAGATAGAATAGGGAAAGAAGAGAAGAAAATACACTAGTAATAAAATACGGAAAAATTGCATCTCCACGTTGCAGAAAATTCCCACTCAAAGTATTGGAATGGGTTATAAGGTATTTTGGAAACATCGCTCTATTAGGAATATGTATAAAACAAAATCTTGTATAATAATAAGTTTACGTAAACATGGATCATTGTGTACAATGTTTCTATAATTAAAAGACTGTGACCGAATAGGCATCTAATGAATCCAAAATAAATTTAATATATCGGACAGTGTTATTGTGTTTTTCAAACAGCTATATATAAGCATGAGAATATTTATATACGTGATCCGCTTATTGCCAGCCATCCAATTAGATTGATGGTCATAGATGTTTTTGACAGGTGGAACGACGACTTTATTTATTTCTTACGTTTTCGTTCTTAGAAGCTGGCTAGGTATGATTTTTTATGTACATACCTCTGATATCGTGTAAGCGAAATTTTAATTATGAATTTTCGAGTAGTTAAGGCCTGAAAGCATAGGTAACAAACAAACTTACATTCGCACTTATAATATTAGCTAGGATTTATACATGCCTTTCACATGCTAAGGTATAATGTAAATTATAATAGAAAAATCCTTCTCTGTTACTTTTTTTACTATGAATGTAAAAAACGGTAAACAACGTATGCTTACTCGTTAGTTTTAAAATGAATCAGTATATTTCTTAGTATTTTTCTTAGCATGCTGTTCGCTTACAAAATTAAATAGTTCTCAAACAGTTAATCTATTAATATTATTAGGTATTATTAAAAAAGAATTATATTATATGAATATACGCTACAAGAAATAAACAACAAAATTTAATAAGAATACACGATGTACGCATACATCGTTCACTATTAGTCATATCTACTCTGAAATATCTCCGGGATCTCAGTTTATTAAGTACATAATATATCACAAGCGGAATCCAAACTTAGCACAATACGTCTGTCTTCAAGTGTTAGCATACCATTCATCCTTCGAAGTTTGCCGATGATAGTTAAAATACTTGGCGAATACTTGTTGTTCACGCTCGAGTTAACTCCTCTTAGTAATATAGTTTGGCGACCTTCTTATTGTCCTTGTATGTATGTACGTACGCGAAATATACTGGCTTTGAGCCTCTGTATTTTAAACAAGTACATTATTAGTTTTCCTACTAAAAATAAAAGAGCTTTTGTTTGTTGTGTTTGCGTTGAGAAAGTCTATGTGGCGCATGTTAATTATTATGCTGTAAAATAATCTATATGAAAAAGTATAATCTATACGTATGTATAACGCTGGGGCTAACCAAGGTAAATACAAAAATAAATAATACGTTGTTAATTATTTTATTTTAGTTTTCTTGCTGTACTTTTTAATACAATATCAATACTAATTTTGCCTGCGGCTTTTGAAAAGCATATTGACGTTCAGAGATGCACGCCTGATTGAGTAATAAACCTCCCGACATTTTAACAAGTTATTCACATTTATTATATTAGTAAGATCGCAAGTTTATCTTACTATATTTGCTAAAAAATATGCAAGTTCTGATGTTTACAAGAAGAGATTATTTAGCCAAATTAATATCGAAAACAAATTTAGAAGCTATTGTAAGCTTTTAGAATTTCGAAGGCAAGTGAATGGATCATCAGTAAAAGTAATTGGCCTTTTATTCTTTGATCGATGACCTTAAAAGTTCATGTTTTTATGTAATGAAATAGAAAATAAATCTCTTAATTGGATGTCTTTGATTCTGTGGTAAAATGATTTGTCCAGGCAACAAAGTTGACTCGAGCTAATTCGGTGGGAATGAATTTTGGGTTCCATTTAGCTAGCCGTTATGTGTGTACCAATACTTAACAGGTAATGCAGCAATTTCGATTAATTTATTTGCCAAATCTAACCTTGAAAACAAATGTTACAAACTTTTATAAAGAACCAACACGACAGCCCTATATAAATGGTTTCAATTACAAAAAGAATCGTAAAATGTTCGCAGTGATATATCGATATACACAACATAAAAGCAAAAGTTGGCATATTCAAATGTAGGTACATAATGTGAGATATGTTTTATTACCTGTCAATAAACTTTTGTTGAGCTAATGACTTGTGAAATTAGCTTTTTATGATGTGTACTAAAATATACAAGCTAACGAAAGGGTAATATTAATTTTGCCGATAGCAGCTTATATGTTAACAGTATATTGTTGCGAAATATTTTGATAAAAAAGAAAAGGCGGGTAGTGCTGATTTATTTCATACACAAATCTTTGATAATGTTTTTGGTGTAAAGATATATCTTCGATTGTATTGTAAACAATTTCTTAGTGTTTTACTGCCTTCCTCGATGGTGGATGTGTGAATCTTTCTAGTATAGCCTATTGTTACAATACGATTGGATAATAGGACCAAGTATTATTAGGTTTTCTTTCAAGACATTGACGAGGCGTCAAGGAGACTTTATCTGTGTTTAGTAGATGACAATAGACTCGAACCCATTATTCGGGTTTACACGTGCTTCCCTTAGTCCTGAGAATCATTGGTTTTGGTCATACTAATAAAATGTATCGTTGCGATCTAGCACTTAACTAAATACTAATAAAACATTAGTATTTTAGGAATAGTAATAGCCACTTTGGATTATTAAGACAAAAAAGTGTGATCGAGTAAAAATATTCTTATACTTCAATATTTTTGTATTAACCTTTGTATGAGTTCTAGTTTTAATCACGTTGAACTAACTTAATATTAAACTGTATATTATTTGTATTATTTTATGGATTTCGTCTGTACAGTGTAACCGACTGCCACGCCTGAGGTCGCGGGTTCGATTCTCGCGCAAGTCAAATATTTGTGTGCTTGAACATGGATATTTGTCTTGGTCTGGGTGTTTCTATGTATAATATGTATGTATTTACAAAAAAGAAGTATATATATGTATGTTTATCCATTGTCTAGTACCCATAGTATAAGCTCTGCTTAGTTTGGGCTAGATGATGTTGTGTGTATGTGGTAGAATATATTATTATTACTTTGCATCCGGCCTTGACTCTTTAACTTCATTTAGAATCAATTCATTCTTCAATACGCCCTCGACGCGACGCGACGGTTTCAGTTTTCGGTCCCAACGTAGCTCTCCAGAATAATATTGATTCGATAAAATAATGTTAGTAGAAGAATTTTCTTGCCAAATATTATGTTCGATATAATAACACATTTCACAAAGTACAGTATAAAGTAGTATAAAGTGGTCGCCTCGCCACTGCCTTAGCGCTGAGTGATGTGGGTTCGATGCCCACACGATACAAAACTTTGTGTGATCCACAAATGGTTCGAGTCTGGGTGTTTTTGTGTCCGTTGTTCGAATGTTTGTAAAGTCTCGACACAGGAATTATCACTAGTGCGGGCGGCGTAAAAACAATAATCGTCTTAAATCTGTACTCTACGTAATGTAACTATAAATTGTATATTATGTAATATGAATAAAATAAATTAAGAGTTGTTCCATCGCTTGCTATTTCGTAGGAAATCTTTTAATATGGCAAAATTTGCAAATTACCTTTCGCCCACGCTAATACCGATATCGAGTGAACATAAAACTAATAACAGATTGCTGAAATTCACTGGCGAGTGGGTATAAAGTGGGATAAATCGAATTTTGTTTGGACAAGAATAATTTAAATCTGATTTAGGTGAAATGGAGGTGAGAAATAAATATGTAATTAATGGTTGGACGACTAATGAAGTGGTAAATTAGTGGAGGCGTGCATGTTTTAATGGGGTCTCTTGCTGACAGCATAGTGGCCTCTTAGGGGACTCTAAGAATGTTTCGCAACAGTAACAATATAAGGATTTTCTGTCAAGCTGGGAGACATAAGCTGCGCCCAGGAGCTTTCAAGCGAGTTGAAGCTATATCTTACTGTTGGGTTCCTACATAAGATGTGTTTCATTACCTATTGATAGCTTAATGGGAAGGTTTGCCAAATTTATAGTCAAACTCTCAATCTTTATCAACTTGAGAAGCATTCATAGTAAAATTTTCACATCATAAAGTGTAGCTTTTGCCCGCGGTTTCGCTCGCGTATAAGTAGGTTAGGTTATGTTAGTAACAGTACTTCAAAATAATAGAATATAGCTTATGTTACTCGGTGATAATATAACTTTCTAATGGTGACAGAATTTTTAAAATCGGCTTTTATTTCTGAGTTTAATCCTTTTAAAAAACAATCAAAAATCAAAGCCAAAATTTCATGATAAATTTACGAGCGTAGCCAATTATACACCCACATATTAAACAGATTTAGGTCATGTATTTTATATATTTGAATAATGTATGAACCATTATTCATTTTAATGATATAAGCCTCACCTATAAGTAAAAGTAATTTATCACTTATGGCTAAATGTTTAGGTTTTAATTACATACATATTAGTACCTACTATATGAGGAATTGTTATTTTGACCTACTTCTTATAAGAAAAATGTAATTAGAGTTTGGCTTATGAACAAACAAATAACAGATAATATTAATTTGGAAACTGGGAATTGTCTAACAAGTTTTCATCCCATTCCCCTTAATTATAATTGTTTTATTGTGTTTTAGACAGACACCCTGGTGCCACCACCTTCCCAAGTTCTTTCGATTTGTTGAACTGAATATAAGTCGTTTGTTTTAACTTATAATTTATGAGTTTATTTACAAGATTCATCTTCGTATTTTCTAAGATTTCAATAGTGAATAGTGTATTTTATCGTGTTATGTTTAGATTACAAACATATATTATTTGCACTTTCTTTGTTTCTTGAATATTAAGTTTACATTATTATTGAAGAAAACTGATACGAAAATAGCTTTGAGTGTATGTTTATACTGTTAAGAACCCTGTGTTCTTGTCACTTTGAGTTTGGGGTTTCATTGTGATTCATTGGGCTTGTCTAAACTTGTCTGTTGTTTACAAGTTTATCAACCACTAGTATATTCTTAGCACATTCTCGATTCATTTAATATATCGTCTATAAGTTGATCTATTACTTTTGGTAGCAATGGTTCTTTTTTTTTTAAAGCCCTCTCCGGCTCTAGTAATAAATCCTGTACCGTGAGGGACTTTGCAAACATTCAAACAAAGAGCATCCAGACTCGGAAACAACTTTTGCGGATCACACAAAGTTTTGTCCCGTATGGGATTCGAACCCACAGCACTCGGCGCACTGGCAGTGGCGGGACGATCACTTAAGACACTAAATCCGTGCAGTTAAACCGTAGTTTGAAATATTTATGTCATATTTTATGTTTTCAATGAGTATTTATATTTTTCAGGCTGACAAATCCGTGGAAAATCCATGCAATATCACATTTTGAAATAATGCATCATTATAAGTAGCTATTCTTTTATTTATTATAACCATAAGAGAAGCGATAGCTCAGTGGGGAGAACAACAGACTGCAATGCAGAGGGTCTCGGGTTCAAACCCGCGTCGCGCACCTCTGACTTTCAGAAGTTATATGACTTTTTGAAATTATGTGCGTATTGATTGACAATTATTGCCTGCTCCGTGCCTCGTAGAGTACGTTAAGCCATCGGTCCCAGCTGCCATGAACATCTATGGGGAAGTCGACACAAAAGACCCCACTGGGTCGAAGTGTCGCCGGTCCGCACTGACTGGCCCTCACACAAAGATAAGATAAGATATTATGACCATTGTTTATTAATAATGTTTATCCAACATGTAAAAGTTTATCAATATGTTTGTTATTCATTCATGCGTAAACCGTTATACGGATTTCGATGCACACCAATAGAAAATGACCAGAATTAATACATGGGACAACTTTTATATTAAGTATATTTTTCGCAGGAATGACGTGGGTGAAGTCGCTCTCAGAACCTAGTAATATCTATAAGAATTGCTTCCTTATTAATGGACTAGTTACTGCCCATACCTTCGCCCGTGTGTATTCCATGAAATGATTTCAAATTCAAAAAACATTTATTCATTTAGGTTACAAAGTAACACTTATGGTCGTCAAAATTTTTGTTTGTGGAGTTACTAAATTTACATTTAGATTAGTTGTTCGGTATTAAATATGAAAAGATAACTGCAAGGATATGAAAAATACCTGCGAGGAACTTACTGCCACTTTTGAAAATCGCCATTCAGTTATAAATTCAGCATTTCCCAACTAATATGCAGATGTGTCAGCTATTATACCAGTTCCTAATGACTAATAAATCTGATTGACAAACTAACACTCAAAAAGCTCATATTTTTTAAATTAATTATATTCAGCAACATCAGTTAGTGTAGTATAGACGACTAAATGACGAAACAATGACTTCGTGAAAAGTGACACTTTAATAGGGATCATTAATCTATCTTGGATAAATACATACGTAAGTGACATCGTAGTAATATCTTCTTGAATATTTTTGAGGCGCTATCAATCTTCATTTTTTAGTTCTCAAGTTACGTTTGAATTATATTCGATGAATTGAGGAAATATAAGAAATTGTTGGGACACTTTTTTATGATCGGCTTTCAAGGTGAATGACATCGTTTTGCCCTAGATTCATGAAAATATATTTTTGATAAGGATTTGGACTTGCAATCGAGAGGTTCTCACACATTGTTCTTAAAAGTATTCTAGCTTAGCTGGCAAATTTAACGAGAATACTAGTATTTTGTAACCGAAACTGCTAAAATAACTGTACAGTTGACGCAGAGGTTTAAATAGTCACGTCAGTGCTAGTGTGATGACATTTTGGTTTCATTTGAAAATGGTATAAACACGATCATGCTCGGTATTTTCATATCTTCATGAAGGCTTGATATTTCGACAAGGACGCACTAGACATGGTCACAAGCCTGTGACCATGTCTATGATACTGTTTGCATCACTATAAATCTTGGAACGCAAAAGTACAAAATTGATTATGGTTCGGTCGACAAAGCGTAGAGATGCGTGACGCTGAAGTTCTATGATTTGTTTCATGCGATTTATTTTATATGATACCAAATACACGGGACCGCAAAGAAAAAGGGTCGGTTAGAAAATCTTCAATATCTTCAAAAGTACCTGACCTAGCTTTATGAAATAAAGACTAAATCAAATAATATTTAATGCCACATAAAATAATATATAAAAACTTTTTATTTATTATTTTATAAATGTAAAATAATGGTCGTTTTTCAATTTAGTACCAAAAATTCAAATCAATTGTTTCGCGTTTGCTTTAGTTTTGCAATAAAAAAGTTATGAATATATCTCTGTCTTATAAATTTTATTATTCTGAAGTCATCATGTCGTTAACCTCTGAAGAATGTACCAGGATCCTGACAATACTTAAAGATGGGCATAGTCAGCGAGAACTGTTGGTGTGTAACTCTTTCTACAGTTCAGCGAGTACTCCAGCATTTCCATGAAATGGATCCAATCTTCGAAGACCAGGAACAGGGCGAACAAGGTGCACGACGGTACGGGAGGATCGCTATATGGTGTCAACAATTTTGAGAAATCGCTTATTTACGGCTGTTGAAGTAAATAATCATCATTTATGAGCTGGAGGCAACAATCTGAGTACGGATACAGTGAGGCGGCGGCTGGTTGAAGCAAATTTAAAGCTATTAAGACCTGTAAATGGCCCAAAACTAGAAAGACACCACAGAAACTCAAGGTTGAGTTACGGTAGAGAACACGAGAATTGGACTCTGGATGACTGGTCAAGAGTTATGTTTTCAGACGAGTCTAGATTCTGTTTATACAAGCAAGACGAGAGGGAAAAAGTGTACAAAATACCGGGAGAGCGCTATGACCAAGCCTGTATAGAAGAAGATAGAAGTACCATACGGAGGCTCTGTTAACGTGTGGGCTGAGATTTCTTCCGAAAGCCGCATTGAGTTAGTGGTGATAAAAAATTGAACTTTACTGCAGAAAGATATATCACTGATATTCTGAATGACTACGTTGGTCCATTTTTAGGGGACATGGGCGAGAATGCCGTTTTTATGCAAGACAATGCCCGCCCGCATACAGCTTAGATAGTGTTTGCCTATTTTCAAGAAGTCGGTATCACACACATCGAGTGGCCAGCACGCAGCTCTGACTTTAACCTCATTGAGCATGCATGGGACGAACTGGGACGACGTGTACGTCAGCGGAATTCGCCGCCAATCACGCTACGTGAAATGAAAGAAGCTCTAATAGAGGAATGGCTGAATATTCCGCAGCATCGTCTCAAAAACCTAGTAGAAAGTATGCCAAATCGCATAACAGCAGTATTGATTTGATGTACAAAAATGCCTGAAAACGGCACATCTGTAACCAATCTACATTTACGAAAATACTGGCAAAATAAAGTGTAATATTGGGGGTCCTATGGTAAATTAAAAGAACGACCGAAACGTACGAAATTAGTTTATTGAATAAAATTGTTACAATATAATGCGCATTATGAAGTAAACTGTATAATAAGCAGAATACAATATTATTATTAAGGAGCATACTTAATAGGTAAATTAATCTAAAGGAGCATACACACTTCACCTTCCCCTTACAAAGAAAAAAATAATAAATTTATCTCTATTTTTGTTTTTATATAGTGAAATAAAACATGTCTACATAATAAGTAAATAAATCTAAACGAGCATATACACTTCACCTTCCTCTTACAAAGAGAAAAGAAAAACTTATCTTAATCTTTATTTATTTTTAACATAATTAAAACGTGTCAACATTTTTTTTTAATTATATTATTATTATCATCTTACAAGTTAACAGTGCAGTGAATACATTTAGTGATAGTAAGGTCTTGTTCTATTCTTATGTACTAATTTTATCTTATTATTTTTATCTATTTTTACGTTACAACCTAAGTCTTCAACTACTTTATAGGGACCTTCAAATAATACATCTAATTTTCGACCTGTCTCATTACGTAACAATACTAGTTCATCTTTTTGATACTTAATTGAATTTACAGACTTATCATAAATTTCTTTTCGTTTTTGCTTATTACATAACAAATTTTTTTTTGCATCGGCTTGTGCTAACTGCAATCGGTATTTTAATTGTAAGGGATAATTATCAATGTTGTACAAAGGTTCAATATTATCAGAAATATTACTTGGTATACGACAGAGCTTACCAAAAACTAATTCATATGGCGTGTAATTTGTTTCTGAGTGGACTGTATTATTAAAGCTGAAACACCAAAACGGTAGCCAATAGCTCCACGTATCTGTATAATTGTCACATTGAATTCTTAAAAATGCGCCCAACGTTTTGTGTGCATTTTCAAGAGCTCCAATGGACTGGTGATGGTAGGCTGTTGAAGATAGCTTTTTAATATTTAGAATTTTGCAAACCTGTTCCATAGTAGCGGATATAAATTCTGTTCCTCGATCTGTTGCTATAACTGCCGGAATACCAAACCTTAAAATGAAATGTCTGACAAAAGCATCTGCTATGGACACGGTTTCTTTATTTTGTAAAGGGATAGCTTGAATAAATTTAGTCAGCTCACACTGTATGGTCAATATATAGCAGTTACCATCGATGTCTTTATCTAAAGGACCCACTACATCTTAATATATTTTATCGAAAGCCGAGGAAGCCGTGGTGGTAATTTCCATAGGCTCTTTAATATATCGAAAATATTTCGACTTTTGGCATTTCGTGCATTTCTTTACAAATTGTTGTACGTCCTTTTCAATACTTGGCCAATAGTACTTTCTTTTAATAGTATTTACCATTCTTCGCACTCCAGCATGTCCGCTAGACGGTAGTAAGTGGAAGTCATTCATAATAATAGTCTTTTCGTCATTGTTCACTATTCTTTTTACTCCTTGTAATATGCATATTCGAGGTCCGGACCAATCTACTAGTGACTCTATCTCTTTACAGATATTCTCAATAAAATCAATATTATCTTTCCTTTTAATTATATAAACTTCATCGACATGTATTAGTTTACAAAAAGAACTCAGTTCCTGCACAAATACGGCTCGCGAAAAATGTGCCTTGAAACCGAGATTAATATACGAGGGTGCGTTTTTAAGTTCGCGGAATGGAATAGAAGGGGATGAAATAATATTACAAAATTATTTTTCCTTTTCAATATATTCACCTGAAACCCTAATACATTTCTCAGATCTATGAATTAACTTATGAATACCTTCATAAAAAAATGTTTTGTCTTTCTCTGAAAAATACGCCGAAACTGCATCCTTCACTTCTTCATCGGTTGAAAATTTCTTTCCTCGAAGCTCTTTTTTCAGATTTGGAAAGAGATAATAGTCGCTGGGAGCCAAGTCTATAGGGGCTATAAGGTGGGTGATCAATGATATCGAAGCCCACCTTGTGCAAAGCAGCCAACGCAACTCGACTCTTGTGAACAGGAGCATTGTCGTGCAAGAGCAGGACACCTTTGGTCAATTTTCCTCTTCTTTTTTCTCTGATTGCCTCTTTTAACTGCTCTAAAATTGAAGCGTAGTGTTCTCCGGTTATGGAAATACCTTTTTCTTTGTAATCAACCAACAAAATTCCTTCTGTGTCCCAAAAAACTGTCGCCATGAGCTTTCCCGCCGATTGCGACACCTTGAATTTCTTAGGCGGTGGTGTACCCTTTTTATGCCACTGCATGGAATCTTGTTTAGACTCAGGTTCATAGTGATGAACCCAAATTTCATCTCCAGTAACAATTCGCTCCAAAAAACCATCCTTGTCTTCATTACACTGGCTCAAAAACGCACGCGAACACTCGACGCGCTTCTGTTTTTGAGGCGGTGTGAGCATTCTAGGCACCCATCTTGCACTGACTTTTGTCATGCCGAGATGATCATGGAGAACCTTGAAAATGGTCGTTTCAGATACTCCAACCATCTCTGCGATTTGTTTTTTCTTCAAACGTGCATCCTCCAATATTAATTTTTCGATTTTTTCGATAAGATCTGGAGTGGTGACCTCAACAGACCGCCCAGGCCGGGAATCGTCTTCAATTGATTCCCTGCCTTGCTTAAAGAGGTTGTACCACTTGTATACCATGGTTTTTCCTGGACAAGAGTCCCCGTATACAGATGACATCTCTTCCAAAATGGTTTGAACATTTTTTCCTTGCTTGGTAAGGAACTTTATAAAGGCGCGGAACTCGATTTTCTCCATACTTCACAATTTCTTCCAGATTGAGTTGCTTGAGGGACGATAGTTCAAAGACTAATGACCTCATTATGATAATACTCGGTATATATACTAATTATTAGTTGCTAAACACGTTAGTGACTAAACAAGCACCCCCACCACCTTCCATACCCTCCATTCCGCGAACTTAAAAACGCACCCTCGTATAACGTCATTCTACTCATTACAAATATAAAACATTTATACTCTCTATCAACCATCTTCTTCTCTTGCAAAATTCTCAATTCATTACTTTCAATAAAATCCATTTCCACTGAACCACAAGGTTTTCTTAGTATATCCACAACTCGTGGTTGATCAGGCCATTTGTCGGTGGATTTACTAAGAACCTCATTATCTTTCTCTATATCAGATCTTTCATCCAATTTTTTCTTCTGTGCTCTAGTCATCACAAACATACATTGCTCATGCATATTTTTTAAATCGTCCGATGTTATATACACTCTAGATAGGGCGTCTGCTACGACATTTTCTTTGCCCTTTACATATACTATTTTAAAATCATATTCCTCTAGAACTAAACGAAATTTCAGTAATCTACTTGATGGATCTTTCATGCCAAATAAATATACCAAAGGTTTATGATCCGTCATTATTGTGAATTTTGTACCATACAAATACGGTCTAAAATATTTGACAGCCCATACTATTGCTAAAAGTTCTTTTTGAATAGTTGGATAGTTCTTTTCCGCTTTATTTAAGGGCCTACTTGCGTATGCCACTGGTCTCATATCTTTGTTGCATAATACTGCACCTATAGCTACACCTGAAGCATCTGTTTGAACTACAAATTCGTTATTTTTGGAAAAATCAGGGTATTGTAAAATAGGTGAAGAAGTCAAGGCCTTTTTTAAGTATTCGAATGCATTATTACACTCGGAGTTCCAATCAAACGGTTCGTTTCTCCTACAGAGTTTCTAATGGCATGGTAATCTCTGAAAATGATTTGATAAATTTCCTATAATAATTGCAAAATGCTACAAAGCGCTTAATTTCGTCAGAATTTTTAGGGACAGGATAATTTTTCAATATTCTAATTTTTCAGGGTCTGGTAAAACACCCTTTTCTGAAACAACATGGCCTAAATAGAGAATCTGCCTTTTTAAAAATTCACATTTCTGTGGGTTCAGTTTTAAATTAACTTTTCTCAATCTCTCCATAACAGTAATTAAATTTTGATTATGAGAAAAAAGGCTTCTCCCAATTATAACAAGGTCATCTTGATAGACTAGACACTTATCGTATGTCAATCCTGACATTGCTATGGACATCATACGACTAAATGCGCTTGGGCTTGTCTTGAGTCCCATTGGCAATCGTTTCATTTGGTAATGACCAGAGTTTGTTGTAAAAGCTGTTAATTTACGGCTGCTAGGCTCCAAGGTCACTTGGTAATAACCTTGATGAAGGTCAAGGTGTGTAAAATAAACAGCACCAGACAAAGAATCCAAAATTTCATTGATGTTGGGTAAGGGAAACTTGTCATCACAAACAGACTCGTTCAGTTTCCTGTAATCTATAACTAATCGCCATTTTCTGTCTCCTTCCCTACTTTTCTTTGGTACTAATAAGATCGGACTTGACCATTCACTATTAGACTCCTCTATGATATCCTCTTCCAACATTTTATTAACTTGTTTTAATATTTCTGGCCTTAAAGCTTGGGGTATTCTATATGGTTTTCTATAACTCGGACTAGTATTTGGTTTGAGCGTTATGCATTGCTCATAAATATTTGTAGTAGTCAATTTATCGCCACTAAGATAAAAAACATCAGAATATTTGGCACAAATTGCCTCTATAGATTCATTTTCGTCGGAATTCAAATATCCCAATTTTAATTCATTTAATAATATTCTAACTCTTTCTACATTAACATTGGAATCACTAAATTGACAAATATTATAATTACTTAAAGGTTGCAAATTAGGTTTGAAGTCAGGTAACATTATTTCTTTATCACTAACATTTAATATTCTTACAGGTATTCTATTATTACGGATTGTCGCTATGGTACTAGCTAAAAACAAATCAGTCATTAACTGTTGTCCACATATAATGACATAACAATTGTTATGTTCGCTTACAAATATGTAATGTATCGACTCTGATCGGGCTGGAATAGTAAGTCCATTTTTTATTCTATCACACTCTTCAACAAAATCTAAATAAAATTGTCTACTATTGGTATTTATAGTTAAAATATTTGTATTTAAGTTAATATTGGCATGATATTTATTTAAAAAGTCGAATCCTAAAATTCCATCACATTTTAGTGGTAATAAATCAAAAATGACAAAATTTTGAGCAAACGTTTCAGAATTATGTTTTAAAGTTAAGGTAACGGCACCTTGAGAACGACGTTGACCACCTATTCCATTTATTAAAGTATCATCTTTTCGTACATTCGAATTCCTGGGCAACGCTTCCTTTTTAATAACTGACATTGAAGCGCCTGTATCCACAAGCCAATAGTAATTAATATTATTAATTTTAAAAACAACATATTTTGCACTACCATGAAATTGAAATTAAACTACTATATACGGATTTTATCGCGTTGTTTATTTATCACTGTATTACAAAATTTTGAAAATATTACTCTACTACTACTATTGATTTTATTTGACTAATTTATAAGCTAATAAAATTATTTAAACTATTAAATCTATTTATTTTTGGTTTACACTTTCCCCGACGTTTCGGGTGCTTTTCAGCAGCCATGGTCACGGGGAGACTAAGATGGTAGTTGTCTCAATGTTCCAGTGTAGTTATTTCAAAGTACCTGAACATAATTTAATTATTGGTGTTTCTATTTACGCAGAATGAGCTCAAAGTATCATGAAGTCTAGCTGTGGTTTGTTTCTTCTTGGGTTTGACTATTTGAAGTACTGGATCCCAAGCTGGTGGTACATTCCAACCATCTTCTCTATTGAAATTGGGATGTTTTTTAATTTCAATAGCCTCGCGAAGCATCCTTGGCAGGAATCGGTGTTCTTTAGCGAGAATCTGTGGTTTGTCAAATCTCAGGTAGTGGTTGGTCCCCTGTTGTACGTGTTCACACACAGCAGACTTCAACGAGCGTTTGTGTTTTACGTCAGCTATGTGTTCTTTTATGCGGGTGCTATGCTTCTCTTGGTTTGACCAATGTATGAGAGTCCGCAGTCACAATCTATTTTATAGACCCCTGCATCTCAAATTAAAATTGGGATATTTGAATTCCGACGAAAATGAATCTATAGAGGCAATTTGTGCCAAATATTCTGATGTTTTTTATCTTAGTGGCGATAAATTGACTACTACAAATATTTATGAGCAATGCATAACGCTCAAACCAAATACTAGTCCGAGTTATAGAAAACCATATAGAATACCCCAAGCTTTAAGGCCAGAAATATTAAAACAAGTTAATAAAATGTTGGAAGAGGATATCATAGAGGAGTCTAATAGTGAATGGTCAAGTCCGATCTTATTAGTACCAAAGAAAAGTAGGGAAGGAGACAGAAAATGGCGATTAGTTATAGATTACAGGAAACTGAACGAGTCTGTTTGTGATGACAAGTTTCCCTTACCCAACATCAATGAAATTTTGGATTCTTTGTCTGGTGCTGTTTATTTTACACACCTTGACCTTCATCAAGGTTATTACCAAGTGACCTTGGAGCCTAGCAGCCGTAAATTAACAGCTTTTACAACAAACTCTGGTCATTACCAAATGAAACGATTGCCAATGGGACTCAAGACAAGCCCAAGCGCATTTAGTCGTATGATGTCCATAGCAATGTCAGGATTGACATACGATAAGTGTCTAGTCTATCAAGATGACCTTGTTATAATTGGGAGAAGCCTTTTTTCCCATAATCAAAATTTAATTACTGTTATGGAGAGATTGAGAAAAGTTAATTTAAAACTGAACTCACAGAAATGTGAATTTTTAAAAAGGCAGATTCTCTATTTAGGCCATGTTGTTTCAGAAAAGGGTGTTTTACCAGACCCTGAAAAATTAGAATATTGAAAAATTATCCTGTCCCTAAAAATTCTGACGAAATTAAGCGCTTTGTAGCATTTTGCAATTATTATAGGAAATTTATCAAATCATTTTCAGAGATTACCATGCCATTAAATAAACTATGTAGGAGAAACGAACCGTTTGATTGGAACTCCGAGTGTAATAATGCATTCGAATACTTAAAAAAGGCCTTGACTTCTTCACCTTGACTTCTGGCTGCTGAAAAGCACCCGAAACGTCGGGGAAAGTGTAAACCAAAAATAAATAGATTTAATAGTTTAAATAATTTTATTAGCTTATAAATTAGTCAAATAAAATCAATAGTAGTAGTAGAGTAATATTTTCAAAATTTTGTAATACAGTGATAAATAAACAACGCGATAAAATCCGTATATAGTAGTTTAATTTCAATGAATAACATTCGCGTAAACAGAAGACACTACCATGAAATGATAAAATAAAATGTTTAGGATCGAAAAAACTGGTCAGGCGGTGGTTCAATATTTTTAGTAATTTCTGCAACACTTTGTGGAGTACTATTTGTTTGTTGTGCAGAAAATACACCTCTACCACGATTCCTGAAATACCTAGTATTCCTATTACCTCGTTGGTATTCTCTATAATTTGAAGACGTTCGTCCCCTATTCATACCATTAAAACGACTCTGCTGATCACTGTAATTGTATTGATTAGACAGGTGATTGCGATTGTAATTGTTATTATATTGACCATTAAAATTACGATAATTGCCTCTTTGATAGGAATGTCCTCGAGGCTGTCTAATAAATAACGAACCTCGTCCATTTTTGGATGCATGCATAACGTTACCTGCTGATGGTTGGTGCGTTGTTTCCTCGTCTTTTGCTGCTTGGATGGCATCCGCAAGATTGCTATAATTTCGGGCCGAGATAATCGTTCCTAGCCTCAAGCTGCGTAGACCTTCTGAAAACCGTTTTATGGCAAATTTTTCATTTAAAAGTTTCAAGCCGTCATACATGTTTGGGTTATCATATGTTTGGGCAATAGTTAACTCGGTAAACAATTTTTCAAGTTCGCTACCGTAACTGTCAATTGAACTAGATCCTTGTTGTATATTTTGTAACTGTATCTGTATGGCCATGAAAGATTTTTTAGGTATGAGGTGTTCTCGCAAATCTTTAATTAAATCTTCAATACTCTTGTAAGAACGTGCAAGGCGCAGCTTTGCTTTTTCGAACAACCTACTTTTAAGAATAAATGTAATTAACATGGTGTTACCTGTATCGCTTAACATATTCGCATACATTTCGGCAGAATCTATTAATCGCTTGGTAGTCTCCTGAGTGCCGTCCATAACTGGAAGCAAACTACACGCCACCTTAAAGTCAAATTCCATCTTGGTCATATCTGCTTTAGGAAAATTACACAATGTTTGTATTTCTTCGTATACCTTTTTTATATTCTGAAAAACGTCTATCGCCGATGCTAATTTAACGTCTTTACCACGTTGTAACAATAAAAAAATATTTTGACACTGGACGAAAATACCTTTAGCTTCACTTAACTTTGTCTCAATGACTTTACCTTTAAATCTACTTTGTCCCTTTTTAATCAAATATTTGCGTATGTCTATTAAAATGTTAAAATTTTCTATTAAACTATCAATCATATTCTATAATAAACATTGCTTAATGTTATACTCTTTAACTTATAATTCTACACAAAACAATAGCATTAAGTAAAATAATTACGAAACAATGTAATAGAATGTCCAACGTTGCAGATTTGCGCACTTGGTATCAAATTCACTGAGTACTTGTGCACGATTATTGAACGTTTAAGTTATTAACGTAATGAAATATGACACTTAATGGATTTTTAAACACTGAATACAAATTATATATGTACCTATATATAATTTTCACTGAATACATGATCGATTTATCACTCACGATTTTCGCTGGACCCGTTATCCACTCGTCCTCTCATGGAAGCTCGAATACGCTGGAACGTACTAAGACCTATTTCTTCTTGAATCCACTGGCGATGACAATTCCTATATACTTTTATTGCGAAATAGATTACCAGAACAGCTATCACAGCGAGTATAATCATAGAGATCAGGCTCAGCCGCTCCACGTGTCCGCCAATGTCCTTGAGCATGGCGTCATTGTTCCCGCCAGCTGAATTTTGGCTCAGGAACACCTCTTCTTTTTCTACAGTCGAGCGACACATAACTATCTTTTACATAGAATACTAAATACAATAGGTAAATCAAGCCCCTTGGCAGGCCCCAAGAGGCAGGGTCGCCATGTAATATTGGGGGTCCTATGGTAAATTAAAAGAACGACCGAAACGTACGAAATTAGTTTATTGAATAAAATTGTTACAATATAATGCGCATTATGAAGTAAACTGTATAATAAGCAGAATACAATATTATTATTAAGGAGCATACTTAATAGGTAAATTAATCTAAAGGAGCATACACACTTCAAAAGCATTTTTATTTATTTACATTTATTAAAAATAAAAAGCATCAATTCATTTTTTCATTTTCATTTAAGCACATTAAAATATTCTTTAATTTAGTTTTATTTCATAAAGCTATGTCAGGTACTTTTGAAGATATTGAAGATTTTCTAACCGATCCTATTTCTTTGCGGTCCAGTGTATATGCATCCGCGCGTAGCTGAAAACCAGCATTTGGCAAAATTTATTTATTTAATAATAGAGTAAAAATAATAATCGCAACTTTATTTCCGTAATAGATACGTATCTTCGTTTTATAGTCTTGTGAACTCTTTTAATAATGATTTATTCATAAACCTATTCAAAATATTAATACTTGGATTTAATAAACAATATATTAAATTGCAAGTAACATGTATGTTAGGCCAATACACAAAACACCGAAGAAAACCGCCGCAATTGGATATCTTATCCAACGTTTTATAAATCTGATTAAGGATAAAATTTATGAGCTGAAAGATATAAGATTTTGTAAACAAGTAGAATGTTTTGATCATTTATTTAGAACATTATTGATAGAAAACGTGCAGTTCTTAAAATAATCTATTTGTCTACGTAGTTTAAACGAGACGCTGAGTTCAAGTTCAAAGTATTTTTAGTTTGAAAACGAAATGAAACGCAAGAATCTCTTGATTTTGTATTTGTAATCCAATTTATTTAATAGTTAGTAGTTACTCAAAATGGCTAGCGTTTAAATTCGCAGTTGAACCTTTAACTTAATAAGGTAAGCAACTGATACCTTCAAATTTAATTTATTATTTTATCAGACTAATCTTAAAATAAATATTGGCAGCATTGGATGGTTTTATATTTTTTGTAATATCGTCTTTCATACTCTAAAGAAAACTGTATTGGTGAGAATCCAATTGTATTTTTTTACATTTGTTGTATTCCAGTCGGTATTGTATTGTTTTTGTATCTGTTTTCTTTTCATCTTTACATACACTACTTAAATAAACATATTTACTCACGTTATTTAATAAACAACTGGCCTATTATCCATGAAAAGATCTTAACTGCTGACATGAACCAGAGAAATTGTAACTCTCTCTGTAGTCATATAACATTTTTTAATACATTGAATGTCATATAGCAGCGACAATAGACGATGTTTTGTTCGTAGTTATTTGTGACCGGCGTTGAATATGTTAAATATAAATTATCTTTACCACAAAATCGCAACCATACAAACTTCTGCTATATTCCAGCAGTGTATATGGTTTCTAGGTTTCTTAAGAAGGCGGTATGCTGTCAGCAAAGAACTAGTATTTCATATTTCTTGCACTTGATAAACCAGTTAAACAGTCATTTGTAAACGCACAATGTCTACTTGTTAAGAGGGAATCTCTCTAAAATCATCGTGTCAACGAATATACATAGTTAATTAATTATTTAACTTCATTGCTTGTGTTGATAGCAATCCTTCACCAGTGTAGTATATAAAATGCAATGGACTATGAAGTTCTCATATCATCGAGTAAAAAGACGACAGCTTTTGGATTACTTTAAAATGGCTGTGACAATCTTCATAACAAGTCAATATATCTCCACACAATGAAAAAAGCAATGTGTTTGTGCCCCAGAGTTCGGATGTCGATTAATTTAAATTACGAAGTTACAAATGTGTAGTTCTTGATCGATCCACCTGCCTAGTTCTGTTGTAGTATGTTATTCATGTCAGTCAACAAATTACACAATGTAGCAGCAAAAATATACTCGTGTTAACTGGGGCAAAGCTTTGAATAACTAAGCCTGTTTTCCTTCTTTATATTTTTACGGCATACTTAATTAAACTCGTTGCTAGACAGGGCTCTATGTTTATACAAAGCTCTATGTTTATGTAATGGGTAACGAGAATTACCACCATATTTACGTAACATTTTAAAACGCTTGACCTTTTCGCCGTGGTCAAGCAGAGCATGATAATTATAATCACTTATTAAGTCTTGGCATTTATATAATAATAGCTAGCTGTTCCCTGCGGTTTTACCCACTTTTACGATGACTGCTCCGCTTTCGTGGCTCGTAGTACGCTACGAGGAGGAAATTCTTTAGGAATTTCATAGGCTTATATAACAAAACGATGTTATATTATAAGCCTATAAAACGCCTTAGAAATTAAGTAATAAATTAAAAAAAATACAATGCTTTTCAGGGATTTCTTTTTAATTCAGACATAAAAACAAACGAACTTTTCAGCTATATTATATTAGTATAGATTAACAGCCCTGGTTATAAAATGTTTCATTGTTAGGTACGGGCAACTTCTCAGATAGACGGGCTTGGCTATAGTCCACCGCGTTGACTTAGTGCGGTTTGTCAGACTTCGATACAACATATATTAAAGGACATTATGAAGAAATCTCAGACATGCAAGTTATCTCTCGTTTTTTTGGCAAAGCAAGCGATAGATAGATACTTAATACGCATGTAGTTTTAAAAATTTTAGGCTTGATATGAAACAAAACCTCTGCGTGGCAGTCCAACATTAACGAATAACATAATAATAATATGAAACCGAATAGGATTATTAAACATTGACGATAGCTGTGATTACACCTGTAGATTCCCAAAGGATTAAGTATAAGTATACATATTATTATACATATACTTAATAAAGGCGAAGCCTGAAGCTTATCAGACACATGTGATGACTCCTTACTGCAACTAAGAATTGCCTTACAAATAAATAAAATCACACTATCGACTTGGTAATCGATTTCAAGACTTTATGATCAGTAAAAAAAAACATATATGTCACAGAACCAACAAAATGGGTGACTTTACAAACGTTCAAACAACGGACACAAGGAACACCCAGACTCGGAACAACCATTTGTGTATCACACTAAATTTTGTCTCGTGTGGGAGTCGAACCCACAACACTCGCCGCAATGGCAGTGGCGAGGCGACCAGTAAGCCTCTACGCTATCCGTGCAGTCATACTATGTGGATAGAAATTCCAAATAGATCCCCCAGGGGATTTATGTGGACAAAAATTTCAAATAAATCCCCCAGGGGATCGAAGCAGGGGATCCTACTGGACGGAGCCTTCCAAATAAATCCCCTAGGGGATCCATGTGGATAGAAATTCCAAATAGATCCCCCAGTGGATCCATGTGGACAAAAATTCCAAATAAATCCCCCAGGGGATCGAAGCAGGGAATCCTATTGGACGGAGCCACACAAATATATTCAAAATGGTAATACAGAATCATATAATGATATAATGATTAGCCGTACGATCTACCGTGTAAACTTGCCTCGTGCTTCCCAAGGGCGTCGTAACAAACTCGCAGTGGATTATACCGCTGAGAGAAAACGTGTTAATCCGTCGTGTTCTTATATAACAATTACGTATAAGTATAAAGTGAGTACTCTGAAGACTAATCGTTTTCAATATGGATTCAGATTATTAAAAAACCAAACATGAAATAGGAGATAGTAATATCATTTTATTAAATCTTGTGAATTTATGGCATCTCGACTTACACACACCTTATATGACATCTCGAATTACACACACCTTACAATTTTTTATTACGCCACACGCATGTTTCCCTATTTTCAAATTATATTACTGCTTATATATGTTTACTTTTGATAGTTTCGCTTATGTTAGTGAAGGTTATACTTTGGAGTTATAACAAATAATCTAAAATGCACGCCTATGTTGGTAATGGCAGCAAAGCAAATCTTTTTATTTGTGAGGTGAAAATAGAACTAGCAGTAAGCATTTAGGCCCAACATGGCATTGTGTTGTCCAACATGCGTGCCAATGTTGGTACTGTGGAAATCACGCAATCACGTAGAACTACCGTCTTTTAAGTGATTTGTTTATATATATTATCTTAGCTTGTGTGGGGGCCAGTCAGTACGGACCGGCGACACTTCGACCCAGTGGGATATTTTGGGACGACTTCCCCAATAACGACTGCCGTAGATGTTCATGGCAGCCGGGACCGACGGCTTAGCGTGCTCTGCGAGGCACGGAGCAGGCGATAATTGTCAATCAATACGCACATAATTTCGAAAAGTCATATATCTTCCGAAAGTGAGAGGTGCTCGACGTGGGTTCGAACCCGAGACAGACAGAGCATTGCAGTCTGTTGGTCTCTCCACTGAGCTATCGCTGCTCTATTTATATAAAGTAATTGTTGGTTGTTGACAATCAGCTTTTTGTATTTAAGAATCGATAGAGCAAACTGATTAAGGCGCAGCCTAGTCTATGTTTCTTAATTTAAAATAATGTACAAGATAACAGTTGTTTTTAAGACTGATACAAACATAAATACCTACATTCCTTTCTTTACATTTGTCAAATTACTTACATATAAATAAAGTTACATTCAGAAACTACTGTGATACTGTCGATTGTTTCTGATCAAAATTTTATAAAATACTAGCTGTGCCCGCGGTTTCACCCGCGTTAATGATTACTGCGCTGTCCCAAACGATCGTAGCGTGAAGTTATATAGCCTATAACCTTCCTCGATAAATAGGCTATCCAAAACTAAAATAATTTTTCAATTCGGGCCTGTAGTTCCTGAGATTAGCGCGTTCAACCAAACAAACAAACTCTTGAGCTTTATAATATTTGATGAAGTCATATTCGAAAGAAGCAATGATCCAGTCAATAATACTGACTGACATCGTAACGTATTCCTGATTCTTGAGAACTTCACTTAAAATAAGTGGGTATCATTTATTGCCTTGAGCTTTTTACTGTTAGCCGTATGCCTACTCCTTTGATCTTAGTTTTATTTGATCTTAAAGTTGGACTTCGTGTTTGATCAACAGCCTTTTGAGCTATTCTTTGTGTTTATTGTTTTCAGAATCCATCTTTTGTTGTTTCTTTGCTTTAATAGAATGGTTTGTTATTTTTAGATTTGCGATTGAAATGTCTTTTATGAAAATATATACATATATTAGCTTTGAGGTAAAAGTAAATCGTATTATATGCTCGAAGGAATAGGCAGTGGTATATTTCGCCCAAATTTTGCCTGATGTGACTGTAGATTCTAAGTAATACGAAATCGTATTTCCATCTATTATTAAACCCGAGAGCCAGTAGTAGTTCAATAGGATTCCGATTATTTTAAATTCAGTAGAGCGGTAAATTAATCAATCATTGAAATTAAACACTCTATACGGATTTTGTCGCGTTGTTTATTTTACTAGCCTTAGTCTCCCCGTGAACATGGCTGCTGTATAGCAACCGAAACGTCGGGGCAAAGTATAAACTTAAATATAAATAGTTTTAATTAGAAAATATATACCTTAAATAGTAATAAAGTTCAATAATAGTAGTATAGTTAGAGTTTTCAAAATTATGTAATAACAGTGTTTAAAGTAAAATAAACAACGTGACAAAATCCGTATAAAGTGTTTAATTTCAATGTATAACATTCGCGTAAATATAAGACAATATTATGTTAATCAATCATTACAAAAAGAAACCAGCGTAATATTCTAAATACCCCTACTAATAGTGCACTAATAAATTAATATATATATATAATATTGTCTTCTGTTTACGCGAATGTTATTCATTGAAATTAAACTACTATATACGGATTTTATCGCGTTGTTTATTTATCACTGTATTACAAAATTTTGAAAATATTACACTACTACTACTATTGATTTTATTTTACTAATTTATAAGCTAATAAAATTATTTAAACTATTAAATCTATTTATTTTTGGTTTACACTTTCCCCGACGTTTCGGTTGGTTTTCAGCAGCCATGGTTACGGGGAGACTAAGATGGTAGTTGTCTCAATGTTCCAGTGTAGTTATTTCAAAGTACCCGAACATAATTTAATCATGGGTGTTTCTATTTACGCAGAATGAGCTCAAAGTATCATGAAGTCTAGCTGTGGTTTGTTTCTTCTTGGGTTTGACTATTTGAAGTACTGGATCCCAAGCTGGTGGTACATTCCAACCATCTTCTCTATTGAAATTGGGATGTTTTTTGATTTCAATAGCCTCGCGAAGCATCCTTGGTAGGAATCGGTGTTCTTTAGCGAGAATCTGTGGTTTGTCAAATCTCAGGTAGTGGTTGGTCCCCTGTTGTACATGTTCACACACAGCAGTACGGACTGGAAACAGCAACAAAAATACGCCGGTTAGAAGATCTACAAACTAAGCGCGCAAGATATGTAACATCTTTAAATTTCTTGAAGAGATGTCGTGATCACAGTCTCATTCCTACGTGTGTCAAGATATCAGCCAAAAAAGACATACGAGGAAGCGCTAAGATCTTAAAACAGGCAAGTCAAAAGTTATTAATACAAGTTATCAGAGAACATCGCACTGACTTACGCAGCATAAATAGGAACGTTGAGATTTTGTCTAATGAAATATAGAGATTAATAACTCCAATTGATTTTAAACAATGCATCAATGCTATAAAGTCAGTCTTCGCGCGTGCGCTGTCAGTAGCGGTCGCCGAATTTTGTCTTACGAGAATGTCCGTAAATAAACTAAAGTGTACGAGCTGTAACCTAGTGATATCGGAAGTACTTGCTTTCATACGAGATCGGCATCATGTAGTCGATAATGAAAGCCTGATAAGGATATGTGAAACTGCATTTTCTGAGGAGGAAGTAGATGAGGCGAAGAAGTTGTTGTTTGTATCTACGAACACAACAAGAAAACTGGTGTCGAGGCGCAAGAACAAAAAACAAAAAGACCTGGAAGATATGGTAACTGTGTTTAAAACAATAGACCCTGAACAATTACCAGTGTTTGTGGCGTACGACCTACACAAACTACCACCTGTTTGTTTTGATCACGTCGACGTCACAAAATTATTGAAGGATATATTGGTTTTACGGAAAGAAATTGGAGATATAAAGAGCGACTATGTGACAAATGGCCAATTAGAGGAATTGAAGCAAAAAGTGAGTACGGAAAAATCGAGTTCGTTAATTGATTCGAATGTTAACATGAAGAAACGAGGCGGAGGGTACATGATAAATCGTGATAGCGGCCCGTTTGGTCTCCTACCTCACATCGAGTCGCGGCCGGTAAACGTCGGCGATGTATCGCGTTCCAGTCGTAAGGATATGAGTCACGATAGTGCAAGCGAAACGCCGCCGCCGCCAGCGCCGATATATCGCTCCCTCGTGCACTCGCATACCGGGAGTGCTACTCAGACTAAACCCGTCTCTCTTGCACCTGTTAACTCGACTATGCTTGAGAATGACAGCTTAGTGGCCCTAGATGACGCATGTAAACAACAGACTTTGGCAGATATTGTTAAAAAAGGCGATTGTAAGGAAAATAAGCATGAAGAACAATGGATATTGGTGCAAAGGTCAAAAACGAGAAATAGATTTGTTGGCATGACAGGAAAAGCTGCTTCTAATTCAGTAGGAAATTTTAAGGCCGCCGAGATAAAAATACCCGTTTTTATCTCTAATGTGAATAAAGATGCTACTGAGAAAGACATATGTGAATACATACAGCAGAAAACTAGTGAAGTTGTAAAATTGGAGAAACTCAATATGAAGTCGGAAAGGCAATATAACGCCTTTAAGTTGTTTATACCTAAACACAAATTATGTACTTTTTTGGATGACAAATTCTGGCCAGAGGGAATAATGTTCAGGCGATTTATTAATTTCAAGAAAGGAAAAGTCTCAGATATTGTTTATGATAACCCCGTAGTAAATAATGGATAATAACATCAAAAAGAATGTAACCTTATCGACATTCAATTGCAAGAATGTTATTCGATCAGCTGACTGTGTGCGCAGGTTGTGCCGTGTCGCTGATGTTATTGCACTTCAAGAGACTTGGCTGTTACCCCATGATGTGCCTTATCTCGGTAGTATTGATGATGATTTCGCGTATGCGGGCAAGTCCGCCGTCGATACGTCTGCTGGAGTTCTCATAGGAAGACCGTATGGTGGAGTTGCGCTTCTGTGGAGGAAATCAGCCTTTGCGGTGGTATCAGTGGTGCAGTGTAATAGTGATCGTTTGTTGGCTATTAGGATTGAGCACGCGGGTCGTTCCCTATTGATATTCTCAGTGTATATGCCGACCAACTCGTCTGATAATCTAATTGAGTTTACGGAGTGCTTGAGTGAAATTATTGCTATAATTGAGAACAGTAATGTTGAATCAGTGTTTATATTGGGTGATCTTAACGCACATCCAGGTGAGCGCTTTTCAAATGAATTGTTAACTGTATGCCGGGAGCAATCGTGGTCGTGTGTTGATATGGAACTACTTCCGAAGGACACGTTTACGTTTGAGAGTACCGCTAACGGTTCATTGCGCTGGCTTGATCACTGTGTGGTGAGCAGTGCGGCTCGACATTTAGTTGTAGACGCGTCAGTTTTGTATGGAGTCTATTTGTCAGATCATATTCCTTTAATAATTGAATGTAATATTGATTTAATAATACCTAAGTTGGTAAACCCAATCTATACTTGCAATAAGGTTATATGGGGTGAAAGAGATACCAATCAAATAAATGAATATTCAAAATTTTGTAATTCTAAATTAAAATTAATAGATTTTCCGGATGATTTTCGGTATTGTGCGCATAAAATGTGTTCTAATGCTAATCACATGGAAGTGTTAGATACAATGTATCGCAGTTTGGTACGCATTTTAAAGGAAGGTGCCGAACGTACTTATTTATGTAAACAGATGCGTCATAATAGCAAGAGATACATACCTGGTTGGAACAAATATGTTCGTGACGCTCACAGAGAGGCTCGACTGTGTTATCAAACATGGTTGTTTTATGGTAAACCTGCTAGTGGTTATGTTTACAATAAAATGTGTCAATCTAGGAAAGCCTTTAAGACCAATCTGAAATATTGTCAAGATAACCAACAGCAGATAAAAATGGATATTTTAGCCAAACATCACACTAATAAGAAATTTGGATCATTTTGGAAATCAACAAATAATTTGAATCCGAAGTTGAGTCCCCCTGTGAGCGTGGCGGGCGTACACGAGGCGACGGATATAGCCAATGCATTTCGGCGTCATTTCCAGATTGAGTCACCTCTTACTAGACCTGTGCAGGTGTTTGATGCTGAAGGCAACTCTGGGGACATTACTATTATTTTTACGGCACAAGAAATATCAGCCATCATAAAGAAAATGGAGAGGGGTAAATCCCCAGGTCATGATGGCCTCAGCATCGAGCACCTGAGGTATGCGGGGGGACACTTGCCGCGTGTGCTGGCTTTATTTTTTAACCTGTGCGTTAGCCACGGTTACTTACCTGATGACGTAATGTATACAATGGTAGTGCCGATTGTGAAAAATAAAACGGATGATGTATCTGACATATCCAACTACAGGCCCATTTCTCTGGCCACTGTCGTAGCAAAAGTGTTGGACAGTCTGCTTGATAAGCAATTGGCTAAACACCTCGAACTACATGATGCCCAGTTCGGTTTTAAGCCTGGGCTGTCAACTGAGAGTGCAATCTTGTGCCTCAAGCAGACTGTGCAATACTACACAGACAGGAAGACTCCTATTTTTGCTTGTTTTCTGGATCTGTCACGTGCATTTGATCTTGTATGTTACGATGTTTTGTGGCGTAAACTCGAATGTGAAACTACCTTACCAGCTGAAATAGTGTCGATATTTAAGTACTGGTATAGTAGTCAAAGCAATAGCGTGAAGTGGAATGGTTCGCACTCGGACGTGTATCGGTTGGAGTGCGGGGTGAGGCAAGGGGGGCTCAGCTCACCCAGGCTCTTCAACCTATACATGAACCAGCTGATCCTCGAGCTCAGCAGCACCAGTGTCGGATGTCATATTGACGGTGTGTGTATTAACAATATTAGTTATGCTGACGATATGGTGTTGCTGAGCCCATCGATCGGTGCTCTGAGGCAACTGATCGCTATATGCGAATGCTATGCGGTGAATCATGGGCTCAAATATAACGTCACAAAGAGCGAACTAATGGTTTTTAAAGCAGGCAGTGTGACATATTCGTGTATTCCAACTGTCGCTCTTTGTGGAGAACCACTGCGAAGGGTGGACAAGTTTAAGTATCTGGGCCACTGGGTCACTGAAGATCTTAAAGATAATTGTGACATTGAAAGGGAACGTAGGTCGCTGGCTGTCCGTTGTAACATGCTGGCTCGCAGGTTTGCACGTTGTACGAAGCCAGTAAAAGTAACGCTTTTCAAAGCTTACTGTCAGTCCTTCTACACGTGCAGCCTGTGGGTCAACTTTACTCAGCGGACATACAGCGACCTACGCGTTCAATACAATAATGCACTGAGAGTGCTGCTGCGGCTGCCGTGGCGCAGTAGTGCGTCAGGGATGTTTGCAGATAATAATATTGATGGTTTTGCCGCCATTATTAGAAATAGATGTGCATCCCTGATGACTCGTGTTCGCGGCAGCACCAACAGTATTCTCAGTGTATTCGCAGATCGGTGGGATTCCCCGATGGTGCGGAGGTGGATGCAGCTCCATGCTGAATTGTAATTGTTCATTTTCATCTGTGTCTGTACCCTACTAACACTAGAACTTAAGTCAAATTGTTACTAACCCTATGGACTCCGGTCTGAAATAAAATCTTTCTATTCTATTCTATTCTATAAATCACAGAGAAAGATCAAAATATAATGCGTGTAAAACAAACAAAATTCAAAAATATGAAAAATTATTATCAAAATCAAATGCCAACAGCAAGAAACGAAACGTCAATGCACGGACCAATGACACGCCGCCGTCATTTCAAAGACAAGCAGTTATTAATCTGTCAAAACAAACTTTAGACAAAACAACCGAAAAAGTATTGAGTAGAGGTTTAAATTATGCAGTAACACCGGCTAGGATACCGTATGAGGCCATTATTTGCAACGTCGAAGACTGCCTAGTCAAGAATAATATAAGAAAGGAAGATTTGGAGGCTATACGTCAGGACATTTCATCGGTCTTGCGTCGAAATAAAGTGCCCAGACCGAATCTTCCCAAAGATGAATTCGTCGCATTGAAGAACTTGCGGGCTAGGCCAGATATTACAGTACTCCGTGCAGATAAAGGAAACGCTACGGTCATAATGGATACGTCAGATTATAAAGATAAAATTGAAAATTTACTTTCGGATGAAACAACATATAAACAGGTTAAAACAGACCCTACAAACAAAATATTGAACAAAACCAAAGACATCATATATAAATACTCCGAAAGACTAGATCTAGACGTTAAACAATTAATACCAGCTTGCGTAAAACCTCCAAAGCTGTATGGGTTACCAAAAATACACAAGGAAAACGCTCCCCTACGTCCTATTGTGAGTCAGATCGACACACCAACTTACAGACTGGCTCAGCACGTAGCGAAGATACTCTCACCACTCAGAGGCAACTCGAGAGCACATGTAAAGGATTCATACCATTTTGTGAGTGAGATTAAACACCTATGTCTCACTAACAATGAAACAATGGTTAGTTTTGATGTACAGTCATTATTTACATGCATACCTGTACAAGACTTTATTGAAATAACTAAACGGAAGCTAATAGAGTACAATATGCCTGAGGAATATGCAGAACTACTTAAACATTGCTTAACAACTGGCTATCTGTTGTGGGACAATAAATTCTACATACAAGTCGATGGTGTGGCAATGGGCTCCCCAGTATCGCCTGTTGTTGCCGACATATATATGGAGGACTTCGAGGCTCGAGCTTTACAGACTGCCCCCATCACACCCAGGATTTATAAGAGGTTTGTAGATGATACTTTTACAATATTACCAACAGATAGTGTTAGTGTATTCCTAGAACATCTTAATTCCGTTAATAACAACATCCAATTTACTATGGAATTAGAGGCAAATAATTCATTAGCATTCTTAGATGTACTTGTCATCAGGAATCCTGATCATACTTTGAGCCACACTGTATATAGGAAAAAGACTCATACAAATAGGTACTTGAACGGTGAATCTCACCACCATCCTAAACAGTTAGCTACCGTGGGGATGTCTTTGTTTCAGAGAGCCCACGGGATCTGTGACAAGAAACACCTGGACGCCGAGCTTCAACATGTCAAGCAAGTACTGCAAGACAACAAGCTCCAACAGCCGCGCCGCTGTCACAGATCCCGAGAAAAGCCAGCCACAGTCGAGCGCCAGCCTGCTATACTGCCTTATGTAAGGGGTGTCACTGACAAGACTGGCTACATCTTGAAGCGAGCTTCAATCAACACATACTTCAAGCCGCCAACGAAGATAAGTCAATTTTTACCATCCGTCAAGTGCTAATTACCTTTACAAGATGCAGGGGTCTATAAAATAGATTGTGACTGCGGACTCTCATACATTGGTCAAACCAAGAGAAGCATAGGCACCCGCATAAAAGAACACATAGCTGACGTAAAACACAAACGCTCGTTGAAGTCTGCTGTGTGTGAACATGTACAACAGGGGACCAACCACTACCTGAGATTTGACAAACCACAGATTCTCGCTAAAGAACACCGATTCCTACCAAGGATGCTTCGCGAGGCTATTGAAATCAAAAAACATCCCAATTTCAATAGAGAAGATGGTTGGAATGTACCACCAGCTTGGGATCCAGTACTTCAAATAGTCAAACCCAAGAAGAAACAAACCACAGCTAGACTTCATGATACTTTGAGCTCATTCTGCGTAAATAGAAACACCCATGATTAAATTATGTTCGGGTACTTTGAAATAACTACACTGGAACATTGAGACAACTACCATCTTAGTCTCCCCGTGACCATGGCTGCTGAAAACCAACCGAAACGTCGGGGAAAGTGTAAACCAAAAATAAATAGATTTAATAGTTTAAATAATTTTATTAGCTTATAAATTAGTAAAATAAAATCAATAGTAGTAGTAGTGTAATATTTTCAAAATTTTGTAATACAGTGATAAATAAACAACGCGATAAAATCCGTATATAGTAGTTTAATTTCAATTAATATATATATTTACCTATAATTATTTAGCAAATCTAAAATATTTAAGTCATACATGACAAAATATTATCGGTCAAAGCTTTGTAAATATGTAGTTTAGTTTCAAAGTATCACATTTAACTGATTTTAATAATTTTACAGAACCCTGCAACATGTGTATGCGATTTCCATTAGATTAAATTTATTGACGCTTATACACGACGCAAGTAGCTGGCGTGAATTAGATGGATGAGATGCCCACGCAAGTTACATTAGCGAGTTCAGAAACCTTAAAGGCAAATACTTGCGAGCAAATGCGTGAATTTGCGCATGTTACTTATATCCTATACAAGAGCCATAAATTTTACTGCGTTATTATCAGTGATCGGAGTAGGTAGATTGATTTTTGGTACTTGTATCATAAATGCACACAGAAAGAATAACATGGATAAGCCATTTTCCCGGAAAGTAATTCCGGTATTTCCGGATTCAATTAAATATTGTTAATGTTGGTAGTGATATTATTCCTACTCAATTCAAAATTTAAAGGAAGGTATCAAAACTAAATTAATTCATTATTTATCTGTTGAATAATAAAAACAATCGAATTCCGATCGAAGCTTTAATTTTTATTTTTAGCCTTTTATGGCTAGAACTTTTATAGATAGACATAAATTGTTGCACTTAAATTTAAATATTTTCATAGGGGTCATGGTAATTTGCATTAAGGGTAGAATAAATGACGGGGCCCCATAGAGGGCCAATGCCTGCTGGGGTCGTGAGACTGTTCTAAGGATGCACCACGACTCTGAAACGTAAAGGGCATACGAAGGAACAGGTTGATTTTAGTCAGATTTTAGGACCAAAAAAAGGGGTAGAATAAAGAAAAAAGATAAAAATCAAGATTGTTTATTGTTAAATATGTACATTTTACATTTATTCACATTTATAATCTTCATCGATTACAATGTCAGCATCCTGGTAATCCTGATCTTTACAATTAAAATATATAACTATGAGTTTCTCTATATTTTCTATTTTCAACCTATTTCTTTTAACATCTAAAGTCCATTTATAAATGGAAAAAGACCGTTCTACATCTGACGATGTCAAAGGAGCAAATTTTAAAAAGGTATTAAATTATGTGCTTCATTTTTTTCAATGGCCTCACTATATTCTCTAAGTGTGTCTAAATCTGGGTTTCGTTCCATAACACGTTCTATTTTATTTTTTATATTTTCTGAATTGCACTGATTTATAGCATCTCTGACGTTGTCAAATGCTAAAAGTGAATCTGTCAACGATAAATTATGCTTTTGCAATTCTTTTAAAGACAAATGAATTATAAAATAATTGTCTTTAATGTAATTTAAATCTTCTTTTAAATTTTCTTTTTCTATAATATTTTTTGCCTCTCGAATAGATACCGCATCAGAGCTGCTTAAACAAGATAATACTTCTTTTATTTTTTCAAAGTTTTGAGCGTAATAAAATGCTGCCTCTAACCAAGTGCCCCATCTTGTAACAACTGGTTGGGGAGGTAGCGGCAAATCTGGATATTTTTCTTTTAAAATTTTGACTCTACTTGGGGCTTTCAAAAATACCTTTTTAACATTTGCTATTAAAATGTTAACATCGTGATATTCTAACCTAATTTGCTCAGATACGCGATGAAGAGAGTGCGCCAAACATGTTACGTGCTTCATTTCAGGTAAGTATTGTTTTAAATTTCGTCCTGCAGACAGCATATATGCAACGCTATCAGTGCAGAGGACAAGAATGATACCTACCTTCGATTCAAAAGAATCTTCCCAAAAGTTTTCCAAACATTCTAACACAAATTGCGTGATTGTTTGTCCATTAACTACAGTTAGCATTTTACATGCTACCAAATAAGGTCTAGTCAAATTGCTAGGATGTAATGGTTTTATTAAAAAATGGACTATATAGCGACCTAAAAAGTCTGTCGTTTCATCTAATGATATCCATAGTTTCTCATTTTTATAATTTTGCCGAATCGAATTGATTTTATTCTTAAAAAACTTGTCCAAGTAAACTTTCCGTAACTGTGATTCATCTGGCAGAGTACGATTAGTACACGTACAACAACAGGTACTACACATATATCTTTTAAAGAAATCTTGAAAAGTAGTATTTTTCATCTGAGACCACGGAATATTGCACAAAATGAGAAATTTTATAAGATCGAAATAAAATTCCTCTTCGGGCTGCTTAAACTTTCCCTGGTGTACTGCTCCTTCGATATGTCTTTTAACGTTTCCTTTATTTATGGTTTTCAAATGGCTTTCACATTTTGAACAGTATATTGTACCACTAGCGTGATCGTAAAGTAGTTCGGGATGACCGGATATCCATTTTTCTACAGTTTCAGCCTTGACGTTTGCCATATCTGAACTTTGTTTTAGAGATGGAACCTCGTATATATCACCTAAAACAAAGACATGAAAAAATTACATTTTATTTAGTTTATTTAGCTTACTCCGTTTGTTTTATTTTTCGTGGATCAAATTTAGTCATTGAAATTTCACCCTCTTCCTGTCAATCCAAAATGGCTGCCGCTACAAGATGGCGGACAATTTTTTTTTTTTACAATTCCATCAATATATATATATATCAAATGAAAGGGCTTGTTACGTAGAATATTTTGTAGAGAAGTAGATAAGGCCTATAGTAATTTATTTTACCAATACATTGCAAGAGGATACAGGGCATTCAAATTATATACGGATTCCAGTAAAATGTCGGTTAATAGTGGAGTTAGCTGAATTGCGACTACATTACTAGAATATCATAATTTTGTTTCGCACTAAGCTCACTGGTTCATACTCTATTAAAGATTTAACAATATTAAGACTCATGGTATGTTCAGCAGGGTAAGCGAACAAACACAATACTAAAAATATTCTCATAGTACATCCAAACATGCTTTATACTCCTTGTAACTAGTAAAATATTACTTACCAAAGCTTGGTTTAAATATGTAGATCCAATTCAATAGTGAAAAATCTGAGTCCGTATATTCGAGCCAAATCGTGGTTTAGAGCAGATTCCAGAAGTCAGTATGTACACAAGCCAGGGTCAAGTAACGTTTTCACAACACAGTAACAAACAAAGATGCGCACTCTACGAACCGAAGTAAACGAGTGAGCTACCTGGCATGTCGTCGGCGGGCGTACGCATTGTTCTGATAACCGGTTATTGTACCACCCATGATCCTTTGTTCTGATTGGTCGTTGGGTTTTGTCAAATCGTGACTGTGTGCCGTTAAAAAAAATATGAAGAATAATAAAGAATAATATTGCTCATTTTATTACAACTCCTACCATTTTTTGAGGATGGCAAATCATCAAATGACTCCTTCCACTCTGGCAGAATAAAATTCCTACATAAGTTCCGGTTTTTTTTTAATAATCCACCAATTCCGGAGGAATGTCCATATTAATATATACGTTTCGGATCAATGACCCCATTTCAATCTACCTACTCCGATCACTGGTTATTATGTAAGGCAATCTGGCATTATCTTGTTAGTATTTTTAATTTAACATAGTGAATAAAATTTATGGCGGTTTTCCTTTATCCTATCCACATATGAGATATTCATCGTATTCGTATAACCTTATTTTGTACGTGTAAATTTTTTATTGGCGCGATTAAACATTTTTACCAAGTCCTCATTAAGCTCTAGCAATTTTGCTAACGCCTTAAAGTGAGCAAAATTGTTCATTAATTCCCTATTAGCCCCGGATCAGACGCTCCATTTATTTTAAGTATTGTTTACCTGCCATTACGGCCTAGTAAACTCCCCCAACTTGTCACGCAAGAAAATAAACACATTAGTTAGCACATTTATTTTAATATTGGCTAAAGTTTATTACTCAATAACGTCCTAATGACCAAAATAGTTTACTAGTTCGATGGGAAATACTCTTTGTCCTGTAGCATATGTAAGATTCCATTATGTCAAACTAAGACCAAAGTGTCAATACAGTTATAAGTTTCCTGATTCTATTCATCTGTAAGACATTTAATCAAATACTTATCGGGTGAGCCTGCATGTACAGCAGTCGATATATTATAAGCAGGAAAACATTCAATGAAGTTGTGACAGAATTTTATAAATGAACATTTTCTAATTATTGTTCTACAGTAATAAATTGTGAATAAAATAAAATGATTCGAATATTATTGCTGTAAAAGTCAAGAACTATTATTGGGTATGGTAAATCAATTTAAAATCTCACAAATGTTTATCGACTTATCTCGCTGACTTTACCTAACATGCATACTCAATATCCAATAGGATTTTTTATAAGCCCGTTATGTCCCACTGTTGGGCAGCGGTCTCCCCACTCTTTCCAACTTTCTCTATCCAAAGTAAATTATATAAGTGTATTTGCCGGTTTTAATCGTTTCGCTATACTTACTAATTTTAATCTTAAGATTCTGATAGGGAACAAGTGCCACTTTGTTTTTGACTTGTTGGGTAAACCTTCTTTTTTATCCCATTAAGGTGGCAAAGAAACCTGCATATCATGATGGTAAGCAGTTTTCATGGTCTATGGGTACTTCCAACAACAGCAGAATCATTTGCGTATTGCCAATCCTTTGACAACAGTTTATGTGCTTTTGCAAGAAACTCCTATAGACTCATGGGAAAACCATGGCAGTATCATGGCTTAATATAATCATCCATGGAAATAATTTCTTCTGATATAACTTGACGCGTTTGGTATTATGGTCCGAAGGTGAACCCTTTGCTGGTAAGCAAGTGATGTTATGATTATAACTTTGTTAAACTCTACTATTTTTTTTTTACTCCTAGTACATTCCTAATCCTAGCATTAATATTGGGTCACCCTAATATGTAATGGCACGCATCTATCGGAACATGATTTTGTGTCGCAACTACCCACTTTTATTATTTAACTACCTTTTTTTTAGATAAGTTAACATTTCAAGTCATAAAAAAATTACGTGTTTATTTCTGAGTCAGTAGAATTTGTTATTAATCCTAATACTGCCGATAATTACTAAATCTTTATTATTCTTATATTCACTTCATTTTCTACACCAAATTATCCTTAAAGAAATTATTATGATTCTGGCCTTTAGCTTCTGGTTACTTTATTCTAGAAGAAAACCTTCGGTTTATATATTCTGACCGTTCAAACAAGACCTCATAAGCATAAATTTTCCAAGATGACTACTACGCTTTAGGTTAAAATAGGAACTAAAGCCTTTTCGTTTTTGTTGCGGGCCGCCGCACAGTGGTAAGTAATGTTTGCCTAGAGCGTCAGCTTGTGTGTAAAGGTCTTACGATCAATTTCAGAGTTGAGTAAAATGTTATTCTCTATCAGAGATTCACGGATAGCACGGCGTGCATTCCTTATCCTTATACCTTTCAGCAAGCACAGTCAGAAAGAATTTGTAATGTTGAAATCTGTATTAAAAAGCAAATTTCATAATTGTAATCAACTGCTACTTGGCAGAGATGAAATTATGTTTACTTGCAAAAACTTTTGGGTTAGATGCCTATAATATGACTATACTATATTTTGTAGTCAAAGAGTTGCCCTAATTAGAACAGAGATTCTAATTAAGAAAACCAACAGCAGTTGGAGCGCCAACAGCAGATTACAATTACAGGAAAGGAGGCGGGACTCGCATATCAGAACAATTAAATTACAGTTGCAATACATATACTCAAGTGAATTGTATTATAAACTCTGTTAAGCGACTCGCAAAGTGGAACTTGTATGTAGTATATGGCAGACGTTACTTCAGCTAAAAAATGTTAATGGACTAGATAAAACGCAAGGTACAATGTCCACTAGAAAACCCCCAATAAACGGGTAAAAGATAAGGGTTGGCATAGATTTGTTAGTCGTACTCCTACAATAATGTCAGCCGTCGGGATATAAATACCTCCCAGTGTAGTTTGGCTCTAATTAAATTAGGGCCCGCTTGTATTTTAACGTAGAGAATATGTACAACACACTTGTTGTTGTAGGATATGGTCTCACCAGACATTCTATTTTCGTACCCGCAGAAAGCCTAGATGGGAATAGTACTTGGATTATATTGCGCCTTTTAAGAGCCTAAGATAACATTTATTATGCCGTTTGGTAAATAAACCATTAATAAGAAGCTTGATCTTATCCTCCTTATCCTGTTAGAGGAAAGTCACGGACGCCTGTTACGGTGGTACCTTTGTCGCGTTGCTAAAGGAGTAAAAATTGTTAGAGGACGAAAATCGTTGTAAAAGTTAACTCGTGATAAAATATATGTGTGGAAGCAGTGACACAAGTGTTATCCAAGTGTATATTTAAAGCTAACCCTGGTAAAACTGTTATTAAAATATAGTGTACGCGTCTATCATTTTTTAATTGCGGGTCAATAAACTTAAAGTGTTTACTGTTTACCCTATCAGCTGTTTATATCAGCTGATTGAAACAAACTGTTATTAGCGCCATCTAGACCATTTAGCAACAATTAATTAGACGCGTAACTCGCGTAGTTCGATCGACAGTGTACGATCTCCTGCAATCTCGATGGCTATGTGTAGCGCGTGCGGTCGCTTTATCTCTGCGGCAGATGGCGTTACTTGTTCGACCTGTCCACTTAATTACCACCAAGGGTGTCTTGGTAAAGGCAAGGCTAGTAAAATTACAAAGCCATGGTCTTACCCTGAGTGTACCAAGAACAAACAGCGGGACAATGGTCAGGAAACACCGGCTAAAGGTGACCAGGAAATGTGGAGATCGCCAGATAACAATGCTGCTACGTCCGCTTGTACTGACATCAGCGAGCAGACTAAACTGGAACTGGCCCGGGAAGTAAATTTGTTTCGCCAGGAACTACATGCCCTTAGAGATGAGGTTAAACTTATGCGGGATGAAATGAAGGAGCTGCGTGGTACAATGTGTTCGAACAACGTGCGCATGGACAACTTAGAAGAAAGGATGGAAGCCTTAGAGAAAAGTGCACAAAGCAAAGTTTCAAATGAGGTGGAATTTGAGTCTATAATAACTCAACTACGGCTCGAGTTAAATGAGAAGGACCAGGAGCTGCTTTCAAATGATATTGAAATATCTAATTTGCCTGAGATATCGGGGGAGAACCCTACTCACCTTGTTGCTCTTATTGGCACCAAGTTAGGTGTGTCAATAGAAGAGCGCGATATTGTCAGCGCAGAGCGTGTCGGGCCGAGAAACCTGCGCGGCGGCGGAGTGGCAACTGAGGGCGGAGCGCGTAGTGGGCAGCCGCGACCGCTGGTAGTACGTCTCGCTCGCCGCTCACATCGCGATGAGATACTGCGAAGCATGCGCGTGCGACGAGGGGCCAACACATCTGATTTCGGTATTGCGAGTGAAACGCGGCCTTTCATCAACACATCAACGAACGACTGACAAAGGCAAACAGACAATTACTGTACAGAGTTCGCGAGACTCGGCAGCGTATGCATTGGAAGTTCGTATGGGTTAAACGTGGTCGTATCTTTGTTAAGCAAGAGGAGGGCAAACCTACCTATAATATAAGATCCGATAACGATGTCACTCGTGTTTTTGGTGCCGCAGTCGTTAACTCGGCTTAATACTCTAATTGCTGGTCATAAACATTACAAGTTTTACATAATAATTATACTGTTCTTTTGTGGATATAACACGATAAGTGAGTTATGTGTAATTTCAATACTGGAGATTTTCTACAAACCTAAATTATTTAGCACACTTTTGTTTTTACATGTTTCAATGTTATCTCTGAGTATTGTTAATTGTAATGTCTACGTAATATATAATAGATTGCGCGGGGATGTTTGTGTGGTGTGTGCTGTGGGTTGGTATTGGCTCAGTTCATCCGTTTCTTGGTTGAAGTTTATTGGGTATGATCACTGGGCGATTACTTACATAATATACAATATTAGTCTTATATATTTACATGATATTAGTTATACAAAGTCTATTTATTTATATGTATTTCTTATTGCTACGCTTATATGTATGTATCGTTTTATAATATTACACTATGACCTCGAAATTTTTTAAACTTGGTTTATTGAATGCTGGTTCACTGAGTACGAATCATGACAACTTTGTAGCCATGATGGAACGTCAAGTGGCAGATATAGTAGTCATAAATGAAACTTGGCTAAAGCAAGGGGAAGAGGGTCGAGCACCTAGTGTCCCGGAATACCGTCTAAGACATGTCCCTCGACCATTGTGGATACGCGAGGGTCGCGGTGGCGGTGTAGGTTTTTACATCAGACGTGGTCTGAATGTTAGCGCTTGTGACCATCCTATTCATCGTTTGGTGGAGCAGATGTGGGTGAAGTTGAGAGTGAACGGTAATAGGTTAATTATTGGAACTGCCTATCGACCGCCTTGGCTTGACGTGAATTTGTTTCTAGACGCATTGATGGATATTATTGCAACATTTTCTGATTATGACTATCTTATTCTACTAGGTGACTTTAACATTAATTTGTATAATAAAACTGACTTTAAATATACCTCATTCAATATATTTTTAAATTGTACTGGCTTAAAACAAGTAGTATGTGACCCTACGCATTTTACTGATACTAGTGAGACACTGATTGACGTAGTATGCACAAACGCTCCCGTGCGCAGCCTGTCTGTGGAATCTGTAGGAATAATTAATGGTCATGCATTCATTTCAGTCGAGTTTCTCTTTCGAAAACCTAAAATTTTACCCAGAATAATGTGCTATAGGCCGATAAAGGATATTAATAGAGATCAATTGGAGTAGGATATAGCCAACATCAATTGGAAAATAATGGGGTTGTTGAGCGATATTGACGATATTGTCAAGGATTTTACAAAGGTGGTAAATTTAATATTTGATTTACATGCACCTATGAAAACGAGGGTTATTCGTGAGCTGCCTGCTCCTTGGCTCACCGGCACTGTGAAGTTAATGATGCGACTGCGAGATAGAGCGTTAAATAGGGCGCGTACTACGCGAAAACCTGTAGATAGGCAATTTTACAAAGACCTTAAAAAGCAAGTAGATGTGGAGATTTATAATGAAAAGAAAAGTTTTTTCAATATTAATATTAATTCAAATATAAAAAAACCGAGAGTATTATGGCGAAATTTAAGAACCCAGTTGAAATCGCATAATATGACGGAAATTCCTGTGTATCTAAGTGACTCCAACCACATAAATAATCATTTTTTAAATATTCCTGGCAATTTGTATGATTCCATATCCCAATTATGTTATTTTGAATTTAATCGTTTCAGTAATAAAACATTTTCAATTAAGACAGTCGACTCAGGTGACGTACTCAAAATAGTCCAGAATATAAGTTCTTCTGCCATAGGCATAGATGGTCTATCTATAGATATGGTTAATTTAATCTTACCACAGGCACTTGAACTTATCACTGTTATAGTAAATAAGTCCATACAGACTGCCAAGTTTCCAACCTTATGGAAGACGGCTATTGTTAGACCTTTACCGAAGACTAATAATATAACTTCAGTTAAAGACTTGAGGCCGATCAGTATTTTGCCTTGCCTGTCCAAAGTATTAGAGAAGGTAGTAAGCTTACAACTTACAAATTACCTCGAAACTCACAGCATTTTGCCAGTCAAACAATCAGGATTTAGAAAAATAGGGGTACAACCACAGCTTTGCTTGACATTACTGATAACATCATTGCTGCTCAGGACTTGGGACAGGCGACGATATGGTACTACTCGATTTCTCCAGAGCCTTCGACGCCTTAAATATTTCACTCTTAATGTCAATGTTGACATATTACGGTTTTGATTACCTAACAGTACGATGGTTCAACTCCTATCTGAGTAATCGATCTCAGTTCGTAGAGATTCGCAATAATGACGGATCGACCTCTCGGTCAGATGTAAAATCCTTAAATAGGGGAGTTGCTCAAGGTTCTGTGCTAGGACCAATTTTAATCAATATTTACAGTGCTGACATAATACATGTTATAAAATATTGTAAGTTTCATATATATGCGGATGATGTGCAAATTTATATATCTTTTAAACCTCACGAAACGCAATTAGCAGTGGATAAAATTAATGCAGATTTGAATAACATTTTTAATTGGGCCTATAATAATTCCTTAGTTCTCAATGCTTACAAAACGAAGAACCATGATCCTGGGATCTAAAAACCAGATAAATAAAGTAGATAGGGTAAACCTTCACATTGTTATGAATGGATCTGTAATAGAACGAGTGCTGGAAGCGCGTAATCTGGGGCTTATTATGGATGTCGCGTTGAGGTTTGAGCGACATGTTCCAGATGTAGTTCGCAATTGCTTTTATCGTATCAAATTGTTGTATAGACTAAGAGAATATCTTAGTACCGATCTTCGTGTACAACTTACTGACTCGCTTGTTCTTTCCAAGTTTAACTACCTCGACGTGGTGTACGGGCCAAGATTATTGGCGAAAACATCCACCCTTATTCAAAGAGTGCAGAACGCATGTGCACGGTTTTGTTTTGACATTCCGAAACGTAGCCATGTAACTCCATTTTTAAATGCAGGCAATATTTTGAAAATGAAATGGAGGAGGGATATTCACTTGGCAACTCTTATGTTTGGAACTGTCAAAAACAAAAAACCAGAGTATCTCTATGAGAAATTGGAATGGATGGCCGAAAATAAAAAATACACAAGCAGAGGACTAGGGCAACCATCGAGCATACCCAGGCACAGAACTACTGCATTCAGAGGTGGATTCCGGTATAACGCTACCAAGTGCTGCAATAATTTGCCTCCTCCACTGCGCCAACTAGCTAAAGTAAGTACTTTCAGGTTTCAGCTAAAGAAATTATATTTATCTGAACAAAAATCCAGCACTTAATTGATTATATTGCGTTTCTAGATCTATTTATGTTTATTATATATCTATGCATATTCATATATATTTTATCAATGTTTTTAATATGATCTACAATTCTACACATATATGTAATTGCCTGTCTATTGTACATTATATCTATTATATTTACTCTAATTATTAAATATGTTTATAAACTGTATGCCGAATAATCGTACGTGACTAGCCCGTGGGTTTCAGCTGAAAAACAGCGCTGCGGTCATCCGTAGCAAAGGCTGAGCTGCAACCTTTTGGACACACTGATAAAATTTGCCAAATTTTCTTTTTTTTGTTTGTTTTTCTTCTTGTTTGGTTTCTTCTTTTTTGTTTATAAATTTTAGTAATAATTAGAAATAGTAAACGATTGTACTGTTACCATGTTGATATGTTGTGTTTGTGTGTCTCTAATAAATTACTTTTCTTTCTGTCTTTCTTTCTTTCTTATAGACTTTATGTTATATATGTAAGTGTCATACATATATGTTTGACTACTATTGAAGTTAATTATTCTTATAAAATAAGTTTTTATTTACAATATATTTCAGAGTTATAATTGTAATTTTTTTCCACTTCTGCCCTATTCATCCCATTGCGATTAATCTTCGATGAGTTATTGTGTATATGCACACAATAATTTCTGACAAAAATAAAACAATTCTGACAAAGAATTAAAGAAGCTTTTGCTGAAGAGCGTGATGTTTTATAAATAAGATAGCTCAATAAAAAGTAAGTCGTTGCATAAAGCTGTTTATTTGTTTATTATTTTACACCTACATAAGTATACAAAAAAACGTAAGTAACGTAAGTTTAAGCTAGTCGTAACCCATTTAGTCACAGCGGCACACCGGATACTACACCGCTTGATACTATAGGTTTTTAATTACGTCTGGTACATATTCGAAGACTTGACATGTAAAATAAGACATCCGAAGTTTTAAAACTTTAGAGATCTAACTCGTTACACTTTCAACGCCTATGTGTCTAACATTGTCTGAACCGAACCCCGTGACTATGGCTGCTGGAAAGCAACCGAAAAGTCGGGGAAAGTATAAACCTAAATATAAATAGTTTTAATAATTTTATGAGATTATAAATTAGTAAAATTCAATAGTAGCAGTAGTGTAACAGTTTCAACATTATGTAATACAGTGTTAAATAAACAACGCGATAAAATCCGTATACCTATAGTAGTTTAATTTCAATGAATAACATTCGCGTAAACAGAAGACAATATTACATTGTAGCAAAACAGTAAAATATTGGTAAAGAAAGAGAAATTCAAACCACACAGACTACGCTCATTAATTTTTAAAACTGCGCATGAATAAAATCTAGTATTTGTTTACGACAGTATTGAACGACATTTTATTTAAAATATAAGTACCTATAATTTAAAAATATAAAAAGGTTATGTTAAGTGATGGTTTACTTAAACTGTCAAATTTTAAAATAGATAAATCTAGACATAATAAAAATTATATTGTCTCTGGCCACCGGTGCGCGAGTGTAAGAATAGGGCTGTTCGAAATAATACAGCATAAATTAATTTTCAATTAATATATTATATCATCTTCTCTCATCATCTCATTACCGATGCAAATCAAAATCAGTCGATCCGTGTTTGACATTTGGTGATTTATGTTATATATTTTGCTAAGTGCCATATATGGTTTCATATTAATACACTGAAAATCTAAAAAGTAAACCAAGATATGGAACATTCAATTTCTTATCTAAAAGAAATACAGCGAGGTACCAAACCGCTTCCAAAACTCGTCTTATGGTGACTAGAAAACAGTGTCAATTTATTTATAGGAGAATGCATGGCTAAGTTGATAAAGTGTGATGGATTAAAACTCTTATTAGTATACTTGAGTAGCGTGGTAATGAAGAAATTGTAAAAAGTGTTGCAGCAACATCACTACCCTTGATTAATGTCCTGCTGCAAACATAATTTGTGAGGGTATATGAACGGCTGAATTACACCCTACCTTAATTAGATAAAAGGTTGAGAAAACATTACAAAAAAATAAAAACAACGCGGTACAATTTTGTGTACAAGTAAATTAACTGAATTGACGACACCTAGTCATAAATTCAATTATTTTCTGTTGACCCTAGTAAATATTATTTTTTAATTTTTAGAAGGATTTGCTGCCCGGCGTTGCTGCAATTTCCTAGCAATTACTGAATAAATGACTACTTCGATTGCTTTTTTGTAACCCACTAACGAGCAATCGAATCGTTCACCTGTGCAGTCAAATATTAATTATACGTGATAAAAAAATAATTAATGCCACTGTTAAATATTACAACACAAATCAAATTTAAAATATCACTGAAGCGTAGGCATCAAATAATATAATGTTACTTACTTTTTTAAAACGCTCTATCCATTTCTATCATAATATTATTATATATGAAAAGATGTATTTCAAAATTATTTGATCCTCTGGAAAATCTATGATAGATGTATCACAGTACGTCGTTATGCCTCTAAGATCACTTAGTGACAAATAAAATTCCATTTGTCTGATATATGTAGGTATATACCTATTTGGTGACCCTCTTTTATAGAAGAAGGATTTAATTTATGATTACTGACTTTCAATAGTTTGAATATCTATTTCTAAATCATGTTTGTCTCTTTAGTGTTTAAATGTTAACTTTTTGAAACTGGATTTGCATTTGTATCAGTTTTATACATAGTAGAGCTTCGCTGATTTCAGCACGAATGGACCGGCTCAACCGGTGAAGGACTACCCTCTCACAGACTATCGGCGTGAAATAGCTGTATTCCTACTGTTGTGTTTCGTTCGGTGAGTGAGAGAACCGGAGGCCCAATCACCCTCTTTCCCCCTTCCCGCTCCTTCTCCTTCCCACTTCCTTTCCTAACGAGTCGGTGACGCGCAAGTGATGCCTCTGGTGTTGCAGGGGTCTATAGGCTACGGTGACCACTTACCATCAGGTGGGCCGTATTCTCGTTTGCAATTCAGTAGCATAAAAAAAACATTTTAAGATATCCTAATTGATTTCGCAACATGTTAGGAATAACGCAGTTATTACATAGATTCACGCCTGTGTATATACCTTTGCCTGTCGACAGATATTGCACACCCATTTCATTTTATAGGTCTCATGAAATAGAAAACGGGCCTAATGTACAATCAGGCACATTGCCACACTTAGTGCTACTAAGAATTGCCTAACAGTAAAACCAACTAACCCGAATATCAAACCAAGTCAAAATGCACAGCAGCTTAAGCTGTTTTAATACACATTTTCATTTATTGGTAAGGTTTCTCCGATCATTTTGATTGGTCTTAACTATACTCATGGTAACTTCAAGAGGGTAGTTATATTATTATATAACTAAATTAAAGCATATAGCAGCGATAGCTCAGTGGTCTCGGGTTCGAACCCACGTCGCGCACCTCTGACTTTCGGAAGTTATATGACTTTTCGAAATTATGTGCGTATTGATTGACAATTATCGCCTGCTCCGTGCCTCGGAGAGCACGTTAAGCCGTCGGTCCCGGCTGCCATGAACATCTATGGCAGTCGTTATTGGGAAAGTCAGTGCCCTATAATATCCTGACACTGGTCTAGCCTTAGGGTATCGTTAGCCTTCGGGTTGCGAAGGTCAGATGGCCGTCGCTCCGTGTAAAAACTGATATCCAGTCAAATCCGTTTAGACTAGAAAGCCGATCCCAAGTGACTTGGGAATAATAAAGGCTAAAGGAGAAGAAGAATAACTAAATTAAAGCATACTACATGACTTTTCCACAAAATTGTCTTCACATTTTCTTTACTCCAACTGTATTTGCCTGATCTTTCACTGAAAAAGTGATATCAATTTGTCTTTCCAGTCTTTTATGATTCGAATTATAAATCAAATGTGCCGAGTGAGGAGCTCGACATTTATTTGATTTACCCACCGAATGAGAAAATCGGAACGTAGCGCGTTCGTATTGTATTACGTTTGAAATATTGAAACAATAAATCGTTGTAATTATTTCAGTCATGTAGCTTAGTATTTGTTACGTGTAGTAATTGAAAACACTTTTATATATGTATTTTGTGTGACTTGTAAAGTAAAAATAGGGATAGATGTGTGAAGTACTAGAGAAGACAACTCAACAAGATTGCTTGTAACACACGTAGTGCATGTTTTACTTAGCCTGGGCAATGCGTTTACTGAAGCGATACGTTTGACCCGATATCTTGGAGTTTTAGATTGAAATAAACAAACCTAGTCTTGTCGTGACTACGGCTGCTGACAATCAACCGACACGTCACCGGCGAATGTGTAAATATAAATTGTTTAAAAAATATAGCTAGTTAGAAAGCAAAGACAAAGACATTTATTGCAACAACTGTGTACAGAGATGTTTCAAATTTTTTAAAAAGGTATCAACAGTGTGCCCACATCGGGCATTGCAAAAAATTGGTACAATACTAATAGCTAATTAATATAGGTTACATTTTGTTAGTTACAATTTTAAATTTTTGTTACTGAAGTACTCCTGCAAATTATAAAATACATTTTTCTTTAGCCATTTTTTGAGTCTACTTTTAAACAGAACTCCATTTAAAGTCTTCAGTTCCGCTGGTAGATTGTTAAAAACTCTAATTGCAGTTATGTAGGAACTTTTGTAGTACAAAGTGTTATTTATAGTAGGCAAACTGAAATTATACTTATATTTTGTTCTCTGATTTGGCTTTGAGGTAGCTCTTGCATTAAAATATTGTGTGTTATTTTTTATAAAGAGACATAATTCCAAGATATATATATTAGTGAGAGTAAGGAAACCTTTATCTTTGAAAGTAGATCTTAGTGAATCAGTGTTTTGCATGTTATAAATTATTCTTAGGCATTTTTTCTGTAGTATAAATGTAGACTGTACATCAGTAGAATTTCCCCAGTAAATTATACCATAAGTTAATAGCGGATAGATCATACCATAGTAGGCAGATATAGCTATATCAGGTGAGGCTGTTTCATTTAATATGGATAGAACATAACAAATACTTGACATCTTTTTATTTACCTTCTCTATATGTGCCTTCCAGTTTAAGTGGACGTCTATAGTGACTCCAAGAAAATTAATTGTTTTTACATCTTCTATTTTAGTATGAGATTGATATATATTTAAGACTAAAGGTTTTGTTTTATAGTTTCTAAATTGCATTAGTTTAGTTTTGCTAAAGTTTACCCTAAGATTTATAGTCTCTAACCAGGTGATGACCGCCTGGAGAGTGTTTGATATCTCTTGTTCAAATTCAATTTCATCAGCTGTATCATTTTTTACAAATATCGTTGCATCGTCAGCATACATTACGCATAAGTGATTGATTGTATTAGGAAGTTCATTGACATAGATTAGAAACAAGAGAGCCTTATAATTATTATAGCTTTTGCCCGCGGCTTCGCTCGCGTATAAGTAGGTGAGGTTATATTATTAGTAACAGTATCTACGTTTTTAAATAAAATATAGCCGACGTTACTCGATGATAATAAAGCTTTCTAATGGTAAAATAATTTTAAAATCGGTTAAGTAGTTTTTGACTTACTTACAAACAAAAAAGATTCAAATCTTTTCTTTTTATAATATTAGTATAGATAATGATAAACAGCTATTAAATCGGTTTGATAATTATAAAGTTATCGAATACTAAAGCCATGATTACTTAATCTTTCAAAATCTTACATTTTCACAGATTTGCTTCGAGACTGTTCTCTGTTCTTTGTTGTTATAATATGTTATGTGTGAAATGTTGGCTAGTCAAAGACCTTCCTAATGTGAGTTGACGTTTAAGAAAATGTATCAACAATAATAACTTATGTTAAACTAAATACCAACAGTTGAACATAGCAAGAGTCCTTGGTAGCTAATAATTAAACATGATGAAGATCATAAAAGCGAAGCATTTGATGACATTCAAGCTGACTTGAACACATTCTGAGGTTTTTATGTGATGTTGTTTTAACTGTGAGATGCTTAGACAGAGTACATATAAAGCGAAGTGAATTGAAACGACCACTTTACTTGTAACGACAGTGGTGGCTACCACAGTACTGTCACTTTTGGTTACATATATTCGCTCTGCTTTCATATACCATCGGAGCTATCGTCGCATCAAGTAAATGTTAATGTGGTAGACTCGATTTAGTATACCAAAGCCAAAATCAAAAATATTCCATGAAAATGTATAATCACTTCTTTGATACGTCAATTAACTAATATATCCATAAAAATAGTAGTCAATAAACGGTAATAAAAAAATTGCGGTTATTTTTTGGCGTTGCTCTGTCGATTCAACCATTTGATGTTAAGTATAATTATCACGGAGGCATTCATTCATGTGAAGCTTCTAAAAGTTGAGTAAATGCTGTCGATGCATGTTTTTAAAACTACAAGAGTTTAGAATAAAGAAGGCCATACACATAATGATTTTTGTCGGTAATTTTAGAACATAGCATCACGATGCATGGGTCTCCTATACACCATAGTTACTGTTTCAAAACGGTGGTCGTTTTCGACTGTCAGTATCACGTAGTCAGACGACAACCTGTAAGAGATAATGCTGTCTAGATACTTTATTTCTCCACCGATTGTTAGCGTAATAAAAATATTATAAAGGTTTCATGTTGCCCTTTAAGTCCATTACAATAACTAGGACCCAGGTGCTTGTACGGCTTATTAAGTTAATGTATTGTGAAGTCCGTCAGAATATGAAGTGAATAATATAATCTTGAAAAGGATAAGCATATACATCAATTTATCTACTGGCACATTTTATTCTCCAACGTGACTGCTGTATTTGATAATGCCAATAGGACGTCGCATTTTAAAGATTAAAATTCGCACATCGTTCACGTATTTTTATTAAGATTTAAAACATATTTGGTACATATTATATAATGGTATGTAGGCAAACTGATCAGAAAATAATCCGAATATACAGTTTCCAAATTCAAAAAGTAAATAAAATTAAATCTATCAATCTGTGAACCACTTAGAATAATTTATTGAATATTTTTTAGGAAAGGGCACTGAAGAGATACATGTGACAGTTATACTTTATTTCGAAAGTATTTATAAAAACAGTAATATAAATGGCAATCGTCTGTATCACCGAGAAAATAAAACGAAATTACGATGTCTTTACATTTGAAGTTATTCTTTTTTGTACACTGTATATAATTTAATATCATTGTATTGTGAAATCTGAAAAATAAATTATATATATATATATACATACATACATACATAAATTCACGCCTGTTTCCCAGAGGGGTAGGCAAAGACTACGGATTTCCATTTGCTACGATCCTGACACACTTCTCTGGCTTCATTCACTTTCATAACATTCCTCATACACGCTCGCCGGTTTAAAGTGCTCTTAACCTGGCCTTTATCCAGAACGTCTCCGATCTGATCAGGAAACGTTCGCCTAGGTCTTCCCCTTGCGACTGTTCCATTCACACTAGCCTTATAAACTTTCTTAGTCAGCCTGTTCTCGTCCATTCTTTCTACATGCCCAAACCAACTTAACATACCCTTTTCTATTCTCGTCACTATATCCACTTTTATGCCGCATCTCTCTCTAATCACACTATTCTTTATTCTATCTTTCAGAGTCACACCACATATATTTCTTCTATATATATATGTCATTATAGTACAAACTTTCTGCCTAGAAAAATTTAATATATATATAATCTCTGTTGAGGCATTTGTGCCGAGTAATAGTTCCGATCTACTTCGCGGGGCAATTATCTGTGAATTTTTAAGTAAATATAAGCAAGCTAGCTGTCAACTCAATATCGAGCCATGTCCAAAGAATCCGGCCGTCCCACGACGGTTCAAATCCAGATGGTAGTTGCATTAACAGTCGAACGATAATAACCTGCAGTAGTCTTTTTCTCTAATGTTTACAAACTTTCTTTTAATTTTCCAATATTATCTACTAGCAATTCAGATTGCAAATTCTTTTGTATCTTTAAGTGTAATAAAAGCGTAATGCAATAAGTTTTAACCACAAATGGTTAAAACTTATTGCATTACGCTTTTATTTTATTTAAGCCAAAGCTTCTGCCGCTAATATTCATTATATATTTGATAATTACATTATTTATAGATCGGTCACAGTGGTAGTGAATTCAACTGCTGTATATGAGATGTGATCCACACGTCGAGCAAAGTGTTATAACGTTTTTCTATCACAAAATATTTAGGAGCATGTAGATTGCAATTGTGCCTGATAGAAGGTCTATTACCTTCTATCAGGCCCCATATAACTTGGGGCTTAAAAACAATGTTTAAACAACAGGGTAAGAATTATAAGAATATGTAGATGATTAAACATTCGTTTCATACCTTTATGAGTAATCACCACTGAAAGTGCAATACTATCCTAATTCCGTGGTCAGTTTTCTATGAGAACCTTATAAAATATCATCAATCTGTTCATAGCTTTGCCTTGTACGATATACATACATAAACCTACAATTTGACTGAGGGCATCGATCGATGAACTCTCCATACATTATCGTCAACGTAAATAATCTTATTTGCAGACACTCCATCAAATGAACTGAACAGCCTACCCCGGTACTACTGAGGTCACGGTTGAGGCGACCCTCGGGCGAGTTCAAGTGTCACTCACCCTAAACTCAACCATACGTGTATATACATACGTGTTTAATCAGAATATAAACTGCTTATATTATTTTTGATGGTACTAGTAGGTGATTCTGCCAATAATTATCAAGGCGCCGAACTAAAATCGTTTGTTATTATTCTTAAACAACAGTTCTATAATGAACTTACGACGGCCGCTTGACTTAGTTTGAGGTTATGAGTTACCAGGTACATCGTCGTACGTACGTCACTTAGTCTGGTCGGAGGATACTACCTTTGTATGGGAGTAATATTAGACCTCTTTTTCATCTACATCTATATCCGTATTTAATGATGTTTAACTCCCACATATACATCCTCGAAGCGAGAGGCTGAACCTCTGGCTATCCCATCATGATCTCTCATTTGTATGTACTCGTAAATATAGGCCATCTTTCCGACCGGTATCTATGTCTGAACACATTGAATACCATTTAGCAACAAAAGAAAATGTATTGATCGCACTCATTGATGACCGACATGGCGTTTAATTTGATCTCACAGTTAGCACAAACAAATGCAAATTTATGGCACGGTACCAATACGCCAGTCAAATAGACATTGTTTACAGAGCACTGAAATCGAGATGCTATTTATCTAACTCACGTCAAACCCTTGCGGGCTGGAATGTTTCCTTTTGGTACCAGTATACAAAGGGTTGTCATGTTTTGTGAATAGCTGCGTGTAAATACATGTTCCATTGGAAACATGGTTAGGGCATCAAGTATTGTTTTTGCCATCGGGTCGGTCAATGACCTGTTATGGGATTAATACCATCCACAATGCACATGTCTGTAATCTACATATTTAGCAGGAGTAGGACTAAAATAGACCTCGTTGTGGGAAGGTCAAGAGAAAGTTTAATTATAATATTTATGAGTAGAAGTTCTCAATGCTGCCAATTATTGTGTGATTGTAAGAATGAGTCGACTCACTCTCTTACTGGAAGACAGTAAGAAAAGATGCAACTTTTAAGCTAACTTTTAATTGCGTAAGAGTATCATTAAAGTCAAATTAAGAGCAAAAATCTTTATTGCCATAAATATACATATGTAAACAATTCTAGGTCACGTCAATTAAGAGGTATAGTAAAAAAAAAAATAAAAGGATTTAAAATGTAGCATTGACAAATATTTGATTCACATATCTACCGCTTCTATTACTTTTCATTCTATCTTGAGAATTTAAGAGAATTCAATTCAATCCTTTGCCTAAGATTGGCATCACGTGAGAGGTACGTTTGGTATTGCAACCGATCATATACCTACGTCAGTGATCGGCAACCTGCGGCTCGCGTGCCGCATGCGTCTCTTGGACTCCTCGGCTGCGGCTCTTCAACGTAATGTTTAGTGCAGGTACGGAATGTTACTTATTATCTTGCCTTATAGTTATAACTATGATACCAAATAATATTGTCTTTTGTTTTCGCGAATGTTATTCATTGAAATTAAATTCATTTATCCGGATTTTATCGAATTGTTTATTTAACACTGTATTACATAAGTTATAATAATTTTATTAGCTTAAAATTTAGTAAAATTCAATAATAGTAGTAGTGTAACAATTTCAAAATTATGTAATACAGTTTTAAATAAACAACGCGATAAAATCCGTATAAATGAGTTTAACTTCTATGATACCAAATTTTATTTTATTTACTGTTAGTTAAAACTAAGACTTATCTGTCAAAGGCAAGCTCGAGCTCGTACTTTCAATCCTATTTTTCCCGTAATAATGTCCCCTGCTGAAGCAAAGCTTAAGTTATAAAAATGGGTCTTTGAATAGATTTCACTCGTGGATTGTCTATATTTGGCTCTTTTGGAAGACAAGGTTGGCGATCACTGACTTACGTGTATTAAGGTAGCCAGTGTAGTTACAGTTACCTGACGTTTACAGACGGACCGTGTGTTTTTTTGTTAGCTTTACAGTATATTAAAAAAGAAGAATAGTGTATCTTATCTGCTGACGCATTAGTTTGACTATTATCAAGCACAAGTATACGATAATATTGCTCGTCAAGCGTCTCCCCGGTACCACTAAGGTCTTTGTAACTGATACCAGACAAAATATTACCCTTATTTGTCATAAAATATTTCATTTAATTGTTTGCCTCTATATTGGTGATCCCTAAGTGATAAGAAGACATAATTAATATCAAATATATATTGGCGAGTTGGAGAGAATAAATTCCATTGACCTCATTAGCAAAGAGGCAGATAAAAATATAATATGTGTATAGTGCTCATAGTATGTAATAACTAATACAGTTGTGCACAACGTGATAACTACCTACTTTTATTTTTTTTATTTTTTGCTCGTCATAATGTCCACACTCCGCCTGATGGTAAGCAGCCGTGTGGTCTAAGAGCAGTGGCCTCCACATCGTCCTCATAGCAGCCGAGGCGATGTTGAGGTCTCTACTTTGACGGCTTGAGAAGGTGCTTTTTCACGCCCCGCAATACTTGTATATATATACATACTTTGTATCGACGGAATATTCGAATGGAATTGTGCACGTCGCTAATTCGTAGAAGAGATGATTTAAGGGTCGTCATATATAAACTACACAACGAAATGTACGGATTGCGGTATACGGTTTATATGTCACTTAGCTATTGCGCCAGGTATTTCGGGTTTGATCAAAACGATTTTCGATCGACAAAAGTTTGTGTGATCCACAAATGATGTTCCGAGTCTCGGTGTTCTTGATGTCCGTTGTTTGAATGTATGTAAAGGTCTCCGCGATACAGAAATTATAACTAGGCCGAAAGTTGACTTTTAAAAGGAATAAATAATAATAAATAAACATTCGATAAATAAACTTTAATCACGTTTATTTTTATTTTTATTTTAGCCGTAATTTTGGCTATTGTTATGCTATGTTATCAACACTGAACTAAATTACGTTTTTATTGAGAAGAGCTTAGACGATGGGGATGCGTATGTATGGCAGTAGATGCCACGTATTCTCCATTAAACAAGCCAAAGGCTGACACAAGCTATTAATTGCTACTTAAATTATATTATGTTAGATTGCCGAATAAAATATCGTAACCGTGTTTCGAATAACAATCTTACAATAAGAAGACTACTTAATTATGATTTTAAACACACTTTATGACTATTCGAGGCGATCGTGAGATCTGCAAACTTATGCTAAGATAAGTAAGCAGACAACCTTTTTAAAACAAAGACATTCTCAAAGTTAAAGGTTAATAAAAGATAATTATTGGTTAAACATGACACATGTTAATATGTATGCAAAAATAATAAAAAATGGAACACATACAAAAGTTAAGTACCTATAAATATTGCAAATAAAATTGACACATAATAAAGAATTAAAAAACCCTATTTCAAATAACCTAGTAATAAAAATTATTATATACATCAGACTATAAAGATTGGGTACTAAAATTTTAATGTCGATAGTGAATGTGGAGGAACAGGGTGTAATGTCCCTCCAACACAAAGGGAGATCTGATCTCATGAGGGGGATCTGAAGAGGATCTGTATATATACTTAGTCGCTGTGTAAACTTCACTTGTGCGATGCAGAATAGTATGTCGTCATATTAGGCGCGATTGTATCGCCATCTGTTAAATGTAGGCGGAACTTCTTCGTCTGTGCGGAGTAGCCACAGTGAATACATGAGCTCTCTACGGGTTTGATTTTCAGACAAAGTGTTATATGGATTTTCTTTCAATATATTCTCAGTAGCAGCACGGAGTCTAGAACTGTGCCCGCTGGACAGCAATAGACTCACCTCTCATCACGTGGTACCTAATGCCATAACTGGCAAAAAGTTACCGAATGTAGCGTCTTACTTTTTGTAAAAAAATTTTAGAACTTATGTACTATGTAACTTAATCATAAATGCATGTCAAGTAAGATGCAATGAAATTTATAAATTCAGAAAGTATATACAAAAATGTTTCAATCCATTTAGTCTTGACCCGAAAGCCTTCAGTCGCATCAATTGTGGTCTGAACGTAGCCTCCCCAAGATCGTTAGTAACCTCAGTACTTTAAACAAAGCCACGTTTGGGTATTAAGACATTTGCCTCAATACCTTACTCAAGTATAATATGTACAACCCTATTAGTACTTACTAAAAGGGTTACATACGAGTATACTCGAATGGCTTGCTGACGACTCGGACACTATACATACGGACACAGTCTCTAAACTGACACATTTTAATTTTAATATTTTTTTCTCTTATGATTAGGACACCAATAAAAAAAAGCTGTTTTCAGTCAGATAAAAAAACTTCCAACGATACCTTAAGTGTATACTAGGTTTCTTCCGCAATTGCCACTACGTTACGTCCCACGTTCAAAAATGTTCCTCAACTGCAACCTTTTTTATTTTTTTATACTGTAATAGTCTCGCGTTTGACCGCGATCTCACCTAATCTTAAGACTGTGCTGAGCGAAATGTCCCAAAACAGGTGGTCATAGTTAAGTTGATAAAATCAACACTTTATGTTGAATACAAATATAAAATATACATTTACCATAACAATGAATGTGTTTACGATTACTCTACTTAAATAATAAATACTACTAAAATAATTAATATTTTTGCCTACAAAATTACGTAAATTTGCACGAAAAATGCAAAAACGTAAGCTCGTGTTACGTGATTTTTTGATTATAACAGTAGAAATCTATCCTATTTTTTTAGCTTAAACGAAACATAAATAGTTATATTACAATTATATTACATTATTATATGATGACTCGATGGCATAGTAGTTAGTGTAACCGACGGCCACGCCTAAAGCCACGGGTTCGATCCCCGCACAAGACAAACATTTGTGTGCATAAACATGGATGTTTGTCTTGGTCTGGGTGTTTCTATGTATAATATGTAAGTATTTACAAAAAAAAAGTATATATGCATGTTTATCCGTTGTCTAGTACCCATAGTACAAGCTCTGCTTAGTTTGGGCTAGATGGTGTTGTGTGTGTGTGTAGAATATTATTATTATTATTTATTATTAATTTGTCCGACCCAAATATTTACGTTATTGGTTGACAATAAAGATACATATTTATCAAAAAAGCACTTCAAATCCTCCATACAATTTTACTATGGCGGCCGCGCGCCGATTTGAATATCGAGCTCTGTCATTCAGTCCAACCGCGTATTACGCTCGGCGTAGTCTTAAGTGAAGATGCATGAGCATGCTTGCCTAAAAGATACCTATTCACTCGTGACTTGAAGACACCCAGATTGTACTCATCGGGAAACACAGTTTTAGGTAGTGAGTTCCTCTTCTTTGCGGTACGCATTATAAAAGTGGAAGCAAAGCGCTTCGTGCATAAATGTGGTAAATCCACCATGTACCTGTGCCGCTGGTCTGTTTGTCTGGTCGTCTAATGGTAAAAAGGAGAAGGAGGAATCAAATTAAGCAGTTCCTCTGCACACTCTCCGAACTGTATCTGATAGAAAACCGAAAGACTGGCAACCTTACGACGATGCCCAAGCTTTAAAGTTATGTGTTGACCAGTTGATCATCGCCGATAAGTCTCCTGGCCTTTCGCTCAATTGACTCTAAAGCCTCCAGCTGATATTTTGCGAACCCATTCTATAGGTGAGAACAGTAGTCCCTGCAGGATCGAACCTGTGCTATGTACAAATTAAACAAGTGTTCAGGCATGAAATATTGCCTCACTTTACTGAGGATGCACAGTTTTTTGGTGGATAGTTGGGCTTTTGTCTCAATATAAAATTAAGGGTTGGAATCATTGACACACCCAGAACCTAAAGATGTTCAGTTATTGGCACGGATACATCTCGGAAAGTTGGAGCCAGTTGGAATGGGCTCTTTTTTGCGGAGAACAGACACGCCTGGGTCTTAGAGGCATTAAACTTAACCATGTTGGCATCACCCCAATCGGAGACTGCCTTCGAGGATAAGTTCATCCTTATATCCTTCATCTGTATTTGTGCTCGACTGGACCTGGCGCTGGAGGCATAACTTTCTACAAGCGTGCTGTCGTCTGCATGTCCAAACGTACCGGATTTTAGCAGATCGTTAATATGCAGCAAAAAGAGAGTTGAAGAGAGTACTGATCCCTGTGAAACCCTGGCATTAATTGCCTTTTGTTCGGACGAGTAGCCATCAATGACTACTCAAATCAAGCGGGTAAGAAGCTTGTTTGTTACCTATCTGGCGTATGTGGTCAAATCGAGCTTTCCGTAGTGTTGTCTTTCAGGACTTGGCAGCCATGTTAAAAGCTCTTTTGTTGTCTGGTAAATCCTTCGCCTTACTATTTTGAGCGTCAACCCAAGCAAGGTAAACTTTGTGCTTCAGCGCTTTAGTGCGTCCATATTTGGCACCAAACCAGGGCTGAGTCTTGCTTGATGTGTTCAAGTCAGAGAAAGGAATAAAATATCCCATTCCCTGACGCAACACATTGGTGATAGCATTGCCGCAGGTTGTTGGATCACCCGTAGAGAAGCAAGTAGGCTGCCATGAATAAGATGCAAAAAACGACCGCATCTCATCCCAGTCTACCGACTTGTATCGCCAGACCCACCGGGATCTACAGGAACCGTGAACGGGTGGTGAATAGACTGATACAGATTTCACCAGACAGTGGTCGGAACTACCTAAATGTGCAGTCACTGATACGGAGTAAAGGTCTGGGCCAGTTGTCAGCAGAAGGTCCAAGCAGTTGGCTCTTTGACCGTCAACATCTGGACTTGCCTCTTGGACCATTTGGTTAAGGTTTAACGCTAAAGCAAGCTTTCGCGTTTCTCTACTACCATAGTCAGTGCACTGGTTCGGGAAAAGCCACTTCTGGTGGTGGGCATGTAAATCTCCCAGGAGCACTACTTGGGCAGGTACCTTTGTTGAGCAGTTAGTTAGTTAGTTGGACGTGTGTTATCCGCACTTAGCCCCAAAATTGGGCCATTGTGCGTAAGTAACCGACGCGAAATATTGTTCGGTAACAACATACCACACATCAGCTCCACCCAGAAAGATAATAGGGGACCGATGTTGCGCAGTACCTCCCTCCTTCTTCGTTACTGGACTGTTTAGAAGTTTCGCCCGTTGGTTGCTCACGCTTTTACAATGTAGGAGCACGTGAGCCGGTGTCTCCTCGGTCTCCATGCAGCCTCTCCATAAGGGACAGTCAGTGATGCCGATCTTGAATAGGTGCTTGTCGAGTAAGCAGTGGCCTGTTATTATACCCAATAGGTGGCGTAAGTTTTTTCCTTGTGGACCGAAGCAGTTTGCGTGACAGATGTTTGTCTAAGGATGGAAGGGCTTCCTTCGTCTGTCTACATTCCTTTGTTTCTGTCCACTGTTTTTCGTGTAGTTTCGTGTATTTGGAGTGAATAGGTAAGAGGATGGTAGCGAAATGAGACCCTTTGCAGCTTAACCTCATTCATGTGTTATATCCACCACAGTTTTGGTACATTAGCCCGGAGACCACTGGATTAACCGTGCCACCCGGACACCTCATCCAGTCACCAACCGGCACTATGGCGTGAGCCCGAGATTTTTCGACAGTTGGCGGAGCAGCCTTTTACAAGTGGCTTGCTTGTTACTTGGGCCCCCTACTACTTGTGGTCGGCCAAAGCTGTATATCGTGCCAGCTACCCTCCGAGACTAATGTTCCGATGCAGCAAAAATAATCCATGTCAGATCGGTCAGCTGGCGGACGGATGTCGGGGTATTCTCCTACGGATGTGGATGATTCGGCCCCTAAAAACACTAATACACAAACACTAATAAACAACCTCTTTTTAAATAATTCCTTTTCCGTGCTACATTTTTGTGCATATGGGTGTTTTTTTTTTTTTGTAGAGGCACCTACCATCACGGGGTGTTATTTGCCACTCCTCTGATATATATTTTCCAGAGACCTTGTTTATCTTTCTTTATTGTTTACACTTATCTCTAATTTTACACAGATGGTAAAACTATAAAATACATACTAGTTTTTACACATTTTATACTACTTAAGTGCTATATTTTCATAATATTGTCTTCTGTTTACGCGAATGTTATTCATTGAAATTAAACTACTATATACGGATTTTATCGCGTTGTTTATTTATCACTGTATTACAAAATTTTGAAAATATTGCTCTACTACTACTATTGATTTTATTTGACTAATTTATAAGCTAATAAAATTATTTAAACTATTAAATCTATTTATTTTTGGTAACAAAAACAACACCAAAAATAAATAGATTTAATAGTTTAAATAATTTTATTAGCTTATAAATTAGTCAAATAAAATCAATAGTAGTAGTAGAGTAATATTTTCAAAATTTTGTAATACAGTGATAAATAAACAACGCGATAAAATCCGTATATAGTAGTTTAATTTCAATGCTATATTTTCAATTAATTACTTACACTATATACTGCATATACAATATTATTACTGCTGCTATAATATACATATGTATGCGACATATATTAACAAATATATAGGTATCATATTCGTTATAATACTACTTATTTATACTTACATCAATATCCAGTATTTGTGTGCAGTATTTTAAGAACAGTGGCCTTCCTATTTTGTCCGCCATAATTGCTGGTATTTTACTCTTTGTTAGTTTTAAGTTTAGGATCTGTTCTATTTCATACCTTCTATAACTATAAACCGGGCACTCAAGTAGTACGTGTTCAGCTGATTCAGCTACTTCTGGATCACAGGTGCACGATGGGTTATCCTTACACCTAAAGCGACGCAGGTATTCGGAGAACCCACCGTGTCCCGTCATAGCTTGTGTAATACTAATACCAGTAAGCTCCATTTGTCTCACAAGTTTGTAGGCATGCTGAGCGTTAGGGAAAAATATCTTAGTGGTGGATGCAGTCTCACCCTGCACATATCGTTTGTTCCTTTCCTCAAGAGTAGACGCCGAATATGTCACGTAATATTATGTGAAACCGGGCACATATCATAATCGGGTTTCCGCTTTAAGGTGCTCGCAGCTTCCTTGACCAAATGGTCCGCTCGTTCGTTGCCGACAATATCAGCATAGGCTTTGACCCAGTACAGGAACACGTCCTAGTGCTGAGTTTTGTCAGCAAGAGATAGGTTGCGACGAGCTTCCACTGCCAATGAGTCCTTGGTGTTCCGATTAGTGACTGTCTCCAGTGCGGATCGGGAGTCACTAAATATGCCAAAGGTTCGCTCAGGGTGTTTTAGTACCATTCCTGTGGCTTTACATATGGCCAAGAGTTCGACCTGGTAGACAGTGCAGTACTGACTTAGCTTTAGTTTGAGGGCTTTCGTCTCAGCACCACATCTCCATATAAAAAGCGCAGCTCCGACTTGGCCCTCAAATTTGCTACCGTCAGTGTAGATTTGTACTGCCTGGTGATTGTGGGCGTCCACACTTTTTTGATCTACCAGGCTTATGAACCCAAGATCCATATGTTCTGCCGGAATAGGACACTTGGCAAAGGCCAACATTTGCTCGATATCACCGTCCCTCAGCAGTGGCGTGGTCATCCCCCTCTTAGTTTCGTACAGGGCGGCTGTCTCCTGTATTCGAAGGTCGAGTGGCAGTATTCCGGCCAAGACCAGTGCTGAGTTGAGGGATACCGTGCAGTACACCTTGCACATCTTCTGTGCAAACCCTCTCTGGACCTCATTGAGGCATTTCCTTACACCTAACTGGCTGGTGCCAGGCCCCGTGCTTGCAGCATACATAAACACGGGCTCGACTGTTACCACGTAGATTGTGCGGATGACGTCGGTGTGGAGGCCCCAGCTGATCCTGGCGGCTCGGGAAAGCTGCTTGTACACTTTAATAGTCTTCTTGACCATATTGGTAGCGTGACTATTAAACGTTAGCTTACAATCTATCGTGAGCCCCAAGATTTTTATTTCCTTAGACAGGGCAATGTCGACCACGCCCATCCTCAGAAGTGGTGCGTCGTACTTCAACTTCCTGGTAAGAACCATTGCGTTTGTTTTATGAGGCGCAAACTTAAGCTTATTTCTGACGCCCCACTCCTGAACAAAGGCGAGAAAGGCGTTCGCCCGTCTTTGGATGTCCAGCGCTTTGTCTCCGTCAAATACCAAGACAACGTTATCAGCTGTGCATATGGTTAGGTTGCCCCGAGAGGGCGCGCGCAGTGTACCCGCGCGCCATCCAACGTCGAAAGGGGAGAGCGGTCAGGCTCTCCCCTGGGGACGAGAGGTGGTCGGGTCCGATTGACCCGGCCGGCACCCACACGGGGGGTCTGCTATGGATGAATCTTTTAAGCTCCCAACTGGCCCCCCATTGGGTGAGAGAGGGAACACCTCAGGTTTTTTAGTGGGTATACCAGCACTTCTTGCTGGGAGTCCTACATACCCCGCCGGTGCCGTCCCCTAGCCGGCGGATAGTGCATCAAGCATTTTTCGTGGGAAAAAAATTTATGTAGTGCCGTGGTTAGTTTTGGTATCACTTTATTTCCACATATTATATTTTTTAAAACTTTTTATCTGACTGTACCAAATAGCTTCAATAATTTGATGGTGTCCGAATTGTCAGTCAAAATATATTAAAATTAAAATGTGTCAATTCGGACACTGTGTCGGTATACAGGGTGATTTTGAAATCGTGTAATTCCTTTTAACCACGCATTCTACTGGTGATATAGAATAACCCTGACCATATTTTTTCTTAATTAGAATAATGGTTTCGGAAAAATTAGAGTACAGATTTTTTTCATGAAATGATTTCAAATAGTCATATTTTAACCACCTGACACAATCTTAATATTTTACTAATTTAAAAATAATAACATAACAATAACTGATGTCGTAAATAATAAGGGGCAATAAAAAGGACCGCCCCTTATTATTTACGACATTAATTATTAATATGTTTTTTTATTTTAATTAGTAAAAAATTAAAATTGCCTCCGTTGGTTAACATATGACTATCTGACACCATTTCACGAAAAAAAACAATACAATAAATTTTCAAAAAAAATAATTCTTATTAAATAAAAATATGGTCAGGGTTATTCTATATCACCAGTAGAATGCGTGGTTAAAAGGAATTACACGATTTCAAAATCACCCTGTATATTGTGTACGAGTCGTCAGCAACTCACTCGAATGGTCAGTATGTGAAACGGAAATGTTTAATAATCATTATAAAGATCTGTGTTTAGGCAAGAAACACGTAGATAGATTATTCAATAAAATATCTAAAGAGATAATCCACTTGCCTATATGTTAGTAATACAGCACCAGATATATGTATGTCAACAACAGTTTGTGCTTCTTTCTCGGGGCAATGGATCGCCGATTCTTTTTGCACTAAGATAGTTTATGGACCGGAAAATGCTATACTTAAGCTTTTTATCTCGGAAAACATACGTTTCTTGTGAGATAGGTCTTCAGAAAAAAAAGAAGCGAAGCCGCGGGTAAAAACGACGACTACAAAAAATTAGATTTATTACACAACATGTAAAATTTTACGGGTTTTAATTGTAAAGTATATATTAAAACTACTTGTTATCAAAATTAATATGTGTTATTATATTTGATCACTAGATTAAAAACTTTCATTGTTTCGGAAGTTATATGAACATCTATGGCAGTCGTTATTAGGAAGTCAGTGACCCATAATATCCTGACACTGGTCTAGCCTTAGGGTATCGTTAGCCTTCGGGTTGCGGAGGTCAGGTGGCAGCCACTCCGTGTAAAACTGATATCCAGACAAATCCGGTTAGACCAGAAATGCCGACCCCAAGTGACTTGGGAATAATAAAGGCTAGGGAGAAGAAGATTAAAAACTGTCATTGATATGAAAGCTAAATATAAATGATATACAGTCGTACTACCTAGACTATTTTGTTTCGACCCACAAGTTTATACAATAGTTAGGTAACTAAATATTATTTCTATAACAAACTATTATTTCCACTGCGGGTTTAGTAAGGTATTCAGATATAAAATTTTCAGTTAATTTGTCAACAGACTCATAAATAAAGCTGTTCACATATTTAGCAATAGTGAAACTAGTCTGTAATCATAATCCTTAATAAGCCTTTTATAATACAATTTAGCGCTGTCTTAGTTTGTGCCACAATACCCAATGTTATATCTATATAATACTTATATAACTAACATTAAGTTAGATATAATATTCTACCACATACACACAACACCATCTAGCCCAAACTAAGCAGAGCTTGTACTATGGATACTCCACAATGGATAAACATACATATATACTTTTTGTTTGTAAATATTTACATATTATACACAGAAACACCTAGACCAAGACAAGCATCCATGTTCATGCACACAAATGTTTAACATAACTTTTTTCTGGATAGAAACCCTATGTCCTTTTCTGTACTTCTGAAAATGTAAATGCGCAATTTCATGATGATCAGTCAAGTATTTAAGGCGTGAATGCGTAACAAATAAACTCAAATTCGCATTTATAATATTAGTTAGGAATAACATTTATTTTGTAATTTATTATAGTTTATTTTTATTTGTCACTGTTCCATCAGGCACGTTGTATACCTACTGTAATACTAACACAGCTCTAGTTACGCCAACGTTACAGAGAGATTATTGAACCTATATCGATCATAGTTCCAATAGTAAATCTCTCAGTGAGTATTTCTTAACAATTCTGGTTTAGTGGAATTCGATAATTTACTTACTACATTTTATTTAAACAATTAGATTAAACTACGGACTATAATCACGTCTTGTCTTGATTATTTATGTACATGTAAGTGGATGCTCCTATTTACCATACTGCTGCTTTAGAGGCTACCATCAATTTTTATCAAATGCTTGAGTATGTTGAGTAGTAGTTCATGGAGAAATGGTTGCAGCACCTTACAGTTATGATTTGTAAACGAAATATTATTGTACACTTGGCGATTAAAAAGAGTGGCTATGAGTTTCTTGCCCGTTCTTCTCATGAGCCCTACACACCCTTGCTTTGCGGCACGTGGCAGTAAATGTAAATTCACAGAAAAATAATTACGTGTAACTTTGACATTCATAAGTGTTACCTTGTAACCTAATTTGAATAAACTTATTTTGATTTTTTTGATTTTGATTTCAATCCAATATTGTTATAGATTAGGTATAAACATTAATATTTACACCAAAGTAATCATATATTCCTTGTAGACATTTATTCCATAACTCATGCCTTTGTATCAGCTGATTTATGAAAATGGCGCAATCTAGTTTCTTATTTATAAAAGCACTGCCGCACTACAGAATAACACTAGTACAATCCAAGATATTTATATAATTCTCTATCGCTGATGTTATATCTATATAATACGTACAAATCATATAAGTATTTGACAGGCCCGATGGCGTAGTGGTTAGTGTAACCGACTGCCATGCCTGAGGTCGCGGGTTCGATTTCATTCCATTATTCAAACATTTGTGTGCATGAACATGGATGTTTGTCTTGGTCTGGGTGTTTCTATGTATACTATGTATGTATTGACAAAAAAAAGTATATATGTATGATTAGCCATTGTCTAGTACCCATAGTACAAGCTCTGCTTAGTTTGGGCTGGATGGTGTTGTGTGTATGTGATAGAATATTATTATATTATTATAGTACTGTTCTCCAGGGATAGAAATTTATTGAAGACATCTAGATTAACGCGAAAGAAGTCGCAGAGAAAATCTAGTATAGCAATATTGGATCGACACTGCGCATCTACCCAAAGTGTCGAGTCCTCCACCCCAAAAAAATCGACAGCACGTATGACTGATAACAGAGAGGTATGATCCGTTTTCCCTTCATACTTCAATCAATAAATGTTATTATCCGAAATTTGCATAATAACATCAAATATATTAAATTTCTACGTATCTGATACGCATTTCGAACGAGAATTAATTACCCAACAACTAAGCAAGTTATAGAATAATGAACTCATCCTCACTATATGGGGACGATTGTAACTCCATGTCATTAATAATTAAATTACACTCTACTAAATTAAATCACTGCTGATCGAACCACACTCCCGATTACATCAAATTGGGTTATAGAATTTAGTTCCCTTGTGAGGTAATAACAAAGTTTAAATTAGATACATTTTGAGGTTATTAAATTAATTAGATACGGCTTTGATCAGAATTATTTGGTGTAATATATTTGTTCTCTTTGCTTTCACTAATAAATTGTACATCAATATAAAATTCCATGTTATAAGTTACTAGCGAACTGCCCCAGCTTCGCAAACAACAAAACCTTAACAAATTATTCATCTGAACCTTGCTAATAAATCACTCTCTCTATTGGTGAAAACCGCATGGAAATCCGTTCGGTAGTTTTTGAGTTTATCGCGAACAAACAGGCAGACAGACTTTGTTTTATAATATAATATGTAGTAATAGTGAAAGTTATTAGTTCTGAATATATAAACATAAGCAGAAGTATCCCCGTGAACATGGCTGCTGGAAAGCAACCGAAACGTCGGGGAAAGAGTAAAATTAAAATCTAAATAGTTTTTATAATTTAAATAGCTGAAATAGAAGTAAACAGTAACTAGTAAAAGTGTTTAACAATAGTAGTTCAAAGTTTCAAAATTATTTAATTACATTGTTGTATAAAAATTAACAACGCGATAAAATCCGTATAAAGTTGTTTAATTTTAATGTATAACATTCGCGTAAGACAATATTATAAGCAGTAGCTTCAAGCGATATATATAATGACTAAGAAGCAAATTTTATGCAGCATAAATAATAGAGGTCTTCTGCTTTCATACTCGCTATCATAAGACGGCTGAGGTTTTAGTGAGGCGGATTACTTTGACGTTTTACGAAATGAGTTTTGCTTCCTCAATTGCACTAATGGAGACCCTAAAATCTTTTTATTTCTACTAATACTGTATTACGATGTTACCAGAACGAATTAGGAGGGGCTTGATTTTACTTTGTTCATTTAATTAGAAATCCATACTTATTAATAGTGTTTAGGCTGATAAACGGCTGGTAACTTGTAGGACTAAGTCGAGGTGTCAAATAATTGACACGTGAATCCAAAGTGATTTTTAAGTACTGGTGTCGTTATGGTTGTAATAGCTTAATAGCTTTTCAAGAAATGGTATGTTGCATCCGTGGTATTCCTTTGCTTTTCTTTTCCGTCCTCCTCTCATGGGTGGCAAAGTTTCTACTAAATAATGACACCGAGCAAATTGGCCATTCTCTCTTAATCAGTCGTTTGGCGAATTTTATATTTTGTTGAGCGACGATCCTGGTTCCTTTTTCTTCTACTGTACAGCAGGCAGCAGTTACTGTGCTACTTGGCATTAAAACGAGAATACGGGCATGTGTATTTTACTATAAATAACAGCAGATAAGGCGATGGTTTTTTGGATTGTAAGTCATTGTGGTAAAAGCGTAATTTTGGAATTAGGATTCCCAATTACTTACAAGTAGCAAAAATTTTTTTTAATGTCTTTTGACATGCAGCTAAGCACGTCAGTAAAGTTATGGCTATAATTCATGTTGCATCATCTCTTTTGTCAAACACATCCAGCAAAAGCAATGACGAGGCTACGCGTTAATTATTAGATGTACAAGGAAGTCTTAATCTTGAAATTGTTTTTCTACATATAGTGCACACATAAAGAACTCCACTTTGATAAAGACGACTGATATATACATTTAATAATATCTTCACGTGAACTATATTTATAAAAAATAAATCCCTGTTTCCTTTGGTCACGCTATAACCTGAGAACGAATTTACCGTTATCAATATATATATATTTATAAGTTTTCTTATAATTTGTAGAAGGTTCTTACGCTAAGAAAAGTTAGGAAAATTGCACAGAAAATTGGATAATTTCAGAAAACTTAACGACTATTTTAACCTCGCGAATTTGACAGTTCGTCTAAGACAGGACAACGTCTGTCGGGTCAGCTAGTCATACTATAAAAATTGCGTCACTAGAAACGATATTATAAATCAAAGTTTAAATCACAGAACTAAGACAGTTTCTTTTAGTTCTGTGATATAAAACTGGACTCAAAACGTTGAAACTATACCACGCCTAAAAGTATATTCTTTCCTCTGTAGTTTAAACTGGGGTCAGACTGTTAGGTTATAAAATAGTAACTACAAGACTAGGTCCTCGTGACGTTAAACAGTGGATAGTGCAATATAGCACTTTCTGAGGAATGCCATAAATCGCTACCTACAAAACATAAAATATTTATATGCTTTCAGTAGTGTAAACATACAGTTACATATTGAAATATATATTGTTGCTGCGGTTTGTTTGCATAAGATTTATTACATCATTGAAATATATAATCAACAACCGTGCATTAATTACAAGAACAAGAACAATCCTGAAGTAATTTTCTTTATTTGAAATATTATCTAGATGAGAACTATCCAATCACAATCAGTTTTGTTAATCATTTACACTTGGTTTCCGAAATGCTAATTAATGACGTGCCGAAATAAAATTCAGTACAAGTGATTGGATTGGTTGTTGCTAACTCCATCGACCAAATAAAACAGTTCTTTCATTTTGATATCTCTCTTTTATTATAATTTTTTTCTTTTTTAAAACACCTCTCTAACTAGGAGTAAATCCTGTGTTGCGGGGATTTTACAAACATTCAAACAACGGACACAAAGAACACCCCGACTTGGAACAACCATTTGTGAATCACAGAAAGTTTTTTCCCATGTGGGATTCGAATCCACGACACTCGGCGCAGTGCCAGCGGCGAGGCGACCACTTACCTCTACGCCATCCGTGCAATCGGTCGGTCTTTTATAAATCGAGGTGACGCAACGGTTAGTGTACTACTTTTCCGATTCATTATTATTTCATCATTTTATAACTAGCTACTAAACTGAATAGAAAATAGTGTGTCGTAACAAACTGGTATTGCTAACGTTACTGTTACGGGTTTATATAAATGCAAACCGCTGCGCAGTTATTCTGCGACATTCATAAATCGTTGCACAGCTCTGTTGATAACATTTTCAGACGTGATGCATGGAGTTTCTAAAGAAATGTTACATACATAGCCTCAAGTTTGTTAAAGCTTAGCTCTGAAGAAATATGCGGTGATATGTTCCGTTTATTTAATACTTGATTTTGACCGTGGCTTTGCTTGCGTAAGTGCAGGTTATGTCAATTTTCTGTTCCTCAGTAATGCCCTGTGATAACTTGACAACGACTTGACAACGCGTAATCAAAATTTGATGATGATCGATCCAGTAGCTAAGGCTTGAAAGCAAAACAAACAAACAAACTTACATTCGAATTTATATTATTAGTAAGGATTCCAAATTATACGATTTATTTTAAGTTTATATGTAATACTAGATATGCCCGCGGTTTCACCCGCGTTTATCGTTGCTGCGCCGCCCCCGTGGGTCGTAGCGTGATGTTATATAGCTTATAGTCTTCCTCTATAAATAGGCCATACAACACTAAAATATTGTTTCAATTCAGACTAGTAGTCCTGAGATTAGCGCGTTCAACCAAACAAACAAACAAACTCTTCAGCTTTATAACATTAGTATAGGTATATATTTTAGTTTTTTTACTGTATATAGGATACTACAGCTACAGTTTATCAAATACACAACACTATAACAAAAGACTTAGTTGCCTTTTTCTTTAAAGCATATAAGGCAAATGAAAAAAAAAAGCATTGTTTAATAAGTTTTCCTTGTTAGTTTGTTTTACTAGTCATCCATGTAGTTGAGAAAACTGAATAATTAAATTTATGGTTAATTAAGTGTTTCTGTTGCTAGCCGTTTATCCTGTTTTATTCTAATAAAAATAATAATTATTCATTATTAATATATTTTTTTAAACACTGGCCTTGCGTTTTCCTGTTATCTTTTCATAAGCTCAACCAGTTCCTGAATCTAGCAACTAACAGTTATGAAAATTAAGTAACTTTAGTAAGCTCACTAACCGATAAACTTTGACGTTCTGAAGTGTGACCTAAAGGAATTTTATTTTATTTATTTGAGATCTCCGACAAAGAATATACACTGCAATTTACACTGAATTTTCAAATAAGTATTATGAATATCTACCTCTTCAATTGTAAGAGACCACAACAGGCAATAAAAGGCAAATTAACAACTAAGATTAAAAGTTAAAAACAATTTAAAATATAAATATAAATATCAAAACAGATATAAAGTACAATAGGTACATATATGAACAAACAAATAAGACATATTAAGGCAAGATGATTAAAGAAATTCATTTAACTGCTTCCTGAATTTACATAAGGGTTCATAAATGTCAATTTCATAGGTTTTAGACATGTTGTTGTACTGCCTACAGAGGTATTGCAGCATAATGACCTAAATTTGTTTTTGAGGTGGGTACGTCAAAATGTTATACGTATTCTTTCTTGGTATTTGAGAGGAAATTTTAATGGGAATTGAGCTCAATAATTGACTGCTTTCTATAGTGCCATTAATTACCTTGTGTAAGAAGTGTTTTAATATTCAAATGTTTCAACCTATCGGTGTAGCTAATGCATTTTCTTGCTATATGATCTCCATAACACAGATGATACAGAAAGCGTTTCTGGACACTTTGCAAGCGTTTTTTGTACACATCATAGTGTGGATTCCAAATTACAGAGCCATATTCCAGTATCAGTGGAACTAAAGTATTAAAAAGCTTTATCTTCGTAGATGGTTTTTTAAAATCCTTGTAATTACGTGTTAGCAAACCCTAGTACTTTGAAACCTCGTGCAACAGTATTCAATATGTGTATGTCGAACTTTAGTGCATTATCTAATTGAGCACCCACATCGCGAATTACATTAACATTTTTTTATTTGAACTTCTTATAAGTAGTAAGCGTTATTAACTGCAGATTTATTTAGGGAAAATTGGATATGGTGACATTTATTTATATTTAACTGCATTTTATTTAATTTGCACCAAACTGTTAGACAGTTTATATCGTCTTTTAGTTTTTTGTATCTTCTTTGCTCTGAATTGGCAACATAAGCTTAAGATCATCAGCATATAAGTAAACATTTGAATTTTTGCAACGGCAGACGATATCATCAATAAACACATCGAATAAAATTGGCCTAGGATGCGATCCTTTTGGAATGCGAGAAGTTGCTACTTAGTCAGCAGAAGAGAAGCCATTTATTACTACTTTAGATGTTCTATTAACTAAATATGATTTAAGCAATTTGATTAAAGTTTCGTCTATGCCATGATCTCAACCAATTTTTCAATCAGGTGGCAGTTGTCCACTTTATCGAATGCTTTACTAAAATCTGTATAGATCGCATCTACTGGTATTCGTTTGTCGCGGCATTTAGATATAGTTGATGTAAAACATAGTAAATTGGTATTTGTGGATCTGGATTTGACGAATCCGTGTTAGTGTTCAGTAATGTGTTGCTTCAAATACCAACTTAGACGCTAGTTTTTCGAACACCTTGCCGAACGTAACCAGTATTGATATTGGTCTATAATGCGAGACCAAATGTTTTTATTAGATTTAAATATTGGTATGACTAGCGCTTCTTTCCATTTAGTTGGAAATGTCCCTTCATAAATAGATTTATTATAGATAATTTTAGGAGGATTAATGAGCGCTTTTGTGCTGCTTTTTATAATAATTGGAGGAATAGTGTCACTTCCTGCGCCTTTCGTATCATCTAGCGATTTTAGATTTTTATATATTTTTTCATTGTCAAATGTTCCTAGAGTTCTGATTGTTGTGAGAATTTAAACTTCTTGACGTATTAAAAACCGCAGCGAAGTTGTCTTTAAACAAGTTACATGTCTGCACCATTCACAGCTACTTTATCATCATAATGCATTTATGCTGGATATATACTACTAGATTTCCTCTTTCCTTTTATGAATGACCAAACATTTTTTGGATATTTTGTTATTCCACTTTCAATTTTATAAATATAATCTTTGTAATATGAAACTCGGAGGGAATAAATGATTTTTTGCTTTTATAGATAGAAAAAACAATCCAATTCAAATTTATAGAAGAAGATAGTGTAATAGGATTTGCATATAGACAAGTTATACTATACGGATCTGCTTAATATTATAATTTCGAAATTGCTGTCTATTTACTTTTTGCTTTTATACGAAATTGGAAATCGGTGAAATAGAGATTTTACCGATTTCCGTATTCCCAAACAAAGGATCAACGTAATTTTTGCATAGAGACAGTTTATAGGCATGTGAGTGACACATAAGCCTTTTATCTCTACCGAATAAACGATTCTTTTGGGATTGACCTTTCGAACCAAGAGAGCGAAGCCACTGGATAAAGCTAGTCTAGACCAATATTATAAAAAGGAAATATTTGATTTTTCTTTGTTTGTTTGTAAGTATTTAACTCAAAAAATAATTAAACAGATTTCAAAAATTCTTTCACCATTAGAAAGCTTTATTATTACGAAGTAACTAATGCTATATTTTATTTAAAAAAACAGTAGTTACTTTTATATTTACATGGGGGAATGCATTGAAGCATACCTATCCGCGGGGGCGGCCGGAGAGGTTATGTCGGACTCACCAGGGTAAAAGAAAGATGGTAATGATGATAATGGAAATCCCGGTAATACCGACTAAACCTATCACGGTGTTCCTCGACAAAACCGCAATCGGCGGGGCCGTGCGAATTACTTTCACATGCGGTCGCGACCCCGCCGAGGTTTCGGCCCGCCGGCGCCGTATGAAACGACAGGCCACTACACAACAAGACCTACCCTTTGGACACCACTTACTTTTAAAATCCCTACTGTCCCCCCTCCTTGAGAAGAGTGTGACACGACACAGAGGCGCACGTGGGGACACGCACGGCAGCTCTCAGACCTGGTGCTGATCAGATGGCGGACAGGCCTACCAAACCCACCACCACCAGGTCAAACCTCAGGGTGTCTGAAGATCATCTCGCGCCCTCCGGCGCCCGGCTCTGTGGTTGGGGATAGGGTTTAAGCGCTCCCTCTCTCGCTGCGCCACCACCTTGATGGAAATCACTTCCTCGCAGAAGGAGGCGACGGCGCTCCACGACCTCTCACTCCGGACCATGGACTGTACCACGGCTGGGAGTGAGAGGGCAACCATACCGACTGCCGCGATCAACTCACGGCGCTGCGATGCCTAGGCGGGGCAGTTCACCAAAGTGTGCAGCACCGTGTCCTCAACAACGTAGCGGCAGTCACCGCAATGGTGAAAATCGGGCGGATCTTGCCGGTCTATGCGACACAGGAACTGGCCAAAACAACCGTGGCCAGTCATAATCTATATCAGCCGGAAGGTGAGGGCACCATGTCGCCTCTTTAGCCACTCCTCAAAAACGGGTCTTACCGCCACGACTGTGGCGTGTCCGGCACTAGGGTGCTCAAGTCGATTTCTTCATTCTTCCACTGCGCTCTTCGCACTGTGGCGCACGAAACGCCACAATGTTACAGGCCGTTAGGTTGTCTGCCCAAACTGGGGTCCCATAAAGGGCCATGGACCGCACGACCCCTTTGTAGAGCCTCCGGCAGGAGGTGCCTGGCCCCACTAGGTTGGGCAGCAGATGCGCAATCGCACCTGCAGCGCCAGAAGACGGTGGCCAGACGACGCAAGTGGGCTACCCATCGGCTGTCGAGCAAGATACTTAAGGGTTGGCTCGACAGCGATGCGGACCACTCCTACCATGATGTGGGCCCCTGGAGGTGGCCGGTTCTGAGGACCGTGGAAACAGACGGCCTCGGACTTAGACAAGGCCACCTCAAAGCCCAATCGCCGATTCCGACCTACGACTTGTGCAACCCCAGCGGTCGCTAATATGGCCGCCACCCAGTGCATCTCGCCGTAATAAGAGTGTCGTCAGCGTAACAAATGACGCCGACACCACGGTGGAAAAGTACTGTTACTAACATAACCTAACTAACATAACATAACTTTTCGGGAGTGAAGCCGTGGGCAGAAGTTAGTAAAGAATGAAGGTAAATTTAAGCGAAGTTTAAAACTATGTTTTTATAAAATATTTAAGCAATAGTTTTAAAGAATGTGTCGATTTAAATTAATTACCCGACTGCGTCAGAAGGAGGGTAATGTTTTTCGAGCGTATATATGTATGTATGTGGTTATGTATGTCCATTTCTTTGGCACGCCCTACAGCCCAAACGGCTGGACGGTTTTTGACATATGAGGTGTCGTTGAATTCATCAGAATTGTGGTAGTGTCATAGGCTATATAAATTTTCAAAATGGTGCTCGCAAATGAAGAAAAAAGGGGAGGGAGTTTGATTTTTTGTCTTACCTTAGTTTTAATTAGAAACGATAAGCCTACTGTTTCAGAAGCTCGTATGTTATGCTACAAAATTTACATTAAAATGTCAGCCGCCAAACACCATTTTGGCCAATTGCACCAAATAATCATACTATGGCAAAAATTACAAAAAAGTTGCGAAACAGTTTTTTTAGTGTATTTCAATATATAGTTACATACCACGACACACCGTGGCGTCTCTAGCATTAACTAGGTTTTGCTCAAACTGATGCTGCCACACGAACAGCGAAAAGAACTTTCATCCTACAAAACATTACTTCCGGAAAACCTCCTTTTGTTTTGTGTTTATGCGGCCAGAAGAAGTGAAGAGAGAGTGAATGTGATAAATGTGATCTATCGCAAATTTTTATTTGTAACTTCAAGAGAAACTCAGTCGGTTTGGTCAGTGAATTTATTATGAACATAAGAAGGATCCGCAGTCATCCCATACATAGCATTCTTGCAGTTATACATACAAGCTGTGCCATCTGTTCCGCTTCTAAAAGTCGTACCGCGATCTTAGATAGCCTATAACCTTCCTCAATAAATGGCAAATAAAATGCAAAAATATGTGATGAGTGCAGTGCTGACAGCTTTATAAATTCTTTTGACTAGTTTTTGTCCACGGTGTGTTCTTCGCTTGTGTTAATTTAGATGTTGTCAATAAACTTCTATATCTTTAAAACATTACTTTTTCTGGATGAAAGTTATCTTATGTCCTTTTCTGTATCCCTGACAATGTGTATGCAAAACTTTATGATGATCGGTCGAGTAATAACTAGGAAAGCGTAACAAACTCACATTCGCATTTATATTAGTACTATCTTTTGCTACCGGCTTTGCTCGCTTAAAAGTAGGATAGGTTAGGTGTAACAATACTTTTTTTTTTTATAAAATATAACCCGTTACTCGGTGATAATATAGCTTCCTAATGGAGAAAGAATTTAAAAAAAAATCTTTCGCAATAAGAAAACTTCTCGAGTTAAATCATTACAGTCAAACAAAAATCAAATCTTTCTTTTTTATACTAGAAATTGCCCACGAATTCGCTTGCTCTCTTAAATTGTTGTCTTAAAATTAAATGGAAATAGATTTAAAAAGCATTTGTTTATGTTACGTGCTAAATTCAATTATAGGAGACCAGATTTTGTCCGCGTGAATATTAATTATGTCAATTATAATTTTTGAAAGAAAGGCCTATGCGAAAAAAGTTCATGCGAAATTTGATGATGATTGGTCTAGTAGTTAAAGCGTGACAGCGTAACAGACAAGCAAACAAACACACATTCGCATTTATAATATTTAGTTAGGATTTTATTTATGAAATCAAATCTGCACGTTTAGCCGTTTACATAAAAAATTGCCGGAGGCTGCATACCGGCGTCGCTTGTATTGAAACTGAAAAGGTTACAATCAGGATAATCTTAATTAAGCTCTGGAGCTAAAGTGAGATTATTTGACTTGCTACTGAGAATTCCCTTAAAATAATAGTTTGTCCAGTACGGCATTTGAATCTACAGCTTCGTGATCATTTTAAGTTTAAGAAACAAAACCAGCGAGACGACCAAATTAAAAAAAATATCGAAATTATTAAAATATATTATTATTTTGAATAAAAGTCTGCATTACTATCATGAACAAAACACCGTCAAACGCTTTCACGAACGGCTGATACAATTTCAATGACGTAAACATATGCATCAGCTGTTCACACATTTGTGAATAAACTGAATGCATGTGAACGCTTTTGTTTCCTCTTATATAGGATAAGCCGTATCGCCACGGTTAATAGCTGCAGGGCACAAATGAAACTAAATCTATGGAAACGTGAACGGCGCTCAATAGCAACTGCACTGACTGCATGGATGAATGGCGTAGAGGTTTAAGTGATCGTCTCACCGCTGCCACTGTAACGAGTGATGTGAGTTCGAGTTGAGTTCCCTACACGAGTCAAACATTGGTGTACAATCTGGGTGTCTTCAAGTCGCGAGTGAATAGGTATCTTCTAGCCAAGCGTGCTCCATCGTCGACTGCATCGTCACTTAACAACAGGTGAGATCAGGATCAAACGCAAGCCAATTACAATTAAAAAAAAACACAATTAGTTGTTCCGAATCTGGGTGTCCTTTGTGTCCGTTGTTTTAATGCTACTAAAGTCCCCAGGACACAGGACTTTCGTCCGGGATTTGTCTCTTTAAATTACATAAAGATCCTTAATGTTAACGAGATGGATGTGAAAACCCAGGATTCAACCTCTTCGTCTTCATGTGACCTATTTTTTCCTCATATTTTTGAAATGGCCCACTGCTGGCAAAAGCCTCTTCCTTGGACTTTCTTGGACTTCCAAATCACTCTGTTGGTGGATATCCCCTGACTTTATGACCTTGTGACCTATATCGGGGGTCTTTTGACCCACAGGGCCCATATTCAAACATGACCGAGGGATGACCCCAAGGTGTCTGCACACCAAGTTGTAAGTCAATCCCGTCAAGTTCCGGAGAGGATGTCTGTCACTACCAAACTGTCACTAACAGGTAGTCACACAAACCCACATAGTGTTTTCATTAACCTCTTCGAAGAAGACTCAGAGGTTAACAAAACATTTTTCTACAATTTAACGTAATACTGTTGCTGATTGTAGCCGACTGCTGCAATAGTGGCTAAAGTTTTGTTCGGATCAGCCTAGTTCATGTGGCGGAGAGCCAAGAACGCCGAGCTGCTACCATCTAAGATACGGTCTGTCACTTGATTTAATACAAAGTCCATTTGTTGAAATTAATGTGTATAAGTAAATGTGTACGCCTATAGCAATACCAATTCATTTATACCATAAAGCTTTTGGGTAAATATTTTAGAGATCGCGATAGCGCAGCAGTATTGATTGTGACTGCTGTTCATGAAATATTAAGCTTGATATCAAGGGGACTGTGTTTTTGGGATTTTGTGATAAGAAGCTTTAAGTAATGACACGGAGTCTGGCAGGCCGGTGAATGGTAGTAGGCTCAACCCATGGGACCGTGGAGATTAATACACTACCCGCCATCCCTTTTGGAGATATATTAGACGAGAGATTATATGAACATGCGTAGAAGTAGGAACAAAGTCTTTATTACGATACACTCGATTTGTAAGAGTTTTGGACTTACAAGACTAACTGAATCTTCCATTGCTTTTTTATTTATCCTGCCTTTAATTACTATACGTAGGCTCGGTAACATGCGAGGGTCAGCCATGGTTTTCATTTTTTCAAACGATCCCAGCATATGATAACCGCTTACCCTCAAACTGCCCCTGGTTGCTTGCGGCCTTTGTTGTATAAAATGATAGAAATTCTACATAATAAAAGGCCATTAGGACTAGTACTAGTCTCCGAAAGGCTACTAAAATCTTTTAATATTTAAGTGGAATACTTTTTATTAAAAATATACATACTGCTGTCAAATATCTTGTCACATTTAATTATTTACGCCCTGCGCAATTTGACTCTTATTTTAGTACCCAATGAAACTGGTAGCACATAATTTAATCTTATCTACATCCGGGTCGACTGTTTCGAAAAATTAGGTTAGAAAAAGACCACTTTGAAGATAATGTTCGTTGTGGACATTTCCACAAAAAATGTCGCCTTACACCACTCCTGGGATGGTGAAATTTCATAAGAAATGTTGCAAAAAATAATTATTCTCTAAATATAGTGTTTTCACTGAGAAACGACGAAAACTAGGAAAGGAGGAGGAAACTTTGTAAAAAATCATGTGCTCTTTTCTTGTAGCATTAAAATATTATCATAACTGTATCTTGATATGATATATACCGTTTTAGATTAAGATTTTTGAATTTCACAGGAATTGTATGCTCTATCGATTGTTTTTAATTTTATGAAATTTCTAGGTTATCGTTTTCTATTACATGATAATATAAAGTTAATGTTAGACTTTTGCATTCTATGCATGTGTTGCGTAAAAATATTTCATATGGACTGAAAACTTTTTACCCTTTGTCCGTAACAGATGTCGAAATTATAACGAAATAAAGACATTGACGCAAATCAAGTAGAAACAGCTTTGTGCAAAAATTGATGATATGAAAGCCTGCTCCAACAGATTCCATTTGAATAAATCAGACGACGACGTTATTTCTTACCCATATATGTATGTGTACATACGATCTACCAAACATAAATTGCCGTTTTAGTATCGAATGTCAAACATTATGAATACCCAATGCAAATTGAGCCTAAAGCCTTTTAACATAAAGACTAATTTCTTAAAAGCAATACCGAACAGTTTTATTTCAATGCTGGAGCTGGAGGAGCTGTATATTTAGGATCAAATCTTTCTCGCACTCTTTGTATACAGTTACCTATAAAGTACATGTACTCCCGCTTACTTCAATATTCAGTAAAGTTTGGCAATTTGTGGACAAATATACAACAACATTTTCCAATGTATTTGCTTTGGTCACATAAATATTGTCAAACCGCTCTATTTGGATAGACTAAAACCAAATATATTTAGTACACTCTCTTTAAATGGCCTCGAACCAAATACATTCAGTATATGGTGGATTTCTCGTGTTTACTGAAACTAATTTACTTGCTTATATTAAGCTCGATTTTAGTAGTTAGTGAATTATGTAATTAATATGACAGTAAGCAAGGGCTCTAGCATCGTACCTGATATGAGTTGAGTTTACTAACACTTTGAGTTTCAAACTTTTTATTTATTTTTATTTAAAAAAGCTTCTCCCACATTTGGAATAAATCCTGTGTCGCGGCAGACTTTAGAAACATTCTAATAACAGACCAGAACCATTTATGGATCACAGAAAGTTTTGTCCCGTGTGGGACACACGAGGCGAACACTTTCACCACTTACACACACTTCGCCTTCACCTTAGTCAGTTCAAGTGGGATTTACACCAATCACTAGGTACACGGCCGGTATTCCAGCACAAGTTAAAAAGGCGGCACAACTGATTTACTATGAGACCCTGTCCAGCATTTCGACTGTAATCCTATCATAACCACCAGCCTTTCCTATTTTCCAATTATCTTTTATTTTCCAATATATTCGTACAAAAATATAAGTACGTTAATGACTGCATAAGTATTAAACTGTGACGCAGCCATTAAATAATAAATTTGGCACAGTTAAAGTTTATATGAAGAAAGAGCGGCGAATCCTAATATTTTTACAAAATATTAATTAGAAATACATACATTAAATTAATGAAAAATCACTACATACACACAACCATGCATTTGACATACGCAGTCAAATCATGTTCGTAGTATTTCAGCATTGTTGGTCTGACGTCGTACAATTATTCGTAACCATGGTTAAATACATCTTATTTATATGGTATACAGAAAAAAGAAAACAAAGTAGCAAGCTTAGAAATATCGTCAATGAAAGAGTATAGTTAAGTAAATAATAATTTGTTGTATGTATAGCTTTGGCAAAATCTAAATGAAATATGATTATAAGTGTAGAATTATAGACAATACGTTAATAACGATCAAACTAAAAATTTAAATCAGTTATGGTCGAATTTTGACCACTAGGCGACTGTTGTTGTAGTTTGAATAAAAAGCCTTCACATTTACGCAACAATTTATAGGCTCAGTATAAACAAACTAAAGTAAATCTTATTAACCTCTGAGTCTTCTTCGAAGAGGTTAATGAAAACACTATGTGGATCTGTGTGTTTCTCTGTTAGTGACAGGCATAGCTCCGGAACCACTAAACCGATTGACTTGTAGCTTGGTGTACAGACACCTTGGGGTCATACCTCAGTCGAGTTTGAATATGGGTCCTGTGGGTCAAAAGACCCCCGAGATATAGGGGACATTTCTATTTATTACTTTTACATTTAAGACAAAGAGGTTGAATCCTGGGTTTTTACACCCATCTCGTTGTAGTAACAGTACTTTTTTCTAGATGAAACGAATTCTACGTCTTTTTCTGTTGCCTTAACGATAACGTGTATAGGAAATTTCATGATGACTGGCCGAGTAGTTAAAGCATGGAAGCGTAACAAACAAACTCACATTCACATTTATAATATTAGTTAGGATTCCAAATTATCCGATTTAATTTTAGTTTACACGTAATATAGGGGCAATTTACCATCACCTATAAAGTATCGTCGGCCTCGATGGCGTAGTGTTAAGTGTAACCGACTGCCACGCCTGGGGTGGCGGGTTCGATTCCCGCACAAGTCAAACATTTGTGTGCATGAACATGGATGTTTGTCTTGGTCTGGGTGTTTCTATGTATAATATGTATGTATTTACAAAAAAAAAAGTATATATGTATGTTTATCCATTGTCTAGTACCCATAGTACAAGCTCTGCTTAGTTTGGGCTAGATGGTGTTGTGTGTATGTGGTAGAATATTATTATTATTATTATTATCGTTTCAGCTGCATTTTTAGTACTGAGACTTGCCTGACAAATATCATCAATAAATGCCTAAATTTAGTTAGAATCTTCGCGGTTTCACTCACATTTATGATAATTGCCTCGCTACCGTGGCTCGCAGCGTAATGTTATAATTACAGACTTCGTTATTTCTGGATAAACTTGCTGCCAATAGTAAAAGAACTTTTAAAATCATTCCAATAATTTTTGAGTTTATTCATTATAAACAAAAATACTTATCTTTTATCTTTATAATATTTTTATATTTAAAAAAAATACGTGTTTATGTTTTCACTATATAATATATATAAATAAATATAAATAAATATTCTACCACATACACACAACACCATCTAGCCCAAACTAAGCAGAGCTTGTACTATGTTTTATTTACTAATAACAATACAAATTATTAATTATATACATAATATTAACACAATTCTTTAAAACTAACTTATACCTAAAATATTATAAAACAGAAATAAAAAAGAAAAGATATAATATTAGATGGTATAGATATGATTCAAATAAAATTAAGATAATTAAGGGTGTGATAACTGTGATAAGTCATTACTTTATTTGAATTGAAAGTCACGGTGATTTTGTTTTAATTGTTGCCCTAATGTGTTTCGTGAAAGCTTTTGTTAAAAAGTTAGAAATTACGAGTTTCAAGGATAATGTCATTCCGTTTCTTTTATGAATAAAAAGTTTTTAACATGTCATAAAAATGATTGGTTTGCTGGATGCTCAGAGTTAAAAATATAAACCTGGTACTATGAATTTAAAAAATACTTATAATGTTATATGATGATGATGATGAAGTGTATAATTTTGGACAGTTCTGAACATTACGTTCCCACAGTAATTTTAATATGGAAAAGCAATTATAGTTTGCCCAACCCGCATTAGGCAAAGAGTAAGAGATTTTATATACAAACATAGTCTGACGCCTATACCCCCAAAGGGTTGTCTGAGGAAAACGTTTTCTCATATCGTCTGCTTATGTACTGGGAGCAGTCTCAGAAACCGTGCTGCTGAGAATTCCTCTACAGTAAACCCTAATAACACTTCACACGAACCGGGAATCAAACCTCACACACAGTAGTCTCATTCAGTGTGTTATGCGTCACTGACAAGAAAATACCATGTGCTGGGTAGCTACAGTAGGTATGTGGTATAACTCAAGTTGAAGACGACGTCCAATAATATTCCCTATGCATTTTCAGTTTCAAAGCAAATATGATACGAAGCGTCCCGTTTTATAGTAAAAGACAATTTTCTGTGTATCTGCAAGATATGTTATTTGAAGACAAATATATGTCGATTTCCTTGGGTAAAGTAACAAGACCTATTTATCTATTGACTCGGTGTCTTACGTTCACAGTCACCTACCTACATTCTTAGAAAATATAGTGTAGTTGCTTAATGGCAATAAATTTGTTTGTTGCTTCTTTGGATCGAGTGCAGAAATATGTCAAATAAAATGTTTAAATTTTCTCGAAAATCTGCGAAGACGATTTTTCTTTTACATTTTATAGCATCGTTTACTAAATTGAATTTTTATAAGTAAATGTTCAAGTAACAATCAAAAAGTCCAGGCTAACAATCTCTTTTATTGTGCGCATGAGTTTAATGATAGATAATTTAGTACCCAATGAATTCTCATTTAAAAGGTTGGCAGAGACTACAATATAATTCAGACTTGTTGAGATACCGTAGCAAGTTGTAATTTTATTTGTGATTTCTAGCCAAACTTAAAAACATGTGACAAGAACGATTCCATATACAAGTCAGCACAAATATCGCCCATTGTAAATAAACGATGTTGCAAACAAGTATGAGAATATTCACGAAATAAAAGTGTCATTCTCTTCTCTTTCTCTTTTTTATAAGATAACTTCCGCACTAGAAATAATTCTTGTATCGCGAGGGACCTTACAAACATTCAAGTAACGGACACAAACATAATCCAGACTCTGAACAACCATTTGTGGATCACACAAATTTTTGTGCCGTGTGGAATTCGAACCCACAACACTCGGCGCAGCGCCAGTGGTGAGATGACTACCTAAACTACTAGGTACGCCATCCGTTCAGTCATCTGAATCTGGATGTATTTTAGCAACGTATAAACCTGATAAAGAAATTATGTTAAGGAAAATAGGCTAGACTGCAGCCTATTATTGCAATATTAAACGCAATATAGGCTTTTTAATTGTACTCTCACAAGCACATGCATACTTATCTTTGCAATATTTTGTTTTAATATATAGACTTTGCTTATTTCAATTGGCATTTTTGTTATTTCGCATTTAGGAAAAGTGGTATCACGCCTCTGATACCAAAGATGAATGATTGCTAACAGACACGGCAAAAACAGCTCACTCTATGTTTTTGAAGTAAATCCAGTTACGTTGCTCTTTTTGTCGAGTATATTTTTTATCTCGGAATGTCGCCTTCACAAAAGGCGATCTCTCGTTTTGTTTCTATTCTACCTATAGTTATCGACTCATTTATACTATAAAAAGACTGTAAAAATGTTATTCACTTTAGAATCTTTGTAAAACCGGTGTCTGTTTAAGCTTTTCGGGAAAACTTCACAACATATTTGAAGCGAGGTTCAATTCTTAAAGTTTAAAATGGATTCGATTCAAAGCTATACTTAAATCGAAACTGTTATATCTAAATAATATATTCAGTGAAACAGGATTTATGTAATGTAGTATGTCTACGTAACTGATGTTGCAGGTAACCCGAAACTCAAAATCTTAACTAATATTATAAATGCGAATGAGTGTTTGTTTGTTACGCTTTCACGCCTTAACTACTGGACGAATCATCATGCAATTTCACATACACGTTGTCAGGAGTACAGAAAAAGTAATTTTGCCGAGAGATAGGAAATTAACATAACCTACAAATAACCTACATTTACGCGACCGAAGCCACAGGCAAAATTTAGTATCAATCTAAAAACTTTTTAATGTTATACAAGACTACCTGTGGTACATACTTCAAAAATAAAACTGAAAGTTCTATCAAGATATGGCCTCTGCAATTTTTATATTAATCGACAACTGACACAATAATCGTACGACGATATCTAATAATTATTTTACTAGATATCTTCAATAAAGCTCAAATGCCTCGATTGCCTAGCCTCGACCAAACATAGTTATATATACCAGATAAAGTTTACTTTATAATATTTTATCGTTTTTAACGTTGCAACAGTACGTGTCTGTACTTTAATGAGCTGATCCACGTCATGTTAGTAGAATCATAAAATTTTAAAATCAAAATAAATTGACATGTGAAGCGTTCGTCTGAAGATTTACAAAAGCTTTCATGTAAAAATCGTCGAAGAAATTATGTTGCCATTCTTGGCTGACAAGCCAGCTTGCCACGCCGTTTATCACTATTTGGCAGCGAAGGCGTATTCCGTATAGTAATAATGACATCATTTATCTTCTCTCAAACTTTAACGCAACACGATATTGATGAAAGTTGGTTTAGGACGTGAACTTATTACACTACATAAGTACGTAGGAACTGTATTCACAAGATATTAGATTACTTAGAAAATTAATTTCTAAGTTTGCATGTCGAATACAAGATTGACGAGCCTTTATGATTCGTATATACCTATATGTATATCTATTTTAGGTTAGGTTAGGTTAAGTTTAGGTAATTAATATTATGTTGGAAGGCAATTTGTGTAATATTGATGGCTACGTAAAGTAATGAGGCATTGTTATTGAAAAGGCCTGTGGGCGATAGCCAATTAGCCTACGCGGTGATCTATTAAATAGTGGAATAAATATTTAAAAACTAGTTTATTAAAAACTAGGGCTTTTAAATGGGCATAGTAACTTATTAGATAACAGCGTGTCATTAAGGGGCTTTGATATCGGGTGTGAGTATAACTCGAGATTAAGGGGTGACTATAACCCACCTTGTATTATAGTCACCCAATAAAAAAATACACAGTTATTGATTGACAATTATCGCCTGCTCCGTGCCTCGGAGAGCACGTTAAGCCGTCGGTCCCGGCTGCCATGAACATCTATGGCAGTCGTTATTGGGAATTCAGTGCCCTATAATATCCTGACACTGGTCTAGCCTTAGGGTATCGTTAGCCTTCGGGTTGCGGAGGTCAGGTGGCAGTCGCTCCGTGTAAAAACTGATATTCAGTCAAACCCGGTTAAACCAGAAAAGCCGACCCTAAGTGACTTGGGAATAATAAAGGCTAGGGAGAAGAAAACACACAGTTTTTGGTTGCGCTCTTTTATAAGGCGGAGGTACTTCTCAACTCAGCAGTGTAACATATCTTTCATGGTTAATTGACGCATTTGTGCACGATTTCTAAACTGTCCTAATAGAAATACCACTGTTTAATTTGATGTTTATTGACATATATTTTATTTGATGATTTGCATTATTATTATTATTATTATTCTCTTTGTTCATTTTTATTTAAACTGTTAGTTGTTTTAATGTCTTAAATGATTATTATTTTAGTATTAATTAATCTAATTCATATACTGCTGTTATAATTAAAGTACAAAAATAAAATATTATACCTAAATATAAAAATCTTTACATATTTGTTAATTAAACACATTCTTCTCACAATCTTTTCTATTGGTTTTCGCAACCAATAAAAAGATTTGAATGAAACTCGGCATACAAATAGAGTATGTCCTAGATAAACATACAGAATTTTACTTTTCTTACCCCAGTATGTTTTTCTTTGGGATCAATACAGACAAATTCGCGTGTAGAATTCGTCTAGTAATTCTCTCAAAATTGCTCGATTCTATAATCGAACGGGGGTTTCACTCGCCTTAATAATAAGTGCAAATTATGCCATGGAACCAACGAAGACTAAAAGCCATTTTAATTCCATACGTTGGGCTTATCCTAATTCGTAGATTCCATTAAATATTTTTACATACCTATTAGTCGTAAGGGACTACTTTCTAGTGTAATAGTCCTCCTGAAACTGTTAGTGTGTGTAAATAGCTTATCTAAACGCAATACATAGGTCTATTTATGCGTTAATCTAGTTCTGATACTGTTAAATGTTCAAAACTGGAACAAACACATTTATATTCTTGCCGATACAAGGGTTACATCCTAACTAATGTTATAAATGCGAATGAGAGTTTGTTTGTTTGTTTCGCTTGTATGCTTTATCTTCTCAACCGATCGTCGTGAAATTTCATATACACGTAGGCCAATAGAAAAGGACATAGGGTACCTTTCATCCAGGAAAAAGTACTGTTACTGAATGCTATGACGCATATCTCTCCGCGGGGCGACGCGGACGAAGAGGTTATATCACCGAGGAAAAGATACCCCGGTAATACCAACTAAACCTACCACGGTGTTCCTTGATATATCCAAAGAAGGCGAGGCCGCGCGAATCGCTTTCACATGCAACCGCGACCCCGCCGAGTTGTTACTAATGTAAACATTTTTTTTTTGCCCATTAATAATGCTTTATGCACTGTCCGCCGGCTAGGGGACGGCACCGGCGGGGTGTGTGGGACTACCAGCATGAAGTGCTGGTATACCCACTAAAAACCTGGGGAGTTCCCTCTCTCACCCAATGGGGTAGACCAGTTGAGAGCTCTTAAAAGATTCATCCATAGCAGGCCCCCCATGTGGGTGCGAGCCGGGTCAAATGGACCCGACCTCCTCTTTACTAATCTAACCTTTTTTTTATTTTTTTATTTTTTTTTTTTTTTTTGATACCCAGGAAAAAATGCTTGATGCACTACCCGCCGGCTAGGGGACGGCACCGGCGGGGCGTGTGGGACTCACCAGCCTACTGCTGGTATACCCACTAAAAAAACCTGGGGTGTTCCCTCTCTCACCCAATGGGGGGGGCCAGTTGGGAGTCTGAAGAGATTCATCCATAGCAGGCCCCCCCGTGTGGGTGCCGGCCGGGTCCATCGGACCCGACCTCCTCTCGTCCCCGGGGGAGAGCAATTTCACCGCTCTCCCCTTTCGACGTTAGAAGGCGCGCGGGAACACCGCGCGCGCCCTCTGTGGGTTCTTACTCACGGGTGGCAGGGTCCCCTGAGGCCTTGCCACCCAGAACCCTTAGGTGGGGGGCAGGAGAGCGACATAAGCGCGTCTCCTGCGCCCCCTCCTCCGGCGGCGGATGTCCGGGGCGTAAGGATCTTCCTCACGCCCCCGCTCCGCCGCCTCCTTCTGCGAGATGACAGCCTCGCAGAAGGACCTCATTGCACCCCAGCACCTGTCGTCGCCGACCATCATGGATACGACGGTCGGCAACGAGAGGTCGGGGCCAATCACGGCGACCAGGGCACAGCGCTCCTCGGCCCACGCCGGACACTCCTCCAGCGTGTGCTGCGCCGTGTCCCGGTCGCACTCCTCGCAGTGGTGACACCTGGTTGTCGGCTCCCTACCGGCTATCTTGCACAGGTACTCTCCGAAACAGCCGTGTCCGGAGAGCACCTGAGTAAGCCGGTAGGTGAGCGGTCCGCGCCGTCTGTCCGTCCATTGCCTTAGCACCGGACGGACAGCCTCGACAGTCCTCACCCCGTAGCGGGGCTGGGCCAGCCTTTCCCCCCACTTGGCCTCGAGGACCAGTCGAGCCTGGGACCTTCGCGTCTCCACCGCCCCGTGAGTGGGTTCCTCACCATGGAGCCGGAGGTCCACGCGCCAGTGATACACCGACGCTTGGACCTCCGCCTCCAAATCCCAGGGCGGCGATGCCGCCAGGACGCACGCCGCCTCAAAGGAGACGGTGCGGTACGCCCGCGACACCCTGATCGCCATCGCCCTCTGAGGTTTCCTCAGGAGGGCGATATTTCGGCGATCGAGGGCGCCGGCCCAAATGGGCGACCCGTAGAGGGCCATCGACCGCACCACCCCCAGATAGAGGCGGCGGCAGACGACACTCGGCCCCCCGATATTCGGCAGCAGAGAGCTAAGCGCTCCCGCCGCCGACATCAACCGGGGAGCCAGGCGGCTAAAATGGACGCGAAAGTTCCAGCGGCCGTCGAGGTGGAGCCCCAAGTATTTCATACTCGGCTCCACCCCGATGCGGACCCCTCCAACTATGATGTGGGCATCTGGTGGCGGCGCCCGCCGAGGCCCATGAAACAACAGGGCCTCGGACTTTTCCAGCGCCACCTCCAGTCCCAACATCCTAATTCTACCGACGACCAGGGCCACCCCTGCCGTGGCAAGACGGGCAGCTGCCCCGTAATCCTCTCCCCGGGCCGTGACCAGCGTGTCGTCGGCGTAACAAGTTACGCCGACGCCCGGGGGCAGGGCACCCCGCAGAACCCAGTCGTAGCCGATGTTCCACAGGATCGGTCCAAGAACGGAACCCTGCGGAACACCGCACGACACCTCCCTCCGGAACGTCTCTCCGTTCCGCCCCACACAGAATACACTTCTCTGGTGCAGGTAGTCCCCTTACTAATCTAACCTAACCTAACCTACATTTACGCAAGCGAAACTGTGAGCAAAATCTAGTACATAATATATTTATCTATACTAATATTATAATCATCAAAGACAGTTGATTGTTTGTCGTTTTACGTAGCGACAAAGCAGCAAGCAGCATTGGACAGCAGCAGAGTTTTAGTTTATGGACCGGAAAGTAACATTGGTTAATTTTGGCGTAAAATCCATGGTTCGAGCGGATATTTGCTTAAAATCTCAGAAGTAAAGATGTGGATATTATGACGCTACTAAATATATACAAAATTGACTTGGACTTTATCAAAACTATAGTTTCACAAGAAAATTAATAATTCACCGAGAAAAGCTGTTGCCCGTCACTCTGTCATAATTTGTTAAGTAAATAAGTCTATAGAGTTGAGCTGTCATTTACACTTGTGTTAGTTATTGATTATGAGGTACTAGATTTTGCTAACGGCTTCGCTCGCAATAATGTAGATATTGTGAATAAATTACTACCATACAGGAACAGAACTTTTTTCTGGATGAAAGATGCCTAAAGTCCTCTTCTATACCACTTACATTGAGTATGCGAAATTTTACAATGATTGGCCGCGTAACTAAGTCGTTAAAGCGTAACATAAAACTCACGTTCGCATTTATATTAGTGAGGATTAATCCAAAGAAGAGGAAGAATCAAATTAGACGCCTGCCGACATATTACCTAAGGCGTAAATTATACAGTAAAAGGCGTAAGGCGAAGCATAGGCATCAAACGGATAAGGCACAGAAGCGATTTATATTATACAGAAGAGGCTAAAACGGCAAGTTGTCTCATTATACAGCTCGATTTTGGTGCGACTATAGGTTTTCTTCATACGCACTATCTGATAAACGATGTGCCTCTTGCGCTCCGCATGGATCTCGCCTGTCGGAAACGCGGCGCAAGCAGCGAAGCATTATGCTTGCGCCGTGCCGTATGTGTATAATTTAAGAAGCGTCGCTTTCTTACACATTGAATAGAAAAGTTTTGAGACGTCACCATTCCTCTTATAGGCCTGTGCCGCGCCTTTGCCTTAGGCATTTCTTTACATCTTGATATGATATAATGAATAAAATTGACGTAACCATACTATTCTGTTGTTGCAGTGTCACGAACATATTCCTGGTGAACCTCTCGGTGGCGGATCTGCTGGTGACACTGTTCTGCATGCCCGTGCAGATCGCCAAGTCCGTTACGCTGCTTTGGTACTTCGGCGAGGTTATGTGCAAAACTGTTAATTTCCTACAAGGTACTTATTTTATATTACTTTACATTAATATGTTGCGTATATATTCAATTACCGCACAAGTAAAACATTTGTGTGCATGAACATGGATGTTTGTCTTGGTCTGGATGTTTCTATGTATAATATGTATGTATTTTTAAAAATAAATGTATATATGTATGTATATTTATCCATTGTCTAGTACCCACAGTACAAGCTCTGCTTAGTTTGGGCTAGATGGTGTTGTGTGTATGTGATAGAATATTATAAAATATTATATTTTATTATAATTTTATCTGCTTTCTACAGCTATATTGGTGATGTGGCAGTTGTGTATGCGACTGCTAAGCATGAGCCAGGCTCGATTACTTGGTCGGGAAACCATTATTGGGTTTTTCTGTCATGGATATCTCTATAGCAACACGGAGTCTGAAAAACTACAATAAGCTCGATTACTATTACATGGGACTTAAAACCAGACCTAGCGGCATGTGTGCATAATACAATTGTTTTCAGACTATATATCTCTAATAAACACAGAAGTCAAGAAACCTTATTTGTTTATTAGAAAGACAACTAAGAAAAATATTATGACAGGTTTATTTTAAATGTTAAATATAATATAGCCAACATATTATACATAGTTGTTTGGGAAAGCGACAACACCACCAAAGAAACTAAAAGTATTAGAATCTAGATACGCGACATAAATATTTGACATCAATATAGTTCACAATATCTAGTTTCTTCTTGTAATGAAAACATCTAGGTTTATTCGTTCCATTCCTAGGACAGTAAGGCAGGTAATCAATATTTTATTGCGTTGTGAATTGACAAAGGCTGTGCTTCATGTTGGTGCTTTACCAATATTAGTTTTGAGCACAGACACACATCTATTTTTTTTTTATATACACTTTAACGTATAACAAAATTTTAGTGCTCATGGACTATTGGCTGAAAGCTTAATATATACTGATAGTCAACTTGGCACGCAATGTTTTACAGCTCATAAAACTCTTTTGTGGTACTTTATTTATATTACATTTTGTTTATAACGATAAGGTGCACTTTTGCTTGAGGGTTGTTTTACGAATGAAAAGACATGTGGCTTACTTAGCGACTGATTTAATACTGGCTTTTTACAAATGTGTAGCGTTAAACTAAGTGGACTGTATCAGATATATATATATATGTGTAAGACGTCAACGATGCATTGCGTTGGTGTTTGGCACTGTTTTGGACATTCCGCCCACCAAGAACGCAGTTCTTTAATATAGGTAACTCAAATATAACTCTAATAGGAACCATTCTAATCCAAACACCAACCAACGTCACATGGAGTAAGTTAATAATAAAGTGACTCGGCCAAAATAACGTAATTAACAACGTTTCTAATGTGATGCACGATAAAGATAAAATCATCACAGAATTTACAGAAATTAAACATACATATAACAGTAAAGTGTGGTTTATATTGGAACAATTAACCACCCACCGTAATACCTCATACATGAAAGGAATTCTAATATGCGTACAAAGCGTGCACTAAACGCTTATTAAAAAAAGTACTATAACATGGCTTAACTTAACAATGTTAATACAGGTTAGTATAAATTTAACACAAGTAAGTATGAATGTAAAAAGGTAAGTATAGGTACAATTAAAACAGGTAAATATAAAATTATACGCAACATTAGAATTTTTAATCTAGTAAGGTAGTTTTAAGTACAATCATAAATTGCAATAGCTAATGCTACCTTCAAACTCTGTTTCATAGAAGGTATTTCACCCTCTTTTTTTACATAATATTATTATTAAGTTATATTTTACAATAGGATATTCTCATTGAACTTTAGCTATGACACATATTTTACTCACAGGCCTTTTTAGAATTCCATTTTTACATTTAACTGACACGACCCGAGTAATGTTATCAGGACCCACATGTTTTTGTAATATTTTACCCATTATCCACTTACTAGGCGGAATATTGTCCTCTTTTAGAATGACTACGTCACCGATTTCTGGTTCAGCGTTCCTTTTATTCCATTTGTACCGTTGATTCAAATTAACAAGATACTCTTTGTACCATCTGTTCCAGAAATCGTTGACCATTTTCTGTGTGAGTCGCCATCTCTCATGACAACTGATATTAAGTTGCGTGTAATCCTCATCAGCTAAGTTCAGTAACGGCTCACCGACTAAAAAATGGCCAGGTGTCAGTGGGAGGGGATCATTGTGGTCGTCATTTAGAACACTTATCGGTCGCGAATTAAGACACGCTTCTACTTGCGCTAATACTGTAGATAATTCTTCATACGTAAGTGTAGTGTCACCGATTACTCTTTTTAGGTGTGTCTTCGTACTGCGTACCCCAGCTTCCCACAGGCCTCCAAAGTTCGGGGCGTGCGGCGGTATGAAATGCCATGTGGTCCGTTCTAAGGTTAACAACTGAGCTATCTCACTAGGGATTGATGACTTGGCTTTGTCGAACATATCTCTTAATTGTTTGTCTGCGCCAACGAAATTAGTGCCGTTGTCACTGTAGAGGTCCTGACAGTGTCCTCGTCTTGACGTAAATCTCTTAAAGGCTGCGATGAAACCTTTTGCTGTTAAATCTGTCACGGCTTCTAGGTGAATAGCCCGAGTCACCATGCAAACAAATAAGCATATGTATCCTTTGTAGGACTTTGCTCCTCTACCTGGTGAAAATCTAATGTTAATAGGTCCCGCGTAGTCTACTCCCGCCGATCTGAAAGGCTTGTTAGGTTTCACTCTCACCACCGGTAATTGGCCCATTAATTGAGTAGTGTTTTTCGTAGAGTACCGCACACATTTGACACATTCACGATAACACCTCTTTGTTTCATCTTTAACTCGCAGCATCCAATACCTTGACCTTAAGTAATTTAGCATCATCTGTGGTCCTCCATGCATAGTCCTTATATGCGCATCTTTAATTATGAGTCTGCTAAGATGACTTTTAGCCGGTAAAACTATAGGATGCTGTGTGTCATACGATGCTTGTGACTGCTGTATACGTCCGCTAACTCTTAATATCCCGTTTTCATCAAGAATTGGACAAAGAGATCGGAGTTTGTTTTTTTTAGGTACACATTCGTTAGATTTTAATTGTTTTATTTCTTGTCCAAATTCCTTACTCTGAGTTTGTTTTATGCACATCTCTAAGGTTTTAGTTATTTCTTCCACCGTTACATATTTAGTGAATACTTGTCGGGTTTCCTTAGGTAGTTTTAGATTTGCCAATCTTCTGCAGTAGGATATGATTCTCAACATTTTAGATAAATTGGAAAACTTAGACCAAACAAATTCCTCTTCCGGAATTATTAAGACATTTAAAACCTTAACTCTCTCCTCCTCCTGTGTGTCCTCAATAATATCGTCTGAACTCAAGTGTGTTTGCTGCGAAGACAGCCAATCGGGTCCGACCCACCATAATCTATGGTCTAACAAATCCGACGCTTGTAGTCCTCTCGACGCGCAGTCTGCTGGGTTCATTTCAGTAGCAACATGTCCCCACTGGTTATAATCTAAAATGTTAAGTATATCTGACACTCTGTTGCTAACAAATGTAGTCCACCTACTGGACCCACCCTTTAACCAGGCTAGGACTATTGTCGAGTCTGTCCAGGCGTATAAGTTTGTTTTAGGTGTATTCATTACTTGAGATATTTCATAAATTAATTTTGTTGCCAATACCGCGGCACAAAGTTCCAGTCTTGGTATTGAAAGCTGTTTCTCGATAGGAGCGACTTTAGTTTTAGCCGATATAAGATTAACATAAATTCTGTCTTCTGCAACAACGCGCATGTATACTGCTGCTCCATACGCCAGTTGCGAGGCGTCTGCGAAGGCATGCAGTTCTATCTTGGCTGTAGAAGAGTAGTGTAACCATCTCGGTACACTTACTCCCTTAATGTGTATTAAATTCTCTCTGTAATGTAGCCACTCTTCTAACAACTCTCCATCTACAGTTTCATCCCATTCTAGCCCTGATCTCCATAACTTCTGTATTATCATTTTTGCGACGACAATCACAGGAGCTATCCACCCCAATGGATCGTAAAGTTTAGCGACTTCTGACAAGATTTGACGTTTAGTAATTGACTGTTTAGGTTCTGGTAAGTTAATGGTATATTCAAAGTTATCTGTTAGACGATTCCATATCACACCAAGTACTTTTACTAGGCTGTTGAGCCTGAGAGGAAGTTCATGATTGATCCGTTTGTGTTCTCCGATGTATTTTAATATGTTTTCATTATTGCTACTCCACTTTTGAAGCTCGAACCCTCCCAAGTTCATCAGTCTGTTGATTTCGTTGTATATGGTTATCGCTTGATCTTCTGTCTCACACCCTGTCATTAAATCATCAATATAATAGTCATTCTTTGTTATCTTTGCTGCAATTGGGCATTCAAACCGCTCATTATCAGCTAGTCTCTGCAATGACTTCACGGCAAGATATGGAGCACACGCGGTTCCAAAAGTTAATCTCAATAGTTTATAATGCTTGACTGGCTCGTTTTCTTTTGGTCTCCATAGTATCCTCTGGTAGTTTGTATCCTCTTCTGCCACGCGCACCATCCTATACATCTTGATGACGTCAGCAGTAATGCAAATCTTGTGAACTCTCCACCTCATCAATAAGTGACGCAAGTCTTGCTGCAGTTTAGGACCAATAAGAAGGTCGTCGTTCAAAGAAACGTTATTAACTCCTTTACACGATGCGTCGAAGACTACTCGAAGCTTCGTAGTATCCTTATCTTCTCTTGTTACGGCATGATGCGGAAGATAGACAGCTTTGGAACTATTAATGTCTGTAACATCAACTTCAACCATATGATTTAATTGTATGTATTCGTTTATTACTTTATGGTATTCTTCACGCAGTTTGTGATTTTTGTCTAATTTCTTTTCTAAGAATTCAAACCTTTTAGCCGCTATCTCCATTAATCTACCATTTTGGCATTCGGGAACTTCCTTTCTAAATGGCAGCTTGACTACAAATCTTCCGCTCTCATCTCTAACCGTGGTAGCGTCGTAGAACTCTTCACATCTCCTTTCTTCTTCTGTTTCTCTCTTTTGTATCATGTTTGGTTCGTTTTCCACTTCCCAAAATAGTTTAAGTAGCTCATCTTCCTTGTGTTGCACATGCAGACTTGTGATGTGCGCTGAGGTAGATTCTTGTGACATCCTTCCAGATAACACCCAGCCTAAGATTGTATTTTGTGCTAGTAGATTATTCTTAGGATGTTTAATAACGCCGTCTAACAAAACGTCGCTGTATACTTCAGCGCCGAGTAAAATGTCTATTTTACCCGGTGTATTGAATCCTGGATCAGCCAACTCTAAGTTATTTATGTCTGACCATTCAGGAGTACCAAGATTAGTATTAGGTAAAAGTGTCGTTAATGATCGCAGTACATATGCATTTACTCTAACTAATGCCTGGGGATCGTAGCGTGATTTCACAATAAGTGACACCATGTGTTTTATTCTCGTTTGCTCCTCCCCCACGCCTGACACCCAACCACTTACCGATTTACGTGTAAGGTTAAGTAACTGAACTGTAGCCTCCGTCACAAATGATGCCTGTGACCCTTGGTCTAACAATGCTCTAAATTTAAATTTGCAACCATTCCTACTATCTACTAACACTTGTGCAGTAGCTAACAGGACACTATTTGTATGAAAATTCTCTTTAGAAAAGTTGGTTACAATGTGTATATCATTAGACAAAGTACTAGGCTTACCTCTCTGTGTCTCGGTCACAGTACCTGTTGATGTGGACTCATTCCCACTCGTTTTCTCGGCAGTGACACCTTTATCGAAATGCAGAAGTGAGTGATGACGCCGTCCACACTTCCGGCAACACGTTGACTGTCGACATTTCACTACAGAATGCGATGGCGCTAAACAGTTGAAGCACAAGTTGCTGCGTTGAACAAAGTCTTGTCGTTCCTTAGTAGACATATCAACGAACTTCTTGCAGTGGTATACGTAATGACCTTCATTACATAACGCACATTTCACTTCGTGTTTCTTCTCGTCCTTGGTAATACTCGAATGAAAAGCTTTAGGCTTCGCGACAGGCTTAGCTTGCACCACTCTTGGTTTATGGCCATCCATTATTTCTAATGATCGGAATCTTGCACTCAGGAAATCTCGTAGTTCTGGCCAAGTGGGCGTGTCCTTGTTATTTATACTCAAATGTTGTTCCCACTCTTTGACCGATTCGGAATCCACTTTTGACAGCACCAAGTAGTTGATGACTAGGTCCCAAGCATCAATTGTCACATCCATGTTCTTCAAAGCCTTTAAACAAGTCGAAGTCGTATCCACTAATTGTTTGATAGAACTCGCCGAAACTGTTTGTATAGATTTTTGTGTAAATAATTTTCTCAATATCTCGTTAGTATTATATCTCTTATTATTGTATCGTTTCTCTAGTTCATTCCACGCCTCCTCGTAATTTGCATTCGTGATAGAATAATTTCGTAGTAATACTTCTGGTTCTCCAGATAAATTACTCTTAAGGTATTGTAACTTTTGTACGGGCGATAAAGACTTGTTACTATGTATTAAGGAACAAAACAGGTCATAAAACGATTGCCACTCCTCATATTTTCCAGTAAACGTGGGTATCTGAATACGGGGTAACTTAACATCGCAATTAAATAACAGTGTTTGTGTACCGTCATTCGGTGTAGATGTTTGCGGACACGTAGGGAATTGAAGCTTAGATGTTTCCAGAAACGGTTGAAGAGCCTCCTTCAAACTCGACTTGTATTGTATATATGTCTCTTCAAACTGTTCGTAAATGTTTTCTTCAAAATAAGAATTTTCCGTGTCATCGTCTTTACTAAGCTTTAAAATAATTTCTTTGTGTCCCACCTTAAAGTTATTCCATAATTCTTCTAATGACTCCAACCGTGTTTCCAAGTAAGCCCGTTTTATTCTATCTTTGGGTGACTTTTTATAGTTCTTCTCAGCATTTTTCAAATTGTCTAGTAGCTCCCTTTGATACACCAGAAGTTCCTCAATCCCAATATTCGACATAATGTTCACGAAATGCACTAAAATTCACTAATTATGCAGTTATTACGTTATTAGTAAAAGTGTTTACAACAGTTCCTTATCGCTGTGGAATGCGGGTGCCTTTTGTTCTCGCGGCTCGCTCGCAGTGGCCGACCGGCGATCAATATCCGTCTCGAATTGGACCAAATGTTTATAACGATAAGGTGCACTTTTGCTTGAGGGTTGTTTTACGAATGAAAAGACATGTGGCTTACTTAGCGACTGATTTAATACTGGCTTTTTACAAATGTGTAGCGTTAAACTAAGTGGACTGTATCAGATATATATATATATGTGTAAGACGTCAACGATGCATTGCGTTGGTGTTTGGCACTGTTTTGGACACATTTCTCAAATAAACTATTCTAAATGAAAATAATGATATAAATTTACGCTGACCTCATACAGATTCCTAAATATCTACATCTAACTGTCCCCCGTGGTTTCACCCATGTTCATGATTACTACTCCGCTTACTTCTGGATAAAAGAGCTTTCCAAAAGCTTTTAAAATCATTCGCGTGAAAGAAGGATAGGTGATGTTAATAACAGTGTAATTTTTTTAAATAAAATATTACCTTTCTAATGGGGAAAGAATTTATAAATTTCAAACAAAAATATAAATCTTTCCTTCTTATACTATTAGTATAGAAAGAAACTGCCTCGGTGGCGCAGCGTCAAGGAATGCGACTGTTGTGCATTAGGTCTCGGGTTTGAATTCGTGGTTGAGTAGTGTTACAAAGTCGAACAGTGTTATTGGGTTTTTATTAAAAACTTCTCCGTAGCAGCACGGAGTCTAAAAATGTATCGATATGAGTCGGTCAACGTTCTTAGCCTCGGCGCCTATTACATGTGAACGAAATTCATATCTGATCTGACGAAATTTGGGTAAAGCAGGTACAGTACATTTCTGCCTATGCTTTGGGGAAAAGGTGTGAGAAGAGAAAGAGTATGTATACATAAAAAGAACAACGAAGCGCGAGAAACTATTCTACTTTAGCCTTATTTTGTTTACGAAGCAATTTACATGCCAAGACATGCACTAGCCGTCAGACTCCTCTACCAACACGAAGCTAGCCAATTATTTTAATTGTTCTAACGCTGTAGCCCATCTATTCCCCCACAACTCTGCAACTATAAGAGTCGATAAAATTAGATTTATTACATGTTGCACTTGCTGATACTTAATCACTTCTTTAGTCTGACCCTGTTGTGCGTACACAACGATTTTTCAGCGGTGTGCAGAATTGTATTCGAGTTAGTGAATGAAAATAACATGGAAGTGTACTCACCGCTAAAAATGGCACCACGGAATTTACACAAAGTAGGCAAGGCTTAATAAAACTAAGCTTTGTTGCTATTCGCTATGCGCTTGACAGTAACACTGCTTAACGGTGTCAACTATTCTGGATATATCAGATAACGTAATACAAATATTCTATGACTTTTGATTTCACGTGAATAAAATTAAAACGTGAAATATGCATGTGTAAATTAAAGTGCTATGTGTGTTCAATAAGTTAAATTAATGGATATTATTATTAAAACGGCTTTGAAGGCATAAAACATGACGTGAATTTTCAGCCTCAAACAGCGACGAAGGTACATACGCAGGCAATAAAGTAGTTCTGTGTTTCTTTATTTTATTAAACGTATATATCTTGCTGTTGTATTGTTCTATCGATATATTGTAGGGAATATTGTAGGATCGTAACTTAGACTTGCCTGTGCGTGTGACTTTTTACCTATAATAAAATGCTCACTACAAAATTAATTACGTCGTGAGGTATTGGAGACACCAGTGACACAGTGGCTCTGTAAGAGAACTCTTCTGAAAATCAACAAAGTTAGAATTATATAACGGTAGAAAAGCCAGTATCTATAAGAATGGCCAATGAATTATTAAGCTTATAATTAGTCGTCCAAAATTAAATTTGTCAGTATATACTTACAAACGATAGAACGCTGGAATTTCTCTTTAAATACTAAGTGATGTTTGGTAAATATCGAGCTATTCGGCTTTAATAGATGTGTGGTTCATTATTTTAAATCTTCATATATAAAAAATCAGCTTCCATATGTATGTGTCCACAATACTCGAATAGTAGGTAGTCGATAAACTGATTTAATTTTTTTTACACAATTGTATTTCTTTATAAGTGTGTGCATTCTTTTTATATTGAATTACCCGTAAGAACGAGAATTGCTTCCCTAATAGTTAACGTCAGACTAAGCCACAGATATGCGGGTTTAGCTAGTAGGTTTTATAATAATCGTCAATCGTTATACCTCGCCAGGTTGTCATTGATATGCAACGTGCACGCTGACAGTTCCGATGTGGTAATTTGAAACCAATACTCAGATGCACAGTCTGATTTTGAATGCTTAATCAAAACAAATTTTAATATAATTTGCTGACTCTATATTATTTCAGAACCAAATTGCTTTTGTTGTCGGAGCTGCCGACCAGGAGGACTTTGAGCACTTTTAAAGTGCAACACACTGGAGACTCGGCTCTGGTGACTGTGTGACACACCGGCTACGCAAACAACCTGTGCCGGTGGCTCCAGCAATGCGCAGTATAGTTGTTGGGCACAAATATACGACTGAAGAGGTTATGGAGATCAGGACAGTCTATTCTTCCTCGAAGGGTTTTACAGCTAACCATAAGCTGATCAAGGCCTCTTCTAACCTCCAGTGAATTGAACCCCAAAACTCCTAATAGGTAGTTAGTTGGGTACATAAAAGGGTAGTAATGGTAGTCTTTTGAATAAGTACCGTATAAAGGTTTTTTGTACCTTTTCAAGCATTAATGTTTAGTTGACTGTATGAGGATTACAGACGCAAGCGCTCGTCTCGAGTTTACTTCGAACCAACGTAGTGTACATAAGCCTAATAACTAATGGATACCCGAGATCGTGGGAATTGCGCAAAATAAATCCTAAGCGTCTGAATGACTCCTTGGCACGTGCAGAAACGTGGTCTCCAAAAGACAGACGGGTATCAAAGGTCACTCCTAGATCTATAATATTGTTGACACGAGTAATTGTTTGGTCAGCTAATATGTAGCGATACAGAAAAGGTCGCAATTTTATGGAGTACGTCACAACGTGACACTTGCTAGAATTAAAAGTCAGCTTGCTCTTGATGCTCTATTGGTAACTTTCATTGATATTATTTTGTAGTAATACACAATCAGCATTAGTATTTATCTGCATTATTAGTTTAAGATCATCGGCATATAAAAGGCATTTTGCAGTTATAATCAAAGTGGTATTAAATAAGAACTACAATTAATAAAATAATTTTAGTTCTTATTTAATACCACTCACACACTAATGAATGAATGAATTAACAAACATTCAAACAACAGTTACAACAATTTCAAGATTTGAAGAATAACTATTTGCGGACCTTGCAAATTTACGCCGGGATCGAACCACAACACTCAGCCCAGTGCTGCCATTGCGCTCAGTGTGTGTGTCGTGTCACCACGGAAAATACTACGCGATCCGTTCAAATAAAAGAAATTAGTCAAAAATAAAGTTACTAGTTAATATTTTTAAAGCAACAGTTGTACTATTGTTTCATTGTTCAGCTATTTACACTGACTGTACTAAACATGTTCCAAGTTTGAATTTCTATGTTAAGAATCGGTTTAGTTCTATTATTTGTCAAACTGAAGAACGATCTAATATTTACGACTCATCTGACATAAACTAAGATTCGAGTTTAATTAAGATCAAAGCGTGTACCCTCAATTTGGAAATCCTTAACTTATGTAATAATACAACCGATGTTGGCTAGAAAGACGCGGTTGTACGAAATAGGGCGTTGATTAAATTTGTATGAGAATTTCATTTCCATGCAGATTGAAGAGCGGTGGAACTGAATGCAGCACGTTGTTTTGTAAAATCTTTGGGCCCCAATTCATGAGTGGATCAGTGGATCCTTGGAGTTTTGAGGCGATGATTGTTATAATAATATCGCTGTAGGGCAGTTGTTATCTCAAAACGGACAAATGCAATCTCAGATAACAAATACAGGTCAGCCAGAACTGTATAGAGTATTTGCCTCTGGGAATTCTAACCGTTCAAGTTTAGTGTTCAAGGGCGTTTAGCCTTATCATTGCGGGGAAATCCGCAGCAGGTCTCCGTTTACGACACACATGATAGTGAATCTGGCATCGCACTGGTCGACACTCTTAACCGCTCGCAATAGTTTTGCCTTTAACCTCATGGCTAACTTAGTGTCCATTGTTTATTTAATTTAGGTTATCCTAATTATAACTATAATATTATAAATGCGAACGTGAGTTTGTTTGTTTATTTGTTTTATTGTTACGCTTTCACGTCATAACTACTCTACCGATTATAAAGCAAATAATTTATGTTTTTAAATCTTATACACGTTAACAGGGCTACAGAAAATCACATATGATACGTTTTATCCAGAAGACAGTAATGTACTAGCCCTGAGGGATAGCTGTACAGTCGTTTAATAAATTGAAGCTCTTTTCATTCCCTAAATAAGAATTTAAATCTGTACCTTAAAATATATAGAAACATCAACAGAGTTTGATAGGTATTTATATTTTTAACACCACTGTTGGTGGCTATTTAAACGCAATTTGGCGCGGCACTCCATGCCATTTGGACTTAAAATACATTGGACCCATGTCTGCGCATAACTTTCAATGGACCAGAAATTTTACAAACACGGCAACAACCGTGAATAAAAAAGAACAGTATCTATCTTTTGGTAATAAGCGCTGCAATGTAAAACATAAAATAAAAACAAGAGATTTAACTGAAGCTGATGCATTTTTTGTTAAGCTCTGTCACTTTTTGTACTATTTTTCTATAAAATAGCCTCAACCAATCCTATAGTCTATATAAAATAAAGGCTTTAAGTCTGTATTAAGAAGAAAAGGTATCACGGGATTTAAAATTATGGGTATATGTGGCTCGATATGCAGTTGTGGTGCTAATCTTTATCTAATTTTCTTCAAAACAACACCTACACCAGCGATTAACCCTTTTTCCGCGGGACACTTTACAAACACAAAGTATACCCAATCTCAGAACTATAATTTATGAATCAGAAATAATTGTTACGTGTAGGATTCCATAACACATAGCGCGATAACAGCGTCGACTGGTGAGGTGATCGCTTGTCAATTACGCTGTCCGTGCAGTTATATATAATTCGGCGAGCTGAATGTTTAGTAGACATCCTATCACTATTGAAAATTTATCTTAAAATAAGTTACAACTTTAAACTAATGGTAAATTTCCCAATTTGATCTGCAGAGCCTGTGGTAAACAGGACGAGTCCATATCACACCTACTGTGTGAATGAGACGCGTTGGCTGGACTAAGGATGGGTCTGATAGGATTAGCATATCTGAACCCTGAAGACTTCAGGCATCGCCCTCTAAAGTGTACGCTGCGACTGATGCAGTACATTCATAGGGAGATAGCTAAGGGATAGATCTCGGGGCCGACACAAAAGATCCCACTGGGTCGAAGTGTCGCCGGTCTACACTGACTGGCCCCCGAATAAGATAAGATAAATTTCCCAATGACATGAGGTAGCAAGATCACAATGTGATTATTTTCAAAACGAATTCTCTAAACTAATTCCCATTAGCAATCAACAGAGCCAATATCCCTAGACTAGTAGATATCAAAGGCAAGGCAATTTGCGTAAGAGACGCGTCTATCAACAACTCGGCGTGTAATCGAGGTGAGTAAACAGCTCAATCACTACAAGACAAATTACTAAGACTTCTACGAATCAAAGCTAAATGTCAACTATAGCTACTTATATTAATATGATACTAGATTTTGTCCGCATTAATGTAGGTTAGGTTTGATTAGTAACAGTAGTTTTTTCTCGATGAATTTACCCTATGTCCTTTTCTGTACTCCTGACAAAGTGTATACATGCAAAATTTAATGATGGTCAGTCGAGTAGTTCAGTTGTAAAAGTATAACAAACTGACATTCGCATTAATAATATTAGTTAGGAAGTTATGATGATTATATCAGTAATATTATATGCCTGTTTTCTTTTATCTTATGAAATGTACAACTCAAGCAATAGGATCAATTCCTGTGTCGCAGGGAACTTTACAAACATTCAAACAACGAATACAAAGAACACTTAGACTCGGAGCATCTATATGTATATCACACAATTTTTTGTCCCGTGTGAGGATCGAACCCACAATACTGGGCGCAGTGGCGAGGGGACCACTTAAATCACTACGCCATCCGTACTATGTACATTTAATAATGTAATAATTAATAAGAAATGAAAATTATTAATAATTGTATATTTATCAATAATTAATAAACTTTATATGGCGTGTTATGACCGGGACTACCGGTTGACCTTAAATGATACTCTAACCGCGCGCTCTCCGCCATCTACCTCGTAAACGATTCAATGATAAAAAAATAATTGTAAACAATTGTTGTAGGGAATTTAACCCTCTACAATATTTTTAATAAATATAAATAGCGTAAAACTCATAGGAAACGAGATATTTGCAAAAAATGTGCAGTAAATGGATTTTATGACCTTTGACCTTAGATTTTAATAGTCGCATACACTCTACCATATGTAGGTTTTGAGACAACTTTTAGGATGTCAAAATACAAGTTTATACGAGTTTATAGCTGAGTATCTCAAATTCCGAGGTGAACTTACTAAGATGACTGGACTATTAAGAAAGAACAAGTAAACACGCTTGAACATTAGTTTAATTATATATTTTTTTGAGTATTTAGATAATATTTTAGTAGGGACTGGCAATGGATATCCACCAACAGAGTAATTTGGAAGGTCAAGGTTGAGGCTTTCAGCTCAGCCGTGGCACATATCAAACAGCTAATGAAAAAAATAACGTATCTTATGTATACGTAATAGGTATGAGTAATTTATGTAGGTACTTGTTCTAATGGACGGGGCTGAACATTATTTAATATCGCTGCGCCCACTCATCAATCAATTGAAAACTTAGGTAAAGATAAAGAACAATGAGTTAATCCTGCAACAACCTTAAAGTTTCTTAATTATATCAGATTCAAAGAGTCGATTTACAATAATGTGGGTGGTTTCGCAATATGGCGCCCAGTGAACAATCACCAGCATATTTACATAGAAACAGTTTATCTTGCCGGTGTGTATAGGGTAATGTTGTTCGATATATTTTACTTTATATTGTTATACTTAATGTTGATAATATTTAAAGTAATGTCTCGTAGCTACACACATATGGGCTAACGAATACGTGACTTCATAATTATGTTATGAATTATTATGATTTTGTTTAGGGAATTCTTACTACTACTTTTAATTTGCTTTCTTACTAATTTTAATTTGTTTAGTAAATATTAGTATTAAGTAAGCCCTAGCTCGATCAGCACCAGGTCCGAGAGACTGCGTGCGTGTCGCCACGCGTGCCTCTGTATCGTGTGTCCGTCCCCCCTCAGAGGGACAGTAGGGATAAAATTATTGGTGCCCAAAGGGCGGCTCTATTTGTGTAGTGGCCTGCCGTTTCATACAGCGGCGGCGGGCCGAAACCTCGGCGGGGTCGTGATTGCTTAGAAAGCCATTCGCGCGGCTCCGCCGATTGCGGTTATGTCGAGGAACATCGTGGTAGGTTTAGTCGGTATTACCGGGATCTTTCCCCAGTGAGTCCTCTCCGTCACCCCGCGAAAATCAGACACGACATTAAATTCTAGCCTTTATCAATAAATTTTTTGACAACAATTGCCAGATTTACAACGTTTTTAATTGTTCGTTGTTGACTACAACTACTGCAATCTCATTTGTTGTTCTAGGTGTGGCAGTAGCTTCCAGCGTGTTCACTATCACGGCAATGTCAGTGGATAGGTACCTCGCCATCACGCAGTCACTCCGTCAGCCTTGGATGCCTTCAAGGCGAGGCGCCTGCAGTCTTCTCGCGGGACTATGGCTGGTCTCCTTCGCGATATTTGCACCACTTCTGGCAGTTGCCACGGTAGAGAGAGAATACGTTCCCTCGCTGTCCAGGACCAGAAATGGATCGGTAAGTAAATATATAGTTCTTAATAAATATGGAGCTTTCTTTAACTCAAATAGAAGTAGCACTGAAATAGTGTCATAATGATACCCAGGCCATTATGTAAGCGTTTGAAGAACGAGCTATTTGCCTTTTACGATTATTATAATCACTTTGTCGTTGTCACTAAACGGTATAACACAGGTAAAGAGACGCATTGTGAGGCCAGCCTTGTCACGCTTGGTTTACATATTATAATCATTAAATGTGATTGAATTCAAATAGCATTAGGCAGGCCACCGCATTTTATAAAAACGTGAAGCCTCGTCAATTAATTGAATGACGTCAAAACTCAGTCCTCGTGCACTATTTAATTGGAGCATAACAACACTCGACAATTTTTGTTTTTAATAAAAACATGCACTGAATTTATTTGTTTTAAATATTGTACGTGCTTGATTCTTAACTTGATTTGAACTTAAAGTTAGTCAAACCTTAAAATTGTTGCGGAGCTGATTAATAGATGTGTGTTAGTACCCGAGATTGCTGTAGTTGATAAATCAGGCTTATCGCAACACTAAACTTTTTCCAAGAAGCCTTACTTCAGACATACAGGCTACCTCTATAGACATACAACTTTAGTTCAACTAGAAATACTTTCCGTCCAAGTTTCTTAATGCGATTACCAGTAGCTAACTTGGAGTTATTAAAAAATGTATATATTATCACTTTGAAAAAAGTATTTACATTTACAAACGTATTAACATAGCTACAAAAACACAAATAATTATAATACTAAATATTTACAAAAATGGTTTAGGCATCGTAGAACTCTTCAGCATCGCTGTCAACTGGTAACGTGCCCAGAAGACTGGCAGCATTGCCACGTTGAAAGGCAATGCTGATTCTTTGGGCCAAGAAAAGACCAGCCTTCTCATAACGCGAAACGTCGATCAGGCGTTTTGCGATCTCCTTGTACAAAATACGAGCGCTTGGAGCCCATGAACCTAGGGTTTCCACCCCAAACGGCGCAAAAATGTAATTTCCGACTAAATTACTATATTTGCGCCGTTTGAGGGTTTCCGCGGTTGCAGCAGCAGCGCCGGCACATCCCGCAGTGCTTGGAAGATGTGATGGCGCAAGGGTGTCAACGCACGTTGCGTCCCACACCAAAGGCCTGCCCATCTTCCAAGGCAACAATGACATTCCGTCCGGTCTCTTCCCATCGTCACGTACCAAGCCATTGGGTTCAAGAATAGCTGGATCGCCAGCAGTGACAAGAGCACGACGTAGTATGTCATTAAGATTAGCGTGGTGAGAAATTCGACCAGCGCTTCTGCTACAGGAGAGTCCATGGTGTCCGAGGCTATCGACAGCTTCTCCACAGTGACAGCAATGCGGAGAAACACACGAAACACCTAAACAGAGGCAAGTGGCGAGGCGGAAAGTGGTATCGTCCAACATGGTACCTATATTGGACGATGGAAGTGCCTGGAGCCAAAGACCAGATTCCCATTCTCCCACAGCCAGCAATCGAGCACGCTCAGCAACATTGGAAGATGTAGTAAAAAACTTTTCTCTTACAGAGTTGCTAAGCGGCGCGTCCCACTACCGCTGGGAGAATAGGTTGGTTGGCAAAATAGAATTGGGACAAGCCATTTTCCAGGCGTTCACAGCGTCAGTTTTGCACAGTACTTCTGAATTAACCAGTGTGGGAGCTAAAATTTTCCTGGTTAATTCTTCCGTGCTGTGAACCGAGGACAAGAACGCCGGTAAACTAACATCTGAAATTTTGCGAACGCCGAGCCCACCAAGACGAACAGGCAGAGAAGCCTGTAGCCAAGCTCGGTCGTTCAAATCCACATTTAAAATATTTTTTAGAGTATTTTGAATAATTTTATCAATTTTTCTAAACGTACTAAATTTTTCCAAAACTGTGATGATCTTAGAGCATGCGTAAATTTGGGAACAAAAAGGCAATATCGAATAATTGTAAAAGCCGAATGAATAATAATTTTGAGGAGGCGATCTGAAATTTCACAAAAATTTTGTATTTTCTCATCTATGAAAGAATTAAAAGCTTCTTCAAAGACTGGTGACCCAAGGAGGCGAAGAGAACTTTTATCCATAATTTTGATGTTTGGAGCCAAACAGTTAAATTTTGAAAGTACTAAAGGTTTGTTATTGTTTTCAATATTGTTTAAAAAAGTTCACATTTACCGGTATTTAATTCCAAGCCAATAGATGCAAATTTATCTTTAAGAAGGGCCAAATCCTGTAATATTGTATCTGCATCGCCTCCAAGAGTCCCATCGTCTAAATACCAGACATTAAATTTTGAATTTATCTGCTGAATAATAGGGTGTATTGCCAAACTGAAAATGACCGGTCCAAGAGGGTCACCTTGTTGACATCCAACTGTAGATTCTAAAAGATTATCCTTATATAGTAATTTTGTAGGGTACCTGTAACATTGCCAAAGAAATTTAAAAATTTTGGGTGTTTCTAATTTTGCCTGTGTCAACAAGGTGTCTCTGTTTACTGAATTAAAAGCATTGTTCAAGTCAACCTTGAGAACGACCTCTCCATCACCACAACCTAGGTACGTGGCAAGAGCATGTATGGCAGCCTCACAACCCCCTTTGGATCCAAAACCTAATTGAAGGGGTTGAAATTTTTTAGATAGCTCCTGATTATAAAATTTACAACATATCTTGGCTGCCATACCGGCGTATGTACATCCCACAGCAATGGGACGAATACCACCATCCCTCTTATTAAGAGCGCACAAGTTGGCCCCATATAAGATGTCAATGATGGCATCGTCCACATTGCCAGAAAGCAGTAAATTCATCAGAGCGGTAAGCTCCTTCAAGAGCGCATCGCCAGCCTCCCCGGCGCTTGGACACACAAGATCCTTAAGATGCTGTGGTGTCAGAGCGTCGAGCCCGCCCGCTGAGTCATATATATATATATATTTCTATATTATTATATTCTAAGAAATTATGTGAAGAAAATTTCAAACGTGTAGTTGGGTCAGTAAACCAGATTTATAAAATGAATAAACTGAATACCTTTGCATAGCCACAAAGTGTAAGTGTATGCGCCATCATGCTATCCTAGTGTCTATTTTATATACTTTAGTCCAAATTATTTCATCTTTATAATATTATTAAGTTATTATTGTTATTACTTTTAGTTATTTATAGTCAGTAGTATAAGGCATAATGGCTGCAACACCTTGTTAATCTGAGTTGTAAAATACCGAAATTATATTCAATTTATTTAAAAGAGTGGCCGTGAGTTTCTTGCAGGTTTCTTCTCATAGGCTCAACCTTTGCCTGAAACTAGCAACTAACCTACATGTAGCTTTTTTTTTTTTTTTTTTTTTTTTTTTTTTACGTGTGGGAATGCAATGACGCATATCCCTCCGCGGGCGAGGGATTATGTCGGACTCGCCGGGGTAAAAGAAGATGGAAGAGAAATAATGTACCTCCCGGAATACCGACTAAACCTACCACGGTGTTCCTCGACAAAACCACTATCGGCGGGGCCGCGCGAATCGCTTTCGCATGCGGTCGCGACCCCGCCGAGGTTTCGGCCCGCCGTATGAAACAAACGGCAGGCCACTACCCAAAGAGACCTACCCAAAGGACTCCGTCAAAAAAATTCCCTACTGTCTCCCCCCTAGGGGGGAGACGGACTCGACACAGAGGCGCGCGTGGGAACACGCACGCCGCCTCTCGGACCTGGTGCTGAACGGATGGCGGGCAGGCCCACAAAGCCCGCCACCCCCAGGTCAAACCTCAAGGTGGCTGGAGGTCATCGCGCGCCCTCCGGCGCCCGGCTCTGCGGTTGGGGAGAGGGTTTAAACGCTCCCTCTCCCGCTCCGCCGCCTCCTTGATGGAAATCACTTCCTCGCAAAAGGAGGCGACGGCGTTCCACGACCTCTCACTCCGGACCATAGACTGAACTACGGCCGGGAGCGAGAGGGCAACTGATCCGACTGCCGCGGTCAACTCACGGCGCTGCGATGCCCAGGCGGGGCAAACCGCCAAAGTGTGCAGCGCCGTGTCCTCTACAACGTCGCGGCAGTCGCCGCAGTGGTGACAACCGGGCGTCTCTTGCCGGCGTATACGACACAGGAACTGGCCAAAACAACCGTGGCCAGTCAGAACCTGTGTCAGCCGGAAGGTGAGGGCGCTATGCCGCCTCTCCAGCCACTCCTGAAACACGGGACTTACCGCCACGATCGTGGCGTGCCCGAACCTAAATGTAGCTTCAGTAACTTAATTAACTTACTAACCTATATATTTTTACGTTCATAAGTGTTAATTTGTGACTTAAATGATTAAATGATTTTTGACTTTGATTATGGAAGTGAATACTGAATTATCTAAAAGTATTTTTTTGAAATCAGAATTATATTATTTTGCCTCTTTGATGCCGTATCATAAATTTGCGCTTCGCTAGGTCTCAAGTTGGATTCTTGGGTTGAGCAAAGCGGCATTGAACATTTTTGTAGGAAAATTCTCAATAACACTAGATATACATATGTACCTACGATAAATATAATTAGGCTCGCTCCTATAACATTGGCAAAATGTGGATGTAATACTTATATACCTACACCTGTAAACATATTGAATCCACATTTATACCTCCTCAGGCCGAGGCAGAGACACCTCTGCCTCGGCCTGAGGAGGTAAACAAATGAGAGTCTATGTCTAGTCATCTTAAGTATATAAAACTGCGATATGTGGAATATTGTCAACACAAAAACCATCACGAGTCCTCCACCTACACACAACTCCAATAGAACACAAAATAAAGCCGTGTAAGAACCACTTTTATTAGCAAAAAAACAAAATTATTCGGAGATAAATACAAACACCCACGATTCATTACTGAACTAAGCCCATCTTAAAAAATATTAGCCCGAAAACGCAACAAAATGTGTTAGAAAGAGCTACGTTCAATTATGTTATTAAAAGGGTCTGTAGTTGTTTTAAATATTATAAATGTAACATCAAGATTACATGGATTTTACAATAGATTATTTTGATATTTACAAGTTTATGTAATACAAGCTTTATAAAGACATACATAGGTGCTTTTAAATAAAAATTTACTAACATTAGGAGCGAAAGCAACAGATAAAACATTTAAATAAGGAACATTACATGCATCAATATTTAAAACTCAAATTACAACATTAAGAAAGTTTTTATATATGTTCCAAAAAAAATCGTTTCCAGCCGTTTGTCAACTTTTACATCAAAATTTTTTGTAACATATTACCAAAAATGTAACAATACGTAGAGTTTACAACTGTTTTAAATAGTTATAAATCTTTTAACATGATTGCAGGAATAGCCTAGTGGAAAAATAACAGTTTGCACAAAGTTTGAATGTATATGTATACTTTCAAGGTTCCATGCACCACACTTTCGTTATATTATAATATACGTATGTTGGACACATCCCACAAACATCAGCAAATGCCTACAAATCTAGTAAATAAGAGCAAGGGCACAGAGCTATACAAACGCTGCCAGGTCAAGGTATTTACTATTCGAGAATGAGGTGATCAAAGCACATCAAACGGCATTCGAATTACGACCCCAATAGGAAAGGCCAACCTTCCCTTGCAAAGGCAGAAACAGACAAGCAATACACAAATGGAATGAACTATCATCATTACTGACAGAATGTTTGTGATTCAATTGATTCTTTGATTTTAGTAATAGAAACTACGAATTTTAGAATGTAGCTAATTTGTGCAAAATATTTAAATTCAGAGAACGGTAATAGATATGACTATTGACAGCTGTGTATGTGCTCCCATATTTGAAATCTCAGTACCAACTTAGAGTCTGAAATCGTGCCCAGTAGACGGCAATAGCCCCGCTCCCTACTGCGTTCGACCTAAACCAAATGTGGTAATTTGTGTTGGTTGGATTAATAGAATGTTATCTTAAAAAAACAGTACCTATTTATGTTTCGATTTTCCAGTTGTAATATAAATATATGTAATCCTTCTTAAAAAAATAGGTAAACTGTTACCTGCTATATCCGAGTACTTACGTATAACTTTTAACGTGAACGTATATATATCGTCTATTAAAATGTATAAAGGCTGCATTTAAAACGGTTCAAAAGTCATATCTTTTTTCCCTCATTATCAACTATTGATGGCATTCAATGCCATTCACGATTTCAGTTTACAACCTTAAGACTGCGCTGAGCGTAAGACGCGGTTGGACTGAATGACAGAGCTCGACATTCAAATCGGCGCGCGGCCGCCACAGTAAAATTGTATGGAGGATTTGAAGTGCTTTTTAGGGTTCTGTAGCCAAATGGCAAAAAACGGCAACCTTATGGATTCATCATGTCTGTCTGTCTGTCTGTACGTCCGTATGTCACAGCCACTTTTTTCCGAAACTATAAGAACTATGCTGTTGAAATTGAAATTAATCTACTATATACGGATTTTATCGCGTTGTTTATTTATCACAGTATTACAAAATTTTGAAACTATTACACTACTACTACTATTGAATTTTACTAATTTATAAGCTAATAAAATTATTTAAACTATTAAATCTATTTACATTTAGGTTTACACTTTCCCCGACGTTTCGGTTGCTTTTCAGCAGCCATGGTCACGGGGAGTAAAATAGTAAAATTCAATAGTAGTAGTAGTGTAATAGTTTCAAAATATAGTAATACAGTGACAAATAAACAAAGCGATAAAATCCGTATACAGGGTGATTTTGAAATCGTGTAATTCCTTTTAACCACGCATTCTACTGGTGATATAGAATAACCCTAACCATATTTTTATTTAATTAGAATTATTTTTTTTGAAAAATTATTGTACCGTTTTTTTCGTGAAATGGTGTCAGATAGTCATATGTTAACCAACCGAGGCAATTTTAATTTTTTACTAATTGAAATAAAAAAACATATTAATAATTAATGTCGTAAATAATAACGGGAGGTTCTTTTTATTGCCCCTTATTATTTACGACATCAGTTATTGTTATGTTATTATTTTTAAATTAGTAAAATATTAAGATTGTGTCAGGTGGTTAAAATATGACTATTTGAAATCATTTCATGAAAAAAATCTGTACTCTAATTTTGCCGAAACCATTATTCTAATTAAGAAAAAATATGGTCAGGGTTATTCTATATCACCAGTAGAATGCGTAGTTAAAAGGAATTACACGATTTCAAAATCACCCTGTATAGTAGTTTAATTTCAATGAATAACATTCGCGTAAACAGAAGACAATATTATGCTGTTGAAACTTGGTAAGTAGATGTATTCTGTGAAACGCATTAAGATTTTCACACAAAATATTAAAAAAACAATAAATTTTGGGGGTTCCCCATACTTAGAACTGAAACTCAAAAATTATTTTTCATCAAACCCATACGTGTGATATCTATGGATAGGTCTTTAAAAATGATATTAAGGTTTCTAATATCATTTTTTTTCTAAACTGAATAGTTTGCGCGAGAGACACTTCCAAAGTGGTAAAATGTGTGTGTCTCCTCTGTAATTTCTAAAATAAGAAAATGATAAAACTAAGAAAAAAATATATGATAATATATGTACATTACCGTGTAAATTGGTTTGATCTAGAAAGTAGTATTTTTTAATACGTCCATCGTAAACCACAATTTATCTTTCATTTAATCAACACAAATATAAAAATAAAAAATAACATTTATTATAAATGTTTTTTTATTAACAATAACTTAATTTAGAAAAATACACTATTTTTAAAACATCGATCAAAATTACAACGAACTACAAGAACTTTTAAATTATGTTACTTGCTGCTACGGAACCCTTCATGGGCGAGTCAGACTCGCACTTAGCCGCTTTTTTGGTAAATATGCATCTTTATTGTCAACCAATAACTTAAATATTTGGAACGGACAAATTGTAATATAACTATTTATGTTTCGTTTAAGCTGTAAAATAGGAAATATTTTTACGGTTATAATCTTAACATCACGTAACACTAGCCTACGTTTTTGCATTTTTCGTGCAAATTTACGTAATTTTGTAGGCGAAAATATTTATTATTTTAAGTTTTTTACATGGAGTAATTGTAAACACATTCGTTGTTATGGTAATTGTATATTTTATATTTGTATTAAACAAAAAGTGTTGATTTTATCAACTTAACTGTGACCGCCTGTTTTGGCACATTTCGCGCGGCGCACTCTTAAGTGTTGGCCCACACTAAAATATTTAAACTACTATTTTCCTGTAATGTAAACAGGGTGGGACCTTAAATCTCAAAACTTAATTGGATTCTAGAGCGCATATTTAGATAAAGACGACGGGTTTTTCAGAAACACCTTTTGTGTTCTTAGTAATCCGTGAGCGAGTACAACATTTTTAGTTTATTGCAGAGCTGTCATCTATTATGCACTTAAATAACATATAATTTATAAAGCATAAGAATAACTATACTGTACACTTAATACACCTCCATTATATATGCAACTAGATCTTGCCCGCAGCTTCGCTCGTGTAAATGAAGCTTAGGTTAGGTCAGATTAGTAACCCAACTGCCACTGCACGCAAAGCCGACGACTGGGAGGTCGTCGGCAAGAAGAAGGAGGAGGCCAAGAAGCGGAAGAAGGCGGCTAAGAAGGCTAGGCAGGCGGCCAAAAAGGCGGCGAGGAAGCTCCAGGCCCCTCGTTCCACTGCAGTTGTTCTCACACTGCAGCCGACTGCCATCGAGCGAGGGATCACTTACGCGGAGCTCCTTAAGAAGGCGCGGACGGCGATCGACCCTGGTAAACTGGGAATAACGGCAGGCTTACGGTGCCGGACTACCCAGACCGGTGCCCGCCTGATCGAAGTGCCGGGAGTCACAAGCGGCGACCAAGCGGACCGTCTGGCGGAAAGTCTCCGCCAGGTTTTTGAACCAGATGAGGTCCGCGTCTCCAGGCCGCAAAAATGTATTGATTTACGTATTACGGGCCTGGACGACTCTGTCGTTAAAGAAGAAGTCGTCGCCGCCGTCGCCAAGATCGGAGGGTGCCCTGCTGATCAAATCAAGTGTGGCGAAATTAAACAGGGCCGCGCCGGAATGGGGACGGCTTTTATAAGCTGTCCCGTGGCCGCCGCCAAAAAACTGGCCGATGGCCGCCGTATACTACTGGGTTGGGTGTCGGCGCAGGTCAAGGCCTTGGAGCCTAGGCCTGCCCGGTGCTATCGCTGTCTTTCGAGCGGCCATGTAGGAGTCAAGTGCCCTTCGCAGGCTGACTGCACCGGCCGCTGTTTCCGCTGCGGCCAGCCTGGGCACATGGCCGCTACATGTGAGGCCCCGCCGCACTGTATTTTATGTGCGGCAGTGGGCAAACCAGCGAAGCACCGGGCGGGTGGCAAGGAGTGCGCCGCCACCCAGAAAAAACAACCCCGTAAGTTGCCTGCCTCGTCGTCGGCAACAATAAGGGTCGCCGCTCCCGCGGTTGGAGGGGCGGAGGTCAGTATGGAGACGTAATGCCTCCACGCCTCCGTCTCCTCCAAGGAAATTTAAACCACTGCGCCAGGGCTCAGGACCTTCTCCTCCAGAGCATGGCGCAGTGGTCAATTCATGTCGCCGTCATAGCCGAGCCCTATTTTGTCCCTCCCAGGGCTGACTGGGTAGGGGACCTCGATGGCTTGGTGGCGTTAATTGCGCCGGCCGCCGCCGGCACCCCGTCCTTCGAGAATATCGTCCGAGGACGGGGCTGCGTCGCAGCACTCGTAGGAGAAGCGGTTGTGGTGGGCGGTTACTTCTCACCCAACCGACCTCTCGCCGACTTCGAGGAGTATCTCCTCGAACTGAACGTCGTCGTCGCTCGAAGCCACCCTCGGCCCGTGCTCGTCGTCGGGGATCTCAATGCCAAATCCTCGGCTTAGGGTCCCGCGGCCACGGACGCGAGGGGTGAATTGCTCGAGGAGTGGGCCGTAGAAAACGGCCTGCTAGTCCTCAATCGTGGGTCAGTGCACACGTGCGTGCGTCAGCGGGGCGGCTCCGTCATTGATGTTTCTTTCGCTAGCCCCGCACTAGCACGCCGTGTCCAAGGCTGGCGCGTCGTCGAGGAGGTGGGACGTTGTCGGACCATCGGTATATACGGTTCGACGTCTCCGCCCAGACCTCCGACCCCCCAGCCCCAAGGGCCCCGATTGGGGGCGGTCCGCGTTGGGCTTTAAAGAAGCTGAATCGGGAGGTCCTCCTGGAAGCCTCCATCGTTCAGGCCTGGGTGCCAGCACCGGCCAGGCCTGACAATGTCGAGATGGAGGCTGAGTGGTTCCGGGAGGCCATAACGCAAGCTTGCGATGCGGCGATGCCAAGAGTGCCTACAAATTTTCCAGCTAGGCGCCGGGTGTACTGGTGGTCGGCACATATTGCTGACCTTCGCCACTCCTGCGTGGTGGCCAGACGCCAGTACATCCGGCTTCGTAGGAGGCATCGCCGCCCTCCCGATTTTGACGCCAGGGAGGCGGAATTGTACGAGGCCTACAGAGCGGCCAAAACTACATTGAAGGTAGCCATCAAGCGGGCCAAAGATCTGGCCCGCCAAGAGCTGCTGGGGACTCTGGACCATAATCCCTGGGGGCGTCCATACCTATTGGTAAGAGGCAAGCTTCGCCCCTGGGCGCCCCCATTGTCCCAGAGTCTCCGGCCACAGCTGGTGGAGGAGGTGGTGGCCGCTCTGTTCCCTTCACGGGCGGAGCACACTCCTCTGTCGATGGTTCCGCCTTCCATGGTGTTCAGCGCGGACTTTGACGACGACGTGGTTCCCGAAGTGACCCAGGTAGAGTTGCGAGCGGCGGTGTCGAGACTTCGCTCGAAAAACACCGCCCCAGGGCCCGACGGCATTCCAGGTCGAGCATTGGCCCTGGTCCTCGAGGAGCTCGCGCCCCGACTGAGGGGGCTCCTCAGCGAGTGTCTGGTGCAGGGCCAGTTTCCGCGCCAGTGGAAGGTGGGGAGACTGGTCCTGATCAGGAAGGAGGGGCGCCCGGCGGACTCTCCGTCCGCCTACCGGCCCATTGTGTTGCTGGACGAGGTGGCTAAACTCTTCGAGTTTATTATCGCGGAGCGCCTCGTCCAGCGTCTGTCCACGGTGGGCCCGGATTTGGCGGAAAACCAATATGGTTTCCGCCGCGGGCGCTCCACCATTGACGCTGTCCAGCGTGTGAGGAGCCTGGCGGAGGATGCGGTGTCCCGGGGCGAGGTCGTCTTCGCGGTGTCTTTGGACATCGCGAATGCCTTTAATACCTTGCCCTGGAGTTGCATTAGGGAGGCACTCGTTTTCCATCGAGTGCCGACCTACCTCCGCCGCATAGTCGGGGCATATTTATCGGAGAGGGTAGTCGTCTACCCGGGTCACGACGGTTGGAGTCGGCGAGAGATGTCGTGCGGTGTTCCACAGGGATCGGTTCTGGGTCCGCTCCTGTGGAACATCGGCTACGACTGGGTGCTGCGAGGTGCGCTCCTCCGTGGCGTCGGCGTCATTTGTTACGCCGACGACACGCTTGTCACGGCGAGGGGTAAGTCGCACCGGGCGGCGGCCATACTAGCGACCGCTGGGGTCGCACAAGTCGTTGGTCGTATCCGGCGGTTGGGCCTCGAGGTGGCCCTGTCGAAATCCGAGGCTGTATGTTTTCACGGCCCTCGGAACCGGCCACCTCCAGGGGCCCATATCATGGTGGGAGGGGTCCGCATCGGCGTCGAGCCAACCCTTAAGTATTTGGGTCTCCTGCTCGACAGCCGATGGGACTTTACAGCCCATTTCCGTCGTTTGGCCCCCATTCTTCGGGGCGCTGCAGGTGCGCTCGCGCGCCTGCTGCCCAACCTTGGGGGGCCAAACACCTCCTGCCGGAGGCTCTACGAGGGGGTCGTGCGGTCCATGGCTCTATATGGGGCCCCAGTTTGGGGTGACAACCTGGCGGCCCGAAACATCTCGGCGCTACGTGCACCACAGCGCGCCATGGCCGTCAGGTTGATTAGAGGATACCGCACGATCTCGTTCGAGGCTGCGAGCCTCCTCGCCGGATCGATGCCATGGGACCTGGAAGCGGCGCTCCTGGCGTCGCTCTACCGTTGGCGCCAGGAGGCGCTAGCTCGGGGCGAAGGACTGGGTCTTGCCGCAATCAAGGCGGCGAGGTCCGAGCTCCGCCAGGTCCTAGTGGCCAATTGGAAGGAACGACTTGTGCACCCCAGTGCCGGGCACGCCACGATCGTGGCGGTAAGTCCTGTTTTTGAGGAGTGGCTGGAGAGGCGGCATGGCGCCCTCACCTTCCGGCTGACACAGGTTCTAACTGGCCACGGTTGTTTTGGCCAGTTCCTGTGTCGTATACGCCGGCAAGAGACGCCCGGTTGTCACCACTGCGGCGACTGCCGCGACGTTGTTGAGGACACGGCGCTGCACACTTTGGCGGTTTGCCCCGCCTGGGCATCGCAGCGCCGTGATTTGATCGCGGCAGTCGGATCGGTTGCCCTCTCGCTCCCGGCCGTAGTTCAGTCTATGGTCCGGAGTGAGAGGTCGTGGAACGCCGTCGCCTCCTTCTGTGAGGAAGTAATTTCCATCAAGGAGGCGGCGGAGCGGGAGAGGGAGCGTTTAAACCCTTTCCCCAACCGCAGAGCCGGGCGCCGGAGGGCGCGGGACGACCTCCAGCCACCCTGAGGTTTGACCTGGGGGTGGCGGGCTTTGTGGGCCTGCCCGCCATCCGTTCAGCACCAGGTCCGAGAGGCGGCGTGCGTGTTCCCACGCGCGCCTCTGTGTCGAGTCCGTCTCCCCTCTAGGGGAGACAGTAGGGTTTTATGCGACGTAGTGCCTATTTTGGGTAGGTCTTTCGTGTAGTGGCCTGCCGTTTCATACGGCGGGCCGTAACCGCGGCGGGGTCGCGACCGCATGCGAAAGCGATTCGCGCGGCCCCGTCGATAGTGGTTTTGTCGAGGAACACCGTGGTAGGTTTAGTCGGTATTCCGGGAGGTACATTATCTTTTTAACATCTTATTTTACCCCGGCGAGTCCGACATAATCCCTCCGCCCGCCCCCGCGGAGTGATATGCGTCATAGCATTCCCCCACGTAAAAAAAAAAAAAAAAAAAAAAAAGGTCAGATTAGTAACAATATTTTTTTCTGGATAAAAGATACCCTTTTCTGTTCCCCTGACAACTTGTATACGAAATTTCATGATGATTGGACGATTAGTTACGGCGTGAAAGCATAAAAATAAACCCACAGTCACATTTAGAATATTTGTTAGGTCTAGGATAAGGTCACCCATAATGTACAATTATTAATACACCTCTATTATAAATATATGCAGTTAGAACAAGAAAATACCTTAGTTATTATACTATGCCATGTCTATATCATGCAGCTCTTGCCTCAGAGTATCCGAACTATTGATGCATAAATAATAATAACACCTATACAGCCTTTGAAGAAATTTATTGAAGCGTTACTGTAGCAAAAATATTTCAAAATCATTTTAAAGAGACGATATAACATCTCGAAAAAAAAAAATTTTTAAGTTCCAATTCAAAGTCACAATGCACCATTTTTGTAGTAAAAATATTATTTATACAGTGCCATAACTGAATATTTATTTCAGTACAGAACAGGAAAAGATTATCTAGGCTTTTACAAGATCATCCTGATAAGCCTGAAAGCTTAAATTACGCGAGTTACTAAGACAATGAGAAACTGAAAAGCCTCGACTTTATTTTTTTGGTAAAGGAATTATCATAACGTTTCGTATTCTATTAATATTATAAATATAAAAGATTTTGAAGATGATTGCCAACCATTTGTTCAACGTTGAACGAAAACCGACAACTGTACTTATATTATTGAAATTAAACTACTATATACGGATTTTATCGCGTTGTTTATTTAGCACTGTATTACAAAATTTTGAAAATATTACACTACTACTACTATTGATTTTATTTTACTAATTTATAAGCTAATAAAATTATTTAAACTATTAAATCTATTTATTTTTGGTTTACACTTTCCCCGACGTTTCGGTGGCTTTTCAGCAGCCATGGTCACGGGGAGACTAAGATGGTAGTTGTCTCAATGTTCCAGTGTAGTTATTTCAAAGTACCCGAACATAATTTAATTATTGGTGTTTTTATTTACGCAGAATGAGCTCAAAGTATCATGAAGTCTAGCTGTGGTTTGTTTTTTCACTTTTTGTTTTTGTTCACTGACTAATTGGAACCTAAAAAAAATGAAATAAAATGTGTATATAATTTATTCCTGGATACTCTTATGTATATAACCATATACATATGTATGTATGCAAACCCTATAAACTTTAGTCGAAGTAAAATTTCAATATTTGTTACTCCATCGTATCCGATCAACTAAAAAGATTTTTAACAAAGTTTGGTATGAGCATATTTTGAAAGAGTTAACTAATAGTTATAAATACTACGATACGAGTAATGCTGCTCAAAGGCTTTTCTGTATAAATCTGGTACAGCGTAATAAAAAAGCAAACAATGACTTATATCATCAAAATATTACGCTTAATAAATTATGGGTCTAATCTACCTAAGACCATAAAAATTTAGGTAAATATGACTGCACTATGAACGTTTTTGTCATACTTTGGCAAACATGAGCTAGCGGATTCGAATGCAAAATATTAAACTGGTATAATATTATGCAATCAACAGCTTAGGTAATTATTTATAGCAGAACATACATTTTACGAAATTCGCATCTTAAGACTATTCATAGTTTGATTTAGAAGAAATTTTAATATCCACTCAGTTATTTTGTTATGACTGTAAATATGACTACTGATCTCGTTACTTTGTTAGTCGCCGAGCTAATCAGATCGTTGTCTGCATTCATAAACATGAAGTTGAAGTCATATTATCGATATTTAACTGACCGATCAAGTATATTTCGATAAATTAAATATCGATTAATGTGATTCTGGTAGCCTATTTACCTCTCCAACTGTCGGGTAAAGTTCTTCTTTCAGCCATTTTGTTATTGCTGCTGCTGACGGACAAGCAACCTGGCTTTCACCAAATAGTTGGCGGTAACCGCTGCTTAACACAATTCTAACAAAACATTTCAACAACGTCGCTGCCGACATGATTATACTGCCTTCTTGAGGGTATAGTGGTAGCATTTGTAAATGGGACAAGGTGTAAAAAAAGAAGTGATCGAGGGATAATTCAGCTTCTGGCGCTCCGTCCCGCTCGTAGGATGTTTTTTAATTTCAATAGCCTTGCGAAGCATCCGTGGTAGGAATTGGTGTTGTTTAGCGAGAATCTGTCGTTTGTCAAATCTCAGGTAATGGTTGGTTGTTGCACATGTTCACACACAGCAAACTTCATTGAGCGGTGGTGTTTTACATCAGCTATGTGTTCTTTTATGCGGGTGCCTATGCTTCTCTTGGTTTGACTAATGTATGAGAGTCCGCAGTCACAATCTATTTTACAGACCCCTGCGCCTTGTAAAGGTAGTTGGCACTTGGCGGATGGTAAAAATTAAATATATATTTTTAATTAATATAAATAGCTTAAATTGTAGTAAAATTCAATAATAGTAGTATTAGAGTTAAAAAAATGGATTAATCTGTTTTAAAATTAACAACGCGATAAAATCTGTATAAAGTAGTTTAATTTTAATCTAAGTAAAAATATTATGATTAGAATGTAAACAGGTAGAAAGTTAAAGTAAGCCCAAAGAAGATATGTATGGACTATGAAACACCTGCAGATCACATCTGCAGTCCTTAATCTCAAATCTATAACTTCCCTGCTGTGACTGCCTTCAGTATTTTATCAGTAATATTATGCATGGCTGACTAATTTTAATATAATCTAAAATATTGTTTGAAACAAGTAACTTTTCAAAAAACATTGCAATTTCGCTTTATTAAATCATTGATGCTGAATTTTCCGCTTCATTCCTAGTTTTATAAATATTCCTGGTTCTATAAATATTGTCTAATGAAATTGACATCAAATTATGAAGGACCGTAGTATAATTAATTAGTTTTAATTGCGCCTGCGTCAAATTAATTTTAGATCAATGCTTTGGTGTTATTTAAATTATAATATACAATATCTTTATTTCTGAATATACTATCTACTAAAGGATAAGATTAACACTTTAAAAATAACCTGAGAAAAATGCCTTTATTTTATTTTACTGTAACATATTATGTTATAATTTGAAAATGGTAAGTACGAAGAATTTTTGCATTTTATATTAGATACAATATAAATGAAGAAAAAGGTTACGTACAAATCTGGACTTACAGTCAAATGTATTCCATATCCACAAACCAAAGCTATGTGTCGGTAAATAACGAATTTAAGGTAAGTCTTAGATTTAGCTGAGGGCCTAAATTGATTAAATTTGAAACTATAATTATCGATTTTTTTAAGGCGCATGATATTTATTTTTCGCTTTATAATAATATCAACTCTGTGAATAAACTGTGCCAAGGCTGGTACGGTCCGCCACGTTAGCCCAGGGTGGCTTAGAGTGCTGGGTGGGTCACTGATGTAGTCTACTTTGCAGTGACATACTATACAAGGCAGCGAGTTGCCACACCGTGGGGTTTTGGTCTGTAGGCCTGAAGTGCAGGAGCACCAGACATAATCCTATCGCATCCCCTTGTGGCGAGGGGTATGCATCAAATGTACTAACCCAGGCAAAAACAAAAAAAATAGTGTTCCTTAGAAACTTGACATATCTTTGGACGTTATAGGGAACTCTCAGACATCCACGGTAGTAGAGCCAAGCTGGTCACAGCATGAATGGGCCGGCTCGACCGGGGAAGTACTACCCTCTCACAGAAAATTGACGTGAAATAGCAGTGTCTCACTGCTGTGTTTCGTACGGTGAATGAGAGTGCCGGAGGCCTAAGCATGAGGTGACGATTCTCGCAGCTTACGAGGGACCTGCAAAGTATCCGTAGAGTCATTGTGTGGGTGGCGCGAGTCGACCCGGCGGCCAGGGAGAGCCGTAGAAACGGTGCTCTGCTGGCCGCCCGCGGTATAGTCCAGAGGCCCAACCGAGTCTAACCAACTTGGTTTGCTGCCTCATCATGCCGCGCATAATCTCGAGGTGGCTCGTCGTGCCGGTTGGTGACCGGAGGGTGGGTCCCGGCGACCACTTTCGGGAGGGTACGGGGGTCCTTCCGTCCGTCGGATCGGCTATCGCCATACCACACAGTAATATGACGAAACTTGCTCTGCGCCTTGCCCCACTTTGTTGCGAGAATAGCCGCCTCTTTTTTTTTTCACGCTTTCCCTTCCATTCACTCTATGGCAGTACGAACAAAGCATTGTCGTTTAACAGCAGCCAATCGCCGTAACCCGACCGCTGCTTCCTCTTCCGGTGTTGTGGAGTTTATTAACATCAGAGGACTCCACGCTAACCTTAATGCTGTCCATCACCACCTGGAGACGGCTCGGCCGGCAATGCTTTTTCTAACGGAGACACAAATACGCCGTCCTGCAGACACGACCTATCTGCAATATCCCGGTTACGTGCTAGAGGAGTGTTTCCTCGCGAAAGCCGGGGTATGCTTGTTTGTTAGGGCGGATATTTGCTGTCGCCATTTACACTGCCTAGAGGACCCTTCCTTCTCTGTCCTTTGGGTACACGTAGATCATGGGTCTTTCAGCCAAATCTACATGTGCCTCTACCGATCCCATTCAGGAGACGCTGAGACAACTCGACTCTTTGATTACCTGAGTCAGGCGGCAGACGACGCGCAGGAGCAGTTTCCGAATGCTGAGTTGGTGTTCTTGGGAGATTTCAATGCCCAACATGAGACCTGGTTGGGTTCTCCCAAAACAGACCACGCGGGACGAATTGCCCATTCGTTCGCTCTCACGCAGTACCTGTCTCAACTGGTACTCCAGCCCACCCGGATACCGGACATTGCAGGTCAGGCGCCCTCTCTGCTCGATCTACTGCTGACAAGTAACCCGAACCGGTACAGTGTGTCGATTAGTGCTCCTCTGGGCACCTCAGACCACTGTCTGGTTTGTGCCACAGCTGTTGTTGTTACGCCCCCACGATCCGAGGAGGCAAGACGACGACTGTGGCACTACGCGGGAGTACTTCGCATCCATCCCTTGGGCTCAACGCTGCTTTGAGAACAGGGATCCTTCAGAGAGCGCTACTGCTGTCGCTGGTGAAATCATCCTGGGTATGGAATATTATATTCCATACAGTGATGTCACGAGCGGTGGCAGGAAAAGGTCCTGGTTCGGTCGTGAATGCGCTGATGCTGTTGAACGCAAACAGACAGCGTACCGCGCTTGGACCAGGGCTCGCACTCTCCACGACTCTAACGTGGATCACCTGAAGGCAGCGTTCAACCAAGCTACAAAGGTCTGCAAGAGGGCATACTTAAGAGCGGATGCCCAGCGCGTCGCATGGTTCGGCCAGGAGCTCATGGCCCATCCTACGGGCAGTCGTAGCTATTGGCGCCTGGCCAAAGCCGTGCAGTCCAACTTCTGCCAGACCTCGCTGCCCCCTCTGAGATATCCGAATGGATCACTGGCTCATCGGCCGCAAGAGAAAGCAGATCTGCTTGCAAATCTCTTTGCGGCCAACTCCCGAATCGATGACTGCGGTTCGCAGCCGCCTAACATTGCCAACTGCGGCTACACCATGCCTGATATACGTATCAGGCAACGTGACGTTCGTGCGATACTGCAGTCTCTCGATGTTCGGAAAGCCAGTGGACCTGACGGCATCCCAGCTGTGGTCCTCAAAAAATGTGCAGCGGAGTTGTCTTCCACACTTACGCGCCTATACCGGACGTCTTACGCCGCAGGCATTGTGCCTGAGGCTTGGAAGGAGGCGAACGTTCAACCGATTCCCAAAAAGGGGGACCGTTCCGAGCCAGGCAACTATCGACCCATAGCTATCACCTCAGTGCTCTCCAAGGTGTTCGAGCGGATTATTAACACCCAAATTGTCCGCTACCTGGAGGATCACTCGTTGATCAATGATCGCCAATACGGCTTTCGGGCTAAACGATCAACGGGTGATCTTCTAGCGTTCGTTACGCACCTCTGGGGTGAGGCTATGGACAAGCACGGCGAGTCTTTGGCTGTCAGCCTAGACATAGCCAAAGCTTTCGATAGAGTCTGGCACCGGTCTCTTCTTTCCAAGCTTCCGGCCTATGGCTTGCCCCCTCAACTGTGCACCTGGATTGCAAATTTCCTGCAGAAGCGTCGTATTCGGGTCCTTTGCGACGGTCGCGCTTCCAAATTTATGCAGGTCAATGCAGGAGTGCCTCAGGGGTCCGACTTATCCCCTACGCTCTTTCTTCTGCATATCAATGATATGTTGAATCTCGGCAACATACATTGTTATGCAGACGACAGTACCGTGCATGGGCGATATCTCGGACGTCCTGGAGCCAAACAGGCTGAGGTTGTGGGGAAAAGGCAGGATCTTGTCGTTGAACTTGACCAGACCTTGAACCGCATCTCTGAATGGGGTGCCAAGAACTTGGTCCAGTTCAACGCCAAGAAGACCCAGGCATGCGCGTTCTCAACAAAAAAGTCTCCTTTCATTCCCCTCCCTTCTCTGAAGAACACTCCACTGGTGATACGTGACAGCCTCTCCATCTTAGGTATGGATCTTTGCCGCTCCCTTAATCCCAAAACCTACATCGAGAGCGTCATTAGGCAAGCTTCGCGAAAACTCGGAGTTCTGAACAGGGTGAGGCGGTTCTTCGCGCCTGGGCAGCTGTGCCTATTGTATAAGGCACAAGTGCGCCCTTGCGTGGAGTACTGTTCTCATCTTTGGGATGGCTCCGTGCAGTACTTGCTAGACGCTCTTGACAGGTTACAGCAGCGGGCTGTCCGTATCATCGGAGATCCAGAGGTCACGAGTTCACTGGAACCTCTGCAACTCCGTAGGGATATTGCCTCTTTGGCATGTTTCTACAGAATATACCACGGGGAGTGCTCTGAAGAGTTATTCCACCTTATCCCGCCCTCCCCTTTCCTATCCAGAACAACGCGTGCTGGGCTCAGATGCCATCCTTACACGGTGGAGTCGACTAGAGTGCGTACCAACAAGTTTGGGTCCTCATACCTCTGCCGAACGATGAAGGCATGGAATTCTCTGCCAAGGCACGTGTTTCCTTCTTCCTTCAATCCTGGGTCCTTTAAGCGGGGCGTGAAAAAGCACCTTCTCAGGCCGTCAAAGTAGAGACCTCAACATCGCCTCGGCTGCTATGAGGACGATGTGGAGGCCACTGCTCTTAGACCACACGACTGCTTACCATCAGGCGGAGTGTGGTCATTTTAATGAGCAAAATAAAAAAAAATAAAAATTAGAAAGCTTGTTAGCAAGGTTTTTTTCACTGTTGAAGCGAGAGATAAAATTAATGTGCCGTATAATGCTATAGGATCGAACTCAAGACCTCTGCGTGGCAGTCCAAGGGTCTCTCACTATGCTATCGTTAATTTTATTTTTTACTGTACATAAAGCTAAAATATAATACGAGTATAACCTCGTTATTATTGGGGAATAACAACGAGGTCATGTTTCGTAGTTTTTAAAAATAGATTAATTTTCTTGGGAACCAGATGACTACCCGTCATCTGATCGCAGCAAAGTTACTGTTTTACCTCAATTTGAATAACAACACTTAAGACTTTTTTTATACTTACGTACAACTTGAATTTATTTGTTTAGATCCGCAGTTCGGCGCTGTTCTATATAAATGATATTCGATTGAAGTGGGGCACAAGTAGACGTTTTCTACGTATAACGAGCCGTATAGGGCCATAGTTATATGTAATGAACCGAGGAATAGCTGAACGAAATTTTATAATCTATATATTTTTGCAGCCCACGCGATCGGATCAATCCACCTACGGAAAAAGTGGGTGGCTTTGCGAACATAAAATGAAGCGGGCCAAGTAATAAGCAAGACTATTCCGAGTTTGCTAATTACTTTAAGCAACAATTTTATTTTCGTGTATTTGTTTATTATTTTACTATTTTATTTTATTACTTATCCAAAAGTTAAACAGTAAGTTAATTTCTCACAAAATTATGGCATAGTGGTTGGATAGTCTAGTGGAGAGACAGTTACGCAGGGATTTCGGTGTTGAACCAGGTCATGTATATAAAATGATTCCAGAAAAATACGTGCGTTTCAAATGGTCGTTTTTGAGTTATAAAGGCTTAGTTCCAAGGAGTTTATAAATGTATTCAACATATGGCATTAAAACTGCTCCATATTACGTGAGCCGTAATGCAAGTGTAATACACCTTTATAAAGACCGAGCCTTCAGCCACGATGCAATCTACAATTGCTGCAGCTTTCGCTCTATTTATCTCGGCTTTATTCGTACTCGTATAAACCGCTGCATCTGATAAATTGTTCTACAAAAAAGCATGATATAACCATAATAATAATCTTTATTGATCCAAAAAGTTACAGATACACATTATACACAGATATATTTTATATGTATATACATACGAAATGTATGTAACTCTTTTAGCATATGCTATAGAAGTTACAATAAAAGGATTAACATAACAATTTTGAAGATCCATTATAGCTAAAATCTGTATACAATTATCTTGAAACCCTGTCTCTTAAACTAGGATAGGACCTGTATTATAAGAGACAGTGTTCGGCTGTTATTTATTACTTGAAATAGATTTGTAAAACTTACAGGCTGTGTCTAGTGTAATTATATCAATTAACTACAGGTATGCGTAAATTTAACTTAGGTTAAACCGTGTGAGTGTGTGTGTGTGTGTGTGTGTGTATCTGTGTGTGTGTGTGTGTGTATCTTTAATTACTGTCTAAATGAAGTCGACACGCGTCTCAGACGTACCTTACTACTTCAAATTGTGTTACGTGACCACGTATGACTAAATTGTTGCCTGTCTACTAAATAGTGAATAGCTTTTTTATGAAGGAAATATTTTTGTGCCTGTAACGTGAAAGGGAACTATGTAAAGTTATTATTAGAGAGCCGGCGTGTCATGGCATCGGTGCACATTGACACTATGACGTTCTCATACATCTGTCCAACGTGACGTGGAGTGTGCGTTTTCCCACCTTACTCCCGGCGTGGTGCTGTCGAGATATTTTAGTTGAGGAAAATCACTGTGGAAGCAACATACTTAGAACTCTACGAGCGCATCGTAAAATGAAATAACAATTATAAAACTCATAACATATAGAATCAACAAGGGAGGATAAAACGACATTTGCAAAAAAAATATTAAAAAGCTTACGTATTAAAAGGGCTCTCATTTTTCTTCGTGTTAATTGACTGTCATAGTGCTCGATATGTTTTACATTTAGAAAATATTTCTTAAACTACCAACTATACCGAAATATTGTAAATTTATGAGGTCAAGATTTTTTGAATGATTACCATTCATCATATAGAAAACTAGCTGACCCACGCAACTTCGTCTGCTTCACATAATAAAATTTTCTCCGTGTTTGCAACATTTTTCATTGATACTCCTCTCCTATTGGTCGTAGTGTGATGTTATATAGCCTTATAGCCTTTCTCGATAAATGGGCTATCCAACACTAAAAGTTTTTTTCAATTCGTACCAGTAGTTCCTGAGATTAGCGCGTTCAACCAAACAAACAAAGAAACTCTTCAACTTTATAATATTAGTATAGATTAAAAATAGCCGCGTTTAGTACATCACTCATAAGATTCTCGAGGTTTGTACAAAATTATAAATACATAAACATAACGACTGAAGTCCTTCAGTAACATATATTGCCAGCAAACGTCTTTAAATAGCAACACAACGCCGATGTAATCTAATACATATTCTGTAAGTTTGCCATGTTTCTAATATTAGATTTTTGGTTAAATTTATGATGGATGAGTCGCTGAAGTCTTGTTCGTGAATTCATGAATAATATGAATAATAGACGTAAAACAAAGTACTAACTTTTCGTTGTTGTCACAAGAGAGAAAGTACGACGCGCCAGGAAGATGGATAAGATATTGAACATTTGTAACTTTACTATTACAGAACATTTACTATTGAGTGCATTTGCAGCTACTTTGAACCTAAACATGAAGAACAGAAATACTCGAATAGTTTTATTTATCTCTTTGTAATACTTAGCCTGTTCCCTTGGGGATATAGGATTGCTTACAGTAGTTTTAACTTAGCCCGTCCGTGGTATATATCGCCTAGTTTCAAACTTCTTTGAGAAATTTAAAGTGGTTCTATTTAAATTTTTATAACAAGCATAAGTTATGTTTGTAAATATCAATTATCTGGACTTACTACTGAAATATTTGGACAGGAATTTTATCTGAATACTTTATACTTTAAGATTTATTTATGCTCATATTTTACTATTTATATAAAGATACTAAAGCATTAGTAAGCGACGCGGGTAACATACGCAAGATAAGGTACTTGCATGGATTGTAAGCATTGCGGAAACGTTCCAGGCGAGTCCGTTGTCAAGCAAATAGCGCATAATATATATCAACTAATAGCGACACTTCACATGGCTGTTTGTATTTGCGTATTTGATAAATTTGACAAATAATAACCACGTGTAGATGGTTTGTGTGGCAAAGTATTTGCCTTTCTTGCCTACTTGACAACTACAGCAAATACCAAACACGCGTAACCGCGTGCTTGTCGGTTATACGACGCACATCAAAGATATTATCAAAGACGGCAAATAGGCAAATACGCAACTAGACCATCCACACAATGGCCAGCATTGGCGGCAAGTCATGTCAATTTCAAATGCGCGGGCTGTCAACTTGACATCCGTGGCCGTTGTCTTGAAAATTATTTTTGTGCATACTCGACATCCACCAGCGCCTTGCTCTCCATGGTCTTTTTACAACCTTGAATTTTTTAATACAAAGCTTATTATAATAGCATGCGTTTAAATAATAAAATCCTGCTGCAAGTTTGAAGATATCCATACTGTTGGTAAATAATTGCCTCTGCTCATTCAAAATGTTTGTGTATTTGTTATTTGACTCCTTATTTGGCTCCATGTGTAGACGGTCATAGTTGCCAATATCTGTATGTTTGCCCATCTGTCAAATACAGCACACACTCAATACCAAATACAAATAACCATGTGAAGTGTCGCCTTTATACTTAGAGCGCGCTAGTATCTTGTGCATAGGCCATGTCAGCTACTTGTATCGTGGTCAAAAACCTTAACAAATAGGAATTAACTATGGATGGTTTGATGTGTACTTATATCGCTATATATCAAGCCATTATGCTTCCGTGAAAGGTTATACGGGAAGGGTATGTGATACTTTATTTTTATTTCTTCAAAATGCAAAATAGAATATGCAATTTGAAATTTGATAATATTCTTTAATTATTTACATGAACCGTTAACCGCAGAAATGAATTAGCATTCATATTAAGGTCACTAATGTATTCCAAATGAACGCCTACTTTTGATTTTACCCTTTAATTAGATAATTCCTAATTCAGATAACACTATCAGACATTATGAGTATTTCGTATGTGTTGAAGGAAGTAATTTAATATGATTATGGCCATAGTAATTGTATATTATATAATACTAAAATGAAATTACCGTTTAGCATAAATATTGAGACGTTATTATGTTTATATTGTAGTAACTGTCATCACCTCATTCGTACTTTAGAGCTATTAGTCTGATAAGAAATTAGGCAGGATACTCGAAAATATGCTAAGATGGCTGATACACTAACGGTAAATAGACGTGAACGGGGAATACATTCATATGGAAGACTTTTAATATTAGATCAAAGATATAACAAAAGAAACAAAGAACATTGAAAATTAACATAGTAGGTACCAGATCGATAAAAAAGACGTAATATGAAGAATAATATATCCCAACAGTGAATAGAAATGCACAAATTAGATATGGATCTAAAATGTATTGCTTGATGTCATAAAAAAAAATATTTTGGCTGTGTTTCATTTTTTGACAAAATTGTTCGAAGTTTAATTATCTACTTTAATCTTTTTAACTAGTGTAAAAATTGGCATGGCGGTCCTGTGTTCCTATTATGAAGAATTTCCAGATTACAAACCTCTTTGGTTTATAGATACTAAACCAGTCCAGTAGTAGACTAGGCAAGAGCACACAAAAGCTCTATTAAAATTGACAAACATTTATAAGACAAACTATACGATAAAACGCACCCGCAGTTACACTTATGACACTGAAGCTTTTCAGTCGTAGCGGCACACCAGCGGCCAAGCACAACAACTTTTTAATTATGTCTGGGTTTCCAAGACTCGATGGGTTAATAAAAAAAAATATTATAATAATATTCTATCGCATACAACACCATCTAGCCCAAACTAAGCAGAGCTTGTACTATGGGTACTAGACAATGGATAAACATACATATGTATATACTTTTTTGTAAATACATACATATTATACATAGAAACACCCAGACCAAGACAAACATCCATGTTCATGCACACAAATGTTTGACTTGTGCGGGAATCGCACCCGCGACCTCAGGCGTGGCAGTCGGTTACGCTAAACACTACCCAATCGAGGCCGACGACATTATTATACCTACTTCAAAGATAACAAATAATCATACGACCCGACTGATAGGAGGTTACGTGTGTTGCTAATCCTTTAAAGAGAAGCTGAGCTGAGCTCCTAGCACAAGGACTCGGATCACACTACGATCTTATATTAGATTGAAGTATTTTCTCAATAGGTTTGTACCAGTTCGACCTAGTCTCAGAATTAGTTCTCCGTTTCAACCGAACGCATACGAGAACTGAGACTTTCTTTTGTTAAAAGATATCTCTCTCTTCGTCTACTTTTTAGGGATAATCTTTATATTCCTATGGAAATATGATTCACGTACAGTTTTTAGTCATAGGTATCAACCTATGAAAGAAAGAAGAAGAAGAAAGAAAACAGTTTATATGGGCCTCTACACTGGCATGAAACAAAAAAAAAAAAACAAAGTAATATTATGACTAAAAACTGCACGTGAATCATGTTTCCTTTTGGATCAAACTTATAACACTAGCTTGCAGACGAGATAACCGTTCCATACAATCACATTTTATCGTCTTCCCACATAAGAGGAATGAGGGTCCTATTTTATTATTCATTTCCACGGCTTCTAAGTCTCGCTTTGAAATTAATATTGTGCCAACCATGATATTGAATATTTATTATCAGTCTGCGTTATTTAATTATTGGGTGAAGGCCACTCTGGGCAGGAAGGGGATTACATTATTACTGCAATTTTATTATATTAGTGCTATATATATCAATAAGCTCTTTGGTTTAATAGCTTTTTCGTTATCAAAGAGAATAATGAAAAAGCTAGAGTTTATCTTTTTGTTTGTTACGCTTTCAAGCCTCAACTACTCGATAACTTATCATGAAATTTCATATACACGGTACTGAAAAGCACATAGCACTTATTTCATCCAGAAAAAGTATTGTTTTCGAGGCAAAATTGACGTAATCTTACCTTAGTATGACATTTACGCAAGCGAAGCTGCATGCAAAATTTAGTATTATAAATAATTTACGCGTCTTAGTTAGTTACATATGAACTTTGGCTAGCATCTTAACCCAGTTTCAAGAAGTTTAATGTTTATTAAGTTGAAAGTTTATTTTGACACATCGTTGATTACAACGACGTGTCAAAATAAACTAATGTAAGTTATTTGATTGGCTGTTACTTATTCATTCGCCACATCACAACGGTTGACATGCGTTTAACCGTCTCTGGTGGTGTGTGTGTCTGGGTGTAAATGTTAGTTCTAATTAAATATGTTGACGAAAAAGAAATGGTAAAAGAGGGTGAGATAAGTTATGCAAAATAAAATTAATATTTAATTAATTTCGGCATTTCGACCACTGGTAAAGATGAAAACTACAGTATCGATGTAAAAAACTGCGACTAAAACGACATCGTAACTCGATTGATATGAAATATGTAAATAGCGTGCCACGGAATTTACATCCTAACTTATAATTTTATAAATGCGAATGTGAGTTTGTTTGTTTTTAACTACTAGACCAATCATCATGAAATTTCGCATATTCGATGTCAAATGAACAAAAAAGAACATAGGTAACTTTCATCCAGAAAAAAGTACTGATTCTAATCTAACCTCACGTAATCTAGTAATATATTAAATGCAAAATCCTTTTGACGATATAAGAAATCAATCGACGATATAAGTAAAAAAACATAATAAAAATCATCTTTTCTACATTTTCCTAAGTGCTTCTTTATCGAAACTATAACAATATCCAATCTGAATGAAGCTGTTAGTGTGTGTGTGTGTGTGCTTGTGTGAGAGCTCATATGATTAGTTTGGTTTGGTATTCATCCCTTGCGCTAAGAGCACAATGATTTATTTTTGCAAGGTAGGAAATGCGCAAGGGTTAGTCCGTTAGGCTGCCTGATTGATTGAAGTGCCTTATGTTGCAAACATCTATTGGCTATGTAACCGCTTTTTATTACACAAGTTGTATGTTTGTTTAGTATCTTATTGGTATAAGAGAAGTAAAAGTAAAATATATATATTTTTAATAATAAGTTTATTTATCACCAAAAATTTACTGGTACAGTGCACAATTTAATTATTATAATAGCGTAACTATGTACAATTTTAGTAGGTCAATATACCTACATATATTAGAATGATTGTATTGTAAATTTTATATATTTAATTATCCATTAAGTACCAAGTCCATTAATCCTAAACTTCCATAACTGTAAGAAAATGCTTGAATAATTCTATCACTTTGGATTTTAAAGGAAATTTATATTCTAAGCAAATTTTACTAGGAACGAAGACGATTTCCTTCCGTAACGGTAAGAAATTTTAAGAACAGGTACGAAATCTCTCCACTGACAATAAGTATTCGTAAATATTCATTAGGGTAGTCACGTAATTGGAAACTTCATTATTAGTGCTAATGGTACGATTATGGCCGAATGCCTTTAATAAACTTTATATTATGGGTAGAATTCTTGGTACTTAGTCGTTTAAAAAACGGAGTAAAAAGTTGAATCAAGCAATTACAAGTGGCTTGGGAACTTTTACTTACTAACCTCTACATAAATTGACATATTAGACGTTACACTATGTGTATGTAATATATACAATATAATAAACTAAATATATTTTTGAACATAAAATTAATATTCATAGTATATCAATAAAAGTATTTCACTAATTGCTAATATAGAAAAAAAAAATGATAAATGAATAAATTGTAATAAAATATAGTGATTATATTTGGAATCTCGATGTGAAACAAAGATTTATTCAAATAACAATGAGTAGCTGGTGAACAAAGCCGGATTAGTCCACTAAAATTCTGATTATGATTTTTTGGACACTGTTGCATCGATCCTTGTTAATATTTTCAATCAAAACCGGCTCTAAGTATTCTGTCTTATTTTTTAATTCCTTTTAAATACAAAACCGGATTTGTCCGATACTAACAAAACCAGACTTGTCACATGTTTGCGGTCACAACCGGATAAGTCCACCTTTTTCAAACAAAACCAGATTAGTCCATTTTTATTTCTTGAATTACTTCTAGAATATAAAAGTAAATTAAAATTAATTACTCATGCTACAATAGATCTACACCTATCTATAATAATGCAATGCTGTCTTATTAATCTCCTCCGTAATTATATTCATATTAGTTTTAGCCATCCTGTAAATTTTTATTTCACGGATTAATCAGCAGCGGGTGGAATTGGGACACCGCTGTATATTTATTTTATTTATTGTAGGCATTGCCCGCACTAGTATTAATGTATGTAGCGCAGCGAACAATAATTGAATAAACGGACATAAAGAACACCTAAATTCGGTAAACTATTTGTAGATTGCATACATTTTTTCCTGTGAGATCGAACCCATCTTATCTTATTTGAGGGCCAGTCAGTGCAGACTGGCGACACTTCGACCCAGTGGGATCTTTTGTGTCGGCCCCAAGATCTATCCTTTAACTATATCCTTATGAATGTACTGCATCAGCTGCAGCGTACACTTCAGAGGGAAAAGCCTGAAATCTTCAGGCTTTGGATATGCCAATCCCATCAGACCCATCCTCAATCCAGCGAACGCGTCACATTCACACGGCAGGTGCGATATGGACTCGTCCTGTTCACCACAGGCTCTGCAGATCCAATTGTTTGCCAATCTCAATCTGCACAGGAAGTCGTTGGTGCCAAAATGGCCAGTGAACGCTCCTGTGAGTAGGTGTATGTATTAACACCCCTGTTATAGCCATGCAGGCCAATCGCTGCACTTTCGACAGCGCGTTCCTGCATGTTGCTAGTTTAGTTCTTGGCCGCCAGACAATGCTTCCATACGATCGAATCCATAATACTCGGCATAATTGCAGCGACAAAACAACCAATTAACCCAGTACGCTTGCCATGCTATCATTTTGTAATAAAGTAACCTATATTTAATAATAGATATCCATTCTCTATATTTAGTTCTTTCTAAGAAGAAAGTTGTGACAAAATTGATGGCCGGGTCATTTGTCATCTGTTAATAGTTGCCCGTCATCTAAAGGAGGACAGATGTCTATAAAATGGGACATGACATTAAGGCATACTTTTTGATTAAATGATTTCAAACGCTAAAGGAAGGAAAGTCTCAGCGCCCTTATTACTCAGACTTATGTTTGATTACTTAAAATGTAGATAATACTACCTAACTTTTGAATCTTCTTCAATAGTTATAATAATAATAATTATTTACACCTATACCAATAAATTTACAATTACACTTACAATTAATATTGGTGAAACAATAAATATTTTATAAACAACAAAATATGTAAGTTTGTTGAACTCTGGTACCCAATGTAAGATCTAACTTATATTATGGGTTATATTGTTTTACATTTACGCGAATGTTATACATTGAAATTAAACAAATTTATAAGGATTACACCGCGTTGCTTATTTTTAAACTTTTATAAAAAAATTAAGTGTTATATTTTAGTTTCAAAATTATGTAGTAATAGTGTTTTATAAAATATAAACAACAACAATAACTTTGTTTAATTTATATTGTTTTATGTGTACCAGCGCCCTTCATTAACACGTCATACATGACATATTACAAGATCAAAGGTACATATATGAGTGTGCATATAATTATGTGTGTGTGTGTATGTGTTTGTGTGCGTGTGTGGTGTGTGTATGTTGTGAAGTGTTGAACGTGTGCATATCAGTACATATATTTTCTTTCAATTTATTAAACTTTCTGTCTCATCAAAACTTTTTGTCTGTAACCATTTTAAAATGTTATGTGCTTCAGAGACGCAGTAGTAGTGAATACCACTGCTGTGCATGAGGTTTAAGGTTCGATATGGTCAGGTAAAGAGTTATAGAATTTTCTATCAAGAGTTTTTCAATAGTAGAACGGTATCTGCAACTATGCCGGTTAACGTCAATAGGGTCGCGTCCTATAACAGGCGCCGTAAACCGTGGCTAACAAAGTGTGGGTGTGTAATGAACTTTGCCTGTCTTCTTAGGGATATGGACATGGGATTATGAATAAGTTAAGCTTTAGGTACTAGCGTCACTAACTATTTGACCAACCACAAGAACTAAATAAAACTAAACAAGGAATTAATTAAACATTATATCACAATATCAACAAGTCTACTTTCAGTTAACAATGTAACACAAAGCCAAACGGGATTTCGTACATTTAATTAAATTTAAGGAAGCGAAAACTATCGTTCATGTTACGTAAAAATATCTTTATAATCCCCGAACCTTTTTGGATAGACATCGGCGTCAGATCTTGCATTGTTATCTATACTAAACTTCGCAACCGAAACAATGTCTTCCATTTGAGAAGCAATTTAACATAGTTTTCCAATAAAAGTAATCAAATTGTCAAGGACAGGCGACCACAGTTGATAAGCCTTAGTATTAGAACAAGTCTGTAGATAATAGTATTATCGTTAGACAAGGTTTGTAAATGTTACACCCAAGCAATACTAATTACAAACTTTCATCAGATAACTTTAAATGCCTTAATTTAGGATATCTCTAACAAATACTCATCTATTTGTAAGTGTAATCGAAGGATTCACAGCGAGGATCAACGATCCTCAAAAACTCCGTTTTTAGACAAATTGGTTTTTTATGCTAATATATTTAAATTCAATGTTTTCAGCTGTTAATTTTATGATCTTGATTGGTTTTTTGTTTGTGTCAATATTTTCAATACAGTCAGGGCAAATAATTAATTTTGCGTTTAGATTTAAGGAAATCATAAATCCCACACTAAATATTTATATATACTGTTTCCTGAAGATTTACTCGATCGTTCGTTCTAGTCCTCTCAAAATATTGAGTTCTACACATATTTAAGATTTTAAGTAAAACGTCCGCACAAAGAATATAGGTGTATGTTTATCGCATAGGCTTGACAGACATTCATACCACGTACACTGTACGGTCCGCACACCCTGGGTAATAAGTTATAGGTTTATAGATCAGTAAAACTCGGTAATAAATTTAACTGACTATATTGATAGATAAAAAGATGATATAAATGGTAATGATATGCGTTTACTGATTATCGAACGCGGAATGATATGTGAGACGCGGTACGTCCTTTGATAGGCGAACGTGAACGCGAACTAATTTTAATTACATATGTTTAATTAAAGTAATGAATGAAGTAAGTTGCTGACACGGCACAAAGAGTAATAAGTTCAATGTACGCTAAGTGTAACGTGGCTCGTACATACTCCCGGGCCAGAAAATGAGGATGATGGTATGGCTAATATGATAATAAGTGACTGACGTGAGTAACAAGGTGATTGAGCAATATTTTTGCTTAAAATTGATGATGATAGTTGATATATGATAAAGACAGTAATTAAATTGCTCCAGTGTCACTATAAAGTGCGGTCGAACTGGTTACAAACAAATACAGGCGAGGTACACTTATTGATTACATTTGCACTACGCGATTTAGTCTCAGACTCACTACGAACACAACACTGATTCACTGCACTATCACTAACACATCTAACCGAAGAAGTTTCGTAACTGGTTGGTTGGAGTTCGATATCAGGCCCTCCCGGGCGGCACGACGCCACCGGAGTTGCTAGCGCCGCGACGCGTGCCTCCGGGCACGGGAGGGCTGCGGCTCGCATCCGCAAGCGCCGGCCACGCCAGCACAGCACCGTGAGCGTGACAGCACCCGCGAATAGCACCACGTAGACGACGACATAGTGATGAACGTCATGATATGAAATGCGATCAGACAGCACTCCGTCTGAAGTACTAGCTTTCAGCTGTTTAATCTGTTTGTCGATTTCCTCAAAATACTTCTGATGGTCTGAATATATAGATTGATTTTCAACAGTAGATGGCATCGATATGTTCATGAGATGATTGATAGGAGGTATCTGAATTTTGATTAAGTCAGCCTCTCTCTCTATGGCATTAGATGGCGTTTGGTGAGCATAAATGATAATATTGTCACCCTTTATAATGCATTCCTCGCTTATTGTTATTATACCAGACTTATGTAATAACTCTGAGGTAATTTGATTCTCGCACATGATACGTACAGAGCAATGACCACAACAGAAATACAGGTAGGTGTTTCTTGTATTCAATTGTTTCCAGGAATCTATACAAGCTAATGTCATGGTTTGACACTGTTTAGAAAGATGACCTTTGACACATAGGTTATCGTCTGATTTCATATTATGAATAGGCTGTTTCAAGGGACATAAATGAGTGTCCTTATCGATTTCAACGCAATTTCGTACATCTTTCTCTGATAACCCGATATAGGAGTCCTGTCTTATATTGATAGCTACGTACTCTGCTACAGGTACAAGACTGATCATAGAGTTTTCGGTTTCTTTTGGAATGGGGATTAGTCGGTATAACTCAAAGTTATCTCTGCAGACTAGAGGAATCCAAATCTCGTAAATAATGTACTTCTCGGTAGCTCTTGCTTTCACGGTGAGAAGATGGTACATTTGTGATATGTTTTGTAAGTTGTCCAAAGGTAAAGTCATGTCTCTTGATAATAAACTTACGATTACAATTATCTCGTCCCGAAGTTGCTCTGGGGTAAGAAGATGAAAGTTGAATTTACCAGCATAAATATCGGTTAAAGAGTCAATAATATGTAGTATCTTGGATATTCTGCAAGTTTAATAAAATACCTTGTGCGGTAACTGATGATAGAGTGAAATCACATGTGTTTGATGTGGATTGTAGATTTTCATTTTGCCTGTTTAACGACATCTCTAGGTTGTTCAAATACTGATTGAAAAGTTTACTTTGTTTGTTGATAGATGTTTCAACCCTCTTTATCAAATTAAATTCGCCCTCGACGACCGAAGTTTGATTTTTCCACAGTAAAGCGAGATGTTTTTGATTTGTTTTAATAGTCTCTATGTCTCGTTCGTACTGTTCTGCGAATTCTTGATCGAGTACGCCGAACAGCTTGTTGGCGACGAACCCGACACCGTTGATAAGGCCTCGCGTGACGCGCTCGTGCCGAGTGAATTGCTTACCGAGCAAAATATTATTGTAATGCTCGAGTTCATTAAGCCCGTGATGTAATTGAAGAAGGAGGACATCACATTGGACAATTTTTGCCTTACTTTGATTGTTACAAATGTTATCTAAATGATTTATATACTTGCCAAGTAATTCAGCGCTTTGCCAATAGGGAAACATGTCGTAGTAGATAACTAATTTCCATTGGTCTCGTTCTAGGCGTAAGTTTGTGATCCGATCGAAGTAAAAACCTTGACTATTATTGAAACTTGATATTTGATAAGCGCCGTACGTGGGTGTTATAATTATATATATCAGCATGAAAAACACATTTATAAAATTGTATAGGCAGAGTTTCCTTGGGGTTTGGATATTAATTGAGGCGGCAACTTTTTCGTGTTTCTGTTGAAACGTGCTGGCTCGGTCATCTGTATCATTTTCACGGACTGGCAATTTCGATATTTTGGTGATTGGTCTTTTGATGATGCTGTTTTTTGTTCTTAAGGTAACAACGCGCACGAAGTCGTCTTTGCCTGGATGCAATGTTATTATTCTACCAAGTGCCCATTTCCCTGGAGGTAGGTTAGCGTCATGAATTATGACAACATCGTCGATATTAAGATTTTCCTTTGGAAGGCGCCACTTGCTGCGGGCAGATAGTTGGCTTAGATACTCTGATTGCCATTTCTTCCATATATCTCCAAAGATCTTTTGTGTAAGCTGCCATCTTGTTCGTTGGTCTCTCTCCGTTTCTATGATAGTGTTAGTGGGACCACTAGCTAGGAAATGAGCGGGGGTTAGATATTCCAGATATTCGGGGTCCTCAGTAAGTGGACATAGAGGTCTTGTGTTCAAACACGCTTCTAACTGGGCAAGGAGGGTGGAGTATTCTTCAAAAGTCAATTTCTGCTCGCCGATGACTCTTTTCAGATGATATTTGAGGCTCTTCACCGCAGCCTCCCAGAGTCCTCTTGCACTTGGCCATCCAGGGGCATTAAAATGCCATTGAATTTTCATGTCAGTGATTGATGTATAAAACGTATCGTCTAATGCTACCCGAAGATCTATGAATTCTCTGTTGAGAATCTTGTTCGCGCCAACGAAGTTGGTCCCATTATCACTATAAATGTGACAGGGCGTTCCCCGCCGGGAAGCCATTCTACGTAAAGCGGCTAGGAACGCAGATGAACTAAGGTCGGACACTAGTTCGAGATGCACGGCTTTGGTCACCATGCATACGAACACTGCTATATTTGCCTTTTGAAGACTTTATGCCACGGCCCTTGCTAGATTTGACATCAACAAATCCAGTGTAATCGACACCAGTATGATAAAATGGTCTCGTAGGAATTGTTCGAGCAGCAGGTAAGTCACCCATGATTTGCTGATGCTTAATAGGATCGTGGCGCCTGCACGTGACGCATTTACGAAGATGTTTCTTCACGATCTTATTTCCTCCTACAAGCCAATACTTTTGCCTCAAAAATGCTGATGTTAGGCGTGCTCCTCCGTGATAAGTTGCTTTATGCGCTTGATCTAATAATAATTGTGCGAAGCTACTGGAGCCTGATATGATGATAGGATGTTTCATTGAGAAAGGCAGAGTTGAGTTTCTCAAGCGCCCATGAACTCTAAGGATTTCGTTTTCGTCTAAATAGGGAGAGAGTTTTGATATTTTGTTCTTTGGTGACACGTGACCGCTCTCTTTTAAATCTTTTATTTCCTGAGCAAAATCAATTTGTTGGACTTGCTTGGTGATAAGATTTTCAGATCGGCTCAACTCAAATAAAGATAAGTAGGAATTTGATTTGTTTTGTTTTCTTACGAATCTAAACATCCATGATATTATTCGAATGGTTTTGTTAATAGTGCTATATTTCGCTAGTAATTGATATATGATATTATTGTTTTTTTTTTTTTTTTTTTTTTTTTTTTTTTTTATTATCAGAAAAATACCTTAAGACTAATTACATTTGAAACTCGCCAAACATATTGTTTAACGGCGAGATACGCTCTTATCATTAGTACTAATCTACATTACAAAACTATTTTAAAATATAAAGTATGTTAACTATAAGAATAAACATAAAAATAAAATTTCTAAGATAAATATCATAAAACAGGTAATTTCACTTATAATATATGAGTAACAATTATTATTTAACTTTTATGTAGGTATTGTAATATTTTTAGAGTACTTGAGACTGTAAAAGGATATCTTTTAATCTTTTTTTAAGGCAGCTATAACTAATTTTTGGAACCTCTCTTAATATAGGCAAATTATTAAATATTGAAGGTACAATATACTTGTTTGTTCGTTGGCCGTAATAATTTGTTACTTTTGGTTTCACAAGTTTGTGTTCCCTTATTATTCTTATATCTGGCTCAGTGGCAACGTTTACTTGGCGAACTTTTTTCATTTCTATATCCGTGGTAAAATTTGGCCGGTTACTTTGCCATCAAAGTTTTGTAACCAGGACGGTCCCTGCCACCACAGATTATGATTAATCATCTGAGAAGCTGTTAATCCACGACTGGCGCAATCCGCCGGATTCTCTTCCGATTTAACATAACGCCAACATGTTGATGGCATAATTTGTATGATATCACGTACTCTGTTTGAGACGAATGTCTTCCACCTTGTTGAATCTCCGTTAAGCCAGCCGAGGACGATCATGGAGTCGGACCACCCGTAGACTTTAGTTTCATACGTACTCAAGCACTGTTGCACTTTGAGCATCACATAATCATAATCATAATCATAATCATAATCATCGTTTATTTGCTCAAAACACGGTATATAAAGTTGGTAAAACAGATGCATAATATGCTCATACATGTTTTGCTGTGCACACAGCATGCAAATATTTATAGGTTTGGTTTGTAATCAATAAAATCCTTTACATTATAGAAACAATAATTAATTAGCCATTCATGCAAGCCTTTTCTAAATTGTCTTGTATTCAATAATTTTAAGTGGCCTGGAATTTTATTAAATATTCGCACACACATAGCTAGGCAATTCTTATTATATTTTGTTGTTTTTGGAATGTTTTCTAGAACAAGCCTCTGCGGGTCGCGTCGGTTTCGTGGATTTATTTCCTGAGCTGTCTTAAATAATGTCTTATGCTTCCAAACAAACAAACAAATCTCGAAAATATATAAACACGGCAGCGGCAGCAAACCAAGTTGTTTGAATGCAGGTTGACAAGAATCTACATGCTGAAGTCCGTATATTGCCCTGATGCACTTTTTTTGCGCAACGAACGCTTTATTTATATCGGTACTGTTTCCCCATATTATTAAACCATAACGCAGCAGCGATTCTACGTAAGCTCGGTAGGAGATAACAGCTGTTTTTATATTTGTTACATTTTTGACCTGTCTCAGTGCATATACAAATTTATTGATCCGAGTACATACGCTATCTATCTGTGCTTTCCAATTCAAGTCTCTGTCTATAGTGACGCCAAGAAATTTCGTGTTTATTACTTCAGTTATTTTAGTTACATTTAATTTAAAGTTATATTTGGTATTGTAGGATTGATTAAATTGTATGTACACCGATTTGTCTAAGTTAATATTTAAATTATTATCATTAAGCCAATTAATTAAATTATCTATTGTATTATTAATGTCAACTTCATGGTCTTTTATTGTATTATTTCTTTTATTTGAAGTCACTATTATAGAAATATCATCAGCGAAAAGTGTACATTTATGCTTAGTCACAGCTGTAACGTCATTAATGTAAATTAGGAATAATATTGGACCTAATATGCTTCCTTGCGGAACGCCATATTTGTTAATCCTGTATTCAGATGCAAATGGTATCATATCATTATTTTCATTTCGTTTAGTGATGATTACCCGTTGACGGCGATTTGCCAAGTAGGATGATATCCATTGGAGTGCTGGTCCCCGAATGCCAATACTCTCTAGTTTGTGTAATAATACGTCATGTGAAACTAGATCAAACGCCTTTGATAAGTCAAAAAACAGTCCTGTGGTCAAGTTGTTATTATTAATATTTGTCAATATACATTCTATTAGAGATAACATGGCTGATGTTGTCGATTTTTGTTTTTGGAATCCGTATTGTTCCTTTTTATTTATGTGAAATTTGTCACAAAAGTCTATTAGTCTTCTGTACATACACTTCTCATATATTTTTGATATAATAGGTACCAAAGTGATAGGTCGGTAATTATTCAAAAGATATCTGTCACCTTTCTTGAATAACGGTTTAACAATGGACAGCTTTAGTGCCTCAGGAAAAGTGCCATGCGAAAAAGATAGGTTTATTAAATGTGTCAATACATCACTTATTTCCATAGCGCATGCTTTGATGATTTTAGTACTAATTTCATCATAGCCTTCAGAATTTGTATTATTTAATAACATAATTTCTCGTCTAACATCATCTTTAGTCATAGGTTTGAGAAACATAGAGTTGGTAGTTATGTTTTTGTAAGATATATTTTTTGCGCTTCGACTTGGTAACGCTGAATTTATGTAGTGGTCGTTAAAGCTGGTAGCTATATCTGTGGGATGTGTCAGTATGACATTGCCAATTTTAATATATTCTATGGTATCTTTACTATTGATGTTCTCTGTCTCATTTTTAATTACGGTCCATGTTGCCTTACATTTATTTTTGTTTCTATTTATGAATTTTATATTTGCGTTCTTTTTTGAATTGAATATACATTTTCTTAAGAAAGAAAAACTTAACATTTGCGCGGTGTCATGGTCAGAAAGGTACAGAGGTAAAACTATTGCTTTTGCGTCTGTAATATTACTCAGAATGTGATCAATACACGATGATTTACGAGTAGGTACAGTAATATGTATATTTAAGTTATAATTTAAGGCTAAGGCCTGCAATGTATCTGTTACAATGCCTTTCTTAAGTGTATTTATGTTGAAGTCTCCTGCTATGACAATGCGTAGATTGGGTTTAAATTTATTAGTCAAGTTATAAAGTAAAGAGTCAAGTTTAGTCAGGAATAGGCTAGGGTCAGATTGGGGGGTCCTGTAAATACAAATAATAATTAAATTACTATTGATTAGTTCTATGCCACAAATTTCAAAAATATTTTGTGTTGCAATTGGTTTCAGTAAAGATAAGTCTTTAAAGCATAGACCCTTTCTGATCAATATGCAACTCCCTCCTCGTTGTTTTTCTCTACAGAAATGAGAAGCCATGACATAGCCGTGAATCTTTACGTATTTTTCATACCCCTTTTTAATAAACGTTTCAGTCAGGCATATTACGTCTGGGTCATTTTTGTTTTCGCGTAATTCCTGTATGGTTAATTCTAAAATTTCTTGTTTTGACAATATGCTTGCGATGTTCTGATGTAGGATTCTAAACTGATTTACCGAGTCTTTTGTTACGAAAAAATGAATCTTCCCTTTTTTCTATCGGAAAGTAATAAGGTATAGTACCTTTCGGAGCATTTCCGAAAGAACCATTAGGACTAACGGATTGTTGAGATTTTGTTTGAGAGTTTTGCCGTTTAAAGTAGAACGGGATTGTACCTCTTTTTGGTTCCATATTATTATTAGCATTATAACAAAGTGGTTTGTTGCCTGCCATGTGTTTCTTAAGCTCCCTCGGGTTTAAGTATTTTTCTGCATAATCGTTACAATCTATGATATAATTTATAGACGAAGACATATTTGAGATTTTACATTCTACAAAGTGACAGTTTTTATGTTGCTTACATAAGTATTTTATAAGATATTTCAACTTATTGACGTTTACATGCTCACTCTTAGAGACATTTAGTACGAGTATTATATTATCCTTAAATAAATTTAACACATTTTTGAGTTGGCTTAAAACTAAATTTACGTTACGGTCATTTTCACCTACACATAGGACAAGTTTGTTAGGACATTTGATAGAAGATGAGCTGCACATAATTCCAAACGTGGCAGACTGATATTTTTAGATATTGGTACAAGCCTCGCTTTTCCAATCAAAGGCGTAATAATAGTTTTATTGTTTCGTTTCACCTTACAATATATTTTTCAACTATAAGCCTTGGTCGACGAATCGCAAAATCCGCATAATTCTATGACGTCACGTTCGCTTGTTAATATCCACCGAGGCACTTGCAGTTTGTTTATGTTTTTGATATCATTTCTGATAACGATCCATTCGGACAACAAGTCGTCCGGTAGAGAGTCATCCCAACTGATTGCGGACAACCACACCTTTTGAAATAGGATCTTTAGCTTGGTTGATAATGGCGTAAGCCAACCGAGAGGGTCAAATAGTTTAGAAATATTTGATAAAAGTGACCGCTTTGTTTCCCGCTCGGTAGATAGTTTTATATTTGAACTAAATGTAAACAGGTCTTGTCGGTGATCCCAGCTAAGCCCTAATGTTTTTGGTGACTCTGAGTCCTGAAAGTTGAAGTCTTGATTTGTGTCTGATAGATCAGGAATATTAGATCTCCATTTTCTTAGATTAAAGCCACCTGATTTTAGTAGTTTGATAAGATCGAAGCGCAATTGTTTCGCAGCTTTAATTTGATGAGTGCCATGTACCAAATCGTCCATGTAGAAAAAGTTTTCAAGGACTTCGGTTGCTGAGCTATTCTGATAATTTGCTTTTTCATCTAATGCCAACTGCCGTAGAGTCATCATAGCTAAGAAAGGGGCAGCTTTAGTACCATACGTCACAGTTGTTAGCTCCCAGTCTTTGATAGGGTAACGCTCAGAGTCTCGCCAAATGATTTTTTGGAATCGCTGGTCTTGATTGTTCATCCAAATCCGACGAAACATTTTTTCTATATCAGCCGTGAAAGCATATTGATATTGTCTCCATTTAATGATAAGAGACTGCAGATCTTGTTGGAGGTTGGGCCCACATTTCATGACGTCATTTAGGCTAAATCCGGAAGTAATTTTAGCGGAGCCATTAAAGACGACTCTGAATTTAGTTGTTGTTGATTCATCTCGCTCTACTCCGTGGTGAGTGAGATAGAAAGAAGGTTCGTTAATTCTTGCGAACGGAACGGGAGTCATGTGGCCCATGGCTTGATATTCTTTGATAAATGATTTATAACTCTCTGCCATCGGCTGATTTTTCAAGAACTTTCTTTCTAATGATTTAAATTGTGCAACAGCTTTACTTTTTGATAATCCCAAATTGTTTTCAAAGTCCGACTTTAGGGGTAGTCGTACCTCATAGCACCCATCCTCTCGACGAATAGTGGTATTCTTGTAGTACTGAATGCACTCTTGATCTTCTACTGATAATTGAGATTCCTCTGCAATATCCTCAATTTCCCAAAATCTTTGGATCTCGTCTAGATTATTCAAGATGACATTACATTGCAAAGTTTTTGCGCATCCACATAAAATCCACCCTAACCGCGTGTTCTGGGCAATAGGTGAATGATTTTGTTGATCTCTGCAAATTCCTTCCATCAGAATCAAAGAATAAATATCGGCTCCAAACAGAATGTCCACTGAGCGACTTACGTTAAATTCAGGATCAGCCAAAGAGATATTATCTAAGTACGACCAATCCGGTTTAGCGAAAGAATAGCTTGGTAGATTTTTAACAAGATTTTGCATGATAATAACGTCAGTATGAAACTCGTAGTTACGGTTCATTGATACGCATTTGATATTGATAGCCCCTTTGCAGTTAGTTTGCTTAGCGCCCACTCCGGTGATCACACCCTGACATCTTTGACGCGGTAACCCAAGCCGTTGAGCCGCATTTTCAGTGATAAGAGAGGTCTGTGATCCTTGATCTATGAGTGCTCGTAAATTAAGGTAGGAACCATCGCAAGATTCAACACTGATCATCGCGGTAGATAAAAGAATTTCTGGGATTTCAGATTGTATAGACACGTGTGAGCTTCGGGTTGTCGACTTTTGACCCTGTTTAGGGGTGCTGATGTTAGCATTATTCGATGTTGATGCCCCGGGCTCGTTGTCAAATTGCGTAAATGCATCGTGTAATAAAGTATTGTGAGGCAAATTACACTCACGGTACCGTTTATCTTAAAAACATTCTTTGCCGTTATGACAATAAAGACAATTTTCGCATAATGTTAGTTTCTCGGTCAATCGTCGTTTTGCTGACGAATTCATTTGTCGGAACTTACTGCAATGAAATATTGCGTGATTATTTGTTTTGCAGACAGCGCATTTGTAGTATTTCGTCACATAGATGTTTTTATCGCTTGAAGATTGCGAAATGTTACGTCCGGTCGACGATGTTTTAATATTTAAATTCTGAGTTTTATGATAATGGTTTTGGTTTGATTTGGGTTCAGGCTTTCTTTTCGATGATTCCATGGTCGTAAATGTCTTCTCCAAAAATAGTAAAAATTCCTCTAGGCTAGGTACTTCCTTTGGGTCTTTGAGAGAAGTAAGGTATTCGCTAAGAGTATCAGAATCTAATTTTTGACTAAGAAGATGAATGATAAGGGGATCCCACGAATCTACGCTAATGCCAAGGTTTTTAATAGCATTGAGACTTTCGCGAGTAACATCGTGAAGCTTTTTGATATGCTGTACCGATATATGTTGAATCGTAGGTACATTGAGCATTTGATCTAAGTGAGAACTCATAATCAGCCGTTTGTTATTGAATCTATGATTAAGCAAATCCCAGCAGATAGAGTAGTTGTCCGAGGAGATTGGCAAGTGTTGGATGAGTCTTTCCGCTTCACCTCTCACTTTAGATTTCAGAAATTGCATCTTCTGGGCGCTCGATAAAGTCGGATTCGCATGGATAGTCTCAGTAAAAAGGTCTTTGAAACTGGACCATTGATGGTAGTTACCAGAGAACGTGGGTATATCTATCTTAGGAGTAGACTTCTCTAGGTGAGACACGGACCACAATTTCTTATTTATTGATTTGATGATGTCATTAAACCTTTTCCCGGCTTGATAGAAATGAGATTCGTACTCAGTATTCCTCTGGCCCAGTTCGCTATCCAACTCCCAATGCAGAGAGTCGATAGTCGTCCAGCGAGATTGTATGGTACGTAACAAGTGATCAAATTCCCATTTTTCTGAAATGTTCTCCAAATCGATATTTGAAATAGTATGATCAAATGCCTTGAAGTTACTGCTCTGTTTCCGCAGCATCTCGTCAGTTTTGCTGTCGCTGCCTCGGGTTTGAGTCGTAAAATCTGATATAGGAGTCTCCGAAACGGCCATAGGTGTTGCTGGTCTAATGATTGGAGAAGAAGTTATCTTTTCTTCTCTTGGGTTCACAGACAATCCGTAACTTTGAATAGCTGTTCTGATAGTAGTGTACTGATTCCTGGTATGCTCAAACTGATTGTTTGTAAAATAAGGATGAGATCTAATACTAAAAGCACTCAGCTTGATGATTAGACTGAAATTCACTCCAGTAGCCATCTAGAGTATCTAGCCGGCGCTTGATATAGTCTGGAGTTTTCCTATCCGAACCGTCTTTCTTAAAATTCGAATAGAGTTGCTCAATCGCGGCAGAAATTTGCTCTTGTGTCGATAGTAAGTCTTCCATGCTAGACATGTTGATATATGATTATAATATAAGGATAAGATGAACGCTGATATGGAAAGATCTTACTTGATATCTTGATACTTGACGATGATCTCGCAGCTTCTGCCTCCGATAGCTGGTATCTGTTGATACCCTGCTGATGAGTGATGAACTGTTTGCTCACACTGATAGTTCCACTGGTTGGTCCTCACAAAGGTCACAGAGCCTTGATAACTAACTACGGTACACTAAGTCACTCGCGAGGTTATAGTCAGAGTAATTATACTAATTAAATTTAAAAAAATGATGTACGGTCCGCACACCCTGGGTAATAAGTTATAGGTTTATAGATCAGTAAAACTCGGTAATAAATTTAACTGACTATATTGATAGATAAAAAGATGATATAAATGGTAATGATATGCGTTTACTGATTATCGAACGCGGAATGATATGTGAGACGCGGTACGTCCTTTGATAGGCGAACGTGAACGCGAACTAATTTTAATTACATATGTTTAATTAAAATAATGAATGAAGTAAGTTGCTGACACGGCACAAAGAGTAATAAGTTCAATGTACGCTACGTGTAACGTGGCTCGTACATACACAAAGGACGTACAGAAAGACTCGGAGCAACTAAGTACTTGTAGAACACCCAAATATTTGCCCCGTGTGGCATTCGGATATGCAACACATGATGCAGCTCTTTGCCACATATATCATTGCGCGATCTACGCAGACAAACTTGTCTAGAGATCAATTTCCTTCTAACTGCCTATTATTAACACGGCATGTCATTTACCTATAACATATTATCACAACAGCTTATACTTCAAAAACAAAAAAAAAAACGATCAATACAGACTAAACGAAACGTAATGCATGTCAAATAATGCCCGTGAACCTATTTAATTTTAAATGATACAACGTTTTTATAATGTATGCATTTATCTTATCTTATCTTGATCCGGGGGCCAGTCATTGTAGACCGGCGACACTTCGACCCAGTGGGATCTTTTGTGTCGGCCCCGAGGTTTATCCTTGAGCTATCTCCCTATGAATGTACTGCATCAGTCGCAGCGTACACCTCAGAGGGAGAAGCCTGAAGTCTTCAGGGTTCGGATATGCCAATCCCATCAGACCCATCCTTAGTCCGGCCAACGCGTCACATTCACACAGTAGGTGTGATATGGACTCGTCCTGTTCACCACAGGCTCTGCAGATCGAATTGTTTGACAATCTCAATCTGCACAGGAAGTCATTGGTGCCAAAATGACCAGTAAACGCTCCTGTGAGTAGGCGTATTTGGCCCTTGTTGTACCCGCAGAACTTCCGGGTAAAGCCCGTGGCTCTGTTTGCAATTAATTTCTTGGAGTGTTCCAGACCCCTAAGGGCCATCCACTCCAGCCTGTGTTTATCATTGCCATGTGCATTCAAAGCTGCCTTGACGGTACTCTCAGAGAGACCTACGAATGGCTCGGGGCCCACAAATTGTTGCTCCGAGCCCTTTTTGGCTAATACATCAGCCTCCTCATTACCCTGCACCCCTGCATGCCCCGGAACCCACACCAGCCTGACTGTGTTTTTCCTGCCAAGTTTGTTAAGGGCTTTAACACAGTTCAGGACTAGTGCTGAGTCCACCCTACAGGAGTTCAGAGCCTTAAGAGCAGCTTGACTGTCACTGAGTATATAAACAATCTTGTCAGTGACATTGTTGTTAATATTCTCCTGCGCACAGGCAATTATAGCATAGGTTTCCGCCTGGAAGACCGTTGCATATTTGCCCATGCTTTGGTTCACCTTGCAGTCGTTGGCATAAATACCAGCGCCTGATCCTGTTTCCATTTTGGAACCATCGGTGTACCAGATGAGACAACCCTTGTCAGGGGATCGTAGACCTCGTCTCTATTCGTCCCTTGTGGGGACCTTTATTTTAAAATTCTTTTTGAATATGTGCATTGGTTGCATTTTGTCACATCCCATGCTCATAATCTCTTTAAGATCCTTCGAGATCTCCAGTTTTGTGTGTCGAGTTACTGGCATGTTGACGCTCCACAGCCCATGTATAGATAGTCTATGTAGCGCGTTCATCGCCTCTAACTCCACAACAATGTGTAGCGGCGTTAGGTCCAGCAGGATCTCTAACGCAGCCGTTGGCGTAGTAGGGAACGCCCCTGTTATAGCCATGCAGGCTAATCGCTGCACCTACGACAGCGCTTTCCTGCATGTTGCTAGTTTGGTTCTTGGCCACCAGACAACGCTTCCATATGTGATTATGGGTCTTATCATCATCGTGTATAGCCACTTGATGACCTTGGGCTTCAGGCCCCAGGTCTTCCCATAAGTAGAACGAATCATACCGAAGACCCGCTGAGCCTTCATTATGACTTTGTCTACATGAGGTTTCCACGTTAGCTTGTTATCTAAGGTCATGCCTAGATACTTCACCTCCGTGGACCATTGTAGCTGTGTACCATACATGGATAGAGTTCCCAAGCCAGTCGGATCTCTCATCCTAGTAAACGGCACGACAGTAGTTTTCCCTGGGTTGATCGATAAATGGTTACTACTGCACCATATTTCTACCATACTCAGGGCCCTCTGCATGAGACTGGATACTGTGCTCGGAAATTTTCCATTGACAAGTATCACCAAGTCATCCGCATATCCGACCGTTAAGTACGGACCTTTGTTGAGTTGTTCTAAGAGTGAATTAACCACCAAGCACCATAAGAGCGGTGAGAGTACTCCACCCTGAGGGCAGCCTTTGGTGGTCATTGCAGTCATTTCATCCCCTAACAACTCAGACCTAATAATTCTTCCTCTGAGCATACAATCGATCCACTTGCAAATGGTTGGCTCTATGCCGTGATTTGCTGATGCCACACTAATGGCATCAAAGGTGGTCCGATCGAAAGCTCCCTCAATATCCAGGAATGCAGCAATGCATACTTCCCGGTTATCTAATGCATGTTCTGCCTTATTTACCACAAAATGCAGTGCCGTCTCAGTGGATTTTCCCGACTGATAGGCACATTGTAGCCCGTGGAGGGGAAATTTTCTCAATGCTCCCTCCCTGATATGTCTATCTACTAACTTCTCCAGGGCTTTCAAGAAGAACGACTCAAGGCTAATAGGTCGGTATGCCTTGGCTTCTTCGTAGTCTTCTTTGCCCGGCTTCGGTATGTAGATGACTTTAACTCGCCTCCATATCTTTGGAATGTATCCAAAAGCTATGCAGGCTCTGTATAGTCTGCACAAATGCGGAACCAAGAGTGCAGCTCCCTGTTGTAGGATAATGGGATAAACCATGTCTGGACCAGGTGACTTGAACGGTTGAAAACCATTTAGAGCCCAGCCGACCTTCCCTTCATCCACTACCTTCCTTGCAGTGTCCCAATCTGCTTTGGTTGTACGGTAGCCTAGTTCAACCAGGCTAATCGGGTCCTCCTGCTCCTTTTCTATTATCTTACAGTCCGGAAAGTGTGTGTTTAGCATCATTGCTAGTGTCTCCTTACCGGACCCTGTTCGCTGCCCATTGCTATCTCTGATGGTTGTCAATGGGTGTGCTCTGACAGTCGAGATAGCTTTGGAGAGTCTCATTCCTTCAGGAATAGTACTGATGTTTTCACAGTGGGCTCTCCAAGCCTTCCGTTTGGCTTTCCGCACAGCTTTGTTGTAGTTGGTCAAACAGCGAGCGTAACCGCTATAGTCCCTGCTGGTCCTAGCACTGTTAAACGCTCTTCTGGCTTCAAGCCTCAGCTTGACCAACTCTGGCGTCCACCACGGTACCCTCTTGGGCCTAACTTCCCTTTCAGGGCAGTTACTTGTCCAGGCCGTATTTACAGTCTGGACCAATTTGTCTGCTGTAAACTCTATGTCTAATATAGAATTAAGCTTACCCTTAGAATCCTCCAAATCTATACTGAGGTCACTCCTGAAGGAGTTCCAGTCCGTATTTCTGGGATTCCTTCTACGTGCTATAGGAGCTGGAACCAGCGTCCTATACTTAAAGCATATGTAATTATGATCTGACAAGGTAATCTCATCAGACACATGCCACTCGACAATCTTAGTGCTAGCCCTGTTGGTGGCTAACGTGATGTCAATTACCTCTGCTCGCCTACAGTTGACGAACGTTGGCCTGTTTCCCTTGTTTAGAATTTGTAAAGAGGTACTTACCACATACTCCAGTAGCTTTTCCCCTCTTACATTCACAACCGTGCTCCCCCAGACTGTGTGGTGTGCGTTGGCATCGCACCCCAGGATCATGTCCAGGTTCTCCCGGCTGCCATATTCAACAAGGTCCTTTATCTGTCCAGATACAGTTTCCTTGTCCGTATAGTCGAAGTATGCAGAGGTCAGGATTACAATATCCCGCCCTCCGCTCCCTCGCACATCTATCTTAACTGTCGTAAGATCCCTAGAACAAAAATTGTATAAGGGCATTGCATTTATGCCATTTCTGACATACACACATGTCCTTATATCATTAGTGGAACAGTTATGATAAATTACACCTCCTGTCCCACCCAAACCTCTGATCTTTCCCTCTTTAACATAAGGTTCCTGGATCAGGGCAATATCATATTCCTTCATCCGCAGGTGGCGGGCCAGAACGGCCATCGCCCCGATGCAGTGATGAAGGTTTATTTGTACGCACCTTAGTCCCGCCATTCGGTCTGCCTATGGTGGCGTCTACGGTGGCAGGCACTGCTGGCCGCCCCCCTCACTCCCTTCCTCCATCAGCGCCCCCGCAGCCTCCGGCGACGACAGATCTAGACAATCTATATGTCCGATTATGTCGTCGGTCTTCGGAGACACGCATGGCGACGACGTGTAGAGAGCCGTACCTGGTACAATCACCACTGGGTTCACGGGCTCCTCCCCGTCCCCCACCTGTGGTGCCGTCACCGCATGGGCCTCCTCCTCCACGCTGGCACCCACTGTCACCTTCTGCACGTTCAGATCCTCAAGGATCTTGAACGTGCTTTTGTCCATGCCAGCATGGAGACAGAAGCCGCCTGCTTTTATGGCCGCAGCCGACACGCTGTCCACCAGGACAATGCGCCTGGTGTGCGTCTCCTCGACCTGCGTGCTCAGCACCTTCCACTCGCAGGTCCTCAGAGAGGGGTTGAGGCGCTGCAGCATGGTCAGCACCCTGGAGGCATCTAGGCACCAGGTATTCCTGGTCTTCCAGGCCATCTTTATTGGCCTTGGAAGCTCCTTGGCGCTGACCACTCTGAGCTTCACGTCCCCAACGGTTTTACCGCTGAGGCCGCGAAGCCACTCTGCGGCTCTCTCACCCTCACACGTCACGTGCAGAGCTCCACCAAGCAGTGCACCGACACTAATGGCCGGCAGAGGATCCGGTGTGGCCTCCAGCTGGTCCCAAATGGCAACCCTTATGGGTTCCACCAGCTCTGCATTAAGCAGAGCGTCAGGGAAGTTGTCGGCAACAACGGCCATTTTAACCCCCGTCAGCGCCTCCCTGTAGGAGTCACCTTGGGTCTTGGCACGTTTATTGCCATCTGCCTGAGCAACAGCATCGTCGCTCACTTCCCTGACCCTTTTTGACGAGACTGCATCGGGTGCCAGCGCCAACTGCCGCTGCAGCTCACGCCGCTTGCGGTTGGCACACCCACTGCGCCTCTTCCTGCCCCGGGTATGGTCTGTGGAGTGTGCAGCCAAGTTTGGCTCCCCCTTAGGGTGTGCCTCGCCCGTCTGCTCCTTCCTGGCCTCCCCGATCCTGGAGGGCTGACACCCACTCCCAGAGGGTGTCCCGCTGGGATCCCCCTTCGGGTATTCCCTGCATGTCAGACCCCCTCTGTGGCTGCCACGCCCTCTAAATTGGTAGCCTTTTCCAGGTTTACCCCCTCTCCATTTCTTAACGCTGCCCGTGTGAGCACCACTCCCCTGGCTCATGCTCGGACGGCCACTGGGGCCATCACGAGCTTGCAGCTTGGGTATGTAGGTGCTCCCACGTGCAGCTCCTACACTATTGCTGACCTCTCCCCCTAAGGGTCCAGAGGTCCTTTGTTGCTCGCCCTTATCGGTCAAGCCCTTGATTTTTTTTGTGACAGAGTCCATTTGGTCTATCTTACTTTTCACCTGCTGGCTCCCCACCCACCATGGAGCCCTCAACGTTGGGGATGCCTTGTTCAGGCACCAGGGCTACCAGCTAGGTATAGCACCCCTAAGTGAGCTGTCCCCGAGACGTACAGCACTAGTCGCTCCACCCCAAACCACTGAGGTGGGAGACGAGCACTGCCGGCTGGAGACCTCTTCACCCAAGGGCACTCGCCTGGCGGCCGCATGAGCGGACGCCGCAGCCGATTGATCGCAGCTGGCTAGACTACGACCTCCCGTGTGAGAGGAAATCCGGACCAAAGGGGTGTGTTGCAGATCAGCAGCACTACCATCGCCACATCACCACTCAACCCCCAGGACTCCTTCATCCCTCCGTACGGGTCCCCGCGCACGGCACAAACACGCGGGAGGTCATTACTATCCATCGTCTGTCATTCGACGATGGACCCGCCGGAACATGACCTCTCCATCCCAGGCAGTGGTCGACTGGTGGTTTTAGTTGCGTCTATTTCATAGGGAACTAGACCAATAACAGGGGGCAACCACGTGAAGGATTCCCCACCAGACTTGTCTTAGGGATCAACACGACTGTTGCGCTCTCCCCTAAGACCATTGGCACCTTACTCGTCTTGAAGAGTCGAGCAAAGTGGGTTTGCATCTATACTAAACAAGCAGCCAATCCAGTGAAGCTAGAAAGCAGAGAAAGCAAGCAAGGCAGTGCAACTATTAAAGCATAAATACAAACCCCCCCATGTATGCATTTAAGTACATATGCGGCTTCGTATCACGGAATACTCTACATATAAGCCCAAACAACAACAATGATCATCAAAATATGTAATTGCCCCGTACGGGCCTACAACGGGGCACGCTTAATTTATTTAAATAGGGTTTGCTGGCCTTCACGGCGAACACAACTTAATCATTTTTGAGGTTAACCTATTAGTGACGATAAATTGACGCTTATTGTTCACAACATTTTGTTTTACATACATAAAACTTCAACCTCTTGAGAAATCTTACGTTCAGAACAAATACATACCTACATGAATGTTTGATATTTCAAGAAGGTTACTTGCCATCCTCCGTAGGGAGCAACAATACAAACGTAAGACTAAATCTTGCGGAGACAGCATTATGTATTAACATTTATTTTGTGGGAATAACAAGAACCTTATGAAAAATTCAATCGTTTTGAGGAACGCGACGGTATATCTCATTACTTTAATAGGTCACAAATATAGGCTTTGTACACATAATTATGTAATACCATGTTTATCGTCCTCCTTATAAACAGACTCTCATACAAAGATACCCTTCAAAACGTTTATATACCTGCCAGAACATGTTTTATACTCTAATATTATTCACGTCATATAATTGTATTACGTATATTTATGTACAGTTTTTAAAAGAGTCAAGATACATAATATCGGAAGTCAAGCAACTTCCCATCATAAACACCCTGAGAAACAGAATTAGTTTCGCAGTACTTTTTTGTAATATTAGTGTAGATTAGATACCGTGTTGTATTCCATGTGCAGTAAGTCAAAGTCAAAGTTTCGCAGGTTCAAGTCCATAGACACAATTTTGAATTATCGTAATTAAAATTAAATAGTATTCTAAAGATGAGGTAGATATCTTAAAGAACGTATATGTATGTATCTATATGTACAAGTCTAAAATAAATATTGTCACTTGGAACACACAAGCTATCACTTAGCTACCTATAATAGTTATATGGTACCAATAACTAGAACATGCTATTAGAAGTTATATACAAATGATCGCTGTGCGAAAGTGGTCTGTATTTACATAATACTTAATGCAGGCATCTATTTGTCGACCCCATTGTTTTTTACTCTAACAGAAAATTTCCGTTCAAATGTTGTGAGGTTACTCTAATAAGCATACACCACTGCCAATAGCGCTGAGTGTTGTGGGTTCGAATCCCACACGGGACAAAACTTTGTGTGATCCACAAATTGTTGTTCCGGTGTCTGAGTGAGAATACCCAGAATAATTTCTTAGATTATTTCTTATTATTGCACATTCAAACAACGGACACAAAGAATTGTGTCCGTTGTTTGAATGTTTGTAAAGTCACCGGCGATACAGAATTTATTCCTAGAGCGGGAGTTAAAAAGATAGACAATTAACTTATTGTTGATTTACGCATGTCAAAATATATCTTTGTAATTAGCAAATTACACCAATCATGTCATTTAAAGTAAGGTTAGATATCACACAATTTTATATTGTGTTTAAAAACATTGACAATTATTTCAAACAATTATTTAAAAATATACTTAATCTTTATTATATCGCGTAAAATAAAAAACCAATCAATATCGTCAGTAAATTGGGATTTCGAAATCGTTAAACGTGATACAGACATCAATTTATCACACAAAAAGAAAAATAAATTAACATATTTAGAACACGAGTCACTTCTAAAATAAAAAGTCGTTTAATTTAAAACACGTTATATTTTTTTAAAGTCAACTCATTTATAACCGAAGCCCTTTTACGTCTTTGATCTCAAAATTAAACTTTAGTTCATCAATCCGAAACTAATATACCTAGTATATATTAATTAAATTGTGGCTTATGATATTGACAAGAGTTCGGGTCCATAATTGGCATGGATAACGGTCTAAGATTGAATCAGTTACAACATCTTCACTTATGTTATCCTCGTCTGAGTTTGTGTCTTCCCCTCTGTGACTCGCCTTAATTGGCAATTACGAACGACGAAAGAAATCTATGTAATGATGGCGTATTACCAGCGAATAAAATTGCTGATTTTCGAGTCGAAATCATTCTGTGTATAATGAAGTTAAGGTTTAGTTAATAATTTGTAATTGTACTTAAGAAGAGGAAATTTATGGCAAAATATATTGTATTAGAACATAAAAATATAAAACAGATGGCATACAGACATCAGACTGGTAGATAATATGGTAATCATATTAATTTATGGTCATGTTCAGAACGTTAACAATATACTCAAGCACCTGTATATTACGGATATTTCAAGAATGCTGTATGCTAATCAAGACTTAATTGTTTAGTTGATAAAGCGACGACATAATTTGTTAAGTTGACAGGCTGAAGTTCTGGTATATCAACCGTCATCATAATTTACATACCTATATATTTTCTTGCACAACGCTAGATAATTTCTGTGCTATTATTTATTTAATTGCTACATTGCACGAGTAGCGTAGACATTAGTTTGTAATTGTCAGAAATAGAATTTATAGTTTCACCCTAAGAGTGAATTGGATTCGGAAAACACACAAAAGGTCATTGCCTTTTGTAATACTTTCATATACTCTATATGTCTGTCAATAGCTCTTAAAAAAGAACAAAATGGGTGACAACAGGAATAAAGCAAACTGTCCCACTGCTGGGAGGCCCCTCTTCTTAGTGTGAAAATGGGTTAGGATATAGTTCATCACGCTGGCATAGTGCGGGTTGGCTGACTTCACATATTCTGAACTCTCAGACATGCAGGTTTCCTCAAATTGTTTTCCTTTGTTAAGGCAAGCGATAACTAATTATTTAATAGGCATATAACTTCACAAAGTCAGAGATGCGCGCCTTGGTGTCGTGACTCGCGACCTCTGCGTGGCAGTCCAACGGTTTCCCACTAGGTTATCTCTGCTTATCTATATGTTTGTACTTTATACAATATTATTTTTCTTTATGTTACTCTTTAGTAACATAAAGAAAAATAATATAATATATAAAAATCATATTATGTAGATAGAAAGAACACATTGTAAAGGAAAATTAAGAAAACTCTGCGCTTTATAATCGACAGTATCTGACATTAATGAAATAAGCTTTCCGGATAAAATGTTGACTTCTATCATTTTTTCTTTGTGTCCTAAATAAATATTATTTTTTCGACTTTGACTTTAATGAGGCTTCTGCGAGGCCAGATCATCGGTTGAATTGCTCTCTTGGGAGTGGTTATACTACTCCACAATACGGTCTGTGTAATAATGTCTAACCCTTTTATTTTTATTTTCTGCAACGCAGGCATGCCTTTATCATTATACTTAACAAAACATTCATTTCTGTTTGAAATGAAGTTTGTCGTACGTTTATATTTCTTCTGTCATTGCTAAAAGAAAATTTGTGTAATATTTATAATCTTCATTTTACAGGTTTTTATAACAAAGCAATGAAATCATCAGGTAAATAATGAATTAAAGTTGATTTTCTTTTGTAATAAAGACTAGACGAATAGGCAGAGACTACGGATTTCCATTTCGTACGATCCTCACACACTTATCTGGGTTCATTCACTTTGATCAAATTCCTCATACACGCTCGCTGGCGTACGGTGCTCTTAACCTGCCCTTTATCAAGAACGTCTCCGATCTGATCGAGAAACGTTCGCCTAGATCTTCCTCTTGCGACTGTTCCATTCACACTAGCTTTATAAACTTTCTTAGTCAGTCTTCTCTCGTCCATTCTTTCTACATGTCCAAAACAGCTTAACATACACTTTACATATTATATCGATATCTAAGGCATGTCAATGTAATTATGGCTTGTTTGAGAAAAAGTACAGCTATACCTAAAACTTTTTGGTTCAGCTATTTTATATTGCATTCTTTTTAGTAGCATCAAAAAGTGTTGTCTAACGAAAAATTTGAAGACTTTTAATAAGTGTGTTGATCTGTTTTATATCATTAGTCAAGTTCCAACAAAGTAAAATATACATATATAGTCTCACGCCTTCGTCCTCGATGGAGCAGAGGTAAATAACACCTATATTTTGTTACCCATGATATAATTATGGGCACCTAACGAAATGTGTGTGGTCCACAGTATCAGATTTTTTTTAAATTCCAATTACACTTGGCCCGATCCATATATCGTACCCAATACCTCATCCATGCACAGGAGTCGCATTCACGACCGTTAATCGACCGAGTCACAAAAGAAAACTAACCACTTTCTAATCAGTTTTGACATTAATATATGATTTGATGTTGTATGACATGCATTATGTGTCATTAATATCCCGTAAAATCTGAATATTAATTTCGAAATGTTAAGAGTTCTTTAATAATAACAAACTGCATGCAAAACGTGATATAAAATACTTTGCTTGTAGCCAAACTAACGGATAACCTCAAATACACGAAACACTCTCATCAAACTTCGTCATGTTGTGGTATATAAGATACAAGTTTAGTGCTATTTCAGAGTAAGGCTTTAGTGTTTAGTTTATAGGTTAGTCTTTCACAGCTGACGTTTTTTACATATTATATTAAGAATACTGGACTTTCATTTTTAAAGATATTTGTTAGAGAAGGGAGTGATCTTGTATCACGGATACAAAATATAGATACAGACTAAAGTATATCCCTAGAAATATTATTAATAAAATATTATTATTATATAAAATATATTATTATATAAGGTCTATTAGCCGTGCTGTGATTTTATGCACGCAAACATGCATCTTCCGAAATTAAGTTAATAATTTAGTTAGGTACTGTAACTTTTATGAGACTTACCCATTCTGCTTCTTTAACATCTATCACAATTCTTAATTTTTCAAACCGCCGCGGAATACCGGTGGCCAAACATAATAGATTTTTAATTATGTCTGATATTATATGACCTACTTTCATTTGAGCCTTTTACTTCAAGAAATATTTAGTTTTCCTGTGATTTTGCATAATCCTGTTTACACTAGTTTCTTATTCATTATGCGAAGCACTTTAAGACTGGAGTTAGCACAAGCCTATTTCAATACATTACTGACACAAACATCTACATTATATAGCTTAGGGATTGTGGTAAATAGTGTGAGCAAACATACGGACAAATATTTTAATACTAGCTAACCCTCGTAAACAGTAATTTATTTGGCGGAGGTACCCTATGTAATCTTTTTCTGGACCATGTCCTTTTCTGTGCCCCTAAAAAATCCTATGTGAAATTGTATGATGATCGGTCGAGAAGTTAATGAACGAACAAACAAACTCACAATCGCATGTATAACATTTGTTAGGTAGGGTAAAACAGACTAGCAGCAGCTTACAGCTTTATTGCTGCGCCGATCGGCCAGATAGCACTAGATCTTCTTGAAATCCGTAGAAAGTAACAATACTTCAAACAAACATTTTACGATTCCGGTCAGCATTCATAATCTTTATATTTATTTCTTCTGTATGTGTGTTGACAGTGAACTCCTCATAAACGGCTGGACCGATTTGAATGAATTTTTTTGTGTGTTCAAGTGGATTCGAGACTTTAGATTTATAATTATTTTTTTTCGCCTTTCAAGACAACGTCTGTCAGGACAGCTAGTATAATATAATTTACGTCATACAATTATACAAATATTTATAAATTTTCGCTTTATTGAACAAATTAGAAATGTATTTTCCAGGAACAATTTTAGAAATAAAGAGGCTATTTAATACAGAAGCAGTTTCTTTGATTTGAACACGAAATTCGTTCACCTTCAAAATGCCAATGAGGTGTCGATATTTTTAGATATAAATGTGAGAAAAGGGAAATTTATTCCAATCATGTCGATTCATGTTTCAATCTGAATGGTATGTAATTACAGATCCGATCTTTTTTCTGTTTTTGGGGTTGAAATGTAATTTGAATCGACGACGTGAAATTTGATGTAAACAAAGAAAAGACTTCGAGAACTTAAGGAAATTTTATATTAGAATATAATTCTACGTAAACAAATAGTGCGACTTTTACGGAATCTCTCAAAGTGAAAAAATGGACTTTCTTTTTTAGAAGCGATTTATTTAAAATCCAGTAAAAACGTAGCCTATAATACAGTAACGTCGTTTATGCGTAGAATCGCGATGTCCTAAGTTCTCTTCATGGATTGGGCAAAGATTCATTAAGGTTTTTGTGAGATAATTCGCAACAGTAATTCAGGCTCAGAAATATACCCAATAGTGGGACTTCCTATAATATGGAATTTAAACATATAGATAGTGAATTTCGAATAATGGATGTCTGCTCTGTATATTTTTGAATTAAAAGTTCAAAGTATAAATCGATCTTCAGAGATTAACGATAGAAATTAGTAACCAAAATAATCTCCTGCTTTAAGTAGATTCATGTCAATAAATCGAATGCCGGTACTTATTCGATTATAGATCATGTCATCAACTTATTTGATAGTTAATAACAGGTATCATTGCGTAAATAGAACCTAATTATGTATAAGTTAGATTAGTCTTATTGTCGTCCAGGAGTATATAGCTCATAGCTCCGGTAATATTTTAATATAATGAAGTTACCTAGCTTATTAATTTAAAGCTTTTGATCTTTAAAAGCTAATTAATCTAAATCCTTAGAACTATTTTTAATTCAAGTAAACCTAGAAATTACTAAAGTATTTATCAAATTCATTATTAAGTTAGTCTACAAACTTCTCATTTTATATTATTATTTAGTTCCAAAGAGTATTGTAGCTACAATCCTCTTTGAAGTTTGGTTTTAGAGATAAAAGTATAAGAGATAGAAAGCGAGTGAAATTGTTGCTGCTATCTGGTAAGGAATTCCATCCTAATAAACTTATGTTATGTCTGCAATAAGCAAGGCTTTAAACCTCTTTGAGGAGGCACTGTACTGCCAGCCCAAGTATGCTACCAGTGTGAACTTTCTCGCTTATGCTGGCAGCGCAGTGGATTTAATTCATTCTGACGCGTTAAAAAAATTACTAATAATATTTTACATGCATAATTCACAATTATGTATGTATATTTTAAAATAAATGAATCATTGCAAGATAAATGATTCCAAACTTCACTATTATAATATTATAACTAGATTTTGCCCGCGGCTTTGCTCGCGTAAATATAGGTTAGGTTAGTAAAAGTACATTTTTCTAGATGAAAGGTATCCTTTTCTGTTCCCCTGCCATCGTATATGCGAAATTTCATGATGTTCGGTCGAGTAGTTAAATTGTGAAAGCGCAACAAACATATAAACTCACATTCGTATTTATAATATTAGTAAGGATATGCCATATAAAAATGTTTAAAAAGAAATAAACACAATATAGTTTGATTGTAATATGGGCCCAAGTAAATTCCATCCGCATCTTATACCCACCATTGAACTGTACCACAAAACGGAAGAGCCTAAACTCGACGCGTCTTCCAAAAACTGCTTATCGTATGTGGTGTAAAATAACCGACACCAAAAGTTTGTTGCCAGCGTCTTCTGTTGCACATACTAGTGTAAATTATTCTACTTGATCAAACGTGTAATATAACCGTGAATGCATATTGTATATTCAATCATAAAGAATCTTGACTGAGGATGTAATCTAGTTCAGTTCGCTGAATGCTCGCTATGATAAGCCATGCGTCCGCAGGGTTCAATGTGATTCAGAATATTCCTTTGTTTGAGCAACTAAACTTGCATGTATTTAATCCTAACTAATATTATAAATTTAATGCGCTTGTGAGTTTATTTGTTATGCTTGACCGATCATCATGAAAATTTGCATACACTTTGTCAAAAGTACAGCAAAGGACATAGGGTACCAGGCGAGCGAAGCCGCAGGAGAAATTTAGTTCGATATAATTCGATTATGTCCAGTATGATTGATATAGTATAATAGTTGCCCTTTTTAATTTCACTTGAACGCCAAGTAGAGAGTTTAAATCACTCATTATAAAATTGAAAGTGGCACTTAATTAATTTTATTACTAGCTTTTATGCCCGGTTTCAATCCCATGGTTTAAAGACAAATAACCCACAGCAGCAGATTTAGCAAATTTATTGATATAAGATTTAACAAATTGAGGTTATTAATTTTAGATAAATTAGCATTATAGTAAAAGGACCACAATTGTTTTGATTATTCCTAAATATAAACTAGTCCGTGTCCTCCTGGGATTTTTAAACTATCTACGCAAAGAACCATGTAGCTTCTTTGTTACGTGTAAATTAACAAATAGACAAATACTCTTTTACAAACTGTACTATTAAGTAGGGATTAATCACGAACGTGGTCTTGTCTTCATTTATTATAATGGCGATGTTTCAAAAGACCTCTCCATTTAATTCAGATATAGTGCCAACAGAACAATCATATAGAATAATACATTAATCCCTGATTTATTATTTGTAGTACATTGATACTAGATAATTTGATTCAGCTGCTTGTTCTCCTACTGTTTGACTCAGTTTTTATTAAATGTTTTTATTTATTGTCTATCACATCACCATCTAGCCCAAACTAAGCAGAGCTTGTACTATGGGTATTAGACAATGGATATACATACATGTTATACATAGAAACACCCAGACCAAGACAAACATCAATGTTCATGCACACAAATGTTTGACTTGTGCGGGAATCGCGACCTCAGGCGTGGCAGTCGGTTACACTAACCACTACGCCATCGAGGCCGTTATATATGTACTATATATAAAGTAATACACTGACGGACTCATAAACTGCATCAAAGTTCAGGAGTACTTCCGAATTAATATTTTTTATAAGAATGCAAACTTTTTAGATTAAACTAAATGAAAATGTCGAGACTGCAGTAAAAGATAAAATTATTGTCGGGATAATAAAATGTATGCATAGTCTCAAATTCGTTACAGGCGGTTCGTGTATGGTATTTCGATGATAGGGCGAACGGAGAACTCGTGTTCATCGACATGGTTCGTCAAAACGGTAGAAGAGGTGGTTTGACGGCACAACGCTTTATGTCAGAGGTTTTAGAAGCTCACGTGGTACCTTACATGGGATTAATAGGCGAAAATTTTACTCTAATGCAAGATAATGCCCGACCCCATGCCGCTGCACAAGTTCGACAATATTGCGAAGAGATTGGGATGCATACCATGAATTGGCCAGCACGCAGGCCAGATCTTAATCCCATTGAGCATGTTTGGGACAGTTTAAAAAAAGCTACATATGCGAGAAATCCTGTGGCCATAGTGGCAGCTACAACAGTGGCAACACTAAGAACAGCGATTTCACAAGAATGGAACAATTTTCCGCAAGACCGTTTAATAACCCTAATCAGATCTATGCGGAACCGATTAGAATCTGTAATAAGGGCACGTGGAGGCAATACACCTTATTAAAAGAAAAAAAACCTCTGCTTAAACTTTGTAAAAACCAATTTTCAATAAACCAACCAAAACCAATTTTAGTTACATTTATCGTATTTGTTCAAGAAAAATGATTGGTCCTTTCCAGTATAAAAACATACACTTAAGGATATGATACTACGCTGTTATGAAGTAAACGAACCAAACTATAGGTTTCAATTGTATAAAAAGTTTGAATACTTGGTTAAAATATTTATTTCAAAGGCTTCTTGAACATTGATGCAGTTTATGAGTCCGTCAGTGTAGTTACCGTTTTAAATATGAAAAACGCAATACTTACTTATTATTATAGAGATATTTAAAGTAGTGTAATAAAATCAAAAGCATCACACGTAATGTTGTGACTAACAGAACTAACAAATAAATAAATACTGTCAAATGATGTATAGAATAATGTATCAAGCAAGGACAGCTAATGTTATTGATTTAGTACCTACTTGTGTGTGTGTGTGTGTACTGTTGTGTTAAATGTCACGAAAAAGTTGTATAACGTAATTATTATGACCTGTTTTATCTATAACCAACATTTTTTAATTGAAAAAAGAAAGCTAAGCAAGAAACACAAAGATCTATTTCCTATGGTTATCGTTGTATATCGTCAAAATGTTTAAGTTGTCGCTCTTTTCTTTGGGAATTATGACTTCGAAAAATAAAAACCAGATATTCAGTAATTAAGTAAAAACTACATTAAAAACTTTAACAAACTTCGAATAAATTACATTATACGAAAATAGAGAGCTTCCTTATATATTTTCACCACAATTTAGTTGTGAAATATAACAAAAGTTAGAGATAAAGTTTGGCTAAAATGGAATATTTTTGAACATCCAATTTGACCCGAAAGTCAGGAAGTTCAATTTGAACGATAAAAATAAATTATCCACGAACTTATAAGTTTAGTTTGGACGGATAAGATTTTCCTTCGGTCGATTTTATTTTGCGATATCAGGAGCTTTGAAGAGCGTGTCATATTGTGGTATTTGATTAGTTTAAAACTTCACTGAGTATACATTTCTTACTGTTACCGACTATCATCATCAATATGTAGTAGGTACCTATATAGGTATATTGTTTAAATCTACTAATATATTTTTGTATTATATATTTAATTAAATATATAATACAAAATTACATAGGCGATTAGTATGTATATCTTTAGCTACACACACTAATCGCCCGTATAGTATAATTTTATTAACGTACATTTGTATGGATATATAAAATATATAAATATAAAGAGTCTCCGAAAAAATGTTATTACTCCTTAAAAAATATTTTTTAGTCGCTCATACCCCGTGCCCCTAACTGTACAAAATCGCGATTTAGTACTAAAATTATGAAATAGTTAATTATCGCTTGCTTTAACGGTGAAAGAAAACGTCGTAAGGAAACCTGCTCTTCTGAGAGTTCTTCATAGTGTTCTCGAAGATATGTGAAGTCTGCCAGCCCGTACTGGGCAAGCGTGAGGGTGCACTATAGCCTAACCCTTTTCACACTGAGAAGCGTACCCAGCAGTGGCACAGTTTAATACAGGGCTGATATTACAGGATATACTACAGGAAACTCAATGTGAATGTTTTCACAGTTATATTGCTGGAGGTCTAACTTAAAATCAGGTGAAAGTTTCATCTTGATAAGCCGCCTTGTAGTCAAGTATTATGTGTGAAGATCAGCTTCTTATTACATGTGAAGGAGGAAAATTATATATTGATATCTACTTCTAAATTTCACGTGAACCAATTTGTGTGGAAAAGCTACTAATAATAATAATATATACGGTTGTCGTTTCAGCTTACGGTCTCCGTACTGCAAAATACTACCACCAGTCTCGATAGATGGCGTTGTACCGGAATCCTGAATCGCGCTATGGTTTCGTTACCGTCGTCGGTATAAAACCCTAGACTAATTTATTAGTATTTGAAGAAAGAAACGTATGATAAGAATTTTTGAAGTCCAGTGTTTCGACGCTGTGGCAATTATGACAATATATTGTCAGCGATGTATTTATATACGTAGCTGAGTGTTGAACAAATTTCCAAAATAAAGCGTTACCTTTACGAATTTTCTCCACTTTTCAATAAGTATTAAATATTTAATACTATTGAAATAAAACTACTGTATACGGATGTTATCACAATATAATCAGTAATGTTGTGGTTTTCATACTAACTTGTTTACAGGTATTTTTTAAATAGGTCATTCGAGCCAAAAAAAATTTCATGTGTATTTACTTGAATTTGAGCCTCTATGGTTCGCCTGAAATTAAAAAATGAAATGTTACATTATGTTAAATATTCATAACCTTAAAATTAAACAAATATACGGATGTTCTCGAGTCCGTGAGTGCTCTATATATCTATGTACAACATCAGTAAAGCCTTTTTAATAATTTGTGAGTTAAAACACTTCATAAAAGACAGAGAGCTAGTGAACAAATGTTTGACAGAGAAGACCTTTGTAGAAAAATATCGGGTCTATAATCTCTGTATCCAAACTTAAGTAGGCCGGACACGTTTGTAGCGTTACATACAAGCTGTAGACCAACGTTTATACCAACTGACTACCATGATATGTTAAGCGGCCTTACAAAAAGCCGAGATGAACTCGATTCCTACACAAGTGTGAAAAAAAATACGACGGTTTTGTCCTGCAGATGGACGATGTATCCTTTTGCCTGAACCTAGCAACTAACATAAATATAAAATCAATAAACATAGTATACTCACATACCCCTTTGATGTCTATAAGTGTTACTTTGTGACCTAAATGAATAAATGATTTTTGATGTTGACTTTTAAATCATGTTCCAGTATCATATTATTAACAACTTTCTGCTCATTGCTACGTCTGAGAGAAAACTATGAAAACGAAAACCTGGATGAAAAGTCAAATATTCTATGTGTTAATACACGACACGGTCGCTCTGTGTGCCAAGATTTATTTAAAATCTATTCGAACCTCTGTGCGTGCGTGGGTAACATTCCTCCAAACATCTTCACAACCTTTTACATCTATAACATCAATAGGATATATCGTGACTTTCGCACTAGCAGCCATTCAGAAAAAAAGTCAATAGTCTGTTTTGCTGCAGAAAATCTCCGTTTGCTTGCTTCCGTGTTGTAGTTCGGCCGAGAAGGCAATTTCCGGCGACAAGTACTGTGGCTTACAGATAAATAATTGTATAGCTATGAGCCTTTATCTGCCATAGTAATAGGTTCAATAGAAATATATCACAACACTCAGCAAATGTGTACCTGATAAAGATATATTCAAAACTAGGTTCAGAGTGACTAAATGTACTCACTAACCACAAAAAATTTAGGTTGATAAGTGTTACTTTGTGACTCAAATGAATAGATGAGTTTTGACTTTGGTTTCTTTTCATACAACATAAATTATAGCAATTTCAGAATTGTCATAATTTAATTCTAAAATAACAGAAAACCCTTAATTAAAATTTCTTTTGAACATTACAAATCAAGATAGAGCACGTATTTTGTATTACCATTTGTAAGTAATTATGTTAACAAACGATAATTAATGAAGGTAGACATTTGTAGATATTAAATTTAAATTATCTAGAGATTCTAAGAAATTGCGCAGAACTCTTGTTTAAAAAGAAAAACAAAAAGAAATTCAGAAAAAGAGCCGCCATAATTCTATAATCATTGATAAATTTAATAATGCTTGACATTTTATTGTTCTACACTTTATACAGACCATGACAGGTAAACAGCAGCCAAAACGTCGGCGAAAGCGGAAATAAATTCTTTTAAAATAAAATGATAGATATCAAGTTTGAAAAGTTGTTAAATCTTAATGTAAAACATTCGCTTACACGTAACACAATATTTTGTAACTATTTATTTTGAATTATGTAGTTTTTTTATAACGTTTTATAAATTATATTGGTGCACAATGTATGCAAGTGGTTTAGGTAAATTGAACGACGGGAATTAGGTCAAATTGAACATGTAAGAGATTGATTTACACAAACACCGGGATATCTAAAAGTAAGTATAAAAGGTTTCAATAAATATGACTGGTTATATATTATTAAAGATTATCCTACTAACCTGATTGCGATTCAAATTGCAATGAAACCCATGTAAGTTTAAAGATGAGACTAGTTTACGTGAAACATCGCTTTCTATTTGCTCACACCTGGCATCAGATTTTCATACTACTGCACTTAACTATTAGGTACGTTAAAATCGTTAATATATTATTTTTTTTATACCAGTCAAATAAATTGGAAAATGTTGTCAGAAATAGAACTCCATTTAGTCAGTATTGGAATTAGTTCTTGATTTATACTTTGTATGGTTTAGATATTGTTTTCACTTATAACTATCCCTGGGTTACAAAGTTTCTATCAAAGACTTGGTGATACTCTTATATTTACTCTTACTCTATATATTTAATTAAATATATAATACAAAATTACATAGGCGATTAGTATGTATATATTTAGCTACACACACTAATCGCCCGTATACTATAATTTTATTAACGTACATTTGTATAGATATATATTGATACATAAAGTTGTTAATTTTCTATTAAAATCTGTGCAAGAAATTTGGTACATTTAATGTCGTATAAACATGTGGCAACGACCACGCGTCTTTTTGTTGGTCCGTCTTCATCTAAATAAAGGGTGAACAAATAAATCAACTTACACCAAAATCGTAGCATTTTCGCCGAGAATATGTAGGTCTGACGTTATAAAGGGTGTCTTTTGTCGTATGACAATAGGCTTGACCAGACATAGTTCAAGGGTTCGTGCTATTACTGACAATAATCTAAGTACGTTTTAACTGTGTTTCCATTTAACCTTTAAAATATTGCCATATTATAAACTAGCAACCCGTCCCGCCTTCGCACGGGTAGTACAAAACCTTAACTTATTATACACCTAAACTTTCCCCATGAATCATTCTGTCTATTGGTGAAAGCCGCATGGAAATCCGTTCAGTAATATGACAGTCCGGGTTGGCTTCCACGAAAATATTAAGAGCAGAGAGTACACGCGGCACCGGTGATGTAGCCCGTGCCACCGTGTGGCACGTGGGCACAGCAAACAGTCTGGCAAACAACTGGCTCGCAAAAAATTGTTCAAAATATGCAGACACACGTCTATAAAGTAATTTATTATATATCGAAAATACAATTAGTAAAATATTAAAAACTAGCTGTCGCCGTGGTTTCTCTTGTGTTTACGATTACTGTTCCGCTCCCGCTGCGCACAGCATGATGTTATGTATCCTATATCGTTCCACAATAAACAGACTACTAAATATAAAATATTTTTTTCTAATCGGACTAGATGCGCCAAAAACGTCTTATCAGCTTTATAACATTAGTTTGGTTAATGGATGAGCCAGTGATATCTTTCACGTGATATGGTTTATTTAATTATTAATTTGCTATTTTAAAGAGAAGTTATTGCAATTTCTTCACTTCGGTGTTGATTTAAGAGTATCACCAAGTCTTTGATAGAAACTTTGTAACCCAGGGATAGTTATAAGTGAAAACAATATCTAAACCATACAAAGTATAAATCAAGAACTAATTCCAATACTGACTAAATGGAGTTCTATTTCTGACAACATTTTCCAATTTATTTGACTGGTATAAAAAAAATAATATATTAACGATTTTAACGTACCTAATAGTTAAGTGCAGTAGTATGAAAATCTGATGCCAGGTGTGAGCAAATAGAAAGCGATGTTTCACGTAAACTAGTCTCATCTTTAAACTTACATGGGTTTCATTGCAATTTGAATCGCAATCAGGTTAGTAGGATAATCTTTAATAATATATAACCAGTCATATTTATTGAAACCTTTTATACTTACTTTTAGATATCCCGGTGTTTGTGTAAATCAATCTCTTACATGTTCAATTTGACCTAATTCCCGTCGTTCAATTTACCTAAACCACTTGCATACATTGTGCACCAATATAATTTATAAAACGTTATAAAAAAACTACATAATTCAAAATAAATAGTTACAAAATATTGTGTTACGTGTAAGCGAATGTTTTACATTAAGATTTAACAACTTTTCAAACTTGATATCTATCATTTTATTTTAAAAGAATTTATTTCCGCTTTCGCCGACGTTTTGGCTGCTGTTTACCTGTCATGGTCTGTATAAAGTGTAGAACAATAAAATGTCAAGCATTATTAAATTTATCAATGATTATAGAATTATGGCGGCTCTTTTTCTGAATTTCTTTTTGTTTTTCTTTTTAAACAAGAGTTCTGCGCAATTTCTTAGAATCTCTAGATAATTTAAATTTAATATCTACAAATGTCTACCTTCATTAATTATCGTTTGTTAACATAATTACTTACAAATGGTAATACAAAATACGTGCTCTATCTTGATTTGTAATGTTCAAAAGAAATTTTAATTAAGGGTTTTCTGTTATTTTAGAATTAAATTATGACAATTATGAAATTGCTATAATTTATGTTGTATTTATTATATATGTATTTTACTCTGAACCTAGTTTTGAATATATCTTTATCAGGTACACATTTGCTGAGTGTTGTGATATATTTCTATTGAACCTATTACTATGGCAGATAAAGGCTCATAGCTATACAATTATTTATCTGTAAGCCACAGTACTTGTCGCCGGAAATTGCCTTCTCGGCCGAACTACAACACGGAAGCAAGCAAACGGAGATTTTCTGCAGCAAAACAGACTATTGACTTTTTCCTGAATGGCTGCTAGTGCGAAAGTTAAGATATATCCTATTGATGTTATAGATGTGAAAGGTTGTGAAGATGTTTGGAGGAATGTTACCCACGCACGCACAGAGGTTTGAATAGATTTTAAATAAATCTTGGCACACAGAGCGACCGTGTCGTGTATTAACACATAGAATATTTGACTTTTCATCCAGGTTTTCGTTTTCATAGTTTTCTCTCAGACGTAGCAATGAGCAGAAATTTGTTAATAATATGATACTGGAACATGATTTAAAAGTCAACATCAAAAATCATTTATTCATTTAGGTCACAAAGTAACACTTATAGACATCAAAGGGGTTTGTGAGTATACTATGTTTATTGATTTTATATTTATGTTAGTTGCTAGGTTCAGGCAAAAGGATACATCGTCCATCTGCAGGACAAAACCGTCGTATTTTTTTTCACACTTGTCGTGTAGGAATCAAGTTCATCTTTCTACCCACGTCTCGGCTTTTTGTAAGGCCGCTTAACATATCATGGTAGTCAGTTGGTATAAACGTTGGTCTACAGCTTGTATGTAACGCTACAAACGTGTCCGGCCTACTTAAGTTTGGATACAGAGATTATAGACTCGATATTTTTCTACAAAGGTCTTCTCTGTCAAACAGTTGTTCACTAGCTCTCTGTCTTTTATAAAGTGTTTTAACTCACAAAGTATGAAAAAGGCTTTACTGATGTTGTACATAGATATATAGAGCACTCACGGACTCGAGAACATCCGTATATTTCTTTAATTTTAAGGTTATGAATATTTAACATAATGTAACATTTCATTTTTTAATTTTAGGCGAACCATGGAGGCTCAAATTCAAGTATATACACATGAAATTTTTTTTGACTCGAATGCCCTATTTAAAAAATACCGATAAACAAGTTAGTATGAAAACCACAACATTACTGATTATATTGTGATAAAATCCGTATACAGTAGTTTTATTTCAATAGTATTAAATATTTAATACTTATTGAAAAGTGGGGAAAATTCGTAAAGGTAACGCTTTATTTTGGAAATTTGTTCAACACTCAGCTACGTATATTCATACATCGCTGACAATATAGAATATATTGTCATAATTGCCACAGCGTCGAAACACTGGACTTCAAAAATTCTTATCATACGTTTCTTTCTTCAAATGCTAATAATTTAGTCTAGGGTTTTATACCGACGACGGTAACGAAACCATAGCGCGATTCAGGATTCCGGTACAACGCCATCTATCGAGACTGGTGGTAGTATTTTGCAGTACGGAGTCCGTAAGCTGAAACGACAACCGCATATATTATTATTATTAGTAGCTTTTTTACACAAATTGGTTGACGTGAAATTTAGAAGTAAGTATCAATATATAATTTTCCTCCTGCACATATAATAAGAAGCTGATCTTCACACATAATACTTGACTTCAAGGCGGCTTATCAAGATGAAACTTTCACCTGATTTTAAGTTGGACCTCCAGCAATATAACTGTGAAAACATTCTCATTGAGTTTCCTGTAGTATATCTTGTAATATCAGCCCTGTATTAAACTATCCCACTGCTGGGTACGCTTCTCAGTGTGAAAAGGGTTACGCTATAGTGCACCCTCACGCTTGCCCAGTACGGGCTGGCAGACTTCACATATCTTCGAGAACATTATGAAGAACTCTCAGACGAGCAGGTTTCCTTACGACGTTTTCTTTCACCGTTAAAGCAAGCGATAATTAACTATTTAATCATTATAGTACAAGCCACTAAAAATATTTTTTGAGGAGTAATAACATTTTTTCGGAGACTCTTTATATTTATATATTTTATATTTAAATACCACTAGTAATAAATTTTGTGTCGCAGACTACTTAACAAATATTCAAACAACGGACACAAAGAAAATTTGTGGCATGTTTGTCCTGTGTGGGGATCGAACCCAAAACACTCAACGCAGTGGCAAGGGCAAGCACTTGAACCACTCCTCCATCCGTGCGTCATTTTAACATTTTACTGACATTATTTTAATAAAATGGCACAAGTCCTGAGACTTTATACTAGAATGGTTAGTGAGTTTCATTTTCAGAATATTGTATGACACTATTTCGCCATGAGAGATATAACTGAAACGTATATTTAATATTCACAAAGGCCTTTTAGAGCACCGAGTAAATCTTTTCATCGCCTAAAACAATATGAAAATCATATACCTACGTATTATACTAAAAATTCCGCCCTACAATTATTATGAGCAAAAGAGAATTCGGTTTCTATTTTGTCCTTACAGTGGATTCGTAATCGCTAGGAGACGTGATCGAATTCTCGATTCATCGATTTGTAAGTACTTATTAACTCTGGTCCCTCGACCAGACCGTCTACACAGCGCTCATACCTTCTTATTCTTAATAATCAATTTGCAAGACATGCTCATATAATGGTCAAGGAGAAAATAAATTTTGTGATCCCTGAAGATGAAACTAAGCATACAATAATCAATTCAATCAAATTTAAATCCAACTAAAATAATAGACGTCAACGTTTTTAAAGTTATTTGAATGTTTGAACACATATGAAACTTTTATCCCGCAATCAGCTCATAGGTAAAGCCGCGGGCTGACGTTAGTAATAACATAATTAATAAAGTTGTCTTTCTGTGTGGTATTTATTACAGATAATAAATGTACTATTGACCACTCGGATTTCTGTCTCAATTAATTCTCAATTGCAGCATGGAGACAGCAGCATTATGTTCTTTTAGACGACAATAGACCACTTACTATGTGAGATCTAAAACTGTAGCTGTTCATGGATGTAATATACCCCTCTGCTTACCCCATTGGGATGGGCATGAGACTAAGACTATCTATGTAAAATAGTCGTATAAGGATATAATACGGATATTTGTCAGCCTCGATGGCGTAGTGGTCAGTGCTACCGACTGTCACGCCTAAGGTCGCGGGTTCTATTCCCGCACAAGTCAAACATTTGTGTGCATGAACATGTATGTTTGTCTTGGTCTGGGTATTTCTACATATAATATGCATGTATTTAAAAAAAAAAATTATACTTATGTATGTTTATTCATAGTCTAGTACCCATAGTACAAGCTCTGCTTAGTTTGGGCTAGATGGTGTTGTGTGTATGTGATAGAATATTATATATTTATTATTATTATATAATTATATAGTTAATATATTATTATATTACTATATCTGTATACGGATATCAATCAAATCGATCTACATATAGTAAGTTCAATTTCCCAGATGTCATAGCAGCCTGTTGCTGTCCGTACACCTATTACAAGCTCTTAGCCTTCTTTTACGACTTCTACGAGCGGCAATATGGCGAACTATTTTTAGCTTTATGTGCGCATTTGTGATTGTTTATGGCGTCAATGTATTACATTGCAATGAGGAAAGGGCGGATTAGTGTGAAGGAATGTTTATTGACATTCCTGTAGATAATAACGAGTAAAGTTTGTCAATAAATTGGTTATGTTGATATTACCTTTGCCCTAGGCAAAAGTATCTTGATTGCCTCCTCCATCCTATGTTTAATCCAGGTCATAAGCATCTGCGTACAATCTAAATTCGTTTTATCGATTAGCTATGATTGAGTAAAAAACATCTCCAGAAACATTCACTTTGAAATTTGGTTGATTTTATGTTATTAATACAATCAATTAAATTTTAAAGTATATGTTAATAATGAAACTAAGCATGAAATCGACATCAGTAGAATATATATATACATATATATATCTACTTTCGCACTAGCAGTAATTCGGGAAGTAAGTCAATAATCTGCTTTACTGCAGAAAATTTCCATTTGCTTGCTTCCGTGTTGTAGTTCGGCCAAGGAGGTAATTTCCGGTGACAAGTACTGTGACTTACAGATAAATAATATATAGCTATGTGCCTCTATATGTAATCATAATTGTATCGATAGAGATACATTACGGCACTCAACAATGGGTACCCGAAAAAGATATTCAAAACTTAGACAGCTCTTATGGTACCTAGAGGATCATCAGCTGTTTAGTGACCAAGTACGGCTTGCGTAAGGGTCGGTCGGCTGGTCGTCTTCTAGTATACCTGACATACCGTTGGGCATAGGCGATCGAGACAAAGGGGGAACCCTTGGCGGTTAGTTTGGACATAGCGAAGGCCTTCGATCGTGTCTGTCACAAAGCGCTTCTTTCGAAAATCCCTTCCTATGGGCTTCCCGAAAGATTATGCGACTTTGGCTTTTTATAATATGAGTCTTATTTCGGTGAGTTCTAAAGCATAAAATACCACGTCAGTATATATCACTTTTACTAATACTGTATAGTATGGCAGAAATACGTTTAACATTTCTGAAACTAACAATTTTATTCTGAAGTAACAGGAAGCCTTTGTTTAAAATTCTTTTGTAAATTAAAATCGAGGTTTTTACCACGAATTTGTATTACCATCGATAATTAATGACGTCAAAAAACAATATTTAAGGAAATCTATACATACATCTTTCTACATTTAAATAAGATAATTTAATAAATCTATTGTGTAGTTTAATAAAAAACAGATAGAACATTAAGGAAAAGAACTGGAATAATTACTATAGTGTGTGATACATTTGAAAAAGTTAGATAGTGATCAACATTTAAGTAATCGTTTCGTATATTTTTGATGCTTAGCATTTGTCAACATAATACCAGGGCTCGACTCACTGACATGCTCCCTGATACCAATGAATAGAGGTAGAAATATTTAGTAAAGATTAAGAATATCAGGTATCTTTTACCTGAGTAGTTATTGGATTTTTATGTTAAGAAATTCATTAGCAGTACGGAATCCGGGACAGTTCCAGATTTCGGGTTGCTACTGAGAATTGAGTTCACTAAGATGAGAGGCAAGTTTATCTAGGATCTAAAACCAAAGTTGACGAAATGTTGATATAATACACATCTGTTTACCCCTCTGTGGATATACACGTAAGATATAGTAATAATAATATATAATATAATAATAATATAATATTCTACAACATACCCACAACACCATCTAGCCCAAACTAAGCAGAGCTTGTACTATGGGTACTAGACAATGGATAAACGTACATACTCGTATAAACTCTTTTTTGTTTGTAAATAAATACCTACTATACATAATAATATGCTCCAGACCGAATTACGGTCACGGCGGTCAATCTTAACGGAGACTGGCCATCTACGCAAACACAAGTGCACTCTCTGTTCCCTAACCCTCAAGATCCGATGGGACGGATAAACCGACACGACCGGAGACAGGTCAAGCGCAGGACCAACGGCTTTACGTGCTTTTCCGAGGCACGGGGGTGTCTAACACCGCCAACTTCTTAACTCCGGACTCGTATTGAAATTTCTTAACATATTATGTGTATAACATCTGGGTATAATAGCAGAAAGCACAGAACCAAGTCATGCAAGCGGCGTGTGAGTTTCATACTCTGGGGTATTACGTACATAAAAACTCATTTGATTTTAATAACAGAATACTGTTCTTACAATAATAATTTATTATCATAATTAAATCCTTAGTAATATTATAAATGTGAATGTTAGTTTGTTTGTTTATCTGTTACGCTTCCACGCTGTAACTATTTGACGGACATGACCATGAAATTTTGCAGACACTTTGTCAGGGGAACAGAAAAGGACATGCAGAAAAAAGTATCTTATCTAACCTACAATAATAATAAATTAATAAAAAATCTAGTCTATAGTAAGTTACAAATATAGTTTGATAACAAATAGTACAATCAAATAGACTAACAATGTTTTATAAAATTCTATTCAATAGACGACAGAATACAAAATACGGGTACATGTATGGTATTGTCATTGGCTGCAAGTGACACATTGAATAGGCTGGTTTTATGTTATAGAACATCTAACGGAAAGGTGTGGTCAAATTTGAGGACGGTATAGTGCGTGTGGAATAAACTAAACTTCGTGCAAAGTGTTAGAAATATTAATTTTCATTTTAACTTTCACTTGACGTATTCAGTCTCTAGGAATATTAGTTTACTTTAAATATTCCTATTGCTTGTATAAGGCTTTCAAGGTTACATCGTGAATAAAAAGCGATGGTATAACATGTTGTAAAATTTAAGATATATTTTTGTTCGCTTGGGGCGTAACATATTATGAAAATCCTACTAATATAATAAATGTTAAGGTTCGTGAGGATGGATGAATGGATGTTTGTTACTCTTTCACGCAAATACTTCTAAACCGATTGCGATGAAACTTGGTATGTAGATGGCTGGAGACCTAGATTAACACATTAATACTTTTTATCCCGATATTTCCACGGCATTGGGACTTACGCGGGTAAAACCGCGGGGCGGAGCTAGTGTATTTTATATGGCGCACCACCAGGTTTTCTTTGAAAAACATTACGATACCTAAGTGCTGTTTTACTTAAAATATTATTTTATTTTAAACTATATACTTCGATTTCGCCCGCGTGGAATTTAACAAAAGAAATCTAATATAATAGTATATATATATAGTAAGCCTTAGGCTCTCCTTATAATATCAGCTATCTGCCAGTGAAAGTCCTTTCAGAAATGATCTCAGAGATGAGCCGCATCACACTAACAGACTAAAAGACAAAAATTTATTGTTTTTGCTACAAAACATATACTTATAAAGGAGAAAAGTAATTATTATTCTAAGACGAAAAAGAAGCATATAATATTAATAAAAAAATAAAAGTAATAATCAACAGAAATACTAAACGAGATGGGTGTAAAAACCCCAGATTCTCTTTGTTTTCATGTGACCTTTTTTATTTCATCAGCTTTTTGTAATGTCCCACTGCTTGGCAAAAGCCTCTCCCTTGGACTTCCAAATCACTCTGTTGGTGGATATCCCCTAACCTTATGACCTTGTGACCCCCTATATCTCGGGGGTCTTTTGACCCACAGGGCCCATATTCAAACTCAACTGAGGGATGACCCCAAGGTATCTGCACACCAAGGTACAAGTCAATCGATCCAGTGGTTCCGGAGCTATGCCTGTCACTAACAAACTGTCATTAACAGACAGATACACATACCCACATAGTGTTTCCATTAACCTCTTCGAAGAAGACTCAGAGGTTAATAAAATACTACACGTTTCAATGTCTGTTACATCAAAGATAGCAAATAAATAGTGTAGCAAATAAATTATATGACAAAAATATTTAAATTGTGGGAACTAGATTTTACCCACGGCTTCGCTTGCATAATTGTAGGTTAGGTTGTAACATTACGTAACGTTGTCGGCCTCGATGGCGTAGTGGTTAGTGTAACCGACTACCACGCCTGAGGTCGCGGGTTCGATTCCCGCACAAGACAAATATTTGTGTGCATGAACATGGATGTTTGTCTTGGTCTGGGTGTTTCTATGTATAATAAGTATGTATTTACAAAAAAAAAAGTATATATGTATGTTTATCCATTGTCTAGTACCCATAGTACAAGCTCTGCTTAGTTTGGGCTAGATAGTGTTGTGTGTATGTGGTAGAATATTATTATTATTATTCTCTTTATTTAAATATTTTCAATACATTTTTCATTTTTAAATATACATATATCTATAAAAATACATATCATTTAAAAATATAAAATATATGGTACCCCACCGGCATCGGGAACAGGGTCCAAGCTGCCGGTGGTTAGGATTCCAGAGATAGGAACCTCCTCACAATGCGTGCTGTATCTAAAAGCACTGCCTTCTGCATCAAACCCTTGATCCAAGCACCCAACGCGAGCCTCTTTAGATGGTGATCGAGGCTCTTGGCTATTAGACCATTGACAGATATGACTATCGGCACAATGATTGCCGAATCAACGTCCCACATGTCGACAACCTCGCGAGCCAAATCGAGATATTTAATTTGCTTATCTTTTTCAGCTTTCGCGAGATTGCCGTCATGCGGAATGGTGACATCGATAATCAATGCGCGGCGCTCTGATCGATCTATCACCACAATGTCAGGTTTGTTGGCCACAACAGTCCTGTCTGTGATGATAGTTCGATCCCTGTACAACGTGACATGACCATTTTCGAGAACTGATTCAGCTACATACCTGTAGTACGGCACTTCAACATCTACAAGTTTGTATTTCAGAGCAAGTTGCTGGTGAATAATCCTGGCTACTTGGTTATGTCTGTGCAAGTACTCGCCGTTAGCAAGACGAGAACAACCGGAAACTATATGCCTGAGGGACTCACCAGGTAGGTGGCACGCCCGACAAATGTCAACCGTACCATCCCTCAAGATATATCTCCGGTAGTTATTCGTCTTGATAACTTCGTCCGCAATAGCACAGACAAACCCTTCGGTTTCCCCAAAGAGGTCACCGAAACGTAGCCAGTTCACGGAGGCTAACAGGTCTACATCAGCTCCATATAGAGCCTTGTAGAACCTACCGTGAAGCTCCTTGCTCTGCCATACATCCCTGCGATCGTTAGTGCTAAGTACTACAGGCTTGCGCCAGTTCTCTTTAGCCAAACTGAGTGGGGTGAGTCCGATGTCTACAGCAACTACATCCCGATGCATAACCACGTCTGCCTTAAGAAAGTATTCTCTGAGGTTGCATACCTCGCGGTTATGAAGGGCCTTGGCATTCAGAAAGCCTCGGCCTCCACATTTCCGCGGGATATACAATCTCATCACAGACGAACGTGGGTGATGCATACGGTATGCCGTCAAGAGTGTACGGACCCTCCGGTCCAGGGCATCCAGTTCAGTCTGAGTCCACTTAAGTATGCCAAAGGAGTACATGAGCACCGGCATGACCCAACCGTTACAAGCGCGCACCTTGTTGCCACCTGATAAAAGACTTTTTAAAACTTTTTTCAGGCGACCAAAGAAACGCTCCTGCAACGATTGCTTCATGTCAGCCTCATTGATACTTAACGCCTGTGACATACCCAAGTACTTGTAAGTATCGGTTACAAGAAGTGATCTTAGGTTAATGGAATCCGAAAGTTGTGTTCCTTCGGATTCCACTATCCTGCCTTGTTTTACATGGATGACAGCACATTTGTCCACACCAAAATCCATACTGATAGACTTACTAAAAGTTTCAGTTACTTTAAGTAAATCCATCAACTGTAATTTAGTGTGGGCAAACAACTTTAAGTCATCCATATATAACAAGTGGGATATCACTCCACCACCTCTATGTAACCTGTAACCTAGCCCTGAACCCTCTAGTAATGTACTAAGAGGATTCAATGCTAGGCAGAACCAAAGAGGACTCAGGCTGTCGCCCTGAAATATACCCCGCTCAATTTTTATCAATTCGCCATTCCCAGGGATCTGTCGACATCCTGGATAGCTAAGAACCGTTTTCCATTGCCCTATGCATGACTTCAAAAAGGTGCGCAGAGTTGCATTTACTTTATACAACTCTAACACCCTCAAAAGCCATGCATGAGGCACCGAATCATACGCTTTCTTATAATCTATCCAACATGCCGCCATATCCCTTTGTTTACGGCGAACCTGTTGGCTAATGGCCATATCAATGAGGAGGAGCTCCTTAGTACCACGAGCCCCCCTCTTACATCCATTCTGAGAAGCTGACATTATTGAATTTGTATCAATATGTTTAGATACCTTGGCTCTCAAAATAGATGTAAGAAGCTTATAGATCGATGGCAAACATGTTATCGGTCTATAATTGCCGGGCTCGTTGGTACTACCTGTTTTATGGAGTAGGTGGGTTATTCCCGTGGTCATAAAATCTGGTAACGATCCAGATTCTAGGGCAGATTGAAATTGAGCAGCCAAACAAGCATGTGAGCTACGCAGCCATTTCAGCCAGAAATTGTGCAGTCCGTCCGGTCCTGGTGATTTCCAATTTGATAAGGATCGGACCGCACTAATTACATCCTGGCTATCAATGACCACGTTTTCCATTTCTGGAATTAGCTCACTTGCTCGCTTGACCTCCCGCATCCATTCCCCCTCAGTGTGGCCGACGGGTACCGACCAGATGTTCCTCCAAAACGTATTTGTAGCATCAGCATCTGGTAGCCCCACATCGGCCACACATTGATCTGGTCGTTCCCAGGTTCTATAAACCCATCTTTGGTCACTTTGAAACGTGCGGTTGATGACATACCGGTGCACGCGTTTTTTGTATCTGCGCAGTCGATTTGCCCATGCATAGACTTTCTGCTTCAGGAAGTCAATGCGCTCTGTGGCCCGAGATACGTATTCATGAGGACTGACACCAGTCCCCAGAAAAGCCCGGCCCACATAGCGCATTACCCTGGGCCGTGTGTTCCCTGCCCTGAAGCAGATCAGCTTACCGATGAGTGTCCTTGCCTCAGCAATACGCCGTTCAATCCTGCACTGCCAGGCCGGGGTGACAGATGTTTGTCGTATAGCAGGGACATGTGTGGGTAACTTGATGCCCGCTATACGACTTGCCGCCACAGCAGCACAGTACAGGATCGAATGAGTATCGGCGAGATTCTCGCTATTATCTAAATAACTAGATAATAGCGAGTCCAGGACACTCACCAATGCTATATTTTTTCTATGCATAGGTAACCGAGGCAGACGAGGCCGAATCGTAAATTGCATGTACCGGTATTCCTGAATCGCACTTTCCAAAGCATCCTTTACCTCCTCCTTGTACTGAATACTTACATCATTTGTCATGTCATCCACCTCCATGCTGGCACTATTGCCCGTCCGCGTCGCACCAGGTGATAGTTGCATAACTGCGGGTTGGATGCGAATGGCATGGCTCGTAGGCAAGTATTCTGAGCGTAGCCTATCAAGCACGGTATCATCCAACTGTCGACTGCGTTGGATAACCCGCACTTGATCCGATAATCGCTGTGCTGAAACGTTGACGCTTGGTTCAAAGGCCTGAAACAGAACAAGCATGCGGCTGCGATACGCAGTGAGGTTAGTTCCTCCCTCTGTAGCCCCAAAATATGCCTGCATGACGTTTTCATTAATGGATTGAGTCCATCGCATGCGGCGCACATCACCACCGGCAGCGGGGGCCCGGTTCGAGGTCGGTGGGCCTCGGGGTCCCAAGCGGGTCGGTGGCCGGCCTCTTCCCCGCCGACGTGCAGGTGACGGTGACGAAGGCGGAGAAAAATATTCGTCGCTCGAGCTCGACGCAACTGCAGCGGCCGGTGATTCTGATCGATGTACCGACGGCTGCGAGGCGGAGCTAAGCGACGAATCCGGAGGTGGTAGCGGTGCGGCTCTAGATCTGGCTCTTGTTAACATCTTGTATTTTAATAAACTTAAATTCAGTCTCTGTGAAAATTTTCATTTTTGACGTTGTCATATTATTTGTAATACTTAATACTGATGAATATTTGCTTTTATGCCTGTAATTTTTTATGTTTATTGTGCAAAGCGTCTTATTGTTTTAATATGATTTGAAAATAAATGGATTTATATCAAAAATAAAATTTAAACTGAAAATAAAATATTTTTCTCAAAAAATACATAGACGTTGCTTAGTGTTGCCAGATTATTATTATTATTATGATCGATTTTTTGTTTTTCTCAGCATTTTAGGAATGCCGGTAGTCTAATGAAACCACGGGCCTAGGCCAAGTGAGATTCATTTAGGGGGTTTGGTTCAATATTTGCATCTTCTTGTAAAAATGTGCGTACTATTCTACACGTGTTTAGAATGGCGGCTTTTTGCATGGTTATGTATGTATTCGTTGGCAATTCAAGTTGTTGTAGGTAATGAAGAAGGTGTGTCGGTATTATACCGGTGCTAGAAAGCACCAGAGGCACAATATATACTTTGTCCATCTTCCAGATTCTAATTATTTCCTCTTTTAAATCTGTGTATTTATTTATTTTTTCAGTGATTGTCTTTTGTAGGTTGTGAGTGTTAGGGACTGCTATGTCTATAATGTATGCATGTTTATTTTGTTTATCTATCATGGTTATATCCGGCCTATTGTTGTGTATCGTTTTATCAGTTAGTATTGCTCTGTCGTAATATATTTTGTGATATTGATTCTCCAGCACCGGTTTGGGATTATATTGATAATAGGGTACAACTTTAGGTGGTAAAAGGTTATGTTTTATAGCTAACTTCTGGTGAATAATATGGGTAACTTGATTGTGTCTGTGGGTATAATCGGTTTGAGCTAAGTTTGGACAGGCACTGGTGATATGTTGAATAGTTTCGGAGGCGCGGTGACATTTCCTGCATTTATCATTCTGAACGGTTGGATCTTTAAGTATATGTTTTTTGTAATTTTTTGTATTTATGACCTGGTCTTGTATGGAAATCATAAAGCCCTCGGTCTCTGGAAACATTGAACCTAATTTCAACCAAGCATTTGAGGCGTCTATATCGACGTGTGGCTGTTCTAGATCATGTAGATGTCTTCCATGCAGTTCTTTGGAACGCCATTTATTGATCTTGTCAGTGACATGAATCTGTGGAGTTTTATAAGCAATGTTTCTATTGGATAAATTTAGTGGAGTATAATTTTTATCGGTATCAACTATTGCTGAATGAATACTGCTAGTGGTAATTTTGTTGAAGAAAAAATCTCGCAGGTTTTGTATTTGCCCTTCCCATAGCACATTTAGGTCTATGAGTCCCCTTCCTCCTTTTTCTCTCTTCGCAGAAATTCTTTCGATAGCTGACTTGGGGTGTAGGTATTTGTGTTTGGTTAATGTGGTCCTAACTTTAATTTCTAAATTACGGATATCTGTGCGTGTCCATTTAACTACACCAAACGAAAATGTCAGCACAGGTATTGCAAATGTATTAATAGCTTTAAAGAGATTTTTTGAATATAATTGTTTTTTGCATATTGAATTCAATCTTTTAGTGAAATTTAAACATAGATCTTTCTTTATTTTACTGTGGTCAATTATGTTAGACTGGTGAATACCTAGATATTTATAAGTATCTGTCGGTCCCATGAATTCAAATGTATCAGGTTCGTCTACATGATCAACGTTACTAACTATTTTACCTTTCTGAATGTGTATTGTGCGACATTTATCTAGGCCAAATGACATGTTTATATCTCTACTGTACAGGGCGGTTATTTCTATAAGAGATTTTAAGCATTTCTGGGACTTAGCAAATAATTTGATGTCATCCATATACATGAGATGTGTGATGGCTGTATCTGAATTTAATTTGTAACCATTTGCAGTCCTGTTAAGAAGGTGAGATAATGGATTCAGGGCAAGGCAAAACCATAGCGGACTGAGAGAGTCTCCCTGGAAAATGCCATTTCTAATATAAATTTCATCTGTTGTAATAGACTCTGTACCATTATTAAGGTGTAAAGTCGTTTTCCATTCTGACATAGCATTCTTCAAGAAGTTAATGATGGTGGGGTTTATTTTGTATACCTGTAAGATTTTAAGTAACCAAGAATGCGGCACGCTATCGAATGCTTTCTTGTAATCTATGTATGATATAAATAAGTTTCTCTTTTGGTTATGAGCACATTTTAGAATGGTAGAGTCTATTACAAGTTGTTCTTTACATCCTCTATGATTTCGCCTACATCCTTTCTGTTCTTCTGACAATATATTGTTTCTATGGAGGTGACTATTGATGTTTCGTGTAATGAGTGAAGTGATAAGTTTGTAGATTGTTGGGAGGCATGTAATGGGGCGGTATTGAGAGGGGTTTGATGTATCACTACTTTTAGGGAGCATATAAGTGATTCCTTTTGTAATAAATTGAGGTAACGGTTGTTCGCCTGCAATAAGTTCTGTGATGTTTTTAGCTAGTATGTGATGTAATGTGAAAAGCTTTTTATACCAAAAGTTGTGAACGTTATCTATGCCGGCTGCCTTCCAATTTTTCATTTTTCTAGTGGCAATTGCTACATCTTCTGGCGTGATATCCATTAATTCCATATCATCTACATGAATCATTCTATTTCTTTCTTCATCAATCCATATTGCATCCTCGTTATGATTGTTTCGTTTTTCCCACAAATCGGCCCAGTAGTTTTTGAGTTCACTTTTTCAGGTATTATATTGTTGTTTTCACTCTGTATTTTATTTTCTCTGCATGACCTGTAAAAATTCTTCTCATTTATTGTAAAAAGTTTATTGTCTTCCTTCCGTTGTAGCGCTTTTAAATATCTTGCTAATCGTTGTGATTTTAAAATTAATTTTTGCTTTAACGTGTCTAAATATTCTATTGGCCTAACATTATTTGGTTCATGTATACTATGAACTTTTGTTGTTTTGAATATAGTTTCAACTGCTTTCAATACCTTTCTTGATCTATTGTTATTTATGTATTGACTCAATCTACCAATATCTGCCCTTAAATTGTTAATATCTAGTTCGAGTCTTATTTGCCAAGCAGGTTTATTATTTTTTCGTGTTTTCTTTTGATTGCCTAGGTTATGTGTTCGTATTTTATATCCCAAATTTTGACATATAACGTATGCACTGCAATATATTAGTGTGTGAATAGAAACTAAATCGGAATCAACAGAATAAAACCGATCCAGTATGTGTTTGTTAAAAATATCAATAAATCCATAAAGTTTCTTATTTTCTCTCAATTTCGGTAACTTAGGACGTGTTGTAGGGTCTGTGCCTGTGTATTTGATAAGAGCTGTTTCTAGTTGATTAATTAATTCATGTGTAGTTGTGTCTATTTCTGTCGTTTCACTGGGCTGTGTGATTAGAGTGAGTTGTGGTACGGAATCGGGTGAGAGATTGGTCTGAGTGGATGCATGTTGAGTGAATGTTTCGTACTGTGTACGTGATATGTTTGATGTTACTGTCTGTGTATTTGGGCTGGCGCCTAATGTGGTCGCTGAAACGTGTTCTAGGTTTAATGAATGGGATTGTTCTGTAGACTGCGATTGCTGGAGTGATTGAAGAGGAATGTTATGTGTATTATGTGACGTGTTTATGAGGTTGTAATCTTCACTCGTTTCTTCTTCTAAGCTTCTACGTACTTCTTCTTTTAGTTGATCTAAGGTGTCCTGTGAAAGTCGCTTATTTCTAACTATTGTTCTCATTTGGTCTGACACGCGCTGTTCAGAAACTGAGATTTGTGGGTACTGTCGTGAGAATAGTTCGTGCAATCGCTTCCTATAGGTTGTCATATCAGTCTCTAATTTCGTAATATAATAATAGGTACGCATGATAAATATATTGACATCCTTGCTCCAAGACATGCGCACCCTTGCTTTGCCAGCTTTGGTGGACGCTGGTAAAAAGGTATTTACCTCCCGCGCAACATCCAAGACTGGTGTGAATGGATCACTAAAATGAACTGTATGTGGTGATGTATTAGTTGACGAAGGTAACGATTGCAATGAGGGTGTATATGAAACAGTGCTTGGGCTATACGGCTCAATCGGGCTATTTGTAATAAAGTCAGTCTGTCTGTCAGAATAGTCTTGGTCGGCTGAAGTATCTTCGGGTGACCCGGTGGGAGCCCGCCTGCTCAACTCCTCACCACTGACGGCTTGCATGCTGTGACACCCAGCGTCAGCTCCAGGTGTGCCCCGGCGATTGCCCCCGGGAAGCGGTCCTCTCAATTTTCTTTTCGAACGTGTCTCCATGGTGAATGGGTTTCCAGAGCCATGTTGGCCGCGCCAGTAACATATAAGTCGCGTGTCCGCCCCCCACGTGAATCTGATGGTCGATTCGGACGTATGGTTGGATTTGGGGGGCTTATTATTATTATTATTATTATTATTATTATTACTTTTTTCTGAAAGTATATGAAATATCATGGTGATCGGTCGTGAACTTAAGGCATTAAAGCGCATCAATCAGATAAACTCACTTTCGAATTTTTATATTTAGTTAGGATATAGATGTGACTTTTTTAATTGGGCAACTATCTTGATTAAGTAAGAGAATGTGCTACGTATGTAATTAAAAGATGATGATGATGCTAGATATACATAAGCGTAAAAATATAAAGACGTTTTATATCGATACGAACGCTGTAAATGTTGGTAGCTAACTAATTAGATAATAATTTATGACAAAGTTGTTGAATATGTGCTTTCATAAAAATTAATTAAAATAAATTGATACATGAGATTGTCTTTTGTTTACGCGAATGTTATACATTGAAATTAAACACTTTATACGGATTTTATCGCGTTGTTTATTTTACTTTAAACACTGTTATTACATAATTTTGAAAACTTTAACACTACTATTATTGAACTTTACTACTATTTAAGCTATATATTTTCTAATTAAAACTATTTATATTTAAGTTTACACTTTGCCCCGACGTTTCCGTTGCTTTACAGCAGCCATATTCACGGTGAGACTAAGATTTTGTTGACGTTGTCCCAACGTATGAAGTGTAGCTAGTTATTTCAAAGTACCCGAACATAATTTAATCTTTGGTGTTCCTATTTACGCAGAATGAGCTCAAAGTATCATGAAGTCTAGCTGTGTTTTGCTTCTTCTTGGGTTTGACTATTTGTATGACTGGATCCCAAGCTGGTGGTACCAACCATCCTCTCTATTGAAATTAGGATGTTTTTTAATTTCAATAGCCTCGCGAAGCATCGGTGTTTTTTGCGAGTATATGTGGTTTGTCAAATCGTAGGTAGTGGTTGGTCCCCTGTTGCACATGTTCACACACAGCAGACTTCAACGAGCGTTGGTGTTTAACATCAGCTATATGCTCTTTTAAGCGGGTGCCTATGCTTCTCTTGGTAGTGTGACACTGTTTAAAGTAAAACAAACAACGTGATAAAATCCGTATAAAGTGTTTAATTTCAATGATACATAAGATCTTAATCTTTAAGCCGTGGATGACCACAGGGCTTCTGAGGTGCATGAGGAATCGCGACAAACTACATCAAAAGGCTAAGAAATACCCCAATAATAATGATATTATTCTTACATATAAACGGTACAGAAATTTCTGCAATGGACTAATAAAAAACATTAAGACTCAACACGACAAAAATAAACTTGCAGCTGCTACAAAAACTGGTAATAAAACCTTATGGTATGCTGTGAAAGACATCACACATACAAAAAAAATAAAAAATGAAGCCTTACAATTAATTAATACATTAGACCCATCTACTACCGCTAATCAAGTAAATTCATATTTTGTGAATATAGGTAGAGCTATTGCAAACAGTCTAGGTAGTCACACAAATAGCCCTCCGACCCTTCCAACAAAATCGTACCCCCACTCACTGGTTCTTCTTCCTGCAGATGAAGATGATATCGGAAGTTTGATTACTGGTCTGAAAACTGATTGCGCCGTCGGCTGCGATAAAATACCAACTGTATTTATAAAAAGATACAAGCAAACTCTAATTCCAGCGATCACCTTTATCTGTAATTTAGCTATAACAACCGGTAGATTCCCTAGTGCATGGAAGTTAGCGGAAGTACATCCAATTTATAAAAGTGGTGACGGAGCCCGTGTTAACAATTATAGACCAATTTCTATACTGCCAGCGTTCTCGAAGATCCTTGAGAAGATTATGAACAGGTCTTTGGTAGGATACCTTGAAGACAATAAGCTTCTTTCTTCTTCCCAATTTGGGTTTCGATCGAGATTGTCTACTAGTGATGCTATTCATGAACTGACTGAGTTTGTGACAAATAATATAGATGTAAACAAAAAAGTAATTGTTGTCTTTATGGACTTAGCTAAGGCATTTGACACGGTCTCCGTCCCACTTCTGATTAAAAAACTGGAATACTTAGGAGTCAGAGAAAGCCAACTAGGTTTGTTTTCTGATTACCTTACTAATCGCCATCAACGAGTCAAGATAGCAGAATATGATAGCAATGACCTTCCAATAGGTCATGGTGTACCGCAGGGAAGCATCCTCGGTCCTACTCTATTTCTAGCATATATTAATGAGCTTTGCGACTTAAAATTGCCTAATGGAAGAATAATTATTTTGCGGATGACACCGCGCTTTTATTTGAAGCAGACACTTGGCAACAAGCATACAATCACGCACAAACGGGATTTAATATGGTTATGTCGTGGTTGTATAAAAATAGACTCGCCCTTAACGTTGACAAGACCAAATACATTTGTTTTTCTGTAAAAAATCCCGCTCATCTTATAGTAGATCTAAAAATCATAGCACATAATAGCTCGTGTCCCTCCAGTACCAGTTCCTGCCTATGTCCAGCTCTACAAAATGTTACTACAATAAAATATCTAGGTGTTATTTTAGACAGAGCGCTCAATTATAACGCACATGTTGATCTTCTTGTAGCGAGAACAAGGAAGTTTATTTATCTGTTTAAGAACCTTCGACATGTTGCGGACAAAAAAGTTATAAATATGGTATACCTAAGTCTCTGTCAATCAGTTATCACATATTGCATCACAGTGTGGGGCGGTACCTCAAAGACAACCTTATTAAAATTAGAAAGAGCCCAAAGAGCGGTCTTAAAAGTCAGCAATTTTCTACCATTTATGCATCCTACAAAATTAGTATATGAACTCACCGAAATGCTAACTGTTCGACAACTCTACATCCAACATACGGTTCTCAGGCAACATTCGCTACTTCCATACAATCCCTCACTACATGCTACTAAACGACGCAAACATGCAGTTTGCCCCACGACTCGCACAAACACAACCTTCTCACATCACCAATTCAATTTTCTTGGAGCGTACCTTTACAACAAATTAAACAAAATCCTAAAAATCTACAATTTAACCAAAAATCCATGTAAAGTGACTCTATACAGGTGGCTGAAAAAACAAAGTTATGACGAGACGGAGCAATTCATCATCGTCCCTCGCTAACTATAACCACAAGTAAATGTGTATATATGTGTTAGTACCACACTATACATATGTTACAATATACGTCACTTATACCTACTTATACACACACAAAACACACACCCACCCACACATCCACACACACACACACACACACGTACACACACACACACACGTACACACACGCACACACTTCTCACAAAGAACACATACCTCATTTTGTTATGTACTCTTACTTTTGCATTCATACTTAATGACAGTCTTTCAAAATGTTATATACTTTATGCATGTTTTTAATGTATAATTTGAATTGTATATTTAGTGTATTTTAGTGTATAATTTTAATTGAATATTCCGAGGTGAGGGCCTGGTGATCCGTCACACAGGGTTTCCCTAGTATGGACACCAGCCTCTCACAAAGGATCATAAAGTTCCTATATCTAATGTATATAGATGTGTAAGAAACACCTTTGTGAAGAGAGAAATAAATAAATATATTGTTATCTCACAACTTTTTGCGGTGAAAGGACTGCGTTGCGAGACTTGCATTTTTTATAGTTCAGTTTTTGATGGAATTCATATTTCTATGATAGAATTCTTTGATAGGTTGTTCCGAGTCTGGATGTTCTTTGTGTCCGTTGTTTGAATGTTTGTAAAGTCCCCCGCGACACGAGAGAGAGGCGGCATGGCGCCCTCCCCATCCGGCTGTCACAGATAATGACTGGCCACGGTTGTTTTGGCCAGTTCCTGTGTCGCATAGGCCGGCAGGAGACACCCGGATGTCATCACTGCGGTGACTGCCGCGATGTTGTTGTGGACACGGCGCTGCACACTTTGGCGGAATGTCCTGCCTGGGCATCGCAACGCCGTGAGTTGCTCGTGGTCGGATTGGTTACCCTTTCGCGATCGGATTGGTTGCCCTCTCGCTCCCGGCCGTGGTTAAGGCTATGATCTGGAGTGAGAGGTCGTGGAATGCCGTCGTCTTCTTCTGTGAGGAAGTAATTTCCACCAAGAAGGCGGCTGAGTGGGAGAGGGAGCGCTTGAACTCTCTTTTCAACCGCAGAACTGGGCACTGGAGGGCGCGAGATGACTTCCAGCCACCCTGAGGTTTTACCTGAGGGTGGTGGGCTTCGTGGGTCTGCCAGCGGTCAGCACTAGGTCCGAGAGGGGGCGTGCGTGTTCCCACGCGCGCCTCTGAGTCGCTTTGTTTTCGTCCCCCACAAGGGGATAGTAGAAAAATATGTATACCTATATACAATTTAAATAGATAAGGTATATTTGTGTAGTGGCCTGTCGTTTTATACGGCGGGCCGAAACCTCAGCGGGGTCGTGATTTCATGGGAAAGTGGTTCGCGCGGCCCCGCCGACTCTGGTTATGTCGAGGAACACCGTGGTAGGTTTAGTCGGTATTACCGGGATGTCGCTAGTCACCATCTTTCCCCCGGCGAGTCCGACATAAGCTCTCCGTCGCCCCGCGGAGATGTAAGCGTCAATGCATTCCACCAGGTAAAAAAAAATAAGTTCAGTAACAGTACTTCTAGATGAGAAATACCCTTTGTCCTTTTCTGTTGTCCTCACAACATGTATGCGAAATTTCATGGTGATGGTGAGCGTGATAGCGTAACAAACAAACAAACTTAAGTTCGCATTTATATTATTAGTTAGGATTAAGAGTAAGGTATAAAATTCGAATGTTTAATCACAATAATAAATTATACATTACAGGTACCTATAATAAAAACCAAATTAGTGTCGAAAGTAGGTGGACAATTTGATTGCACTAGTGATCAATCTAGTGAAAAATGTTACTCTAGTAACTGTAAGTAAATGTATTTTAGAGAAAGAGAACAGAAAATTCTCTAAAAAATATAGATAAGTTTATACTCCTACCTAGGTATTAGAATAACACAACTCTAAAATTTTGCCAGCCATTTATTGGGCCTAGTGCGGGAAATGCAATTTAACAAAAATAAAGTATAGGATACGCGTATAACGTATTTTAATAAATGAAGAGCAAATCAGTTTAAATTAATTCAGTTCATTAAATAAATGTTAAATAGAATGTACAAAATAATGATTTCCTTTGAACGTACTCATGGCAATACATCGGTAGGTTTCAAACTGTTTGTGAATCGAATTATACGATTGAATAGTACGCTTTTTGTTTAACTATAATGTAGTTTTGAAATCGACCATTTTAATGACAATAATAATTGTCGTTCAGGTTTAAAATTCGATCGATTAAATCATTAATTGAAGTATACGGTCGGGTGAATACCACGCTTTTGTATGAAATCTGAAATTTTTCATATTGATATAATTTTATCATTGAATATACTTATACTATTATATTATCAGCACTAACACTTACTCTTGGGGAAGGCAACCTATATTTTGCTTAAAAATTAATCTTATGTAATTAGTAACTGAAAATAAAGATTTTGACTTTGACATATCTGTTAGGAAAATCAACTCGAAACTGAACCCGTATACGTAAGGCAGGAGGGCCTCACCCTGAGGTCAAGGTCAAGGTGCATACATACGCTATCATTTATTTGAATAAACAAACAAAGCGTAATAAAGTAAATTTCCTCAGTGGTGTAGCGCTAGTGAATGCGACTGCTGTTGTGTTGTATTTATCATATTACGAAGTCTTAGGTTCTATTCTCGGATCAAGCAGAGTTATTGGATAATATTGTCTTCTGTTTACACGAATGTTATTCATTGAAATTAAACTACTATATACGGTTGTTGTTTATTTAACACTGTATCTATTATATAATTTTGAAAACTGTTACACTACTTTTACTATTGAATTTTACGTAAGTGGACTTTAATGACATGATAGCGAGTAGATCATATGTGATGTGTCTGTTGCAAGTACTAAAGCCATATCGCACTAATACCCAGTTCGAATGACACTCGAATATAAACTGCAATCGCGCAATCGTTGCCAAATAGATACGTGAGCGGCATCCGTAAAGGCTACGTTGTCACGTCCATTTGCTACGTGGCAACTCTCCAAATTGAAGGCAGATATTTTCACATTGCATTGTACACAAGGCAGCATGCGATTGATGGAAATACTCTGTTGACTGTTGACAGACAGGGCTATTAGACAGATTGCTTGTATATGTTTTGCTTACTTTTCCTTCATTCATAATTAGCTTGTTGAGTGTATTTTGCACGTATGCGGTTAATAAGCGCCAACGCCTTTCCTTTCACTTTTTTTGCCAGGCAATCAAAGGTCTGCAAAAAATGAGTGGTCAGGCATAAATCCTTTAATTTCAATTTTCCAAATATACAGTTTAAATACCGTTTACTATGATTGCGTGTCGATCTCAGTCAGTCTAAAGATCTTAACTATTAACTTGAAAATTTTGGGACGAATTGAGACATGACTATTTTCCCAAGTGCCCACTTAGAATAAAAATCTCCAACCCGCAACACGCGATGTAGTCGGCAAGGCGACCAGTGAAACGACTATGTCATCTACGCATTCAATCTATAAACTTAACCCTTATTGTCATGGGCTACGATAGCCCGAACCGGTTAGCAACGAAATCACTACGTTTCGTATATCAGTATGTGGTAATACGAGAATCTCACTGAATATTCCGTGCCGGGGTTCATTTACATATTGTTTCGCTCGTAAACATCTGCAGTTTGTATAAACACAAATTGTGCTGCTACGATGTTTTCGTAGACGAAGGCTACGGGCGACGCGGCGTAGGCTTAATTAGTGAATGCATTCATTAAAATGTTTTGAGTTGAATGTTGCTTTTCACGTAGATTTTTTATGACTTACTAAGCTTAATTGCTTACCGAAAGCTACAAAATAACACTAATCTTGATAGCATTCGTTTGAAATTTATTTTGGTGCAGATCTTTTTGTGAAAAAGAACATGGAAGTCGTTTTATAATTATTCTTGGACATTTTCCTTAGTAAAGATTTTAATGTGTCTGATATGAGAATCACAGTAACAGATCTTAGATCTAGTACAATTAGATTTGTGAATAACAAATATATTTGCTGTGTGACGTCGACACTAAGTAGTTAAACTCCTGATTTAATAATATAATGATAATTAATTTAATCAATATATATTTTTAAACCTCATTTATTTTACTTTATATTCTGATATTCACTTCTATTTAAGTACTGATATATGTATATAGGTAGTCTGCAAGCGTCCATTGTGCCAATAAAGTTTATATGGCTGGATTTTTGGCAGGCACACTTTTATATCTACACGTTGCATGATTAATGTAACAGGAAACGTTTTTAAAAACGGAAATTGCCGCATGTATGTTAGATATTGACATACCTTTTTGAAACGCTTTGACGCTGAACAGATATCGCCAGTCTTCTTACAGCCAGTGTAACCTGGTAAAGTCAAGCGTTTTCTTTTATATAGGGTACACTTTTAGTCAGTGTATCATTTTACAAAACGAACTACGATTATAATAGTTAAGGGTTTTGTGAAAATGTATTCATAGCTTTCGTGGTGCAATTTGCGTTTTATTAATGATTAACAACTTGAAAGCATACCTCTTCTTTTTAAACTTTTCTTTTACCTAACGAGCTGGCCTTAATAACTGAGCTCTACATCTTCTCATCAACTTTCTAAATTGCATATTTTAAACTTACAGCTTAACTAGGATATAACACTAGCTGAATCCTGCAGATTTGTCCGTATGATATATAAATTAAAAGACAAGTAAAGACTTCAAGGATACAATACTAGTTTAAGTTGTTGCCATATCACCGCTAATACATCGAACACTATCGGTTTGATTCCCACTCAGGACAAAAAATGGTGTTATCTACAAAGAGTTGTTCCGGTTTAGAGAGTTCTTTGTGTTTCTGGGTGTTTTTTATTGTGTTTTAATGTCGTGGTAATGGTGATAAAAATAAATCTGGCTGAAAAGATATCGTTAAAAAAGAAAACATTATAAATCAAAATATGCGTGATGCATTCTAAGGCAATATTATAGGTAATTATTTATTGCGCATAATTTATGTCCGCATCACTGGCGGGACGGTAATAAATGTAATGCTCGTTCGTAGCCTTTTACCGGGTCCGGCGAAATGTATTGCATTTTCTATCAAGAAATTTTTAGCAATAGCGCTAAGTTTTGATTTGTAAGTGCTCGGTAGATGGAAAACTCTTATAACATAGAGCTTAAATTGTTGGAGTGTTGGTGCAACATTATATTGTATTCTGCTGACAGCACATATCTGTAGTGCGCTCGCACCGATCACCCATAGGAGTCCCAATCGTCCCTAAGCCTTTCTAAAGTTATAACGTGTTAGTGTAAGTACCATAACTGTGGAAAGCGAATAGACTTTGTGTTGACCGAACTCTCAGTTTAATTTATTCACCTAATAATATAACCCTGCACACGTAACTCAGTGAACACATGAAAGACACATAGACAGACAACACATATAAAAATACATGGAGTATATTATTGGAATGTAGCTAACTCTACGCTAGCAGAAAATATGCTACATAAGTTTTGTTCCATATAATATTGTCTTACGTTTCTTCTTCTTAGTCAGGCACTCTTGTCAGAGTGGTCGTGGCTATCATTGATGGACAGGGTTGCGGCGCACTGACGTCATTTGCCGCACGTCGAGAGATGTTCCTCCAACCCTGGCGGTTACTGGCATTGCGAGCACACAGTATTGTGGTTGACTGTGTAACTTTGGTGATAAGGTCGATCCAGCGCGTTGGAGACCGACCGCGGCCTCTCTTGCTTTCAATGCAGCCCTGCACCACGAGTCTCTCCATCGAGTCCTCGTTTCTGGAGATGTGTCCAAAGAACTTCAGTATTCGTAACTGCACAATTGACGAAAGCCTGTCTTGTATGCGAAGCGAATGTCTTACGTTTACGCGAATGTTATACATTGATATTAAACTACTTTATACGAATTTTGTCGCGTTGCTTATTTTAAAATATTATTATTACATCATTTTGAACTTTAACACACACAGTAGTTCCATAGCTACTAACAAATTGCCTCGATTTGACAAAACGTAAGACGTCGCAATACGATTGTTTGTGTCTGTAGTTGTCAGCTCAATAGGACCTTGCGTTCCTTGTTAGTTCTCTCTGATATAAATACAAGAACCAAAATTACTATGTTAGCATTTTGTTTGATTTTATTTTATGTGCTACTTTAGGTACGTGTTTAGGATATGTTTTCAGAGTATATAAAATAAAAGAGGAACATTAAATTATCGGCCTCGATGGCGTTGTGGTTAGTGTAACCGACTGCTACATCTGAGGTTGCGGGTTCGATTCCTGCACAAGTCAAACATTTGTGTGCATGAACATGGATGTTTGTCTTGGTCTGGGTGTTTCTTTGTATAATATGTATGTATTTACAAAAAAAAGTATGTATGTATGTTTATCCATTATCTAGTGCCTACCCATAGTACAAGCTCTGCTTAGTTTGGGCTAGATGATGTTGTGTGTATGTGATAGAATATTATATTATTATTATATTATATTACTAACTCATCACTTAATCTTTACAACTATAAAAGAGGTACATAGCTAAAAAGATATTTAAACTTTAATGTTTATATCTCTTTTCAGATATACTGTACCTATTTGAGAATAGAAACAACAAACGTAGGAAACGTTCTACGTAAGACATACTTTCTGGTAATAAATTGTATTAAAACAAATATTGTATAAATCACAAGTTATTGAATGTTTTGTTTACCAAAAATCTCCGTTATAACTTCCTAACGTGTTTTAACAAGCACGTCTATGGCTGCTTAAAAGCGACCAAATATTTATACTTCGAAACTAACGAACGGAAATATGAATTACTAAATTTTGGCCGAGGCTTCACTCGCGTAAATGTAGGTTAAGCTAGATTCGTAATAGTACTGTTTCCCTGGATAACAGGTACCCTGTATCCTCTTCTGTTCCCCTAACAATGTATATGCGAAATTTCATGATGATCGATCGAGTAGTTAAGGCGTGGAAGCGTCACAACCAAACTCACATTCACATTTATAATATTAATTAGGATTTCTAAAAACACAAGCTGCGTCATAATCCTTTAAAGGTTTTTAATTTTATTATTGTAACTGTCGCGTAACCTTACTTCAAATTTTTATAGTATTACAATTCAATGTATTCTGTTTCTTGAACGTGCAAATTACAAATTTAGCCAGTTATATCCTATACAACATACGAGTATACAGACATGCCTACATAACAAAGTACTATATAACAATCACTGCCGCTTTGTCATTTGCAAATCGAGCATAGTTTTTAGTTATGTACCAACTAGAAAATTACCTATAGCCTACATGTATCATATCGTATCATAATTATATTGTATTATAAAAAAATAATTAATTGAAAACTCTTAATAAAACAGTATTAAGTTCATACTGATGTCTTAATAAAATTTATTTGCCAAAAAACGCGAGCTTTGATATTCTGTGTACATTTACACGTGCTATCTTTATTATAAGCAGTAACCTTTTGTAAACCAAAAGGTTTATTTTTATTTTTAAATTAGTTTATTTTTAACTGAAGCACGCCAAGTGATATTTTCAGTCTTTCCTGTTAATAATATGATTTACCCTTTTATTTTAAGAGAAATAAATTATTATTGCTTTCTACGGCAAGATGTCTATGCGGACAAAATATAAAATAAAATTATGTATTAGAAAATGTTTGTATCAAAAAGTTTTGAAACGATAATTTCTATCATTAAAAATAACAAGTTTAGTTTTAGTACTTTTCTACAATTAATTTGATATGTTTTGTAATATCTAAGCTTAAAATATTGCAAAAGTTTGCAGTAATTACTCTTTATGAGGTCCATATACACATAATCTAATTACGAGTTGGCAGAGACTACATTTTTTAACAAACTACGATTCTGTCATTATTATCTACCTTACTATATTCACTGTCCTTATGTCCTTCATGAACGCTCGTCGGTTCAGGATACTCTTAATCTTGCCTATTTCATACCTTTTTTATTTTCTTATTGGTAGCACAAGAGCCAGTAGCCTACCTGATAGTAGGCGGTAACCGCTGTTTATTCACATAGTTGTATTTACTTGACTTTGCAGTAATAATGCCAAGGAATTACAACCAAGTCGGTGCCTAGATTGGTCCCAAAAAGGTTTTCCTCATGATAAGCAGTTAGAAGAGAGAAGAGCCTGTCTGAAGAGAACGGGTAAAGGGGTCGAAGAAGGAAGGGAAAGAAGAGACTGAGAGAGTTATTAGGCCTCTGGCATTCTCACTCACTTTATAAAACCTCAACAGTATTATTTTACGTCGATAATTTGTAAGAGGATGGTACTTCCACGATTAAGCTACCCCATTCGTCTTAAAACCGGCAAGACCGTACTAATCTAGCAATAGACTTGACTCAAAATTGCCTTGACTCAAGGGTCACATTACAATATGAATTGTACTTTTACGTCTCTTTTCCATGCTAAAATTTCACTTACAAATGTACATAGGTGATATGATTAAACTCGTATATGCACAGCCAAGCGTTAATTGCCGTTGAAAACTATCGTATACCTCATTCTAATTTGCTACATTTTCGCGTGATAGTCGTAAAAAAATGTAAAAATCTTTAACATTTCTCTTGAGAAGCTGTTTTTAAAAAGGTTTTTGCAATAAATAATTAACTAATACTTTTAACATATTATATTCCAAAGGATTTTTAGTATTTTACAAATAACTTTATGCAATTATAAGTGTTCCAAACAAATTTACATACGTAATATGAATTTAAAAGAAGCTGTAACCCAATGGTAATTACGCTCGCGATTGACTGTCGTAGGTTCGATTTATTGCTCTACTGAAGAAGCTTAGTTAGATAGCTTAACAATAATACTAGTCATTCGCAAATCTTTCTTTCTTTCTTCTAAAAAAAAAAAGGGAATATTCGCAAATTGCTTGTTAACTTTTAAAAACAGGTAATATTTAATTAAGCTAATTTATACTGATATAACGCTTCAAAACTGTTTTTATGGCAATCAACAAAATATCAGCAACTGACGTCACTTAGCAGAAGTTAAAAAGTATACCAGTATATAATAACCCGGAATGACCTTATTTGAGATAGTCGTAAGACTTAATGTAGCCATAAGGGCGAACGAGTCGGAGGTAATCTTACATAAATATGGTGCTGTATTTGAAAGCTCAGGCTTTAACATGATACTTGCAGGCATATCATTGTTATGGTAAGTATCTATAGAAAACCTATTTCCATGTAATATGACAACACAACGTTCTATTGAGTGCGACGATGACACCTTTGTAAAGTCGGATTCCTGTATCAAAAAACGATTCGTTTTATATACGGGCAATTAATTATTATATGAAAACTATGTCAAAATTTAATTGACTATAATGGCTCGTTCTTAAATTTAAAAACCGGAGTTGATTTTTTGGTTTCATTGAGTATAAACCAATGAGGAAATTGTTAATAGTTATATATATTTATTAAAATATAGCGCCCAAATTAGGGAGCAAAACCTCTATAGCGAGAAACTTTACGGACATAAAACGGACACAAAATACATCCAGACTCAGTACAATTGTTTAAAGTTTAAGAACAACTTTATTTCTCATAATGAATTGCATACATAATTCATTTATTGAAATTAAACACTTTATACGGATTTTATCGCGTTGTTTATTTTACTTTAAACACTGGTATTACATAATTTTGAAAACTCTAACACTACTATTATTGAAATTTTACTACTATTTAATCTATATATTTTCTAATTAAAACAATTTATATTTGAGTTTACACTTTGCCCCGACGTGTAAACTCAAATATAAATTATTTTAATTAGAAAATATATAGATTAAATAGTAGTAAAATTTCAATAATAGTAGTGTTAGAGTTTTCAAAATTCTGTAATACCAGTGTTTAAAGTAAAATAAACAACGCGATAAAATCCGTATAAAGTGTTTAATTTCAATGTATAACATTCGCGTAAACATAAGACAATATTATATAATTCATTTACTGAGAAAAAATGTTTAAAACTAAGATTAATATTTAGAGCGCACATAGGCACGTGAATAAAATTAAAACAAAACGAGAAAAAATGATAACAACGATGTGGCTAAATAAATTACATAGACAGTATAACACTCGATCCTAGCCAAGCACAACATGGATACATGAATCGATTTTTATAGATGTGGCATTGATGGTATAGTCTGATATAGTTATATATATATGTTAACGGAAATGTATGTAATTCCTAAAATCGCCCGGAAATGTGTAAAATAAATTATATTGGACACATTTCCTAGGAAATCTATACATTTCCTAAATAGTAATCGGAAACGGACGGGTACGCGGGGATAGCGGAGTGAGGGGAAGGTATAGCATCATCTGATCAGGCGATCGCGCTAGTGCCGCGTAAACAGTCAGTACGTATGCACGTCGCTGTTGTCCAAAATGGCTGCCGAATCATGCATCGCGCTTATGAAAGAGAGATTTTATAGTACTTTAGCATCATCAAGAATGTTGACAAACGCTAAGAACACCGCTTATATTGAAGATGAACGTTACAAAGAGTTAATAAAAGAAGTTTCTACGGCAAAAACAACAGCTAGGAAGACTTCTCGTGATTATTGGTTATTGCGGCGATACGATGTGTTTACTATTGACCAGAAAAATAAGCTTATTTTTTCAGTTAAAGAAACTACGAGCAATATTATTTACTACGCATGTGATAGCGAGTTATTTAACATATTACACGAGGCACATATTCGAATTGGTCACGGCGAATGTGATCGTATGATGAAAGAGGTATGGAGTCACTACAAAAACATAAGACGTAAGGATATAGGAACTTATCTTGAACTTTGTGAACCATGTCAACAAAAGCAAAAAGGCATAAAAGGGCATTGTTGTTGAGCCTATTATATCGTCAGAGTTTAACTCTAGATGCCAAGTGGATTTGATAAACTTTCAGTCGCAGCCCGACGGTGATAACAAATTCATTCTTGTGTATCAAGATCATTTAACAAAATTTGTTGTTTGAAGACCACTTTAATCAAAACGAGCTGAAGAAGTGGCTCACACTTTATTGGACATATTTACTCTACTTGGTGCTCCTGCAATACTTCAGTCTGACAACGGCAGAGAATTTTCTAACCGATTAATTTAGAACTTAAAAACATATTGGCCTACTTTAAAAAATATTCATAGTAAACCCAGGCATTCGCAAAGCCAGGGGAGTGTGGAAAGAGCAAATCAGGATATTGAATATATGTTTACCACGTAGATGCAAGACAATGCTTCACATTGGAGTGAGGGTATAAGGTTTGTGCAACTCATGAAAAACAGAGCTTTTCATGCTGGTATCAAGCAATCTCCTTATGAGGCACTTTTTGGGTGTAAAGTAAAAGTTGGTTTACAGTTAGCCAATGATTTTACGCAAAAAACTGAAACTGAAGAAGATTAGGAGAAAATCATACAAGACCTTACCAAAAAGGAAGAGGATCCCAAATTCTCTGCATGTGAACTCTCTAAGGTGAACACGGAGCCAAGCCAAATTTCTAACAACGATTCAGATCAACGCGAAACAAACACGCAACCTCCAGCCTGCGTTAAAAACCAATGCAGCGTCTATTCACAAGAAACTACAGGGGCTCATATATGTAGAGAATGCGGATGTGCAGTCCACGCCATTTGCGCTGTTGCTGAAGAATCACCCGATGATTGATTTGGATGTAAAGTTATGCGTCCATTGTGTTCAAAATAATTTAATGTACTAGATAATCGTCAAAGTGCTAAGAAAAACCTACAACAACAGGCTGAAAAATGTCGGAATCAAGTGAAAATAAGTTTACCCCTGTATCTATTGGTACTTCTGTACGAATTACAGTTCCAGAGGTTGATAGAAGACGTGGTGATGCCCGAAATATTATAGGTGTAGTCTTGGCTAAAACTGATGATGAGCTCTATCCAATTAGTACCAAGAACGGAATCTTAAAACAATTGTATTCTAGATCTCAGATTAATGTGTGTCCAAGAGTTCTTCTTGATGTAAAGGATGTATCGAGTACGGAGATTGCACTACGTTCAGTTGCTAACCTAAAATCCACTGGAACCGGCCAAGGATTTAAAAAGTGCCTTTGGAAGAAGAACTGTAATACAGCAAGATATCTGTGCTATAAAAATAAACTATTGTGTACTTCTAAGTGCCATTCCAGCTTACCCTGCCAAAATAAATAGCCATATGGACTGCCTTGTTTACATTTAGCTTAGTATAAGAATAGAAAGACTTTTACTTTAAGAGACTGATTACTTACCAAATGAAAGTTTAAACTTTATAAGAATAATATAAGTGGATTTTTTGATAAATGCACCTTAAAAATTAATAGATTGTTGATTTTTGAAGTTTTACTTAGTGAGATAATATGAAGATATTATATTTTATTATTGTTACCTGATTGTCTCAACAAGGGTCTTAATAAAAATTATTATTCCCATTTTAACAAAAGTTTTATTACAGAAAACATTATTTTTATACATTTCCTAGGAGTTGTATTCAATTCCTAGATTACATACATTTCCGGTGACATATGTATATATATATATATATGTTACCGGAAAAGTATTTTTTCAATTTCATCCAAACCTTTTGCTTCTTTCTGAATATATAAATAAGGGATTTAGAAAACCATACCGGAAAGCCAGTGATTTTAGATACTGCTATGTAAATCAAAAAGTTCTGACCAATCAGTAAGTTGTATATACCTATATATATATATATATATAATATAATATACCTATATATATAATCAATATAAAATTCAGGATACTGATTGAACCTTTACGCCGCCGCGGCGCACCACGCTGAATCCTTTGAACAAAGCCGCCAAACGCTAAACGTCGCGCTGCGCGCGTTGTACAAAGGCGCCGCTCGAAGATGGTAAACCTAATTATTTGATATAAACTGCTCGCCGCGTTTTATACGAGCCGCTATAACATAGTAACCTATAGTACGCATCAGCTGATATTTAAAAGTAACGCATAAGGAAATCTTTCTGTTTATGAGTACTTTTTAAGATGTTACAGTGTATTTTAATTTGGTTTATCATATCTAAGTACATACCTTTAGTTAATAAAAATATTATATTTTCGTAAGCTCCGTCAGTTGTGCTCCATATGTCTACCTCCAACGTTAACACACAAGCCACACCTTTTTCTTAATGCACTACGAACACTACCTACGTAACACAGTTTAATTTGATTTTGTTTCTATAAAACCCGTCACAATCCGAGCTCACATTTCTACATCCGAATTACAAATTTTAGCATACACGATTTGTTTTACGTGTCCCCACAAGTAAAAGTCTAATGGTGTTAGGTCTGGGGATCGCGGCGGCCACGAGATTGGTTCTGCACGTCTTATCCACTTGTCATGGAACTGGGAATTTAAGTAATCACGCACTGCCCGTAAGAAATGAGGCCGCGCGCCTTCATGCTGGAACCACATAGAGCTATGAAAGTTCAATGGTAACTCGCGGTTGTGAAGCCGCTGAAAAGCGCCTTCCGACGGGACTGCTAGACCTTGTGATCTAGAGGACCGTTCTTCGCACTCCCTACACGCAGCTGCATAATTACACTCACTCCTACCTAAACACACCAACATTTTAAAGTATTCAGGGCTTGAATACGTCATAATTATTATCTAACTGAGAAAATACTCAATGGCGGCAGTCCGAAGGAAAGTACTTTTAACGCAAGACTGAGTACGAAATTGTTTGCACGTATTATAACTAAGAAACAATAATAATAGCTAGGGATACAAAAAAGGATTTAATTTTAATCGATATTTTCAATTAATACGGTTAGTCAGTGATAAAATAGATTACATACACATGCAAACCAGAACTTTTATGTCATTATACCAAATACGATATCGATATCTTTAAATTTAGGAATAATAAGGTAGGCATAGGCGTAGGTATAGACCTACGTCTATGCCTATTGTCGGGGTTCAAACATAGCTTGTAAAACGTGGGTGTAATAATACACCTGTGCCTATCCTTTCACGGATACAGGCGTGAGACTATGTGTGTATTCGTCTTTATTTAATTTTTAAACTGAAGGAAAAGGCATAATTTCTTAAAGTTGAGTTTTGTACGCAAGAGCTTTTATTGTATTTTACAAATAAAGAAACTTTTATCTTTAGAATTACATACTTCGATATTTTATTTGATCGATAGTAACATCCCTCGCACGGTACGTCTGTGCATAAGGCGGCGGCTTTGGCGGTGTCTGCGCCTTTGAATACGCGCCAAACATGACTTTTGACAAGAAGCCGTCAGATTTTAATAGAAAAATAAACATATCAAAGAAGCCGAATTTTAGCGGAGTGTTGCCAGTCTGTGCGAAATTTCAGGGATTTAAGGATAAAATTGTTGATCAATACTGGGATAAAAAATATTATGTTGACGTTTTATGATGATATAGATTTCTAAATTATTTTTCTTGGCATGTTTATCATGGGATAAATAAGGCCTTAATGGATTGGACAGGGTTTTGTATACACATTTTATACATATATAACATACGTAACATAATACTAATGAGATGGATCAGATAAACTGTCAAGGAAGAGAGCACGCACTTTTAATTCATAATAATAATAATAATAATTCTTTATTGTAACAAAAAGTTGGTAACAATTAATGTGTGAGCCCTGATTCCCAAACTAGCGTGAGCTGTGTGCTGGGAATCAGTTCCTTCCCAAAATCATGTTTATTTCATATTCCTTTTTATGAATTATGTACATTATTAAAGTTGGTAAATAGTCTGCAGGCATATATTTTCATAATACAGAAGTTGCAGCTAAAACATAAATAAATAAAGTCAATAATTTAAAAGTTCAAAATTGATAAAGGGTTTGAAAATTAATTCAAATATGATTTAGTCAGAATAATTAAGTGTCCATGTGCTTGTGTATTTAAGGCAAGAATATCAATATTAAATCAGTATTTTCCTTGACTTAAAATATTTCATTTATTGATTAACAATTAGCTCGTCAAGCCAAAGCAGAAACACAGCCAGTGTTACTGCATTGGCTTGAATACTCTGACACAAACTACCTTAATAATAAACTCCCTAACATCCAGTGTCTGAAAGCCTAACATGTCTTAATCAAACTCATGACGTGATTTGATTGGCCGTTGCGAATTAAATTAACCAATCCAAGTATCATGCGTTTGACAGAATGTGCATTAATTTTGTTTTGATCTGCTTTCCAAAATATGGCGTTAGTGAGATTAAAATACTAGAAAATTTTCTTTTATTTTTATTGCCTTTGCAGTTAGAACGAAGTAATTAATTTGTGTAAAATGTTGTTGCACAGGTATGGGTGGAGCGCAGCATCGAATTCTGCACGGAGAAATGGCCGGACTCGATAAAAAAAGAACTGTTCGGCGCGTTCAGCTTCGTTCTAGTATACGCCGTGCCCGGTGAGTGACCAATATTTAAGAGCTGCCTACATGCTGCCTCTGTGTAGACTGATCGATTATTTGTGTACAATATTGAAGAGAGCATTTATTTTGGTTTGGTGGAAATTGTCGTGATTTTGTGTTACTATGTAAAACCTGCTTTTGTTTTAAGTAAAATATCGTCGATATATCAGTTTGACGATCATATTAGGTTTATTACGGCTGCTCGACGACGTTATATTACTGATTTCATTAATATGCTAAAGTTTAAACACTCATACGTCAACAAACACTCTTGCTTTCTGAGGTCCATATGTGTACAAAAAATAGAGAAATCTCTCGGTATACAGAAATTACATATACATCAGAGCGAAGGTAAAGTATTTGACTATATTCGTAAATTAACATACAATGAAACCGAAGGCTTATTTAAGCTTAATACAGTAATTTTTACTGTCACCCTCCTATACACACACACTCATCCTCACTCCACACACAGGAAGGCTTTTTTCCATTTTTTTACATTTTACATCGTATTTTATCTAATTTGTGACTTTTTTAATGCTTTTTTTAATCTAATTCTTTTGTATTATTATTATGTTTTTTTTTAATTTGATTCATGTTATTTTTGTTGTCTTTTCTTGTCCTATTATCTCTTAAATGCATCATTTCCAAGGAGAGCGCTGTTGTCTGAAATATAGATAATAATTTATCTAGTTCAGACACAGATGTCATAAAAATATCTGAGATTATGGATAAAATGGAAAATGTAAACTTATTTAATAATGTACTTCTGCTTTTTATTAAATAAATTATTATTATTATATTACAAAATATTTTTTGGTTTGTAATTACTAAGTAATACTAAAGCACATTAATAGAAGTGTACTGTGTTAATGCATACGACATAGTCGGAGCTTTCCTCGCGTGTCAAAACATATAATACAAATATTTCTAAAAAATGTGTTTATACGAAACGAACGAACTTTGTTTATACGAACAAACAACTAGTAATCATAGTAAAAAGAATAAGTTGAAAATTGAAAACCTATTAAACTGTATGCACTATGTTTTGTTTTGTGTGCCTTATTAAATAAATAAATAAACTGCTTGTGTTTTAAAGAGATTCAAATTATGTGTTGCTTATGTCAATACTCCCAAGCGTGATATAAATGGATAGACTTATATTAAAGTAACATTCCAAAAATTTTAAAAATAATACCGCGCCATGTTTTGGTAATGGAATCTTTAAAAGATTTTAGTCCTTACATCACATTGTTATAGCGAGTCAGATTTCAAGCATATTTAAGTACATATTTTTCAGATATAAAGCTACAAAAGGTGACAGAAAGGAGATAAAAATAATTTATAGGATACTCAACCCTAGCCCGCTATACCTAACCGATAGATACGCTTTCTACATGTACACACAGCAAAATAGATCGGTTTGCAGGGCACACCAACATAGATGTTGGTGTGCGTGTAATCAACGTGAGTATTACTTCGCGTATTTGTTAGTGTTCTTCACAATAACCCGTTGCCCACGCACACACTTGCAATTTCTGCTCACTTTAAATCCCTCGCGTGTCGTTTGCATCTATGCGGTGCATAAGCGCCAAGGCCTTTCCTTTCACTTTTTTTGCCAGACATTCAACGGGCTTGTTGCAGGGAATATAAAGCTTATTTTTAGCTAAAATGATAATTCTCTCCGTGGCGCGTTAGTCGAGCGTGCACTAGACAACGTTTTGCGTCGCCGGCGCCGTAAGTTCAAATCCGACTGCCGAATGCTCAATGTTTTTGTATGTTTTATAAAATATTTACATTTGTTTGTTCAAACATTGCTTAACTATTAACAAATCTTCTTTATATTTGGTTCGAAATATATTTATTGTATACCCTATAAAAATGACAAATCATATATAAGTTAGTAGTTTAAGTTCATCGTCATAATGATATTGACTATCGGACTTTCGTTACGTTTTTAGAGATTATACCCTGCGTGTTTTTAGAAGTGCTTATATTTGCGAATCAATATGAATCACTTAACTACACTTTTAAGAGATGAGATAATTATTTTGCATGAGCAAAACGTTTTAATTAGTGAAATTGCGAGGCGCTTAAAGATATCGGTGAGTAATAAAATGTTATTATGTTTAGAAGTTTAATATGTTTAAGTAATCCAAATGTTATTTATTGTTGTTTTTTTGTAACAATATTTTATTATTGTTCACAGAGAAGAACTGTGCAATTGTGGGTCCATCGTAATGCAGATTCGGGAAGCATTGACCCTCATCGACCGGGACCAAAGGCTGGATTTGCATACACCGATACCAATGCGCAGCACCGTGATATTGTTGCTAGGCATATGAGTGAGCCCTTCCTCACTACTCGTTCCACGGCGACTAAACATGTCGTGACATTACAAACTGTAGGAAACCACCTGCGTGCAGCTGGTGTGAAATGTCGTAGGCCAGCCAAGAAAATTTTGCTGTCGGATATTCATAGGCAAAACCGGGTACGCTTCGCAAGGGAATATATAGATTTTGATTGGTGTAATAATATCGTTATATTTAGTGATGAAAAATGTTTTAAGTCTGACAAAATATTGTGGCGCAAAGATGGCGAGCGCTATAATAAAAAAAATATTCTTCCATGCAGGTCTAGTGGCCGTATTACTTTGGGATATTGGGGATGGATGTCATCAATGGGTCCAGGTGAATTAGTGCAGGTAGGGGGTCGCAATACCAGTCAAGGTTACTTGGACGTTTTAAAAAACGTGATGCTACCAACTGTGCGCGTTGTATACCCGCAAGAACACATTTACTTCGTGCATGATAACTGCGCTGTGCATCGCGCGCGACTTGTGCAAAGTTGGTTAAACGTCCAAGAAAATTTTACTGTTATTGAATGGCCATCAAAAAGTCCTGATCTGAACCCCATTGAAAATCTATGGGGTCATATGGTTCTAAACTGGGACTCGTCCGAAGTCAGGTCTAAATCGAATTTAGATAATATCGTTACCTCGACATGGGAATCGTTTCGTGGCACTGATTTGTGTGGGAACATGGTTGCTAGCATGAGGACACGATTGCAACAAGTAATAGATAGCGAAGGCGCACCAATCGGCTACTAATAACAATAATACGGGTAATTAAATTTGTTTTATGTGAGTGATGTTATTGTTAGTGAGATTATAATTTAGGATACCTCTTAATATTTAACTTACTAACATGTTTATTCATATCACTAATAAATAAATTACCCACTTGAATATAGAAAATAACGTTAATTCTCGTCAGACTTAGAATATTTGTCATGCACAAAACTTTATAACATGTAATTATGATTAAAAAAACACCTTGTCAATAAATATTGTTGATTTCTTATTACAAATTGTTTAATTTTTACTTCCATATATTTTTCTCGAATATCTATAATCAATTTATATACTTATTATATATAAATACATATAATATAATCAGGTAAATTACAAAAATGAAAATTTAGTTATATTATTTATTATTTATATATAATATATTATATATAAATATATATTTGTTTAAAATATTGTGCAACTTGTGCAATTATATTATTATTGTAATGTGAAGAGCGCGGTCTCCTAACACAGGTAATGTTTACTTAAAAGGAGTACCCCAACTACTGATTATAAAATAGCTTATAAGAAAACGATAATAAACCATTTTTAATTTAATTTAATATAATATATTATATATAAATATATATAATAATATAATCACGTAAATTTTATAAATAAAATCAACACAATGAAAAAAAAATTAAAATACAAAAAAAGTTGACGCCGGCTGTGAGATTCGACCCAGAGTCATTCGGTTTGCCAGCCAAACGCTTATACACCTATGCCACGGGCCCGATTAGAAACGTGGTAACATTTATGCTTCATATTTCCTGCAACATTAATGTGAGCAGAAATTGCAAGTGAGTGCGTTGACAACGGGCTATTGACATAACACTAACAAAATATAGGCGAAATACACACGTTGATTTCACGCACACCAACATCTATGTTGGTGTGCCATGCAAACCGATCTATTTTGCTGTGTGTACCTACTAACTATGTTGTATTTGCCTATCTGGTTACAACACTTAATTGTAACAAATATGCATAATATATAGAACAGTAAAAAAGAACGGAGAAACTACATTTAACATTATAATATAAGGCATTTATTCGCAGCAGAAGCCACGACACGTCTTACACAATACATTTATATTATTGGTCTCAAGAGTCAGTTGTTTGAAGCTAACAACCTTGGAAGTCTGCGATAGAAAATGTTTAATTTTCTGCTTATTATAGACACTGGTCTGTAAGGTTTTTAATATTTTAATGAGAACACGCGTGGTTGGTGATTGTGGCTGACAGTGATATTCAGCGCTTCTAGAAGTGCTACTGTAAAATATAGATAGATATTAAAATGCTCTGCTCAAACATCTCACCATAAGCTAACTTAACTTCAGTACGGCTACTCATCTAGCATCAAAAGTATATTTATTATTACAAAATAAGACTTATTTTTTGTGGGTGATATGTGTATTAATTTATATATTATTATTTAAACTGTTTTATTGAAATACAATTTTATAACAAATGTAATAAAGCCTTTTCTTTATTATAAAAACTAAAAAGTCAGCAACTCATTTATCTTAGGCATAGCTAAAAACAAAACTGAACAATAATGCAATGTATTTAACCTATTATAAAATTTGATAGGATTTTTATTTAAAAGCGCTAATCTGTGAAACTACCAGTTGGATATGAAATAAAATGTTTGCTTTTGATAGCCTAATTCTTTAGAAAAGTTATTTAAGATGACATCACGAAAGCCGAGCAGTAATTATAGACATGTTTATAACGGCGGGGTACGGCAGTTAGTTAAGCATAAATTAAATAATATTAACTTTTTACTTCTTTATACGGATATCATTGCGATGTGTATTTTAAAACTATTAATACATAATTTTGAAACTATTATTAAACTACTACTTTTGAACTTTACTACTATTTAAGTTATTAAACTATAGAGGCATAAGATTACAGTTTTCCCGAGCTTTCGGTTGCTTTTCAGCAATGGCTGCTGAAAAGCAACCGAAAGCTAGGCCCATGCCACGAGTGACTTAATAAAGTGTTTTAAAATAGTTAAATTTCAATGTTGACATTTACGAGAACGTAGTATATATATATTGTATAAATTACAAATCTAATTAAATATATGATATAAGATATCTTATGATAATATCTTATATCATATATTTAATTAGATTATATAGAAAGATTATATAAATCATGATATTATATAATCATGATTTATATAATCTTTCCAAAAAAGTATTTTTAAACACCTGACTCTTTTCCGTGAATTCTGCTGAAAATCAGTCGAAACGTTGGAGAATGTGTAAATATAAATAGTTTTAAATAATATTAAATTGTAATAATGGAATATTATTACAAAAGTAGTTATTAAAATAAATCGCAATAAAATATAAGATAGTTTTATTTTAACGTCATATTAGCGAGAACGTACAGCAGTATTTATTTTCATAAAATAATTTATATTACTACATAATATTCTTATGTCAATATTAATTAAAGAAGAAGAGATTACCTATTGCAAAATCCAGACAGGTACAATATACAAATTCTTCTTTCCAAGAATCCATGTATATAATATCTTATTATATACATGGATTCTTGGAAAAGAATATCTTGCATAAATTCTTAGAAATTAAATTTATACAAAGAGTTATAAAATAACTCAAGTTAATTTTCTACAACTATTGCGATTTAATATAAACTAAAACAGTTTGTCCCGAAAGTTGAGGGTTTGCGCATTAGTATAAAAAGTTCTGTAGACGAATTTATATTTTATGCTCAGATCAGTAAATAGTTTTCTAAGTTTTAAATTGCCAGTTACATATTCCTTTCAGGATAATGTTAATTTGAGGAAAAGAATTTCTAAATACAATATATGGCATTAGATAGTTTATACATATGATTTAAAAGAACTGGTTAAATTAATTCACTGCCGTGGTAGTAAATACGACTGCTGTCCATGAAATCTTAGGTACGGTTTCCGGATCGGGTACAGAGCATTTTGATCGTTCTATCTATCTCAGAAAGAGCATGGGAATAGGCTCGTCCCCTATAACGTAGAGCTTATAACCATAGCTTTTAATATAGACGTGCGACTTCGTACTTATGAAAAAGTAACTTGTTATACAGTGTTTCAATTGTAATAATCTGTGTTAAGTGCACAGGCTGGTCATATATACTGATGAAACAACAACTGATGAAGAAGAGAGTGTAGTATCGCCAAAAAGTGAGCGAGGTAATTATTACGTACAGTAAATTTGACAAAAATATTTTAGAGCTTAGTACGAATAATTAATCAAAATCTTAAATAGAATCGATATCCAAATGCGTTTGCTTTTATCAAGCACATCAATATTATTCTATATATAAATCTATCTAAAATCCTAACTAATATTGTAAATGCGAATGTGAGTTTGTTTGTTACACTTCTCGCCTTAACTACTCGACCGATCATTATGAAATTGGACATACTTGGTTAGGGCACCTTTTATACAGAAAAAGGACTGTTACCAAGTGATGGAATTTCCGCGGACAAAATCTAGTATTAAAATATGTTAGCCCACTGCATTTAAATTTATTGTGCATGTTAAATAATATGTGTTTACACTAACCTTTTTGAGTCTATTTAATCTATCGTATTCAATATAAAATTCTTCGAACCGGAAGCAAGAATTTCGTGTTTCGGAGGAGATTAGCTTCCGCGTGAGGCAAGTGAGTCATTTGTCACACATTCTGCGTTGCACGGGCCGCTGCGGGTCGAGGTATACGCAGAGTCGCGCGGTCAAATTAATTACCGTTCGTGTTTTATCTTGAGGGTTAGATTTATTGCTTGGTGAGAGTCTTGTTTGAGAGGATTGTGACTAAATGGATGATAGACATTTTAATTAATCTGTGTCATAAGATAATCGTTGTTTACTGCCGAGGGTAGTTCATTTCTTAATTTAAAAGAATGGTTCGGTTCGATACACTAGATAAGTATGATGTCATGATTTGTTTTTACTGCATCGATGATATAGGTAATATATACACCATGATAATAAAGTGGTAGGAGTAATATGAGACCTATACATGTAGTCTTTGGTTTAATCCAGAGTCAGATTAAGTTTTATAGGTACTAGATTTTACTCGTGGCTTTGCTCGCGTAAATGTAGGTTAATTTAGGTTAGGTTAGTAACAGTACTTTTCGGCGAGAGATGTCGTGCGGTGTTCCACAGGGATCGGATCTGGGTCCGCTCCTGTGGAACATCGGTTACGACTGGGTGCTGCGAGATGCGCTCCTCCGTGGCGTCGGCGTCATTTGCTACGCCGACGATACACTTGCCACGGAGAGGGGTAAGTCGCACCGGGCGGCGGCCATACTGGCGACAGCTGCGGTCACACAAGTCGTTAATCGTATCCGGCGGTTGGGCCTCGAGGTGGCCCTGTCTAAATCCGAGGCCGTTTGTTTTCACGGCCCTCGGAACCGGCCACCTCCAGGGGCCCATATCATGGTAGGAGAGGTCCGCATCGGCGTCGAGTCAACCCTAAAGTATTTAGGTCTCTTGCTCGACAGCCGATGGGACTTTACAGCCCATTTTCGTCGCTTGGCCCCCATTCTTCGGGGCGCTTCAGACGCGCTCTCGCGCCTGGTGCCCAACCTTGGGGGTCCAAACACCTCCTGCTGGAGGCTCTACGAGGGGGTCGTGCGGTCCATGGCCCTCTATGGGGCCCCAGTTTGGGCAGAAAACCTGACAGCCCGAAACATTTCGGCGCTTCGTGCGCCACACCGTGTCATGGCCGTCAGGTTGATTAGAGGTTACCGCACGATTTCATTCGAGGCTGCGAGCCTCCTCGCCGGATCGATGCCATGGGACCTGGAAGCGGAGCTCCTGGCGTCGCTCTATCGTTGGCGCCAGGAGGCGCTAGCTCGGGGTGAAGGACCTGTTCTCCCCGCTGTCGAGGCTCCTCACTGTCCGCGCTCCGCCAGGTCCTAGTGGAGAAGTGGAAGGAGCGACTTGTGCACCCCAGTGCCGGGCACGCTACGATTGTGGCGGTAAGTCCCGTGTTTGCGAAATGGCTGGAGAGGCGGCATGGCGCCCTCACCTTCCGGCTGACACAGGTAATGACTGGCCATGGTTGTTTTGGCCAGTTCCTGTGTCGCATAGGCCGGCAAGAGACGCCCGGTTGTTACCACTGCGGCGACTGCCGCGACGTTGTTGTGGACACGGCGCTGCACGATCTGTGAGTTGATCGTGGCAGTCAGATTGTTTGCCCTCTCGCTCCCGGCCGTAGTTCAGTATATGGTCCGGAGTGAGATGTCGTGGAACGCCGTCGCCACCTTCTCTGAGGAAATGATTTCCATCAAGAAGGCGGCGGAGCGGGAGAGAGAATGCTTAAACCCTCTCCCCAACCGCAGAGCCGGGCGCCGGAGGGCGCGAGGCGACCTTCAGCCACCCTGAGGTTTGACCTGGGAGTGGCGGGCTTCGTGGGCCTGTCCGCCATCCGATCAGCACCAGGTCTGATAGGCGGCGTGCGTGTTCCCACGCGCGCCTCTGTATCGTGTGTCCGTCCCGCCCTAAGGGGGACAGTAAAATTTGTGGTTGTCTATTTGTGTAGTGGCCTGCCGCTTCATACGGCGGGCCGAAACCTCGGCGGGGTCGCGATTGCATGTGAAAGCGATTCGCGCGGCCCCGCCGATTGCGGTTATGACGAGGAACACCGTGATAGGTTAAGTCGGTATTACCGGGATGTCACTCACCATCTTTCCCCGGTGAGTCCGTCATAACCTCTCAGTCGCCCCGCGGAGAGGTTATGTTAAAAAAAAGTAAGTATACTTTTTCCTGAATAAGCTTGAAAATGGATGAACACTATTTCCAATTCTGTATTTCTGAGAACGGGTTTTCAAAATTTCATGATGATCGGTCTAGTTATTAAGAAGTGAAAGCGTAATAAACAAACAAACGCACATTCGCATTTATAATATTAGTTAGGATGTTAGGATTCCAACGAGGATTTCTTAGTAGGAGCGCGGCGTATACACCTGTACTCGGTAGGCAATAGACTCATTCGCTCTAACATAAGTCCTAAACCATAACTGACGAAAAGTGAATGTAATACTTAGACATAGACATAGACATATATTTATTGCATAAACTGTGTGTACAATGGTGTTATATAATATTAGAATCAACAGTTACCCATTCGGGTATTGCAACTTTACAGTAAACAGTAACTCTAATAAACATCAAGAAATACTTAAAGATACACATATTATTTATTATCAAAAAATTCTCTTAAACTATAGAAGGCATTAATAATAAGCCACTTCTTTAAGGCATTTTTAAACATATTGCCATTAAATTGTTTGATATATACAGGTATATGATTAAACACACGTATGGCAGTAATAATAATAATAATTCCTTTATTCAGATGACTAAGATCCAATGTGTTAGTAATTACAATAATGACTTACAAACTATTGTTAGTAAAGTGACATGATATTAATAATGATAAAAGATAATGATAAAATGACAATGATTCATTGGGACATCACTTTATCACCATCCTCACCATCTTTTTTAAAATTGGAGAAGTAATATCTTCACTTATTATTTTGAGGATGCCGTTGCTGGTATCTCGTACTCTACTCAGTAGAGACGCAGTTTTTTTGCAAATCACCGCTTGAAAGCTATCAGTTCGATTTTGCACAAACATTTCTGAGGCACTACAAAAACGAGGCCTTCGCAACAGCATCCTAAAAATATTATTATACTGGACGCGCAGAGTGTCCATCGCTCTTTTGGCATAAGCGACCCACAGATTTCCCGTATAGAAACTTTGGCAATATGCCTTAAAAAGGGGGGATTTTGACATCTAAACTACATCAGGAGAATCTGCGTGCCAACATATTACCTGGTATCGATAGCGCCCTGCGCTCCCTTTCAATATCTACCTTGTCTTTAAGGTCGGCGGTGAGGAAGTGCCCGAGGTACTTGAAAGAATCTACCTTATCTAGTTTTGAACCATTTAACATAATAGCAGGTAAACTTTCAGGGTGTTTACCACCGTCCTTAAAGACCATGTATTTACATTTCGTAATATTATATAACAAACCGTGTCTAGCCGCATAGACCTCACATCGCTTCAGTAACTCTCCCATAGACCGTGCAGTGGGGCCCAGCAGCACCATATCGTCTGCATAGCTTATGTTATTTACACTAACACCACCTACCCTGCATCCGACATGCATGCTGCTAAGCTCCACTAGTAAATCATTTACATACAGGTTGAAGAGCCGTGGAGACGTCAACCCCCCCTGTCTCACACCGCACTCCAACCCGTATGAGTCCGAGAGAGTACTGGACCATTTAACATGGTTTATTTGATTAGCATACCAGTACTTCAGGATGTCTACCACTTCCGTCGGCACGTTCCTGTCCCTCAGCTTTCTCCAAAGCATATCGTATGACATAAGGTCGAAAGCTTTGGAGAGGTCAAGGAAACAGGCGTAAACCGGCATTTTCCTTTCTGAGTAGTACTGAACAGTGTACTTAAGACTGGGGATGGCACTCTCTGTTGACAATCTGCGTTGAAAACCGAATTGCGAATCGTGCAGGGTAATACAACTCTCTAAGTAAGTATCGAGTACACTGTCCAGCACTTTTGCAGCCGCCAGGGATATAGGTCGGTAATTTCCCCTGTCCGAGATGTCTCCAGTCCTGTTCTTAATTATAGTTACTACAATTGTTTTCATCATATCAGATGGTAAGTATGAATGCTTAATGCACAATGTATAAAACATGACCAGTACCCTCGGCAGGTGAAACCCCGCGAACTTAAAATGTTCAATACTGAGTCCATCGTGTCCGGGAGATTTGCCTCTGCTCATGTGTACAATGGTTTCTTTAACTTTTTGGCTGAAAAATATATTTGTGGCTCTTCTCTTCGACACGTCGACCCTTTCTCAGGCATGGAAATGCCAAGTGGCGACTTTACTCTAAAATGTTCCATGAACATGTTCGCTATATCCCCTGGGTTGCTTTTTCCATCCACACTCACAGGAAGGCTTGGCTTCGCTTTCAATTTCCCTGTAGACTTCCAGAATTTAGCAAAGTTTTTTGAAGCTCTTTGTTGAGTTATTTTATCCAATTTAATCTGCGTTTGATTATCCTGGCACCATTTTAGACGACTATTAAAAATCTTACGTGACTCTCACATTCTTTCATAGACGTTACCAGAACTCGGTTTATTATGGAATATCCAATTTTGAAATTGAAGCTTTGCCTCACTGTGAGCGTCCTTAACGTGTAAGTTCCACCCGCACAATCTCTCACATTTTACAGCACTATCACTCACTGACTCACACGACTGCATAGCAGCGTCAGTCAAACTGTCAATAATTCTATAATATAACTTGTCCAAGACATGCCTATGTTCAACCCGGCTACATGAACCAAAGCTGCAATTCCAGAACTCCATTGGAAAATCTATTTCACGTAACTTGTCGTTACAAATTTCCTGATACTTATTTATTTGCGTTTCGTTTCTCAGACCCCAGATAACTTGACTCCGCATTTTGTTTTCCAATTGCACCTTCTGTTCAACCGCACCCAAATCGCAAGTCTTAAAAAGTGGTAAGTGATCCGAAACATACACATCTTCATATACACCTACATTGACAATCGTTAGCCAAGCAGATAGGGAGACCACACAGTGGTCCAACCATCTTTTACATCCGTGAGCATCACTAACAAAAGTATGACAATTACTATTTAATCCTATCTTTACTATATCTGCACATACATAATACCCAGTTTCATATGTATGCAGATGATCTGCAATTATATATATCCTTTCACCCCAATGACTGCCATGGATCTGTAAATAAAATGAATATAGATTTAGATAAAATATCAGACTGGGCTAGGATAAATTCACTGGTACTTAACCCTACTAAATCCAAATTTTTAATACTAGGCTCAAAGGAATGCATTAAAAAGATACAAGACCTAAATCCTTTAGTAATGGTTGATAGCTGTCCCATTGAGCAAGTTCGTGAGGCTCGAAATCTAGGTTTGGTCATGGATGGTGAACTGCATTTTGAGACGCATGTACTTGAAGCTGTGAAAAACTGTTTTTACCGTCTCAAGTTGCTATACCTAATTCGCCAACACCTGAGTACTGAAATGCGTATATTGCTCTGTGAGACCCTAATATTTTCAAAATTAAACTATGTGGATACTGTGTTTGGTCCATGCATATTGAAAAGAACGGAGAAAGTAATCCAGCGAGTACAGAACGCATGTGCTCGATTTTGTTATAACATCCCACCTCGTACACATGTCACCCCATTCCTGAACAGTGGAAACCTGATGAAGATGTCTACTCGCAGGCACCTTCATCTGGCAATTTTACTTTTTGGCATTGTTCTATACAAAAAACCGGAGTACCTGTACAAAAAATTAACGTGGTCTCGTAATGTCAATCAGTACAGTACACGGGCGGCATCACATCTTTTGGTCATATCGAGTCACAGAACCACGGCTTTCAGGGGTAGTTTCAGATACGCCGCAACCCATTGCTGGAATGACCTTCCGCCGCCTATGCGAAATCTGAAAACATTACATACATTCCGTAATAAGTTTAAGATGTTTTTAATAAACAAACAAAAATCATTGTTATAATTTTACGTACTTACCTTTATAACAGATATGTATAGCAACTTTACTTACACGTATAGTACCCATCATTACGAAACATATTGTATAAATAAATCTAATAACGATTGTGGTAATATAGTGTATATTTTGTTAATTTGCGCGTACGCAGCGGTAATGTATGTTTTATCATTGTATTCGACTCTGGTAGACGCTTTTTTGACATTCGTGACAGATGTGACTAGTTTAATTGGCGTTCGAAAACTCATTAATATTATATTGTTCCTTTGTTTTTCTCGTTATTGCTTTTGTTTATTTTTATTTTTTTATTTTTTTTGTGTATCACATGCTGTATTTTGTAGTATAACATAATTTTATATATTACGCTAATGAATATAGACTATTTACGTTTATATATATACATATATCTACATATATTACATAATATATGAAGATAATATAAATATATTGTTATGAGGTTTTATTTATTATATTATTCAATTTTTTGTATGTTTATTTTATTATGTATTGATTTATAATAAATTATTATTTAGTAGGCCTGCGAGAATACCAGCGTTGTAGTCTATACTGCAACAATAGCTGACGCAGTGCCTAATTTGATCTCCATGTACCGTCGTTAAATTGTATGTAATATTGTTTTCTTTTAAATTATGTGTGTGTGGAGGTTCAAATAAAACATTTTTCTTTCTTTTTCTTTCTTTCTTTCTTTTCACATATCCAATCCTGATCATTGCAAAAAATCATTAATTCATTATAAAATAATCCGAGTGGGTGTGCATTGAAGTCACCCAATATAAAAATACTTTCTACATCCATGTTCGCTACAATAGCACTAATTTTTTCTAATATCTCTGCAAAAATGAGTAAGTTGTCTATTGTATTGGTGGGCATATATACAGAGAATACAATAATAGATCGACTTGCTGTACTGGCTCTGATAGCACATAAGCGACAACTCTCACAATTTATAACAGAAACTGATTCAAAAATTCCCTTCCTCCAGAGGATGGCCACTCCCCCGTATGGTCTCCCGACCATTAAGCCCGCTGAAGTATCAACGGCGGACTTACCTGTGTATTCAAAGTTATTGTTAATAGATCCAAGGTATGAGACATCATGAGGAAGCAGCCATGTCTATTGTAAAGCCACCAAGTCAGACGATTCACAGAGAACTCGTACATTATCAACAGATCGCTTTATCGACTTACAATTAAAAGTAGTAAATTGGCTGTAATTATTAGTACCCATATTTATGCATTTTAAACGTTCGGACTTGACGGCTTCTGTACAGGCACAGAACGCATAAAGCGTCTAAAAGTTATTCCATCAGGCCAAAAACTGTCATTCATAAATAATTCTAACATAGCTTTTGGTACAAATATTTTAACAGCATTGTAACTCTTATTTATTTTCATATTTATTCTTTTAAGCGCAACAGTTAACTGCGTTTTATTTTTAATATAGCTTATAATGTCTTCTTCACTAGTATTTATATTGACATTCGAGATATATAGCGGTATATCAATCTCTGCCGCCCGGAATTTAACGTCAGGTGTAGTAAACGCACAACCTTTCTGACCAAATAGCTTATACTGTTGTTTATATGCTTTACAACGCACTAACGTCCACTCTGAATCACCATTTGGTACCACTGGTTTACGTGTTAGGCTCGAAACGGGTTCGCTCGCACGGCCTGTTGCTGACGATAATTCATTCATGTTTGTCTTAGACACACTTACTGTTACCTCCGCCGATCGTTGTACGTTGGTAAGGGACTCGTCCGGAGTGCGCTCGCAGGTGTTTAACTTGCAAACCGGTTTGTTAGAAACCGCGGTGTCACCCGAGGCCTCCACGCGCAGCATCGGATGCGCTGTCTCGCTCGCACTTACACTATTGCTCAAACTGCGTCTCCTTATACGACTGGTGTCCGAAACCGCAGTAGTCGCTTTCGCCTCCACGTGCCTTTGTTTATCTGTCTCATAATTATGTTCGCTAATGAAAGAGTTGAAACTATCCTCACTGTTGTTTTGTACTGAGGAGTGACGAATCAATGCGGGGCGTTTATTAACCTCACAGTCAGCTGGCCGTTGCACAGATGTTTTTATAGGCACATAATGCAATCCAATGGGTCCACTGTCGAATAGGCTGTTTTGCAAACAGGCCCCTCTTTTTCTGTTGACATTCAAATTTCCATTTAGTGCTTCTACTATTGATGCATGTTTCATATTTTCTACCTCCATTGTAAGTGCATCAAAATTCTCCTTATTTACTGTTTTTTCTTCTAACGCACTAACCTTGTTTTGTAGTCTCATGATATCTTTTAAAAGTCTGGTCACGTCTACATGATCAAAAGATACCGGCGGAAGCTTGTCCAATTCCTTTACCACCAAAATTGGAAATAACTCGGCATCGGTACCTTTCATTAAACATATGATATCGTCCAGGTCTCGGGATAATTTTTTCTTGCCTTCCATTCGACGTTTTAGCATCTTCTTTGACCCGGGTAGCGAGTCACTTAATAAATTCTTCGCCGTCACTATATATTTTTCTGAGAAAGATGAAGAGCATAGATGGTGGATGCTCTCTTCATCCATGTAATCCAACACATGATACACAAAAGCTAAAACTTAATTTATTACTATATTGCAGTTCTTACACTTCACAACTGTCGAGGTCATTGTCCCCGCTCTGAGTCACCGTTTTTTGTAATATGTAGTAATATAAGCGCTTTTATAATAAATATCATTGTTTATAATAGGGAGGTTAATATTATATTTATATTTACTGCGAAAATATAATTTAGTGTCTGCCTTAAAATTAAAAAAATCTGTGTTACATTTTACAAATAGGCAGAGCTGCAGTATGTTTATACTCGTCAATGTTAGAAACCCTTTGTCTTTGAATGTATTGCGTAATGTGTCTGTGTTTTGCATGTTGTATATAATTCGCAAACATTTCTTTTGAAGCACGAATGTCGAATGTACATTAGTGGAATTTGCCCAATAAATGACACCGTATGTGAGTAGGGGATAAACATGGCCGAAGTATGCGGACTTGGCTGTAGAAATAGTAGTTTCGACTAAAACGGAAAAAACATAACAATAACTAGAAATTCTTTTATTTATTTTTTCATCATGTGCTTTCCAATTCATATGTTGATCTAGTGTAACTCCCAAGAAATTAATTTGTACGACATCATCGATTTCTGTGTTCTGATCAACAATCTTAAGAGGTAACAATTTAGACTTATAATTTTTAAATGTCAATATTTTTGTTTTAATGAGGTTAACTTTTAAATTTATAGACGCTAGCCAATTTATAAATGTATTTAATGTTACATTTAAAACATTTTCAAAATCTTTATCATTCAAATGGTCGTTTGTACAAAATATGGTTGCGTCATCTGCATACATTATATACTCATGGTTTGTTATATTTGGTAATTCGTTGACATAAATTAAAAACAACAGTGGACCTAGTATGCTACCTTGAGGCACACCTAATAGCATATTTTCATATTTTGATTGAAGTGTAGTGATTGATTTTATCGAACTGTCATAAAAATCTATCTCTGTAGCTTGCATTCGATTACTTAGATATGACTTCAACAGTTCTAGCGCTATACCTCTTACACCAGCGTTGTAAAGTTTCTCATATAAAATGTCATTTGACACAGTCGAAGGCTTTCGACATATCTAGGAATATAGCGCAGCATCTCTTTTTTCTGTTTATGCCGTCCCATATATTCTGAAATAATTTAAATATAGCTAGTACGTGGTTTTTCTTTTTTGGAAACCAAATTGATTTAAATTCAAAGTGTTATTAGTGCTAAAATTTAATTAATCTATTATGAATAACCTTTTCAAATATATTTGAGAAACTGGGTAACAATGCAATGGGTCTATAATTGTTAATGTCGTATTTTGGTCCTTTTTTATACAATGGTTATATTACAGCTATTTTTAAATCATTAGGAAAGACTCCTGTTTCTAACATAAGGTTAATAATATGTACAAGTGCATCCACTGTAAACTGGATACTTAATTTAATTATATTTGTTGGTATGCTATCGAAGCCAGAACTAGTTTTATTCTTTAAATGTTTGACTATAGTAATAATTTCTTCTGTGTTTGCTGGATAAAAGAAAATACTATTAACATTTTTATTGAATGTGGTGTTATATGAGGTTTGTATGGAAGGATTATAATTTTGAGTAATATACAAATTATTGAAACATGAAGCTATATCTGCAGGTGCCTTAATTAAATTATTGTTGTACCATATATGATCAATTGTTGGTTTTAGGTCATTTGTTTTTTGAGTTTGTTGTTTAATAAGTGACCAGCTGGCTTTGGTTATATTATCGCTGTTATTTATAAATTTAATATTGGATAGCTGCTTAGATTTTTTTGTGACTTGCTTCAATAATTTACAATATTTAACATAATTTTGTTTGTAAATAGAATTATTTTTTGTCTACTATGTATATCATATAGTTTCCTTTTGGTTTTGCTAGAAATTACTATACCTTTAGTTTTCCAATTATTATTTGTTTTGTAAGTAATTCTTATATTTTCTAAAGGACAACATGAATTAAAAATTAGACTAAATAAATCAATAAATTTACCGTTGGCTGTGTTGGGATTGGTTTCTTGGAAAATGTCGATGAAATTTATTTGCGATATATATTTCAGAAATATCTCTGCATTGCTTTTTATGTTTCTCTTAGTTATAAACCAATATTTTTCCTTGAAACCTAAGTTACATGATATCAAAATAACTTGTGCCAAGGTCCCAAACCTCTGCTTTATAATGTTTATGGTTAGTTATTATGTTGTCGATGCAGGTAGCAGAATGAGAAGTTATTCTAGTAAGTTTATTTATTGTTAAATCGAGATTATATTTATGTAACATATTTATAAACTCTTTAGTTTTATTGTTTAAGGTTAATGTGTCTATGTTATAGTCACCTAGAATAAATATTTTTTTGTTTAAGTGTCGGGACCGAACAGTCGGTTTAAATAACAGCAACTCAAGTTTATTCATGAATACTTCAATATTTTCATTAGGCGTTCTATATAGACATATGATAAACCACTTAGTGTCAGGAATTGTAATACTACAACATTCGAAATGCAATTCAACTGAAAGTCTACCTATGCAATCCAACGTTTGAAAACATATAGAATTTTTCGCATATATACATATACCACCCCGTCGTCTACTGTTTCTAGAAAAGTGTGCAGCTGCCCTATAACCAGACAATTTTAATATTTACGCATGATTCATCACAACACGATCATTTAAAAAAAAAGTTTCACTTACACATAGTATATCGATATCTTTAGTCGATAGAAAAATTTCTAAGTCGCTAAGTTTGGATCTTATACCCTGTATATTGTTATCTACTATGGCGAAATTATGGTTGAGATCGAAAAAAAATCCTGAGGTGTTTCTGTTTGAATGCCTATATTAGATATAGTTTTAAGCGATTCAGTCTGAATACCAATCGGACAACTATGCTATTTGTTTTATTATAATAATCATTTGTAATTTCTTTCTGTTTTATATATTGTTGGTATTTATATTTATAACAATTGTGTAGTATGTTTCTTAACAAGTATCTCGTCATTGAGCTATTATACATTTGGTATGGTGTATTATAATCCAAGTTTACAAAATTGCAATGAGTGAACTGCTCACATAAATAACTAAATAATTGATTGAGTTTTAGTTCGCTTAAAAAGCTGTTTCTTTTCACCTTACATATCAAAACATTTGTATGGCTTAGTTTGTCCAAAAGACAGTATAAGGAGGACTGAATTTGAAGAGGATTTTTATCGTTATTACCGCAAATGATAACCACGAAATCTAATTTGTTAAAATCTTTGCACAATTTGGCACAGGATTCTAGGAGCTTATCGCTGGTGGCACCTGGTTTGCTGAAGCAGGATACAAAAAATGTTGGACCTGCGATGTTTTGCAGAAAATTTCGTACATGAGTACCTTTGTTATCTGTTAATATGAGTATTCTTTTTGTAGATTCTATTGACAGATTTTGTACATTTCTGCTGTCCTCGTTTGAGCAGTCACTGTTTGAGGGAAGAAAACCTGGCGAGATGCTTTTACCACTTTCAATTGGACTAATCTGTTGTTTTTCATTGTTCTCAACTGAATTTTTATGGATCTCGGGAGCTTGTATAGTTGTGGTTATACCGTTTACTCTTATATTGAGTTCTTTATAACTCTCATCTAGATTGAGAGACCTTAAACTTGTAGAGCCTGGCGTTCTAGAAGTTGATGCTCTCACTAGGTTCTTCTTGCTTTTCGGCAATTTTTTAACGTCAGTGATCACACATAAGAGCTTTAATTTATTTATTTTTGCTTGTTGAGTTGTAATTACTTTTTGAAGGGAACAATTCTCCTCATTTTAATTGCCTACTTCTATCTGCGATCTCTCCAGTTCCATTCTTAATTGTATTAATTCGCTACGTAGTTCCTCAACTTCATTATTCAATAATGCCCTAGACAGGTCAGTCAGTCAAGTCAGGTAAACTCTGTGCCGTCTCGATCAAGTGGTTTATGAATGAGGACGTATTTATTGTATCTTCATAGCTGCCACTACTAGATAAAAATGAAGGCTTTTTTTGACGGACAGTAACATTTTGGTTATCGGAATACATGTCTGTGTGCATCTCGGATCTGATCTCTTTATAAATAGTAAAGATTGTAACAGTCTACCTTTATGTCCAACCTACGTACTTTTCATACAGACGTTCAAAATCAGGAACAATTCAACCGTTGTATTTCGTGGTATTAGCGCGGCGCGCGGTGACTCAACGACAAGCGAAGACACGGTGAGACACAGATCGCGATCGTTTCTAGCAATCACGCACAGAGTGACACAGGTGTGCGGTGGGCGGAGCGCAGCGGCCGGCGTCAGGCGGTGGGGGCACTCGTAGACACGGTACGGCACAGAACGCGATTCTTTCCAGCTACGTTGCAATGTGCTTTTTTCAATCCTTATCGTCTATTACAATCTTACATTTCAAGGATATTTACCTAAGACAATGTTCAAATGGTACGAATTACTTATTAGTGTTTTGTGCATTCAATTGACAAAAATAACAACAAATGTCGTAAATTCTTTTAGTACTAGTCGAATCAGCTCATAAAATAAAAAGAGCCATAAGATAAATGCCATGCTTTCATTTTAAATAAAATATTCACCTACGCATCGGACCGCTTTAATTTATAATAGGATACAAAGTATCAGTGCTCCTTTATTTCAATTTGTCAATTAGAGATTTAGATTTTATTATAAAATAAATAGTAAAAGTATCTAAAACTACGCACGTAGAAACAAACCTAGCATATTTTATTTAACGTCACTTAAAAAATTATTTTGCTTAGAAGACTCATAATATTTTGATTCTTATGTATTCGCTGGCACTGCTCGCACTTAACTTTAAGTAACCGTTCCGAAAAAGCGCTCAGAGAATTGTGCCATTAGAGCAATTAAAGATTGCTCTGGCACAATTGTTAAAGTGGTCGCCTCGACACCGCCAGTATGCCGAATGTTATATAGATAACATTTTATAAAATCCACATATGTTTTTGTTTTAAAGAAAACAATTCTCACACTAGGAATAATTCCTGTGTCGCGGGGGACTTTACAAACATTCAAACGGACACAAAGAACACCTCACTCGGAACAACCATTTGTGAATTACGCAAATTTTTTTCACGTGGGGATCGAACCCACAACGTTTTGTGCGGCCGCAGTGACGAGGTGACCACTTAAATCACTACGCCATCTGTGGAGTCCATACTCTAATAGTCTAGTCTAGTGCATATTATTATTTTATCGGAGTCTGAATGATCTTTGTGTATATTGTATTATATATAAAATCATTGTTGACGAGATGTGGGTGTAAGACAACTCTGCTTTCCCCATCACTGATTGAGGCGTGAGACTATGTAAGTATGTATGGAAAGACATGCTTGGGGTCATGACATAGAAGGTGGTCTATTTTTCCTTTAATAAAGTTGGCAGTCTCTGGCTTCTTGCAGTAGACAATATGTTTCGTTAAAGACTTAACAAACTTTATGGATCACACAAATATTTGTTTCTTTTAGAGATCGAATTTACAACACACGGGGGAATAGCAGTAGCAAGGTTTATAAAACCACTACGCTAAGGATAAAGAAAATCGAATAAAAAGACATGAATATAATCATGTCTTTTTATTCGATTTGAGAGCTTTTTACGTTCGGCTGTCTATCGCTGATTCATAACAGATTTAATCTCATCCCGCCGTCATGAGGAATTTCCAGTGCATTTATTTTTTTAGGTTTAGCCTAGCAGTTGTATTATTCCAGTAACATTCATATGTATATATATATTTTTGTTTGTAAAGTTTAAAAAGTGTAAAGGCGATATAGTGATGACTGTTTTACAGCTTACCCCTGACGTTGCTTAAATAACCACATTATTTTATTGCATTACTCGATACTCCCTTCTGTGCTCAATACAGACGTGCTATGAATACCTACTGTTGAAATTACACTAATAAGTATTTGTGTAGTTAAAAGGTGTAAGAGCAAAGCTATGTTGTGTATAAAAGGCAATTTGAAACCTTTTAGAAAATATTTTTGTTTTCACCTTGCTTATAAAATAACATCGCTATATAAAATAAATAACCTTGTACAATCAGCGACTTTAATAGTTCTATGTAATTAATACTGTTTCAAGGATCGTTATTGTGTACTAATCCATTTATAAAACTCACAAAGCTAATCAATTTATACTGCAATCTCTATGCCTATCTATTCTACTTATTTGAGTAATTTATTGGTATATTCAGACAAATCTTGTAAATGCCTCGTCTTTTTGAACTTCTACTATACACAGTTATTTCAATATCAGAACGTATAGTGCCTTAATAATACCCAAAGACACTTTAAAAAGCTCTTATCTTAGCATCTATATACCCTCTGTTGTATATATGTATATTCGCCAGGTGGCGCTGCAACGTAAACATTACTTTTAACAGTGCTCTTCTACAAATTATTAAATTAAATAGTTATCTTATAAAAAATACGATTTATTGTGCACAAAAGTAATAATAGACACATATACCAATAGTGACAGTGTTATTGACGCTTTTTAAATATTTAAAACCAAAATGTTGTGAGATTCTCACATTCGATTTGTAAACACTTTTAAGAAATGGCTCACAGAAAAATTTTGTTACACAGTAGCCGAGTATATGTTTTATAAAGGTTAAGAGGATGTGTAAATGGTAATGAGTGGTAACGGTATGGTATTTAATATAGAATTAGTGTATGACTGTATATAACTCATTTAATTTTGTAAAAATTTGCACGCCTTTTGTATGGCAAAGCATGTGAAATACAAATCATGTATCGATCAACTTTAAAACCATGTTTTATGCAAATAAAGATTTATGTTTATATTTATATGTATACAACGTGTCGCAATATTTAATGATAAGCGGGTATGTAGCACTAGCGAGCGCTTTAAAATAGAGCGTAGGCTGATTAAAATTTGCTCACCGTGTCATTTACGTCATGTAGGCGAAATTATATTTTAGAACCTTAAAATTAATGCGTGTTTGAACATTGAAAATATACTTGTGCATGCGGTGCCCAAAAAAGCATTCAAATCGTTTCAAGACACTTCGAAGTCTAAGTGTCTTTCCACATTATTCGATAGAGAATCGGCTTGAGCCGAGTTAGAACACACTACTCGCATTAAGCCGATTATCACAGACTGGGCCACAGCTGTTGCTTCGTGCCAATAGTATAATATGCATAATCCTCCAGACCAACGCCATTTCAGCAAAGCTAAGATTTAGATGCTACACGTGTAATATGTAGGTAAACAACGTATACATACTAGCATATACATGCTAGGTTGTAAACTAGGTCATCAATTTTTCTGTCAATTTTCTCTCAAGGTCTCAAGTATTCTTTTGTTCGCCTTAATGTTTTTTGGTTTAAGATCATTTGCAACCAGTTTAATCAAACAAAATGCCGAGTAAAAGAATGTTGAATTACAAAAATGGCAATGGTTTGACACTAGCGAGTATCTAGTACATAATAATAATGTCCTCCAGACCGAATTTCGGTCACGGCGGCCAACCTAAACGGAGACTGGCCATCTGCGCAGGAAATGCACTCTCTGTTGAACAGAAGTGCACTCTCTGTTCCCTAACTCTCATGATCTGTTGGGACGGTAATCCGACAGGACCAAAGAGAGATCCGACGCAAGACCAACAGCTTTACGTGCTTTCCAGGACACGGGAGTGTCTTACACCGCCAACTTCCTAACTCTGGGCTGCTATTTAGATTTCTTAATAGAAGAACCCAACAAATTTTTGTTAGCTTGACCCGGGATTCAAACACGTGACCTCATGCTCAGCAGCCGCATTCACTACCGATGCGCCACGGAGGCAGTTATCTAGTACAAACGTAGTCTTCCTAAAGTCGGGGATATCTTCGAAAGGACATGCAAGGTGTATTTTACCCAAATTACGTCCATGTAATAAGGGTGAACCTATTGCCATCTACCGAGCAGTTCCAAACTCCGTGCTGCTTCTGAGAATGCTTTAACAGATAAACTTTTTACCACTTTTTCCGATTTACGAATCGAACCTGAGTCACCCACTGCAGTCATATTAGCTACCGCTGCGTCACAGAAGAAAATATACTACAAGACTAGATTTCACCCGCGACTTTGCTCGCGTCATTGTAAGTTAGGTGAGGCTAGTAATAGTACTTTTTTACTAGATGAAATGTATCCTATATCATTTTGTGCACCCCTGACAACGTGTATCCAAAATTTCATGATCATCGGTTGAAGAGTTAAGGCGTGAAAGCGTGCCAAACAAACTTATATTCCTTCATTCATAATATTGGTTAAGAAGAAAGTGTACATTTTCCTGGAGTAAAAACGTTGTGTCCCTTTTGCGACCTATCAACTATTTCTATACAAAAATTTGCGTCGATTCGATGCTCTATTGGCGCGTGAAAGAAGAGCAATTCGATAAACCAACAACATACTTTCGCCTTTAATCAAGTAAGGATTATATTGAAAAGAAAACAGTGCTATTCCCTTAGTAAATTACAACCGTGTTACCTATAATAGAATACAGAAATTCCATTTGCGACCTATAATATAAGACACTACGTGATTTCGTAACGCGTAGCTATCGTAACTGCCTACGAGTCGTAGCACTTTTTTATCTTGACTAAATATTTATGTACATATATAGGCGTTCAATTGTGGTGTTTGGTTTATTATTAAATACAGTTCAACTATTACTAACTTAGATCTTTATTATCTAAGACTGATGCACTAAAATTGGTAAAGTGATAGTAAAAACACAAATATGATTATGCTTTTAAAATAGTGTGTGACATAGACATATTGTAGAAAGACGAAGAGAGAATATTATGCATTAGACTATTATGCATTAACACAGATGGGGACATAATATGAGACTGATCCATTGGTTCAGGATCAGTTTCATTTGTGTGATTGAAAAATTGGTGTGGTCCACAAAAAGTTGTACAGTCTGGCTGCCTTTTGTGACCGCAGTTCAAACGTTTGTAAGCATACAATATAAGAATTATTTTTTGTAAGCAAGTAATTTAAAAAAACAAGCACGAAGAAGAACAGTAAAACCGTGTGTTATTTAATTATGTTGTAGAAACAACGTACTTTTTACATGAGTGAGATATTCTTTATGTAAGATTATTCTTTATTGTCTTCGCGGGATTGAATTATTATTCACGGTACAGCATATTTCAGCCCTAGCCTTCGTTGACCCGTCGACTCACTTATTTTTCCAAATGTACTTATCTTGTCGTAATATATCGACGTAATTTATTAGCGAGAACCCTAACGCGGTGCAAAACGCACGAGCGCTTTTTTGATACACTACCTTGAAACGCACATAATTTTCTACCTAAATGGAAGAAATATATTAGTATTATGTCTTACGTCTACCTGAATATCTCACATTGACCTCGTTCACTCCTCTAAAATTCGTTAAATATATTTAATAAATATCTGCCTAATACATACAAAGATAGTTTAGTGGGAGATCGCAGATCTCTTAGGCTTAGGTCAAGGTATATCTCCGACTGTTTATAGCTAAGTGTGTTTAAAAAAAAATTTGTTCCGCTCGGTTTATTGACGAACGAAAACACCGTCAAGAAACTTGCTAACCGCGATTTCTCCATACAGTTTTCGTAGATTGTTTAAAGTCTTTAGATTTGCATTAAGCTAACGTGGTGAAGTGTAGACTATTACAGTTTATACTGAGATATATTTCCTTATGCCTAGACTCCTATTACTATAACTACTGCTGGATTTTAAGTCTTTGTGTAATATACCAGTTTTAGTAGTTTCACCGTTCCATTGACTAAACTATTGAAGCTACATTTAAACACTTTCCCCGACGTTTCGGTTGCTTTTCAGCAGCCATGGTCACGGGGAGACTAACTTAGTCTCTCCGTAAACCTAAATATAAATAGATTTAATAGTTTAAATAATTTTATTAGCTTATAAATTAGTAAAATTCAATACCTAGTAGTAGTAGTGTAGTAGTTTCAAAATTATGTAATACAGTGATAAATAAACAACGCGATAAAATCCGTATATAGTAGTTTAATTTCAATGAATAACATTCGCGTAAACAGAAGACAATATTATTGAATACCATGTTTCAGGCACAATAGGAAATGTATTATTAGTGGTTATTTATGACCGACATAGCGTTTAATGTGTGAAGAAAGGTTATTTTGGGTTAATTCGTTTTAAATAATTTAATAAATAAAACTTATTAATAAAGGATTTCTATATTAAGACGTTTACATTATCTACATATACATAGATAATCGAAACGTATATGTGTATAACAAATAGGTACCCGTTATTGAGCTGTATGTGTACGTATGCCGTGGTATATGTACGAGATGTGAAAAGGCCAAAAAAGATTTGTCTACAAGTCTTAAAAATATCAGATGTAACATTTTCAATAATAATAATACCTGTCCTCAGATCATTAATTTATCCTTATATTTCAAAAATAATTAAGCGTTAATATATTCAATATTAAAATTCATCTACACAAACACACATACACATATGTACACACTCATATAATAAGTTTTGTCATACCTTTTACTTGTATTTTTAGTACATATTGCAATGTAACGTTCCTCAAACTCTTGTTGTATATTTCTGTAGCACTAAGGAGAGAGACTGAAGATTTGTCACACAGGTTTCGAACCTACTACAAACTCCAGCTCTCACTAAGGTGTAATTCATTCTGTACTCATTATAGTGACAATCCAATGTACCTATATACCTTTTTGAGAGAAAAATAAACAATATTATTATTATCATCTCTAATGTAATTCCCTCGATGCTGGGACAACATACATACATACATACATAAATTCACGCCTGTATCCCAGAGGGGTAGGCAGAGACTACGGATTACCATTTGCTACGATCCTGACACACTGCTCTGGCTTCATTCACTTTCATAACATTCCTCATACACGCTCGCCGGTTTAAGGTGCTCTTAATCTGGCCTTTATCCAGAACGTCTCCAATCTGACTAAGAAACGTTCGCGTAGGTCTTCCCCTTGCGACTGTTCCATTCACACTAGCCTTTTAAACTTACTTAGTCAGTCTATTCTCGTCCATTATTTCTACATGCCCAAACCAACTTAACATACCCTTTTCTATTCTCGTTATTATATCCACTTTTATGCTGCATCTCTCTCTATTACACTATTCCTTATTGCTGGGACAAGTATCTCGTTAACTCAGTTATTGGATTGCATGTGATTAAGCTCCATACCAAGTAGTATTAACCAGACTGAATTTCGCTTACGATGACCAATTTTAATAAAACTACCATAAAAGAAATTATTGTGTGTGTGCAAACACAAGTATAATTCCTATTTTAAGCTGATATTGCATGTTATGGTAGCATCGATAGCCCAGTGGGAAACTGTTGGATTGCCACGCTGATGTCTCGAATTGCATTCCAGGGCGCGCATCTCTGACTTTTCGAAGTTATGTGCATATTAAATAGTTAATTATCGCCGGCTTTAACGCTGAAGGAAAACATTGTAAGGAAACCTGCATGTCTGAGACTTCTCCATAATGTTCTCGAAGATAATTATGTGAAGTCTGCCAACCCGCACTGGGCCAGCGTGGTGGACTGTGGCTTATACCCTTCTCACACTGAGAAGAGGCCCGTGCTCAGCATTGGGACAGTTTAATACAGGATTGATATTATTACTTTTATTGCATGTCATGACAAAAAGTTTTATTACCCTGCATCGAAATTGGAACGTGGGACCTTATGACTCGTGACCTTATATATTAGCAATAAGTCAAACGAGGCGGTCTGCAGTACGTATATTAATATTATAATTTTGTCTATAACTGTTCAGTCTATGAAGCAGTTACTACTTCTCATAAACTGCATAAGAATTTCGTCATTATTCCACATCATTTGCTTTAATTTATTAAAAACGATTGGCAAAATATAAGTAATGTGTGGTTGATTAATTTTAAATTCTCTATACGAATATTATCAAGTCCAAATTTTAATATTAATTAATTGTTTTTCTGTAACCATTGTGAGCTTTACGAAAGACACAGAGAACTATGACCTTAAAATATGCGTTACGCACCTTACTGTTACACGCTGTATACGTGACCATTTTATAATTCCGAAGATATAAATACTATGAAGGGATTATTATAAAGAAAACAAAGAAGCACAAATCTTTCAAAATTGATCAGACGGTACAAACTGCTTTGCATTGTGTCGCAATTTTGTGCTAACTCCCACGCAAAGTGTTCTTAAGTTCCCCTGATAAAAATACACCATATTATGAGCACTTAGGATTCAACAAAAGATCCCGCCAAACAACAATGCGCTCGCACCTATTGTATAGAACTTAATTGTTGTTAGCAAAATGTGTATTAGAAAGAAAGATTAAGTGCGAACTAAACTACTCCTGCTGGTTAAATGTTTCGAAGGCGCAGCAATAGTGAATGCAACTGCTGGACAGAGCAGTATTACTGGATTTACTCGCGTAAAAAAAGAGCAGCGATAGCTCAGTGGGGAGACCAACAGACTGCAATGTAGAGAGTCTCTTGTTCGAACCCACGTCGCGCACCTCTGACTTTCGGAAGTTATATGACTTTTCGAAATTATGTGCGTATTGATTGACAATTATCGTCTGCTCCGTGCCTTGGAGAGCACGTTAAGCCATCGGTCCCGGCTGCCATGAACATCTATGGCAGTCGTTATTGGGGAAGTCGACACAAAAGATTCCACTAGGTCGAAGTGTCGCCGGTCTGTACTGACTGGCCTCCACACAAGATAAGATAAGATACTCGCGTAAAAGTAGGTTAGGCTAAGTAAGTAACAGTACTTTAAAAATAATAATACATATATAGCCTATGTTACTCGGTGACAATAAAACTCTCTAAGGGGTAAAGAATTTTTTAAATCGGTTGATTAGTTTTTGAGTTGAATCGTTATAAACAAACAAACAAAAATTAGTTTTTTTTCCTCTTTATAATATTAGTGTAGATATACTTTTAGTAGCAGCACAGAATTTGGAACTTTGCTCGGTAGAATCAGAAGCTATTATAATCTGGGTGTAAAACCTAGTCTAATATAAGGATATGCTTACATCTTCGGTAATATAGGCCTGAAATATGGATTCCAAGAAAAATAAAACTCGTCAGACCATATTGAACGAAGCAACTAACCTAAATGTAACTTCAGTAACTTAGTTAATTCACTAACCTAATATATATATGTATTTTGGTGTTCATAAATGTTACTTTGGGAACAAAATTAATAAATAATTTTGTCTTTTTCTTTGAAACTTAGCAAACCGGACGTGTACTTCATACGCTGTCGCTAGTTCTGCCCGATACTTGCAATTTAATTAATATTTTTTAGATTGCACAATTATATATTAAACAAAATTTATAAAATTTCAGTAAATTGTTGAATCGTATAAAATGTCAGTGATTCGGAAAACTAATTAAGCTTTTATTATATTCCCAAATCAAGTAGACGCCATATAACCAAATCCAATTTATAAAACGATATATCCAATTTGATTAAAAAACTTTTGATCGTACGAGAGTTCAAATTGGAGAATTCTTTCTGAGAATTCATTGGCGTGATATTTGCGTATAGAAAGACGCGTAGCGTTTTATGTCGTTTATTGCACAAAGTAATTTCGAAAAGAGCACAACTATACAAAATATATAGGGATTTCGCCCCTTTCGAAATTGCACACACTTTTATCGCCATTTTAGACCCCCAATATCCTAAAGCAGGTATGCGCGGTTCCTCGTCGCTCATTCGATGCCAAGCTGTCCTGAGATGAAATCCTGTTCTTCTATTACTCCTTTTAGACGTAAATATAGCACACCCGATAAATACCAATGGATGTTTGTACGAACAGTGATTTATTGATAGACATTTATTAAATTCTTAAGATAATTATCTATAAATATTTATTTATTTAGTAAAATTACAACGGTTACCGAAACACACAGATAGTTAAATTATATAATTTTTAGTTAGTTTTTCACAAAAAGCATTGCATACAATCATGACTACTTTCAAGTCGTTAGCAAAAATATAATATACTAAGGCTTATTAAGCTCACATTTAGCCAGCCATGGTTTTAAAGCCTACATATAGAGGCCAAACCAAACACCGTCTACCGGACATAACAAACATCGTGCTGCAGTTGAGAATTTCTTAATAAATTTACAAATAAATCTCCAACCCGGGTATCGAAACCAAGACCTCATTCGATGCCTTTATGCTACCGAGGTAGGATATTATACCTACCATAACTAAATCGAATACTAATGCCTTCGATCCGTTTTTGAAGGCAATATTATCTGAAAAAAGGACATGGGAATTAGATAGCTGAGGGACGACAGAAATAAAACAGTTACTATGCAAACGGTCACAATGTGTTACAGAGGCATTTGAAGTTATGTTAAGTAAGGAGAAAATCTTTGCGATATCGTTTGTTGAAAATGTTTAATACGATCACAATAATATGTTCAGAAATTCACATACCACGAAACATGTGTATGTTTGAGGAAATGCTGACAGTAAAAATGCATCTTAAAATATATAATGTGTTTATCTTCTTATCTATCGACTAGCGACCCGCCCCGGCTTCGCACGTGTAGTACAAAACCTTAACAAATTATACACTTTCTATGTATAATATGTATTTACAAAAAGAAAAGTATATATGTATGTGTTTATCATTGTCTACCTATAGTACAAGCTCTGCTTAGTTTGGGCTAGATGGTGTTGTGTGTATATGATAGAATATTATTATTATTACTTAATCCTTCCTCATAAATCACTATCTTTTGGTAAAAACCAAATAAAATAATTTCTGTACTTTTTGAGTTTATCGCGATCAGACAGACAAATACGGCAGGAGCCATCTTACAATATCTAGTGATTTGCAAAACTACAAGTTAGCGCAAGCACATCTCAATACAAGAAAACAACGTTCGCATTAATTAAGCCATTGTAGCAATAAGCTTACACAAACGCACAAACAAACTACCATATATAAATATGATCTTATTGCATACATATGTTACTATATTTTGCCCGCGGCTTCGTTCACGTTTGTCAATAAATTTCTATTCCTCGGGAACAGATAGTACTTTTGGATGAACGATACTCTATCTCATAATATTGTCTTATGTTTACGCGAATGTTATACATTAAAATTAAACAATTTTATACGGATTTTATCGCGTTGTTTATTTTTTATAAAATACTATTATCACATAATTTTTGATGAAAAAACAAAAGTCCGTACATATTTATTTAATTTCAAGGTACCCTTTCTCCTTTTATGTACCCACGCCAACACGTATGCAAAATTTCATGAAGATCTCTTAAATAGTTAAGACGTAAAAACGAAAAAATCATTCAATCGCATTGATCATATTAGTTAGGATAAATAAGTTTTGCAATTAATGTCAACATTAAGAAATTATGTTGAATTAGCATCTGTTGGTGCCGACATCGTGTTTCATTCTGACATGGGTCAATTACTTTCAAAGTTTTAAGCACCCTATCCTTAGCAGACTGTACGCATGCGCATTATGAACTTTCAGTAGTTGTTAATTGCAAAATATGGACACTAAGAGAACCATTGTCGTATTTCTTCGTTAAGATTAAGATGTGGAAGCTTTGTTAATCTTAGCTAGTTATTAAGAGAGACATGTCTGAAGAATTCTGAAAGAGATGGATAGATGTTTAAGTAGTTTCTTTCTTTTCTAAAGTTATACTTATTCTTATCTTACTTTAAAAAGATAACTGTCGCACCAGAAAAAAAACTGTGTTGCTTGCGACAAACATTCAAACAACCGACACAAAGAACAGCCAGACCTGGAACAACCATTTGGGAACTACCCTCTCACAGAATATCGACGTAAAATAGCAGTATTCCTACTGTTGTGTTTCGTTCGGTGAGTGAGAGTGCCGGAGGCCCAATCACCTTCTTTCGCCCTTCCCGCTCCTTCTCCTTTCTACATCTTTTTTCTTTCTTCCTTTTGTTAAAGGGTCGGCAACGCGCAAGTGATGCCTCTGGTGTTGTAGGCGTCCATAGGCTACGGTGACCACTTACCATCAGGTGGGCATGCATGCTCGCCACATTAGTAGTACTGTAGGAAATGTGACTACGTTAGGGTGTATAGAATAAAAATGACTCCACTCTCGGTTACAGCATATAATGTTCAGGTTCGTAGACACATACACAAAAGTTCAAAAGGCACTAAAGAGTAGAATAGACAAACACTAAGGTATAGTAGATATGCTTATAGCGGAAGAAATACGAAAAATACATAGGTGTTTACATAAGCGAGTGACAAGTGCTCCGCGTCGTGGTCCTTTAATGACTGCTTTGACCTCTGCACATGCACACGCGGTTAGTAAAAAATATAACCGCTATGTACTTAGATGTGGTAATAGGGTCTAGGCCTTCTCGATAACCCATTATCAATATTGGTGTATCGACAAACCGGTATCGCCAGAATGTACGGAATGTTTTATTAATAATGTAATATGTAAATAGATAAATATGTAATGAAAATATGTAAATAGTGAAGTGTAAATTAAAGTTTATATATTAATATCACATAAATATGGCAAAATTAACTCAGGGAGCCTACAGTACAAAAAAAATTTTCTCTCGTGCTGATATCGAACCGCGAACACTTGGCGCGGCGGCAGTGCCAAGGTGACTACTTAAACCACTACGCCATCCGAGCTGTCTGCATTAAGTAACCTAATGACGACAATACATAGAAAATGTATTTGAAGTAGCCATGTAGCAATCGCTTAGATAGCTCCTAGATTCGCTATTAAAATACTATTGGGATCTTTTAATAGCAAGTCTGGAAACAATAATTGATTCTTTACAACAAGAAGTCCTAATAACCGTCTGGAACTTCAAAGAATACATTAAATTGGCGGTCGGTTGTGATGAATATTTATAGCCGACTAGACTACGGACCAGATAGCTTCTGAGAGAGTACAAGCTACTCGTATATCTATAACTAGCTCACCCGCGTAACTTCGTCTGCTTCACATAAGTTAATTTTCCCCGTTTTTGCAACATTTTTCATTTATGCTCTACTTCTATTGGTCTTACCGTGATGTTTATTATAGCCTGTAGCCTATAGCCTTCCTCGAGAAATGGGCGATCCAACACTGAATGAATTTTTTAATTCGAACCAGTAGTTGCTGAGATTAGCGCGTTCAACCAAACAAACAAACAAACTCTTCAGCTTTATAACATTAGTACAGATTTAACTCTACTAGAAAGTTACTTATTAACTTATTTTTTTTTATTTTTTTATTTATTTATTGCACAAAACAAATGACAACTTGAAGTAAAATATTTTGTATCAGTAGGCAATATTTTTTAATATGTTACGAAAGAGCGTTTTCTTCTCTCATTCTATATCTATACTAATATTATGAAGAGGAAAGATTTGATGCTATATAATATTGTCTTCTGTTTACGCGAATATTATTCATTGAAATTAAACTACTATATACGGATTTTATCGCGTTGTTTATTTAACACTTTATTACATAATTTAGAAACTGTTACACTACTACTACTTTTTAATTTTAATAATTTATAAGCTAATAAAATTATTAAAACTATTTATATTTAGGTGACCATGGCTGCTAAAAAGCAACCGAAACGTCGGGGAAAGTGTAAACCTAAATATAAATAGGTTTAATCGTTTTTATAATTTTATTAGCTTATAAATTAGTAAAATTCAATAGTAGTAGTAGTGTCACAGTTTCAAAATTATGTAATACAGTGTTAAATAAACAACGCGATAAAATCCGTATATAGTAGTTTAATTTCAAAGATTTGATGCTATTCAATAATAAATAGGATAGAAGCCTTTCAAATCTAATAGTAAGAGTAATTGGCAATTTCTGGCAAAGGATGCAAAATACAAATTGTGATGTAACCGCTAATTAATGCAGGCGTGCGAGAGAAATGGCCATAGGTGCCCAGGACGCCACAACTTTACGCTCTTATACCAAAAACATGTTAATTGGTCTCTCATGTTACAATTTTAATGCAGTTTCATATTAAGGTTTCTTTTAAATGCTATGTAGTGTTGCCTTTAATAAAATGAACGTAAACAAAGTTGTAGTAAACTATCCAATGCCGTATATAATTGACTGAGTGATCTTAATAAATAATGTAAAATATTAAAGTACAAGGATATCACTATCGCTACTTATTATAAAACAAATTTCCCCGTCGCGTCTGTCTATCTGTTCGCAATACACTCAGAAACTACTGAACGGATTTTCATGCGGTTTTCACCAATAGACAGAGTAATTCATGAGGAAGGTTTAGGTGTATCATTTACTAAGGTTTTGTACTACCCGTGCGAAGCCGGGGCGGGTTACTAGTAGTTATATAAAAATAATGATGGCTAGATACTTGTCACAATGAATAGATCATTTAGTTTTGAATAAAGACATAAATTACATAGTTTATACATATAAACACAATATGGTTCAGTAAATTTCGATCTAATCAGACTTGTTCCACATAAATCTGCTGCCAAGTCCAAGGAAACAGCTGTAGGGATCGTTATGTGCCTTAAACTGTGTCATCAAGATACGTAGCAATAATATATTATGCCGCCATACAATTATTTATCAGGCTGTCGTATCGTAACCCCAAATCGTAATGGATTTTATTGCAACTTATGTGTTATTAAAAGTTAGTATCTCTTTTTGATAGAGAGAGGTTGCGCCGGAAACTTTTTTAATTATACTGAGTGGTTGTCGATCAATCGCTGATGTTTTTGGACGGAGGAATATTTCGTGCCAGATAATACATTGGCATGTATTTGAACTGTGTTGTTATTATCTATTCTCAGAAAAACCGATCATATTTTGGGCCTTGTCATAAATGTAATGTGTAGGTAATAATGTACTAACTTTTGCACGCAGTTTTGCTCGCGTATAAGTAGGTTTGGTTATGTTGGTCACAGTACTTTTTAACCCTTTCGCTGTCTCGTGATAAACACAATATAAAATCTATTGTTATGTATCATATGTGATACATCGGACAGAGAACCTGTTAAAATAAAAATTAGCCTGTTATGCAGTGATAATATAGCTATGTAATGATGGAAGGATTTATAAAATCGGTTGATTAGTTTTTGAGTAAAATCCATACATAAAATCAAATCATTCATTTTTATAATGTTAGTATAAACTGTAATTTTTGGCATAAAACCCTTAATCAGAACATCTGAAACTTGAAGTGTCCTTTTTCTCTTTTGTATGCATCAGAGCGCTCCTAAAGTTGTCGTAGACAAACTTGCAACGTTACATACATTCTTAAAAATCAGGTCAGTATGCATGAGGTTGATGATAAACATGTTTATAATATTATATAGACCTTATATATAAATATTCTATCCCATACACACAACACCATCTAGCCCAAACTAAGCAGAGCTTGTACTATGAGTACTAGACAATCAAATGGATAAACATACATATATACTTTTTTTTTGTAAATACATACATATTATACATAGAAACACCCAGACCAAGACAAACATCCATGTTCATGCACATAAATGTTTTGACTTGTGCGGGCATCGAACCCGCGACCTAAGGCGTAGCAGTCGGTTACACTAACCACTACGCCATCGAGAAACAGTTGTATAGTAGTGGATAAATTAAATTCTTTGAAACGTGTGGTGCGGTATTTTGTTAATGTTGCTGAATATTACGGTCTGAAATACGTTTGAAATCCGTTCCATTTATTTAAAGAACTAGGTATTGGCAATCGTATGATGTTGACATTGTGCCTGGCGGCCATTCCTTTCAACGTTAAAAAACAAACCGGTATCGTTTGTCAACACTGCCATACACGGGTACATAAAGTCAATTATTTTCCACAAGTTCTTTACAGTCATAAAGAAACATTACATCAGAAGTATATTCGATACAAAGAACTCTATTTGTTTTCAATTTTCTTTGAGCTCTGTGTTTGTAACGAGGGATTGAAATTGATCCGGTCACGTTTGTATGGGTTCGCGTAAAGAGAATAAATTAATTTTCTGTATTGCAAATATTGCACGACACAAACAAAAATATGGATATTTCTTACGTTTAAAGATTATTGGCCTTGTAATAATCCATGTAGCAAAATGCTTAAATTTAAGTATTTAAAAAAAATTGATCTAAATAAAATTAAATTTTTCATAAACTGCAGCATCTTGGCTAGGGTCGTACTTACCTCCAACCTACAAAAAATCACAGTCAAACCCATGGGTGTGTCGTTGTGATTAGTAGGGTATTTTTAGGATAAGGAAGCAAAGCGCAGCAGCTGGAACGTTTGTCCGCTAGCTGCAAACTGGTTAGCTCATGGGACGCTTCTTATGCGGGGTCACAGATAGTCTAGTCTATGCTGATCGCTTACCATCAGATAACCTGTGAGCTGGATTATCATGCTGCTAGTAGATATTAGTAACAACGTAATCAACGTTTGTCGGCCTCGATGACGTAGTAGTTAGTGTAACCGACTGCCATGCCTGACGTCGCGGGTTCAATTCCCGCACAAATCAAACTTTTGTGTGCATGAACATGGATGTTTGTCTTAGTCTGGGTGTTTCTATGTATGGATTTACAAATAAATAGTATATATATGTATGTTTATCCATTGTCTAATACCCATAGTACAAGCTCTACTTAGTTTGGGCTATATAGTGTTGTGTGTATGTGATAGAATATTATTATTATTATTAACTACAACACAGGCATATACACACTAGAATTCAGATAAACTGAATTACGAAATCATAATTATACTCAGTCGTATACTATAGTTATAATATAATAATATCAGCCCTGTATTAAACTGTCCCGCTTCTGGGCACGAGCCTCTTCTGTAGTATGAGAAGGGTAAGGTCATAGTCTTCCACGCTGGCCCAGTGCGGGTTGGCAGACTTCATATATCTTCCAGAACATCATGGATATCTCTCAGATATTCAGGTTACCTCTCGATGTTTTCCTTCAGTTAAGTTACTTGAATAATAATTATTACGGGAGTCTTACCGTGACTATGGCTGCTGAAAAGCAACCGAAACGTCGGGGAAAATGCAAACTTAAATATAAATTTAAATAGTTTTCATAATTTAATAAGCTTAAAAATTTGTAAAGTTTAATAGTAGTAGTAGAGTAACAATTTCTAAATTAGGTAATAAAGTGTTAAATAAACAACGCGATAAAAGCCGTATAAAGTAATTTAATTTCAATATTATCATTAGTTTTGCGCATCTTAATAATTAGACAAAAACGCGTACAGCTGAAACGTATTGTTATCAGTACCTAGTGAGAGAAAGTCATGTGACTGCAAATGTTCGTTCGAATATTGTCACGGTTTTCCGCATGACATCTGTGGCTTAAAAATTCCTTCTGACAAAAACTTACTTCAGGTTGTTGGGCGATCGGATTCTGACGTTTAGCCGTGACAGTAATAATTTACCATCTGCATTCGTCTATCAAATACTCAATATATCTATAGTAGCACCTACGTATACATAAACAATGTCCACATAACGGAATTTGCACTTTCTTGCATTTTCTACGATATTTTAATCTTTCATATCGAAAAATCAATAGTAATAATATATTTTTTATAGTTCCTTATTTATGTATTGTATTACTGTGTAACTAATTACGATAGATAAACAAAACGTGCACTTTATTTTCAAGAATTTTATCAGCTTTTGCCGTGAATCCCGCAGACACGTATAGAGGGATACAAGTTTGTGTTAATACAAGCTATATAATATACGTGTGCCAAATTTACGCGTGATTAAGTTAGGGTGATGCCTCATTAGAGCATTGCGTTGCGTTGCGTCGTCGCAGCGTCGACGTCGCGAGGCTCCAAAGACGGACGAATGACCGGAGCCGTATGATAAATATCCTACATAAAGGGGCTTTCTATGAAGTAGTAGTGCGGTGCTCTGCCTATATATTTAACTTTAAATTGCATAAAAGGTCCAGTTTATACATTAATATAAATTTCAAAAGCGACGGTAGCTCAATAGCTGTGCCTGTAGACTTGCAGGTCGTAGGTTCGAATCCCACCCGTTGCACTACCGATGTGAACGCACTTCTAACACAAGTATTCTGGCTTAGCTGGAGGGCTTAACAAGAATACTAGTAATTTGTAATGCAAGAGCTAATACCTAAAATTAAATTTAAAAAAAAAGTGGCAATTATAGATCATTCTATCCTACTGATAATTATTATAAATGTGAAAGTTTGTGAGAATGGATAGATAAAGGGATAGATAGATATTTGGTACTCTTTCACGCAAAAACTACTGAACGGATTTTGATTAAATTTTACAGTATTATTGCTCATACATCAGAATAACATACATGCCTCTAAAACTCATAATAAAATCTAAAATATAACATATTAAATCATAAATATATTATATTAACGCGAGCAAAGCCGCGAGCAGAATCTAGTAATTCGTTAGTTTCAAGTTATAATCTATAATATAATCTGCTTTGAAAACTGACAAGAAAACCACATGTGATAATCAAAATCAAATCGTTAAAGGAATTCGAATAATTCTGAATATTATTATTGCTTTAGTGGTGCAGCTGAAGTGAAAGCAACGTCTGTGTAAAAGTCTCAGCTTCAATATCCGGGTGTAGCAAAATGTAATTGGATTTTTCTGTAAAGAAATTATCAGAGAAATTAGCAGCGCAGTGTTAACCATGTCCGGTTGCAGGCTCGCCCTCCATTACGCGAGACTTATAACTATATCTAATCACATTTCTATTGTCTTTTTATCTTGCGTAATGTTGGTGCAATGTACTTTTGTCTACCCCTTTATATAACGTTAAACTATATATATATGCCAGTTATAAATATACATAATCTTAACTAATACATATTATAATTGCAAATGTGAGTTTCTTTGTCAGTTACACTTTCACGCCTTAACTTCTCGACCGATCAGCATGGAATTTTGCATACACGTTATTAGAGGTGCAGAAAAGGACATAGGGTACCTTTTATTTAGGACAAAGCACGCACGCACGCAAGCACGCACGCACGCACGCACGTACGCAAGCATGCACGCACGCACGCATGCTCGCATGCAAGCACGCACGCACACACATACACATACACACACATACATATACCATACCACATATACATTGTTGGATATTTTATTTTATTTAAGAAGTTTTGTTTAATTTAATTTAATGAAGGATCAATTCTGATATCCAATCTATTGTACAAATTTATTAGTGTGAATTGATAGTCGAACACTGTTTTAAAATACAGGAATACCTAGTTAAAGAGATGGGGATTATTATTTTGTACAGATTTTAGCAACATAGTCTCAGTACAATGCACTATTGTTTCATAATTCATACTCAATTGTGTTTTTATGTACCTATTATATCTGTCTGTATTTTTGGTAAATAAAAATATTATTATTATTAATATAATACCATGGATGGCGTAGTGGTTTAACTGGTCGCATCGCCATTTCCGCTGCGCCAAGTGTTGTGGGTTCGAATCCCTAACTGGAGATAAATTGTGTGATCCACAAATGGTTGTTCCGAGTCTGGATGGTTTTGGTGTCCGTTGTTTGAATGTTTGTAAAGGCCCCTGCGATACAGGAAATAGTCCTAGTGCGGAAGAAAAAACTTGGTTGGTTATATATTAGAACTAATTTTTTTCCGTGGTTTCACTCGAGTAAGCCCCGTTCCCGTGGGAATATCGGGATAAAAAGTAGCATATGCGTGAATCCAGGTCTCCAGATATTTACATACTAAGTTTCATCGCAATCGGTGTAGTAGTTTTTGCGTGAAAGAGTAACAAACATACATACATCCATACAAACTTTCGCTTTTATAATATTACTAGCTGACCCGGCAAACGTTGTTTTGCCATAAAAAAATGTTTTGACCAAAAGATTTAAAAAAATGTCAGGGGTGGAGAACCCTTATCACTAAGGGGTATGAAAAATAGATAGTAGCCGATTCTCAGACCTACTAAATATGCATATAAAATTTCATAAAAATCGGTCAAGCCGTTTCGGAGGAGTATGGTAACTAACATTGTGACACGAGTATTTTATATATAAGATTAGTAAGGATTACTTAAGTTAATGTATAAAAGCAAATAAGTATCTATTGGAAATTTAGCGAAAGAAACTAAAAAGAAGTAAACGGTTGCTAAGTGCCCCGCCAGGCAGGGAAGATTTACAACCGTGCTACGATTGCGATAACCCCTTTGACTAAAATATAGCTCCCACGGATATCGAATTGCTACGATTTCACTTGCAATCGCATTACTTAAAATGAAACAATAAATTATTTCCTTAAGTAATACTTAATATAAATTATGTGAAAGTTTGTGAATATATTGTTTATTAATCAAAACGCATAAAATGCTGAAAAAAAATTGATTGAAAAACAGTACATAGGTAGACTAATATATGGGATTTAGGGATATCAAACAGCCACATTACATAATAAAAACAACAAAATCAACTTAAAAGTAAGTAGTAATGTAACCCACGGCGATGTTCACAGGTTACACACCATCCGATTAAAACTATAAGACGGTAGGAAAGCGAGCATACATGTAAGACAAAAAAACAAATAAACATGGAGAAAAAAAACATACAATAATATAATAACATTACGAAGACAAGAGAAATAAATTTAAAAAAAATAATTGTTTGTAAATCCCATAAAGTACAGCACAGTTATGAGTTCAGTGTCTCATATATACAAGTTTAAGATAAGATGATTTGATGGTTTCACGCGGTTGGGTGCAATCGAGCGGAAATGCACGGGCCGACGCTAGTTCAATAAATATAACGTATATTTTTTAGATTTTGTTATTAAAAAATAAACACAAAAGTGTTTGATATAAAGGACCTTAACATTATCCCGTTTGCTAAACGAGATAAGCAGGGATATATACCATACCGAATAGGGATCTATTACTTGTTTGTACATATGTAATTATGTATGTTTTATTCTCACGAAATAATAAATCTTTCACTTCAGACTGCCGTTAACGAAAATTAATGGTTCAAAAATAAACAAATTGTCATGTTAAATAATGATGGCTAACCTAAACTGAATACCGCCTATATATGTATATCTAACTATATTTTTCCAACAGCTTTGTTTGAGTATTAGTAGGTTAGCTTACACCAGTTCTTTTTTCTTAACGAAATTTCATGACGATCGGTCGATGAGTTAAGACGTGAAAGTGTAAAAAACAAGCAAACAAACTCACGTTCACATTTATAATATTAGTAAGGATATCCAGTATTATTATTTTTAGCGTGAAGTCTGTAACTGTGTGTGTCAATAGGTTCGCTCCCTATTATGTAAGACCTTAGTATATAGCTGACAAAAAGTAGGTATAATACACATTTTTTTAACCCTTGGAATGTATAGACGTTAGAATGAATGTATTTAAATATCAAAACGTACAAATTAGAATAAAAGAAGCACAAATGAAAATCTGTTTTAAATATTTTAAACAACAAAAGCTTTGGCACACTTAATGCCGTTTTTGCATTGTAAGTCTGTGAAATGCATCCACTTAATTTGCCGCGGTAACCATTAATTAACAACGGATTAGCGGCAAGTAATGCCTGATTAATCGGCGGTCGGATTACTTTCCACGTTTCGTGTATCTCGAAATAATCGCTCGCAGCCGTTCCTTAAGTATGTGGTTTTACAACTGGGATTATATCGAAAAAGTATGCATGTGAAAACGCAAACAGTTTTTATCTGCAAAATGTGCCGTACTATTCTTTCAATTGGAAAGGAAAATTAATCACTCTCTACAAATGAACTACTCGCTTTTGCTCTTAACTTTTGGACCTTCAGACCTGTCTCCTACATTTGGACCGACTCTTTAACTATTGCCTGATGTTACGACTTCTAGGTAGTACAGTAAGATGAAACAAGCATAAGGTTAACCCATCAGCATACAACTGTCGACACAATATTCCGTTTAGAGCAGTAGTTCTTGCCTAATGGCCGTACAAACATAGAGACGGACAAAAATTATACAAATAATTAATTTGGCTTATATAGCTCTTATAAAAACCCCCTACATAATTTGTTTTTATATCTATTGTGACACACTGGTCACGTCACATTATCGACCAGTTACAATTTTATTATTATGTTGAAAATAATACCTGTTACCCATTATACTCGTACTTAAAGCTACAAACACACAAAATTGTAGCTGCTTCTCATGTGCCTAATACGAAAACAGTCACATGTTCGTAATAAAGGGAATTTTGTTTTTAAACACCTTTTTCTTGCCTATATTTACCCAAATTTATTAAACACCTAACCTAACCAATATTATTAATATTGGTTAAGAATAGGTGTTTAATTATTTAATTGATTGTCTGTCTATTATTGTATATTCACACACATGTTAAAATTGTTCTTAAATAAATAAATGAAATCTAGCCGGAGGCCCACATACACACTTACACTAACAATCATATGCCTTGGAATAGGAATAGGCAGAGATGCATAACTACGTTATAACGCCTAAGCCTGATTCCGTCTATGGGGCAAATATCCAGAATCTGTGTAGCCACATTTTATTTTTAAACTTATAGACTCAATAGCCCGTTCAATATACCCAAACCGAATATTAAACCTTCTAGGTTTATCATCATAACCGGCGTAAAATAAATGTCCAAAGTTATGGCACCTATAAAAATCCTACCCTACAAACATTTCAGAATCATGCTCCCGTACAGCTTCCACATTTATGGGGGCAGCCTATCATATGAGAAAATACTGGAATTATGCATCGTAGAGAACAATAAGCCTATAGGAATAAAAATGTGTGGATCCAAAGATTTTTGTCACCGTTTCAATGTTAGTAAAGTCTTTGTATGCGAGAAACGTTTTATTATACATATATATTAGTATTATAAAACAGTTTTATATTATTTACCTAAAGTGAAGTTGCACTACTGAATTTGATAACTTTATTTAGGCTAAGAGAATACTGATATATATCAAAGTATTGACAAATATATTCTTAAAGTAGTAACAATTGTCTTTTCTTCTTTTCAGGATGTATAGTAGTTGTGTCATATTCACTCATGGGGCGAAGGTTGTGCTCCGTGCTGCCACCGTTTGATCAGACGGAAGGCAGCGCCAACAGTCAGCAGGTAAGATATCTGAAAATACTACAATAATTGGTTTTGAATTCACTACAAACGGCAAGGTCGATTATAAAGAATAAAAGGCACAGGTTTGCATCAGAACAAAACAAAATGTAGCATAAAGTCAGGCAAAAGATTACTAGGTTCTTGACACATGACGACACATGACGCATGTATCAGGCGCGAGCTACATGCGCAAGCTACTCAGCAATGTGCATGATGCTTACACAAAGAGCCCTATATATCAGTCAATGAACTTAAAAGTTGAATGTTTCTTTATATTTATTATACACGTGTATCTTATTTATACTATAACGTGCTTTACCTTTACGTTATCTATGGAGGGTGACAGTAAGGTTCCTTAATGGGCTCAGGAAACATAACTACGACCGTAACACAACACAATGTTATTTGACTGCGACCTCTCGTACAGTGTGGATTTAGTTGTTATTCACAATAGGTTTAACCTTATTTGTCATACAGTGCAGGAAAAGATTAGTTATCCGCAGACGTATGTAATCTATAGTAGATTTTTTAATACCTGATACTGCCACTAAGTTCAATTAAAATTTATAATAATTTCTTGATATTCAGTTGTTAGTATCTAAAAAAAAAGGGCAGGTTGTTGAAGCAAAATAATAATTTTGCAACTAACATTAGATGTAGAGAAACTATACTGTAATATAGTAGTATATAACAATGATCTCACGTTAATAGCTTAAGCTTAATAGCGGTTTGGGCGGCAAATAATTTTTTACCCTCCAGCTAAGCCAAATACTTGTGTGAGATCAGTATGGTAACCGCAACTCTCATAAAAATAAATTAATACTCTCTTATGTAAAAGTTGTTAAAAACATTGTGCTACAATGTTTTTAACAACTTTCATGGTTAATACTAAAAGAGTACGAGAAGAATATCAGTATAATACTAATTTTCAATTAGTTATAAAACTATTGACCTTTGCCTGACCTTTAGAGTATACCGGCGTGGTCTTATGAACACATAAACAGTTCGAAACTGCAATTTTCCCTCAGAGATCCATTTAACTGTATTAGAAGCACAAACTTCATTTATTATTAAATTCAATTCAGCATCATTGAGAACAAGGACTGTAGTTTTCTATTATAGAGAGCGCATCAAAAACATTGTATGGCGGTAACAATATCATATTATGCAATGTTAGCACTTTTATATGAAAGCTGACTGCGCGCCCTCTTCGCTGGTATTTTACTGCTGTGGTCTCGACATTTCAAGTTTCGAGTTTCAAGACGCTTTATAATATGAACTAATAAGATTTTGCTTTTTTATTTGTCTTCATCGAAAAGAAAAATGAACGGTTTACATTTGGTTCCTTTTCTTTGAGAAATAAAATTTGATATCAGTTGCATCTATAAACATAAACATATCTTTATTTCTATCACCACAATATCATGTTACATAATTGTTCATAATTATTACATAGCATTCGTTTATTGTGGGAGACTGGCGTCTAAACTAGGCATTAGAGTTAGTTTCGATTCAGAATTCCATAACAGAAACAATATAATAACCCTATTATACTGTTTCTGTTATGGAATTCTGAATTGATCGGGTGTATTATACCCATAATACACCCATTTTTGAAAAGTGTCTCATTTATATTCTAATGAAGCACTAAAAATTCAAAAATTTTTTATTCAATCGATAAGTGCCATAAAAATACATTTATTTTGCATTTTAAAATTTCGCGCTTAATTTGACGAATACGCTGGACGCCTTATTGCTCTGTGTTCATGACGTCAGTTGGCTGTGTAAACAAATGCTGTGATATTTTGTATATTATGTTATTTGTTTATATTTAAAAATGAGTTATTATTCTATTTATCGTTGGTGTGCTGTTCCTGAATGCAAAAATAAAAATAATAAAAAGCCTATAGAGATTAAAGGTACGCTGATAAGTTGACACTGTTGAGAGTTGACACTTCTTAGTTTACACAGCCGTATGACGTAATAACGTGGCGACTTCTATATGATGTTATGAAACAGATTAAAAAGCTGAAAACTTTGAATTGAATTTTAAAATTTATTTTGCAATTTAAGAACTAAAACTAACGTTTCCCGGCTGCTTTTTGCCTAAGCGATCTCAATAATATATTTTAGTTTTTTTTTCATATGGTATAAAATACCCTATTTTGACTGTATGCAATGATTATTGTGAGCAGTTTACCTAAATTTATATAACTCAAATATATACTAATAATAAAATTGGCGTAACTGGTTTATGTAACAGTTCTATTTTATTAAATAAATAAATGTTACTAAAAAATCTTCTAATGGGCATACAATGTGTGGCTGCAATATAATAACGGAAATAACAGCCATAAGAATGTACGTCAATATTTCATATTACAACTACCTAAAAAAATTTAAACTGCACTGCGTTGCTAGTCCCGTGACTGCCAATGCGCCGAGGGTTGTGGGTTCGAATGCCACACGGGACAAAACTTTGTGTGATCCACAAATGGTTGTGCCGAGTCTAGGTGTTCTTTGTGTCCGTTGTTTAAATGTTTGTAAAGTCTCCCGCGACACAGCAATTATTTATTAATACGAGAGAGGACTGTTTAAAAAAAAATTGTAGTATTGTAAAGGTACGTTTGATCCGTTCGAATGTTTGCCACAAAATGCAATAAAAATATTGCCCCTTTAGAAGTCCTTTAAGAAAGTAATGTACAACTCTTAATTTTACTATTTATTTATTTAAAGAGCGGTTTACCTTATTATTCATGTGTTTGCAGACTGTTAGGTCCATAGGATTATTGTTACAAAAGCAACTTATTAACTATTGTTAGTAAACATACATACAATAAATACAAATGACAATAAAACACAGATAAACACAAATCACGGGACACTCAGACATACATAACAAACAATATTATCTATCTATTCCCTAATTGAGTGTTAGTGTAGTTATTGATGACTTAGTTTAAAATGTGTTTTAAATAAACTGCAATAGAATCCGTATATAAAAGAATAATTTCAATGAAATATTTAGATAAACATGAAACAATATTATGTATATATTTACATTTTATTATATATTCTATCTATCGCCTGTTTTTACTCTTTAATTTTGTGAAACAGTTTTTTCTAGCTATTTATAATCTAGCAAATATTGGCATTTTATGATACGCGTTTGTCGTAACCACATCTTAGCTAGTTGTATGGTGCTGCGTGCAATGTAGATATCGCTCCCGATATTTAATTGATTAAATTGATTATTTAGTGTCATTGAGTGTAGAAAATGTATCTAAAGTGGAACTTTTGTGTTAATACTCACGTAGAAGGTGAAGTACAGTCCTAAATTAGTGAAATTAGTTCAAAACAAACAATAATTTCTGTGCAAATAAGTGACATTAAAACTTATCGCGGGTAGCGCGAATTAATACCGGCCGAGCGCGAGCCGCGCGTCGCACTCTTTTACTCGTGGGTGCATAGTGATCGCTCTGTCTCGTTCGCTCTCCGCGTTTCGGAGAATTGCGCGGATCAAAATGGATAATAATTGTATGATTTGTAACAAAATCATCGATTTAGGAGCCTTGCTAAAATGCGTTGGATGCAAGGCATGGTTTCACTATAGATGTTTGGATATTACTACTGCTGTGTACAGAAAGGAACAAACACAAATGAAGCGAAATTTCAAGTGCGATTCCTGTGTAAACGTAACCCAGAGAGTCCGGGTAACGGATGAAACTCCGGTCCGCGGAGCTAACACCAATTCGTTCAACCAGCCTGAGGAAATATGTATCGAGAATCCAATATTATTGCCTATGGAACAGTCAAACCTAGTGTCAAATTTATTGGAAAAAGTAAACACCAACATCATCGAAAGACTCACGGAGTTTGAGGCTAAAATCTTGAAAGAAATTCGGGCCATGGTTTCTGAGCTGGTCTTAGAGAACAGTAAATTAAAACAAGATTTAATGGAAAGCAATCAGAAATGTACTTCATATAAGCAGGAAATAACAAAGTTAAAAACTGATTCTCAAAAACTGAGACAGCATATTACTACCAATGAACTTCGTGTTAACGGAGAATATCAATGTCAATTAGGAACTGCAATACCTCCAACGTCTTCGGATACCCATTTGCCACCTGCATCGGATGGTTCCAACAGTGGCACCAAGCGCGATACTCAGCCGGTAACTGACGGCTCAGGTGTTTCCTACGCGATGGTGGCCACGAAAAGTGCGCAGAGCGTCGGTACTGGTATCGTAGAAGATAATAGCTATACTTGGAAAGAAGTGAGTCATAAGAAAAATCCCAAGAAGAGGGGTGGGAATACGTCAATCGTGAGTATAAAAGCAGTAGAACGTAAGAAGTATCTACACGTCTGGCGATTTGACAAATGTACTACGGAGGAGAATATAAAGGAACATATCAATACAGTATTAAAAACAGAGTGTGTAATTGACATACAAAAGTTAAAACCAAAGAATGAACGAAATTACGCTTCATTTAGAATTGGCGTTTCTGAAAACAATTTTGATGAACTATGTAATCCAGATATATGGCCTTTAAATATTGAATTTAGTGAATGGATTTGGTTTCGTCGCACAGCCGACACAACTAAACAACAAAACCAGTAAAACTGTAAACATTTTGTATCAAAATGTAAGGGGTCTCCGTACCAAGACTGCTCAATTCTTATCTTTACTGGAATCATCTGAGTCTGATATATTTGCGATAACAGAAACTGACCTTAACGAATCTATTCAAAACGCTGAATTTGTTTTACCCGAATACCGAGTAATACGATGTGATCGGACCGACGGGCGTAAGCATGGCGGCGTGCTTTTAGTGGCCACACCGCGATTTGACATACGACGAGTGGCGATCCCTGGTAATATAAATTTAGACAATCATACATTCGAACTAATTTGTGCTGCAATCTATACGCAAAACCGGTTCTTATTCACTTGTTATACAGTGTATATTCCGCCACAAACAGACGAAAGTGAATATATGGTAATGTTTGATTTGTTAGAACAATTATGTGTAAAATATGCAAACAATTTGATTATATTAGGAGATTTTAATTTGTTTTCATGTAATAGTAATGTGTGTAACTACTATGAATATTTTGTGGCCTTCGGTGAATTCGCTCAATATAATGAGATACCAAACTGCACGGGTAGACAGCTTGACCTAGTGCTGTGCGCGCGCGATGACGTGCGCGTGTGCGGCGTGGACGAGGGGCTGGAGCCCGTGGACGCGTACCACCCGCCGCTCGCGGTCACCGTCGCCCCAGCGCCGCGCGCCGCGCCCGCCGCGGGCTCGGCCTGCCCGTGCGCCAATCGCTCCACGGTACCGTTCAAACGATGGAATTTTCGTAAAGCAGACTTTTATAGACTATATTATTTGATACATTCATTGGATTGGACACCGATTTTTAGTATAGACGATCCCGATTTAGCTTTAAATTATTATTATGATAAATTAAATGAAACTTTTGATGCATGTGTACCACTTAAAAAATATAAAAATGTGACTACCAAATATGTATATCCACAATGGTATACCGCAGACCTTATTAGAGATATTAAAATTAAACACAGTATGCACAAAAAGTACAAAGCTAGTAAGTGTCCTAATGACTATGCGGAGTTTGCTCGCTATCGGTCTATGGTGAAGGTGGAAACGAGGCGTGCCCACAAGTGTTATATGGATAGGGTTTTTGGATTCATCATTTTGGAGTTATATTAGAGAGAGAAAAGGTTTATCAGGTCAATATTACACGACATTATTACGGTAAGGCAACTATTTGTGCAACAAGTAGTTCTTAAGAAACACTTAAAGTTACCATATGACCCAAGCATATATAGTACAAAACGACGTTCAGATAAAGTTTGTCCACCGTTACGACACAAAACCACTCTGGCCAAACGACATAATACAGTCATTAGTGGTCATCTTTATAATAAAATTAACAAAATCATACATATTTACCCAAACGGAAATATCAAAATCTTTGTATAAGTCACGCACACACACACAAATCTATCACATGCATACGCTCACACACACACACTACATGCACACACACACACACACTCACACACACACACACGCGCCTGCACACACACACAAACATAATAAATTACACACACTCACACACCTCTTATTTGGCATTTTTATTAAAATTTTCAATTTTTATTACTTTTTTTAAACTGGTCCCCATAGAAATAGGGCACGCCTGGTTTGGGGACTCAGTAAAATCAAAATCCACTATAATATAGCACTGGTATATTTTATTGTCCGCTGTAAATTCTGCTGTTTGGGATTATCCTTAACATTCCTGTAACACAGTTTACAACTAGCACGGGAGTGGAAGGGGTTATCCTTGATGGTTGTTGCAGTCAAGCCTAGATTACTACCTACTTAGTGTTGATATAATTGGATTTCTGTATTACTTGATTGATTTTAGTCAATAAAGATATTATTATTATTATTATTATTATTATTATTATAATATAAATTACTTAAGAATGGGCAATTCTTAACTGGAGTGGAATTGGCTGAGGAGTATGCTCAGTACTTTCATTCTGTATACAACGCGCAGTTGGGGTCACTGAGCGTGGCGGCGGCCGGCGCGGCAGCAGCGCCCGGCGCTGCGTACGCGCACCTCACGCGCCTCGACACGCAGGCAGTTACGAGAGCGTTGGCCGTGACGGTATTCCGCCATTTATTATTAGTGACTGCCAGATGGCTTTGGTTGCGCCATTACTACACTTGTTCAATACGTGTATAACTACGGCAAGGTTTCCTGATCGTTGGAAGATCACTCGGGTGATACCAGTACCGAAAGGTCGGAGCGGTACTGATGTTTCGGACTATAGACCAATAGCGGTTTTGAGCGCTACGGCTAAGGTGTTCGAGATGGCCATTCACAACTCCTTATATTCACAAGTAAGTCCTTATTTATCAGACGAGCAACACAGTTTCCGTCCTGGTCGTGGCACGGTGGGTAACCTATTACATCAGATGACACAGCTCGTACCGGCAGTGGACGCTGGTCTGCAGGTTGATGTAGCCTATCTTGATTTCCGGAAAGCGTTCGACACAGTCGATCATGACGTCTTACTTTCAAAGATGGCGGATATAGGCTTTACACAGCACGCGTTAAAATTCTTTGCAAGCTACTTAAGCGATAGAAGGCAATTCGTTGATTGTGCCGGACACTGATCCGAGTCCTACTACACGAGATCAGGCGTGAATCAGGGCAGCAATTTAGGGCCGTTCTTGTTTATCCTTTTGATAAATGATCTACCAAAATTGGTTAGGTCAACATGTCTATTGTTTGCTGACGACCTTAAGTTATCAGTCGTTGTTAAAGACTCTGCTGATTGCCATTCATTGCAACGAGACTTAGACAGGGTAGTTGAATGGAGCCACAACAATAAACTCTCCTTCAACGTGTCTAAATGCTCTGTGCTTTCATTCACACGTTCACTTAGACCGATGCACCAACAGTACATAATGGATGGCGAGCCGCTGCAGCGTGTGGGTGAGGTAAGAGATTTGGGCATACTTTTCACGAGGGACTTACATTTTAGGAAGCACATATCTAATATTTGTAAACAGGCATACCGTAACCTTGGATTTATTTTACGTCAGGCAAATGAATTCACGAACATCTGTGCCGTAAAGGCTTTGTATGAGGCTCTTGTGAAGAGTCATCTCGAACATAATGCGGCTATCTGGAGTCCTAGTGAGACTAAGTACTCAGCAATGGTGGAACGGATACAAAATAAATACACGAGATTTATATATTTAAAGCTGTATGGAGTATACCCTGGGTATCCATTGTTATATCCGTCTTTGTTTGTTCTCGGCATGGTCGGTTATTATAAGTTAGGAGTAAGGCGCGAAGTGACACTTGCTACTTACTTGTTTAAGTTATTACGTGGTAGGATTCAAAATCCACCGATTTTGTCGCAGATTAGCTTTTGCATTCCAAACGATTATATTGGGCGACGGCGGAGGCCACCACTCCTAGTGGTGCCGCGCGCGCGCACCAATCTGCTACAGAGGGCGCCGCTCACGCGTGCGTTGCGCGCGCTCAATGCGGTCGCCGATGTCGTGGATATATTCACTTGTTCACTGAGCGAATTCACTAAGGTCACCTACCGTGTACTTAGTGATAGTTGATAGTTATATGTTATTTCAAACCAAATTGTCTACGTTTACCGCATTGGAAATTTCTGTAATGGTAGATGTAAGTATGTTGTAAATAAAATAAATAAATAAAAAAAATAAAAAAAATATCTTTTGCGTCTCCGAGGATATGACGGGAAAATAAAGTGAAACCTGTTTCTCTGCTGATACTGTATTTTAAGGAGTTTGAGAAAACGCAATATAAAGCTGCTCTGCTATAATACTCTATAGAACACCTACACTGGTTGTTCCAAGTTTGCATGTTTTGAATACATGCATTTTACTCCTGTTCTTTATATAATGAGAAGAATTAAATTGAACAAATATCAGTTTCCCTAAGCTTTGGAAATGTTTGAACAATTTCTCTCCAAAAATACTTACAGGAGGTAGTTGATGTTTGTTTGAAAAACAAACCTCCAAAATACCACAAACGCTATAAAGAAAGCGTTACGTAATACGATCGATGGTTCAGTAAATATTTATAAACAGACCTCGCAATTGGGTTAGTAAAACAACTGTTTGGTCGTATTTGGTCTCTAAAGTATTTGTGTGTTAAGCCTTCGATTGCGTTACGAGAAAATATCTATGGTAGAAATATTCATATTTATTTTATTATAAAAATCTTCATTGATTCAGTAGGTTAATTGTAAGCATTCGAGTAGAAAAAGTCAAATACTAATTTACTTTTAAGTATCTATATATTATATATGAATACGTAAGGCAAAAACTTTGTTTTTATATATTTTCGCGAAAATTGCGCGGACTGAGAAGTATGAAATTTGGCACAATGATTAAAGTTTATATGGAGAAGGAGGGGTGAACCCTAATAATTTTATAAAATATACATTAGAAATACATTCAATTAATGAAAAAACACTGCACGCACGCAACCATGCATTTGACACAAGCAATAGAATCGCGTTCGTAGTATTTCGGCATTGTTAGGCTGATGTCGTAGAATTCTTCGTAACTATGGTAACATAATATGTACGTGGAGTAGGTGACTTAATGAAATGTAATTACAAGGGTATACCCTTGTAATTATATTTGTAGACAATAAAACCTTAGTAACAATCAGACTCAAAATTTAAATATATTATTGTTGAATTTCGACCACTTGGCGACCGCTAGTATACGCGAAGTCGTTTTAAGACAGCTTTCGTAATAATTCCTGATTTGCGGGAGATTTTACACACGTTTAAACAATGGACACAACGTACACCTAGACTCAAAATAACTTAATGTGGATCACACAAGTTTTTGATTCGTGTGGGTATCGAAGCCACAACAATGGCAGTTGCCATCCGATCACTGAAAGCACTACACTGCCTGTGCAATAAAAGTTTGCCACTGAGTGCTCTACTAGGTAATAAAATGCATAGTAATTTATCACTCAATCAGGGATTGAGTGATAAATATATAGCGTACCTATAGCGATAAATCTTGACATATGCCACGATAAGCTAAATCAAATTTCTTATTAATGTATGGCTATCTGAACCGTATGGTTCAGAAGTGCTGGTATTTAATCTATATAATATATAAACAAGTGAGAAACGGCTATGAATTGCCGTAAATCTTAGAGTTCGAAAAAATGGTTCAAGTAATATGCAAAGGACTACCACGTGATACCACGTGATCTTGAGGTCAGAGGTCAAAGGTCATGTTCATTTTAGGGGTATATCGACTATGCTGAGCCGAATGGCCGCGAGTTTCTAGCTCTTACCGTTCTAGAGTTGAAAGTTGTATAACAGACAGACGGACGGATAAAGCTGTTGTATAAGAGTTTTTTCGAACTATACATGAATTCCTGTTTCCCTTGGTTACGCCATACCTTGAGAACGACTTTACCGATTTAATTTATCTTTTTCCTTAAGTTTTCTAATACTTTGTAGAAGGTTCTAACGTAAAGAAAAGTTAAGAAAAGTGCGCAGAAAATTGGATAATTTCTGTAAACTTAACGATTATTTTAACCTCGCGAGTTTGACAGTTCGTCTAACACAGGACAACGTCTGTCGGGTCAGCTAATAAGTAGATATTTTAAATGATATATAAGTAATTTGGCTACGTGCCGTAAAATTTAATTCAATTAAGCTAAATAAAAGAAAACTACATTTGCACGTCCTTTCATTTATATACATATTTGTAGATTATCCTATTATAAACATAAAAAAGTAATGATACTTGCCTCGGTGGCACAGCGGTAGTAGAAGGGACTGGTGTGCATAAGGACTTAGATTCGATTTCCGGGTCAGATTAAAAATTATTGAGTTTACTGACAAGAAACATTAAAAATAAAGACTATTTATTTATCTCTAACTTTCATGAATTCAATAAAGACATTTCTATTCTATAGACTACGTTACTACGTTATGAAAAACACTTTTTTTCTTTGTTTAAGGATCTTTGTCAATTATATGACTATGCCGCTCCATTGGACCTACTCTTACTATACTTCACAGCAAAAACTTAAACAATATGTAACTAATCACTGTACACGTCGTTGTTTTGCTATCTTAGACAGCGGGTATGCAAGAACACTATTACAGCATCCGACATTTTTTAAATGTGTTACTTGGCTCAATACTTCAAATCTAATGTCTTCGTTTCGGACACACTCCAACATAATATGTAATACATCCTCTATTACTCCGCACTCGGAACAAACTGGTGATGACAATTTTTTCGATAAAAACAAATTTATTAATCGGAATGTGTCAAACCACGGACACTTCAAAGGATCATTTTGCAATGTCCTATATCATTATTCTTTATCCCTGGATGTTTTACAGAAATAACCTTTCCACATTTCAAAACAATATTCTTTAACTATGTAAAAGCAGTCTGAGAAGTATGGGGAAACATTAATAGACACGCCATCACAATAAGCTTCTTTTGCTAATACATCCACTTTCTCGTTCCCTACTAAACCAATATGCGAAGGAATCCACTGAAGGGTGATTTCTTTCAAATGTTCCTTTAGTTCAAATATTGCTTTAATAATACTATAGGCGACCGGTGTGCCTCTTAAAGAAGAGGTGCATCGAGCCACCTGTAATAGGGCGCTTTTTGAGTCTGTTAAAATTACATATTCATTATAATCGATAGATTTAATGTAATATAGTGCCTCAGAGGTGGCAATTAATTCAAGGTACATAATGGAAATATCGTTATCAATTTTGAATTTACAGATTGTATCTATTTGTGGATTGAAAATTGCAGCTCGCATTGACCCATGACGGATATGATCCGATCTTACTTTAGATCCGTCAGTAAACACTTTGTAATGGTTTGAATATTGATCTAGATATAAGGAACAAGTGTTTCTAAGGTCGGTTATATTATATTCTTTTTTAATTTGATCAAGGCCCTCGATTTGATGTTTAATTATGTTTCTAATGTCGTATCAATTTATTCAATAGTCTAAAGTGTACATTTCCAGTTGATCAGTTGTGTTAACCTTAATACTTTTAAATTTTAAATATATTTGAATAAGTAAAGGCATCTGTTTACGCCTCCAATATCTACGTGTACTTAGTGAATTATTATTAATATAATTATTTTCAAAATAGCTCTGCAAGTATAGAAGTTCTAGTTATATCAAGCAACGAACACAGTCCATATTTTCTCCTTTGTTCAGCACAAGTATATTTCACTGTTATTACAGGCTATGAAACACTGACCTTGAAAGTTGTTATAACAATACGTCGACAATATGGGTCAAATCCGAGACAGTTTTCTTCTTTCCTCGTTCCATTAAAAGTGAGCGATGTTACATATGAGGTAAGACGTTCGATTTCTAGATCAGACAAAGGCTCGCTACTTATTAGGTAACGGTAGAAAGAAATATCACACAACCCCTCTAACAGAAGTATGTATCAGCTTGTAGTGAAATAATAGAATACTCAACTGCTAATATAATCAGATATTGAAGTACCGAGAGTATAAAAATGCTTTTGTTATTTTACGATTATTTAGATAATATGATAGACTCTACCGTATGGTTAAAGCTTGTAACATCACATACAGATAGATACATAAGAAATGTCATAATTATTATGATAAAAATGACACTTCTTTCGACGTAATTGATTTGTATGTTAGGTAGCTAGTTCCCTCTAGAAGTAAAAGAAAACGAAACGTAGAAGACATTGTTTTAAATAAAATTTTAACCTTTAATTCACTTTCATTACTTACTTTACTAATAGTCTATGCACTTTTCAGGCAGACGTCAGACCCAACCAAAGTACTGCCTTATTCTATAGCTCGTTTCCTACTGTTCGAAACTAAACACGATGAGGAACTATCTCATTTGTAATAACGTCAGAATAAATAAATATTCACTAGTTCAAGACTTCTGATAAGTATACAATATCCGGTGAATATCTTTTAGGCAAGGAGACTCACGGAAAACATGCTTCATTAATTTCCCACCAAAACAATGCTAAGAACACAATATATATGTATACCTACTTGGTCATATATTATATATGCACATTGTTATATGTAATGGTTATATAATGTTCCGTGTCGTCGTGAACATGGCACCGGTGTTTAACCAAATGATATCTAAAAGATATTTTAGTGCGGAATTCTAATAAACTTTATTCACGACTTTTATAGCCCATAAAAACTCTTTGTTTCGGCATTTTTTCATGAAATACCGACGTTATTCGTGTAAATCAAATTTAAAATTGTAGGTGACGACGATCGTAAACGGGAGCTTTTGTGATCTCTCGGGTTATGTCTTTACGCTGTAATGATCGTTGAAGGTGTTTAAAGTTATGTTGAACAAGATGTTTTTTTATTACCTCCCATCAGGTAGCCTGTAAGATAAAGTGTCAATAATAGTACCATAATTAGGGACCTTGCAGTAATCTTATAGGACGTTTTTCTGTTTTATTACTAGTTAATAGGCTAATGATTAATATTGTAGTATTATACGGTACACATTTATTATATTGTTAACATAATGATTGCTTGGCGTTTAGTAGTTCCGTGTTAGATTTTGCGTCTTTATAGGGAGCCAATAAAGTGTGCGCCGTAAAGAGTATAAACAAGTACTTGTTTATACTCTTTACGGCGCATACGTGGCGGACATTCTCGTGATTTGATGAATAACAATAATGATAATTTCTTCCAGACTAAGTTTCGTTCAGCGGCCCATCTTCATCATCAGATAAAATTAATAATAATAATCCCTCTGGGACAATCGTTATCTCTTTTTGAGACTAATGCGATAAAGGAGTGCACAGTACACTAGCTTTTTAAAATATCACCTTCACCTTGTGATATAAACAAAAAATGGATCACCAGGTTAACGTAAAGCTTACAAACAGGGCAGCTTGTGGCGAACTGAATGTGAGTGGCAACACTGCGGTCCTGAATGCCTCAGAGAGCCGGTTAGGGCCTCGTACCCGGCTTGCCGTTACTGGTTAGCTGGGGTAGGACTTCAACTGCCGGGTCTCCGTTGTCACGAGACCCGTGATGGTGAAACCGCCTCGCACCGCTCTACACCCCTAGCCGCTCGCACCGGTGTTGCTCTTTGCTGCTGGCTTGTATGCCTATGGTGGCTATTCGGAGGGCCCATCTAGTGAGTTTGCGATTCAACGTCTGCCCATTGCATTGATGCTATTAGAGTATTTTGGGCAGATACCGTTTTTCATTTATATTTACCAATATACCGGTCCATCAAACACCCATCCTCATATGTGTGTTAGTGCGCAAGTATGCGTGGGAGCGTGCGCGTGCGAGAGCATGTGTGTGTATATGCGGGTAATGAGATATGTCAGATCTTTACTTGGGAACGATTAGAAGAATTTCCGGATACTCGTAATTATTATGTTTTAATAGCGATCGCTAGATCACTACTGCTGCGCTATCACAGCCCACAAAAGTGAGGAAGGACACCCACCAAAGGACAGTGATAGTGTAGAACATTACATTTCAAGACCTCCAAATGTACCCATGTCTAAAATGCGAAGAATTGCCAAGATTTACAGCATAGGTACTAGTAAAGAAACTGTCAAAAACTGCGAGTTAATATCATTTCTATTGCTCAAGCTTTCATAAAATCGCACTTTAGGAGAGCAAGCAGATATCGTCTATGGCGAACCATAACCCAACATTTATTATATAATATTTAAAGAAAGTAATTTCTTGGAATATTACTTTATTTCTCACCAAAACAATGAGCTTATCAATCCAATGAAACAAAAATATTGTTTGTTTAGCAGTGTAATATAAATAAAAGATATTTGCGTCCCTCTTTGAGATATTTTCTAGACGACAGCTGATGTATGAGCGTATTCTTTATTCAATTAAATCAATGCATTTTTATTTTAAATTCTGAGAAAGTAATATATAAATTTTTGTTAAAGGTACGAAAAATTCGTTGATGTAAATAGATTTATAGACAATGGCAGATGTTGGAAACATATTTTATATTAAAAAGAAAGAAATCCTTGCAGGATAATAAGCGGTTTCATAAAATACCGATTAATTTACTTATTTAACTATTATTTTAATGCATATTACCTTTTGTGATACCCTCGAGTTACATGTAGACCGATGTATGAATAATTCTAAAACATCTTCATATTATGTTGTTCAATTTAGAATCCTAATCTTCATTGCGTGGTTTTAAATTAATTTTCATTTATTTCTTATAGATACCAAGAGTATTAAACACAAAATTGTTTTGATGGAATTGACTATTATAATGTATAATTTTTAAATGGAATAGGTGAAATATCAAGTATAGTTTTGATGGCGTTAACGTCTCTCAATAATTGTATTCGACGCAGCATCGATCAGCCCACAAATCTTTATAACATAAAATTGGGAATAAAATAGTTGCAAGAATATATGCAAAATGTCTGGAAGCCGTCATGTGTGATAATCAGGCCTAGCCGTCTTTTCTTTTTCTCGTATTTTAACTTATAATTTAAATATTATTTTCTTGACCATATGTTGACTAAAATTTTAACAAAATTTTGCATCTAGCACTAAGTTATCTGTAATACAAAATACTTTACCTTTTTTGAAGGCAACACATTTCATCAGAAGTGATAGTTAGCATGGCAAGTAAGTAAAATGTTGTAGACCAAAAGACTATAAAGCAAGAATATACAACAGATGCAATATGTCAAATTGAACGTGGTCGTCTAAATTCAAATGTTATGATACTATAAACATTCTCCAACTATATTATTATAATGTATCGACCATAAAAATTCAGGCTCATACATTTTAATACAAATATTTTGATTCGGCATTTTGATTAGGCATTCGATAAAGTCAACCACGACATACTCTTACATAAGTTACAATTATTTGGCATACGCGGTATTAACCACAAATGGTGTAAATCATATTTGAACGCTCGCCTTTCTTCGGTTGTTATCGATGGTGAAGAATCTGAGTCATTCCTTGCATCTTCTGGCGTACCACAAGGCTCTAATTTAGGTCCTTTGTTCTTCATTTTATTTATAAACGACATTTCTAGTAGCTTTGTACATTCAACACCTTATCTTTATGCGGACGATCTTAAACTGATACGAATAATTCGAAGTGAAGCTGATAAGGAACTCCTTCAGTCAGACGTAGATAGGTTAAATCAGTGGTGTCTAGTAAATCGAATGAATTTAAACGCCGCAAAATGTAACCACATTAAGTTTACCCGCAAAAGACATAAGATTCCTACATCATATAGTATTCAAGGGAATGTATTGACAGAAATAACTGTGGTAAAAGATCTTGGCGTTTATGTGGACAGTGAGTTACGCTTCATACAACATATTGACAAAACAGTAACTGCAGCCAATAGAGCTTTAGGTTTTGTATTGCGTAGCTCAAAAGAATTTAAATGTGCATCAACTACTTTGCTATTGTACAACACCTATGTAAGAAGTAGGCTTGAATATTGTAGCACTGTTTGGAATCCCAGTTATCAAGTTCATATCAGTAGAATAGAAAGAACACAACACACACTGGTTCGTCATTTAGCATTCCGAGCTGGGATTGCGAGATCAGTAAGGTCCTACGAGGGTAAACTTAATCACTTTGGACTGTTGTCATTGGAATATAGACGTTCTCAGGCAGATCTTGTGTTCTTATATAAGTTATTTAATAATTATGTCGATTGCCCCTATCTCCTGGGCAAAGTCTGCATTAACGTCCCTTCTAGAGTCCCGCGGAATCCTTGTTCTCTGCTTAGGCCGCCACGACATAGAACTAACTTGGGCAAACACTCGCCGATCGTTAGGTTATCGTATCTATACAATAGGATATCGGGTGCTTCGGAGGATATAGACATTTTTCACAATAAAATTAGTAAATTTAAAAAGAGTGTTGTTACTTATCTGCAAGATTTGTTCGCTGTAAAAATTTAAAGTTAATTTTGGTTTTTATTTTGTTAATTTAGTTTCTTAGTTTGTATAATTTTAATTATTTCTTGTTTAATTAGTTAATTCTGTATATTCTCTTTTGCATGTTGTGGTCTCTTGTAAATGAGAAAGCATGAGGCTTACTTACTTACTTTTTCAAGTTGATGTGCAATTGTCATGCATTACAATATTCATTCTGTACAAAAAGGACATTTTAGAATGATTTATACTAATAATTTTCACGTAATAAAAAGGCTTAGATAAAATACAACAAGCTGTATCTAAGGAAGCATGGTGAACAATATATGAAATATATAACAATTAAGCTGCCTAAATATTCCAGCTTAGTGGTGATCTAAAGGAAACAGTAAAAAATGTCGTCCTTATGAATCTCCAGATTTTTCATACCGGGATAAAATTAGCCTGAACGTCCATCCAGGCAGGCTACCTATGTGCCAAATTTAATTCAAAGTCGTCTAACGGTTAACGCGTTTGTAAAAAAACGTGTAAACATTTCACAAAAACTCTCATTTATATAAATAAATATATATAACGTAACATATATTTCATATGAATCCTTATCATGCGCGGCGCGTGAGTTCAATGATCTTTGAGTATTGTATGCGCTGTTGTAACAATATAAACTTTTATACTTCCCGTTACATTAAGATATTTTGTTTTATTTCTAGTCACACACAGGCCAGGTTGTCATTCTACTTTGGAACATATAAATAATTCCACAACTACCCGTATTTACGCTAAGTTCAGTTAGCGGTTCTACATCCGAGACATTAGGTTTTAGAAACTTAGGTCTCTTTTTCTTACAATGACTTGCGCATTAGGACAAAAAGATGAATAATAGATATTTAATAAACAGCATGACTGGATAAACGAGGGACATATTGAAGGATCATGAGTAATCGATTCTCACTGCAATGATGTATAACAGGCACACTGTAATATGTAACTCAATTATGTAACAAAACCTGTTAATTGATTGAGGTATGAAGACAACACGGATTATACTTCTCTATCGCCTTCCTGCCTTTGTCAGGGTAATAGTGACAACGCGCGCGCAGGTGAAATCTATATATGTATATCTGTATCTTATTGCAATATTTATATCAAGGTTTTCTTTGTCATTCATGTAATGACTATATTTTTAATATTTATAATTTAAATCACAAATAGGTCTTTTACATATCTAACATAAAATTAATCTTAGATATGTAAGTAGGTAAGACCTATTTGTGATTTGTCGTTAAATATGACTCAAACCAGATATTTATTTATTTATTTTATATTAAATAGAATGACTTGCGCTAATTACACTATTTAATCATTATTTATTTAATAATATAATATAAATTTCAAATTTAGCATTTACGCATTCTGCTCACAGCACCTCATACATTCTAATAACTTTCCATTCATCAGCAAAAATATCAACAACAACAAGAGAGTGTTAAGCTGCTTTAGTGACTGAGGTATGGGTGAGTTAAAGCGTGCCCACAGTACGGCACGCTGGAACTGCCAGCAATCGGTGTTTTCTACTACGACAATAGTTGTTAGGCACATAAAATCTGCAACATTTGTCGTGAAGAATCGGTGCCTACATCATACCCTTTAAAATTTTGCAGGTTCTAACCATCTGGTCGTATGACCGCCTCGTCTCTTATGAGAACCTAAACAACCCAATAAAAATGTTGTAGGATACAGATAGTAACCATACAATTTCTTATAAATAAATCTTAGAAAAGCTTTCTGGACTTTTTCCAACATAAGGGCATACTGCTTTTGTTATGGATTCCACACAACCACGCTGGACTCTAGTTTACTGCGGACTTATGCATTAAAAACGAGTTTAATAACATGGGTGCTGTGAAATTCACGACAGTTTCTCAAAATGAATCCGAGGTGACTAAAAGACTCATTAGCAACCGACGAAATATGCTTATTAAAGGTGAGCTTTTAATCAAATGTGACTCCCAAATCTTTCATAGAATCAGTTCTCGTGATAACATTATGGTTGAATTTATATGTATAATTAATTGGGTGACGCATTCTGCCTAAAGTCATCAGGTAAAATTTCATGGTATTGAAGTCCATTTTGTTTTCGAAGCTCCACCCGCATACAGAGTCAACATCTGATTGCAGAGCAGTGCAATCGGCTTAAGATTTAATTTCAAAAAATATTTTATGTCATCAGCATATAAGAGGCATTCCGCATTTTGAACCATTGTAGGGAGATCATTAATCATTAAGATTAAAAGAAGAGGTCCCAGTACCGATCCCTGGCTGACTCCTGATCGTGTATGGTAAGAGTGTGACTCATAATGACCAAGCCTCACGTATTGTTGTCGGTCATGCAAATAATCGGTAAGAAGATGGAGCAAACCCGGAGCAATACCTATTGTAAAGAGCTTAGATACCAAGATATAAATATTTACTTTATCAAAGGCCTTGCAAAAGTCAAAATAGAGTACATCCACTTTACTATCACGGTGAAGAATGGTAGAGGTGAAGTCGACTAGGGTCAGCAGGTTAGTGTGGACTGATCTCTTAGTACGGAAACTATGTTGTTCATTGCAAAGATACTGCCTCACATGACTACAAATGCTTTCATGTAATACATTCTCAAAGGCAAAATAGCTATTGGGCGGTATCCGTCTACTAATGATTTGGTATTGGTTTTTGGGATTAGGCGTAATACGTGACAATTTTCATCGTGATGGGTATATACCTGATCACAAAGCAAAATTAAAGATATGGAACCATATCTTTAATTTTGCTTTGTGATCAGGTATATACCCATCACGATGAAAGTTATGAGGATGGATGACGAAGTTCTTCCCCTTTATCAAAAACCAAGATGGAATATTATCTGGACCTGTAGAGCTATTAAGTTTTAAATAATTAATGCCTGATCCAACATCCGAATCGGAAAAACAATGTATATTAATATAATAATGCGAATTATTCGTACATCTCATAATTATGTTTTCGACATCGAAGTCAGGCATTTCAAGTTGTAAAACACTAGCAAAATACTCAGCAAATGCCTTGGATGCAGTGACTCCTTTAAAAGCTTTTCCTTTATAAACAATCTATGGTTTCAAACTCTCCCTTTGAAGACCAGCAATATGTTATCTGTATCCTAAGTGCAAGAACAATGTTTCTCCCTTAAGACATAAGTGTGTCTTTATAAACATTTACTATTTCGGTCAACTCGACCAATTAGATGTCTATTTAATTAAATCTAGACGTTATACTGTACTGTTGAACCTACATTATCCGTACCGTATAAAACATTTACACTTAGAATAAAATGAAGGTTTACTGTTTTAGTAGAATAAAAATTACGGTGATACCGTGAGTAAAAACTTCAGGCAGCAGTTTATGTGTATCGCCTTAAGAAGCACAGTGCTGGTTTTCCCTTGAATCCTTGACTCACTTGACTCACTCACATCCAAAACCAAAAATAAATATTAATTGTTTTATAAGAAATGTTAACACCTTGATCACCCGTCATAGATCAGCGCCCCATAAATAGGGAGATTTAATATACAATACTAACCAACTATTACTGTTATTCCAGCGTCTGCGAATCGTTCGTGAAAGGAAGAGGGTAGCATGGATTCTGCTACTGCTAGCCGTACTGTTCGCACTCTGCTGGCTGCCATACAACATCTTACAATTGTTGATAGACGTCAACGCTGTCAACGTGGAGTCTGTATCCATCATGCTACCATACACTTTGTTACTCGGTAAGTCCATATATTTCTGGATTCGGCAGACAACAAAAATATGATCCAAGTGTAATAATACTAAATAACGTTGTAAGCGGCTCTACGGTGGAGGCATTGGATTAGCGATGGAGAGAGCTGCGAAGCTTCGTATCTCACCCATTGCACTAAACAAATCCGTAAATCCTTTCTTAACACAAGCATTTTAATTTAGCTAACGGGTTACCTAGCATACCAGTAATTTGCAATTCAAACTGCTAGTAATATTAAAAAGTAATGTCGCGAGTTTATACAGTGCATTATAACACTGCAACGATGATCCTTGCCAATTAATGTTCTTGTCTTGTATTCCTTATGTTGAAATAGCTAAGTTAAGTTCACCATATGCATTTAAACTTCGTTTATATTCAGGTACTAGCGATCCGCCCCAGCTTCGCACGGGAAGAATAAAACCTTAACAAATTTTACACCTAAACCTTCCTCATGAATTACAGTCACAATCACAGTCTAATGGTGAAAACGTCTTAAAAATCCATTCAGTAGTTTTTAAGTTTATCGCTAACAGACAGACGCGGTGGGGCACTTTGTTTTATAATATGTAATGAAATCCTTACACATGATAATTAACGTAATCTGAAAAAGGTCTGCAACACTACCTAGGCTCGTTAAACCAAGACATCCCAAATGATAATTATGCAACAAGTCAAGCTTCGATTAGGATAAGAGAATTAGACAATAAGAATTTAATTTAATGATAATGGGTTTAGGAGTGAACATCCTCTACTGGTTAATGCGCCATTTTGTTTTACGATATTACAACCATTTTGTTTTGAGCACAACCACCGGCAATCTCGTTTTGAGAACAAAGGAAATGACGACCTGAATTATTTAAAGTGAATGGAACTTATGTTAAGCAATGCTAATTTTATCTTTTTGCTCGACTACGGATAAGATAAGGGAAGAGTGATGATCTATGTGTATATGCTTGTATTTACCTCTATTCCACCGAAGCGCCTAAATTACAGACCAGATGTGACATTCGGTTCGTCATTTAAGTCCGGATAACATTTTATACGAACAAAATAAATATGGATGGATAAACATGTTAAAATGCAAAGGAAAATTTAAAAAGCCTGTTCTACTGATTACGGAAAATGCAAGTTAAATATTTATGTCTATGCAGTTTATGTAGGTAGTCTAGCCTGTTGAAGTCATTTCGTAACTTTTACATTCACAACGGTTTAATTCTTAAGCCGTTTACGCAGATTATAAGTATAGTGTAAACCACCATGGAATGAAATGTGTGAATGAAATTTTGCTTTGCCCGCGTGCTTTCATTTACAGACTACTTACTATGTCTATCTCCTGTTCTATTCGTTGAAATTATATGAAACGTGGCTTTAATCCCAAGCTACTAAATCGTAATTACTTCATTCGAATCCTTTCAGTGATTAACAGACAGACAAGTAGACTATACATATATAATAATAATAATAATAATAATTTTATTTATTGTTCTCTCACACAGATTACAGAGTAGGTACATATTATTCTAATTAATACATCAGTTCGATAATCTATCTATGTGAGAGACTGGTATCTGTACAAGGAGACCTGTATGACAGATTACCAGCCTCTCCAGACACTGGACAAAGTTTAACCTGAACTAATTTATTAATCAGAGCATAAATATCTGTGTGTGTAAGTGCGTTTATGTGTGTGTATGTGTGTGCGTGCGTGTGTGTGTGTGTGTGAGTGTTATGTTTTATAATTTATTTATCTAAGAGCCTACATTAAGCACATTTTCCGTATCTTCGTAGTTCAAAGACTTGAGCCATGTTGTAAGAATCTGCTTACATTTAAATTTAGTTAGGGGATACACAGTAAGCAACTTATTTATCTTATTATATAAGTATCCGCCTAAAAAACCAAAAAAGTTGTTTGAGAACTTGGTAGTCCACTGTTTATCCGACAAGCAGACTTTATGTTTGAGCCGTTTATTATTGTTAAGTAAGGGAGTGAATTTTGTGAGAGAGTATTGTTTTAAAATAGTGTTTAGCCAGTACAGTTGCCGCACTGTAAGCACATCCGCGAGTTTATATAATTCAGCAGTGGGGAATTGAAAAGGCAGCGATAAACTAACTTTTAATACCGCTCTTTGCGCTCTTTCGACCTTTAACAGGTTAGTTTTGCATGCGCCGCCCCATGCAGTGATGCCATATGATAAGACGGATTGACATAAGGCCATGTATATATCCTAAACGCATAGCTTTAACTTTCACCTAGCGCTAAACACGAAGAGTATATGACTTGGTTCTGTAAAATTGAAACTTTTGTCAATAATTTTAAGGGTTATAATATCATACTTGGTAATATAAACCTACAACAAATATGAACAGTGTATTAACAAATATTAGAAATTATTATTGTTATTTTAAATCTTTCTGTAACTTAATTGATAAAAATCTAATCTCGAATGTCTACGGAGGAATGTTAGTACTGATAGAATTGTTCCACTTGATTTATATCATCCAGCTCTAGATGTTGAGGTAAGGAATCAACGAATCAGCTCATTATTCGGATTTCATGCAACCAAGTAACATAGACCCAGCAAAAGACTGGTACTTCAACAAATGTAACTATGAAATAGTTCACTCATTACTCATAAATACATCATGGGACCCCGTGATACAAGCCGGTAACATTTTCACCGCAGTAGACAATGTTAATAGCGTTATTTTTAATGTTTTTGACAATTGTATTCCAAAAAAGCGTCGTGTTAAATCCATCTGTATACGTTCTCCCATCTGGTTTACTACAGAAATCCTTTAGAACTGCAAACACAAACGCAAGTTATATTCTATCTGGAAGCGAACTCGTTCTGATGCCGACTATAAGGTATTCTCAAATCTGAGAAAATCTCTTAAACTAGAAGTTTCAATCGCTTACAAATCGTATATGAGCCGTATAGAAAATAATATTAAAGCTAACAGAATTCGTGTAATTCTGGCGACATATTTCAAGTCTAAGGTCTAAGGAAGGTTTTGAGCCAAACGTGACGTTTTAGGGACACAGCTTCACAGGAGTGCAAGCAACTAACGCTTTTGCCAATTTCTTCACCAGTATATTCCTGCCTGATGTCCCATTATTAGATCCTGCAATTGACACCTCTGACTCTATTTACAATAGCAATTACGTCAATATTATTAACTTTACGCTGAAAGACGTTACATATGGCATTAGTAAATTAAAAGCAAGCAATTCTTTAGGATTAGATAAAATTCAATCTTTCTTGTTAAAACGTATGAAAGATCATTTTTCTTTTCCTCTACTTTATATATTCAATCTGGCACTTAAATCTGACAACTATCCTCATATCTAAGAGCTCAAACAAGTTAGCCGTTGAAGAGTACAGACCAATCGCCATATTATCCTCAATTGCAAAGATATTTGAAAATATTCTACACAAACGTATATACATATGTCCAAGTAGAAAAATATTTAAGTAATACCCAACATGGATTTCGGCACAAAAGATATATTATTACCAACTTACTAACACATGTAGAATATACTTCATCGCGGCTGGACTCCGGGCGACAGATTGATGTACTATACTTCGATTTTCGCAAAGCCTTTGTTAATAATGATATTCTTATTTTAAAGCTCTGTGCTATTGGATTTTGTCACAATTTATTGCGTCTGCTTGCAGACTATCTACGCGATCGACAACGAACAGTTTGTTCAGTTAGGAATATATGAATCGAATCTTAATCACACACTCTCTGGCGTGAGCCAAGGCTCAATTTTGAGGCAAATATTGTTCCTTTTAATGATTAACGACTTACATAATATTGTCTTCTAATTACGCGAATGTTATTAATTGAAATTAAACTACTATATACGGATTTTATTGCGTGACGTTTCGGTTGCTTTTCAGCAGCCATGGTCACGGGGAGACTAAGATGGTAGTTGTCTCAATGTTCCAGTGTAGTTATTTCAAAGTACCCGAACATAATTTAATTATTGGTGTTAACTATTTACGCAGAATGAGCTCAAAGTATCATGAAGTCTAGCTGTGGTTTGTTTCTTCTTGGGTTTGACTATTTGAAGTACTGAATCCCAAGCTGGTGGTTCATTCCAACCATCTTCTCTATTGAAATTGGGATGTTTTTTGATTTCAATAGCCTCGCAAAGCATCCTTGGTAGGAATCGGTGTTCTTTAGCGAGAATCTGTGGTTTGTCAAATCTCAGGTAGTGGTTGGTCCCCTGTTGTACATGTTCACACACAGCAGACTTCAACGAGCCTTTGTGTTTTACGGCAGCTATGTGTTCTTTTATGCGGGTGCCTATGCTTCTCTTGGTTTGACCAATGTATGAGAGTCCGCAATCACAATCTATTTTATAGACCCTGCATCTTGTAAAGGTAATTGGCACTTGACGGATAGTAAAAATTGACTTATCTTCGTTGGCGACTTGAAGTATGTGTTGATTGAAGCTCGCTTCAAGATGTAGCCAATCTTGTCAGTGACACCCCTTACATAAGGCAGTATAGCATGCTGGCGCTCGACTGTGGCTGGCTTTTCTCGGGATCTGTGACAGCGGCGCGGCTATTGGAGCTTGTTGTCTTGCAGTACTTGCTTTACATCTTGAAGCTCGGCGTCCAGGTGTTTCTTGTCACAGATCCCGTGGGCTCTCTGAAACAAAGACATTCCCAGGGTAGCTAATTGTTTAGGATGGTGGTGAGATTCACCGTTCAAGTACCTATTTGTATGGGTCTTTTTCCTATACACAGTGTGGCTCAAAGTATAATCAGGATTCCTGATGACAAGTACATCTAAGAATGCTAATGAATTATTTGCCTCTAATTCCATAGTAAATTGGATGTTGTTATTAATGGAATTAAGATGTTCTAGGAATACACTAACACTATCTGTTGGTAATATTGTAAAAGTATCATCTACAAACCTCTTATAAATCCTGGGTGTGATGGGGGCAGTCTGTAAAGCTTGAGCCTCGAAGTCTTCCATATATATGTCGGCAACAACAGGCGATACTGGGGAGCCCATTGCCACACCATCGACTTGTATGTAGAATTTATTCATTTTTTATAATATATCCCACAATAGATAGCCAGTTGTTAAGCAATGCTTAAGTAGTTCTGCATATTCCTCAGGCATATTGTACTCTATTAGCTTCCTTTTAGTTATTTCAATACAGTCATGTACAAGTATGCATGTAAATAATGACTGTACATCAAAACTAACCATTGTTTCATTGTTAGTGAGACATAGGTGTTTAATCCGTATATAAATCCGTATATAGTAGTTTAATTTTAATGATTAACGACTTACCTTCCTTTCCTAGGAATGCGCAATGTCTCTTTTACGCGGATGATCTTAAGCTTTATAGTGACATCCAAAACATAACAGATTGTTTCATTATATTCAGAGAGACGTAGACGCTGTGTTAGAGTGGAGTAAAATCAATAAGATCGAATTCAATACATCAAAATGTTATGTTATGACTTTCGGTCGAATTACAAAATTATCGACAGTTAATAGTCAGATCGAGCTCGATGAAAGATCTCGGTGTTGCCTTTGATCAAAAGCTTACGTTTTATGAGCATGTGACCACAGTTGCCAAAGAATCATGCCAAAAATAGGGTTTCGTACTTAGAAATGATCAAGATTTCCAAAACCAACAAGTTTTACAGCTTTTGTATAGCACATTGGTTTGGAACAAGCTTGAGGCAAGTTCGTGTGTGTGGAATCCACATGAATCGAAATACGCACTCTTGTTGAAAAATTCCAAAAAGCATTTTTAAGATACGTATACAAGCGGATTTTAGGATATTATCCATATTTATATTCTACCAAATTTTTGTTAGGCGATTTAGGTTACAACATGCTTGAAACTAGGTGGACAAGTGATCAGATAGGGACCACGTTAAAAGTATGTCGTGGTCTGATTGACGCCCCAGACCTCTGTAATGAGCTGGTTCGACTCGCTGTGAGCCAGAAGACACAGACCGCTCACTATGCCCACGTGCCACACGGTGGCACGGGCTACATCACCGGTGCCCCATGTACTCTCTGCTCTTAATACTCTCATGGAAGCCAACCCGGACTGTGATATTTTTGCTGACGACTTGCAAGTCGTCATGAATGTTTGCAATGCTTTTTATGAAAAGCTATCCTAAATTTATATAATATCAATATCTGAATTAGTGTAATTAGTTGTAATTGTAACCGTTCTAATTTAATAAATAAATAAAACATAGTCCCTCGCTGCATCTGGCTGTCTGTCTGCTCGCGATGAACTAAAAAACTACTGAACTGATCGCATGAAAATCAGTTCAGTAGTTTTTTAGTTTGGTTTTCACCAATAGACAGAGTGATTCGTGAGAAAGGTTTAGTAATTTGTTAAGGTTTTTACTAACCGTGTGAAGCCGGGGCGAGTCGCTAGTTATCAATATAATAATGTTTTAATCATATTCAGTGTCCTTAAACATAATTGACAGTATCACTATACATGTGATATGCCATAGCATCGTTAATGGCGTTTAATTACTCACTTAACACCACCAACGACGCATCGCATAGCGAATTATGCAGCTGTATGAATAGATGACATTATTGATATTGAATTAGTATTAAGCTGTACGGCGGACTGGGTGGCAGGAATCCTATTGTCGACTGAATGCGAGCTTTATTAATAAAATGTCTATTAAACAATGGCTTGACTTTAATAAAGCGTGAAACTTGCATTAAACTTCGACTCATATACCTAAAACATTGTCGATGTAAACTACGACTGTCGGTTAGCCTAAAAATTAAGAACTTTTTATTTTGTGAAACATGGTTAGAGTGTTATGGGGCCTCGATGATGATTATAGATGTTTGTTTTTATCTATGCTTATTTATCATTACTAGCGGTCGCCTAGTAGTCAAAATTCGACCAAAATTTAAAAATAGAGCGTGCTACTTTGTTTTCTGTTTTTCTCTATTACATAATATAAATAAGGTATAGGTAACCATAGTTACAAAGACACAATAAGTAACTACATCTTTGCCATTGATTACAATAATAACTAGCGGACGCCTAGTGGTCATATTCGACCAAAATTCCTAAGCTTGCTACTTTGTTTTCTGCTTATCTCTATTATCTATTTATTAATACGTAAAGCTCAAAGTAATTCTTTATAACTATGGTTACCTATACCTTATTTATTAAGGTATAGGTAACCATAGTTACAAAGAATTGTACGACGTCAGACGAACAATATCGAAATACTACGAACGCTATTCGACTGCGTGTGTCAAATGCATGGTTGTGTGCGTGTAGTGGTTTTTCATTAATTTAATGTATTTCTAATGCATATTTCATAAAAATATTAGGATTCGCCCCTCCTTCTCTATATAAACTTTAACTGTGCCAAATTTCATACTCCTCCGGCAGTGCGATTTTCGTAAAAAGGGGTACAACATTTTTGCTTCACGTATTAATATATAGATAGTATCACCCTATATATAAACTATCCCACGGCTGGACACGGGCCTCATCTCAGTGTAAGAAGGGTTCGGCCATATTCCACTACGCTGACCCACTGTAGGTTAGCAGATTTTCCGCGAGAACATTATGGAGAACTTGCAGACATGCAGATTTCCTCAACAGGATCAAATTTGAGAACTCTGCGCGCCATTCGAGCAATCTCCCACTAAACTATCGCTGCTGTGTTTTCTATTGACATACAAACATTTTTAGTAAGCTTCGTTAGACTGTATATAGGAGATTCGCAATGCGTAGAAAAAGTTACTTAGTTATTAGACCAAATCGTTACTATGAGAAATTATTAATATGCCTTAAGCTTATATTGTTAAACATGTTTATATTTCCTAGAGTTGACATAATTAGTTATTTGCTTGAGTGTAATCTAAGCAAAATAGAACAATATCAACTCTAGGAAGAACAAACATATATAACAATATTTGGTTTAATAACTAAATATCTTTTAATTCACGTTGAGAATAAACCTCGATGGCGTAGTGGTTAGTATAACCGACTGCCACGCCTGAGGTCGCGGGTTCGATTCCCACACAAGTCAATCATTTGTGTGCATGAACATGGATGTTTGTCTTAGTCTGGGTGTTTCTATTTATAATATGTATGTATTTACAAACAAAAAGTATATATGTATGTTTATCCATTGTCTAGTACCCATAGTACAAGCTCTGCTTAGTTTGGGGTATAGTATTATATATTATCTGTGGTTTGGGCTAGATGGTGTTGTGTGTACATATGATAAAATATTATTATTATTATATTATTATTATTCACATTTATTCATTAATTATCAATAAAAATTACATTTTTAAATATATAATTATAAAAAAACACATTTAAAAATATAAAAATTATGGATGCCCACCGACATCGAGACAAGGTCCAAGCTGTCGGTGGTTAGGGGTCCAGAGAGAGGAATCTCCTCACTATGCGTGCCGTATCGAGGAGAACCGCCTTCTGCATCTGACCCTTGACCCAAGCACCTAACGCGAGCCTCTTAAGATGTTGGTCGAGGCTCTTGGCTATTAGACCGTTTACCGTAACGACTATCGGTACAATGATTGCCGAGTCCACATCCCACATATCGACAACCTCGTGTGCTAAGTCCAGGTATTTTAGTTCTTTTTCCTTCTCAGCTTTCACGAGGTTGCCATCATGAGGGATGGTAATATCGACAATCATTGCACGGCGCTCTGATCGATCTATTACCACAATATCAGGCTTGTTGGCAACAACAGTCCTGTCTGTGATAATAGATCGATCCCAATACAGTGTGATATGGTCCTTTTCGAGAACTGGTTCCGCTACATACCTGTAGTAAGGCACCTCGACCTCTACAAGTTTGTACTTCAGAGCAAGTTGCTGATGGATAATTCTGGCTACTTGGTTATGTCTGTGCAAGTACTCGCCGTTAGCAAGACGAGAACAACCGGAAACTATATGCCTGAGGGATTCACCGGGTTGGTGGCACGCCCGACATATGTCAATCGTACCATCCCTCAGGATATATTTCCGGTAGTTATTCGTCTTGATAACTTCGTCCATAATTGCACAGACAAACCCTTCGGTTTCCCCAAAGAGGTCACCGAAGCGTAGCCAGTTCACGGAGGCGAGAACGTCTACATCAGGTCCATATAGGGCCTTGTAGAACCTACCGTGAAGCTCCTTGCTCTGCCATACACTCTTGCGGTCGTCAATGCTTAGTACTATAGGGATGCGCCAGTTCTCTTTAGCCAGGTTAAGCGGGGTGAGTCCGTTATCCACTGCGATAACATCACGATGCATACCCACGTTCGCTTGAAGGAAATATTCTCTAAGGTTGCACACCTCACGATTATGGAGGGTTTTGGCATTTAGAAAACCTCGACCCCCACATTTCCGCGGGATGTACAACCTCATCACAGACGAACGAGGATGATGCATTCGGTATGCCGTCAACAGTGTACGGACCTTCCTGTCCAGGGCATCTAACTCAGTCTGAGTCCACTTAAGTATGCCAAAGGAGTATAAAAGTATTATTATTATTATTATTATATAGTAGAAATGCTAGGAATATATAAAAAAAAAGCCAATTATCACAAATAGAAAATCTTTTTATTGAGTGCCTAATCAGTTTTTATCGTTAAGATATTCTGTCAACCTGTAGTACCATTTGTCAAATGCCTTCAAATATTCTACATTTCACTTAGAGAAACAGCGATTGCTCAGTGGGGAGACCAACAGACTGCAATGCAGAGAGTCTCGGTTTCGAACCCACGTCGCGTACCTCGGACTTTCGGAAGTTATATGACTTTTCGAAATTATGTGCGTATTGATTAACAATTATCGTCTGCTCCGTGCCTCGAAGAGCACGTTAAGCCGTCGGTCCCGGCTGCCATGAACATCTATGGCAGTCGTTATTCGGAAGTCATTGCCCTATGATATCATGACACTGGTCTATCCTTAGGGTATCCTTAGGTCAGGTGGCAGCAGCTTCGTGTAAAAACTGATATCCAGTCAAATCCGATTAGACTAGAAAAGCCGACCCCAAGTGACTTGGGAATAATAATAAAGGCTAGGAAGAAGAGAAGATTCTACATCTCACTTAGATTTAAAATATTTTTCTGACTGCGGCGATAATAATACTATATTTCTGTACAAAACCTTATACTTAACCGAATCGACATTTTTGCAATGAAATTTGATATTCAAAAGAGTTCCTTAGTAACCTGAATGATATTTGATTAACCTACTTAGATTACACACTCACGTGGCTATATAAGGCTAAGGTGGTAATGATTCTGATGATTTGGCCGATCCGATTAACGTTTGCTTTATAGTCCAGATTTATTAATAACCAACACACCGTGACGTTTTACTCCTGCAAAACCGTAAGGTTCTTACGAAATCAACTTTCAATACCAATACCAAACTTCAATAACATTCATTTTCTTAAATAGAATATGTAAAGTTAGGTTTACTAACAAACTCTGCTAGTTGGTATTCTATGCTAATTATTCCTTTGAACGAGGTCATGTCTAAGCTAACAGTCGGTTAATTATCCAGCGTAGCGTATACATATATGTATGAAACTAGATAAAGCAATGCTCCGGTACTCTTAATGAGGGATGTCAACTCAACGGTGCATGCGTGACACGTGTTACCGATCATGTTTTGTAGTGACAAATTCGCGAGCTAGCTCATAGCGTCTTAACATATTTTCTCGATTCACGTGTAGTCATTGGTATGCCCACATTCTAATGTAGGTATATATTAAACGTTTGAGTTATTGGTGTGACTTAATACACCTAACTCTTAGATTTTTATTCATACCTACTTAAAGCTTTTATATTAACGCGAGGTTATTTCACTGCTTCCATATTCAGATGTGTCATTTTATTTGTATATTTATTTTGAAATACTTTTTTTATCTATTTAGAAACTATTGATATTTTAACTTGCCTCCCGGTATTTTGGTTACCATCTTTGCCCTTGTTAGTATTAATAGTTACAAAACAATTCAAAAATTAATTGCAAAGCAGAGCTTTTTAAAATAAACTGCCTAATAAGCGTACCTAGTTTAATTTTAAATTAAAGTAATCCAAAATTCCAATACGGTTATTCATCTCGCATAAGATAATATTTTATTAATACAATATACCTATGTTATGTTCTCCTGCTCCAGGTCACACGAACTCAGCAATCAACCCAATCGTGTACTGCCTGATGACGCGCAACTTCCGGCGCTCCCTGCGCAAGCTCATCTGCCACGATCCGGGTAACATACACTCTAGTACTCATTTCCATGTAAGTGAAATACATAGAAAAAGAAAATGAAATACATACAGAAAGACATTTTTCTTCTATTAACTTATTAACTAATCTTATATTAACAAAATAAAAGGAAAGTCGTTTCGTTTTTCTACTGTGCTAATCCACTGACGTTTTTGAAAGACACTGATTTTGAAAGAGCCACTTAGAGCACAAGTCACATTTATTGCATGTTAATTTAACAGTTTTTGAGAGAGCAATTGCGAACATTTCTAGCACGAATATTACTTCTTTTAAATATGCACTTCATTCATAATTATTATTATGTTAGTTTAAAATAGAATCCATGCGAAATATTTTAATTAAATTGGATTGAACACATTATTATACTCATGGCGAAAATCTAGCCACAAGCGTTTTCAATAAACATATGAGCTACCTATATGCTTCGATATTACAGAGGCAAAGCTTTTCTTGATATAAAATAATGTATTAAAGTTCAAAATAATAATCTATTGCATTTACAATTGACGATACTAGCAAAAGTAGTAGCGATATTGTGGCACAATAAAAATACATCTAGGCATCTATCACAATAAAAATACGTCTGTCACAATAACTAGTACACTTCTGAATGTAATTTCGACTTCGACCAATGTAAAGACAAAGTATATATTTTGCATCTTCGATGCTAGAATAACTTAAAGTAATATTAGAAACAGCACAACAAAATCATGTCGGCATCTTGTAGAATTATAAACCGTAGTAATTTCATTATTTATCTTACACATGTTTATTCTTCACACTCTATCATTAGCTTTTCATTTAGTAGTCATTTAAACTTCGTCAAATAAAAATCTGTAGGCTATACCTATTCTAAGCGTGTGTGTACTAACTTCAAATTATGAACATAAGAACAGGTAAGTAGGCACGAATCTACATAAAGATGCGTGCCATGTACTTTTTAATTATTAACACATCTATTAATTAGTTTTGTTACACTAATATTTAAAAATAAAATCGTATTCTTAGTTGTACCAAAATTGTTCGACATAGATTTAAAATTGATCTTTAAAAGATGGAAAATTGCATTGACAAATATAGGTAGGTACTTCGCAGAAAGTCTCTTTATCGTAAGACTTATGTTTTCAAATATGTATACTGAATAAAGTTGGATCAGTAAATATACCTAGTTACTTAATTCATCGAGTTACCAACATAAACTGCACCAATAACGGACTTATGTATGTATTTAACATATAGTACACAGTTGTTATACAGTTTCAAAGTATGTAAATGGGTACGTGAAAAAACCCATCTCGCCTCAACGTCATGCTAATCCTAATAATTGTAATAAAAGAAGATAGAACCATACCTGTTATTTGTGAGGAGAATTATATTCATTCGAGTCTTATCCAATTTGCAATATCCCGCTTTTAAATGAGTTTAACGGTATTAGCAACGCCTCCTAATGCAATAGATAGTTAGTTAGTTTCTTCACCTCGATACACGTTTACTAAACAATAATATCAGGTAACTGTTTAAATATTTCCATGTGCAATGTAAATTGGTGAAGTTTACCTGAAATGTGAAGGCCTATTTAGACGAAGCAAACATGCTGTCACTGTCTTGTTGTCTAATTAAACAAAGACAGCACTAAGCTTGCATAAACAACATTAATTGTATAAATAGGCCTCAAAAGCTACTTAGAACTTGTACATATGATGCGATCAGTTAACTAATGCATAAGCGGTACAACCAGATAGGCACATTTACAATCTATATACATACAAATACAAACTCGATTGTCATTAAGTATAAATCAGTTATGAGCTGGTAATAACTAAATTAATCCCAAGGCTTGCACCATAGGGCTAGTTTGAACTCTCACACACACACACACATGCATGCATGCAAACACGCACTCACTCACACGCACAAGCACACACACATATTCACCCACGCAGACACACTCACGCACACAAAAAAACTAGCGCGCGCGTATTTTAATTTTGGTTACATTTGTTGAAAATTTTGAAAAGTATATCTACATATACTTAGAATTATCTACACTATGTAAGCTAATGTAATATCTTGTTAAAGACAAAGTATTTAATTTGATTTTACAATAAGACACATAAAATCATATATAATTATAATATTGTCTTCTGTTTACGCGAATGTTATTCATTGAAATTAAACTACTATATATGGGTTTTATCGCGTTGTTTATTTATAAAGTCCGTATATAGTAGTTAAATTTCAACATATATAATTATCCATTATTACAATGTTGGGCTATACTTATGTTCCCGGCGTGTGAGCTGCGAGAATTATCAAAATAATTATAACGTATTCCTGGCGTAGAGGTCTATTTACAATGATTTCCATCCACCTACAACGTATGTATGTACGTAACGACGGGTGATTATTTACATCTGCTTGCATGCGTAGTAGGAGCCTATATCAAAACAGTTTTTAGCACACAATAATTGAGTGCACAGATGGTGGTTTAAGTGGTCCCCTCGCCACTGCCACTGCGCCGAGAGTTGTGGGTTCGTATCCCACACGGGACAAAACTTTGTGTGATCCACAAATTCTTGTTCTGAGTCTGTGTGTTCTTTGTGTCCGTTGTTTGAATGTTTGTAAAGTCCCCCGCGACGGAATTATTCCCAGTGCGGGAGTTGTCTGCAAAGGAAATAAAAGTAATATGGTAGTTATTTACTACAAGAATGCAAGGCAATATATAATAAAGGCAATACTTTTTGACATAATAATAATTAGAAGTATTCGTAATCCTGGTAAAAAGGCTGATTATTCATTCGTTACTAAACTCTCCTGAGTATGGCTTGCGCTGAGATGTCTGAGAGACGTGATGACGAAGATATTCTGTGTTTGAAGTGTAGATACAGCAAGTTAAAGTACGCCCCAATCCCACAACGCGTTTGTTTATCATTAGACTAAACCTTATTCTATTGAAATAGTTAGGCGTAAGTAATCCGAGGATGCGTAGTGGGTTCCTCTCTTTCCAATAATTTTTTAAAAGGGATATCCCTCTCTCCCTTTCTTTATCCTTATACTAATTAATGAATTACATTCTCGATATATTAATAACTGCTAAACATTACGCTGCCAATCCATTAAAGGTTAAAGTTTTATATCCATATCACTAACCTACTATTTTGGCTTATATAGGTATATCTTCCTATTTATGAAAGAGTTTAGGAAAAGTCAACCAACAAAGGAGCGAATGGATTGACCTTCTTTTCTTGTTGAAAGGTATATTGTTCGTATGCACTTTAGTTCATAACAGCATAAGTCGTTGATATATGTATGAAACACACAACACAGATGTAGAAAAAGTACTGACTACCTATCTACATTCTACTTTTCTTTGTATTTTATATTGATAGGTATTTGCTTTAACGAAATATCGACTACCTATTAATATCAACAAGAAATTTCTGGTAATGTCGATCATATTTTAAAGAGTAATCTATGTCACCTTTATTTAAAATACGTCATTCTGTATGGACGTTCAGACTGGTTGGCTTTTGGGTTGATCATATAATATTAGTTTAATTCAGATAAACTAGTAAGTAAAGTACTTAGGTTGATACTTATCAATTGCATGAGTTATTTAATCATTAAGATTTTCGATAGAATTAGATTTAGATAGAAGTCTCTTATTTTTAGCTTATATCACGTGACATACAGATTTTTGTGTCAAACCGTCACCAGTAATAGGCGAAGTCACTAATCTCTGTAATATAAAGCCAGGTTTTATAATTGAGTTTATAATATAAAATAATTGCCATACATGACAGAGATATATCAATTCACAGCTTCAAATAAACATAAAAAAAAAAACAAGTAATGAAAAGCAAGTTTATTAAAATTAAACTACTATGTACGGATTTTATCACGTTGTTTATTTATCACTGTATTACAAAATTTTGAAAATATTACACTACTACTACTATTGATTTTATTTTACTAATTTATAAGAGGGGAGACTCTCCCCGTGACCATGGCTGCTGAAAAGCAACCGAAACGTCGGGGAAAGTGTAAACCAAAAATAAATAGATTTAATAGTTTAAATAATTTTATTAGCTTATAAATTAGTAAAATAAAATCAATAGTAGTAGTAGTGTAATATTTTCAGGCCCTGGTCCTCGAGGAGCTCGCGCCCCGACTGAGGGGGCTCCTCAGCGAGTGTCTAGTGCAGGGCCAGTTTCCGCGCCAGTGGAAGGTAGGGAAACTGGTCCTGATTAGGAAGGAAGGGCGCCCGGCGGACTCTCCGTCCGCCTACCGGTCCATCGTGTTGCTGGACGAGGTAGCTAAACTGTTTGAGTTTATCATTGCGGAGCGTCTCGTCCAGCATCTATCTTCTATGGGTCCGGATCTGGCGGAGAAATAGTATGGTTTCCGCCGCGGGCGCTCAACTATAGGCGCAGTCATGCGTGTGAGGAGCCTGGTGGAGGATGCGGTGTCCCGGGGCGAGGTCGTCCTCGCGGTGTCTTTGGACATCGCGAATGCATTCAATACCTTGCCCTGGAGTTGTATTAGGGAGGCACTCATCTTTCATCGAGTGCCGACCTACCTCCGCCGCATAGTCGGGGCATATTTGTCGGAGAGGGTAGTCGTCTACCCGGGTCACGACGGTTGGAGTCGGCGAGAGATGTCGTGCGGTGTTCCACAGGGATCGGTTCTGGGTCCACTCCTGTGGAACATCGGTTACGACTGGGTGCTGCGAGGTGCGCTCCTCCGTGGCGTCGGCGTCATTTGTTACGCTGACGACACACTTGTCACAGCGAGGGGTAAGTCGCACCGTGCGGCGGCCATACTGGCGACTGCTGGGGTCGCACAAGTCGTTGGTCGTATCCGGCGGTTGGGCCTCGAGGTGGCCCTGTCCAAGTCCGAGGCCGTTTGTTTCCACGGGCCTCGGAAACGGCCACATCCAGGGGCCCACATTATGGTAGGAGGGGTCCGCATCGGCGTCGAGTCAACCCTAAAGTATTTAGGTCTCTTGCTCGACAGCCGATGGGACTTTATAGCCCATTTTCGTCGTTTGGCCCCCATTCTTCGGGGCGCTGCAGGCGCGCTCTCGCGCCTGCTGCCCAACCTTGGGGGGCCAAACACCTCCTGCCGGAGGCTCTACGAGGGGGTCGTGCGGTCCATGGCCCTGTATGGGGCCCCAGTTTGGGCGGACAGTCTGACGGCCCGAAACATTTCGGCGCTTCGTGCGCCACAGCGCGCCATGGCCGTCAGGCTGATAAGAGGTTACCGCACGATCTCGTTCGAGGCTGCGAGCCTCCTAGCCGGATCGATGCCATGGGACCTGGAAGCGGCGCTCCTGGCGTCGCTCTATCGCTGGCGCCAGGAGTCGCTAGCTCGGGGCGAAGGACCGGATCTTCCCGCTATCAAAGCGTTGCCGCTTTCGTCGGTCCGAGCTCCGCCAGGTCCTAGTGGCGAAATGGAAGGAGGGACTTGTGCACCCCAGTGCCGGGCACGCCACAATCGTGGCGGTAAGTCCCGTGTTTGAGGAGTGGCTGGAGAGGCGGCATGGCGCCCTCACCTTCCGGCTGACACAGGTATTGACTGGCCACGGTTGTTTTGGCCAGTTCCTGTGTCGTATACGCCGGCAAGAGACGCCCGGTTGTCACCACTGCGGCGACTGCCGCGACGTTGTAGAGGACACGGCGCTGCACACTTTGGCGGTTTGCCCCGCCTGGGCATCGCAGCGCCGTGAGTTGATCGCGGCAGTCGGATCGATTGCCCTCTCGCTCCCGACCGTAGTTCAGTCTATGGTCCGGAGTGAGAGGTCGTGGAACGCCGTCGCCTCCTTTTGTGAGGAAGTAATTTCCATCAAGGAGGCGGCGGAGCGGGAGAGGGAGCGTTTGAATCCTCTCCCCAACCGCAGAGCCGGGCGCCGGAGGGCGCGCGATGACCTCCAGCCACCCTGAGGTTTGACCTGGGGGTGGCGGGCTTTGTGGGCCTGCCCGCCATCCGTTCAGCACCAGGTCCGAGAGGCGGCGTGCGTGTTCCCACGCGCGCCTCTGTGTCGAGTCCGTCTGCCCCCTAGGGGGGAGACAGTAGGGTTTTACTAGAAGTAAGTACCTTTGGGTAGGTCTTTTGCGTAGTGGCCTGCCGTTTCATATGGCGGGCTGTAACCTTGGCGGGGTCGCGACCGCATGCGAAAGCGATTCGCGCGGCCCCGTCGATAGTGGTTGTGTCGAGGAACACCGTGGTAGGTTTAGTCGGTATTCCGGGAGGTACATTATCTTTTCAACATCTTTCTTTACCCCGGCGAGTCCGACATAATCCCTCCGCCCGCCCCCGCGGAGGGATATGCGTCATAACAATCCCCCACGTAAAAAAAAAAAAAGAAAAAAAAAAAGTGTAATATTTTCAAAATTTTGTAATACAGTGATAAATAAACAACGCGATAAAATCCGTACATAGTAGTTTAATTTCAATGAATAACATTCGCATAAACATTCGCATAAACAGAAGACAATATTATGAAAAGCAAGTTTGTAAAACTACTGACAAAACTTTTTCAAACAAATACCAACTTATCCTTTTTCCGACCCGGTTGTTGAACCTAGAAACCTGCTATCATGTGTACCAATTCAACGTATACTTCCTGACCACAGAGGCAGTCTCATCACTACAACAAACATTCTGACGAAATACGTAAATTATTTAAAGTTTACTAAAATAAACATGTATTAACAGTTTCTACAACAATGACAGCAAAGTGCTTTCACTGTTTAATTAGTAAGATTAAAACAACTCACAACTTCGTAATTAATCTTTTAGTCATTATAAAATCACCAAGTATACCTATTACCTTATTTTAGGATTCTATGGGTACTTTAAATATATATGTAGATGAACAATAAGATCATGTTTATTTGTGAGTAGTGTTAGGATGCTGCTAACGCTTGCAGAATAGAGAGTGGACACGGTATGTTTCCGTATTTGCAATTAACACATTCTTATGATTTCTGCCATGGCAAGATACGAAAATGACTAAATCAATAGGTATTCTATGTTGAATAAAAACTTTTGATTACTTACCAATTATATTTATACTTATTCCCAAAGCGACGCGACGTTTCGGTTGTTTTCCGCAAACATGGTCATGGAAATCTCATCGTGACCACGGCTCTGTCAAAATCAACTGTGATATAATGCGTATTAATTATTTTTAATGTCATTTAAACACATTCATCTACATTAAGTGATAAGGTTTAAAATTGCGCCAATAAACTTTTTTTTTGTATTACAGATGCAAGGCTTACGTCAAAAATCCAACACGTCTAGCATGCGAACCTGCACGACGGTCACTTTCAGAAGCAGCAACAACCAGCTCGGGCGAACTAGCACTCCCAGCATGCAATATGGCAGGGCGAACAGGAATTCCTCCTTAAGGGATAATGGGTGGAAGGATCACCGGTATCATAAGTCGCCACAATTCTTGTGAATACTTAAAGCTATTATAAATAATTATCTGAGAATATAAATGTAAAGTTTATGTTAATACTTTCTTCACGAGAAACATGGCAAAGATACAACGATTATGATAAAGAAACAAGGAAAAGGCATAACAAGCTATAAATATATTATTATAAGTCACAAAGTAACGCACGTAAAGATATAGAAATGTCTCGTTAGATGGCGTTACGTATGCTTTAAATCTCATAGTGATAAAGCACGCGCTAAGAATAGGAATTGGACCACGTTGGTCTATGCTCCTGTGGTATGATGTTACATTAAAATACAATGGGAAAATCGCAGGTAACAAAGTAAAAATAAGCAATGTTCATAAAAACGTCATACTAGCGCCATCTATTTACAGAATATATTAAGAGCCACTAAAATACGTAATAAATAATAGTAATATGTAAAAATACTTGTACATCGATATTGTAAAACTTATTGTAAGCTTTAGCAACATGGATTCCCTAAATTTAATGACTGCATCTCATTGGTTTTGCACTAATCATAATCATTGTAATTTGTAGCTGACATAGCAGAGGCTCTACTGGTAGCTATAAAGATGTTTGGCAATAACTGATGGCCATCCTTGGTAGTGAAGCCATTAACCCACCGTTACTACGCCGATCATCTGTGCTATAATTCAGCGCAAATAGCAGTTTATTATAATTAATGTAAGGTTATAAGTAGCAGAAGTAAATTTTTATTCTACCAAACTTCTAATAAATCAGTGATTATTTTACCAGGTTTAAACATGGTAGACGCCATACTTAACCTATATCTGGTAAAATTAAATAAATATTTTCACATTAGTAAGTTATCTAGAAATCAAAATTATATTAAAAACACAAACACATAATCTGAATATAAATAGCGCCATCTCTGAACAGAATCTGTAACTCTCTTGCTCTCCGAGGTCTCATTGTGCGTAGTTAGTAAACAATTTGTTTTTTATACAAATAAAATTAAGTTAGTAAAAAATATTTTAAGAAAGATTAAATAAGAATAACACGTGGAATTGTAAAGTAAATTTATTGCTTTAACAAGTCTTTTGAAGACAGTTTAAATTAATATTTTCTAGTCGTATTCATACTAAAAGGTATAATTATAATACAGTGTAATAGTAGATTATATAATTAAATGTAATTTGTAAGTCATAAACATATAATACAAATATAAATAAAGCAAACAATTACATCTTTACATATTGCATTTATCTTTAACAAGTGCGTAAAATATTTACTTCACATATAAAGTTGAGAATCGCGCCATCTATTGACGCATGTTGGTTCCGTTAAAACTGAATTGACTGTAACATAAATATTCATATGCTACTCATGCTCACTCCTTTTTCAGATAGAGGACTATTAAGACGTGCCTCTATCAGAGAATGGTGTGCTAATTAAGTTTTATCTAAGTAATTGAACTTACATATAGTTAACCTAAGCTAAGTATTTTAATTTACTATATAAGTACCTATGTATAAAGAATACTGTATATAAACTTTCAGCTATAATAATGTGTTTTATTTATCGCAGTTTTCAGTTATTTCTGGTGGATGATAAATTGGTCATGATTACCTTTTTATGGATATACCTAATCATAAATAGTTGACTAAGCATTATTGGTTAACATCGCAGACCAATCGATCTACATTCTATATGTTCGGCAGTTGTAACTAACTGTCTTCTTCTTCTCCCTAGCCTTTATTATTCCCAAGTCACTTGTGGTCGGCTTTTCTGGTCTAACCGGATTTGTCCCGGCTGTCCGCAACCAGAAGGCTAACGATACCCTAAGGCTAGACCAGTGTCAAGATATTATAGGGCACTGACTGTCCAATAATGACTGCCATAGATGTTCATGGCAGCCGGGACCGACGGCTTAACGTGCTCTCTCCGAGGCATGGAGCAGGCAATAATTGTCAATCAATACGCACATAATTTCGAAAAGTCATATAACTTCCGAAAGTCAGAGGTGCGCGACGTGGTTTCGAACTTGAGACCCTCTGCATTGCAGTCTGTTGGTCTCGCCACTGAGCTATCGCTGCTTTATATCGGCAGTTGTAACTATCTGTACCTACATGATATACCTAATTATATTATATACCTACTTTAACGCAAAACCTGTATATGCCTGGAGAGATAGAGAAAGGTGTACTTATTACACTTAGGTACTTGTCTCCAATTGATTTTAGGTCGCACGTTATAAAGGGTGAGCCTGTTGGGCTCTATCGGATACATTACCAGAGGCCCGGGAGGCTATTGAGAATTTTTCCAACAGAAAGTCTCAATAAAACTGCCTGACAGTAGTTTATGCGCCTGTTGTACACAGCGACACATCAACCTAGACTGTTTGGACGTTGAACTATTAGAAGTTGAACGCTGCGAATCATCCGAGAGAGTGCGTTATATTTTTGTTACGCTCTATCCTTACCATTACATCGACACCACTATGCACTGTCCTTTCCTGTGTCCTGTGAATTCTCTATTTTTAACCCCCGACGCAAAAACGACGGGGTGTTATAAGTTTGACGTGTCTGTGTGTGTGTATGTGTGTCTGTGTGTGTGTGTCTGTCTGTGGCATCGTAGCTCCCGAACGGATAAACTGATTTTAATTTTGTTTTTTTTGTTTGAAAAGTGAATTAGTCGGGAATGTTCTTAGTTATGTTTGATGAAAATCGGTCCAAGATGGCCGCCGCCACAAAATGGCAGGATACATATTTTTTCACAACTCCCTCAATATGGGTATTAAATGAAAGGGCTTGACTCGTAGAATACACTATGATAAATTTCAAATCCAAGGTGGCCGCCACCACAAAATGGCAAATTTCCTTTTTTTTTCACAACTCCCTATATGGGTTTCAAATGAATTTTGTGTCGGAGGGTTCTTAAATTTTTAATTTATACGTCATGTATGTAGCGTAGTTATGCATATATACGGTATCTAACTTGATGTGTAGTCGTGTGTTCACTAGGTTTCGCGTGAGATTCCCGGTTCGAAATAAGTGTTATGACGTTTTTGCACTGCCTACGTGGCGCAGCGGTAGCGAATGCGACTGCTGTGCATAAGGTCTCGGGTCCGAATTCCGGGTCGGGCTAACGAAAAATGTTGGGTGTTTTCTTTAAGAAATCTCAATACCAGCCCGGAGTAAGTAATTTGGCGGTGGTAGATATTCTCGTGCGTCTATCCAAAATTCAGGATTTTATTTCGATGAAAATTTCCAATATGTAATGTTTTTGGGTTTTCATATTACAATTTCTTTATAGCTGCTCTTCACCCGGTAGACTCCAATAAGCTTGTACCGTATTACGCTGGGCCTAAAAATAACAGGCGAAATATGGCTACAGTACCCTCTTGAATACCCCATCCGAAATAAAGACGTAAGGCCAATGACTTACGTAAGATTATGTTGTAGGTATGTATGTATGTTTATTTCTATTGTGTAGAGCCGAACCCAGAAATTGAATCTTTCACCTCTAGTTGAGCAATTGCAATATTACTGCGCAACCAAGGCTAAGCTAAGCAGTTGCGAGATTACTAACGACGTTTAAACTAAAATTGTAAATCGTTGCGGTTAACCATATGCTAACAGCTACGAAATAACCGCTGAATTTTACAAAATGACAAATTACGCTCCTCATTCTATCGTGGCAACAGCACTGAAAACCAATCTATTAGAGCAACCAAATTACCAACGCAAAGAGAAGCAGGATTTAATTAAGGTAATTAAAATAAACACTCGAGTTTCGCGAATCATAGTTCTCAGCTCGCTCTATTGTTTGTTGGTAGAAAAGGAGGGAACAATTTGGGTTTATGTTTGTGAAGATAACACATTCCAGGCGGATACACTTTCCTACTAGTTAAGGAAGTTTGATTAACTAGTAAAATGTTAGTTTCTTGTATAGAATGCAAGGTTTGGTCTGGAAGGTTAAGAACTTCGCACATGAGACGTAATAGAAACATACAATGTATTGGCTTTTGCTCGCGATTTTGCTCGCCTAAAGGTAGGTTAGGTTAGGCTATGTAGTTGGTTCTCGCTCCCGGCCGTGGTTTAGTCCATGGTCCGGAGTGAGAGGTCGTGGAACGCCGTCGCCTCCTTCTGTGAGGAAGTAATTTCCGTCAAGGAGGCGGCGGAGTGGGAGAGGCAGCGCTTAAACCCTCTTCCCAACCGCAGAATCGGGCGCTGTAGGGCGCGAGATGACCCAGCCACCCTAAGGTTTGACCCGAGGGTGGCGGGCTTCGTGGGCCTGCCCGCCATGCCATCAGCACCAGGTCCAGGAGGCGGCGTGCGTGGTCCTACGTGCGCCTCTGTGTCGTGTTCGTCTCCCCTCTATGGGGAGGGCACATCCCCTCTCTCTACGACTAGTCCCGTTTATGATATAGCGTTCCCCTACACCAACCGTCAAGGTTATATAAGGTGGAGCCGCTGTACCTTCCAGTGCCCGAGAGCACCTTCTGGGACTAGTTATAGACAGGTCCTGTCCCCAAATTTCGACTTTATCCACCCTAACCACAGAGATTCGGTTCTCGTAAACGATCTACCTCGTGTCCAAGTGACACTACCTATTCTCCAGATAGGAACCGGAGTAATAAAGCCGCTCACCACTCGCAACTCCGGAAGTTGCTAATGCAATATGCATGAATGCTAATAGTTGGAAGTTGCTAGCCGCCTCCCATATCTCCAGTATGGTACCGGAGCTGTGTAAGGCCATACGCCTACCCAAATAGGCCTACAAGCCGGGTGTGGCGCGAGTCACTCCAGCTATGAGTATTACTTGCTGAGCAAGCAAGCGCCCGAGATGCGTTGCGGCAGTGGAACCACACTGCCACTTAGCTAAAGACAACTCCGTGCCTCGCGCGACCGATTGGTTCGCACTAGGTCCGCGCCTGAGTCCGACGCTCGAACGCCACGTGCTTGCCGAGCAACGAACATGTCGTCCTCTGCGGCTAACGACATACCCCTGCGAGTTGAATACCAATGTCAGGCACCGCGCTCTCTAATCAGCGCGGTCGATAGAACACGCCTTTCGAGGCGCAGTGGGCTTCCTGACCCCTCAGTACCCTGGTCCAAAGTGGGAGACCCGTAGTTCTCCCCCTGAAACCCTATCTACTCGGGTCCTGAAGATAGGACAGTAGGGATCTTAAAAGTAGTGGTGACCAAAGGGTAGGTCTTATTGTGTAGTGCCTGCCGTTTCATACGGTGGGCCGAAACTTCGGCGGGGTCGCAACTGCATGTGAAAATGATTCGCGCGGCCGCGCCGATTGCGGTTTTGTCGAGGAACACCGTGGTAGGTTTAGTCGGTATTACCGGGAGGTCCATTCTTATCATCATTACCATCTCTATCTACCCCGGTGAGTCCGACATAGCCCCTCCGCACGCCCCCGCGGAGGGGTATGCGTCAAAGCATTACACCAAGTAAAAAAAAAAGCTATGTACTTGTTGATAAAACTTTCTTATGGTGCAAGAATTTTTTAAACCGTTTGTTTTTGTGTTTAATCAATCACAAATAAATAAACAAAAAAATAAATCTTATATTAGTAAATATAGATATATGTACATAGATACGTCGCATATTCCGCAAGTTGTACGAGAGCGTTACGATCACATACAAATCTGAGGCTTGGCCGGTCTGAGGGTATATTCTCACATAAAACTGTTCAAAATAGAACACGATGTCATTGTCGTTAACGTAACAAACTAAGAAGTGGTAGGGCCACGCTGGTTACAGCATGAATGGGCCGGCTCGACCGGGGAAGTACCACCCTCTCACAGAAGATCGACCTAAAATAACAGTATCTGTCATGTTTTATTCGGTGAGTGAGAGCGCCGGAGGCCCAATCACCCTTCCCTTCCCAAACCCCATACTGCTCCATTCTCCTTTTCCTTCCAAATGGGAGCGACTTGGTTGTGTTTTTTTGACATTGCTTTTGTAATGCTAAGAAAACACAGCCATGCGTATGAGCCACGGTTCTCGCTTACTATCAGGTGGGCCGCTAGCTTGTCTGTCACAGACGAACGCAATAAAAAATAAAACAACTAGATTTTGCCTGCAGCTTCGCTCGCGTTAATCTAACCATTGACAATAAATTTCTATCCCTAGGGATTCCCTCTTTTTTCTGGATGAATGTTACTCAATGTCACACAGGTTTACAGTAAATTTCGCAAGTGCATGCTAAATTTCATGATGATCGGTAGGCGTGAAAGCGTAAAAAACAAACTTACTATCACGGATACGGATGTAACTCTTTAAAATCAAAATGAACCTCAATCAAATGTGAACTTAAATATTATTCATTTTACATCTAAGATATATTACTATTGCGCCTTATGTGCAAAGTTCCTAAGATCTTGTTATCTAATACCTTGTATTTCCAAGTAAGTCAAAGTCCAAAATCATTTATTTATTTAGGTCACAAAGTAACACTTATAAACGACAAAATATATAGGTTAGTTAGTTTACTAAGTTACTGAAGCTACATTTAGTTTAGTTGCTAGGTTCAGGAAGGTTAGTTAAAGAGAGTTTTTATTAAGAAGATAGAGTTGAAGAGAGATTGGTTTCGGATATACTGCTTCGGATATATTATATTGAAAATAATATATATAGATAGTCTCACGACTATATTCTCAAAGGGTTAGATAGAGAAATACCTCTAATAACATAACACCTACATTTTTAGGGTCGGATCTATTGACCTCTACCGGGGTTAATTCTAGATTTTGTAAGCCACTGAGAATTCTTCGACAGAAAAATCGAATCGGTTATTAAAATATCCCAAGTAATAATTACATTATAGTAAAAGCAGTATAGTAAAAATTTCGTTCTAATATCTTAAATACCTTACCTTATAAAATTAAAGACAAGAAATCTGTAGTTATCTCTATCTCTGGAATTTCTGGATTTGTCTGATAACGTCCGCTTATAATAAAGACAGTAATTATGTAAAATATGTAAGTATGAAGTACTAACTTAGAATTTGTTTATCTTAAATACGAGGAATGTTAAGCTTTTATTGTGTGCGTTTTACTCTCTATCTCTCTTCCTAGCTATGAAAAGCTGACCTACCAGTGTGGTGGCGTCAGCTTTCCTTATTATGTGCCTATTACAAACTTTAAATTGACTGTGTTAAATACAAGAGATTCTGTATCAATCTGGATGTGCTGTATCTATACAGAATGGATTTTATGTAGCGTGACGTGCGTAATTGATTGATTGAATCTGTAATGTAACAGTTTCAATCAATCAATCAGTCCGTAGTACTCGTCGACTACTACACAGGCCTTACCGAGTTGCGACACAATATTCTGTAATTGAAGCAGAATTACGTCACAACGGTAGCACCTGTTTGACTGCACAGATTCTGTAATGGTTTAAGTGGTCGTCTGACACTGCCAATGCATCAAGTGTTGTGGGTTCGAATCCCACACGGAACCAAACTTTGTGTGATCCACGAATGGAGGTTCTGAGTCTGGGTGTTGTAGTATCCGTTGTTTGAATGTTTATTAAGTCCCCCGCGACACAGGCATTTTTTCTAGTGCAGAAGTTATATTTATATTTAAAAAAATATTTGGTCTAATTTTACCTAAACCGCTGATCAAATTTTTATTATTATTTTGGCATAATATTGTCTTAGGTATGTTTACGCGAATGTTATACATTGAAATTAAACACTTTATACGGATTTTATCGCGTTGTTTATTTTACTTTAAACATTGTTATTACATAATTTTGAGAACTCTAACACTACTATTATTGAATTTTACTACTATTTAAGCTATATTTTTTTTCTAATTAAAACTATTTGTATTTAAGTTTACACTTTGCTCCGACGTTTCGGTTGCTTTACAGCAGCCATGTTCACGGGGAGACTAAGATGGTAGTTGTCCCAACGTTCTGAAGTGTAGCTAGTTATTTTAAAGTACCCGAACATAATTTAATCTTTGGTGTTATATTAGTTATCTTTAATTAATCACCGAACTAGGTCTTAAATTCGACCTATTTATGGTCGATTTGGTTAAATCAAGGCTCATGGCACAATATGGAATTAATTTAGAGTTAACACGATCGGGCACGCCACGATCGTGGCGGTAAGTCCCGTGTTTGAGGAGTGGCTGGAGAGGCGGCATGGCGCCCTCACCTTCCGGCTGACACAGGTTCTGACTGGCCACGGATGTTTTGGCCGGTTCCTGTGTCGTATACGCCGGCAAGAGACGCCCGGTTGTCACCACTGCGGCGACTGCCGCGACGTTGTTGAGGACACGGCGCTGCACACTTTGGCGGTTTGCCCCGCCTGGGCATCGCAGCGTCGTGATTTGATCGCGGCAGTCGGATCGGTTGCCCTCTCGCTCTCGGCCGTAGTTCAGTCTATGGTCCGGAGTGAGAGGTCGTGGAACGCCGTCGCCTCCTTTTGCGAGGAAGTGATTTCCATCAAGGAGGCGGCGGAGCGGGAGAGGGAGCGTTTAAACCCTCTCCCCAACCGCAGAGCCGGGCGTCGGAGGGCGCGCGATGACCTCCAGCCACCCTGAGGATTGACCTGGGGGTGGCGGGCTTTGTGGGCCTGCCCGCCATCCGTTCAGCACCAGGTCCGAGAGGCGGCGTGCGTGTTCCCACGCGCGCCTCTGTGTCGAGTCCGTCTCCCCTCTAGGGGGAGACAGTAGGTGAAGTAGTGCCTATTTTGGGTAGGTCTTTCGTGTAGTGGCCTGCCGTTTCATACGGCGGGCCGAAACCTCGGCGGGGTCGCGACCGTATGCGAAAGTGATTCGCGCGGCCCCGTCGATAGTGGTTTTGTCGAGGAACACCGTGGTAGGTTTAGTCGGTATTCCGGGAGGTACATTATCCTTTCAACATCTTCATTTTACCCCGGCGAGTCCGACATAATCCCTCCGCCCGCCCCCGCGGAGGGATAAGCGTCATTGCATTCCCCCACGTAAAAAAAAAAAAAAAAAAAAAAAAAATGGCTCATGGCTAAAAGTACGATATACATATATTTCAGTTATTTTTGGTAAAGACATTTTCTCATATTTTATATCAATGACTTAGCAGGCAAGGTTACGGACCGTCTGATGCTAAGTGATTACTGTAACTAATGGACGTGTGTTATAATGTGAGGCAAATAGAAGGTATAAATACTCTGTACATATATGTGAGTCGCGTGTTACCTTTTTAGGCCCTCCCTGAAGAACCACATGCTGAACCTATCCTAGCATATTAATGTCGCTTTCTATAATGATTAATAGACACCATTTTTGGAAAACCAACCGACTTACATTTCATCGAACAACTTAGATTGTTAAGTCCAGACATATGTAATTTTTCCAGCTACATTATACGAAGTGTCACAAAAAGGTTTTGGCACATCTAAAGGTCATACTATAAAAATAAACAACCCAGAAAAATGCTTTTGGTTTTTCTTGTAAGCCAGAAAGTAGTTTATATAGACGAATATACATTCCACATGAGCAATCACCGAATATTACCCAAATATTTGTTTGTCACGGATAGAACGAAGTGAGGTTGTTACCGTCTACCGAGCAAATTTCTAAACGTCGCTCTACTTTCTCAGTTACTGTCAGGAAAAGCGTATAATACTTTTCCCGACCCGGCAATCGAAACCGAGACGCCAAGAATAGGTAATATTACTGTAGAAATATTTTAATTTATTTTTTTACTTTTCGAATGCATTGACGCGTACCCCTCTGCGGGGGCGGGCGGAGGGGTTATGCCAGACTCACCGGGGTAAAAGAGAAAGATGGAATAATAATGATAGTAATGTACCTTCCAGAATACCGACTAAACCTACCTGCTATCAAATTTATTATTAAACGTACCTGCTATCGACGGGGCCGCGCGAAACACTTGCACATGCGGTCGCGACCCCGCCGAGGTTTCTCTCTCGACTCGACACAGAGGCGCGCGTGGGAACACGCACGCAGCATCTCGGACCTGGTGCTCAACGGATGGCAGGCAGGCCCACAAAACTATAGAAATCTCTACTAATATGATGTAAGTCTGGTTATCAAAGTTTTAAGGTTTTTTCATAATCAATACTTGCCGTTAGAAATGATTGATAATATATAAAGCGACCGACAATTAACAATTTAATACGCACATAAGTTCTAAAAGTCAGTTGCGCGCATTGGTTTGCAAATATGATTAACGAACCTAATCACCACTGAACCTTATACATAGAAGCTGTTCAATATTACTTTATTTACAACATATTTACGTGTGATGAATGATCCAATCTGTAGGATTTAGTCGTATGTTTTATATTATGTATATGGCCGAGATCGTGCGAAACTGGGCGGGATATAATTCCTACAGAATACTCAATAAAAAAACTTGTTAGGATGTATCTAAACTATTTTTCCAAGTACACGATAGAACTTATTATCGCTACTCAAGATTGTTCTACATAAAACAAATAATACATGTCGAGGTGGTTCAACCCCGGGGAATCTTAACACCGACTGTTAATAATTATTGACGTCACACGCACACCGCCATCTAGTGTCACCAATCGGAATTACATCGACCCTTATAATTACTTGAACATATTATAAAAAGATAAAATCTTTTATTACCAGCCACGACTTATTTTTATAGAGTAGCTAATGAGATACTTAATACATTTAACTTTTACAAAATATAGATCGCAGGTTATCATCGCATATAGGATAGGGAAATTTTACTATAACATTCAAAATAAATAACGTTATATATATATACATTGAAGTAAATGAGTATCAAGGGCATAACTGTACATATACTTTAGATACTTACGTTGTAAGGAGGCGGCACGTAAGCTGTCTGGGGCCTATTAGGATCGTAGTAGGCGCTCTGTGCCGTTTCCGCAGCTTTAGCATCTGTAAAGTACAACGGAACTACTGCAACAAACGATACGTACAACTCTATACTATACGTGTGCTTCTAATTGATTGTTATGTGCGTTACTGACGCTATAAACTCCGTTGTTAGTAATCCACTATTCTACAGCTATGTGTAACTTATAAAATAAGCATCTATATCAACACTCGCAAAAACAGCGTAAACAAATATTTAATATAAAGCGTTAGAAATGTTAAATTTTAGATGAAGCTTTTAAAGAATTTGGTTTGAATACATCTTGTGTATCTAGATTAAAATCGTCCTAAATTTATCAAAGTCGTCTACGGGCTTAAATAAATAAGGTATAGAGTAGCTTATGAGATACTTAATACATTTAACTTTTACAAAATATTTAGTAAGCTGTAAACATTTTATTTGTATTACATTTCATTTATAGCTTTGGTGGTTAAGCATTATGGAGTAATTTCATCTTTACGCCTACCCAAAAAGGCACTCAAAGTTATAAGCATCTAAAATCGAAGCTATTTGAAAATACGTAGTCAATAAATCAACAAAGGATTTCAATGCGCCCACTCGAACGGCACAGCACTACCAAATAGTGACATTCAATTTCGAATACGAGCTTCAAATACGAAATACTTGATATGTGTCGCAGTCAAATTGTGCTATCAAACATTATAGCAAAAGACTAACCGCTATCAAATTAAGTTTCTATTCATTTTGTGTAATTATAATAATAATAATTATAATAATGGCAACACCAGCATATATGTCACTACAAAATGTTCAGCTCTATTTTTCGTAAATATATATATAATAATTTGGCTACAATTTAATCATAAAAAGCATAATCCATTATAAAAGTCTAAATTTTCGTCGCGGCTATGAGGGGCAATGAGGCGTCGAGCTCATCAAGCGACGAGTATTTCTCCCCGCCGATGTCGCCAAAATCTATATGTCGGCAGGTTAGACGCCGGCCACCGTCCTGCTTGGGACACCGAGGCCCGCCGGCTTCGAACAGGGCCCCCGCTGTCGCTGGTGATGTGCGCCGCGTGAGATGGACGAGGTCAATAAATGAAAACGAGTTATCCAGCGCAATCGGATGCTGGATGATAACGTACTTGATAGGCTTCGCCGCTCAGAGTGTTCACGTACGAGTCGTGCCATTCACGTCTAACCTGGTGTAACGAGTGGGATTACGTCGTTGCCCCACAACATTACCAGCGAGGATGAGGATGACTTGACTAATAATGTAAGCATCCAGTACAATGATGAGGTAAGGGTAGCTTTGGAATGTGCGATTCGGAAATATCGGTACACACCCCATACCATTAGGCCTCGACTGCCGCGGTTGCCTACGCATAGACAAAACATGGCATTGGTAGGTGCCCTTGACTCGCTATTGCCTAGTTATTTAGACAATAGCGAGAATCTCAGTGATACCCATTTAATCCTGTATTGTGCTGCTGTAGCGGCATGTCGTATAGCAGGTGTCAAGTTCCCTCTGAACAGCACTGCTATATGGCAAAAAGCTGCTCTGGCATGGCAATGCAAGATTGAGCGTCGTATCGCTGAGGCAAGGGTACTTATTGGTAAACTAATCTGCTTCAGGGAGGGCAATACTCGCCCTAGAGTGGTGTGCTTTGTGAGCCGAGCTTTCTTGGGAACTGACATCAGTCCACAAGACTACACATCTCGGGTCACAGAGCGGATTGACTTCCTGAAGCAGAAAGTTTATTCGTGGGCAAACCGTTTGCGTAGATACAAAAAACGCGTGAACCGGTATACCGTGAATTGCACATTTCAAAGAGACCAGAGATGTGTTTATAGAAGCTGGGAACGACCGGATCAATGTGTGACTGGTGGGCGGCTGCCGGATGCTGATACTACAAACACCTTTTGGCGTAGCATCTGGTCGGTGCCCATGGGCCACACAGAGGGTGATTGGATCCGTGATGTCGAGCGAGCGGCTGAACAAATTCCAGAGATGGAAGACGTAGTCATTGAAGACCAGGATGTTGCTAGTGCAGTCCGTTCGTTATCAAATTGGAAGTCTCCAGGTCCGGACGGGCTGCATAACTTCTCGCTGAAGTGGCTGCGTAGTTCGCATGCTCGCTTGGTATTGCAGTTTCAATCAACCGTAGAATCTGGGTTGTTGCCAGATTGTATGAACACAGGAGTTACACACCTGCTCTACAAAGCAGGTAGTACTCACGAACCTGGAAATTATAGACCGATCACCTGTTTACCATCGGTCTATAAGCTTCTTACATCTATTCTGAGAGCCAAAATTTCGAAACATATTGAAATCAATTCTATTATGTCAGCTTCTCAGAATGGTTGTTGGAAGGGGGCCCGTGGTACGAAGGAACTTCTCCTCATATATATGGCCACTAGCCAACAGGTTCGCCGTAATCGCAGAAGTCTGGCGACATGTTGGATAGATTACAAGAAAGCGTTTGATTCAGTGCCGCATACATGGCTCTTGAGGGTGCTGGAGCTGTATAAAGTAAATACAACTCTATGCACCTTCTTGAAATTGTGTATGGGGCAATGGAAAACGGCTCTTTACTATCCAGGGTGTCGACAGACCTAGGCGACCAGCGACCTAATACATATTAAGCGAGGTATGTTTCAGGGCGACAGCCTTAGTCCTCTTTGGTTTTGCCTAGCGTTGAACCCTCTTAGTAGATTACTAGAGGGTTCAGGGCTAGGTTACAGGTTAAGGAGAGGTGGTCAGGTCGTATCACACTTGCTATACATGGATGATTTAAAGCTGTTTGCCCGCAGTAATTCACATTTGATAGACTTACTAAGAGTAACTGATTGCTTTAGTAAATCTATCAACATGGAGTTTGGTGGAATCTGAGAACATTGAACTTTCAGATTCCATTAACCTAAGATCACTTCTCATTACTGATACCTACAAATACTTGGGTATGCCACAAGCCTTAGGTATAACTGAAACGGACATGAAACAATCGTTGAAGGAGCGCTTCTTTGGTCGAATGAGAAAAGTATTTAACAGTCTTTTATCAGGCGGCAACAAGGTGCGCGCTTTTAATGGTTGCGTTATGCCGCTTCTTTTATACTCCTTTGGCATACTTAAGTGGACTCAGACTGAGTTAGATGCCCTGGATAGGAAGGTGCGTACACTGTTAACGGCATACCGAATGCATCATCCTCGTTCATCTGTGATGAGGTTGTACATCCCGTGGAAATGTGGGGGCCGAGGTTTTCTAAATGCCAAAACCCTCCATAACCGTGAAGTGTGCAACCTTAGAGAGTATTTCCTTCAAACGAACATGGATATGCATCGTGATGTTGTCACAGTGGATAACGGACTCACCCCGCTTAATCTGGCTAAAGAGAGCTGGCGCATCCCTGTAGTACTAAGCATTGATGACCGCAAGAGTATGTGGCAGAGCAATGAGCTTCATGGTAGGTTCTACAAGGCCCTATGTAGACCTTCTCGCCTCCGTGAACTGGCTACGCTTCGGTGACCTCTTTGGGGAAACCGAAGGGTTTATCTGTGCAATTATGGACGAAATTATCAAGACGAATAACTACCGGAAATATATCCTGAGGGATGGTACGATTGACATATTATGTTGGGCATGCCACCAACCCAGTGAATCCCTCAGGCATATAGTTTCCGGTTGTTCTCGTCTTACTAACGGCGAGTACTTGCACAGACATAACCAAGTAGCCAGAATTATCCATCAGCAACTTGCTCTGAAATACAAACTTGTAGAGGTCGAGGTGCCTTACTACAGGTATATTGCAGAACCAGTTCTCGAAAAGGACCATATCACACTGTACTGGGATCGATCTATTATCACAGACAGGACTGTTGTTGCCAACAAACCTGATATTGTGGTAAAAGATCGATCAGAGCGCCGTGCAATGATTGTCGATATCACCATCCTTCATGATCTCATCCATCATAATGGCAACCTCATGAAAGCTGAGAAGGACAAACAATTAAAATATCTGGACTTAGCACACGAGGTCGTCGATATGTGGGATGTGGACTCGGCAATCATTGTACCGATAGTCGTTACGGTGAACGGTCTAATAGCCAAGAGCCTCGACCAACATCTTAAGAGGCTCGCGTTAGGTGCTTGGGTCAAGGGTCAGATGCAAAAGGCAGTCCTCCTCGATACAGCACGCATAGTGAGGAGGTTCCTCTCTCTGGACCCCTAACTACCGATACCTTGGACCTTGTCTCGATACCGGTGGGCCACCATAATTGTTATATTTTTAAATGTGTTTTTTTTTATAATTATATATTTAAAATGTAATTTTGATTGGTTAAGTAGTGAATCAATGTATAATAACAATATTCTATCACATAGGTACACACAATACCATCTAGTCCAAACTAAGCGGAGCTTGTACTATGGGTACTAGACAATGGATAAACATACATATTATAGACTTTTTTTGTAAATACTTTCATATTATACATAGAAACACCCAGACCAAGACAAACATCCATGTTCATGCACTAATTGAATTCTACTTACTATTTCTTTTCTCTTTTATAAAAGACTACGCCCGCACTAAGAATAATTCCTGTGTCGCGGGAGACTTTACAAACATTCAAACAACGGACACAAAGAACATCCAGACTCGGAACAACCATTTGTGGATCACACAAAGTTTTTGTCTCGTCTGGGATTCGACCACCTAAACCACTACGCTATCGATGAAATATATCACATTCTAATGACGACACAGCGCTATTAAAAACAATGCTGTTGCACAATTCCATGTTGGCTTTGTGAACCATAATATGTTGTATATGATAATGATATACAGCAAAATTAAATACGATAGCATAGTAACGATAAATCAATATCACTTGACGATTATAACCGTTTCATAAAAAATTCTCAGTACTACCGGGTCTGCCAACGTGCCCAGTAGACACCCAATAGGCAAGCCTATCTCACTATTACAAAGGAACTAATAACAAAGGTGGTGAAATGTGGGTGTTATGCAACTTTGTTTACATTTTCAGATAAACAAGCTTCAGTTCATGTATGTAATTATGTATTATTTCATACAAAGATAAACTATAGAAAACTGCCTTCGTCACGCAGGGTAGTGAATGCGATTGCTGTGCATGAGGTCTCGGGTTTGAATCCCGGGTTGGGCCAACAAAAAGCTATTGGGTTTTTCTGTTAAGAAATCTCAATAGCAGCCCGGAGTTAGGACGTCGGCGGTGTTAGACACCCCCGTGCCTCGAAAAGCACATAAAGACGTTGGTCTCGTGCAGGCGCAGAGATCAGGTTATCTCTCCGGTCGTGTCGGATTACCGCCCCATCGGATCATGAGAGTGAGGGAACAGAGAGTGCACTTGTGTTTGCGCACACGCCTGTGCACTATAATATCTCCTGCGCAGATTACCAGTCTCCGTTAAGATTGGCCGCCGTGACCAATTCGGTCTGGAGAATATTATTATGGAAAACGCGATCAGAGTCTAGAATAGTTTTGTTTCAGCTGATATTTTATGGCAATGGCAGATTTTATAATGCCGCTACGACATGTACATAATTATATAAAATACCTACTTATCATATATAAATAAGTCCAACTAAACACATCATATTTGCTGTAGAAAATGCTTTTTATATTGCTGAGGAGGTGTTTATAAGCTACATTTATCAAATACGTCACATGGAAAGGCGTTCTACACAAATCCATTAAAATGGCTGCGACAGGCGAAATGTGTACATCATTTATAATATTAATAAATATTTAATTTCACGAAATATACTACATACGACTGCACGGATGATGTAATGGGTTAAGTGGTCTCCTTTCCATTGTCACTACGCCGACTGTTGAGGGTTCGAACCCCACACAGGATAATTTGTGTGACCTACAAATAGTCATGCCTAGTCCGAGTATTCGTAGTCGACAGGATTTATTCCTCGTGCGGGAGCAGTAGTATATTTATAATAAAATTTTATTGCTACAATAATATGCTTTAGATAAACAATTACGAATTACTAGATAATATCAAAGCTTAAAACTACTAAGCGTCTTGGAGTTCGATAAGGTTTATGTAGTTTTGCAGTAGTTATTATTTATTGGATTCAGTTTAAGTACATCATTAAACATTTAATACATATCTAGGTATATAATAATACTTGTAATTATGTTAAGAGTGACCTTATCACCAAAAGCAGTCACTTAGAGCGAGTTTTGTATAAAAATGCGAAATTAATGCGAAATATGGATAGTCTTGTATGAGACGGTAACACGGTAAGGAGTACAAATAACTAGTCTACTTTACTTATTTTCTTACTGCCACTCAGTCACCAGAACAGTGCTTAAGCGAATGTGCGGCTGGACAAAAACATTATATATAATAAAGTGCATTTTAATTTAACGCCGCACCGAACATGGCTGGTTTAAATGATTATTTTGAGTATTCGCGTACTTCGTGTCACTTAATCGAGTATTTATAGAGGCCTTAACCAAGAAAAGAAACAATCATAAATGTATAAACGCAAATCTCTTCCATAATATTATCAAAGACCTTGTCATGATAATACTATACTCCAAAGCTCTAATCTATTCATAAAGTTGGTTTTAAAGATGACATGAAACTCTCATCTATTTACTTAGTATTTTGGCTACAGTCATATCGTCTTATATTAATAATATAACTCTAGAACAAGCACGAGTAGATATATAGGTACCTACATAATGTTGCGATAGAATCTCTGTGAGTGAGCTAAAAGCATATTAGTGTTCAAGATGTGGGCGACGATAAGGCTCTGTGTCAGGGATATATAATGGATGTCTTTACACATTTTTGCGAGAGCGAAGCCTTTTAATTAGCTATTATTGTAAGGGTTAAATGTTAGGTGAACATTGCTTAATGAGATGTGGATAACTTTTTCATTTCTACAAACTGATATAACTGGTGGTGAAATTATATCTACGAGTCTTTATTTTTTGTAAATGTGAATAAAAGTACTAAATGCCCGTCTGATGGGTTAAAATTTGTGTTTATGTTTACGTGCGATCTTTAGGTCTCAAGTTAAATGCCTAAAATAATTATTATTATGTTGTTCTGTCAAAAATTGCTTAGCGTGTCTGGAAAATGTATAAAGAGATAGTCAGAGACGTATTTAATTTCGGTATATATCATTTAAGTCCCGTTATAGGAGACGAGTTTATTGTCGTCTATCGGGGACTGTTCCAGAGTCTTTGCTGTTACTAAATATTTCTAGACAGAAAAACCGAAAATAGCCACACATAATGTACACAAAATACTATCTATACTAATATTACAAAGAGAAAAGATATGATTTTTTTTGTTTGTTAGTTTGAAACGATTTACTTAAAACGAATCAACCGATTTTAAAAATTATTTAACCATTAGAAAGTTATATTATCATCGAGTACGTAACATTGGCTATATTTTATGTAAAAAAAGTACTGTTATCAACATAACCTAACCTACTTTTACGCGAGCGAAGCCGCGTTGCAAAAACTAGTCTTATTATAAATTGAAGCCTGTTTCTAAGTGAATTGAACAAAAGCAAATAATGTAACATATCACATTATTATCAACAGATAACTTTGCTTTGATATAAGTACGTAAGTGTTACATCGACTTGAGTGATACAAAACTAATCAGAAGTTTCTTATTACACTAAAGAGCTATCTATTCCACATTCAATTTCCCCTTTACCTGTCAGGTAAAACCGATCAAAGGTATTCATTGATCAGTCTTGTGGTGTCTGCGTACGATGCTCTCCTCACGGGGTTCACCGCGTTGGCTTTCAAGTGCCCATTCAAAGTGAATCCACAAAGGTAATACAATTTACTGAACAGTCGGATGTGTCTTGGTACCTATAGAATATATCATTGCCTTATATTCTATTTCGAATTGTTGAACTTATGAGGTTGATTTGTAATAAGGTAAAATAAAATACATATATACAATTTTTTTTTGTAAATACATACGTATTATACATAGAAACACCCAGACCAAGACAAACATCCATGTCCATGTACACAAATGTTTGACTTGTGCGGGAATCGAACCTCAGGCGTGGCAGTCGGTTACGCTAACCACTACGCCATCGAGGCTGATAAAATAAGCACTAGTGTAAACCGCCCCGGTAGTCCAGTGGTAATGAGTACGACTACTGTGCATGAGGTGTCGAGTGCCATTCCCGAGTCAGGCAGTGTTATTTTTGTTCTTTTCTCTCTGGAATGTGGAATAATGCCAGGTAGACGGCTATAAGATCGCACTTGAGGTCTAAAATCGTGACTGGTGAATGAAATGGATAATGCGATACAGCTTTACTTAGTGCCTACCCCAAAAAATGGTTGACAACGGTTTGAGACTATATAGGTATGTATGAATTGAAGTAAATATGTATTTATCAGCGTTATAAGTATAACCGTACTAATTGTAAGTAGTGAAAATCATTAGTCTCTGTTTATCTCCCTGGGAAACACTCGTTAGTATTTGTAGGAATATAATGAATAATGAATGTTTCGCGAACAAATAAATAAAAATAACATTGTTAGATTTTATAAACTAACTAGCGAACCGCTCCGTAAATATGGCTGCTAAAGAGCAAACGAAACGTCGGGGAAAGAGTAAACTTAAATCTAACTAATTTAAATAGCTAATTAGAAGTAAGCAGCAACCATAATATTGTCTACTGTTTACGCGAATGTTATTCATTGAAATTAAACTACTATATACGGATTTAATTATATAATGAAATAACTACACTAGAACATTGAGACAACTACCATCTTAGTCTCCCCGTGACCATGGCTGCTGAAAAGCAACCGAAACGTCGGGAAAAGTGTAAACCTAAATATAAATAGTTTTAATAATTTTATTAGATTATAAATTAGTAAAATTCAATAGTAGTAGTAGTGTAACAGTTTTTAAAATTATGTAATACAGTGATAAATAAACAACGCGATAAAATCCGTATATAGTAGTTTAATTTTAATAAACAGTAACCAGTAACAGTAATAACAGTAGTAGTTTAAGTGTTTTAGTATTATGTAATAATAGTGTTTTAAAAATAAACAACGCGATAATCCGTATAAAGTAATTTATTTACAATGTAGAACATTCGCGTAAACGTAACACAATATTATTTAACTGCTGTTTAATTTGCAAACGCAGTCGGTAATTAACATCTGCCTATGGCACAGGTTTATAGTAGATACAAATGCCCTAAAATATATACCTATGTTTATTGCTGCTGGTATCAGGCGAACCGGCTGAGATATTTCATGAAGCACAACCAAACGAAGCACACCTAAAGTATTCCACTTAGCACACCCGTAGTTGGGCTTCAAATAAAAATTTAAAATAATTAATTTTCTATTCCACGAAGCACACCTACGAATATCACTCACATAGTGCGGGGTGCATTATAATGAAACTAAATGATGTTAAAATTTTAGTTAGTCTTATTAAATAATAAATATTTTCTTCTGTCGACATATTTATTTCTTAGTCCACGCACTATGCGAGTGATATTCGTAGGTGTGCTTCGTGGAATAGAAATTTAATTATTTTAATTTTTATTTGAAGTCCACCTACAGGTGTGCTAAGTGGAATACTTTAGGTGTGCTTCGTTTGGGTGTGCTTCATGGAATATTTCAACCGGCTCACCTGATAATAAGTGTTAACCGCCGTTCATATATGGCTGCTTTCTTGTTAGCGCAGAATCCATCCATCCATAACCGAGCTGGTACGGTAATTGTAACTTAACCGCTCTCACTTACCGAATAACACGCCACAGCACTGCACCATTCTAATATTCGTAAGGGATACGATGATTCAGCGTTATTTAAACTGAATAAACGATTTTTGTAGTTACATTACAAAGCTCTTATCTTTTATGTTGACTAAACAAGAAATCGCGGGGATATCAATCATTCGTCAGCATCTTCATTCAATATGTATTTTGCCGTTACAACATCGATGCGATGTATCAGCCACTCAAAGTCGTAAGTTCTAAATGTTCTCGCAAGTCACTGTAAGTCAACAATAAACTAAAGTAATCTTGGGCTCGTATTGTGTTTCACCACAGATGTGAGCTTGGTTTGTAAACTCAAGCTAACGCAGCGCACATAACCGCAGGCATACCGCAATGAAAAGAGGCAAAGCGGACTTTGCTGTATCTTTTATAACCTACTAGATGTGCGCGCAGTTTCACCCGCGTTTATGATTTCTGCGCCGCCCCCGTGGGTCGTAGCGTTATGTTACATAGCCTATAGCCTTCCTCGATAAATGAGCTATCCAACACTAAAATAATTTTCAATTCGGACCAGTAGTTCCTGAAATTAGCGCGTTCAAGCAAACAAACAAACAAACTCTTCAGCTTTATAATATTAGTATAGACTAGATTTTTCCCGCGACTTCGCTCGCATAAATGTAGATTTCGACAATAAACTTTTTTCTGGTCTAAAATATCCTTTATCCCTTACAACGTGTATGTGAAGTTTAATGATCGATCAAGATGAAGCGTGAAATCGTAACAAAAAAACTCACATGCGCATTTATGATAATTATTAGGTAGTTAGGATACACGTACAGTTAAATAAACTACGTTTAATATAAAACTTAACAACAAATCCAGCTTTACCGTTTTTATTGATTAATTGAAGGTCACAATAAGCTATAGACACCTCTGCTAGTAAAATATTTTTTTACAATATTTTAGTCTTACAGGTTTCTTTCTGGTAAACCGAGACCTTGAGCTTGACTATATTATAGGCTTTTGGCAAGTTTAGGTCAAAAGATAAAGGTATGAAATTCTCTGCCAAGGCACGAGTTTCCTTCTTTCTTCAATCCTCAAAGCCCAGCCTTTAAGCGGTGCGTTTGAAAGCACCTTCTCAGGCCATCAAACTAGGGACTTCAACATTGCCTCAGCTGCTATGAGGATGATGTGGAAGCCACTGCTTTTGATCCACATCATTGCTTACCATTAGGTAGAGTGTGGTCATTTCGACGTGCAAGAAAAGTATAGTAATCCGTGCATCCGTTTTATAAATATAGATAAATATTTATTCAGATAATATCTTTAAGCATTATTTATCTAAACTTCTTTATATGAAGTACTTTCCATATAACTCGCCTTTGATTTTCCAAACACAGAGCTGCTAGACAGGCGTATACTTTTCTATAAACAAAAATGCATAGCGAATGATATTCAACACCTATGACGTCACAATACATAATGGCCTGTATACACATCGTATATCATGGCGCTTACGATAAAGGTAGGCGCACAACTATACGAAAGATTAAGTTGTTTGTTTGTACTGAGTGATATTTCAACATAACAACTATTGTAAATCAAACAAAAGTGTCGGAACACTTAAGGAATAATTTATGGAAATATATTTTTAAATGTTTCGTTACTAACTGTCAGTTTCACAGATTTATTGAGTAAGTAAATTACAAGGTAAAATGTTTAGCTTAGATAAACATGTATAAATCTGAATTTTATTTTGATCTGTTTGCCTGTTCTTTGAGGAATTACTAGAAACCACGTAACCAAATTACTTTATTAACTTAACTAACATTCCATTTATTTAAATTCTCAAAAACACATAACAATCTTAAAAATATCACATATCGCAAATACAATGTTTTGATCTGGATCGCAATGTAACAAATAATTGCACAAACCAAAAAACAATAAATAGACAAATAACAGCTCTACATAATTATGGATAGTATTACAAGCATAACATTAGATTTAGACGCTCCTTAGGTTAGTCAGGACCTTCCAAGGCCAACCTGCGTTGGAGGATGTCTTTGACAATATTAATATATGCATAGAATATAATATAACTGACTATAATTAAATTATAATAAATTAGTTTTCCCGCGGGTTCGCTCGCGTAAATGTAGGTTATTTGAAGGTTATGTCAATTTTCTATTCTTTGGAAACGGTACTTTTTCCGGATGATAAGTACCCTATATCCTTTTCCACACCCCTGACAACGTGTATGCAAAATTTCACGATGATTCGTCGAGTAGCTCAGGCGTGAAAGTGTAACAAACAAATAAACAATCTCACATTCGCCTTTATAATATTAGTTAGGATTAGGATATTAGTTAGGAAGTTAAGATAGTTAGAATTATATTTATATTATTTTTTTATTTAAAAACTTGATGCGTCACAAAACAATATATTGGCGGACTTATACGCATGCAATAGCATTATAAATATTGAAACTAAAGAATAACACAAAAGTAATATTTACATAATAATATATACATACCTAAATATATCATATAATTTAAATAAAATATAAACAAATATATACCTACCTACATATTATAAATATTTGTGACGGCTGTATAATTATAATAGCTCCATTGGATTAATATATGGCTACTGCATCGGGGATGTACTTACACAACAAATACGTAATCATTTCATGTATTAAACATAACACGTAGCTCACTTGCTTCAAATATAATTAATGATAATCTTATCCTGCATTAATTAATCCCTCAAACGAATTAACAACAGCGGTTCAATAATACATTTTCAATTAAGAGGCCTAGTAAGTACTAAACAGGAAATAGGTTTAGAAATATTTTTTTTAAACCAACTTTCTGTAGGCGATCCTGTCATTTTAGATATTACAAATACTGAAACAAGGGATACATATCACTCAGTCTTAAAACAATAATCTAATAGAGTTGCAAACCTTTAATATAACCAATACATAAAAAAATATTAATTTAATATATATTATTACTTATTGTATTTTAATTACTATCTATACATCTATTTATGGCATTAAATTAGACAGACAAACATGCGCCTACTTTATGTATCTCAAAGTCAAAGTCAAAGTCAAAAATCATTTATTCATTTAGGTCACAAAGTAACACTTATGAACTTCAAAATATATGGGTTAGTGAGTTTACTAAGTTACTGAAGTTACATTTAGGTTAGTTGCTAGGTTCAGGCAAAGGGTTGAGCCTATGAGAAGAAACCTGCAAGAAACTCACGGCCACTCTTTTTAATCGCCAATTAAATATAATTTCAGTATTTTACAACTCAGATTAACAAGGTGTTGCAGCCATTATGCCATATACTACAGACTATAAAAAAACTAAAGATAGAAACAATAATAACTTAATAATATTATAGAGATTATGAATTTGGGCTAAGGTATATGTTTTAATATAAATCTAAAATAGGCAGTAAGATGGCATGATGGCGCATACACTTACATTTTGTGACAATCCAAAGGCAGTCCGTGACTAAACTCTTCGCACTACCAAAAGGTTGATTAGAAGATAAAAGCCGGTTAAACTGGTTTGGGCACGTAGAAAAAATGGACGAGAAAAGACTAACTAAGAAAGTTTATAAGGCTAGTGTGAATGGAACAGTCGCAAGGGGAAGACCTGTGCGAACGTTTCTCGATCAGATCGGAGACGTTCTGGACATATGCCAGGTTAAGAGCAGCTTAAACCGGCGAGCGTGTATGAGGAATGTTATGAAAGTGAATGAAGCCAGAGAAGTGTGTCAGGATCGTAGCAAAGTTAAAATACGTAGTCTCTGCCTTCCCCTCTGGGAAACAGGCGTGAATCTATATATATATATATATATATATATAGATTATATATATGTATATATACAACAGTCATTACCATTGAAAAGAGTAACGACCAAAGCTCGTGTGTAATGTTATCTTTCCGCAACCTCGCTCTGTTTGTGTATGTTTTTGGAACTATGCCAAGCAGCCTACGGCGTTTGCATAACTGGTGGATTTGTTTAGATGATAATACATATAATAATAATAGACTTTTATGAACTACATATAACGTAGTAAGCCTGACTTTAATAATATAAATGCGAATGTGAGTTTGTATGTTGCACTTTCACGCCTTAAATACTCGCCATAATACGATGATCATGAAATTTCGCATACACGTTGCCAGATGTACAAAATAGGACATAGAGTACCTACCATCCTGTCATCTAAAGTCGCTCAAAGTGTTCTTGTTCGACTCGATCGATTCGAGCCCGATTTTTGTTGTGAAATTCTTAGTTGTAGCTAGAAATTCCCGGTGAAAGGCAATATGTTCGTTTTGAGGCCTAAAAATATTCCTATAGTGGAATGTAGATGTAATATAACCATCGATATATCTTTGCCTGCTCTTTAGGGTATATTAGTCTGTATTATTGATATCACAGTTGCCTTGGCACTTTCTATATTTAAGTTATTTTTATTTGATTAGCCCTGCTTATAATATCCCACTACTGGGCATGGGTCTAAGAATTAGACTATAGTATACCACGCTGGCCTCAGTTCTCACTAGATAATTATAGAAAACCCTTACACATGCAATTTACTAATAAAGTTTTCCTCCAACGTTAAAGCGAACAATAATTTTCTATTGTATACAGACGCAACTTCGGAAACTAAGAGTTCCGTACCTTGAATTGATGCAAGAGACCTTTCATCATTTATTGACGCAGTTATTTTCCAGGCTAAGTGAAATACATCATTTTATTTAAATTGCCAACCTCAACTATTTCTAACGCGTAAGGTTGATACTGAACTTATCCATTTTATTACTTCTTCTCCCTAGCCTTTATTATTCCCAAGTTACTTGGGGTCGGCTTTTCTGGTCTAACCGGATTTGACTGGATATTAGTTTCACGGAGCGGCTGCCACCAGACCTCCGCAACCCGAAGGCTAACGATATCCTAAGGCTAGACCAGTGTCAGGATATTATAGGACACTGACTTCCCAATAACGACTGCCATAGATGTTCATGGCAGCCGGGACCGGCGGCTTAACGTGCTCTCCGAGGCACGGAGCAGGCGATAATTGTCAATCAATACGCACATAATTTCGAAAAGTCAAATAACTTCCGAAAGTCGGAGGTGCGCGACGTGGGTTCGAACCCGAGACCCTCTGCATTGCAGTCTGTTGGTCTCCCCACTGAGCTATCGCTGCTTCATCCATTTTATTACTATTTTTTTAAATTGTCTTGCATTTTGCTGTGATATCACCTGATGTTAAGTGACGATGCAGTCGACGATTGAGCACATTTGCCTAGAAGATACCTATTCACTCGCGACTCGAAGACACCCAGATTGTACTCATCGGGAAACATAGACTTAGGTAGTAAGTTCCACACCTTTGCGGTATGCATTATAAAATTGGAAGCAAAGCGCTTCGTGCGTCAACGTGCTATATCGACCATGCACCTGTGGCGCTGGTCTGTTTGTCTGGTCACCTGATGGTAAAATGGAGAAGAAGGAATTAAATTATGCAGTTTCTCTGCACGCTCTCCGAAATGTATCCGATAGAAAACCGAAAACCATCCATTCGTAAACAGCAGCGTGCATTATTTCGCTTTTGATACAAACAAGAAAAGTGGCACACTTGTAATTATTTTTGCGTTGACGGTATAAGCAATCAAATGACGGACACAAAAACACCTAGACTCGGCACAACGATTTGTGGATCAGCCAATTTTTTGTATCATGTGGAGATCGAACCCACATCACTAAGAGCAGTGGCAGTGGCGAGGCGACCAATTAAAAGACTACAGCATCCGTGCAGTCTTCACACGAGAAATACCCAGGCCCGTTTGTTCTTAGTTATTATTTTATTATTGTAGCCTGTCTCATTAATCTATACTTCTATCTATACTAATATTATAAAGCTGAAGAGTATGTTTGTTTGTTTGGTTGAACACACGCTAATCTCAGGAACTACTGTTCTGAATAGAAAATTATTCTATTGTTGGATAGCCTATTTATCGAGGCAGGCTATAGGCTATATAACATCATGCTACGACCAATAGGAGCGCAGCATAAATGGAAAATGTTGCGAAAATGGGCAAAATTCTCTTATGTGAAGCAGACCAAGTTGCGCGGGTCAGCTAGTATTATATTGTTACCGCAAAACACGTGTTAAGTGGGCGTTACCCACTCCGTCGCGTCATCGCACCATCGCAGTAACGTCAACGTATCATCTGATTCGCACAACGTATTTATAGGCATAAATACGAGGCGCCAGCGCTGCACGGGCTTCTCTTTCCGTTCGTCAAAGCGATAACATCGAATTGTTGTAATACCGAGTTTGGGGAGTTAGTTTTCTGGTCTAACCGGATTTGACTGGATATTAGTTTCACGGAGCGGCTGCCACCAGACCTCCGCAACCCGAAGGCTAACGATATCCTAAGGCTAGACCAGTGTCAGGATATTATAGGACACTGACTTCCCAATAACGACTGCCATAGATGTTCATGGCAGCCGGGACCGGCGGCTTAACGTGCTCTCCGAGGCACGGAGCAGGCGATAATTGTCAATCAATACGCACATAATTTCGAAAAGTCAAATAACTTCCGAAAGTCGGAGGTGCGCGACGTGGGTTCGAACCCGAGACCCTCTGCATTGCAGTCTGTTGGTCTCCCCACTGAGCTATCGCTGCTTCATCCATTTTATTACTATTTTTTTAAATTGTCTTGCATTTTGCTGTGATATCACCTGATGTTAAGTGACGATGCAGTCGACGATTGAGCACATTTGCCTAGAAGATACCTATTCACTCGCGACTCGAAGACACCCAGATTGTACTCATCGGGAAACATAGACTTAGGTAGTAAGTTCCACACCTTTGCGGTATGCATTATAAAATTGGAAGCAAAGCGCTTCGTGCGTCAACGTGCTATATCGACCATGCACCTGTGGCGCTGGTCTGTTTGTCTGGTCGCCTGATGGTAAAATGGAGAAGAAGGAATTAAATTATGCAGTTTCTCTGCACGCTCTCCGAAATGTATCCGATAGAAAACCGAAAACCATCCATTCGTAAACAGCAGCGTGCATTATTTCGCTTTTGATACAAACAAGAAAAGTGGCACACTTGTAATTATTTTTGCGTTGACGGTATAAGCAATCAAATGACGGACACAAAAACACCTAGACTCGGCACAACGATTTGTGGATCAGCCAATTTTTTGTATCATGTGGAGATCGAACCCACATCACTAAGAGCAGTGGCAGTGGCGAGGCGACCAATTAAAAGACTACAGCATCCGTGCAGTCTTCACACGAGAAATACCCAGGCCCGTTTGTTCTTAGTTATTATTTTATTATTGTAGCCTGTCTCATTAATCTATACTTCTATCTATACTAATATTATAAAGCAAGTTGCGCGGGTCAGCTAGTATTATATTGTTACCGCAAAACACGTGTTAAGTGGGCGTTACCCACTCCGTCGCGTCATCGCACCATCGCAGTAACGTCAACGTATCGTCTGATTCGCACAACGTATTTATAGGCATAAATACGAGGCGCCAGCGCTGCACGGGCTTCTCTTTCCGTTCGTCAAAGCGATAACATCGAATTGTTGTAATACCGAGTTACTGTATTCATTATATAATTAATTTAATTGTTTTATTACATAATAAATAATAATTGATTGTTATACTTTTTTAATATAATCCTAGTCGGTTTATAAGATCAGAAATGGGATTGCTTCCATAAGCCTTACCCGTTTCTGGTTATCCTGACCAACGTCCGTAGTTCTGTGTTTTGGTTATTTTGCTATTAGTTTAAAAACGGATTTAGAATTATGCATAATCCACGGAAGCGTAAAGTAGACTCAAACAAAGAAATACTGACGGCTATCCTCAATAGGATAAGTGCGTTAGAAAATCGTGTTAGTGTATCGCCTGTGTACAGCGAGGACGCTACATCGAGGATTTTCGAGGCGCTGGCTAGCTTCCTCACTAAAGTAAGATCCATCCATTATTATATTTCTCGTTTGATCCCAATATTTATGAATTCGACACTTGGTGCGAAGAGGTTGATCGAGCGCGTGATTTGCATAACTGGAGTGACAATGAAACGTTGTCTCGTATAGGCAACTGTTTTAAAGGTGATGCCCGTCTGTGGCTAAACGAGTGGGTTACGAACGATCGATCTTGGTCGAATTTTAAACGCGAGTTTGTAACATTGTGTTCACAAAACGTCGATATTGCGAATATACTATACGACGTGATGTCTACAGACTCTAAAAGTTTCGCTACATATGCAGAATACGCGCGACGATCTCTGTTGTGGTTAGGCCTTGTTCGAGGATTATCCGATGAGCTAATTGTAGCAATTATACCTAATTAGAGGTATCACTGACCGTCAAATTAGAGCTGCAGCCACCAACGCCGAGCTGTTACCTCGAAATATAGTAAAATTTTTGTCAACTTATACAAAGCCTAGAACCATTATTTAATCTACCCGCAATTCCTTCCGTTCAATTAAAAGCAACAGTACTGATACATCAAAACAAAATCAATATAAAGCCGAGTTTAAATGTTTCCTTTGCGGTAAAATCGGTCATAAACAAGCAGCGTGTTTGAAAAGGCGGCGCTATGATAACACAACTCCTACGTTAGATTCTCATGACTCCTCGAATAATAAATCGGCTTAAATTGTACGTTTTGTAAAAAAACCGGTCATAAAGTAGATAGTTGTTTTGCCCGACAACGTTCAGAAACAAGTAAAGAGAATACGCGTAATGTTAATTTCTGTAGGAAGTTAGACGGTGTTTCTATAAATTGTGATATTATGACTGCAGTTATTCAAGGAATACCTGTTATAGATAGCGGATCATCTGTTTCGCTCAGTTCTGCAGCATTGTTAAAATATTTCAGGGTTCATAGCAATACTGCTTATCGTGTATTACGAGGCATAGGTAATCAGATAATAGAATGTACATGTTATGTGACCTTAGTAATAGAATTTCCTCAGATTTCACTCGAGATCGACCTATATTATGTTGTACCCGCAGAATGTTTGAACACGTCCATTATTATTGGTACGGATGTACTAAACCGGGAGGCACCTATGTTCACCGACGTGGTGAACAAGTTTTGATGAGAGATCATAAAGTTTATTCATGTTGTCATATTCGGGAGAAACTTGACGTTATAAATTCACCTCTACAAGGCCAAGAAAGACAGCAACTCTTCTCAATCATGGGTGACGTTTCACAGTTTTTAATTTCGGGTACCGCAACGACTACTGTGACTACGGGTTCTATGGAAATTACCCTTAACAAGGATAGCAAGCCAATACCTTACAGGCCATAAGTACAGACTGTCGTACGATGAAAAATTACGTGTATATAATAATTCAGGATCTATTAAGTAAGGGTATTCCCGTGGTATACGGGAGTCTATATCGGCTTTTGCGAGCCCAGTCATTCTAGTGAAGAAGAAGGTCGGCTCCGATCGCATGTGCGTTGACTATAGAGCGTTGAACGCGATTACGGTGAAATAGCGTTTTCCACTGCCACTCATCAAAGACCACATTGACAGACTGGGTGCTGGTAAGTACCATATTCACCAGTTTAGATATGGCATCAGGCTTTCATCAGGTGCCAATAGCGCCAGACTCAATAAACATGACAGCTTTTGTTACTAACGAGGGTCAATACGAATATATTAAGATGCCTTATGGTCTTGCTAATGCGCCGCTTGTATACCAACATATAATTACAAATACCCTCAAGAGATTTATAGAATCTGGTCGCGTTTTGGTATACATTGATGACGTTTTACTCCTAAGCATGTCACTCGCTGAGGGTCTCGAATTACTTCGTGCTGTTCTTGAAACATTAACGTCTTCTGGCTTTTCCATCAATCTTAACAAATGTACTTTTCTTAGTGAAGAGATTGAATACCTTGGCAGGACTATAAGTAAAGGTCAGGTTAGGCCGAGTCCACATAAGGTTCAGTCGCTTATTAATTCTAAAACACCTTCTAACGTTAGAGAGGCTCTTTTGACATTAAGACGTCATCGTGCATCAGAATTACTGGCAGCTAACCAACAAAAACAGGACTCCTATGTAAACAACAAACGCAAAGAACCCCAAGTCTTCAAAATTAATGACTAGTGTTTGTTATTAAGTCTTCACAGGCAACTGGTAAGCTGGATTCCTGTATGCGCGGCCCATATCGAGTTACGAGCGTGCTACCACACAATTGATATCGGCTTGAGTTGTTGGCTGGCTCGCATGGTAAATATACTGAAGCCGCAGCGCAATACATGATATCTTGGCAAGGGGAGTGGACTCCCGAAACGTGCGCATCCTTCTTTGAGAGTAAGTACGATATTTGTTGAGGCTAGATCCCGTGTGTGGGTGATGCCATTGCAGCTTAAATGGGTGATGCTGGCTAGATCCCATGGGGATGATGCCGTCGCAGCCCAAATAAATGATGCCTTACTGAGGCTAGATCCCGTGAGTGGGAGATGAGAGATATTTGTGTGTTTGTAATACGGGGGCCCTTGTATGCATATGTGTGATCCGAATGAATATGAAAGATTGTTTGAATTTAATGACGAATGTTACTGATTTATAAAGTTAGTAGACGCGTGTTTGAAGAGTATGTGAGTGCGCGTGTTTTTAAAGAGTATGTGAGCAAACTGTCTGACTATGCTTAAAAAGTACATTTTCATTCGTGTTTCATTGTTTGGGCAGATGACAGGTTAACACACGCAGCCGACCGTGATGCCGGTGAAGGAACGAGTCAAGAGACCCAGCATGCTTCCACTACAGTCGAGCAAGGAGCAGAACGTAGAGCGGTCGAGGACGATCCGCAGTCAGGAGAGGCCGTGTTACCGCAAAGCACGTGTTAAGTGGGCGTTAGCCACTCCGTCGCGTCATCGCGCCATCGCAGTAACGTCAGCGTATCATCTGATTCGCACGCCTATAAATACGAGGCGCCAGCGCTGCTCGGGCTACGGGTTGGGAGCCTTCTGCGCTCACCCATAGTCCGCGTAAAGTTGTCAACAAGGCCATCTGCGGCCAACAACTAACAGACACAAAAAAAAAAGCTGCTCGGGCTCTTCTCTTTCCGTTCGTCAAAGCGATAACATCGAATTGTTGTAATAGCGAGTTACTGTATTCATTTTATAATTAATTTAATTGTTTAATTTCGTAATAAATAAAATTTTATATTTTTTATCGGTTTATAAGAATATAATATTGTAAAGCTGAAGAGTTTGTTTGTTTGGTTACGCGCTAATCTCATAGACGATTGCTTCGAATTAAAAATCATTTTAGTGTTGGATAGCCTATTTAAAGAAGAAGGTTAGTCTATATAGCATCACGCTATGACCCACGGAAGCGGCGCAGCAATCATAAACGTGGGTGAAACCGCGGGTACCTACATCCGGTCGTGTGATATAAATAAGTTTGCGGTTACGTTTGCGATCCTCAAGTTCTGGGATTGATTTCCTGGTCAGGTCTCGATAGCAGCGAAAGGCTTGCTCTCTATCACGTAGGACCTAAAATCATGGCTGCCAAACATAGGTATTAAACTTCTTTGCCTACCTCTTTTGTAGACATACAGACGTTAGTTTATAAATGCTATACATTTTTACTTGTGTGTTATTGATTGAATTGATTGATCCCAGCTGTTGAAGTATATCTTACTAAGAACATAATAATACATTACTAAATACTTCAACTGAATCGCTGAAGGGTGTTGCCTCAGACTATGAAGATTACTCTGACCTCTATGATAATTAGTAATAAGAAATTATTGTTAAGTTAGACTTCTTGTAAAACGCTCAGTCAACAAACGTCATATTAGAATAATATATTTTTTGTTGATTAGGTGTTAATTGTTGAGGTAAAAATAATGAAATGATAATATATATTTTTATTCTACTTACATAGCTCATTACTTTACACTAGCTTTAACCCGCTGCTTCGGCTCGAGAACAGTACATTTCTCTGGGTGAATGGTATGTCTTTTTTTCGCACCACTTACAACGTGTATACGAAATTTCACGATGATCGGTCGAGCAGTTAAGGCGTGAAAGCGTAACAAGCAAACTCACATTCGCATTTATAATATCAATTAGGATTTAGCACTATAAATGACGAATGATGTGTCGCTCACTGCGATTTCTTCCAGACAGACATTGGCTGGACTATATAGTAAACCAGTTATATGTTGCGCTTAGTTAAAATGCAATATTTTGATCACTTATGAGTTATGACGCATTATAATAATTATTCCCACATGCAATAATTAATATAATGTATTTACGGTAATTATATAATATACATTTCTAACAGACTGTGTTTGGACCGCATGAGGTCTGAATTTGATTCCTAGGTAAGGCAAAGTGTTTTGGGATATATCGACAAATTTTTCTTAACGGTAGCTTAGCGATAGCAGATTTAGGTATAAACGGCAATAGAGTCGCTCCATTATTATAATGTCGTCCTCCACACCGAATTTCGGTCACGGCGGCCAGTCTTAATGGAGATTAGCCATCTGCGCAGGCGATATTATTGTGCATAATTGTGTGCGTAAACACAAATGTACTCTCTGTTCCCTAACTCTCATGATCCGACGGGACGGTAAACCGACACAACCGGAGAGAGATCAGGCGCAGGACCAACGGTTTTACGTGCTTTCCGAGGCAACTTCCTAACTCCGGGCTGCTATTGAGATTTCTTTACAGAAAAACCCAATAAATTTTTGTTGGCCCGACCCGGGATTCAAACCCGAGACCTCTCGCGCAGCAGTCGCATTCACTACCACTGCGTCACGGAGGCAGTTACGCCTTATTGTTACGTGGGTCTTAAGATATAGTAAGCGAAATGTGTGTGTAATACACATATTACCACTTCAGAGATTAATAAAAGTATGGCATGATGTGTGAGGCGGACCGAGGAGCTAAAAAAACACGACTTAATTGCAAGAGCGTTTATTTGCAACTGTAATTCTAAAACTTCATAGTAATAAAGACTACTTAGGACCTTGTCTAAGCATAATATTATGTACTTATATACGAACATATGTAGATTTTAATTTAGTTTGTAAAACGTTTTAATATGTAGCTACATAGCATAGTCTTGCTCGTTACATTTGATGTTTCTATTTTAAAAACAGCCAGAGTGAAAATGGATAGAAATAAATTACTTGGATAAAAATAAAAGGCGAAAACTAAAGGAAGGTGGAAAAGAGTTAAAATATATTCTAACGAATTTATATTACTTAGTTCATGACCTCTGTTCGCCAGTTCAAAGGCTTTTGCGTTGATTAAAACTTTTCATTTAAAAGGCAAGTTGGAATAAAAAATTAGGTCTAAATTCACTGGAAGATTAGGTCAATTTAGATGTAGGATTTTGCATTATTTTACTGGACTAAATTTGTCCAATTTTATCAGATATAAGTTCAATTTAATTTCAACGCTTTATTACTCTCCATATATATTAAATATGGACCCTGTCGGTAGGGTTCCCAACCATACTGTTGAAAACAGTATCATACTGTTTTTAGCTTGTTAATACTTATTACTGTTTTTTTTTTAACTACTGTTATCATGACTGCTTGTATGAACTATAAGTTCACCTAAATGACTAAAATAATATTTACTTTTCTAAGATACTGCTCATATTATTTCACTGACCTTAATATACTTTATTTCTCGTACAAAAAGATGGGATCCCTACCTGTCGGGCACGGCAAAATAGATAGAAGAGAAGAGAGGAGGAAACCACTGGTATAATTTTTATAATATTTCATCAATTATTAATTATAAGTAAATAAGCAATCAATAATTCTGAAGTACCTACCTACCTACTCTACCTTTTCAACATTTATATATATATATTTGTACTAATAATATTAATTTATTTGTAAGCTAAGTTTTAAATTATTACAGGTATATTAAATTAGTTTGTGGTTATAATTTGTCATTTAGGTGTTCATTTAAATTATTATAGCTATTGTTGAGGAGAAATTTTCTTAATTTATTAATGAAACTGTTGTAGTTATTTTCGTTTCTTATGGTATCTGGTAATTTATTATATATTTTTAGAAATTCGTAGTCTTACGCCTATATCTCCGAAGGAAGACAGAGCTGTATTATCCACGCTTTACGCCAAGCACTGTTTTAGTTCCCAAGTAAAAGGAGCGTGCTAGATATAATTTCAGACTCCGCGCTGCTACTGAATATTTATTGTTAACTTCATTACACTTTGTCTGGCCCGAGACCAGACTGCCCAGCAGTCGCATATACTACACTGTACCACCGAAGAAATATTGTTATACTTCTTTATCTGTCTGTTCTGTATAAGCAGCGATAGCCTAGTGGTAAAACCGTTGGAATGCCACGCAAAGGTCTTGAGTTCGAACCCAAGGCATCATCAGTTAATTTTCGCTTTCTTTAACGGTAGAGGAAAAAATCGTGAGGAAACCTGCGTATCTGAGAGTTCTCCATAATGTTCTCGAAAAGTCGTGAAGCCTGCCAACCCGCACTAGGCCAGCGTGTTGAACTATGGCCTAAACCTTCTTAGAGAGAGAAGAGGCCCATGCCCAGCAGTGGGAAAGTATAATATAGGGCTGATATTATTATTATTATTCTTTATCTGTTACGCAGCATCGATAATAAAGTTCTTTAGTCTTCTTAAAGAGATGAATACAAAAAATAGGCTGGGCAGAATGAAACCATAAGATAATAAAATTAATTTGGTCTCAATAACATTGATATTATGTAGAACTTTATGTATGTAGCCCAAACTAAGCAGAGCTTGTACTATGGATACTAGACAATAGATAAATATACATATATACTTTTTATTTTTTTGTAAATGCATCATTATTATACATAGAAATACCCAGACCAAGACAAACATCTATGTTTATGCACACAAATGTTTGACTTTTGTGAGAATCGAAACCGCGATCTCAGGCGTGGCAGCCGGTTACACTAACCACTACGCATCATCAGTCAGATGATTTATTAAAGCCGCGGAAAGAATAAGAATAACATTTGACACAAAGAAATAATAGGTGGAAATAACAATAAAATTTTGCGTAAGAATAAATATGTATATAGTTATATATTTCTTTTAGTGATGCAATCGTCGCTTTAATTTCAACATGACTGTTATTAAGGACGATTACGCACAATTATAAGTTCCATACATACAGTACATTTATGTTCCATTCATGTACCGTTCAAGACCGAGACTTATCGCCACAAGGACTGAGCGAGTGAAAGCCAAATCACACGACACAAAATAAACTGCATATAACGTGTCGTATTGCAGCAAATTTAATGTTTATATTAAACACGATCAAAATGTACAAGGACGACCTTTTTCATGTCACAAAGTTTTGCAGGTATCACAGTTGAATTGCACTGTCTGCTTACGATGACCACGATCATTTATAGATAACCTAAGTACTGGCTAATTAAATGGCTAGCCAGTAATTTCTTAAAGAACAATGGCAGAAATTTAGTTTTCATTTCTATAGCGTCTTAAAATGACATTTATACAAAAGCTAATTAACATATACCTATGTATATTATGAATTTTAAAATAAATATCCACATCTGTACAGATCCCACAAAAATTATGTCTATAAAAGAAATGAATAGATTTTTTCAAAATGTATGCGATGTCCCTCGGTGAAAAAATGTTACCAGCTACCTAACATTTCTATATATCATCCTTATTATAATTACGTAATTTAATTAATTATTTATTTATATTTTATTTAGGATACCTACCGCTTATTCAAGTGTGTTTTGAAATATGTACAGAAACTTTTAGCAATAATTGATAATATTACGTTGCAAATATGGCAACTGTCAAGTGCACTTCCGGTCAATTTGACGTTTCGTTTGGTGTTGGTGACTCTTGCACCTCGCTGTATTCTTTCGAGTTTCGTGTGTTTTTGCTTGTTATTTTTTGGTATTTTTTAATAACCCGGACTTAAGTACTTAAGTACTCTGATTTCGCTACTTAACCGAACTGACCACTGTATGCGCCTAAGGACTTCGATATTGCCTCTACGTGACATTGTGCTATTCCTCTCGGACTTCGATTTTGCCTTCTGAATTGTTTGATTACCGCTACCGCCATGAGAAGTCGTATCAGAGTCAGACCCACACGGATTCTGTGTGCAAATTGCAATATACCATGCTTTGGTCCTAGATACGAGAGTTGCCGCATTGCTTACTAGCTGGGTTTACCCACAAATCGTAAGTATACATTACTTACAAACTAGTACTTGAAAATATCGATCCACAAACCAAGTACCTATGTATGTACCATTATACATAAATAAATGCAATAAAATAAAAACAAACCTTTCAATGTATACCACATTGAAGGGATAGACATACTCGTAGTATAAGCTAAGTATTTCATGCATTCATACGTGGGTGCACAATAAAGTTATTACTGGAATGGACTATGATCATATTTGCTATTAGAAATTGTTCAAATAAACACAAAAATGAATTATAATATCAGTTTACAAATAACGATGGTCTTGCCTGCACAAATAATGTTAACAATCAAGTTTTAATTGTTTTCAGATTACTGAACATGATGTGGTTTGTGAAGCATGTCGAGATTTGGCAATGGCTGCAGTTGATCATAATTTACAACAAGAAACTGCTGGTAATAGTGGCCAACCAGCTGGTCGAAGTCATGGAGGCCACAATCATGTGTGTATTTTATGTGGTTGTTCTATTTTGCAACGGCAAAGTGATAAAGTATTAAGAGAAAATGCAACAGAACTTCATCAATCCATGATTGAAATAATAAAGACTAGAGTAGCACCAAGACAGTTATGTGTGTCATGAATAAGTAATGTTATAAAATATTTATTTAAATTTAGCATTTAAAAGTACCTATGCATTAAAATTATTATCTACATACCTAAAAATGATGCTTTGTCTCGAATTAGTACTTACAAGTTTCAATATACTTATTCAAGTGTAGGATTTGCTGCTTACAAAACCACCAGTCTAACAATTTTTGTACAACAGTTTGGATTGTTTACAAGGATTTATGTCCAGGATACTGAGACTAGATGAGACGGAGACGAGACGGGACAAACCGCCAAAGTGTGCAGCGCCGTGTCCTTAACAACGTCGCGGCAGTCGCCGCAGTGGTGACAACTGGGCGTCTCTTGCCGGCGTATACGACACAGGAACTGGCCAAAATAACCGTGGGCAGTCATTACCTGTGTCAGCCGGAAGGTGAGGGCGCCATGCCACCTCTCCAGCCACTCCTCAAATACGGGACTTGCCGCCAAACCCACGGCGAGTCGAAAAAAAAAAACGGTTATTTCATACTTAACCATCATGAAATAAGCTTTACTAACAATATGAAACCGGCCTCATTTTAATTTTAGTGGCTTACTTTTTGATTGAATTTTAAATATTTTAATTTTAAATATGGTTGTACATAAAAATATTGAATATAGGTACTTTGTGATATGTAATATTAATACATAATAATACTTGATTGTATTGTTACATAAAACTACAATAATACACAAGTCTATTCTAGATGGTCTTTTCTCTATACATATATTTACTTTTTCCAGGTAGCAGCATCTGACCGGGTTTGCCATGTATGCTGGCTACGTATAAAAAAAAGAGAGGCTCGCCGTCTCAATATTGTTACTGACACTAGATATCAACAATTTGCTGTTGTAGCCGAAGCTGCACCAGAAGAGCACCCGCCGCCACAGTGACCATGGCTGCTGAAAAGCAACCGAAACGTCGGGGAAAGTGTAAACCAAAAATACATAGATTTAATAGTTTAAATAATTTTATTAGCTTATAAATTAGTAAAATAAAATCAATAGTAGCAGTAGTGCAATATTTTCAAAATTTTGAAATACAGTGCTAAATAAACAACGCGATAAAATCCGTATATAGCAGTTTAATTTCAATGAAAAACATTCGCGTAAACAGAAGACAATATTATAGTGTTTGAAATGACAATTAATAAAGCGCAGGGTCAAATATTAAAAGTTGCTGGAGTAGACTTAAGCACACAGTGCTTTTTGCACGGGTAATTGTATGTTGCCCAAAGTACGTGTTACTTCGAAACAAAATTTGTTCGTTTTTACACGTGATCAGGTTATTAATGTCGGATAAAAATAAAAATTAAAATAAAAACAAAATCTTGTATAAACTAATCTAAATGTTGTCTGTTTTGTTTGCCTCATAAATAATTTCCACTTAAAAATAATCTAAATTAATATTATGTATAACGAAGAAAGATGTTTGAGTTTTTGTTTGTTACGATTTAACTCAAAGACTACTTAACCAATTTTACCGAAAGCTACATCTCAGAGTAACATAGGTTATTTTATATTTTCTGTAAAGAACTCGTGCGAAGCCGGGGCGGGTTGCTAGTTATAAAATAAAGTTCCTCACGGCGTCTGTCTGTTTGCGATAAACTCAAAAACTACTGTACGGATTGTTATGTGGTTTTCACCAATAGACAGAGTGATTCATGAGGCAGGTTTAGATGCATAATTTGTTAAGGTAACACGTGCGTAGCCGGGGCAAATCGCTAGTTCGAATAAACTTCGCCTACATTGACGCCAGACACTTTCTCATTAACAACCTGAATTCTGCTTTTCAGGTAGTAGGTAGGTTATCCAAAAAATATCGCATTGAGTATCAACTATTCTAGAAGGCTTTGTATTACTTTGTAAGGGTGGGAAAAAACGCTATTCGATTCTAATTCTAATAAATTCGCAATAGTACCACAGTGCTTGGAAACGTGCCTCTCATTGAAATCTACGCAGTATGCCTCAATTACGTGGGATTGAAAAAACCGAAGTACACAGTATTATATACCCTAACTTACCTATTTGCGGGTATAGAAGCGCGAGACTATTTATATCTCATTGCAGCCCCTAACGTGCTGAGACTCGAGAATGATCCTCCCACAGATCAAATATTTATGGAAATTATACGACTTTCTAGTTTACCTTTGTGTTCGTGATTTTAATTTGCTTCCTCGCAGAAACAAAACTTTTGTTATTTCCCAAAGGAACTTTTACCGCTGTAGTTTGTTTTTAATATAATGGAGGAATCATTTTAGAATAAAAACTAGTTTTTGTTTTATACCTAACTAGATGTGACCGTGGTTTCACCCGCATTTATGATTACTGCGCCGCCCCCGTGGGTCGTAGCGTAATGTTATATAGCCTTCCTCGATAAATGAGCTATCCAACACTAAAAGAATTTTTCAATTCGGATCCGTAGTTCCTGAGATTAGCTCGTTCAAGCAAACAAACAAACAAACAAACCCTTCAGCTTTATTATATTAGTATAGATGTAAGAAATATGACTGCATCGCTCAAGTGTAGGTCGGTATACGTTCAAAGACTGGAAACAATGTGAATAAAGAAACCTTAAATATACATTAATTGTCGACCGTGTTTTCTTTATTGTTGCATCTTCGAAAATAAAGGATATCCTAACTATCCTAACTTATATTATAAATGTGAGTTTGTTTGTTTGTTACGCTGTCACGCGTTCACTACTCGATCGATCACCAAGAAATTGATACACGTTGTCAGGAGCACAGAATAGAATAGCCGCAAAATAGCCGCGCAATAGCCGCGAGCAAAGCCACGGGCATAATCTAGTTCATCTAGATTTATAAAAAAACAACGTCTAGTAGTTTATTTGTAACGTATATTTTCGTAAAACATTCATTCGATTCCCGCACAAGTCATGTGAGTATGCATGAACATAAATGTTTGTCTTGGTTTGGGTGTTTCTGTGTATAATATGTATGGATTTACAAAAAAAGGTATATATGTACCTATGTTTATCCATTGTCTAGTACCCATAGTACAAGCTCTGTTTAGTGTGGGCTAGATGGTGTTATGTATATATGATAGAATATTATTATTATTATTTAATTATTATTTTTAATCTTTACTTTGGTGATATATTAAACGTAAATTAAGTTTCGGCTCGATTAAAATCGGATAAAAATAATCATTCACTTAAAGGTTTGGTTCCTTCGGTGGCGAAGTGGTCATAGACAGAAGTGGTATGCATGCGGTCTTGGCTTCGATCCCATGGAAGTCAAAGAGTTATTGCATTTTGCTCTAAAGTTATTGCTTTAGAGCTGATTGATACTGAGAAATCTCAGTAGCCGCACTGAGTCTGACGCTGGTATAGGCTTGCATTAGGAATAAAAATTATGACTGACGACATGTAGATGTAATGCCTAACCGTTCAAAGATAAGGCAAGGTATTTGTGAGACTATATGAATATCATTACTACTATATATACAGGGTGTCCGGTAATTAATGGATAACCTTAAAATGTCTTATAGTTGAACTGAAGGCCGTTCAGAAAAATGAAAAAAAATTATAAAAAAATAAAATAAAGAAGTATATTAAAAAGTGCAAGCTATTATAGCATAGCATACTTTTGAATGTCTATCTATTAGCATAATTACGTATACAAAAAAGTTATACATGGTAATAAATAAAAAACACATATCTCAGGTAGTAGTTAGGATAGATATTTTTCATAGTTTTTCTGAATTCGGCCATCAGTTGCACTATAAGACATTTCCAGGTTATCCATTAATTACAGGACATCCTGTATATATTTACTATTATGTAATTTTGCAAGCGTAGCTGTCCGTGGCCTCACTGGACTTATCCGAAAATCAGCGCTGCACTACCTTCACGGTGCTGCAGCAATATGCAGAGATAAGTGCCATTTTTAGTCTCGCACTGGCGGTATGAGGTAATTACGTAAATTGCGTATTCTTATGTATTCTTTGTTTTTATTTTTGTATTTCTAATTTTATATTTGTTATTATATTGTTTTATGCCAGTGTAGAGGTCGAAATAAACTATTTTCTTTCATTCTTTCTTTCTTTTTTTTACATATTATAAAACAAAGTCCCCCGCCACGTCTTTCTGTCTGTTCGCGATAAACTCAAAAACTACTAGACGGATTTGCATGCTGTTTTCATCAATAGACAGAGTGATTCATGAGGAAGGTTTAGGTGTATAGTTTATTAAGGTTTTACATTCCCGTGTGAAGCCGGGGCGAGTCGCTCGTAATTTTATTATATTAACGATTAGCATATGCATATGAATAAAATTGTACAATCTATGCTAATATTATAAAGCTGAAGAGTTTGTTTGTTTGGTTGAATGCGCTAATCTCAGGAACTACTGATCCGAATTGAAAATTATTTTAGTTTTGGATAGCCTATTTATCGAGAAACATATAGGCTATGTAACATCACGCTACGAGTGACTATAGAGCGGCGCAGTAACTATAAACGTGGGTAAAACCGCGGGCACATCTAGTAGATGACAAGATAGTTGTAGAATCAAGTCAATCAGTTATCTAAATAAAATATAAATAAGACCCATAGAACTAATAAGCGCAATTGTTTTCAGAAACGCTGATTTCACTTTTCTTGGTACTGATGCTGGTCTTGCATTTCTTACCACGGATCCGAAGCAGTATAACTTCCCTTGTGTTGGCTCTCACGTTCACTGCCGTAGTCGGGTACATGTAGAAGATATGCAGCTTTACGCTCTAAATGTCGATGCTCAAGTTCAGCGAATGCAGCGCATTTAGTAAGTTTCCTTTTTTATTATATGATCACAAGATCACTCGGTATCTCAGTTGCCTAGCGGTTATAAATGCGACTACCATGTGTGATTCAGTTCACGGATAAGGTGAACTGTTTTTGAGTTTATTTGGCAAGAATTTCTTAGTGGCAGTAAATTATCTGGAACTTTGCCCGGTGGAAGGCAATAGGCTCGCCACCTAATAAAAATAATGTCCTCAAAACCGACGGCGGCTCATATTGCTTCTCATAACTTAATGGATACTGGCAATATCTGTGCAAGAGATATTGTAGTGCACAAGTATATGCGCAAACACAAGTGCACTCTCCGTTCCCTAACTCTCATGATCCGATGGGACGGCAATCCGTCACGACCGGAGAGAGATCAGGCGCAGCCCAACGAGTTTATGTGCTTTCCGAGATACGGGGGTGTCTAACACCGCCAGCGACCACACAGCCACTAGACGCCTAATGCTTAATCTAATACATCAAAATAATTCTGGCAACTAACTGATGTATGAGGAACGGGGTACTGTGCTCTAATTAGTCCCTATAAAGGTCATTTCGCCGAACTAGGGATGGGACAGGTTTAAATAAAACCATGACGGTATCGATATTTTTTTAAATAGTTATTGTACGTAATATTTTTTAATTAATGTTAGCTTTTTTATTATTAATTATACAGTAATAAAATAAAATGCAAAAACTAAAAACAAAATATAAAAATCTAAAAGATAACATAGTTTTTTCAAAGGTTGATCCATAATATTAAATATTAGTAAAATAACGAAATCAATAGAAAAAAACTTAATTCAATCTAAATCGGTCCATAATATTTCCACTGCTGGAACAAAGGCCTTCTCTTCGTTAGAGGGAAAGGATCTTGTTCATTATTAGCCTAAGAACCAACAGCCACCAAAAAATTATAAATATATGGATAATAGAAAGAAAGAAAGAAAGAAAGAAGAAAGAAAGAAAAATATTTATTTTGGCACACAAGGGCACACGCAAAACACTAAGAAATCAAAAAAACAAAATCTAAGAATAAAAACCAAAAGTATACAAAATAAAAAAAAAATATAACAATAATAAAAAAAAAAATATACACTATAAATTAAAATCTCTGCTCACTGGCAACACCACACCTTCTGATCAAGGTTACGTCAAATTGTCAGTGTGCAGCGATACAAACAATAATAAAATAAAAGTATTAAAATTATAGTTCAACACAAATTGAAACAAATGCAAAAATGTGTGTCCCATCAGTGCCAAAATTTGGACATCGCTCAGCGTACGTTGCGATTGTAAAATCGCAACACTGGTATTCTGCGAAATCCAATTTGGTGACGCCGGCGCCTAGTGTCTAAACATATAAAATAAAATATACTTAAATAAGTAAATATACGTGTAAATAATATATAAACATAATTACTAAATATTGTAAAAAAGTGTGGAGTAAGATAATATAACATGAACATTTGAGTGTATTTTTTAAAGCAAGCGTCAGTGTGATATAGGTACCTATGTCGCATCCGCCCTATTGTACGCGTGATGCCAGCAATTCTAGGAATTGTGAACAAAAGTAATGCGCAGTGACATAAGCAACCAGATCACAGAGCATGTCAACAATGAAAGGTAATCGGGACAGTCATCTTATTTGAACACTTAACAACTTTGTACATATTTAAATTGTCAATTGAATAATATATATGGGTAATAAAAATGCAAGAATTGAAATTAAAGAACAAAGAAAAACAATATAAGATAAGTTTAAAGTAGGTAATCAAAAACAAACCTGTTTTGTTATAGGACTAAGGAATATAATATAAATACAAAGCAGGACCTCAAGATGCCTGCAGTGTTGAAATACACCGCAATAACACAGACTGGAAACCCTTCCATCCAATACCTGACGGCCAAACCCAAGAAGGTGAGTAGGTGTTTGTGAGGATTAGATATAGAAATTAAAAGTGTTATAATATTAACGCATTGAACTGAAATAAAATGTTCAGTATCACTAAATAGAATAATAATATTTAGTAATTGGAATGGTGTGATTTTATATATATTTAAGTAAATAGATTTATAATTATGTAGCTTTTTGTGTTTGTAGCAAAAACTTTTTTAGATGAAAAACAAAGGAATTTTTCGATTTCAGGCTGCGGACTGGTGGTGGAAGGTTATTCCAGCAGTGTGATGCGGCATACTTGAAACTACCTCTAAAGGTAGCCGTCCTGTGCTCAGGGAATGGATAGTGGATTTGTGTCTGATCTCACCGTATATTTGGATTGAGTTTCTCTCCAACAAAGTTTGTCATACAAGTATGTAGGTGTTTTTGTTTCTATAACTCCAAAAAATAAAGAGGCTAGGTGTAACTTCCTTCTGGCAGCCATCTTAAGGATGTTATGTTCATTTAGATAGGGAGTGACATGGCTGCGCTTGGGTATATTTACACAAAATCTTGCACATGCATGTTGTATGCGTTGTATAAGCCGTGTAGTGCGTGATAACAGGCATGGCCCATACACAGTATCACAGTAATTCAACTTGGACAATACTAGACTATCTACCAGCTGTTTCCTGATTGGTATACTGAGGAAGTTTCTAATATTATACAATATTTTAAGCCGGTAAAAACAGTTACTTAGGGTCTTGCCTATGTGGGCCTCAAAATGCAATTCTGGGTCCATAGTTAAACCCAGATTGCAAACACAATCTGCTCTAAGAGTTGCCTCATTCATGACAATTATTTCAGGCTTAGCAGAGAGTATGTCCCTGATTTGTTGTCTGCTACCCAGTACCATAAACTTTGATTTATGGGGGTTCAGAACCAGGGAGATTTGCCTTGACCACTCAGTAACTCTTTGTAGGTCTTCATTAAGTTTCTGAACAGCTGATGATATTTTGTTAGGTTTAAAAGAGAGATAAACTTGCAAGTCATCAGCATACATGTGGTATTTACAGTTCATGAAGGACTGAGCTACATCAGCACTGTAAATTATATATAATAGAGGCCCAAGTATTGAGCCCTGAGGCACACCCCTATGGACAATACGAGGCTCAGAAGTCTTTATACTGCCATCTGCCCCACGAATTTCCACATATTGAGTTCTACTTGATAGGTAGCTATCAAACCACTTTATCGCTTCCACTGAGAACCCATAGCAGGAAAGTTTTGAGAGCAGCAATGTAGGATTTATTGAGTCAAAAGCCCTGGAGTAGTCCAACATGACCAAAATTGTACCATCCCCCTTATCACGTGCCTCAAGTATGTTTCCCACAACATCACACAGAGCTGTAGCAGTTCCCCGTTTCTTACGAAAACCTAACTGTAAGTCAGGGAGGATGTTGTTGTCCTCTAAGAATGACACTACTTGGGCATATACAACTCTCTCCAGTACTTTGGATAAGCATGGCAGTATACTAATAGGGCGTAGATCTTTCATAGATTGAGGACTACTGATCTTGGGAATGGGGCGCACCACTGCACAACGCCAGAGAGCAGGAAAAGTGTTTGTTAGAATAGATTTATTTACTATGTCTGTTATGGTCTGTACAGTGGCTGGCAGTGTTAGGGAGATCATGTCCAAACTGATCCCATCAATACCCTGAGCGTTTGTATCTATATTTCTTATAATTTTAAGAACGGACTCGCTCGCCACTGGCTGTAATTTGAAAGTAGCTGGTCCATGCCTACGTTGCTCAAAGTAACACAGCTGTGAGATGTTTATATTGCACTCACCAGGCACATCAAGAAAGGCCATGTTTATTGTGTCAGGGTCATCAAAGATTTTCGGCAGTGATCATTCTGTGTGGTCCGGTAGTATATCAGACTTTAAGTTCGTCCATAGTAACTTTGGATTGTGTAAGTTGCTGTTAATATGATTCGTAAAGAATGCTTTTTTTTCTGAGGAAAGGGCAAAAATAGCCTGGTTTTTTAAATCTAAGTAATACTGTTTTTTATTATGATCATCCTTATACTTGTGATATCTGTCTCTGGCTTCATCCCTTAATTTGAATAATAGCCGAACATTAGGCGTAATCCAGGGTGTAGGTTTTGCCTTGACCACTCACTTTGACGACTTATATTTTGGTTGGAGCGTGTAAGTCGTACAAAAACTGGATCCAGTAGTTGAAAGTATAAACCATAGAATCAACATCACGCATATCACTAATTTTGGACCATGGGATTGAGGCTAGATCTTGCAGAAAGTACTCCTCCAGTATATCCTTAATAGGGCGGAAAACAATAGTCCTTGGGCTGTGTTTTAATTTTTTAAACAATGAATAATTTTTAAAAAAAATTTAATTCACATGTAACAAAAGACTGATGACCAAGATCGCTATTGGAGTCTACTACTATGTTTTGAACGCTTAAGTCGGTACATATAACGTCTATCAATGTACTGCTGTCCCCTACAAAGTGTGTTGCTGTTGGAACAACCTGCCGCAGATTAACAGTTCCCAGAAATTCATTAAAAATCCTCGTTTTGGAGTTACAAATATCTAGCATGTTGATGTTGAAATCCCCTAAAACCACCACATTATCATATGGAGCCAATGAGCTAATACTCTCTGTTAATCCTTCAAAAAACCTGTCAATATCGAACCAAGGTGGACGGTACGCCGTGCCAATAAGTAACTTCCGGCCGTTTATTGTTGTAGTCAGCCATAACTGCTCAATATCCGGCTGTTCGGGATGTGTTTTCACACGCGCATTAGTGCCTATCTTGATATAAAAGCAACGCCTCCGCCTCGTCCGCCCTTTATACACGGTGGTCGCGGAATGTGTTTGAGCCTGTAGCCTGGGACACAAGGAGCCCGTCCGTCTTCATCAGGTCGTAGCCATGTCTCGTTAACAGCTAGTATGTCAACGACATGCCGGTCCATAGCAATTAAAAATTCATCTTGATTAGTTGCTAGGGACCCAGCATTAAGCAAACCAAACTTTAAACACTTGCTACGTATCATTTTGTGTGTCAGGGAGAGCTATGTATTGTGTGTATAGTATGATAAATAGATAAATGTTAGCTGTGTCGGTGTTATAATGGGTAGTATCATGTACATGCAAATATATAATCAAATAAATTGTGTAAATAGAATAAAGAATAGAAGCATTACACCTACTGCATTTAGCGGCCTCTACCGGCGAGACGAATTTTGCACATCCTATGCACCTCACTGACGGCATGCTAAACGCGTGACAAATAAGCCTGAACCACGAATCGATTCGCCTTAGAGTTATATAGCGATATAGCTAGATGGCGCTATAACAGACCAATTATTTTGACGTTTCACGTCTTTAAGTTTTATAGCTTATAAATAGATGGTGCTGTTATAAGATAATAGCTTATGCGGCTTTTCTATATAAATCAGTTGGTTTTCAGGACTATAGGTTAGTACATAATCTTCAGCACTAATACGCGCACGCGCCGATGTCACTACACACTTTGTTCTTACGTTGTTTTTTGTTTTTGTTTGTAGAAATATATGTTTCAGGTAGTTTGTAAACACGAAAACACTTGTGTTATTGATTTTGTTATTTATTTAGTTTATAAAACACTTAGACACTAGACAACGATGTATATTGTTTATATCACTGTTATAAAAGTTTTGGTAATAAAATTGTTCGCTATTAAACTGATTATTATTTTTAAAACATAAGACAAAACTTTTAGGGCAATTATTGTTTTTACAGATGACAGATATGTCAAAATCAATTAAAAGTAAATACAAGTCACGGACACTTCTGAATCAATAGGCATACCAACCAAAATACTTACGGATTTTAAGGTTATATTATTTGTTTAGTGTGTCAGTTTGACAATGTAGTCCGCAACAGAAATATTAGTATTTTAAAAGTGCCTATCAGAGCGCTTGCATATAACATGTTCTAGATATTTTTAGACATACTACTGCAATTAGTCAATCAACTACACAAGTGGGTTTTTCGTAATAGTGTATCATGATTAGTGTCTAGATAACATAGTTATGGCTATATAGGCATCATTTTATATAAAAAATAATTTATAATTATTCATATATATAGGTATATCATTAGTAATTACAGTAAGTAATCAGCTAAAACAACTTAACAATTGCGGAGTAGTTCATTGCTGTATGCAACGAAGAACTGCCTCGTCTTCTAATACCATGCAACCAGAAGCTGAACCGCAATTAATGCAAAATACACTTTGTAATTCCATTTTTTAAGTCCGTGTTGTATGCCACGTTGTCGTGCCAATAGATCCTTATGTCACAGCCATAGGTCTTTAATTTGTAAAGAATCAGAGTCAATTTTTCAAGCCAAGTCGTTAATAAAATCCTTTAACATAAAATGCCGCAAAATAAGGTATGTAGGTATACAAGGAAGTCAAGGAATGACAAGTCAGACAAGTGCTGTTTTGAAAACCCCCGTATTACTTTTTGGTTTTTGGTTGACTTGGATCAGTGTTGCCATGCTTGCACTATAGAAAAGCGTATAATACCGAGATAATGGTATTTATTATGGCCTCTTTCATTATATATTATTACTTTTTACGAAGCTGGATATATCTATGACGAAATTAAATAATTATATCCATAGAATGGTATTGGTATTAACTAAGTAAGAAAAATTCAGACAAACTAAATAGGGAATAAATTCTTTAATGAAACCGTACACATATTGTTATAATTATAGGCATGGCAGCACTGCGTGTCGCAGATTTAACCTATTGGAGGCCGGTGTTATTGAAATCGCGAAAACACTTTTTAAAACGATAACAAGATTCTAAAGTGTCCGTGAGATTGTAATGATTGATTATTAAGTCATAAAATAAAATATAAATTATTGTTTACGTAGAATGTGTGTTGATTCATAGGCTAACTTTTTCAATGTCCTTTCGGAGATAATTAAAATTCCCCTATCTTTTGTACAATACAAATCACCACTATAGGTACTAATAATTTTTGAAATGTATTAACTTTGTATATATTCTCCAAACAATGTGTTTCTGCTGAGCAGACTTTGTAAGAAACGCTAGCCTTGTGGAAATATATTTGTGCATAACACTCATTGACAAATCCACTACATGATTAGTAACTTCAGAGTGGAATTGATGATTACTTATATTGGGAAAGAGTGAAACTGTTTCTATATTCAATGTTTCTTTTTGTAAAAATAATATGTAGTTTTTCAGTTCTACCGATAACATATTTGGTCATAGAATATGGTGCATCACTAGTTATGTTTACCAAATTATAGAGGAAAAGAGATAGAGAAAAATACGTTTAAAAGAAAGAGACAAAACACCAAAGACATCAACCAGCGCGACAAAATTTGTGCTCTTGCAGTTTTCACCTACAAATATATCCAGTATAAAATGAACTCCGATAAATAAAATCAGAAGATAAATCTAATTATGATTAAGTAACTAGTAACTTACCGATGAAATGTTATGCCATTTTTCGGGTAACTCGAAGTCTGGCTGTTGTTACCACATAAACGTATTGTACAAGGGGCCATTACAATATTTATTTTACCAATTTATAATTGACTGATGCGGAAGTGTTTACGGCTCGTAGAAGTGGTCGCTACTAATTCGAAATTGTCGAGTGGCGACCTATATTAGATCTTCAAGTAATATGTGTTGACAGACATCGCTCGCCTGTTATTAGGCGTCTAGGGGCTGTGTGGTCGCTGAACACCGCCAACTTCCTAAGTCCGGACTATTATTTAAATTTCTTAACAGAAAAACGCCAATAACTTTTAGTTGGCCCGACCTGAGGTTCGAACCCGGGATCTCATGCACAGCAATCGCATTCACTACCTTTGTCCAAAGGAGGCAGTACTAATAAGTAAGAGCTATAAAAAAGATTTGCGAAATTTGTGTGTAAAAAGCCTCTGCTTACCCTTTTGGGAATGCAGCCATGTGATATATAATCAATAAAACAAAATTTATAATTTGTGGTTTAATATGCTTTCTCGTTTCAGGTCCAGCCAATTATTTCTTTATATTATCCAATTTCTTTTGGGTGTGTATTCTCATATTCGACTTATAGTGGAGAATTCGGTATGTGTGATTGATTATAATTATTACTGTAGAATTAAGATATAATAATGTTATTAACTCTATAGGTAGTGTAGCCAAAATATAAATTAAAGGGGCAACTAAAACAGAGTGTTTCAATAAAGATCCTACCGAGTTAAATTCGAAATTTAAAGCAATATACCTATTTATTATAATATAAACTAATTAATTTAGTTATTAGAGAAATTTACTTTAAAAACTGTCAATGAAATATATATTCGTTACAATTAAAACTTTCTGTTATACTAAAACACAGGTCACCAACCAAGAATTAACAGCAGAAACAAAGTTAATCCTCGTTTAATGATCAATCTACGTAATTACTTTTTTGTCACGGGTCTATGTCTACTCAGTATGTGATACTGAGTACAGACATACCCGCAATGAGTAATAATGTATTCAAATTGTTTATGGTTACAATAACTTAGTTATTTGAATTATGGAATAGTCTAGGAAGTCTCGTGAATATTTATACCACATCAAGGTACAGAACTTTGACTTGACCTTGAAATTGTATAATTAAACATTTGCAAGAGTTTATCTTTATAATAAAACCAACTTTTATTCAGTATCTACGAAATGAATTGATATGTTCAAATAAATTTTATGATTTGACCTTATCATTTCTTTATTTTCATTCCGCAGGAGTTTTCGCTAACATAAACGCAATTTCCATCACAGAGACTTTGTGAGATTCCTATTGTACTGTCTTTGTGATTGAGGCGTACCCTTATTGATGACATTAGCGTCCGTAGCCGTGAACATGTCGGATTTCAATAAAATATTGCGCATAGAGAAGCCACCCTTTGACAGCTGTTTTATGAATGGTACGTATGAAATATTTTTAAGTGTAGGTATTGGCTCAACCAACATACAACTCTACATACCATACAACTCTAGTCTATTTTGTAAGTGATTTTAATATCCAAGATTTGTTAAGTTTGAGAGACTATTATTATATTCACATGCTTAACAAATAACGCGATAAAATCCGTATATAGTAGTTTAATTTCAAAGAACAGTATCAAATAAAGTCTTCGTAGCAACATTTCCAATACTGATGATCTGTTAGATTATATTGTAGATATGACTAAGTATCGAGATTATTATGGATATTGTAAAGATGCCAGCAATTGAAGATTACTGAAGTAACGATTTTAGATTTGAACCAATTGCATCTGCAATGGGAATAAAATGTTACAGATCTATCAAACGCTTTGTACATTTTTGTGACAATACAAACGTAGACAAGAATGACAGCTATCACAAAGTATCTGCAGTGCTGAAACATGTCCTGCAACAGTGCCTCAATTTGTAAAATAGAGATCATTTGCTGTTGATGAAATGATTATACCATACAAAGGTATATAGTAGTTTAATTTCAATGAATAACATTCGCATAAACAGAAGACAATATTAGAAAAAATTAACTAAATACCTTGTCTTTCTTCCATGTTTTTTAATAAATATTGTTAGCAAGGCCATGTCAAAAGATACTTTGTTTATTACTATGTGTCATTTATATTTCAACGAGTAAAGTTTATAAATGCAAGCCATGTTTATTTTCAGACAGGCAGACAACGTTATATTTGCACGTGCCAATAGTCACACTGACAATTGCACGCCGTATACTGTTTTCGATGCTTATAAGCCACGTTGTAGTACTTAAGCGAAGTATTTATAACTCGCAATATAATGAGGACATGGGCTATCTCAAACTAGTTTCAAGGAAACAAAAGTTCGTAGGAATTATATACTCTATTAGTTACTGCGTGTAATGTATAAACTTATTGTAGGTACAAATTGAATAAGTGCACACATCCATGCAGTACAGCTTCATGATTGATTTTCCTAAAAGACTTGTTTAACAATTCATCAGATACTTGAGACATGCTTTTTGTATTCTTAAGATAAGCAATTTCGAACAGTTTTTATACAAACAACAACAAGATTTAAATCCACTCTAATCTGGATGCCAGCCTGGACATAACAGTTGTTAAAATTAAAGTAAAATCGCTTTGTACGCGATTAATTTGCGTCTAGTCAATAGTCTGTAGGAGAAACGCCGGTGGCAACCGATGAAGTATTAAGCTGTAGGCATCATATCAAACGATTCGACTTGCGTCTTGCAAAAAAGAAGCCATTGTTACACTCTGAAGTATTGTTTCGCTGTGATAAGCACATCGATCTGTCTATAACTTAAAATGTTATACGAACGCCGCTTTCCCCAACGGCACTCACCTAAGACCTCTGATTTCTTTATAAATTGAACAACACGACTTTATATGACAGAAATTTTCTGTGTGTACGTCCCCAGTTTAAATGTTAAGTTTGTGCCCTACGTAAGGAAGAATGCAGTATCCAGCCTATTATTATATGCCAGACACAACCCTAATAATAGAATATCCGTCTTGTACCCGAACGCCAGATCCTACATCCAGATTGTTGGAATTATGTTTTCATAATATTATCTTTTTATTTTAATGGTGAGATTTCCAAACAAGTGTTTGTTATAATACTTTTTGATCTTACAGAGTGATTTTTGCCTGAAACTGGTCGTCGAAATCAGATTTATCTGCGTAACGCTGATACCGGGCCTACCCTTATTGCCTTACATCGCACTAATTGTGTTTAGTGTCTACGTCTGGATGATCCTCTACTTTATATTCTTCTGCAACAAATCCCTATTTAAGAAGCTAACTAAAAGGTAAATGCCAGAAACTATAAGTTATTGGCTATATTCAAACTGTGTGCAGTCATGGTTATTTATATGTATAAGTTAGGATATGGCCAAATAAACGTTTGAATAAGTTAAAAGGAAAAACATATACGAGATGTCTGCTAATTGTTGACGTGGCTCTGCTCTGACATATTATTTTCTATTTCCGTAAAACTTCCTTTGAAGATATTAATTGCCTCTCGTATCGGAAGTCAATACATACTTTGGGTCTCTCAGCCTACGGAAGAAGTTCTATAAGAAAGTAATTGCCTGAGTTAGAAGGAGCTTATTTTTATCTAATCATTTTGCATTTTCCATTTAGTTAAAACGTGACTCTTAAGAATATTTATACTTCAGTTGATTCGCACTTGACTGTTGTATAACCTTCACCTCGAAAAACGAGGAGCGTTTTTAAGTTGTACGCTTAGGCTTGTCTGCGAATTTGTTGTTCCCAAATGGATTGATCGATTTTAAAACATACTTGACAAATCCCTAATGCATTCGATAGTGAAAATTATTCTTCTTTTTAACCGATAAAAAAAGGATTATCAATTCGACTGTATTTTTTATGTGTTACCTCAGAACGTTTTTCTAGGTGAACCGATTTAGATGATTCTTTTTATTCAGTTTTTATTTGAAATCTGATGCGTCTCATGTGGTCCCATTTAAATTTGATCAAGATCTGACAAGTAGTATTTGAGTTATTCTTAATAATGAGTATTTGGTTGAATTCGACTACATTGATGATGTTCTCATTTATTTTATTTCTAAGTTATAATAAATTATAATTTGGCTATGTGTGTAGGTTTCGTACATATAGAAAGAAAGAAATCATGTTTAGTTCGTACAGAGCACACACAATTAGTTAAAACAAAATAAACAAAAAATATTATACATAATGTGTATGCCCTCGCCGAAAAGGGTCACCACATCAGCATTAGCTGGACAAACAAATTGAGTCCACCAGCGCTGGTTTTCAGTTGGTCACCCGATACAAGTGATGCACGGACGGAGACAAACGCTTAACATTATAACAAAAATAATAAATGTGGTTCTGCTACATACATACATAAACAAGAAAAACGTATAGGGCATATTAAAGTATGTTTATAAATAAGGTACATTTTAAAAAAATAAGATTAGAGGTATATATAAAATATGTCACTATTAAATTAATCAATTTTAAGGAGGTAGGTAGGAATAAAATAAAAAAGTCATTGCATAATAGGTACTGATGACACAATATTATGCGTAGAGTGAAACGTAAACATAGTGATCGACCTCAGCGTTGTTGACTGGCTAGGCTATTTATATTGTTTTGTTTATTTTGTTTTGATATTATTATTAGTGAGACCATCTAATATAGCTAATTGTGGAGAACTATTACATGTAACATATACAACATAAAGCGGTTGTCTGAATTATAAATTTATGTGAAATGCGAAACAGCGTCCACAGGTGAGTTGTTAAAATAAACTATATAATATACCAACTGTATTTAAATAATAATAATGTAGAACACAAAAAATAAACATTAAGTATATGGAAATAATATATAGATTGGATTAAATAATTGATAAGTTACATTTGACTGATTCATACACTATTCGTCTTGTATGGAAAAATGTTTTAATAATTTATCCTTGAAATTGTTAATATTCTTTAGGCTGCTTATTGGCGGAGGAATGTTATTCCAAATTTTGGACGCTTTATATCGAAAGCTGCCACGAAATGAAGTAGATCGGTGTTGGGGTATAGCCAGCAGCTGCGCATAGCGACGACCCTCACGCTCGCGATGACTGCTCACCCTGGAGATTTTTGAGTACAGGTACATTGTAGTTTTATGTGCAATTACGCCGAACAGAAGAGAAGCAAGATGTAATTTATGACGCAATTTAATTTTCATCATAAGGTGTTTATATAAAAAGGGTGTTACATGGGTTCTCGGAGGTATGTTAAGGCAGAAATTTGCACAGGCGTGTTGAACTCTTTGTAAAAGTTATCCAGTGCATGCTAACAGACTGGGACCGAAAACTGTGTCTGCGTAATTTAATTTTGACAAAGCTATAGATTCTACTTATTGAATTCTTAATTCCTGGCTCAAGTAAGAACGCAATTTGTATAGCGTTTTCAAACGGTAAAACAATTTTTCACACAATTCGAGATATGGTTTTCAAACCTCAGGCCTTCGTTAATTAACAGACCCAGGTTACGAGCCTCACTCACTCGTTTTATTTGTTCTCCCATCACCGTCACGTGTACACCCGACGAGCGTGGCAAATTATATATATATATATATATATATATATTTGCTAACATTATGTTTATTAAACATAATATTCACTTATATAAGAATAGTGATAACCATAACGTAACACTAGAAATAAGCATAAGTTAGTAGGCCCATATCATCGTTTACATAAAGTTCTCAATACATTTGCGGGACTCGGTATACATTTTTTTAATTAATATAATTAAATTACCTTTGCTTAAATTTAAAAGTGCCGTTAAAATATAACTTATTCGAAATGGTTATTATTCAGTCAACGACTACTTAAATGACAAAAACTCATGGAGTAGACTAGTTGCTTGTTGCATACAGGATTTAAAAATCTGTATTACTTTTAAGTCAATTTAGTAATGTAGAGTACCTCGTGATTATTTGTGATTTTAACAAGTAACTTGTTTCTTAATTTGATTATTATTGAAGAATATAAATGCACAACCGCATTTAGTCACGGACTGCCTTTGCATTATCACAAAGTGTAAGTGTATGCGCCATGATACCATCCTACTGCCTATTTTAGATTTATATTAAAATATATACCTTAGCCCAAATTATTTCATCTCTATAATATTATTAAGTTATTATTGTTTTTATCTTTAGTTTTTTTATAGTCAGTAGTATGTGGCATAATGGCTGCAACACCTTGTTAATCTGAGTTGTAAAATACTGAAATTATATTTAATGGGCGATTTAAAAGAGTGGCTGTGAGTTTCTTGCAGGTTTCTTCTCATAGACTCAACCCTTTGCCTGAACCTAGCAACTAACCTAAATGTTGCTTCAGTAACTTAGTAAACTCACTAACCCATTTTGACGCTCATAAGTCATCAGCTCTGTGTATTAAAATTTCTAAAAAATAGTTAACTCATAGTTATTAGTAAAATAATTAGTGCATCATTGATAAAACAATATAATAAGTGTGTGATAGTGTTATCTCGACATAAACTCAAGTAAAAGTGCATAAAAAACCATTTCAAAAATTAGTTGAAAAAGTTTGTTTACATTTAAACCAACCGTGAACATTCAGTGAATTAATTATATTACAACAATATACAGTTCATAAAAACAATAGTTGTTTACTAAAAAGTGAATAACTAACACAAATAAGTGTATTTATAAAAATTCTAAGTGATAAAAAATAACCGACGGTATCAACAAAATACAAAATCATAACGTCTCGCGCCTTTTAAAAAGTTGTTTACTTAGTAGAAACAGAACAGATATTTAGAACGTCCAAATAGTTACCATTTGGCTGAATGGTTTCAAAGCGTGACACTGTGTAACCATATGTGCTGTGGTTCAAATCCAGCCTATACTAGATTGGACTTTTTGTAAATGTTCTCAACAAATTGAACATTTCTTTGTAAACATTCAATCTTCATAAATTTGAAATACAAAACTTAGAACACTTTGGAAATAAGTTCCAATTCTTACCGCAAGATGTCACTAGATGCTAATTTGGATACTTCTAAGGATACTAGTTATAATACGCTCAGTGACAAAACCGAAATAATGGATACACAGATAAATAACGTAACATTAAGAAACAAATGTAAGATAAATATTCCGACTGATAACTCTTTCGAAGCATTATCCGAAATAATGGAAACTGAGGATGAAATTGCATCTCTTGTGTCAACATCCTCTTGCGGTTTTAACCGAAGCTACCCTGAATTACATATGCGCTCACAAGATGATATTACGGAACTTAAAAACAGAATATCTAAACTTGAGGAAAATTTAAAGATCGCTGAACATGAAATAGAAAAATTATTATTAGAAAACAGTGCACAAGCGAAAGAAATTAGTAACTGCAAATTAACAATCAGTAAGTTATCACATGTATGTACGAGTACAATTAAAAAGCCGTCCACCACCAAGCCAAAACGGAAAAACTTAATTAAATCTAAGCTTGATTTTATGAACATGCAAGAAAGCCCAATTATTAAACAAAATAAATTTAAGAAAACGCCACCTGTCGAGGAAGAATGTATCAAAGTTTCCATGAGCCGAAAACCAATCAATGAATAACCACGTAATTCTAAACAATCATCAGAGGGCACTACTACATCAGAAATGTGTGCTCCAGAGACATATCGTGCAAAACTGGACAGTAAAACAAACTTTAACAAAATCTGTATAATAAGTGATAATAATGTAAATAATATTTTAGAAACAGCTGTAAATTCCTTTCCGTATGCTAAAATCTGCCATTATTGTTTACCGAACGCGGGGATATCGGAACTCTTAGCAACATTACATTTAAAACTTGCGAATTACTCTCTAAATGACTATTGTATAATTCTAATAGGCGAAAAAGACTTTTTAGTGTCCACTAACTATGAAATACTGGTGAATTATATAAAATGTAAGCTCGAAAAAATAACACATACGAATGTTATCTTATGTTGCCCAAACTTTAAGCTAAATAGGAACGTAATGTTATTTAATACGAGAATAGAAGCCTTTAACCACCGTTTACATTTAAGCAATCAGAGCTATGAATACACTTATATGTTTGATACAAATAAATATCTACAGTACACCTTTAACATGTTCTCCAAATATACTGGTAAAGTAAACAATACAGCTATCGCTAATATATTCCAGAATTTAAAAAAATATATAGATTATCTCAATAGTTATTATAAAAATAATTTTAAAAACAAATCCTATAAAGAAAGTAAGTGCAATAATATCCAACAATGGAGACCCGGAACTATTCCCTATTATTTTAAGAAAATAACTACCACAAAAAATCGTCATGACCTTGAATCCAATAGTCAGAATCCATGTCTATTAAATGATAGATGTTCTCAAAATGCTGTGGACATAACATCCACACCACAAATACCAAATCAGTTTTTTCGTGTATAAAAACATTACAGTTCTACACCAAAACATTAATGGACTTATATCTAAATCTGGTCTTCTAACACTGGCTCTTGAGAATGAGGTAAGTCCTATTGATGTATTGTGCATTACTGAACACAATATGGTAGTAACTGATAAAAGTACCCTTTGCATCACTGGTTATAAGCTGGGCTCTTGTTTCTGTCGGAAAAACCGACGTGGAGGTTCTTGTATTTTGATTAAAAAATCGCTTGCATATGTCCCAATTGACGAAATCACCAAATATTCACAAGAAAACATCATAGAATGCACCGGTATCGAAGTAACTGAACATAAAATATACATTATATGCATTTATAGACCACCAAGATCCAAAGCAGAAGATATAAATAAGTTCTTCTTAACCTTTAACTCCCTTCTAAGTAGATTCTGTTACAGTAAAAAAAGGATTGTAATTTGCGGTGATTTTAATATAAATACACTCAACACCACTTTTGATGCAAATGAATTTAAACAAATTCTTCACAGTTACAATCTGCAACTCAGTATAAAAGAACCAACGCGTTTGTCAAGCCAAACATGCATTGACAACATTATATTTAATATTAGGGGCTGTACAGCAAAGGTAATTGAATTCGCGTTGTCGGATCATACCGCTCAGTTGCTTAGATGCCCAGTCAAACCTACTCTCTTTCTTAAGTCATGGATAATAGAAAAACGAGATTGTTCTAAAGATAATATCAAAAAATTTGAAGAATATTTGAATTCACTTACATTTAATGATGTTTATAACAATACAGACCCAAACTTAGCATTTAACGAATTTTATGAACTTTTCACCCTTTTTTATAATCTTTGTTTTCCCTTAGTTAAAATAAAAATAGGAAATAGACACCGGCCTCAATGGGTGACGAAAGGCCTAAAAATATGCTGTAAGCGTAAACGACAGCTTTTATGGGAGTACAGGAAAAAACCAACAGATGAAAATAAAAATAAATTCTTAACTTTATCAGCACGGCTTAATCGTATCATCAGGTTAACTCAAAAGTCTCGTAATGATCATTATATAAATAATGCTAGTAATAAATCACAAGCCACCTGGAAGATAATAAATGCCAATAAGCTAAATGTACCGACCGATCAAATACAACAAATTTCGTTAGACGGTAATGTGATAAATGATCCCAAGCAGATAGCGAGTCATTTTAATAATTTTTTCGTTGACCAGACAAAAAATTCTGTTTCTAACCGATCAAAGTGTCATATTCCATACGAGAAAAATTCAATATTTGTTCGCCCAACCATGCCAAAAGATATTTATAGTATTATTAGAGGATTAAAAAATACAAACAGCACTGGGTATGACGACATATCAACTAAAATTTTAAAACATGTTGCCAGTAAACTTGCAGATATTCTAAACCACATAATAAACTTATGTATTACGACTGGTATATTTCCAGAAAAACTCAAAGTAACGGTAATTAAACCTTTATTCAAGAAAAATGATAGGAATGACATGAGCTGCTATCGTCCAATAGCGCTTGTGCCAGTCATATCAAAAATTTTTGAGAAAGTTTTTTATGATAGAATTTATAATTACTTTGAAAATAACGCTTTATTTTGTAACGAACAGGTTGGCTTTCGTAAAAAGAAAACGATTGACATGGCCATATATAACTTTCTTCATACTATATTAACTAACATGGATAAAGGTAAACAGGCATGTGCGCTATTTATGGACCTCACAAAGGCCTTCGATTATGTGAATCATGACATACTACTAGACAAACTCTACGCCTATGGTGTGAGAGGGAACATGTATGATTTGATTAAAAGTTATTTAAGTAATAGAAATCAAATAAGTCAGATAACTAGGATATGTCCCATTACAAAACTAATAAAGAAACACTCATCAACATACAGAATAGTTAGATCGGGCGTTCCACAAGGAAGTGTGCTTGGTCCGCTTCTATTTATCATATACGTAAATGACCTTCCTTTAGCCTCGAAACATAACACAGTTCTGTTTGCTGATGATAGTACTATACTGTTCACAGGAAATAATAAATCTGATATGGAAGCAGAAATAAACAAGACTCTGGAGAATATTGTAAACTGGTTGACAAAAAATAATTTACATGTTAATTTAAACAAAACTAATTTAATGACATTTAGAAGTAGATCTAATAAAATAACCAATATGAATATTAATTACCAAAACAATAATATTCGAGAAGTAGACGTAACAAGATTTTTAGGCCTGAACATTGATAATACTTTAAACTTTAAACAACATATTGATTCACTTTGCTCTAGAATTAATAGCTATTCATATGCACTGTATATGCTTAGGCAAACGGTCAGTAACTCTTACAGCATATCATGGCTATGTTGCATCCATTTTAAGGTATTGTGTTATTTTTTGGGGCAACTCTACCGATAAACAAGTAGTTTTTAATGCGCAAAAGAAATGTATTCGAGCCATATCTAATATAAAACAGACAGATTGCTGCAAACCATTCTTTATAAAATTAAATATTCTTACATTGCCATGTATATATATAAATGAAGTTGTATTATTTGTCAGAAATAACATGCAATATTTTAATAAATTAAAAAGTAAGAGACATAATTTTTATATATGTATACCAAAAAATAGAACAGCGCTACTGAATAAAAGTATTTTTTGCATGGCACCACGCATATATAACCATTTGCCTAGATCAGTCCTCGAGATAGCAGATATTAACATATTTAAAAAAAAAGTTAAAACATTGCTAGTGTCAAAAGCTTACTATACTGTTAGTGAATTTTTACAAGATAAATTATAATAATAATTGTATTTTCAGTTTTGTACCTAATTTATTATATAACATTGAGGTACTACTAACCTCAATTTGTACATTTTAAACTGTTTATTATTAGTTTTGCATGCCTTATGGTAGGATATGGTCAATGCACATTTGTAAACTATGTAAGATCTTCATGTACCCATATTCGCAAACAAATAAATGAATTTGAATTTGAATTTGACTTTGACTTTGATCTTATTGGTTCCGAAAATCATATATTTTGACCACTTGAATATTCTTGTGAGGTCTTCATTAATGGCAGTAACGTGAATGCGATCACGTAATCCTGAGGTTTAAAAGACAAATATATTTGAATATCGTCAGTATATATGTATACGAAATCTACAATTCTGTATCGCCTTTGTTATGTCCGAGCTGCATAAGCTAAATAAAGAAGGAAAATTGATCCTTGAGGTACACCTTTATCCAAGTCAGCTATAGCTGACGTGGAGCAGGTTCCATTTACGTCCCTGATTTCTACAAGTTGGGTGCAATTGCTCAGATAGTTATTGAACCATTTTATCATGTTGGAATCGAACCAGTAGTATTTTTTTATTTTTTTTTACTTCTTTGACGCCTATCTTTCCGCGGTTCGACGGAGAGGTTATGTCGGGCTCACTGGGGAAAAGATACCCCGGTAATACCAAAAATTATTTACTCACAAAAGAAGGCCATGGCGTTCTACGATCTCTCACTCCGGACCATCGACTGAACCACAGCCGGGAGTCAGAGGGCAACAGTAACTAGTCCGACTGCCGCGATCAACTCACGGCGCTGCAATGCCCAGGCGGGGCAATCCGCCAAAGTGTGCAGCGCCGTGTCCACAACAACATCGCGGCAGTCACCGCAGTGATGACATCCGGGCGTCGCCTGCCGGCCTATGTGACACAGGAACTGGCCAAAACAACCGTGGCCAGTCATTACCTGTGTCACTCGGAAGGTGAGAGCGCCATGTCACCTCTCCACCCACCACTCAAATACGAGACTTACCGCCACGATCGTGGCGTGCCCGGCACTGGGGAACCGGTAGTACGCCATCTTAGAAATCAGGAGTGAAAAATTTATAGAATCAAAAGCCCTGGAATAGTCCAGCAGAACCAGTAACGTACACATTCCCGTATCTTGGGCGGTTAATATATTGTTCGTCACATCTAGCAATGCCGTAGCAGTACCACGACCACTCCTAAATTCAGATTGAGTCTCTGGCAGGATATTGTTACCTTCGAGGTATTTGGTGAGTTGTGTATTGACCACCTTTTCTAGCACCTTAGATGGAAACAGAAAGATACTGATCGGTCTTAAATCTTTTATATCAACGGGATTGATTATTTTGGGTATGGGAGGAACAATGGCCCTCTTCCAGATATCAGGAAATGCGGATGTTGCTATGGACGTGTTTATAATAGACGTAAGAAGTTCTAGTGTTTGGAGTAGACTTAATACAAACACGTCCAGAATGATTTGGTCGCAACCCTCAGCATTAGAACTTAATGTAGAAATTATTTTTGCAATATTCTCATTGCTCACTGTTTTTTAACGAGAATACAGTCAGTCTTCATGGTTATGCTAGAAGGGTCGTTTAAAAAATATGTATTTAATTGGATGGGATCTTTAAAATGCGATGGTAAATCAGTTTTACTTGTAAGTGGTAGTTCAGTATTTTTTAAGTTTTCCACAACCGTTGGGGCTATTTTATATTATTGTTTATATTTTACTTAAAGTAAGCAATGTTTTCATAATACTGTGATTTATTTATAACTTTATTTTAATTCTTTATAGTAATTATACTTAATTTGGAATTTAGTTTTTAAATATTCGACACGGGCTTGGTTACGCAAGCTCATCATTAATTTTATTGTACATAAGCGTTAATCTGATAACCATTTTTAACAAATTAGCTCCTATTAAAATTTATACAGTTAAGGAGAGGACTTACCCATGGATTACAGCCCCTCGGCTACCCTGCTATTTACATCATGTAGTGTAGGCATGCTCCAGTCTACAGAGTCAAGGCAATTATTTAATTCAGCTAAGGAAACAGCACCGAGGTTTCTTTTTCTTAAGGTAAAAGGTGGAACCTTGTCTCTTTTAAAGTGAAATGTCGCAGATATAAAAGCATGCCCGCCAAGCGTCGTGCAGGTTCTACATTAATATTATTCACCTTAGCTTCGGTATATAATATTAACCCTTAAATTAGCAGTACCTTAACCCAATAAGTATAAAAGACTTTTTTTAATTAAGTATGTTGTTAGGGATAAATAAAGATAATTATAAGTGACATTGTCAACTAGTCTACAGAATTGAGCGCAGTATATATGTCACATAAAACGTACACTGCTAGTTTAACTAGCTAACGAAATAATACAAAGTAATATAAAATTATTAAAAGCCATGGAATATACATATAAATGCTACTTACAATTAACAAAATAAAAGCTTAACACTTGCAACGATAGGCAAAAAAATCATAAACCATCCCTGAAGCGCCAGCTCGAACTAAGAATTTAAAACACCATTTATGGGGCTTTTTGGGATTTCACTGCTTGCGATTGCCAGCTTATTTACCTTTGTATGTTATAATCATTTCATCAACAGAAAATGATCTCTATTTTACAAATTGAGGCACTGTTGCAGGATATGTTTCAGCACTACAGATACTTTGTGATAGCTGTCATTCTTGTCTACGTTTGTATTGTCACAAAAATGTACAAAGCGTTTGATAGATCTGTAACATTTTATTTCCATGGCAGATGCAATTGGTTCAAATCTAAAATCGTTACTTTAGTAATCTTCAATTGCTGGCATCTTTACAATATCCATAATAATCTTGATACTTAGTCATATCTACAACATAATCTAACAGATCATCAGTATTTGAAATGTTGCTACGAAGACTTTAATTGATACTGTTCTGCAAAACTAACACTTGTATCCACTTCCTCGGTTCCTGTATACTTGGATTACTTTAATATAAATCCTAATTGTTTTGGTGTACGCTTTTTTGCAACAGGTGCTGCGGATAGAAGTAGCATGGGGGACGACTCATTATTGACGACTTGTCTGGGTCGGCGTCGTTTTGTAATTGTACTAGATGTCAGCGGAGATCTTATGGAAGTTGTAGCTGGTGTTTCCAGTACAACGCAAGGTGGTATAACTTGAGGTCTAGCTACTAAAGAAGATGATGCTGATGTCATAGACCGTGTTTCATTTTGGTAGACGTGGTTCTCTGATGTACAACCCCCTAAATCTCCTCTAGTTCTTCGAAGTCACTAAGAGCCTAAATTATTAGGCGAAATACTTCTAGCCAGTAAAGAAGTGAGAGCCAGTGTAGTTATTTTGAGGTACTCACACGCTCGTTTCTCCTCATTATCTTCAGATTCAATCGCCGGATCTTCAGAATTGGAAGGAGATATTAGCGCAAGAATTTTCGCAGACCTTTCCTCGCCATATTACTTAAATAAATATAGCCAATTCTAAAACTTACCTATACAATAAAAATTTAACATATATCTATATTATATATGATATAATGTAAATAGGTAATTTAAATTCTACTAGTAACTAACTGGTAATGTCCGTTACAAATGACAAATATAAGCAACCATACTTTGTAGAGCTTTTAGGCAAAGTCCGTTACAAGGGACAAAGATAAAAGTTACTCTCCGTGAGACCTAATTTGCGATGTCCCTTTCAAGTGACATTAAGTGTTTTTGGATAACGGATAAAAATAAGAATGCAACGGTAATAAAATCAATTGAACACTGTCGACTTATCATTATTTAAATTAAATTAAACGTAAAAAGAATATAAAACAAAGAAATACTTACCTAATAACAATATTTTTGACGAACGCAGACTTAGTCCGCCGTTGCAATATTTAAAATGATCGATACAACGCATCTATAGAGCGAGAGAGCGATTTGAAATGCGTCCGTGTGAAAAGAATAGCCGAAATACCACGTGACAGGTGCAAGCGTCACCTCAAATAGCACTTATGTGCGTTTTTATAACATGTCACATAAAAAGGACAAAAAAAATTTAAGGGTGTCGATAAGTCTGACTGTGATCTGTAAAATGTGAAGCTGATGTAACCTATTGAGTTAGATTTAAACATTTTAAAAATGTATCAAATTTTTTTGTGATTTCGTCGTTTTGATTCAGGCAGTTTATTTAAATCACCCAACAACACCGTATATGTACAAAGAGATAATGAATTTATAGAGTTCGTTCGATAAATTCCAAGCATCGGAGTTCTTGAAAGATGTTGCAAAGAATTCAAGCAATAAAGGATTGTTTGAAGGTTTGAAAAAGGCTGGCGACACTGGAAAAATGATCAACAAGCATGACAACGTCCATGTCTGAAGAGCTGGGAACCGAACTGTTACTAATACACAATTTTATATTATTTGAGACTATTATAATAAATACCCTTTTCCTCTGTGATGACTTTATCGGAATTCATTTCACACATATTATTTTAATCTTCATATGAAGAAGATAAAAATAATATGTGTGAAATTAACACTAGTTTGTCTCTTGTACTTTTTAGATCTTATTACTGGTCCAAGTCAATAAATAAAATTCAAAATTTTATTTTTATCTACGTACTGCTCGGGGCTTTGCCAACATGAACCTCACGTGAAGACATTACTGGGATAAAATACCCTTTGTTAATTTAAGACATGGGCTACATGTGTGCCAAATGCATCCAAATCTGTTTTGTCCATCCATCTATTATAGTTTTAGGTCCAAAGTAATAATGTGGGACCTGAAACCATTCTTGGCAAAATGTTCTCAACTCTATACTAGGTGAAATCGGCTCGTCCTCTACTAAGGGCGAGCCCATTTTGCTATTCCATTTTATTATTCCAATATATTCTGGCCGTTTTTGTAAACAAATATGCAATCAGCCTCAGAAATATGAAATTCACTTACGACTATTACGAAGGCGTAGGGGGATGTAAGCTAATGGTATAGGCATAATGACTCACAAATTTCAGGATGTCATTATGGGAGCAAATATGTGTCAAATTTTATATCTATACGTTGCAGTAAGATGGATAAAGCCACAAATTTAATTATATCCTTAGGGATATAGCATTACGTTAATGTAGTATGAAGTATGTAGTAGTTCAGTTCATTACTATCTTACTAGAATTATAACTATGATACGAGTACGATCTAGTTTGCACAACTGGTTACTCTTTTTAAATAAAAGGGTTCATCAAATAACTGTTTCTTTTTTTATTAATCGTCACATCCATTACGAACAATATTATAAGAAGTAATTTAAATAATCAATAATATGATAACATTTTTGAGATCTACTCTAGCTATTATAAACCGTGTACTTTATTTGTGGCTCTTAGCAATATTGCGTAAAGCTTCAGTTAATGGTTTAATTTAGATCTTATGTATTTGATGTGCGGTTTGAATGTCTGTCTGTTGTCTAAAATCAGCACTACTTATTTTTTTAGTTGATCGCTGTAACTTTAGTTAGTGGAGGCAAATAAAGTAACTATTTGTTATTTACTGAGAAAACTACGTATTATATTTTTAATATTAATAGTTAATAAATGTTGATTAAACCGCTTATTTAATTTACATAAAGTATGTTGAACTTCGTCGAATAGGCTTTGTATTGAATTACCGACGTAAAAGAGACATGCATCATCAGCAAACACTGAGCTTACCTATAAAACCTATAGAATCTATATCATATTATTTTAATGCGAATGGCGTGAGCACTTATAAAAAAATGCTGCTTGAGAAATTGAACGTTTGGAGCATAGCGCGCTTAAATGGTTTATCCCAATTGTTTTTAATTGAAGCTATTTGTTTAAATTTATTTTTCAATTATCTTACTTTAACTAGCCTTGCATATTACATACTTTCAAAACTGTACTATGTCAATTTATCTGTTTATTAGTGGTAAACGATGTGGATGTCACAATTATAAATATTGTACTATGGGCATACGGGTGTCCTCCAAATGAAAAGTTCAATTTAAAATTTAACGGTTATTTATTATAACAGTTTTTACACAAGAATAGACAGTCACTGAAGAGTAGGAATAGCACGAAACACAAGAGAAGAAAGTTTAAAGTTTATAAGAATAGATTACAGCGATAGGAATACTAGATAAATTAATTCAGAATTTAAATTCTAGATCGTGAAATCAGCTGACCGTTATTAACAAGATAGATTAGCACAGAGTGTGCGTCAGACGAGTTACAACAATGCACTGAGGCGTGGCACCGCGAGAAAACCGAACAGCGACGATTTGACACGAAGATGCCCGAACGCTCTTCATCAACGGTCGGAGCTGCAGTGGGGGATGACGTCATTCAAGTGAGCGGCTCGCGCGGAACGTATGCGCTGGCGAGCCGCTACAGTACGAACTATATTTAAAACAAAACATATTGTTATATCGTATGTTTCACAAAAAAAAAGTATATTAAGAAAAACAAAGAGCCGAACACTGAGCCCCGAGGAATGCCATATACTCTAGGTAACTGGAATCAGCTTCCGAGGGGAAGGTTGCTGTCTCCAACTTACACAAGTTGTTGTTTCGGGATGGAGGAGGGGAGCGATGTTGGTCAGGTGGATCTGAGCTGAGTAGTACGCCCGCTTAAACATCCGCCCGGCCAACCCGCTCACGAATCCCTCGATCGGCTGCTACTTGAGGTCCCGGTAGAAGATGGCGTTCCGTAGGTATCTGGGCGCGTCAACTACCCAGCGAAGGCAGGTATTCTCGACGCATATGTGAGGCGCGACATCAGGATGTTGCGAGTTTCGCTCGTAGTCGCAGCGGCAATCTGGAGGACAGCAGGGGACGCAGCTTCGCCCGCGCTATCTTGGCCTTCACGGCGGTCAACCGTACGTGTTGCACCATCGTCACATTTCTGTCGAAGGTGACGCCCAGGTACTTGGCGTACCAGGTACTTGGGGCGGATGTCTTGAGATGGGTCTCGCTTATCAGCATGACAACGACCTGCTGTTCCTTAAGGAAGAGGCGTAGGAGGACTATCTTCCCTGTCAGGGACTGCGCGTTCCATTGGACCACCCTCAACGGCTTAACCATTGGATGGGAGAGACTGCAACATTCCTGTAGTGTCAATCTCGCCTGCCCTCACTCGCTGTGCGAACAACGAGTGTAGGGCGGTGAGCTGCAGTCTTACCGTGTTGTTGCTGACAGCGGTGGTGGCAGGTGCAGTTTCCCCTGCTTTGGTCGCAGGAGGGGAGCCCAGTGCTGGCTGCTTCTTCTTTCTTCTCCTCCTTGGGCGTTGGACGGCAGGTGTGCCCTTGTTCGCCGAGCCGTTGGCTTTCGCCATCAGCGTGGCCGTAGCGGACTCGGCCACTTGGTTGGGGTGGGCAACCAAGTTGAGAAGGGCCGGTCTTAGGAGGTAAGCCCGTCCCGCGGCTGCGTGCCTCCCTCTTGTACACGGGGCACGCGGGGCTGCTGGCTGTATACTGTCCCCTGCAGTTAGCGCAGGACGGAAGTTGCTCCTTGGACCGTGGGCACTCGTGTGCGTGGTGTCTGCCACCACACCACACGTAGGCCAGTGGCCTGTGGCAGTTCCGGGAGCTGTGGCGCATCCCTTAGCAGCGATGGCACTCCGACAGGCCCCTCTTGCCCCTCCAGGCCTCGACGACCACTCCGGGCATAAGAAGCACTCGTGGCGCCTAGACGTGGTGGCTGATGCCAGTCCCCGAGCAGTCAGAGTCGGGGCATAGTGCTGGTGCCAGACCGACTCCTTCTACTCGACGAGGGCACCACCACGTTGGCTCTCTGGTGACAGCAATCCCCTCACGAAGACAACGCTACGCAACCGACACAATTAAAATTTATTATTACGAAAATAAAAATCTATTGAGTCGTAAACGATTACGGCGCCCGAACGTTGCCGGTTGGTCTCGCGATGCGTCCTTCTGCCTCGACAGTCGTGGCCATCTTTGTATGGATACCGCGATCCGCGGACTTTTCGACCAATGAAAGCAAAGTCGGAATCGGTACAGTGAGTTAAGTACAATGAAACTTGACCGTAACGAGAAACGCGTCACAATTTTTACGTTTTTCATTATAAATTCTAATGACAACAACAAGACAAAGTGTAACATCAAAACATAAGTCGTACTGCTTACCCCTAAGTACTTTGTACTACTAATTCTATACAAATAAACGAATAAATCAGATAATATCAAAACAAACATAAAACTATAAAGAGGCGAATCTAATAAGAATATGAGAGTAAAAAATACTAACATATAGACACTATACTAACACATAAATACTATATGAATATTGAACTGATAGGACACAGTTCACTATTCACTTAGTTCACGATTAATTACTGTATATACACTATGATTCACTGTCTACTTACTTGTCCTGCACACTTATTTTGCTATTAGATACCTACTCGTATTAGTAAAGGCCCTAATTAGTAAAGGCCGTTATAAAATATTAGATATATTTATTTATTATACTTAAGATTTATTTTATTAAATATTATATAAGATGATGTTTAATTGAATATTTACGTTGTAATATGAATCGTTGAATAACAATACGATTGTTCCAAGAAGCTCACAAAAATATTGCTCGAGATTCTTGAAATACTTCTCAGAATACATTTATATTGCAAAGGTAGCGTAATTAAGATATGAAGAGAATTAATTGTGATATCTAAATACTTATTTTGTTATAAATAATGTACGAAAAATAGGTATCAAATATGGATAATGTTTATTTTTTCATCTCGCTGTTTTAACACATTTTTACTAAAATCTGTTAAAAATCCTTACGTGTGTCTAACTTACAAATTACTAGTATTGTATTATATTATCTGTGTTACAAATTATCCAAAATAAATTAGAAATTGACTTGAACTTACTTAAAATACTAATTGAATGGATTTGAAAACTTGCAAATATAATTATATAACCTTGTTGATAAATTGGTTGAAAATAAACAATATTTATCAACAATATTATACTTGTTATCTCTATGCCACGGTAATGTTATCTATCAATATTCTATCTTCATACAAACGGTCGGAACGCGAGTCTTACCTACGTGCATCGAGTTCGGTATACACTCGGTACACAACCAGTCGCAAAGGCGCCACAGTGACGATGGTTTTGTAAGCAGTAAGCGTGCGATTTGTGAATATTTGATTGAAATATGTACAATTACTTACTTAATCATTATGGCAAAGTGCAATTGCAAACCAAAGTATTTTTAATTAAACTTAATCCGCGTGTGGATTTTTTATATTATGTAATTTAACAATAAAGATTTTCGTACGTCTCAGTTGAATCAGAAATAGTTTTCAGCCTCAAAGGAGACCGGCAAATTTTCATATATGTCTGGGCCTGATGTTACTAAGATAATTTTTGCTTTATTTTATAGATATATTATTAACATTTCAAAACAAAAATATTCATCTAGCTGCTCAATGGAAGTAACGAGACATTTACTGTCAAAGAAAAATGAAATACATATACACATGTATTTAAAAGTCTCAAAGATCTTAAGATCACCAAGTACTTGAGAGTTATTTGAGATGTGTTATGTACTGGAACATAAACATATTTTATATTATCAAAACTAAACACTTATATAGTTTATCATGATCATCATTATCGGCTCATGTAATAGTGGGAGCATAAATAAAATACTCGTTGCTTTCTACACTTTATTAATTACTAATCATTATCATCATCATAGATAATTAAAATATCATCTAAAAACTGTGCAGGCGGTATTAAGTTTTGTTGAAACCTTGCTCAGCTAAGGCACGATATTATGACCATTACATAACAACAACAACCTACAGTTATTTTACCTACCACACAATTACAATAATATTGCTCGATCGCTTCCCTACCAACAAGAGAGCTGTCAACTAAAATATATGAAAATATGTTTTTGCACTGATACGTCATCATATGATTTTGTTGCGTATGCATTGTGATCGAAATCCGTTCAAACAAGCCATTGTCAGTCGAATAAATAAGAAACCAATATCCTTTGTGAGAATGCGTGGGTCGTTCGCGAAAGCAATATACGCCAGAGTCCATAAAATATCTCCAAAATCGTCAAGAAAGCACAGTACACAATAAAAACACACAGTACGAGAAGTATTCACAATGCGAGAGCAGCGGCGCGCAAGCAAGCGAATGTCGAGTAGTTTGACAATTATTGACATTGCCAAAATCATTTTTGAGTTGCCATTAAATTAAATAAGTCTCAGTTAGTATCGATTCTAATCTAAGGAAAAATAAATGAAATGGGTTGAAATAAAGTTTAAGTTACAATTAAATCTATATTTGTATGCTTTAATTGATCTGTGTATGTAATACACACAATATCCTGAAAACTGATACTCAAAAAAAAGTAAAAGGAATATCAATTTGCCTAATTGTTATTTCATACATAGCAACACTGTTTATTATCCAAAGTCAACCGGAACCAGAAAATAAAAGTACGTTGAAGTTTTATTAATTTAATAAAATATCCCGTTGTAAATCTACAAAATATTAGAGCACATGGCATCAAAAATATCTAAAGAATTTTGAATAATAAGCCATTGGAGTAACATGAAGTTATGTTAAGCCTATTTCTGCCGGTGTCCTTTATAAGGGTGTTTTTATTAAATGTACTAATAAAAAATACAACATGATTTTTATTGCACACCCCATTTCAATCACTACGAACTTAATTTTTTTAAATAAAATAATATATAATAATTTTTATATATAATATTTACAATCACTAAACTGAAAAGAAACTCAAGTAGGTAGATGAAATTAAAATACTGTAGACGGGCAGCCCTATGGCGTGTTTACATACCGTGCGGCTGAAGATAATTATTTTAAGGACAGGAGCGGGTCACAATACTGATAGTTTACATTACCGTATCTATGTAACCTTCGGATTAATGAGGAAGCCCAATCGCGAGTATTAGAATTATTCAAAAGCATTTACTAAATGAATTCAAGTTTCTGCTGGCTATACGTTCAGAAATTACAAAATTCTCTCTTATACTGTTGTATTTAAACATCCGGCATACAAATTTAACAAAACTAATGAAATAAATAAAAAATATACACATAGCAAAAGTCCTTTTCATATTGCTTATGACAAAATATTAAAATCTAATTAGATTTAGAGGAGGAATCAGGGTAATATGAAATGACTATTTAAGAGCTATAATCAAACTGAACTGTAGAACTGCATACCTATCTGCTTCTTATTCCTTTCCTTTCACCCTATCCCAAATTTATTTTACATACTAGGACAACGTGCAAATATACCCTGGTGTTGCAGGCAATTATTAGCTACAAAAACCACTTATCATCAGATTTATTCTTATGTGGGCTTGCAACACTTGCCACACAAAAATCTAAAACAATACTAGAAATTATTTGAAGAACGATATATATTTCCATCTTTACGACTTTAAAACTGCTTTGGCACGGTTTAGACCTCAACTCTTTTATCAGCGAAACAAAACCCCCAATATCTAATGTATCGTACGTACTTGACCTTTCTTTGAGATAAAATGATACTTCAATAATAATGTGATAAAGGTAAAGATCTTCCAGTATAAATATACAAATTATTAGCAATAATTACTAGTGCCATTTCAAAGTGCAAGATGATAATCTAGCTACTTTTAACTACTTTTCTTGGCAAAAATCGACAGATATTTGAGACGAACAAAGTTCAAAGAAAGTAATGTTAATGTTCGTTCCGCAACATACCTATATTATTTATTTCGATCTTACAGTTCCTACGCGTTCTTATTTATGTCGACCAAACCGGTTTTCTGCGTCAACCTGCACAAAGAAAATCTTTCAAAAAATATAAACTTGTTTAGTACTGGTATCAACCGCCAGCATACACGTGCCCAATAACTTTTAAATATACTTAATGTTATATAGATTTAAAAATGTATCTCGGGTTTTTATCCTTATATCTAATAACAAGTCATTTGAGCATAATATTTAGTCCTGTAAATCGACAATGGGATTACCAGTTGCTAAATACAAACGTCATCCCCTCTCTCTACGACTAGTCCAGTTTAGGAAATAGCGTTCCCCTACACCAACCATCAAGGTTATATTAGGTGGAGCCGCTGTACGTTCCAGTACCCGAGAGCACCTTCCGGGACCAGTTATAGACAGGTCTTGCCCCCAAATGTCGACTTTCTCCACCCTAACCTCAAAGATTCGGTTCTCGTAAGCGAGCTACCTCGTGTCCAAGTGACACTATCAGATAGGTACCGGAGCAATAAAGTCGCTCACCACTCGAATTGCTAACGAAAACCTCGCTGAAGCCGACGGAGAAGCCGCCTCTCATATCTCCAGTATGGTACCGGAGCTGTATAAGGCACGCTCACTTCCCGACGTACATCCATACACCTACCGAAATATATACAAGCCGGGTGTGGGCCGAGACACTCTGTATATGACTCTTACTTGCAGAGCAAGCAAGCGCCCGAGATGCGTTGCGGTAGTGAAACCACACTGCCACTTCGCTAAAGACAACTCCGTGCCTCGCGCGACCGACTGGTTCGCACTAGCCGCGCCTGAGTCCGACGCTCGAACGCCACGTGCTTGTCGAGCAACGAACATATCGTCATCAGCGGCTAACCACATACCCCTGCGAGTCCAACACCAATGTCAGGCAACGCGCACTCTAATCAGCGCGGTCGAAAGAACACGCCTTTCGGGGCGCAGTTGGCTTCCTAACCCCGCAATACCCTGGTCCAAAGGGGGAGACCCGTAGTTCTCCCCCTGAAACCCTATCTACTCGGGTCCTGTAGATAGGGACTAAATACAAACGTCAGTGACATTGATGTAAAAAGTTATTGTGATAATAAATCTTGTGTTGTGAAGTGTTGTAATTACGGGCAAGTTCTAAACTACATCGGCAATTGCGATGATGCAGCAAAATTTAAAGAAAATGGATTATATCAGCATTAATTTATACTTTGGGGATGGAGTGTCAGAACCAAATGAAACGAAGCAAAATATAAGAGCACGTTTAATTTTTGCACAAAATGCAACTATTTTGCCTGATCGCTATATTATTATGCCTGACGAATTTTGTATTTTAGCGGTATGCTGTACAGGTGACTTATTTAGTATTATAATTATAAGTATTTATTGTTTGTGACTTAGTTTCAAAGTGGAATGGTTGCGTATCAGCACAGATTTATAGCTAGTTGTCATTTTAAAGATGATGCCAACGACAAAGTTACTCTACGTTTTATGATAACACTTTTTAATGAAATAATTGTTTTTAAACAGATTGATACATTTTAATTATATAAACTGCTAGTTTATATTATGAAGTATTATCTACATCAGATTTTTTTATAGACTGTCTCACTTCGAGGCCCGGCCCTGTTTTTAGTGTAAGAATGATAAACCCGCAATCCAGCACACTAGCCCGGTGCTGGGACTACCTGTACAAAATATATTATGTATTTTATATTTTAATAGAAGAAAAGACATCTTGACCGGGGACAACAGCAACAGGCGCAACATCCTCTTTATAAAAGTGAAAGATTTTTAACACGATTAAAAGTTTTTCAATAGCACGTAAGGGTTTACGTGTTATTGAAAAAACTTTTAATCGTCTTAAAAATCTTTCATTCAAACCCGTTTATGGGTATTTGAATGAAATTGGTGCAATGATAGAACACGACCTGAATTAACACATAGGATTTTTTATCCCGGTGTGTGTAGCGTCGGGGATAATCTAAAATAAGCACATCATATTTCATCATAATGACAAAACAAATGCAAAGTTAAATAAGATAGTACTTATTGATTGTTATGTTGCATGTTGTGATATATCTAAGAATTATAATATATAATTAATGTGATTAGTGTGTTCACATCTTATTAGCTGCCTCCTTGTCGGGAGCACGCCTTACACCACGGTTACGTTAGACCTAACACTACATGGAGAAGTGTGCCTCTTAAACACCTGCCTCCCCCTTCAGGGATGTAAGCATAAGGCTTTGTACCTGCATAATAGTCATGTTGTTTTATAAGTTGCCCCGCCTGTAAGGTACGGGTTTACTCCGTATAGATTATGACTACGTTGATCAAGTAGCAATTGACATCTAACAATGTAAATTAAACTACTTTAACGGATTTTATCGCGATGTTTATTTAACACTTTAATACATAATTTTGAAACTGTTACACTACTAATATTGAACTTTACTACTTTTTAAGCTATTTAGATTATTAAACCTATTCCTATTTAAGTTTACATTTGCTCCGACGTTTCGGTTGCTTTTCAGCGGCCATGTTTACAGGGTAACTATGTAGGTAAGATGGTGGTTGCCTCAATGTTCTGAAGTGTAGTTATTTCAAAGTTATGTAATAAAGTGTACGCAATAAAATCCGTTTAAAGTAGTTTAATTACAATGAATAACATTCTCGTAAACGTAAGACAATATTATCTCCTAGCAATGTTTTCTTTCATCTCTGATCAGCAAGTAATATAAAACTGATTTTGCCCAGAGTGTCAGCAATATACAAGATAGACCAGTACTGAAGCTTATGCCCTTCAGCTTGTTCAATATATTTTTAATACTTACAGGATGGTTCACTAAAGATGAAAGTAAGATATCCTACGAAACGATGGATTGAGGCGCCACCGCTTAGTTTTTGTATGGATTTTCTCTCAATTGTACTACGGCTTAGCAAAAGCATTTACCAGCTACTGTCAAAATGATCAAGAAAGATAACGAAAGAGCACAAGCTATGTATCAACTAAAATTTATGATAGCAGGCAAGTATTCATGGTGGTTATAGATGTAATGAAGATGATTGCCCGCCAACCCGCAGGCTAGTCATAAAATCGCTGCTAACGATGACATGGAATGTTATGTAATTTAAACACTGATGACAGCTGGCATGACGAGTTGTCAAAGCGTAATAAATAAAACAACTTAATCAATAATTATATTATTTCCTAACGATATATAACCCTAAATATTATTGAACACACACCCCAATTCCCCCAAAATGACTAAATATTATATTAAAGTTACATTTTATATACGTACATCGTATTTTAAATAGGAACATGTTTACATAATATTGTCTTATGTTTACGCGAATGTTATACATTGAAAGTTTACACTTTGCCCTGACGTTTCGAAACGTCGGGGCAAAGTGTAAACTTAAATATAAATAGTTTTAATTAGAAAATATATAGCTTAAATAGTAGTAAAATTCAATAATAGTAGTGTTAGAGTTTTTAAAATTATGTAATAACAGTGTTTAAACTAAAATAAACAACGCGATAAAATCCGTATAAAGTGTTTAATTTCAAAGGAACATGTTTAGTTTTTGTTTGTGGCCGTTTATCGATATTTGTAACTCCATTGCAGTCAGCAGATGATGTCGGCAAAGGTTATCAGCTGCGTTTGATGCGTAAGGCACATTTTAGATATGTTGGTCAAAAAAATAATTTTATATATATTTGAATGTGTGAATCTTTGACAGAGATATGTGTAATACTTTGTTTTCGAGCAATGCACGCGGTATGAGCTGTAAATATCAGATGCATATCTTAGATTAAGTACGACTAGATGTAGCCATGTGTAGCCATGATTACAGTAAGCAATGTGCAAGTAAGAAGGATATACACAAAACTCATTTAGAATGCTGAGATAAAGCATCGCATCTTCATTCTCATGCGGAGTGCTAGTTCTTTTCATGATGTCTTATTACAGTTAGCTAAACATGCTTTGGTTACTTTGTATTATTTTAACATTATAAAATAACTAACGTTTGCTCGCGGCTTCACTCAAGAGCAGTATTTTTCCTAGATAAAAGGCACCCTGTCCTTTTTTGTATCCATAACAATGTGTATGCGAAACTTCATGATGATCGGTTAGAGCGTGAAAGCGTAACAAACAAACAAACCAACTCACATTCGCATTTACAATATTAATTAGGATTGAGGCAATTATTGTAATAGTTTTAGAGACAATTACAATTTCATGCAGGAGTTTCTTGCAGGTTTCTTCTCATAGGCTCAATCCTTTGCCTAACAAAGGATTAAGCCTATGAGAAGAAACCTGCCTACCAACTTACCTTGCAAGTAGAGCAGCGATAGCTCAGTGGGGAGACCAACAGACTGCAATGCAGAGGGTCTCGGGTTCCAACCCACGTCGCGCACCTCTGACTTTCGGAAGTTCTAAGACTTTTCGAAATTATGTCCGTATTGATTGACAATTATCGCCTGCTCCGTGTCTCGGAGAGCACGTTAAGCCGTCGGTCCCGGCTGCCATGAACATCTATGGCAGTCGTTATTGGGGAAGTCGACACAAAAGATCCCACTGGGTCGAAGTGTCGCCGGTCTGTACTGACTGGCCCCCACACAAGATAAGATAAGATACCTTGCAAGTAACCTAAATGTACCTTCAGTAACTTAGTAAACTTACTAACCTATATATTTCGACGTTCAGTGTTACTTTGTGGCCTAATTGAATAAATGATTTTTGACTTTAACTTTGAAAATTTGACTTTACTACTGTTTAGTGTACATTGTATACTATGCGGAGGCAAATTGCAGTATTTTACAAAAGTTATTGCTTTTTCATGCGCACTACGCTAGGCTCTGTTCGCTAGATTCTTTGTCTAAGGGTGAAAACCGAGAGAAAACGTAATCACAGTCGTTTGAGATAATACGAAGCAAGGTTGAGCACGTTTGATCGATCACGACCCATATCGATCGTGCCATCGTCCAATCAATCAATTTCGAATAATCGATTATAATTCGAATCATGCTGAATGTCAACGAATCGAGCAACATTCAGATGCGGCATCATATAGGAATTTCTTTTTTAATATAATTTGCATATTGCTACACTGCAACATAATGACTTGTTTGCGGATGAATGGCTGAATATAATTATTGTTAGAGTGTCAGCGATTTTGTGAGATGAATGGATGATTGTGTTTGTCTTGTAATTATTTACATGTTTTATTTTTGCATCCGTGTTTCATGTATTCATATTTTTATTATAGTAATTGGTGTACAACCATTATAATTAAATAAATAATAAATACGTGTAAATATATATACACTACAACGAATACAAGAACATAATTGTAACAGCGTAAAATACGCCAAGAGGCGTTCGTACACTAATAGATTGATATCTTTTCAGGAATGGTGCTTTCCCTTTTCCTTGTTCTGTTGCTGCTCATTCATAATTATTTCTCTTTTTATAATTATTATTGGTTCTGGAGTGGCGACCACGCATCGGAAGACGCAGTAGGGGTAGGCCCCTACAAGGTGGACCGACGACCTAAGGGTCGTGGTAAGCGGTTGGATGCGAGGGACCCAACACCGGTTTGTGTGGAAAACCTTGGGGGAGGCCTATATCCAGCAGTCTATTTAGTCAGCAGTCAGCTATGTCTTACGGCTGAGATGATGATAGAATTTTTCAAAGTTATGTTGCAATATGTAATTCATACTTGTATTTTAATGTGCTATTCTTTTTTTAGGCCCAGCCTATTATTTTATCATTGTATCGAATTTATTTTGGTTAAACATCCTCATTTTCGATTTATGGTGGAGAATACGGTATGTATAAATGATATTAAAACTATAGTAGATGATAACTACTTATTTATTTTAATACTCTTTAATGAATTCGAATCACATGAAGCTGAGCAAAATTAAGCTGAGGTCTTCGTGAATCTAGATAGATTAACCATAACACAACAGATTACTTGTCAATAGATAATTTTTCGCAAAATCACTACGATTCAGTGGTACCTATAGTAAGATTATGCTTTATAATTTTAATATTCCTGTCATGCATATATTTTAAAATTATAATAGTGACTAGTTGATACCGCACTGAGGTTAAACATGCAATAGAGGTTAAATTTGTTCTACAAGCGATCTGCATCATCGCTATGTATAACAATGGCGCAGATCGAATCGTTTGCACAGTGATTAAAAATAAATGTAACAGTTTACTACTAGTTTATTGTTCAAATTTAAGTAAACTGTAGTATTCCAAATAACGTGTTTAATGCTAATGGAATTGGATTAATCGCTTATTCGTGGAGATCTCTCAGATCTGCAGGATTTCTCACGAAGTTTCCTTCGCCCTTAAAAGCGGTATAATTTGAAAGTATTTAATCTTAAAAAAACACTCGTTTTACTGTATGTTTAAATATTATTAAAATTGAATTAGATCCTTAAAGTTTTGCCATGGGCAGATAATTGTTATACAACTTCAATATTTTTTATTGTCTATTCCGCAGGAGTTACAGCAAGCATAGACACAATTTCCATCACAGAGACTATGTGATATTTGTATTGTACTGTCTTTGTGGTTGGGGCGTACCCTTGTTGATGACATTAGCGTCCATGGCTATTAACATGTCGGATTTGATCAAAATATTGCTCATAGAGAAGCCACACTTCTACAGCTCTTTTACGAAAGGTTAATAGAATTATTATCAAATGTGTTTAAAACCCAATATGATCGCACTGATTATTTTATTTATTTTGTCGAATTAAGTAATTTATTAATTATTGTGAAAAGTTTTATAGCACCTTGGTTTTTTATGCTTCAGAAAAAAAAACTAGTCAATAGCACGAATTTTGAATATTGAAATATAATAAAATTATTGTTCAGTTGCATACAGAGCCAGTAAATTTAATCCATAAAATATTTTAACATATTATTATTTTAAATTAAATTTAACATAGTTCTTTTTTATTTTTGGCGACGCCAACATTATTATATTTGCATGTACCAATAGCAATACTAACAATTGAAAACTGTGTAATGTTTTCATTGCTTTTATACCATATTATGCAACTCAGACAAAACATTTCTAAATCTCCACACTACAAGGCCATCGGCAGTCCAAAACTGATTACTACGAAACGCAAGTAAGCATACCACTGAGTTTAATCTAATGAGATTATATTGATTTAAACTTCACGGACAAGTACAATATGTGGGCGAGTATTAATTTGGAAACAAATTTAATATAACGTCATATTGTGTGTATCTCACCTAAAGGGTTAGTTCAGGAGACATTTTGACGACTATGTTTAGATCAAACGTAATAACTTATTTACCAGTTGTTGAACACAGAAGTACAGAATTAATAGTAATACCATAGAGCAAAATAAATACAAACGAGCAAAAACAAAAGATTCAGATATTTCAGGTCCATTCGGGTGGAAGTCTAGTATTGCGTTCGGCCCGACGTTTTTATGAGTTGTTTTAAGCCAGCCTTGCATGCATTTAAATAAAATTTTAATTCTATTACCTGAACGAGACTTGTACCGCATAATCACACTTAAGTGTTACGTGCTCTTAATAATATGTTTTTCGAAAGTCAAACTGTGCGTTTCACTTGGTGCACTCTTTGACTCTGTGTACAGTTTGACTCTGTGCACAATTTGACTGTGCGTATGGAAATCAACATATTTAAAAAATTGGATTTCTTTGTAATATTAACATGCATATTGAAATTATTTATACAAAATAATGCTATAGTGTATTAGACGTTTTGTGTTGACAGAATCCATATAGTTATAAAAATCTTAGCTGTACTCGGCGTAATCGGCATGTTGCAATATGTGCCGGGGCTGCCTGTGCTGCCCCACATCGCTGTCATTGCTTTTAATGTCTACGTTTAGATGATGCTCCTCAACTTATTGGTCGCACCATTCGAAAAACTAACTAAAAGGTATTTTAAAACCTGTGACAACTGAATGTTTATTATAATTTAAATAGTTAATTAATATATAAAAGAATAAATAGGTCATCAATAATATTACACACATACGCATAACGCATGTATCCGCGGAGGTGTAGCCAGGAGTGTTTAAGAACCACTATCTTCAACTTTGATTTACGATCAACCTGAAGCTTCTTGTTTCTGTCTTTAGAGGACAATTTCAGACTACGTCCTGCTACTGAGAATTTCTTATAATTAAAGCCGAATAACATTGGTCCGGGCATCGAATCTTAGACCTCACGCACAGCTATCTAAATCAATATCGCGACACCGAAGCATAAGATAAAATTATATACCAAATAAAACTGCTTGGTGTTGAATTACTAGATTTAAATTGTTACAGGTAATAAAAGCCATAAAAAGGCAATTTTAATGGTAATATATTTCTATATGGCACGACTTATATTTTTATTAATAAAGGTACAAAAACATAAATTACAATAAGGTATGCGGAGAAATTTGGACATAGGAATTATTTCTAGTGCGGGAGTTGTCTTTTCTAAAGAATTAATAATCAAATAATTTGACTTTGTATATTTTTATAGGTCTAAATCGAACCATCACCTCAGTGGCATATTCCAAGCCTCGGCGTTCTTGAAAGTAGTTGCGAATAACACAGCTAATGTAAGTTTGAGAAAGGAAGATGAAAAAATTATCAACAAATATGACAAAATCGACGTCTGAAGAAATGTTAAGCGAACAAACATGTTATATATGTTTTTGGTACTATTACTTTTTATATAATTATATTTTAATATTTAATAATAACCTGAGCCTTTTTTTAACTGTGATGATTCTTTCGAATATAGTAATACTCTTTGAGTGGTTTCATTATCGGGTTGGCTTATGTATTCAAACAAATTTCTACTTTCTTGACGACCTCTACAGAAATATAGAGACACTAAATTAGTTACAGAGCATTATACGAAAATACTAATATCTCAAATGACAGACGATATTATAATATAAATACATCTTAGAAAATCATATTACTTTACAATATTGGATAAAAATATGAACCTACCATTCTGCCTTACGTTGCCAAAGCTATGATTGCAATAATAAATGGTTAACTGTACCAAACTTTTCAGTTGATGGACAGAAGTGTTATGGGCTCTGGCAATTACCCAATTCTTAGTACTCGGACAAGATGTGTCGCGTAGGAATAAGAACAGCAAAAAACTTGTCGCTGCTTATCGCTTTGACAAATGTTTTGCCTCAACACTAGGCATCCAATTTGGCACAATAATTTGACGGCAAATTGACTCGTATAAAATGTAAGTATTTAGGTACGGCTGTCAACCATTATATTACAAATTTGAATTTCAATTAACACGCCTAAAGATAATTAATTGTAAAATTGGATGATCACGTGACTTCTAAAGTATAGGTACTGTATAAATGTATAAAGTACATTTTCAGTTAATTTATTGTTGGTCAAAGTTATATTTTATGTTATCTTAAACGAGAAGCGCGACGATGGTGAAACTAAAAATAGCTAGTCGATTTATTTTTCCCAGCGGGTAATTTGTCACGATACCCAACTTTGATTGGCAAACACGCTTGTGTAAATCCTACACAAAATTCATCTCTTGGGAAAAATTAGATTCTTAAAGGATATTGTGACTCTTTGTAGACTGAACTGTCTGGCATCAGAAAGTTTATGAATAAATATCGTATTATGTTACGGTCGGTAATTTTGGATTCAAGTTAGCGCTACTTAATATCATCGGCCTAACGTTATATGGATAAAAACTGTCTGCCAAAATTTTTGTTGCTACGCTTAATTCTCTGTAATATTAAGTTGTTATTACAAACTTTTGCTCGTTATTTGCAAGAGATTATTGTAATTCATAACTCAATTACCATATAGTAAATTTGATAAGAATCTGTGTGTGACACAATATAAATGGGTAAAGATTAGACTTTACAATGTTTAAAGACACATTTTCTTCAGCCCGATAGATATTGATGGCCGCGACACAGAAGGGTGTCTAGCGCGGCGCCTGTTCGTATCAATACAGTGAAAACGCTTATATAAATGTCTGCGTAATTCAAACAGCCTGCCGCAGTAACATTATTACATTCGCTCAAGTGCTTTAAAACGTGTATTTACCATACATAAAAACTTCAGGGGTACAAGTAGAAATAATATCGACGCTGGAAAGGCTAATTGTATTAACAGCCAATTTGGTCGAATATGAGTTATATACATCGTTGGAATCGCCTGATTTTTCTCTTTCGAATAGTCTAGGTAGCGATTTAATCTGAGCACTTTCATGGTCGTTAATACACCGGTGATATTCAACATTTTCGTATATTTTTTTGTATTAAATCCATTCACTTTTTGACTTTGGTTCATAAATGGTACATGATAGTAACAAAACACTGATAAGTCATTTATGCCTGCTTATGTTTAAAATAGGAATTATTTTTAAAACACTTTACCATTCCATTTTTTGAAATATTCACGCAATTAAACATTTTAGTGGTTGGCCATTATTTTCATATTTAAAATAAGTCAATTTCCTTGTAAATAAAATATAGTTTATTGTCGTTTAAAACCTTTTACTTTTCTGCTAATTACAATAATTTGGACGTTAAATCAATTTTGTCGACAGCCCTTAATAATAAATTGATCGATCATACAATTTTACCTGAAGCTATTCTAATGTGTTTATAGCACATCAGCTACTTTACTTAATTCAAAATTAATTGCATTAGTGTGATTAACCCACCAAAAAAGAATGACAAATATGAAACTATGGTGGTTAGACGGTACTTCAAGACCGCCGTTCACGGTAGGCCGCGGCTGTTAGCTAAGAGCCGAGCGTCGCGCGGGCGCTTCAGTCACCCACGCACTGTCGAAGAGGGAGGTCACGCCCTTTGTCGCAGTACGCTGTTCATAAATATTTTTTACGACCTATGGCTTGCCCCCTCAACTGTGCACCTGGATTGCAAGTTACCTGCAGAAACGTCGTATTTGGGTACTTAGCGACGGTCGCGCTTCTAAATTTATGCAGGTCAATGCAGGAGTGCCTCAGGGGTCCTTCTTATCCCCTACGCTCTTTCTTCTGCATATCAATGATATGTTAAATCTCGGCAACATACATTGTTATGTGGACGGCAGTACCATGCATAGGCGATATCTCGGACATCCTGGGGCCAAACAGGCTGAGGTTGAGGGGAAAACGCAAGATCTTGTTGTTGAACTTGACCAGACCTTGGACCGCATCTCTGAATGGGGTGCCAAGAACTTGGTCCAGTTTAACGCCAAAAAGACTCAGGCATGCGCGTTCTCAAAAAAAAGTCTCCGTTCCTTCCCCTCCCTTCTCTGAAGATCACTCCACTGGTGATACGTGACAGCCTCTCCATCTTAGATATGGATCTTTGCCGCTCCTTTAATCCCAAAACCTACATCGAGAGCTTCATTAAATAAGCATCGCGAAAACTCGGAGATCTGAACAGGGTGAGGTGGTTCTTTTCGCCTGGGCAGCTGTGCCTTTTGTATAAGGCACAAGTGCGCCCTTGCGTGGAGTACTATTCTCATGTTTGGGATGGCTCCGCGCAGTACTTGCTAGACGCTCTCGACAGGTTACAGCGGCGGGCTGTCCGTATCATCAGATATCCAGAGGTCACGAATTTACTGGAACCTCTGCAACTCCGTAGGGACATTGCCTCATTGGCATGTTTCTACAGAATATACCACGAGGAGTGCTCTGAAGAGTTATTCCACCTTATCTCGCCCTACCCTTTCCTATCCAGAACAACGCGTTCTGGGCTCAGATGCTATCCTTACACAGTGGAGTTGACTAGAGTGCGTACCAACAAGTTTGGGTCCTCATACCTCTGTCGAACGATCATGGCATGGAATAGAGAATTCCTTTAAGCGAGGCGTGAAAAAGCAACTTCTCAGGCCGTCAAAGTAGAGACCTTAACATCGTCTCGGCTGCTATAAGGACGGTGTGGAGCCCACTGCTCTTAGACCACACGACTAATTACCATCAGGCGGTGTGGTCATTTTGGCGAGCAAAGAAAAAAAAAAAAAAAATTTGGTAATAATGGAAACAAGAAAAAAATTAAGACCAATAAGAGAAAAGAAAGAAAACAGTTACGCAACGAGGGAAAAGAATACGCAAAAAAGGATGGTACAGTTGGTAGGGCTAAGGTAATGAAAGCTCATCCATGTCTCGATAAGAAATGTGGCAGATCTTGTCATGAGATAAGTGATGAAAGAAGACAAAGTTTGTTTGATTATTTTCATGGTTTGAGTTTAGAAAGGAAACGAGATTGGCTTATTTCAAATAGTTAAATAGAAGATACCAAAAGAAAACGCTCAAAAGAAGCGTGCAGTAGGCGTCAATACTCCTTTTTATACTTCATTAATGAGGGCGAAGGTCGAAGACAGTTATGCCAAAAGTTTCTGCTCTCTACTCTTGATATTACACAACGGTATGTATACTATACCCTTAATAATGCGCAATATAAATTATCAAAGATATACATGGGGGGTAAACACATACCACCTAGTAAAACTAGTGCACACGCTAAAGACAGTGCTATAAATTACATTAAAAATTTACCAGCAGTTCCCTCTCATTACTGCCGCAAAGACTCGACACATCTCTATTTACCACAGGAATTTAGGAATTTGAGTAATCTTTACCAATTATACAAAACAGATTTTAGCTCAAAAGGCAAGGATTATGTAGGAGAAATGGTGTTTAGAAATATTTTTACACAGAATTTTAACATTTCATTTCATGTTCCAAAAAAAGATAGGTGTCTCAATGCATCTCTTTTAAAAATAATCCTGATGGGTTTACTGCAAAAGAAAACTTGTCCACGAAAAAGAAGTTGAGGATTCTAAAAACCTTTTCAAGTACCACCAAGAAGTAACACACAAACATTATGCGTGTCTTTTGATTTGCAGAAAGTACTTAACACGCCATACGGTGAGAGTATGCTATTTTATTATTCTTGAAAATATTCGGTAAAGTAAAGTCAAACTAGGGAGTTTTATTGCTACTCATGGGGAGAGGCTGATGCTAAAAGGGGAGGTAACGAGATTGCGACGATTCTAAATAATTATATAAACATTGTCGACCAGCGTCAATCAGTGAGGCATTTACTTTTTTATAGTGATTCTTGTTGTGGCCAAAATCGCAATAAAATAGTTTTTGCGGCTATTCACACAGCGTTACAATCCTGTAAATTTATAGAAACCATACAAATGAATTTTCTAATACCAGGTCACACTTCTATGCCAGTTGATAGTGTCCTTGCAATTATAGAAAGGAGTATAGAACATTCGATAATTTATGCTCCTTCACAATGAGCAACGGTATTTCAACTGGCCAGGATAAATCCAAAACCATACAACGGGGAAATAATGTGTCATCAGGATTTCAAATCCTGGGATTCTATGTCAGAAAAGTATTTGAAAAACAACCATTCCATTCCAATAACACTGATTGAAATTGATCAAAATTGTGTATTTTAAAAGCCTTTAAGTTCCGATTACAGTAGTAGAAGTCTACTACGCATGATTATTTATTTGAATTAATACTTATGATATCAGATAGGTATCACTAGTATTAATTCTCCTTAAGTACCTATAAAATATTGCCCTTCCATTTTAATAAGACTGATTGATCTAAGAATTGTGTAGTTTTATTTTTTGTTAATGCATAAAGTTAAGTATGTTTTTAATTTTGTGATTAAATTTCATTATAAAATATATTTTTTTGTGTGATTTATTTTTACCTGTCACTTCCTTATGTCATTCATATTGGGAGATAATACCTAGAGCCTAACGGTAACTTTAGTTTAATGCAAGATAAGATAATCTGGTTTTCATCTTACTTAGATGTGGAAGTATGCTGAACAGAATATAACACATTTTTCTAGTTCGTTTTATGCAGCTATTTGATCATTCAAACATCTTTTGCCGGACCACAGTGATTATGTTATTGTGATTTAGGTCAATTTTACCTAACCAAGATTACGTACTGCATTGTATTATCTCCAAAATATTGGACAGGAGGACACCTACATTATTTTCTATGTTTACATTTCATAGTAAAAGTTATTCTTAATAACTATTCTGATTTTCAATGAGAATACTTAAGTAGTTAATTAGCTATGAATTTTTTTACAAAATTTGAAACTTTAAATCGTTCTACTGAACAATTCATACAGTGGTCGTTAATACAATTAGCCTTTCCAGCGTCGATATTGCGCTCGTGGCTGCACACAAATAAAGTCCTATACCTAAATGTTATATTTGTAAAGGTATTTATGTTTCTGTTACTTAATCATGTGTAAAACATTAAAGAAATTTAACATGAAACTTGGTATTAAGAAAGAATAAGTCCTGGATGAATACAAAGGAAAGGTTTTATGCATGAGTGTGGCATCCTCGCTGCACTTGTATTGATATATATATATATATATATATATATATATATATATATATATATATATAACCTATCTAAAACCAGGTAGCCTCATCCGAACGTGAGCGCAGCAGGATCCAGCAGCCAAGCTTGACGACCACGAACACTTCACAACCAGCGCAACATCCTTTACAAAGAAAGTACAAATCTTCACCATATCCTAATTACATAACAGCAAAATAAAGTGTCTGTTCCAACAGTAACTGTATTATAACTGTTGCATAAGATAAGATAAGTACACAGTGTATAAAGACAGGCAAACGCCAACGAAACTGTTATGAATATACCATTTAGGTAAATGCGTATAGTTTCAATACAAAATTGCCTTAGTATTCTACAGCTATAATTATAAACTAAACACTGTACGTGTATTGACATTTATTGCGTTAGTTCACAAACTCGATTTTCAAAATACATAAAATATTTCTAACACCAGCTATCCTTATTTCATAACTAATTATAATAATATTTCATACAATATGTTAAATTCAATTCAATTCGTAATATTGTCTTTTCGAATGTTATTCATTGACATAAAACTACTTTACGGATTATATCGCGGTGTTTATTTAACACTTTATTAAATAATTTCTAAATTATGTAATAAAGTGTTAAATAAACAACGCGATAAAATCCGTATATAGTAATTTAATTGTAATCAATTCAATTCGTTTATTGCACTCTATAATATAATATTATATCACATACAACATCATCTAACCCAAACTAAGCAGAGCTTGTATAATGGATAAACATACATATATACTTTTTTTGTAAATACATGCATATTATACATAAAAACACCCGGACCAAGACAAACATCCATGTTCACGCACACATATGTTTGACTTTTGCGGGAATCGAACCCGCGACCTCAGGCGTGGCAGTCGGTTACACTAACCACTACGCCATCGAGGCCGACCCATGTATACCCAGGTCTATTAAATGAAGAAAGAAACAAGTATGGGTCCATCGGGCACGGCTATATTAGGAGAGACAAACGAACGTTCTATCATCTATAGAAAATATTGAAAATTCATAAAGCCTTCATATTTTTCTTCTATATTGTAAGTACGGAAGGATTAAAATCAAAATAAACAGCAAAGACCCACACCTGTGTGTCTATGAATGGCTAGGCAAGTATGTATTACAACCATTATACCTCCAGTTATGTTTTAAAGTCTCGCATAATAGGCGACGGGCCTGTTGTCGTCTACTGGGCACATTGCCAGATCATCAGTAGATGAGAATTACTTAAAAGAAATCCCAATAACATTTTACTTACCCCGGGTATCAAGTGTGTTACCACACAATCACAGGCTAGCATAAGACCAAGAGACCAAGGTCGTTAGCTCCACATAAATACTACGACCAGATCATTAAATAGTTCAAAGAACATTTGCACGCATTATTTCAAATCTTGTAAACTGAAATTAAACCGCAGTAAATGTAATGCACGTTGTATATTTCTAGCGAGTACCGTAGTACCGTCTAATTAGATATAAACAGTAGCTTTCTGTAATATTTTTATCAATGAGTCGTGAGGCCGCACGTTTCGCTATCCCTTTCATTCGCCGCCTGTCATTCAGTGAGCTTCTGAGCATTCTGCGTACAACACGTCACGCGAAAGCTCCTGAAATTTTCACGAAACGTTGTTACGAAACTAGTTCGAAAAACAAATTTATATAAATACATTTTTAATTGTTTTATATGATTGTCAAGTGCTGTGCTTTATCAAGTGTTTGATGTGGATTGATTACGAAACGAAAATGTTATGGAAAAGTGCGAAAAAAGATTGTGAAGTGTGTCAGAAATTAACATAGTTTCAAAATGTTTTCGAATTTGACTTTGAATGACTTTGGGGCATTACATAATTTAACTGCTGCACTTAATGGCAGTTTTCAGTTCGGTACCGAGTTGGACATATTTTTCCAGCCTGAAAATGTCCTTATTACTTTGTACGTGCCGATTATTTTATTGTCGATGGTGGCGAACATTCTACTCATAGTAGTGGCTGTGAAGTGCAATTATACGAAAAGGTAAGTGAATCATTGTATATAAATCTGAACGTGATTACCGTTCGAATCTTTGCTTCTTTTCACAGTGCACGTTCAGCGAACATTTCTCCCACGTACGTGCAGGCTCTAAAGTAAACTATCTGCCACGGTATTTCTCGAGTGATTCTCGAGTATTTCTTATAACAAGATTTTAGGAAAGTGCTACTAACCCTAACAGTAGTCAGCAGCTGAGCGGCGTAGACTCCTGACATTTATAAATTCTATAGGCGGCATTTATAATTTACCAACAAGCGAGTCTCTGACACATCTACCACAGGCAGCAATCGAAAAAAGATATAATAATATAATAAATCCCAAAACAACCGGTAATAAAGGGATTATTCATACGGAATTAAGGAAACATAATAAATAAATTGAAATCATGTGGAATTTGATCACCCAGGTGATTTGAAAACATAATAAATAAATTGAAATCATGTGGAATTTGATCACCCAGGTGATTTGAAGAAAAATAATAAATAAATTGAAATCATGCGGAATTTGATAACCCAGGTGATTTGTTGGTAGGTGATTTTAGGACACAAAAATGTGGAATTTAATCACCCAGGTGATATCACCTGGGTGATCAAAATGGAATAATCCTAATAAAGAGGGATAAAACTGTACCGTTATATGTTTGAAATTTAAAAGATTATAGTAATATTTAAAAGACATTTTGAAGTAGAGCGAGCAATGTTTATTTTATTATTCTACTAGAATTAGGCTTACTTTATTTTGGTTCGGTTAGTAACAGTACTTTTTAGTCCTAGATGAAACGTTTCCTTTTCTGTGCCCCTGACAACGTGTATGCGAAATTTTATGATGATCTGTCGAGTAGTTAAGGTACAAAAGCTTAACAAATAATCATAATCGCATTAACTTTTATAATATTAAGTAAGGATGGAGGTAATAGATATTTTATTTTGTTGAATTTCTATACGTATGGCGTTCTTATAAGATCACGATATCATAGTTTTCTTACAATGCATAACACGACTATACTTTAAAAACTTCTTAACAGATTAGCATCACAATTACGATTCATTATTGTTGTTGACTGTGGTTTCACGAAGTCGATAAAATAAATATAGGTGAATGGGTTCCAGATACTATCTTGACAATATGAGAGCACTTCATGAATATGAAATGAACCTATCCACTGGAAGCTTGTCGTCTATGACAACAGAGCTTACGATTCATAATGGTCTCTATAAAGTCGTTAAGATATCGTTTATATATTATACAAATAAATGGTATATAGCAGATTGATTCTTTTTATTAAAACGGATCTATATTCATCATATTTATTTTAGACCTGTATAATGCATTAACTGGAGGTCCTATTCAGATAAGTAAGTGTATAATAGCGGAAGCCATTATTTTCTAATGTAGCAAATATAAAAAAACAGCGTTCCTTAATTTTAAATAAGTACGTATTATAACCTAACCTAAATAATAATATTAAATAATAGTCGGCCTCGGTGGCGTAGTGGTTAGTGTAACCGGCTGCCACGCCTGAGGTAGCGGGTTCGATTCCCGCACAAGTCAAACATTTGTGTGCATGAACATGGATGTTTGTCTTGGTCTGGGTGTTTCTGTGTATAATATGTGTAAATTTACAAAAAAAAAAGGTATATATGTATGTTTATCCATTGTCTAGTACCCATAGTACAAGCTCTGCTTAGTTTGGGCTAGATGGTGTTGTGTGTATGTAGTAGAATATTATTAATATTAGTTTATTACGCTACTATAATATCCAACAAGCTTCCGTAAGCTTTCAGGAGCTCGAGGATATTATAACTCTTTCACAAGTAATTAACTATTATATGCCGCCTTAATTATCTATTTCATCTCCGGTTTGATTAATTAGTGACAAGTTATCACTTATACTAAGTCTGCTTCAATATGTCGTAAGGGTCGTTATTATGTTTTAACTGAACAGGTGTGGTAGGTATATCTTTCAAAACCCTATGAATGCAATGTGAAGACGTTTAATAAACCATGACATTTTATAATAAGAGGTTAAGTAGGTGATGGAAAGACCTCTATTAACAAATTCCGTCAGTACCTATATAGGTAGCTATTACATAGAAACTATTTAATTAGTACTAGATTCTGCCTGCATCTTCATCCGCATAAAATCCTCGAGCCCGCATTATTAGAATAATAAGTTTATTATATTATTTTTGTATGTTTGTTTGTAAGGATTTAACTCAAAAACTACTGAACCGATTTCAAAAATTCTTTCAGCTTATAAGGCTTTATTATCACCGAGAAATATAGGCTATATTTTATTTAAAAAAGTATAGTTGCCAACATAACCTAACCTATTTTTACGCGAGCGAAGCTGCGGGCTAAAACTAGTATACTAAAATGGTGGTGGTTATGATCTATCTGTGTATCAAGTTTTATTCAAATCCGTTTAGCGTGATTTAGTAATAAACATCCATACAGTTTCACAAACTTTTTAATATACAAGATTCATCATTACTGAATGTTGCGAATGTGCTTAATTTATTCTAGCGTTGGACTAGTGCATACTACAAATATGTATATACTAAAATAAAGATTACGAAATTAAAATACTGAATCACAGATATTTACGAGTCCATTTTTCAGCTGGAAAATATATCTTCTCTCTGTACAGATTTAAACACATTATATATTTAGTGTTAAACAGAAATAGTTATTTAAAAACAACGTTGTTAAATCTGGATTACTAATTAGCTGACACAGAACTGTCCCTATAATGTTAGAGTTTAGTATATTTCATCATTAATTTATACTTTCGATGAGGTTTAATTTGGCAGCCATTTACATAATCAGTCCATTTGTTATGCTAATTACTGCTTGAAGCTATACGACTAGAAGTAACTTAGTGGGTAAAGTAAAGAACATTTAAAATTCATTACTAAAGGACTTTGTCACAAATTAATGGTATTTACAGTGCTAACGCTACAACTGCAGTCGAAACGCAAATATTAACTCAAACTCACACACATTTCACCGCTACTCAATGTATGGTTAACCAAAATGGTGACACTGAATTGTTTTGTCATTAATGCACATAATTCTATCTACATTAACGCTAAAATTCATCTTAAAGCTTGTTGTACTTTATAATATACTAGATGTGCCCGCTGTTTCACCCGCATTTATCCTTACTGCGCCGCCCCGTGGGTCGTAGCGTGGTTTTATATAGCCTATAGCCTTCCTCAATAAATAGGCTATCCAACACTAAAAGAATTTTTCAATTCAAACCAATAGTTCTTGAGATTAGCACGTTCAAGCAAACAAACAAACAAAGTCTTCAGCTTTATAATATTAGTATAGATTTATTTGAATGACAAAAGGCGTGGTTGATTCTTAATAGTCATCAAATGATTGAAATGTACTTTTACGTATGGACGTTTTGGACTGCTCGGAAGGGGCGTAGTGGTTTAAGTGATTGTGTTCCACTCGACAAAACTTTGTGTGATCTACAAATGGTTGTCCGAGTCTGGGTGTTCGTTATTTGAATGTTTGTAAAGTCCTCCGCGACACAGGACTTACTACTAGAGACAGAGCTATCTTCTAAAAAAAAACAATATTTTGTTGTGTGCAAGGCATGTATTATATATAAATAATAATTTATGTATATAATATGGCAATAAATAATTTAAATTGACTTTTATGTTTTGTTACATTCAGAGATGGAAAATAAATTAACAACTTTTAGGCGGGTCAATATTTTTGTAGTAAAATATTTAGTAAATACGTCCTAATTATTTCTGAAATTTTATGGTACATTTATTCATGTACCGTAAGTAGGTGGTTGTGTGCATTGATTCCAATGTCAATGCTTGCGGAGGCGTCATACCCTCAAATAGGGCGAGAGAAATATTAGCAAACCCACCCGATTTATTTGGAAACACGTGTTACCAGTGTTGACTGTGTGATGATGCGTATTGATTTTGTGGATGTAAGTTTAACCACAAAAGGAATCAATAAGTTTTGAGCATAATGCATTCGTTGTTGGTCTTTGGTCGACTACGACAAAATAAATATCATCTTTGATATTTATTTATCATTTAGAATATAATTTCTAATACTTATGGCACTGCGACTAGATCAATGAAAATGGAACTATTAAAAACAAATGGTGTCACAGATTGATTGTAATACAAAATATTAATCTAATTTGAATAATACTTACTTGAATAATATTTAAACACAAATTAGAAATAACCTAAAAATCCATCATCAGTAAGTTTTCGTTCAGTACAAACATTAAACTTTACGTCAACAGAGTATCTTCTTCTATTATTGTAAATGTTCATATATTTCTACTGTTATCATGTTAAACGGTATAAAATAATAATACTGTTAAACTTTATAAGAATAAAATTACATTCTCATTAGCCAATTAACGTTGCCTTGCCAGCAAAATGGTTGTATGTTTATATCCATGTTTTATTATTTAAATTATTTCTGGGAATAAATAGGTATCTTAAACTTTATGTTATCTTTATCATCCCTGAGTTACTCTTCCTTATGTGACTAACCAGAATATCGTCTATTACCGCTAATTTTGCAGTCCAGCGGCCACGCTTTCATCGGTGCGATGTAGCATAATATTTGGTTTAATTATAATACGCCTACCATATCGTCCCATATTCAAAGTTGACGGAGCAAATTAACATGAATGTACTGAAACTACCTATTTAGTATTCATCGACTAATAAATATTATATATAATATAATAATATTGTTTATTTTCTCTCAAAAAGGTATATAGGTACATTGGTTTGTCACTATATAAGTGTATAGAGGACACACAGCAGAGATGTGTGGTTTTACTAAGACGTGAGGTCGCATTGTATTATCGTTAAACCTGTCACTATACAGTTACACATGGTGGGGCATCCGTGGGGTATGGTCGAGCCGTAAATGGGACGTTAGTGCGGGTAATAGGCTTGAGCTGTGCGATATCGGGCCGTGAGCGGCACGGAGACGGGGCGTGAACGGAACAAAGTATGAGCGTAGTTTGTACTACGGCACGGTCCTGTCTCGCTTTCAGTGTTTTCAGCATTCCACTGACGTAACACCGCTGTGACTTCAACTACAATATAAAGCCACTATCATATAGTGGACGAGAGCAGCTTGTGAGTGACTTCCAGTGCGTTGTAATGTAGTAAACTGTATTAGATAATACAAATGGCGGAAATGTGGCTACCGTGATTTGAGCCGTCGTGGGCGTGTCGCTGTTGGTATGAGTGATGATCATATCTTGTACCCATATTCATTTGAACACATAGCACAAACGTAATAAACACCGCATACCTGATTCAATCGATAGAAATCAATATAATTTATTTACTGTTTACGTGCTAAAATGAAAACTAGATTACCAGATTACTATTTGTATAATGTTCTAGTCATTCTTAGACATACATATGTATATTGTTTTCTTGAATGACCACTACTCACAGTTATTTACTCACGTCTGTAGTTAAAACTTTACCCGTATAATCGTTCATGACAATAAACCTAATCTTTCTTAGTTGTTTTAGTAAACCGGTAAACCTTGGGCAGGATTATTTTGCCTGACCGAAATAATAATTATTTAAGTTTAGTTTAAATGTTCACTGAGATAGCACTCGACAAATACAAGATAACGCGATTATCTTAAATACGTCTATAAAATTAAGTCAGTTGTATGTTTATGAAGGGATAAGAAACGATGTACTACCGAAAGAAAATCCGAAAACTATTTTGGATACAAGAAAATGGTGCGATTTATAATGTGATCTTCTTGTCTGCTGTCTGTATGCTTTATTAATTAATATTAGCCTTTTTTAGCTTTTTATTTTGATTAACTACATGATAACTTAGGTGCCTATCCTTGTGGTACAACTAGTTGGATATAATTCTACCGTAGTTTTTTTTTTTTGTCTTTACGCCGCAAAGTGATTGTAACGGACCTGATAGAAAGCCCAATTACAGTCCAGAGACAGTGACGAAGAGGAGAAGATATATGTCTTCTAGTCGTCGTCAGTGTCAAGCCGGTCTGACCAGATGCTTCTTCACACTACGTTTGAAGGACCCAATGTCATACAAAGGAGGGAACACATGAGCCGGAATACTGTTCCAAAGTTGTATGGTACGGCATAAAAAGGAATTGCTGAACCTTTTGGTGCGAGACGGGATTGTGCTAACCGTCAATCGGTGATTACGAAGACCGGCACGCGTGATTCTCAAAAGGAAGGGGGAAGGTGGGATGAGGTCAAATAACTCTTCGGAACATTCGCCATGATAGAGGCGATAGAAAACGCTAATGGACGCAATTTTTCTACGAAGTTGCTGTCGATTATACGTACGGCATGACGCTGCAGTTTATCTAAGGCATCGAGTAGGTACTTAGCGGAACCATTCCAAAGGTGCGAACAGTACTCCATGCTGCTACGGACTTGGGCCTTATACAGCAGATACCGCTGTTCAGGAGTAAAGAAACGCCGCACCTTGTTTAGAATCCCGAGTTTGCGTGCAGTTGTGGTTATTACACTCTCGATGTAATTCCTAGAGTTAAGGTCGTGGCGGATGTCTATGCCTAGGATGTTAAGACTATCCTGCAGTGGCAGTGTGGTGCCCCGAAGAGTGGGAAGTGGAGAGAATAAGGTTATTTTTGAGCTGAACGCGCACCCCTGAGTTTTCTTAGCACTGAACTCAACAAGGTTAGACAGCAAAAAAAAAATGTTACAACAGTTGAGCCATAGGTAAATTTACTTCCCCGTGGTACAACCAGTTGAACATCGCAGTTGTACCACGGGTCCGGAGCGGTTAACCTTACTCGACATTTATAAGTATACTAAATTTTGCCCGCGGCTTTGCTCGCCTAAATGTAGGTTCGGTTAGATTAGTAACAGTACTTTCTCTTTTCTTTTTCTGGATGAAAGGCACCCTATGTCCTTTTCTGTTCTCTTGACAACGTGTATGTCTTGTTTTAAAATACCATTCATCATTAGTGTACAAGTATAAAATGGGCACAATGTGCCTATTATTGCAAATTCTTTGATGCATTGGGATCTAGGACGCGTTGACAATTGTTTCTTCCCAATTAGATTAATAACAGTGTGACTACGTTTGCTTAAAAATGAGTTCTTAAGGCTTACATATCTATCTCGCCACTTTATATTCCTTTATTCCATCTCGAATTCTAACGTACGGTCTCTTAGCCTCTTATTACGGCAGTGGTCGTGATACGTAACGTGTGCGGCGGCCTGCGGCTTGGAGCCAGACAAACACAGCACATAATAGTTGGCACTACTGACCACATGTCGTGGCCACGCTGTCACGAGCTATAGCACAGCTGTCGTCGCCACTGGCTAAGCTAACAGAGTTCAAGGTTTCAATAGACACAATAGTCATGGCGTGCCGGTATGAAAGTACAAGTTATATAATTAAAATTACAATCTATACTAATATTATAAAAAGGAAAGATTTGATTGTTTTGTTTGTTTGTAAGGATTTAAATCAAAATTGCTCACCAGATTTAAAAAATTCTTTAACCATCAGAAATCTATGTTATTACAGAGTCTTCTTCTGCCTAGCCTTTATTATTCCCAAGTCACTTGGGATCTGCTTACTAGTCTAACCGGATTTGACTGGATATTAGTTTTTATACGGAGCGGCTGCCACCTGACATCCGCAACCCGAAGGCTAACGATACCAGTGTCAGGATATTATAAGGCACTGACTTCTCAATAACGACTGCCGTAGATGTTCATGGCAGCCGGGACCGACGGCTTAACGTGCTTTCCGAGTCACGGAGCAGGCGATAATTGTCAATAAATACGCACATAATTTCGAAAAGTAAATCTTCCGAAAGTCAGAGGTGCGCGACGTGGGTTCGAACCCGAGACCCTCTGCATTGCAGTCTGTTGGTCTCCCCACTGAGCTATCGCTGTTCTATATCATACCATATATATGTTATTACAGAGTAACATGGGCTATATTTTATTAAAAAAATACTTTTGCTGACATAACCTAACCTACTTTTACGCGAGGGAAGACGCGAGCAAAAGCTAGTCGTTATATATAATAATTCAGCTTCTGTATTCTTGTGTCCGCAAAACTCAAGAAATAGTTGAACTATAAATTTTTACTACGTTATATTTTTACATAAGGACGTTTTTATATCATTTTCAGTTATTATTTCGAAGTTTTCGCGTAATACGGGTAATGTAATACTTTTACTCTTTTTGAATGTTCTAGAATAAGCTTCGTAGAAGCGTGGCCGTGTTTAGCTGGTTCAAATTATAAAATTTATCAACAGCTTTATATTAAGCGAAACATATCAATAATATTCTGCGAATCCAATTTAATGATATCTATCTACTAATTACACATTTTAACAATTATTTTAGTACATGGCGCGTGTCGCGTGCTCTCAATTAATAATAATAATATGCTTTACGTACTTAGGTATAATGTTGGATAAATTAATTAATTTATCATTGTGTTTTCGTATTCATGTTTAATTAAAATATTATCTTACTACTAAATTAGCGCTTTCAGCTTGGTATTGCTACATAAATATTGTAATTGCGCTTTAGTTAATTCTCCTTCTATAATATAGTTATAAAGGTATATAATAATAGTTCTATTATTTTATGTATATTTCACTGAAAATATAAAGACCGCCTCAGTGGTGAAGCGGTAGAGAATATAATTACTGCACAAGTCTCGGGTTCGGTTCCCGAGGCAAATTGTTCGATTTTAATGGCAGTCTGGAACTATACCCGGCAGATGGCGAGAGGTTCGCACCCTATCAAGTGCGATCTAAAAGCATATATAATCGAACGTGGGTAAAATACAACACAGTAAGCAGTGATAGGTTTGGGGATAGTGTACCCCTCTACCCCTAAAAGGGGGTCAGAGTATAACCCCGAAGATCTACTAAGGGATCTCTAACTTCTTCATTATGCTATAAATAGCAATAATAACAGATATATCACCTCATATTCACATGTTAGTAACTGTTGTCCTTATGTTACCACCACCAATTTATAAGTGCTCTCAACTTTACATTGAAATATAAAAATAATAATAATAATATAATAATAATATTCTACCACATACACACAACACCATCTAGCCCAAACTAAGCAGAGCTTGTACTATGGGTACTAGACAATGGATAAACATACATATATACTTTTTTTTTTGTAAATACATACATATTATACATAGAAACACCCAGATCAAGACAAACATCCATGTTCATGCACACAAATATTTGTCTTGTGCGGGAATCGAACCCGCGACCTCAGGCGTAGCAGTCGGTTACACTAACTATGCTTCAATAAATGTTCCTAATATAATATGCCCTTTAAAAAATATAGAGTGGGAGTTAGATAATTTCAAAATGATATAAAAGATTGCGAGCCAATTATGTGCGAGAAAGTCAAAGTCTGATAATAGGACCGATACAGATTGATCCAGCGTGTGAACTATTAAATATTGTAGTAATATAATAAAGTTGAAACGTCTTTGCTCCGGCAGAACTAGATTAAATAAAATTATGCCTTTAACTGAAATAGAAGAAGTTTAATGACGAAAACAAAGACTCAGCTGACCTGATTGAAGACTGATTATAGCATCGCACTGATTAATTCAAAGACGTTAAAATTAGATTTCAAGATACAATTACAATTAGATGGGTCTCAAGATTCAAGTTGCTTATTTTTAAACTTAATTAAACAAAGTATCTAATTTCTTTAGCGGTGGTTTTATTTTGGTATCTGCATAAATAAGTAAATTCGGCAGATTAGCTGCATAGCTAATATACTTATGATTTTATAAAATACTGGATCTAAACAATATCTTACGCATTCTAATAACAATATAATAATACCAGCCCTGTTTATAAAAAGTCCCACTGCTGGGCACGGGCGTCTTCTCAGTGTGAGAAGGGTTAAGCTATAGTCCACCACGCTGGTCTCGTGCGGGTTGGCAGACTTCACATATCTTTGAGAACATGATGGAGAACTCTTAGACATGCGGGTTACCTCACGATGCGCTAATTAAGTAATTAATACGCACATAACTACGACAAGACAGAGGCCTTGAGATCAAATTCGAATCTTCTGCATGGCAGTCCAACGGTCTGTCTATAGCATCCGATTAGCTTGAAATACTATAACTGAGACTGCGTAACCCCAATGACTTCGCAGCGGTGTAGAAAGAAATGTGTTCCGCTTACATTTCGCTAAGTACTTAGATACACGTCATAGCAGGCGAGCCTGATGTCGTGTACTCACGCATTTTAGACTCCATGCTACTATTAAGTATTTTCTAATAGAAACATCCAATAACACTTCACAGACCATATTTAGATATAATATTATTTATTCTGCCACATTACTCTACATGATAATATAATTATATAGACATAACCTGTGGGTAAAATTTATGAATATTTATATTATTTTTGTATTCTACCATTAACAATTTCGCTGAAAACGTATTTACAAAAAAAAAATATATCGCGGGCGGCTTTAAAAGTAATCACCCTAATATTTAAAACCTAAAATTTTGCTTTAAGTAGGACAGCTCGGCTGGGGTAGAATTTCCGCCATTCGGAAAATAACAACGAATCTCGTATAATTATCCTGCAGTGAGGAGGGTTTTCGGGTTTCTTACTTACGTAAGCAGTGGTCGGTAAAATATTGTTATACCTATTTACCCTTTGCGCAATCAGCACTGTCATCTTACAGTCTTATTCACAAACTTACAAGAAGCTTATAAATTTGGTATAAGATAATTTTGGAAGTTTACCTAATTAAATGTATGCCTATAGATATCGGTATCGATTAGTCAAGTAAAAATCTAACACCGGCTATAATTTCTATACTCATCGAGCAATACAAGCTTTGGCTTAACTACACATAAAATAATAATGTCTTGTTCGTTCGAGTAACTTGATTTTTTACATGATAAAAGATAATGCCTTCAAAGCTCAAGAAGCCCGCCATCTTACACCTATTGTTATACTATTTAGCGTTATAATAGTTTAGCTATACAAGCATCTATTTTCACAAGCCATTGAGTTAATATTGGTTTAGTATATTAAACTATAAATATTTACGACTCTTCATCACATATCGGTTCTTTGGATAACTCGGTTAGTTAAATACAATAGTTATAGTAATTTATTTCGCTTTCCTCATTTTTCAACCATTATATTATGTATGACCTATTTGCAGTTTTAAGAGTTGTGAAGGTTCAAGGACTGATAATATTGTCTAACGTTTAGTCAAATATTGTTTTTTATTTTAATAAACCCGTTTTACCCGAACTTATGTTTAGCCAATTTTTCTTCATATTGATCGATCGCATATAATTTTTACCTTAATATTGTAAAAATACCGTCCTTGTAACTAACTAAGTAAGATTTACTTATGATACATTTAATTATTTCTGGACATGAGTAAGTTTATTGCAAAGTGTTCAGACAGGGTCTAATTAATTATATTACACATTATTACTTTATTACATTAAGTAATATCATAAACTTGCAATAATAAAAGGCAACTATTAAAAATCACCGTGACAGTGCCGCACTAATCTGCCCGTCGCGGTCGCCTACAGCTAAATCAATAAACCTATTTCCCGTAAAATCGAAACGGCAAACCTGTATCAATCGTGAGTAATGGGATATAAAAGTCTATTTTCAATATTAAAGACACGTATAAAATGCTTCGTGAGTAGGTTTATTTTTTAATAGTGGTTTAGATACACGAGAATTTAAGCCAACGTTTTGCAATTTGCGTTGAATAAGTTGAGGAGTAAGGTACAATATTTTAAATAGTATATTATTAAAACACTGTAAACAGAGATGTTTTACAGACACATTTCGTTAGCTTTGATTTTACATACCACGGAATAGGAAGCGACTACTAAAAATTTATTAAAGACAAATATAATAACATTTTAAAGCGAACCTGAGAATTCATGCACAGCACACTATGTTTTTTTTATCATTACCCTGTAGTACGAGTCTGTGGACCCACGATGCAGAATGCCGCTAATTGAACAAAATACACCATTCGTCTGCCAGGCCTATGTCCGTCCCGTCGTTTGTGGTCGCCAGTAGTGTCAACAAAACATGCCAGTGTCAATCTAGTTCAACTGTTAATTAAGCCAGCCAATATTTCGCCAATATCTGGCAACTTGGGTCTTTCCGTAATGTGTATATAGAGAAACAACGTGAATGTGTGTTTATATTTGGACCAGACTGAGTAGTTTATATTTCAAGTCATGTTTAACTTGCTTCGTTATTAATACATATTTATATTTAGGACAAATTTTATAACTAAATTCTAAGCCAGTTCCTACCAACTGATTGACCTGATATCTTGCACAAACCTAGAATCTAGTAACGATGTATTAATATGTACATCTTCATGCATCCATGAGAAGTCCACAGTCCACAGTGAAGTCCACTTCTCAATAGTTATTAATTGCACTGCAATTGCATCGCATCCGCGGAAATGTTGATAACACCTGTTGATGGTGAAGTCAGAGATCAAGATCGTTTATGAATCAGATAACTATTCTTAATTACACGGACACTAAACTTACGTTACTAAACAAAAGATATATTTATAAAAATCCTTAATAATTACAATATATTTGAAAAAGTTAGTTGCGCAAAATGCTTTTATTAGGAAATAACAATTATCAATACATATTATAAAACGAAGTCCCCTGCTGCGTCTGTCTGTACGTTCGCGATAAACTCTAAAACTATTAAACGAATTTTCATGCGATTTTCCCCAATAGATAAAGTGATTCATGAGGAAGTTTAAGTGTATAATATTTTAAGGTTTTGTACTACCCGGGGCGGGTCACTACTATTTTATAAGATAATGATTGATAAAATTAAGAAGTAAGTATTGGTTGCCGAAGCAAGTATTGATTTATCTTATAGTACACGAAATAAGGCTTGTTTAAAACCTTGGTCTCGACTAATAAATTGCATAATATTGTCTTCTGTTTACGCGAATGTTATTCATTGAAATTAAAATACTATATACGGATTTTATCGCGTTGTTTATTTAACACTGTATTACACAATTTTGAAAACTGTTACACTACTACTACTACTATTGAATTTTACTAATTTATAAGCTAATGAAATTATTAAAACTATTAAAACTATTTGTATTTAGGTTTACACTTTCCCCGACGTTTCGGTTGCTTTTCAGCAGCCATAGTCACGGAGAGACTAAAATAAACAACCCGAATATAGTAGTTTAATTTCAATAAATAATAAATTGCAGTTTGTTTATGGTAAACGAAATACTTCTGCGCTAGTCTTGACTGTGGTAACCAAGTATCTGCCTTACAGGACAAAGTAAAAATTAAAGTGATGAAAGAAAGAAATGTGGTAAACAATATTAATTGATTACTTGTTAAATTATTATTACTGGCTTCCTTTATTCTTATATAAATTATTATATAAGAACATAATATAATTATTTCCATCTTAATCGTTTAACTAAAAGTTTTGTAATGTCCGAATATATGTATAATTTTACAGATTGATATCTAATATCGATTTTTTGTCTGCCTGAGAAATTACACTTTTATCAAGACTTATTAAACTTGCGAATTCTATATTTCAAAATATTTTCTTATGTTAGACATATACTATCTTATTACTTACACACTTATTAATCAAATGACTTGAATACCCATAAAGCTTCAGTACCATTTGAATTTAAATCCAATCAAATCAAAATTAAAATCCTCCTTTTCAAACAGTAACCACATAAGTACTAAACAAAATATGAGCTTCCATGTCACCATAGCGCTAGTTATCGAATCGATTATTAGAGAAGAAGAGAAGAAGAAGAGAAGTGTGCTGTGAATGTCAATCGATTAGCAGTGACAGTGAGCCACCAATCGATAGCTGAACGAACATAGTAGGTAGTCATAATTATGAAACATTTCTGGATCACGATACGAGAAGACTAACCGTACTACCATGACGTAATATCCAAAACAATACTAGTGTAAAAATAAAAGTTAAAGGCATTGAACTATGAAGGGTACGTTCCGGTCGATACTCGCTTGTTGTGATAGTAACACTATTTAAATGCTCGGTATTAATTACTCAATTTAGTGATACATGATGTTTTCCGATGGCGTTATAGATATACAATCGAGTAAATATAGTAAAATGCACCGCTAATTGGTATAAAACAAATCCGTAGCTGCTATCGGTGTGTCAATTTAGTTTTCCAAATTACACTATGCATATTCAAAGAGTTAGCATTGTTATTTAAAAAAAAGAACTGTAGGTATAACGAATAACTTTTTTATATATACATATATAACACAATATTCCAGTTTAATTAAGAAAAAGCAGACACAAGTTATTTTGTAATCAAGTCGCCTGAAAATTTGAGTGCAATAAAAACATATGAACACCGAATTTAAATTATTAAAATGTTTCTATATACATATAAAGAAAAATGTTCTATATATGTCGTATATAACATATAATAAAATCCATATATGTAATATATAGATTTTATTATATACTATATACATATAAAACAGATCTATATATTTATAATTATTTTTATAATTGTTGTGAAGGAGTAAAACGTTAATTGGAATAAGGTATACATGCAACATCAATTAGAAAACCTCGTGCACAACATATAATATCACTAGTATATTCTATTTTCATTATTTGTTATATCTCTGCTGTATTCATGAAAGTATCAATATTAATATGAATACTGTAATTTACATGTAACATTTGAAGTGAAATCTGTATCTATTTAATACTACTCACACACATTTTAAATTAGGTATACTGAGTCAGTAAAATTTAATATTCACGTTAATAATTAATTAATACAAATTAAAAATTACAATAGTATTTCTTATATCAAATAAATTTGTACACAGCGATATAGATAGATATGCTTTGTATAACTATTTGAGGATTATACAAAGGTTTGTTCTGCTCGACTATCATAGACTGCACACTGTGTATCCAGTGTTACATAAACCAACAATACCATGTACCGAGGTAGTACTGCACTCTACTAAATATCGACATAAAGTGACGGTATCCGCGCTATTGTGTTTTGTTCGGTGAGTGAGAGCGCCGGTCGCGCAATCACCACCGTCATTCCTCCCTCCGCTTCCACCCCGTTCCTTCTATTTTCATGGTTTTACATGGCAACGCGCGAGAAGTACCTCTGGTCTTGCAATCCCATATAGACTATGTTAACTTTGCTACACAAGTCAAAAAAAAGATTACTCCAGCTCCAACTTTAGGCAAATGGCACACGCGCTTTAGTCGTTCACAATGGGACGATTGTCACAAAGAAACCTACAATGTACGTTTATAAGCTAAGACTGGCTAACAAAAGAAAATCATACAAGAAGAGTATACTCATCACATGCTTCGCTCGGACCACACTAATCCATTAATCAGCAAAAAGTTTCATACGCTTAAAATAATACAAGTTTTTTTACCTCTGTCTGGATTCATACTTTTGTAACGAGTTGTCAAAAGTAGCTGAATGGAATACTGAAAGGCGTTATGCTGATGTTTTATTAATATATAGATGTATCATCTTTATATTGAGAATTTTATTTATATTGCTAAGTTTGAATTAAGTAGAAAGGATGGTAGTGGTTTATTTAAACTAATAAGTTATAACATATTGAAATTAAAATACTTTATACGGATTTCATCGCGTTGTTTATTTGACGTTTTATTACATAATTTTGAAAATGTTATATACGTACTACTTCTATTGAACTTTAATACTTTTTAATAATATAAAACAATTTATATTTAAGTTTACACTTTGCCCCGGTCAACCTCGCCTTTTAGATGAGCTTGTCGAGAAGGCTTTGCAGTTCGTCTTTCTTTCTTTTCCTCGCGCTGCAAGTTATTCTACCATCTAGTCTATTGTACTACGAACCGCGTTAGCGCAAGCTCGAAGTACTTATAGAGTAAAGGGAGAATAAAAATACATGAGGCAGGGTCCTGAATAGCTTAATAGTCACGACGACACGATTTATCGAAGGCAAAGTTTCACGTTATACTTAAAACTTGTGTTTTCCTTTTCCGAATTTAACCAAGAAAATATAACTTTTGAAATTTTACAAAACCCTCAAAAGAAAATTACTGTCCGATGTTTGCACAAGTCGTCAAATATTTTGACGGCACCTTTCACGTTTTCCGAGGCACTGAAATGTGGAAAGTGAAGGTTTATTTGATAGCAATTAGTTACAGAGCTTTGGCAGAAATTACACTCTACCCCTATAACTGACATTTTTATGTGTAGTCGTTACGTTTATATCGAAGCTTATCAGCAGGCAAGTCCAGTAATAAGACTTGTTATTTGTACATTTCCGGTTCAGACATTGCATACAATGGATCGCTAGCGTTCCAGTTCGATTTGGTCTATAACTTTAGTTGATTATAATTTGTTTCAATCTACCCTTAGCCTTAAATAGATACATTAGTTTCAATTAACCGTGCTCAAGTGAGGCGTCCGATGGTCGCAGATTAGCTACAGGAAAGCAGCATAACTAACGTTACAGAAACTTCTCGATAGTGATATTTACGATTATGTTTTTTTAAACAGTCTATTTCAATGCCGGGTATATTTACGAAGGTCATTGGCATCAACACTGATCGTCATAAAACACGTTAGAGCTACCATCACTCGTCTTGGCAGAGATCAACATGTCTCATAATGTAATTGTTTACGCGTAAATCTTTGCGCGATATGAGCTATATCCCTCCGGTATAATCATCAATCGACGTAAATGAGTTGTTTAGCCGTGCGATAAATCAGTCGTTGGTTCCGCTGATAACTATGCTTGGGTATTTCTTTAAACGAATCTCACAGCACATTAACAAATATATATCTTTATATAAGACTAGCTTTTGCTCGCGACTTCGCACTCATAAAAGTACGTGAGGTGAAACAGTACTTTTTTAAATAAAATATAGCATATATTACAGGGTGGTAATAAAGATTTCTAATGGTGAAAGAATTTTTAAAACAGTTGAATAGTTTTGCTTTAAATCATTACAAACTAACAAACCAACAAAATATTAAATCTTTTCTCTATAAAATAATAGTATAGATTATGAATAATTTTATCACCTCCAGATTTTTATAATATTCTTTTATATAATTCAAACATTTAATGTTTACAAAATATTTTAAATATTTATTATGATTTTACCAATAGCCTAATTTAATAAATTAGTCATTGTTTAACATAAATGCATACTTATATTTTTTGGATTCATTCATCATATTTTTCACGCTGACATATAAACAGAACGTGAAAATATTTTACTCCGCTCTTCTTAAACATATTTACCTCTTATAGAAGAAGATGATGATTAGTCGGCGCCAAACAAAAAAAAACTTGTACAAAAGACATTACTTACATTATATATTTGTATACATCACACCGGAAGACTCAGTAGGGGTCTCCCACAAGGTGGACCGAAGACCTGGTAAGGGTCGCGGGAAGCGGCTGGATGCGGTGACGCCCAAGACTGGTCTGTGTGGAAAACCTTGGGAGACGCCTATATCCAGCAGTGATGATACATGACACGCGTTCGATAGCCAGTATCTAATAAAGTTTATCATATATTATATATAATATTTACACAGTTACACGATTATTATCGCAGTCAAATATTTGTCTTGAAAGTTATTACTTTTTGATGGTAATTCACTTATATTATGTATAACCGTCTCAAATTTCTTTCATATGTATTTTATATTTTCTACACCATTATATTACATGTCGCTGAGCCAGACAAGTTATGCGGCATGTATTTGCCACAACTAAACCATAAATTGTCGTATTATAAAATCATCTCACGAACTCAGCCTCTTATATAGCGCAGTTTGTTAGATAACAGATATTCAGCTAGGTTATATGTTTGTGTAGTATTTAGCAGAACTTAGCGAGAAACAACTTATAAACACAGATCGTTCAATCTTGTGACAGAACCAGACTTGTGTTATAAAAAATCAATGAGCTAGTAAACAGGCGAATCACCTTAATTTGGCAAAACCTTTTTAGTAAATTGCCATTTGATCATTTTATTGTTAATTATGACAAGAACAATAGACATTATTTCAAAATGAAGTATCATTTAATTTCCTGCGACCTCAGGATCGCTTTCTGGTAATAACGTTCTGGACAAAGTTAGTTGGAAACGACTTTATAAATACCTCGTAAGACCTCCCAAACGTGTCTCAGTCAAGCTTAGGTAACTTACACTTGAAATCAATGTATTTACAAGTATTGACGAAGGTTTCCAAACATTGTTAAGTGTCAAACTCTCTGGTTTCGAGGTACTGCATTTAAATGATTGATGGCCCTTACGATGTCAACATAGATCACGTTTCTTTTTAGATTAATTTAGGGTTATGTTGATATATAGATATGTTATTATATCTTATAAGCGTCATTAGCGTGATATTCTGCAATAATTAATAACATTTATTCTTGTCGAATATGCACGTATGGTACGGCACGTAATGTAGTGGTTTAAGTGCCGCCCTGCCACTGTCTACGCCGAGTGTTATGGGTTCGAATCCTACACGTCAGGCACATAGTAGGCATACTTTTATTGGGTAGTTCTATCTAGAAATTCTTAGTGGCCGGGTTTCTAGATTGTGTCAGGACATAAATTAACTTGAGCTAAATATTGGTGTCGTCATTTTTGTCTTTATAAATTAGCCTTTCAAATCTTATAGAGATATACATCCACGCCATAGACTAATGGTAGAAAAAGGACGCGTAAAATTATTTGTGACATAACTGCTATATTAAAATAGGCGCGCGAGGACTATTAACGAATTTCTACCAACACGTCTCCCCTTTTCTTATAGCCAAATTTAAAAGATTAGGTAATTGCTTTCTATTGTTAATTGTTCATCTTCAGGACCCGAGTAGATAGGGTTTCGGAGGGAGAACTACGGGTCTCCCCCTTTGGACCAGGGTACTGCGGGGTCAGAAGGCGTGTTCTATCGACCGCGCTGATTAGAGTGCGTGGTGCCTGATATTGGTGTTGGACTCGCAGGGGTATGTGGTTAGCCGCTGAGGACGACATGTTCGTTGCTCGGTAAGCACGTGGCGTTCGCTAGTGCGAACCAGTCGGTCACACGAGGCACGGAGTTATCTTTAGCGAAGTGGCAGTGTGGTTTCACAGCCGCAACGCATCTCGGACGCTTGCTTGCTCAGCAAGTAAGAGTCATAGCTGGAGTGACTCGAGCCACACCCGGCTTGTAGGCCTATTTTGGTAGGCGTATGGATGTACGTAGGGAAGTGAGCGTGCCTTACACAGCTCCGGTACCATCCTGGAGATATGGGAGGCGGCTTCTCCGTCGGCTTCAGCAAAGTTTACGATAGCAACTCCCAGATCTGCGAGTGGTGAGCGGCTTTATTGCTCCGTTACCTATCTGGAGAAAAGGTAGTGTCACTTGGACACGAGGTAGCTCGCTTATGAGAACCGAATCTCTGAGGTTAGGGTGGAGAAAGTCGAGATTTGGGGACAAGACCAGTCTGCAAATGGTCCCGGGAGGTGCTCTCGGGCACTGGAAGGTACAGCGGCTCCACCTAATATAACCTTGATGGTTGGTGTAGGGGAACGCTATATCATAAACTGGACTAGTCGTAGAGAGAGGAGATATCCTTCAAATTGTAAAGCTAGTTTCACTTAAAGGTTTCGATGCTGTTTGCTGTTGCGTATAAAATAACACGTAAAACCAAACTAAGGCAATTTATAATTATATTTAATTTCCATATTTTGTGGGAGGTGTCTTTATAAAAGTCGAACCGTAGACAGATGTAGAATGTATTTTCTGTAATCAAAGTCCTTGTGTAGTAAAATATATATTGTAAGCGTTGGGACGAAACTAGCTAGTAATATGGCGAAATCAATAATAATTATATATCAAAGCATATAAATAGGTAGATAAATGAAGTCGTTGTATCAAAGCAAATTAACAGAAATACAGATTAATATCGGCGCGGCTGTTCCACAAAATTATCCCATCATGTAATAATCAGAGATATATATATATATAATATATACTATAAACGAATTTTCATGCGATTTTCACCAATAGATAAAGTGATTCATGAGAAAGGTTTAAGTTTATAATATGTTAACGTTTTGTACTACCCGAGGCGGATCGGTACTATATTATAAGACAATGATTCATACAATTAAGGCGTAAGTAGATATTTATCTTTCTTATTGTTCACGAAATAATGGTTGATTAAAAGCGTGGTCACTGTATTTAGTTACCAAGAAACCAACAATCGCAGTTTGTTTATGGTAATCGAAGTACTTCTGCGCTTGAGTCTTGATTGTGGTAACAAAGTAGTAAAGTAAAGGCAGACCCTTATCGGACAAGTAAAATTAAAAAGTGGCAGCACATAAAGGGATGTAATAAAAAACATAAAATAATTGATTACTTGTTACTTATTCAGGTATTATTTCTGGCTTACTTTCATTCAAAACAGTGTAATTTATATATAAGAACATACATAATATAATTATTTTTATCTTATTAATCATCGTTTAACTAAAAGTTTCGTAATGGCCGAATATATCGATAATTTTACAGAATGATTTCAAATATCGATTATTAACATCCAATGGTATTCATCGCTACTTAAATTAATGTTGTCTGTTTTACCGTGATATAGCGTGTGAGTTTTCATAAAGTGCACATATGAAAATGAGTGAAACTTGACATCATTTTATCGCTAGGAAAAATAATAAAAAAATTTAAAATTTAATATTCTTCGATTTATACCTATTTATATTTTTTCTTTAGTAGTTCTGGACCTTGTACCAAGAAAACCTTGTAACTTTTGAACCAGGTGTGTAATCGTGTTGAAACAAAAACAGTAATAATACGTCAATTAATAAAAACTAGGGGCAATGGGGATGTTTTCTTGAGTTTTTTAACAATGTTTAAAAAAACATTGTACGAAACTCAGTTTTGGTCTAAAATGTTCCTTATTTTTATGCCACCGGTATTTTTTTGGATGTGAATAGTATACCGTCGTTATTGTCTAAACATTGCATATTATTACTGTTTTTGTTTCAACACGATTACACACCTGGTTCGATACCGTTTTTTTTTTTTTTTTTTACCTGGCGGAATGCAGTGACGCTTATCCCGCGGGGGCGGGCGGAGGGATTATGTCGGACTCGCCGGGGTAAAAGAAAGATGTTGAAAAGATAATGTACCTCCCGGAATACCGACTAAACCTACCACGGTGTTCCTCTACAAAACCACTATCGACGGAGCCGCGCGAATCACTTTCGCATGCGGTCGCGACCCCGCCGAGGTTACGGCCCGCCATGTGAAACGGCAGGCCACTACGCGAAGAGACCTACCCAAAGGACTCACTTCTATAATATACCCTACTGTACCCCCCTTGAGGGGAGACGGACTCGAAACAGAGGCGCGCGTGGGAACACGCACGCCGCCTCTCGGACCTGGTGCTGAACGGATGGCGGGCAGGCCCACAAAGCCCGCCACCCCCAGGTCAAACCTCAGGGTGGCTGGAGGTCATCTCGCGCCCTCCGGTGCCCAGCTCTGCGGTTGGGGAGAGGGTTTAAACGCTCCCTCTCCCGCTCCGCCGCCTCCTTGATGGAAATTACTTCCTCGCAGAAGGAGGCGACGGCGTTCCACGACCTCTCACTCCGGACCATAGACTGAACTACGGCCGGGAGCGAGAAGGCAACCGATCCGACTGCCGCGATCAACTCACGGCGCTGCGATACCCAGGTGGGGCAAACCGCCAAAGTGTGCAGCGCCGTGTCCTCAACAACGTCGCGGCAGTCGCCGCAGTGGTGACAACCGCGCGTCTCTTGCCGGCGTATACGACACAGGAACCGGCCAAAACAACCGTGGCCAGTCAGAACCTGTGTCAGCCGGAAGGTGAGGGCGCCATGCCGCCTCTCCAGCCACTTCTGAAACACGGGACTTACCGCCACGATCGTGGCGTGCCCGACACACCTGGTTCAAAAGTTACAAGGTTTTCTTGGTACAAGGTCCATAACTACTAAAGAAAAATATAAATAGGTATAAATCAAAGAATATTATTTTTTATACATTTTTATTATTTTTCCTAGCGATAAAATGATGTCTAGTGTCACTCATTTTCATATGTGCCCTTTATGAAAACTCACACTGTATTAAATTGTCGAATTATATATTTAATTTTATTTTCTTATGTTAGCCACATTCTAACTTATTATTTACTCACTTATTGATCATATAAGTTGAAGTCCGATAAAGTTTCAGTGCCATTTGAATTTGAATGTAATCAAATCGAAATTAGATACTTCTTGTCAAACAGTAACCACATAAGTACTTAACAAAATATGAGCTTCCATGTCATCGGAGGGTTAGTTATTTATTTATTTATTTGGTTGACTCACAGTATATAGGAATATGATACAGCTTAGAGAAACATTTAAATAAAGAATTCTAATATACATGCCACTTACGAGCTAACACAGCATTCATAGTTGAGACAACAAAATTATGTTAAAAGTTTATAAGCAATGTTTGTTTTGTAACCTTAAATATAAATTAACATAGATAGGGTTACAAAATTTTAAACTGAGTTCAAAAATATAAAAGAAGAAAAAACAAACATAACACTTATTCTACTTAAACTAAATGATTTAGAAGCGATAAGTATTTATTACTTATTTATATCGTGTTGTATCGTGTTATCAAATCGATTATAATATATTATTATTTACTGATAGTTGTTTTGCAAATATCTACCGATTAGTCGTGATAGTAAGCCGTCAATTGATAGCTGAACCAACATAGTAGTCAAAATTATAAAAACATTTCTGGATCACGATACGAGAATACTAACCGTACTACCATGACGTAATATCCAAAACAACACTAGTGTAAAAATAAAAGTTAAGGGCATTGAAAATAGTATGAAGGGTACATTCCGGGCGGTACTCGCTTGTTGCAACAGTAACACTTATTTAAATACTGTGTTTTGATTACTCAATTTAGTGATATTTGACGTTTTCCGATGGCGTAATAGCTATACAAGCGAATAAATATAGTAAAATGCATCGCTAATTGGTATAAAACAAAGTACACCGAATTTCAATTATTAAAATGTTTCTATATACATATAAAGAAACATGTTCTATATAATATGTCGTATATAGCATATAAAAAAATCCATATATGTAATTTATGGATTTTATTATATGCTATATACTATATACAACTATTTATATTTACAAACGTATTAAAAAAGATAACATAATTAATAATAATCTTTATTGATCCAAAAAGTTAGAGATACACATTATACACAGATATATTTTATATGTATATACATACAAAATGTATGTAACTCCTTTAGCATATGCTAAAGAAGTTACAATAAAAGGATTAACATAACAATTTTGAAGATCCATTATAGCTGAAATCTGTATACAATTATCTTGAAACTCTGTCTCTTAAACTAGGATAGGACCTGTATTATAAGAGACAGTGTTCGGCTGTTATTTATTACTTGAAATAGATTTGTAAAACTTACAGGCTGTGTCTAGTGTAATTATATCAATTAACTACAGGTATGCGTAAATGTAACTTAGGTTAAACCGTGTGCGTGTGTGTGTGTGTGTGTGTGTGTGTGTATGTGTGTATCTGTGTGTGTGTGTGTGTGTGTGTGTGTGTGTGTGTGTGAGTGTGAAGGGGAAGGGTGAAAGTATATGTAAGGGTATATAGTTGTGTGAATGTGTCGATATTTATGTTAAACGATGTATGTTAAAATAGATTCAGTTTTCAAATAATCTTGTAGAAGAAGCCATTCTGTGACTTTATATTTTAATTTATTTTTATTTAAGCCAACTATATTTAGTTCCTTGTGCATCTTTTTGTATATATATATGCACTTAGTACATAATACTGGTGTTTTGCGAACGTGGTTTTATGACGTATACTCCGCGGCAAATTAATGCGTTTATGAGGATCAGGGACTACGCTACTATGTTTTTTAGGATACATTGGAGGACATATAGTTGACGTACAGTTAAGATCTTACAATCCGAGTATAGTAGAGTAGTAGGGTAACGAAAGGATTTTCGTGTCATTTATTTATTTATTTATTTATAAAACAATATAAGCTTACAGTCTAGACCAAGGCACTTATATGTTAGGTGAACACAATTAAAAAACATAGAATAATGTACACACAAATGAAATACATAAAAAAGAAACATTACAAAAATTATTACAAAAACAGAAGATACTTAGAATTAAACAGGTAACATTATATTAAATTATTTAAATACATTATTGCACTTACTCTTACATTACCCGGTTGAGTGAAATAAATATCCACGTCCGGGAACCTTTCCAAAAAGTTGCTGTTCGCCATGAAGTAGGATAGGCTAAAAGTCTGTGTTGCCTACGGCCGCAACCGCGCAAATAGTTATCCGGCACATAGAAATAAATAGACTCACGCACAGACGGATTATCTATCCTATTGAGTAAAAGCATATAATAATGCATTAACAAAGCAAGTTTCCGCCTTAGTTCCAAGGTGTCAAGACCTACCATTCCGGAGACAAATAATGATGGATACAGAAAGGGGTAAAAGCCATACGTACGTTTATATAAATACCGGGTGAATTTACGTTGAACTTTTTCTATCATGAGAGTGTAAAGTTTTTCCTGAGGATTCCAAACTATAGCGTTGTATTCGAGTTTGCTGCGGACATAGGCATTGTATAAAAGCTTTATGACTTCAACATTATTGAACTGTGAGGCAGTTCTTATTATAAACCCTAGGGATCTACTGGCTTTTTTACAAACTTGCTGTATGTGCTCACGGAAATTAAGTTTGTGGTCAATAAGCAGTCCCAGATCACGGATAGCCATGACACGTTTTAGAGGCATGCCCGCTAGCTCGTACTTTACAGTGATAGGTGAACGGGACCGAGAGAAAGTTATCGTACTACACTTTTCAGCATTAAGCGATAGCCTATTTGCACGACTCCAGTTAGCAACGCTGTCTAAATCATGACTTTCAATATAGCCATGACTTTCAATATAGCCCTCTGAGCCCTTTCCACTCTTAAGAAGTTAGTTTTTGTGGCGCCCCCCCATACTGGGATGCAATACCCGATCACAGATTGGCATAGTGCATGAAAGACCATTTTTAGGGTATCTGGGTTGGCAGTGTCACGTAAGGACTTAAAGATATGGATCAGTCTCATAGTTCTGTTCGAAAGGGCATCGAGTTGCTTATCCCATCTTAAACCTGCGTCGATGTGTACGCCCAAATATTTAACATCTTCGGTTCTGGCAAGTTTAGGACAATTACATTGGGCAGATAGTTGTAAGGAAGTGTGAGCTATTATGGAGAAGAAATGGTCTGGTGACGTGTTTTTGTGGATTGCAAAAGGAATATAACACGTTTTCTTTATATTTAAGGTAAGGAGGTTGGAGTTAAGCCACTGTGTAATTTTGATTAATGCAAGTTCAACGTTAATTTTGATGCTGTTCCAAGATTGTTCGCTAACCACAATTGCAGTATCATCAGCATAAGCGAAGATTTTGGCATTTGGGAGAGTCATATTGCAGAGGTCGTTTACATATATTTGGAATAAAATCGGGCCCAATATGCTCCCTTGAGGGACTCCAAAAGATATTGATTCCTCATCGCTAAGATATTCATCAATTTTAACGCATTGGCTACGGTTTTCAAGATTTACAAAAACACAAATAATTATAATACTAAATATTTACAAAAATGGTTTAGACATCGTCGAATTCTTCAGCATCGCTGTCAACTGGTAACGTGCCCAGAAGACTGGCAGCATTGCCACGTTGAATGGCAATGCTGATTCTTTGGGCCAAGAAAAGACCAGCCTTCTGATCACGCGAAACGTCGATCAGGCGTTTTGCGATCTCCCTGTACAAAATACGAGCGCTCGGACCCCATGAACCTAGGATTTCCACCCCAAACGGTGCAAAAATGTAATTTCCGAAATTACTATATTTGCGCCGTTTCAGGGTTTCCGCGGTTGCAGCAGCAGCGTCGGCACGTCCCGCAGTGCTTGGAAGATGTGATGGCGCAAGGGTGTCAACGCACGTTGCGTCCCACACCAAAGGCCTGCCCATCTTCCAAGGCAACAATGAGATTCCGTCCGGTCTCTTCCCATCGTCGCGTACCAAGCCATTGGGTTCAAGTACAGCTGAAACGCCAGCAGTGACAAGAGCACGACGTAGTATGTCATTAAGATTAGCGTGGCGAGAAATTCGACCAGCGCTTCGGCTACAAGAGAGTCCATGGTGTCCGAGGCTATCGACAGCTTCTCCACAGTGACAGCAATGCGGAGAAACACATGAAACATCTAAACGGAGGCAAGTGGCGAGGCGGAAAGTGGTATCGTCCAACATGGTACCTATATTGGACGATGGAAGCGCCTGGAGCCAAAGACCAGATTCCCACTCTCCCACAGCCAGCAATCGAGCACGCTCAGCAACATTGGAAGATGTAGTAAAAAGCTTTTCTCTTACAGAGTTGCTAAGCGGCCCGTCCCACTGCCGCTGGGAGAATAGGTTGGTTGGCAAAACAGAATTCGGACAAGCCATTTTCCAGGCGTTCACAGCGTCAGTTTTGCACAGCACTTCTGAATTAACCAGTGTGGGTGCTAAAATTTTGCTGGTTACTTCTTCCGTGCTGTGAACCGAGGACAGGAACGCCGGTAAACTAACATCTATACTATATACATATAAAACAGATCTATATATTTATAATTATTTTTATAATTGTTGTGAAGGAGTAAAACTTAAATTGGAATAAGGTATACATGCAACATCAATTAGAACACCTCGTGCACAACATTCGCATTGACTATCGCTGTGTACACAGACAACATTAACAGATTTCTGTTATTTATTTAAGCATTAGTCATTGCAAATAAGTGTTTTCTCTTTTATGCTAATCTCCCTATTGATAATTAATATCACTAGTATATTCTATTCTCATTATTTGTTATCTCTCTGCTATATTCATGAAAGTATCAATATTAATATGAATACTGTAATTTACATGTAACATTTGAAGTGAAATCTGTATTTACTTAATACTACTCACACACATTTTAAATTAGGTATACTGAGTCAGCAAAATTTAATATTCACATTGATAATTAATTAATATACAAATACAAATGAAAATTACAAAAGTATTTTTTATATCAAATAAATTTGTACACAGCGATATAGATAGATATGCTTTGTATAACTATTTGAGGAATATACAAAGGTTTGTTCTGTCGGCTATCATAGACTGCACACTGTGTATCCAGTGTTACATAAACCAACAATACCATGTACCGAGGTAGTATTGCACTCTACTAAATATCGACATAAAGTAGCGGTATCCGCGCTATTGTGTTTTGTTCGGTGAGTAAGAGCGCCGGACGCGCAATCACCCCCGTCACTCCTCCCTCCTCCTCCACCCCGTTCCTTCTATTTTCATGGTTTAACATGGCAACGCGCGAGATGTATCCCTAGTCTTCCAATACCATATTAAACTACGTTAACTTTGCTATACAAGTCAAAAAAAGTTTAAGCCAGCTCCAACTTTAGGCAAATGGCACACGCGCTTTAGTCGTTCATAATGGGCCAATTGTCACAAAAAGACCTACAATGTACGTTTATAAGCTAAGACTGGCCAACAAAAGAAAATCATACAAAAAGAGTATACTAATCACATGCTTCGCTCGGACCACACTAATCCATTAATCTGCAAAAAGTTTCATACGCTTAAAATAATACGAGTTTTTTTATCTCTGTCTGGATTCATACTTTTGTAACGAGTTGTCAATAGTAGCAGTTGTCTTATTAATATATAGATGTATCATCTTTATATTGAGAATTTTCTTTATATTGCTAAGTTTAAACTTATAAGTTATAACATATTGAAATTAAACTACTTTATACGATTTCATCGCGTTGTTTATTGGACGCTTTATTTCATAATTTTGAAAATGTTATACTACTTCTATTGAACTTTAATACTTTTTAAGTTAATTATATTATTCATACAATTTATATTTAAGTTTACACTTGGCCTGAACAACCTCGCCTTTTAGATGAGCTTGTCGAGAAGGCTTCGTAGTTCGTCTTTCTTTTTCTTTTCCTCGCGCTGCAAGTTATTCTACCATCAAGTCTATTGTACTACGAACGGCGCTAGCGCAAGCTCGAAGTACTTATAAAGTAAAGGGAGAATAAAAATACATGAGGCAGGGTCCTGAATAGCTTAATAGTCAAGACGACGACACGATTTATCGAAGGCAAAGTTTCACGTTATACTTAAAACTTGTGTTTTCCTTTTCCAAATTTAAACAAGAAAATATAACTTGTGAAATTTTACAAAAACACTCAAAAGAAAATTACGGTCCAATGTTTGCACAAGTCGTCAAATATTTTGGACAGCACCTTTCACGTTTTCCGAGGCACTGAAATTTGGAAAGTGAAGGTTTATTTGATAGCAATTAGTTACAGAGCTTTGGCAGAAATTACACTCTACCCCTATAACTGACATTTTTATGTGTAGTCGTTACGTTTATATCGAAGCTTATCAGCAGGCAAGTACAGTAATAAGACTTGTTATTTGTACATTTTCGGTTCAGGCATTGTATACAATGGAACGCTAGCGTACCAGTTCGATTTGGTCTATAACTTTAGTTGATTATAATTTGTTCAATCTAGCTTCCCTTAGCTGTAGATAGATACATTAGTTTTAATTAGCCGTACTCAAGTGAGGCGTCCGATGATCGCAAATTAGCTACAGGAAAGCAACATAACTAACATTACAGAAACCTCTCGATAGTGATATTTATGATTATGTTTTTTTAAACAGTCTATTTCAATGCCGGGGCATATTTACGAAGGTCATTGGCATCAACATTGATCGTCATAAAACACGTTAGAGCTACATCACTCGTCTTGGCAGAGATCAACATGTCTCATAATGTAATTGTTTACGCGTAAATTTTTGCGCGATGTGAGCTGTATCCCTTCGGTATAATCATCAATCAACGTAAATGAGTTGTTTAGCCGTGCGATAAATCAGTCGTTGGTTCCGCTGATAACTATGCTTGGGTATTTCTTTAAACGAATCTCACAGCATATTAACAAATATATATCTTTATATAAGACTAGTTTTTCTCGCGACTTCGCACTCATAAAAATACGTGAGGTGAAACAGTACTTTTTTAAATAAAATATAGCATATATTACAGGGTGGTAATAAAGATTTCTAATGGTGAAAGAATTTTTAAAACCAGTTGAATAGTTTTTGCTTTAAATCAATACAAACTAACAAACCAACAAAATATCATATCTTTTCTCTTTAGAATAATAGTATAGATTATGAATAATTATATCACGTCCAGATTTTATAATATTCTTTTATATAATTCAAACATTTAATGTTTACAAAATATTTTAATTATTCATAATGATTTTACCAATAGCCTAATTTAATAAATTATTCGTTGTTTAACATAAATGCATACTTATATTTTTTGGATTCATTCCTCATTCATCATATTTTTAACGCTGACATATAAACAGAACGTGAAAATATTTTACTCCGCTTTTCTTAAACATTTTTACCTCTCATAGAAAGTAGATGATGATTAGTCGGCGCCAAACAAAAAAAAACTTGTACAAAAGATATTACCTATATTATATATTTGTATACATCACACCGGAAGACTCAGTAGGGGTCTCCCACAAGGTGGACCGAAGACCTGGTAAGGGTCGCGGGAAGCGGCTGGATGCGGTGAGGCCCAAGACTGGACTGTGTGGAAAACCTTGGGAGAGGCCTATATCCAGCAGTGATGATACATGACACGCGTTCGATAGCCAGTATCTAATAAAGTTTATCATATATTATATATAATATTTACACAGTTACACGATTATTATCGCAGTCAAATATTTGTCTTGAAAGTAATTACTTTTTGATGGTAATTCACTTATATTATGTATAACCCACTCAAGTTTCTTTCATATGTATTTTATATTTTCTACACCAATATATTACATGTCGCTGAACCAGACAAGTTATGCGGCATGTATTTGCCACAACTAAACCATAAATTGTCGTATTATAAAATCATCTCACGAACGCAGCTTCTTATAAAACGCAGTTTGTTAGATAACAGATATTCAGATACATTATGTTTGTGTAGTATACAGCAGAACTTAGCGAGAAACAACTTATAAATATAGATCGTTCAATCTTGTGACAGAACCAGACTTGTGTTATAAAAAATCAATGAGCTAGTAAATAAACGAATCACTTTGATCTGGCAAAACCTTTTTAGTAAATTGCCATTTGATCATTTTATTGTTAATTATGACAGGAATAATAGACATTATTTCAAAATGAAATATAATTTAATTTCCTGCGGCCTCAGTATCGCTTTCTGTTAACAACGTATTGGACAAAGTTAGTTGGAAACGACTTTATAAATATCTCGTAAGACCTCTCAAACGTGTCTCAATCAAGCTTAGTTAACTTACACTTGAAATCAATGTATTGTAAAGGTGGTTTCACTAAAAGGTTTATTTCGATATTTTTTGCTGTTGCGTATAAAATAACATGCCAAACTGCAATAACCAAACTCAGTAAATTTATTAGTATATTTATATTCCACTTCCGGGAGATGTCTTCAAAAAAGTCTAACCGTAGACGGATATACATAGAATATCTTTTCCATAATCAAAGTCGTTGTGTAGTACAATATACATTGTAGGCGTTGGGAAGAAACTAGCTAGAAATATGACGAAATCAATAATAATTACATATCAAAGCATATAAATGAAGTCAAAGCAAATCGACAGTAATACAGATCAATGTAGGCGCGGTTGTTCCACGAAATTATCTTATCATGTAATGATCAGAGGTTAACACATTCGTAGTTGAAATAGACTCATTGATATTTCTATGAAATAAATACATATGTATATGTATTGGAGGTTTCAATATTAACATGTGTATATTTGTATAAGTCACTATGTATTCGTAGATATTACTCGTATTTGTGTACCCGTAAGTAATTAGTATAAACTTTTGAGAGGTAGGTCATATCAGAGATATATGTAAGTGGCAATGCGCCAATGGATAAGGCATTCGATCAAAGTCACGAAATCTTAATCCAGTCCAGGATTAAGATTTCTTGACTTCGATCCTATTGCACTAACGACGCGAATCCATAATACAAGCATTTAGTGGTTAAAACATTAACTGACACAAAGATAGACCTTGATATTTTTTGTGAATGTGACAGCAATTTGTCCTCTAGCCCGCTACGACATCTTTTAGGCGTACAGCAGAATATGGGAAGCGGCGAACCGAATAATTTGACCAGTATATGGAATTAAATGCACATGGTGGACAAAAGGCATGGTGTCTAACTGAATAAGTCGTGATTGCCCGCCATGGCGACCATGTCCACGGGCAGCCGCGGACAAAGAAAAGTGTCGGCATTTGCTGTCCTTTGGAAAAATTACCGTCGTCTGCAAAACGTCTTAGCAACAGCTTATCTAAGTTTTAGTTATATAATATTTGCAAAGGTGACCTTTTTGTATTGAAATAATTGCGATGTGTCTTCGCATTATTTCATTACAATGAATTTCTGATAAGTAATACCTAATTTGATTCTATAAAGGACGTTATATATTTTGTTAATATTTTTTTCTTGCTTTGATTGCTGGTAAAGCATGACTTTTTACCTTCAGTCTAAACTTTGACTGTTTGATAACTTATTATCTATACCATTATAAAATTGTAATGAGTCGATATTTTTGGAAAATAAGTTGGGTTTAATTATATGGATAATAGATGTAGCCATCTATAATGGTTTTAAGATTTTAGTCCATCAATCTGTTTGTTTTGGCATCGGGCAAAAATCGCCAAACGGATTTCGATTCGGCTGTCATAGTTGAGCAGCCTAAAATTCACTATCCTATTTTTATTCTTTACAATCGCTCGCAGGCGAACCGTAAACTAGACTCGCTGGACTGGAATCAGACGAAGAATCGGGCAAATCACAAAATTGTAAAAAAATTAAATTATTCTACCGTAAAAAGAAGTTCGTGCAATTGATAAGGAGTTTTTAACAAGGCCAATTAGAGTTTCCATTACATCGAGAATATGGACACAAATTTAATAAGATTAGTTTTATTTTTCTTCCTTATTTATTCGTTCTTCTTTATATTTCAATAACTAGAGAAGAATGGCCCGAACTTGAAGTAATTACGACCGTTAAACTTTAAGGATTCATTCATACAAAAAGTGTGTAATTGCTCTTCTTATTTGCTTATTACGGTTTTAAGAGAAGTAGGTACCGCTTATGATGTAGAAAGTTAGACTAAACCCGAAAAATTGTGTATCAGACCCAAATTTCAACTGCTATGTCGACTTAATTGGGTGTGAACTTCTTGCCGCTTACCAGTCAAAGTTCTAAACTAAGGCGTTTGGCAGTACGGACTGCTACAAAAAATACTTGACAGAAATACCCAATAATACTTTGCTCGACTCAACAATCGAACTGGATACCTTAAGCGCAGTAGTCACATTACCGTTACCGAGGCTGTGAGTCAGAGAATACATACTTTATTATAAACTTAAAACTATTGGTAGTACTAACAAATCAATATAATTTATTGATAACCAATCCACCTAATGATAACATTTCATACTTATTGTTCAGATAGTCTCAAAAGCTCTATTTATACCTGTTTTAAATAAATTCTCCTCTAAAAAGTCCATTGCTCTGGTCCAAATAGCGAGGAATTCTCTCAACATTTTAATGCTAATTTTCGGGCTCTCATTTTCATATAATCGCACTGACATTATCTCTGTCGAGTAAGCAATTTTCATTCTGGAACTACTGGAATTTCAAATAAATAACGTTTTAATCATCAGCTGCCAGATAAAAGGTATAATTTAATGTCTGACCCAAAGAATAGTATTAGAGGTACCATGGGCTAATAACCCCTTTTGAAGGATTGAATGATCTCGATTCGAGTAACCGCTTAACAAAAACTTTAGTCGAGCTTAGTCTCATAGAATGTATTGTGTGATTTTTATCTACTGAGATCATAATTATACTTAAATACTCATCTATCACCCGATTTAGGAAAATCTTAATAGAAGACAGACTTACGTGTTAAATTTCAAACCGTCGGCTAATAAAAGAGTAGCTTCTTCGATCGAAAACAAATAAGAAAGCAGAGCTATAAAAAAATATGAGCAGCAAATTTTATCAGTACGGAAAACGCAATGCATTTATATTATATAGTATGTTTATTGGTATATGTATATATATATATATATATATTTATATGTGTATATATATATATATATATATATATATATATATATATTATGTACACCTATGTTTCATGCTATTGTATGCACCTACTTCATTTTATTTCCGCATCACCCTACGGTTCACTGGTAGAGAATGCCCTTGGCATTAAGTCCGCCGATGTATTGTTTTATGCATAAAGTTTAATATAAATAAATAAAATCTAAAACCTATACAAACAAAAGAAATAGAATTTAAGGAAAAAGTTAATTGTATTTCCTTATGTTGTTATATACCGTAGTCTTGTAGTAAGTTGTATTGGGTTTTCTAGTTGAGTTCTATTACTAACATGAAACCACTCAATGTCTCTGCGCCGCCTGCTTACTTGCTATAGGACATTGTAAGCATGCGTATACTACACATATAGTGCTTAGAGGCGAGTGTGACGCTTTTACTACTTATTGCACATATAATTGAGAGTATGGTTGCTGACACCGAAATACGCTTTGATCTATGTACAATCCAATTTCTACGCAAATCAATCATTCCTTAATTAAGGAGCCCTGCGAGATGCATAACGGTAGAAATAATCTATGGAACATTGATCAAAGGATTAAAGTTTTCTAGTTAGTACTAGTAAATTCTAATCCTTCTAGCAATTTTCTATAGATAAGTCTAGTCAAACAGTCGTTTCGTTGATAGTACATTTCTGGTACCGATAATTCCGGTCTAATGAGCGCACTTTTATGACGGAATTCAAAGTAAAATTATCGGTTGATCAAACAGCATACCGTTAAATACATAGTGATCTACTTTACGAAGCTAATGAATATGGATTAATTTCTACCATATCGACGAGTACAAATTAGATTTCCAATCTCTTAAACCTTTTGGCGACCTCATTCATGTAGTCGTGAACACGTTTGATGAGCAATATGTTTAGCCAGTATCTTCAAAAAATCCTGACTCTTATTACAAGGGTCTGAAGCGTTCCGTTTTAAACTATTTGGCAATCATTGCAAAAGAAAAACATAAAAAATAAACAGTTTACAGCATCAGATGTGACGCCATTGCAAACCAGCGTAACAACTGCCTCCATGTATACAATTAAACGTCTTTTTGGCAACGATACATCAGTAAGTCATAAACATCAGGTTGTTTATAACAACTCATAAACTCCGGCAGGTGTATACTATACAATATACACATAAGTATGTATATTGAAACGTATACAGCTTTTATGGATATTTTATCGCGCATTAAATTGATTGGGTTTTATCTTTACGAGGTGTTGATTTTGATCCAATGTTACGACGGATCATTGAACATACGGAAACAAACATTTTTCTTATTCGACGGTGACGAATTTTAGTTTACCTGTCATAAGGGAATATAGATTTATTATTGTCGTCATGGTTAAATGTCATATGGTTGGTCCATGAGTAAGGTAAAACCCGAAGATGTCATAAAATATAATGTTTATATTATGTATGTATTGTATATTATTAAAATGTTGCTGATACTGCTAATATTTCTGGAAAATATTTGAATATTAGCTCTTAGCGGAATTTCCGAGTGCTAGACTGCAAAAGTGTTTTCAACCTACAGGTTTTCCTCTTTTGGGCTGTACGCTAAGTCAAGTCCATTGGAAAACACTTCAACAAGGCGAGACGTTAATATTCCGCTTTACACTTTTTTATCGGTGTTTCCCGAAGTGTTGATTGATCCTGATTTATGACAAGATGATAAGAGTTCTTGATTTAAATAAAGAAGTCTAGTCATCTTGCTGGTAATTACAACCACTGAAGTTCTTTTTTTTTTTTTTTTTTTTTTTTTTTTTTTTTTTTTTTTTACGTGGGGGAATGCTTTGACGCATATCCCTCCGCGGGGGCGGGCGGAGGGATCATGTCGGACTCGCCGGGGTAAAAGAAAGATGGAATAATAGTAAAGTACCTCCCGGAATACCGACTAAACCTACCACGGTGTTCCTCGACAAAACCACTATCGACGGGGCCGCGCGAATCACTTTCGCATGAGGTCGCGACCCCGCCGAGGTTACGGCCCGCCGTGTGACGGAGACGGACTCGACACAGAGGCGCGCGTGGGAACACGCACGCCGCCTCTCGGACCTGGTGCTGAACGGATGGCGGGCAGGCCCACAAAGCCCGCCACCCCCAGGTCAAACCTCAGGGTGGCTGGAGGTCATCGCGCGCCCTCCGGCGCCCGGCTCTGCGGTTGGGGAGAGGGTTTAAACGCTCCCTCTCCCGCTCCGCCGCCTCCTTGATGGAAATCACTTCCTCGCAGAAGGAGGCGACGGCGTTCCACGACCTCTCACTCCGGACCATAGACTGAACTACGGCCGGGAGCGAGAGGGCAACCGATCCGACTGCCGCGGTCAAATCACGGCGCTGCGATGCCCAGGCGGGGCAAACCGCCAAAGTGTGCAGCGCCGTGTCCTCTACAACGTCGCGGCAGTCGCCGCAGTGGTGACAACCGGGCGTCTCTTGCCGGCGTATACGACACAGGAACCGGCCAAAACAACCGTGGCCAGTCAAAACCTGTGTCAGCCGGAAGGTGAGGGCGCCATGCCGCCTCTCCAGCCACTCCTCAAATACGGGACTTACCGCCACGATCGTGGCGTGCCCGACCACTGAAGTTCTTAGAGCAACCGTCGCTTTAATGTCTGCACTAAATTTTACTCATAATTGCACTAAGATATTGACCTCGGAAGGTTAATTAATTATTTGAGACTATTATTATGTTTAGTAAAATATACTTATTAAGTTGATAATTTATTTACTTAATGCTTTAAAGTAGACAAGTGCGACGACATCTAAGTTATTGTAGAGAACACAACAATGCGTAGTCGTGGGCTTGAAACAACACTATAGATAGGTATAATTATGATGTCTTATTTTAGTAGATTTTAATGACGGTTTAAATATATTATATATATATATATATATATATATATATATATATATATATATATATATATATATATATATACATAAAAAGTTCAATGATTGATATTTTGTTGTTTGTTTGTTTGTCACGCTTCCCCGTCTTAACTACTCGACCGATCATCATGCAATTATGCATAAATAATGGCCTATAACAATGGATGGTCATCATTTGAGTGTTACTGACATTGTTAAACGAATAGCTGCTTTCAAAAGCATTACTTATCAGAGTGAGTTAGAAAGAACTCTCAATATTATTAGGATACGGTCTTTTGTATGGTAGTTATACTGCCCAGGTTTGGACAGTTAGCCTTCCACCCACGACGGTTATTTTTGTTTATTGGAGCTACTGAGTTGAACTTACGATACCCAAAAGTATTACACAAAGAATATATGAGTCACTCCGTTAATAAAATTGTGATGAAATATTGTCTTACGTTTACGCGAATGTTAGTAGTTTAATAATTAATTAAACAACTTTATACGGATTTTATCGCGTTGTAAGAATATATTTTTTTTTAAAACTGAGTCATAGCTGTATGACTCAATTTCGAAACTTTAAACTACTATTATTAAATACTTTTACTAGTTACTTCTATTTAAAATACCTATTTAAATTATAAAAACTATTAAAATTTAATTTTACACTTTCCCCGACGTTTCGGTTGCTTTTCAGCAGCCATGTTCACGGGGAGCCTAAGATGTTGATTGCCTCAATGTCTTGATGAGTAATTATTTCAAAGTCTTTAAACATAATTATATTATTGGTTTTCAAAGTCTAGCTGTGTTTTGCTTCATGATACTTTGAGCTCATTCTGCGTAAATAGAAACACCAATAATTACATTATGTTGTTTAATTTCAACAGTGATAAAGTTAAAATTTAAAACGAAATCTGGCTAGAGCATATTACGACACCAAAAATGGTAAAGAAAGGACAAAAATATCTGGTGCAGAATGTTAGTATGAAGACTGAGAAGAAATAACGAAAGCTCTCACCGCTCACGTCGCGCCACTTTACAACTACGTGAAATATCAAGTCAAACGTGAGTGCCATGTGACGTACGTACGAATTCATAGTTCGTAGTCTTATTTCGTAACTTATACTCAAATAGAAATCTAATAAAGACCTTTGCCTAGGAAGGTGTCTATTACATTTCTTTTATTTGAGAACTCTACGTTTTTTACTAAAGTTATTCCAACAATTACATCTAGGCGTCTCGTCGTTGCCATATAAACCTCATTTAAAACAAAAAGTACTAAAGCTCATTAAAATATGCTACTGTAGGTTTTCGCTAAACGATGTAGAAGGATAGTAATATTAAAATGAATTCACATTCAGCACTAAATATATTATTCTCATAAGCAATTTGCACCTCCAGATAGAGCTGGAACGATTTCATTTTGAAACGTATGTACTTGAAATTTAATTTAGTTATACGTGAGTGTAGTTATATGTTCGAGTGATTCCGTTCTTAGAACTTTAATATACAGATAACTAGATTTTGCTCGTGGCTCTAAAAGTAGGTTAGTTTAGGTTAGTAACATTACTTTTTCTGGATGAAAGGTACCCTGTGTCCTTTTTTGTTCCCCTGACAACGTGTATGACAAATTTCCTGATGATCGGTCGAGAACTAAAGGCATGCAAGCGTAATAAACAAACTCACATCCGCATTAATAATATTAGTTAGGCAGTTAGGATAATAAAGTCAAAGTAAAGAATCATTTATTCATTTACGGCACAATGTAACATTGTCACAATTAACGTCAATGTAAAGTGCGTAGTGAGTTTACCAAAGTTATCAGAAATCAAAATATTTATTTGCAAAAATACTGTGACAAATGGTGTTACAAAGAAATACATTAAGATTCAAGTATTTTGACCAGAATATCTATATCTATATATAGAATATAGTGGCATGCAAATATTAATTATATAAAATTAAAATAAGTAATTATGTCAAAATCAAACAATATAAAATCAATATAAATAATTAGATTGGATGTTATTGAAGTTTTATTTATGTTCGTTGCTAGGTTCAGGAAAAGGTCTAAGCCTATGAGAAGCAGCTACATACTACATAGCTACACCTACATACTGCTTCTCATAGGCTACATATATTTGTTGTACCAACATTTTGTACGAAGACGTTTGTGGCATTGCTTATTCGACTTGAACGAATATATACGAGTTACAGCATAAAATGCAGTCCGCTGCATTTTATATTGTATCGCACGTGCTTACGTAGGTAGGTGTGCGAATGTGAACTCTGTGTGTCTGACTAGTAGGTAGGTGATTGGTACTTTATGATACCTTTCGCTAAGCTTTGAAAAACATTGTATAGCTGCTGAATCTGTTGTAAAAAGTTTGAGGCAGTTTGTTAATATTGGCAAAGATTTGTGATTATATTTATATTTTGTTACATATTTTTGTAGCTGTGCAAAAATATTAAGTAATATATTTCGCAACGATATATGAAGTGTTATTGTGTCTACATTAAGGATACTGAATATTCTATAATATAAATGCCAACATTGGTCTGGTTTAAGATCTTCACTGCTTTATTATTAAATTGATTTTAGTATAATTTGGCTTGAAGTATTTTTTCATTTACAAACAAAGTTAGTTTAACACCTATATCCTCGAAGGAGTAGGCAGAGGTCTAAGGAGGCGAGTCTATTGCCGTTTATAGGTCACGGTTTCAGATGTCATGTTCCAACTGAGAATTTCTTGACAAAAAAACCGAATATTATTTTGCCCGGCGTGAGAACCGATTTTAAGGCAGTTAGAATTTTATACAATATAAGTAACTAGTCGTGTATGTTATAGTCTTCTATGTAGCATAATAATTTATGTGTTTATTCGAGTAATTAGATTTATACCGCGACCACCCACCAACAGTAACATAATTACGTGCCAGTAGTTATTGGTATTTAGAGTACTATCGATTCTGAACAAGATCAGCCTCTAAATGTAATTATACTTGTATCGTATCTACATTTATGGAGTAGCTAAGATCAAGTCAAGTATCAAGAATCTACGGGTCAAAGTTTGAGAGATCGTTCTAGTTTTGACTTGACATGTTAATAGAGAGATTGTTTCGATGATCCAATTAATGTTTCGACTTTTGAAACTCGCGATTGTGCTTCAGTAAATGAAAATTAATAACTCGCAAGAGGTTAAAAATACTTAAAATATCGAAGTCCATGGTCCATAGCTGCAAGGATGACGCAGGTAGTGGTTTATGTGGTCGCCACGCAACTGCCACTGCGCCGAGTGTTGTGGGTTCGAATCCCACACGGGACAAAAAATTGTGCGGTCCACAAATGGTTGTTCCGGGTCTGTGTGTTCTTTGTGTCCGTTGCTTAAATGTTTGTAAAGTCCTCCGCGACACAGGCATAACTCATAGAACGGAAATAATCCTAAAAAATAAATGGCGAATTTTCGGCTCTTGCCTCTTGAATATTCAGAAGTACTTAGTATATTTATAGATTAAAGCATTTATTTATTTTAAATAAATGCTTTATATTTCTATCTCTTCTGAGCTATTTAAATAACAAAAGACCTGCCTGTAGTAAGATAGATCTCAACTTTATGATATACTACTTTTTTTAATTTATTTGAGGTCTCAGTACTTATTAATTTATTTTTAGTTTTATTCCTTTCTGTTGTGCTAAATTCGTAACTATTCATGATAGGTAAACAAATATAGAACCAGATGGGATAAGATAACGTACTCACGATTCAAAGGGTTTTCTGCACAGAACCACAAAATAAGCTGCGGCTTGTTCTTGCAGGATCGAGTTTTGTAAAGGGCTGAGTTTCCTGATGCACTAAAAATATTCTTCTTCTTATTATTTGTCGAATGTCGACACAACACTGATTATCACTTTTATTATTACGAGAGACGCGAAATCATATGTCTATTGAGCTTAATTTTAATGCTTGAAATGAAAGCAGCACACGGATATATTTAAACATGAAAACTTTTTCTTGCAACGCGTGTAGAATTATCACTACATTCGGGCGTAAACACTTTCTTTTAGCAATTGTACTATTATGATATTTTACCGGTTTAAGTTGAGCCCCGCAGCATTTAGCACCCCGAGTGTTACGGGTTCGAACCTCACACGGGACAAAAAAATTGTGTGATCTGCAAATTGTTGTTTCGAGCCTGGTTGTGCTTTGTATACGTTGCTTGAATGTTTGTAAAGACCCTATGATAAAGCAATTAAACTTAGTGCGGGAGTTTCCATTATAAAAAAAAAAACATCAACTACAAACAAATCACATATCTTTACGAACACAATATTTTCTACGTTCCATATAAACTTAACATTGTTCCCGGGATATTCCCTTTGTAAGACTGAAATAGTTATTAAGTTTTAACTGCAACTCATCTCTATCTAACTGTTCAGAATAAATTGTCGTGATGCTATCACAGTCTAAATTTTAAGATTGGTTACTTCACGTTTTGTTAGTTAGACAAATATGTAACGTTACATTAAATCTTCAAGATATTAAAAATAAAGCATTTGTAAGTAAAGTTAAACCAATACTAACCAGTTATGAAACCTGTAAACCAATATTTGTACATACTTTACTAAGTAATAGCATTCAAGATATCATTACTTAAATATTGTAACCAAAAACTCATTCAACGTGTTTTCGCATGCGTATTCATTTTTTGATGAAAAATAAATGAAATAAGAATATTTTAATATAAGAGTCAAAGAAAGAATATAGAATAAATTGCATGTTTCGGTCTGATTACAAAATTCGCTGCTAATTTAACGCGTACGTGTCTAAAAATTTTCGTTTTACTTTTTCTTTTACTCGATTTATATATAGATTCACGTCTGTGTATCCTTCATTGAATAGGCAGTATGCGTATTACACTTTACTTTTGCCAACTATGTGTTATGCGCTACGTAATAGGGAAAGTGAATTAATGGAAAAATTTGCACATTATATCCTACCGATCACATACCAATCTCTTACGGACTGTATTCTCACAGGAAAAAAAATAACGCTTTACACGACAGGCGAATCGAGACCGAGACCATACGATCGCAAGCAAGATAGTAATTTCTTTTATACTTAATTTTCATACATACTTAGTATTCCCGAAGGGGTAGAGGTCAAAGAAGCATTTCACTGACGCCTTCGCCAACTATGTTCTTAGGTCTCACGTAATAGAGAGAAACCCATTGCCGTCTAGTGACACAGCTCCAGACACCGTGCTGCGTCTGAGAATGTCTTGACAGAGCAGCTGATAATTTGGCCCGACACAGGGATCAAACCTTATACCTGACAGTCGTTTTCACTACTACTACACTATTGAGTAGTATACAGTATCAAAATTTAATTTTCATTTATCTGTCTAACTGTTACTTTTCAGCTCGCTTATTATACATAAAAACACACAAATACATCTGAACTCGGAATTTTAGATGTATTTTGTGGCCCTAATTGTTACGGTCATAAGCGCATTGTGTGAAATTAGAGAACACAAAAATCAACCGTAGTCACAGTTGGCTGTAGGATGCGCGCGTATACCGCGACATCGGCAGCCGGTCGGATGCGCGTTTATAGTGCGGCAGCTGGTCGGCTGTCGTCGCGTCCGCTCGGTTCCACTCGGCAGCTCTTTTCTTCTTGTCACGAAAACATTACTAGTCGTGGAGAGCATGCTAGCGGATACGCGCGCTTGCGTTCAGGTTCCAGCAGATTGTAGCCATCGGGCGGATGCGGTCGGCTACCGGCGTATGCTCGCGCATCCGCTGCGATGCGCTGCGCTGCGCGCCAGAGCTGCGCCGTCCGCTTGGCGGAAATCGTACATAAGGAAGTCTACGAAGTAGCATTGTGTGCGGTGCGAACATCTCCGCGGTCAGCCTTCACACTAATATAATATTAAAAATATCCTATATAGTTAATACCTGTTAACCCTAAAATAAAGTAGTCACCGTGAATAAAGATCACTACTTGGAACACAACACTTCTTAAATAAATCACTCGTATTTTACTTCGCACAAATACACAGTTATATTGATATTCTTGACTGAACACACAAAAGAACCTCATGATTATATTCTTACAAACATCCAAAAGAGAAACATGAAATTATATATTTCATGGTCGGGTGTATTGTTTTCTACAAAATACTGGCAATACCAATTTAGTGGTTCACGTGCGATGTAATAATATCAATCGGCTAATAGAAGTAATTAAACTGGTATCATTGTTTTTATTTATCTGTCCACATCCAGCCCACATCCATCTTTATTTACCGGTTGCTGTCCACTTTTGTTTTCTGAATAATCTTGCAATTCAGATATTATAATTATGTCCGTGCTTTGTATATCTAATACAAAGCACGGACATAATTAATATCTGAACGTGCTATCAAAAATGTCCGTAATAACGCCGCTATTGAATACTTAGTTCCTCAGTGGCCTCTTTAATACAGAGTGAAATTACGCAGGCATCTTGGCCTTGAACTTGAAGGACGGGAAATCGAATGTCAGCTTATCTGGATTAATTGGTTGGTCGACGACTAATGTCGACTATCGGTGAAATGGCGAGGGGAGGCGAACGAACCCACAGATTATTGACTTTTTACTTATTAAAGCATGTTCGTCTTCAAACCTGTTATTTATCAGGTAACACAGTAGCAAAGTTGCTTTAGTAAATCTCTGATGCTGGTTGCCTGTAAGAGAGCGGCACTTCCTGGGCTGGCTCATTCGTACCGTCGCGCGTCGTTGAAGGTTTTTTTTTTTTTGTTATTTTTGTTATTTTGTTGTTGTTGCTGTTACTTTTATTATTTGTATAGCTTTTGAAGGTTAGAAATAGAAGAAAATGAGGAAAACCAACCAACAAAGTTGGCTAATAATTTTAAAAATATTTATTTATAAATTTAAACTAATTACTTAATTGATTACTAAAGTATTCTAGATTAGTTTACTTCTTAAAAATGTAGGAAAAATTACTTATGTGTGTTTTAAACAAAATGTATTTAATCTATTAAAACGGATATTCTCCACGGGATATTAAATTACATCTAAAGTGATTTTATATGTTTAATCTTCTTTTTACATTAACAAACAACAACAATTCCCTTAGTTCAATTTCATTGTATTAGACTTAATGCACAGCATCATATCGTATTCAAACAAGACTGTGAATAATAGCTTATGCTCTCCTAAGTGTCGGACTCACTTTAGATAACAGCTTTTGCCTCGAGACGCACTACTCTACTTCTTTAGGTGTTCTGTCATTTAATTTCAAGGACAGAATTTCTCGGAGTGAAATGTCTTATCACACCCAAAACTATACTGCGCTTAAAAACACGCTGACGTTGGTTTAAAATCTACCAGGCTGCAGTCCGACTGAGCCGGACTTGCCTATAACAAACATTCAGATAGATGGCCACAAATTGTAACCAACGAATGCCACAAAACAGACGACGGCAAAGATCTAAGCTGGTAGGATGACGTGGACGTAAGAAATTGGGATAGCTAACAACAAAGCGATTCGGATATACAACAGAGAAGAATAGGCCAAGTGTAAAGGCACAATAACCGCACATATAAAATGTGTAACAAAAATTATTGTATACGAACTTGTTAACGGTATTCAGACTCTGTGTTAAAAATATAAAGACTTTTTAAACGTCTACGTCTTTCAATGTATTTTAAATAGTAATTTAGTAGTGAGTTTGACACCCGCTCCAAACTTTTCTTGTTAAAATTAATAGTTGTTACGAGTTATTTTTCAATGTTTATAATGTCTACCGTGATACAGGTGTAGTATTGGTGTTGTCATTTTAATAAATAGTAAATAACCATTTAACTAAATCATTGATAGTATAGCCTAATTGTTCGACTCTATAAATACTTTGTGTTTTTGGTTTAAGTTTATTAAATTTTCAGACACAGAATAATTAATCTAAGTAAAAAATTTAATTAAATAAAACGTATTTAAACCCTTCACTCGTAATACCTACTACGTTTGACAAAAAATCTCTCTTGCTCTAATTATAATTTCAAACACTTCCCAAAATTCATTTCTCTCGTATAAGAAAATGTATTATAATTTTACCGACTTATTTTCAAAAGGAGGATACATATTATTCAAAAGGAGGACTCATATTCAACATAATGGTCATGATCACACGAACGAAATTCAATAAGCTTATCGAATATAATACACCTAAATACAACCTTAAGTACACGATTCCTTATAAGAGCCAGTCGTCTGAATGGAATCAAAAGGATTATGAACTGTTATTCTTAGTTAAAAGGTGTTATTTGTTTACTAAATTCAGACTCAAAGTTCAACTGTGCTTAAAAATATTTTGATATTAGAATTATTTTCTTCTAGTGATGCTCGTACAATGTTAGAGATAGCTTGTCTTATATACATAAGTACTATATAATAAAACGAAAAATAAAAGTAAAAGCCAAGGCTTTAATTATCGCGGGATTCCTCCGCGTCACAGTCGACTGGTAAACTGATCAAAACTGGCAGCATTGCCGCGTTGAATGGAAATGCTTATTCATTCTGCAAAATAAAGGCGAGCCTTCATGGGAAGCGTGGGTCAGCCTTTGCCCTTTTCACTATTTACAAAACTAGCACTTACGTTTCATAATCCTAAACGGTTTAAATACTTTATTTTCGACCAGATTGTTGTATAAATAACGTCTTATGTGAGTCTTGGCGTCTGCAGCAGTAAGTACGATAGCATGAAGATGTCGGCACACGTTGTGTCCCACATTAAATTTCTAATCATATTCCAATCGCGTCAAGTAACAAACTTCTTAGGTTCAAGATGAGCCAAAACACCAGAATAGCGTCGTGAAATCCCATTCTTCTTAAATTAAATACCTAATGTCTAGCTTGATTAATACACTAATATAAGATAAATAATACATAATAATTTAAATACATCAATAGGATATGGCTTACATTAAAACTTATTATAGTTTTCTTAGAACTATAACACTTAAAGACGACTAAGATAAAAGATTGCCAATTCTAAACCTTAAATAGTAAGCAAAAGAACTCATTCGATTTTTTGTTATACGATGGCACTTTAAAGAATTTGGAGGTATACCGACCTAGGCATTCGTACGGCATAATAATGTTACGTGCTAAATTGTAAGACGGAACTGCCGAGTCTTCCCCACAGTGCCAATGGATGGCACTGGCTGTAACAATAATGTAGAAATTTAAAAAACCAGCATCTAACACATGTCCACATATGATCGTCAGATAGTTTCCCAGATAAAAATGTTAGTGTTTTAAATCTGCTTCAATGTGAACCACCCGAGTACAGGATTTAGTAACTATAGTGGGATTAAGGTCTATTATAGAGAAATTGCATTTGCATTCACTCAGTCACAAAATAATAAGCTAAGAGTAAAACACAGAGTGCGCGCACGTTATTGCTCGGACCGTTAGTTGCTTTTGTTATTTAGACAGCAAAATGTCGTGTCTTTTCCAAAGTCTTTTCTGATATTTGTTTTGCATGGTTGATCCGTAGGCAATTCGGTAAAAATGCAAAAAATTGGGTATTGTGGCTATAGTCAGAAGTTTATAGTGTATAATGCGATTGTAAGGTTAATCAGCCAAGATACTATACTAAGATGTTAATAATTGTAATGTATAATTGTATAGTATTTATTTAAGTGCATTTATCATAACATCATAATATATTAATATTAGGCTCATTAATTTTAGTTCCTTTTAGTAATGTAATAATATTAAATTGTACCGAATTATGATTTATTTATGGCAACACTACGAATGACGTTTTGACGTAGAAGTGAAGTAACGATGTAGGCATTCCGCTTTTGACGGTTGTACCGAACGGTTGTCTGAATTAAATCCGTGAATATCAAAGTAATCATCGTTTTATTTAAGGAAAGAAGCATAGATCCTTTATCTCAGAAGTGGGATCTGTCTATTGCGCCCACAATTTGAAGCAAATACCACCAAAAAGAAAAAAATAATAACCACGTGTTTTTGTGGTGCACGGAAGTTGCCAGTTTATTACTTACCCGCGTAATAAATGGATAAATTTGGTGGTAAAAACAAGCGCAATGAACGTAAACGTCGCCGTGACCGAAGCAAAAATCGAAGAGCAAGCAGACCGCGAGAGCAAAGAAGACTGCGATCGGAGGACAGTTCGTTGGAATCCATTCGTGCTGGAAGCCGCAGTTCTCGCAAGCAGCCCAAGAGACGTCATGAGCAGCTGGATCGGAGTTGCAGCCGTGACCGGCGTCGCAGTCGGAGTAGCAGTTACGAGCGACAGGATCGACGTCACCTCAGCCGCGGCTCGGGTAGGACACGCAACAGGCGAGGCCGTAGCAGACGCTCAGAGTCCAGCAGTGAGCGTCATACTCCTCCACCTTCTTCGGGTCACGTGAGTACTCCTAATGTTCTTAATGGTGACACACAAACGTTTCTTGCTTCATTGGTGGAAGCTTTGACCAAAAGCCGACCTCAGGGTAACAAATTTCCAATGCTGGGTAACGTGATCCCCGACTTAGACCCCATGGTTAAGAGCCAGACTATATCCGTGTGGATCAATAAGGTCGAAGAGTGTGCGAGGCTTTACGATTGGGGCGATGACCAGATAATTCACTACGCTTTGCCTAAACTGACAGGCGTCGCAAAAACGTGGTATCAGGCCCTCCCAACGATGTCGTACTCTTGGCCTGAATGGAAGACCAAACTAGAGGAATCGTTTCCGAGCAGTGACGACTATGCGGAATTATTAACAGAGATGTTGTCGAAACGTGTAAAATTTAACGATTCTTTAGAACATTACTTTTATGAGAAGGTAAATTTATTAAATAGGTGCGAAATACATGGTAAACGTGCGGTTGACTGCTTGTTATACGGCATTGAGGATCGGTCCTTGAGACTAGGCGCGAAGGCAGCAAACTGTCAAGAGCCAGAGCAAGTTCTAAAATATTTCCAGTCAATCAAGCAACAATCTCGTGATTCTGATAGATCAAAGGTGAACTATGATAGGCGTAATAATGCTACATCCTCATTACTCACGAACAGTTCTAGGCAAACGCCAAATAGTAGCGATACAAGGGCCTCTAGATCTCAAAATAATACGTCGATTGTATGCTTTAACTGTAATGAACCTGGCCACTTCAGTTCAAGATGCACAAAGAAGATATTAAAATGTAATATTTGTAACAGATTAGGCCACTTGTCTAATAATTGTCCAAGGTTACCTCCTGACCCCGTTAACAAGACAGATAAACTTAAAGATAAGGATGTAATGCGTATTGAGACAAATAAACTTGATGACAGTAAATACTTAGTGAACTTAAAACTCAACGGCGACCTCGTTCAAGGCTACGTCGATTTGGGTAGCCAATGTACATTGATCCGTCACAGTGATGCAATTAGGAGAGGAATTACGTGGACCGATAGTAACTTACCAACTATGAGGGGCATAGGTAATAGTATAGTATTACCATTGGGCGTCTCAGATGTCACTATTGAAATTCAGCATATTGTGGAAAAGGTCGAAGCGTATATTGTTGAGGACAGTGTCATAAAATATGCAGTTCTTATTGGGCACAGTTTCACGGAGAAACCTGGTCTAGTCATAACGAAAACTACAGATTCTTTAATATTTACCCGTGATCGTTCAGTTAAATTAGAATTAAATCTGAAAACAAATGTTGTGATATCCCCTAAGGAAATGTTTCCATTACCGTGCGTTTCTATGAATAAGTATTCGGGCGCAGTCCGTGTTAGTGGCTCTGTACGCGGTATGCCACAAAATGAATATTATTTGATGCCGGGAGAATACGATTTGTGTAATGGTGAGGGTAAGATACTGGTGCAAAACTTTAGTGATAGTACGATTTGTTTAAGGAAAGGTGCGCTTGTTACACGAGTTTTTTGTATTGGAGATCATTTGAGCATAAATTTATTAGACTTTGATAATTCTGAGGCTAGCTTAAGTATTAATTACGGTAAACAACTTAGCGAAAACGAAATAGACAGACTTAGGGAACTTCTTAAAAGATATGAAACCTGTTTCTCGGAAAACTTAAATGACTTGGGTTTGACTACGGTTGTCCAGATGGAAATTGATTTAAACGACACGCAACCAGTAGTCTACCGCCCGTATAGACTCTCCTTCCCGGAACGTCGTCTAGTTCAATCTATGGTTAAGGAAATGATCGACGCAGACATAGTATGCGAGTTAAACTCGCCCTACGCTAGCCCAGTCCTACTAGTAAAGAAAAAGACGGGTGAAAGTAGACTATGCGTCGATTATCGCGCTTTAAATAACAAAACCAACAAAGAACACTACCCACTGCCATTGATCGACTTGACGACGACCAGCTTGACAGGTTAGCCGGTAATTCCTTATTCGTAAGTCTTGATCTTGCATCAGGATACTACCAAATTCCAGTAGAGGCAAAATCCCAATATAAAACCGCATTTGTGACTCCCGACGGGCAATATCAATTTAAACGCATCCCTTTTGGACTAGCTAATGCCCCCTCCGTTTATCAACGGGCAATGAACAAAATATTGTCGAAAGTTAATTATACGATTGTATATATGGATGACGTTTTGATTCCTTCAGAATCCTTTAATCAAGGAATGAAAAGACTAGAGGAGGTACTCCAACTTTTGAAAGACGCAGGGCTTACCCTAAAGGTAAAGAAATGCAGTTTCTTCTGCACTGAGCTAGAGTTTCTAGGTTTTCATGTAAGCGGCCAGGGGATACGTCCAGGAACGCGAAAAACGTTAGCTATTGATAACTTCCCGATACCGCGGAACGTTCATGACGTCAGGCGATTTATCGGTTTGGCTAGTTTCTTTCGTCGCTTCGTTAAAGACTTCGCCCTGATCGCCCGCCCTCTGACAGATCTATTAAAGTCTAAATTTGAATGGAAATGGACAACCGAGGAGGCAGATTCGTTTAAAACCTTAAAGGCAAAGTTGGTTGAGCGTCCTATACTGGCCTTATACGACCCTAACTTAGAAACCGAATTGCACACAGACGCGTCGAAACTAGGTGTTGCGGGAATTCTCTTGCAACGAGGTATAGATGGGTTACTACGACCAGTAGCGTATTACAGCCGTAAAACTACAATGGACGAGCAGAAGTTTCATTCTTTTGAATTAGAAACCTTAGCTGTTGTCGCATCGTTAAATCACTTTAGAGTTTATTTGTTAGGGTTGAGGTTCAAGATAGTCACTGATTGCAATGCTCTTCGTACTACCCTTACAAAAAGGGATCTTATACCACGAATTTCCCGTTGGTGGATTCAGTTCCAGGAGTACGATTGCGAAATCGAATATAAACCGGGTTCGAGTATGGCTCATGTGGATGCGCTTAGCCGCGGACCTGTCAGTGAGCCTACTGATGTAGACACTGAACACGTTTTTGATGTTTTACATTTAGATATTCGCGACTGGATTGCTACAGTACAGGCTGATGACAGTGAGATAAAACGCGTAAGAGACATATTAGAGGACGATGAGACTAAATTCGTAGCCGAGGTGCGTAATAATTACCAGTTGAAGGGTAATTACGTATATAGAATATTAGATGAAGGATTGCGATGGGTAGTTCCCAGGGGCTGTAGATGGCAAGATGAGATTTGCGAATGAACCACGACGACGTGGGCCATTTTGGCTTCGAAAAAACTTTGAATCGCATAAGAGGCACATTTTGGTTCCCAAAAATACGTAGATTTGTTAAAAAGTATGTAGCTGCTTGTTTAGAGTGTGCGCATCACAAGGCGCCTGGGGGGGCTAAGGAAGGGATGCTTCACCCTATACCTAAGTTGGAAAAACCATTCCATACACTTCATGCCGATCATTTGGGCCCGTTCATTCGTTCTAAGAGGGGTAACATGTACGTACTCGTGATCATAGACGCTTTCACTAAATATATTAATATACGAGCTGTGAAAGATACTAAAACCATTACGGCAATCAAGGTATTTAAGGAACACTTTAGCTATTTTGGAGTTCCCACTCGCCTTATAACGGATCGTGGTTCTTGTTTTACGAGTGGAAAATTTAAAGATTTTACGGATAAATTAAAAATAAAACATATTTTGAATGCAGTAGCTACCCCAAGAGCGAATGGACAGGTCGAAAGATTTAATCGGACCATAACTGACGCTTTGAGTGCAAAATGTCATGGCGGAAATGACAATGTATGGGACGATTATATCCGCGAAGTACAGCTAGGTATTAATACCACTATTAATAAGACAACAGGGAAAAGTCCCTCCGAGCTGTTGTTTGGGTGCAAATTAATGAACGCGTCTGAAAATGTGTTGGCCAATGTAATTACCGAAACAACTGAGCGAATTGACGGTGATGCATTAGAAAGATTGAGGTCTAATGTTAGGAAAAGAATAGAGAAACAACAGGAGTATGCTAAAAGGCAGTTTGATAAACGTAGAAAAAGTCAGAGAAAATATAACGTAGGCGACTTGGTCAGAATAGAAAGAACTGTAGTAGACAAAGATCATGTAGGAAAATCACAGAAACTCGTTCCTAAATTCCAAGGTCCCTATAGGATCGTTAAAATACTACCAAATGACAGATTCCTCGTTGAAGATACTCCCTTAACGAGAAAAGGCAACAAGAGATACGAAAATGTTATTGCGCTAGACAAAATTCATCCCTGGATGAACTTTAAGGGTTACTTTAGTGATAGCACTGCCAGTGATCAGAGTGAGGGTTCAGAAAGAGAGATAGAGTGATATAAATAGAAGTTAGTGCGAAGCAACATTTTGTTAAATTCAACAATAGTTCTTCTATGATTAAATTACTTCCAATTGATCAATGTCCCCGATAATAATGAGTAGACTATGTGTGTATGTGTGTGTGTCAACACTAAGAACGCTGACATCCCGATATATATATATATATATATATATATGAGCAATCAGTGCAGATAATGAATGGCACCATGATAACGGTGTCGCACATATGATTGCAAGATAGTGATTAAGACTTGAGCGTTATCAGTCACGAGTGGTCAGTGCAGACAATGAATGGCACCATGATAACGGTGTCGCACAGATGGCCATAGACCGTGACAGATTACGCAAGAAACAGATGAGCAATCAGTGCAGATAATGATTGGCACCATGATAACGGTGTCGCACATATGATTGCAAGATAGTGATTAAGACTTGAGCGTTATCAGTCACGAGTGGTCAGTGCAGACATTGAATGGCACCATGATAACGGTGTCGCACAGATGGCCATAGACAGTGACAGATTACGCAAGAAGCAGATGAGAACGCAGATGTTTGATGAATTGAATTGTGACTAAGATTTGTAATTTATTTAAAGAGTAAAATAAACTTAGATGTAATAACGCAAAGAATACGATATAATTATGTTTACAATATTAATAGTATGAAAATAAAGACAGTGATTACGACTGTGAAGACTTGAAGTAAGTCTATCCTTAAGATGAATCTAATTGTCTAATTATCTTACATGAGATTGTATAAAATTGAGTTAGTAACATTATTTTTATTATTGTTTTTTTTTATCTTTGTATAACATTTGTTATTATGTAAACCACCACAGAACTAGTGAGAGGACTCACTTATGTAATTAGGATGGCCGAGCTGTAAGGTTAATCAGCCAAGATACTATACTAAGATGTTAATAATTGTAATGTATAATTGTATAGTATTTATTTAAGTGCATTTATCATAACATCATAATATATTAATATTAGGCTCATTAATTTTAGTTCCTTTTAGTAATGTAATAATATTAAATTGTACCGAATTATGATTTATTTATGGCAACACTACGAATGACGTTTTGACGTAGAAGTGAAGTAACGATGTAGGCATTCCGCTTTTGACGGTTGTACCGAACGGTTGTCTGAATTAAATCCGTGAATATCAAAGTAATCATCGTTTTATTTAAGGAAAGAAGCATAGATCCTTTACGATATTGCGATAAGTTGTTCATATTTTAAATACGCGCTGTCTAGTTTACTCTAACGTGACAAACTGTAGAGATATACAAATATCGTGTCGGTAACAAATCAGTGACTTTACGAGTTTCGAACATCATGTAGACATTTTTATTAACTTTGAACACGGAAGCTCACAATCTGCCGCAAACATAAAAGCAAAATTATTATTCGGCTGACGAGGCAGTTCAAAATTGACTTGTATACTAATATTAACATCAAAAAGATTAAATCGATGAAAAAGCAACAAATACAATTGGCTTTTTCATTTACTCAGACTTTTTTCTTTGACACAGTGCTATGTAAAGATATATTCTGACAATATCATTTACAGGCTCATTTCCATCCCATTACATCTGACACAACGCTCAATTTAACCTTTTGGTAATTTAAACATTAGACGCACAGTCTTCTTAAAATTATGGAGTGGATGATAAAAAACAAATTGGATTTCAATCTACTAGATACGTATAAGATCCTTATAACCGACGATAATTGATAATCCGTGGTAGCGCAGCGGTAGGAAATGCGACTGCCGTCTTCAGGAGTGAGTATGTGATTTCGAGTTTAACTCCCGGTCCCGGTATTAAATAGGTAGTTAATTACCGTTAAAGCAAGCTAGCTTTAACGGTGACGGTAAACATCGTGAAGAAACCTGCATGTCTAAGAGTTCTCACTAATGTCCTCAAAGATATGTGAAGTCTGCCAACCCGCACGAAGCCAGCGTGGTGGACTATAGCCTAACCCTTCTCACACTGAGAAGAGGCCCGTGCCCAGCAGTGGGACAGTTTAATACAGAGCTGATATTATTATTATTCTCTTTATTGACACATATTTCAATAATAATTATATTTTTAAATATATAATTATAACAAAAAACATATTTAAAATATAAAATCTATGAAGACCCAACAGCATCGGGAACTGGGTCCAAGCTACCGGTGTTTAGGCCTCCAGCGAGAGGAACCTCCTCACGATGCGTGCCGCGTCAAGCAATACGGCCTTCTGCATCAAAGACTTAGGTAATCCAGCCGTCTAATGCGATCCGCTTCAGATTGTGACCGAGACTCTTGGCAATCAGTCCATTATTATTATTGTTTAGCGCGGCGCAAGTCAACGCTCGTATTTTTTATCGCCATGAGTGACATACTTGTGGCAAATGAACTGCTGGTGTTCTTACAACAAAAGCTGGATGTCATGGACGAGGTGTCATGGACGAGGCCATCCAGATATGTTCCACGATCTTCACCGACAAGGACATAGCTGCTGTCAAGCTGCTTGTGTACAGGTCGCTCAATAAAAGTGACCAGATGGTATCTCGCAGGCGTGACGGGACGAAGAAAAGTCTGCAGGATATTATCACGCTGCTGCTGAAGGAAACCGATTCTGACGACTTGCCAATGTTTGTGCCAAAGGACTTAAGTTAGTTACCTCCCGTCATTTTCGACCACGTCGATGATTACAAGCCTTTTGAAGGACATCGTCTTCCTTAAGTCCAGTTTAGCGGATGTACACAAGAAGTTGGAGGCATCCCAAGACACCGTCATGGTTTTGCGTATGGAGGTTGAAGAGTTGCGCAACTCTGTGGCTTGAAGTAGGTCATATATCGGCGCGTAATAACAACATCAACACGCATCGAGGTGCAGGCTGCCTCGATGCATCGGTCGCAAGTTTCGCGTCAGCAGTTTTGAAGCCAGAAATATTTTTTTTATAATTATTATGTTCCTCTTATCACAGGTATTTTCTAACATATTATATTAGAAAATATCTGGCCCTTTGGGAGGCTTATACGGAGACATAGGTCCAACGTGAAGAGGCCCTTCAAGAGTTTTAATCAAAGGTGGGATAGAACACCTACAGCGGCACTAGCCGCAGCGGGCGTAGGACTATTGCTACGTATGGATTCTAAAATTGTATGGGCTATGGATATGGGTGTTTGGTGGACCGGTATATTGGTAACTATGGATGAAAAACGGCGTCTGCCCTGAATACTCTAATAGCATCAATGCTTATTATCATTATTATTATATATGTAATAAAACTTTGTCCTATTTTGAGTCTTTGCACTGAACTGTCGGAGCTCTTATATTAATTTTGAAATTATACCAACTGAGGCCTTAGCAACATATTTTAAAACATTGTCAATGCATGTTCGAGAACGTGATAAAACTACACATACTGTACCGCGTTGCTTTATTCTCCCAATGACGATGCTTCAGAAAATGGTGATAAGTCTCCTGACCACACCCTTAGCTAAGTTGTCTGAACATCTACTGACAATATATTCTACGTTAAGCTTTCTACATAGCCGTTTTTTTTCTCTGGAGCTTGCAATTTTAAAGCAGCTGTGGCGGACCTAGGCACATAATACATCATTATATATTAAATACAAGTAAATAATGTTTATATATCATACGCACATCCACAAAACATTCATACATAAGTACTTACTCACACACGTATACAGTACAACCTTACATATTATATCTATCTATATTTATGTAGTTATAAAATATTATTTCATACTCTGTCTGCCGTGCATTGATAACGGTTTCTCGTGACGTAGTGCATTCCAAGCGCGGCGCGGCCGCAGCGACCGTTAGACCACCCGCCAGTCACTTCTTATGTCTAACGCTGGACGCACGTTCGATCTGTGCTCGCGACATACGACATAAAACCTCACGTAATATTGCTTACTGGACTCTGCTATATATATATATATATGTTATCAACTGCTTCTTTACCACTGTTACTCTCCTGTGCCTTTTATAAATTATACGCTTCAAAACTGTTAAGCTCTTTCTCCTTCATCTCTCTACGCATATACAAACCCTTCTCCAAACAGCTCTAGAATTAAGTGGCTAATCTTCTAATTACTTATCAGTAGCAAGCTCTTGCTTACTATAATCAGTATATGTCGTGTTGTTGTATTGACCGGGTTAGTATGTGAAAACATATTGTTACGTGCTGGGTTCGACGGATAAGAATACAAAACAATATTACCGACTAAAACACGTTTATTCTAGCACACAATTAACTTTAATACACAACAAACACTATACTACACTTTTCCACTGTAACTGCTTCAAACTCCGTAGTATTTTCGCTTCCGGTCGCTTCGATGAACACTTGTATACGGATCACTTGATAACGATTGTAAACTGACTGGACGATGCGCGTGCGCTCTATTTATACGCGGGTAAAGCGCTTCTGGAGTCTTCCAGAAAAGCCATACCCGGCACGCAACAGCACGATGATTCGAGAATGTGCTAGCGCTCTCTCTACTGTGCTCGCACCGACAAATACGTAGTTCCGTAAGATGTCAATAGATGGTGCTGTAATAAATTATGAGAAGGGACTGCCGAGTGCCGTCAGATGGCACTAGCCGTAACAATATTATCTATTTACGTAGTTCAATTTATGAATGTATTGCTCTGCAATGCATTCTTCTTTTACGTAGCACTTTGGCAAGTTTATTTGCATAGAGATAATAGATATAGTTGGCAAATATATACAAAAACATTTATTGCCCGTTAACAGGAGTGCAGTCGTATGTAAAAGCTAGTATATAGTTTTATGAGTAGTAGACGCTCTACTACTCATCTATCTGCTGATTTCAGCATGAATGGGCCGGCTCGACCGGGGAAGGACTACCCTCTCACAGAATATCGACGTGAAATAGTGTACTGTTGTGTTTCGTTCGGTGAGTGAGAGTGCCGGTGGCCCAATCACCCTCGTTCCCCCTTCCCGCTCCTTCTCTTTCCCACTTCCTTTCCGGGTCGGCAACGCGCAAGTGATGCCTCTGGTGTCGCAGGCGTCCATAGGCTACAGTCACCACTTACCATCAGGTGGGCCGTACGCTTGTTTGCCAACTAAGTTGTATAAAAAAAAAGTATGTTACTAAAATCACAGTAAGATTTTATAAAGTTGGACTGGTTGAAAGCTATCGACGCACGCTATAGAAATATGTAAATTCATCGTCTCTTACTAAAAGTTGAATAAAGTTAGGAGCTCGCTTTTTTATACTAATTATATTTCTCAAAGTATTTATAATTCTTAAAGGAATTACAGTATAGATATTTCAAACAACGCTTTTAACAACGCCATTAATTATAATAAAAAGCAAACTTTTAGGTTCGAAACTCTTAATAGAAATAAATTATTATTATATAATTATGGTTTACAGTACAACGTGATAACGGGTTATGAATTATGAAACATACATAAATCTTAAGTTAACAATATTAATTATATCACGTCTTTTCAAATTAATTTCGACTTATTATTACCTTTCTGGCCGGATGCCAAGTATTGCCTTGCCTTCACTTTACATTATGTTAGAAGATCGTTGATGGCCATAATAATAAATTAATAATAATATCAGCCCTGTATTAAACTGTCCCACTGCTGGGCACGGGCCTCTTCTCAGTATGAGAAGGGTTAGGCCATAGTCCACCACGCTGGCCTAGTGCGGCTTGGCAGACTTCACATATCTTCGAGAACATTATGGAGAACTCTCAGACATGTAGGTTTCCTCACAATGTTTTCCTTCACCGTTAAAGCAAGCGATAATTAACTATTTAATACGCATATAACTTCGAAAAGTCAGAGATGCGCGCCTTGGGTTCGAACTCGAGACCTCTGCGTGGCAGTCTAACGGTTTCCCACTAGGCTATCGCTGCTTATGGCCATAATTTATGCAATATATATATATATATATATATATATATGAAATTAGAAATACAAATTTGCACAATGATATATTACTAATTTTACCCAGTATTACCAGTAAATAAATGGAGACATAATCATCCGTAATCCTTTTATAATATATGCGACATAAGAACCATCTAATCGATGTAAAATATCTTTGCATAAATTATTTATTACATAGATAAGGGACGTATTCATAAGCATTTGCCTGTAGATACATAGATACAGGGATACAAGGTTCATGGACTTATTTAATAAAATCTGTTTGGATAAGATTTTATTCAGAAAATATTGCATCGAGGATATACCTTCTAGAAATGTATCTATTCCTCTGTACTCGATCAATCAGTCATGCTGAATTTGTGCTACAAGATCCGGATTTTAAATGAGTAACCTGTCTCATTGATGCCGGATGTTAATAGTGACCAATCATTTAAGACTGATTTTAAGATCTTATCTTATTATGTGTGGGGGCCAGTCAGTACAGTACAGACCGGCGACACTTCGACCCAGTGGGATCTTTTGTATCGACTTCCCCAATAACGACTGCCATAGATGTTCATGGCAGCCGGGATCGACGGCTTAACGTGCTCTCCGAGGCACGGAGCAGGCGATAATTGTCAACCAATACGCACATAATTTCGAAAAGTTATGTAACTTCTGAATGTCAGAGATGCGCGACGTGGGTTTGAACCCGAGACCTTCTGCATTGCAGTCTGTTGGTCTCCCCACTGAGCTATCGCTGCTATCGATCTTGAGATACTATTGATTTTGTGCTAATACTTATTAGCAAAAACAAAGTCAGAATTTCAAATTGTAATGATGGCTTATTTCGATTCTTGTTGTAGCAATTCCGCTCGCTAAGTGAACTAGCACTCCAATACTCCTGTATTGAAGTGCTAGTTCACATAACGATGCGTGATGTGAGACTATTGTCACTGTAACTGCGTTTAATCCGGCAAGGTAAGTCCGGTTTCAAGTTCAGAGAGCTTCCGCTTCGGTTCCTTCCCTTTCATCCCATCTTTGAACTCTCTTTTTCTAGAGTTCGCAGGTCAATTAAGCATCGCAAATCGTTACAGAAATACTGTTGAAGAAATTTATAAGTTAATGAGATTTTTATGTATTTACCAAGAAATCAGCAAATATCTTTACCAAAGACGTCGTCGAATAAAAACAATTTCGAACCGTCAGCTTCTTCCAAGGATTTCCCTTACAAATGAAGCTTTGTAATAAAAAGCCTGATAAATAGGAGCCAAAGAAAATATCAAATTGTCTGTCAAAGATTCAATAAAATGGTTGCTAGTGTCTTTTGGCTTAGCGAACCGTTTTAAAAATTGCCTTTGTTTGTAAATATTTTATTAAAAGCGCATTTTCACATTTAAGGCTACGCTAACAAATTGGTGATTCTGTCTTCTTTATTTATGAGCCGTACTTTTAAACAATTGAATTTCGTAGCTCTGATTTTATGTTTTAAGTAGCAAAGAAAGGTAAATAAAACGCTTGACTTAGCGTCAATGTGGGTCTGTATATTATTTAATATTTCTGACCACGTAATACATACATTACGTTGAACTTCACCCACAACAGGCAAACTTTGTAATTAATGAATTAAGTCACTGGAAGATCCATGCTCTGTCCATTCAACTGAGCATTCAATTCAACATTTAGATATCATACAATATTCCCAGAATTCAAAATATGATATATGTGTATTTTGCGCAGGCAGTACAACGATTTTTGTTTAACGAGATTTTAATGTGCAAAACAAACATTCATAGGCTACGGGAACATTTTACCATCAGATGTAACTAGGGTTGCAAACTGTACTTTATATAAAAGTACGTTATTTCGGGCAAACGTACTTTATACTTTATGAAAGCAATAAAGTAAGTTCAAATACTTAATTTTCCTTTTACCTTCTTTTTACCTATTTCAGCTTTTACAAGAAACAAAAATGGATGCTTCGCCAAATTTAATAAAAAAGCATATTATTTATCGTTCTAATATTGCCATTGATTCTGAAGATTTGGTTGTCAGGTTCCTTGAATATAAATATTTATTAGATGTTGCTAGAAGCAACAGCAAACATGGTAAGAAAATAACAGAATAAAATAATACTTTATTTTCAGATGACGTACTTTTTTTTGCACTTCAGTAAGTAAATATACTTTATTTGATCAAAATAAAGGTGGCAACCCTAGATGTAACCGTATATATGTTAAAATTTAGTAAAATAAAAAATGGAGCAGTAAATGATGCAGTGTTTCTTTTATTATTTATCTCACTTGTAATGTACTCATGTGGCTGAGCTCATATACAGAAAGCTTGATTACGAGCTCACTTTATGTAAAACCAGTACGTGAATAGATTATTAAGACTTCACTGGTATTTATAAACTGCAATGTGTTTGGAATCAACTACGTATAAATTCAAGTGACTTTCTTTATTTTATTTATTCTTTCTTTAATTTAAAAGAAGACATCTCTCGCAGTAGAAATAATTCCTGAATCGCAAGGGATTTTACACACATTCAAACAACGGACACAAAAACACACCAGACTCGGCACAACCATTTGTGGATCGCACAATTTTTTGTCCTGTGTGGGATTCGAACCCACAACACTCGGCGCAGTGGCAGCGGTGAGGCGACCACTTGAACCAGTATGCCATCCGTGCACTCTTTGTTCAGTAAGCATGAACTAGTGAGTACCTGATCACGTTTACTAGAAGAATTGATGGTTTAATACTTTTGCACTCTTGATAGTCCCGTGCTACTAGATCTAGTGTTCGAGAAAGCAATATCTAATCAACTCCTGCTTCGTAGGCTAATACTTACAAATAATCAATGAAATAAAAAATCATTTCTTTATTATTTATAAACAAGTGTTAGTCTATACATACATACTTACGCTACCTTCCCGGTAGTTTTACTTTCTTGCCATACCTTTCTTGTTTAATTAGATGTTTTTTAAATATTTTTTCTGCTATTTAAAGTTTGTAAGGATCTTTACAAACATTCAAACAACGGACACAAAGAACACCTAGACTCGGCACAACCATTTGCGGCACTCGGAACAAGGTTTTGTCCCGTGTTAGGATCGAACCCATAACAAAACGAATGTTGTCCTTGCTCGTCCCTTGCCAATTGCTGCAGTGTCATCATGACTAAAAACGGAGCAGCTTTTGTGCCATAGGTGACGGTGGTCAACTGATATTTCTTTAGCGCGTGTTTAGGTGAATCCCTCCATATAATTTTTTTCAGCATTTGGTCTTTTTAAGCTATCCAAATCTGTCTAAACATTTTCTCAATATCAGCAGTGAAGGCGTACTGACACTGGCGCCATTTTAAAATAATAAAATACATTAAAATTTTCATTTAAGTCACATTAATTTATATGCACATTACTGTAATAACATTACCGCTTGCACTTGTCCTGTTATCTCTAACACTACTCATATTAAATATTTAGGTGTTATATTAGACACCACACTCCTTTAAAGAAAACATATCTGCTTTAACTAACAGAGTATGCAAATTACCATCGGTTTTCAAAAACATGCCGCCTTATTGCAGATTACAAACTCATCATACAGATCTATAAGGCATTGTGTCAGGCCTTAATCCAATATTGCATCACTCCATGAGGCGTTAGCCCAAAATCCTTCATGTTAAATATTGAGCGGGCACAAAGAGTGCTTCTAAAAGTAGCAACCCGCCGACCCTACCGCTTTTCCACACATCTTTTGTATGAAAATTGTAATGTATTAACTGTCCGACAGCATTTTATAATGTACACCGTACTTAAACAGCACGCAACGCTTACGTATAACATCAACCTAACTAACACTAAAATACGGAATGATATTGTCTGCACCAGATTTCCTGAATTAAAGTTTGTTTTTAAAAATTGATGTTTCGCATTCCTAGGGCCTTTTCTTTATAGCAAGATAAATAAACAAACAGCTATATATGATCTTAATTATGTAAGATCGAAGCAGATTGTCTGTTGGTACTTACAATTTTTAAATTATGAGGATATCGAAGATTTGTTGATAAATAAATTAACAAGTTCCATGATAATAATTATAATCTTGGCTTATTTATGCATATATTTATGTAATAAGTATGGTTAATTGTATATAACTTAGTTCCTAGTAGTATATTGTAAGTGCCCTTAACGCCTGTGGCACAGGTTTATCCTAGTACAGGCACCCATATTATATTACCTATATTAAGTACTTTATGGACTGTATTCATGTTTTACCACTGTAATCAATAAATGAATTATTATAATTATTATTATTCGTCGCACGGGCGACGGCGAGGCAACACTTCAACCTCTACGCCCTCCGCGTAATTGAAATTTATTATATTTCCCTTTTATTATATTCTTCAAGCATGCTTGTCGGTAACAGTACTCTCACCTTGACCTTTCTTCAGAATGTCTCTGATGTGGACGCAAGTATATTAATTGTTAACTGTAGTGACATTAAAGAATTTGATCGTGAAGATTGTAATGCTAACATGACATTAAATTTATAGCACACAAGAGAATATGTTCAGCAAATTCTTATGATCTAATTAAGTGACTGTATTATACCGACGTAATTTAATTATCATTTGTCTAACATAAGTACGTACTGGGTAATTCGTTGTACTTATTTATCAAATTTTAACACACTTATATAACATTAGAAAAGTTATTATGACTGTGCAGCTAGCATCTAGCATTATTAACCTGTCAATTGTTAGCATGCAAGACATCATTAAAAAATTATTGCGTATGACCATCGGTGTGCCACTGCCACTCATTAGGTTAACAATTATTTTTCTCGAATTACATTTGTCTCTTGGTGTTGAACGCGCACAAAAATCTCCCGCTTGTTTTTTTACGTTCCTATAAGAGCGTGTGAGTGAATAGAATGGAATAACACTTTGTCCGAGCCTCGAACCAAACTCGAGATCACATATACGCTGCACCACGGAGGCAAAGGCAGAGGAAGATGTAGGCGTGTATATAATAATTATTGTTATTTGTTTTTAATAGGTTATGAGGCAAACGAGCAGACGGATCGCCTGATGGTAAGCGATTACCGCCACCCATGGATACCCACAACACTAGAGGAATAACAAGTGCGTTACCGGCCTTTTAAAAATGAGTATGCTCTTTTCTTGAAGGTTTGTAGGTCGTATTGGTCCGGAAATACCGCAGGCGACAGTCCATTCCACAGATTAGTTGTGCGAGGCAGAAAAATTCTGCAAAACGCACAGTTATAGACTGCCAACCATCTAAATGATGGGAATGGAAATTCTGTCGCCTAGGATAATGGCGAAAAGAGGAGGCAGGGATCAGTCCGAACAATTCCTCACAGCACTCCCCATAGTATAAGCGATAGAAGATGCATAGCAAGGTCACGTATCTACGCAGCGCCCAGGAGTCTAGCCGATTTGAAACAACTTGGCAGTCGACGATTCGAGTCGCTCTCCGTTGAATGCGGTCCAGAGGGAGAAGCAGGTAGTGGGGTGCCCCTGCCCAAAGATGAGAACAGTATTCCATGCGAGGCCGAACCTGCGCCTTGTAAAAGAGTAGACGGTGGGCCAGCGTGAAATACTGTGTCGACCTGTTGAGCACGCCAAGTTTTATCGAAGTATATATTAACGTCATTAATTAATTGAATACCCGTAGGAGTAATTTAATTCGTAGATTCTACGTACTAAATAATAGCTATGTTCTATTGAAGTTGAAAACTAATGTTAGTTTAGTTAGTTAGCACACAAAATAGAGAACTTCTAGTAAACTCCCACAGCTGACCTTTAAGGAATTACAATCTTTACGAACTATATCCAATGTACAGCTCGTTTAATTATATATTACTAGTTCCTACGGGCACACATAGGATATAAAGCATCTTCTATGTCAATCGAGATAATATATATATAGAGTCCTCCTCATCGATTTCGATGACGGTGACCTCAGAAATCATGGATATTTTCTTTGGTGAGCCCTAATATGGCGTGCTAGACTGAACTTGGTCTTGAATGTCCTACGATAGGTGTGGCAGTGCGGTTGGTCTGTGCTGTTGTACGTATTAGTGGGTTTAGGTTAAAGGTTTACACGTGATTGACGCAAACATCCAAACTTTTCCAGAAAATTAATAATACTAGTGCCTGCACACACGTTGCAGATCCACGTGACGCATTACTGTAAATAAAATGATTATAAGTGTTTTTCCAAAATTTGGTTTAGGTTTATCTTTGTCCCAAGTTTCATGCTAACCCTTCAACGGTGATTGAGTAACAAAAATCCAAACACACAAACTCACGTTTATTACATTAGTAAGACAAGCTTTTACACGCTGTACACAGTTCTTTTTGTAAAATAAAATATAGCCTATGTTACTCGGTGATAATAAGCTAACTAATGATAAAATATATTTTAAAATTGATTGAATTGTTTTTAAGTTAAATCCTTACCAACAAATGTAAATAGTTCCTCTTTATAATATAGAAGATTAATAATGTTTCTCCGCTGAGAGCTAGAATAAGTTAGCCTTCTAATACTAACCACACTACCCTGCCCCGCCTCCACTCTTTGTATTACCTGTATGGCCAAGTTCTGCCTTTGAGAGTCTTTCGAAACAATCTAGTAGCTATATAATAACGAGCGTGTGAACATACAGAGTTGGTGTAGCGATTTGTTACTCAATACAGTAAGGAAATAACATACCATTTATTGAATATATATTATACTAGCTTCTGCTCGCTTAAATGTAGGTTAGCTTAGGTTAGATAAGTAACAAACCGTCATTCTGGATGAAAGGTATTTTATGTTTTTTCTGTTCCCCTGACAATGTATACAAAATTTCACAATGATCGGTCGAATAGGCGTGGAAGCGTTACAAGCAAACAAAGAAACACATAGTCATTTAAAATATATTCTCAGGATTAAGAATAGTATAAACGTTAACGTTAACGTAATAATATAAACGTTAATTGTATAAATCACTATACTATTAAATAATTTTATCAAAAACACAAAACCCACCATAAACAAAATATTAAAACTTAAAAGAAAATGAGTCAATGTAGGTTTGAATCATTTATTCTCAAAAAAGACAAAGCCTAATTCATTATAAGTAACCGTCACCGAGACACATATATATATATATATATATATATATATATATATATATATATATATATATATATATATATATATATAATACATTTTTAATCCTTTTTAGGAAGGTATGTGTGAGAGGCATTCCACAGTTTCTATCTCAAATGTTGTTAGTATAATTTTCTATTATATATTCGAATAGGCGAGATCGAAAACTGTTAAATGAGTTTATATTTTTTAGATGGGAGGGTAAATTATTGAATATTTGTGCTCCTTCATAAGTAATACTCTTTTTAGCATAGTTGGTTCGTATTTTTGGCAAAACAAGTAAACTAGGGCGACAAAGGCTACGTTTAGATATTTGGGACTTTTTAATAAATGATATGGATGTTTGGATGGTTTTGTCTAAGATTTTCCTAATTAAAATACAAGTATTATATATATAGCGTTGATGGATATTCATTAATATTGTTTCTTTAAAGATTTTATGTGTTGGTGTCAAGTATGGATAGCGAAATAGTGTTTTAATAATTCTGTTTTGCACTCTTTGCAAATCTTTCAATTTCGTTTTACCGGCGCTGCCCCAGATTTCTATAAGGTATAATAGATGTGACTTCACAAGATAATTATAAATACAGTAACGTACATTTTTGGGTATACATTGATTCATATTGTGAAGTGATCCTATGAGTGCAGTCAATTTGTTCTTAATATACTCGATTTGATTGTGCCATGTTAAATGATTATCCATTCTCAGACCAAGATACGTTTCGCAAGTTTTTTGTTCTAGTGGGATATTATCAATAGTTAATGTGCTATGCAGCGGGACTTTTTTATTTCTGGCGTTAAAAATTACGTAACAGGTTTTAGAAATGTTTATATATATCGATCGATCGATCAATATCGACGATTTAATGTAAATACATAAATATGTTATTTGGCAGTCAGTAGGAAGCGTCTGTCTGACAAAATTTCATGAATAATAAGGTACAACCGAACCCACAATAATCGGCGCGGTGGCAATGGCGACCATTTAAACTACTACATCACTTGTAGCTGAAGTATCCATCAAACTAAACTAATTTAAAAGTAAGTTAACTGCCAATAACGTAGTCACTTATTCCGATTCACTTGCTACAAACTTTAACACGATTAGTTGCTGCATTTAGTTTTATGTACTGAGATGCGAGAATCTGCGTGACATCGAAGTTTCCAATTTAATTAAAACTAGCAAGCGAGTGCTTCAACAGATATAGCACTGCACCCGATACAAACGGCATCGGCAGCAACTGCTTTCATTACAAGTAGAAACTTTTATTTGAATTGTTGCTTACTACGAATGTTACCGACGCGGCGACGGTTACATTTAGTACAAAGTAGTCCATGCAAGCAAGTACCGAAAACTTTATTGCCAGTTCCAGTTGTCGACGAGTTCGTGAACAACTGTAGTTATGTGTTGGCTACCGCGGTTATCCTTAGGATATGTGGTCATTGAAGGCCAATTTAAACGGGCCGATAGCAATTTAGCGAAATCATCCCCTGGCAGTGTTAGTATTTTAGTATAAAATTGCAGCCTCGGAATTAAACATTGCAAGCAATAAATCACTATACCGTGAGTCAGATAATAAATGAAACATTTTGCAAAAGAATTCCACTTAGTCATGTTTAGGGGGTCACTTCGCCATTACAGTGCTTCGAATATTACTAGTATTGGCTGAGCCAAAAAATAGCATGATCGATAAATTGTTGGAACGAATCTGGGTATTATTTGTTTCAATATGTGTGACGACACAGAACTTATACCATGTGCGGTATTTTTAAAATCATAAAACCAAAATGCAACTAGGGCAGAAAAATCCATTGAAAAATGAAGTCTGCATACTCTAGCTATCGAAGGCTGCATATAATATTATGCAGCGGAATTTAATATCTCGACGCGTTGAAAACGGTGATTTGTTTACATATATTGTTTACGTATATTTCTTTAATATTGTTTTATGTTTACGCGAATGTTATACATTGAAATTGAAGCTTTATACGGATGTTATCGATTTTTATTTTACTTTAAAACATTTTTATTACATCATTTTGAAAACTCAAACACTAGATACTATTATTGAACGTTACTACTATTTAATCTATTTAATTTGATTAAAACTATTTATATTTAAGTTTACATTTTGCCCCGACGTTATATATAATGTTAATCAATCTCTTCATACGATGAACTAAAATCAATATAGCGGATTTAATTATTCATTTTAATTGATTTCTATTAATAGCACTCAATACATGCGGACAAAACAGCTTCAGGTTGCTTAGTTCATTCTGAATCTCATTATTACAATCAAACAAATTGAATGTGTATACTAATTAAGGGTTCTCTATTGAAAAATTGTTGACGAGTCCCGAGTCTGCATCTGCGCTGAAGTGCCAACAACGACGACTATTTGTTTTTCTATTCAAATGGTACTTTACATTTTGTCTTTGTTCATTGTTAGGGTTGTTATATTTTGTGTAATGCTTAAGTTATTTGAATAAAATTACTAAAGCTCGCGGCCCAATAGGTAAGGTTTGATTCCTGGGCTTGAGTAGACTCGCAAGTTTCTCTGTTATTGTGTTTGAAATTATATAAAAAATATGAAGGCATATAGAAGGACCGTTTGGTTTGGGTCTACGCCGTTGCTTTGCTGAACGTGGCATCAGGAATCTAAATGTAAATGTAAATTCATATTATTGTTTAAGTAGTGCAACCTTGACGTTCATAAGTGTTACTTTGTGACCTAAATGAATAAAATATATATTTTGATTTTGGTTGTTACTCGTTACTAAAAGAGATATTAGCACAGCATAAAGACATACAATTTATATTTCAGTACACAAGTGTATACCACCCATATTTTGCCTGCTGTAGTTTTGGATCCCACGTAAAAGACGCCGAGCTTATTGCCAACTCCGTGCTGCCTCTGAATCACGTTGAAGTATGAATATCAAATATTTTGTGCTCATTAATACGCGAGTGCGATCACGAGCGTGTATTAGTATCTCTTAACGAGTCTCATATTCCCTCTATAATATTTTATTGTGAGTTTCTATTGTTACAATTTCCACATTTCATGTTTTAGCTACAAGGCTTACGCGTGGGCGTATTCATGTCGACTATTACTGCTCATTCGTTAATATAATTATGTGTAATTTTGGGTTTCATTTATTATTTGATACCTATGTTTATTAAAAAGTTAATATAATATGGGTGCTGGACAATTGGCCGCTACCAATGTCAATGAATGTGACGAGACTTATTCACAAGCTTACATAAAACAAATCTATATACAGGATGTCCGGTAATTAATGGATAATCTTAAAATGTCTTACAATAGAACTGATGGTTGTTCAGAAAAACATATAAAAATAAATCTATCCTAACTACTACCTGAGATATGATTTTTTTAAAGTCAAATATTTTAGACTTAACTACACATAAACTTTCTTGTATACTACGACCATAAATGAATGGATTCCATCGGTTTCCTGTTGTTTTATTTTTAAACACTTATTATGCTAATAGATAGACAGTCAAAAGTATGACTAGCTATTGCACTTTTTTAATTTATTTTCTTGTTTTTTTCTGAACGACCATCAGTTCTACTATAAGACATTTCAAGGTTATCCATTAATTACCAGCCACCCTGTATAGTCTTACCCCTCCACACAGAGTAAAAATGTGACTCAGTTGTTCATTCACTGAAAACGAATTTGTCTTATTTTAGCTAAAGAAGCATATTCCGTTCGTTTGTAGCCTGTAGACTATCAAACGTAAATGCCAAGGTTTCGAGCCGATTGTTCGCGCTAAACGTAATATGAAACATATTAAGTAACGTTTTGATCATCTTAAACAATACTAAGAAGTTGTGCGAGCATAGAAGTTACTTGCCTTTGATTGAAAGAAATCCAAAGAAACGACACGGTGTATTATTTATATTTCGTTCAACACGGAGTTATGGATAGATATTTTGATGGCGAATGACTGCTCGGTGGTGCAGCGATAATGAATGTGAATGAGTTCTCGGATTCAATTTCCGATTTGGGCCAAGTGTTATTGATCTTTCTAACAAAAAATTCATTGCTTTGCTCCAGATTTTGCGCTAATTGGAATTTTAAAACAGCTATAGCCACGCCTCCTATTAAGTGGAACCTAAAATCATAGCTGGCGAGATTTGTTTGATGATGGCGACGCCTTTAGGAATACAAGCGTAGGACATACGACCTGAGACAGATGAGGTGAATGAACTTATTTTAATGGTTGGCCTACTGTGCAATGCAGCTGACTCGAGTTCCGAGCTATCGATACCACACTCTATTTACGATAATGGTAAGCATCTGCTTGTTTAAGCACAACCATTTAAAAACACAGCTGTGTTACCTCTTGGAACTGCCATAGCTTGCTAACACACCTATGTCGATAGGAGGCAGTTTCAGCTTATTATCAGTCAGAACGCTGACTGTCGCGCAAAAGCACAAAAAAATGTAGTCTAACCAAATATATGTATATACCCCTACAAATCCCCTACCAATATTTCAGCACAAATACTTGAACAAAAATTGAACAGGTTGCTAACAATTAAACCTTGTGCAAACATTTCAACTTTAAACGAATAATACCAGAACCGTGGTTTGTGTTTTAATAAGCCATTGTTCAGCACTCTGTATAGCATGTCAGGAACATTCGAGCATTATTTTCGCTGAACAAAATAGTTCGGTTTATGCTAATGGTGACTAAAAACAAAAGAATATTGTATTGCATAGGAATACTTTTATAGTGGTTTTAGGGAAAGAATATTTAATCGTATGACATGTTATGTTAACAAACTACAACTATATACGACACAGAGGTGTATTATACCCAAATATGTGAGATATTCTAGGTCTCATGACATAAATGGCCAGCTTATTGCCGTGCTCTGGTCGCAAGTCCAGGTAAAGCTCATTCATTTGTCTACAGGCTTTGCAAGCGTCCATAGGCGGTAAACGCTCATCATCAGGTGAAGCGTACCTAATAATGATATTTTTGATATCTTGGTAGAATAAAAATATTTAGAAGTGTATGTTGCCAATTTGAAAACTTATAAAATTAGCGCAGTAGTCGATGGCTGCCTCTATGAAACGCTTCAATCTGTAAGTGTTATATTAAAAACGCATAAAAAGAAAGAGCGAGCTTACTACCGTTTACCACACGAAGTTCTACATTTCATAAAAAGAAAAGTAGACGTCTCTAAGTCGCGACCTCTCGGTTAGCAGACAGACTTACACCCACGCTGGACCGTGAGTGAGAGTAAACACGATAGCTTTTTATAAAAGAACTATCGGAGTTTTAAGACCTTAGCTATATTTAATAAATGAAAGCGAAACAAACACACGATGTCACTTTTAGGTTTATAATACGAATAAGGATATTTGTAGAAAAATATTATACGCTGTAAAATACAAAAGTAGAAATTAATTGTTAGCTAAATAACCAGATCCGTTTAATTACAAAGGAAAAATAATTTGTCCCCGTTTCTTTGTTCTCATTTTGCCGTAGGTAACGCGATTATATGTTCTTTTTATTCTGTTTATTATTTTGTATTATGCTGCGCTTTAAATATCTTCTGGTATTTTTTAATATTACATATAAATAATATTATTTAATGATAAAAGGTTGAAACACGGTTAGGATATTACTGAGTTTTATTTAAACAAATTATATGTAGCAAATTCAAATTAGGCTAAATAAGTGTTGCAAATGTTGGTGTGGACAAAGTCCTAACAGTTAAGTACGGTTGAATGTCAATATCAATATTAAGATACTTAGATTTTATTTACTCGAATATTACCGAACAAATTCAATCATTATATTAACACCCTCAAATGGCATTTGAGGCTCATGCTAGTTTTTCAGAATACATTTACGTACATCATCAGCTCATCTATTTTCTGAGGTATTCCATGTATCAGCATTTTTCAAATTCGAGCAGTGATAGCTCAGTGGGCAGACCGACAGACTGCAATGCACAGAGTCTCGGGTTCGAAGCCACGTCCACTCCGTGTAAAACTGATATCCAGTCAAATCCGGTTAGACTAGAAAAGCCGACCCTAAGTGACTTGGGAATAATAAAGGCTAGGGAGAAGAAGAGCATTTATCAAATTCATATTCTGATATACATGAAATTTATACTACCAGCCAAATTTCGTCTAGACGTTAGGTATCAGTAATAGAACCCATTTTTCAAAAAGAAAGTATAATATTAATAAAATATAATTAAAACATTTTTTAAAACAAACATTAATTTAGCGTGGTCACCGAGTCAACGTAAACACATGATTCTTTAACAATGCATTGAATGAAAGCGGGGTGGCGCGCGGGGTGCGAGAAGGGCACAGCTGCAACACAAATGTCACAAATCGTAAATTTCGTTTAGTCGCGTGCGCACTTGTGACGCAATCGCTTACTTCCGTGTTTACTTTTCCCGCGCGCGCCGCCGCGCCGCCGCCCTATCTTTTGGCAATGTATTCAAACCGCGAGTACTACGAAATGGTGCGTTGTTACATTTTGAGTGGAGAAAGTTTAAATGGTGCTCAAAGACTTTACGAAGAACAAAGTGTTCCTCGCCTCCGTAATCAAGGACACGTAAATCCAACAGTGCCAAATCGTGAAACGATTTTAGCTGCTAATCAACGGCTGTTAGACTACGGCCAATTTACTACACCTTCGCATGCCCAAGGACGCGGCAGGCAGAGACTGCCTGTAGAAGTCGAAGACGAAATCTTCGATTTCTATGAACGCAAACCTCGTGCAAGTACACGAGACGCAGCCCGGCGCTTCGGCGTGAGTCAGTATGCGGTTTGGAAACTACTGAACACTACCGGCATGCACCCTTATCACTTTCGGAAGGTCCAAGCATTAAATGATGAGGATGCTATGCCTCGTCGAAGATTTTGTGAGTGGCTAATTGCACATCCAAATGCTGACATTTTATGGACGGATGAGGCACTCTTTACTAGAGCCGGGCTATACAATCAGCATAACGAACATTGGTGGTCGTTTCGTAATCCGCACATGATAAGGGAGACCTATCACCAAGTACGATTCAGTGCAAACGTATGGGCTGGCATTATAGGCAATAAAACTTGGACATGTTGCGACATGTCATAGAAGATTTTATGGACGATGTGCCTATAGTTAATTATCGTGAGTTTTACTACCAACACGACGGTGCACCACCACATTATGCCACCTCTGTTCGTGAATACCTTAACACGGAATACGGCAGTCGCTGGATCGGTCGTAGGGGTCCTGTTCCATGGCCGCCGCGTTCCCCGGACCTTATGCCGTGTGACTTTTTTTTATGGGGTGAAATAAAAAGACGTGTGTATGTGGAGGAGGCTGAAAGTCTCGAGGCTTTAAAAGAACAGATAAACCGTGCATTTGACGAAGTGAAAAATAACACTACAGTGCTAAATAAGCTAAAAAACAATGTGCAAAAGCGAGCAAGACTGTGCCTAGAGAGAAACGGATTGCATTTTGAAAATTTATTGAAGTACAGCTGAAGATGTGGTAAGTGGATTTTAGTTGTACGCCTCAACCAAAAACCTAAGCTTTTAAAACGCATAAATCCAACTATTCTACTTTATACTTTTGTTTTACGTATTTACGATTTTTATGTTGTGCCTAATGAATAATTCAATAAATACTTATTAGCCCTTACGTCGAATAGTATCTTGTGCAATCTCCAGCTAATGAAATAATAAAGAGTAGGTTTGAAATTGATTATGTTATCACTGATATACCGCTGGCCGCGCCGGCGACGGCGGGGCGCGGGGCGCGCGGGGTGTCTTGCCGCCTAACGCGTAGTGCATGTACCGCGCGTGGTGTCCATAATCATAGAAGTTTTTAAGACAACTTTGTAGTGGCTGAATTCATTAATTTTGTACTACTTAGCATAAAAATAAAAAATACGTGTCTCATTATTTTACTCAAAGATTATTATATTAAAGTTTAGACGGTGACTAAAAAATCAGGTTGTATATATATATATATTATCTAATAAAAAAAAATGTTTTACGTTGGTCACAGCGTTCTTAAAATATGACCACACCACACCTTGTTTAAGTTTAGTGAAAATACATATGTGTGATCAACAAATAGCAATGCCGAGTCTCAAGTGTTAAGTTGCCTGTGACACAGGAATTATTACTAGTGCGGCGTAAACCAATAAAAGACAAATAAATATATAGCAAATTGTTATTAAACTTTATAAATGTTTGTACTAGAAGTGGGTATGAAATATTATCTCGTTACCTTTCGACGACAATGAACTGCTGTCAAAGTTAGGAAGGCATTCCTAACTTTTGTGCGGCAATACGATTATGTTTAATTACTAGACCATGTTGCAATGCTTCTGACGATATAAGAATAGCCGTGCACTAGAACGATCTCACTGTCGTACATAATTTTAATACTAATGGTACACTAGCAACAAGCCTATTGTAGTTGTAGTAAATAAATATTTACTTAAAAGCTATCTCATGCCTGTCAAATACGAACATAAAAATAACAGAAATTCATCACATCGAGAGAAATAAAGCAAGGTTAGTTCTCTCGATGCGATGATTTTTTTATTTATAAGTACAAAATCGATTGATTGATGTATACAAAAGCAATTAAAAAAAAATATAGGAGCTTTCATAGTTTTCGTATTTATTTTTACAGTGTTTCTATTCAAATAAATATAATAAACTTAGCATTGTAGTCGTTAATCAAAATGTTTTGTTTTGATACCAGAAACGTAAACCCGTCGTACTCTAGCACTAAAGTAAATGTAAGCTTCGATGTCACTTTATCAGAATGGTTGTTCATGGTCCTGTTATTTTGTTCTTTATTTTACACTAGATTGAGCTAAACTATAAAACTTTTCCAACAGAAGCTTGCTAATAGTAGTAGTATGAGCGAAGTAACAATTTTTTTCGATTACTTACAAAAAATGTGTGCATTGTTAAGGCAGTGAGTGAATTGTAATTTAATTTCGCAAATTGCCTCATGACTATTATATTACAACCTCAATAATAACGTATTAGTTCAGTTTTACATACTAGTTTAGCCTATCCCTCTGAGAAACAGGCGCGAATCTATGTATGTATGTATGTATATGGTTTAGTTCAGGCATTCGTTATTGTCCCAGTAATATTAGGTACCATTAGTATTGTAGAAACGTTTGAAAATACCTGCACTGCACTGCAGGTAATTTATTTAAACGTTGTGTGAGGTAAGCCGTTTAAAGACTACGCTGCCGAAGTGTGGACTTGGGAAATTTCACATTTATTCAAAACATTTATCGTGTCACCGATGTCACGATAAATGTTTTTAAATGATGGTGAAGTTTTCAAAATAACGCTTATGGCTTAATTTTAAATACTTTTTGGCCCAGTGGCGTGATTAAGCAGTAATGTTCACCAGTCGAATGTGAGTACTTAGATACGATCCTGGTTTTGTCAAACTATGTATAATAATAATTTTGTTAATGCCCGTATTTTGGCACGCTTATGAAATCGTAGCGTCGGCCTCAGCTATTACGATCTCAACTAATCTGATATCTACTAATAAATAATTAATATTACGTGGAACGTTAGGGTGGAACTATAAATTAATATGATGTACCTAATGGTGAACGTTATTTTAATTTATTTCAGTACTGGTTCGGTCATCTAATTAGTGCTTTTAATGAAGTGTAAACCTTTAGGCGGAGTCATGTTAGCGCTAAACATGATGAATTAAATGATGTATCGGTATATTAATAAAGGGTTAGGCATAGTTTTGACACTGATACAGACATATAGCTTGTTACACGCTATTTATTTCAAGGTGTCACGATTACTTGCAACCAAAATATGTGAAACCATTTGACGAAATCACAGAAATGTGTAATCATTTGTCCAGGCATCTAACCTGGATGGTCACAAACGACATTTATGTAAGTGTTTAGGTTTACACCTAAACACTTACACTTACTTACGTACGCCACTAGACTATATTATAATACTTCACTATACATATAAACAAAAAATCGTATTTGCTTTTTGTTTTTTCCAGAAACTAACTTCTTGGACTGTGTTTTCTGAATTCGGGCATTTTTCTTTAGGCACGATTTCCCAGAAGATTTTTTGTTACGTATCTGATTCTGTGGTTATTGTGACAGACAGACCAAAGTTAAATAGACGTAAGGCTCCAACTGCCGCGATCAAGATAACATGCCAAAAAACTTAGATTACAAAGAAATAGCTCAACAGACCACTTTTATATAGATAGTACTACTATAATAATAGACGGCGATTGGCTTTGTATAGTCCTGACATTGCTGAAGTGACATGAAGAACGGTTACTATATATCATCTGGTTAGCCCTTCAGTTAGGACTAGAAGTTGTAAAAAGTGTTTAATACCGTCGTAATATTCCTTGTTTTTATCCCGACGTCTGTGATTAGTTAGTACGGATAGTAACTAATGTAACTAATGCTATTACTTACATTCTGCAATATTCATGACTTCACCACCAGGATAAAACTAGCATATATATTTGTCACTATATGAAAGCAGGTCCAAACAATAAACTTTGTAGGGACTAGTAGGGATACGGATAGGTATAAATACCAATTTAAATATTACATCTAGATCCCTTGAAAATAGCAATTCTCTCTGTCTCTCTTCTCAATCTTAATTTTTAATTATCTATAATATCATTCATTCTTTTCATAATCCGTACTCGAACCGTAAAATCGATGTATTGATATAAAATATTGATTACTTAAATTATTAATAACCTTCTTTTATATTTATCGACTTTTCTGATACTCATTGTAATCAAACTATTACGGCCTTTTTCTTTTAAACATTACAAAGTAATAGAAAATTGTCTCTGGTACTACGGTTTTACAAGATCACATTGGTCCGTTGGGAAATAATGGCCTCGTGTGGCGACTACAGACGACCGTAATGCAGCGCCCGCCGCCGCCGGTCGTCATACACTAACTCAATAAAATTATTATCTGAGAGATTGCCATTACCTATATGGATATTGTTATTGATATTATTAATATCTTACTACCAAGGGATAATTCATATTAATATTATATCAGGTATTATTCTAAGGAGTTTTTCAGAATTGGATATAGCTTAAATGTTTGACGATCGGTTAATAGTCAAACGTTTACATTTCTATATCCAAGTCTTAATGGTTGCAGGACTTGTCATGCAAACCCTAGCATTATCCGATAGTTCTAAATTCGTACATCTCGATATATTTCGAACGGCCGTTAAAGGATCTTATTAATTTACATTTTTACTTTGAAGACCATCTATAAATATATAATGTTGGTGATGAAAAGGCTTGCTGCCATAAATAACTATATCATGAATATAATATATTCATAGATTTTAAGATCCTACTAAAATATTAATTCCATTTTTTTATTGTCGGCCTCGATGGCATAGTGGTTAGTGTAACCGACTGCCACGCCTGAGGTCGCGGGTTCGATTCTCGCACAAGTCAAACATTTGTGTGCATGAACATGAATGTTTGTCTTGGTCTGGGTGTTTCTATGTATAATATGTATGTATTTAGAAAAAAAAGTATATATGTATGTTTATCCATTGTCTAATACCCATAGTACAAGCTCTGTTTAATTTGGGCTAGATGGTGTTGAGTGTATGTGATAGAATATTATTTTAGAACAACCTTAAATAAAAATAATGTTTATCACACGTGCATATCAGTTTTTAATAAACTGCCTAGGAGTCAAAGAGAACTTCCATTTAAATATTTTAAACTTAAGTTAAGAAAATGGGTAGTAGATAAGTGCTTATATACAATAGAAGAGTTCATACAACATAAAACTAATGAATCTGATTATTAGTAAATGTTAATATAATGTAATATAATAATGATAAATATTCTAAATAATAATAGGTATAGCTTGCCATTTTGTTAGTAATATTTGAATTGTTTTATATTATTATTAATATTTGCATGCCAAATACAGGCAGAATATAACCTGAACTATTCACCATTGTTATATCTGGTACCACCTGTATTCGGAGCAAATAAATGTTTCTTTCTTTCTTTCTTATAAAAGAAAAGGCTATTAAGTGTTTTGTAATTAAAATCAATAAATACATATATTTAAAATAAACTAAAATCATACGAATATTAAATAAACATTCGCATACAACTGACGGACTGCGTCATAACTGTATCTTAACAGGCAACTCCGATGGTGTCTATGAATATGAAGTGCAAGTGCACTTGAGATGTCTGCTGCTTAAGACTATTAATATTTCACTTTGTAGAGTGCACAATGCAAATCGGCAAGGTTGGCGAAAATAGGTGACATTCAAATTTTTACTTAAGTACCACTTAGAGTTAAGCTAGCACTACTTCATGATTGCTTATTAGAAGCTTCGTGAGTGTTGCCACTACAGAAAATAGGTCAAGCGCAGATCTTCTATGACTTAGCAAAATCTTTTGAGAATATTCTGTCCATAAAGTTATTCGGTAAAATATTCACGGTGAGAATTTTGCTGTCTGATTTCACTCGAACTGATACATTTGCGCGAAGCTTGCGCGAGCTTTCGAGTTTCTTAAGGAGGCGTTATGCTGACAACAAGGTAAAAGCAATTTCTTCGAAGGCTCGGCTAGTTATGTATATCTCTACTGTTGCGGGTCTCAATAGGTAACCGCTTATCATCTGGCAAATCTCATCGTTCCCCACCTAGGCTCAGTTAAAAAATACAAACTAATCGAAAATGCATTAAAAGCTTACTTAACTGTATTTGCAGTGATTTTGATCTTTTCAGATTCTTTGATCGGGAACAAGATCATGATATTATGTGTATTTTGTATGCGTTGATGTGATGGAATAAAATATGTTACTTTGTGTAAATTCACAGCTATAATGTCTCAAATACAATGATTATAATTAATATACTATACGCTACTTAGTAGGGGAGGCGCGTCACACACTACAAATAAACCTCGCTGTACGCGATCCAGGAGTCTGCGATGCGATGTTCAGCACAAATTTATTTATAAATAGAACAATTAGTAATTACAAAACTTTCTAGCAAAGTTCACTACTGACCAACCTGTTTATTTAGTCAAACATATCGAACAGATAACTAGAATAAACAAAAGGCCCCATAACATCGAATATTTTTAGATTCCGTCGTGCAACTGTAAACGCTCAATTCATATTACGCTTGACTATCTAAACTGCATGGAGAATCGGTACAATAGCACAATCGGAACAGCTTAGCTGTTTAGTCAAAGTGAAAGCTACCCTATGATTCTGGCAGCACATTTTACACTGATCATCTTAGTCTCCCCGTGAACATGGCTGCTGTAAAGCAACCGAAACGTCGGGGCAAAGTGTAAACTCAAATATAAATAGTTTTAATTAAAAATATAAAGCTTCAATAGTAGTAAAGTTCAATAATAGTAGTGTTAGAGTTTTCAAAATTATGTAATAACAGTGTTATAAAGTAAATAAACAACGCGACACAATCCGTATAAAGTGTTTAATTTCAACCGATCAACAAGCCTAAATTCTACCAGATGCTAAGCGAGTATCTTATTGTATGGGCCTATAAAGTAGCTCTCATGGAATCTAGATACCCACTGGCTGCAAGAACACAAGGCAAGGTCATTTACCTAAAATCCTTTTCTAAGTGGAGGCTTATCCAGTTTGAGACTTAAAGTGAGAATCGGTATTCTCTCGTGCAAGCTTGAAACTTAAAGATATAAGAACCTCTCTTTAAATAAGTAATCTCATACATATGAAACTCACTCTGAACAAAAAAGAGGTACTCTTTGGTAGTTACTATAGAGACAGGCAGTTTTAGTTTTATCGAATGCCATCAATATTTCCATAGAGCACTAAAGGGTTGCAAACTGCAACACTTACGATTATTATGCGTGCGAGTGTACTGACCGTTGCATGTAGCGACTAGTCGACTCTAGTCTGTTCGCAATAAAATTAAAAAACTACCAAACGGATTTTGCGGGTGGCGGGGCGGGTCGCTAGTTGGCATATAAAACAATGGCCATGGCAATTAAACTGGAGCTATTACACCGCTGCTGCACGCGGCTTATGTGTTTGTACGTGATCACGTTAGAAAATTTATTAAACATAACAAAGAAGAATGTATGTATGTACCTACGTGATTTACTAACGTTGATAATTATTTTCTTGCCTTTATTGTTTCCGTTAGACAGATAGTTAAACTAATTACCTACTATTGTTACGTCTTTATGTTCTGCTAGATTTGACCTGTGATTTTGCGCATGTGTAATTTTATGGGCTTTTTATTTTATTTAATAGCCCAGATAACTCTTCACGTGCTCGTTTGCGAAGGTTTAACACTTTAAGATACACACTGAAACTGTTCATTCATCATTTGAAATAACTTATAATTCAATTCAAGACTTTCAAGACGATCTCCACCTTAGGCTTAGAACATGGCTACTGACTCGCAGCTAAAACGTCGCGCTAGGAAAACACTGTATTTTAATTCGATTTAAAATAGTGCAGTACTTATAATATCAATGTTTTAGCAATACGTGATTTGAATATTAGATGGGTATTGGAATAATTATTATAAATATTACATAGTTTTCCAATGCGAAACCGTTTTATTTTTAAATTATCATCAAATTTCCAATCTAAATCACACTTCGCTATTACGTAATTACTTTACGTGGCTAACTCTATTGAACCACACGAATTAAATTGATATGTACCTACCACAAGTATTCTAACTTAGCTGGAAGGATAAACAAAAATATTAAGTGCTACCCATTCTAAAAAACTAGTAAATTGTTTAAAATATTGGATTAGCAAGTAATTGACGACTGACAAAACATGGCCGTTCTTAATCTTATTCCATTTATACTTATAATATGGAATATTTTTAAATGCGTCTGTGTGCTTGTCAGATTCTCCTTTCTTGATATTTTTCACGTGTCAAGAGATCGACGTGCATTTTCATTTGCGTGACCGTAGGCTTTTATAAACCAGTTTTTGTGAAATTGATCCTACGGATCAGGTAACTAAGCCCGTGGCTTAAACCCAGTTCAAAATAAGAATTACTGTCGGTGTTTTATCTAGCTGTACTTTATTAATTAAACAGTTACATAATGAGATTATTTTCTTATTTAGGTAATATAATTCTTAATTATATACTACGTTTTAATTGTACAAAGAAATAACTTGAATATTCCGTATAATTAGGTACAGTGAGTGCGCTAATCGCTCACAGCGATATCTTGTACAGTTAATACGTTTATTTAATTATCTATTTCTGTGTAATGAAATCCAAAATATAATTCCTTTTAAGTGTCTTGTATTCGTGTTTATGTTATTCACTATTACGTACTTATTCTAACGATATCGTGATTCTATATACCATGCAAAATAATTATGTTAAAAGGAAAAGGTAATTATGGGCATTATATGGGTATCAGACATGATCTGAGGATCAAATAATAATAATAACTCTTCAAAAATGTTATTGCACATCAAATAAACAAATAATTAACATAATGTATACACAAATTGTTTACAAGAAATATTACCTAATTACACTCTTCAGAATATATTGCCGACCTAATCTCAGTGTTAAAACATCAGAGCGATATTCTCCTCAATGCTAAAAGTGAACATAAATTAATTTTCACTTCACATTCTATAGTTGTTAGACTAGATCGAAACTCTAATATAAACTGTTATTACGTTAATTGCCCCTTTGGGTGTAGTTTGTGACTGTTCGCTTCGGTACTCGGTATGTCAAAATACTCCTTCTACTGAAACAAAACAAAGACCCATATTTAAGTTGATTAATCCGTTATCTGTGGGTGGCCTGCGAGAAAATGAATTTATGGACTCACCACATAGAGGTATATTAACCCGGAATACATTAAACTTCTAAGATGGGCCAAAGGACACCACCTGAATACTGTACATCGTAACAAATTCAATTACCCAACTGAGTTTGAAATAAGTTGGGCTTTTTGAACCCACAGTGCGGTCGACTGTTGTATTATTATAGATACCGGATATAACAGTGAGGTGTGATTATATTTAAGGCTTCAAGAGAGTAAATAAACATTAGAAATTATTATTTTTAATAAAAATGTTAGTATGATTTCATGACAATGTCTCTCACCATCTCCAAGAGTACTGGAATCCGTGGTCTCGACATCTCAAGTGATGTACAGTACCCTAGTCATATAGAGAGCAAGGTAAAGCTGGCTTCTAAAAAGCCTGGTGTGCTCAATAGAGCTAAGCGTTACTTCACTGCGGGGCAAAGACTGCTTCTATATAAGTCGCAAGTCTGGCCTCTCATGGAGTACTGCACTCATCTCTGGGCAGGAGCACCAAACTACCAGCTTGATCCTTTTGACGCGGTACACAGACGAGCCATGAGAATAATTGTCGATGAGTCCAAACTCACAGGCGGTATTGAGCCACTAAGTCTCAGAAGGGACTTTGCCTCCCTTTTTGTGTTTTACCTCCCTTTGCTTGTACATATAATGGATTGTGTTCTAAGGATTTGTTTGAAATGATGCCCTCAGCAATTTTTTATCATCGCACCGCTCGCCATCGGCATATATTTCATTACTTACGGACCTCTTCTCAGTGTGAAAAGGGTTAGCGTGGTGGAGCCAAGGGAGTTGGCAGACTTCACATATCTTCGAGAACATTCTCTTAGACATACAGATTGCCGCACGATGTTTTCTTTCACCTTTAAAGCAAGCGATAATTCTAATACTTCGAAAAGTTAGAAAGAGACGCGCCTTGGGATCAAACTCGAGACCTCTTCGTGGCAGTCCAACGGTTTCCCACTAGGTCATCGCCAAGCTGTAAAAGTCACCCATAAATAAATACTTGAAGTTTTTGTCCAATTCTCAAGTGATTGCTAAGTTTTCCGGGCTCGGCCCACGCATGGAACAAAACATTATGTTCAACACAAATGGTCGTGTCGAGTTAAAACCCTTCAAATGGCCGCATTAAATATTTAGGGACCAACCCTTTAAGTAAATTTAATCCTTCAATACTAAACCTAATTAATAATAACATCTCGGGTATAATGTGGGTAGTATGAGGGTGACAACCGGATTGAATGAGTAGGAAAATATAATATGGAATTAATTTAGAGTTAACACGATATATATTTTGTTATTCAAAATATACATAATATCCTCAATAGTGTATGCATCTGCTGAGCAGGAGGTCTCGGATTTTAACCAGCTCTGTGTTATTTGGTTTTTACTATGGTAAGACAGAAAAACATCCCTATAGTGAGATAAATATAAACATTTTAGTAATAAATCATTCTACAGTTCTGCTAAAACTAGTCTACAATGTAATGAGAAATCACAATAAATAACTTTTAACCTAATTTGGGTATCGAACCTGAGGCCTTAGGCACAGCATGCGCATCCATTACACCACCAAAGACTGCCTTGGTGAAAGGTAAGATAAAATATGTCAGTAGCGTAGTGTACAGACTGCTATAGACACAACTGACATATTTTAAAAGTATAAAGTACGTCAGCGAATTTTGCTTAGTTAAAAAGTTTTCAGATAAACAGCGCCAAGTTACTGCCAGAAATCTCTGGCATTCAGGACATTCAAGAAATTGTTATTCTCATCAAATACGCTTACACTTATGTTTTGATTCACTGTTTATATAAAATACAGTTAACTTTGTACATACATGCTATTTTCTAAGAATATTAATTGAAAGATCGTATTATGAGCAATAAATAAAAATAATGATTACACTTATTTACTATTTATAAGCGAACTATAGCCGTTACTAGGTATCCTTCGCAATTTCACCCACGCGTATGATTATTATCTGCTCTGCTCCCGTGGCTTGCTGTAGCGTGATGTCATATCCTATAACATTACTTAGTTAAGGATATTTCATGTTTAGTCAGTGAGTGAATGAGTTCCGCTTTTATATATGTATACTAATATTATAAAGAGAAAATTATTGCACTTTCGTCAGAAGTATATTGGAATACGCATCACAGATATGGAATCCGCGTTACGATACGTATGTTATGAGAATTGAGAGAAGTCATATAAAAAATATTAAATACATGTGTTATCGTCTTCAAATTCCATTTAAAACAAGTCAATATCTGAAAATTTGTAAGAAGTTTCACCTGCTGACCCTTTCTGATAGAAGAAATATTGCCGACGTCTGTTATATACTTAAAATTGCCTCAAACAACATAAATTGTCCAGACTTATTAAACGAACTCAATCTCCATGCGTCACCCAAGTTATTAAGATCTGCAAAACCCTTGCATGTACCTAGATCTTCTTCTAACTATCGGCAAAACTCTTTCCTTAATCGAGCGAGCACGACCACTGCTAAAGATCTGAATTTGGATTTGTTCTGCGCTAGTATTCCAGAGGCGAGACGACGAATGAGTGAACAGTTCTTTGTTTAAACTGTTATATTGCTAGCTGAGCTGTGTTGTACTTTGGTTTTATGTAATTATATATGTATACGTGTAATTGCTATTCTATGGAAACTATGTGTAAGTTTTAATGAAATGTTACACGTGAGGACCTGTAAATGGCTGTCGAATAGTTATGCAAATATTTTGTCAAACTAGGATAAGCTGTTGGATCCTCCATAAATAAATAAATAAATAAATAAAGTTTAGATGTTTGTTTTTTTGTGCAGATTTAACTCAAAAACTACACAACCGATTTAAAAAAGTCTTTCACCAATAGAAAGCTATATTATCACCAAGTAACATAAGCTATATTTTATTTAAAAATGTACTGTCATAAACATAACCTAATCTACTTTTACGCGAGTGAAGCCATGGGCAAAAGCTAGTATATGTGTAGATATATATAAATTAGGTTTAGACTATGTCCGCCGCCCGGTTTCACTTTAAAATAAATACCATTTTTGTAATCCACGTCACAAAACAACAACGACACTCATACGTAATTTCGCCTCCGACCAGTAGGATCCCCTGCTTCGATCCCCTAGGAGATCCTAAGTCGTCTATTTAACATGTTTTCCATACAAACTATGAACCGACATTTGACTTCCTTAGAGATTAAATTTCGATAATTGAAATTCTTAGTTGACGTTTTATACATACCTACAAACTACGTAAATACCTAATTTTAGTTTAGTAAGTCAATTAGTTTGAGAGATTAATTCGTGTTTAGTCAGTTAATGAATGAGTGAGTGACCTTTCCTTTTATACATATATATGTACAGATAATAAGCAACGCTCGTAAGTCCTGTGTTCTGCAAAGTGTGATATTTTCTGTCAAACAACACAGGCAATTAACGTTTTCATTGCATATATTTTTATTGTACAAATAAATTTAAGGTCCATTATTTGATAGATATAACAACTCTTAAATAAGTGTATCGCATCATATTATACTACCCTACTAATTTATTTATTTAGTAACTACTATTATGTAATAGATATATTGTAGTTATAATTTAATAGAGTTCGGAAAAGGAAGCCTCGTCGATCTGAGCCCTCATCTCTAATTAAAAATTTGATTGAGAACTAGTTAGTATGGCATAAGGTGACGACTGACCTTAGTAGTAACAGACTGCATGCGCACAATTACATGACAATAACCTACGGAACCCTGAAGTACCTACAGCCCTATCAGCCTTATTACCCTAAGGCTCTAGTCTACCATATACTATGTGATAAATAAATAAATAGACAGCTAAGGTCGGTATGCCTGCACCATGCATCCTAAGGTAACAGGTGAAGAGTAGATGGGATGTCCAGGATGAGGATAGATAACTCACTGCCAGTCGAGCAGACTTACGCAACTGATCAGAGATGGTTAAAGGTGCCTTGGCCATAGTGAGGGGTTGGTAAAGTAATGAGTCAGTATGTATGTATACTTTTTGTTGTTTTTTTTTCCTCCTCAAAATGACCACACTCCGACTGTATATTGAAAATGTAGAATTTTCTGTTCATACAGTTTCACAAAAAAATCTTGATCCCATTTTATATCAAATATAAAAACACGAAATCGTGTAAGTAAACATTTGCACGTGTTTGTGTGCTTCGCACTTGTCTCGCTCTTTTGAAATCCCTCTGTACGCCGCCGCCAGGCGTAATTTCATCAGATGTGCTTGGAAGTAAATTGCGTTATATAAACATTGTATACGTAATATACTCATTTGCAATATTAACTTGGGTTAAAATCACAACTGAAATTGTTATAGTTTAACCATTGGTTCAAGTCCATTTTATAGCATGTCTATTGAGATATGCTATTAAATGGAGTTTGGGCACAAGCGCCTTGAAAACCGTATAAAATGGTATTCATTTATTTGCTTCGTTGCTTATTTGCTTTGTTCGCAAGTAAATAAATGAAATGAAATGCTTAATTAGAACGACCGCGAACCACTTATACTTATATATTATATACCTACTATGAAAGTAATCACACAGCATATTTCGTATGAGCTGTGTTAAAGTAATAGTTCATACGACAAAATGTTGTAACTGTGTTTGATTTTAGACTACTGTAATTAGGTACTGTTTAATTCTTCTTAGTCGTACACTCTTGAAAGAGTGATCGTGGTCATGTCTCGGTCGAATCTTACGCCACCACATCTCTCGTGATGCGACGCCATGTAGTTCTATGTTTGGCGGTCTGGGAGTTGACATTGATGCTCGAGTGTGTCACAGATTTGATGAGCTCCGTCCACCTTGTTGATGAGCGCCCACAAGATCTTTTCCCCTCGACTTTCCCTTGCACCACCAATCGTGCCACCGAGTCCTCGTTACGGGTGATATGCCCAAAGAACTTGAGGATTCGTGTTTGCACAGACGACAATAATCTCTCTTTGATACTGGGTTCTTTCAGGATCAAAGTGTTGGTTCGGTGCGCGGTCCATAGGATCCTAAGCATACGTCTCCAACACCACATCTCCAGTGCGTCAATCTTTCGACGGTGACGCATCCTCAGCGTCCACGTCTCAGCTCCAAATAGAAAAATTAGAAAGACCAAGCACTTTATCAGTCAAACCTTTGTGTTTCTGGTTATTCTGCGGTCCTTCCAAATTTTTGTGAGTTTTTCCACTGAGGATCTCGTAAGGGCGCAGCGCTTCCGGATTTCATCCTCGCAGCCCCCGTCGTTGGTGATTGTAAGGCCCAGGTATATGTAGCTCTTGACTACTGCGCATCTCGCTATATCTTGGACGTCTGGTTGGTTGATATCAGCACAACATATCCACAATCATCATTTTGGTCTTGTCGCGATTGATTGCGAGTCCAAATCCCAACGCTGTGGTCTCCAGACGAATAAGAAGGGTCTCAATTTCGTCTCTAGTTGACGCTAGGAGAGTAGTATCATCCACATATCTTAGATTCGATATATTCCGACCTCCCACAGATATTCCTTTATCCCAGTCTTCGAGAATAATCCGCATGTTGTACTTCATGTATATGTTGAGCAATAGGGGAGATAATATACAGCCCTGTCTGACACCAGCTTGCGTTTTGAAACGTTCAGAATCGATACCGTCAGCTCGGACCGCGGCTGTACCATCTTCATACAGACGTCTAATGAGGTGAACAAGGTGTTGTGGTACACCCATTTCCGTCAGGACCAGCCAGAGTTTCCACCACTTGACGGTATCGAAAGCCGCAAATTTGTCGCATTATGAGTAGCCATAAAGCGACAAATTGTGGAGAATAAAAACCAGCTTGCTCAGAGGCAATTTCTCGGGAAAGGTAAGCTTGGAGCCTCGTATTTATAATATGCAGCATAATTTTACTGGCGTGGGAAATGAGGGAAAATAGTCTGTAGTTACTGCACTTCTTTGTTGATCCTATTTTATGGAGTGGAATAAATATAGAGTGCGACCAATCACTTATTTCCATATTCTTTTTCGTATGGTTAATGGCCAACCTATTGTTAAGAGTTGTTCAAACCGCCCGTAGGCCTCTGACATAGCTTAATGACTGCTGTCAATTTGGCAACAACCGGGAACGACTTTTTACGTGCCCTCCAAAGCACGGAGACGCTCAGATGAAATACCACTAAGAGGTCACCCATCCATAGACTGACCGAACCCAACGTTGCTTAACCTAGCTATTTGCTTACCGATCAGTGAGTGCAACTGGCTACGAGCGCCTCAATCACTGTTTAATTAGCAATCTATAATAACTACTTGGCCAGCAATTCATGTGGAAAATTACTTACACGCCATACACACGATATTAAAAGAGTCTAAATAGTTTATTTCAGCCAACTTAAAAAGGACGCTCATTAGCTTCTTAGCGATGCTATTTTAATAAAAGTTGCTCATTAACAACTTTAATTACCTTTTTCAGCCCGCGACCTTCCGCTGCAGAGCAAATACTTCCCTCCCTATCTCTCGCACTTCTTACACAGAGGTTATTTAATATTAAAAGTATAAACGAATACATATTGAAATTAAACTAGTATATACGGATTATAATTAACAATGCACAGTTCCAAAATGATTTAATAAGTGTTTTATAATAAGCAACGCGATAAAGCAACCGTTTAACATAGTTTAATTTAAATATATAACATTCGCGCGAACGTGAGACAATATAACGAATACATAATTAATGTTAATCCAAAATCTAAATTATACTTAACTTACAATTTACCAACTAGTTAAACGTGACTAATTAGTCTCTCACAAACAAACAAATGGTTGGCTTTCAATATTGTAACTCCGACCGCCATTATTGAAACTCGATATAACAAGCAGCCGTTCAGACAATACTCTCGTCTCCTGTTCACAACACACAGCGTAGCAAACGAGCGAACAAACAAACACCATCATTAGACGAGCGCCCAATACAATATTGCGGCTATAATTATGTTTATTTATTTCACCCCCTAAGTGCTTCAGCTACAGCATAATACAGGTTAATAAGAAAAGTTTCGGAATGACCGGAGTCAGGTTAAAGGCAGTTCCATTTGCGGACATTCCACAACTTTAAACAATAACATGTACTCCAAAGCCTATCCATAGCCTCACAGTGTTAAAATCTCAAAGATACATTTTGCATTTATTCATATACATAAGTCAATAAAGTATCACTAATAAAATTCAAAGTTACTCTTACGCAACGGCGATGTGATAGGGACAGCCACAATTCATAACGGCTGAATACCCAGGTATCCATTTAAACATGGAGCAGACTGACGCGGGCGGTAATTCCAATCTACAGAAGATGGTAGCCAAATAACTTGTTTGTGTTGCTGCGATGAGAAAAGTTTTCAGAGCTCTTAACGGAGTGATTGTTCTGTAATCACGTAGTCAGTTATTGTGATGTTACTTACACTGGCAACGCAGCGACACATTTTTACAGAGATGATATCCTTAGCTTCGCTAGTGACTTAATAATAAATTAAGCTTGTCAAATAAGCATTAAGCCAGCTTTTAAGTACCTTAGTAACACAATAAACACAAATGTTTAGATACGACTGGCATAGTGGTTTAAGTGGTCGTCTCGCCACTGCCTCTGCGCCAACTATTGTGGGTTCGAATCCCACACTGGACTAAATTTTGTATGCTATATAAATTTGGTATGTATGGTTGTTCCGAGTCTGCGTGTTCTTTGTGTCCGTTGTCTGAATGTTTGTAAAGTCCCCCGCGACACAGGATTTAATGCTAGTGCGAGAGATGTAATTATAAAAATATATACATACGCCATACTCTCAGGTCTACCGTACTACAATATTAAAAATATCAAAGATACATTTATTCATATAGAATATAGATCAACAAAATAAGACTAATGAAATTCAAAGTTACACTCCCGCTACGGCGATATGCGAGGGACAGCCACAATTTATAACGACTGGATTGGACCTGGGTATCAATTTAAACTTGGAGCAGACTGACTCGGGAGGTACTTCCAATCTATAGAAGATGATAGACAAATAACGTGTTTGGTGTTCCTGCGATGAGAAAAGTTCTCAGAGCTCCTAACGGAGTGATTGTTCTGTAATCACGTAGTCAGTTATTGTGATGTCATTTACACCAGCAATGCAGCGACTCATTTCTCCATAGATGATGTCCTTAGATTCGGTAGTGACCTGATAATAATTTCAGCTGGTCAAGAACCAGTGAATATGCCTCCACCGCATGGGCTGCTGTATGCTTTTTAGGCATACGTTTGGCATAGGCATTGGCATTTCGACGTTATTGACGAATATAGTAGACAATTGTTATTTATATGAGTTTTTTCGGGACGTGACGACTTTGCAATATACAGTTAAAAACGCACAACTGTATTTAACTATAATTCTAATTGATCAATCAAGTTTATGTCTGAAAGTCTTACCAATAAAGAAGAATAATGGTTATATGTAGCTTTACCAAAGATATATTGGGTTAGCAACATTATGCCTTATTGCATTTGATGTACTTAAGTCGTAATATTACTGAACATTTTTCTTTATTTACGCTACGTATTATTGTATTTTTGTTTGCTGGCAACTCTTTAAAGGATTATGTAGGTATACTATATAAACTTCAGAGTTAATTCACGTCTCGTGTTTTTTATTTATTAGAGAAATAAATATGGATGATATTATAAATAGAAACAATATCTTATATTTCTTTCTTGCTTTTTATTAAATGTGTATTTATCATCTGCTCAGCTGATGCTGATTTGGATAAACCGTCGTATTAGATTACGCAAATGTTGTTCATCGATGTATAAATGCTTTTTTCGTCTCACATTTCTATTTATTGGTACTTACGTCGATTATTTGTAACATTTGTTCTTCATACATTTATCGACTCTAATATGGCAGCTCCAACCAAACTCATCCAGGCTAGATTGATATAATGATCATTATTTATAGACTAGGTGAAGAATACATAAAATAGACATACCGTGTGTAAAAAAGAGATTAGAGATGTTGCATTTGTAGTAGGATAGGCCAGGATGAAATAAATGAATAATAACTAGCGTTACATACGTGTACTGAACAAATTCCCCTTTTTATACGTTGGCCAGATATTTGTGAGGAGCTTATACATAAATAGATTGATCGTGAAGTTTCAATGAATGGTGATGAGATGTATTCAGTGATTCTCGTATAAAGTAGCACACGTCATATTTGTAGTAGTTATAATATATGAATTATTCACACTGAGGCCCGTGTCCAGCTGTAGGACAGTTTAATACAGGGCTGATATTATTATATATAATATATGGCATCGTTTATTGAGACATCAGGTTTAAACATTATTTTAATGCAGGACATTAGCCTTTGAATTAGTCAGTTAGTTAGTGTTCTTTTAAATTAATTTACTAATTAGTGCTATGTATTTTTAATAGCAACATAATATTCCTTTCCCTTATAATTAGGTACATTACATAATAAAATTATTATATTATCTACACACATCAAAAAAAGTCCGCGTTCACTTCATATATAAAAATGCATAACATTATTTACTTTAATCAAATCTTCGCATTGAAATTAAACACTTTATACGGATTTTGTCGCGTTGTTTATTTTACTTTATAACACTGTTATTACTCTAACACTACTATTTTTGAACTTTACTACTATTTAAGCTTAAACAGTAGTAAAGTTCAATAATAGTAGTGTTAGAGTTTTCAAAATTATGTAATAACAGTGTTATAAAGTAAAATAAACAACGCGACAAAATCCGTATAAAGTGTTTAATTTCAACATATAACATTCGCGTAAACATAAGACAATATTATGCAAATCTTCGCATTTCTTATAATATTATTATTATATAATAATATTTTTATCACAAATTCCACAGAGTATGAAAATCCAATTAAAAAAAATGTATATATATATATATTAAAATAGTGTGTTTTTAAATATTAAAGCAATAAATAATCCATTCATTCATTAAATTTTGACAGGGGAAAAAATATCTCAGCTTTTCCAAGTGAACGCAGACTTTTTTTTTATGTGTGTAAGTATACCGATAATGTAACAGTAATAAGCTTAATTGGAAATTCTTGCTAGCAAATTTTTTGGTATGTAACAACATTTAATTCTCTTACAGAACATTGTGTTCAGATTTGGCTTATTATGTGAAACGTAATACGAACATACCATTTAAATAACAAAACATAGAAGCCACTATACCGCGTGCTTCATACATTCAAGATAAGTATTAAGCCGTATACGCACTTGCGTTGTACATTGTATTACCCATATTCGGACAATTAAATATTATTACATTTCATTTCATACTCGCCTGAAGCACTTACAAACAATAACACATACGTAGGGCGAAACAGACTTGACTGACTAACATTTTTTTATTGCATTTAATGGTGGATGAGTACTTCATCTGTTGAAATGTTAAAAAAATGCAGCTAATACAATACTTCCACAAGCTAAAAGAGAACAGATATTCGGTCCTTCAAGGGCAATACCATCATATCTAAAAGCATTGTTATTGCAACCACAAAAACAGGACAACGCGTTGCATAGCGAATAGCTTTGTCTCATCCTTGCGCATGCAATGACTGTGATTAACATCCCAGGTTGTATGCAAATCTACTTCAGAATTAATTATGGTATTACTTCACTCGGTCAGCATAGCATAGAATTTTTATTACCACAGAAGCCTATCACCATAATTTAAAAATTGCCTACATGTTCAGAGTCTAGAGCATTGTTAATTTCATAAAGTTCCTGCTCGCGACTTTGCTCGCGTAAAAGTAGATTAGGTTATGTTAGTAACAGTATTTTCCAATAAAATATAGCCTATTTTACTCGCTGATAATAAAGCTTTCTAATCGTGAAAGAATTTTAAAATCGGTTGAGTAGTTTATAATATTAGTATAGATAAAACGAAACGTAAATCTACTAGTAAAGTGCACGTGCTGCGAATGCTTACATGAACGCCCACATTCTGCCTGAAAGTCCTGAGTCAGACTTGTTGACGCACGCCACGCGGAGTCTGCACGCGGCTTTACATAAACTTGCTCATTTTCTCTGAATTACATGTATCTTAGCACCTGTTGCTTCACAGCGTGTAGTGACGAGCTGTGAACACATTAGGGCAATTAACTGTGACTTTATTATTTGTTTATGTACTCGTATTATGAGTATTATTCATCAACTTGTGTATAGAGCCTGATTAACATTTATAATAATAATAATAAATTTTATTTATTCAAGTAAGTAGGACTCATAATAAAATAATAATTAAATTTTTAGTTTAACTTATTTTATCTTGCAAACTAAATAAACTATAAACTAACTATTATTATGATTTAGTAGTTAGTTATCTTGTCGGCTGGACCACATACACGCGACTCATCTCTGTATCATTCCGTAAGAGATGGCACCGCACCGATTCACGTATATACAGTCCAACCGACCAGCAATCATGTTTAGAATGCTATTGAGGCTACCCCGCACCCTGCACACCAGAGACGCACACCTCTTTCGCATAATCGTATAGAAAATCAAAAAAAAATCAAAAATCAAAATCAAAATAAATTTATTCAAATTAGGTTACAAGGTAACACTTATGAATGTCAAAGTTACACGTAAAATTTTTTCCAGTGAATTTACATTTACTGCCACGTTCAGCAAAGCTAGGGTGTGTAGGGCTCATGAGAAGAACGGGCAAGAAACTCATAGCCACTCTTTTTAATCGCCAAGTGTACAATAATATTTCATTTACAAATCATAACTGTAAGGTGCTGCAACCATTTCTCCATGAACTACTACTCAACATACTCAAGCATTTGATAAAAATTGATGGTAGCCTCTAAAGCAGCAGTATGGTAAATAGGAGCATCCACTTACATGTACATAAATAATCAAGACAAGACGTGATTATAGTCCGTAGTTTAATCTAATTGTTTAAATAAAATGTAGAAGTAAATTATCGAATTCCACTAAACCAGAATACAGAATAAGACTCAAAAGAAAGCTTAACGGAACTGTCCATAATCACGAGTTGTCTTCATTGCACATTCTTCTTGATTAAAATACGACTGAATGTAACAGTAATGCAAATTCCAGCTTAAGCAAGGTGTAATATTACAAAAAAAAAAAAAATATATATATATATACATATATTAAAAAAAAACATAAGTGTTAGTATTGGTCATTTAATATCCTGTGATCTAATGCAAATATTAGTGCCATGGATGTTTGTCATTTAAATAATCATCTATATTATAATATGCTTTAGAAATTAAGCAAGTTTTAATTTTAACTTTAAATTTATTCTCTGGTAATTCTAGAATATTACTCGGGATTTTATTATAAAAACGTATACCAAGACCCATGAAGGAACCATGAACTTTATGTAGACGGTAGAATGGAACACATAATTTATATTTATTTCTAGTATTGATGTTATGTATGTCACTATTTTTTATGTATAAATATATATTTTGACGGACATGCATGATATTAAAATAAATATATTGTGATGCTACAGTTAAAATACCTATATTCTTAAATTTTTCTCGGAGCGAGATTCTAGTTCCTAATTGATAAATTGCACGCACAGCTCTTTTTTGCAATATAAAAATACTTTGTATATCAGCTGCTTTTCCCCATAATAATATTCCATATGACATAACGCTGTGAAAGTAACTAAAGTAAACTAATCTAGCTGTATCAACGTCAGTTAATCCACGGACTTTTCTAATGGCGTAAGCGGCCGAACTAAGTTTCGCTGAGAGACAAGATATTTGCGCACCCCACTGTAACTTTGAATCAAGTGTAATGCCCAGGAATACTGTGGATTCTATTGCTTCCAGTACCTCACCGTTCAATGTTATGCTAGGACCAAGATGTTTTACATTAGGCAGTATGAATTTAACACATTTTGTTTTTTTGGGGTTCAGTACTAAATTATTTAAAGTAAACCATTTTGTTACTTGAATCAATGCACTGTTTACTTCGTCAAAATGGTCCCTATTCCTATTTACTTTAAATATTAAGGAAGTATCGTCAGCAAACAGTACAACGTCACAAATATTGTTCAAATAAAAAGGTAAATCGTTTATATAAATTAAAAATAAAAAAGGGCCTAAAATCGAACCTTGCGGCACCCCTAGCTTTACAGGTAAGCTATTTGATTTTGTACCATTGACATCTACACACTGAATCCTGTTATTCAAATACGACGTAATTACATCCAGTGCATTACTCTGAAATTTACATATTATTTGAAATTTACATATTTATACTAACGTCCTTTAATATATCTAAATCATATTCTAATAATCCTAACTAGTGTTATAAATGTGAATGTAAGGTTGTTTGTTTTTTATGCTTGCCCGCCTTAAATACTCGACCGATCATCATGAAATTTCGCATGTATGTACGTACGTGGTACGATCCAGAACAAAAAGAAACGCGTAAATGTAGGTTATGTCAATTTTTTTATTCTGTGGGCAAAATCTATTAAAATATAATTATTATTTTATTAACAGAAGAATACATGACTTTTAGGATCAAACAAACAACAGTTGAAATGCAAAAACATACATACTATGTAGTTTAAAGAGAAACTGAAGAGTCTTAACTTAAATATATGTATAGGACTCTGAATAGCTTTGTTGTTAAAGCGACTCACAGTTTGTCGCAGTCTCATAGTTAAAATCCTACTTTCCTTGTGTATAAATTACATAATGTACCACCTTAGTCTTCCACTAACCCTATGTTTATCTCACTCTCAGCTACAATTACCAATCGCTCCTAATCCAACAGCTACGTCTCAACTAACAAATGACCTCTCGTTAACATCTTAATCAAATAAGAAGGATCTAAATGAGGTTTTCTGTATGTCGTATACGGAAAACCTCATTTAGATCCTTCTTCATGAGGATAAAATTAATACGAAGAGAAATTAGAATTGCAATTTTATGCCATGATTTTAGTTGAGCAATAAAAGTAAGTATATCAAGGTTGTGTCGGAATTGTATCGCCCAACTACGTATCACAAAGGAAAAATATTATTGTACTTTTGTTAGTAAAATGTTAACTTTTCATCTATATAGGTAGTAATATTAAATAGCAAATGATTAGTATTATTTATTTGATAGTTTAAACTCGCTTGTCTCTAAAATTACCACTCAAGTTTGATAAACCTTTTTATTCCATAGCCAAGTAGCTTCTGCCCGCGGCTCTTTTCGCTCGAGGATAGTACTTTTTCCAGAGATATAACCCTCTTTTCTTCATTCCAATCAAATCAAAATCTTTATTCACCAAAATAAACCTTACAAAATAAGACAAGGAGTTGGCATACATGAACATTATGTGATTAAAACTAAGGTGTCTCCACTTAATATTGCTTGTATTTCTTTACTTTAGACTATTTTAAGCAATTTACTCCTATACCTTCTCAATCGCTTGAGATTGTATCCCAGGAGATAATAATATTCTAAACTACAAATATGTGGGGATAGTATATTAATTGGATTGGATAGAAGCTTGCAAAGTGAGATTCGGTAGTCAGTGATACTGCAGTAGAATAACTGTACACATCAGTCAAGTTGGAACCAAAAGTACGAATGCATTATTGCTTCGACACAGGTGTCAGTGAGGTCACGCCTCGTTTATATCGATTTATATGTAAACGTATGCAAACGAATCTGAGTTTATTGGAAAACGACAACGAAGAGAGATGAATAATGGAGTAGATGTGAAAAAACAACAATCAATGAAATGCAGTGGAAGCACGTGTATGTACATCTGCCCTCGGTTTTGGTTAAGCCGGTGAGTAAAGTACATAATTGTATCGAATTGCAGCTGTTCTATAATATTGAAGACTTGTAAGTAGTAAAGAATTCTTTACTAGTTACTTATCAAGAGTTGGTTAGGTATTTAGATGCTAAATGTGAAATAAGATGAAACTAGGCAGTAGGTAGGTAGTGAACATTAAGAAAAAGTAGATCTCTCTAACGTGGTGCTATCTATGTTTGATGTCCAAGCAGTAGGTATGTGTCCAATGCCGGCTAATCAGTCATGAGTTTGAACGTTCTGCTCCCTTTATGCATAGACTCAAAAACCATGTGTTTATGATTTGGGGTTGCACTTGCTTTCATCTGACGGAACCAATGAGGCAATCCCATTCGGGAACTAAAATCTTGCGTTTAACCGTCTTGTAATAATTGTCAAAGATCTACCTCTATTAATGTTAGACATCATCAAAACAAAGCACACTGGTAGAGCCTTAGGCTGTTCCAAAACTCATCAAATCACAAATGTATGTCGTCATATAAATAGAAATAAGTCATCAACCTAAATATGTTTAACCAAATTAATTTGGAACTGTGAATTACTGTGGCGTCTCGGTGAACCAACAAAAACGGTAGGTAATGAATGTGTCACCACGAGAGGATCCCTTTATCGAGCCCTGTACCTATATCTGTTAACTATTTATAAAATAAACTCACACACTATTTGTAAATTAAACGCATTTATACGGATTTTATCGCGTAAAAATCGTAAATCGTATAAATGAGTTTAATTTCAATGAATAACATTCGCGTAAACAGAAGACAATATTATGTTAACTATTTAACAAAGACTAATATGTTTTTGGTACTTTATATAAAATTTATAAATAAACACCTTTTTATTTATTTGTACTTACACACAATAACAATTCTCATTTGTAAAATTATTTTATTCATTAATAAATGGGTATATGCCACTGCTGGCAATCTCCGTTTGTAATTTCAAATCGCTTTGTTATTACTTATTAGCAATCACTTGTTAATTCTTTTCAAAAACGTCCAAGCCTTACCTTGTCTATTTAGGTCTTCGTCATCGACGGTCTTGTGGCAACCAATTGGTCTCGATTTGAGCCTTTTTCTCTGCTTGACCTAGTTCTTGACCCTCTTCAGCTCAGTTGACTTGACATCTACGACAGCTATGCGTATTCTTACTTATACTAAATTATAATAAATCTAATAAACGCTGGATTCATTAATTTCTTTTTACTATTTTGTTAAAACAATTAATATTTCTTTACAAATTTGTCTACAAAGACGACAAGTCTTCGTCAACATGGGAGAGTGTTCCGATGCGTTCATCTAATAAAGTACAAAACCTTTTTCCGTACCATACCGCCAGGTGCGAATGTCGTGAAATACAAAATATATGGAACTCCCTGACAACGCACCTCTAGCAAAGAGTATTTCGTAAACGCCTGTTGAGCTAGGTGAGAGCTGCTATGCCATTTTTGAACATCAACAAGAAGGTTGATGACTTTGATCATTGAACTTCACCAACTGTTACTATCAGTTACTGATAGTAGCATTTATATGTATATCTCAAATTAAAGACCAAGCTAGCTGCGTGGCCAATTATAGCAATATATACATATATAACAAGGAAGTACCTACACCTTTCTTGGATCTACTTATAATAATATACTTTAAATAATTTGCTTGATTATATTTACCATTATATTACCTGTACGCCTCAAATAGGGAGCCTGTTATTAATAACTAGCTGTCCCGCGCAACTTCGTCTGCTTCACATAAGACAATTTTCGCCGCTTTTACAACATTTTTCATTTATGCTCTCCTCCTATTGGTCAAAGCGTGATGTTATATAGCCTATAGCCCAATCTATTAATGGGCTATTCAACACTGAAAGAATTTTCAATTCGAACCAATAATTCCTGAGATTAGCGCGTTCAACCAAACAAACAAACACTTCAGCTTTATAATATTAGTATAGATTAGATCCATAAAAAACGTACATTACTAAATAATATACTAACAACGAGATACTATAATCAAAATTTTGTTTACAATCTTATATCGCCGATGTGAGCAAATACTTTCGGGATCTAATCATTATGACTGATAGAAGATTATATGATTGATAAATCCCAATCAAATTCAAATATATCGATACGGCTTACATTATACAGTTTATTAGACATCGCCTTCAAATTAGGTGCGATTGTATTTGTCTAGACATGAACTCCTACATCTAATGATTGTTATTCAAACATTTGAACTTGGTTCTCGCCCTCAGATTTCACGGTCATAATTATTAATAATTGATTTCGTATATTAGGAACGAAATGGCCGAACAGAATCGCCTCACAGATCGTGGTGCGAACTCTCTACCAACATTCATCAATAGGAAATTAGGTTTTTGTTTATTTACTACTAGTCGGTTATCTCTCGATACGGGTACTGTACCGGTACACGAACCATGTCTATAAATACAATTTAGATAATAAAAAAGTTGAGACTAACAAAGTCCATTGAGCAACAATTTGAAGATAACAAACTTTATTAAACCTTTACAGAGTTAGTGTTAACAAAGTTGACTTCTAACAAGACTATGCGAATTAATTCAGTTAAATCCGTGGGTGTTTCTGTAAATACGAGATAAGTCAACCAATGCCTTTACAAATGTAGCAATGACCTTTGCTTAAACTTCTAAGGTGGCGTACAAGGATACGACTCGTCTAGTAATTAGTAGTTACTGAACCTTATGATCTCGCATTTACATGTTGTCAATAATTAGCCATTGTATTGCTAGCTTAAGAGGCAAAGACACAGCAAGGACAGAAGTCCACTCATTCACTTGTTGACATCACATCGTCTACTCAAATATCCAGGAAACCCTCATCACCACAAAGACACGATACGGATTCTGCTTTGAAATACATAGCTCAATTTAATTACACTATATTTTATCCACTTTGCACGCGATTATTGACACACATAGGTACCTTTATGAACACGGTAATGATTGTACCGTTGTATCGGTCAATGAACTAATTGCCAAAAGTTGCAGCTATCGTCTAAAGAGGCTCGCGTTATACGGCTGGATTAAGTCTTTAATACAGAAGGCTGTATTGCTGTACACCTCGCATGGCGATGATGTTACCCGTCAGTGGTCTATGGCTTTTTGCTACGCCGCGCCGTACTCACTAACTTTGAATGATTGACTGTGATCATTCCCTTAAGTATATCATGGGGATCATTTATCATCATTACATACATTAGAAACAAGGTACAAAGACAATCCTAGCTCCAACAAAAACCTTTTTTTTTTTTTTTTTTTACGTGGGGGAATGCTATAACGCATATCCCTCCGCGGGGGCGGGCGGAGGGATTATGTCGGACTCGCCGGGGTAAAAGAAAGATGTTAAAAGACAATGTACCTCCCGGAATACCGACTAAACCTACCACGGTGTTCCTCGACAAAACCACTATCGACGGGGCCGCGCGAATCGCTTTCGCATGCGGTCGCGACTCCGCCGAGGTTACGGCCCGCCGTATGAAACGGCAGGCCACTACGCAACAAGACCTACCCAAGATAGGCACTACACAATATAAAAGCCCTACTGTCTCCCCCTAAAGGGGAGACGGACACGACACAGAGGCGCGCGTGGGAACACGCACGCCGCCTCTCGGACCTGGTGCTGAACGGATGGCGGGCAGGCCCACAAAGCCCGCCACCCCCAGGTCAAACCTCAGGGTGGCTGGAGGTCATCGCGCGCCCTCCGGCGCCCGGCTCTGCGGTTGGGGAGAGGGTTCAAACGCTCCCTCTCCCGCTCCGCCGCCTCCTTGGTGGAGATTACTTCCTCGCAGAAGGAGGCGACGGCGTTCCACGACCTCTCACTCCGGACCATAGACTGAACTACGGCCGGGAGCGAGAGGGCAACCGATCCGACTGCCGCGATCAACTCACGGCGCTGCGATGCCCAGGCGGGGCAAACCGCCAAAGTGTGCAGCGCCGTGTCCTCTACAACGTCGCGGCAGTCGCCGCAGTGGTGACAACCGGGCGTCTCTTGCCGGCGTATACGACACAGGAACTGGCCAAAACAACCGTGGCCAGTTAGAACCTGTGTCAGCCGGAAGGTGAGGGCGCCATGCCGCCTCTCCAGCCACTCCTCAAACACGGGTCTTACCGCCACAATCGTGGCGTGCCCACTCCAACAAAAAAAAAAAAAAAAAAAAAAAAAAAAAACCTGGGTCCCGTATGTTTTACATCTCCCTAGCAAAAACAACAACATTGATTCCATGCAAAATAAATTAATTTCCGAATAAAATTTTTGGTTTACCAATATATTAATTTTATCAATATTCTAAACCTTTAAATCATTACATCAGGCTTGATCCGCCTCCGAAATCCCGTAATCGTGACTGTCCAAATCCGATTACAATCGCAATAAGGTTTAATTTATACCGCGCCGTAGAATGTTGATGGATAAAAAGCGATAAGCTAATCCGGTAACAGATCGGTGCCGTATACCGTAAACACCCTCGTTATCTTCCTCTCGGATTTATTTAATTCGGTTATATCATGTTTCCGCGCGGGTCGGTTTACTTTCACTAATAGAGGACGTATAGGCAGGAAAATGTACGTAACGAGTCGCGGCGTGTCATGTGAAGCCTTCGGCATTTTGTAATATTAAGAGAAATATGTATTGTGAGAGGAACACGGCACAGCGGAATCTCAATATCACTCCAACTGGGGGTACTCGACTGTGGAAGCACCTTTATCTGCGCTACAAAAGATTACAGCCAAGTAACCTTGCGTTGTGTTCCGGTAAATAAAATGTACAGGTCTCTTGATAATCTTCTATTAGTGAGTGAGGAGTGGCAGTGTGACTTTTACCCCATTCGCTGGCAACACAACGACCTCCTATTTGAAGGACAACAGTGTTGCAAGTCTCAATAAATTACAATTACTATACATATGAAGAGCCGTAAGCTAACTTCTTATAATGAAAAGAAATATATTTCAATATAACTATTTTTGTTATATTTCACAAAAATAATGAAATGCATTTGAATAATATTTTAACGTATCAACAACGCTATATATTATATAGAATGTAATTGGTACGTTTTTTATGTCCTAGACCATTATAGAGTATGTCGTTGTGCACAATTTGCAATTACTCGCATCACTATTCACAAAGCTCTTCCACTATTAATTGAGAACTTCCAATTAATACTAGATACAGTTATCAATCTATTTGTACGTCCAGTCTTAATGCTAGGTACATTTAGCTTAAACACTACAAATCTCGACATCTCGATGGTCGCCTGATTGTGCTATAATACACTGAACGCACAGTAGGTACCTACTTGGATAAAACCTTTAAATTACTTCCTTCTTGCCTTTTTTACAATCTTGATCACTGATTACCAGTTTTATCTCCTAATCACTTTGCTCATTACGAAGGTTATACAGGAAAATATAATTCAGCTTTATCAAGTGCGTAACAAGAAATCCTTAACTAATTCTAGAAAGTTATCTCCTTTGCCGTTATTGAGTTAATTGTACGTGGAAACTTTTTGTGACGTGATTAGTAAGGAAGTTTAGTTTTATATACTTACTTAGTATATTTGCCAAACGAGGACATAGCACTAGCATTTTTAAGCTTATTGCAACTGTAATCGGATTATGTATGACTGCTCGGATGGCGCTGTGGTTTCAGTTGTCGCCTCGCCGCGCTGAGTGTTGTGGGTTCGAATCCCACGTGGGACAAAAAATTGTGCGATCCACAAATGCTTGTTCCAAGTCTGCGTGTTCTTTTGTCCGTTGTTTGAATGTTTGCTAAGTCCCCCGCAACACAGGAATTAAATATAATCGTGCGGAGTTGTCTTTTGAACATTTGATCAAGATACAGGATATGTAACAAATTTATCAAAATCGTGAAATAGTGAGGGTCATACGGTATGAAAATGAATATATCAGTTTTGTGCTTATGTTTGCAGCTGATAGTGAGGTGCTGGGTTCGATTGCCGGGGGTAGGCAAAACGCATTTGGTATTTCTTCGTAAAATCAGTAGTAGTATAGAGTTTGAAATGTCTCCGTTTAGTTAATACAGGTCAAATGTATGCTCTAAATGCTACGTTCGTTGTTTAATCACATATTTGGCCAAAAGTGATATTAGTATGCAATTATCTCTACAAATACAATGTTAGTTTAGCTATTCTGTATGCAAATACCCACTTAATAGCAATGTTGAGTCTCGGATAATTCTATTGACATCCCTAATATGTGACAGACTCCCAGTTATGCAAATGTGGAAATAGTTGGGCAGCAAAATCTTTATAATATACATTCATATTATATCTAATTTCTCTAATATCTTGGATTTATTATTACGTAACCTATGAGCCAGTGTGTGTGGCGTCATTTGTATTCCATACCGACGTAATTACACAAAATACACACGAGCATGACATCATATCACATTGGCATTTCGTTTTGGATAGCGCTTCATTAGATTGATTTGGGGAACATCACAATATGTTGTTTAACAACTGAGCTGTTCCTGAAAACTTCAAAACTACTGAGCGGATTTTCATGCGGTTTTCACCAACAGACAGAGTGATTCATGGGGAAAGTTTAAGTGTATAATTTTGTTAAGGTTTTGTATTACCCGTGCGAAGCCAGGACGGGTCGCTAGTAGTTCATATAATAATGCTTAGAGTGATTGCACTTTGTGTCATGATTGTGATTGTGATGGTGACATTTGACAAACATTAAACATTGGCAATGACAACAAGTACCTCAATTTAAAACCAAGTTACCTATATATGAAAGGGTCTCTTAAGTACAAAGACGATGCTATATACACTGACAATAAACTGATAAATTATAATTACTCAATAAGCGTGTTTGTAACTTGCTGCTATTACTTGCTTTTGAATAGTTTGTCACACACAAATCAGTCTGAACCAGCTATACAACGTTTATTAAGGTCATTGAACGAATTTATTGCTGGCATTAATTAATTATTGGCAATTACTAACTTTGGCTTCGCCGAAGGTTCTTATTAGTGCCATTAATTATTGTAATTTGCTTCTTTATAAGATTAAAAGGGCTTTATTTACACGCTTTTTATAACATTCATCAAAACCGTTTCTACAGTTTCATGTGGATGATTTAATTACGAGTAAAAACAAATATTTTAATAGATATACTGCTTATTGTGATGTGTTGATGAGTGCTTTTATTGGCAGATATATTTAAATATGTAGATGTTATCAAAACACATAAAAGTCTAATCTAATGTCCACCACTGAAGTAAATAAAGTGCAACTTGATATGACGTACAATCGACCAAAGATGCGGTTTACTATCCTAGTTGAGGTTCATTTGATCGTCATGAAACAACAAGGGTGATTTCGATTTGCAATAATATTATGTTAGTGACCATTGCTCTCTTTATCATGTATTATATTTACGTTATGCCATGTGTCAAGTTTGAATGAGCTATCAATAACGCACCTCCTTTAGTCGCCTCCGTTAGAAAAGCGGCCTTAGCGGTAGAACTCACGGAAACTTTTTACAAAACTAGTAGTCCACTTTCTTGGCCGACTGTACATCAGATGTAAGTATTAAATTAAATAAGACCAGCGACGATTGATTCACCCTAAAATATGTTTCGGATTTTAATATGAAATGTGTTTATATTTCAAGATTAATAAAATATATGTATATTTCTTGTGATTTCTAAAGTAACAACTTTAAAAAATATAAGATTTTTATATAAATGCCAGGAGACTTAATTATTTATGTCTTAGTCTGTCTGTGTGTGTGTGTGTGTGTGTGTGTGTGTGTGTGTGTGTGTGTGTGTGTGTGTGTGTGTGTGTGTGTGTGTGTGTGTGTGTGTGTGTGTGTGTGTGTGTGTGTGTGTGTGTGTGTGTGTGTGTGTGTGTGTGTGTATGTGTGTGTTAGTATTAACACGATTGTAAGTCGTGGAGTCACAGAGACTCAGGATGCATGTGGATTCATTCATTCATTCTCATCATTCATAATTAGAGTTATTTAAATGCTTTAATACATATTAAAGTAGATAAAATAAAATTGTGAATTTTCATATTAATTATAATTTATTTATTTTACCTGTTTGCATGGTAACGATTACATTAAGCGAAACCTCTTAGTTCTCAATATTATTAATCTGTAAATATATGTATATTTAGTGAAATTTTACAGTTAAAATATAATTACAAATAAATAGGATTTTTGTTGAAACTGAATTAATCACATCAAAAAGATTAATCAACATGAATTATATTTCATAACATTTATTTTCAGATATAGGCCTATAGTTTCTTCTCGGATTTGTTGCTTTAATTCTACAGAATTACATGAAGGTTCTCGTTTTCGGTAATTTAGGTCTAAGCATACGTGACCGTCCACCGACCATTACTGAATATAATTGAAAAGAGATGTAAAATATCGATACAAAAATATTTATGAAAATGATTATATGAAAATCGCAACGTAACCGGTTTTCTTTATAGAAAATGACAATTTCATACGTGAAGACCTTATATAAAAAGCGTTATCGTTGAGGCAAAGCGACGACTTAAAGTAGCACTTTGGCAACTTTAAGTGTTCCGGTTTTATCGTTAAGTGATTATGTTAGGATAGTGAATAGATGTGCGTGGCGCGGTTTAGAGTATTAACGTGAACTATCAGAATATCCGCGTTACGGTGCTCGCACGTGAGTAGCACAGATTAAGGCTGGGTTAAGATGATCTCTACCATATGTTTGGTTTATACGGATTTCCTTAAATTGTTTGTTTGTTATCAAAAGCATTAACGTTATTACTAATTAGATATTCGTTCGTATTTTGAATAATATAATACTAAATTAACATTTAGTTATTTTTATTTATTGGTCGATGAAAGTATAAGTAAGTATATAAAAAAAATATTTAAATACAATCTATGGATTATTATCAGTGCATTTTTGAGACGTATGTATAAATAAATCTAATATACCAATATATGTGCATGTATAAAAACCTAACTAATATTATAAATGCGATTGTGAGTTCGTTATTTGTTAATTTATTACGCTTTCACGACGTAACTACTCAGCCGATCATCATAAAATGTTGCATATACGTTGTAAGAGGAATTTGAAATTTCGTATTTACGTTGTAAAAAAGTAATATAATTTGGTTCGTCATTCTACACAAAAATAAATAAACGATCTATTGACAACCAAGCGGTTCCCGTTAACCATCTGACATAACCTTTGTCCGTCTGATGGTAAACAGTTACCGTAATTCAGTGAGTGATACCCCTGGTGTCGTAAGCGTACGCCGCACCGGGACCTTCACTCACATATTGTAATGCTTCAAAAAAGAGATGTCACTAAAAGAGAGAACTCATTTTTTTAACCGAAGTCTTTACCTATCCCTATGTGTACTTTATAAGTTATCACCGATCACATGATCCTGTGATGCAGGCGCTATCTCTAAAATTTCACCTAAAAAGTAAAGCTACATACCGCACTACTTACCGCCCACTTTTCTCCGGGACCCTAAACACTCTACTCAGCATTCATCAGTCGGCCTGCCAGTTAAAAAAAATAGGAGAACTTTGAATCTATTGTGTATAAATGATATGTTTTTGAAATATTCATTTAAGTATCACTTATAACGTAAAGTTTTCTTTGTTTCAGTGTAACAAACATATTTTTGGTGAACTTGTCGGCTGCAGACTTACTGGTGACCGGGGTCTGCATGCCCATCCAGCTCAGCAAGGCCATCACCCTTGTCTGGTTCTATGGGGAGACAGTCTGCAAGATAGTCAATTATATACAAGGTAATAACAATATTGTACCTAAATATTCCTTATTTTTATACAGATCAAGTTAAATTGTGAATGAAATTGCGTAGAGCGTCTTCTATGGTTGTTTTCCAAAGCCTAGTGACCAAAGTTGAAATTAGTTGTACTTGATGCAGATGTAGAATTCGAAGGCTGTGCATGAGGGCTCGGCTTGGTAGTGTCATTGGGGTTTTCTATCAAGAAATTGTCAATAACAGCATGGCGTCTAGAACTGTTCTCAGTAGACGGCAATACCCTTGTTTATTACGTGGAACTTATAAGTATCGCTGGCGAAATATGAGTATAATTACTTCGAAAATATAGGCGTGAGAAAATATGTATGTATGTTGATTAATCCTCGCATACAATGTCCATCAACAGCTGCTTGCATGAATATTAATCGAGAGAGGTACTTGCCCATTCCCTTTGTTACCGTAATGAACGGATGTGTTCAATTTCCCTCACATCATGCATCACGCTACGAGTCTATTACCAGCCACTAAGCAGCCAATACTGAATACAAGAATAAGTCTTACGATCAATTGGCGCTATAACTTTCTTCTTTCGACCGATTACAAAAGTATAAGTCCAAGTTCAAAAGTACCATGATTGGCCTTTTCGGAGAATTTTCAGGTTACGAAAGGCCATAATGAAAAATTTATACATACATACATAGATTCACGCCTGTTTCCCAGACGCGTAGGCAGAGACTAATATTTCCATTTGCTACGATCCTGACACACTTCTCTGGTTTCATTCACTTTCATCACATTCCTCATACACGCCCGTCGGTTCAAGGTGCTCTTAACCTGGCCTTTGTCCAGAACTCCTCCGATCTGATCGAGAAAGGTTCGCCTAGGTCTTCCTCTTGCGACTGTTCCACTCACACTAGCCTTATAAACTTTCTTAGACAGTCTTTCCTCGTCCATTCTTTCTACATGCCCATACCAGCTTAACATACCCTTCTCTATTCTTGTCACTATATCCACTTTAAAGCCGCATCTCTCTCTAATCACAATATTTCTTATTCTATCTTTCAGAGTCACACCGCATATGATTCTCAGCGCTCTCCTTTCTACAGCATTTATTCTGCTCTCATGCTTCTTTTGCCATGCCCAATTTTCACTTCCATACATAAGTGTGAGCACTAATAGTCCTCTATGAACAGCCAAACGTGCTTTTTCGAAAACATTTCGACTGTTCATAAAAGCGCGTGAAGATCCATTCACTTTGCCAGCAATCGTTCTCCTTTCACTATCTCCCTCATGTTTACCATCCCTTGTAAACAAAGTACCCAAATATACAAACTCTTTCACTTGCTCCACTTTTTCTCCATCAACCATAATTTTACACGTCATTCCGCACTCTTCCTTTTCAACACCATTACTTTCGTCTTGCCTATATTTATTTTCATTCCTTTACTCTCAAAAGCACCATGTATAATAGTTACCATCGCCTGCAACTCTTCCGCCGATGACGCAAGTATTACTTGTGTACGGTCTAACTACCGTACATTGCTGCCTACACCAAAACCTATATAGCGCGCGACTGCGCACTAAGCATTTATGTGCAATACAATTTAATATAAATTTGCGATACAACAAAAAACGTCGAACAGTTTTATAACTAATTTACTCGCGAACCAAATAAGTGCATTGAGAGAAAGTACTAGTCTCACTTAACTGTAACTTTACCGAAATATACTTATTGCTTACTTACTACGTTACTTTACGTTTCACTATATCAAATACTAATGTGCGGAGTTACTAACTAAAAACGCGTACATTAAATGGTCCTTCGACGTGAACCAAGCACAAGCAACTGTGTCCAAGAACGGCAAAAACGAAACTCAGCGGCTATTACAACTAGTACATCGAGTACTACTACCGTCCAGACTTCGACGTGAACTGCGAGAAGTACGTGACAAACTAACTACACTGCTAACTAAGTGATCGACGAAATACCACTACTTATTTCGGAAAACTATTCGAGATTGATATCGCCAAGATGAGTGATATTACTGCACAAACGGCGGTTTTCGAGTCGATTAAACGCCTTGTTCCAATTACCAAAAGGACAGTGCTATTTGGAAAACCAAGGAGTATTTGACGCAAAGATTGCTCACATTGGAAAATCTGTGGCAAGATTTTACAAACAGACATCGGACACTCGTGGAGAAGGAGGACAAGAGCATCCAATATTTCACGGATAATGTCTATGAAAAAACAAAACATCTTTATGAAGCTACAACGATTGATATCTAATTTAGTATTTAGTATTCTAGAAAATATAATCTACCATGTCTTACACTATTCACAAAGTAAAATGCAACTTCACCGTACACTTGTAACACTCACACTTACACAAACTATAAACTTACAAAAATATATACTCCACTTAATATTTTCACTCACATCAAAACACCGTTTACATGTAATTAATATAAACCTGTTGGGATTTGCTTTTAACTATGTTAGACTCATGTAATTGACTCGGCGGTGGTGTCTGCCTTAATGATTTGTTCTCCTGAAGACTTAAGTAATCACATTAATCTCTCCCGAACATCCCTCACTGTGATGCAATATTCGCAGTGTAACTTGTAACTTTGATGCACTAACCGTTCTTTTGTCAAGAATTTGTATTCAGTGTGATATTCTTATACTGTCGGAATGCTGGCTGAGTAAGGCTCCAGTTACACCTGAAATTTCTGGCTATATATCATACAGATCCGATTATGATAACCAAAACGAGGGAATTTTGATTTATATTAAATCGGAGATTAAACACTCCATAATAAAACCCAACGTAAGCGATGCCAACTGCCTTATAGTGAAGTGTAACAATGATTGGGCTATTGTAGCGGTATACCGGTCACCATCTTACAGACACATTAACAACTTTTGTGATAGTCTTGATCTCTGTCTCACATCCCTAAAGTCTGTAAACTCACTAGCTCTGATAGGCGATATTAATATAAACATTACACCCTATAATACTGATATAAATAGCGGTCAGTATCTGGATTGTATGGCACACCATGGCATGTTAAGTGCCCATGTTCTTCCTACTCACAACGATAGATGTATAGATCATGTAATGTTGCGAACTGAGCGATATGCATCAACCTATATATTAAATGCCCCGATAACAGACCACAACCCCGCCGTGTTTTGTTTAGATTGTAAAATAAAAAGACATCCCTCAAAAATAACTTACCAAAAATTCTATCTGCCGGCATTAACGGAACAATTGTCAAATACAGATTTTAGTCTTGTGTACTCTGTTTCAAATGCCAACATGGCGGCTACTATCTTGAGCGATATTATTTATAAAGTCATTAGTGCCCATTCCAAACAACTGGTCATCCCTCATCGTAAACGTACTATTAAACCTTGGGTAACGCCGGGACTGGTAAGATGCATCGGAAATCGGGACCGCTTGCACCAGAAAGCAAAGCATGATATTAATAATAAGATATTGCACGTCACTTACAATAGGTATAGAAACTTCTGCAACAATCTTCTCAAAAAACTAAAAATAGCCTATGAAAAGTCGGAATTTCTAAAGAATAAAACAAATACAAAGGGTATGTGGCAAACTATTAATAAAATAACTAATCTTAAGCAAATATCACCTCCTCCTGTTGAATTATTAAGTTTAAAACAAGATCCACATGAGTCACTGAACGTTGTGAATAATTATTTTGTTGGGATTGGCGAATCATTGGCGAACTCTATTCTGGGCGAATGTGACAGTGAAAGAACTACTCAAAAGTATAGTACTTGCAAATCTTACTCCCCAAGAGATTCCATGGCGCTACTTGATACTGACCACCGTGAAATAGATACAATAATCAACAATTTAAAAAATGATTCCTCTACTGGCATTGATGGCATACCTACGCTTGTCGTTAAAAATGCTAGAAACAGTCTTATACCACCTATTACATACGTATGCAATCTATGTATGAGAACCGGTGTTTTCCCTGATATATTAAAGAGGGCCTTAGTACGTCCTATACATAAATCGGGCGATAAAACTAACGTTGGAAATTACAGGCCAATATCAGTACTCACAGTTATTTCTAAAATTATAGAAAATATATTAAATTCCAGACTAATAGCATTCCTTAAACATAATAATGTTATTGTAAAATGATTATTTGCAATTTGGTTTTATTAAAGGAAAATCAACTGAAGATGCTACTTTATTATTGACAGAGTTAGTCGCAAAACATCTTGACAATGCTTCAAGGGTTTGGGTATTTTCCTCGATTTATCCAGAGCCTTTGACACTGTCTCTGTTCCTCTACTCCTTACCAAATTGGAGGCTATTGGCATACGTGGAATTGCATTAGATATTTTTCGTTCATATCTTACTAACCGCTCTCAGTGCGTTAAAATAGGTTCTTGTATAAGTGAAAATACATCGCTGTCATTTGGTGTGCCCCAAGGAAGCGTCCTCGGGCCTACACTCTTCCTTGTGTACGTTAACAGCTTGTGTAAAAAAGAATTATCAAATTGCCATATTGTGACATACGCTGACGATACTGCGTTGATCGTACATGGCGCGGACTGGGAGCAGACTAAGTATTATGCAGAAAACGCTATCAAGGTGATAATGAAATGGCTCAGAAAAAAATTGTTGACATTAAATCTTAACAAGACTAGATATATTACCTTTAGTCATCGTGGTAAAACTCAACCACTACCAGAAATTCATCTTACAGCTCATACTTGTGACTCTGATAATAACTGCAACTGTCAAACTCTTACTCGCACATCAACAATTAAATACTTGGGTATTGTAATAGATCATTGTTTAAGTTGGTCTCCCCATGTAGATCTAGTCACAACACGAACAAGGAAATTAATACCCATCTTCAAAAAACTGAGAGTTTCTGTAGATACAGAAACTCTGATATGCGTCTACTTTGCCCTTGTACAGTGTCTGCTTCAATACTGCATATTAACATGGGTTGGAATGAGTGGGACTAATCTGCTTCCCTTAGAACGCGCCCAAAGGGCTATACTGAAAGTAATGCTCGGCAAACCACGTAGATATAGCACTGACCTGTTATATAGCGAATGTCCGGTGCTCACAGTGAGACAGCTTTTTATCATGGCAGTAATTACCCGTAAGCACAAGAGCCTTGAGTTCAAACCCATATTGAAACGAAACAAAACCAGAATTTGTCGGTCGGAGCGACATAGAACGGATCTTGCGTGGCGCCAATATTATGTGATAAGTAATCATCTATACAACATGGCAAACAAAGTAAATAATATTTATCCCCTTTCTCTACAAAAATGCAAAAATACAGTTCGCAAATGGCTCTTAAACTTAGTTATGCTGAAAGTGAAAAAATTACTCGCATAGCGTGCTGACAATTACACACAACCACATAAACATACGCACCCCACACACACAAACACACACACACACATACGTACGCACACACGCACATTCCCACATTGGTAGAGTAGATTTTGATTTTTTTTAATTAGTCTTTATTTATTAAAGTTTAGTTATGTTATAGTTTAGATGTTTAAAGATACCTTTAATAACTAAAAAGTAACTGTTGCAAAACCAAGCAATACTTGTTGTGTATGAATCGTTCTGAATGGAAGACGCTGGCGGCTGTGATACAGTTCATACTAGTACGGTCGTCAACGATGACCTCTTATTGATGTATAAATTGTTTATGGTTTTATTTTTGTGTACCTAGCTTAAGAGAAATTTGTAAACTTTTTACTGTAATAAACTATTTTATTATTATTATTATTATTATATACTGCAACGTTTACTGGCATCCGAAGGAAAACAGGCGGATGTTGTTATCCCGCATTCTCAAGGAAGCTATACCAAGACTAAGGAATTGCTGGATTGTCAGGAGTGTCATTTTAAAGATCTGGAACGAGCAATGTCAAAGATAGACATTGATAGCATAACGGAGAAATAAGAGTTAAAAGATCATTTGAGTGTCCTGAAAAACAAATGGGAAATCGTAGAGAAATGTCACTGGGAACTAGAAGCTATCCTGAAAGGTTCTAATGAAGTTTACAACGAGTTGTTTTCCAGTAAAGAGCGACAATACGACGCTACGAAGAGAGCTCTTAATTTGAAGATATGGGCTAACACACATTTTAACAACTCTGCACCAAGGATTTAAATACCAGACTTCACTGGTAATTACAGTCACAACAACTCAATGTTTTCGAAATCGCAAAAAATGCAGCATCTCAAATCCAAGCTGAAAGGTGAACCTGAAAGACTTGTGGTTGTCTGGTTGACTGGTTCAACACTTAGTCGGCGCAGAAAATTATGAAACTTGTTGGGACATACTCACTCACCGGTATGACAACAAAAGGCTACAATTTACCAACTTGATGAACACTTTGATGCGTTTACCAACTATTCAGCAGCCTAACGCACCTATTCTGAAGAAAATGCATGATATAATCAATGAATGTATTAATAGCCTACAAAATATCGGTCTCAATACTACAAGCTGGGATCCGATTACCGTCTATTTGATGGCACAAAAACTGGATTTTAAGTCTTATACGGAATATACACGGGAATTACAACACCCAAAAGAAGTCCCGGATTTACAAAAATTCCTTGCGTTTCTAGAGAACAAGTTTATGGCATTAGAAGCAGCGAAAGGCTTCCAAAAAGACACTACGCATCAGCAAAAACATGTGCCTAGTAACAAGACAAAGACTTATAAGCAATTATCTGAAAATAAACGAGATGCTTATTCAAGAATATATCATACATCATTCGGAAAATGCTTATTATGTAACGGCCCACACGTGCTCATGCAATGTCCAAAGTTTATTAACATGGATATTCGCTCTAGAAATGACACAGTGCAGAAATTACAAAGCTGCAAAAATTGTTTGTACAAACACAATGACTCAGATTGTACGTCAAACAAAACTTGTAGAGAATGCAATAAACCACATCATAAGTTATTGCATTACTAAGCGCAAAAAATGGGTCCGAGAGCAAACACGAGCAACGCAGGTCAACGATCTCAAACACGCGATCACCAAAGCTCATCTGAAACTGACCAACATAGTACCAATCATCTATCCAACACCAACATGACGGAAGTATTACTAACTACAGTCGAGCTTCGAGTAAAAACTTTGAATGGAGATTACACAATAGTACGAGCCCTACTAGACCAAGGTTCACAAATAAATCTCATCTCAGAAAACGCAGCTCAACGCCTAAAGCTTCCAAGGAAAAAGCTGAATGCCACGATTTCCGGAGTGGGTACTGTGTCGGGTGATTGCAAGGGAAAAGTGAAATTAGAGTGTGCATCATGCTGCACTGATTTTTCATTCAAGGCGAGCGCCTTAGTGATTAAACGAATCACAAATAACTTACCACACAAATCGTTTGGAAAAAGCGATTGGCCTCATATACAAGGTTTGAAACTGGCTGATCCCGACTACAATTTGTCACGAAACGTTGACTTACTACTAGGAGCCGACGTCTACTCCCAAGTAATATTACACGGCGTCCTGAAAGGAGACTCACAGACACCGACTGCCCAGCAAACTCAACTCGGCTGGATTCTGTGTGGCAAGTTACAAACCTTTAACTGCCATGCGACATTATTTGATCTGGACGAATTGAAGAAGTTCTGGGAGACGGAAGACATCTTACAAAGCTCTGAGGATACTTGCAAGGACGACTGGTGCGAAACTCACTTGAAAACAAACAGTGAAAGAAGCTCGGACGGCAAATACATCGTAAAAATGCCCTTGATTACTGACTACAAAAAAAAAACTGGGTAAATCAAGACAAATTGCGACATCTCAGTTTCTACAACTAGAAAGAAAATTTGAAAGAAATCAGAAACTCGCATTAATATATAAAGATTTCATTCGAGAATACATTGAGCTAGGGCATATGAAGCCTACACACGTGACGACAGAGTTCAAAATGTTTTTGCCTCATCACGGGGTACTCAGAGAACATTCGACAACAACTAAGCTCAGAACTGTCTTTAATGCGTCGCAAAGGACTACGGGAGGCTGCAGTCTCAATGATGTCATGGAAAAGGGCCCCAATCTTCCAAAGGATATCCAGGCGTTGATCATCCAATGGCGAGGTTATAAATATGTCTACACAGCAGATATTGAAAAATGTATCGCTGCATATGGCTACATCCTGAACAACAACATCTCCAAAACATAATATGGCGTAACAAACCGACGGAAAATCTGCAAGAATATCAACTTTGCACATTGACGTATGGTACAAAAAGCACACCTTGGCTAGCAATGCGCATACTGAAACAACTAGCTTTAGATGACGGTTACAAACATCCAACAGCCGCGAAAGTTCTGCTGACTCAGTTCTTTGTTGATGACCTCGTCAGTGGTACAGACTCCATCCCCGATGGGCAACATATACAAAGCTCTATTATAGAATTACTGAAGGGAGCTGGGATGAATCTGCGAAAGTGGTCGAGCAATGATCCCGAACTTTTGAAAAACTTGCCAGAGGATCAAATATCGAAAAACATATTCGATTTTAAAGGAGATGGAACAACTAAGACCCTTGAGTTAAGCTGGAATCCAAAAAACGATGAGTTTCATTTTAACTGGAATGTCGATGACTCATTTAGTCAATGTAACACAAAACATCTAATAAAAAGGAGCCTACTATCGGAAATTTCAAGACTATACGATCCGTTGGGATCGCTCGCACCTATTACCGTGTCAGCGAAACTATTATTCCAAAAGGTCTGGAAAACTAAATGCGGCTAGGATGCACACCTGCCCGCTGATATTGGTGGCATTTGAATAAGGAACTATATTTGATAAAAAGCATCAAAATTAGTAAATGGATCGGCAGTGCTCAAAAAACCATACAACTGCATGGATTTTCGGATGCGAGCGAAAAAGCATATTCTTGCGTCATATATACACGAGTAATCGACGGAAGCGATAATCCTAAAACCACAATATTAGTGTCTACAACACGGGTGGTCTCTCTCACGCAGAAAATATCGCTGCCCAGACTTGAACTTTGTGGAGCGCTACTACTCGCTCAAAAAATCACTACCAGAGCATTTGATTACTGTTTATGGTTGGTGTGATTCTAAAGTGGTCCTGGCCTGGCTTCAGGGAGATGTATCAAAATGGGAAAGATATGTTTCCAACAGAGTGCAAAAAATAACAGCCATAATTCCCCCTCGGCAATGGAACTACTTACGATCGGAGCAAAATCTAGATGATTGCGCGTCAAGGGGCCTATTACCAAGCAAGATACTGAAGTTCGATTTATGGTGGCATGGGCCTACATTCCTGAAAGACTTTGAGGATTCGAAGATGCCGTATAATACATATTGCCATTTAACTACAAAAGAAGCGAACAGAATCGAACCCACGAACGGAATCGGTTCGCAAGCCAACAAACCTGAACACTTTATTTATAATTTATTAAATAACAATAGTTCATTAACACGAACAACAAGAATTATCACTTGGATTTTACGTTACATCACAATACTCAGACGAAAAACGCGAGCAAGCGAAATTTACCTAACGACAGGTGAACTAAAAATATCAGCGGAAATTATATTAAAGTGTGTTCAGCAAATTGAGTTTGTGCAAGAATACAAACAATTACAACAAAATAGCTCGGTTCTTACAAAAAGCAACATTTATAAACTAAGACCTTATCTAGACAAGACGGGCATAATCCGTGTTGGCGGCCGACTACAGTACTCTAATCTTCCAAGTAACATGAAGAACCCAGCGATTGTACTCTACTCCAGTCGCTATACTGAACTGCTCATTCGCCAGGCGCATCTGATAACACTGCATGGAGGCGCTCGGTTGACATTAACCTATTTACGACAAATGTATTGGATCATTTGCGGAAATCGAGCCGTGAAAGCAAGCATTCGTCTGTGTGTCAAATGTCACCGTTTTGCTACTAGTGATAACGCACAACTTATGGCGGATCTACCGAAACAGCGTATTACGCCAAGCCCGTTTACACACACCGGCGTCGACTTTACTGGACACGTAGATGTGAAGTTGAACAAAGGACCAGGAGTGAAGACATCGAAAGCTTACATCACCATATTTGTCTGCATGGTTACGAAAGCCGTTCACATCGAGCTGGTCTCAGAACTTAGCACTGAAGCATTCCTTGCCGCATTCCAAAGAATGTGTGCAAGGCGAGGAACTCCGGCGCACATGTACTCAGACAACGGCACGAACTTTGTTGGCGCATGTAAGGTACTAAAAGAAGATTTTAAATATTTCAAGCAGCTACAGGCCCCTGACTTTTTTAACGAGATCGCAAAACTAGAAGTCCGTCAGCATCATCTGCGGCGTGTCCTGGGTGAACAGAAGTTAACCCTGGAAGAGTTTACCACGCTACTAGCTAAAATTGAGGCCTGTATGAATTCAAGGCCCCTATGTCCGCTTACAGAAGATCTCGACGAGTTTGATAACACCCTCACACCCGGTCATTTCCTAACGGGCAGTGCCACGTTATCGTTACCTCAACCGGAGGCTGACGATAGGATCATGGATTTGAGAAAGCGTTGGCAACTAACAGAACACATGTTAGACCAATTCTGGAAAGCGTGGTCCCATGACTATTTGACTACGCTTCAGACTCGTTGCAAGTGGAATAAGGAAATACGCAATCTTAAGCAAGATGACATGCTTATCAAGGAACTGAATCTTCCACCTGGAAGATGGGCAATGGGACGAGTAATGGAAACACATCCCGGGAAAGATGGTTTAGTGTGAGTCGTCACTCTTATAACTAAAACCGGCACCATAAAACGCCCCGCTGTCAAACTAACACCGTTACCACTGGAAGAAAAGGCCTCGACTCAAACACAAGAAAACACGCCGCGACAAGCAGAAAGAAATCGCTATAAGAAAGCACCGTTAATTTCATTTACAACATTATTAACATTACTCATATTTGTATCAGGCTCAAGTTGCTCGAGTAATCCACCGACTACTCATATTACTGAACTGGAACCTGAGCGCCCAATTTACTATGACGAGATCGGCAAAGTTCAACTAGTTCACGACGAGTGGATTCTTTTAATGTACTATAATCTATCAACTTATTGGCAAAGTACACATCAAATGAAAAACTACCTGACATACATAACAAATCTTTGTGAAAAATTGGATGCTAACTATTGTCAACCGACTGTCCAGCAACTACAACACGAGATTGATATATTAGACAAGTATAACGCGATCCTGTTACTACCCTACAAGCATATGCCTGCGCGGAGGAGGCGAGGTCTTATAAACGGAGTTGGATACCTAGCCAATAGCCTATTCGGTATATTAGATGAGAACTTTGCTAAGAAATATGAAGAGGATATTCAACACATTCAAGAAAATGAGAACTACCTATTGCAGCTCATAAAAAAACCAAACATCAATAATTGAAGTCGAGAATGAAATACTGCAGAAAAACGAGGATAATATTAAACTTCAATTTGACTCCATCAACAACGTCTTGAATCAAACTAACTTTTTTTTTTATGGTATTGCTTGGCAAACGAGCAGACGGATCGCCTGAATGTAAGCGATTACCGCCGCCCATGGACACCTGCAACCCAAAGGAGATACAAGTGCGTTGCCAGCCCTTTAAGAAGGAATGAAAGAGGGAAAGGACAAAGGAAAGGATAGGAAAAGGATCGGGGTAACTGGGCCTCCGGCTCTCTCACTCACCAATACGAAACGCAACAGTACGGGTACCATTACTTCACACCGGTATTCTGTGAGAGGGTAGTACTACCCCGGTCGATCCGGCCCATTCATGCTGAAACCAGCGAGGATATTCTACCAATAACTTGAGCTTGATAAAGGTTGAAAATGAAATACCAATATTAATGGCTGCCAATTACTTCAGTACAACCTCTGTATTGGCACATTTTCTTCTAGATAACCTCAGAAACATACAGGACATGATTCTCAACTCGATCACACAAATATACAGCGGAACTATAGACGTACACCTTCTCGCACCAAACTATCTCAGCAGACAGCTGAGCGACATAGCAGGAAAGCTACCAAAGTCTCTGTCGCTACCCATAGATAGCATGCTTAATGTTTATGACATATACAAAGTATTATACGTAAAGGCACGAACCACTGAAAGCTACGTGGTGTATGAGATACACATTCCACTTCTCAGCGATGAAGAATTTGTATTATACCAGATATTTTCAATACCGATAACAAACAATGGGACATCGCAATGGATCAAACCTTCTTCCACACACATAGCTGTTAACCTGAGAAAGAAGTCAAATATTAGTTTGAACACTGACGATATAAAGCAATGTATACAGCACACCGCATATAGCTTTGTGTGTAACACCGACTTCCCAGTATTCGAATTACATAACAACAACGCGCCGTGCGAGGCAAAAATGATAAGTCATCACGTGACTTCGGCATGCGACCTACATAGCTCACCTTGCATCGAAGCTTGGATCAAACTACATGTCTCGAACAGCTGGCTTACTACGTGTTGTACAGGGCGATGCTCTATGCAAACCATATGCGATGATGACGTAATGTTGCATACAATAACAAACACCAACTTGATAACTTTGGGACAAAATTGCATTGTCCAGTCAAAAGGACTTACTATTCATTCTCGCAACGTATATCAAAGTAACGTCCATGTCGCACCAAGTCTGTTGCCGACGTCACTGAATACCTCAGTAAATAAAATCATCCACACGACTGTACTACATACACCAAGAGCTATATGGGCTACTGATCCAAACCAACTGGAAATTGAGCAGAAGATACAACAGCTGAAGAAACAAGAAAATCTTCCCATGAATAGCATGACCAGTCACGACGTACATCAATATAGCATATGCTACACATTACTCGGGTTATGCCTGGCTGTGGCTCTCGTGTGGGCATTGAAACGCTTCTGTCGAAGAAAGGAGTCGTTATCGGTAGAATCCACCAATAACCCTAAATATGAAGACATGGAATCTGCAGCACCAGGGAATATAATAGAACCGGCAGCAAGACAAACATCTCATGTTGGCGGTCAAACTGGGCCTCAAACGGAACCCCCTCGCAGAAAGAACCCACAATTTAAATTTTATTAGTATATATTTTTTTTTTGTCTTAACTTTATTTGTTTACATATTATTTTTAGCTACCTACAATGTATTGTTAATTAATTAAGTTATATTCCTTGCTTTGTACAGGCTTTGTACTCATTGCACGACAATTTTCATCTCCTTTTGGGGTGGGCAATATTATGTACGGTCTAACTACCGTACATTGCTGCCAACACCAAAACCTATATAGCGCGCGACTGCGCACTAAGCATTTATGTGCAATACAATATAATATAAGTTTGCGATACAACAAAAAACGTCGTCCAGTTGTATAACTAATTTACTCGCGAACCAAATAAGTGCATTGAGAAAAAGTACTAGTCTCACTTAACTGTAACTTTACCGAAATATACTTATTACTTACTTACTACGTTACTTTACGTTTCACTATATCAAATACTAATGTGCGGAGTTACTAACTAAAAACCCGTACAACTTGGTCATTATAATATTCTACTACACACACACAACACCATCTAGCCCAAACTAAGCAGAGCTTGTACTATGGGTACTAGACGATGGATAAACATACATATATACTTTTGTTTTTGTAAATACGTACATATTATACATAGAAACACCCAGACCAAGACAAACGTCCATGTTCATGCACACAATTGTTTGACTTGTGCGGGAATCGAACCCGCGACATTAGGCGTGGCAGTCGATTACACTTACCACTACGCCACCGAGTAACTAATTCATTCTTAATTCACAATCTTTTAAATCTTTCAAACAATTGTCCATGTATATGAAAGATTAATGTTTATGTCAAACGAAAAATCCATCAATATTCAACGATGAAAAGCTACATATGTCAACTTGTCGTGATACTTCAGAAATCGATTAAACTCGAGTTTATGTAGTTATTAGTATAGTTGTATTATCTTGAGGAAACATAACTTATGGAAGATATTGGCCAAAAATACTTAGATCACAGAAAGTTTGCCTATATTATGATACTAGATGATACCCGTTACTTTGTTCACGATTATTTTAATATGACCATGTCTTTTTAAAATGCAACTCATACACTATAAATAATAATTGTACCTAAGGCGTAGAAGATTTATAAACATCTTAACGTAAAAACTATTAGTAAATCACACAATGGATACCTAAGACCCAATGCAGGAATTTTAAATGTATAATAAGGTAGAAGTGACGAGATTACTTATTTAATCACAGCGCCATTCGTGTAATCAATTCTGTAGCTAGTGTAGTTTAAGGCCGGTGTTCATGTTTGATGGCCGCAGAACGCACCCGGAATCATCAGAACTAATAACTTAGAAATACAAAACTGTATCTATTTATATGCCCTGTGTACTTGTATTAATGTCCGCACCTTAAGGACTCGCCATAAACCGTATGTCGCCACTCAATGCTTTACGACAAGCAATAAGAAGGACTGATCTAATGCTAAGTTTGACTGTGGCAGTTAAATTGTTGATGACTTCAACTGACGGTCAGACGTCATGTTGTTTATGAGCTGTAATTATTGTAATGTCTCTTTGTTTATATGAACAAGCTAGGGTATGACGTATGTACTCACGTCACCGTCACACAACTAATAATTAGACATCACCACTCTTAAAACTCGCCGTCATCAAAAGGAATACGCACAATGCATTAGTGACGTTCGCGCAAATATATTACACTTAAATGACAGAAAGTCTTCAAAACTACCAGCGGTCACTCAGACGTAACCACGCTGGTTCCTCAGCGGTATGATGGTACAGATGACAGTGACATGATCGGCTCATTGAAGTCTGGCTATCAGCTAGCCTCGAGATATAAAGACGAAGTGAGCTGGAAAATCAGTTCTACCTCACCTCGTCTTTAGGCACTACAATCTAGACGCAATATTTATCCTCTGATTTTCTCATAATCTAAAGCTTCATTATAGATTAAATAATCTTGTCTAAGAGACTTTGAGTGCGCATTAATTAACTCATTAATTCCAAATTATAGGTTTCTTAAAATATAATGATGAGAAAAATCGTCAAGCTGAGCTTGGTTACTTAAATGGATGGTCGTAATGGAAGCTTAATCAAATCCTGTGAATTAATTAAATAGGAACTTTGGTACATATATATTGCAATATGCTCGGTAACATTGATGAGTTTTATGTCATATATATTCAATAACTGTATGGAGTATAGTTATATGCCCAGTAGAGCAATAGCAATAGATTCGAAACTTCTATTACGTAAGGATTAATCATAATGCTAGGATTATGTTTCGGGGAGATACGTGCGTTATTTATTTAAGCTTATTATATGTTGAGATATAAAAAACAATTTATTCCTAAAGATCCCAATTTCACAAAAAAACATATCTTTAATGTGTATATGTTTACTGCATTCGACGTATATATTTATTTTCCCAATAAAATGAATTCGAAGTTAGTTAATATTAATTAACTCATGTGAAGAGACCAATGAAGCCACTAAGTAATTGCAAATCTACTTTTAAAAATAGGTACATGGTGTTATTTGTGTTATAATGATTATTTCTATTTATAATACATTAATATATTAGTGATCCTATTTGGGGTTTATTAATCACTAGATGTGCTCGCGGTTTTACCCGCGTTTACGGGGGCGGCGTAGTAACTATACTACGCCGCCCCCGTGGGTCGTAGCGTGATGTTATATAGCCTATAGCCTTCCTCTATAAATAGGCTATCTAACACTAAAACATTTTTTAATTCGTACCAATAGTTCCTGAGATTACACGTTCAACCAAACAAACAAACAAACTCTTCAGCTTTATAATAGTATAGATAATTTACGATCACATATTTCTAAGAATGAATACTAAAGTTTAAAGAGATTGGTCTAAGTTACTAATAAATTATATAGATATCTCACCTTGTACTCGAGTTTGATAAACATGAAATAGGTTGAACATATATAAACTACATTTCACGACGAAATATCTCATTGTCCTCTAACCTTAGTCATTTAGAAAATGAGGAGAGGTGGGATCAAAATGGTCGATAAGTATTTGGGGTAAGCCCAAATAGGTATTACTTATTTTATTTATCGAAGATTGTGTATTTTGTGCTTACTATAAACATACTCTTGTTTATAATTCTAGAACCTACCAACAAAGTCCCTAGCCTACATCGCTGATGGTGAAGGCAGAGGTGTAGTTATTTATTACATCTCACGTTCTGAAAAAGTTTTATGGCACAAAAAGTGACTATTAAAGAAATATATAAAATATTGAGAAAAAGTAAATGAATACTGAATAGAAGGAGCAACATGATTAGTATGACTAATCATGTTGCTCCTTCTATTCAGTGCAGAAAGACATATTTAATATTAATATTATGGAAGCAAAAATAGGGGTAAAGAGAAAGAGAGGATGACAAAGATAAAAGTATACAGATCAACTGAAAGAAAAGGCAAATGTAGGGACATATCGAGAACTAAAGGATTTGGCAGTAGACCGAGAGAAATGGAACTTGCTACACCGACAGGTGCGTAGCACTTAAATATTGGATGGATAGATGGTCTCACGACATAAAGGACGAGCCTACTACCATCTACCGGCCACAGTTCCAAACTCCGCGTTACTACATACTTTCTTTAGAAGTGTTTGATAAAATGTATACATATTATGGAATTGTTATAATTGTATATAAACTAAGTAAATATATCACTTGAAACTAAAACTACGCATAATCAAAAACTGTTACCAAATTGTATTGCCTTTCTCGCCATGCCCACATGAAAGCGAAACAAACAAAAAAACACACATTCGCTTTGCAAATTTGTAAGTTCCTTCAACTACTAACAGTTAACAGCCTATGGAATATAGATTAACGTGCGACTTGCTAGCTTTTTCTTTTACAGAAAATAATTATGACTTATGCTCTATATTTTATTCCTATATTCCTAATTTCTGAAATAATATGATGATAGGCTTGTTGGCAAATTGATGACCATTCTCTAATCAGCCAGCTAATGAATAAATTAATTGCACTTGAAAGCTTACACAACGCTGATTTTGAATGATCTTTTGGACACGAATATTTCACTACGCATCATTTTTAATATTTGCATTGAGCAAAAGAAAAAGCTTTGTTATTCTAAGCCACTCAATTAACTGATTAAATTGTATTCGCGTTCCAAGGCGCTTGCCAAAGTGTTTGTTGTTTTCAATATTTTTATGGATGACAGCCATTAATCTTAAGTTAATGGAGTCGTAGTGGTTGGAGTAATATATAGTTTGGCATGAGACTCCTATATATATAGGCTTCATACCAAGAACTTCACAAAGATATTTTAATACGTACCTAGAAAGCTGTCTCTACACTTATCTTTACCGTTCAAGCGAGAGATAAGTGGTTTTGTAATACGCAATTAACTTTGTGAAGTAGGACGAGTATGATGTCAATGACTTTAATGTGAGGGCTCGGAGTCTGTACCACGAGGGTCACGTCAAGACCTTGCTCTCTGAAATGATTACTAAAACATAACCAGAGTATTACAGACTGGAACATTTTCTGCTTATCTTATTCTCTTAAGACACATTTAAATCATCCGTAGATGATGTCAGTGACAAGTTATTAAAAATATGTCTTTTATGACACTTTTTTTAAATACTTTGTTATTTTAAAATAATGTATTTATAAATCTAATCATAGTATGTAAAGACACAACTTCATTAGAGCTTTATAATAGCATAATAATTTATTTCTATTAAATAAAGTAACTCACACAAATACTATAGATCAACTAATACATCTTGTATACATACAGGGTGTCCGGTAATTAATGGATAATCTGGAAATGTCTTATAGTGGAACTGATGGCCGTTCAGAAAAAAATATGAAAATAATCTATCCTAACTACTACCTGAGATATGTGTTTTTTTTAATTACCATGTATAACTTTCTTGTATACTACGACCATAAATGAATGAAATCCATCGGTTTTTTGTTGTTTTATTATTAAACACTAATTATGCTAATAGATATACAGTCAAAAGTATGCTATGCTAATATAGCTTGCACGTTTTAATATATATATATATTTTTTTTTTTCTTTTTTTCCTTTTTTCCTGAACCGTCTTCGGTTCTACTATAAGACATTTCAAGGTTATCCATTAATTACCGGACATTCTGTATATAAAACTCAATACCTAGGCAAAGTAAGGCGTTAAGGGCACAGCTGATGAAGTATGTGTGTAAAACATCTCTACCTACTATAATGTCCTCCAGGCCGAATTTCAGTCACTGCGGCCAATCTTAACGGAGACTGGTCATCTGCACAGGAGATTATGTGCGCCAACACAAGGGCACTGTCTTTTCCCTAACTCTCCTGATCCGATGAGACGGTAATCCGACACGATCGGAGAAATATCGGGCTTAGTACGAATGGCTGTACGTGCTTTCCGAAGCTCGGGGGTATTTAATACCACCATCTTCCTAACTCCGGGCTGGTACTGAGATTTCTTAACCGAAAATCCCTATTACTTTTTGTTGGCCCGACCCGGGACTGGAATCCGAGAACTCATGCGTAGTAATCGCATTCACTACTACTAATGCAGACTAGTGAGACTAGCTATTATTATAGTATACAACAATATATTATGTATAATTATATTGTTTGAAAAAAACCGTTTTCTTGTGTTTAACAGGAGTAGCGGTAGCAGCGAGCGTGTTCACACTCACGGCGATGTCAGTGGACCGCTGGCTCTCCATCTCACCGGAGCCGCGGCTGCGCCCGCCGGGACGCAAACAGGCACTGCTCTTGTTACTGCTGCTGTGGTTCGCGGCACTACTCATATTCATTCCGCTGCTACTAGTCGCGACAGTGAGGAGGGAGCCGGTGCCGATCATATCGAAGGCTCTTAGGAATTTATCGGTATGTATGATTCAGTACTTTATGTTGTTAGAAGTAAAGAAACTGCTATAGTGACGAAGCAAGGGTGAATGCGACTGCTGTGTTTAGGTCTATGGTTCGATTTCTGCGTCGAGCGTCTTGTCTTTGAGCTTTTCTATCAAGAATTTTAGAAACCAAGATTCTGAAACAGTGGCCAGTAGACGGCAATAGTTTCGTCCCCCTATGATCAGATCTCACGTAATAACGTGAGATCTATAATAATCATAGTTGGCGAATTGCGGGTGTAGTACATGTAGGTAAATGTAAAACAGAAAATTACTTATAGAATGTTTAATATATTAACTCTCATTAAAATCTATACTATTGTATTTGTTTCTCTTTCAAACGCGCTAAACTCTGGAACTACTGGATTTGTAAAAATCTGCATTTGATAGCCCAACGACTACTCTGCTCCCGTGGCTCCTACCGAGAAACATCATGCTAGGAGCCACGCGAGCGAAGTAGTAATCATAAACGTTAGTGAAACTGCCGGAACCGCTAGTTTCATATAAACTTTACTCGTAACGGTATTAACGTAAACTCAGGTGTAAATCAATTGTGCCGCAGTATCGAACTATTTTTCTCACCTCGCCACAAAGGTCACGTCGCCCACGTGACTGAATCTTACAATTTATACAGACGACCTAGCAAAATGTAGATGTAATACGCAACTGTATGGAAATACAGCCAGGTATTTATGATAAAAGTAAATATCCATCAACTTTAATTAATAATATTTATGTTATACTACATTTTGCCTGCGGTTTCGCTCGCGACAATGTAGGTTAGATGAGTACCAGTGCTTTTTCTGGATGAAAGGTACCCTATGTCCTTTTCTGTCACCCCTGACAATGTATATGCGAAGTTTCATGATGATCTATCGAGTAGTTAAGGCGTGAAAGCGTAACTAACAGAGAAACAAACCCACATTCGCATTTATAATATTAGTAAGGATGTTATATTTTTGTTCAAACTGTGGTTTCCAGTACATACGTGGATCATTATATGATATAGAAGGTATTCGGTTATTCAAAGTAGAATAAGATGAAACGTCGCGACGCTTAGATTTTAAGTTAAACTTCAAGCTACTTAACAGTGTAATTATATCAAAAGCCATTCAGTGGCTTTTGCATGATACCGGAACAAACAGCAGGCCTAACATAAAAGATAAACGGCGAAGTTTCGGGCCTACTGGCGGTACTATTGGTATCATGAAACACATGTAGTAACGCTTTGATTATCCTACACTCTACAGTAAAGTGGTTCGAACAACGGAATAATGTCAGTTTTAAAGAATTAAAACCAACGAAACTTCGTAATAGGTATCGTTAATATTTCCTTCGCTCGAAAATTTGAATACACTTTTTCATTGTAGACGTACTAACTTCTTAAGGTTTTGACTTCAGACGTCCCAAATTTGTCGATTTCAGTTAGTTGTTTAATAATATATCTATTGCACAGACACTACAGTTAAACATATACGTAAATACAATTACAATATATTTATATAAATACAAAAGATCTCCAAAATAAAAATATCTCGCTACAATGTTACGCTTATAATACATATACATACATATCCACACTTGACTGCCGTTTGACCTAAACAACCTTTTGTTTACTGAAATCTATGTATACAAAGTCATTAATCAATTTTTAGTGTAGAGTTAGGAAGAATTTCAAGTGGCAATCAGTGTATTTTGTTTTTTTTCTCGTAATCAAAAGTTAATAATCGCCTAATCAATATACTCCAAATACTTTCATTTATTACTCGAAAAACAACATTATGTTGTGATGTTGATGTGTATTTGTGTGTATTCTTTACTAATATTATAAATACAACAGTAAGTTTGTTTGTGAAGCTTTATAGCCTTAACTACTCGACCGATCATCATGACATTTCGCATACACGTTGTGAGGGACAAAAAAGGACATAAGATGCATTTCATCCAGAAAAAATAGTGTTCCCGCGGGATAGAAATTCATTGACATATCTACATCAACACGAGTGAAGCTGCGGACAAAGTAGCATCGTAAGGTTCACGTTCGCTTATTGGTCCGAGCGAATATCTTTATATGTTTGATGTTTTAACGCAAACAATGCAACATAATTTAATGTAATGTTAGTAGATGAAGTTCGTCATGCGCATGTGTGCAAGGCGAGACAAACGAGTTCTTGTATATATAACTATAATAACTACTATACCTTATATTCAACACTTTAAGACGTTTAATGAAAAGTTATAACGATAATTTCACTGATATTGACATATTTGCTTTGTCCCTATTTCAGTTTAAAAAACAGCTAATGAACAAATTTGTGTAATATTTTAATATTAGAAATACTTTAGTGTTATATATAAGTGACATAACATATACCTACTTAACATTACCTATATAAACTTAATTTTATCTTTTTATATTCAATATCAACTATCTTTCAATGACACATGTTTGCCATAGTTGCTTGCTACTTGTTAAGTTCTTTTAAAATATATTAAGTTGTAGATAACGGTGTTGGTTGCGTGATTACATAAGTCTACTTTAAGATTCAATACTGTATTAGAATTAAGCGCATTACGCAATTGTTTGTTATCTCAAAGAAAATAAAATAAAAAAATAAAACAGTGTCTCTGTTAGTCCGCATTTACAATTAATGCTTAAAGGGGCATGCCAAGACGCCATAGTAATTCGGGCCCACAGTGCACACCTATAAAGGCTAGTGATAATAGTAGTAAGCAATGCCAATAATTAATTAGCATAAGAAGTGATTTACAAAAATCTTGGCTTTTTAAAGTTATCAAATCTTCTTTTATCTCATCAATACAATTTATATTAAATATGTGCTATATCATTTAATACATTATTTTTATTTATTTATGAGAACAATCAATTAGGAATAAAATAAAATAGAATACATTGCAGTTTTATAGCTTACAGGTAAAAGGCGTCGCGATATTAACCGCAATAAATAAATACGAACCGTCTTAGTGGAGTTGAAAAACAAGCAATATTGACATTGACAAGTTAGAGATGGTGCTGCCATAATAAACACAAAAACTCGATACATCAATAATAGACATTACTTTAAGTTAATCAATGTAATCATGCAAAGATAAATATAATAATTATTATTACATTTTGTATTACTTTTGTATAAAAAAGGAAATTAACGAATAAAATAATAATTATATAATATAGCAATGGTAAATTACTATTTCGATTAATTACCTGTCAACATATTTGTGTAAAGGCAACATTTTTACGTTAATGTACTTGCTTGCAAGTTCCATTACATTGTTTAGTCGTTTTCTTGTTTAATATTTTAGAAAATATTACTGACTTGTACAGAGTAATAAATACAAGGAAGATATAGGATAAAATAAATATTAATATATGCTTTTAGTATAGCCAATTTCTTGTGCACCTCTGGGCCTAATACTGGCATGCCCCTTTGCCTATCGTATCGCAGGTTGCGATAGCGGAGCGGTCAACGAGTCTTCTCACTTTATAACTAAAATTTAATCATATATATATCATATGTTCAAATCCTGGGGTCCTCTACGTCCATTTTTTGTTTTTTATTACTGAAATTTTCAAATAATAAAGATAAACGTTATTTTTGTTTGCTTATTATACTAGAGTGATAAAAAAACATAAAAAGGTGATCAGAACGCTAAAATTTAAAATATATATATTTTATACCACTAGTAACATTATTGCACAATACAAACAAATAGACATTAATTAGCACACGACAGAACAACTCATGTCATTTACGGGCCTTGGGTTTGAACCCAAATAGATTTTTTTTCTTATCAGCTTGTAAGATAACTCTTATTAAAGAAGCTCAACGATTGGTAGAAACTACATACGTACATACCCATCTGAATACAAACAAAGTAAATATATACTATAGGCATTCTTCTAAACCGTACTTAAACAATATGATTAAGAAGAGTACTTTAAATAGTCATAAAGAAGAATAAAATGCATTTTCATGTTTGGCAAATGGTAAATGCCACAAACAACAAAATATCAAAATGTATATTTAGACTAAAAGTTTAAAAGATTTTCACGGCTTCTCGTTAGCAAACGATTTTTCAAACGTACATTCTGTAATTATGGTGGTGGAGAAATTTCTATTTTGATATCAAAGAGCTTCGCCACAGTTTCGCACGACATTCAACATGTATACTCGAAAATGTGTGAAACAGCTTTTTATTGTTGGCTCTTAAAAAATCCTACAATGTTCACAAACAAATATGAAACTTATAGAATATATTTAGTACATTATATATAATATATAAAGTAAAATGTTCTTGTTAATGTACACACTACTACACTGCTTTAGTCAAACAACTTAAGAGCACAAGGTTATAATGATATAATGAAATTATTGTTGTCTTGTTATGTTTCTAATATTCTGATGGTAGTTCTAATTAATTTTCATTTAGGGATTATTCAAGTTTAATTATTTGACAACCTCTTGATAATAATTAAATTAAGGTTGTTAATATGAATAATTATTATGCTAGCAGGACAACTGAGTGCATAATATGTGTTATTACTCATAGACGTATATTGTAATAAATATGCTAGGCTCTATTGCGTCAGACCTGACCAGCAGAAATGTCAAAATGGATTAGGCCTGAGCTTATGGGAAGATACGATCTGCTCTACATATTTTGACTTAAGTGTAATACCTATTTAAACAAAATTTAGTTTGTTTGTTACACTTTTAAGCCTAATTCGACCGATCATCAAATAATTTCGCATACTCGTTGTCAGGGGAACAGAAAAAGACATAGGGTACCTTTCATGTAGGAAAAAAAACTTTTACTAATCTAACCTACATTTACGCGAGAGAAGCCGCGGGCAAAATTTAGTATTAAAATAAAAAAGAAAATATTTAAATAAACCACGTGTGAATATTTTGTTTTGTACTCAACATGCTATTTGTCCTTTTGAAACTTAAGAATGGCCTAACTTAAAACGAAGACGTTTCATCTCAATAAGTAGTTCATAGGATGCAGCTTGATATTTCTATTGTGTGCAATTCAATACAAATAGAATTCATGATCAATAAAATGGATGTACTAAATGGCGCTCGTATCGATAATTCGTTTTTCTAAGTCTACCCGACTTCCGAACCCCAGGTCAGATACAATGCTTTTTAATGTACGAAGTGCTTTTGTAACGTTTTCTTTTTTCTAATATCGTTATACGTTTAATAAAACGTATATCAATAGTTGAAATAAAAACATAATAACTAAGTAAATATTACGCGATACCGATAATTTCTAATAATAATAATAATTTCCGTATATGTTTAAGCTTTACAAAAAAAATTGCCACATAAAGACTACATTATAACGCTTTTTGTAAAATAAAGCACAATATATAGCAAAACTACGCACGAACAACGTCGCGGATACAGTTTGTAGATTAATATATGTAATTGAATACATACTCAGCTGAGTCTTCAAAGGAAAAGTGGGAAACTTTATACATCTTCAAAAGGAAACGTAAAGAGTTAGTTGGCAGTTAAGCAAATTCGTTGTACTGCGGCATTTCCCAGAGGATAATACAAGCCAGTTATCTAGACATTGCGGATAAAATATTGAATAATAGTACGTAGAATCAATGTAATATCTCTGTCCTTTGCTTACATTTTGATTGCGATTGGGGTTTGAAGGAACACGGTTCAAAGTAACGTGAATCCCTTCCTGCTTCCCACGTCATCATATTATGTACATATGTTGAGTGTAGATAAGACGTCGCACGTCGGACCGTGTATTGAAAATGTCCGCGGCATTGTCAAACTACATACAGCCACAGCTTTTAGAATAAGTCGCCAACATTAAAGAATCTTCTCTAAAGTTTTCACCTTTAAGTACCGTTAAGTTAAACAGCTGTAAGGAAGTTGTGAACAACATCAAAGATGTTTTAAGAACCTAATTCTGATCAGCTAATTAGTAATTTTCGAAACTTTAATAAATTTGATTTACATAATATCGTCTTACGTTTATGTGAATAATAATATATTATATATATAATTATAATAAACTGAAATTAAACCACTTCATAAGGATTTTATCGCGTTGTTTATTGTAAAATAATTTTATTATTTTACATGACCTGGTAAAAAATATTACTTATTAACGTTCATAAATTTCGTTCTGTTTCAAACACCTTCTTTAAGTTTGTCACCAGTAATCAGAAAAAGATATCCAAATAATGATCTTATTAATTACTACCCAATAATAAGCAACCTAATAGTGACCCATAGTCCGAGTGTCTAAACGTTAATATTGTGGAAGTAGCGTAGCCGTCGTCACAAAAACAACAACGTCGGTCTCCGAAAGCCAGGATTACCAGATAAAGAAAACACGCACGTGTCACTCATCTCCAAATGAGTTTCATATTTTGTTAGTTCGGTAAAGAGACGATCAATCGAACCATTTCGTACGTGACCGTACTTTTATCATCGTATATCGTACCCCGCAGTCGAGCATGCATTGATATGGATATGAAGGTGAAAGATGGGACCTATTGATAGAGATTTTTCGAACACACGTCGTGATAAATCGTCATATTTGTATATTGATAGTTATAGACTAATGCAAAAAATGCCCTAGTATCTACTAAAATAGTATAATTTATTCTAGATAGAAACGAGAGACGTGCACTTCTGTACGGAGGAGTGGCCCGGACCGGACAGGAAGAAACAGTTCGGGATGCTTTCCTTCACACTAGTATACGCTATACCAGGTAAGTTTGTTCTTTAATTTTGGCATACCAACTATCTTACCATTAGACTGCACGGATGGCGTTGTGGCTTAAGTGGTCCCCTCGCCACTGCTACTTCGTCGAGAGTAGTCGGTTCGAATCCCACACGGGGCAATATTTTTGTGATCCACAAATGGTTGTTCTGTGTTTTGGTGTTCTATGTGTCAGTTGTTTGAATATTTGTAAAGTCTCACACAGGAATTATTGATAGAGTGCTGTCTTTAAAATATCTCCTTATAAGGGAAAATTAAAGACCGCTCAGCTGCTTGAATCACATCCATGCCTCTTACTTCTGTATTCTACGCTATGAATGTAAAACGGTCCTCTTGTTCAACATGCAATTAGTCAAGCCAATTAACAACGTCATTGACTATTACAATTATAAATTAATTAAAGAAAATGAGTAACGGAAACATATGTTTCCGTTTTAGGAGCAATCTAATTATAAGCTAAGTAAAACGTGTATCAAATCTTAAAGTCTGTCGCCAAGTGATATTAATAGCAAGACACTTAAGACAATATAATATACCTAAACTCGACGAATTAACTACGAACTCAAAGCGTTCTGTTATCTCAGCCAGAATAAGTGACGGGACGCTTCAGATCTGATTGATTGACTTCAGATCTGATTGATTCACATCAGGTTAAGTCGTTTATCTCTTAGTTGCATATTGCCAAAATTTCAAGTTCATTTATTCAAATGCAGCACCTTATTTGAAAGCACGCGTAGACAGGTATATTGTATCGTGATTAATAGTATTACCGTTTAATTACAAACTAAATGATAGCTTAATCTGACTGACAAAGTACCTCTCTGCAGAATATTATAGGCAAATAACCTTGCGGTATGCTCCTGCGGTAAGTTACGGCCGTACTCAACGCGATAATATAATTATGTGTTTTAAGGGATGTCGCGGGTTGTAAACAACGTATAAACTACCTTATGAGGATATTCGAGAATCCAGCGCAGTTACACGCACTAGCCGCGCAAGGAATTCGCGTGATTAACAATAAAGCAATACTCAGAAAGTCTATTGAACTGAAGCAGTACGTGGTAGTAACTTGTGCATTTAACTCGCGTTAGGAACTTGCGTATGGAGCCCGTACCACTTGCTTTGGCTACGTTTTGTATACAAGCATAATTATAAAACAAGCAAGCAAATTATGTATGCAACCTATTCGAGTACCTTGTGCACATGCGTATGTTAAGTGCTTCCTCGCATCTCTAGTCATGACAGCTACTAGCACCTTAGCTGCTTAGCTCTGAAAATATAACGATCAAGCGGAGTCGGCTTGATGTTTCATGCTCTGGCAACGCGGCGATATTTTTTGTTTATAGTAATAATACTAATAATGGTTTATTTTTCTCTCTCACACAGAAATAATTACAAAAATCATAATCTTATGCTAGGTGTTACATTTATAAAGGGGAGAATCTGTGTGAGAGACTGGTATCTGTACTAGATAGACCTGTATGACAGATTACCAGCCTCTCCTGACTCTAGACATGTTAGTGCTCGGATATGAGTGACCTGATTTTACAATAATGTACATAGCTTTAATATGTGAGGTGAGTAATTGAGTAGACTATAAGATATGGAGTGCGTATGTGCACGTGTGTGTGTGTGTATGTGTCTGTATGTTTGTGTATGCGTGTGTGGGTGTGTGAGTGCGTGTGCGTGCGTGCAAGGGTTCGTGTGTGTACGTGCATGCGTGTGTGTGGCTGTATATGTATAAGTGCAATGTGTGTGTGCTAAGTGTGCTAACCCTACGACAATGGGATCAGATCATATTGGGATCAGAATCTGCTTGCAAGCCAGCAGATCTGTCAGCTTGTTGATGCTGGATGAATATGTGCATACTTCAAAAATCTATTAAGAGGGAATATGCAAAAGATTGCAGTTTTCTCATAGCTAAGCGATTTTAGCTAGCAAGAGATAGTCCTTTTACAATTATAATGTGTAAGCGAATAAATTTGTAATTTCTCATTTATTTTGTTGTAGAGGTACTACTGAGGTAGTAACTAACGTTTAAAGTTCTCCAAAGCCTACAGTACTGCTGGACACACAGGCGAGCCTTTAGATATAGCCATTTTCTCGGTTATAAAGTAAATAGATAAAACAATATTAAATTATTATTATTTCATTTTTATTTTATTTAGGGGATACTAAACAGCTACAATATACAATATGTTTAAATATATAAACTGCATAATAGTATTTTACAATATAGTATGGTACCTATATAAAGTACCTAAGATAAAAAAAGGTAATCAATTGCTTGATATTTAATAAACATTATTCTCTACAAAAGTAAGTATTTATCTTTACACGATATGCGAACGCTTTATAATTCATTATCACTGACATATTCATAAGATCTCGTGTTGCCAAAAGCAAGATTTAAGCTTTATTATTCATCTGTACGTCTTTCCACATTAAGTGCGCATATTTTCATGAAGTTTTTATAATGAAGAAGTCTTTAGAAGTTGTTATTAAGAAGTTTCACAACTTAGTTCTAAATGTCGAACTTTTAGAATTCAAGTTGAATTCCATTCCAGAACTTTCCGAGGCGATTACAGTCTTCCTTTAAAGACTTCAGCGTATAAAAAAGCACTAGGAAAATATTGAAGAATTAAAGCGACTATCTATTTACTTAAGAGAAAGCAAATTAGTTATGCGGGCTCTTCATGCTATAGTTGAAAAAATAAATGTAGAAGAAGCCCGACCTATATACATAATTACATGTTCGATTATATCAGTGCTTAAAAAGTAAAATGAAATATATTTATTAACCCCCGACGCAAAAACGACGGGGTGTTATAAGTTTGACGTGTCTGTGTGTGTGTGTGTGTGTGTCTGTCTGTGGCATCGTAGCTCCCGAACGGATGAACCGATTTTAATTTTGTTTTTTTTGTTTGAAAAATGAATTAGTCGAGAGTGTTCCTAGCTACGTTTGATAAAAGTCGGTCCAAGATGGCCGCCACCACAAAATGGCGAATTACATATTTTTTCACAACTCCCTCAATATGGGTATCAAATGAAAGGGCTTGACTAGTAGAATACTATACACTATGATAAATTTCAAATCCAAGATGGCCGCCACCAGAATATTACATATTTCCACAAATTATAATTGTTCAATATGGGTAACAAATGAATATTGTGACGGGGGTTTTTTAAATTTTAAATTTAGTTTTATTTATGTGGTGTACCTTTTGTCAAAGATTTCCAGGTAACACGAATATGTCAGAATTATTGTTTGCAGCCACTATCTGCCCACTACGTCTAACATAAGTCTTCCCGAGTCTATACTACTGAAAACATACCTTACGTAGGTATGTTTTCATAGTCGCCTATATACTTGAATGGTCAGACAGAAGTAGATCGCACCCAAATGTCGCTAGCTATGTAAGTATGACGTAGGCGGCGAGTCTTTTATTGCTGTCTACCGATGACAGTTTCAGACTCCGTGCTGTTACTGAAAATTTATTGAAATACAACGTCAATAACACTTTGCCTGACCCGAAAATTGAACCCACACGAATGCATGAAGTCGTCTCATACAAAGCGGTTGCATTAACTTGGTACACGCAAACAGTTCAAATTAACCTTTATTCCACTAAACAAATATACTCGGACGCCTGAATGGTTCAAATCAAGAGGTAGAGAATGCGACAATTTAAGACGTTAACTTAATAAGGCAGTCACGTCTTTTTGGTTGAAACGTAGTCAATCAGTGATGTACATTATATACATATGTTACAGTTAAATACGTACGCATGCAAAACAGCTCAATTGAGCACAGTAGAAGTTAAGAGCGCCCGCTCGAGGACAGGTGCTATTAACTTAAATAAAAGCTTTAGTGAAGCAATGCGATTTCTTTACTTAAACTTAACAGTTTAATATATCTAATTTGTCTATTTTTTTTACTAATGTTCAAGATTACTTCTACGTAAAACGTCACAAGAATCTTTTTATGAAACGTTGCTAACAATGTGAATTATTGATTGAAGTAACAATCGCTCGACTCTAAAGACGCCAGAAATGATTACTTCAATCAATCACTCAATCAGCGTGTCAAAGTCCACTGCCTGACAAACGATGTTCTCAATTTGTGCCCAAATATTACTTGAAAGATAAATTACATAACTTTCAAATCCCATAAATACTATAAAAGTAGAATACTTTCAGTACTATAACTTTACCATGTATACAAATATATAAGATTACTATTAGTTCTTTACTTGATTATAAAAGTATGTACGTTATTTATATCATATATCAATATAACAAATTTAATTTTTTTATTTGTCTGTATTTCTGTTTGTTCTATCTAATCTCTGGATCGATTTTGACGGGACTTTCACTGGCTGATAGCTGATGTTATAAGGAGTAGCTTAGGTTACTTTTATTTCAGAAAACACTTTCTGCGTACTAAACTAACACTGTTTTGTTAAATGCCACGAGAACGAAGTCGAAATCTTTTATTCTTATTAAAGCAAGTAATAAAGTTGATAATAACTGAGTTAATATTTAGCTAATTTGTTGTTAAATTGATGGCAGATTAGAGGAAAATTCATTCTTACATCTTACGCCTGTATCACCGAAAGAGTAGATCTTAACAGAAAACCAATTCACACTTTGCGTGGGAATGATAATCCATGGTGTATTTACACATCGCACATCAATCGCAATAGCTACCGCTGCGCAAATGAGTCAGAAATTTTTTTTTTGCTAATTTTCACTTATTGTTTCATCTTAACCTTCAATTGTTGTCCAACATAACTGATTTAAACTGACTATAAGTACTATTACTGTCCCTCTCAAGCCATATTGCTGAATACAAATCAAAACGCTCTTAACACAACTGGTGCTGACAAGTTCACACCAGCAATACTTCACCCGGTGACCCGTGAAATGAGGGACGTGTAACATATCAGTAACTAGCTTTAGTCCCGAAAACTTTGATAATAAGTCTATAATAGCTTTTACATTAAGTAACGACACTGTAAACTAACATATAATATATAATGCGATTGATATGTTATTAGTTTGCCCAATACAAAACAATCCGCAACAAAAATAAAACTGTTTCACATCCCACACTAGGAATAATTTCTGTGTCGCGGGGGACTTTGAAAACAACCATTCGTGGATCACACAAATTGTCGTCCCGCGTGGGATTCGAACCCACAACACTCAGCGCAATGGTAGCGGCGAGGCGACTCATCTTACATCAGAATGAATGTAGAATACAATACAGTGCTATACGTTTCCGAATATCTGTGGATAGTACAACGTATAGCCAAAACGTGACACATAAAGTTATAATAATAATGCTGCATGCGCAGTTATAGGTACGATTGTACTATAAAACTGTCCTATAACGTGGCACATCATTACACGTGAATAATAATCAAGTAGAGCCTTGTGTATAGCTGTCAAAATGATACTCTTTTTGTTTTGATCAATGTCATTTTAAACAGGTAGTAAAATAAAATAGCACAATATTTTGCCGAATATATTTTCTCATTTAATATTATTGTCAAACTGTAGAGCATATTTCCAGGCTATACCACCAGCATACTACTGTCGGTGTTTATCTTAATAGACAAATTTCAATACAACAAAGCTTTGAACAGATGTACTACGAAGCCATAAACTATGATATATTTAAAAAATAACAGTACTCGCTTGTGGTAATTGCCAATCTAAATGTTCTAAACAAAGAAGCCCACAATATGTTCAGACATTTTGTACAAGAATTATTTACCGGACATGCTTACGGAAAATTCTGAAAATACATGTCATCGTCCTGAAACTCAACCTTATTATTTCGAAATAATCTATGATGTACCCGTAAAATCAATTCTTAAAAATATCTTTTTAGTAGAATTCTGTCAATTTAAAATCATTTGCTACTCTTGAAATGCAAATTACCTGTCAATCAGATCTCAATTACTTTATGCATAAAATATACATTTATTGACAAGAAAAATACTGTATCTCAAAGAAAAATATAATTGCATACAGTATTTAATTCGAAAGTCAAAGTCAAAAGTCAAAAATCATTTATTCATTTAGGTCACAAAGTAAAATTTATGAACGTCAAAATATATGGGTTAGTGAGTTTACTAAGTTACTGAAGCTACATTTAGGTTAGTTGCTATGTTAAGGCAAAGGGTTGAGCCTATGAGAAGAAACCTGCAAGAAACTCACGGCCACTCTTTTAAATCGCCAATTAAATATAATTTCAGTATTTTACAACTCAGATTAACAAGGTGTTGCAGCCATTATGCCATATACTACAGACTATAAAAAAACTAAACATAAAAACAATAATAACTTAATAATATTATAGAGATTAAATAGTTTGGGCTAAGGTATATGTTTTAATATAAATCTAAAATAGACTGAAAGATGGCATGATGGCGCATACAGTTACACTTTGTGACAATGCAAAGGCAGTCCGTGACTAAATGCGGTTGTGCATTTATATTCTTCAATAATAATCAAATTAAGAAACAAGTTACTTGTTAACATCACAAATAATCACGAGGTACCTCTACATTACTAAATTGACTTAAAAGTAATACAGATCTTTAAATCCTGTATGCAACAAGCAACTAGTTCCATGAGTTTTTGTCATTTAAGAAGTCGTTGACTAAATAATAACCCTTCCGAATAAGTTGTATTTTAACGGCGCTTTTAAATTTAAGTAATGGTAAATTTATTATATTAATAGGTAGTTTATTAAAAAAACGTATACCGAGTCCCGCAAATGTATTGTGAACTTTATGTAAACGATGATATGGGCCTACTAACTTATGCTTATTTCTAGTGTTTACGTTATGGATATCACTATTCTTATTTTATAAGTGAATATTATGTTTAATAAACATAATGTTAGCAAATATATATTGCGACGCAACAGTAAGTATGCCTATTTCTTTAAATCGATCTTTCAGGGAAACTCGTGGGCCTAAATTATAAATGCTACATAATGCACGCTTTTGAAGAATAAAAATTGTCTCGATATCAGCTGCCTTGACCCACAATAATATACCATAGGACCAAAGGGAAAAAAAAATTTACACTGTGAAAGTAACTGAAGTATACTAGTCTCGCGGTATCTACATCAGTAAGCTGTCTTACTTTCCGAACTGCATATGCGGCTGAGCTAAATTTCCCTGCAAGACACGATATATAAGCGCCCCACTGAACTTTATGATCTAAAGTCAAACCTAGATTTTACCTAATTGATTTGATTTAGCTATTTCGTAAGAGTAGCAAGAGAGATGTATAATAAAAATCACTAGATAAGTATAATAAGTGTTGGTGTGGTACAAAAATCTATACATATAATAAAATTGAACCTGGTCGATATCAGTACTTAGGAGTAATTAAGAAAATTAATGTGTTCTGTCTTTATAACATACATATAGAGTCCAATACAATTATTTTTTATGTTTGTCTGTATATTAGTAAATTTTTTACGTAAGTACGTATAACTTAAAATCTGTTACGTATTTAATCTTGATTCGTTATCTAGAAGTCGACTATTAGTTGTGTACATCAGCTCTTCCTTATATGCAAAGAAAGAAGAGATAGGTACATGCTACCAACATCCAAATGCCACACGTACGAAATTCCGGGCAAAAGATAGTAAAAATAAAAACTTTATAAGATTACAATGTCGACGATTAATCAAAAATCGACTCCAAACAAAAATAACTTTGGAAAATGTATGATTTGACAAAATCTCAGCACAGATGGAATGGATACCTACACTGATTTTTCACGCGTGGATGCCGATCCCTGTGACAATGGAACATAAAGAAATGTACGCGGATTTCAAATGAAAACGTTTTGTGTGCGTCGGCAGTGTTCCACTACAATGGATATTGAATTTGATAAATGTTCGAGTTATATTTTCGTTATTGTTTTGGGCGACATATGCAATCAATTTGATATAAGAAAATTTGCATCAAGACTTGCACTTTGCTCGCACATATATCAAGTTCTTTAAATAAACTGATATACTACTTTCAACATTAAGTTCTATTGACTAAAAACTTGAAAATGTTTTTATCAATTATTAATATATTTCCTTTTCTAATTATGTTTAATAGAGACAGGATGCAGTGGACCCTCGCTTAATCCTGGGATTAAGTTCAATCTGGAGCAACTACATTGCCGAAATGTCTTCACTGTACAAAAGATCGCAATCGTACGCTTACTTGTCACATATGGGTCAATATTTTTTTCATTTTCAAGCTCATTGGGGAGAATAATAGACTGCAATGCAGAGGATCTCGGGTTCAAACCCATGTCGCGCACCTCTGACTTTCGGAAGTTATATGACTTTTCGAAATTATGTGCGTATTGATTGACAATTATCGCCTGCTCCATGCCTCGGAGAGCACGTTAAGCAGTCGGTCCCGGCTGCCATGAACATCTATGGCAGTCGTTATTGGGAATTCAGTGCCTTATAATATCCTGATACTGGTCTAGCCTTAGGTTATCGTTAGCCTTCGGGTTCTGGAGGTCAGGTGGCTGCCGCTCCGTGTAAAACTGATATTCAGTCGAATCCGGTTAGACCAGAAAAGCCGACTCCAAGTGACTTGGGAATAATAAAGGCTAGGGAGAAGAAATATATGTATATTATTATCATGTCTTCAATCTTGTAGCTCCATTTTGTATTATATTGGAAACACGTTTATCAAGACGCATTTACACTTTTATTCGTAACCATGACCCTACAGTGTAGCAATGGCAGCGTAGCGGCCTAAACGTATTCATATTTATTTAAGAATTTCATTTACGGGCAATTCAACCTCCTTTTTCTCGTAAGTCGGGTCTGTTAAATCTGTAGAATCGTATAGGTTACAATGGCCACGAGTGTATTTACACGAGAAATTTGTATTTATTGACTTTTGCGGATAAATCGGTTTATACTTGCCCAGGCCTATGAGTTCTCTCAACTAGTTAATGATCGAGATCCATACAATCAGACGTTTTACTAAACACGCATTTGGATACTGAATTTAATATTGGGTTCGTGATCATCAGACCTTAGACTCGATCAAGATCGAAATACTCTTGCGATATTGGTCACTGGGCGACGACGCCACTAAGATGGCTCGGGTGTGTCTGAGCCCGCCCTGGAGCCAAACAAGCGATAACGTCGTCGAAGTCTGCTGACTTCGATGCCGACGTCAACTATCTCAGTTTTCTAACATGGATGGTTGCCTGAGTAACTGAGGATAAACTAAGATGAATCACTAAACAACAATTACAATTAAAAATGTTGAGATACATCTGTGCAATATAACATTTAATTTTAAAACAAAAGCTTAGTGCAAAGTTTTAGTTTATAGTTTTTATTTTAGTTTAGTCTAAAGCACATGCTTCAGACTTAAACTTCCCTTGTGGGAATAGAGGAAAATAAGCTAATGATTCAATTTGGGCGGTCATCTAAAGGTATGGCTGTCAAGTAAGTAACGAAAGCATAACTTACATACAGGACATCAAAACAAAAAGCCGTAACACGCGCTATAAAATTCAATATTTTCCTTTTAGTTACTCATTCTTCAACTGCGTTATATTTAATACGAAATTTCTCGTTATAATAAACGTTTTCCTCATATCTTCATTTACGATTCCTCCTAATCTTTAATATATTGTAAACCTCGTTGTCATTCTGATTGACAATATACCGTTAGCATGATTATAACGTGAACCACTTATTATAATAATTGTATTACGTAAGTATCCTTGGAGGAAGCGTTTCCCAAAATTTTTAATTACTTGCTTAAACATAATATTTTGCCTAATATTGTAGATTAAAATTAGAAATGGAAAAACAATTAAGTATGGAGGACCATTCTTATATCTATAATTACCGGATAGGAATTCAGTAGAAACAATACAATTTATATATTTTATTATTTAAAACAATCATATTACTGTTTTCGGTAATAAAAAAGGCAGTGAATCGAACTTGTAGTATGGTAAAATTGTAACGCGGTTCTTATAAGTAAATTAAAGCTATGTAGAAAACGTGTCACAGATTTTAAATATCCATAAGACACTGCACCTTTCATCGTTGGAACGATCAAACTGCTGTTGTCAGAGTGAAGCGACACCGTGCCTGCGGCAGGTAATCCTGTAGAGGCATTTTTATTTATGACACGTATCCGTGTCATAATTGAAAATGCTATATATAAATATGTACCAACATGACATACGTTTATTTACTTTATACCGTAATTTAAATACGAAAACGTAGTGACGCGTTCACGGATGAACAAATTGGCTTTTATAAAAGGGTCGATGGAAGGATTACAATCTTGTCTCGGTCACATAACCCGTCGGAAAGTAAACGTACCAATAGGAAATTCCTATTGCATTTTATATCTATATAGTGTCGGCTACTATTTCCTTATTGGATTTTACAACGTTTGTTTACAGAACCTCCATAAACATTGGTTCGTGATTATGTTCCAAAATTGGGATACTTCCACTCATAACAATCACGACATTCTCCTTGTGTTACGTGATTGTACTCTAATAGATATTACAACTAAAACAATACTTGTCAATTTACTGTTCTATGAATGACCTCGAGTGATCTGATGTTTTGAATGATTGTACTCAACGTCGCCTCAGCTTCTATGTGAATGGTGTGGAGGCCGCTGCTCGTGGACCACATGATCGCTTACCATCAGGCGGACTGTGGCCATTTTGAGGGACAAAATAAAATAAAAATTGTCACCCTGAAACTGTTGAACGAATTTATTGATTAAAATGATATTTCTACTTTTTACGGATGGTAGGTGTTTGCTTCGTCAGATCTAGCGTAGCAACGGATAAGTGGCGCTGTAGCCGAACTACGTAACCATTGTACACCATCCACGAGACAAGGCAGAACAACGCCCACGATACCAGCTAGAATTATATATAAAAGTAGGTAGTACAGTTCGTATCTACTATAAAAAAACATGTCACTAGGTTGAAGCTTCAGAGAAACTAAAATCTTAACTTCGAATGGGGCG